>OU779864.1:20000000-25000000 GCA_916999025.1 Orgyia antiqua
TTTACTCATTATAAAAGTTTCAACAAAATTTTCGCTAAATTGAGACATGATATCCAATCAATGGACTTTTTTCTATAAAAATCATAGCCTACCTAAATATAAACCCACACCTGCAATGTAGAGCAAGGTGAAATGATAATTACATATCCATATTAAACAAATAAACAATATACGTGTACATATAAAGAAGTTCTTAATAAGATTGCAATAACTACCATGTTTGTATGATTCAAGTTCGTTATAAATTGGTAATTTAAGGCGTGGGACTGTATTTTGAGGTTACAATCGAATTCCCGCGATTAATAATCGATTCATTGGAACGATAGCTATGAGTTTTAATCTTAGCTATCTTCACTTGTTTTCGAACTATTTAGGATCAAGATTTTTCACTCGTTTATACCTATAAGAAAAAGTTAAAAACCGTTATTCTCAATTCAAAATCGATAGTGTAAAAAGTTATGAATGGTTGGAATTTGTAGTAATAGATTGTACATTTGTTACGATTGCTACGCTCAAATTATTATGTTAAGTATTTAAAATGTTTTAAGTATTTGTGATTAATGTTATGTTTTTAACACGATTCTATAAGTTCAGTATGTATCAATGTATTAATCTATGTAACGGAATCTGTGAAAGTGATTTTAACCCACTTGCAGTAGTTGGGTTGATCTGAAATTTTGCACATATATCAAGAACCAATGACAATTCAATAATTTTAAAAAAATATTCAGGATTTTCAAGCGTGTTTTTTAGTTTTTGAACTAAGTAGCTTATTTGATTATAGTTTTTACTAAGTTTAATATTAGTTATGTTTTATTCGACCTTGTAAAAATGATCAACTATCTACTTCTATCTGCCTCACACTAATATTCATCATTTTACTTCATTCTCAGTTTTTAACAATTGTCGTTATTTTTCGATTAGTTTATAACAAAATCTTAACAACTTAGATTTGCCTTTTAGCGGAAACCACAGGAAAATCCTATTATTTAATATTTCTTAATTTGAGGATTTTATCGTTATAAAAGAGCATAAGTTTATTTCAATAGCATTATGAAATCTTAACAAAATCTCTTGAATAAAAATGCAGAATAAACGACACAGGTATTAGAGGTACATAAGATTTTGTTTTTACCTTATTTTGTGTGAATTTAAAACTTTTGTGTATTTAAAGTACACAAAGTATTAATTATGAATAATGATCAAATGAATGTTTGAAAGAACAGGATGTGTTCAGTGGCAACGTACTGGGGTATGTAGGTACTGTATATAGGTGTTAAAAATAACACTAACTGATTGTATAAAAGATAACGTCGTATACATTAACAAATCAGAAAAAGAAGAAGGGTCTAAAGTCTGTATTTCTGATGCCGCTGTTACAACAAATACTAAAAAGCAGACGACCACGTCTCTCTCTTTCTCTCTCTCTCTCTCCAGCCCATTAACGTCCAACTGTGGACACGGGCCTCCTTCACTTTGAAAGGGATTATGGTATACTGTGCCGCGCTGCCCAGGTGCTCAAGTCCACTATTTTGGAACAATTGTCATACCGGCACAATACCGGCACGATACCGTTGCAATTGAAGTCAAATATCCGTAGTCTGCTATATGCCGTCATAACGGTCTTTCAATGGTAATAGAATTGTCGATCTCTTTTATCTATGCATTGAATTTTCGGTCTCTTTTATCTATGGATTGTGTTAGAATGGTATGTATGTGTTGCCGTTTTAAAAAAATGCGTTAGTTGAAGTGCTTTTCGAAAAACTACTAATAGATTTAAACATTTAATCATGCTAGACTTTGTTTAAATATATTTGTACATACTATTTATTAGTATAAAAAGCAATGTGAAGTTTAGGAGATTAGTAAATTGCAATAAATTACAAAGAACAATTTCTAATATTTCTAATATTTCACAAGCATAATAAGCTTAGCTTGGGACCAGAGGACGTTGTGTGAAATGTCTATGAATATTTATTTATTTATTTATAAAAAATCTATCTATTTTTTATTTATGGCAATCTGTCGACACAGGACAATTTAAAAATATTACTGTCAAATTCAAAATAGCAGACTACCGAAACATTTCAGTCATTGAATTGCAATTGTGAAGCAGTTGTGTACGAGACTAGCAATTTATGTCACTTTGACAATTGTAAGACAATGATGAAGTCGTTATGACGACACATTAATAGTAGACTACCAAAAACTTTACTATTGCACCATAATGGTACAATAATGGTACAGTTGTGACACCGTTGAAATACCCGACTCAGGGCCCAGGCGTGTTGACACAGGATTTAATTTCAAGTTTTCCATTTCTTACGTTATTAATTTTATGTAGTCTGAGCACAATGTAATATAACATAATTTATGGTAAAAGTCTATCTTTGTGGTCAAAGTAAAATTAAATTGGATGTGGGTAAACCCTGTAATAACTGATCATAGAAGACACATTACAGCTCAGTCTCACCCGTGACCATGGTGACTGCAAAGTCTCCGAAACGTCGGGCCAAAAGTTAAAACAAATATACGCGTCTAAATCCGTAAAAAGTGGTTTTATTTAAACGAATGAGTCGCGCAAGTGTTAGAAAATATTATATTTTGCCGTTTGTCATAAAGGCTGTTATCTGTGTACAACAGGTAACGCTTAGCTTGGTTTTAACAGCGACTTGGAGTGAAAAAGGGATGGTGTCACTTGTATTCTAAATACAAAACCACACGGGCAACGAATACCTATATTATGATGAGAATGGTAAAAAACGTTCGTGCGCGATTTCAACTCTTTTTACTGGCAAAAACGTTACGATTGTACACATAATAATGAACTAATATAAAGCATGTTGGTAACGGCCCAGATGCAGAAAGTAGTTTTTCTAGACAATGTCCGTATAGTTTTCGGTTTCTCTCTCATTAGGCTCCACCACTCCGGCTGACTGTTGCCAACCTCGTCGGAGTGCGTCCTGCGGCCGTATTATGAGCTTTTATTTACAGGCAGTTTACAACGTGAATTGAACTGTCTGGCAAATTCGTATTATGAACAAAATTATTAGTCAGACAGTTCGCTAACCCAGTCATACAATAATATGTTTAAGGAGAAGGTACAACTAAAAGTTAAAGTACTTACTAAAAATTTTCAACTAAAAGTTTTATTTTTGCCATAATACCTAATTTTGCCATGCAGTTTACGGCCTGCCTGGAACTTGAATGATTTCAAAAAGCTCATAATACGTCGGCTGTCGCCTTTCTAGGCGAGGCAGTGTTGTATCCAAACTAACATAATATATGCAGCATCCCACTGATTATGGCATAATGGAATGTGGCTTATTAATTATATGGAATCTAATATTGTAATTAATATTTAATTGAACGGTTGGAATGTTGTTATCATGTAAGATTTAGGTTATACATCAGAGATAAAAGAAATATACTGGCCATATCTGATGATAGCGATAAAGTGAGATATTTATTTGTTAGTTAACTGTTAATTAGCTAATGCTTAGAGTATTAAAACCAACAGCACCTGTCACACGCCATTTTCTTTAACAAGTATACAGCTAAATCGGCGGGGTGCCGAGGTTAACGCATACTAACACGATAACGTAATTTCTTTATTCGCTACACTCGCCTCGCTCCTAAAGACCCCGCGCACACTAAGAGACGACAGTGTCCGTATACAATGAGTATGAGCATTGCTCTCGTACTTTTTACAGGTCGCCTTATAATATCAACTCCTGTTGAATGAATGCTTTAAGAGCTAATGTTATTATGCAATATTAGAAAAAATACGCTTTGAAATTTATTTAAATATTGGTCAGTAGTGTTTTCTCAAACACGAATAAGCATTTCCATATTAGTTTGGGCACAGCTTTAAGTGGCGATAGTTTTGTTAGTTCATATATTTTGTCATTCACGTTCCCCGTTATAACAAAATGATATAAAAACTCTAACAAAATAAAATGTTATTTTACCTAATTATTCTGAAAAAGAAAACTAGAAAAATTGGTCAAGTGCGAGTCGGACTCGCGCACGAAGGGTTCTGTACCATTATCTATGCAACATAAGGCAACGTTATTAGTATCGAGCAAGAAACGGTAAAAAAATCATGTTTGTTGTATGGGAGCCCCCCTTAAATATTTATTTTATTTTATTTTTAGTATTTGTTGTTATAGCGGCAATCGAAATACATCATCTGTGAAAATTTCAACTGTCTAGCTATCACCGTTCTTGAGATACAGCCTGGTGACAGACGGACGGACGGACGGACGGACGGACAGCGAAGTCTCAGTAATAGGGTCCCGTTTTTAGGCTTCCGTACCCAAAGGGTAAAAACGGGACCCTATTACTGAGACTTCGCTGTCCGTCTGTCCGTCCGTCCGTCCGTCCGTCCGTCCGTCCGTCCGTCCGTCTGTCACCAGGCTGTATCTCAAGAACGGTGATAGCTAGAGAGTTGAAATTTTCACAGATGATGTATTTCTATTGCCGCTATAACAACAAATACTAAAAATAAAATAAAATAAATATTTAAGGGGGGCTCCCATACAACAAACATGATTTTTAGGGTTCCGTACCCAGTATCTCAAGAACGGTGATAGCTAGACAGTTGAAATTTTCACAGATGATGTATTTCTATTGCCGCTATAACAACAAATACTAAAAATAAAATAAAATAAATATTTAAGGGGGGCTCCCATACAACAAACATGATTTTTAGGGTTCCGTACCCAGTATCTCAAGAACGGTGATAGCTTGACAGTTGAAATTTTCACAGATGATGTATTTCTATTGCTGTTATAACAACAAATACTAAAAATAAAATAAAATAAATATTTAAGGGAGCTCCCATACAACAAACATGATTTTTTACCGTTTCTTGCTCGATACTAATAACGTTGCCTTATGTTGCATAGATAATGGTACGGAACCCTTCGTGCGCGAGTCCGACTCGCACTTGACCAATTATTACCCTTTGAGTACGGAACCCTAAAAAAGAAAGAAATGTATTTAAGTAGGTATAAGTTAAAGTATAAGTTAAACCACATTTTCGTGTATTCTGTACAATTAGATTTTTTTTCTATATAAAAATATGTACGCATTATCATGTAAGTAATAGTAGGTATATGCTATTCTACGTAAAACTATTATTATTAAGGTCAAATGTCAGTTACATATAGCCACTACTAGACCTGGACTATAACTACCAGTGAATTGGCTAAAAACAAATATTTTGCATAAAAAGAAAACCAAAGTTCTGGAGTTATTTTATATCGAGCAAAGAGAGCGCGAATTCTTAAATTTATTCACACGACGTAGAATCCTTTTGAAGATTTCAAAGACCCCCATCATTACGAAAACGAATAGCGATATGAATCGATTCAACTCGAATAAATAATACCGAACTAATAATACGCCTCACTAAAATAAATTTTGCGTACTGAAAGGCATTATTGTATGAATGTATGAATCAAAGAAGCCAGAGCATGTAGGATTATGTTTAATAAGCGTACCTACATACACACAAAGGCAATACAAAAAGACGTGTATTGAAAATATGAAAGCAGTGCTTTAGAATTTGCAAAGCAAAAAAAAGACATGATTGATAATTATAATGTATGTTGAAGCCCAATTTGAGGGTACCTCCTAGATCCTAATTATGTAAATGTACATTTGGTATCAGTAATAGGACCACAGAACTAGTGACCCCATAAAATAGATAATTTGTAGGACTTTCCCACGAAATATGGAAAATATTGTCTAATATTATGTATGCTGAAATAAAAGCAAAATTAAAATATTTTCTTATTTCTACAGTTTCTTGTATACATCGACATCTAAAACCGAACTTTAAAAAAATTTGTTGATTGATTTTAAGCTAACTATAGCATCTTTGCATTACTTAGTTCGACGTCAGTTTCCAAAAGAATTTTTAAATTACCTACTCACTATAGAGACATATTACATAACAATAATTGCTGTAATAACATTACCACTTGGCCCTAAAAAAACTATTTAATTAACTCGGGTCGCAATGGCGCCATAAAGCCTGATCTAAATTGTACTAAAGCCCTTTATTGCGCACGCGCAGCGAATTTTATTCGAAGACGTGATCTTTTAGGGTTGTCAAAAATACTACATGTAATATATAAAATCACTGAGATGTTTATTTTAAATATTATAATATATTATAAACCAAGTTATAAACTTAATTATATTGTATTTTTTACTCCTGCTAGAGAGCAAATAATTTATTCAGATACTATGAAAAACACTTTGGGAAATTATACAAAGCAATATTTTAGGTAACCCTACGTTAAGGTAATTCTTCAGAACTGCAATTCAAATGAATTGCTTTTATTGACACCATAAACCAGTCGATCTTTTCGCGTATTTCGATGCAATAAAACTTCAATTCTACTTTGTAATAAAATAGGCTATCATATTTTTCATTACATACGTAATTTATAATTTACTAAATTCTACGATTAGAGATTGACAATTTCATCGTTAAGAGGCGGAATAATAACTCATTACGGAGGAAACCTCAACCTCAAGGTTACCAACAAAATAATTCTACATAGCAATTGTGATATTAAAGCCAATAATATACTTAACCAACACATTATTTTAGAATTAGTTCCGATGCCTATGCATTCGTATTATTACAATACTGCCTATCCACTAATGGCCGCGAAGATACAAAGATGCAACGAATAACAGGGATAAATGAAACAATTGCACTTAATTGTACAAATAATGTACGTAATTGGCGTACCTAATTTATATGGGTCCACGTGGGTGGTGTGTAGGGTGTCCATGCTTTTGCATTTTTAGAAATTTCCTTTTTACTCAGGTTTTATTTTAATTTACTTGACGCTGTTAAATATAAATTTCTGTCCAGTTTTACGCTGTTAAATATACAAACAGCTAAATGGTGATTCAAGAAAAAAGAAATTTATGACAATGAGATCTAATAAACATTTGTTCATTTAGGCACATATAAACAAAGTGACGTGTGTATGAATGCTACAGGCTATAAGTGGTTGACAAACCAAAAATAAAATTTCGTATGTGTTCATTTAGTGGTTATAAAATCTTTATTTCACCTGATTCCCGATGATGAATAAATATGAAATTGGAAATAAAACGACGAAGTGTGTTTACAACAACAACAACAACAACAAAAATTTCTTTATTAAGGCACAAGTCCCATAATATACAAATTCCGGCAATAGCAACCCGATAACATTACAAAAAAATACAATAAAATCTCATGACAATGTGTTATATTTAACTTTAAAATAATGTCCAAGTAATTATTTCCGGTTAGCAACTCGGTGCATTGTCATCCAATACTTGGCAATCGGACATGTATAGTCCTCACATATGGCTTGTAAAATGCTGTTGTGGGATGATCGCACTGCATCCCAGAAAGATGCAATACGAACCCTCAGCAAAGCAAAAAAGTCAGGCACCCGCGCTTCGGCGAACATGCTCGACGCACTACAATAACGCGGATGTTTCATTAGGATGCGGAACGCGTCATTGTATTGCACCCTCATGGCACTGAAGGAGGATCTGCGAAAATGAATCCAAAGTTGACACGTATAGAGGCACTGACAATACGCTTTGAACAGAGTCATCTTTACATCTACACTGCACTTAGCAAAACGGCGTGCGAGCATGTTGCACCGAACCGCGAGAGAACGTCTTTCTCTCTCGATATCGAGGTCGTCTTTTTGATCACTGGTTAGGATATGTCCTAAATATTTAAACTTATTTACTAGTTTGATAGGCACATTTCCCAGACGCACGTCAAATACTTTCTCCGGACCTCTTCCAGAGCGAAATATCATCATTTCCGTCTTCGTCACATTATACACTAACCCGTGAGCCTTGGCGTAGAGTTCACAGACCGATACAAGTTTGCGCAATCCCCTGATTGATGGACTAAGAAGCACCATATCGTCAGCGTAACTTAGGTTATTTACACAGACATTGCCAAGATGACACCCTATTTTGGTGCCTCTTAGTTCATCAATCAGTCCATTAATATATAGATTAAAAAGGTCCGGAGAAGTAAGCCCTCCCTGGCGCACACCGCAGTTTAATGTGTAATCACTAGACAACGCGTCGCCCCATCTAACATTATTTGTTTGGCTTCCGTACCAGTATCTCAACAGACGTATAAGCTTACCGGGTACATTTGAGTTGCGCAATTTACTCCAAAGGATGTCATAATTCACTAAATCAAAAGCGCGACTCAAATCCAGAAAACATGCATATACAGACGTGTTTCGTCGCGTATAGTGACTGATCGTATGTTTTAAACTGAATATTGCAGAGTCTGTTGAAAGACCGGGGCGGAAACCAAACTGTGCATCATCTATTGCTATACTGTTCTGCAACGTCGGTTGTAAAAGCCTATCAAGCACTTTACCCAACACTGTTCCGAGAGAGATAGGCCTATAGTTGCCTGCAGAACTAAGATCACCAGTTCTGTTTTTAACCACTGGCACAACTACTGATTTCATTAAATCATGCGGTAAGTAGGAGTATTTGATACACAAATTGTACAAGGAGCACAATTTGAAACAAAGCCTCTCGCCTGCGCACTCAATGTGCTCAATACTTAAACAATCATGCCCAGGTGATTTGCCACGCCCCATCTGTTTAATTGCTTTAGCCACATCCTCTGGTGTGAAGAGTATATCAGTAGGATCAATTAGTAAATCCGATCCACTGGCGAATGCCCCGTCAGATGGGTCTACAGTAACAGGCTCTGGTATCGGTTTGAATTTTCTAGCAAACATATTGGCAATCTCACCCTCATCCTGCAAGCCATCCACAGATACAGGCAAACTTTGCTTGTAATTATGTTTTTTTACAGAATTCCAGAACTTCACAAAATTTTTATTCTTTCTACTTGTAGTTAATATATCTAATTTAATCATTTCTTCATTATTTTGACACCAACGTAATTTATTTTTAAATTCCTTCCGACTAAGGCACATGTAGTTATAAATCGGACCTGTGGATGGCCTGCCGGAAACACACCAACATTTAAAATACATACGAGCTTTCTGGTGACTCTCGCTTACGTGCATATTCCAGCCTGTGATCTTTTTAAATTTCTTAATATGTTCAGAATACGAGCGTGCACTGTGTATTGCTCCCAATTGTAAAACATTAATAATATCAGTGTATAATTTATCTATAAAAATAAAATGTTCAGCCATTCTATTGCATCTTTCATTATTCTCACAAGCATCACAATTAAAAGCATCATTAGTTAACATCAAATTATCATCACAGTAACTAAAATATTGATTTATTTGACTAGCATCTCTATTTCCCCATATCACTCGACAGTCCACAGAACTTTTTATTGTGTCTTTATTCAAACCAGATACACACACTGTATCGATATTACATACGACACGCATAGGGAAATGATCTGACGAATACGTATCATGAATCACATCAATAGACGTTATAGTACTGCATGCGGCCTCCGTGACTATACAGTGGTCTAACCAACGACATGAGCCAAGCGCCTCGCTTATAAAGGTATAACAGTCAGAGTCCACTCCAAACGCTTTAATGTCTGCGCATACTAGTTTATGCTCCTGACAAAAATTCATTAGTTCCCGACCAAAATGCGCCGAAGGATGCGCGTTGTAATCTCCTAGAATATATACAGCATGTTTAGATCGTAGTATATGGCGGTCTATATTCTCTGCCTAAATCACGAGAAAACGGCGTAACTTTAAGATTATTATCATCTCGGTTGCTAAGCACGTGCTAAGTTTTCTTTAAGAATAATCAGGTACACTGTAACATAATTATCTCAAATTGTTTATTTGAGATGGTCACCTTCTTGTTACACAAAGCGCAAGTGACCTTGTCTCGGCGCATCTTTACAAATATTATGTCACTCGTGCGGAACACTTAATTCATTATACATTGATTAATAGATTATAGTATACTGCGTGACCTTGGACTCGGGACAAACCAAACAACAAGAATAATAAAAACATAATATGAACAAAACGAAAAGAAATATAAAGAGGTACTGGCTGTTGCCAGTGTCTCCGTACGCATGGTAATTAGAAACGAAACTGTTCGTCTAGCATTCGGTCTTTTACAAACCTTAAGAGTGGTAAAGATTAGTTAAGGTTAGCCACCTTAACTAATCTTAACTTATATCATAAAGCTGAAGAGTTTGCTTGTTTGTTTGAACGCATCTCAGGAACTACTGGTCCGATTTGAAAAATTCTTTCAGTGTTGGATAGTACATTTATCGAGGAAGACTATAGGCTTACATTACATCACGCTGCTACCAATAGGACCAAAGCTTCAGTGAAAAATGTTTTAAAACGGGGTAATTTTTCCAACGCGAGCAACAGCTAGTGGTAGGGGAGCCCACGATGCTAAATGGGGATTTACTCGAGCGTCATAGAGACCTATTGAGTTGCAAAGCTTAGATGATAAGAAGAAAAAAATGTTATGTGATTTTTCACTTTTATCGGTGGGGAAAGCGGCTATAGATTTTTAAATATGTAAAAAAAAACTGTTGCATGGACATCCTCGAGCGCGTCAGATATTGATAGCATCAATGCCCTACGTATTTTTAATAATGTACGTATGTTAATCTGATCGTTTGCATGATGCGGGTGGTTGTATTTAAGGGTTGAAAATGAAAAAAAAAAAAAATTTGTCGAGCGCGTCAGATTTTCTAAGGGAGTGTTAAGTGCACCAAAAAAAAGCTCTCATTCACTAATCTGACGATTTCGATGGGACGCAAACTCACGGGCAGTTTCATAATGTGCGAAAAAAATTCGCCATTTTGAAATACTCAAGCGCGTCAGATTAAGATATATATGGTTCATCTTTATGTTCTAAACGTACTGTCTCATAATCTGACGATTACCTAGAGGGATTCGCCTAAGCTGACAAAAAAAAATTCGAAAAACGGTTCACCTTAAAGGCCATCCCTGCAACTTCCCGCTAATTCCATTCCTGGGCGCTTAAAATTGTACTTTGAACTATATTTTGAACTCAGCGGGTTATTCCCAGTCCTCCACACCC
This sequence comes from Orgyia antiqua, assembly GCA_916999025.1. NCBI lineage: Eukaryota > Metazoa > Arthropoda > Insecta > Lepidoptera > Erebidae > Orgyia > Orgyia antiqua. Next base: position 20,011,089 of record OU779864.1, read on the forward strand.
CGTCGTCCACAGTGTGGAGGTATGTAACTTTGCAACTTTTTTTACGATATATTTTGATGGCTTAATATCTCATAAACAGTCCTAATTAAACATTTAGAAGTCCAACTCAAACAAACCCAAATGTAGGCATCACGCAGCTGCACGCATTTAACTTTATCGACGAATTTTTGTTATTTCGGCTTGCGGAAATTGTCAGATTATATATTTTTCATTATTCTTGAATTATTACCTTCAAAATAAAAAAAATTTAGCTACGCTCGAGAATGTCGAGATGACGTTTTTTTTTTACAACTTTGTTGCCCTCCCCTTTTTTTACGTCACTCTCAAATTGTCAGATTAGTGGAATATACACTTTTTAGGATGTAATTAACTCACCCTACCTTAATCGGACGCGCTCGAGAATTTCTGATGGTCAATTTTTTTTTACTAATCTGATCCTGTATCCTTCACGGGCGGCCTTATATATGGGTCTCATATTTTGTGGAGGTACTTAACCGGGTACAAGGTATCCTCCTGTATATTAATCTGACGCGCTTTAGTAAATCCCGAAATCCCCTCTTCGGCTCCCCTACTATAGTCTTGTAATAAGTTAACCAACCTTTGTTCAAGAACTATATTCACTTACTTCTTAAAATCAAAAATTAACGAGATTTAGGAATGGACCCCTTCTACGCTACAAGATCATTTCTATATTATTATAACATTTGTATATCCCTAAACACCATTATAAAACCGCCATTAATAAATTCATCTGGTTGTATTAATTATCTAATATTTAATGCAACACGGAATAACATATAACTATAGGTTATTGCACTTTACGCATTTAATGTAGCTTTGTTACCTTTTGTTTAAAAATTCTTGAAGCGTAATAATTGTTGAATATTACCTGTAAACAAAAGACAAAAGTAAATTAATATTATGTATTGTTTGTGTGTGATTGTGCTTTAGAAACTTAAGTATTCCTATGATATTTAAGTAAATATTATTAGATAATAAAAGTCGCCGAAGTCTTTGAGAATTGGAATGACCTTTCTCCTGAATTAAAATACGGACCCTAGATCCCTAGATTATACCTGTACTTAACTTAACATCGGGATATTTAATAATTTGAGTTCAATTGTAATCTTCGTCCTATCTCTCATTCTCTTTTTCTGTCTCCAGCTCATTAGCATCCTGCGCAATCATAGGGTATGCTATATACCACGCTGACCAGAAAAGTTGGTATAAGGTTTAATTGTGAGTTCCTGCAGAAGTTATTTGCCTAGATGTTTTTGTCAGCTGACTCCTACACCACACATGGAAAGAAATAGTGCGGTGAACTAAAATCGGTGTCAACACTGTCAACACAAGAAGAGTATTTCAATCTATACTATAACAAAAAGTCAATTAGAAAGAAAGAAAGAAAAATTTTAAAAGAAAGAAATTAAGTAATATGTTACCTAATGCTTCTATATAATATAAAAAAACTTTCTTCTACTTAGCATATCACCAACTCAATTACCAAAAACACCGCAATCCTGATCAAATAACACGACTTTCGCATACCGATCTCCGATAACACACCATGTCTCTCTTTAACTTATATCAAAACCACATGTAAAAGCAGGACAGATTAGTACATTTGCTAATGAATAGGTGAAATGGTGCATTGAGATAAGGACAGTGAAATGTGAAAGTGTCCCTGATGATTGTTGCTATGCAAAGTTATTTAGCGGGCAATTTATCAGCCTTTTGTCAATCATTGAACGTGCTTGATCGAGTAGCTCTTGGTTCGGGAACTGTTTCGTTTAGAGTTTAATAAACTTAGAAATCGTATAGTCAACTAAATATTTATTGTGGTGATGGTAGAAAAAATAATATTTAGACGTTATATAAGTTGTTAGTCCAATCTGGCAAAAATATTTTGCCCAGAATGTCATCGTTGTAACACTACCTTTATACGTTCGTAAACTCATGGTTCCATTACTTCCATTGCCACAAGCACCGCACTTCTGCAGGACTATCGCAAAAAGAACTAGTTAAGGAAACGTATACAGGTATACCGAAAACGGATAATTTTTCAAAACTATATAGAGAATAGATTAAAGTCGTATGTATTCTCAGCATTACGATGTTGGGTGTCAGTGCTTTAAGCACGAAAATAGACAAGAGACAAGTTGAGAAAATTCCTTTGGCATTATTACTTCATCCTAGCCATAGGTGCAGTGACTTAAATAAGCTATCAAACCCTCAATTCAAAGGAAACAAAGCTAATGTGTATTAACTAGATCATGAGTCGCGTGGTCTTCATTGCCACGCTATATTTCAATGTCAGTTTACGGCCAGTTCGGCACGTATCGAATATCGCACGGTACTGAACAACTGCTTTCCTGACAGGCCACACCCGCCATTGTGTTTGTAGGGCTGTCCTGAATCAAAAGCTAGGCCGCTCTAGATTTAGGGCCTTGTTAACGAGAAAGCTCTTACTCGACAAATCGGGACAGATTTAATAAGTAACGGTACTTTCGGACACTATAGTAGATTAAACATTTACAAGAGATTTTAGTTTGATTTTACACACTTTAGTACACTTGTGTGTATCACAATACACAGACTACGATAAATTCGACCAGATACACATAAGACATCATCTAGTTCTCAGTAACGTGAAAAGTAAAACGAGTTTATGTGCAATGGTTATGTCGTTTGTAAATATAAGCGGTATAAGGTCAGAGAATTTTCTTTAGTTTACGTACCTCTGACCTTCTGCAAATTTGTCTAGCTTTTCAATATATGAAATAACAATAAGGATAATATTCTCTTACACGTGCGCGACTCATTTATCCAAATAAAACCACTTTTTACGAATTTAGATGCGCATATTTGTTTACACAAATATTTATTTATTTATTTAATTACATGCAAGCTTACAGTACAAATCAAAACACTAGCAATATACACATAAAATACACACGTCTAAATCCGTGGTTTTATTGAAACAATGATGGCAATTGGATCTCAAGCAATTATTGTTGCATTTAAAAAGCTGTCTTAATACTTAGTTACACATTTGAGAAGTACATTGCAAATAAAAACTTGCTAACCCTGTAAAACTCCGTTTGTTTCACTAATCACTTGTCAGCGGCCGACAAATCAAGATCGATTCTGATATTCTTAATTCAAATCTTAACGAATTTCTCTTTCACGTCCATATCTATCACATATATCCGTCTTGCTCTAAATCGTGAGCTTTACCACAAGCGTGATCGAGTTCATTTCGAGTATAATTTGTCACGGTTAATTTTTATATATGAATAGATAAGGGAAATTCGTTATGACACCTTTTTATTGAGCGAATCAGCGCTTGTAGCCTTCACTGATTGGTAGATATTATGATAGTGAAGTTAGAACTAGGAACTTTTATTGCAAACTTTTTATTGAAAGACCAAACTAACTTTTAATTTTGAACGATATATACAAATCATGGCTATCAATAGTTTCAGTCTGCCAGTAAGAGAACCAGAGCGTTTATTATTCCAATGATAGCACATGATTGCATTTGAATTCGATGTTCAATAGCTCATTAACCTCAATGGTGAAAATGTAAGAATATATTACAACAGACTTACGTATTCTTACTAGTATCATGACACGAACATTTCCAATTTCGTAATGTCAAGTTAAGTAAAAGTAGCAAATTAACAGTCGGCGAGAGCGTCGCACCATAAATCTGTTCAAATAGTAAAGATGCGCGGTAGGCAACTTGTTACGTCACAAGGCGCAGCTAAATGTCAGGTCACGCGTGCCTTCCTCAATACGAGCGTGGTATTATCAGCACCCGACCTGTGGGAAACCAATGTCTCCATTTCTATGTGCTCCTTACAGAAACGCTTATAGAGAATATTGCGATGTTTCATTCAATATAGATAAATAATTTATACCTGTTAAAGCCATTAATGGCGTGAATGTTTATTTACCTATCTATAGGGAGTGGACATTTAATAACATAGGTTATGTGTCAAAATTTATTTGCAGTAGAAAAAATTCGGAAGAAATTTTAAAGCAAGTTGAAAAACCCTAATAAGCTTCGAGGCAGTCCTTTCTACAAATTATCCTTACTAATTAAAAGTGCGAAATCCGGATGATGACACAATAACAATTTTGACGAGCTTAAGTGTTAATGTATGATTGATTTCTAAATTTCACGCGTACGAAGTCGCGGGAAACAGCTAGTCAAATATAAAGAAATAGCAGCAGTCTTTGTGCATATATGAACTACACATTATTACAAATACCTTGCTTATCCTACAATCCCCAGAACTTCTAGAAGTATATATAGTATAGAAATATACCTCAAGTATGTCACTGATGAACTGTGACTTACCCATTTTTCGTAACCATAAGTCGTTACAAACATAATATCGAGATAACTAAACGATTACACAAACACTGTTATGAAACAAACGAAATAATAAATAGTGCATTCTCACACATTGTTCTGTTTAAAGATGTTTCTGATAAACTTGATTTGCGCAATTAAAAAGCGCAACCCGAAATTAGCACTTTTTTTTGTATAGCATTGTAACACGTGGGAATTGACACGGAATTCATTGAAACGACCAAAACTTGATTGGTTTCTTACGCGATTGCAAAATCAAACAATAGTTTTTGTTAGATATTGTGGTGATAAGCTTTCCATTTTAATTGAACTTTGAGAGAAAGTTACAATTATAATGGAATTTTTACTGATTGCAGAAAGAAATAGTGGGCAGTAAAAAATAACGAAAACATCTAATTGTGTAGTCAGCGGGATAAAACCAATTGTTGCAGTCCCAGGGTCACGTAAATATCGTAACCGCTAGATTTCTTGTAATTACGGGTTTAGTACCTATGCAAGAGGTTTCTCAGCTGTAAATTATTATTTTGAAAGGGCGTAGCTAGTATATTGCCAAATAACTAAAATAATATCAAAGACGTAAATTAAAATATCCGAAAAATGATCGTAAGTTTTACCGTATTAACCAGTGCACGAACTACGCAGTAGTAATACATTATCCGATTTGCGCCATGCTGTAAGGATTACATGCATGTCTGATAAAAGAAAGTTTAATCTCATTTACTGAGAGATGTAATCACAAAGTGATCGTATCTTTGAAGTAATATGGTAATATTGCCACGCGTCGAGCAAAGTAACAAATGTATTACGAACTATTTGTTAGAATGCTTTGCAGGTAATAAGTACATATAATAATAATAATATTTATAGTATCTAACGCAAAAGACTGAAAAGAAACTATGGATCAATATATGCTATGGTAATAAGTTGGTTGAGAAATTGTTGATGTCAGGATAATTACGTGAAAGACATGACAGAATCCAATTGGCAAAATTGAAGTTTATTACACCGCAGTAATTAGTTATAGAATAACGATGAATGAATAAAATAAATATACCTACTACTTATGAATATAATTCATAGGTATGTCTGTGGCAAGCCCCCGCAGTTTTAATTAAATCAACCCTTTTTGGCATGATCCCTAGCAAATGCAGTGTATTTAGGGCAAGGGTGCAGCTAGCCAGCTTGGCGCCTTGGACTTTCACTGCAGTCATTGACCTGCACCAAAAATAATAGCGCTTGACGGCGCGCGCGCATCGTTACGTCACGACACCGCGCGGTTTCCGCAATAAGTCGATTTCTGCGGTTAGAGGACAATTTCAGCAGACTTGCGCAAATGTGCGTCGCTATTTCAGGCTACCTCGGGTAGTGCATTGCTTCTCATGGCATTTTATAAGGATATTATAGACCAGGAGTTTAGAAATATACGATACTTGTATAGCATACGAAGTATCAACCAGGAGATCTATAATCAGTAGTAACTGGCATTCATGCTGGCCTTTCTTATGGGACGATTCAAGTACCTAGCATGGTAGACAGAAGAGTATTTATATTTATTTATTTCAAGGAAGACCAACAGCTTTACAATCACTATGAACTAAAAAAATATACATCAGCAAGCCAATTATAGGTCCTAACGGATAAAACACACAGTGTTCGTATTATATTGTTATATTATTTATGTATTTGTTGTTACCAATTATTACAACAAATATAATACTACATATCGTGTTAGTTACTTGTTAGTCGCAGATACCTAACTAAGAAGATATCATAGTTAAATGATAAAATTTAATATTTTCTAATATTTTCTAAAATTTATTGATAAAATTTATTTTAGGGCAACAGGTGAGATACAGATTTACACCAATAGAGCTCAAAACTTGGAAGGAGAGAACTGCCAGTACAGAAATAAACTACGTTCTTAGTATTAACAATCCCTAACACCACTTTCGTTTACCAATCGATAAACAGAACTGCAAGAGCTTATAATCTTGATGACAATGGTCTACACGCTCCAGAGACGAATTCCTTTTCACGCTATACATTTCTTGATGACTATCAAAGAAAAGTAAAAGCTCACATATAAAACAGCGGTGTCATTAAACAACAGATAGATGTAGAATCGAGAGATATCTGAAACAATAGAGAGAGTGGTATATTCGATGCGGTCGGGTGCACGCCCGCAGCGCTCATCGATTACGAATGAAATCGAGATTTTAAACCAACCAAGTGTCGAATTCGCGTGACTAAAACTGTTCGTATTAGGTTTCAATTGTGGAAATGAAAGTTTTTTTAGGATTTATGCGAAATTTTGGTAACAGGTGTATCGTATTTCATATAAATATACGTGAGTCTTGGTTCCATCCGGTCCAAACTGTCAGAGTTAGCATGTTAGGATCGGAAACGCAAATCAATAAGCGACGACCTTCTTACATACTAAATCATAATTTAGCGATCGTGGGTTAACTTAGGGCGACTGTACAGTGTACACTAGCTTAAAAACTTTGTTGCATGGTATAACAATTAACTGTAATATATTATGAGTACTTTTGAAAGATTGCTACACTCAGAGCACTTATCACCAGATTTAGTTATTATTAGATCAAGTACCACTTCTGAAGATAACAAACAAGTCTGAGACGTATCAAAATGCTTATCATAAGTATATGCAGAAAAAATTACCATATTTGCTAAAGCTTATACATTTTCCACCAAAGTTAATGACATGATGGGTTGACCTACTATAATAACCTCTGAAAGGTTATGGGAAGGAGAAATCCAACTAGATAATAACCATGACACTATGTCAATTGACATAAAATCAAAGGACCTGATACTACAGTATATATAGATATATTGTTTGTATAAGATGAGAATGCAACGCGTAACATTACAAGTATTATGACCCTGACTCACTTTACATTGATGTAACATACGAGCAACTGATGAGCGATTATTTAGTTACTGTTGTGTTGCCGAGTAGTTGTAACTGATCTGGCTGATGTGAATATGCAATAAACTAAAATGTTTAAGTGATTAAGTATTAACCCCAGTAATCAAAAGTACCCCAGTAAAAAAAAAGTATATTAATTAAAGTAATAGTAGTAAACGACCATAAGCTTCGATAACTGATTACCACCTGGCGGGCCGCAAGCTCGTTAGCCACCTTAGCATTAACAAAAATAAAAGTCACCCCTCACAACCAACCACCGTCACAAAAAAGAACCGTCACAAGTGGTATTATTGTAAAATACAGATAATTTAATAAATTACTAAAATGGATATACTCGTAGAGGAAGTAAAAGTTTAGCTGAGATTGCAAAGTTTACATCGTTAAAGTCGTACATCTTTATTTTTTATATTTTGGGTAGGCAAATGACCACACTCCACCTAATGTTAAGCGAAAGTGTAACCCAGACATGAGGACGGCTAGTACGTTGTCAGAGCACTAGCCGCCCCCTCCTTGCCGGCCCACAAGATGTGTATATGTATATGATCTATGTGCATTTGGTCTAAGATTCTTGCTTTTCATATCAATTCTCCATGTCTAATTAAAATTTATGAAAAGCAATGAGCTACAAAAAATGATATAAAACGATATTTCTAAATTAGACCGCGCCAACTCTATCATAACTATAAAATGATATTAGTTAATAAAGCTACTTTTTGTAGCCAGTGTATAAATTCAAAGATTAACATTTAATTGCCCATAAGAGATCTGCGATACGCCTTCATATGGTCTAAGTGTAGTCGATGGCCTTAGAAATACCAATAATGTTTTGTATCGCGATAAAATACTTGCTATTGCGTGTTTAAATGACTGTGTATAATTCATACGTTAGTATTTGTATTGGGCAATAATATTAGGAGCCAAAAACGCTTTTTATTTTTATAGCGTTGAAATATTTTTATGTTCGTGACCATTATGAACAAACTATAAGATTTTCTTTAATTAGTTGTCTTGTCCCCAAATTGCTTTTACATTGAACATCCATAGATATAGTCCAATGATAGGTTGTCGAGACTGATGCGAGGCTCAAATTCAAGACCTAATAGCTACAACGAAAAGGTTCTTGTCATTGCACCAAGGAAGCAGTCACAGTCACACTTTTTCAAAGCTTGTGTTTCTAGCACCTTTGGCTTGTATGTATTTATTTTGTAATTCTACCCCAGCTTAAGACGATGACGCATCAATGAATGGAATCCACTCGTGTTTAAAGCGTTGACACCGACCCGACCTTGGTGAGTTAAGTCGCAATGACCCGAGCAAGTTCGGGTCAAAGCATTCTAATGCGATTTATTAACTGAATATACAATTACATTAGATCGTTCGAAATTATTTCATTTTGTTTAGTACAAAAATCATTGTTCCACGAACCATTATTAGACATCAATTTTATGTAGGTCGTCTTTGTTAGGGTTTACAATAAGTAACCAGATGTTGCTGTTTAGACTAGCTGTTGCCCGCGACTTCATGCGCGTGGAATTTAGGAAATTTTCCCCGTTTTTGGGCGATTTTTTACTGACACGTCGCTCCTATTTTAACATTCCATTGGTCGCAGTGTGATGCTATTACGAAGAAATACAGGGTAAATAAAAAGATATCTTGTATCACAAAAAATGTCTTCCGAGCTGTCAGTCTTTCAAGTTTAATCTCAAAATCGTCAACATTACCTTCTTGTACGTGTACCCAACATTGACACACAGACGAACAATAAAGTAGGTGCGTGTGGGTAATTTATTTTCTATGAATATGAAGGTTCTAGAACATGGTACACTATTATTATATAATTATTTATAAACATCACAGTTCACACGGTATTCTAGTTAGCCAACACTTACACACGGCCATTTTAAAATCTTGGATTTTGTTTTAACTAACGTCGTCTATTGATACAGTGTGATCTGACATCTGTTTACATGAAAACTGCAAAGTTCGGTTTTAATTTAAAGGGTTTCTAAAGCTTAATAATACTTTTATTTGAACTTTTTAAAATGATTACAACAAAAGGTTTTTCTTTTCATAAAATTTTCCATAAGAAGGTACGATATAGTGTTCTGATTTGATACGATGAATACTACTAGCACATAATAAGCTACGCCTACTTCAAAAAACTATAAATCTGAATTTTGAGATTTTATGATATCCCTTACATATTAAATATGTATGTCAGGCTATTAACTGTAGTTATTGAACTTAATTTTTGTAATACTAATTAACTTTATTACTTCTATCTTCAATTGCAATTTTAATACGAAATTATTACACAAAATCCATTGACTGCAAGCTCACCTCATTGTTTATGCTATGGGTACTAGATTACAGATATAAAAAAAAATACCCAATGGATAAAATCTGCGAAATTTAACAATGATTGACAACTAACATTGTACTACGACGAGCGTTTCTACTCATCATCAGTAGCATTAAGAGGATACCAAAATTCTTCGTGCATTTTTTTACGTACGGAATTTTCATTGTTTCTTTATATTGAATGGCTAGAGCTCTAATTTTTAAGTATATGTTTTTTCAATATATAATCTAGGATCGCATAAACTCAGAAACGCGATTGAAAAAAGTTTTCTCGATAGAAAATCTTAGCGAAACAACCTCTCTCATTTTTTATTTTTTTCATTTGTCGGTCTATTATCGCGTATTAACTAATGAAATAAATTTAAAAACATAAGTAACTATTATATATAGAAACACGTAAATCAGAATTAAAATATATTTATTAGATTTTGAGTAAACAAAAGAAATAGCCCTAATTCTTCATTTTCTATACCTACTAGCTGTGTTAATATGTACATGTCGACGATAATATTGATGTAGGCCCTTAACATAACATTACTTCTTTTTCCCATGGAGATGGCGCTCTATAGTCTCTGACATTCCAAGCACAATTCCTTGGCTTCAAGAGAAGTGTCAGAGAAGGATTATTTCTACTGATGTACTATAGTGTAGTTAATCCACTCAATAATCCTTTAAAATAATTTAATATCAACCTGTACACAGCGTAACAGCGGTTGTAACCATTTTCTTCATAAACTAGACGTGCCGTATCATTATCTGTCAATACAAAATATTATCTTTAATTTTCTTATGTTCAGAAAAAAATAGTATACAAGCATTCGTATTTTTCATAACTACATTAACATCAGTTGAATGTTTTAAAAGATTTGTAGTTTAGTAAAGTATCTTATGAACCGGTTACGAAATAATCATTTCTTTTTTCTAATAAGATGGAAACTTACTGAACTAAAATGATTACGAACATACATCTTGTGCAATTAGTTACCGACTTCATAATACAGTAAACAGAAGTCATTAGCGTGGTTACGAAATTGCTATATTCTTTTTAAACGAAGATGTCCATAGGTACGGTGAGTTTGGATCGTAGGAGATGGCGCTCTTATAGTCTCTGCCTACCCCCATGGGGAATAGGCATGGAAAAAAATATTTGCTGATTAATTAGCTCTCACTTTAGTCCTATTACTTCATCTAGCATTCTCCTGTTTTTTATCCCAATATTTAATGTCGCCGCAACATGTCTTTTTATTCCATAGTATTCTGTCAGACGTCATATCAATTTCTCTTCTTTTCATATCCTCATTCACACGGTTCATCCAGCTTTCCTTAAATCTTCCCCCAGACTGTTTTCGTTTCACATTAATTCGTAGAAGATACAGACATTACTTGCCATCTTATTACATGACTATACCAAGACAGCAGCTTATTCTTCATTCATTAATTATTCAGTGAGTCCTATTACTTATTCTGTGGTTTGACTATCATGTAGGTACCTATAGGACCAATACTTTCATATTACAGACCTACTTCCATATTATTTTTAAAAAAAATCTTGCATACATACGCCAATCTACATTTTTTTAACTGTACATTGTAATTACAATGTATAGTTTAAGATACGAAAATAAATAAAACTGAATCTCGTTTTGTAAATTGACATAATGTCCACTAATAAGCCGAAAATAATTAAATTGTACAGAATAATATTAACATAACAAATGGCGGTCACGCGAGTGATGGATATTTGGATACATTTTGACCTCCTGTTGTGTGTCCTCTCCTCCTTTTGATGTCCTCGGACAGGCTATGGGTTGTGTAATAATATTCATTAAATATGGTGGAAACATATTTTTAGTATACAAAGCTCTTTTCATGTCATTCCATTGTATTTTTGTTGATATATTAGTCAATTAGAAATTCTATATTACCGGCTAACATGTCGCCCCAGGTTTCGAGCATATCCGATGCTCATCTTCAGGACGAGTGCGCAGCGGCGTCTGCGACCTTTCGGCGTGCACGCCGTATGCTCGAAACCTGGGTCGACATCTTTGATCCCAAAACTGTGAGTGTTAGCCGGTAATATAGTATTTCTAATACTCACGAAAAAAACTCACGAAAATTTCAATACGAAAATATTAGTCAATATTATATATAATATGATAACTACTGCAGGTCCGAACAAAATGTTCCATAAAAGCCTGCTTATGAGCGCCATCTGCTACGATCCAAACAAATTTCATTTTAAATAATAGCATGGCAGCAGCATGGTAGTATTATCCATGATATCTTTTCTGTTTACAGAACAGAAGCCTCACCCAAAGAATATTTCAACGTTCTATCTAGTGCCGTCTGCATTCTGCATATAGCGTCTCTTTGAGATCCTACTAAACATGCCCTTGAAAAGACGCATTCTGCAAGCAGACACACAGACACAATAATATTACCAGACCAGACCATTACCATCCATTACCGGACCAGAGGACGTTGTGCGAAATGTCAATGAATATTTATTATTTATTTATTACAGAGCGGCACGATTTGTAGTTTTAGGAGAACATAGGTGGTGACGCTTGTAATCTAAATCCGTCATCACACAGCGTATTCTCACATTCATCTCCAATATATTTTAACACAAAACGGTTTACAAGCAAAAAAGCAACAAATTCGCACAATTAAACGTAATAAACACATGGACATACCGTTAACTCCACAACGTTGATGACAGCGAGAGATTTATGACACATTCATACAAATAGGGAGGGTTAATACTACCTTATACTAGCTAATAATTCCACCATTCCTGTATGGTGTTGGCAAATTAATGTCTGTATGTGAATCGAATGTTAAAGGTGAATGAATGGACCATACCATGTTGAGGATTCTTGTTTATTACAAGCACTAAACCTACTTTCCATAGAGCACATGTATTGTATTTGTATAGTAAGTACTAAGTAATACCAAGATTTATAATCAGCCCTATTCTGTCAACTGTTAACATAGATAGATTTCTCCCATATTGATATGGATTTGCAATTTTTTAACACGCTTTTATAAGTTCGGTATATCTGTCAATGTATTAATCTATGTAACGGAATCTTTGAAATCGATTTTCAGGCACTTGCATTGATCTGAAATTCCGCACACCTAACAAGGAGCGATGACAATGCAATAATTTGAAAGAATAATCCCATTTCCTTGTTCAGAATTACTAGAATAGCATTTTGAAGTATCACTATGACCAAACTTTTATATTTAACTGTACACGTAATAGTTTAATTGTATATGAGTAGACTCACCAAGATTATTGTGTTTCTACGTATGCCTTTCATATACAATCCGATAATTTCACATAAAAATGCTTTACTTATAGAATCAGATAAAAATATCATAATTGTTTACTTGTGTTTACTACGATTGTGACATTGTTGTGACAACAGAAACTTTTGTCCCTGACAACATAAACTGTCAACTTTTTTGTAAGTGGGTAGCATAGAATTAATATATAACTAGAATAGTGACTCGATGATCGATGACAAGGCAATTATTTAAAAAAAATGTTTAGGATTTTCAAGCGTGTTTTTTAGTTTTTAAACTAAGTACATTATTTACGTTTTAAATGGGCAGAAAAATTCGGTTTCCTCTCCAAATATATTATCAGGCAGGGATAAATATAAAGATAAGACCTAGACAAGATAATAAATAAATCATAAAATACATGATCATATTTAGTGTGTGTCTTTTTAAAGGCATAAATTTTGCTCAACTTTTGTTTAACATTCATAAAATCAGAGCGTAGCATAAGTGCTTAACTACACTATAATTCACCTGTCAGTGTTTAAAACTCGCTCTATGCTTCTCAAAGAACAAATGAATACTGTACCAATAATAAAACATTTCTGTCGAACGGCGCTCATTAGGGCTGCGTGCGCGTGCGCAGGTGTACGAAAAACGACACAAAACACAAAATTATTCGAAGCACGTCTCACTGTTTGTGTTTTTTTACCAGTAATTACCGAGACGATAAAGTGGAACCACCTTTTTATGTGAGGTGTGTAGTAAATAACTTGAGTTAATAACTGAGTACCAAATAATGGAGGTACTAAATTCGGATAACTCTCAAGGACAAAAATATTAAGTTTGAAGATATATACCATAGGTTTGTGCTGTACTACTAGAGTAAGGACTTTATCTATATGGTTAGAAATGTACCTTCATTTAACCAGTGATATACGCTTAGCCAAAACGTTTATAACAATTCACAGGAAAACTGAAAGATTTTTGTTGACACAGAGGGCATAATCGGAAGGTCCGTAGCTACTACGTGAGCCGGTGTTGACAGGGAGCTGGTCTAATTCCTTTTCATCAAGCAATCATATAATGGTAAATATAATAAACGGTGACTAATCAATGCTAATCTTAGAACATTATAATATTAATAGAACTTCTATAGAAAGGTATAGCTTATTCTATTTACTAGCCTAGATAATACAGTGACTTTACGTAATAAACGCACCTATAAAACCATGATTTAATCATGTAGATAATAAGAAACGTTTTCCTGAATCGTAAACGTCAACGAGCGTAATAACTGGTCAGACCGCATGTTTTCCCGTTTTCCTACACTTTTCCAAGTCAACGAACGCTTATAGCTATGCTACCACATATATGGGCATGTGAAAATGACATAAAAATGCGCGCGCGCACTTTCGATCTCGGCCAAGCTTCCGTTTGCGGCCAACTCACTTTTATTTTCTAATCGACTTTCGACGAGGCCCAATTATCTTAGAATACATCTCGATAGATTATAGATACTTATCACGTAGATAACGTTAAAAAGCACTAACGTATTTTGTGATGGTTACTGTATAACCATCACAAAATACGTTGATGAGATGAATCGTTCTAGTTAACTTCTTCAAGATGAAATGAGATTATATCGTTTGACTGGCTTTGTTTAATATTGTTACACAATGCTACAAATGTCTAGACCGAAACTAAGCCAAAATCTTCTGATTTTGTTTAACAATAGTCAAAGAAAGTATTACAGACTATTAAAGAAAAATAAATCAGCTCTCTGCTATTACGGTTCACGAGACTGACGAATAGAGGAAAGGGCAGACAGCGGAGTTTTTTTTAAAAATAAGATAAGTTACTATATTCGTATTAACTTTATTTTTATCAAAACTATACTCGGGGTGTCTATATATCTTAGTGAAGTGTATACCTTGGATAAGAGAAAAGCATTTCATATTTATTGACTTTAACTAAGAAATAGAAGTATAACAAACTAGCTGTTGTCTGAGACTTCGTACGCGTGGAATTTAGTACTTTTTCCCCGTTTTTGCAACATTTTTCACTAATGCTTCGCTTCTATTGGTCGCATCGAGATGTTATAGCCTGTAAGCCTTCCTCGATAAATCAACTATCCATACAAAAATATTTTTTTAAATCAAACCAGTAGTTACTGAGATTAGTGCGTTCAAACAAACAGACCTTTCAGCTTCATATATTATTAGTTTAGATATTTACTTCACATCATCTATCACCATTAATTTCTTTTTATTTTCTTTAGATTAATATCTTTTTAAAGAGATTACATAACACGAAACAAACAGAATCGTATCTTGATGTTGCGGTAGCGAAATCCTATCGCTTTCAAACTTTCGACTTGTGTATCATCGATCATTGTAGTCGGGTAATTAGCACAATAACTGGTCACACCATGTAATTGATTGTATCACTAAACTAAATAAATTGTAACAGAATGTTGGACATGGCACGACTCAGTTTATAACAGCTATTAATGCTTAAGAGAATACCAAAATAGCTTCGTGCATTTTTCTACGTACGAAGTTTTCATTATTTCTTTAGACTGAATGGCTAGAGCTCTAATTTTTAAGTATATGTTTTTTCAATATATGATCTAGGATCGCATAAACTCAGAAACACGATTGAAAAAAGTTTTCTCGATAGAAAATCTTAGCGAAACAACCTCTCAAATTTTTTATTTTTTTCATTTGTCGGTCTATTATCGCGTATTAACTAATGAAATAACTTTAAAAACATAAGTAACTATCATATATAGAAACACGTGGATCAGAATTAAAATATATTTAGTAGATTTTGAGTAAATAGGAAAAGTATCCCTAATTCTTCATTTTCTGTGCCTACTGGCTGTGTTAATATGTACGTGTCGGCGATGATATACGATAATATTGATGTAGGCCCTTAACTTAATAATAATTTATAATCGACGTTGGTTAAGTTTTGTACACCTAGCCATCCTGTTTCTTGACACACACAATGGTTTGCTGGAAGAAAATTCATTATTGATTTAAGCTCGCATATGTACTTAAATGTTTATGCCTACATTAACTATCTTTGTTATACTAAATTTTAAGTGTACAATAAAGAATAAATGAAAGTTTTATTTAGTGCTAAATGTTGCCAGCCACTTCGTACGAGTGATTTGAAACAAAACCTTAACAATACATGTAAACCTTTTTGAACCACTGTATATATATTACAAAGAACCGAATTAAAATACGTTACGTAGTTTTGGATTTAAGCTCAAACAGGGACATACAGAGGAAAACGAGTTTATAATATGTAAAGACTAACTTTGACCCGGCGAACTGCTTAAGGTAAATACCGTAAGTTTTTTAATGAATCTTATTTTTATTTTCTCCTTCTGCCCTACCGAGTTCATGGTGGTGTCACAGGCCTTACCATGAACCGGCAGGAGCGGTCCCCTTTCTTCACGGGGGCTCAACTCAACGCATCAAGTCCCCCCATCGTCCTAATGTGGCCTTCTGACACGACTGGTGCGGCGCGTCCCTGAACTGCGACCCGCCGTGCATGACCACCTCGTCAGGGCTTTAATGAATCTTATTTGCTTAGGTACATACTTGAAAAATAAATATTACTTTATCCGGTTTTTAGAGGCCATTATCAACAGCCTATAACTAATAAATGAAATTTATAAAAAAAATGTCAATGTATTGTACAGTCAAAATATCATTTAAATAACAAGGATTTTAGAAAGTAATATTTAGGTAAGTACTGCGCCCTGTACACATGGTCGACCTTCAAGCAGCCGGAACACATCAGACCTATTGTGTGTACAAGGTACCTACTTCATCAACAACTGATCATATCTATCAATCTATGTTGTCAATACTGATAAATATTTTAATAGATTTGAAATGCTTTACAGACACCTAAACTACTCAAGATTAGGTAGGCAATTAAATAAATAAATAAATCAATAAACATTCACGGACATTTCACACGGGAGACGAGACAACGATGACAGAGGACGTTCCTCTAGTCCCAAGCTAAGCTTATGTGCTTGTGTTATGGGTACCAGAATACGGATGCACTACATATACTACTTTTCTTTTGCAAATACATACTATACATACATACATACATAGAAACACCCATACACACACAAATCATATAAAAACAAAAAATAAACATTTGATATGATAATATGCGGATCTTTGTCGACACTGATCATAAAATACATCTTTCAACAGAAAATTCTCGTATTACTAGAATAATTGGTCAAGTGCGAGTCGGACTCGCACACGAAGGGTTCCGTACCATTATCTATGCAACATAAGGCAACGTTATTAGTATCGAGCAAGAAACGGTAAAAAAATCATGTTTGTTGTATGGGAGCCCCCCTTAAATATTAATTTTATTTTATTTTTAGTATTTGTTGTTATAGCGGCAATAGAAATACATCATCTGTGAAAATTTCAACTGTCTAGCTATCACCGTTCTTGAGATACAGCCTGGTGACAGACGGACGGACGGACGGACGGACAGCGAAGTCTCAGTAATAGAGTCCCGTTTTTACCCTTTGGGTACGGAACCCTAAAAAGCTGGTAAAAATAACCCTATAATACATATAGTAAGCCAATGTGTTAGGGTTAAGAGGTTTATGCCAGAGACTGAATAACAAGAAACATAATTGTGAAATAAAATTGGTCAAGTGCGAGTCGGACTCGTGCACGAAGGGTTCCGTACCATTATCTATGCAACATAAGGCAACGTTATTAGTATCGAGCAAGAAACGGTAAAAAAATCATGTTTGTTGTATGGGAGCCCCCCTTAAATATTTATTTTATTTTATTTTTAGTATTTGTTGTTATAGCGGCAATAGAAATACATCATCTGTGAAAATTTCAACTCTCTAGCTATCACCGTTCTTGAGATACAGCCTGGTGACAGACGGACGGACGGACGGACGGACAGCGAAGTCTCAGTAATAGGGTCCCGTTTTTACCCTATGGGTACGGAACCCTAAAAAGCAAAAGGTGAATGTAAAATTTGTTTTACCTATTCCAGGAAAATCATGATAAATAGGTAAGTAACAATACATGTTACGCAAAATAAATAAATAAATAAATATTCATGGACATTTCACACAACATCCTCTGGTCCCAAGCTAAGCTTATTATGCTTGTGTTATGGGTACCAAAATACGGATATAATACATATACTACTTTTCTTTTGTAAATACATACTTATAATACATAGAAACACCCAGACGTAGTACAAACATTTGTATGACATTTATGAATATCACACAAATGATTGTCCCAAGCGGGAATCGAACCCGCGACCTTGTGAACGGCAGTCCAGTACATGAACCACTACGCCACGAAGCCCGTCAAATGAAAAAAAAATGTTATAATAATAGTTGCATGCAACAAAATTATTAATAAAAGACAACTGTTGGACTTTTACTTGAAGTCATTTTGGTCACAGCACGCAAATTTCACACTTTTACTTTTGATACTTTAAAAACAATGATTTAGCAATATTATTGATGATCGATTGTGTTCAGATTCTCATGGATAAATAACAAACTAGATGTGATGTTATCGATTAGGTAAGATGTGATAGAATAAGACTATGTTCATGGAGATAGAAAGAAAACTACACTCTTATTCAGATAGGTAACCAGGACTTTTTACCTGACTACAAATAGATACTAATTACAGCAACAAAATCAGATTTGAATCATTTCTGATTGAATTAAATTTAATCAAAAATCCCTTTATAATTAGTCGAAAAATATACTTGTTGAAAAATATTCTAGAAATGATTATCTCACTATACTTAATTTACACTCAAAAGAAAAACCGTTAGCGTTGGAAAGCGAATACCTCATAAATATCTAGATCACCATTTGCTTATTAACAGCAGTTATACTAATAAGCTAATGAAAGGCATTTCAAGTGAAATAATTACATTAATCATAATGGCATTAGAAAATATTGCTTTCAGAAAATAACAGCCATAAACTTGTTTGTTTCAAAATATTAGTGTCGTAGACAATCAATCGTTACAGCCAAGAGAAATGCTGTCATTAGCCACTGGCATCATGGCGGTTGGTGTTTACCACGGAATAGATATTTGTTGGAAATTACTTGTGGATTGGAGAGAAAATGTTCTAAATATATTGTTTGTTATGTGTTCTGTCATCTGTAACTAACTGATGAAAGTCTAAATAAAAGTAATTTTTACGGAATTAGACGCGTGTATTTCTTTAAACAAATGCGTCTAAAAAGTAGTTTATTTAAACAAATGAGTCGCGTAAGTGTTAGAAAATATTATGATGAAAGTCTAATTTTATTTTATTGAGTAAGAGATATTCTGCTGATTGACTAACAATACTTATTGCCAGTCATTTTAAGAAAAGAAATATAAATTTATGCACCCAAATAAGAGACAGATAATAGAGAATTAGGATTATGATGACTCAACTTGGAGAAATTTAATTCATACTCATTTTCTACAAATTTATGTAACTTCAAAAAATCTGTGCGTTTATCACAAAGCTTATAACAAACAAAGCCAAATCTAATCTACATTCTTTTCTTAACTATTGATGGACCCAAATAATTTGGGATAAAGGGAAGAAGAAACAGAACTTTTTAACAGATCTATTATGTATTTAATTACATTTCGTACAATACACAACTGTAATATAACCGCTACTTCCATTCTTGGTCCGACAGCTATCAGTTGTCTCTAATTTCCCATTCGAATCAATCATTACAGAAATAGTCGATGTTTTCTGTCTACGCACTTATAAGCAGAAAGCGCTAATAATAATGGAGGAAAATAAGAAATTTCCGTTTTCTCACTTACTTAAATGGAGAGAAACTGATGATGTAGGGACGTTGTGTCGAATGACATTTAAGATTAATTTTATTTATTTCGTTGTTATTTTGTTAAGTAAATGAAAGCTTAATATTATTATAGACAAATTTCTCTGATAATTGCCATAAATTGCTAAAATAACGTAAAGTAATTTTATTTTACATTATTATCTAAATGCTTATATTTATTATGTTAATTTTACTACAAATAAGTAACAAACCATTACGTGTGTACATTGCAATGATATTGATGTACATATTATATCAATTAAGTACCGGCGCATATTTTTCACGCAATGATATCCGTTTAACGTCTTACATCCGCAGCAAGATGTGGAACCATTTATAAAGAAAATAACACAAATAACATAACATTATACATAACTATAAAATAAATATAATAAACTAAATCAATGTAGGCTATAACATATTTTGTATGATATTACGTAAAAGTAAAAATATTAACAGTGGGTTTAAATAAAACTACTTTTTACGGATTTAGACGCGTATATATACTACGCGTCTAAATCCGTAAAAAGTAGTTTTATTTAAACAGATGAGTCGCGCAAGTGTTAGAAAATATTATTAACAGTGGGTTTAATTGAATTACGTAACATATTACTATGTTCAAAACTTCAAATACAGCACAAATAAATGAGTTAAAGCATTGATCTCATATGTATTTTAGCTGCAACTATGTATTATATTGTATCTATCAAATATTTGATACTATCAGTTGCCCGCGACTTCGTACGCGTAACGTGATGTTATATAATATATTACAGTGAAACCTGGTTAAGTGGGACCTGGATAAATGAGAAACCTCTATTATTGAGAGTTGCAACGAAGTCCCGGTTCTTTTTCATTAAATTACCTCTGTTAATGGGACTTTTTGAACCTGGTTAAATAAGATTTGAATTCTAAGACTTTTTCGATGTTTACCTCTATAATTGAGACTCTGTAGCTCAATTACCTGTATAAGTGAGACAAATTAATCAGGTTTCAACACGTTTTGACGTGTTTGTTTACATACATTTCTCGTCGTCTTTCGCGCATGCTTTGATTGTCAGTAGTACTATCTTATGTTTTGACCTAAAAACAAGGGAATAAAAGTGTACAAAATGTCCAAACGCAAATATAAAACGTTATCAGTATCTGAAAAATTAAAACTTTTATCACATTATGATTGTGGAAAGTCGCGTGATGAACTGTGTAGGGAGAATAACATACCAAAGTCAACCCTGTGTAGAATTATTAATTAAATTGTGTAGAAGTATTTCGAAATGTCAAATATTGATAATTCTAATATTTTTGATCAAATTTATTCTATCGAGAAACAGGTTTCAGCAACTAGCAATCAAATACAAACAAATATAACCGATTATTTTAAGTCATAGACTTTACCGTAAGTATTTTCTTTTCGACGCAATACATTATGTATGTACATTCATACCTATATTAAATTCATAACATCGAAAATACGCATTTTTATTAACATTTCCACCTCTAAAAGTGGAATAACGGCACATTTCGACCTCTGTAAGCGGGGACCTCTGTAAATGAGACAACTATAAATTTAAACCTGTTTAATTGGAAAACTGGATTATTGAAAACCCTCAATAATTGGTACATATGTCTTGGTCCCTTGAGATCCCAATTAACCAGGTTTCACTGTATTTTTATTTTTTTTGTAAATAAATAAATATTCATGGACATTTCACACAACGTCCTCTGGTCCCAAGCTAAGCTTTATATGCTTGTGTTATGGGTACCAGAATACGGATAGAATACTTTTCTTTTGTAAATTCATACTTATAATACATAGTAAACACCCAGACGCAGTACAAACATTTGTATGACGATTAAAACATCACATAAATATTTGTCCTGACCGGGAATCGAACCCGAGACCTCGTGAACGGCAGTCCGTTATATGAACCACTAGACCACGAGGCCCGTCATTATAATATCCGACACAAAAATAATGTTACAAATCTGGTGAGTAGGTTCCTGAGATTAGCGCAATAGATTAAACAAACTAACTCTTCAGCTTTATAATATTAGTATAGATTATTCCTTACAGCCCAGTAACTTCCAACTACTGGACATGGAAGATCGTCGATTATATCTTTATTGACAACAAGACATGATGTACAATTACGTAAATAACTTTGTTCCATTCTAATCACGCGAACTGTATATTTCTTTTTAATCTACGGATAATTTAAAAATAAAATATACTTAAGAGGATACCAAAATAGCTTCGTGCATTTTTCTATGTACGAAGTTTTCATTGTTTCTTTAGATTGAATGGCTAGAGCTCAAATTTTTAAGTGTGTATATGTTTTTTCAATATATGATCTAGGATCGCATAAACTCAGAAACGCCATTGAAAAAAGTTTTCTCGATAGAAAATCTTGGCGAAACAACCTCTCTTATTTTTTTTTTTCATTTCTCGGTCTATTATCGCGTATTAACTAATGAAATAACTTTAAAAGCATAGGTAACTATTATGTATAGAAACACGTGGATCAGAATTAAAATATATTTAGTAGATTTTGAGTAAATAGGAAAAGTATCCCTAATTCTTCATTTTCTGTGCCTACTGGCTGTGTTAATATGTACGAGTACGTGTCGGCGATGATATTGATGTAGGCCCTTAAGATTAAGAAGAAGGTGGAAACCCTACTATATTGTATTAAACACATTTTCAACATCTGAGAAGCTAATGCGAATAAATTTTTATTCCTATTAGAGTTAGAGTAAAAAATCTATTGGATAATTAGAAAACCTCACGATATTCATTATGCGAAGAAAGTGTTGTCCTAATTCCACGTAGATCAACTTATTAAATTCTTCTAACTAGAATGTCAAACTAAACAAACATAATCACTAGTAGCTAAATTTAAACAGATTGACTATCATGTGATCCCATAAATCAGTCTTTGATAAGAAATTCCATATTTTAATGTTGGTGACAAATGCGCAACTTTCGCTGCGCAAGCGCAGGTGTCGCGACGGAAGTATAGATTATAATCGCCTGCGGCGCTAATCAATATAGTATTTATAAGCCAATGAGTGTGTAAAGTAAATCGTAAAGCGAAAGCAATGACTAATCGTATTGTTTTCTAAAGATAAATAGAAATCTTATCAAATAGAACTTATGATAATACTGCTGTTGTTAATTTGACCGGCTTTGTTATGTCATCGATAGCAATACTGTCTTCTGTGTATAAGGTAATCGGTTCGATTCTCACTCAGGAATTTGTGTGATGATAATTGTACTGCGTTTGGACGTCATATATTTTGCAGTTATATATTATACAAAAACTCCAATAAAAGAATAGTTTCAGTCCAGAAATCTCCATTAACCATTAAGTAGTACGAAATCATCACAATAAAACAATATTGAGGTAGGTCAGAACAAAATGCATTAGTTATTAAAAAATAAATCGTTTTATAACCAGAGAGATTAATAACAAATTAAGCTGTATGTAATAAAGATAATTACACTATATTATGCTCAATTAGTAATTGGTAATATATATTATTAACAACATGTAGCCTTGATAAAGTTCATGTTAACTAACACACATACGATTAGTTCGATATTTATATACACCTTAATGCGTAAATGTGTTTATACTTTATAAATATTTGAAGGTCTTTTATTGAAAGTATAAGACAACGATATGTCTTACTAGTCTTCGGAACTGTTCTGTCACGATGCATGTCAGCTCTTTCAATCAATCACTTGTCTTCGCAAAGCTAGAATATATTTTGGACCAATGCGCGGAGGAGTTGTTCGTGTGGTTTCGGCTAAAAAATCTCTAATAGTAACAAACAAATGAAAACAGAACTATTCAACATTTTGTTTTCTTTAAACCTAATAATAATCTACTTAGTTCAAAAACTAAAAAACACGCTTGAAAATCCTGAATGTTTTTTTTAATTATTGTTTTGTCATCGGTCCTTGTTAGGTGAGAAAAATTTCAGAGCAATCCCAGTACTGCAACTGGGTGAAAATCACTTTCAAAGATTCCGTTACATAGATATACGCAGCGATCTACAGCGCCCTTCGTGTTCAATATAATAACGCGTTCCGGATGCTGTGCTGGTGGGGCTGCCCCGCTTCTGTAGCGCGTCAGGGATGTTCGCCGACGCGCGTGTTGATTGTTTCTACACAACAATGCGTACAAGAGGTGTGCATCTCTGGTGAGCAGGGTGCGGGGTAGCTCCAACAGCATCTTAGGGATGATTGCGAGCCGGCTGGACTGCACATATGTGAACTACTGCAGTTCAATTTCCCACGGAATGGTGCTACGGCTCACCGTAGACTGGTACGGTGTCTCAACACCGTACCAGTCCCAGTTTAATTATATATAAATAAATATGTTATTATTTTAATTATTTAAATGTTATTCTATTTTGTCTATTCTATTCTATTTTGTTTATCTACTTTATTATATATGTTATATATGTGTACTCGTATTAGAGATACTAACATAGGCACTAAGCTACATAATTTACTAACAAATACTATTATTATTATGACATGTATTTACCTAATGTGATTGAGTCCTGGTTACTTTACAATTATTCATTCATTCATAGATTAATACATTGATAGACATTGATAGACCTTCATAGAGATATTAAAAAAACCTAGTTTGTTTGTTTGTTTGAATGCGCTAACTACTACTGCTACTCAGGAACAGGTGGTCCGATTTGATTGAAAAATTCAAAACTCAGTTTTTTTATATTAGCATGGATTCCTAAAGAAATTCGCAATCATAACTTCACTGCTTCTCCCTAGTTAGTTTTGATGTGATCATCTCGTATACCGTGCACGCATTCGTTAGTGAAATGGAAAGTTAAAGTATCGTATGAGTACTATGTATGCTCTCTCAGGTATACTTTCCAATACTCGATTACTATCTTTAGTAACTACATACGGGTTAAATGTAATTAAAACCTTGCTGTTTAAATAATCTTTACCCATATCGTCTGTAGTTTTTGTTAAGGTAATATGTCATTACTACTTATATTTTATAGTGACACTAGCTGTTGAACGCGAGTTCGTAGTCGACTTCTTAAGCCTCGATAAATGTTCTATTCAACACTGCAATAATTTTACAAATCGGATCAGTAGACCCTGAGATTAGCGCGTTCAAACATACAAACAAACAAACTCTTCAGCTTTATAATGTTAGTATAGATAAATGATCTGTGTCATATTAGAAATATTTTAAATATTACTTAATTTATACGATTCTGTTGTGGTTATATCAAAAACCACTTTTCAACAGGTGATTATATTACGGAGCAGATTACATAGCATATCATAAAAGAGATTTACTGTTGACATCCGTTGATGTTACTAAAGAATTTCATAATATAAAAATATTAGCTAAGTGAGAGACGAACTCGTGTATATGCAGTTCCGTATATCTATTATTTTTACACTAGCTGTGCCCCGCGGTGTTACCAACGGTAAAAAAACTGATAAAAAAATCTGTTCGTTTTTTTTTATTATCCCACGGGAATATTGCATTATTTTGGGATAAAAAAGTAGCCTATATATTATTCTTACGTATAAGCTACATTATTGTAAAGTTAAATTAGAATCCATTCAGTAGTTTTTGCGTTAAAGAGTTACAAACATCCAAACATCCATACTCACAAACTTTCACATTTACAATATTACAAGTATTCAAATTCATAATTTATATCGTTAAGATTAGGCACCTCGTGATGTTGTACAAGAAATGTTAAATATAAGCCCCTTATTATCACTTTTATTTTAACAGCAATAAAACATCTTCAAAAAAACCGCATCAAAATCTATTGCGTAGTATTGAAGCTCACATAGGGACATACATACAGAAATAACAACTTTGTTATATAATAAAATAAACTCTACTGTCTAACCATCACGGTTCTTTAGATGCTGCGTGGTAACATACAGAAGAACGGACGAAGAGACAAATCGGTTCCCTTTGTATAAGGAACTCTAAAATTAGACAGGTATATTACTTAAGAGTGAAATTTCCAACAATTTCTATTAATTATAGAGAGAGAGAAACATTTAATTTGTTGTATTGTGCGTTGAATAAGACATGTCCGCCATTATTAAAAAGCTTTTTACTTATAATGGAAGTATTATTAAGTTTCATGCGGTAATGGATCCGATGATTCGTTCAATATTATAGCCGTGTTGTAAATTATATAATATTTAATGAGTTAATATACATCTCGTATTATTACTTTAATGTTATAATGCCGTTATTTAATCAAATAATGCAATTCAGCGTTAAACTGTGATAACAATCTTTGTGTAAAATTTAGGCGACTCATTTGTTTAAATAAAACTACTTTATACGAATTTAGACGCGATTTGTTTTAAACAGTACCACCCGTGACCATGGTGATTGCAAAGTCTCCGAAACATCGCCTGTCGGGCTAAATATTAAGGGCCTACATCAATATTATCGTCGACATGTATCTATTAACACAGCTAGAATGGTATAGAAAATGAAGAATTAGGGATATTTCTTTTGTTTACTCGTGGAGTTTAAAAAAAAATATTTTTCGCCCCTATTGGTCGCAGCGTGATGTTATATAGGCTAGAGTGTTTCTCGATAAATGCACTATCCAACACTATAAGATTTTTTTTAAATCAAGACTAGTTATTCCTGAGTTTTATTACGCGTTCAAACAAACAAACCCTTTGGCTTTATAATATTAGTAAGTTTAGATAAAACAAAGGCTTTTAATTATGTTCTTGATTTAAAAAAATTGGTCAAGTGCGAGTCGGACTCGCGCACGAAGGGTTCCGTACCATTATCTATGCAACATAAGGCACGTTATTAATAAATGAGCAACCAACACACACAATACTTAATTAATCACGTTTGTTGTATGAGAGCAAGAAACGGTAAAAAAATCATGTTTGTTGTATGGGAGCCCCCCTTAAATATTTATTTTATTTTATTTTTAGTATTTGTTGTTATAGCGGCAATAGAAATATGTACATCATCTGTGAAAATTTCAACTCTCTAGCTATCACCGTTCTTGAGATACAGCCTGGTGACAGACGGACGAACGGACGGACGGACGGACGGACGGACGGACGGACGGGCGGACGGACAGCGAATTCTCAGTAATAGGGTCCCGTTTTTACCCTTTGGGTACGGAACCCTAAAAATCTATTACAAGCTCTCTGGGAATGAAATAGGGTGATATCATTTGTACTATTAATACATCACTACGTGAACAGGATTATCGTGTTAGTGTGGAAGTGAGGAAAGCTGAAGACATGTGCTTTCTCGGCTTTCCTGCTATTAGTGGTTTCCTTTAACCATACATAGAATATGAATTATGGGGAAAAGTATAACGGATGAGTTTATTTTCTAATTTTGCAGTTCAAACTGGTGGCAAAAACACTGAAAGCATTCAAGGTTTGTAGGTGTCTCAGGTTCGACACGGGCTGTACCAAAAAGATTTGTCCATTAAGAAATTTTAACTGTAATAGGCTCTGCATAAATAGCATTGTAGGAAGAATACGATGACGATTGACGAGCCTCGTGGTTGAGTGGTTTATGTAACTGACTGCCGATCAAGAGGTCGCGGGTTCGATTCCCGCTCGGGACAATCATTTGTGTGATTTTTCTAATTGTCATACAAATGTTTGTACTGCGTCTGGGTGTTTCTATGTATTTTAAGTATGTATTTACAAAAGAAAAGTAGTATATGTATTCTATCCGTATTCTGGTACCCATAACACAAGCATATAAGCTTAGCTTGGGACCAGAGGACGTTGTGTGAAATGTCCATGAATATTTATTAAAAAAAAAAAAAAAAATACACCAAATATTTATTTTAATGTTGTACCTAAAGCAATTTTCAATATTTTACAAACTTTACGGAAATACAATGTTCTTGTCGCCCTCAGATACTAAAATTCTAATATAAACAACCATTTCACAAAATTACGTGATTAAACTACGCATTTTTATAGGTTTATCGTAAAAATAATCGTAAAACTCTTATTGATGTCAATGTATTCGACAAGCATTAACCTCTATTTAGAACTGAAAATATTGTACTAGTCATAATTAAGTATTGAGTAACGATATTTTTATTATAGTTAAGTTTGATAAATTTTTACAAAAGAACAAAATTCTTTATTTTATCAAGTTTTTTGTTAATGGTGACTATTAATGACTCAGAGATACTGTCTAGATAACGAAAGGGACAGAAAACGGCATATGACTTATTTCCGCTGATTAGATGACTTATGGAAACTTCTTTTATCGTATGACAGAAAAAGGTGGGGTCATTGGGTATGTGTTTTACGTTCGAAGCCGATTTTTACACGTATATTTGTAAAATTAGGTGTTTTTTTTTGGAATCAGAGCCAAAACAACATCATAAGTTTATGAAATAGAAAACCTACTTTTAAAGAAATAAATAATAAACGCAGAACAAGTACCATAGCTGTATCATTCAAAGTCATACCTCTCTCCTTGTGATTGGCGATTTTGGTGGCGAAGTTGTGCCTCTGCAGAGTTATGCGCCGTTAAAGCAATAAACAGAAACAATCGATGGCATTATATATAACAGTTTCTGGTACAATGATTATAATAATAAGTGACGAACAGTTTGGCAGCATGGTTCATTGTACCGAACAATAATAGCAGTGACATTTGCGCGTGCGACGCTCTACTTATGCAAACGATTTTAATCATCTTTAAATATAGTTTATTATGTTTTATTTTATGTGAATCAAGTGGTATTTGGGTCATTGTTAACTGTGTTATTTGATATTTAAGTGTCACTCGTAAAAGTCAAATGAACAAGAATACAAATAAAGACTTCATTCATAATAAAAAATAACAGAACATGTTGAATCAAATTAGAATTTTTGTACCGCATTTTTGTCGTTTTACACATTAACAGAAAGGCAGTTTAAAAGTACGACACATATATTTTAATTACGACACAGAACACAATGCGTAACTTTAATAAATAAGTTATGAAAATATTTCACGTCTATTTACTTATCTAATAACCATGTTAACATAGATGCATCTATAAATGGTAGCTTTATAGATTGCCTAACCGCAGTAAATTTTATCGATGAGTAAACTCGTTTACATACAGTTAAAACATCCTTTCAAGTCTGTTAATATTGGTTGATCCGTTTAGTGAGGTGTTAAACTGTTAACCCAATATTGAATAAACCGGGAGTAGAATTTACAACTCAATGATATGAGAAGCGGTGTCTAATTATGTAACATTAACACCTGTGTGACTAACTGCACTGGCTGCATATGTTTGTTACGTAATGTTTGTTTTGAGTATCGATTGCTTCGTCCGTAACGGGAGTTACTGATTTTATTGGTTTAGAATCAATGTATTTGACGGGAAGTTGATGTTAGGAACTTAAATCGTTCAATAAGTGTATTTACCTTTTTATTAGCATAAAATTCATTGTGATAAAAATATCTTGGTAATTGGTAGTTTACACAAACTTTGAGCGAGCAGTTATTTTAGGGCATTCTGGTCTACGCAAATGCATTTTTCATATATTTTGGCGCAATCAATCGAACCTTCTGTATAAACGCTATATAATGATGATCTCCTATAGAAATAAGTATTCTATAGAAGTACAGTAAGATATTAAGAAAATTAGAGAAAATTTACCGATTATTTTTAAATTTTAGTTTTATTCTACTAACATTAAACAAAAACCTCGATGAGCCTATCTCATATACTTACTGATTGCACTTAGAAATACACAGGATAGTTTTCCAGGATTTTAATACAAGTGTACAAATGCTGTAAGCGGGTTGCGTGAATAATTCCATGATAATGTAGAAATATAAGGTAATATTACAACGTTAAATCAGTCAACATGTCCAGTTAGATAATTAACCTAATAACTGGTTGCAGTATCACTGAGGTATGTGTTACTGAGACATACGGATTTTAAGATTGTCAAGCCGATAGTTAGAGCATTAACGGCCTACATCAATATTAACGTCGACATGTACCTATTAACACAGCTAGTAGGTATAGAAAATGAAGAATTAGGGATATTTTTTTTGTTTACTCAAAATCTACTAAATATATTTTAATTCTGATTTACGTGTTTCTATATATAATAGTTGCTTATGTTTTGAAAGTTATTTCATTAGTTAATACGCGATAATAGACCGACAAATGACAAAAAATAAAAAATGAAGGAGGTTATTTCGCTAAGTTTTTCTATCGAGAAAACTTTTTTCAATCGCGTTTCTGAGTTTATGCGATCCTAGATTATATATTGAAAAAACATATACTTAAAAATTAGAGCTCTAGCCATTCAATATAAAGAAAAAATTAAAACTTTGTACGTAGAAAAATGCACGATAAAATTGATGCAGGCCCTTAAGCATTTAATTTTAATACTGAAAGTCTTAAATAAAATGTTTTTCAATGGTGTTTTTTGTCCAGATAAGAGACTCACGTTTTAAGACGAAACACGTGTTGATATTTCTATAATTAACCGACTTTAAAAAAGGAGGAGGTTCTTAATTCGTCTGTATGTTCTTTTTTAATTTTTTTTTCCATGTTTGTTACCTCATAACTTTTAACTGAGCGAAGCGATTTTGTTGATTCTTTTTTATTTGAAAGCTGGTGGTTCCTGTTTGGTCCAATTGGCACCACGTCAGGATCTGATGGTTATCTCTTAAAAAACGAGGAAAACCTTCAAATTTCGAACATGTTGTCGGAGAACAGAATTACAATGTATTTCCGTCTCTCTCTCTCTCTCTCTCTCTCTCTGGGATAATAATGGGCTATTATTGTCCCACCGTTGTGATTTTGGATTAAGAATATAACTTATCCAATGATATATTTTTTGATACATGTTTGTTTACTATCATAATCTAAACTAAAATATCTTAAGTTTTTTAAGTTATATATGTCCGTTACTTCTAACCCTGCCGTATCTCAGTGTCTGTCCACATTCCACGGAGGGTCCCAGCATTTCAATCAAGCCTTAATAATTACCTGTTATTATGGAAGTCTACACGAGGCTTCCATCTTATTTATGTTTATAACTTTCTTTACTTCACTTTTTATTGTTTAATTACTTTTATATCGGACACGAAAAATACATCATATTCTTCTACTAGAATTTTAAATAAACTGATGTTAATATTATAAAGCCAAAGAGTTTGTTTGTTTGTTTGACCGCGCTAGTGTCAGTAACGGCTAGTCCAATTTAAAAAAATATTTCTGTGTTGGATAGTACATTTATCGAGGAAGGCTATATAACATTACACTGCGACCAATAGGAGTGAAGCATAAGTGGAAAATGTTGCAAAAACGGGAAATATTTATATTCCACGCTTACGGAGTCGCGGGCAACAGTTCGTTTTTAAGGTTCCGTACCCAAAGGGTAAAAACGGAAACCCTATTACTGAGACTTCGCTGTCCGTCCGTCCGTCCGTCCGTCCGTCCGTCTGTCACCAGGCTGTATCTCAAGAACGGTGATAGCTAGACAATTGAAATTTTCACAGATGATGTATTTCTATTGCAAAAAACTATTTTTTTTACCGTTTCTTGCTCGATACTAATAACGTTGCCTTATGTTGCATAGATAATGGTACGAAACCCTTCGTGCGCGAGTCCCACTCGCACTTGACCCATTTTTATTATTATAATTGTGTAACAATAATTAGTACTCGAATTACGAAAATGAGACACAGTGTTTGATGTTGTTGTTTCTTGTGTACATTTAAATTAAAACAAATAAACGAAGCCTCGTGGTTGAGTGGTTCATGTAACGGACTGCCGATCAAGAGGTCGCGGGTTCGATTCCCGCTCGGGACAATCATTTGTGTGATTTTTCTAATTGTCATACAAATGTTTGTACTGCGCCTGGGTGTTTATATGTATTATAAGTATGTATTTACAAAAGAAAAGTAGTATATTATTATGTATTCTATCCGTATTTTGGTACCCATAACACAAGCATATAAGCTTAGCTCGGGACCAGAGGACGTTGTGTGAAATGTCCGTAAATATTAAAAAAAAAAAAAATTTACGACGAGGCTTACATAAACTGAAATGTACCCTTATGTGTTCATTTTAATTTCTCCAAACGGAACTCTAACACAACAAAATAAGTAGTAAAACTCAATGTCAAGGCCATATATTATATAGTAAAAAATACTACCGATAGTAATTAAGTACGAATATCGTAAACAGTTATTTATAATATAAAAGTAGTTAAAGATGCGCACGTATTACCGCGGTGGGCAGCATTCCTGCGCATTGCGGACGACACCAATTAACCGGGGGCGTGTCGCGGCCGCAGCGATTTAGTGTTATGTTCGCAAAACTGCATCGTACACCGTACATTGTGACACACGGCCGAGAAAATGTTACAACAAATATACATAACAAAAACAAGATAATAATAAAAAAATTGGTCAAGTGCGAGTCGGACTCGCGCACGAAGGGTTCCGTACCATTATCTATGCAACATAAGGCAACGTTATTAGTATCGAGCAAGAAACGGTAAAAAAATCATGTTTGTTGTATGGGAGGGGCTCCCTTAAATATTTATTTTATTTTTAGTATATGTTGTTATAGCGGCAATAGAAATACATCATCTGTGAAAATTTCAACTGTCTAGCTATCACCGTTTTTGAGATATAGCCTGGTGACAGACGGACGGACGGACGGACAGCGAAGTCTCAGTAATAGGGTCCCGTTTTTACCCTTTGGGTACGGAACCCTAAAAACCATACAAAGTAACTATTCACAATTTAAATAATAGGTTCTGTTTTATACTACAATGTACATTACTGTATTATGAAATGGTTTTAAGGGACAAATATGAAAAAAATTAAAAATATATCATCTTCTTATTCTTCTCCAGCCCATTAACGTCCCACTGTTGGGCACGGGCCTCCTCCACTTTGGGAAGGATTATGGTCTACTGTGCCGCGCTAACCAGGCGTATTGGCACAGGGTTTAGTTTCGAGATTTCCGTCTCTCACAGTGGACGTTAACTGCTTATATTATTCCTTAGCTAGCTCTTACAGCACCTTGGGAAAGAAATCGGGTGGTGATACTTGTATTCTTAATCCATCACCACACGTAAGTAATATATCATCAATGTTATCATAATATTATGATGACGGTTTTGTATAAGTGTTTGTGTTTATGTGGGTCTTTTTAACTTTTAAAAAGACTGGTGGAGGTGGGTCTTTTTAAAAATTGATTTACTACCTATATGAAACTTAAGTGCAAATTATAAGGTAATTTTCTTCGATTTTATACTTAGAAAATAAAAACTAAATGTTTTTATTAGTGGATGAGCCGTAGAGGGGATTCAAGGTTCACTAAAGAGTGGCAAACTCATATTTTTACTGTCTCGTAAGCGGTATTTGTATATGATAATAATAATAATAGTCTTTATTGGCTAATATAGTTTTTTACAGAATTGAAGCTATTACTGCTAGCTGATAATATATTGAATACTAGCTGTTCCCCGCAACTTCGTACGCACGGAATTTAAAAACCAAACACTAACAAATTATACAAAACAACCATCCACTTGAACCCCACTATCTACTAAAAAAACCGCATCAAAATCCGTTACTTAATTTTGAAGATATAAGCTCACATAGGGACATACATACAAAAATAACGACTTTGTTTTATAATAAGTAAAGAAGATATTTATATAAAAACATGTTGTATAAACTAATCAACAGTATGTCTCAACTACTCCATTTCTTTGTGGTAATTGAGGGTGCTTCTACCACTTCCCGGTTGCCACCATTATGGTAACCATGGCCATCACTCCCACAATGAGGAAAAAACATATTACCGTTCAAGCCTTTTATGTTCTAAGGTATATAGAAAATATTAATGAATATTTATAGTCTTCTAGAAATCTGATAGAATAATAAGAAAAAAGTTTGAGACGGAATACTTCAAATATAAAGATTTTCAAAAGATTTTTTTAAATATTTGTGTTTTAAAATGCTAAAAGGAAAATATAAGGGCAGTAACTATTATGCTACGGCTCTACCTGCGTTTTCGGTAGCGATCGGTTCTAATTATAATAAATTTATAAAAAAATCTTTGTCACACGTGTGCGTTTAACGTGCACAATATATATACATATTATTATGTGCGTTAATACGCTAATGGGGCCGTACTACTATAATCACGCGTAGATTAATGTACACATTATGTCCAACTACTCATATCAAATCGAATATAATAACATAAATACTATTATTGCCATTTAATAAAAAAAAAACTAACATAGAAAATTCTACGATAAGCAACTTGTTTGTTGTTATTTTGTGGTTATCGTGACACGCACAGCCCTCGGTGGTCCCCTGCCTACTACAATTACGCACACAATGGAATAGACACATTATTACAGATATATTTATATGTATATACAA
Source organism: Orgyia antiqua (assembly GCA_916999025.1). Classification (NCBI taxonomy): domain Eukaryota; kingdom Metazoa; phylum Arthropoda; class Insecta; order Lepidoptera; family Erebidae; genus Orgyia; species Orgyia antiqua. The sequence continues at coordinate 20,045,445 of OU779864.1, forward strand.
ACAAAATTGTGTCTGTTCGTGCCGCCGCCGCGCAATGCGGAAGCGAAAACCGCACGCCAACACAGACAGACAAATTATATTGTATGTACAGGAGGATTTTGTTTTTGTATATTAGTGATCTATAACTGAGAATAGGAAGTAAACAACTTTTTACACTCCTAGGCTTTTATAACTCTCTCCAGTAAACAAATGAAACTATTGGGTATAGCTAATTAACAATAACATTCATTATCATCATACCGCCTTTTCCCATGGGCTAGGCAGACAATTGACATAAGATACAAGACCGCGCGTTATGGCGTTCTATGGAGGACGCCTATGTCCAACAGTTGAGGTAGAACGGCTGATGGATGGATGGATAAGCAGAAAAATGTAATATTCCCGACCCCAAATAGCGGGATAAGAGTAGGAGAATGATGATGATGATGAGTATTTGATGTTACAGCATCCACTGATATAGACAAACTGAAATTTTTAGCTCTATATGTATCACCGTTGCTGAGAACAGCCTGGTGACAGACGGAGGGACAGCGAAGTCTTATCAATACCCTGAAAATAAAGTCAAAAAGATTTCATTACAAAACTGCTAATTACAAGAATACTATTCTCGTTGGGTTAAATTATATTACTTACTATACAAATTATATTACTGCTAACGACTATAACCTATAAATGTGATTTATTCTTTTATAGCTTATTATTTGTGACAAAATTAAATGAAAAGTGAACAATATGATGAAATGTAATTGAATGAAATTTGTACGCCGCATGGCAAAATATAATGGGACACTTTTTAAACTATGTAACATCGTAACATGTATAATTACCTTATATTTTACAAATAAACGTTTTGATTTGATTTGGGTGTTAAGTAAAATCGCAGCCTGTATGTTAGTGTGTGGATAGAAGAGCAATTTGGATACTGACTGAGCTAAATTAAAATAGGATAGTTTTCCTTCATTATCAACCTTTTGTTGTGATGTGTTGTATTATGTTTGACTGTTTTGTTATGTAAATATAATGTTCTAAATCTATCTATAGGCGAAACCAACTGATTGACCGAAACTTCTCAAGTAAGGAACCTAAAAAATTCACATGATAGATATTTTACACAATCGACTAAAATTTAATAACCAATTTAGAAGGTTGAACAAAAATACAGGAAAAGGGTCGTTGAGGTTTTCATAAAAGTTCAGCCGGACGAGGTCGCGGGAAAAAAGCTATAAAGTATACATAATTTTAGCAACAATAACTAAGTAAACAATAAATAAGTTCATTAGTTTGTTCTTTATCCTGCCCTTTTCCCAAGCTACTTTAGCCGTCGTACTCTCATCATTTTCTTTTTCTTTCATATCATCACTCACACTTATCTCTCATTGCAAATATGTACCTATGTTTCTCTCAACGACTAGACAGGTACCTTCATAAACAAACATAAAATAATTCAATTATTAATGTGCCCTTATTACATTACAATAACAATAAATGTAAAAGCTATATTAAAGGTTCGTTAGAGAAAACATAAACACAATATCGAATAGAAAGTGCATAATTTGCATGACAGTACAGTGGCATTACAATTACGCAGGACAGTTCCGACCTGATAACGCGTCACGGCATTAGATTATGATAAATGTTTATAAATAGTGGGAATTACACCTTCAGACTGGTGACGAACTAACAATATGAACATAATTTCAACTTTAATACGAATATCTTGCACTAATATAATAACACTAAAATACTTTACCGAAAAGATCACAATACTCCTAAAAAAATTCTTTAAACATAAGGTACGTTGCCCGCGACACGTGGTATGTACCATAATTTTTACGTTTTTGGAACCTTTTTATCGATGCTTTGCTCCTATTAGTCGTAGCGTGATGCTATGTAGCCTATAGCCTTCCTCGATAAAATGTAATAAATAAATAAATATTCATGGACATTTCACACAACGTCCTCTGGTCCCAAGCTAAGCTTTATATGCTTGTGTTATGGGTACCAGAATACGGATAGAATACATATACTACTTTTCTTTTGTAAATACATACTTATAATACATAGTAAACACGCAGACGCAGTACAAACATTTGTATGACAATTAAAAACATCACACAAATATTTGTCCTGACCGGGAATCGAACCCGAGACCTCGTGAACGGCAGTCCGTTATATGAACCACTAGACCACGAGGCCCTTAATATCCAACACTAAAATAATGGAGAATGGTAACTAATTTTGATTAGCATTCCATACTCTCTGTCAAAAACAAAAAATACTATAATGAAAGAATTACTTCGATACGTCAATTAGTTTCCGATTTAGAAGTAAAATAAGTTGTGACCGTACGACGCGGGCCGCCTGTTACGGTGTGACGTCATTGTATAACTCTTTACTCTTAAAAATGTCCAATCCTAATACTAGGAAATCATGTGTTGTGCCTAAATGTAAAAATACAACTACCAATTCGGCGGAAATGTTGTTTTTTATAGTTCTAAACGACGTTAAAATGCGAAAAAATAATTCCTAGATTTTTTCCAATAACACTTGGTAGCAGTCGTTGAAGGCTCATCGCTTCGACGATGTAGCCACATTAAAAATGCTAAAGTATGTTTACAGCCACCTCTGCTGGCGGCACAATCTTCGCAGGTTACATTTTAAACTTATTGGTACTTTTCATTGCATTCTAAACTGCAATGATAAGATTCTACATTTAACCGTAAATACATCACCTACTCTTTTTACTTGAACATAACCAATAGCGTCATCGACATAATTGTCTCTTGCCGATCTGAAATAAGTTTCAAATAAAAATAAATGGCCATAAGTATTAAAGTAAAAAAAAATACAAATAAAAAAAAGTTTAAGTAAATCTGTAACTTTCAACCCACTACATCTAACTTCCTACTAATATTATAAATGCGAAAATTTGTGGGTGTGTGTGTGTTTGGTATCTTTTACGAAAAAACTACTGAACGGATCTGGACGAAGTCTCATGTAACGGACTACCGTTCACGAGGTCGCGGGTCCGATTCCCGCTCGAGAAAATCATTTGTGTGATATTTATGATTGTCATTTATATGTTTGTACTGCGTCTGGGTGTTTACTATGTATTATAAGTATGTATTTACAAAAGAAAAGTAGTATATGTAGTCTATTCGTATTCTGGTACCCATAATACAAGCATAAAAGCTTACTTTTGGACCAGAGGACGTTGTGTAAATGTCCATGAATATTTTTTATACCTACCAATAACTACAAAACTATAATACATATTTGCTGTCCTTAACGTAAAAATTTAATGGCACGTAGATACTTCTAATATTTGAGTTACAGTCCTCCATTATGACATTAGTTGGGTATTTTGTTTTGCTAATACAATTTAGAACAGATAGACTATTAAGCAGCTTTGCATTTTTATTTCTCGCATTTCGGCGGCAACGATATCACCATTTGTTGATAAATAATGCGCAACCATTAATCCATCTATTTTATGTAGATTATTCGATTGTCCTTTTTCGAATCCTTCATCCATTTTATTAATCGAATAATATTTACAATTATAAGATTAATAATTTAATACACAACAAAATACTGCACAATTTATATTAAGCGAGCCGCGGCCCGCGGGGCGTGTTACAAAATGACGTCACAAGCGGCCAGGTGACTGTTAGCGGGACTCGATATTTTTCGAAACTTTGAATGCCTATAAAATCAAAACTATTGGCTATTTTTGACTACAACAAAAACTAGTGTATTTGTATACATACAGGCTTTACTGAGACAACATTTCAAGCGATTTGGCATACCTAGTAACATTCTTCATTATTCAAATCGAACCGGCAGTTCCTGAGATTAGCGCGTTCAAAAAAACAATCAAAATCTTCAGTTTTATAATATTAGTGTAGATATAAATAATATAAACGAGACAAACTGATAACAATCTACACGCGATGAAAAGCAAACATATAATTAAAACAAAGTGTTTATGTAAATGTGTAACGAGATTAGTTAACAGTACGTCATATCTGTAGTTGCATAATGCTACTAAGAGATTCGCGGCGGCTGCTAATGTGTACATTATATATGCATTAAAGGATATCATTAAAACAACACCAGCTGTCGACGACCTTTAATATGTTACGACTTGTTTTGTAACTGTGTGAGAGATTTTAGAAAGAAGAAAGAAGTATTTACTTGAGACACGACTCCCGACAATGTGAAGCGACGACATCTACAAGATCGCGGGGAGCTATTCAGCTATCAGGATTTATGGCATTTACAAAAAAGCAGTTCCGTTTATGGCGATTTGATAAATGTTTGCCATCTTAATCTAGTTGAATATTGGCTCTATCAGTGTGCACCCAGCCTTATATCCTGTCAAACTAGATGTCGGGTGTAAAAGATTCAAGTAATATTTAATGTAAACACATGTACCTAGTACTAGGGTCAACAAAATGTATAATAAAAAAGTTGTATGCGCAGGCGCAGGCGCTCGTGCTAAGATTTTATTTGCTTTTTATTATTTATTTTATATATTTTTATTGAGACCTATAAGCAATAACTAGTATATTTTTATGTAAAATTTGCGCGACAGAAGTAGCCATCATTAATAGATTGTATTTTTAATATTAAAAATAAAATAGCAACATTTTCAGCCATATTTATTTATTTATTTATTTAAACTCTTTATTGTACATTTTACATGGTATAGGTAATTAATAATAATACATTACAAAGATATACAAATTGTACAAGTGGCGGTCTTATCGCTCGTGGCGATTTCTTCCAGACAACCTTTGTATGGAATTGCATGAAAGTAATCACTTTAGGTAGTGTGATTATGTACTAAAAGAATGAAACAGCCATATAACCTAGCTCAGACATTAAAGGTCTTAATATTTTGAATCAAATTTTCGGAAACGACCGTTGATGTAAGGGTATATATTCAATCAATAAATTAATTTGAGACTATACTGTAATGACAAACTATTCAAGAACTCTTCAAAAAATTATTGCGTACTACTGTTTACATTATGTTCTTTATATACATAACAAATGCATTTTATGCAGTTTTCAACACTACCTTTGGCTATCACTAACGACTCTCCCACAAGACATGTGTCTAATCTTATCACATAATAACTTTTCTTTACTTATTATAAAACAAAGTCGTTATTTTTATATGTATGTTCCTATGTGAGCTTATATCTTCAAAACTACGTAACGGATTTTAATGCAGTTTTCTTTAATAGATAGATTAGTTCAAGAGGATGGCTCTTTTGTACAATTTGTAAAGGTATGGTGTATATTTTGGACACAATAACTATAAACGTGTGAAACCGCGGTTATTAGCTAATTGGGAATAAGTTCTTGTTTTGTAAAACAGTTAAAATTATGAAAGTAAGCAGTACGGCTACAAATAATGGTCAGTAATTATTTACTGACCATTATTTGTTCTTTTTACGATTACAACGTTATCGTTGTAATCGTAAAAAGCTTTATAGATTTATAACTCATAACGAAGACATAGGATTAACTAGATACTTAGCTATTAGATTAAGATATTAAAGACTTTCATAATATTAATGGTTGTTGACTGTCAGAGATCTGAAAAGATGAAAATCAAAGAGATATTTAAAGCAATAAGTTAAAGTCAATGAAAGTGTTATTAAGAAATCCTATTGTTAATCGGTTCAGTACAACTTTGAAAAATTTATCTAAACTATACTATTATACTATCTATACTAATATTATAAAGCGGAAGAGTTTGTTTGTTTGTTTGTTTGAACGAGCTAATCTCAGGTAAAATTGGGCTAATTTGAAAAATTATTTCAGTGTTATAATATTTTCTAACACTTGCGCGACTCATTTGTTTAAATAAAAGGGTGAGACTGAAAAGGCAAAGTCTCCGAAACGTCGGGCCAAAATGTAAAACAAATATACGCGTCTAATTCCGTAAAAAGTAGTTTTATTTAAACTTTCAGTGTTAGATAGGGCAATTATCGAGGAAGGCTTTAGTCTACATAACATCACGCTACGACCAGTACAAGCGAAGCAGTAGTGAAAAATGTTACAAAAACGGGGAAAATTTTCTAAATTCCACGCGGACGGAGTCGCGGGCAACAGCTAATCCCTACTAATATTATAAATGCGAAAGTAACTCTGTCTGTCTGTCAGTCACGCTTTCCCGCTTAAAACTCTCAACCGATTTTGATGAAATTTGGCACAGACAATCTTTAGACCCTGAAAAAGGACATAGGCTTTCTTTTTTTGCGAAAAAAATTTTTTCCAAATTCCACGCGGACGGTGTCGCGGGCAACAGCTAGTAGTAAATAAACTTACATTTTCTTTAGTCTTTTAGCGATTGACATGTAATGCTTTTCTGAATAAAAGCAATCACATTTAGCAAATGTCTGTACGACTGTATCTTCGCAATTAAATACGCAAAGAATTAAAACTAAATGTAAAGAAAATGCTGATATTTAATACTAGCTGTAGCCATTGACTTCGTACGCTTGGATTTTAGAATATTCTCTCAGTTTTTGTATCATTTTTCACTAATGCTTTGCTCTTATATATTGCAGCGTGATGTTACGGCCTTCCTTGATAAATGGACTATACAACACAAAAATAATTTTTCAATTGGAACCAGTACTTCCTGAGATTAGCGCGTATAAACAAACAAACAAACACACTCTTCAGCTTTTTAATATTAATAAGTATATAATTATAAGTACAGATATTCTGCTATGATCATCAACATTAATAGATATACGGTTTTAGTTATAAAAGTAAAACTATGAAATAAAGATTTTATTCTGAATATTAGATGAGGTTTATATTTAAACATGATGTTCAATGAAACTTAATTTTTATTTTCTTATTTAAGTGTAGTTGGTTTAATGGCTGGCTATTAAAGTAAACATACCGGGTAAGGAAATACAGCGTACACTGTACAAATTAATAGGAAAAGCGTTAAAATCACATATTCTTACTGTGTTTGATTTGTAGTATTAAATTCGCTGAAAAGTATACCTCAACCAAGAGTGTAAAGAAATATCTGTATTACAGATATTATTAAATAGTTCTCCTACATACTTAATCTATATTCTTTCTTTTTTTCTCGGGAATGCTTTTATATGCTTTTTGCTCCAAGCCGTAGTAACAAAAAAAGCCCTCTTGGAAAATCCTAGCTCCGATCTTCATAGAACTCTGATCGTAAGCTTTAAATATGTAGTCTGTATTGAAGGTTGTAGATGCAAAACTTTTATGACTATATCAGTTCTACAAGTAAAATTTGTTAAAAAAACCTCTTTCAGAAGTCTCTAAGCTATAATCAATGTAAAATAAATGTAAATATGTAAACATTATTCCTCGTAACATTTAAAAAAGACCCATTATCAATGAATAAGAATCGTTTTGTTTTACCATTTATGTTTATTTGTATAATGGCGCATTTAGAGAGCGTAGCGGTTTGTGTATTTAGCATATTTGATGTTTTTATTACATTTGAATTACAAATTGAAAAGTTTTGCCTAACATCTTCAAATATGCAAATATGCTAAGCAGTGTGTAAACGCGTCAGAATATTAATTGAATACATACACGCAGTGCAAACTAATTAATTTACATACGTCGCGGAGGGCCGATACCTAGAGACCCGCCGCGCCAAACATCCCATTTTCCCCGATTTGGCAACATTTTTCACTAATGCTTCGCTCCTATTGGTAGCAGCATGATGTTATATAGCCTACAGCTTTCCTCGATAAATGTGCTATCGAAAGCTGAAATAATTTTGCAAATCGGCCCAGTGGTTCCTGAGATTAGCGCGTTCAAACAAATAAACAAATTCTTCAGCTTTATAATATTTGTGTAGATAAGTTCTGGACATTTTTGGTAAAATAGAAGTTATATCAGTGACAAGGCCGCCTTTTACAAAACCTAAAAATTAAAATAGTTAAGTATTTTCTATGTTATAACTGGCCAAGTTGAAACTGTTGAAAGTGCAGACAGATTTTATTAAATCGATACACATTACCTAATAAATGTCACTTAAATACAAATTGTACTAGAACAGTTGCTTCATAATCCCTAATAAGAAAATATCCATAAAGTTTGTAGTACTCTTCAAGATATACTATAACCATTATTACTACCTATGATGATGACCGGCTGATCCTGTAGCTACATTTCTTATACACGCGTTCATGGAAAAAAGTTATGCATAGGTATTATTTGACAAGCCTCGTGGTTGAGTGGTTTATGAAAAGGACTGCCAGTCAAAAGGTCGCGTGTTCGATTCCCACTCGAGACAATCATTTGTGTGATTTTTCTAATTATCATACAAATGTTTGTACTGCGTCTGGGTGTTACTATGTATTATAAGTATGTATTTAAAAAAAAGTAGTATATGTATTCTATCCGTAATCTGGTAGCCATAACACAAGCATATAAGCTTAGCTTGGGACCAGAGGACGTTGTGTGAAATATCCATGAATATTTATTATCTATGTATGTACTAACAGAATGTCGTAATAAATTAGAAAGAAAATAAATTTATTCATAACAGCACACAGTTGAAAACAGTACAGAAAGCAAGGAAAGTAAGTTGACATATAAAAACAAGAAATAAAATAAAAACATAACTAAAAACTAAAAAAAGAGCATTCCAACAGTGTTTGTCACGAAACGGCCACAGCTCAGCTGGATTGCTAGTTGAAAAACCAGCGCTGGTCTTCCGCTGGGCCGTTAGGTGAGATCACAGATTATCAACTACTTAAATTTAAATAAATAGGAAATAAAAACAAAGCAGAAAAAAAATAAAATAAACAAAATATGCTAAGTAACAGATATAAAAAGAAAGCTAAATTTAAAATATTATATAAGTAAAGCATAAAAACTTTGCTAATAATTAGCTTGCATAATAATTAGCTCTACTTTAATGTCGAATCAGGCTATTCTTAGAGTTTATTTTGTCTGTGCTTTTTCACTCTCAAAACCGACAATAACGAATAAGTTTAAAAATACGTCTAAGCCTAAAATTAACAACAGAACTATTATCACACCTTGAACTAAACTATTAGGGAAGTTTACTTTATCGAAATCTATAATTATTGTAATTAATATGTTAATAATTATTTTAGTTAGATATTAAATATAGCGTGAATCCGCGTATCTTTCTGCGTATAACACCAGGATTATGTAGAGCATGCACCGAACACTCCCTAGTTGCTCAATATTTGTAAGTATGTACTACTAAAATCAGATTTTATTATCATAAGCCCAATTCGTGACTACAAAGTGCAGTCTTTACTTCCATCTCTTTTCTACATATGATTAAAGAATGAGACAGCATTATTGGGCTGCAATATCTATAATAATATTATAAAGCTGAAGAGTTTGTTTGTTTGTTTGAACGCGCTAAACTCAGGAACCACTGGGCCGATTAGAAAAATTCTTTCTGCATTAGTTAGATAAGGCATTTATCGCGGAAGGTTTTACGCTATATAACATCACGCTACGACCAGTAGAAGCGAAGTAGTAGTGAAAAATGTTGCAAAACGGGGAAAATTTTCTCAATTCCACGCGGACGGAGTCGCGGGCAACATCTAGTTTAACATATAGCTTAACCTAATATGCAGAAAAATTGTTAGTTACTCTCTCTCCAGCCCATTTACGTCCCACTGTTGGGCACGGGCCTCCTTCACTTTAGGAGGGATTATGGTCTATTGTGCCGCGCTGACCAGGCGTGTTGGCACAGGGTTTATTTTCTAGTTTTCCGTCTCTCACAGAGGATATTATCGGTGCGCGATATCCCTTAGCTGACTTTTACAGCACCCTTGTGAGGAGATGGGGTGGTGACACTTGTATTCTTTATCGACACACGGACAATAATTATATTAGTTACCTACTTTTATTATAAAATAAACTCGTCATTTTTATAACTTCAAAACTACGTCACAGTTTTTGATGCGGTTTTTTAATAGATAGAATGGTTTAAGAAGATGGCTTTTTTATATAATTTGTTAAGGTTTGGTTTCTTAATTCCACGCGTACGAAGTTGCGGGCAACAGTTAGTTAGTTACTATTTACGAAAATAATAAACTTAAGTCCAAGGAGAATTACGAATATATTAAACAAATCACCTTTTTGTCCCTTTTCATGCATACTAGGTAAGCTAACAAATAAAATTTTCTACAAAATGGAGTAATTGAAAAACTTTCTTTACCAGCACCCACAGTCACCATGGCACAGTAGACTATCCTCTCTCTTTAAACTAAACTCGTACCGAATAGTGGCACATTTACAAACTAAAAAGAACTCCAGCGTATTCTGAACTTGGATTTTACCGATTTTAGTAACATTCAAGTGATCAATATCATAACTAAATGTACAATTGCTAGTATATTATCGATTTAAACTAAACAGGTTTAGTATTAGATCTTATACTATAATCGTCGGTTTCATAATTCTAGCTATAACTCGGACAATAAACACATTGTATTTTGGCATAAGATAAGATCTTTTGTTTTATAAGATTGTGTAATAAGATGCGTTATCTTGTGTTGTTAAATTATAGACTATCAATCTGTGAATTGCAACAGTTACATTAATATTGCAAATATAACTAAAAGGTTAGATATAATCTGAAGCAAAATCGGTAGTGATACAGCTGCGCATAAGGTCGCGGTCGTAGGTTCGATTCCAACATGAGACGGTCATTTAAGAGATGAACACAGATATGTACTGCGCGTGAAACGCTTTCTTAAGAACTTAAAATATTTATTTATCTACAAATTGAGGTAGACAAATATCATGTACGTAATCAGATAGGCTATACCAGGAGTGGCCAACAAGTCGATCGGGACCAATTTTAGTCGATCACTCGCAAGTTCCATATGTCCTATATATTTCTAATACATGATACAGGAATGAACATGTTCGCAGCTCATGCTTAGTAGGGAGACGTCCAGCGTGATCACTTTTAGTAGTTTTCTACTATTTTCAAGAGTGCACGGCGGTATAAAAGCACATTACATAAACGTCCCCCTTCTTACCTAAGAAATAGATCCATGGCAACTCAATTTTAAAATAAAAAGTAGATCTTATGTGTACAAAAGTTGGCCACACCTGGGCTATACTATACTATTATTATTAGTATACGTTATTACTATACGTTACTACTATACGTTATTTAGCATAACGTTTGGGACTAAACGACGTTATAGGAAATCGATACTAATATTATAAAGCTGAAGAATTTGTTTGTTTGAACGCGCTAATCTCAGGAACTATTGGTTCGATTTGAAAAATTATTTTTTTGTTGGATATTACATATACCGAAAAAGGCTATATAACATCATGCTGTAACCAATAGGAGCGATTCATTAGTGAAGAATGTTGTAAAACGGGCATTTTTTTCTAAATTCCACATCCACATTTATTTCAAAAGTGATATTATAGCTCTTTACGTAAACTTTTTTTTTGCCTTCCATATAACGTCCTCTGGTCCCAAGCTAAGCTTATATGCTTGCGTTATGGGTATCAGAATACGGATAGAATACGGATAGAATACATATACAATTATATTTTTTTAATACATACATACACAAACTATTTTATTTCTTAATAGATCAACAAGTCATTCACAACAAAATCAATTTCGTTACTCAAAGAAAATAAAGTTGCAAAAACTATTCGTGTTTACGTAAACAACGGAACGGTAAGAGAAACGGATTATAGATGATAATAAAGTATCGATCACGGTATTGTACTATAACAATAACTTCACAGCTGTATTGTAACGAAATTATTTAGGTATCACAAAAACACGCAATTACGTAATTGCAATCGTCACTATATAACAGGCCCCTTCAACCGTTTACGAATAGATATTGATACAAAATAGGAATGTCTAGGACAAATATTACATAATATTATTTATGGTGTACAAATTACAATACCAGTTTTAGAAATGCTGGATTACTAGAGAGAAAGAGAGAGCAAATACAGTTGTAGCGATAATTTTCTCCTACATTTTTAAAATTATGAATATTATACTTATTAATTGAATAAAACATAAAAACTAAAATAAAATCATACCTTTTACAATACAGTTTATTGGCATCGGTGTTCAATCCATTTTCATTCATAACCTTATTGTTCATTGGTAGAAAAACGCGAAAATAAGTACTTATTAAGTTTTTAGCGGACAAACAAATAAAAAAGTAGGTCACATTCAAGTAACTTAATATAGGTACCGGCACGAATCTTGAGCGCTGGTCTTTACCTGCGCAGAAGTGAATTATTGGGTCTATTTGGAGGTAGGAGGTGAAGCGCGGGAGCGGTTGAATCAAATCATCGTATGTGATTGGCCTGCTGCGCGTCGCGTCATATCTGCCACTCGTGGTTCGTTCTCTGTGCTAGATGCACTTTCCTTACGACTACGAGTACACTTCAAGACAATTAAATTGATACATATAAATTTTTGAACTGAAGCTTTTAAAACAAAAAAATTTTATATTTGTTTGATTTTATTGACGGGCCTCGTGGCGTAGCTCCTATGTAGCCGACTTACGATCGCGAGGTCACGGGTTCGATTCCCGCACAGGACAATTATTTGTGTTATGAACACAGATATTTGTACTGCGTCTGGGTGTTTTCTATTTATTATAAGAATGTATTTACAAAAAAATTATATTATTATCCCTAAAATGATATAAATAATAGACAATAATACAAGTATTTTAATTTAATTTAATTACCGCTTACCATCAGGTGGAATATAGTCAAGAGACAACATGTATTATGTAAAAAAAAAATTGCAGAATATAATTATATTGAAGTAAATCAATGTTTTTGCAATGAAGTATACGATGCGCAAAGCGATATCCACTCTACCACCGAGCGCTCAAGATTCGTGCCGGGACCTATACACAAGGGTGACAACTTAAAAATACGAGATTTTAATTTTCTTTGTATCAATATTCTCCAGTTTCGATTTATCAGTCTGTCACACCTTCTACCTGTTTTCTGTAAGAAAAATAAGCAAGAAAGTACAGGATAACGCTGCAGATTACGTATCTTCATATTGTGAATAAAGCGTTTAATATATGAACATACAAGTATTTAATAATGACAAATGTAATTAAATGATATAACACACGCCGACATGCTCGGAAGATAATATCTAAAGGTTTTCTAAAGGTTATTTTATAATTTTAAGACCGATAGTAGAGGTAAGCTTTGATCTTAATTGTACTTATAAAAATATTTTTGTTTTAGTTGTCACAGCTTTGAATCGCCACACGGCCTGAATGAAAATATGAAAAATATTAATGATTAAATATGCAACTCTCAATCAGGTTTTATTCAAGAATAGCTGTCGCCCGCAACTTCATATGCGTGGAATTTAGAAATACAGCCTAACTCAATCAATAACCATCCACTTGAATCATTCTATCTAATAAAATCCTCATCAAAATCCGTTGCGTATTTTTGAAGATATAAGTTCAAATAGGGATATACATACCGAAATAACGACTTTGTTTCATAATAAATTAAGATAAAGTTATTGCCATAATTATTAAGACAGTCAAAATCATACCACGTTCATAAAAAGAAATTATAATAACCAAAGTGATAAATGAATACAGTAATTTCGCGTTTCCAGTAAAGTTGTTATTCAAAAAAGTACAGTTTGTTATAATGATTTGAACCTTCTGATTTTTGTTTTACATCATTAACAACGTATAAATTATAATAAGAATAACGTAACAAAGGATGTCGCTATTAAAACACAATTAGATAGACGTACAGACTAATTTTTATAATGATAAAAGTTGATTCACCACGATCTAATCTTTGTAAATAAGAGTTTTGAATACTGAGTAGAAAAAAATAATGACATCGCTGCTTTATTTTAGTTACGGACCCTTGATTTACTTATCATTGGTTATGGAATTTTTCAATTTCATACTTAGGTAGTTTTCTCATGAAGGGCTGTAAGCAAAATAATGATGATTACAATGTTTTTTTTACGTGATTAGAAATATAGAACCGACTGTTTATTAATAGTCTGTATTCCGTTTCACAGAAAACAAATCTAAATAAAAGTCATTTGAGCAGAAATGAAGTTAAAAATGAAATTTACATACATATATTTACAGTAAAACTAACAAAGTGAATGCCACCTGACCTCTGCACGCTACATCTAACAAGAGATATTGCAGTCACATGAGGTTAAACTACTTACCTTAATTAGTACTCATTTTCTAAATTACTTTACAACAATGAAACATTTAGATTATTACGATATGATTGATGTTAGATCTGGTAGATTGTAGAAGGCAAAATAACAAACCATTTAACAACATGATAACTCGTAGAAGAAAAATGAAATTCACCAGAAAATCTGTGTAAAAGTTCGCTAGTAGTGAAGTGATTACACTGAAAACATTCTTTTTAATCACTTTAAAAGTAATGAATAAACTAAACTTTTGCACTTGTATTGTCCGTATGGTGACGGATTAAAAGGAAACGATACCAAATTATGCTCCATACAAAAATATGGGCATCGTAGTCCCCTTTTTTCTTCGCGAAAGTTAAACCGATTTCAATTGTTTTTACGTTATTATTGATGAAGAGTATATCTATGTTTCTATCACTTTCTTTTTTTCAAAACTTATTATCTAAAAGAAATATGACCATCCGAAAATACCGTTTTTTCGGTTTTCTTTAGATAAAGTTGCAGCGGCTATCACACATATTTGGTAAGGTTTTACCAAAAAAGAAAGTGATAGAAGCATAGATATACTCTTCATCTATAATATAGCGAAAAACAATCAAAATCGGTTTAACTTTCGCGAAGAAAAAAGGGGACTACGAAACGTCTTATTTTCAGCTTTAGCTATATTTCTCCCTTTCAGCACGGCGCTCGGGAATAGGGATAGTAATGCCTAAGGAAAATACCTAAAATAGGAGTACAATACCCTCTTAAGAATACAAGTCCCACCATCACTTTTCCTTCCCAGGGTGCTGTAAATGCCAGCTAAGGGATAATAAACACAGATAAAGAGAGTGTGACAAATAGAATACTCTAAGATAAACCCTAAACTAAGCGCGGCACAGTAGACTGTAAATCCCTTCCAAAGAGGAGGAGGTCTGTGCTCAACACTCGGGCGTTAATGGTTTGGAGAGAGAGATTAGTTCTTAAATACAAATAGATTGATCGGTCTTTTTAAAACGGGGATGATAATCGCGTTTGAAGTTTATTCAAGCGATGCTTATAAATAAAGTGTTACAGAAAAATTAATTAATAAACTCTTTTGAAAGCTAGTAAACTATCTACATAAGCATATTATCAGCTTTTTTGAAACACAGGCAGTTAAGAGTATTTAAAACATCGGGCGGAAAATCGTCTCCACATAAACACGGTTAATTAGTCAATTTGTTACAAGAATTACGAAATCCTTCCAAGAGGTTATGGTAGACACCCAAATTGATACAGTACCTACATAGCAATTGCAAAAAAAAAACATTATAAAATCAAATTAAATTTCTCTCAAATGAAATGGCGTAACGTTTCCTTTGCTGTTTCCTCGGCGCGTGCTACAAAAATGGTGTAAAATGTACAATGCTTTCTATAATCAGTCGTGCGTAGAATCCGCGCTACTTATCAACCGCACTTGCCTCAAATAGAACAAGCTAGAAAGTACTATGACATGAATAATATCATTTTAAGTGCAGCCGTTACAATGAAAACGATTTATTTTTTATAATTACGGGAGTAAATGTAATAATGAGGGTTTAAACAGCAGCTGTAATGCTTGTTGCAAATGAGCTTACATGCGTTATAAAACGTGTCGTTTTCTTAATGTTCTCGTTTTATTCCTCAGTTTTTATGAATGAATAGGAGGACACTAAAATTAAATGCGTGTTACTTGTGTTTACAACATCTCGACGTAAGATATGTTCAGACAAGTAATTTCAATAAATTTGCCGTAATTTGTTCATTCTTGCGGTCGAAATGACCATATTTCACAGAGAATATGTTTATATTTGGTAACTTTATTAAGTAGAGAAGACAGGCGAGCTTACTATAACATCAGCATAGATAGAAATGCTAGTTGACAAAAACTGAGATAGGTGTTTCAATAAACTCCATTTCAAAAGTAGGCAAACAGCTGATATTTACGAATTTATTGTGATAATTTTTAGTCTTAATCCTTCTCCTTACTAAAATTATAAATGCGAAAGTAACTTTGTTTGTCCGTCTGTCACTCTTTCACACAAAAACTACACAGATAATCAAGTGCCTGAGAAAGAACTTATGTGACTCTATTTCAAATACTGCGCGTAAAAAGAAATCAGTAAAAAGGGCCTATTTAATCTATTTCTACGAAACCTTTTTTTTTAGATAAATAAATATTCATGGACATTTCACACAACGTCCCCTGGTCCCAAGCTAAGCTTATATGCTTGTGTTATGGGTACCAGAATACGGATAGACTACATATACTACTTTTCTTTTGTAAATACATACTTATAATACATAGAAACACCCAGACGCAGTACAAACATTTGTATGACAATTAGAGAAAAAAAACATACCTTCAGAAATTCAATAACATATTTTTTAATTACATCATTATAAAACAATTGTTTGGTATAAGAATAAAACATAAAACATTTTACGATACTTTACTACAACCATAAACTACTAGGAACATAAATCTTAATTTTATGAACAGTTTAGTAGATATTTAAAAGTCGAGAGAGCAAGTGGTATCTGTGTACAAAAAAATCAACACATTAGTGGCTTGATCGAGTTCTTAGAACCTTCATATTTATGTTCATCGTAAACACTATTATCCTGGCGGTGGAATAATAAACTGACGTCCATTTTTCAAATGTTCCATTATTCCTGTTTTACATTTGTGTAATATATTACCAAAGAGAACTGATTGACGGCAGGCTTATAACCATAAAACTTAGCTGAATTTTTTGCTCTATGTGTTAAATCTTCCTTCTACTGAAGAGTAACTTTCTAGTACGTATATTTTGAGCTATTTTAAGAATAAAGGTTACTTTAAAATTATAAATACCTACAACTGATATTTAACTCAAATTAACAATCTTTACTTATTTTGCAAAATCGTTATTTTTGTATGTAGTAAGCTTAAATTCAAAAATTATACATACAAATCTGTCAGATTTATATTTATTTATATTTAACTTATATCTACTAGAAGACATGAAAGGTCATATTTATCATAGATATTAATAGTTTTTTGTTTGTTCTATAATAAAGGCATTAATAGTTAACAGGTTGTATTTTTGTTTAGGTTGAATCTCAAGGGCATTTAAATTACGTATAATTATACATATTTAAATTCTAGTAACACGTAAGTTATGGATGATCCATAAGATTTAATTTTTATTTGCACCAGTGTCCATATCTGATTACCTCTCTACTTTCTGATGGCTCCAGCCAATGTTTAAGTACCTAGAACTTTTTTTACTACATATTTTTTTAACCAAGTACTCATATTTTTCTTATCACTAATGCCTAACCCTAAGGCTAAACTTATAATAATAGAGTGAAAATATATACAAATTGTTCAAATAGAATATAGCAAACAGTTTATTAACGCGTAATGCCTTATTTTTTGAGTTTCTTACAAAAAGAAAACCACACGCTTACTAGTACTTATGTACACTTTAGTGCCCGTCTGTCAAACATTTTTAAGAGAATCAAGAAACAATTAAGCCAGAGTATATTTTAGCAAGAAGCAAAACAAAGTTCGTGTGGATCTCGTAAAAGTTATTAATTTGAAAGAAAGCTATCAATAAAGAATCGACACATTTATCGATAAATCTTTAATTTATTATCAAGAAAAAGCAAACCAATGAAAACCTTTATTGCAATTGAGTAAAGGTTAAAATTCTTTTAAATTTCATGTCGTGTCCATGATAAGTGTGACAAAAGGTTAATTAATATTGAGTAACAGACAGACGACCGTTATGAATGAAATAATATAATGAATGAAAATAAAATAATAAGGGCGTGTTTTTATTGAATTTAAATGATGTATTAATAAATCATATATATTTTGGAAAAAAACTATTATAGTGTAAGAGATATTATGATCGAGTGACTTAGTTACAAAATGTGAATTCTGTGCCTATGACATGTTAAATATAATGAAACTGATAATAATAAATAATAATTAATTAAATTTATACTGACATTTATGTATATTTAAGTATTACGATGACAATTAATGTATTTATGTGACTTGACTGGTTATGTCAAATATTGTAATTTTTCACATGCCTTTCAGTGGCTAAATAGATGGACTATTGTAACAAATTTATGTAACACCTTTGTTAACTCTATTTTAAGTGAAATTCATTTTTCATTCATTTGAAGTTCATTCATTCATTCTTTAATCATATTCGACAGAAGAGAGAAAAATTCTGAACAAAACCTGACATCAAAAATTTGCATTGTTGGTTAATTGCATTTGACTATATTAATATTTGGAACAAGCTTACTTTTGTTTATAGAGACAAATGGAAATGAAATCAAAATAGTACTAGTACTAATAAATAAATGGAGACACACAAATTATTATGCCATCATTATAGACAAAAATTTTGCTGACAAAAATTAATCCCGGAGTTTTAGATTAAAACTTTATAATACACTTAAAACACACAAGAATGGGACGACAAATCAACAAAACTGAATAGGTATCAAAGATATTTCTTAAAATCTCACATACATATTTTTTTTTAGTTTTTGTCGTTTCTTAAAAGTAAGATTCGAATGGCATCATCGATAAGAGCTGCATGAAATATTATGATAATGCAAAGAAAAAAACATACAACAAACGCAAATCTCGTGAGATTACGATAAGCTCTCGACGGGGGGCTACACGGCGCCAAAAAGTGCCAAAAAGATGGAGTCGTGTGCTTTTTTTGGTTTAAATTTAAGTTGACAGAATATTATTAATCATGACCATTTAGCGTTATCAATTCTTCGAGGATATAAAGCATTAGTAACTTTACAATAAGCTGGCTGTAAAAAGCTCATTTCCATAACATAATGCTTAATTTTGATGGCCAAATGCATACGGTCTTCTCATGCGCAAGTCTACTTACAAAAAGCAGTTTTAAAAATTTTGGGGGACTTCTCTATCGTCAGATATATTAATAGAACAGAGTCTGATCAACAATAACTAGGTAAACAAGTAATCACAACCCAATAAAAACCGAGTGTTTACATCAGGTAACTGATATTATTCCTCCCTTTCGAAGATGTACAGGTGTGTTAATATGTATGTAAATAAAGCATTCACAATAAGCATGCGCAAAAACAATGGACTCTACTAACAGTACTTTATGAAAATGACTTCGGGAAAGTAATTAGAGGGCAAGTGAGCAGATATTTCGAACAATCGTACTGTGACAACTGGAGCGATTATAAGGAGTACAGGGTGTGGTATAATAGGTCTTATTGAGGTCATAAGAGTATGTCATTATATAGAACTGATATTATGATGGCACTATTGAAGACACGCTTTAATTTCAGCATAATATTACTCTTATGAACCATGCCAGAATTTATCTTGTAAGGATTTGAAAACTGATTTTATGGCAGTGACGCTTTGATGTGATATTAAGGTATGCATTTCTATTTGGAAATGGGAACCTATTGTTGCCGACCAGATTCAGATTGGCGCATAATTTATGTAAGAAGTAGCATTGTGATATGTAGAAGTGAAGTTTATTGTTGTATTCTTGTTATATGTTCGCGTTAACTATACATAATCCGCCTTATTACAAAACGTGGACTAAGTTTAAGCCACAGTTTAAGCCTGGTTTTTAAACACTTCAATTGCGCATTTCAAGCAGATTTTTCTCAAATCCTAGATCTAACAACGACCTTAGTCTTAAACCGACGCCAAACTAGTGCCAGAGCGGGTCTAACTATCCAATTCCTCGTAAATAAATTTTTTTAAACCTGGGTTTAACGTTGAGCCGCCTTTTGTAATAAGGGGGTTTGGGTTTGTTATATGTTTGGCAACAATAAATCTTTCTTTCTCAGGAAATTTAATGAAAACCTATCTTATGAAAATGTTACCTTACCTTTGTTCTGTAGAGCGGATTGGAGAAGTCCCACCCAGGTGCCACGAACAGATATCCGCATTTAGATATCTTACGGCTTGCCTGTAACAAAGAAGAAAATTTGAAACCATCAAGATTTTTTATTCCGACTGAATTATTTATTTTGGATCTTAGTTAAGAACTAATGACCTATCCACCTCTAAAACTAGTAAAACAACCAGTTTGCATAACCTATAAATACAACTATTTCACAATTCAAAACAGACTTCTTGATAATTAGTTAACAGAAAGAAAAAATATTGGGTGAATGAGAATCACGACCAAGATTTTTTGCTCTAATACCCAGCATCAAGACCTCTTATAAAACGATTTTGAAACTTAATCTCGTGAATTCTAAACGGATTATGGTCTTTTTTGTGGTATTTAAAGACATTTTCGAACAGATAACGGTGTGAATACAACACCTTTTCGCAATTTATCAGAATATAAAAAAAATCTTATAAATTTTAACTCTGGGCCTTGCAACATTTTTCGTGGAATGATTTTACTCTTTGGGTACGGTAACTTAAAATAATTACCTAATAAAGTTTTTAAGTAAACGATTCTCTACTGGCTGTGTTCATTTGACAGCTTAACTCAAGCATTTAACTTATAAGATAGCTTATAACTGACACATGTTTTCCACATTCGTGATGTCTCAACTTGAAGACACTTTCCAAAATAAAATATTAGCATGGAAAGTGTATATTATGTGTTTTATTTACATATATGAACGGATACTTTCCTACCCGAATGTCTCTATCTTCCAAATGCTAGCCATGTCACACCAGTTCAATGTAATATTGGATAACATCTTGTATATATTACCTATTTGCATCAATGATTATGTAAGATATATATTATTTATATATTATAGACATAAAATGTGGTCAAATATTTTATTTATTTGTTAGAGTTCCGTACAAAAATATCAAGAAACCTTTATATTATTTCGGTATCCGTCTGCTCTCTCGCTCTATATTTCTACAAAGCTCTACTAGGTACGAATCCCTTAGTGAGCGAGTATACCTCACACTTGACAAAGTAAACATTTATTTAAAAAAAAATATGCAGTATATAAATCGTAGTACGTATATTTGGGAATTTCTTTGAAGCTTTTCTTGTTTACTTAATAGGACATGTAATAAAAATACAGGCTGTGCGCTAATGAAAAGCGTAGTTACGTGAATGTAAAACCTAAAATTATAATCTTAAGACCCAAAGTGGTAGAACCGAAACGTAATTAATTTATATCATAAAAATTTATGTGCACTTTGTTACTTATCATAAAATAATAATTAACATATTAATGAATATATATTTCATGTTATAATTGGTTCGATGGCAGGAAAGTATGCTAAAATTATGCAATTTTTGTATTATAAAATTTTGATCATCCTCGCTTATCTGGAGTTTGAAGACCTTTGAACTGTATTACATATTACCACGATTAAAACCATTTATGTGAGCAGAGAAACAGATAACCGAAATGTTATACTTTTGTTTACAAAACTGTATTTACAAACAAGCTAATGCTCCCGGCTTCACATGCGTTTACATATACTGATTGCTTCTTGACTTTCAGCGTAATTAGGCTATGTGATATTTTTATGTATAAGTTAAGCTATACAACAGTAAAGTTTCATTAGAATTCATTAAGTAGTTTATGTGTGAAAGAGCAAATAACAGCCTTACATCCATCCACACATCCATCCATACATTCTTACAAGATTTTCACGATTTTAAAATGATTAATGGTTTAATTAGAAGTAGGATTAATGGTATATAAGTTCTCGATGTTTTTAATAATAGTATTATTGTTGTTATTATTTATTTGTGCCTATTAAATAAATATAAGTCATGTAGTATTTCAATTATTATAACCTAAATTAAAACCACATTTGCATCAGTTTACGTATAAA
Organism: Orgyia antiqua; assembly: GCA_916999025.1. NCBI lineage: Eukaryota > Metazoa > Arthropoda > Insecta > Lepidoptera > Erebidae > Orgyia > Orgyia antiqua. The sequence goes on from OU779864.1 coordinate 20,067,542, forward strand.
GACCGTAAAAATTACGGTAATCGACCTTATTAAGGTTACCAATCAAAACAAAGTCAGCACAGCTTGTACGATGTCATTGGGGTCGTTGACCACTTACGTCAGCCACAGTTATTCTCATTGCGTGATTCGTCCAATTGTGATTGCGTATTTTTATTTCATATTACATTTCTTTGCTGTGTGGGAACCACACGGTTGAAGATTTTTACATATATAACACGCAATGGAGCATACATGAATTTTTTGTAACTTTTGCTCGCATGGTGTAATGATTGATGTAATGACCTATAAGCCTTACATATAATACAATTCTTTCATACGCAAATATTTGCAACCAAAACTTTATTGAAATTTCAACTTTTTTCTTTACAGGGGGGATGGACATTGAAGGCTCAGTAATAAGCTTCGACTGTGGTCTAATCGTTGTATCTTTATGGTGACGGATTAAGAATGCAAGTATCACCACATCATTTTTCCTGCAGGGTGCTATAAGTAGCAAACCTGTCGTCTTTAAGTATAACAGCCAAAAATATCTAATATATAAAATTCACGTGTCACAGTGTTAGTTACCGTACTCCTCCGAAACGGCTTGATCGATTCTTCTCAAATTTTACATACATATTCAGTAGGTCTGAGAATCGGCCAACATCTATTTTTCAAACTTTTTTTTAGTATGGCAAAACTACGTTTGCCGGGTCAGCTAGTATAGATATATATATACACTAAATAATTTCGTCTCTACCGCTCACCCAATTTCACGTCAATTGTAGCACACTATAAAAACTATACCTAATCTAAGTGCTTACGGTAGCTCCCCAGGTATAATTCTGTATGTATGTGTGTCACTCCCACGTCATACGATACCGCTATAGAATTAATGCGACAATACATATCTATGCGTATCGAATTTCAGCTACGAATGCGCGTGCGCACCCGTTAGATCACTATCAGTACGCGCAAATTGAAAATCATTATTGTAACGATGACTATGGTATATTAATAGCTGTATCGTCTCGTTAAACATTTATTAAAATATTATATAAGGAAGTAAGAACAGAAATAATCTATACTAACATTATAAAGCTGACGAGTTTGTTTGTTTGAACGCGCTAATCTCAGGAACCACTACTGGTTCGCTTTAAAAAATATTTTTATGTTGAATAGTCCATTTATCGCGGAAGGCTATCTAACATCACGCTGCAACCAATAGGAGCGAAGCATTAGTAACATAACATAACACAAGCATAATAAGCTTAGCTTGGGACCAGAGGACGTTGTGTGAAATGTCCATGAATATTTATTTATTTATTTATTATTATTAGTGTAAAATGTTGCAAAAACGGAGAAAATATTCTAAATTCCACACATACGAGGTTTCGCCGGGTCATGGTAAGGCTCAAGGCACCATCATGGCCCGGCAGGGCATAAAGGCGAGAAAAAAAAATGAAAAAAATAAATAAAAAAAACACATACGAAGTCGCGGGCAACAGCTAATTTAAAGTACTTTTAGTGATAAATCGATACCTAATGATTGAGTTGAAAAAGTTATTAAATGTTTAAAAGTTTTTATTTAGATTTATCATCTTTTCGCATTAAATCTAAATAAAAACTTTTAAACATTTAATAACTTTTTCATCTTTTCGCATATCAGTTTGACTATTGATGGATGCAAAAGGAAAACACAAATATTGCCTTGCCTAAAAAATTAAGAAAATACCCCATTTTATTTACTTAATCTTTTATTTTCAAACAAAACCTAGTTATTAGTTTGCTTTGGGTCACTATGTAGATTACCGTAACAGACCGCGCGTTTTAGCGTTCTATGGCGGAGGTCTGTGTCCAACAGTGGACGGAGAAAGGCTGATAGATGGATGGATGAAAGTAGATTACTCAGAATTTTTTATCATTTTTATTTATTGGTCCATGTCTTAATAGCTCTATTTCTTCGCTATACATTTAACTTTGTAGCTTAATTTATATTTCATAACTGATCAATACATTTAAGCTTTTTAACACGGATTATCTAAGAAAATTTTATCATCATTTTATCATTAATTGCTGACATTCATTGACCGCATATCAACGTTATTTAATAAAACCTTATCATTGATGTTTATGTCTTTTTATCAGTAACTAATGAAACGCATTAGTAACAGATTTTTATGTGTCTAATTCTAAGAATGTATACTTAACATTTAAAACTGTATGATAAGCCCGGAACCAGTCCAGGTCTTATCTTCCTTTCAGTATTGCACATTCTTAGATATTTAAGAGCTGTTTGTTTATTTGTTTGAAAGCGCTAACCTCAGGAACTACTGATTGGAATTTAAAAATTCTTTTTGTGTTGGATAGACCTTTTATCGAGGAAGGCTATAGAGTACATAGACTATATAACATCACGCTGCGACCAATAGGATCGAAGCATTACTAAAAGATGTTGCAAAAACGGGGAAATCTCCCTGAATACCACGCGTACGAAGTCGCGGCCGATAGCTAGTAACTAATCATTTAAACCTCATCACAAAAGAAAACTTTGTCAACTATGTATATGAAACGCCAGTCCACAGTACAAACTAAGAATAAGAGACTAAAATCTACATTTATCCAAAATATATACAGGGTGTGCCGTAAATGGTGGTCCAACGCTAAGCTGGTTATAGTTCAAGTATTCACCTATCATATAAAAAAACAATTAACCATTTTTAGCCATTGGTTTCGGAAATATGATTTTTTTTATTTTTTTGTACAAAATCGATAAATCTTATATATAAAATTCACGTGTCACAGTGTTAGTTACCGTACTCCTCTGAAACGGCTTGACCGATCTTTATGAAATTTTACATGGATATTCAGTAGGTCTGAGAATCGGCCAACATCTATTTTTCAAAACTTTTTTTTTCTTAGTATTCCAAAACAACGTTTGCCGGGGCAGCTAGTATTTTATAAATGAGAATGTAACTTTGACAAATGACATTATTTTTTGAGTGTGTTTTTTGTGTTGTACGGGCGAGTACTAGCACAGCACATGCATTTTCGTTTTTTCATGTAAGCCCCAAAAATAAACCAATAAATAAAAAAAAAACGGAAAATTAATTTCTCGTTTTTAACAAATCATGCATTTTAGATGTGAGTAATGTAAAAAAAAAATGGCTAAAAATGGTTAATTTTTTTTTTATATGATAGGTGATTACTTGAACTATAACCACCTTAGCGTTGGACCACCATTTACGCCACATCCTGTATATGTTTACGTATATAAAACCAACATAATATTATAGTTTCAACACAGTAAAAGCTTTAGGCTCATTGTACATACACTCAAAATCATATAATTTATTACTGTCACTGCCGATACCCATATAAGTGCATTAAGCTACTGTGTTCCTAAAAGCGTTTCGTCTTTAACATAAAGATAATAAATTTGTCTCTTGGACATCCATAAAATTATTGAAACATGGGATATCTATGATATTATTTATGGTTATCCGCCTCCAAACGTTGTAAGTCAGAAGCGGAAGCGATCATAAGAAACTGAACAATATATGATAACAAAGTTATGGTGTTAACCACCTCAATTAGAGAAGAAAGGTAGAATGAGTAAAAAGTTTGCTAAAACTCTGATAAAGTTACAACTAAAGTGTCTGAATGTACGAATGTTTAAAGTCTTTTTAGTTTGAGCGATAAAATCGACGACAGACATTTTACTAAATTAATTCGTATAGAACCAATATTCAACGATAAAACTTAAAAAGAATATGAAGCTGCTTGTTACTTAAGCTTTAAAAGTATCGACTATTAAAAAGCGATATCATTTATCAGTTTGTGTAAATGAATAAATTGAACATTACCATAATTACTTGCTGCAGTGCCCCACCATCACTGGGAACGTAATAACATCTCCGATGTGTCACGTGACATCTCGGTGATAAATGTCTTAAATCTATAGAGTAATCCAGCAATTATGCAAAATGTAAACGATTTTATGCATCGAAAATAACGTTGCAAAAGCAATTATGATTAATGGAATCATGCATATAAATTATTTTTTTATCGATTTTTATGATAGTTATGCAACACTAATTGCGTTTATTTGATACACAAATTAGTGTAATGTAAATTAATATCGATACAACTATGAATAAGACATTGCAATTATAAATGTATAACTTAAATATTAACCTTTTAACAATACGAGAAAAGAGTATTCCTGGTAAAGTACGAGTTTTTGAAAAGACTCTCTGTGTGTCATGTCATGAAATCAATATTTATGAAGAACAGTTTAATATTAAAACCCGAATAATTAAAATGTCGTATTTGCATATCTATTCCTAGAATCTTTCTAAACATACAGTGATTAAATAAAGTCATGATTACTGCAAACTTCTCGCTTTTACTTTTAACTTGAACACCAACAAGAAGTGGTTCCAAACCGAATATTACAATAAATAGTAATATCGGCTTAGAATACGTCCGAATTTGAGTGTAAGTTAATGCCAGAATAAACCAAAGTTATGTTGATAGGTCAGTTCATGGTGTCAATAGTTTACGACAGAATTAATATTAGTGTTTCTTTATAGTGTTGGTACACTTGGGACAGACTGAGGCGCAAGAATTGGTGTGGATTAATCTTCAAATTTCACGGCTTTTCTGTACTTTATTATGCATTAAGTTTTTATTATTATACATAAACCTTCATTAACTACAACTACTACCAGAACCAAATATCAGTTTAATTCAAGAATAAGTTTCCCATAATAATCAAAATTTTGAATACTTCCTACGAATAAGGTATAAGGACAATGTTTACCGTATTACGTTCAGACAGTATCGTCTCTTAGGGTATGTGTTCAATAATGTGTGTAGATTTAGATTAATATGTGCTGATGTTGTGAGTGCGTAGCGACGCGATAGAACTTGGTGAGGTTTTGGGCATAATCTCGACTCCGCAATGACTGTGGCAGCTAATTTAACAACGAAAAGATATTTTAAAACTATTTCTGTTGGTTTAATACTCAAAGAGCCTTTATGACAATCCTAAAATTAAAGATAAAACAAGAAGGTGGTAATTAAGTCAGTAAGATAGTTTAAATATATCACACGCCGTCACACATAAGGAGGCCATTTTACAAGACGCCTTAAATGAGATAAATAATTGTTGGTTCGACACACTAATTTGATTTGGCAATAATGGATAATAGATCTGGTTGGCCTTGACGTTAAACATTTATTTTATTCTAGTGTCACATTTAATTCATGTTATTGTTTATGAATATTGTTGACGATGTTGTAGATGTTTCTTTGAACAAATTGATTCGAACCTCAAATCGCGATAATGTAATGTCAATCTATGTCAACAAGCCACAAAACGTAATAAAATATTTGCGAATAAAACTTCGCTCAAGACATCTTACTAAACATGATCATTATCGTCAAACATCGCATGCGCATACGCGTTACGCGGCTCGATTACTATCCGAAAGTGTAAATAATTCGAATTACAATAATCGATAGTTTCTCAAGTGAGTCGGTAGAGGTCGTGCACAGTGGCAGTTGTACGGCACAAGCGCAGATGAGGGAGGCAAGAGGGGGAGGTGGGTCGTGAGAACTGGACGACTTGCACTTTCGTCCGCGCGCGCACTTGAATAGCGCTGCGCTTGGCGCCGACGAGTCTACGCACCAGTCTAGTTCAAGTACTGATTAATACTCAATCTTTGCATTAAACAAACATTCAATAAACTCCAGAGAAAGTCACAAATATCATTTCCAAATTTGCGCGTGATTGCAACAGTCTATACGAAACTATCAAAATCGATATCAAAGACAAACAAAAAGTACAATAGATGAAAATTACAATAGAAAAAAGTGAATTCACTTTCTATCGCATCAAGCTAGACGAGACTACAAAAACTAGTGACAATGAAACTAAATGTTGATAGAATCACGACTTTCAACAAACAAACATCAGACGATAAGCAATGGGACCCCCACCGACTGTTGATACTGATATAAATAATATCTAGTTGAGAGTCATCTCAAATAGAAACTTCTTTTCAAGTCACTGACATTATGCAAATAACATTATCTAATCAAACTGAGTATTCACATAAGAAATAAAAGTAAAACTAATAGCGGGTGAAAGAACACATAACAAAAAGACGACAAGAGAATAATGAATTAGCAGACTCAACATAGACGCTTGTTCACTAGTGAAATATGTATTACGAAAACACGCAAATACTAAGCGAAAATTCCAAAGGCAATAGGTAGATGCCACATCTACAAAACTTTAATGAACAGAATTTGATCTATAATAACATCATAGGTACAAATTAATGCGCATAATGCTAGATTAAGATCAATGAACATAAGTGTTTTAGCCATGAGCACCTAGAATTCTGATGTGTGCATTATTTTATTTATTTATTTTATTTATTTAAAAGATTTTACAACAGGAAACAATATTGAATACATACATAAGAAAAGTAGTGTAGGGATCCACATATTTCTAGAAGAAATCTCTACCTGTAGACCCGCGAGAGGAGATTGTGAAAAAAAGATTGACCATGGGTGTGTAGTGTAGGGTGACAGAGATACGGTGAACTATTTAAGTTAAAATAAATTTATACTAAATACATAAACATACATAGATCCTTAACAAGCCTACATAATATATGTAATAAATACACAGTACATAAATATATATATCTACCAATAATAATAATACATAAAATATACATACACAATACATACAAACCTATAAAAGCACATAATATAAACATACTAGGTGAACAACACAATACGATGACACAATTACAAGATTGTTGTTATGTAATGTTGACGGGTCTCCAGTTTGAATGTAGAAACGGAACGGGACTCTCTAATGTGGGACGGTAGTGAATTCCACAATCTGACTGCATGTATAGTAAAGGAGTAGGAGAAAAAGTCAGTTTTGTGAGCAGAGTATTTGAGTAGTGTGCGAAGGTTTGACCTAGCATCGGAAGAATGAGCGAAAGAGAAACGCTCACGTAGATAAGAGGGAGAAGCAGGATTGTGAAGAATATTATATAGAATGCATAGAATTCGAGTGTTCCTAGGTAGTCGTATAGGGAGCCATTTCAGTTTTTTGCGATAGTGAGAAACATGATCATATTTTCTAAGATTAAAAATAAATCGAATGCATAAATTCTGTAATCTCTCGAGTCTGTCCAGTAGTTCCTCATTGGCGTCCAGGTAAGAAGCGTCCGCATAATCAATTATTGGTTGGATAAGTGTTTGAACAAGGTTGATTTTAACTTTTAATTAGCAACGCAAATTTTTCACCGTTGGAAAGTGTTAGTGCGATGAATCAACTTCCCGTGGTCAAAGCCGGGAGGGCGTTCCGAACTCGTCACGGAATCGCTACCGACACAATTATCGAATCTAGACCACTCTCACTGAAGCAAAAAGAACACCGAGACGTAAAGAAAGCAAAGTCAGGTGCGCCCCCATTTCACTTTCCAATGACTTATCTTTAGTCAAAACTTCAAACGAAAGTTAACCTATAGCTGTAGTAGTATGGTTTTATTTGCCTTGGAATTCAGCTATATGCAGTCAGTAAGCATTTCATTATCAAGATTTACGAGGAAACCCTTTAAAAGCAGTTAATTGCAAGTGTTCATTTCACTTTCTAATGATATCTGTGAATTCTATACTATATTAATACGATTGAGTAAATTTTGTGCAATTTCAGTACATTAACTTCTAACATCCAGCAACAATATTTTAGTTTCAACAGTGCCTCCTGGCGAATATTTGTGTATATGTATATTTAATAGTCTCGCGGAGTTTTTGCTCTCGTACTATCGTTTACATCTCAATCGTGAATCATGAGAGGCTTTCATTGTAGTGCTGATGCGTTTGCGCAGCTGAAGAACGCGAGCAACCTTAATGATCGACCATTTAGTGCAGATATCGTGATTGAGTCGTCGCGTCCATGTTCTGACGAGTGCTGTTATTTATTTTTGACGTGTATTTAGACTAGGAGATTATCAGAAGACGTCTAGTCAGCTAGTGTTCGTAATTACTTATTGTTGCTTGTATTGACACTAATGAGTCAGTCATCTTGACCCCCTTACTGCGATTTGTTTGCTTCTCCGAATGGCGGATCAAATTGTAGATGGCTTGTTGTATTATGTTACTTTGGACGGTCAATAATGGATATTTATAGACTACAGCTGTAACCCACATCGTGTGCACGTAGTGGTAGACTTAAACAAGCACGTTTATACTGAAAATTAAAGCAAATTATATTGAAAGATTGATACTATAATAAAATTTTAAAGACTTATATTAATTGACTTCTAAAGAACATTTTAACTTATTTGGTTAATTCCGACAACTTGTTTAACATAGCTTTGAACAGTCAATAATCATTTTGTCGATTTTTGTTGATCATGTGATCAATAACTTAAGTCATTTGGTTCAACGTCCAAACGTTTCATGACTTTTGAAATGCAAATTTAGGGCCAGCATACACACGCTTTACTGGGATTTTAATGAAACGTAACTACCGCCAATTTCAATACATACGTTTCAGAATATACTGTTTGATTCAATACCTCGTTTAGAATCCCACTAAATTAAATACATTCTTTCTTTTGTTAATGTACCTCTTTTTCGTAGTTCAAAAGCAAACGGAACGTCATTACAGACAATAGTTAAACCAGGTACGTACCGTTAATTAAAATCCATCGTTCTTTTTATCAGTACACAAACAATAGAGATTATAACAGGAAAATATCTGATCTTAATTCAAAGGCCACTTTACAAAGAATCAACCTTGATATATCTATGATCAATATTGTTCTATTGGGGTGATTAATATTTTGCGTAACGGGCCTGCCATGTGTATCTAATAATAGTTTAATTAGTTTAGTTCCATCGTTAGTAAATTTAGTTTAGTTCCATCTCTATATTATCTCTGGTTCTTAAAAGTACATATTTATAGTCATGTAATACTTACGAAACGCTTAGATTAACTTGGATCAATCATATATTTATTGCTCTTATAAACGGTATGTTAAAAGTAAATAAGCGTTTATAAACCATAAAGCAATTATTACAGAGTACTAATTTACTTCTCCTTGTCTATTACTTGATGAAAGAGTAAGACAGAAATAGTTTTCTAAGCAGCTGTTTGTTTAGTTTGATCGATATTGGTAGCGATATCGTAAAGTTTCGCGTGATCAACCTAAGCGATTTGATTGTTTTGCGTTGACATCTCACCTTGACTTCGTTCTTGAATGACATACACTTGACTGTGCTTCGTAGAGTCTAGTGTATATTACAAGTAATAAAAGGATTTTTATTACATCTATAATAAAGATAGCATGGATAATGTAACGATACTATAACATAATGAGTTGTTCTATCGACCCCAGATTCTTGGTTGATATTGATTCTCTGAAAACCTAAGGTTTCTTTTAAAGTTATGACAGTATAAGCAGCGCACCTTTCAGCAGATAAATAATTATTATTATTTATTATAACTGATTCTACGAGATACATATTTGTAATAACTAAGACTTGGTTAAAGTATATCTACATTCAGAATAAGAGTTAACATTATATCTACTGCTTAAATTACTTTGTTAAATTCAAACAGTTACTAACAAGAACTACTATCATTTATTATTATCTATGTGGTTCATTACGAAGCAGAGTAGTATATTATCTTAGGGCAGCATCATGACTTTCCAGTAAATTTTCTTATCACAAAATGTACTTACACTACACATAAATTAGAATTTCTCTGGATTGCATGTAATTAATCAGCATTAGTGATCTGGATGAAACGCGCCGCGAGATACACTTTCGCTATTACCAACTATAAATTGTTACGCCCACTGAACAGCCGACAACAGCCCTCGTACTGTGACAACTATTATAAGCAACCTCGTATTTAAATACAATGTAGGTACTTCATTTCATATGAAAGAACTCGTACAGATGTAATTGTGATCTTACAATAAAGAATATATATAGCTAAGACTGGGACCTTATTTTCAAGGACCCTAACGAAAGCAATAACATATACATAACCCAAGTTTCAGTAATAAGAGTTTTGCCAGTGCATTTTGCAAGGGCTAATAAATGTAGCAAATGCTTGTTATCCTCTAAAATGCCTTATTCAGTAATTATTTTTCCCATTACTATGATAGGAATATCAGTTTCAATTTCGTAAGTTTTCAAATACCACTACCAATAGAGGGAAGCAAATGGCGACTGGTTCTTAAATCCACATTTTATAAATATTTTGTAATGTTAGCAACAATTTTGTGTCAATGCTCTATGAAACAATTGCTTTAAATTGAAAATCAATGACTATTCAATTTGGATTCTGAGTTGGTGTTAAATTGTAGTCATGTCAAGGATAGAATCGAGTCATGTGAGAGGCAAGTTAAATGAAATACTACGCTCAAAAGAGGATAGAGCAGAAATAATAGTAAAAATTAAACAACTAAGGATTTAACACAAATAGAAAATAATATTATGTTTATAGTTAAGGGTTAAAAATCTATTTATAAAGTGTATATTCTTTGATTTCTATTATGACGCTTATTAGGCTAATAGGCACTTGAGCGTTGGTAAAGCGGATCTTGGATTTAAATCTATGGGGGATAGTAAGGGCAAAACAATGTTGTAGTTAACACTTTTATGTTGAAGTTAATAATAAAATTATTGACAAATCTAAAGTGCAATTAAAAAAATCATGTCATAAAACTTGAAAATACTAATACTTTATATTTACCTCTACAGAGCTGTATGTTCCTGGTAATAGTACCTAACTAACAGCAAAAATATAAACTGCTACCTATTTTCACTTATTGAATACGTTTTCCATACAAGCTTTCCATCAACCGCCTGGGAACTAACCACTTTCTATATAGAAAATTATCGACGTATCCATCCAGAATAATTTGACACCTGTCTTATTGAAACCGGTGAAGGGGAACGAACAAATGACATGTCAAGTTAACATGGACGTTGTTCTATTGACAATTCTTTTCTTGTGTCATCCATTGTCGGCGATTAGAAGCAATATGTAATCGTCTATTGTTTGAGCATTGAGAAATAGCTGAGGATTCTGTTACAAAGTTTGATCAAAGAGAAAAATGGACGACAACAGTATCAATAAATCACTCAAAGACACTAAAACTCATGTAGCAGAACTATTCGGGTTTAAAAGGCACTTTAAAGCTAAACACAAAACTGTCACAAAGTACGTCTTCGCTTATAAAATAAATACATTCTATATTTACCCACGTGAAACTTAATTTGAAAATACAAGTACACCTACCAAAGTTAGAATTTATTTTATCGAAAATATAAATTATCAGTTGTGTTAATTTTAAATCCATTACATTAAAAGTACACTAAAATGACAAAATGGGAAGATTTGTAGATTTTGAGTAAAAACTAATAAAATACGCTAAAGCGATGTCCTAGACTGTAAGTTATTAGAAATCACAAAAATTCGAATTTAGAATATCATAATATGAACATTTTATTAGTACTAGAAAATAATTAAGGTTCAACTAAAAGCTCAGATTGGTTTTCTTTGTAACTTACGAATTTTAAACATTAAAAGTACAAAACATACTTAGAAGTTATAACGTAATATACATAATAAAAATAATGACCATTGATATATTTGTGGACCTTATTTATGTCGATAACCTTTGATCATTTATTATCGAGCGTTAAATTTGAAAAATCATGTATTTTATTGAACCCGTCGCGTCCCCTCGATGTTAATCTCGCGGCGATACGGACAGGTTTTAAAATTTTTTTGGCCAAAACTCATTTTCTTCTTTTTGCATTCTCTTCACACAACAGACGTTCAGACCTTGAACTTTTATTTGAGGTCATTACTCGACTACACCACAAAATGCATTATGTTTTACGAGTCTTTTGTACTTATCGGGATAATTATGGATTGATAATGATTCATTATTCTCTTTTCATTCTTCTTTCTCTTTTGAACTTCGTCGCTATATAAACTTAATTTGTACACCACTCACTTATTCCGAGTTTTTGCGAGTTTTTAGTCTCACTCGCTTTCTGCTTGCAAAACATTATACCTGCTCAGATTCTGGCTTATGTAGAGTTATATTTATCAAACCATAGAAGTTTTAATTGCACGTATAAATAGTTTAGTTACTTATCTCTAAACTCGAATGAAATAAAAAAAGAAGAATGTGAACCACACTAGAATCCGCCTAAAGAGACAGAAATAAAAACAAAAAAAGGGACTGTGCTCGTTAAGGACGAAATTAGAATCGAAATTTTATTTAATGCGTGGGATATTATACACGTGTAGGTGTGTCGCTGACCCTTTCATTACCAACGAAACGTAACGATGATTACGATATAATAATAGACCAAATTTTTTCTCACCCAGTAAATCTCCTCGCTCGTATCATAACAGCGGCAAGACGAAAGGGACTGTTTGTTTTTTCCCATTTAGTAATTTAGGGGGTGTAATGAGATATATTTCTCACAAAATAAGAGTGTAATTTTTGTATACAATTATAATTTGGATTGTAAGATCTGATTGTTTTTCAAGGTAAAATTATTATATAGGTACACCCTACAACCATAGGGCATGTATGAGATGTACGAGTGTAAACGAGGCCAAGAAAGTGTGTTTAGGGTATCATCGGGAAAAGGCGTGAGAGTATGATGATGATGATATTATTATTTATTATCTTCTGTTAAGCCGCTTTATTCATGCGTATGTTTGTATCTAATGCATGTGGATTCCTCCTAATTAATACATAACGTTAGCCGTTTGTTAATTTTATAGTTCAGTATATTTTAAAAACCATTAAGCATTACTCTTATACGTATAAAATTAGTTAGATACAAAAAATTGTATTTAATACAAAATAAATTACATAATGTGTAACTTAGTGGTTTTAAAAGTTTATATTTACATTTGTAATTATATAAATTAAACATTCGTTATGATAACTATTATTTCTCTAAATAGGCAGCGGTGCGCGGGCGGGAATTTTAATGGGCAGGCATCTCGTGTGTAATGCGCCTGCGCAGCTTTTTGTTCCCTACCACCGGGCACGCAACAAATTATTGTTGCCTTGCATTTTGTTCTAGAGTTCAACAAGTTCTTGGAGAAAATGAAATACGTGTTTTACTAGCCATTTTTTACTATTACATAAATGTGTGTAATGCTACTGTACTCTTGAGACTATTCTGAGAAACAATTAAAATATTGTAAGCTACTTTACCTTGTTTTATAACAAAGTTGTAACTTGGGCGTTTATGTAAGTATGCCCAGATTTTTAATGCTGAAATATAAGCAGTATGAATAGTTTTACCAATTTGTTTTGATGAAATGTTACATACAATAAAGTTTTCAAACCATAATTTTAATCAGCACGCACTCCCAAGTCCCAATGCTGTTGAAAATTTTAAATTATTGTTATTTATTAATAGTCCTATTCATAATGACTTATGACTTATAGGAGGTTTAAACGGAGATTTTATCGGAGAGATAATAAACGTTTTAGCGTAAGAAGAATATTATGAACAACAAGTTTTGACAATTTTCGCGAACCGATTTTATCGAACTTTTAAACCTCCGATAAGTCATTTTCGATTAGTCTAAACCACATATAGGTAACTATTTAAAAAATCAAATGCATTATTGATATCTGTATCTACTAATCTATTTTACTGTATAAAACCCACGGAAGTCATTTTACACTACACTTAAACGTAAACAAGTAGTACCGAAAAATTTTGTTTAAAGCTTAACATCGATTTGTGAGAGGTGATCTATGCCCAGTTATGGGTCAATAATGGTCTGTTATTATAATTAATTGATAGTAAAAAAGATTTAGTGAATTCTAAGCGATGATTTCTTTATGTAACTTTATGAGCTATTAGAAATTTTAGGTACCATGTGTTACGTAACGAACACTTTCTATAGAGCCATCGCGACGCGACAGTGTGTAGAAAATATTTGATCTATTATGTAACATATGATATATTGACATTTAATCTATATGTATAAGAGAAATGTGAGACAGTTTAGATAGCATATATTTAATTAAATAGTCTTCAAAAACTAGATTCTTGATTGTTTTCTGTTGTAAAATTCTTGCAATATTCATTAGTCAATTTTATTTTCTTTTTAATCGATTTTTTTTAACTGAAAAGGGGATTTTATTATTCCTCTTATAAATAAAACTTATCACAAACTAAATTGGTTCTTATAACCCTATTATCGATAACATTGCGTTGTTTTAAAAAACTCCCACATTACAGAAGACACAGAATTTTTCCGTGTAAACCCGAGGAAATCAAATCTAGCTTTACTAAGCTTTACTGTTACCCCAAGAGGTCATGTATAAGATAATCAGGTGGAGACATGTATATTACCCCTACTCCGAACGTCCCTACAAAGCCTTTTAAAATAATTAATGTATCATAACTACAGACAAGGTCTAACATCGCCGCATCTCAGTGTAGTTAGTTAAGTTGTTCATGATTTATAAGCAGAAAATAATCGAAGTTTTTATTACGAGCTCGTAAAAATCTATTATTAACTGGATAGTAACTTGTTAACCGCTTTTATACGCTCAATCTTCTGTATTTAAACTTTATTTAATTCCATAGACAAATAAAAAGATACGTAGATTTTATTTATGGTAGTTGAACACAAAAGTTCGGCGTATATAGATGGATGATCTTTCCATGGATACTGTAAGATACAATAAGAGACACGTTTTACAGAAAATATCACATGATGGAAACTGATATAATAAACGTAGTATACAACTTATACTACTACTATATAGACCGTAATTTAAATATTAAAAATGTGTACGTACTTATTTACCGACGAAAGATTTATTTCTTTGTTTATCCTTCGCGTTATTCTACGTTTGAAATAATTCTGTGGTTTGAAAATAATTTCAGATATTTTCCGGTTTTTGTGGCTGTGCTTACGCATCGTTTAAAAAAAATAATATATAGGAATAGAAAATATGCATTCGTAACTAAATTATAGAAAATAACAACAACATTATTTGGTAACAATGAAGCGGTCAAATTTAACATAAATGCACACATCTTTAAACATGTTTTTGCCTGAGGTCGTTCTTTTATATACCTAATTATCGTACCGGTTAATCACTCTTATGAATTATTTCTGTACAAAAAACACTTTAGCAAGTCCAATGGATGTTTGAGAGCTCATAAATCATATTAACTGGGCTAACTTTAATCTTAAATTAAAACCATATTATTATTTACAGCAAGTTTACTGTGACCCAAAATAGTAACATCACTAGCATACCTCTACATTCAGAGCCCACATAAATCATAGACTCTAGAAAAAGAAATTAAAATGTATAGAGACACCGCTACCATTGTAAGTGACTTCAATGTAAAACAATGTCCATAATTTTCTGTGGGTCATACACATCACCATTTTATCATGACCTATGAACGTTACGCGTTATGTGCAAATATTTTAACATAGGTATAGTTTATGGCTCTTCTAATTTTGGATGCGTTGAGGCACGTCCCTTTCAAGATGGCGCTAGATACGTGACGATTCTAAAGGCGGGAAACAATGGTAGGCCCGTTATGAATATTGAGAACTCGGGAATTGTCAAAGGCATTGTACAATTTTCGCCGTTTGGGTAGCCGAAATAAACTCACACTGGAATCCATTGGCCTACTGCGGTACGCACGCGCGACCATTCACCGACAATTTTGGCGCCATGCTTCTTGACATTCGAAATTCAAAACAACTTTTTTAAGCATGTTGGGACGCATAATAAAATTTACATACGGCCAGGATATGAAAAGTCTTTATTTTTATTTATGACTAAGATATAAATGGCATATTAGGTATGTTAGGTGTCACATATAATCTGCTAGAAACTAATTCAAGCATGAATATTAATTAAATTATTTTATTGGATTTGTATTTATACTAGCTAGCAACTAGAACGATCTTAACTAGCTGCAGTAGTGTAGTAGTACGTGGTTATTTAAGACAACATTAAAAGGATCATAGTCTAGCTGTTGCTCTTGAATAGAATTCATTATTCGTCATGACACAGAAAGGAAAGAAAATAATTCATAATTCAGGAGGGTCTCTACCAATAAAACGGTATAAAATGTTGAGTTACTTCCAATAACGATAGTCACCGGAGATTAGGTTTAAAGTATGTAGAATATATCCTGGTGTGTAGGAAACACATCCACAAGTCAGAGTTTTATAGATCTATGAAACTAAAACCATAGATTATGTTTTCTTTGCTATTTTCAGACAGGTTTTGATTCTTGAAATATACTAAGTTACTATTTCCATAGCAGTTTTGAGAAACATATTTATGAAGTGACGCGACGAATCAATGATTAATCAAAACATTTAGTAAGTTATTTTGCATAAGTCTTTGGAATTCGGTGAGTCAAATATAAAATACATACATTTGTATTCTAATGGCAATGGCTGATACCAGAATTATTCTTGAAACAAAGATGAACAGTACAGGAAAATATAGACTTTAATTTTAATGAATAATGTTTAACAGGACTCGTAAAATTAGCGCCATCCTATTCCCTGCCAATTATGCTACTACGAATTGGCAATAGGCAAGCCAGATCGTTTGAGGGCCTGAAAACCGTTTGGTAAGAGAGATTCTCAAGTGACATTCAAAATAGGACCACATAAAGAGGGGATCGCATTTGCCAGTCTGATCAACTTCTTCTAAAGAAGAAACCATTATCGTAATGTATCGCTTAATAACTACGTACACAAACGAATAGCATAAATACTGACCTAAAAGTTTACGAAATTCAAACAAAAATAAATTGAAAACTAAATATTAACGACACTAATTAATTAAATCCAATAAACGTGTAATAAAAGTAAATTTAGCCGATATAACGATAAAATACGAGTTTAAATTTAGAAATTCATGCCGCCATGTTTAATAGAAATGACTATTATTTGATTAAATTTAGAACGCGCATATCGCGTAACACTGTAAATGAAAAATGACTTAATTGCACACACCATCATAAATTGGAAGAGTGTATTGTGAATGGAATTTTTAAATTGTGTAAAGGTCTGTTGAAGTAAAACCAACGGAATAAGATAATGGTACCAATTCTACGTGAACACAACTAAAAATTAAAATTGATTGTGTCAATAGCACCATTCTGCAATATTAACTAAACTTACTTTGTATGTAATAATGATTTTAATTAATATAAATATGCACGACATAGCCCGAAGAGTTAGCACGCTGAAGTGGCAATGGGCAGGCCACATCGCTCGACGATCTGATTACCGTTGGGGACGGAAGGTCCTTGAGTGGCGACCACGAACTGGACGACGCAGCGTGGGCTGGCCTCCAACAAAGTGGACTGACGATATCGTCAAATACGCCGGGGGCCGCTGGATGCAGTTAGCGCAGGACCGCGCGTTGTGGCATTCTATGGAGGAGGCCTATGTCCAGCAGTGGACTGAGAAAGGTTGATGGATGGATGGATGAATGAAATGTGGACAAAGAGATAACCAATTTATCAAAATACACCATAGTTGTTTACATTTTTAGTTGTGCTCGTAGAAGTTGTAGCATTGTGTGTGGCTGAATTGGGGCGCCCAAACTGCTAGTTAGATAGCAATTTAAACCTTTGCTTGATATTTTTCTGTTCTAGACTTCAGTAGAAATATTATATAACTAAAAATTTTTATTTTACATAACAGATATACCAGATGGTGGGTTGATTTATAATTGAGGATAAGTAAATTTAGTAAGGCTAAATCGTACTTCATAGACTAATAATGCTTCATATGACGAATAGCCTGTATCATAGAAACACATAGATACATATTTCACGCACATATAAATTATGTAAGTGGCTTCAAGCCGGCTGAGTGATGTACAAGTAGCCATAGACTACAACTGGTCAATCTGTGTTTTACATTTACTAATACGAATGTCAAAGAGGACCCCGAAATAGTTAATTAAGGAATAAATACAAACCTCTTGACTATCGTCTCTAAAGTTAGCACTGCTCAAAATAAACTAATTAGATAACTTTTTAAAAAGAGAAATTAAACTATCCTAACATCTGTGAATGTGAGAATAGAGCCTTACATTCTCTATTCTGAAATTCATAATTTTAGTTAAACTAGACATAACTATTTTAATTATTATGTTACGTCAAATGATGCAACAATTAAATTAGCATCTACATAACGTAATATTTATAATTAGCATGTCATTCAGAAGAGAACAGCTGCTAAGAACCAGGCTTAATTTTTTTTTATTAGTTACGTTCGCCATTATTTTAACAGTTCCAGAGATACAGCTTGGTGACAGACGGACGGAAGAATGGACAGCGAATTCTCAGCAAAAGGACCGTTGTACCTTTGGTACAGAACCCTAATTTGATAAGACCGCCCTTTGTACCTATGACATGTCTCGTTAGGTAAGTTTTGTAAATCATTATGGTGTGCCATAAAGAATATTTTACTTTTTACTTTACTAATTTGCTCAATACTTTTTAAATTAAATCCGGACAATAAAAATAATTAAATCTTTACTTTAGAATGAATGAGATGGTTAAATTCAAACATTAGATAATAAAACCCTTACACGATCATTGTTTTAAAATTATCAAACTAATTTAAATAAAATAAATAAATTTCTTCGGTTCCCATACATATACTTAGGTGGTCTCGTATTTGTTTAGTTATTCAGAGATATTCCCGGGAAAGAGAGTCACGTAACGTTTAACAATGAGAGGATATGGCTACATTACTGAGTTTACGATGTATAATCAATCAGGAATTATAAAATACATGATAATATGTGAATAAGAAAATCTATTAGACACGCAATAAAACATTTCTTACTCCCTTGAAACAACTAATTTGTGATAGGATTACTTTGAAAGAGTTTCGCAAATTTTGATATACCTATTTTACATTAGCGAGAAGCCGCCATTTGTACTAGTACGTAATGACTTAATCCTAATGTAATGATTATGTAAAGATTTATCTATTTTTTTAAGTTTTAGTCTCAACTCTGAAACGCCTACACAGTAAAGTCAAAGTAACACCATAGTCAAAGTCAAAAAAAAATTATTTCAAGTTGGCATGTTTCACAAGCTCTTTTGAAACGTCAGAAGCTAGGTATCTGGTCCAAACGCAAATCCTATGGAAAACAAACTCCATAAATAAACATCATTCTGAAGTTAGTGACAAAAGTAAGGTACCGCGAAAGATCAACAAAGAAGTTAAACTTTTACTCAAGTCTATAATATAAACACACAATTTTTGCATATGAGATAAGAATTAAAATAGGTTATCAAATATTTTACTCATCAATAAGTACTACCATTATTAGTCACGATTTTTTTGCGGTACGATTGTCGGATGTTTACCATAGCAAGAAGAATACAATTTAATTCTATTTTTGACCAGTAAATATATATTATGTTACTAAACCTAAGGGATAGTAAATATTTAAAATCTCGAAAATTAATCGAAGTGTCTATTTTCTTTTGTGCAGTAAGTCTATGCCTTAACATAAAACTTTTCTTTAAAAACCCAACAGATACTTACAGTATTATTAGTACCTATAAATCTATTTAGTGCAAAACATTTAATTAAAGAAAAGTAATAAAAGTAACCAGTATAAAACTAAGAATTAACATAATTGCGATATTCTAATGCCGTAGCTGCAAATTTAAATACGCTCATGAAAGCTATAAAAATATTGCAGTCATAGCAAGGTGCGTTTATAGAGCAAGCTATAAAAGTGATCTCTACTCTGTAATATCACTTAGTCACGTGATAATATTAATTGTAATGATTTAAGATGTTCAGATAAATGGGCTCAACTTTCATTTTATAACTACTGCCTTTTTAGCAGATGTTATGATATTTTGTTACTATTTTAAAAACTATAAATTAGAATTAACGTTTTTTATTGTACCTATATTTATTTGCATAATATTAGAGTGTTTCTATTAACATAATATATCGTTCAACTCTTAGGCTAGTTAACATTAAAATTACCATAACGTGACAAATTTAGCTAATAAAAATAAACAATAATTTGTTAAAAAGAAAATTTTCAGGAAATTAAATAATATGAACAATGTAATAGTACAAAGCCTAGAACGTAATTACGCAATTAAGAAATTCTGTCTTTTTATCATGTACAAAAAATTAACATATTAAACATAATTATAACTTTTTTTTTACACTTCACAGTATTTTTTTATTGCAAAAACTGCCAGTTATAATTTCGTTAACCTCTCCAATTATTAAAATAAAAAAAATCGCCATTCATTCATTAAAAAAATGCGCACACATAATAACTAATTAGTGTATAATGTGATAATTGCTGAGACATAGCAAAAATTAATAAAAAAAATAACGGTCAAGTGAGAGTGGGGCTCGCACACGAAGGGGTTCGTACCGATTTTATCATAATATAATCTTCACACCGACCCCTAATAACGGAAAAAGGATAGGAGAATGATGATGATGATAAGTATTATATACAAAATAAACGTGCATTTAAATTAATGTTTTATTTCATATAATAATCTATTTTTGTAATGACAGATGACAATGTCTTAATTTTAAAATTATTCTAAAGAATGCAGTGAATAGGTACATAAGAAAGAAGTATATATATAACAGTATCTCCGCCCCCATTTAATCCTCTCAGTGTTTTCCAACGGCTGTACTTAACATTTGATCTATGTGTCGTTTCCACGTTTGGCCTGAATCAGTTAATATCTCATAGTGTAAATGCCCTATACGTTTCAAAACTGTTCCAAACTCCCATCTTTTACTGGCATTGTAGTTTCGAATTTGGACTCTCTGCCCCGACTTAAACGTTCTTACATTAAATTTATTGTCAACAGTTGACTTCAATCCAGCACTCTTATTCTTAAACATAGCATGTAAGAGCGTTCTAACTGTTCGCTTGCCGAACATTTCTTCATATGGACTTTTGCCTGATGCTGTATTTGGAGTACGACGTATTTGATATTTTATTTTTAATACTTTCTCTTGTATCGATCCTGACTCATTGTACATTGTTTGTAACGCTTTTTTTATAGTCTGTACAAAGCGTTCTGCTTGACCGTTGGTAGCGGGGTGATATGGAGCCGAGGTTTTATGCACTATTCCGTTTTCATTAAGAAATGACGTAAACTCCTTTGATGTGAACTGTCTTCCATTATCTGATACTAAAACATATGGTAGACCGAAATCTACAAACACTTCCTTAAGTCTCGAAATGCACCAAGTACTTGTAGTTACTTTGGTAGGGATTATTTCTACCCACTTTGACAATGCATCAACTATTATGAACAGGTAATATCCGTTTAATGGTCCTGCGAAATCGATATGTATACGTTGCCAAGGTTCTTTAGGTACTTCCCAATGGTGTAAAGGACCCTTGGTCGGTTCATTTTGCTTTAGACGACATTCTCGACATTTAGTAACCAGGTCTTCGATATCCTTGTCAATGTTTTTCCAGTATACATAACTTCGTGCCAGTATTTTCATTTTTAGTATTCCTAAATGACCCAGATGTAACTCTTCCAAAATTTTTAATCTTAAACTGGTAGGAATCATAACTCTTGTTCCTTTAATAAGGCAGTTATCTTCTATTGTTATTTCACTGTCGTTATAACCGAGGGTCTTTAATGATTGTCCCTTTTGTAAAACAAGCATTATCTTTTTGTATTCAGGATCCTTCATAGTTTCTTCGGCTATTTTGTGGCGATTAATCGTTAATGTGTTTAGTTGATGTTGTTGAAATGAACTGTGTTGGTCAATTTTATTTTCAGAAACTTTTTCTAGAGGAAATCTTGAAAGAAAATCGGCGTTGCTGTTTTTGGCTGAATTTCTGTATTCAATATTGTAATCGAATCCAGATAGAAAATGTGCATAGTGAAAAAGGCGCATAGTGCTCATTGCAGGTAACGTTTTATGTGGGTGAAAAATTGTAGTTAAGGGTTTATGATCTGTGATGAGTGTGAATTTCCTTCCATAGACGTAATGGAAAAACTTTTTAACTCCCCAGTATATCGCTGTTGCTTCCTTATCAATTTGACTGTATCGTTTCTCACACGCTGTCAGTGAACGAGACGCAAAGGCGATAGGTCTATCCGTTCCATCCGGAAGTCGATGAGATAAAACTGCCCCAAGACCACACGGTGAAGCATCAGTCGCTAGAACCAGTGGTTTATTTTGATCGAAATGTATTAATATTCTGTTACTAACGATTTCTTCTTTTATTTTATTAAAGCTATGTTCGCACGAGTCTGACCAAGTAAATTTTTTATTCTTCTTCAGTAATTCATTAAGTGGATAAGAAATTGAAGCCAGATTTGGAATAAATTTATTGTAGTAGTTGCTCATACCCAAGAATGTACGTAATTCACTGACGTTCTTTGGCTTCTCTGTATCCAAAATTGCTTTAACTTTTTCATTATTTTTATGTAAGCCTTGACTGTCAATAATATGGCCTAAGTAATTAATACTTGTTTTGAAAAATGAACACTTATCTTTATTAAGTTTTAAGTTATTTTCTTGTAACTTTTCTAATACATTTTCAAGACGTGTCTGTAATTGTTTTTCCGTGGCTCCCTGAATTATAATATCGTCAAAGAAACATTTCACTCCTTGTATATCTTGTAGTATTCTATCCATAAATTTTTGCCACACATTTGGAGCAACTTTTACTCCAAACATTAAACGGTTGACCTTAAAGATACCCTTGTGTGTACTGAGTGCTTGTAACATTGCACTTTCCTCGTCCATTTCCAAATTTAAATATGCTTGGCAAATATCTAATGTACAGAAGAATTTACCGCCACTCATTTCAGCCAAAATGTCTTCAATTATTGGTATAGGGTATTGTTCGTCTTTTATCATTTTGTTCAGGGTTACTTTGTAGTCTGCACATAAACGAATACTACCATTCGGTTTTACTATAGGTACAACTGGCGTGCCCCACTCGGAATTATCAATTTTTGTAATAACACCTTCCTGACATAAGCGGTCGATTTCCTTATCGACCTTGTCTTTCAGCGCGTATGGAATACGTCTCGGTTTAATGTAGATAGGTGTCGCGTCTTCACGTAAAGTTAAGTGAGCTTTATAATTTGGAATATGTCCCAATTTACCATCAAAAACATGTGAGAATTTTGTTATAATTCGATCTAAATCTGGATATACTGCGTCTTTCAGTGCTACCGTGTTCATGTCCGCAATGTTCATTTTAACGTCTCGTATCCACGCTCTCCCAAATATTGCGTCCACGTCTTGTCTTATAATGTATAGTTTGCCATAGATTGTTTGATCACGATATTTACATTTAACGTATGCAACTCCAACAGGGGTAATTAGTTCACCAGTGTAAGTTCTCATACGTACTTCAGTTTTAAAAATTCGATTACTAATTTGTAAATTCTTGTATTCTTTAAGTGACATAGATGATAACGCCGCACCGGTATCTAGTTCCATTTGTACATGTTTATTCTCTATTGTAACATTGATCATAAATTTATCTTTGCCGCTGGAGTGAATGGTATTGATATCACCGATACTCTCATTATCTGCTTCCTCTGCCTCATCGACTTGACTGTTTATTTTCTGATATAAACCCTGAAGACAGACACGAGCTAGATGACCTTTCTTGCTGCATTTGGAACAGTTGGCATTCATGTGCCTACAGGTATTTGCTTTGTGAGTACCTTCTCCGCAACGGAAACATTTGCCTTGTAAGTCTTTAATTGATGTAATTCGTAATGGTTGTGATATTGTTTTGGTTAAACGATTTTCTTTCTTCTTTAATGAATGTATGACAGCTTCATTTTGTGATATTGATTTTCCTGCGATTAATGTATTATCTGCTCTAGCTATTTCCGAAGACGTGGCCAATTGTACAAGTTCCTTGAAATTGGTAACTCGGTTGTCCTGTAAGATTTTCGTACGGACTTCACTGTCTCGTATTCCTCTGATAAATTGTAGTGCTAAGAAATTTTCAGCAATGGGTTTTTTGCAGTTATCACAAGAAAATTCACACTCCTGTACTAGACGTTTGAGTTCTGTACTAAAGTTCGTCACGGTTTCGTTCTCGTCTTGAATGCGGGTTATAAATTTGTGCCTGCGTGCCCACACACTAGGTTTAGGATCGATATATTGTATCATTAAATCTACTAAATCTTGAAAGTCTAACTTTGAAGGGTCTTCAGGTGAACATAAGTTACACGCATTTTCGTGTAATTCTGGACTTATAGAACTTAATAAAACATAAGTCATCATCTTCGGGTCTTGACAGTTAGTCATGCACATGTATGTTTCAAGACGCTTGATAAAATTCTTGAACGTTTCTTTTTCTTGAAATGGTTGAAAATTTATTTTTGGTACGTGATTGTTTTTATCTGACTGGTTAACTTCTGTACTGTCTCGTTGTAAATGTACGGATGATTGAGATTTATTGAATAACATCAACTTCAAATGTGTTATTTCTTCTTTGAGTTCGAAGTGTAATTCGCTTTCTTCTTGCGCATTTCCACACAGATTTTCTATTCGTTCTTGTATGCTGTCGAACTTCTCTTCATACTTTTGTATTGTCGTAAGTCTTGTTTTATGCTCATAATCGGAGATGCTGACAACATTTTGTAAATGTTTGTAGATTTTTGTAAATTGTCCTTTAATAGCACTTCGTGCTCGTTTTAAATTAAGTAATTCTTCTTCCATCGTCGCCAATATTATATACAAAATAAACGTGCATTTAAATTAATGTTTTATTTCATATAATAATCTATTTTTGTAATGACAGATGACAATGGTGTCGATTCTGTGTCCAAGAACGTAACTAAACTTAACTAAAAATTGATTTATTCCTGTCAAATCTCACTTTCTTATTCTGAAAGTCACAACTTCACTTAAATTAAGTTTGACAGGACCAAAATTAGTCAATCTATACAATTTAGTGATAATGCTATTCTGGTGTACATCATAAATGTCAAAAATTCACTTAATTTAGTGAGTTCTCGACTTATTTAGTCGGGATATGAGTAGGTGCCGACTTAAATTCACTAAATTTTATCATGGCTTTTTGAACATTAAAAATTGATTTTCTGATTAAATATTGAATAATAAATGTTTGTTAGCAAATAAAAAATATTTATAAATTAAAATTATACTTGATAAATTAAATATTGGCGCCAAAATTGAGGTTAAACAAAGCGCGAAAAACAGACGAATCACAGTCAAGTGCGGAGATTCGTAGAACTAATTATTTAGGTATTTCTTTGTTTACTTAATTTTTGTCGAAATAGTTTTGTAATTCACATACATAATATAATACGTATTTTTACTTAGCCATAGAATTCTAAGACAAAATATATTATGTAAGTATACAAGTTATCGTAAAAATATTATAAACATATATAATTTAATACAAAGTGAACGATTTTGAGGTTAATGGCGTCTAATGATAAATATAACTTTTTTCCAGGTCATGCAGGGGAAAATAAATATCCAGTTGGTGGCCTAATGGAAAATTGTGGTCCAGTACCTATAAATGCAGTTGCTACCAATTATATTAAGTGAACTACTGGAAAAATCTAGAAATCTTTGGAACCATAGTTTGGAACATTGAAACTAGTGATAAAAAATGTGTATTTGTGTGTGTCTGCCTAAAGTTATGTAAATATCATTAAATAGTAGAAATAATAATTGTAGCCAGTCTTAAAACTATACCTACCAAATGGTGCTACTTGATCTGTGATACTTAATAAGGTTTCTAACAGTTTGTCTCTAGAACAGTGCGCTATATTTTTTATCAGTAGGTTTCTAAATTTATTATTAAAAATAACTAATGAAGAAATGAATAGAATCAGCCAAGCCAAGCCAGAGAGTTCAGTGGACCAACATTTATTTATATGTACTCGGAAAACATTCAGATTTATTTAGTAAAACATGTATTTAAACAAATATTGCATTTTTATTTGTATAATAATAAATAAATAAATAAATATTCATGGACATTTCACACAACGTCCTCTGGTCCCAAGCTAAGCTTTATATGCTTGTGTTATGGGTACCAGAATACGGATATAATACTTATACTACTTTTCTTTTGTAAATACATACTTATAATACATAGTAAACACCCAGACGCAGTACAAACATTTGTATGACAATTAAAAACATCACGCAAATATTTGTCCCGACCGGGAATCGAACCCGAGACCTCGTGATCGGCAGTCCGTTATATGAACCACTAGACCACGAGGCCCGTCGAATAAGTAAGTATTAAGCCTCTTACTATATCAAAAAGTAATGTGTTATGCATATATGTAATTTATTGGAATTCTTAACATTCTAATAATCCATATAGATTGTTTGTAAGAATTCATAGATACATAAATACTGTTTTGTAGCTTATAGCTAGATCAGAATACATAACACATAGGCTATATTATAGTAACCACTAGCAGGCTTAGCTAAGTTAGAAATAAAGTATATAATTTATTGGAATTCTTAACATTCTATTAATCTAAATATGTTTGTAAGAATTCATGGATATATGTTGCCCTTAAGAAAAGACTATGATGAATTAATTACTGTTGTGTAGCTTATAGATCAGAATACTTAACATATACAACTACATACTGAACTTAACACACTTTTATAAGTTATAAATAAAAGTAGAAATAAATTATTAGGTTCATTTAATATCTCTTGCATAATTATACACCACATGATATCACAAATTTTTATAAATACAGATTTTCATGTTTCCATAAATACACTTTTTGGCTTTTGTCATTGTTATCTTGATAATTATGAGTTTCCGTCATCAGTTTATGGTAGATGAGAAGTAAATATTTGCTTATAAGCATATTTTTCCTTAGTTGCTGTAATTATTTACACTAAACACCTATTAAAACAAATAATTAACGAATTTAATTGTGTTTTTTGTATAAAGTAATCAAGGAAAGTAATATAGGCATACCACAGAGTAAAAGTAGTGCTAATCACTCCACAGATAACCTAAAAGATTTGATGCTCACTATGCTCATATCTAAGATGAGAAATACACTGAAATAAGGCCGCCAACTAATTAAATTATTAATAAATGTTCATAACAATGATGCAGAAATAGTTGTAAATATTTATAAATACCTATATTGCTCAAATAACGTTTGAAAAGGAATTTTATATTAGTTATTTTTTTATTCATTCATTCATTCGTTCACTATAAAAGGCATTTTTGTCTGTTAGTGGGCAGCTTTAAATGATTATGTCAAAATCAAATAAGTGCTGTCAACTAAAATTTTAAGTTTAATTTCTGTTTGAAACAGAATAGGTTTATCACTAAAACCAAACTAAAAATAGTTTATTTATGGTTAAGTTTAGTGAAGTTGGACTTGCACTGGAATCGACACCAATGTCTTAATTTTAAAATTATTCTAAAGAATGCAGTGAATAGGTACATAAGAAAGAAGTATATATATAACAATAAGTATTAGTTGTTGTAGCACCAACAGATCTCTCTCTCTTTGGCCCATTAACGCCCCACAGTTGGGCACCAGCTTCATCCACTTTGGGAGGGATTATGGCCTACTGTATCGCGCTGATCAGGCGTGTTGGCACAGGGTCTATTTCCAAGTTTTTTGTCCCTCACAGATGATGTCATCTGTGTACAATAACCCTTAGCTGGCTTTTACGGCACCCTAGGGAGGAAACGATGTGGTGACACTTGTATTTTCAGCTCTCTATCTATAGATACAGTCTTATGACAGACGGAGGGACGGATATACGGATACCGAACTCTCAGTAATAGGATCCCGATTTACCTTATATTACGGATCCCTAAAAATAAACTTAACCAAAACGTTATATAAACGCGAAAGTAAAATAATTACGTTTACAAATGGGACGAAACTTGCAATGTTTGAAGATTAAAACATTTCAAATTTCACGGTTTCATTATTTCTTTAATGTTATTCGCGAAATTCTAAAGTACGTAACATTAGATGTGTATTAAGTAACATCAATAGTTAGTTATACAATATATTTATAATTAAATTATCTTTGGTTAATTGGTGTTACACATCATTGCAAATATTCTCAAGTGTTTGTGATTAAGGACACATTTCAAAACACAAATCTTATTGGTTATACGTAATCGTAGTATTTACTTGTATTTTTTTATATCTATTTCTATTAACTTTTTCTGTTTTTTTTTGTTTTATTGTTCTAACTATGTGGAGAAGGACACTGCTTGATATAAGTTAAGAAAACTTTAGTATATCAGTTACCCGAATGCAAATTTCTAAATGGGGTAAAAACGTCAGTCTAAAATATCATATCACGTAAAGTTATCGTCCGAAATAAACATTAAGAAATGGAGAACGATGTGGAATTAAAGGAATTACAGGGAATGCTACAAGTAATCTCGTGTTTGAAGGATGTTTTCAATGTGAGTGTCCATTATACATACATTCTTAACAAAACCGAAAATCCTTCAACATATTTTTACCATCGGTCTTTGAGACTGGCACATAAATAAAGATGGATAATCGTAATACTTTTAATATATAAAATCACCTGAATAATTCATGTAAAATTGGCTTTGACTATACATGTACATGTATTACAAAGACTATCTTCGCGAGTATTAAAAGGATCTGGAAAATCTGGCTTTTAATTTAGAGTATTCCGCTGACTAATTCCTCCAAACACAAACACAGTCATAAAGTCAAAACATAACACGGGCAATCTATGTTTTACACTCAATGACATTTTGTATACCTTGTTTACATTTGAGATATTTTTTTTTTTGTTAAAAAGAAAGGAAAATTAACACAAGTTAATAAATAAATAAATAAAAAAACACATTTCAAGCAAGCTACAGAACGTACAAAAAATTTGAAGTTTAACCGTGCCGCAAGAACAAATGGACCAGACCCTATCTTATTTTTTCGACCGGCCCAGCCTGAGGCCGTAATTAGCTATCAATTTGCGTGCGCCGGCGCAGCGACGTCACGAACGATGCCTAAACGCGATCGAGATGATCTATGATATGTGAAGATGTTTGTACCAATAGGTTGGTGTAGTTTGAACGCATAAACGACATGGGCAAATATTCATAAATCTTGGAAGGAACACAAGACAAGAGGATATTACAACTTTATCGTATGTTAGCGGTTCTGTTGCGTTTGGAGGCATTGTAGTTCCCAAATAGCATATTGTTTACAATATCCAGTCACACCTCAATTCAAACCATAATATATACTATGAGTTCACGTACCAATATGATTGCTTTCATAACGAAAGCCTTTTCTCTTTTTTTCTTTTGCATCCGCGCTTTTGGTCAAAAATAAAACAATATCAAATCCAAAATAATATGAATATAACTACATGAAAATCACAGTAAGCTTTACTAGATAAGTCTCTGACAAGTTGATATGGAAACTAGCTGCTACAATGATTCTAGTTGTGGTTTAGTGTCATAAGTATTATATTTAAGTAGAATAAATAAACAAAGAGAAATTCTCAGAAATGAGCGAACCATAAGTCAAACAAGAATATTAAATTTAGCACATTTAAGATCGAAAATGGTCAATAAATTCAACAATCGGATCCAAGTGAGTTTCACACGGCTCCAAAAATTTATGATTCTTGAAACAAACAAGGTTCTTGTCACAAGAAAGAGCCGGCGAATTTAAATTTTAAAATTTTATAAGAATGCTGATCAGAATAAAAAGTTTTGTCCATTAAATAGTATGAAACAACCTTGCTGCTCCTGTCCTGTGTATAAATTTCCACTACATTCTTGTAAACCTCATACCGAATTGTAACATAGTTTAATATAAATGCGCCATACTAAACGATGACGATGATAATAATAAGGTTTCATTGATTACGGAAAATTTGCGCATAAAATCAATAAAATCTTATTTAAAATGTCACCCATGCAATACCAATGTTGTTTCTTAGACACGGACGAAAAAATGTCATACCTGGAACAAAAAAAGAAGTTATTCGAATAAACAGAATAACAATATACAATTATAGTCATTAATACAACGCTGGAAATACCAGGCGTACAAAGCAAGAAAACTAAAAAGAAGATAAAAAGAAAATAAAACGAACAATTTGTTCAATATATTACGAGTATTTTAACTTTATCTTGTGTCACCAACGTCTTTACGAGAGAAGTTTAACCTTCGACTCGCACAGCACGTTTAGCAAACTCAATTTTATTACTATTTTATAGTATAAATAAAGTACATTTAATATTACGAAATGTAAATCCCTTTAGTTCTTATAAAATTCCCCAGCAAACAAGTTTCAGTTATATCAATCATCTTATCTATCAAATTCTCTAAATCAGGCACGTCGTTCAAGTCTGTGATTAAAACAGGTATTCGAGGACAATGCAAGTGCCACAATTAGTTATTACCCTGATTCCTAACCAGTCCAATGAAGAAATCCAATTAGTTCCAGCTGTTCCATATCAAGTCGGTTCCAATGAGGCAATAAGAAATCCGAGGACAAAATTATTTGGCATCATAATAATTTATGGTTGTGAAACAAATGCATTGTTCATAGGTAGTGGAACTAGTGGACACTTGGCCAGATTTTGATTATGTTTTTGATATGCAAATATGACATGGGATATAATATTGCAGAATTATCTGAATTTACTATGTAGTTGGAATATTGGCTGTGTAGCCAATATTTCAATAAATTTAAACTGAAATAAAATATTTTTGAGTCCAACAAATGATCTTGCGATACCCTGTGGTAGATTATAGTAGTCTTCTAAAGAGACGTAATAAGTTAGTAGTAGTTTAAAGTACAATTTGGTATTTGAAGTGGCTCAGTAGTATTGAGAGTTATGAAGCTTACAGTTTAAAATCACTGAATTTTAAATTCCTTTAGATGCCTTTACAGAGTATTGAACTCATCACATATTTAACCTATTCACGTTCGGTCATTCAAAAACCGACATTTAATAGAAAATCAACCTTCAAAATAGCTATAAAATTAATCTTGAACAACAAAAGCTAAACAATTGTCCAAATATTACAATAAAATGTAATAAGAATGCTTTGTTCAGTGAAAGTCTCAGTCAATCTAAACAATATTAGAATTCGAAATGGCTAATATGAAATTTTTCAAGGTTTCACTGATTTTTTACCCAACAACCTTTCATGTTATCGTAAGATATTTTAACTTGAGATGACTTTAGCTCTTGCATTGATAGAATAAAAAAACTACAAAGATGGAACTTTCTTCAATTTTACCACCATTACATAGTATTTTTGAAATTGAGTAAAAGAAAAACATATATTGAAACCGTCTGAAATTAGGATATACATATTTCTTCACACTAATTGCTGTTCTTTCGCATGACATTTTCTTTTTCATTGAGGTTGGTTATAGGATATTAAAGTAAGACGTTTTAATTAGTATGATGCTTTATTATGGCAGGTTTAATATTGTTTGATTTATTCTGCATAAGTGGATTGAATTTATTCCAGCATCGAAAGTACTTAACTTTAAGCAAACTAAGAAATTATTCTCCTACTTATCACGGAATTAAAAATGAACTCGGCGTTTCGAACCAGTTATAAGCCACTGCCTGACCTTTGGAACAACTTTTTAAATCACAGTAAAATCAGTGTCCAGTGTCCATCATCGCCGTCTACATTCTTGCTGGGCTGTAAATAATATATAATAGCTATCTTTACCCTGCTATTATTGAGTAGGTATTTAAAATATTATTGCACGGATAAAGGAGTACCTCAAGGCAATACGGTAGGTCCCACAATATCGAAGTAAATCATGTGTTCGAAACTACAGAAACTACAGATTCGCTAATCCCATTCCATGATAAAGTTTTTAGATTATTTATTAGATAGAAAGATTCCATGAAAAAGTAGTAGATAGAATCATAACCAAAGTGAAGGCATATTTAGCATTGCCTGGTAATAAATAATGCACTTGATATACTTTGCAAATAGCAATATTATAATCCGTTAACAGGTATATCAACCTGATAGAGATTATTATTGCATTGCTCTTTGCCCAAGACAGTTGTTTGACAATGATGTTGCATCATTAGCGACATTCAGAATAAGATTATGCTTAACGAATAATGTTTAGTTGTTGATAAAAGACAGTAATATTATGATAAAATACAGGTTGAGTCCGTGAACAATCAAACAATTGTCATTATTTTAGATTACATTAACGCTCAAACGATATTTATATTGAGTAATATGATATTACGGCATTTAGGTGTAATACTCCAAAATCGAGTTCTGACAGTATCAGTCAATAAATTTTCTCTCGGCCGATCTTTGATTATTCTTGTATTAAATGCTAATTTTATATCAAGTTGAAATGTAGTTAGGTAATACGCATCATATAATTGGAACAAATTATTTAAGAGCATGATTAGTATCAATATTTTCATGGCATATATGAAATCTTAGGCGTTAAATAAGATACGTTCTCAAAAGAATATCGGCTGCCTATTCATATCCTTGATGCCGTATTACTTGTGTCCGAAACATGAAATGGAGATTCTAAATTTAATTTTGACTGACGTAATAATATTTCTAAACGTAAGTAAGATATTTCCAAGTATTTACCTACATCATTAAAATTACGTCGTTATTATTGTTACAATCTTAATGTAAGTCGTTTATTTCAGGTATAATTTTTAACAAACGCGTCAAACGACACAAGTTTTTTTTTGTAATTATGTAAGAGTGCAATGACCAAGTCTCTTATTTTAATGCAGAAATAAGTCGCAATAATAGCTACTCATATAAATTAAATTGTATTCTTTCCCAGCGCTGTTTCTTCTGTTTCTTTTTGTAGACAATAATAAACCAGAAAGATCAAAGGTTTAATACGAAAAGCAGCCGGAAAACGCAATTTCTCGGAACCATTTCCTTTGCTTTTATTTAAAAAAAATAAAACGACAAAGTTTAATATGAAATATAAGAAGCCGGAAAAAGTGTTGTACTTTCCATTTAAACATGTAACTAATCCATTGATACCGCAAAGTGCGTCAAAGCCGTTTCGTTTCGCAAGACCTTCCAGCAGCTTATGGCTTAAAGGTTTTCTTTAGGAGGTTTTAGTGGCTTTATTTAGTAAATGGATTAACAAACGCAACGTTGTGATAATAGATAAGCCGTTAGAAGTTTTCTAGGCTTCGACATATCGACACACTCGTAGAACAATGTCGGATGTAAAGATATGACAAAATCGTTTTTATTGTAAAATAGTCTTCAGTAATTAATAATCTATCGATATATCCAAGAAAAACCAGAATTTTCCCAATATTTCTCGAGATATTGAGTAGAACAAAGTCGGTTTTGTAAATCGTTCCGAAGAACACAGCTGTAAAGTCCTTAACGTCACTGTCGGTCGGGCGCGAGCGCCGTCCCCTCCCGACCTATCGTGAGAAGCGTCAGTGTTCGCCGGTAAGCCCTGGCGTACTCTACTCGATATGTGTTTACAATAAAAACATTGCAAAACCTGTGAATTTCTTTTTTATTCCGTTAGTTTTAAAGTGAGGTGTTCTTATATTAATTAAAAAATGTTGTTTCGGTCTCAAAATATATTAAAAGTACTAGATAATACAAATGAAAACCAACAGCAAGTTTCTGTTGAGGAGAGTAATTCAAAGAATATCCAAATAAATACAGCCGAAGCAGGTAAGTTATGCTATTAATCTATTGCCTGAAATAATTATAAGTGGCATCAAATATGTTTTTATTGATTTTAAACCTTTTAATGATTATTTTTTATGAAATATTGAAAAATCCGTAGAACAATGTCGTTTCTACACATACGACACGGCATATTATGCAGAACCGACATTGTTCTACGGAAATTAAGTATATTAAATTTGATTGATAAAACACAGTATACAGGCCTTATTTTTTTACAGCATTTACTTATGTACATAAATTATTTACTTTCTACTTTTAATTTTATTATGTCGTATATATAAATATTACATTGTACTTCAAAAATTATTTTAAGTTTACGAGTCGCTTAAAAACATACAATGTTGTACTGCGGAGAACGATTAAGTTTTTTATGCACCATATTGAGAACCGACAATGTTCTTTGACATAATTTCACATACGACTTTATTCAGTAATTTGTAAAGCTAATTAATCATTATTTACATAAAATTAGATAAATTTTATGTTTTGTTTGTATTGTTTAATCAATGCTTATTAAATATTTTCTACATTTTTGTAGGTCCTAGTCCTGAATCACCATTACCACTAGGAGCCGACATGATAGTCAGCGAACTGGGTGATATAGCGCGAGACACTTTTAGTTCGCCATTTAGTTTTGAAGATGCAAACAGCAGCTTTGAAACCACCCCACCTATCATTATACCGGAATTTGAAAACGATGATTACGTAGGTACACCCAAATCACCACTGAGAATTCCTACACCTATAACTTCGCCTACTAACTTCCATAAGAATTGTGACAATGTCTTTTGTTGTGCACACGAAAGTTGGTTAGAGGACTTACCATCTTCACCGGTAACTGTAAGTGGAATAAGTTCCATGTCTGATTCAGACTCCAGTCCTATGTCTCCAAGCAGAAAGAAAAGTATTAAGTGTAAGGATTCGTGGTCAGATGTAAAAAGAAAATGTTTAACTAATTTAGGAAAAAAATATGTGACAAAAAGGGGCAAAGTTGTTGATGAAAAGGTTATGGGTGAGCCTTGCAAATGTATATTTAAATGTTTTGATAAAATTAATCATACACAATGACTGCAGTGCTTTACAAAATTTTGGAGTCTAGATAGTAGAGAAAAACGTTAAAGTTAAAAAAATATAAATATCTTAATACCAATCATATATAATATGACGGGCCTCGTGGTGTAGTGGTTCATATAACGGACTACCGATCATGAGGTCTCGGGTTCGATTCCCGGTCAGGACAATCATTTGTGTGATGTTTTTAATTGTTATACAAATGTTTGTACTGCGTCTGGGTGTTTACTATGTATTATAAGTATGTATTTACAAAAGAAAAGTAGTTTATGTATTATATCCGTATTCTGGTACCCATAACACAAGCATATAAGCTTAGCTTGGGACCAGAGGACGTTGTGTGAAATGTCCATGAATATTTATTTATTATTATTATTAATCAACCTAATTCACGTAAGTTCGCTTACAAAAACAATTTACCCATAACCTCCTCATCAGACACTTCTGGGACTGAAGTTATTCCTGAATGTAAAACCATGTTTTGAATACTCTGTCCGTCAGTGAAAGACTCCTTCAAACAGCTTTCAAAAAATTCGATGATGTTTCCGATGTAGACATAGATCGACGAGATCGCCTTACTAATCATAGGGTAGTCCTTGATAGAGAATTGGAACGCAGTGTATGTGATCATGTCATATCATTTGCCCCAGTCGAGTCTCATTATGTAAGACAGAGATCAAACAAGCTTTATTTAGACGATAATCTTAGCTTCACACGCATGTTTATTCTTTACAAATAATGGTTTGATCTATCAAAATATGAGAACAAAGCTTTGACTGAACGGCAATATAGGGACATTGTGTCCAAACACTTTAACATAGGATTTTACATCCCTAAAAAGGATGCTTGTGATATTTGTCATAGTCACCGAAATAAAACTAACTATACTGAACAAGAAATTACATTATACGAAAACCATATCCGCAATAAAAAACTATGCTCGTAAATTAAAACAAGACGACAAAAATGCAGCAATCCATTCTAATAATAAAATAATAACAGCAGTTTTTGATTTTCAAAAGGTTCTTTCATGTCCTCAGGGCCAAATCAGTATACTTTACTATAAAAGAAAACTATCATGCTTTAACTTTACCGTATTCGCTATGGGCAATAAACAAGGTATCTGTTACATTTGGGATGAAACTATATCAAAAAGGGGGCGAATGAAGTCAGTAGTTGTTTATTAGATTTTGTATAAGAAAAGGCTAATGATGGGGCTGAAGAGATTAGATTTTGGTCGGATAATTGTGCCGGCCAAAATAGAAACAGGACTTGAGTATTTCCGTTTTTTTTTTATTTTTAATAGCTTATGTTATTTGATATTTATAGTTATTTTTATTTTAATTATATTTAATATTATGATTCTTGATCTCGAGTTTTTAAGTACAAATTGTTTTGTTTTCTATAATTATAGATTTTAATTATTGCGACTGATTAAAACTACAATAAGACTGTGATTAGGTTCTAGCCGATTATAATTAAAATAACTTTAAGCATTAATTTGTTAAAAACTTATTTAATTTAATTTTTTATTATAGAAGTACATACTTATTTCCCTTCAAATATTATTTTATATAAGCAAATTCGTTGATTGCAATTTAAAAATAAATATTTCTTTAATAATTACTACGTTTTATTGTACCCGCTTTAAATATACGGCATAATATCTATTGTAATCTCCATAGAACATTGTGGCATGTATACATTCGTTGTAGCCGATTCCGTAGAACAACATCGCAAAATCACGCCAGACCAAATAAATTGAACCTAGTAACGTGGAACAACGTCGCATGTATATATAAAACGACTATTTTTTTAATATTTTAATGAAATGTAATATTTTAAATGTATATATGTAGATTTTTATAAGACAAATAGCTATTACAAAATACATTACTATTTTAATGGGTATGTAAAAAGTTACACAGAAAAATATAATTTCAAAACTTTAAACAGCTGTCCTGTAAAGTTGATATTTTGTAGATCCGACATTGTTCTACGAGTGTGTCGATATATGTTATTAGCAGTAGTACCGCTGACGTAGATTACATATTTGGAATAGAAGTATTAGGCAGTATAAGTTCATACAAACATACAGAGGAAGATGGAGTAAAGATTAAAATCATCATGGTTTTTATGGTCTAGGAGCCAAACTTAAAAAAGGTGGATAGTAAAAGTGTCTATTGGCTATGTAAAAGACAGAGATTTATGCCTAAGGGGGAATAGAATCAAATAGGCACTTTATTTTAAAGTAGTGAAATACTTCAGTAATACCCTAATGCAAAATCCGCAATAGGCAATCAGGTAACTACTTGTATTATTCTGCTATCTCCATTCGAAAAGGCTTCACTCACTCGCTCATCAATTTTATTTTTAATTTTTAACTGACAGCCAAGGAAAGTTTCTAGAAGTTATCATGGAAAGTTCAAAATAATAATATAATTATTCTTATAATCCATAATTCGATAACTGATTCATTAAGTTAAATGTCAGGCGGACTGCCACTTAACCCGGTCAGTTTTTCAGAAGTTTACTCACTCACCGCCCACAAGTAATCTGATCATGGCAATTTACAATTTACACCTTTTTAAACAAGCAACTAATATAGTGCCCGGATTATCTTATTTATCCCGGTTACAACTTAACACTTGTTAATACATAAGAATCAGACTATGACACTATTTTTCATATGCGTTGTTTTATAACTTTAAAACACGAGACTATCTGTACGAGCCAAGGCATCCCTGTACTATGGAGGCAAATTATTGTTTCCATTCGATCGCTCTTTAAGTACCGAGTGCCTGATGTGGCATTTTACTCATGCCATTTTGGCTAAAACCAGTGATGGTAAATAACGAAAAAGTAGACGCCATATAATTATGGAAGAAGCGACACAAGGAATACTATAAAAGGTAATAGACTTCCAAATATGTATCTCACGAACCAACTGAATAAATATTGCAGTATTATAATAATTTTTGGCCAAAAATGACTAAAGAAAGCTTCAGGTCAAGGGTCTTTAGGATCATTTTTAAGTAAAATGTTCTTAAAGATTTCAAATCTGTTTAAACTATGCCTTTAGTTTAGAAAGTACCTGTTCTGTTAGATTGAAATCTGTACGTTTTTTTAAAGATGTGTTTTTATGGAGAGCATACCGTGAATTTTGCATTTAATTTGCTAGTCTAGTCTTTTTCTTGGCTTTTAACTTCGGATCGTACAAATTTTAGCGAAAGGTAAAATCGCTATATGAAGTAAGGTCGGCGGCTTCCACCAAGAGATATTGTTGTTATTTGACGGTAGAAATAATTTTAGACTGAAAACAAAAACTAGTTCGTTATAGATGTAATGTCTATCATCTTGTATAATGATCTCAAAGCAATAGCGCTCTTCCTCTTTACTTTAAACGACAGCAATTCTGCCTAGTTAAAATGTAAATGAGAGCGGGCGTCGCAAGCGCATTTGTCGCAGTAATAGCGCTGCCAATGATTTATGCTCAATAATCACCTCCGCGCCCGATTATTTTTTGCTCTGAGATGGAAAATATTAACAACATTAATGATATTATCGCCTTTATACTTTAGGGTTCTGCAACAAATTTTTGTTTCCTTTATTTAACATACAATGGTTGAGACGAAAATCGCTGGAAGGCATAACAACAACCTACGCATTATTGTATGATTTCTTCGAAGTTCGGATCAGTAGCGATGGATATCATGATTTGTAGAATTTTAGGATTAATATTCTTTGCATAATTTGACTATATTGGAATATGGATAAACCTTAATACGTAGAAAGATAAGCAGAAGTGAATTAGTGTTAATCTTATGTAGCCTTCGCAATTTAGTCTCTTTAACATTTAGTTTCACGAATAATGGTCAACTGCTAAACTAACCAAAGCATGTTATGTTTTTAAGATACCGATGTAGAGGCATTTTTCTTAAACTACATATTAGTATAACACTTTCTGCTTGACCAATATTCAAACACCTATTACGCTAAACAAAAGTTTTTTATTTTCCCATTGAGTACTTAAAGGTATTTACAAACTGAACTGTAATATACAAACTATTATCACATGTAATTTCTTTAAATGACTATTACTATCTGGAGTAGGTGCAATAGTAAGACAAAGTGACTAACAGGAGGAAGTTAGTATATTGGCTTCGTCCGCTTTGGAGCTAACTCATTTTATATTGCTAAACCAGTCCTAGGTATTCATCATGTTTTTTTACAGAAAATCTTTATGCAGATAAACACAGACTAAAAGAGAAAATAAACTGACAAATCAAATTTCCACACTAAGATAATCTGTTAACTATGCACTGCATGATACGTGTCAATTTATAAAGCGTTTTTACGTCATATCCGCTTAAGAGGATACCAAAATAGCTTCGTGCATTTTACTACGTACGAAGTTTTAATTTTTTCTTTAGATTGAATGGCTAGAGCTCTAATTTTTAAGTATATGTTTTTTCAATATACATATAATCTAGGATCGCATAAACTCAGAAACGCGATGGAATAAAGTTTTCTCGATAGAAAATCTTAGCGAAACAACCACTCTCATTTTTTATTTTTTTCATTTGTCGGTCTATTATCGAGTATTAACTAATTGGACACGCCGGGAACGTGCTGTGTTGCTGGTGGACTTGTCCGTATGTATGTTCATACGTGAACACTAATGAAATAACTTTAAAAACATAAGTAACGATTATATATAGAAACACGTAAATAATAAAATATATTTAGTTGATTTTGAGTAAACAAAAAAAAATATCCCTAATTCTTCATTTTCTATACCTACTAGCTGTGTTAATAGGTACATGTCGACGATAATATTGATTTAGGCCCTTAAGTGTAAAAGTGAAATTAATCATTATTTGACCTTAAAAACTACATAGAAATTAAAAATGAACAAATTATACAATATTCTCTCAACGTATTGCGTGACTTGGCGAACAATAATTTTGTAGCCCTCTGGGAATTAGTAGGTCTGTCTCAAGAAACAGTTATTCCGAATAATAAGTAAGGCTTTGACCCGCTTTATCGGGATAATTTCAATTACTCCCGGGCACCCATTGATATAATTAAATATCTAACACAAAATACAGCTAGCGTATTGCAAGCGAAACAATAAATTGCAATTACATACAATTACTACAAAGCACGGAGTTTGGTCGGACGATAATTTATCACCTAATTAGTATACTGTTCAACACGATCACAAAGAGGCTCTGTATAGCCAATA
Organism: Orgyia antiqua; assembly: GCA_916999025.1. NCBI lineage: Eukaryota > Metazoa > Arthropoda > Insecta > Lepidoptera > Erebidae > Orgyia > Orgyia antiqua. The sequence goes on from OU779864.1 coordinate 20,107,701, forward strand.
TGAGCCAATATTGGCTCTATATAGCCAATATTTATTAGATACAACGTCTTTAATGTAATAAATCTTCCATTTAGCATTATTTCATTTGCTTTCATTAGAAATTGTATTTAATGAATACGTAAATTATATAAATAACGCGAAATTATTACAAATATTAGTAGTTAGTTTTACGTAGAGTACGAAATGGTTATTAGAATAAACGCCTTTTGTGATAATGGCAAAGCCTTCAATTGGGTTGGACTCAGGCAAGTATATTAATATTACAATAATATTTGATACCAAAAATGTAGGTAATAGAAATTAGCCCGATGTAAGTTAAATAACCGAACTTAAGACTTTAAACTCGCAAAATAATCTAGCTGTCGAATCTCAAAGGATTTCCGGAATTGTTTTACGATAATTTCATTTTATGTTAAACTATTTAATTTAAGATTAAACACGAACGCGTGTTCGTTATATAAATAAAGGTCTGTACTAACAGACCTTTATTTTACAACTAAATACTAGTAAGATAACATGACGAGTGGCGGTCACGTGGCTGCGTGGGTTGTTACTAGAACTCATGTCTTTAGTATAGGGTCTTAACATCAACACATTAAATGACAATCATAATAATAATTATTAAAAAAAAAATGCTGAAGAATTCGGAAGTTTGTAGAATTTCAACGAAATCCGGCGTTTCTAGTCCGTATCCATTTCCGGCAAACATTCTTTTGTAGTTATAAATAGAGTCGTACATTGGTACATAGTTTTTTTACACAAAATATTTTATTGCAGTAGTGCTAGATGAGTGATTGAAAATATTACAAGCCTTTTTATATCACAATTTTGTAGCATATGTGAAAAGCCTCATAATGCCCATTAAAAGAAATAAGGTCTGGTGTAAACACACATGACCTTACAATGTGACAAAGCATTTATAAATATTACATATCTTACAATTAATGCTTGTAGATACGAATCGATTAATAACTTTGACGCGTATTTAGGCAACCCTAGAAGAACCGTTAGATTCGCGCGCGAAATAATGTACGCGCGAAAATCATAAAGTGTCGCGCGTGCGCCGGCATACTACGACAGACGACACGCAGGATACTTGTAAAATCATAAACAAACTCACGAAATATTCTTACTTGGAAGTGTTTCTAACAACTGTACATTCAATTGCAAGTATCGATTGGAATTCTAAAATGTTTGCAAATACTATTTCATTTCCACTGCTGACTTTATCCATTTCAACGTAGTTATCGATAACTTTTGTGCAGAATTCTAAAATTAAGTTTAATTTATTAAAGCATATAATATTCTTTACTTATTATGAAAACATATTCATAGAATAGAATTATGAAATGCCCGTATGGTGACGGATTGCCCGTGTGGTGACGGATTGCACGGATTAAGAATACAAGTGTCACCACCCCATTTCTTTCCCAGGGTGCTGTAAGAGCCAGCTAAGGGACAATATAAGCAGTTAATATCTACTGTGAGAGACGGAAAACTCGAAACTAAAAACCCTGTCCCAACACGCCTGGTCAGCGCGGTACAGTACACCATAATCTCTCCTAAAGAAGAGGAGGACTCCTCCTATTTACCACTGCTGGGTAAACCCAGCAGTGGGACGTAATGGGCTGGAGAGAGATTATAAAAGCAAAGTCGTTATTATTGTCCATATGTATGTCTATAATCTTCAAAAGCAACGCATGTTGATGCGGTTTTTATTAGAAATAGTGATTTAAGAGGATACCAAAATAGCTTAGTGCATTTTTCTACGTACGAAGTTTTCATTGTTTCTTTAGATTGAATGGCTAGAGCTCTAATTTTTAAGTATATGTTTTTTCAATATATAATCTAGGATCGCATAAACTCAGAAACGCGATTAAAAAAAGTTTTCTCGATAGAAAATCTTAGCGAAAATACCTCTCTCATTTCTTATTTTTTTCATTTGTCGGTCTATTATCGCGTATCAACTAATGAAATAACTTTAAAAACATAAGTAACTATTATATATAGAAACACGTAAATCAGAATTAAAATATATTTAGTAGATTTTGAGTAAATAAGAAAAGTATCCCTAATTCTTCATTTTCTGTGCCTACTGGCTGTGTTAATATGTACGTGTCGGCGATGATATACGATAATATTGATGTAGGCCCTTAAGTTTAATTTGTTAATGATTGATTTCTATTTGACGCATACGATGTCGCGGACAACAGTTAGTGCATCATAAAACTAGTAATCATTAATACTGGTTTTTATCATAGTATATTTTTACAGAAAATTAAAACATTACCATTACGTAGATAATAGTTAATGAGATCTCAAGCATTTCCGCATAGCAACTAATTATAGCGAGTTTAAGTTTTTATGTGAAGATAGTACGCTCTGTCGTCTGTCAACCATGATTACACCAACAGATAAACTTGATGTTACAACCGGTATAATGGTTAGGGTCACCAAGCGGCTGGATTCCACCCGGACATTCATATCGTGTAGCCTAAATCTTACTAGCATAGAAATTGTTTCTGATCTCAGTGGATTTACTAATTTTCTAAACTACGTATAATCTCTATTATTAAAAACTTTACTTAGTTAAGTACTGTAGATGTTCGTGGCTTTGCTTTTGGTATTACAGATAGTGCGATCGATGGATAAACTCAGTAAAGAAGAGAATAGTTGCGCCGACTTTACTTATAAAACTAACGGTCTTCTTCATGACTTATCGGAAGTTTAAACGGACATTTTATCGGAGAGATAATAAACGTTTTAGCGTAATAAGACTATTATGAATAACAAGTTTTGACGTTTTCGCAAACCTATTTTAGCGAACTTTTAAACCACCGATAAGTCATTATGAATAAAACCATTAGTCGTTATTTTTGTATGTATGTGAGCTTATATCTTTAAAACTACGCAACGGATTTCCATGCTGTTTTTTTTAATAGATTGACAGATTCAATGGTGTGGCTTTTTTGTATAATTTGTTTAGGATTTTATTTTCTATATTTGACGCGTACAAAGTACTAAAGAACTAAAGGCAACTGCTAATAATAAATAATACAAAAAACAAAAAACAAAAGTCCAGAACAGAGGCGTATTTTGAAAATTAGCCCCCGGGCCATTTGATTGGATGCCCTGGGTAAATTTAATCAGCCGCCCTATAAATTAATAGAGATAGAGCGAAACTTTAAAGCTAAAGACTTTCGCCGGCCTTCTCAGGCTGGCCGCCCCGGGCCATGGCCCCTATGGCCCTAAGGTAAATACGCCTCTGGTCCAGAAGTGTTGGTATAAAAGTCAGTACAATTCTGTATATACTTACATTATTATGTTTTAAAGAAGTCTGCATTACATTAGAATGAAATTCTCTCACAGTCACTATTATACATTCTTAATTCACGTTTGTTAAAACAAGTTAGTTTTTGATATTCATTTCTCAATAACTTAACACTTGTGTGATAATATTTAAGGTGAAATAGCACACGAAATAGCGCCACTTAATATCTACACCATAATTATTAAACTACACAGTGTTTGCAACAACAGTTTTAAAGCAATCATTTCTTAATATAATATAGTAAACGACAAATACTTAAAAAGATTTTTTGTTTCAAAATTGCAATTAACAGCACTAAATGTATGTAAAATTTATCTACAGTAATAAGTCTTCAACAACTATCATTTTTGATAGTCTAGTTTTATTTGTTTACACTACCTTCCCTTATTCTCCATCACCCTATGGTTGGCTGGTAGAAAATGCCTTAGGCATTAAGTGCGCCTTTGCATAGTTACAAGCATAAAGTGTTAATAAACAAATAAATCAGGGAACAAACAATGTTTCAAGTTTAATAAGAGCCTAGCGAAAAGCTTATATGAGTCCAACAGTTTACTACTTTAGGTTATATTCACCGTGCTGTTAAAAATCATTGTTATTCTAAAAATTTTAAATAAATATTTTGCTAAATGTGATTTTTTTATTACAGATAGTATGATTATTTACTTCGATACCTACTTCAGATAGTAAATAAACTGATTTTTTAAGCAAACACATAGGGCGTTCGGCAAAACCTTAACCCTACTGACCTGGGAATGCAAAAGAAAAAGTTAGTATATAAATAGAATGAACAGTTATTTCATTTTAACCTATATGATGCTAACAAAACTGCTAAAACGCTATTCAAGTTATACAAGCCAGTAAGTCTTACACGTAGTGAACTCAATTATCGAGCGAACACTAACGACGAACGCAGTTACATCATGACAACATATTTTCACCTCGGAAATGTGGAAATAGGCAATGTTTGCGTCGTAAAATACATTTTATTATCAACAATTTTGTGTTATTAACCTACAATCAGCGAAAGTTGACAAATATGCAGAATAGTAATTTAAAAGAATATAAATTTAACTTGCTGCAGTGAAATTATCCAAATATCTCTCCATCAACTTTTCTCAGTCCACTGCTGGACATAGGCCTCCCCCATAGAACGTCGTCCGGTGCATGTTCGCCACTTGAGGACCTTCCGTCCCCAACGGTCATCAGATCGTCGAGCGATGTGGCCTGCCCATTGCCACTTCAGCGTGCTAACTCTTCGGGCTATGTCGTATACATCTAAATATCTACTTTGTATCAAACACAGCGTAGCTTTACAAGGACAGCGAAGTCTCAGTAATAAGGTCCCGTTTTGTTACGAAACCCCAAAACAGAGCTATAATAATTAACATCTAATTATTGAGATGTACTTTGACAAAATACTATCAAGCAAAAAATACTCAAAGCGTAACTTGTTCGAATAATGCCGTATAATATACTACTGTCGCTCGCGACTTCATCTGCCTAGGAAAGGTCTCTTTTATTACCATAGCAATACAGTACTTAAGAAGAGTACCTTCCTTACTTAAAAGATTACCACTTACATATATTACCACTTACATATTTACCTCTTAACAATTATAAGTATAGCCAATATCTTACCAAAACTACACATTCAGCTAGTAGAAATTGTATGCTTACCTGTGAAAAAAGATAAAAAATAATAAGTACATTACTTATTCATAGACGTATGTGCACTATCAACAACATAATCTATATACGACTCTATTAAGGCACTTTCGCAAATTGTCTTATCTGAACATCTGCAAAAAAATTATAATAGAGAATGATAGATATAATATATATAATATTCATGGACATTTCACTAACGTCCTCTGGTCCCAAAATAAGCTATATTTCTATTCTTGCAGAGAGGCATACACATTCTCAGAGAGACACTAAGCTCATTGAGTATGACCATTGTTCTTGTGCTTTTTTCAGTAGGTGTGCGCCTGCTGCTAACGCTTCTATTACGCTATAATTATACGATCTTGTTATCAAAGAGACTTAAGTCCAGTTATGGGTCAAATAGGCTGCGATGTAATAAAGAATAATTTATCATCATGCTTGTTTATCTTTGTGTGAACAGGGACAAATTAATTAGTAATTACTTTTTCGGTTTCTGTACCAAAATAAAATGAAATATGACAATACCATAATGTAAAAAAATATTCGAGATTTTTAAGCGTATTTTTTAGTTTTTGAACTCGGCAAATTATTTCATATGCGTGGTTGGGAATATGAGGAATATATTATGATAATAACGGTATGGAACCCATATGTACGAGTCCAAGTCGTACTTCATCGGTTATAATTTCATCCTTGATCGATTTCTGAAGAAAGCCACCTGATGAGAGTGTAAAGTGTAAAATATTTCTAGCAAATCTTATGAATCATGCGCATACAAAAATCAGTAAGACGATGACGTATATCGAAACGATGCGCAAGTGAAAACGATACGTTCAAATTAAACAGTTTCTAAAATGTCAATATGACATTCATATGTCAAAATCTATGGTAGAAAGTTGTTGAAACTATTGCGAAACTAATCATTATGCAAAGATTGGCTACAAAGGGCTTAGTTATGTATACAACGTAAGTACTTTAAGTATGGCATATAGTTAACAGTGTTAAGTAACTTGTACACGTACAAGTAACGAGTGATGCGTATATTTAGTTACATTATTATTGGTACTATCTTAGACTATTAAACCAAAAGGAACTGAACGGAATCTTAGTCAAATATACTGTCAGGACGGTGGATTTTTTTCTGGCAAGCTTTGGGCAAATGACTGCAATCTACTTATCCACCTGGTGTTAAGTGCCAATCCGAAGGCGACGGAAGCTAGTACAGGGTAAATGCACTAGCAACCCCCGCTTTGCCGGCACGCAGGGGTGCTGAAATAAGGCACACGTACAGTATGAAACATTGTTTTCGTACCTTTGTCGGTAGACGTCGTCGGCTGAGTCTTGTTGGTTTAATGCGCTAATGTTACTATTGATTGGCAATATTTCATTACTTGCGTTAATCAACAAAACAGGATTTTCGTAATAAATTAGATTGTTTTCATGATTCATTAGGAAACCACTCATCAATTCACTTAGAACAAAAAAAATACAAATTAGATAAAGCGACCAAGCTTTTTTAGCCAACAAGCTTTTCGACTTTGTATTTTAGCCGAGCACGTTCTGTGAAATGTCCATGTTCATTTAGTCATTTGTGAGCTAATTAATAATGACTGTTTGCTATAGATAAATAAAATTATGACAGTCGTTCTCATATTTTTCTAGAATTTCAAATACAAAGTTCACAAAATTCTATGAACACTATCACTTCAGTATCTACAGAATACCTGCATAAGACCGGCATCAGATAATTTTAAACAATAAGCAACAACTATTACAGCAAGAAATACAACAGTAATAAACAATATTTGCTTAGTAACAAATGATTTACCGTAATTCTTGTATGCTAGTGGATTTTGTTCGACTAATATTGGAAGTAGCGAAGTACAGGGTCATGTTGTCATCCATCTCAACACACGTCAACCTGCGCTTGAGACGGTCACGTGCACTTTATCAGAGATTTAGGGTTGGCTTTTACGTGAAATATGCTTATGTACATCACTTATTATTGTTGTAATGTTTGACAACCCTATGAAATAGTTAACGGTGACACTAAGTTCGTGATACGCTGACTAATTTTATCTTGTTAACGATCTTATTTATAACAAACTATTCAGTAATTTATGGTAATGTTTTTAATGTTACTATTCGCCATATTGGTTTCATCCAATAAAATAAAATAAAAAATTATGTGTTTCCATCAAAACTGTTTTATTTCATTGGTCTGTATAATCTGATCTATCTTAATTTACGTCCTGGTAACAAATGAAAAGCTAGCACTAACATTCATTATAAAATTTTTTGTTTGTTTTGATTCCTCTTTTTCTCTTTTAAATTTATGGAGACTAGATCTTTTCAATTTTAACCTAATCCAAAAATATGCTAACGATTTTTCATGTAGTAATAGTACCTAATATAGCTTAATTTGCAATTACAGGACGTTGTACGTCTAAATATCCAATAATTATCATGTTTAGGTATTACTATTAAGAAAAAATTACTATCTACAATACACGTGCAGGAGTCTGACTCGTTCATCGTATAATTTGTATTTAAATTGAAATTTTATTTAAACTAGTGCATTGACTTAATAAGCATAAATAAAAATACTAAACTTTACAAAAAAAGCTAAACATTTATAAAAATTGTACTCAAACTGTGTAGCACTAATTCGAAATCACGATTTAAAACCAGCCAAAGGCAAAAGCTATTAACATGAAGTCAAAAAACGTAAGAAACATCAATCGTTTTAATAGCGAACAAACAAAAAATCTTTAAATTGAGTAGTTTTCTAGATTCAACACAAAGCGCCGCCGGTACATTTATCACCAAATTATCTTTGCTAAGTGTAAATGCGCGACAATGTCTTTTAGATCGCAACAAATCCGCATGTCGGCGGCTAATCGTCTTGTCACGAGATGCTCACAAGTCTTCAAGTACATAAACCAACAGGAGTAACTACATAAACTATTTTCTTTGTCACATACATTGCTGAGGTCGCATACACAGAAACCCACTAAGGTAAATAAAATAAGTAAATAAATAGATATTCATGGACATTTCACACAACATCCTCTGATCCTAAGCTAAGCTTATGGTTATGTTATGGCTACTAGAATACGGATATAATACATATTACTACTTAACTTTTGTAAATACATACATAAAAAACAAAGAAAACACAAAATCTGCACACATTAATCTAACTCTGTACTCTGTACACTACGAGCATGAGGATTGATCTAATACCTTTATAAGCAGGTGTCGCTTGACAATTTCAACTCCTGTTGGGATGATTGCTCTAAAGCACAAGTGGTTAGAAGTGAAGTTGAATAGCACGTGGGTTGCCAAGCGGTGGTCGTACTTCCGAATAGCTTTTATTAGTACATTATGAACAAATATGATGGAGAGTGTGGGATGGTTACAGTACATTGGTTTTCGTAATATTAGCCATGCACTTTGTTATAAACTTGATGACAACAATGTTACCATAGCTATGAGCTAGCGGCCATGAAGTTACGTTTATTATAATGACAATTTTATTTAATATATTTTGTAGTGGCATTGTAGATACGAATACACATATAAATATACAATAATGTAGATATAGTCTTATGGTCTTATTCATAATGACTTATTGGAGGTCTTATCAGAGATTTTATCGGAGAGATAATAAACGTTTTATCGTAAAAAGACTATTATGAATAACAAGTTTTGACAATCTTCGCGAACCGATTTTAGCGAACTTTTGAACCTCCGAAGTCTTCATACATTGTAATAGTTAACCTAATGACGGGCCTCGTGGTCTAGTGGTTCATATAACGGACTGCCGTTCACGAGGTCTCGGGTTCGATTCCCGGTCAGGACAAATATTTGTGTGATGTTTTTAATTGTCATACAAATGTTTGTACTGCGTCTGGGTGTTTCTATGTATTATAAGTATGTATTTACAAAAGAAAAGTAGTATATGTATTATATCCGTATTCTGGTACCCATAACACAAGCATATAAGCTTAGCTTGGGACCAGAGGACGTTGTGTGAAATGTCCATGAATATTTATTTATTTATAATCTTTTCTAATTTATTAGATTTTCTCTAAGCAGCCATTCCATCCGTATAACATGAAATCGAAATAGAAATAATTTGTTCAGTTAAAATACTAAAAAACACTTGAATATCCGTTACCTACATTGATTAGCTTAGCACGTAGATACGTGCTAAGCTAATCAATGTAGGTAAAAAAAAGCGTATTGATATAACTTGATTATTACTTATATAATGATAGCTGACCCGGCAAACGTTGTTTTGCTATACATTACAAACAAATAATTTGCAATAAAATAATATTGCGACCATAAATTGAAATGTAAGCTATCCTATCTCTCAAGTTGGACCAGACTGCTCTCGGTGTGCCAATTTAATTTAAAATCAGTTAAGTAGTTTAGGAATCCATCGCGGACAAACATCGTGACAGGAGATTTATATATATATAAAGATTAATTCAATGTGTACCTATTCATCACTTTAATTATTTATGTATTAAATTACATATGACTAAGACCTACTATTATAATAAATAATAATTTTCTCAGTAAAAATTAAAATGGCACTCCTCCGTTACGAATGAATGTCATAATCGATACCTTAGTTAGGAACATTATGGATTCACAAACTATAAATCATACATATTAATAGACTGTATCTTTAATTATTATAAATATTCAATTAAAACTATTATCAACGTAATTGACAACTTGTTATTAAAATCAATAATAACTACTTATTTCCTTGTGTTTGAATAAATACATATTTAGTTGTGGTACTCCCCACCTGCTTAGACAATTTATTTTATTATTCCTTAAACTAGAATGGATAATAATTCATGTAATATAACTATATTTGGTCCAATTATGCGATATATAAAATATATGCACTAATATTAGTAGTATTTCTACACGATAGAAACCCTTTGAACTATATACCTTCATGCGTTGTATCCCTCCGTTACGTCCAATAGTAAAAAACTGTAACAAAAAAATATAAAGCGTGTAAAAAGAGATAATCTCCGCGATGTCATGTGCCCCACATTTGCGGTATTCTGCAATATTACAATATATACAATATTGCAATATATACAATTGTTTTTCTCGAGCCACTTATTCCAAAAATTATAAAAAAAAAGTAAAATATATATAATATTTTCTAACACTTGCGCGACTCATCTGTTTAAATAAAACTACTTTTTACGGATTTAGACGCGTATATTTGTTCTAAATTTCTAAATTTCTAACAGTCTCACCCGTGACCATGGTGTCTGCAAAGTCTCCGAAACGTCGGGCCAAAAATTTATCGTAATCCGTAAAAAGTAGTTTTATTTAAAATAAATATAGTAGGCTCTTACCCATAACGCATTCATTACATAAAAACCTTTCTTCTCCACAAGTAACCAGTAAAACAGCGGAAATTTTTAAACGACCATGTCATTGAAAGCTATTTACAACTATAATTACAAATAAAAAAGTGTTGTGAGGGCGTTACATATTTTGAAAAGATCGCGTGTTTTGAAGATATCAAAAACGGGGAAGATAATTTCTGTAATCACGATTCCCGCTACAGAATATCTCCAACGGGCTTCTTAAAACAAAATTGTACTATTATCGTAATAAGTATTTATTAAAAGGTTGATGACACCCTGTTTTAATCGGAAGACGAACGGTATATGCTTATAAACGGTGATATTCCGAGAAAAAGACGGTTTCTTATAATAAACAGAGGCCACACACGATATTTCCTGGCTAAAAGCTCAGTAATTTTTCAGGAGATAATTGGTAATTGTCTGCTAAATGATAATGTAATTACTATACGATGTTTTGTAGTTGGAAGAGTATAAGGAAGACAAACGAAAAATATAATGCAACACTACTGCAAAAAATACCTCATGAAAAGTTAGTTATTAAAGTTTTTGGTCTGTGTTCTCCATTAATATATGATTTATTACTTGTACATAACATTTACATAAAAATTGGTCAAGTGCGAGTCGGACTCGCGCACGAAGGGTTCCGTACCATTATCTATGCAACATAAGGCAACGTTATTAGTATCGAGCAAGAAACGGTAAAAAAATCATGTTTGTTGTATGGGAGCCCCCCTTAAATATTTATTTTATTTTATTTTTAGTATTTGTTGTAATAGCGGCAATAGAAATACATCATCTGTGAAAATTTCAACTCTCTAGCTATCACCGTTCTTGAGATACAGCCTGGTGACAGACGGACGGACGGACGGACGGACGGACGGACGGACGGACGGACAGACAGCGAAGTCTCAGTAATAGGGTCCCGTTTTTACCCTTTGGGTACGGAACCCTAAAAATGGAATAACTAGTAAGTATTTTAGTACATCATACAAACTTTATGTGCTAGTAATATACTTTCATTACGTTTTTATCTAAATTAAAAAAATTATTAAGTATTGCAACTCTGAACCTTTCAGTTACATAAAAATATTGAGATTCATTTATTTTTATTTGCACAGGAGAATTGCAAATGATGTCGGTAGCGAGCTATTGTTATTTTTTATATTTTTGAATCACATTAAACTAGTTATATTTAAATTTTAAAAGTTTTAAGTAGCTTCCGCCTAACAATATTTCCGCATAGAATACAGTTTTAAAACGTATATTATTATATTTATGATTGTAATAAATCTTCGCTTATAGATAAAAAGTCGTCTACATTTGAAAGTACCAATAAGCTTAATTGAATTTCATTTTATTTGATACTGAACTAAAATATCTTTATTACGTCTCTAAATTTTAAATACAGTTTTAACACTGCTTATTACAAGTCGTGTAAAATGTGTGACGATTTATTAGACGGACTATTATTTTGTAGGAACAGTTAACTGTATAAATATATCCGTACACTTACCAAGTTTTTACAATCTAATACATAACCAATTTACTATTTTTATTTGTTACAACTTAGCACGCAACATATATAACGTTATAATATTCTACAATTACATAAACAATACATTTTACCAGCGGATAAAAAAGCAATGTAATTTGCACTGCTTGTTACATAAAATTACACTCGGAAATAACATTTTAAAAATAAAACTAAAATATTAGGCATGTGTAACGATTACCATTTTAGAATTACCTGGTAACCACGTGATGTGTTAGATAATTACTGCTATTAGCATAATATTTACAGAACATATACTAGTAATTCATTCTATGACATGAGTTATATAAAACAATAGTTAAAAATTAGACTAATGGAAAAATACTGTTGTTATTTAACGTGTGGTGTTAACGATTATGAAGTTTTGAATTCGATATCAGATTTACATTTTTTAATAGCCTATATACTTACTTAGAGTCTAGACTATCCGTGTACTAAATATTTAAATCAGTTTAGTAGTTTATGGCCTGAAAAAGCGACAGACAGGCAGAGTTCCTTGAAAAATGAACAAAACGCTAAGCAACGCAACGCATGTGGATTAAACTAAATAAAGATTTATTCGATTGAGTAGGGGTGTATCTTAGTTTTGGAACATATGACAGGATTGCTACAAAAACATTTACAGTTATCTAGACCGAAGTCGTCATGCGCTGAAAATAATTAACAGTGAAATCGCAAAGATTTCATACATTTAATGATTAATAAGTGTGAATTATATCGGCAATCATTTTTATTTTATGCAGTAAGAATATAGCTTGGATAATTATTATGGTGGCGCAAGTTAACAAAGCATATTCTCGCTTGCAATGACCCACACTTGATTGCGTGAAGAAAAATGTGAATTAAACTGCCTTACTTTGAAAAAAAAAAACAACAACAAGTTTTGCAAAATGATGCAATGTTCACCTTTACTGTCAGCTGGTTAAATTCAAACACAACAATATTGTACAAAGTGCCTTAGCGAATTCCAGTGCAATGACAGTAATTGCTTTGAGGCATTTAAATTAAAATAATTTATCCGATCCCAAAAATCAGAAGATCATAGAAGTCATGACATTAGAAGTACAATCACAACTTGGTTTATGTAATGTACTCTGAAAGGGCTGATGAAAGTACCTAGCAGATATCATTATATGCAAGTATGTGATCATATCCGCAATCTCTTGTCGATGGGGCCGTAGCTCCACGGTCTAATACTCAGATCTTCGTGTATCACGCATATACTTTCTGTTAAATTAATTCAAAAAATAATGTGCACATGAACACACTACAAACATAGGTGTTTATTTCATACTTAACCTCAATTTATATAGATTTACGACGTCCTACAATTTTGAAATATATTCTCAACGGCATAAAATATTCGCGCGAGTCTTCCGCAAAATACCTGTGCTTATCATAGTTTCAACAGCCATGTATTTTATTAAACGCCATCGGAATAAATGGCTATTGCAATAAAATACTCATTCATAGCTAGACCAGGAGTTTACATGGAATTAACCATTAGCAGTAAGATTATAAGAGCCAGTATAGCGTATCTAATAATAGGTATTGAAGGATCTGAAGCATGGTTATGTCAGACGCCCACAGGTGGCGCTGATTATGATTTGTGCAGCGATATGCGCGCTCATGTCCCGGTATACGTTTAATTGCTAGAAGCAAGTACACGTTTGATTTATATTTATATCTGACCATCTCTGAGCTTCCGTGTTGCATCACATTTATAGGGATACAAGCTTTCATGACAGGATTTCTTTACAATAAATTAGAATGTGACTATTGCACAGATGTAAGTTTTTACCATCATTTGTTCTACAGTATTTTATGCTATACAAACAAGCATTTGTTATAGAAAAAATAGAGATTGGTAAAGTTGATTTTGATGTACATTACCTCCGTATTTTGGTGTCGTTATAGCCGTAGTAATTAATTACAGAAACAGATCTATAGTGTGCGGTTTTAGACTGGCAATTAGCCCCTCCTCGTACATTTTGATTAATTTGGACAAGAACTAGTACAAATTTTACATGCACAACTAAACTTAAATAACAAATAAATGATAATAGTGTCAATAATACAACTTCGAAATGAATAAACGATGTGTTGTGAATGAAAATTTTTTTAAATCTTCAATTCACAACACAAATAAATACACAATTAACATAAATATGCAAAACTAATCAATCAATCAATATTTTATTTTTGTAAATATAAGATACTAGCTGTTGTCCGCGACTCCGTCCGCGTGGAATTTTGAAATTTTTTTTTCGCAATAAAAGGTAGCCTATTTTCTTCTCTACTTTCTCAGGGTCTAAAGATTTCTGTGCCAAATTTCATCAAAATCGGTTGAGAGGTTTAAGCGGGAAAGCGTAACAGACAGACAGAGTTACTTTCGCATTTATAATATTAGTAGGGATAAGATATGACAATTTGTGTTACATTCGCCCGCTACATTTGACCACTTAGGTGGTGTACAAAAACATAATTAATGAAATAAATAGGTAGTTCGATATAACATTTAAGATACTAAATATAAAATCATGCATGAAGTTGAATTCAAAATAAAAAAAAAGAGAAGCAGGAGAATTGGAATATACACGTATTTTTTTTTTAAATAGGTACTGCATTATCCCTTATAATATAATTGTAATATAATAATAATTAATCTTATTGGGCATTATATATTATTATAATTTTTTTTAACATTATTTATACATTGAGTTTTAGATACGTAAATCATAAACAGCCCATTAATCAAAATATATACCATAGTTGTTTTATTTTTTTAGTGTAGTTTCGTTGTGCGTGTAGAATTGGTATGACTATTTACACACATCCAATATATAGGCTTTTGTTAAGATTATTCTAGTCAATAAAACCGACTATATTATTTTACCAAAGTAGATGGTTCACTAAGAATGTATAGAGACAGAGAAAATGTGAGAATAAACAATGATTGTTCAAATTCGCAGACACTTTCTTTTTATATATTTACTTACAGCATATAAACGTCATGTATATCGTCAGTGTGTGAACGGGACGTGCCTAATAGATGACTAGATGGTGTCATTCAAATTATTAAGAGAAATATTTTATTTAATTACTAGTATTACTACTATTCATACGCGTGAAATTTTGAAACCAAATCTTAACAAACAGAAGTTTACTATACTCGATTGACGGCGTTGTACCGCTTTTCTGAATCGCATATGATTTCGTTACAGGCATTAAGGGTCTACATCAATATTATCGTCGACATGTACATATTAACACAGCTAGTAGGTATAGAAAATGAAGAATTAGGGATATTTTTTTTGTTTACTCTAAATCTACTAAATATATTTTAATTCTGATTTACGTGTTTCTATATATAATAGTTACTTAAGTTTTTAAAGTTATTTCATTAATTAATACGCGATAATAGACCGACAAATGAAAAAAATAAAAAATTTGAGAGGTTTTTTCGCTAAGATTTTCTATCGAGAAAACTTTTTTCAATCGCGTTTCTGAGTTTATGCGATCCTAGATCATATATTGAAAAAACATATACTTAAAAATTAGAGCTCTAGCCATTCAATCTAAAGAAACAATGAAAACTTCGTACGTAGAAAAATGCACGAAGCTATTTTGGTATCCTTATAACATAAATATAAGCTCTTATAAGATATATTGTATTCAGCGCAGTTTCACAATGATTAATTAGTAAGGATTTTTATTTATTTAACTACATACTTCATGCATTACAAAATATTGCATAGGCGAAAATAAATACATTTATAATTGCATAAACCAATATTGTTATATTTAAAAGTACCGTATTTCGTTAGAAAATAGGTTTTCTCACGGACTAGTTTTATTAAACTTAAATAATATTAAACTTGACACATCTAGGTTACTATTTTTACGAGTAGACATAAAAACATCGGTAAAGAACACAGTTTTAATAATTCACCTATATTTTATAACCTTATCACTAATTTGTTATAAATTCCACCATACTAATGAACGTGGCATATGGCTAATTATAACAGTTCTAAGGTTTAACCTGTTTGCATAGAGGTCAGGCGTTTTTAGGGTAAGCTACTTCGAACTCAGTTCTCTACTTATGTAGAGTTAAGGCCGCGTTTTTTGGTTAGAAACTGTAAACATTCACGATAAAATCCATCATAAAAAATGATTTTAACTGATAACATTCCACACGCAAAGAACCCTATATGAATGTCAAACATTAACTATAAGTAAATATTAATGTATGAAACAAAAAAATTATGATTTTATTATTTCTATAAAAAATATTTTAAATATGTATAAGCATGATCGATTGCAATATAGCCAAATTGATATGGATTGGAAAAAAATGAACTTGCTGAGAAAAATAGTGTTTCAGTCCCTTCAGCAACAGATGCATAATTAAAATATAAATAAGATTTTTGTGTATATTTCTTTACAGAAAATTATGCATCACATTTAATAAAATTTTATCTAAAGCATTTTTCCTCATTTGGCAGGTATCATCAATATAGAATAAAACGAAACATAAAAATTTAACACTTGCAAATTATGTACACTATAAATTTACTGATATTTTGCATAAACATAGATGAACTGGGCTATTTTAGTAATTCATTAGTATACAGATACATATAAGAAACATATTAACTAAGAAGAAGCGACAGCAAGAATTAATGTCATTTAAAAAACACATATTTTATTACTACGGCGATGTACAAATTGGTCCTAATTTTAGCATTTAATTAATTATACCACAATGTTTCAACCATAAGTAAGGAAGGCTATGTCGATGTAAATTTTACTAGTCATATCGCAAATTGGCAAATTACTTACATATCTGTAGCATTCTACATATTAGGTACTTGTCGGTACGAAATAACAGTTTAATACAATGTTTGATATCTCTACTAATGTCTCATTTCTCATTAAGTTTTCACTCAACGGAATTAATTTTCAGGAAAGAATTCCTTTTCTCCTTTGCTTTTTTCTACTGTAAAAGAGTTAATGGAATTTAAAATATGGTAAAGCAAGCTTGATTAAATAGTTACTATTAAAAACTAACTGAATAACAAGGTAAAATGCTGGTTCAGAATAAATCTATAGTAGTAGAAACGTTACTCCAATAGTCACGCAACTAATAGTATCAAAAAGTATTAAAGTCGATTTATGTTAAGACTGAATTTAGCTATTCAGAAAGGTAAATAAAATTCGGTGATAAAATTATAACTTAATGTTGTCCTAAAATTTTAAGCACACTTTGTATTTATGAACTAGCTGTTCCCCGCGACTCCGTACGCGTAGAATTTAGAAAACTTTTCCCGTTTTGGCAACATTTTTCACTACTGCTTCGCTCCTATTGGCCGCAGCGTGATGTTTTGTAGCCTATAGCCTTCCCCGATAAATGTACTATTCAACACTGAAAGATTTTTTCCAATCGAACCAGCAGTTCCTGAGATTAGCGCGTTTAAACAAACAAACAAACAAACTCTTCAGCTTTATAATATTAGTATAGATTGTATTGTTTACTTGATTATATACTAGTACGAGCTGACCCGGCAAACGTTGTTATGCCATACAAAAAAAAACCAAAAATGTTTGAAAAATAGATGTTGGCCGATTCTCAGACCTACTGAATATGTATGTAAAATTTGAGAAGAATCGGTCTAGCCGTTTCGGAGGAGTACGGTAACTAACACTGTGACACGTGAATTTAATATATTAGATGTATCGTTTCTTTTTTTAAGTTTAAAATTGTTTCAAAATCATACAACAAGACGTGTATCTCGTGTGGAAATTTAAAAAGGATTTTAAATCTTAAGGTTTTCTACCTTACAATTTTTCAACTCGACAGCTACTCGATTTTTTCTCCTAAGCTACTCGATAACGAGATGTTTTCGAGTGCTAATAGTAGTGCAACAGAAGCGAAATATGTTCTGAGTGATCGTGTAGCGTGTACCAGCATATTATTTCATAAGCTTATCGTCGATATCGGTATTAGATACTCGTAGGGTACCGGGCGTATGCGCACTCTACAATTAAGTGAACTCGATACAGACCAATCAGGCCCTGTTTTTATCAATGATCTATTTTGTACCGACAGTTATGGAGTTTCTTTATTGCAATTTCTTCTATCCTGTGGGAGCAGGATATTTTACTTCAAATAGAACAAGGTTTTTTTCTTTAAGTAAATTTTCTCTTTTCATCCTGATGCTAAATAAGAGTTGTCTTTTCATTATTCCGTTTTCTAGTAAATGCTGCGAAACCTTTTGAACGTGTGGTAATTTTATATATCTAAGCTTGTGGTAATTTATATCAGCGTGATTAAAAATTATATGATATCTTTTGTTAAATCGTTGACTCTACTTTTTAATCGAGTATTTATCAAGTAATCTAGAAAACAATGGAATACTTTCATCATTACTTTTTTAATTTAGCAAGGATTAGAATAAAAGGCGAATGTAAATTAATGTATTGTTATTCATTATTTGCGGCATCAAATTTCTATAATAATAATCTATACTTCTATATTAATATAAAAAAGATCAACCGCCTTATTACAAAACGTGGACTAAGTTTAAGCCACAGTTTAAGCCTGGTTTTTAAACACTTCAATTGCGCATTTCAAGCAGATTTTTCTCAAATCCTAGATCTAACAACGACCTTAGTCTTAAACCGACGCCAAACTAGTGTCAGAGCGGGTCTAACTATCCAATTCCTCGTAAATAAATTTTGTTAAACCTGGGTTTAACGTTGAGCCGCGTTTTGTAATAAGGGGGAAAGAGTTTGTTTGTTTGTTTGAACGCGCAAATCTCAGGAACCACTGGTCCAATTAGATGTTTTTTTTCGTGTTAGTTAGTACATTTACCAACGAAAGCCAAAGGCTACATAACATCACGCTGGGACGAGTAGAAGCAGAGAATCAGTGAAAAATGTTTCAAAAGGGGGATACATTACAGTCACGCTATAAGAAATAAATTCCAGAAAGCAGTACAGACTAACAAAGAAACCAAAAGAAATATAGAGAGGAAGATCCGATCTATTTAATCCAAATCAGGTATCAATTTAGGACAAAATAACTTTCTTAAACAATAAATAAATTTTAAGTTACATGTTAAAAGCCCACACGCATTAGAAATAAAGTATTGTCAAGTGACCACATCCCACGCCTACACGCCGCTTTCTTCCGATGCCAATTAATTTATTAAAATATTTAAATGTATTGGACATAATTAGGCAATACATAATACTATTTAAAAATAAATAATATCCATGTTTCATATTTTTATTATGTTTTATATTTTGGTGTTATTTAATATAGAGTGTTTCTCATGTTTTGAGCCAGCAGTTTGTCAAATTAGAAAGATGATTTCCGTGAAATCATATTAGTGATTTACTTTTCTTGTGTAACATGAATAAAAACTTTAGCTAGGAAGTTATGAGTTGTGTTTTAGGTATAATTAAGCAGACTAGGACGCCAATTCCACTTGCACAACTAAACTTAACTAAAAATGAAAATAAAATAACTATGGCGTATTTTGATTAATTGGCTTTTTCATCGTGCACATTTTTATTAATTAAACATGTTAGTCTACAAAATACAGATTTTCTAATAAAAAAGTTCTGATAACATTGCCGAATTGTGTGATTGACAATATCAATTTACAATTTTTAGTTAGGTTAAGTTTAGTTGTGTATGTAGAATCGGTACCAATGTTATTCTTTTATTATCACAATTTAGACAAAATAAATAATAAGTAAATCAAGAACTCTGTAAGTTTATTTGTGTAAGAATTTCTAATTTCTTCATCAAATGGATTCATAGATGAATTTTACTTTTTCACATAAATATATATTTTAATGAAACTTTGCAGAAATGTAAATACCTTATTAATCATGACCTGATTGATATGTATTGTTATTATTGTTTATTTGTCATTCTGATCCATAAGGTATATACATATCTGCAAAGTTCATCAAATCATCAACACGCTTAAAACAAAAGAGCATGCATTACTATAACCGCATTTGAAACCGCGAGCATAAGCTGCTGTTTATTAATACAAAAAAGTCCGTGTGCTAAATAGTAATAGGTTAATATCAAAAGCTTCGTTTACAATTCTTGTAACCAAACACGAAATCATAAAAAGAGGCCAGTTAATACATCAACACGTAAACCTCGTAAACATAAAAATAACAATTTGAAAGAGGTTATCGACACAATTCAGAACGAGAACTACATTACGAGTACGATGTAAGCAATTATTGTTTTATTTTATCACCGAGAGGATTTTAAACTTATTTCGACACTAGTCGGCCACTGTGTTAGAAACAATAATACATTTTGTTCTACAAAACTATTAATACGGTATGGCCCTTTTTAGATAGTACTATCATTAAAACCACGTGTATTAAATCCTATACTTGTCTAGTTGAAGGACAATCCTAGAAAAGGATAACGGAATTAGATTTTGAAAAGCAACAATTTCGACCCCATTTGTGAAATCGTCTAATTGCCTAGTGGGCGGACAATGGAACAGAAAGATAATGGAATTAGAATTTGAAGACCAATCTAGGTATATTAAAAGCTTGGCTTTTTATGCAACAATCTACATTTGAGACAAAATTAGTAAAAAATGTATGTTGAACGGGTTTGCTTAGCACAAAGCTTTAGTCTAGGCAGTAGTACATATTTTGTTTTTTTTTTTTTTTTTTTTTTTTTGTTTAATAAATATTCATAGACATTTCACACAACGTCCTCCGGTCCCAAGCTAAGCCTATTATGCTTGTGTTATGGGTACCAGAATACGGATATAATACATAAACTATTTTTCTTTTGTAAATACATACTTACAATACATAGTAAACACCCAGACGCAGTACAAACATTTGTATGACAATTAAAAACATCACACAAATGATTGTCCTGACCGGGAATCGAACCCGAGACCTCATGATCAGCAGTCCGTTATATAAACCACTCCACCACGAGGCCCCGTCGTGTTTGATATGAATATATTGTCTGTATATTGAAGGTTATTGTTATTATTAAGAGAAGGTTGACATCATCTCATAAAATATGTCTGGCAGTTATAAACTATAGGTAGAATAAATGCGGTAATATTTTGACAGTTACACAATCTTTTATGGCCCAATAGAGCCCTGTTACCGCAGAGTGAACATGTAATTAAGGCTTTACATACACGGACCATTTCCGCTAACTCGATTCAATAACACATAAAGAATATTAAATAAGAAATTTTATTCAAATAACGTACATAAAAACAGTGGTGTGGAATGTCGGCATACGATCACGATCGAATCGATTTTCTAGCCGTCAATCGGGGCGAATGATTTATTCGGTTCAGGCCGACATCGATTTGCTGCGTGTATGAAACAATTATAATACTGCATTGCCATTTTGTACGTATGTATCGCAAAATGTATTCACATACCATTAAATCACAGCTTGAATAACAATTTCTATGTAAATATGGATTAATAGCAAAAAAATTAAATAATTCGTAAGTTCCTTCTTCCCATGCATTTTACGGTCGTCACATCACTAAGGCATTGAATCTATAACCGGTTAATGCTTGTTAAGGTTGTTTAATATTTTTTTTGTTATTATACTTCGTAGGTCTAATGTGAGCGTATTAAAATTTTCATTATTTCTTTACATATCGACAGTTAAAACATGGATAAACGCTTAAGGCAAGGCAAGATGACCGCAACATCCGCACTGCATACACACGCAATCACTTTAACCATTTATATCCGTAGTACAGGTGTTAGTTAAATAATAACCAAAGAAATTCTTCGACAGAGTATTTAACAACATAAACCCCCGACTTAAAGTGTTAAAATGTTAGCGAATGTTGTTCATTTGAGGCTCCAAGCCACTTCAATTCTTTAACGAGACCCTGCGCTATCGGCACCGAAAATAGCTGCGAAAAATGCGCTAGTTAACCAATAAAATTAAAAAAATGTATGGTTAATACTGGTCACATCAGCGATTAGCGTCGAGAATACCGATTATATGCACGTTAAGCCGCTAATGAAGCTTTGGCATTATAAACAACGCATCATAAATAATATAAAATATCGCATCTATAACAGCAACGTCAAGCAATATGCCATACAAAAGTAATACGAGCCTTTTATGCAGTTTTGATTGGTTTTTGTATCAAAATGTGCGTGTGCCAAGGGCAAATATTGTTCTAATGACAGTAGAGTTAAATTTAACTAATTTTGTGTTAAATTTATTCCTAAAAATGCAAACAATTAAAAAAGTATATATTTGAAATAGCCTTCAGTTTGGCGTCATTATAGCGGTCACTGTCGGGTCTCTCTTCCTAATACATATATTTTCTTTGTTTTCTGTAGTTAAACATAATAATTGTAACTAGCCTCGACATGTTGTAATTACTTTATACATCCTATTTATTCTCTACTTACTAAACAAATACAATAATTCAGAAAAACATACAATCTAATCTACTTCTAACTTAATTTCTAATCATTAATTGTTATTAATTGAATAAACCAAGTCTTTAGCTTTAATGTTATAAAGAGTTCGTTTGTTTGAACGCGCTAATCTCAGGAACCACTGGTCCGATTTACAAAATGTTTTCAGTGTTAGTACATTTATTGAGTAAGGCTATAGGCTATATAATATCACGATGCGACTAATAAGAGCAAAGCATCAGTGAAAAAATAATAATCTTATACATAAAAATCAATTGCTGTTCGTTAGTCTCGCTAAAACTCGAAAACAGCTGGGCCGTTTTTAATGACTTTGGTCTTGAAATATTCATGAAAGTCCAGGGAAGGTTTAAACGGCTCCTAAAATTCCACGCGTACGGAGTAGCGGGGATCAGCTAGTAATAAATATAAATATTCATGGACATTTCACACAACGTCCTCTGGTCCCAAGCTAAGCTTATATGCTTGTGTTATGGGTACCAGAATACGGATAGAATACATATACTACTTTTTTTTGTAAATACATACTTATAATACATAGAAACACCCAGACGCAGTACAAACATTTGTATGACCATTAGAAAAATCACACAAATGATTGTCCCGAGCGGGAATCGAACCCGCGACCTCTTGATCGGCAGTCCATTATATGAACCACTCAACCACGAGGCTCGTCAAAATGTTGCAATAACGGGGAAAACTTTCTAAATTCCACGCGTACGAAGTCGCGGGCAGCAGCTAATTTTGTATAACAACGTAAAATACTAAAACAGTATTTACTTTAATATTATTACTTACAAAGACATCCTCTTACATCAAAAAGCACATAACTTTAACGTCGTCTAAACGTTTCTAAATTAACTGTCTTCTATTTTATTACGTTCCATCGATCAGCAGATATTATCGATAAATATACGCCAATTTTCTGATATTGTCCGACGATCTTCTACAGATACAAAGATATAAAGATGTACTGACGATATTAACGCAAATATTACATTCATTGAAGAAGGCTACACTGTGACCAATAGCAGCAAAGCGTCAATGAAAAATGTTGCAAAAACGGGGAAAATTTTCTGAATTCCAAGCGTACGAAATCGCAGGCCACAGCTAGTATTGGATAAAGTAAATTCATTAACAAATATTACAAAATAATTTCAGATTAAATAGAGACTCATTTATAAACCTGTGACTATCTATGGTATACTAGACTAGTCTATAAGTCCCGTCGTAGTCTCGTCTAAATCCGCAACAAAATAGTTTTAATTAGTAAGCTAAATTTCATTTAGTTTCAAACTTAAACTTTATTCTATCGATAGCAGAGTAAATAAAAAGAATCATACATGCATATTAATCACAGAATTAGATTAACTACTTATCAAACAAAAACCACCACAAAACCGAAATGACGACCTTTTTCTACAGTTGGTTAGCTTTACAGCGAAATACTCTACGACTGTTTTTTATAATCGGTTAAAACAGTTATACAATTTATATGCAAACCATCATCCTGTCCTATCTAGCCACAAATAAACTGTGGTACATAATAAAGGCGCCCAATGTCGGTATTAGTTTCAGAGACGCTAGCGGTACTCACAACGGTGTGCCCTTACCCTATAATTGCGTATTGTTGACAGGTGTATTGTGGTACTTGGCAATTTTATTACATTATTTACAATTAACTTACACTGATAATGTTGTTTTCTTGTTGATTCCCGGAAAACTGCTAGTTGGTACTGACTGTTATTTAACTATTAGAATGTAACTCCTTTTAAGAGAGTTTAGGACCAAGTTTAAAAAATGAATATAAACATGTTTTAAAGACATTTTGCACAACATCCTTTGGTCGCGAAGTATAGCTATTTCAATGTTTGTATCATGAACATGCA
This sequence comes from Orgyia antiqua, assembly GCA_916999025.1. Lineage (NCBI taxonomy): Eukaryota > Metazoa > Arthropoda > Insecta > Lepidoptera > Erebidae > Orgyia > Orgyia antiqua. The sequence continues at coordinate 20,132,046 of OU779864.1, forward strand.
TATGCATATACTACATAATATATACTGTTTTTATATACTAACACGGGGACTGTCACTATTATCGTAATGTGTTTTATTTGACGAGCAACAGACTGTATAAGGCTAACTTGAAATAAATCCATGGAGTTTCTTGTCTGTTCTTCTCCATAGGATTCACTTTTGTAATAGACGCCTAGCTGCTGACTTTTTAAAAGAACATGTTTATGTTGCCTAATTGAAATAAAAATATTTGAGTTTGACTTGGTTGTTTTGTTGTTATCCAGTAGACAGACAATTTTAATGATATTGTATTGCGATGATTGTTGTGGTATAATCGGCAGTGAAAAGATATCAGCAGTCTTAATAGACGAAGAAAATATTTGTGCAGTTTTGATTTTATTTCTGTTACCGAGTGCTAAACTGTTATGACATGTACCTAAGACAGTTGTATAACATTGCTTATCGTAAATTCTTACAGATTACTCCTGGGACTTCAGTTAATATTATCAGCTTACATACCTGTAAAGAAAAAAAAAACAAATATTATCATGTACAAAAATGAATAAAAATAGTAGAAATTTATAGTTAATTATCATAGGCGATATTTAGTAGTTAGGTGCGTGGTTTAAAGCTATGATTTATTTCGTTACTACAAATTTGTTCAAATAAAAACATATTTTACGGATTTAGACGCGTGTATTTGTTTTAAATTTTAGCCCGACATTTCGGCTTTGCAGTCACCATGGTCATGGGACTAAGCTGTTTGAGAATATTAAATAATATCTGTTTATTTGAAAATAATAACCATTTTGCAACAATTTAGAACACCTTGATGTCTACCTCTATTGTGTAATGGTTATATCAGAATTACTGGTCATCATTAAAACCTTCACTTATTAAGTAAACACATCTGGCTTGTATTTATTTGTGGACCAGTTTCATACGAAATTACATCACCAAGAAACCGCAGAACCGCACTGCGAGATTACTCTAAAACTTACCATTTCTTAGTAGAACAAAAATAACGTTATTTCGCAATTCCAGTAGCATATTGTTAATTACAACGGTATTATTTGTGTGTATTAATTGCAAAAATAACAGGAAAAATATTAATAAACAAACGGTAACTAAATGTTTAGCCCACATTTAGATAATTTACTAAGCAAATATAAATATAGTACAGTAAATATATGCGTTAGTCTCTGAAACCGTTTTACATTTACAGTAAATTTTCTGAAATTTTTGACTCATTACTTATAAGATAGATAGATCTCAAAGGAGCAAACAGTGCATATGTATAGATTAATCTTAACCCAAATGCCCATTAGCATAGCCCATAAGCAGCAATATGCTGAGTTGGAGCCAGGTTGTGGTCAACTGGTTATGTTTATTCTTATTCTGTATCTATCTATTATCAATAAAATTTTATTTTTTCTTTCATGCGTTGGCCATTTGTGTAAGTAAATTATGATATAACAGAAACCCAGTCTATGATAATTATATGCTATAACACTTCTCTTCCAGTGCAAGCGTGCTAAAATCCCACCAAAAGTTAATGAAAGCGGTATGGAGCACATTTATTTCCACCCAATTGGGTAAAAAAATGTATAAAATTGTCTGTATTTATATTGTATTGGCTATTAGTACTTTCACTTATTTTTGGCATATATTTAGCATAATATTAGTACACCACAAGTTACCTATTCAGTCTCGGTGTCAAGTCCATTCTAAGGTTGTCTGGAAGAGATCGCAGCTCGCGATAAGACCGCCCTTTGCACCTATTATTAAGTCTAGTAAGTAAGTTCTGTAAATTAATATGGTGTGCAATACAGAGTATTTTTTTTTATAATTACACAAATAACGCCACTTTACCACTCGTAGTTTTTAAAATACAAATTTTCCTATATACCTACTAATCATAAAACTACATAAAAATAAACGCATGTAAATATAACGAGATGAACGAAATAACAACTTTAAAATAATCACAAGCTCTCAGTACAGTATGTTACAAAATTAACGACGTATTAAATTCTACACCCAATAACATAAATAATAAATATTTCATCAAGACATAACATTTTCATTATCATTTCTATTATAATATATAAGATATGAATATCATTCTACAGAACGAGAATTAATTATGATAATGTATGTTGCACAACTATTTTGCGATAAAACTCGCGCGATCAACATATCAAAAGTATTTTATCGTCATAATATGTACAACACTATCTATAATCCTTGGGTTTGAAAACTTCGATCACTTCATTGCAGATGGTAGTTATCATGAGCAGAAAAATACTCTATCGTAGTAAGTAAAACCTTTAGAACAAGACTGTACTTCTGCACTAACTCCAACAACACGGGTAAGTCTCAGGGTGCTGTAAAAGTGAGCTAAAGAATATTGTACACAGACATTATGCTCTGTGAAAAACGGAAAACTCGAGAATAAAAGGAACAGTGGGGCATTAAGTGGCTAAGGAAAGAGTACGAGAGAGCATCTGTCTATAGTTACTAAAAATATGGCGGTAAGAAGTTTGATTTTATACCTTACTTTACAAATTATTTATAAGTAAGGTAAGTATGTAATATGTAATATATAGTTGCATAAAACTATCCTAATATGTAAAAAATAAATTAGTTGTTTTATAAAGCCTATGCTATTTATTCACAACAATAATATAATAATAATAACGCCGTAAACACAGGCAAAACGTACTAAAATGTATTAAATTAGTGTCGTTTTACACTCAAATGATAAACAACATTTTATTACTTTGTTTACAATAAACTTACGCCTCATATTCCAACCAACTATCAGCCACTCAACATCCACGTCCACTATTGGACATAGGCCTCCCCTACAGAACGCCACAACGCGTGTTCTTGTGCCGCTTGCATCCAGTGGCTCTTTGCGAAGCTGGCGATATCGTCACTCCAGCGCCGCATATTATTGTATTCGTATTTGGTTTAATAAAAGTAGATACCACTTCAATTAATTTTAATGCAAGCTTCGGACTAATATTTTCCCGATATCTAGACACAGTACAAATTTTATTAATCACTCAAATATTTGTACGTAAATTCACGAAAAGAAACTTTTAACCAATTCGACCGTAAGCATTAGAAACAATTTAACCGTGATTTATATTACTGTCGTTAATATACACAATGAGTATTAGTTACTGCCAAGACTTAGCACCCCATTCTCTACCAACTAAGGTATGCCTGTTTCGAGGTTACCACCTGCTCCAAATGGGAGTTCGTACTTTGTACCACAAATAAAAAAAATTATACAAGAGAAGGTAAGTCCCGTTAAATTTGTTCTAACAGAACCTGTCCGCTTTCGACTCATTCACAAAAAGTCGCGGCCAACCAGCGCACGCGCAATTCTGTTACGGTGACCATGTTGTCACGTACTTAATATAAATATTTTTTTATGTTTTATTTCACGACTGACCGATATTTTTTCAATCAGCATTGCGGCTCTATTCAGTTGTCTTATTTAGGTTCACCAATGAGTTTATTAAAATTGAAACTGGTGTGTCTTTTTGTTGGGAAACTGTTATATGTAGGTACTATGTTGTGGGGTACTCAGACGACCTTCTGAATAGTTTCCTTTTAATTCTCATTAAATATTTACAATTGTATACAATAAATAAATAATAAATGCTTTATTGAGACACTTTTAAATATACTGCCCCGCTGAAGATGATGATGATTGGTTGATAATAATAATATTTACAGCACACATATTTCTCGGAACCTTCTGTTTCTACTAAAACATAGATTTGTTTTTGTAGTACAAAATATATTAAGAGTTTCAAAAATACATCAATATATTTCTACTGGCATACCTATAACATTCTCTCACAAAATCTCAGTCTAAATTCTTTAATTATTTGTTCGCACAATTAATTGAAAATATTGTTATTTGTATATGTTAGTTTAATCTACCAGAAAAGCAAAGCAAAAACAATATTAAACAACTTAACGTAAGGCTTAAGAAATGGCACATAATATCTGACTCATATTATATAAATATTATAATTATGTCTCATTAATTAAACAAATCTTTGTCACACTATCAGTGATATGTAAATCATAATTGTAACTAACATTTCCTCGTAACAAACACCTACAATCTAACACAACACACTGGTTAAGATATCAAAGCGTTCAACCGAGAAACAAAAAATCGCGTAAGTAAGCCTCGCCTAAGTACGAGTTACATTAACACACTATGTACCTACCATTCTTACCATTAACATTGTTATATATACATACTAGCTGTTGCTGACGATTTCATATCCATGGAATTTAGAAAAAAGTCCCACAATTTATAACCCACGGGAACCTTGCATTATTTAGGGATAAAAAGTAGCCTATATGTTGATTTGGTACATAAGCTACATTATTGTAAAATTTCAATTAAATCCATTTAATAGTTTTTGCGTGAAGGAGTTACAAACATCCATACTCACAAACTTACATATTTATAATATTATTGGGATTAGGATGCATAATTATACCATACCCACTGTTTTATGGGATTCACATATTTGTTTTTATATGTATAGACAATAGAAATACGTCTCTGGAAATATGAACTCTCTGGCTGTTACAGTTTATGAAAGAGCCTGGTGACAGACGAAGACCTATAGGGCAGCGGAGTTTTAAAAGTAGGGTTTGAACCTTGCGTTATGGAACTCTAAAAATGCCTGCAAAAAAAATTTAACGCTAAGTAGTCACGTGTAATACTTTAACCATGTCAATTGTAAGTATGCATAATGGTTAAAATATATCAGTAAACCGGTAAACGGCTGATGGTCAGATCATACTAAATCATTTTTCAATGTCTTCGTTACATGAAATGAAATATAAACTTCTATACTAATATTATAAAGCAGAAGAGTTTGTTTGTTTGAACTCAGAAACCTAATCTAATCTCAAAAAACGCCGATTCGATTTGAAAAAAATTTTCAGTGTTGGATAGTACGTTTAACGAATAAGACTATAGTCTCTATAACATCACGCTGCGGCTAATAGGAACGTAGCATCAGTGAAAATATTACAAAGACCTGTATCTAATAATGCCTGACAACATTGGAAGAAATGTGTCTTATCTCTCCTTATTTAAACTACACTGGTAAGGTCCTGATCAAGTTAATTAACAATATTTCAATAGGATTTCTAAATAGTCCCAAAATAATATATTGCTTTTACAAAAATAAATAACCTAAGAACGAAGGTCAACTTAATGTAGTACTACTGGTTTTAAAGGTCATAATACTAATATTTAATCTAAAATTGTTTTGACAATATTTATTCATAAGTACATACAGTAATAACGCTCAAATAAATTTAAGATTTTTGAAGAGAAAATTTTGCTCTAAGATAAGAGGTATTTAAAGAAGAAAACATCTTCTAACTACTAAGCCGTTAGACCCGATCAACGTAGTGTAATATATCTTATACTACTCCCGAATTGGAGTAGTATGATACTACGTCCAACGAATTGGAGGAGACCCGTTCACTAATGTGACGTTCGTGGCAGCACCACAGGGCAGCACAAATAAATATATATATTTCATAGATTTTAGTTTCACGAAAAGATTATCTACTATCCTGTAAGACAAAAACAGGTAGTGGCTAACACCACTACATTTTTAATGAAATGAAAATAGGTGTCTTAGTGTATAGAATTCACTTTAAATACAAAAAAAGTATTTTTCTTTACTTCAGAAGCCACGTTTGGATAGAAATGGAGTAATGACATGGTGTGTTTACTTATTCGTACTTTGTCTCTCGTATACATCCCTATTATTTTATTAAATTTGTATTGTCATTATTTTATTTATTATCAAAATCACAGAGATCCAAGTAATTATGTCAGAGGGTCAGTCAGTTACCATAAAAAGAATTATTAATGTGCATAATGTCACTAGTTTATCATCCATATACAGGGTGTCCCAGAACTCAACGTCAAGCCGAAACGGGGTGACAGGATAGATCATAACCATCACGAGAAAAATCAGAAAAAAAATCTATCCCATGCAGTTTGAAAATTATGGGCATTTTAAGAAAAACCTAGAAATTTGGTCTAACTGTACCATTTTTCGGTTATTGTGGTTAATTTTTATTATTTTTGGTCATTTAAACTTTGGAACCGTAACCCTAAATAACATCTCGAGAATCACAGTCTAAAATAATGACACAATTACCCCAAGTTTCCTAGAATTTAGACTATTTGTTAAACTATGAATTTAAAATTTTCAAACTTTGTCGACTTTGAAACACCCTCCTTTAAAAAAAATGTACTAGAGTGCCTTGGCAAGTGCCATTAAGAGTTGGCGCATTTAATCAGGATTGTAAAATGGTACAATACTTGTAAGTTTCGTACTAAAAAAAACGAGTAAAAAATAAAAACCTCAAGTAACCCGATTTTTGCTAACCCATTTTACTCAGGAAAAATGTTTTTTATTCGCACAAGCCCTTGGTAGGTTCTTTATTTTACGGCAAAATGATGAGAGAGATGGATAGTGGACATGTTTGCCATGAGCGAGCGAGACAGATAGTGACGCCACGCAGTGAGACGGAGATGCATCGTTTAAACGAGTGCGAATGAAACAGATACAGACGCCATACCAAGCAAATAGCTACGCTGCCAGTCTGACACCAGTTAGTACATTTCGCTCATTCGTCTACTGCGCACCTTTCCGTATTCGCTTGTGTTAATTTAGTACTGACAACTTTGGCTTTTCTTTTTGGACTTGGATTTTTGTGAATTGGACTTGTTGATTACATACCGGCAACTTTGGCTTCTCTCTTTTGGAATTGGACTTTTGTGTTGACATCCTTCTCATCACTATGCCTACGCGCTACACTTCACAAGAATATGCGAACATGCATCTCATTTATGGGGAATGCAGATGCAACGCAAGTGCCGCCGCTAGACTTTATCGTGAAAGATATCCAAATTTAGAGCGCTATCCGGATCACCGCGTGTTTGTTAATGTGCACCATTCACTCACAGAGGACGGCCATTTCCCGAATCAAATACGGGCTGGAGGTAGACCTCGCTTTCCTTACGAAGAAGAAGTGTTGGAAGAGGTCGCAGATGACCCAAGTATTTCCGTTCGTGGAATTGAAGAAAGAACGGGAATACCCAAAAGCACAGCACATCGTATTTTACAAAGAGCTGAAATGCATCCATTTCACGTACAACGAGTTCAAAGTCTTCTCCCTCGAGATTATCCTGAAAGGATTTCATTTTGTAGAACAATGCTACAGAGGCATAATGAAAATCCCCAATTCATCCAAAAAATTCTCTGGTCAGATGAATCTACATTTAAAAAAGATGGCTACATAAACTTACACAATTTTCATGAGTGGCATGTGGAGAATCCACATTTAATGCGAGAAGACCGATCCCAATATCGCTTTAAAGTTAACCTGTGGACAGGAATTTTAAACGGCAAAATAGTTGGGCCTTTTGAGCTGCCTGAGAATTTGAATGGCACGAATTACCTAAATTTTTTACGAGAAAATTTACCAAGTTTGTTAGAGGACGTACCACTAACAGATCGTTGCCACATGTGGTATCAACAAGATGGCTGCCCAGCGCATTACGCAGTGCAAGTAAGAGATTTCCTTGACCAAGAATATCCGGGAAGGTGGATTGGACGTTCAGGCACTATCTCGTGGCCAGCCCGTTCCCCAGATTTAAATCCCCTGGATTTTTTTTATTGGGGCGTTCTCAAAGAAAAAGTTTATTCTAAGCCCATTGAGAGCGTAGCCGAGCTGCGTGAACGAATTTCTCAAGCTGCTGAGGACATCAACTCTCGAGGATATGCCCGGCTAATAAGTAGATCTTTTTTAAGAAGATGTAGGGCGTGTGTTGAAGCTGATGGTAAACAATTTGAACATTTGTTTTAATAAAAAATGTTATTTTCAAATCTGACTTTTATTCCAATAAACCTAAACAAAACAAGGTCAACATTTTTCATTATTTTATTAGTATTTTGTTGCTTTGGTAAAAGTGGCGTCACTATCTGTCTCGCTCGCTCATGGCAAACATGTCCACTATCCATATCTCTCATCATTTTACCGTAAAATAAAGAACCTACCAAGGGCTTGTGCGAATAAAAAACATTTTAACTGAGTAAAATGGGTTAGCAAAAATCGGGTTACTTGAGGTTTTTATTTTTTACTCGTTTTTTTTAGTACGAAACTTACAAGTATTGTACCATTTTACAATCCTGATTAAATGCGCCAACTCTTAATGGCACTTGCCAAGGCACTCTAGTACATTTTTTTTAAAGGAGGGTGTTTCAAAGTCGACAAAGTTTGAAAATTTTAAATTCATAGTTTAACAAATAGTCTAAATTCTAGGAAACTTGGGGTAATTGTGTCATTATTTTAGACTGTGATTCTCGAGATGTTATTTAGGGTTACGGTTCCAAAGTTTAAATGACCAAAAATAATAAAAATTAACCACAATAACCGAAAAATGGTACAGTTAGACCAAATTTCTAGGTTTTTCTTAAAATGCCCATAATTTCCAAACTGCATGGGATAGATTTTTTTTCTGATTTTTCTCGTGATGGTTATGATCTATCCTGTCACCCCGTTTCGGCTTGACGTTGAGTTCTGGGACACCCTGTATATTTGACAGCTGTCATTGACATAATTCAGAGAACTGTCATTCATGGCCGACAAGATATACTCATGATTGATCATTCAATAAACATTATGAGACGAATATAGTGCTCCTTTATTAATAACTTTAAACTAAATATAATTAAAGGAAAGTTTGAACTCGAAGGTTACATTCTAATTACTTAAAAATAGTATTGTGGCGCAAAAGTAAATAATATCGTAACTCAGTAAAAGTTATTCCAATTAATTTAATTAATTGTCTGTTTGCGTAAGCGTTAACAAGTATTTCGATATTATAATTTGGGACCAAAAATGTAGTTATATGTCAATTGTAACGTAGCATTAAACAAAGATGTTGCTAAGCGCAAAACTGGAAAACGATTTATGTATGTTTTGTAAAAATAAGAAATAGATTCCTAACACACATGCATGACAACTAATTTTATTAATCTCTATTTCTGTACAGTAAATCAATCATTACAGGTTCTTTGATCGCAGGACCTTAGTGTTTGGCATCCTCAAACGTCCGGACTCGCTACAGGTGGTAGACGTCTAAAGTATAAAGATGGAGATGTAAAGATTACAGAGTGTTATGAAACAACACAAACACTATATTGCGAAGATTGACTAGACGTACGATAAGTTGTCATAGTCGATCCGAAAGTTTTTACAAACGCAGTGTCGCAGTTTTTTTTCAATTCAATGCTGTTGAATACAAAATAATATGTAATTTAATAAAATATTATGGGCTTGCGCGTCAACATAAAAAAAAACAATGTATATTTTGCTGTATCTATAATAAGGATAATGTTGACCTGAATATATGTACAAATTGTAGATTCCAGTAACAAAATCAGTTTACAACATTCACTTTTGATTTCCTTTCACATTTCCTCTACAAACCGATTACTATTTCATAAAATACATTGTAAGATAAAACTATCTTGTCAGACTTGTTACGTCTCACTTCTTGCCGATTCAGTAACCGGACTCAATCGTAGCACCGTAATCCAATCGCAATACATAACGAGCTAACAAATCAGTGCTTACATACCGCTAATTTTAGTTCCTATTATTATCAGTTTCACATTTGAAACGAGATCGTAATGATATGCTACCGTCTAGATGTCTTTATTACATACATAAATCTGAGTTTCATCGACGGACAAGAGACTAAGAAACCGCCAATTTGGTACAATAAATCAATGTGTAATGATAAAAAAACTTGTTTACAATTCATGCAATGAAAGCGATTTTTGTACCCACTGGCCTATATACTTAATCAATGTAATTAATAAAAATCTATTGAGCTAGGTATGCAATGACATAATAGGTTACAGAGAATTGAATTTAGGAGACGACAACTGCTGATACTTTCAAATTAGAAAAAATTGTTTTTTAAATCCTTTTAATAATCATATCTTCACTCAAATAGTTATACAAAAGACTTGATCGAACTCTTAATAGAATTTGGCACGAAGTTATTAACGACCTTTTTCTCTAATATCAACATTATTATTTATTTAAAACACGTGCTTTCAATGGTTTTTTGTGCGTTGTTTTATTTCATTATATTATTTTAACAAGTGTTTTAGGTAAATATTTGAATGACATATGACTTGAACATAAAGTACAGTCAATTAGTTTAATATTTGATTTAAACATGAAAAATAGCTCTTAAGAAAACATTACATGACGCTTCATTTATCTAGTACGATCTTTATATGAGTTTCAATACTTAGAGACGAGTAGTTTAAAAATGTTTGTAGTTAATTGATAATTGTTTTAAATTATATACATTGAAATACACGAGCTCTTGTAAATGTTTAAAATTTTATTTAGTAGATAACTATTGAAAGGTGAAAATACTTTAAAATAAAACCAAGGTTAGTGTGTAATGAATGTCTCTATAAATTTGATTACGTTTCCTACATTACCTACTAATTTTCTATTCAAATAGGTATTTTAATTCTTATTTTACAAGCGGGAGCTTTGGCAATCACATTTGCAGATAGGTATTTCGCTCTGTCAAATGTAACATACCTACAGCCAATTTTAATACGACTAAACGCAGCCTACCAAATTAAATATTACACAAATAGCCAAATTTTGAAATTAAATATCTGTCAATTAACATTTATCTGCTATTGCCTGGCAATTATCTGAATAAAATAGTTTCTTTTTAGACGCAAATATTACGTATTTCAAACCTTGAAGAATAAATTTATTTTGTAGTAACTTTACATAAGTAATTAGAACTGTCATTGAGAATAAATTGGGTTTTTTTTATAGCAGTTGGTGACAAATGAGATAGTTGTCTAGTTTATGGTAAGGTATATGAAACTATCCCCGCAGTTTCAAAAAATATTGTTGAAAGAAGTGCCTCTCTAATGAACTTTTGTTCAAAATTAATTTTGATAGACTATTATTAACATATGGGCCTCGTGGTACATATACATATATTTACAATTATAACCGTAATGTAGTACCTCTAGTCTAGTACTTATTTTGGAACAAGATAACAATGTAAGACTATAATTATATATATATCTCTTTATTATTGATGATATATTTAATGTTTCCTTGTAACTATTGTGGTAAAACACTAGCTTAATTAAAACACAGTTGTTTAAATAAACTAGTTTATTTGGTAATTTCAAAATGTAGATACCTATTCAATTATGGTTTCATCTTTTGAAATATCTAATATATAAAATTCCCGTGTCACAGTGTTAGTTACCGTACTCCTCCGAAACGGCTCGACCGATTTTCCTGAAATTTTGTGTACATATCCTCTAGGTCTGAGAATCGGCCAACATCTATTTTTCAAACTTTTTTTTTTGTTTGGCAAAACAACGTTTGCCGGGTCAGCTAGTTATTAATAAAATACATTAAAACGTCTGATGTCGCCTTAGAGCATTAATCCAACAGGAGTGACAATGGTACCAATTCTACGTACACAACTAAACTTAACTAAGAAATGAAAACAAATATGGAGTATTATGATTACTTGGCTATTCAGTTGTTTATTAATTTTAATTTAATTTTAATCATAAGTATAAATTAAAAGCGTTAATCAATAGTCGTTAGTATTAGTTAACATACAGATTTTCTAATACAAAAGTTCTGTTAACTTTGCCAAATTGTGTTAGTGACATTATCAATTTTCATTGTTAGTTAAGTTTAGTTGTGCACGTAGAATTGGTATCAGTATATGGCAACCCCCACTGAAAAAGGTACACGAGAAATGTTCATACTTATAATGTATATACAATGTCGTCTCTATGTGTGCGAGAGTCGATTTTATCGAAGCGTGCGTAGCGACCAATGCAATATCGTTGTAGTGTTTGTGTGTGTTACCTCGGCATCTCGCTGACGTAGTATATTTATCAAAGAAAATAGCGTGTTTAACAGCTCCTATTCGTTAATTATTCTAAGGAGAGCGCAGTACGATGTTTAATTAAATAATCTTCTAAAAGTATTTTGCAAAAATTAACATTTCAAATTATGTAGTTGTATGATAAGGATAAATGCTAAGTAAGTCCTACTTTAATATATCTATTAGTTTATCGAACTGGCAACTCCATAGAGCGTAAAGACCATATTGTTTTTACACTTTGAATATGTTAAAACTTGACTTACTTTATAATTTCTGAACCCAAATTAATCTTAAGTCTGCTGCTGTGGAGATTACGGTACGAATCACATTACGGATATAATACCATTAAAACCTACGCTTTTTATGTACACAGAAATAAGTCATTAAAATTTAGTTAGCGGAGTCATTAAAGATTTAGTTAGCGTAATAGGACTTGCTCTGGAATCGAGCTTAGACTTCAGGAATTCAGAAGATTTTTCTGGCAGAATAACACAACCTTTGTCTATCAAAAAAAAAAAAAATAATAAGAACACTAAACCACGCGGAACTATCATCTACATTTCTACAACAAAAATAATGCATAGAAATATTTCACAGTTATGAGTTTATTAATTAAGGACAGTCCTACATACCCAGACGGTATTAATCCATAGACAAAACCTAATTAGTCTTCATTCACCTTGAACAATTATTTGTGAAGCTTTCACACGTTTATTACACGGAAATCGCATTAGCCAGTCAAATTGAGCACTTACAAAGTAAATCCAAGAAACTGATAGTACCATAACAAGAATAATATACAAAAATCGACTTTAGTACTAAGTGGTAGGATTTAAAAGCAATTTTGGTAGTTTAGTAGTAATTTTTGGATCCACAAATAAAGGTCGCACGTGACTGTCACCGCCCACTTGTTCTATACTGTAATTACAACAAACATCTGTGTATTAATGAACCCGGTTATCATCAAATATGAAAAATATTTATGAGAAAATATCTTGCTACTAAATCAGTTGATGTGGAGCAAATGCATGGTAAGATAAAATATATTATTATAGAGTCGGATCCCAGAGCTGATTGAATTTACTTATTTTTACAACATTGAAATGTATTACATAAGGTAATGCTTCACGTACTATTGCTGTTTAGCCATATAGTAGACCATTTCTAAGATATCAGATGCTCTCTTGAACTTCTCTACCTATTAAAGAAAACCACATCAAAATATGTTGCGTAGTTTTGAAGATATAAGTTCACATACTTCACATAGGGACATATATACAAAAATAACGACTTTGTTTTATAATAAGTAAAGATTCCGGGAACTTCAAACGCTTTTGTAATTATACAGACAGATGTACGTCTAATAATATAAATATATTTATAAAACTGCACAGGTCTGCACAATATCGCAACGGCGCATGGAAATCGTTTCCTGCATCACTACCTAATAAAATATGTGAGTGAATGGACTATTTATAAATAAAGACACTTGATTGTAAACTTATGTAAATATATGCGTCTATACTGATCTATTAAATCAATGTGTCATTTGCTATTCTAGTGCGGAAAGTCAGAGGTGGAAATAGTGATAATGACTAGAATAATAAAAGCATTCTTTGGAATTAGCTTAAGTTATTTTTGTATTATCAGAAAGTAATCTAAAGGTATAAATAAATACTATCAAATACATTACTACTCTTTAGTACTATAGGTACGTATTAACAAAAAAAAATTGGTCAAGTGCGAGTGGGACTCGCGCACTAAGGGTTCCGTACCATTATCTATGCAACATAAGGCAACGTTATTAGTATCGGGCAAGAAACGGTAAAAAAAAATCAGTTTTTTGTATGGGAGCCCCCCTTAAATATTAATTTTATTTTTAGTATTTGTTCTTTCAATGAAATTAGTTTTTAAGGTTTCGTACCCAAAGGGTAAAAACGGGACCCTATTACTGAGACTTCGCTGTCCGTCCGTCCGTCCGTCCGTCCGTCTGTCACCAGGCTGTATCTCAGGAACGGTGATAGCTAGAGAGTTGAAATTTTCACAGATGATGTATTTCTATTGCCGCTATAACAACAAATACTAAAAATAAAATAAAATAAATATTTAAGGGGGGCTCCCATACAACAAACATGATTTTTTTATCGTTTCTTGCTCGATACTAATAACGTTGCCTTATGTTGCATAGATAATGGTACGGAACCCTTCGTGCGCGAGTCCGACTCGCACTTGACCAATTATTATAAACCGCAAATATGCATTTGTCCCGTTTTGTATGAAATCTTCAGATCTTGGTTATATGCCGATTCGTATACAAATAGTCAACACATACTCTTTATTATTACAGCTTTAGCGAACTGTTATCTTATCTAAAGCATGGTATAATAAACGCAAAGTTTATAAACGATTATACATTGATAAAAACCGGTTAAGTACGAGTCCAGACTTGGACACGATGGGTCCCGTACTGTTATTATCATTGCATAACGATATCATGATATAACGGGATATGTGTAGGAATATATTTGATGATATGAAGACATAAATAATGAAAACTTCAGCTCTCTAAAAATCAAAAAATCTATAATCATTTATTCATGTAGGCATATTCTCCTTTTGCCAAAAAAAATAAGCTCCTATAATATGTCCAAAAGTTTTTTTCCCTACCACCGGTTCAGGACTTTCAATTCGCTGAGAAGAACCGGTGTAAGAAACTCAGCAGATATCGTTATGTTTTGTCATATTAATCTTTTTTTTTAATAATTATTACAATAGTTCTTACAATTTATATAAATTACAATTATAATAATATGTGTTGCTCTGGAACAATTTACTCCCAAGCTATAATGTCATTAACAATTTTATAATACGCCTTTTTACACAGTTTAGATTTTATAAATTTTTTAAGCTTACATTTATTTAATTCTTTCACATCATTAGGGAGTTTGTAATAAAAACGTATACCATGCCCCATGAAAGAGTTACTTATTTTGTGGAGACGACTAACATGCATTACAAGATTGTGCTTATTTCTCGTGTTAACATTATGATAGTCGCTTTTCTTTTTAAAGTGATGACTACCTATTACCGTTCCTTAGATACAGCCTTTTCCGTGTGGTGAAGGATTAAGAATACAAGTGTCATCACCCCTTCTCCTCCCAAGGGTGCTGTGAAAGTCAGCTAAGGGATATTGCACACAAATAACATCTTCTGTGAGAGACGGAAAACTCGAAAATAAATCCTGTGCCAATACGCCTGGTCAGCGTGGCACAGTAGACCATAATCCCTCCAAAATAGAGGATGCCCGTGCCCAACAGTGGGACGTAAATAGGCTGGAGAGGGAGATACAGCTTGGTGACAGACGAATGGATTATATAGGGTTTTACCTTTTTGGTTCGGAACCCTAAAACACATTTCCATTTTACTTTAAGATCTCATTCATGGATAAATATTTATATTTTATATGAGTTGCTTAGACTATTGAATATGTATCAACTATTTAAAAAATATATAACCCAGGATAGGAAACTAAATTGACTATAATATGCTATTTTTATTAAAAGAAGCGATAACTGAAATGCTGATTGTTGTATATTGAATGGCTGTAATGACAGTTAATGCTGGAAGTCTGTTTTAAGAGTATTTTGTAGTTGGAAAACAGTTTTGTGAAGATAATTTGTGTTATAAGTAAAACCGTCCCGAATCTTTAGCTAGTCCATTCTATGTGAAAACGTATTTCTAAGATAAACATTATACATGGATCGCTTTGAAAGGTCTGTTTGCTAAATTACATTTTCTATCATTATCAGGTTTCGTGGTCTAGTGGTATATGTAAAGAACTGGACCGCCCGCTTTGGACCACGTCCTCTGGTCCAAAGCTAAGCTTTGTTACTTATGTTATGGGTGCCAGAATACGGATAGAATACATATATTTTTTTCTAAATAGTTATATACCTAAAATACATAGAAAACACCCACCCAGACGCAGTACAATCATTTGTATGACAGTTGTAAATATACAACTAATGATTTTCCCGTGTCGGAAACGAACCCACGACCTCGTAAATAGCTGTCCGTTACATGAACCACTCGACCACGAGACTCGTCGTAATAATGATAAATTTTAAATTAATGTAACATAACCAATCAAAAGACACAGTAGCGAGTTATAAATGTTATATAATATAATTACGATTGCTTTAATTTTGCGTAACATGATCGCGCTCACATCAATACATGTCAAGTTGTTATCGATACTATATAATAAATACAAGATTACAACCACACATCAACTTCCAAAATACTTACACATATTAATTACGACCTTTGTCTCATGAACTCGTATATCATATTACGCTTTTTTCTCCCAACAGAGGCCATCGTGTATTCTTTTACTTTGTTCCAATTGAAAGTTAAAAGTAAAAAATATAGTTTTTAGGGTCCGTCCCATATGATAAAACGGCGATAGGACTATTTGTTGTTGTAGCATCGACTGATATACTATGAAATTGTCAGCCCTCTAGCTATCACTGTTACAGAGATACAGTCTGTTAACAGACAGACTCAGTAAAAACGTCCCATTTTAACGAACTCTAAAAACCGTAAAAAAATCGCTCTTCTACTTCCAGTTAGTACCTCATTTGGATGTTTATCTTATACACAGGATCTTAAAGGGCACCAGAGTAGCTATGTATATATAATGTGACCATTTTTTCTTTGACTAAAAACGGGACATCGGTTTAAAGGTACTTAAACTAAAATTAAATAAAAAAAATAACACTTTTTAAGTTATTCACAAAAAGCTAGTAATGTCATAAAATATTAGGTTTAATTTAAGTTATTCACAAAAAGCTAGTAATGTCATAAAATATACAAATATAGACGTCCACAATATGTTCATTACGGAAAATACTCTTTCTACTGGAGTTCGGTTTCTGAAAACGGGACAATTTTGCGTCCCAGAGGTAGTTTTGGGGGCACCGGGACTCGTAGTTGTAAAAAGGGACAGTCCCGTTTAAAACGGGACGTCTGGTCACATTATGTATATAATAATTAATATTAGTAAGTAATGTGATCATTACTAACTAATATTAATTATTATATTGGTACCAATCAATGCCACGTGACAACTAAAGTAAAAAATGAAAACAATTATGGCTTATTTTGATTAATTGACTCTCTCTCTCTCTCTCTCCAGCCCATTTAAGTACCTCTGTTGGGCTCGGGTCTCCTTCTCATTGGGAGGGATTCTGGTCTACTGTGCCGCGCTGACCAGGCGTGTTGGCACAGGGTTTATTTTCGAGTTTTCCATCTCTCACAGAGTATGTTATCTGTGTGGAATATCCCTTAGCTGACTTTTACAGCTCCCTTGGAAGATGGGCGGATGACACTTGTATTTGTAATCCGTCACCACACGGAGCTTTTTAGGAGGATTAATTGACTACATATTTCGTTTTTAACATTTTTAATCATTAAAATCGTTGGTCTATAATATACAGATTTGGTAATAAAAAAGCTCTGTTAACATTGCCGAATTGTTTAATTGACACTATCAATTTTCATATTTTAGTTAAGTTTTGTTGTACACGTAGAATCGGTGCCATTGCCATCATAATTTTATTTCGATCAGGTTAATCTGGAACATATTATTTATGTATCGACACTCAAGGTACAACCAAGGTAATTTGAGCTGAATATGGACAACGGAAATCTCTTTTTTTAAAGCGAGGATATCATGTCAGAGTCTAATTACCGTGGGTGTCATTCTCTGAAATATATCCTCAAAAACAAGATTACAAATAGCTGAGGTACCTGATTCCTTGGGGCTTGGTAGATTTAGAATAGTCATGTTACCATCTTAGATGTTTTAAGACATCATATGCGTATGCATGCACATCAAGCAAATAATATGCGCTAAAAGAATTCTATGGTCAAAACCTTCTGTATACCAACACCTGGGGTCAGCCTAATACATTGGACCATATAGAATTAACGCCATAACAGACCAAATATCCCACCAAATAACCATGAAGACAAAGTTGTTCTACTGCGTTTGTACAGAATTTTTAAAGAAAACGTAACAAAAATGTACATTTAGCAATATTTGGAGACAATAATTGTGTAAAATCAAAGTTTGGTAAACTGCTACCTCACGAATGTTAAAGATTTGATTGAGGTCTAACTAAATCCACGAAATCTATTATTACTCGATTAACTACTCAACAGAACAAGTATTCATTAGCCAACTTTCAATCTTCAAATTAACCGACTAAAAGAAGCTATAAGCCAAATAACAAATTGAGCTATAAATCCAGTGCAAGTGATTCGATTTAGATCAACTACCAACATTCAGATTAAGATCTGAACGTTTAAACTATAAACGATGATTCTTTATAGACACTAGTCTAATTCACAACAAAGAAATGCATGTTCCAATATCAATTTTCAATTATAACTGTAAAATATCGTTTCAAGACTCCCATGAAGATGGTAATGGCGTCTAAATTGATTCATATTGTAGTTTAATTGCAATAAACATCAAATAAACGCACGTAATAATTCAAATGCCAGTTATATTAAATGAGAAATAGTGCCGTAGCATGTTCAAAAAAAACATCGTTAAAAATCGCAAAAAAGCGTATCACAGATTAACACAACGGTGTCGGCACCACTTCTTTTTCTTTATATATAATATATTTCAAAACCAGTCGCCATAGGAACAAAAAATAATATTGACCTACATACTACGGACACATTTAAAAGGAATTTACACAGCCCGCCATGGTTAGAAATGTTAAAAACCGTTAAATTCTATTGTGAATAAGTAAAATCAAGCTGTCGTATAAGTAAAATTTAGCACTGTTTAGAGTATTAATCGTCATAATTTTTGACAAGTTTTATAATCACTCTTCAAGTTAATAAAATTGTCTGATTGTGGTAATAAAACATATAAAATATAGAAAGGCTACTATAATTTTATTAACACGTTGAAAAGTGTCGTCTTATTTTGTTCATTTTGTATAAGACATCAACACAGAGCGCATCGTTTACTATAAACATCTAATCAACATCAAATTGTTACAAAATTCCTTTGCGATGTAAAATTAGATATAAAATACGTCTGATAAATCTTTATCATGATAATAAATGACTGCTTAGAATCAAAGTTATTTGTAATAAAAACTTGTATATACTCGTACATCTCTCGAACATTTTAATAATAAAATGTGTCTGATCATCACAAAAGACAGGTCTGTACGCTTTCAATATATGGAGAGGTCATGACCCCTGACACTAAAGTAATCGCAAATATTCTACTACTAACAATCGTATAATATACCCCGAATATATAACAGAGATTGTCATTTTAAGAATCCATAACGACTATGCGATATAGTTATAAAAATCCACCTGTTATACCGGTTAATAATAAATACCTAGAAAAGCCATATTGCGCAGTGCCTTGAATGAATATCGATGTTTTCGCAACACTAGTCACGTAGCCCTTCTTGTGTTGTTGGCGGGTCATGGACAATAACGTCTATAGTAGACAATCGATTTAACAAATTTAATGAAGCGGTATGTAAAAAGGACTCGGTAGTTCATAAACCGACCTCGTCCCCACAAGATATTAATCGGGAAGCAATTTCATTTTATAGTCGATTCCGTTTTTTTTAAATTCTTGAATATTCATATTTTTTTAAGAGCGGAGTTCCGCAAAACTGACGAAAAAGTCGATGATTTTAAGTCAGTGTCCGATGGTCAATTAGTCGAATTGAGTGGTCGATTTATCTGATACCTACTTAGCGTCTATCGTGTCCCACTTCATGACAATGGTGCGGTTTCTCTGTGAGAGAACTGTGCTCGGTATCGTGACTGTTCGTATCAGCATTATCGATACCGTTTACAAATATTTCGACATAGCGATAACCATCACAAAATAGTGCTGCATTTTATTTTTATTTGAATCTCTTTAACATTATTAGTATTGTAATTAATATGCATATTTGTGTAATCAATTTAAGAGTTTCTCTTGTTAAAATTGCGGCTTTTTGGGTTTATATTTATCTATTATTATTTATCAACAGTTAATTAAACCGTATGTAAAGAAATTTCTACTTTCATTTTAACATATAGGAGATGGTACCCATTAATATTTAAGAATAGGTTTATTAATCTAATATTTAGTAATATCTATAAGTTTTAAGTCTGAGTATAGATGTATTTAATTACAAATAAAATATCTTTGGAAATGTGTGCCATATTAGAAAGATCAACATGTTGAATCGGATTCATTATTGTTTATTCAATAGCACGTTATCTTAATAGATAATGTTTAAAAGCGGCTACCGTAAAACACTTTATATTACAGTTTTGTTTTAATCTAATGGTGAATATTTGCATATTCTTGATTCATAATCCATAAATGAGAAGTGTAGGCCATAGTGGTAAATATGGCCATTCTACTTAAGCTTCTAATATAATGAAATTAAAACATAATTAACTATTTCAGGTAGAATTAAAAGTCACAAATAAGTGATACATGAAATGGCTACAATGGCCAAAAATGTTTGTGTCACCTAAATAATTATCATTATTAGATATTCCGTCTATGTATTTGCCTTTTCCGTGTAATCTTCGACGTTGAATACCTACCTTATAAAAAGCCATATAACTCGGTCTTATGATGTTTGCATGCGACGATATTCCACAATCCTAATTAAATGGTCACTGTACCAAAAATTGGGATGAATCTGGGATAAAGACCCTTTTACTGTCAAAACCGTCTTCTCGTTGTACAGAACTGCTTCTAAGTATAAGTTATGATACTTCACGTCATCAAGAGTTATGGCTATCAGACAAAACACCAACATATCTTGTATAAGCTAATTAGCACCAATATTAAAATTCAATTGACGAATCAAATCTAGTATAATATAATAAATATACTGTTCATAGCCCGGTACTCATCAATCGTACATCGTTAACATAACTGCCACCTTAATCATGATATAAAGTCGACATCGGCAGTGAATTTCTAGTCGGTTACGTAAAAATGAGATGCGGTTCACATAAATTTGATCGATCAAAATATTTTGTAATCATCGCAACAATCGATTTGTCATAACGAACAATGTAGAAACATTAATACATTTTTGGTGACTCGGTTTATTTAAATTTCTGAATTTTATTTTATATGTATGTTCTACTCCTTTCCAGATAGTTGAGGTCATTCTGCGGGTACGATACGGCCTTTTTTCAAAAGGAGAGTATTTTCAAGATTTCCGTCTCTCTCGAAATATATTTTTTGCTTTACTTTGCAACACCTAGAAATAAGGAATGTGGTGGTGGTACATGTATTCTTAATCCGTAACGACACAAAAATAAATATCTTTACCTATTATAAAACAAAGTTGTTATTTTAGTACCTATGTATTGTCCCTATGTGAGCTTATATCTTGAAAAATATTGTATTTAATGGCTTTTTTGTATCATTTGTTAAGGTTTCCAAATTTCACGCGTACGATGTAGCGGGGAGTAGCTAGTTTTCAATAAATTAACATTTCCTATTTGGATAAGTTCAGTTTTGCAAATACCATTGTTTCGTAATAGATCATAATGTTGTTATTCTGGTTTCGGATCTATTTGAATGTCTTTTCAAGGTTTTAGATGCAAATCAGGTTGAATCGTTACAATACTATCTGTTTACAATCGTACAATTGTTGGCATAAAAATTTGTTGTACGGCACAAGTTCGATAGCATTTAAAAAATTTTAAGGTTATGATAACCCAGGGTTGTCTATTGTTAGTAGGTAGGTATTTGGTATAGGTTTTCAGCGACTAAAGCAAATTTCGGTACGTGCTGAATAGCGACAAAAAGGTTTTATATCATTATTGCACATCCCTTGTTTCTATACTTGTGTTTTTTTCTTCTTTTTATACTCTTCTATCTGAAGTCATATTACTGCGTTCTCCGCTTTCTTTCAAAGCATAAGGAAAACTTTACAAAAAATCAAATTGTGATTTAGCTGATTTCGGTATTAAAATGTTTGTCCAGGGAAGGTTTAAACGGAGTGAAAATATTCAAATAATATAAATATGGCGAAGAAAATAAAACATTTCCATATTAACTGTCAATGAACAAATAAAACTGCGGAGCACATCTAGAAATATAACATATGAATCAATCTTATTATAGAAACTTAATTAATACATTTTAGTCCGTAATTGTATAATTTTAATTAATAACTACCTCATCACCAAATTCTGAAGTCAAGCGTTTCACAAAATTTTACATTTTTAGTATGAAAGTTTCGTTTTCTCTTTTCACTAAAGGATTTGGTTTCTTTTAATTGCGTAATTAATAGTTTTTGGTCGTATGTTATGCGCTTACTTCCATAGTTAAGAATTGATTAAGGATGTTAATTAAGATTTATTTGATACAATCTTTTGTTAAGTTATTAATGAAGATTAATATGTTAATTTCAGTCAAAGCTTAATTTAAAATAAAATAAAAGCTTAATTTTATGTATAAATTAGTGATAGTAAATTAAACGCTGGTACCTAATCTGCAGCTATTTTTACATGAATTGTATTCATTCAATAAGTAACCGAATAATTAAATTCTCCGACTTTCTTACTACGATACATACGTTTGCACAATTGACAACCCTAAAAATACCATTGTAAATATAAATTTGCATAAGCTGAAGTACATTATTGTGATCCAATCTTTTCTTTTGTTCCTAAGCTTTTTAAATTCGCGTCACATTTACTACTGTCTGGTCACTAACTCCACTGCATCTAAATACTGTAGTGGACGACTGCAATGCAGAAAACTAATCTAAAGAATTTCTGAAATTATAATGATTTAAAGCTATATAAAAGCAAAGTTACTTACAAGAAATAGTATTACGTAAATTAAGAAATTAATATTATGTACCTACTCGTCTCTTTCAGTAAAACTATTGCTTTGACTACATTAAAAAAAAAATCCACCCATTCACCAGCCTTTTTCCGTCGACTGCTAGACATAGGCCATAAATAGAACGCCACAACGCGCGGTTCTCCGCTAACTGCATCCAGCGGCCCCCGTGCCCGCGTATTTGACGATATCTCAGTCCACTTTATTGGGGGCCGTCCCAAACTGCGTTGTCCGTTACGTGGTCGCCACTTGGGGACCTTCCGGTGCTTACATTGCTTAATTGAATATTTTTCCTGAATGCTGGCATTTTTCTTTGATAAAAGAATTCTACTTTTGAATAAATTTATCTTCTACGAAGATAATTGGTACAGTAGGTAGCACGGCAGTAGTGACATCTATTATTAAGATAAAAAGATCTAAGTTAAAGTTACTTTAATATACGTAAGTAATTTGTGAGGTAGCTGTGGTAGATCAGCTAGATATTACACAATTTATGTTATAAGATATTAAATTTACAGTTATCACAGAGGATAGGAACGGAACATGTAATTCATTGGATAAAGGACTATTTTGACAACGTTTTTTTTATTTACGATCTCTTGTTTGTTCAACGTGTTATGGTGCGGCTTCATAAGCGTGTTAACAGGCATATTATCGGTATTGTTTTAAAACTAGTTAAATATCTTAATAATTAGATACTATAGTGGAAAAAGTGATCTCCATGTGCAGGCACCGTGGTAGCTTAGTTGGTAAAGCAAAGAAACGGTATTTCGAGGTCGTTGGGTCAAGTCCCGCTCATAGTGATCATTTCTTTCACAATAACTTCATTTGTAAAGTAAAAGGATAGCAAAAACTAATCAATTACTGTAGTTAAATATATTTTAATATCGTAACGTTCCTGTTTTAACGCTACTAACTTTTAACTTTTAACTAACGTACGTGCTGGTGTACCTGTTGCATTGTGCGAATGTTACTTAACAACTACCGCTATATCCATATCATGTATCCATCCAAAGGTTTCCTGGTAGAAATCGCTTTAAGCGATAAGGCCGCCCATTGTACTACATTATTTTAAGAATATCCTGTAATGTAAAACTAAATGGTGTAAAATTAATAATATAATAAATAAAATAATAAATAAAAATGTTCTACACAGACCTAATTTGTTGATAGGTCTAAAAGACGCCTTAGCTTAGCTAGCCTTAGCTATTACAAATACACTTTAAATTTTTCTACCAATGCATCTGTATGAGTCTGTCCCTCTATACATATATGCATGTATAAGTCTTTTCAAAGTCCTAACTAACTAGTTACTTAAGTTAGTTACAACAGCTTAACCATTAGTTAGTACACCATAAAGTACTTGCCTAATTTGGTGGCAATAACAGGTTTGTTTGACTCTTTACTTTTGAGTTCTGATTATTTCGTTGATTTCTAGCAGGGTTGAAAGATTTTAATTGAATTATCAACTATTTCTCGCATATCTCACATTATTGGAAAAAGGCGTGATGTTGATCGTGATGATTTTTACTATGTTTTAATAATCCTAACTCTTCTGAACTGAAACTTAATAGAACTAAAACTTTTTTTTAACAATAGCCCTATCTAAAAATTATTAGTACAGTAAAACTAGGTTAAGTGAGTCCTGGATAAGCGGGAAACCTCTAAAAGAGGAGCTCATACTTTGGTACCTACACTTTGGGATTGAATGACCTCTGTTTGTGGAACAATAAAACCTCTATAAAGAGAACTCGTATTTTTTTCGAAATTACTTCTTAGTAGTTAGTTTATTAAAATATTTCTAAGTGGAGTTAGCTTTAATGGTAAAAATACGTATAATCATATATCGTCATATCTCTGCAATAATTATAAGATGATATCTGCCAACCCTAATGATCAAGAAAAAGCGTAGCTAAACCGAGTTTAGTACGCAATTTACTTTTGCATTCGCACTGTTGTCTGTTTATTTGCGTATTTGTTTGTTTGTCTTTCTCAAGCTAAAAGTGCTTAAGTACGTTTTAGGATATTACCTTAGATGGATTTTACCCATCTATAGTTCTTTTAAAGATCTTTTATACTTTTTAAACTTCACACACGGTTTGTTTTCTAGGTTTAAAAGCAAGAAAATACACAAGCAAAAATATCTTTTACCTTGCTGAGAATATCTCAATGTTGAAGAACTATTGTGGTCATTTATAAAGTGTATTAAATATATGAAGTGAAAGTCAAAGTCAAAATGTTTTATTTCAAGTTGGCATGTTTTACAAGCTCTTTTGAAACGTCAGAAACTAGGTGTCTGTTCCAAACGCGAATCCTATGGAGAAGAACAGACAAGAAACCCCATGAATTTTTTTTCTCCTCATTTTTTTTCTTCAATATTATTTTACGTTGTTGGAGGGGTGTGAGAATGATGCCGATTGATGCTATCTAGACTATAATTACTAACTAATTTAGGGACAAGATACCCTTGTTAGCGCAAGTCGACCAGTCCCTATAGATAGATTCGTATAACGCATGTAATATGTATAAATTCTATACAAAATAATTAGTAAAACACTCAAATATTTGTCCTGAATGTCATTCAAATCTTTGTATTGCAGGCAGGATCATTAAAGCCAAAGTAAATAACGCCAGCCTAAGATAAGTCAGTTAAAAAACAAGCATATTGGCACTAACCGCATCAATTAACATCTTGAATATCAGACATTACACCATTTCGACGAAACATTACTGTCTGTTTGTATACTCCTGCAGTAAAGCCGTTGTTTAGAAAGTCTGCACCCAGTAAGTCTGTTTACTTCGGTATGCCATTATACAGCGTATATTCCTGTTAAAGTTTGCTAAACAAAGATATTGCAGCTTCTGTGAATTGTTAGGCAAACAGCAATATGTAAGTAAATTTCTTTGACATCCCGTATCCTTGGTCATATAGGAGATTTTTGTCTAAATATTTGCAAAAGAAGATAAATTTAAAAAGCATTGTTAAATAAAATATATACCGAAAAACGTAACTTTATCGTGTCTTGGATATACAAAAAAAATAATCTATTAAAAAATCGAGGTACAAGTTAACTCCAAGCTGGTATAAAATTGACAGACTTTACCAAAATGGCGTAAATCAACCTAATCTTCTAATATATAAAATTCACGTGTCACAGTGTTAGTTACCGTACTCCTCCGAAACGGCTTGACCGATTCTTCTCAAATTTTACATACATATTCAGTAGGTCTGAGAATCGGCCAACATCTATTTTTCAAACCTTTTTTTTTAGTATGGAAAAACAACGTTTGCCGGGTCAGCTAGTAATTCATAAAACAAACATTGATTGCAAAAAAATAACAGTTCATAAAATAAGATTTTAAAACGAAATTTGCAGAATACATGTTAATAATTCTGTGAGGAAAACTGCCTTAAATATCAGTAGTTATGATCAGGTAGTGAGCCTACTGGTTATTCTGACATTAACCTTACGACAAAAATGTCTCGCAAACCCCTAGTTACAACATAATTATAGAAATATGTAAAGCATGTCACGAAGCACCCGTTCAGTTCAAATAAACACGCATGAAGCATCATAACGAGCTCGTTTACACTTGAGGATACATTTAGCACATCCTCACAATGGTTATCGTTGTCAAGTAAAGGGTTTTGTAAACATGATGCGTCCGGTAGACTCTGCAACTCTGCATACAACTTATCATGTCAAGTACCTGTTGTTTTCTTGAGTTTTTTTTTAAATAGGGTCATTTTTCTCAGTAGCGTAATTCTGAATAAATGAGATGTTAGCCTTGAACACGTATGAAGTGTGAACCGTAAATACGGTCATGTTTACAGAGCAAATAGCCGTCACAAATAAATCTTGGTGTGGCAAATGCAATATTTACTTTAAATTGTGTCTTCGTTCATTGAGTAGAATTTAAATGAGTCCTAAATAATGTTGAAAATATTTCGAATAGCGGATAACATTAGTGTCCACTGTGATACGAGAATAATGTGAACAAACCGAACTTATAGTTTTTTAGGACCTTACAAGTTTGCTACTGCTTCTATTAATATTTTGCAGTCTCAGGCATAAAATAATGAAATATTTTTGCTACCCATTCATGATCATATTATTATCATCATACCAAAAATATTATGGTCTATCAGTCCTTAGAAATAAATGTCTTCAATTGAGTCATTCATAGTATTCATATTGCTGTTATTGAAAAAGTAACTTGCAAGACATATTTCAAAAATCATTATAGAATAACCTCAAAATTAGTAAAGACTGCTTTAAAAAGAAGCACTTAAAATCAACATTTCCTACAACATATATTGTCAGTAAAAACAAGTCAAGAAATCAATGTCGATATGAATGGTAAGACTACTGACAACCTTGCGCATTAATATGGGAAGTGCGCAAGCGCAATGGGGCACTTTCCACTCGCACCTGCTCTTTGACACGTAGGGAAAATCTGACCCGAACAGGTTCACTGGGTTTGAATTATTGAAACCTGCACAGCTTGTTGTAATCGTCTTGACCGTGAGATGTACAGAGATAAGGTAAAGATATATCTTGGAAGATTTCTACAACAGCTATTAGACTGTTTAAATACCCACCTTTATGAACGAAGTTTTTAACGCCATGGTCAATAATATTACAAAAAAAGTGTACCTATATCTAGATCTCATCATATATTTCCCAAACGCACCAAAAAAGCTGCAAAAATGCAAAGATAGAAAATATACGCGCTAAAATCCATTTATCATACTTTTATTTAGCAATTACAAGAAAATGAAAGTAGGAAAACAATACTAGGAAAATAAAACTGCGCGTTCAGTACAATAATGCGTTTAGGATATTGTTGGGGCTCCCTCGTTACTGTAGTGCATCAGGTATGTTTATGTTGGCTAATACTGATGACTTTTATACTATTATGCGCAAGCGTGCTGCCTCCATGCGGTCCAGAACGCAGGTGAGCCCGAACAGTATTCTCAACGTATTATCTGTTAAATATGACAGTCCCTTCCTAGCTTATTGGCAAAGCTTACATGTACGCATTTAATTCATTGTTTTTTTATTTAGATTGTTTAAATTTTATAATTGAGTTATGTGATTATTGGCAAAAACAGTAACGTACATAATATTCTATTTTATTTTTAATTTTATATGAAGTTTATTTTAACAAACTGCTGACTATTTTATATGACCTATTCTTATTTTATTATTATTTTTATTATAATTTTGATGGATTTTAATTTGTGATTCTGTCTGTTATGTGTTTAGTTTAAATTAAGATCATTTTTACAAAATATGTTGTGACATAGTAAGCACTGATTTTTAATTATATTATTTTATATATTAATATGGATTTAAAGTTATATGTATTTTAAATCTGAAATAAATTATTTTGATTTGATTTGATTTGAATATAAATATAAAAGTTTGTTCTTTTATATTTATATTTTTTCCTATACATCCTAACATACGTTTAATAAATAAACCAAAATATTTCATTTCTCTATTAAATAAATATGTTTACTGAAATTCTAACTCATTATTTGACCCCGGTTATTTCCGATTTCTAATGTCCCCAAAATATCAAATTACTTCAACTTATTCCATATAAAGATTCTTAATTATTATGCATAACTAATACTAATACATAATTAATATAAACTTTTACTAATTTTATAGTCATTTAACAACACTTTTATTGACATTTTTTTAATAATGTGTGTGTATACGTAAATGTCAGTATTGTTTACTATTAATTAATAATATTATTTATTATCACTTTCTCATTTTACTTGGATCTTGAGGTCAGACAAGCGGGTTTTTAAAGAACATCCTTGTTTCTGTAGAACCCCTAGAAGTAACTAACGAAAATTGCTATTTATGATATATATTGATGATATATATTTTGTCTTGATAGTATGTTAAAAAGATAACAATAGAGCAAGGTTTCTGTTACATCGATGGATTTTTAAAGTTTGTTACAAAAACAGCGTGCAATTGATGTTATTCTAATTGTTTCTAATCATATCTAATAATGTTTCTTAAACTAATATAAATTTATTTCTTAAAACTGCTAATCACACTTCAAATTGAAGTTAAAACAGCAGAAAATATATTTAGAGGCTAATACGCACAAAATTAGGTTAATAGTAGTTAAATAATATAGTTAAATGAAATCCAAAAGTAAGTTATAAGGTCGTTGTTGCGATCGTCCGGTCGGTGTTAGGAACTCGACGCAAGGTCACAAGTTTCGCTAATTACTAACAAAATATTGCAATAATGAGGAATAAGCAGTTTAACTATCCGTCTGACCCACTTATAAGGACATAAATTAAAAAAAAAAATTAATTAATTATAAATATTTTAAGACTAACAGATTGGCTTTTAATTGATGTTATAAATTTTTAAACACGTTAATGATTCGTGTTAACTTATTTGAATATTAATCCTGACCATCTTTTATTATGATAAATATGAAAGTGTATCCGCTATTCGATTACCTTTCTATGTGTTTAAAAATTTTATTTTTGCCATAAATATGTAAACACAAATACACATAACAAACATTCTTTATAAGAAAAGTTTTCTATTGGTACCAATTCTACGTGCACATCTAAACTAAACTAAAATATAAAAACAACTATGGCATATTTTGATTGAACGGCTGTTTCGTTGAGCAGATATTTATTTTTACTTACTTCGTCTTTATCGTTTTGTAACTTTAATCGTTAGTGTAATAACTCGCAGATTTTCTAATCAAAAAGTTCTGTTAACATTGCCGAATTGTGTTATTAACACTATCAATTTTCATTCTTCAGTTAAGTTTAGTTGTACGTAGAATTGGTACTATTGAGCAATTACACAATAATTCCTTCCTTCGGGGGGTGCTGTAAGAGCCAGCTAAGGGATATTGTTTTCAAATAGTCCTCTGTGAGAGTCGCGAACACGTCTGGAAGCGCGGTACAGTAGACTATAATCTTTCCTAAAGTGAAGGCCCATGCCTAACAGTAGGACGTTAATAAGTTAATGAGATAGACGGATAGATAGATAGATGGGTAAAAAGATAGAATAATTCGTCTATTTGCTAGACATAAAGGGTCATTATTAATAATTTTAACGATATACATTCCGATCTCGTTAACAAGCTGTTTAAAGCATATAAGTAGTTTTCTTAACAGAAAATGGCGTAAAAACATTACTTAGGTCACGCACGTTGCTATCAGTTAAAATTCCTTAAGTAACTACCGGTACTTCTAGTGTCGTCTGTCCACAACAAGACATGGCGCTATTACGTATCGCTATGGTCAATAGAGATTCGAGAATTGCTATTAAATAACTATTCTTCAGGCAAATGTTGTACGCATAATGTAAGCCAATAGTGATACCTAATTTTTACTTTCCTTTTTTAGGTTATTTATATTATTATTTCGTTCGGAATGTTTGGGAAATGTCTAAGAAAACTTACGTTTAAAATTTTTGTAGGACTAGCATTCGATTACAGACACAACTAATCATCTTTTTTTTTCAAATATGCTTGTCTCTTCATTAATTTAATATTTATATTTATTAATCGTGATCCAAGCAAGCCCAAGCCCTTGTCAAGGTATAAAGTTGGATGCAAGCGGCACATGACCGTGCCTTGTGGCATTCTATGTTGGCGGCCTATATCCTATATCTAACAGTGGACGAAGAAGAGTTGATAAATAGATGAAATCGTGATAAATTTATTTTCGCAACAGAACAGAATTTTATCCAATTTAAACCCAAGACTCAAACAAGGTTTATTGCATCACAGAAGTTGTAAAATAACAAAAATATCCAATTAAATAAATAACTGTTATGTTGGCGCATAATAGTATAATAAACTATATCAAACAGATGAACTCAAATAAATCAAAAAAACATGTAACAGATTACATATTCGTCTGCACATTTTAAAAGTGTTATAAATAATCAAATTTAAAATGATTAGATCGACTAACATTTAACGATGTTTTACATAACAGTCAACATACTATTGTTGTTTTATAATTGTTATAATTTTGATTTTTATTTACGTTTTTGATGAACTGTCTAAGAAATATGTTATAAATTTATATGACATCTACAATTAACATTATTCTTGCTAATATTATAAATACTAATATACTGTCTGTTTGTTACTCTTTCACATCGAAATAACAAAAAAAAAATTGTTAAATAGATAGTCTAGGAACTAAGCAAGGGGCAACTTTTAAATGCAAAAAAGAGTGAGTAGAAATTCCAAATACTACGCGTAGGTACTTAGCCGCGTTCAACAGTACCTAATCAAAATTAAAAAATATTAAGATAAAAAATTAAACAAATGTAGGTAAACCTTGTAACAACTGATCGTATAAGACACTTTATACAGACCATGGTGACTGATGTCTTAAAAACGTCGTAATTTAAAACAAATACACGCGTCTAAATACCTAAAAATTGTTTTTATTTATAATGATTGGAATAAAAATTAGGCATTAAGTCCGCCTGTACAATTCTTTGTATATAGTGTGTAAATAAATAAATATAAATAGATAATAAATAAAATGGAACTTAATGTGATAAATCCATTGAACTCGTCATTGTCTATGACACGTAATATCAGTAATTAGTGAGGTAACGGTGTTAGGTACTATCGACACCTTGCCCGTCGCAGATAGGATATCGGCGCGCCCATCTTAACCCTACACTGTGACCTCAATAAATTTCTTATGCGTTAGCGAAAGGCTATTAAGCGGTAAGGTATTTATTTTGGTCTACGTATTTATCGTGGCATAAGTATAGAGAACCCAAATATTATAAATACGTATACATAATAATATAAAAAAAATTGTAACTACGCTGATCACCTCATTTTGCATACTTTGTTAGTTCGGTAAATTACGAAAAAGACCGCAATATTAAAATACTGCGTACAAAAGCTACTAACTACATAAGGCTACGTAAAAGAGAGAAAATCTGCTGTTTCAAAAAGTTTTGCATATTCATTATCTATAGTTTAATGGTCTTATTTATAATGACTTATCGGACGTTTAAAAGTTCGCTAAAATAGGTTTGCAATTACTTATTATGAGTATTATGACAAACGTAGAACAACTAAATTATTTTAACTCTTTATTTACATAAAGGATAAGATCGGATAGCTATAACAGCTTAAATAACATTTCATTCTAAGCAATCGGGTTTCTTTTTATCCAAGTTCAATAAAGTCCGTCGGCTAATAAATTTTCAATTGCAGCTCAACACTGGCATCATAATAAAAACCTAAGCTAATAAACATGGATTTATGTTGCGTACAGCGGAACGCACATACTGTGCGCGGCTAAAAAGGGCTATGCTTTATAAAGGGAGGCCGGACACCGACCGCTCGCTCTATAAGTCGAGATGAGACCGAACAACTAACGGATAAACGTGACCTATTAATTACCGGTCACTCCACTAGAGATACAGTTTCTTACCACATTCAAGAAATTTACAATTTTTTGACTAAAAGCGCGGTTCATCTTGTACATGGTAATATCTAAAAGAATAAAGATATAAAACTACGATACGGTCTATTTATATACATGCAAACATCTGTATATAATTGCATATTAGCGAAAATCTAAGTATAGCTACTAGTTTGGGAACCGAAAACATACAGATGAATTGAGCACCTCCTCCTTGTTTTGAAGTCGGAAAAACAGGATTACAGCCACTTAATTTCAGGCTGTAAATATAAGTCCTATTTCAGATAAGTGTAATTCTAAGATAAACTAAAGCGAAACATAAAAGGAAAAAATGCATGTATGGTCTAGTTTGTAACAAAATCTAAAAATTTTTTTTTTATATTTATATTTCACACAACGTCCTCTGGTCCCAAGCTAAGCTTATTATGCTTGTGTTATGGGTACCAGAATACGGATAGAATACATATACTACTTTTCTTTTGTAAATACATACTTATAATACATATAAACACCCAGACGCAGTACAAACATTTGTATGACAGTTAAAAACATCACACAAATGATTGTCCCGAGCGGAAATCGAACCCGAGACCTCGTGAATGGCAGTCCGTTACATAAACCACTAGACCACGAGGCCCGTCATTTTGACAGACAGCTAGCTGTCTATTACTAAAGAAATAATTCAATTAATAACTATCTATTAGAATCTAATTACTTTTCCTTCTTACAAAGAGCTATCAAAAACGTACCTTACTACCTATAATTTTATAAAACAAATATCGCTTCATAAAGATATTATATTCAATAACCCTTTTGTAACCAGTTTACCCAGACATCTCTGTCTCGCTAATCAGTTAAAAATTACAGAATAATTATTCTGGGAATTGGCAGGTTGGAATACAAATGTGCTGATTATATGAAAGATAAACTCTTTACAGTAAACTTTTGCACGGTTATTGAATAATGATTTATGTCTGTTAAGTATATGACGCGGACACAACACACGTATATAAACATAATTAATCGAGAGAATATTTGCAAAATTGACTTCTAATTTAAATCATGCGTTATTACAACCATAGATGGTTGGATGGTAGCGTTTTTTTTATTATGCAAATAAATAATAGTCTAGTTTAAACCTGTAACTGTAGTTGTTGTAGTTGTAGAGTCGTTTAGTTAAGTTTGCATATAATGTATTTATATTTGGAACCACAGATTTAGTAGATGTAGTGGCTATGGCTACAGCACTGAAGCTTGAAGCCACTTGTGTCTATGATACACGCCACAGATGAATTTGAACCATAGACAGACCTCTTCAAAACAGAATACTTGTTTTATTGCTTGCAAAAATGACATTTTCACCTAGGAGGAGGTACGATTGAGCTAGGCTAAATAAAGCTTTAAGATCGATCGCATATGCACTATCTGCTAAAACTGTGTTTGGGACGTATATGTATATACTAGCTGTCCCGGCAAACGTTGTATTGCAATACTAAAAAAAAAGTTTGAAAAATAGATGTTAGCCGATTCTCAGACCTGCTGAATGTGCATACAAAATTTCATAAGAATCGGTCTAGCCGTTTCGAAGGAGTACGGTAACTAACACTGTGACACGTGAATTTTAAATATTAGATACTGGTCTTATTTTTAATGACTTATCGGACGTTTAAACGGAGATTTTATCAGAGAGATAATAAACGTTTTAGCGTAAAAAGACTATTATGAATAACAATTTTTGACAATTTTCGCGAACCGATTTTAGCGAACTTTTAAACCTCCGATAAGTAGTTATGAATAAGACCATTAGATAGCATACACTTTTTCGACTATGTTAACTCTGCAGGTTACATTCAATTTCTCAGTAAACCACAAAGTTAGTTGCACTGTATATTATTTATATACTATTTACTTATTAATACTAGTTATTTCTAGTCTAGACTAGTTTAAAGACGCTATAAATTTTATCAATATTAATAGACATTTACCCGCAGTACTAAACATTAAACATGTATCTAGGCCATATATGAATTGACTTTCCATGTTTATGTAAAACTACTTATCGTCACCTCATCTTGTTAGTAGTGGCAAATATCCTGTAAATGCTCTATAGATTAATTATATTATTAAGTAGCGTCCGGTTATAGTTCCTTTATGTCATTAACTTTCCTAATATAGATGATATTCCTAATATAGATAAATGACGCTGTTATTGGTAACTAAGTGGACTTATTGATAATGATACGTTATGTATATGAGATGGTGATATTCATGACATGGATAGATTCCGGTGTTTTCTATGATTCTGTTTATTCATTCATGGACATTTCTGATATGGGTACCAGAATACTGATATACTACATATACTACTTTTCTTTTGTAAATACATACTTATAATACATAGAAAACAACCAGACACAGTACAAATATTTGTATGACAATTATAAATATAACACTAATGATTGATGTAGTCGTGTATCGCTGTGGTTTGTGTCCAACAGTGGACGGAAAGAGGCTGATGGATGGATGAATGGATGTTTGTAGTAAGTATATGTATCCGATTTACGACTGTACTTATCAAAAGTAGCTGCAAAACAATACATTTCATTCTGCCTACGTCGGTGAGAACTTACAGGCGTGATTAATGACATAATTTTTAGGGTTCCGTACCCAAAGGGTAAAAACGGGACCCTATTACTGAGACTTCGCTGTCCGTCCGTCCGTCTGTCACCAGGCTGTATCTCAAGAACGGTGATAGCTAGACAGTTGAAATTTTCACAGATGATGTATTTCTATTGCCGCTATAACAACAAATACTAAAAATAAAATGAAATAAATATTTAAGGGGGGCTCCCATACAACAAACATGATTTTTTTACCGTTTCTTGCTCG
Source organism: Orgyia antiqua (assembly GCA_916999025.1). Taxonomy (NCBI): domain Eukaryota; kingdom Metazoa; phylum Arthropoda; class Insecta; order Lepidoptera; family Erebidae; genus Orgyia; species Orgyia antiqua. Next base: position 20,167,356 of record OU779864.1, read on the forward strand.
ATACTAATAACGTTGCCTTATGTTGCATAGATAAAGGTACGGAACCCTTCGTGCGCGAGTCCGACTCGCACTTGACCAATTTTATTTATCATATACTATGGCGGTCACAATTTAAAATGAAGAATGTTTAACTAATTTGTTAGTTCACACTTTTTATGTGATCTTTGAGTTCAAAATTAATTCTGTCACCATTGCTAAGTTATTTAGCTAGATGTTATGTCTAAAATAAGAATGATATATATAAAACATCTAGCTGTCTATTTGACATATTTATATACTAGTATGTAAATGTCGCCATACGGAAGTGGCACACATTTCACGGCACTCTGCCCACCCTGTTATTGTTATATGTATTAAGATACGTTGGCCAACTAAACTAGCAGACTATGACGATGCATCGATATATAAATACTACTAAGAGATGCGTGTTTAAATATTAATTATATCGTTTACAGAAACTTTATAATTGGTAAGTATTTTGCTTATAACTGTATTCATTATTGTCATGATCTTCATTAAAGACTTATCTACGAGTATATATACTAATCTATATTAATATTATGAAGTTAAAGGGTTTGTTTGTTTGAACGCGCTAATCTCAGGAACTATTGGTTCGAATTGACAAATTATTTTTATGTGTGATAGTCCATTTATTAAGGAAGGCTATAGGCTGTATAGCATCACGTTGCGACCAATAGGAGCGAAGCATAAGTGAAAAGTGTTGCAAAAACGACAAAAATTTTCTAAATTTCACGACGAAGACGGGCGACAGCTTGTTATTCATAATTTAAGAATTATCAACCCGAAATATAGTAAAAGCAAAAATATAACTCGAAGGGATTTAAAACCATTGTTTTACACAAACCTCTTAAACAGAAGTAGTTAATAGTCAAAAACCTCGGATACCTTAAACAACCCATTTATTAGAATAGAGAACCCATTTGTTAAAATACACTGGAAGGGTATTTGAAGAAAAGTCACGCAAGAATTTTTACTCTTTCTACAGAACATTTATTTCTATAAATTTCTATGTTTACAGCAACCACGGCAGAGAATGGGATGGTGACATTTGTATCAATCGGTAGGAAAATCCTATAGTATCTATAGTTACATAATCGATTTCATCCAATGAATCGCTATGCAACATAATCTGGGCTCTATTTCTAAGGGACGCTTGGTAAACAAAATACTCGATATAATTTGGGTCGTTATGCACGAACAATGGCTACTAATTGCAATTTATCGCAGTAATGTTCCACTCGAACTGATCGCAATGATGTTCTACAGTTAATACTGTAAGTAATTAGTTCAAATTAGCAAAGGCAATTGCGCATTAATCAAACGCTATATAATTTTCTATTTCATTTTAGAAGCAAATGAACATGGTTGAGCGCCAAATAAGACGAGTAAATAAAAAAAAAATATGTATGGACATTTTCCACAACGTCCTCTGGTCTCAAAGTAAGCTATATTTCTAAGCTTGTGCTATGGGTACCAGAAAATGTAAATACAACTATGTATTAAGTAAATTAATTTCTTGATAGTATAGATAAAAACTAACTTTAAGTAAACTCAATACACAAAAATTAATGAATGATTGCTTAAATAAAGGAATAAGGGCAGGTGAATGATGAGAAGTTATTTGTTAATCCTTACTAATTTATAAATGCGAAAAGCGGAAAAAGAACGGTAACGGACGGCAAAGTCAGAGTAATGCGATCCCGTTTTACTTTTTGATACGATACCCTAAAAACTCGTAGTCCGTACAACAATCCTATGAAGAATATACAGTGGTTACTTCCCGAAAATTTCGTAGTAGTACTAACAACCTACTTCTGTATACATAGATACATCGAAATTAAATAGTCCGCATTTTTTACCATACAACACCACCTACTTAAGACTAAATAAATTATTTTGAAAGCGCATTAATATCTCCATTTCTATCCAGCACACAATCTTGTTTGAAGTATGACCCAAAATGATGGCACATATGCATATACATTATAAAATTATAACATTAAAACCATAATAAATATCATGAAAGTTAACCTAAATGTTTTTGGACGAACGTAAACAAACTGTTCATATTCTTGGCAACTGCAATCTATTTTAAAAACAAATATGCGCTTTAATCTAAGTCGTATAAAATTTGTTGCAATATTTAATATTTTAACTATTGAATAACACTTCGAGTTATAAAGCAAAAGAAAGAAATATTATTCAAAATCTTACAATTGAAGGGGTTTAACAGAATGTCAAACACGTTATACTCTGCTGGCTATCATAAAAGCATGTTTACGTAAGTTTTTTCGACCTATATTTTAGAAGCTACATAAAAGTGCAATAGATACTCATGTGTATTATAGCAAATATGGATGAACTATGACAAATAAATAAATAAATATTCATAGACATTTCACACAACGTCCTCTGGTCCCAAGCTAAGCTTATAATGCTTGTGTTATGGGTACCAGAATACGGATAGAATACATATACTACTTTTTTTTGTAAATACATACTTATAATACATAGGTACACCCAGATATGATAATGAGGATATGAAAAACAGAGGAGATAATCACAGATATGACATAACAAAATAACTATGTAATTAAGAGGGCACGATACCAAATTCTTCTGTGAGAGACGGAAAACTCGAAATTAAACCCTGTGCCAACACGTCTGGTCAGCGCGGCACAGTAGACCATAAGCCCTCCCAAAGTGGCGGAGGCCTGTGCCTAACAGTGGGACGTAAATGGGCCGGAGAAGAAGATACCAAATTATGCTCCATACAAAAATATGGGTATCGTACTTTCCTTTTTTTTCTTCGCGAAATTTAAAGCGATTTTAATTGTTTCTACGCTATATTATAGATGAAGAGTATATCTATGCTTCTGTCACTTTCTTTTTTTTAATACACAATAACTAAAAGAAATATCACCATCCGAAAACCCCGTGTTTTTCGGTTTTCTTTAGGTAAAGTTGCAGCGTCTATCACACATATTTGGTAACGATTTACCAAAAAAGAAAGTGATACAAGCATAGATATACTCTTCATCTATAATATAGCGTAAAAAGAATTAAAATCGGTTTAACTTTCGCGAAGAAAAAAGGGGACTACGAAACGTCTTTTTTTAAAGAATTGGGTGGTAAAATCTGTGTCAGCTATATTTGTTCCTTTCAGCACGGTGCTCGGGAACAGGGATAGCAATACCTAAGGCAAATACCTAAATTAGGGGTACAGTACCCTCTTAAAGACATGTAGCGTAGGCCTCAAATAATGTATTAAGGGCAGAATACAGATAATAAGTACTCTTCAAAAATCAACTAATTTTATTGGACCGTTACCGAAACTTTAAGTGAACAGCAGAGTCGAAAAACAATTTTTTTATTTAGAATTTAAAGTAATTAAACTTTAAGAAAAGTATTTAAAACTTGCTTCTTCAATTAATTAACTTGCTACTAATAAATTTCTAAATTAAATGTTGTAATTTCAACTTATAACGGGAATTCTATAGTTAACGCAGATTCATCATGTATGTTTCGTAGCGCAATGATTAAATGGGTCGTTTTTTACGATTCCCGGCAGTCCATATGTTACTGTTTCCTAGAATAACCGTTTTGCGAATGCAGCCATATGGAGTAAATATAAGGGTAGATACACACTTAATAGCTATTTATTTATTGATAATTTTATTGTATAATTCACACAACGTCCTCTGGTCCCAAGCTAACTTATATGCTTGTGTTATGGGTACCAGAATACGGATAGAATACATATACTACTTTTCTTTTGTAAGTACATACTTATAATAAATAGAAACACCCAGACGCAGTACAAACATTTGTATGATATTTAGAAAAATCACACAAATGATTGTCGCGAGCGGGAATCGAACCCGCGACCTCTTGATCGGCAGTCCGTTACATAAACCACTCAACCACGAGGCTCGTCAAATATATATAGAAGTTGTGCTATCTGTTATCAACTGTTGACTAGTGAGTACAATGTAATACAATGCCTTTCGATAAAGACGTCGAAAACAAACATGACCGGAGGCATACTACATTGTATCTACCATCATCGAGGACAAGATAACTTTACATAATTGTAGTCGAACTTCGCTTACAGGTAAGTTCGTTTAACTATTCAATTATACTGTAATTTAGTATATGACAGGGTATGAATCTCATTACGTATTTATAGTCGATCACCTTTTTATCACGCTTTAATAAAATTTAATTTCGTGCGTATATATTTTGTATCCTTACAACAGTATCTTTCCGAATGATTTTCACCCACTTGCAGTTGGATTGATCTGAAATTTTGCACACATAGTATTTATTCTAAGGACTAACAATTAGTTACCACGATTTTCAAACGTGTTTTATAGATTTTAAACCAAGCCAATTTTCTAACGCAACTACGAGTATCTGTTGCCCGCAACTCCGTATGCGTGGAATTTTGAAAATATTCCCCGTTTTTGCAACATTTTTCACTAATGCTTCGCTCCTATTGGTCACAGCGAAATTTTATATAGCCTATAGCGTTCCTTGATAAATGAATTATCGAAAACAAAAATAATTTTTCAATTGGAGCCAGTAGTTCTTGAGATTAGCGCGTTAAAAAAAAACAAAAACCTTTTCTGCTGTATAGTATAAATAATAATGGGACAAAATCATTCGCGTACGAGTCCAAATCGTACTTAGCCAGTTTTTTTTGACGAAGCAAATTTTATAACAGTACTAGCTGACCCGGCAAACGTTGTTTTGCCATACTAAAAAAAAAAAAAAAAAAGGTTTCAAAAATAGATGTTGGCCGATTCTCAGACCTACTGAATACGCATGTAAAATTTCATAAAAATCGTTGAAGCCGTCGGAGGAGTACGGTAACTAACACTGTGACACGGGAATTTTATATATTAGATTTTAGTTTCAATAATTATGTTTTTAAAATAAATTATCTTAGGTGTTTGAGTATATGGCAATTGACAATGCCATTAGACGCTAATGAAATAATGATACTACTATTCTTATTCTTCATCTAAATTCAAATGCTTTTTTTAGTTCCATATTTGAAAAATAAATATTGCAATATAAAATAATTTGCATACTTAATAGTAGGATTAATGTTTATTGCAATAATATATTTTCAGTTTTATCTTATTAGGAGATTTTATCAATTTATTTTATTAAATTAACATCTTAAAACATCACACATAATGAAAAACACATTAAATTAATTTTAAAGCTAAACAATTAATTATAGCGCATCACGTAGTAAATCAAGTCGGTCCGTTGCTCCATTTTAATGCATATTTTGTAATAATATGCATACCTATAGTAATAAGAAAAAAAGTAGGAAATGAAAAAATAAGTAATGACTAATATATTTTTGAGGTTCAACTTTTTGCAAGGAAATCCTTCTTACAAAGAAAAAAGGTTGATTAACAGAACTTATTTCGTTTTCTTTTTATACGGAATTCTTAAAATACATAAAATTCGAAATTCAAATTTGTTCTACAGACTAGTCTATTTTGACAGTTCTGTGCATTAATAGATTTCTTTCTTTTTGTTGTGTAAAATGTCCATGAACATTTATTATTATTATTTATTATTTTTAGTCTTATTGAAATAACTGTATACGTATTAATGTCGGTTTTAATTAAATTACAATGCAACACTATATTTCTATGCAAGGATATCTATTTCATACAGTTATTTCTTAATTAAAACTAACTAAATTTAGGAATAACTGTATTATTACGTAGAAATCACTATAATAGCCAACATTTTAAATTAAATCGTAAATGAGCAAAATATTTAAAATTTATTAGTATTATATTTTTAAATGGCCCGTAAAGGAGGTATATAACCTGTTATTTTTTTTAATTACCGCAATATTTTTGTAGAATTTTAATTTAGTCATCTAAAAAATAAAATAATAAAATCTTAATCTACTAAATCAAAATATCTACTTAAAATTATACGAATTAGTTATTAAGCAAAATTTAAAAAATATATTAATAACTAAATAACTACATTAAACCAAATAACACACGGACATAACAGTTCACTTTGTGTAGGTTTAATTACATAGCTTTATCGTAAATCCTACTAATATTATAAAGGCGAAAGTTTGTATGTATGGATGTTTGTTACTCTTTCACGTAAAAACTACTGAATGGATTTGAATGAAACTTTACCACAATATAGCTTATACATCAGAATAACACATAGGCTACAAATTGGCTGGACCGATTTTGATGAAATTTTATTTTATACAGAATTGTATGGCAAAACAACGTTTGCCGGGGCAGCTAGTACTTTATAAAAGGGTTTGAAAATCAAATTAATTTTTCGCGCCATTTTATTGTCACGAATAAAATTTAAATTTCTAATTACGTTCTAATTTAGCGCTTAAACAGTGCTTCCAGCCCGATTGAATTTCTGTTAAGTCAAAGCACACGATTCCAGTTCAGTAGCCCGAGAGTGTCCCGGACGCAAATATCCGACAGGCAAGGAGCAGACAGAGAGGTAAAACAAAACAGCGCCAGACTGCCGGTATTGATCTGTCTGGAGCTTTAAACATAGAACATGCAGACAGGGGCATGGACTAAATTATGTAAAGCGAATTACAGAACAGAACTTATTTTTTAATACATTTTTTAAATTTATTTAATTTTTTTACTTTTTAATTTCACGCTATAGTAATAGTTTTATTAATATAGCGTTAAATTAAATTATGTTTCGGATGGCGGGACTCGTGTTAGTGATAATGGTTTCTGTGAATAAGATCGTCGTTACGTATCCATAGAAGTTAAATTGTATTATAAATACAACATTATACATTGCGTAGTTATGGATATCGCCAGATAATAGTTAACTATATCATGTAGGTATATATAGAAAAACAATAGTAACTAATATATTATGTTTATGTATTATAGGTAAGTATTACACATAATCTAAAAACGTTATTATCACATAGATTAGGATTGGATTTATGATTGGGTTATCGTGTAAAATGCCTAGGTATATATTTTTTATTACTTAGGGCCACTCTTTTTTGTTTAACAGTACAATAAAATAATAAAACGCTAACGAGATGAAAAAAAATGTCTTTCTGCGTATTAAGTTTAATGAATTTTATAATTTTCTTTATCAGACAAATTATATTAACAAATCTGCTTTCAATACTCCATTGTCAAATCCTTTGATTTAAGAACAGTACAAAGGAACAGTTACAAAATTAATATCTCACGTACTCTTTTGTGAAGGAGCTCATAAAATATTCAATAACCGTGTTTAAACAAATAATTTCGCCAGCTTTATGCACTTAAATGCCAAAATAAACGGTAATGAGTAAAGTCATAAACACTAAAACTGAACAAGACTCTGTTTAAATAAAACTGGACATGAAACCACTTCGACACTTCCTTACATGAAATTAGCTCTGTTTATTATGCTATAAAATACCAGAACAACGTGATTTTTGGACCTCATATCTGGAATAATTATAATCAATGATACCTAATGTGTGAAGTGAAGTATAAAACACATATTTTTCGCAAAGCCCTTTTTGACACCCTCAATAAAAGGGCTGTGATATGTATAAAATGAGTCTGAAATTGCGACTGTGGTACCGAAATTACCATTTTTTTATATGCTATAAGGATATCCCGTACCTATTCCAAATATATTTAATAATTAACAGAATTAGCACATAAAATAAAACAAAGACACAGTACGCATAGTCACACAATTGAAGTCAATACTATAGTAAGCATCCTCTGAGTGTAGACTTTGTTTGGACTATTGTATAGTTCTTACAAAAATGGTACACAAATCTTATAGAAAAAAAAAATTGCTGAAGGATTTTGCAAGCTCAACAAAAGTTGAAAGCGGCACGTGTGCATGATTTATTTCGGTAAGCAGGTCGGTGGGTTCAACGACCGGCGCGTCGCGACGTCTAATAATAATGATGCGCAAGCGCAGCCGCAGGTGCAGTGCCTTACTGCGAAGGGGACGGACAGTGGCTTAGATGGAAATAGATGACAAAAATATTTACTTACATTTTACTTTGATGTTCACGGGAATCGGGTGTCAACTTTTATTAGCGATATGACATTGACAGTAAAAGAAGTATTTAGGGATATTTATTTTTTCCTTTAACATGCTAGCAAAGGCACATTACTAAATGAAACCATATTTTTTATGTATTTACTCCGAAACTAACCTCTCTACATAAGGATTCTATTAAGGTAAAGCGAGATAAGTCTCCATACACAAAGCGTGAGAATTAGAACTGTGGTGAATCAGTAGAATAGTGAATGTTTAAAAGCGAAAAATATCAGTACGAAGACATACTGCTAGCTCCATAGTGCTTACTTCTAGCAACTTCACATGGGCTTACTGATAAATAATTAAGTATTATTAAAAAAAATATTGGTCAAGTGCGAGTCGGACTCGCGCACGAAGGGTTCCGTACCATTATCTATGCAACATAAGGCAACGTTATTAGTATCGAGCAAGAAACGGTAAAAAATGTTTGTTGTATGGGAGCCCCCCTTAAATATTTATTTTATTTTATTTTTAGTATTTGTTGTTATAGCGGCAATAGAAATACATCATTTGTGAAAATTTCAACTATCTAGCTATCACCGTTCTTGAGATACAGCCTGGTGACAGACAGACGGACGGACGGATGGACGGACAGCGAAGTCTCAGTAATAGGGTCCCGTTATTACCCTTTGGGTACGGAACCCTAAAAAAAATTGGTCAAGTGCGAGTGGGACTCGCGCACGAAGGGTTCCGTACCATTATCTATGCAACATAAGGCAACGTTATTAGTATCGAGCAAGAAACGGTAACAAAAATCAGTTTTTTGTATGGGAGCCCCCCCTTAAATATTTATTTTATTTTATTTTTAGTATTTGTTGTTATAGCGGCAATAGAAATACATCATCTGTGAAAATTTCAACTCTCTAGCTATCACCGTTCTTGAGATACAGCCTGGTGACAGACGGACGCACGGACGGACGGACGGACGGACAGCGAAGTCTCAGTAATAGGGTTTCCGTTTTTACCCTTTGGGTACGGAACCCTAAAAAGGTTAAACCGATAATAAGTGCTTTTGAAATTTGAGGGTTTTCCTCGATTTCTCAGGAGATAACCATCAGATCCTGACCTGGTGGCAATGGGACCAAACGGAAACGAACAGCTTTCAAATAAAAGAAGAATCATTAAAATCGCTTCGCCCGTTAAAAGTTATGAGGAAACAAACATAAAAAAATATTAAAAAAATCATACACACGAATTGAGACCCTCTTTTTTTTAAGTCAGTTGAAAAGATATAAAAATTGCTAAAATAAGACTTACTTGGCAAAAATATTTTCATTGCAAAGGAATTTATAGTAACAGTAAAGTTCAGTTCATTAAAATTAGCGCCCGTAATATCTTGTAGCGAATGGTTACAATATTATTGATAAAATCTATATAAAGTTAAACATAAAAATACATTTTAAATGTATATCATAGCAACAGTGAATACCATATTCAAGAAATAAAATTATATTATTCATTATATTTGCATATAGACCGGGCGATTGCGAAAACTGATATAGAAAATATTATAAGGGAATTTATAAGGGAAAATAATATTATAACAAGTTATATTGTTCGTATCTGTTTTTCTATTTAATCTGTGTAACGGAAACTTAAAACGCGCGAAAGGGATTTTCTAAAAAAGAACTGCCATTGGCATACGTCGAATTATTCTGTAATTTTGCATATTTAAGGACAGTTGACAGAGCTTTTTAAAAATAAACTGGGATTTTAGAACCATCTTGCGTTTCAGAGTGATTTAACTTAGTTTTTGACCTAATACAGATTCGAAGTTCAAAGTCGAAGTTTTGTTCACGAAAGAGAGGAACCGTATATCTTAAAGCATTAACCTCCTTGAAAAAATGAGCTGACTAAAAAAGCAAATTTTTAGACTGATTACTAATTAGGACAGAAGAAGAATAATGCAGATGAATTTTCCAAATGCGAATGATTAGACTACTGTTTGATACATGTTGTTTCTGTCTATCTTGGCCCGTAGGGAAATAAGCGTGATAGTAAATAAAGGCTCCATAGTGTCTGCTTACGCCCATGGTTAGAGACGTGATGGTATGATGATGATAATAAGTAAATATGACATATCGACATATCAGCCCACAATCTCAAAGCATATAACTCGGTCACATTATATGTATACCGCTAATTTCCCATATCATAAGCACCAGTTAGAGATATGAACCGGATAATTAAAACCAAGTATTGATGCGTACACGATTGTAAACCGGTGAATACATGTTTAATTACGCCGGGTTCTCAACATTACTTTTTGTATTATAACTAGACGCAGTGATGCCAACTCCGGGGTTTTCCCCCCAAATTTATTATATAGGGATTTTTTAGGGGGTGAAATTTTTTGGGGATATTTTTTGGGAAAAAATTTTATTTGTATTTTTAAAAAATTTTGACTATTAATTAACTATTGCTATTAACTAATTTCTTTATTGTTTTTATTTATTTCTTTACTTATATTGTAATGAATAAATACTTGGTCCGTCGTTGGGGAGTTTTGTTTTGGATTTAGTGGTTTTTGAAACTGCTTTAGGGGGAAAGTTTTCAAACAGTTGGCGACACTGACTAGACGTAGTATTTAAGATGCACCCAATTCATTTTACATATTTACTTTTGTTTAAGAAATCACTAGGTATAATATGTATAAAAATATTAACAGTTTTCTGTGTAGTGAAGGATTAAGAATACACGTGTCGCCATTCCATTTCCTTCCAAGAGGGTGCTGTATAAGCCGGCTAAGAATGATTGCACACAGATAATAAGTACAAGACGGAAAACTAGAAAATAAACCCCATGTCAACCCACTTGGTCCACGCGGCACGGCAGGCCAGAATTCTTTGCAAAGTAGAGGAGGTGCCAACAGTGGGACGTTAATGGGCTGGAGAGAGAAAGAGAGAGAGAGAGAGAGAGAAAAGCTCGATAGACAGTCAAAACTGCTGCAATCCCTTCAGGTATTATTACTCATATTATGATAACAATTCCGCAAGTAATCTTAACTAATTATTTACTTTGATAAAAAGGCGCTAGCTTTATTTATTTCACACAAATCATTTTACACAATTACTTGATATTTATTAAAGTGTAATATTTGATCAAGAATATAAATGATGTCTGTTAACTATTTACAATATGTTGATGACTATGTATCGTTCAGTTGATCACAAACCTTTGCCAAGCAAACTGTTCTTAATTGTCAAGATGTCAGCCTAGTAAATGCTGTTCCGCATTCCACGAATTCATTTATGTATTCTGTATCTAATTGCTTAATAAAACTAACATCTCTATTTGTAAAACTTAACTTAATTCATAAGTAAAAAAATATATACTTACTAATATTATAAATCTAAAGAATTTGTTTGTTTGAACGCGCTAATCTCAGGAACCGCTAGTCAGATATGAAAAATTCTTTCAGTTTTGGATAGTACATTTATCGAGGAAGGCTATAGCTTTAACTATAACGTCACGCTGCGACTAATAGAAAAGTAAAGCATCCGTGAAAATGTTGTAAAAACGGGGAATAATTTCTAAATTCCACGAGTACGAAGTCGCGGGCAACAGCTAGTTTACGATAAAAAGATCCTCGGTTTAGTAAGGCAGCTAATTTGTTAAAATGAGTAGTCATTCATTAGAGAACATTTAAAAATATGGATAATTATAATGGAGATAACTGAAAGTGATTAACTAATAATTACAAACTCTTTATATGAGATCGACTAAACCTCTCGAGTTTACTGCAATTAATCGACTGACTAATAATAATTAAAAATAAGGGATCAATCGATATTCAACTTTCTACATTTAGTGTTAATATTATTCAAATTGAGTAATCACAAAAATTTGGTTCTACTTACTTGTTCAGTCTATCAGTTTATATATTATTACATCGTTAAATTTCAAGTTTCATATATAAATGGTTAACATTCGCCCACACCAAACAACTTTCTAAACGCGGTTTAGTAAAACATACAGTTAATTAGTCGATTAGTGAATCGACTATTAGGCACATGTTAGTTGACTATGCAACTCCCCTAACTGTAGGGTACCTAATAAGGTGTTTTATGACTTGTTTTGCTCGATACGACTTTGCAAGCCATTTATAGTTTAATAGATTTAGTTACACAATAACAAAACGTAGGACAGATGTCTGTGAAAGCGATAAACCACATGGTAGCAGGCATTGTAAGGGATTCATAAGATCAGTAACCCTATGGAACTTGTTTGACGACATCAAGTACGCCGTATGTATCATATTGTTGAATGAACAAGTACTTCGATGATATTGATATGACGACTTATTACATCCTCACGAACGTACCTTACCGATATAACATTCTACCTCTTGCTAAATCGAATATGGCATAATGGAATAATTATTGGAGGCATATATTTTGCATCAAATCTATATTTTAATATTAAAAAGCGGAATAATTTGTATATTTGTTTGAACGTGCTAATCTTAGGAACTACTGGTTCCTATCATTTATCAACGAAGGCTATAAGGCTATTATAACATCACGCTAGACCAATAAGAGCGAAGCGTTAGTAAAAAATGTTGCAAAGCGGGGAAAATTTTCTAAAATCCACACGTACGGAGTCGCGGGCATCAGCTTATGTCTAATAGTTAAACAAGGATCGATCTCAATCAAAGATTTTATTAGTAGGGGTTTAAAAGTTCGCTAAAATCGGTTGGCTAAAATTATCAAAAATTGTTATTCATAATAGAACAGTCCTTTTACGATAAACCTCTCCGATAAAGTTATTGTTTAAACCTCCGATAAGTCATTATGAATAAGACTAACTTCTTCTCAGTCCTAGGCCATTTAAGTCTTATAATTGGGCATGGGTTTCGTTCGGTTTATCAAGATATTTGGTCTACTTATGACACACTGACGCCTGCTCAGCGTATGGCACACGGTTTCTTTTAAGTATTCCGTTTCTTACATAAAATATTATTTACTTACGTCCCTTAACTGGCTTTTATAACAATCTGGGGAAGAAACGGAGTGGTAACTCTAATACCCGTAATCTTTCACCACAGATCGACTTATAACTACACAGTAGAAAATAAAAAATAGAACAGGATGGACGTAGGAGCTATCAAGAAGCCCTCAAGCAAAGGTGCGGAATTGCTGTGCCATATTGTCAATTAATTGATATTGGACATTATTTATTAGTCTAGTTGGAGTGTTATGTGGTGGCTATTGTTAGTTAGGGTCACTATGGGACTGACATATTATTATAACAATAAAAAACCCCACAAAAAGTTTAAAAAAAAAAAATATACGAGTATACATAAGTACATAGTATCAAAATACTCAGTGCATTATGATTATTATTATGAATGGACTGTTCTCAATGAATGTTTAGTAAACATATAACATAACTCTTTATTTCAAATATGTAATATAAATACGTTAAAGTTTTAAAAGATTTTATAATATTAGATCGTTTTTCTATTAACAAACACACTGAGTTGTAAATCTTAATTTATTATGATTGACTGTGCAGATTATTTAAATACATCTATCTCGTATTAATAAATTCCTAACCTATATTTTTAAAACCATGAACCGGTTGTATACAATATATTGGTGGTATATGAGTTTTTAAAATGAGACAGTACTGTTAGCCATCCTTGATAAATTAATGTGTGGGTTTATGCAGAGATCTGTCTGAATCGCTAACAAAACTAGCACGGACATAATTTATATATATCTCTTGGTTTTTTAACAACTGTAAACTTAGCAAGATAAGATTAGCTTTAATTAGTTCCTAGTTTTATGTTTGCGATAGCAATTTTTTTTTAAATTTCCATAACGTAACTAGAACTAAGTTATTAGAATTAATAGTGATCTATGGAAATTGAAAAATCTGGTCCTATGGTATTTAAAATTTCGTAAATATTTATGAAACGTTAACTTAAACGCGGAATTAACCATTCCAAGATTAGCGTCAGCCTATTAAGGTGACATAAATTATTCATTTAAATAGTCATGGGAACTGACCGCTACAGACAAAGTAGTATAAAACTATAAAAATAAATAGTAACATCTTAATTGAAAGTGAACGTAGGCGCACCTGTGACGCTTAACCGTGTCGAGTCGACGGTCTGCACTTTTCGTCGGGTCACTGTGACGCTGTATACCACCGTTATACATTTTAAACATAGAACACGGAGCTTACGAAATATTAAAACCTTTTTTATAAATAAGAACGTTGCGTTTCTGAACGAAACTGTATCTGTCAACGCAGAATCTACCGGTGAGTATGACTCATCTTATTCTATCACGAGTGAAATGAGCGAACGATGGACAGGACAATGTGTACAGAAAAACGACTCAGGCACAAACTGCATACACGCAAGTAAAAAAAAAATATCGCACTGAAACGTTCACCGTTGCACAGACATGATTGAGTAATAATGCATGAATTATTTACGATGTGGTAATTTCTTGACCAACCTTTTTAGGTATTAAGCGACGAGTTTGGTTGTCTTAACTCATACGAGAGTTACGTTGGAGGCGTACTTTATGTCCTATAGTCATAACATCTGTTTGCTCACAAAAGATTTATGACACATAATATTTTGCTGCCAGTTTTATATTTCTCGCTCATTGTGTTGTGCTAAGCGGTATTTCACAAGGTCATCATGCAGATGGTGGCCCGTTTTGTTTAACATAAATATATTTGAATAGGTAAACCATGCTCTGAAAATCCCATTTAGAAGTTTATGCAGCCTTGCGGATCTTAATATTTTCCTATTCGAATCATTAAGTATACTAAGTTTATGAGATGTTATTAATTTTAGTATACAGTACATAATATAACGTAAGTTGTGTCTATTTTAACTTCAATGAGATACTTGACCTCGACAAAATTACCCATAAATGGCAAAATTGTTGGGTGACCAACGAGTGACCTACAAGACACAGATGTAATGATCGTCCACATTTGGGCACAGACTGCCTACGAATCCCTTATGAAATGAACTTTTTGGACTTGATTTATGATTAAGTTCGGCGCCATTACAGTTCTTGAATTCTACCATAACTAAAGAGTGTTTTTCTTAGCAAATTAATATTTTCTATGGAATGTTTAACTATACATATATGCATATTTTATACGAAAACCATTAAAATAAACTTAAAGTTCAGATGCAATCTTCACCATGTTTTATGTAAAATCAGATAAAATCCATTCTTTATGTCACATTTTTATCGATGTCACGACATCTCACATCATAATACTTGTAGATGCTGATGAATTTGACAAGGGCTTTTCCAGTTGGATTAAAAATTATACAAGCACATGCTTAATCTGTGGGCGGCGCGTTGGCGTTTGGCGGGAAATCTAAACCATAAATGTTACGTTTACAGCTCGCGCAACCTGTCTACTGCTTTTTTAGGGATTCATACCAAAAGATAAAACAGGACTCTATTACTGAAGACTTCGCTGTCCATCCTTTACCAGGCTGTATCTCTGAAACGGTGATAGCTATCGAGCTGAAAATTTTACAGTTTGTGTATATTGGTTAATGCTGCAACAAGAAATACTCATAATCATCGTTCTCTTACCTTTATCCCGTTATTTAGGGTCCCGTTACTTGTGTTGATATAACAATAAGTAAGATAAGTTGATCCTTACTAATTTACACAACAATTTTAACAACAATTTTGACGAGCTTAAGTGTAAATGTGTGTAACGAAACCATAGCGCGATTTAAAAAACTGTACATCTATCGAGTGATATCGTAAACTTCTGTTTGTTAAGGTTTAATTTCAAAATTTCACGCGTACGAAGTTGCGGGTAACAGCTAGTATACAAATATAACAAATATTGTGAAAGTAACGGTACGAAACCCTTCGTGTGTGAGACCAACTTGCACTTGACCGAAAGTTTTTTTGTTTTTCAGCCACAGAAAATAAAACGTTGACTACATTAATGATGTTCTTATGTTTCGCATAAAAAAACTATCCGAGACACGTATGTAACAAATATTTTTTTCTATTATCACTGATATACGTATGTATGTAGCTCACGTTTATTTTTTTACTGTCCACGACATTGCTATTTCAATGACAGTAGATTGCAATATTAAATTTACATGGAATTTAAATTAGTAGACACGCTTGAACAGGTATAGTTGAATTTTTAAATGACTACTGTCTTAACTCGGTAGTTTAATTTATGGAATTATGTTTAAATAACAGTATGACGAAATGTAAGAATAATTTAAAGCAAAATGTAGGTTATGATTTAAACACATTGCGGTTCTTGTTATAAATAATAACATTATAACATTACGACACTTGAAAATTTAAATAGATTTATCTGTTTTGAGCTTTAGTTTATTTGTCCTGCTTATTTGTCAAAACCAAATTTTTACTACAAAACCAGCCAACTCGGTTCAACTCTAGGTTTAACATTTTAGATAAATTAATCTGGCAATGTATGCCATTCTATTACTATATTCTTCTCCAACCCATTTATGTCCCACTGTTGGGCACGGGTCTCCTCCACTTTGGGAGGGATTATGGTCTACTGTGCCGCGATGACCAGACGTGTTAGCACAGGGTTTATTTTCGAGTTTTCCGTCTCTCACAGAAGATGTTATCTGTGTGCAACATCCCTTAGCTGACTTTTACAGCACCCTTGGGAGGAGATGGGGTAGTGACACTTGTATTCTTAACCCGTCACCACACGGAGAGGTTATAAAAGGGTGCAGAGGGTTTAACAATAAATAACAGCTATACAAAAAAGATTACAAAACAATAGTATTTTTTTACGTAGCGTAATACCAATCACCGTTCATTACTCATAATTAATCGCATCAGGTGACACACGGAAGCTAAAAAAAACGACAGCACAACACTAATCAATCACATTCAGAGATATTTGTCGCCATTTTAATGCGGTTCAGATGTATCTGTTAGTTGTATTATTTATTAGTATTTTGTTCTAAATAAAATATAACAGTAACGGGTAGCGAAATCCATAAACCGTTAGATTATATTTTCTTGTTTTGAATTAGTGACATAAGTACGCCTGCGCGCGGATTAGACGCCAACGCGCATGGCGATCGCCCAATGACATTGAGTGTTAGTTAAACAGTGCTATCTGGGCCTTGTGCCTACCCTATTATGAAATATATACGCGATTACAACATAGCAGGTGTCGTGTTATTTCCAATTACATAGTTGAAAATAGACTGATTAAACAAAGGACACTTATAGGGATGTCGATATTTTGATCATCATCATCATCATCATCATATTTTATTGCCATAAACATAGTATACAATAAGGTGTTACAAATTTAAAGCACTTACATGTTTAGCTAATATTATAGCATGCAATAACTTAATGATTTTTACAATTAAAGAAATCATTAATATTGTAGAAGTTATTTTTACTTGGCCATTGATACAATTTTGTCCTAAATAATGAAAATTTTAACGTTTTTATGTTATATATATATATAAATAGTTTGTCACGTGAACGACTAGGGGGTATTAACATTCAGATTTATTACTTTTTAACTTACAGAATTAGATTTTCTTATTTGTTAAATGCAAATGCTTTAACTTTGATAAAATCGATAAACTAGGTAAGTATCTAGGGTGGCGAGAAATGGGCATCTCGTCACTTGAACAGAGCCTGGCCCGTAGTGGCTCCTTGGTTTATGTTGCCATGCTGAAACGTCAGCATGAGAGGAGCCCAGCTGGGCTGGTACCTACTAGAGTTGCGGCGCAGTCCGAAAGGGATCACGTGACCCTAGAGTATAGGCGCGCGAAGGAGAAAAAAGTGAAGAATCTAAATTAGCATATGATATAGGTTTAAAGTTAGATAGACGTTATTAATAAGATTGATACTTGTAACTGCTGGTACCGTTCCAAATTTTATCATTTAACTTCTTACTGATATCAGACGGAGAGCCCCACCAGTGTAACTTACCTGTAAAAAATAATACGAGTAGTTTTAAATTAAAACATTATTGGAAAAAAGTAGTTCTATGTTAAAACTGTTGCAAAAACTTCATTCCGTGTTAGTTACGAGTAAAATTTTAATGTAATTGATTAATTAACAAATATCAAAACTATTTACAAAAGAGAATAATATGGAATAAAGAGGAGTAAATACAAAAATAATGTGTTACAGAAGAGTATTGAAGAAAAAAGCATGTTGCGCCGACCCCACATAAAAAGATAAGGGCAGGGCAGGTGATGTACTGTAACCACATAAAAAGAATCACCTATTTATATCAGTATATGAATCACATTTGCCTGGCCTGGCTTTTTGTAAAAGAAATTATTTTTAAATAATATAGACATTATTTTCAATAAATGCGGCAACCCTATTACAACTGATATAGCAATTTAGAAGCTGTTCTAGTTCCTTCTTTGTTCACATATCCATGTTACATAGTAACTATTAGAACTAGATAGACGTAACATTATTATACAACCCCAAAATTGATAAAAATAGAGGCCACCATTGCCGGGTTATGGTAAGACTCCTTCACACCTCCACAACAATGTAAAATAATATTGAAAAAAAATATATAAAAAATTTAGAAAAAAATCCATGAAGTTGTTCCTTGTGTGTTCTTCTCCACAGGATTCGCGTTTGGAACAGACAACTAGCTTCTGACGTTTCAAAAGAGCTTGAAAAACATGCCAAAACGAAATACAATTCTTTTATTATATTATTTGAATTCAAATTTTTTTTTATTAAATTTGTATTATAGAAGGAATAGAAAAAAAACATTAAACACAAGCCTCCATAATAATGTCTACCACACTGGTTCTCCTCATGTTTTATTTTGAAACAAAAATCATCATCATCATCATCATCATAGCATCACGCCCTATTCCCGTGGGGGTAGGCAGAGACTATAGCATATATATGAAACAAAAATATGTAAAAAACATGTCAGTCGGGTATAACAAATTAACACTACATTATCGCGAATGTTGTCGTTTAAATTAACTCTTGCCAGTTTATAATGAAACTGCATACTTTTAAGGGCCTACATCAATATTATTCAATATCATCGCCGACACGTACATATTAACACAGCCAGTAGGCACAGAAAATGAAGAATTAGGGATACTTTTCCTATTTACTCAAAATCTACTAAATATATTTTAATTCTGATTTACGTGTTTCTATATATAATAGTTACTTATGTTTTTAAAGTTATTACATTAGTTATTACGCGATAATAGACCGACAAATGAAAAAAATAAAAAATTAGAGAGGTTGTTTCGCTAAGATTTTCTATCGAGAAAACTTTTTTCAATCGCGTTTCTGAGTTTATGCTATCCTAGATCATATATTGAAAAAACATATACTTAAAAATTGGAGCTCTAGCCATTCAATCTAAAGAAACAATGAAAACTTCGTACGTAGAAAAATGCACGAAGCTATTTTGGTATCCTCTTAATAACATGTTTAAAATTTTATGCCGCAAGAACATTTTCATTATTAATAATTCCATCAACAGTTAATGTAACGAGATTATTTTACAGTCTGCTACTATTTGTTATCGTAAATAGTAAATGAAGAGTTTATAGATAACACATGAATCTTCATAGGTTAGTATCATGGAAAGGATATGTAGAGAACAGCTAACCACTACTTATAAAATACAATTAACTAAACATTTTATAAACCTACTCTCTGTTGCCCGCGACTTCGCGATTCCCCGTTTTTGCCACATTTTTCACTAATGCTACGCTACTTGTAGACACAGTATTATGTTATATATTATTATTATTGTTATATATTATGTTATATTATAGCCTATATCCTTCCTCGGTAAATGTACTATCCAACAATGACAGAAATTTTCAAATCAGACCAGTGGTTGCTGGGATTAGCGCGTTCAAATAAACAAACAAACTCTTCAGTTTTATAATATCAGTACAGATCTAGCATATTCTTAGAATTAGCACTACATTTGCTTTAACATAATCTAAGTTGGTATCAAATTAAAGGGTCTCTAATTCTCCACACAACAAGCTTTACTGCCCTCATTACTATGTGAAGATTACAGGAAAAGCTCCAAATTTGGCCTAAATCACGATGTTCAATAGTCCACCAACATCATAAATATATAACATCTCAATTAAAAAAACTCGTTCATTATTATGAAAGTTCGAGTCAATACGAGCTGTCGAATATTAACGTTAGATGCGTGGGACGCGAGGTCACACACACCATTGTCAGTCAAAGCAAACAATCAATGAATGAGAAATCAAACTATTAATAATGTATGAAGTTACAAATTAGCTTAATTCTGTCATTATTATTGACATGGGCGTAGTGTATGTAGATTTGTGGAAGAAATACAGTAGTTTAATTGCAAGAAAATCAAAATTGTTTTAGAAAAAAATATTTTTTTTAGTCATGGAAAAAACAGGAAATGTCCGTGTAGTAACGGATTATGATTAACAAGATTACCACCCCCTTTCCTACCAACTGTAAAAGATAGCTAAGAGATATTACGCAGATAACCTCTGTGAGAGATTGAAAACAAAATAATTGGTCAAGTGCGAGTCGGACTCGCGCACGAAGGGTTCCGTACCATTATCTATGCAACATAAGGCAACGTTATTAGTATCGAGCAAGAAACGGTAAAAAAATCATGTTTGTTGTATGGGAGCCCCCCTTAAATATTTATTTTATTTTATTTTTAGTATTTTTTGTTATAGCGGCAATAGAAATACATCATCTGTGGAAATTTCAACTGTCTAGCTATCACCGTTCTTGAGATACTGGGTACGGAACCCTAAAAATCATGTTTGTTGTATGGGAGCCCCCCTTAAATATTAATTTTATTTTATTTTTAGTATTTGTTGTTATAGCGGCAATAGAAATACATCATCTGTGAAAATTTCAACTGTCTAGCTATCACCGTTCTTGAGATACTGGGTACGGAACCCTAAAAATCATGTTTGTTGTATGGGAGCCCCCCTTAAATATTAATTTTATTTTATTTTTAGTATTTGTTGTTATAGCGGCAATAGAAATACATCATCTGTGAAAATTTCAACTCTCTAGCTATCACCGTTCTTGAGATACAGCCTGGTGACAGACGGACGGACGGACGGACGGACGGACAGCGAAGTCTCAGTAATAGGGTCCCGTTTTTACCCTTTGGGTACGGAACCCTAAAAATACCCTGTGCCAACACGCCTGCGTCAGTGCGGCATAGTCGTCAACACTGATCCCTCCCAAACTCAAAGCGGAGGAGGCCCTTGCCCAACAGTAGGATATTATGGGATTGGAGAGAGAAAGAGAGAATAAAGGTATCTAAGCTAAGTGATGTGTGTGAAAAAATATAGAGTAACGAAAATTCTGCCAAAAAAACAATATTTTGAACTATTTTCGATACAAGTGCCATAATAATATGGCCATTGATGAAAAAACTTATACATTTCAAAATGGTATGTATGTTCCTGAGGAGGCCCGTGCCCAATAGTGGGACGTAAATGGGCTGGAGAGAGAGAGAGATGTATGTTCGTTCATTCATATATTGCTGTCCGCCGCACGCACCTATTTCTAATGACATGTTTTCATATTCCTCTATAATAGAGTGGTATACTCTGTAATAATATACGCTTCTAGCTAACAGAAATGATCTGGGCCTTTTACGTGTTACTAGCAATTACTAGTCTGTACTTAAACGGATAATTAGGTATATACCAGGAAGCCAATAAATTAATATGCGCACCGGAAATCATTGGTGTATTACTTCTGGTACGTTTTCCTGATGTTTAAATACACCTGTGCAGCATTCCAGATATGAATGATTGCAAATAATTGACATTTATTAAGAAAAATAGTTGTATCATGTAACTTACCCGCAACAAGCGATTTTCTGCGAATAAATGTAGATTTAAAAGTCATTCAGTTATAAGTTATATGAAATGAATGACACAGTTTACGTAATTCGACTCCATATCGCGATTACATTTAGATAATGTAATTATTTTAATTGTAATTATATAAAACTTGGGTTTTGATATGGTCAATATGTATACATATTGACAATATTAAATGCTCGTCATTGTCCTAAATTGGTTCCCATTTATTACGACACAGGAATCAAACCTATATTGTATTGTACAGACTTCACAACGTAGTTATAAAAAATATACACATCCTTACTTATTATAAAACAAAGTCGTTATTTTTGTATGTATTTATTGTATGTCCCTATGTGAGCTTATTGATTTAAAACTAAGCAACGGATTTCGATGCAGTTTTTTTTAATAGATAGAATGGTTCAAGAGGATGGGTTTTTGTAGGGTTTGATTACTAAATTCCACGCGTACGAAATTGCGAGCAACAAACCACTAGTATTAACATGAATGTTTATAGTAACTATAACAACTAACATTATATATACTCTAGCTTTGCCCGCGACTTCGTATCCGTAGAATTTAGAAAATGTTCCCCGTTTTTGTAACATTTTTCACTACTGCTTCTCTCCTATTAGTCGCAGCGTGATGCGACTGTGATGTGATGATATAGCCTATAGCCTTCCTCGCTAAATGGACTATCCAAGACAGAAAGAATTTTTCAAATAGGACCAGAGCTACCCGAGATTAGCGCGTTTAAACAAACAAACAAACTCTTCAGCTTTATAATATATTAAGTATTAAGTATAGAATACAATATTAAGAAATATACTAATATAAAGAGAGTATATTGCATATATTGTAATAGAGTAGTAATATTGCATTATTAAACGTGACATACATATAACATAGTATTTTTAACAGCGATGTTATTTATAATATAAGAAAATTACTGTTTATCTTTCAACAGTAAGGACTAACTACTACGTATTAGGTATGTAATGTTATTTCTTCGTACATTATTACCTAACTGAATCAGCATATCTATTATTATTTTATTTTAGTTAATTTTCGTTATTTCAATATTTTTAATTCCATCCGAATATCCGAATCCAATGGGTAGCAAACCCATGACTCAAGATGGAATTTATAATTGGGTAGTTACTAAAAAAACCGTTGAACTGACTTCACGTGCCTTTGAAATTTCAGGGCTTACCTCGATTTCTTAGGAGATAGCCATGAGATCCTGACCTGGTGCCAATGGGACCACACGGGAACCACCAGCTTTCAAATAAAAAAGAATCATTAAAACGCTTCACCCAGTTAAAAGTTATTAGGGAACAAACATAAAAAATAATAAAAAAAAACATGCAGACGAATTGGGAACCTCCTCCTTTTTTGAAGTCGGTTAAAAACTAACTGGTCATTGCTAACCCATGAGTTAGAGTTAGACGAATATTGCGCAACAGAACTTCAAACATTGACTGCAAATACTATTTGCTAAAATAGCTATGTTCACGCACACAACGGCAATTATGATGGATGTCTGTGCGTGGGCATGGTGTTCTGCAAGTATGCTAATTCTTTGCATGGTACACGACAGAGGTTACGTTAGTACATGGCTATAGTGTTCGATTGTTCGTCGTGGGACATGCGTACTTGGTTACGACATGCTCCTACTGACACTACTTCACTTGCAAATGTCATGTTTTGTGACGCTCTCTTATGAAACAAGATCCAAAGCAAGGCGGATTTTTTCTCCTTTTACCCTTTAGGATAAAATTAATAATAGCCCTTCCAGGAATATTTCTGCACCACAAATAAAATATTTTTTAAATACGTAGCAAATTCTTTGACTTCTTGTTCTAAAACGGAGTTTGAAGAGTATCCAATTGTAACTATATCAAACCATTTACTGCAACATATTGACTAACATCGATACTAACACATCAGAGATAAAGGCGGAAAATCTAGGTAAGATGAAAACATGACCATTAGTGCGACCAATCAAGAGTTGCATTGCAAAAAGTTAATTAGCATGTCATTGTGTTAATTGAATACCTGTCCTCTCAACAAGACATCTTCAAGCCTGCTTATCAGTAAACGAGCCAATGCAGCCTCTTAATTTTAATTATTTCCATCAACATAAGTAACTAATTTAAAAATATAAAACTTGTTTGCACCGAAAACAAGGAAAAGTCACAATGTTGAAAGCAAAGTCCATTAGTAACCAAAGTAATGGACTTTGCTGTCATGGTAATACCTGAGTGACTACCATGGCCCAGCTAAGGCGCGAGGAGGAAGACCGTGGGGTTTAGTGGGTAGTTCGGGTCCGCTTCTGACCCGGGAGTCCCACACAAAGTGCGTAAATGCTTTTCCCACGTAAAAAAAAAATCACCACCGCATAGCATTTTAAATGCTAGTTTGAAATCACATGGTAAACAGGTGCGACTACTTATTAGCAAAAGATTCTAAAACTACTTTTGCATTTGTTTTTTGTTAGATTTCTGAAACAGCCATTTTGCTTGTAGCTGACCCCTGATACGAGGAACGGATTTGGAACAGATGAGCTCATATAGGAAGTGCGATCTTAGAACATAGTTTAGAACAGAATAGTTATAAGGAATCAAAACACTCTTTCAATGGCCCACTCAGACAGAGAAAGACAGTCTAGAACAGTATTACGTTAACGTACGTAATAAGAGAGAGCAAAACTATAATCATAAATGCATCACATTATTTTCACAATGTAAACGTGGAATTATTAAACTGTGTTATTAAATAATCTGATAATAAAATGCAGCCGCCTACAATTCCATAAAAAATAAATAAAGATAATCGGCACGCATATACCTACAGAAAAAGGCATTTAATCGATGCTACTTTGTAGTCACGTACTCTGCGACAAAAAGATATCAACGGATGTACACAAACGAAGGCAAAACTAGAAAACAAATCAAGGTCGAATGCAAAGTATAAATTAGCAATTCGCGTATTATCGTCATTGAGTCTAAATTATAGTTCTCGTGGTAAAGATGACTACATCATAACGTAAAGATGACTTCATGTAACCACAGGCGTGTTTACATTGATATTTCCATCGCAGTATCGAGAATTCTAACTACAATAGCAGATCATCAGAAAATAATAACAAGGCAAGTGAAAACAATGTGAAACAATGAAAACAAACATGTTGACACAACATTCGACTGGGAGTATGCACAAACAATGGTAGTGATGGAATATGTGATGAAACTTGATCCAGGTGCATCCGAATGTTTTCAAACAATGGCGGATTCAAATTCTAGCGCGAAATTGACAGCGCGCGAACAATTGATCAAATGTGTAACTTTTGTTATTGGAAACGCATGGAAGCACATCTAATAATACCATACAAGTATTTTTGGGTCTCGTGTGCTGTTTTTAATTCCGTCGTAATCTTCTTTGTACATAATATCTAAGAACAAGTTGGATGAAGGTCACCCTTTAAAAGAAAAAACTCGATCAAAATCAATAAAACGATCCGGAACTACGATGCTACAGGTAAATCCTACACGCAAAACTAGCGGAAAAACACTGATTGATCATCAGTCATTTCATTTAACTAAAATACAAAAAAATATTGAAACTTTATGATTAGCCTGAACCTGTAAAACTTAATCTGGGAAAATACTTAATGGGAGTTTAAAATACTAAATACGACCTATTGTCATATTTTTTTTTATTCATGGACATTTCAATTTAATATCATCACATTTTAAACGATATTCGACATGAGACCATTTTAATGGTAGATAAAATTCTGGATTCGACTATTCGACTGATTTAGTTACTTGAGCCAATTAATTTTATCCCGCTATAGAGAATTGCAATTCAATGGTGAAAGGAAAAACTAATTAAACGATATACAGTCACTAAATCAACTTAACCAATTAAAATGGTAAAGTTTAATTCGGGAGGAATTATTAATGTATCAATGATGTAAGACTACATTTGTGGAGACGTTGAACTGCGCATTACACAACATACGTGCTATAACAACATGTCAAGTGAAATCAAGATAGCAAGTTTTGTATGCTTCTCTTATCTCGCAAATGTTTTACTTTAATTAATCCTTAAGCCCCAAATCTCAACCTCAAAAAATCACAAGGTATCTAGCCATGTCTTCTATGGTGTTTAAAATTGAGAATTTATATTATTAACTCGAATTTTGATCCTACCAGACAGAATTTCGGAATAAGGAGCCTTTATTTTAATTGCCAATTTCATTCACACAAAATTTAATCAACATTGGAACTTATTTAAGATTCATTATTAATCGTCAATTTAATTCCGATTTATTGAAACCGGTGAAGTCAAGACATTAAATAGATGTCGTTCGCCTACAGGCAATACCGGACTTATATCGGAACCATTCCATTTATCGACATTACAACAATGTTGCACGAAAATAATCAGCCAGCACAAATTATGCATCTGGCCACAGGTAATAAATAAATGCAACCGAATAACAACTTGCTAGTTTGATAAGAACATTAATGTGATAATTTATTGCTTCTTTATATATCCATTTCAATTGTTTATTTTTTATATTACCGCGCATTGGACAGTCAGTGAGATCTTATGTTTAAAGCATATGATTGCATCTCCTAAGTGCTGTCTGTGGTGTATGACTGCGACAGTATAGATGCGGTTTTTTGTTGTTTTCGTTATTATTAGTACAGGGTTGGTACCTATGGTATGGTGAAACCGTTTACCCATTAAGTATCTGGTGACGATGCATTGCTTTTATGTCTATACAAACAAGTAACTTAATCACAACGGGCGAACTAAAACAGGCCTGTTATCTGGTGACTGTAACCTGTAACTCCAATCAATATACAAGTTACTCGCAAATGACTACTTAATTAAACATTCTCATACAAGATCGAGTATATGAAGCTGTCTTGGCGCCACAAATGTACGGCCGAGGACGCCGTTTATGACCACTTTCAGTGCAAATATCGCTTAGCAATTTAGTACAAAACATGTAATTTGTGTTTTAAAACGGGTAAGTGTCGGTAACCGCCACTGTATTTACTATAGCAAACACATTAATTGGGAATGATCCTCCCTCAAGCGTTTTATTACAGGCTCGTAAAATTTTCAGTACAACAGGTAACTATTTACGGTACAACAAACATTAACCTTTACAAATAGGATTTCTAAATGCAAAGGACAAACTTACATATTTGTCGTTTAACCTAACCTAACCTGCAGTTTATATGCATATTTGTTGTTGACATCAAATGTTCATGAAACATGTCGATGTAACGTTATTAATATAATAACGGCATAATAGGAATACTGAACAGACTGTCTTATGTTCCCTTGTAAGTTACCGTTTTAAATTTTTTTTACCTGTAGAATTTTCTATTAAATATACCTAGTTGTTTTTAGGTAACTTTCTTCTCTTCTAACAATTACAAATTACAAAGATTGATTTCCTAACAAGAAAATATGGCGAGTTTGTTGACATAAGTGCGGCGAAATTCATGTGCCCAAAAATTTTGATTTCGTATTTTATAGTCAAATTCACGTAACCTTTCTACAAATTCGATTCCACAACTCCGATTATCGATTACAAAGTCGCGTTTTGTTTCATAACAACCATTGCTTAATTTTTAATCGTAGACCTTTAACACATTGACTTACCTAGTAACAATCGCTGGTTCAGACCATCCATTTGCTTGCACTAAACGTTACCAATACTTATTATTATCTAATATTAATAATGAGAAAGTAACTATTTCTGTTTCTCCTTTATGCTAAGCTACTGAAGTGATTTAAATTAAATTTGATATACAGATAACCCAGCTAGAGCCTGAGAAAGGATATAGTTTAGAATTAGAAAAAACGTGATTCCAAATACCAAGAAAGCTGCATGCAATAGCTACCATAAAATATTTCATTGGCAAGATATTTAATCTATGATACATCATCATCATCATCAGACGATGTCCAAACGTTTCAGCAGATCGAGGCTTTCCGTCTCTCGATATCTGCTAAGAAATGGCTGCTTTTAAATGACTGTCACCAAAAGCAACTACGGAAGGAATCGGAATAGTAAGATGTATTCTAATTCGTTACCACGTTGACGTATTCTAATTCGTTATCACGTTGACGTAATCTATCGCCATTTATAACATTGTCATGAATTTCAAGCACTTACCTTTGGGCACTAATTCTTACAAGACATAATCGATATACATATAATTATCTGGTTAAACGATTCCGTTTCGGAGAAAAATATTTTGCGGTTAAATATAACTACGGTCACGGATAAACAAGCATTACGAAATTACCATATATATGCCGACTAGTATTTTATTGGACGAGTACTTAACGGTATGCTTTCGGTTTGGTACCGAGTCGTATCAAACCGGATTATGTTTTTCAGATGGGAATACGACAGATAAACATAAAAAAATTGGTCAAGTGCGAGTTGGACTCGCGCACGAAGGGTTCCGTACCATTATCTATGCAACATAAGGCACGTTATTAATAAATGAGCAAACAACCCACACAATACTTAATTAATCACGTTTGTTGTATGAGAGCAAGAAACGGTAAAAAAATCATGTTTGTTGTATGGGAGCCCCCCTTAAATATTTATTTTATTTTATTTTTAGTATTTGTTGTTATAGCGGCAATAGAAATACATCATCTGTGAAAATTTCAACTCTCTAGCTATCACCGTTCTTGAGATACAGCCTGGTGACAGACGGACGGACGGAAGGACGGACTGACGGACGGACGGACGGACGGACAGCGAAGTCTCAGTAATAGGGTCCCGTTTTTACCCTTTGGGCACGGAACCCTAACAACACTATCTAGGAGCATATAGCGAGATATCGAGAAAACTTGACTAAATAAAATTGTTGAATCGCTCAGCAATTAAAAGCACGCACGTCGAGATGCACCTCATTTGTGTATGCAAATGCCGCCATATTGACTTTTTACGGTCGCGATGGGAAAATGAAACAAATTGTGTTTTTAATGTTTTAATTACAGATCCACTTTAATTTAATGCCGCTATCTCTAGTAAAGATTGTGAATATGTTAATGCGAAAACGCATCGTGACTCTTTGAAACGTTATTGAGATAACGTAAGCATGGTATCTATTTAAAACAAACTTGTAATGTGTCGGCTACTATTCATTTGCATTACACAAAATAATCGCCATTAGACTTCTGCTAATTCAGTTGCTACATGATATTAGTATTCAGATAGTAAATACAACAAATAAGTCAAGATATAGTAACAAGAATAGCGAATGAAAAAACTAAGAAAATAAATGCAAGGGTGCAAAATAAAGCAAAAATTTTGTGGTTTTTCATCATCTAATTTCTTTACTCTTGCCGCATCTCTATCGAAATAGTGTGATATGTGAACTGCTGATTTGTTCTATCTGTCTGTCCATAAAAATATGTAACCAACGATTTTAAACCCTTTTCATACGGTTTAATTATTTTCAATCTATAAAACTTTAACGTGGGACCGCCACGGACTTAATCTGACAGGTGTACTCGTGAGAACGAGTTTTCATATAAATTTGATATGCGACATCTCTCTGATCGTAGACAGAGTGGCTCGTAAACTTTAATACGAGGCATAAATTACCTTTGTACGGATTTACCATCATGTAACGCAATACAACGTTGTTCAAAAGCATAAATAAAGGACAATCATTAGACGCTGTGATTCTCTTAGCGTGTTTGATGCACGTGTCGGGATTGTTAAATGGAACACATTCGTTATGTTCTCCTTTACATGATTTTTTTAAAATATAAATGTCATTTCTCCTTGGACAATACAATACTGCCTAACCATTTTTACAGGTTTTGTTTTATGTTATAGTTTATGAAACATGGGGAATGGCTTAGTTAACGGGAGTAATGAGTGTCAAATAAATTTTTGTTGCACAAATATTGAACCTGATTAGAAATCCAGCCGATATTATACAAGTGTAGACGGGAGAGCCTAAATCGTCTCTCAAAAAAGGCTATAACATAAAAAGTATAAGACCAGTATAGTTAAACATACTGCAAGGTGTCCGATTTTTTAACCTAAAGTCATTTGGCAAAACTACACTTGACAAACAATGTTTGGCAAAACAATTAATTCGCCTATTGATCATTTTACTACTGATCATTTTACAAATGCTTCATTTTGCCAAATGATCAACACTTAAATTGACATTTTATAAATGATTACTTTACAAAACTAACATTTGGCAACTGAGTCATCAGATAAATCTACTATTGGTCTAAAAATTTGGTATTCTTGTTAAAATGACCACATTTTGCACATTTTTTTGCAAAGACACTGCTCTGGATTTTCCTAAAAGAAAATACTTTAAGTATTAATTGATATTTTACTTTATTTGCGAAATAGTTATTTATTTACCCGTTCGTCTTTGGAGATATATATGTATATCTCTTTTATTATGACGGGCTTCGTGGCGTAGTGGTTCATGTACTGGACTGCCGTTCACAAGGTCGCGGGTTCGATTCCCGCTTGGGACAATCATTTGTGTGATATTCATAAATGTCATACAAATGTTTGTACTACGTCTGGGTGTTTCTATGTATTATAAGTATGTATTTACAAAAGAAAAGTAGTATAAGTATTATATCCGTATTCTGGTACCCATAACACAAGCATAATAAGCTTAGCTTGGGACCAGAGGACGTTGTGTGAAATGTCCATGAATATTTATTTATATATTAGATTGGGTTAGGTTAGGTTAGAACTTTAACCCCAAACGACAGAACGAACAAACCCAGAAGCGACATTAGGGCATTTCAGCCTTTAATAATGATTCATGATGATAATGATACATTTAAAACAACTTAATTTACATTTAAAACAACATATCATTTGGTGAAATGACAAAAAGGTCAATTGACATTTGAATACTTGACACATTTGTCAAGTGTAGTGTTTGCTAATGGATCATTTGCTAAGTAAGTTTTTGTAAGATGATACTTTTGTCAAGTGTATTGTTTGCCAAATGATCATTTGGTGAAACGTTGTTTGTCAAATGATCATTTGTCAAAAATTTACTGCAAACCTACAAAACATAAGCCTAAAACGAATATTTAAATTTTCTTTTAGTTATCAAACTTAATCAAACAACTGATTAAAAAACAAATGTTTGCAATCTGTTACTTATCTCTTGTTTAGTTAGAACAAACACAGGATTAAATTTTCCGACGTAGATATTTGTTATAGTGATACTACAAAATAATGACGTCAACTAAAAGCATGTTACATTCAGCTATCTGAAGGATATCAGAGGTCACAAACGTAATTAGCTTACTTAAATGCTAACACTGTTAGTCTTACGATAAGCCGGTAATCTGATTAAATACGACATTATTATTGTGGGGCCTCTGTACATGCATCCTAACAAATATAAATAATCAATAATTGACTGTGAAATTAGTGAATATAAGGTTTTTTATAGATTACTATAGCTCTTAGGTCTAATAACATGTTATGATAGAGTCCTTGATCCTATGAGAGAGACCTTTGTAGAAGAAAACTAGATTATCTGATATTTTTACTACATAGACTAATCTTCATTTTAAAAGATGCCTATCGCGCTACATTCAATTATTAGATTCTTTTTTCAATTTTAATACAAATTACTAGGTTAATTTATGTTTCTTATAACAGTATCGCGAAGTATACCTTTTCTTTACGAAAAGCCTTGTATTATAAACGTAATTGCAATGCCAAATAAAAGGCCGCAAAATTCACCTCAACAATTGTTAAATAACACCTTTTTGTTGGCAACCTAGATAGATAAAACCTCATTTGTAACTAGCAACACATTCCAACGCTATCAAATTACGGAGTATCAGTTCGCTCTCACCATCAGACATTACGTGTGAATGTTTAATTTGACGGTTAACAATGAAGACGTAAATATGATACACTATCAAGTTACGGCATGAACTCATTCCGTATTGTCAAATAGGTGTTAATGTCGACTTTAATTGTTCACCTTATCCGGTGTAGAGTTCGCACCGCGACCCACATATTATTGTTATTTAGCGCTGGCAACTCATTGTATTGTTAACGGTTTGTAGATATACGATTCCAAATTTAAATTATACGGCTGTTTATATTTCCCGAATGAAACTACATAACTTAAATACCTAGTTACCTATTAATTAATAAAATAACTAGGTCAATTAAATAAAGAAGTAATCGTGACTATCTTAATTGGTATGTTTTTTTTATTTTTAATATCCACAGCTTTAATTAGCGCCAAGTTCGATTTCCAAATCAAGTGAGTCTCACACATTAGGCGTGCGCGTTCACAAAAATGCCAGTAGGGGCGGGGCCCGCGGCCGTTGCACCTGGCGATCGCGGCCGGCGCATTCCTCACGCACTCCTTTTTATGCTACACTACAAGTTCAGCCCAACCATTCTAATCTGCACTCCTTCTCCGCTCTCCGCCCAACATTATCAGACAAGAAAAGGTCACACTCGTTATAATGTTCAGCTCTATTTACGATGGTCATTATTATAGGAACGGAACGCAACATCTCCTATCTTCTTTTTTTTTAATTTGACTATTCCATCTTCGTCTTTGTTACTCGGCAGTTCAGATAAAAAGTTTTTTAGAAGGATCCCAAAATTATACAAAGTTTACAAATACGAGAACAAATATTAACAGTGAGTTGTATGGTGAATGGATTTATGATTGGCTTATGAGATCAAATTTTGACATAACAAATTAGCAGGTACACACGAATTGGTTGAACTTTTAATTGGACCGTGGTTTTTGGGCGGCAGAAAAAACTATTCTTACAGGGCTATAGTTTCGAGTAAGGTTAGATCATGGTCGTAAAAAACTAGTAGCGAGGCAAAAGTAACGGTTTGGAAACAAAGTTAAGAGGGTACTGTACTCCCCATGTAGGTATTTGCCTTAGGTATTGCTATCCCTATCCCCGAGCACCGCGCTGAAAGGGACAAATATAGCTGAAGCAGATTTTACCTACCAATTCATTGAAAAAAAGACGTTTGGTACTCCCCTTTTTTCTTGGCGAAAGTTAAACCGATTTTGATTGTTTTTACACTATATTATAAATGAAGAGTATATCTATGTTTGTATCACTTTCTTTTTTGGTAAAACGTTACCAAATATGTGTGATAGACGCTGCAACTTTACCTAAAGAAAGCCGAAAAAAACGGGATTTCGGATGGTC
Source organism: Orgyia antiqua (assembly GCA_916999025.1). Taxonomy (NCBI): domain Eukaryota; kingdom Metazoa; phylum Arthropoda; class Insecta; order Lepidoptera; family Erebidae; genus Orgyia; species Orgyia antiqua. Next base: position 20,200,624 of record OU779864.1, read on the forward strand.
ATATTTCTTTTAGTTATTATATATTGAAATAAAGAAAGTGACAGAAGCATAGATATACTCTTCATATATATAGCGTAGAAACAATTAAAATCGGTTTAACTTTCGCGAAGAAAAAAGGGAAGTACGATACCCATATTTTTGTATGGAGCATAATTTGGTATCGTGCCCTCTTAAGAGCGGGCCGTAAGAATATTGGCGGGAAACATACTTTTTCTTAGCGATCCATTAGTAAACATCACTGTTATTTAGCTTTTTGTATCTTTTTATTGACTTATAAGTTAATATTAATTTTATAATTATTTTTGGTAGTTAGTTACTTCAAAATAGCAGAATGTTAATTACAAAGGTTTTTTTTTTGGTTACAAAGAAATTTTTTGGGGCTCAAAGCCTCTATCTAATATGTAGCTTAATTTTAATAGACAAAATACCGGCACGCGTCTACAGAATTGTTTACGCAGCCGAAACTTTGTCCTATCCAAGTGTGTCAAAGTACTAAACATGCGTTCGTTGGTTGCGTATTATCCGCAAAAGAACAGTCGGTTCCGGCGCCATTGGTCTCAACGAAAACATTACAAACCTGTTTATGCGCAAAACGTTAATTTTGTTAAAACAAACATATCAAGTTCGACCTACAAACCTGTGTGAACTCGTAACACGTGAAAGTGGGAAAAGCTAAAATATTTTCACCTCAACTTGTATTATTAAGTACAAAATTGACTGCTTGTCTTAAAGGTTTCAAAGGTGGAGTGATGCTGTCTGCTGCGACTTTACAGCTGCCTGTATAATGTCTATAGATATTTTGGTCAATATACGCAATCTAGACACAATATTGTGAATTGTTGCACACGACTCAACATTTTAGGAGTGAATTATAATTCGCAGCTTTTTTTTAATGCCTATAATATTAATGTTTATACCTGATAATCTTTAACATCTTATAAAACCTCTGTACATGGGGCTTTTTTTTTCATAAAGATGAGAGCTTTTTTTATTACACAAAATCTAGATACTGTTGTTTCCGTAAGCGAAACCAGAATCGGTCGTAAGCAATCTGCTTCAAGTCTACTTCTTTACGGTCAGGAGCTTCGTAAGTCAGTCATTGATCAATCGGTACCTAGCATAAAATGTTTTCAGTAATTTCAATAATTACCTAGACAGCAATTGGTCACAAGGCAAGTAACGTGCATCAGCTTACTTAACACTTGCTCGTTTATGTAGATAACTAGCAGTTGCCCCCGACTCCGTACGCGTGGAATTAAAAAAAAATCCCCGTTTTTGCAACATTTCTCACTACTGCTGCGCTTCTAGTGGTCGCAGCTTGATGTTACATAGCCTATTATAGCCTTCCTCGATAAATATACTATCCAACACTGAAAGAATTTTCCAAATTGGACCAGTAGTTCTTGAGATTAGTGCGTTCAAACAAACAAACTCTTCAGCTTTATAATGTTAGTTTAATAGATTAAGCGACTCCCAGAAATACGCCCATCATGTAGAATACCCATTGTAGAACACTTATTTAGCCTTAATTTGGGCCTATATGACGTAAACGTTTGACGAAATTAATATTGTTTTTGTAGTAGGTATGTACTATCAAGTTAATTGCATCGATATCACAATCAATAATATTTATTAATGATACCAGAGTTAATTATCTTATCATTGTATGTAATTATTTCCGCACTAACACCTTAGTTATTTTAAACATGTCGTTATTGACTAGAAAATAGTCCATTAAAGAAAACGCTCGTAACTATACTAATATTATAAAGCTGAAGAGTTAGTTTGTTTGGTTTAACGTGCTAATCTTAGGAACTACTGGTTCGAATTGAAAAAATTCTTTTTGTGTTAGACAGTCCATTTATTGGGAAATGCTATAACATCATGCTGCGACCGATAGGAGTGAAGTGAAGTGAACCATCAGTGAAAAGTATTGCATGCAATAATGGGTAAAATTTTCTAAATTTCACGCGTACAGAACCGCTAGCAACAGCTACATAGTCCTTACTAATTTATAAATGCGAAAAGCAGAATAAAAACAAATAATGTTGACGAGCTTACGTGTTGATGTGTGTAACCAAACAATAGTGCGGTTTAATTGTGATGTACAACGCCATCTATCGAGTGATAGAGTAAACTTCTGTTTGTTAAGGTTTGATTTCTAAGTTTCACGCAGACAAAGTCGCGGGCAACAGCTAATTAACTAGAAAATGGTTCAAAACACTCGTGTTAGATAAACTTATGTGTTAAGGTCTCGACATTATAACCTCTTTGACCAGCTAATGTTTATTTGTAAACAATCAACCACAGACTAATGAAACAAATAACTTTATTCTCTAATACTTGCGCGACTCGTTTGTTTAAATAAAACTACTTTTTACGGATTTGGACGCGTGTAAGTATTTGTTCTAAATTATGAACCGACGTTTCGAAAAATTTAAAACAAATACATACACGCGTCTAAATCTGTAAAACGTAGCTTTATATAAACAAAAAACTTTATTGTAAAAACGGTCAAGTACGAGTTGTACTCGCACACGAAAGGTTCCATAATATATTCGTCATACCGAACCCAGATAACACCAAATAACAGGACCCTAAATAACGGTTGGATAATGATAGTGATGCGTATTTATTGTAGCATCAACTAACTAATACACAAATTGAAATTTTTTAACTCTATCTATCATCTTTCTTTCTGCTTTCAGTTAACGCATTTTTCATAAAATGTACATTTAAACATGTAGTTAGTTCTATAGCGCTTTACATGAATACGTAAACTAAACATATGGTAAATTAGCCGTCAAGTACTCGAATATACTACATGCCTAATTGAGCTAAAAACAACTGAATTTGGCCGAACATGAGACAATGTCAAAGCCAAGGTTGTATCATTCAACATTATTACCACTTAATAATGCTGTCAAAAAACGTTTTTTTTACAGGACTATATCTCTTATATCTGTGCAATAAAGGTAAACATTAAATTTACCAAGGACCTTAGTAAATGTAAACTATTCATAATAATCAGGAAATGTCAAAGCATCAAATATGGCGAGGTTCGGACAATTATCTTGACAAATGCTCCACTAACGAAGCAAACTGACGCCCGCCATATTGGATGCGCGTGCGCAAGGTGATGCGAAGCGAATAGGAAGTTAACGATCGATACAATGAACGCTGACATTACACGGTTTGCTAAATAGATGCTTTTTATTTATAAAATTATGCTTGTTTACAGTGTCGGTGAAAGTTTGCCGATTTAGCGAAATGTCTTCCTCGTATTGATTACCGTGCAATTTTAGTTCGTGTGTATCTATTTAATTGTTGTATTCTAGGAAGGTTTGCATTTTTAGGGTAGCACTATATTTTTTATATCTTGGAAGTGAATTTTCCGGTCTTGTACTAAACTTTTCTAGCCACAGTTTGTCTGTTCTTGGTCGTTATGAAACTTCATTTTTACCGCCGTTTTTAGGGTTCCGTACCCAAAGGGTAAAAACGGGACCCTATTACTGAGACTTCGCTGTCCGTCCGTCCGTCCGTCTGTCACCAGGCTGTATCTCAAGAACGGTGATAGCTAGACAGTTGAAATTTTCACAGATGATGTATTTCTATTGCCGCTATAACAACAAATGCTAAAAATAAAATAAAATAAATATTTAAGGGGGGCTCCCATACAACAAACAAGATTTTTTTACCGTTTCTTGCTCGATACTAATAACGTTGCCTTATGTTGCATAGATAATGGTACGGAACCCTTCGTGCGCGAGTCCGACTCGCACTTGGCCAATTTTATTCTGTATTGTTGAGTGTAGTATAGACACTAGAAACCGCAGCTTGATATACCGCATGCCTTGGGGCACATTCCAGTGGTCAACGTAGCTAGGTATTTTAGCTAGGTAAAAAGCATTACGACTTGGTATGTAATGTACAAATGATAAATAGAAATGTTTCCATCTAGTGATTAAAAGTGAATCTTAATTAAAGAAGTAGTTAGAAGCCACAGATCACAGAGCGTTTGATTTTTGTTAACACCTATGTTGGAGGAAGGCGAAGCTTGTGGGGTAAGGAATAGTGTAGTGCAGGTGTGGCCAACTTTTGTTCACTTAAGATCTACTTTTTATTTTAAAGTTGAGTCGCGATCGACCTATTTCTTAGGTAAGAACGGGGGACGTTTAATCAATGTGCTTTTATACCGCCGTGCACTCATGAAAATAGAAAATTACTAAAAGTGGTCACGCTGAACGTCTCCCTACTCGAAGCATGAGCTGCGTACATGTTCATTCCTGTGTCAAGTACTAGAAACATTTGGCATTGAATGCGTCCCCTCATGGAATTTGCGAGTGATCGACCAAAATTGGTCGCGCGATCGACTTGTTGGCCACTCCTGGTGAAGTGTATTTATAGGGATAATGTATTAGTGTACAATGTATTTTCATTGGTCACAGGACCGTAGACAAATTATACACCGTGTTCAATAAAAAATAAAAAAAACATTCTCAATATAAAAACTATGCGAGAATAGCACATACGTTTGGTGTGCGTATTTTATTTCTTTTAATTGCATTTTGTTAATATTTTTAAATAACTAGTTACATCATCATCATAACCTTTTTCCCATGGGGGTAGGCAGAGACTATAGAACTAATTTGGTTACACAGTTACATTATATTGATAAGAAATGCTATATGAAAGTCATGTCAATCTATTTTCACTATAGTTAGTTACGTTACGTTCAGGTATTTAAACATATCTTACAAACTACATACTACTTTAATAACTTATATTCGGTTATATTCCAACAATAATGCCATAATTATGTATGTATAATCTTTGTATGAGGCTAATGTAACTCTGACATAATGTTTGGTTAATGATAACGGTCATACAATATTTGCGTCCATGCGGGTACAAGACCTTGTTAGTTTTCCTTGTATGTATTAATCCACTTAATACTTGTCTTGTTTAAGGAAAGATAATTAAATTAGTTATAATTTATAACTTATTACGCTATTAAAAATCTGTCACAAAGTTAAAAAAAACTACGAATGGAATCCCAATATTGAGACCGCACTGTTCTCTCTCATCTGTCACCAGGCAACTCTGGAACGGTGATAGATAAAGAGTTAATAATTTTCAATTTGTGTATTAGTTAGTTGAAGCTACAACAAATACGCATCATCATCATTATCTAACTATTATTTGGGGTCCTGTTATTTGGTGTTATCTGGGTTCGGTATGACGAATACATTATGGAACATTTCGTGTGCGAGTACAACTCGTACTTGACCGTTTTTATAATAAAGTTATTTGTTTATATCAAACTACTTTTTACAGATTAATGCCCGTTTTCACCAACGACCCCTAAATTTAAGTAGCCCTTAAGCGAATTTAAATGACGCTTTACGCAAGTTTTATTTTCACCAACGTTTAAGGGACGCTTAAACTGTTAAGGGATTCCTTATATTTACTAATAAAACTTATATTTATTTAATAAAACTTGCGTAAAGTGTCATTTAAATTCGCTTAAGGGCTACTTAAAATTTAGGGGTCGTTGGTGAAAACGGGCATTAGACGCGTGTATTTGTTTTAAATTTTTCGTAACATCGGGCCAAAATTTAAAACAAATACACACGTCCGAATCCGTAAAACGTAGTTTTATTTAAACAAATGAGTCGCGCAAGTGTTAGGGAATATTAAGTTATTTGTTTCTTTAGTCTGTAGTTGATTGTTTACAAATAAACGTCAGCTGGTCAAAATAGTGTTTTTTTACAGATAAAAAGTCAAGTAGTTAAAAAGCATTTTAACTTAGTATTAATAATATTATTTTTTTAACTTATTATATAAGGGGAGACTAGACTTAAATAACGTGGTAACTAACTAGTTATACAAATTACTTTGTTTTTAGTTTTTATTTTTTGCTGACGTTTCGTACTTTTCCGTTACCACAGTCACTAGCTGTAAAGTGTCCTCTGTGATTAGTTGTTACGGGTCTTACAGCCGTTTAAAACAAATATATGCGTATTAATTCGTAATAATTGGTTTTATTTGAATAAATGAGTCTTGCGCAGAATAACTACTGAATCTATCAAAAAATGGTGGAAAAAGTGAAATGCCGCAAGTGGGACTTGAACCCACGACCTCGGAATACCGTTCCGAAGCTCTTCCAACTGAGCTTATTGCGGTCTACTTGCAACACTTCAAATTAACCACCATATCTGATACTCGAATGAGTTTATATATATTTTTACGTACACCGCCATCTATCAAGATTGCTTTACACCATCTCGACCAACACTTGAGTATTCTTACCAGAATACGAATGGTTGAAATAATGACGCGACGTTCATTATTAAAGTAATTTATTAATTTTTGCATTTGACATGCTATGCTTTTACTTAATAAATCAAATTATGGTGGAAAAAGTGAAATGCCGCAAGTGGGACTTGAACCCACGACCTCGGAATACGGTTCCGAAGCTCTTCCAACTGAGCTTATTGCGGTCTACTTGCAACACTTCAAATTAACCACCATATCTGTTACTCGAATGAGTTTATATATATTTTTACGTACACCGCCATCTATCAAGATTGCTTTACACCATCTCGACCAACACTTGAGTATTCTATCCAGAATGCGAATGGTTGAAATAATGATGCGACGTTCATTATTAAAGTAATTTATTAATTTTTGCATTTGACATGCTATGCTTTTTATATGTACTCCGAGGTCGTGGGTTCAAGTCCCACTTGCGGCATTTCACTTTTTCCACCATAATTTGATTTATTAAGTAAAAGCATAGCATGTCAAATGCAAAAATTAATAAATTACTCAATCTATACTAATATTATAAAGCTGAAGAGTTTGTTTGTTTGTTTCAACGCGCTAATCTCAAGAACCGATTTGAAAAATTCTTTCATTGCTGGATAGTGCATTACATTATCGAGGAATTATGATGCAAAAACGGGAAAAAGTTTCTAAATTCCACGGGTACGGAGTCGCGGGCAACAGCTAGTGAATGATAACCAATTAAATAGTAACTAAAATGCGATCTGACAGATAAGTGCCAGTGAACTGTTTGTTAAAATAACTGCTAAGAGATCGGCCCTATAACTGTTTACTATCAACCGTAACACCATACCTATGGGCCTCAACGGGGTTACCTATCATACACACATTGTTGTCACAGGTGCTGCCTCGCAGAACACAAACATTATTTACTTACACCAAATTATAGCGAACTACAACCAAATTATTACCTGATTATAGTTAACACGGTTTTATCATTTCCGCGTACTCTCTCCAGCCCATTAACTTCCCACTGTTGGGCACCGGCCTCCTCCACTTTGGGAGGGATTATGGTCTACTATGCCGCGCTGACCAGGCGTGTTGGCACAGTTGTTATCTGTGTGCAATATCCCTTAGCTGATTTTTACAGCACCCTGGGGAAGAACAGGGGTGGTGACACTTGTATCCTCAATCCGTCACCACACGGATTCCGCGTACAAAATTATTCATATGCTCTCAATAGATTGAGTACAAAGGGCAAAACAGCACCCTAGTACTGATACTCCGCTGTCGATCTGTCCATCTGTCATCACTCATCACGCTGTGCCTCATGAACAATTACTATGATAGCTAGACGCTCGAAATTTTCACGGATATATTTCTTTCTGTTTCCGATACAATAAATATTTTCGGATATACTGAGTTAATTAACTGCGCGATTCTAATTCGTACTTTACAGGTTTTTCATCAGTCATTTATGAGCTGCTTTCGGTATAAAGCTGGACACAGTGTCTCCCAATGAAATCCACTGTTGTTTTTGGAAGGTTATTGCCATATAATCACGCTTGGCAGGCATGATATTAATCGCAGTATTCAGAAGAACGATGACGCCCGTTCTACAGGTGATGCCTTAATCGCTTGCGCTTTTCCTACACACATCCATAGGAACAACTGGATAGGTTATATTCGGCACGCCACAGCAATCCCATTTTCATGAAACTAATTTCTCGATGCCATTTATCTTCATTTTAAACACTTATTATAAGGGAATGGAAGTGAATAGATAAAGAATTCGGTTATGCGTAATGCAACATTGAATAACACTTAAGTCAGTTTAAATGTCACAATATAGATAAGAATCGCTTAAATATTGATAATGGCAAAAAATATTAATAGCAAGTGTTTTCAACTGAGTCAAATAGCCCGTAACAAAAATAGATAATAAACACACACAGATTTAGCACATAGAATGTCTATGGCTATATATCATTTACCGAGTTTGAAGCCACCTACTAAAATAACGATGTACGTGAAATATGAAAATATGATATATATTTATATATATTGTCTCTGATATTTAAGCTATGCGTCATATCAAACATTATAAGTCTATGAAGTACAATTTAGCCAGGCAAAATTTGCGTGTCTTCAAAATTGAATGGCGGCGTTTCCATTATCTGGTAAATCAGCGTACATACATAGTCACTAAATACCTTGAGTCTCCTTCTGCGTCTGTTTGTCTGTTCTCTAGAAAGTAAAAACTACTGAAGTGGTTTCTATGCCGCCGTTTTCACCAATAGTTAAAGCATAAGGAAGGTGTAGTGATTTCATACTGACCTATCTTTAGCCCTACGAATAGAGAACGTTATCTTTAATATTTTAATCCATTAAAATAACGAAGAGGTTCGTGACCGTCATTACCATAATATTCATAATGGAATAAGGGTAGAAAATTGATGATGATGAGTTTGACTGGGAAATGTTTTTAGCTCTTTATATCACCGTACCAGAGGTGACACAGCTTGGTGACAGACCGACAGAGAGACAGACGGACAGCGAAATAATCATGAATGTAAATAACTACTATTATTATTTGGTTATTTTTTCTAATGTCCTCGCCGCCATACTATTTTTTTTGTTTTAACTAATGTTTAACAACGTAAAAGCTAACCTAATACCCAGTTACCTACTTACGTCAATACGTTGGTAAGTTTTCAAGTATTGTCTAGGCATACTCGTAATGTAACAACAAGAATATTGAAATGATTCATGCTCATGCATGCGTAAATGTGACCTCGATAGTACAATTTTGTTATTATTGCAATAAACATTGAAGAAATATTATAAGAAAGTAAAAAAAATCGTACAATTATAGTAAACAAAATTTTTTCTATTGGCTTTTGTTTTGTTATGTTTGTTCTATTTATTCTATTTTTGAACCGCTCAACAAAAGTGAGATCTAGACAAGATTACTTTTTTTAAATCAGTTTTTGGGCATTAGTGTGTCTCGGTACGACATTGCTTTTATAGTACTTTTATGACGCTCGTGACATGACGGTGGCACGGACTTCAGTCCACGGGTCGTAGGTTGGATTCCATTTCATTTGTTTAAAGCGTCTGGTCTGAGTGTTATCTCAGATGTATGTCCATGGGCGACGGCAAAAGCGTTTTTTTACATGAAGGTTAATAATTATCTATATTATTTATTAAATTATGTAATAGAAATTAAAAGTAACGATTCGATCTCTGGGTTTTTGTTACTTACATAAAAGTATTTTAATGTTAGACATGTTGCCTGCTCTAAAGAACTATATCCTAACTATACACTATGGTCTTATTCATACTTATCGGAGGTTTAAATAATAACTTTATCGGAGAGATAAACATTTTATCGTAAAAAGACTATTATGAATAACAATTTTAGCGAACCGATTATAGCGAACTTTTAAACCTCCGATAAGTCATTATGAATAAGACCATATATTTAATGTACCTATTAACAATAGCGGTAGTGGAATCGACTAACTTTCCCGAGGTCACGGGTTGGATTCCTGAACAAGAAAATTTTTTGTATAATAATCAAGCTTACTTTTGGATCAGAGGCTGTTATGATAGGTTCTGTGCTACTTATTTACAATGACTAGCTTCGATCATAATGAAACCTCTATTAATTACAATATCACATGTATTATGAACAGATCATAAAAAATATAGCTTCGCAAATGCCGAGATAAAAAACCGTTTTAGGAGGCCCAGTCATTTGTAATACGCGTTGTTAGTTGTTGTCGTGCCTGCCTACTACTCAATAGGTACTATTTTAATAACTTGATAAAATCCGTTAGATCAACACCTGAAGTGTTCGGCCTACGCACACACATGTACAATACAAGTGTAATGCTACGTTATTGAACGAACACACCTACACACAAATATTTTGTCTGATGATTAGAAATAAGTGGCGTTCCGAACTTGTGATTTAAAATGTGATAATCTCACTTACCCGATTAGATTCTAGTGCCTCGGCGCTGTGCTCCTCTTTCTGTCGGAAGCAATTAGTGCACTTGCTCTTGTTGAAGATGTTTGGAGCAAATTTCCTGCAATCCGATCGCCCAGACATGATTGCCAGAGGTCAGGGTCTATACAACGTTCACTATGTCACCGTACACAGCATGATGCTATTGTAAAACACCCACACTAGACGATATAATCGCCTTTTTTCGTACTCAACACGTAGTTTATCACGCGCGCACCCACCGGTGAGTGAGCTATCAGCTAAATCACTGCAAGTGAAGTGAGCGCTAACGTCATATAAAAACACATGCACTAAACACAATCTCCTTCGGCAACCGAACACCGAAGCAGTCGTACAATCGCGTAAACAATATTCGTTTTTACCTCAAAATGTAAAATAATAAACATCGAAATTATAACGAACACGCGGGGATCGCGAACGCGCAGCGACACGTCCACTCGCCCATTTTACATCTGATACAAAAGCGGCGAACACAGTTTGTTGTTTTACAACCTCTCTTTTCTTGTATGTAGTGCGTCAGAATTCAGTAACTTAATCTATCTTTGTGTGTAACAATTTACATGTAGTAGTGACTATTGCCATTTCGCTCTTACTTACTGTATTGACGTGTAGCTATTTTTGTCACACCTTTCATTAATTAAGTTAGATGTAAGTGCTGACATCTATTACCGCTATTTAGGAAATACTCAAGTTGCTCGAAGCATAGATGGCTCGAAGTGAGTAGGTAATCCAGAAAAGTGACCCGTAAAGTAGTAAATTAATATTAAAGTACCATAACAGATGGCAGCACATGAAGAAAACTATACATACACATTTGTCTTACTTTGTGTTTTCTTACTTTGTGTTTTATGACACTTTATTTATAATTTCCTAGCTCTATTTCTTTGTTTCTTTTGGACTGTGATACAGTCGACTCTCGTTAATTCGAAACTCGAGGGACGCTTAGAATATTACGAATTATCGAGTGTTTGAAATATCAAATGGTTCGACATTTGATAGATAGATAGATAACTCTTTATTTGTACACCAATACACAAAGAAACAAAATTACATTATTAGCCTTAATATTATTGTACAAATGGGCGGCCTTATCGCTAATGCGATCTCTGCCAGGCAACCTTGGGAAGGATTGGAATGTATTTGACTGACAGAGAGTTAAAAGTAATTCCTTTACACGATACGCGCACAATTAGGACACAAAAATGTAATTCTACGACTACTATTACACACTCATGTATAACGCAAGTACTAAGAGCACCAACGCGACGCTATCGGACCATGCCAAGTCCTGTTGCTTAATGCTTGGAGTAGCTTAAGAAAGTTGACTTTAGAAGTTGAAAAAAAAAATCCATCTTAGAGAAAAGCATGGAGACTAGAAGTAAGGAGGAATATCTTGTGTGGGGTCCAAAAAGTGTCCACTTGTAAACAGCAAATTACACTCGCCGAAATAGCGCTAGTGTAGCAAGTGGAAATGATATGAATGTAGTAGTTTTAAGCAGAGTGAAGTGTGTGTAATGTTGCGGTAATTCTTTAATACTATTTTCTATTTGCTATTTACAAATATTTGGGGTACTTAAAAACACCGTATAATTTTATTTCATAGTCATGTTTGTCTATATAATATAAAAATTTAAAAAACTGCGCTGTAACAAAGCGGAAGTCTTTATTTTCCTTTCTAATAATTTGTGGCATTTTGTGGCGCTATTGTTAAAATCTTTCCACTTGCTACTATGGCGCCATCTTAATTTGTTGCCTTTCAGCGGACACTTTTTAATATACTGAGTATAAAGTCCTCCTTACTTCTAGTCTCCATGGGGAAAAGGAAGCCATTTGGATACAGGTATTTTGTAACTGTAGTTAAATAGTTAAACTTCTTCTTCTTAGACATACTACCTCTACGGTATAGTCCATGGTCTATTTAATAATTATTCTGCATGAACTGTCATCTGTCATCCGCACTACAGTCTAATTTAAAATACCGTTTTAGTGTCTTCATCGCTAATTCTGACGACTTTTTCATATTAATAGCGACTATTTACTTGTATAGGAATAAAGGTACCTTCTAAAAATATCTTTTTTTGGTGGTTATAAAATCTGCTTTTAAAAAACAATAGTTTTGTATGTTATAAATCAAGAATTCATATTGTTGTGAATTCTTCTTCTCCTTCCTGTCCTTATCCGAATTATATAAATACCCTCTCCTTTTGCACTTTTGCAGCCATCGACATCGATATTATTTATCTCATTAATATGTGCTTCATACCTCCTCATTACGTGCCCTTATCATGACAGATGATTCTCTCTCAACTTTTTATTGCTGACGCCACTTTTAAGCATTTTCTTAAAATTATACTTCTTTCGCAATTTGTACATTCTAGTCACTCCGTTGTAGCACTGAGTAGATACATGTTATTATAAATTAAGTACGAATTTATACGAACATTATAGAATAAAAAATTGGTCCAGTGCGAGTCGGACTCGCGCACAAAGTGTTCCGTACCATTATCTATGCAACATAAGGCAACGTTATTAGTATCGAGCAAGAAACGGTAAAAAAATCATGTTTGTTGTATGGGAGCCCCCCTTAAATATTTATCTTATTTTATTTTTAGTATTTGTTGTTATAGTAGCAATAGAAATACATCATCTGTGAAAATTTCAACTGTCTAGCTATCACCGTTCTTGAGATACAGCCTGGTGACAGACGGACAGACGGACAGCGAAGTCTCAGTAATAGGGTCCCGTTTTTACCCTTTGGGTACGGAACCCTAAAAAGATAAATATATAATATTTATACGAATATTATTGCTACGCAAATAACTTACAACCGTCGGGCATGTATGACCAGATGTATGAGTGTGGATGAAGCCAAGGAAGTATGTTTGGATCGTAGCAGATGGCGCTCTATAGTCTCTGCCTACCCCCATGGCAAAAAGGCGTGATGTTATGATGATGATGATGATGATTATAGAATAAAATCGGACCGATGGAAGGGCGTACCGTGTAGTCTAAGTGGTAGAAGTTCAATGGTCCCATTTTTGGTACAGAACCCAAAAAAATCAATTTACCCAATTAATAAATAGGTATATAAGGCATTATAATGCAAGGGCAGTTTGTAAAAGATCGCAATACACTAGCTGCCTCCAACCATAGTCCCATTATAGTCCCAAACATTCATTTATTATTCCATTTTTGGAGATGTCATAAACAACTTCAAAAAATGAACCAAAGGAGGTGTGAGTGACAATACCCGAATTAAACCAAAAGATAAGCTCAGGAAATGAGTTTATTACCTCACCATGATTAATTTTAAGGAAGTTCTCACAGGACTTGTTAAAATTTTCAGCTTATTACGTTGTTAGGCTAGCATAGCGACTTTTAAGCTCGGATTTGGCGACAATTGCTGTAACATTGTAGATAACACTGGCTATAACTGTCACACGTAGAGCGCGTCCGTCTGTCATTGTCTGTCAGCGTATGGTATTGTCACCAATTGTCACAAAAAAACGAAAATTTTAATCAACCGATTACGGAACGTTTGAGTTTCGCTCGACCGCCCGCCGCCCTAGCTAGTTCGCTTCGTGTGTTGCTCATTTCAGTTCTGTGCGCTGCGTTCATATTGTAAAATTTTAAGCCTCTATTAAATTAATCAGCTACGCTTTACTCACTTAGGAAACAGACATTCTCATTAAGATCATTAAGTATTTTATTTCCTCAGTCATAGCAAGGTGAGAGTTAATAGTATTTACAGACTGTCCAACTATTACTTCATACATCACCGCTAGTTTCGCATAGACCTTGAATTTACAGGGAATTTGAAACGTCCCTGTTAGTCATGCGATCTAATAGCTAACATCTTTAATACGTGTTCTTAACCAATATTGTAACAAGCCGGCTGAATTTATTTAATGTGATGTTGTGTTTTAGAATGGTCGATTTGAGTTTCATTCCTGATATCCCGAGTGGACCATTAGATATCTACAGAAAAACTTCGTCTTTTGATTGGAAACATCTCAAATTAGCATTGGAGGGAGATTTGGATTTGTTAAAGCTAAAGGTGAGTCATCTGAACAACTTATGTAGGAGTTATATGAATAGGAAGAAAATTTACAAACTATGTTAGTTTTACAATCAATGTTTTAATGGAATTCTTGTGTCCCTTAGTTGTTTTAATAACTATAACACAGAATAAACAACCTTAGCCAGTTGTGAACAACAATTTTAGTTAAAAAGAAATGAAATTATTAAAATATGTATAAGCTGGTTAAAATTTAAACCACTGAGATTAAAGCATCTCTAAAAGTTTGTTAATCTATGAATCTGAATGGAATTATTTAATGTAAAATATGCTAATTGTTACATATAGTTTTCAAGGCCTGTGTGATGGTTAAAACAGGTATTAAATTACATATTAATAGAACCACATTTTTATGTTATCTCTGATTGAATATTTGACTGTATCTTATGCAATCATTCATCATTGAATATAAAATTTTGACTGAATGAAATATGTTTGACTGTATAATATTTTGGAAAAATATATTAATTAAGTTATAATTTCATGCTATAAGCTGTAATCTATTTGTATAGAAATAAGGCACCAGGCAAAGGAGTCATACACATATTTCTAATGGTGAACTCATAAAACAAGATGCAGATGAATTGAGCGAGATGTGCTTGGCATGTCATGTAACAAAACCTGTTAAAATATAGAATAATGAAATATATACGATGGTAATTAGCCCTGGTCTTACAGAGTCATTTAAAAAGAAATACCTACTTGCTTTACAACTTTGTACACATGGAATTTAAAATGAAATCTTAAACAAATCATACAAAATATCATCCTCTTGAACCACTCTATCCCTTAAAAAAACTGTGTCAAAATTCGTTGCGTAGTTTCGAAGTGTATTGAGACCCCTTCCTACATACATCAAACCTCAACAAAATATTAAAAAACCATCCTCTTGAACCACTCTATCTATAAAAAAAACCGTATCAAAATCGGTTGTGTAATTATGAAGATATAAGCTCACATAGGTACATACGAGGGGAGGTCCAAAAGTTCGTGGAATGGAGGGGATGGAGTGGGGATAGGGGCGCTCGCTTAGTGTCATACTAATTGGGGACTCATAATTAGTATATAAATGGAGTTTCAGCCCTATTGCGTCATTCGTTTACGAACACTCGCCTGCTAAACACGTCAATCCGGAAGAAAACTGAAACTATGGAGAAAATTGAACACCGTGCGGTCATTAAATTCCTTACCAAGCAAGGAAAGAACGCTCAGACCATTTTGAATGAAATGGAAACTGTTTACGGGGAACAGTGCCCTAGTAAATCAATGATTTACAAGTGGCATGCTCTTTTTAAACATGGTCGGGAGTCGATTGAAGACGACCCCCGCTCAGGAAGGCCAGTTGAGGCCACCACATCAGACATCGTCGAAAAAGTGGAAAAAATTGTACTGGAGGACACCCGTTTGAAGAAAAAAACAGTTATCTGCATTAGTTGGAGTATCAGATACCACCATTTTGCGAATCCTACATGACCACCTGGGTATGACAAAAGTCAGTGCAAGATGGGTACCGAGAATGCCCACGCCGCTTCAAAAACAGCAGCGCGTCGAAGCGTCAAAACATTTTTTGGAGTTGTGTGGCGACGATCCTGGACCGATTTTGGAGCGAATTGTTACCGGCGATGAAACATGGGTTCATCATTTTGAGCCTGAGTCCAAACAAGAGTCCATGCAATGGCATAAAAAGGGGACACCACCGCCAAAGAAATTCAAAGGAGTCGGCTGGAAAGTTGATGGCTACTGTTTTTTGGGATTGTGAGGGGATAATACTGATTGATTATAAAGAAAAGGGCAGGACCATAACCGGAGAATACTACGCAACAATACTAGAAAAATTAAAGGATGCCATCAAAGAAAAACGTCGGGGAAAAATGACCAAGGGCGTGTTGCTCTTGCAAGACAACGCGCCGGTTCACAAGAGCAAAGTTGCAATGGCTGCTCTACACACGCATGGCTTCGAATCACTAGTCCACCCACCCTATAGTCCAGATCTGGCCCCAAGTGATTTTTATTTGTTCCCCAATTTAAAAAAAGACTTAAGGGGAAGGAAATTTTCCGACGACAATGAGGTAAAGGAGGCAATTTTGGCTCATTTTGAGGGAAAAGATAAAAAATATTTTTACGATGATTTAGAAAAATTAATTCATAGATCTAATAAATGTATTCAGCTTAAGGGTGATTATATTGAAAAGGAAAAATAAATTTACTGTTTCATTTTTACTAAAACCCTTTCATTCCACGAACTTTTGGACCTCCCCTCGTACATACAAAAATAATGACTTTGTTCAATGATAACTAAAGAAATTGGACTATAATAAATAGGCTTAGTGTAACTCTCGATCGATTAATTATCTTATTAAATAGATCCAGTAATTTCAGAGCCTATTTGTAGAAATAAACATGTACCGGTCAAATATTTTCTTTTTATAATTTTTTTGAGCTATTTCACAAACCTTGATATCAAAGCAGTGAAGATAATAATACAATACATTTTTTTGTTATACTCTTGTTTTTATAAAAAAAAACTAGGCCAAGTTTATCTAGAGCTCAGAAGGCCATTATTTTGTTCACATTAAAGTAAAAAATTTCCTGTGTCACTTGACCAATGAATGTCAAGTCTTCTTGTTACAAAGCACAAAGGAAGCTTCTTAACATCATCATACCACCACACCCTTTTTCCATGGAGATAGGTAGAACTTTACATTTTTTTTTCTATAATCATTTGCAATCAGCCTTTCAGCTATAAGCAAGTGTGTTCTTTGTCTTTTGGCGTGAGATGCGCAGTTCTTCAGTGAGTACCGCACAATTGGATATAACTTTTATATGTGGTGCCTCTAATATGTCGCCTTTTAAGGCGTATGTATGTGATGGGTTGCATGAGCTCCAACACTATCGAGTTCGGATTTTTGTGAGTCTTTGCTTATATGCCATCTCTGTCTTCTGTATCTCTAGTCTAACAGTATTTACTTTTAGATAGTCATGCACTTCAGCGGTGGTAATAAACCATGGACCTAACATATAAAACCTTTTTATTAACGTATAGAAGTTTACTGTGTTCTTAAACAATTTAAATTCTATACAACCAGACTGCATGAGCCCTATTATTATACATGGCACATCATAAATGGTTTCCCCATTATTTGATTAAGTATTTCAATCATGCTTATGGAGGGATTTATGTCAATCCTAATTTATTAACTCAATTTACAGTTATTAATAACTCATAGTGTAGATACGAACTGTACTTATTACTTAAGCTTACTTATTTTATAACAAAGTCGTTATTTTTGTATGTATGTACCTATGTGAGCTTATATCTTCATAATTTGTTTTGTTTTGTTTTTTTTTACAATTTTATCTGCGATCAGTCTTCCAAGAGACTATAAGCGGATCTGTTGAATGAGGTTATGATATGTACAAGTGCGCTCCCCACTGGGAGTCTCACTCATTAGTGAATCTGCAGTCCAGCACCTGCACATCGCACCTTTTAAGCCGTTTGACATAGCTGGGCCGCGTTAGGTGGTTTGCTAAACTATTGGGATGATTAGTCAACCGGCACTTGTACCTTTCTGCTGATAGCATTATTTCTGCCCGGATTGTTTTTACCTTTAGTGCCTCCTGGATTTCTGAATTTGTGACAAACCACAAACATTGGCAATGTTTCGCAGTATTCCATTTTGCATACGTTGTAGAACATTAATATTGGAGTTGGAAGCGCTTCCCCACAGCTGTATACCATAGCTCCATCTTCATAATTACGCAACCGAGTTTGATACGGTTTCATATACCATAACTTTAAACGTGGGTGACATCACGTGTAGTAATTAACAATTTTTTTTTATTTATTTACGGTAGTAATTTATAAACTTAGCAAATTTTTCTGACTTTTAAGCTGATTTGGTATGCCTATAGTTTTTACAAATGGCTTTTGAAATATTGTCATAGTCATTACATTGTGCTGACGTATGTACATAACATAAATTTCAGCTAACATTATGAAAAAATGTAATATGATATGAAATTAATATGTTTGTTTTCTAGAAACCAGATTAATATTTTTTTTTTTGCTTAGCTAGTAATAAAATAAATTAGCGACCATACAGTTGTTGTAGAATAAGTAATTGGATATTATCAAGTTATTAACCTATATTTTATTTTTGCTAAATATCAATTTAAGTTAGATGAAAATTACTTATTAGCCTAAGCAGGCTAGGTTGTAATATTGTGTATAAATAAATTACGTAATTTATCAGAAAAATAATAATAATTTGTTTACCAAATTCATAGTTAAGTTTTACTTTTAAATGTTTATTTTACACTACCCGATGCCCGATATTTTGTACGCGTGGAATTTTAGATCCCCATTGGAACCCAAGTACTGTACTGAGTGTATTCAAGAGCCTGAGAAAAGAACACAGTGGTCTCAAAGGATGCAGTAAAAAGTAAATTCAAATTCCACATGTAGAACTCATGGGCAACACCTATTAATATATACAAAGAAAAAATCTAAAATAAACACTACGTTACTTCTTAATCTACAATCAATAAAGATTACGTTCATAATCTTTTTGCGTGTTAAATGCTCTATAGTGATTATTTGTATTATGATTATTGTTCTAGTGATTATGAATGCATTCATAAATACATATATCCAATGTAATCGCCGGTGCGATTGACCGCCGTTCATGAGGTTGCGAGTTTGATTGCCGTACAGAACAATTTCTGTGTATTGAATACAACATATACATTGAATAGGGCACTAGGGCTTTTTTCTATCTAGTTATTGTAATTATGTACATTCAAAATAAATAGTATAAAAATATCTGTATATATATATGTATAGTGTGTCTGTAATCTGTCTACTCTAAATCCATATCCGTATCACGAACTTATTAATACAGCTTAAATTGGGACCACCGAATGTTGAGCTAAAAAATGTTCATGAATATAAAAGTATTAATTTGTTCCAGTACAAAATATGGCATACGTTAGAGAAAGATCAACTTTTCGCTCACAATGCAGTGACTCCAACTGTAGAGGAACAGAAACGTATCACTCAACTGCAAGTGAAGAGAATCAATGAGTACAAATTCCACACTAAAGAGATGGTCAGCTCTAGATATAGTATAAGAGTAAGAGATTTTGAATTATTTTGGACTTTTATAGCAAAGGGGCATTAAGCTGACTGAATTTTAGCATGATTAGCCACCACTTCAAGAGTTCTGAAGCTCTAGTCGTGGATTTCTTAGATTTAGATAACAACCATGACTCTATTCGGATCTGGGCCTATTGTCAAGATGCGTGTGACTCTTCTCCGTGATATGAGGTTGCGTCGTGGCGTCCAACATCCTAAAGCTATCTTTACCAATTGTTGTCTAGACATAAAAGTTGAAATGGTCGCGACATCCAAGTCCTGTCAATTATCGACTCGCTATTACATAAAAATTTGGTGTTTATTACAGAAGGTGTATCGAGGACGTTAATTTGATGTTTTGTTTTCAGACGCGCACAATAATGACAATAAATGAGGCTGTACAGTCGGTAAATCCCAGCGTATCAGTGAAAATGGCTATCGGTATATATTTGGTATCAAATGCTTTGCTTTCGCTTGGGACTGAAAGACATCTTAAGTTTTACCAATCTACTTTTGTTAATAGAGAGGTAAGTCACTAAGATTTTTTTTATATTTCGAAAATGATTTTTAGGGTACCAAAAGGTAAAACGGGTTCCTATTACAAAGACTTCGGTGTCCGTCCTTCCGTCACCAGGTTGTATTTCAGGAAACTTTATAGCTAGAGAGTTGAATATTGATTAAGGCATTAGAAAGTCGTTTTAATTGCATAAAGGAAACAAGAATATTACATTATTTTTACACGCTTTATATTAGCTTCACTTGTATGTTTGTTTGTATGTTTGTAACCGACTCTTTTGGACGCTATTTTGACCCACTTTAAACGGTCAGATTCTATTCAAATTTTGCACACCTGTCAAAGACCGATGACAATGCAATAATTCGATTAAATAAAGCGTGTTTTTTAGTTTTTTTCAACTAGGTATTTTTATTTATAAAATTAATTATATATTTGGTTATTTAACTACTTCGAGACCATCTTCTATTAGAAGTTACAATATATCTTGGTCAGAGTAGCTCTTCATTTTATAACCGCTGAAGTTAATTCGGAAAAATAAGAAAGCTTATTTATTTTTGATAGTAAATAGTTTTATAGTTTCTACACAAAACGAAAAAATAAATGAACAATATAAAAATAAGTCCTTTTTCTTTGTAATTTACTTTGATTATCAAAAATGGTTCTAAAGCTTCGTAAATTACGATTTTTTTGTTGCGCAAGTTCATTTATAATTTAAATCAGTTCTATTTTTTAGGGTTCCGTACCCAAAGGGTAAAAACGGGACCTTATTACTGAGACTTCGCTGTCCGTCCGTCCGTCCGTCCGTCCGTCTGTCACCAGGCTGTATCTCAAGAACGGTGATAGCTAGAGAGTTGAAATTTTCACAGATGATGTATTTCTATTGCCGCTATAACAACAAATACTAAAAATAAAATAAAATAAATATTTAAGGGGGGCTCCCATACAACAAACATGATTTTTTTACCGTTTCTTGCTCGATACTAATAACGTTGCCTTATGTTGCATAGATAATGGTACGGAACCCTTCGTGCGCGAGTCCGATTCGCACTTGACCAATTTTTTTCTTCTTAATTTCCCATTAATTACAGACATTAGCAAGTTTCGCGCTGACAGAAATATCACACGGCTCGGATGCACGTCTGATGCGAACCACGGCCACATATGATCCAACAAACAAACAGTTCGTCATACACACTCCTGACTTCGAGGCAGCTAAATGCTGGGTTGGTAATCTAGGTAAAACTTTGTGTGACATTATAAACAATTATAGGTATTGTCGACTGATAATTAGACACATGCAGGGTCTTTTTTCATCTATAAGAGGTTTTTAGGCACTTTAGGGGCCTTCTATGAGTATTTCTTAATGTCGTTAGAACTGTAGGGCCGTAATAATGGCGGGGCCCTGGACGTATGCTAAGAGGAAAAGGGCCTGTATTCATGGATGTTCTAAGTAGTTATTGTAGTACAAATTATAATTCTAGAATAAAAAATTTATCGACTCACATACTACTCAATGCCTATATACTAATGACCTTATTCATAATGACTTATCAGAGGTTTAAAAGTTCGCTAAATTAGGTTCGCGAAAATTGCCAAACTTGTTATTCATAATAGTCTTTTTACGCTAAAACGTTTATTTTCTCTCCAACAAAATACCCGTTTAAACCATTGTTTTAGTTTAAGTCATTATAAATAAGACCGTTTGTACCTATTAGTTTACAAGCGAAATTGGAGAACTTGATACTGTAATATTGTTTACAAAAATATTTTTTATTTCTATATCATCTTTGTTGTAACAAAAAGGAACACATGAGAATAAATAAATAAATATTTACGGCCAATTCACACGATGTGCTTTGGTCCGAAAGTAAGCTTTATTTCAAAGCTTTATTACGAAGTTATTCGTAAAGTCTCTGAATTTGTACGTCATTATTTTAAGTTTGACGTTTTCGTTAATTAGTATACCCGGTGTAGTATGTGGTACCATTATAATAATGATAATTATTTAACATACGATGTATTTATCGGTTTCTTGACAAGAAAAGATTACTCATGCTTAGTTAACTGCTTCTGATAACAAAATACTTTGTACTAATATGTTCTTATCGAATACGTCAATCTGTATCTTTACTTATTATTTTATTATAAAAGAAAGTCGTTATTTTTGTATGATCCCTACGTGAGAGATCTTCAAAAATACGCAATTTTTTTAATCGGACTAGTAGTTTCTGAGATTAGCGCGTTCAAACAAACAAACTCTTCAGCTTTATAATATTATAAGTAATAAGTATAGATCAGATGTACAAGAATTGCTTGTTTGCATTAAAAGTATTACATTTGTTGACTACAGACTGAATAATATCAAATAACCATTGTAAATGATTAAGCCGTATATAAATAATACTTTTATTTCACGAAACGCTGTGTCATAAAACAACGTACTGTTACATAATAGGGCAAAAAAACTGCTTCCGTCTAATTTTCGCAAAATGTGGTACAAAGTTCACTTTCAAGTACTTATAGATTATAAGGCCATGATTACAATATGATGATGTATACGTGACAAGATAACATACATAAAGTCTCGTGAATCATCATATTGTTACAAACAGGTGACTCGGTATAGGTATTCATGTACCTAGTAGTCAGTCAATCAGTTCTATATACTGATAATATTATGTAGTGTCCGACCGAAACTTGTTTCCCGGCCGAATCCGAAACCGAGTGTTCGGCCGTGGCTTCAGTTTCGGCCGAAACCGAAACTCACGTGGTCAAGTATAAAATTTCTTAAAATACTGAAATTTAGTGCATGTTACCTATTATTTTGTAATAATTAGGGCATGAAATGGAGACACAGTATATTAAGTTCGTTAGAATCAACCGAACCGGTCAACCGAAAGCGAAACTTAACTTTAGGTCGGACACTAATAATAAGACAGAAGTGCAGCGTGATTGCGTACGTGCGTGCGTACGTACTTGCGTGCATTCGTGCGTACTTGCGTGCATGTTATGTATAAGAAAGATAGTCTGTTTTTTATGGTCATTAAATTTATTTATCAAATGTGGGTATGTACCGTAACTGATGATAAATATAGACATTTTACAGCTCAGTCCCACCCCAATGGTGACTGTACTCGAAGTCACCGAGACATCAGACTAGATTTAATACAAAATATACGCGTTTAAATCCGTGATCATCAGCGTAAGTCACAGTTTATTCCATGGGGGTCGGCAAAGAAGAGCGCTATTTGCTACGATTTAAATATCTTCCTTGGCTTCATTTTATACATGTATATCTGGTCATACATCCACGATGGTTGTAAGTGCTACAGCATATACCTTTTTCAAGCATATTTGAATCAATGAATCGCGCAAGTATTAGAGAATATTATTAGTCGTTTGATTGATACTTGGATCGGTATCATTCTTTGTTTCAACCGTATTTTGCGCTACTAGTTATAAATATCAATGATATAGAACTCAATATTGTTTCAGGTAGGACATGCACACATACAATGCTATTTGCACAGCTAATCACACCAGACGGAACTAATCATGGACTGCATGGGTTCGTGGTGCCTATAAGAAACCCTGAGACCCTGGAGACATATCCAGGTCTCATAGTTGGTGATATGGGAGAGAAAATTGGAGTCAATGGCATTGATAATGGGTAAGTGAAGCTTAATCTAGATTTTACTAGATGACCATCAAACTACCTAAGTAGTCTAAACCTATTGTTTCAAATAAAAATAAAACTGAAAAGTTTACGAAAATAATTGTTTAGTTCTCGAGAAACCGAAAAGCGATTTCGAGATATGGGAAGGCGGATTCCAGAAATCGGATAACACAATCATAGTGTGTAATATGTTGGATTGACTTAATTTGGTATGATATTTAACAATAAGACATAAAAAGTAGTCTTTATCATCATCATCATCATAACATCACCCCTTTTTCCCATGGGGGTAGGCAGAGACTATAGAGCTCCATCTGCTACGATCCAAACACACTTCTAGTCTTTAATGAAAATTATAATAAAAAAAACCTGTCAAGAGCGAGGTAAACTCGCACACTTAGGGTTTCGTACCCACTAGACATATAAACATAAGTAACTGCATTCAAATAATCATTTAATTAAACTCAAAACAACTCATAATATTTTCTAATATACTACCACCAGACTGCTAATTACAGCTCAGTCTCACCCGTGACCATGGTGACTGCAAAGTCTCCGAAACGTCGGGCCAAAATTTAAAACAAATATACGCGTCTAAATCCGTAAAAAGTAGTTTTATCAAAACAACTCACCAACTTAATTTTGTAGTTGAAATATAGGGAATCGCCTACATTTCAGCTACTTCATAAGTTGGTATTAGTATAAACACTTTTTTACTTGTGATGTGATGACAAATTATAAGTTTTTGGATTTTTCCCTATACCTATCAGCACTACATAGACTTGATCTATGCCAAATTTCAAGGCTCTAGGGCAAAGGGAAGTAACCTGTGAATTTTGATTCCCTAGCATAAGTCGAAAAATTCTTAAAAATGGTCGTAATTCGGTTATATCTTTAAAATGCGTAGAGGTAAAAGGTTGACTGTATCTGAGATCTACATATCGTATGAGTTTCAAGTTGATACCTTCAGCCGTTGCTGAGTAAAAAAGTTTGACAGACGGACAGACAGACACCAGAGTGATCCTATAAGGGTTTGTACGAAACCCTAAAAACTAACATGAAGACGATTTAAAATTACCGATTTAAAAAATTCATTCAGTATTGGATAGTATTGGATTTATCGGGGAAGGCTATAGCCTGTTAAACATCACGCTGCGACTAATAGGAGCGTAGCATCCGTAACAAAAATTGGGAAGAATTTCCAAATTCTACGCGTAGTCGATGTCGCTGTCAACAGATAATAATACTGTTTCCCAAACTTCGTAATTAACATGTTGTATTAAGTACGAAGTTTGGGAAACAGTATTCAATAATTTTATCTATTAACTCTTCATTGAAAACATGACTCAAATAGCATAAATCAATGTATGTATATACAAATCACTAATTTTAATAAATATAAATATTCACGGACATTTTACACAACGTCCTCTGGTCCCAAGCTAAGCTTATATTCTTGTGTTATGGGTACCAGAATACGGATAGAATACATATACTACTTTTCTTTGTAAATACATACTTATAATACATAGAAACACCCAGACGCAGTGCAAATATTTGTATGACAATTAGAAAAATCACACAAATGATTGTCCCGAGCGGGAATCGAACCCGCGACCTCTCGATCGGCAGTCCGTTACATGAACCACTCAACTACGAGGCCCGTTTACTGAAAATTATATTAATCATCTGTGTTTAACCTTAGTGATAACGCGATATAAGATAATTTGTGCGAATTTCAAACTGTTTTGTATATTAGATAGGTAATCTTTACTAATATTATAAAGCTCAAGAATTTTTTTGTTTGATCGCGCTTATCTCAGAAAACATTGGTTCGATTTGAAAAATTCTTTCAGTGTTTGATAGTAAATTGATTAAGAAAGGCTATATAACATCACGCTGCGATAAATAGGAGCGAAGCATCGGTGAAAAATGTTGCAAAAACGGGTAAAATTTCTCTAAATTCTACGCGTACGAAGTCGCGGGCAGCAGGTAGTTATATAATAATCGTTATCAATAAATTATAGGCTAGTTACATACAAGGTCGCTGTTTCTCCTTGTTTTATCAATATACAATTAGACATTAACTATGTTATTTTATCGCTACGCTTTATAACTAATTTTTACAACCTTTATCGTTAATAATTGTGGAACATATTTTATGAGTTCATTCATAGGTATATGATTTGTATGTAATTTTTAAATTAATGTAATTTATATTATAGAAAAGCGTAACTGCTCCCCGCAATTGTACGCGTGGAACATGAAAATAAATTTGAATATACAAATAAACGTTGAACCTAAAAATTTAAGCTTCCTCAAGAAATAACGATTTCCTATTAAAAGTAACTTGTTTCTCCTCGTAACTTCGTTTGCGTGGAATTTAGAATTTTTTTTAAACAAATCATACAAAAAATGCAACCTCTTGAAGAACTACATCCATTAAAAGAAACCGCATCAAAACCCGTGTAGTTTAGAAGTCATAAGCTCACATAGGGACATACATACAAACATTTGAAGATTTAAACCCATAGCTCAGAAACATAGACTTTGTTTTATAATAATTAAAATATAACAATCTTTTGAATATATTTATAATGCATTTAAACCACGTATCATAGGCATTTAGACATGATGTCAAATTACATAATATCAACTAGAATTCCATAAATTATGCTTGCTAGCACGTGTGGGCCGTGTACACGTATTCGTTCTAACTGGGCTCGAAATCGCAGTACATAAAATTTATTAGGCCATAAAAATAATAGAAAATTTTATAATACTTAACATTACATAAAATAATAACTAAGTAGTAATAAATATTGTGTTTTGACATGGTGCATTGATATCCATTTAAAATAGCCAATTAAATGGAATTTCATGTTTATCATTATGGTTGAAGCGTAATGAAATTTTAAGTGCCTACTTAATATTTTTTTAACATAGCCCATTGCATCCAAATCCGTTTCAAATATTCCCGATATCAATTTGTACACTATATTGTTAATATACAAACATATTTATTAAGTGAGATAATACAATATTATCATGTGGGCGTACAGCTTGTAACTTTTGTGGCATAAACCATAGGAGGAATCTAATCTACATGATAAAAATAAAACAATTTACATAATTCATAAAACTTACGATTGGCCTTGTGGACAATCTGCAGCTTAACCTACCCATAGTATATAAAAAATAACAACGAAATAAGGCCGTGACAAAGTCGATTTTTTATGGACGTTTCACACAACGTCCTCTGGTCCCAAGCTAAGCTTGTGTTATGGATATCAGAATATGGATATTTATATATATTTTAAATCGCTTTTGTTAATACATACTCATAATACAAAGAGAAAGAGGCACCTTGCGGGCCGGCAAGGTGAGGGTGGCTAGTGCTTTCACACCGTACTAGCCGTCCTCACATTTGGATTGCACTTCACTTAACATCAGGTGGAGTGTACAGATTACGAATACAAGTGTCACCAACCCATTTCCTTCCCAGGGTGCTGTAAAAGTCAACTAAGGAATATTACACAGATAACATCCTCTGTGAGAGACGGAAACCTCGAAAATAAACCCTATGTCAACATGCCTGGTCCGCGTGGCATAGTAGACCTTCCAAAGCGGAGGAGTCCCGTGCCCAACAGTGGAACGTTAATGGGCTGCAGAGAGAGAGAGAGAGAGAGAGAGATAGAAAAAATACATAGAAAAGGCAGTGGCACAAAAGGAATGGTGCTAAATTGTCAGCCCTAAGTGACGACCAGCACGTTTCCAAACCGTAGCGACGAAAAACATCCCTTCCTGTGTTTACACCATTATTTAACCTAGATCTCTAGACACAGACAGGTTTATCCAATATTAGTTCTTTTTATTTTCAGATTTATAATGTTTAACCAGTACAGAATACCACGTGAGAACCTATTAAATAGAACCGCTGACGTCACAGAGGATGGTGTCTACGAATCATCATTCTCAGATCCTTCTAGAATATTGGGTGCTGCCTTAGAAAATCTTTCAGCAGGTAAGAAATAGCCTGTCAATTGAACGGATGAACTAAGCTAATATAAACTCACATTCCGTCTTAGCGTGCTTTTTAATTATAGTTGAATAATTTAGCAATTCTGTCTCCAACGTCTATCCTCTCTCCTCCTCCAACCCATTTACGTCCCACTGTTGGGCACGGCCTCGTCCACTTTGGAGGGATTATGGTCTACTGTGCCACGCTAACCAGGCGCGTTGGCACAGGGTTTATTTTCGAGTCTTCCGTCTCTCAAGGATGTTATCTGTGTGCAATATCCCTTAGCTGACTTTTACCTTGGGAGGAGATGGGGTGGTGACACTTGTATTCTTAGTCCGTCACCACACTGAGGGTCACAACGTCTATCACACAGTATTTATTTCTTGATTTGTAGGTCGCATCGGTATAATGCAAGAGAGTTGCCATTCAATAGCAAGTGCAGTGGCAATAGCCATCCGATACGCTGCCACACGTAAACAATTCGGCAGCCAAGATGAGGAGATACCACTTATTGAGTACCAGTTACATGTATGTATATATTTATATACGATTGGAAAGTTCAGAATAAAAAACACTTATAAGAAACTTTTATTAACACTTTGATTAACTTATACAAAATAAACTAGTTCTTAAAATGTGGGTATATCGTAATTCCTGTATTATCAACTTTGGTGGCTGTTGATTGTTCCAAGAAGGTAAAAAAAGGATCAGATTTTTTTTAATTTGAATCTTTGATATTTTTTTGAAATCCCGTAACCTACGCCTATGATATTATAGTATTTATAAGAAATAAAGATAATATTGTATGTTACAGCAATGGCGTCTATTTGGTTATGTAGCTGCGGCAGTAGTATTTAAGTTATATATTCAAAACTTCACCAATGTATACCTGAACATCGTTGAGAAATCTAATACTGGCGTCAGAGTCGATGATTTGGTGAGTTTTTAAGAATGTGTATATTGTTAAAACACTGGTATTTTTTATTATATCGTTCAAAAACCCCTTATGGTCTAACTTCGGTGTCTGTCTGTTTGTCTGTCGAACTTTTTTAATCAACAACGGCTGAAGGTAGCAACTTGAAACTCATACGATATGTAGATCTATGTGTCTCCTGCTGTAAAATAATACAATTAACCTTTTAGATCTATGCATTTAGAACATACACACACATTTTCGACTTGCGCTAGGGAATCAAACCTATATGCTACTTCCCAATGCCCTAGAGACTTGAAAGTTGACATAGACCAAGCTTCATTGTCCAGCCTGTTTACGTCCCACTGTTGGGCACGGGCCTCCTCCACTTTGGGAGGGATTATGGTCTACTGTGTCGCGCTGAACAGGCGTGTTGGAACAGGGTTTACTTTCGAGTTTTCCGTCTCACACAGAGGATGCTACCCGCGTGCAACATCCCTTAGCTGACTTTTACAGCACCCTTAGGCGGAGATGGGGTGGTGCCGCTTGTATTCCTAATCCGTCAACACACGGAGAAGGTTATGCCAAGCTTACATCTACAATATTAATAAAACAGTAGACATACAAATCATTACGAATATTAGAAATATTATATTACCGGCTAACATATTCATACTATGCTACATTTCGAGCATATCCGATGCCCATCTTCAGGACGAGCGCCGCTGGCGTCTGCGACCTTCCGGCGTGCACTGCGTTCACACGTTCAATACGAAAATACAAATCATTAGTTACCTGATTATCTGTCCTCTAATGTACACTCTAAGTACTTGTTCACGTTAAAAGCGCGGGCGCGGTGACGGGTGCGGGCGCGGAGACGTGGCGATTTCGTGTTCACGTTATTTTTTTTTTGTAGTTTTTGGCATCGTTTTACTTTTGCCATATGCAATGTGTTCACGTTGGCCGGTAGGCGATTGCGCGATTTTGATGTATTGTCAGAGATAGTAAACATGAACGACGATCTTATATTTTTAACCGAAAATTCATAGCTAAAGTGGGAGATGACAAAAATTAGAATTGGTGTGCATGAAATTAATAAAGAAGAGAACGGTATGGTGCAATTTCATACTTTATATAGTAATTTGAGAGAAAATCCTTCAAGATTTTTTTGGATATACCAGAATGACTGTCAACTGCTTTGATTACATATTGGATTCAATAATAATATCATTATTTTTATTTATCTTATTTCGCATTCGACTAGTGTTCATCATCGTCGCTCTCTAAAAATTCAAACACCTCCAATTCATCACCAATCGTTAATATGTAGCTAATAGTTACTTTTAATTCTAAATAAACCGAAACAATTTATTTTAAGTAACGATGTAGCAGCTTCTATTGAATGGATTCTATTGAACTTGTCACTTTTAGATAGCCAACCAAGTGTTCGGCCGCTGGTTGAACTTACCTGACGTCGCGAGTGAATCGCGCGCTCCGCCGCTAGTTCGACGTGAACACACACAAACATCTCACGCGTTTGCCGCTAGCTAGCCCGCTACTTAGACCGCACGTGCGTTTCGTATGTGAACACTTCGATATGACGCTATATGTTTGATATTTCGCGACCGCGCCCGCGAGTTAACGTGTTTGAGCACTAAACGATTGGTCGCACGCTCGGTCCCACCCGCGCTATTCATTCCATTTTATCTGACTTCATATAAAAGGAGGAGAAAGATTAGTGCGGAGAGTAGTAGTTAGCACGTATATTCTGAATGCCTTTATTTAGCAAATTTTATGAGGATAGGTTTTGTATTTCGTTAACAATAATTTTGACGGGCCTCGTGGTCGAGTGCTCGTGCAACGGACTGCCTTTACGAGATCGCGGGTTCGATTTCCGCTCGGAACATTCATTTGTGTGTATAATTATAATTGTCATACAAATGTTTGTACTGCGTCTGGGTGTTTTTTTGTATTATAAGTATGTATTTAAAAAATAGTATATGTATTCTATCCGTATTCTGGTACCGATAACACAAGATTATTTAAGCTTAGCTTGGGACCAGAGGACGTTGTGTTATGTCCATGTATATATTTAAAAAAAAAATGTATTTGTTTCTATATTCAGAGTGAAGCAGTATCAGAGATCCACGCCATGGTATCTTGTAGTAAACCACTACTATCGTGGACAGTTCTAGCCGCAGCTCAACAGTGTCGAGAAGCATGCGGTGGACATGGATATTTAAAAGTAAGTTGGATATCATTTGTTTATGTTATTACAAATTATGCTTATCACCACGTCAGAACACTTATAGGGCAAACAGAAACTACATATCGCCTTGTTGATTTAACTAAGATTTAATTTTCCTCTACCTGACCAATGGAGGTCAATTCTGATGCGTCAAAAAGTTAACCTAACTAAAATGAAAACAATTATGGTTTATTTTGATTGACTATTTGGTTGTACACATTTAATTAAATGTACGCAAGTGAAAATATGTGCCAAAGCTCTCTCTCCAGCCCATTAACGTCCCAAGTTTGGGCACGAACCTCCTCACTTTGGAAAGGATTATGGTCTAATATGCCGCTCTGACCAGGCATATTGGGACTAGGTTTATTTTTGAGATTTCTGCCTCTCGCAGAGGATGTTATCTCTTTGCTTTTACCAGTAGTAATTTTTAAATTTTGTTTGCAGTGTGCAAATTTAGGTGACATACGAAGTAACCACGAACCAACTGTGACATATGAAGGTGATAACAATGTATTATCACAACAAACTGGTAACTGGTTACTGAGACAGTTCGAAGCGGCTAGAAGTGGAGGGACAGTAGACTCACCATTAAATACTGTGACATTCTTGAAGAGTTTCGACAAATGTTTCTCAGTTAGATTTAGGTATACCAAAACGGATGAATTGAAGACTGGAGAATGTGAGTATACACTAAAATTTGTTTCTCTAACACTTGCGCGACTGATTAGCTCAAATAAAACCACTTTTTACAGATTTATATGTAACAACTGATTGTAGAGGACACTTTACAGCTAAGTCCCACCTGCGACCATGGTGTCTGCAGTCTCCAAAACATCATCATCCTCCTGTCCTTATCCCATTATTTGGGGTCGGCGCAACATGTCTTTTTCTTCCATAGTCTCCTATTAGCCGTCATGTCTGTGTCAACTCTTCTTTCATGTCCTCTTTCACACAGTCCATCCATCTTTTCTTAGGTTCTAGCTCTAGTCTTTTCCTTCCACATTTATACTCAGAACTCTCCTAACGACATTACTTTCCTCTCGTCTCAAAACATCCCATACCAGGACATCCGCTCGTTCTTCAATTTTTCAGTCACTGGCATCACTTTCAGACTCCCTCTAATATATTCATTCCTTATTTTATCCATTCGCGTGACGCCACACATCCATCTCAACATTCGCATCTCCGCAACGTGCATTCGTCTTTCATCCATCGCTTTTGTTGCCGCAGTCTCCAAAACGTCATGCTAGAATTGAATACAAAATGTCTTGTATTGTCTAAATTCGTATAAAGTGGTTTAATGTTTAATGATCCCAATTGTATTGTTATTCTTTTTCTAAACCTGTTAAAGTTTCACTGCTGGGTATAGGCCACCTCAACTTTGGGAGGCTTTTGGTCTAGGTACTTATGCCGCGCTGATGAGGTGTGTTGGCTTAGTCTTCGGTTAACATAAAAAAAAAACAAAGAACACTGACGAATTGAGAACCTCCTCCTTTTTTTGAGTCGGTGAATGAAAACCCTCTTCTTTTTTTGAAGTCAGTTAAAAATATTCAAAATATTTACATTTTTGGTCACATTTAATTAAGATTATTGCCGAATTAAATGTTACTATATATTTTTTTTTTAGTTTTCCATCGGTTGCATAAGATGTTTTCAGTTTATATTCTTCCTTAGCTCTTGCACCACCTTGGGATGAAAACTTGTGATGCATTTGTATTTTTCATCCCTCTCTCATGTAATTGTAACAATAGGGCTTGGTTTAGAATTCGAACTGGAGACTTTTTAGATACCTACTTTTATATTCTAAAATTATTATTTTTAATTTTTCAGTTATTACCACTACATATAAATGGTTAATTTGCTATTTACTAAAACAAACTCATGAAAAATACGAATCGGAGATTGCTAAAGGTTTGTCAAGGTTCGAAGCCCGGGCTAAGTCACAAGTGTATAAAACGAAAGTTTTAACTAAAGTGTATGCGGAGTACTTAGCTATAATGTTTTCTCAACAATGTTTGGACAAAATGGAAGAGAAATTAAAGCCGGTGCTTTTGAAGCTGTTCCAGTTATATGGACTCTGGTCATTGGATCAACATTTAGTGGAATTGTATCAAGGAGGTTATGCACAGGTATGTATTGCTTTTTATTCAACACGCTCTTATTAGCTTCCTTTGTAAGAGAAAAGATATATAATTATAGAATAGATTACTAAAAGATCCTTTTACGTGAATTTTACTCACTTGCAATAGTCCGATCTAAAATTTACAAACATATTTACAACCAATAACAATTCAATTATGCATATCAAAAAAGTTTTAGGATTATTTAAATTTATATTTATTTTACTAAGAAATTTATTTTAATTTAAGTACTGGTCTTTGTGGAGAGGATCTTTGATTAAATATAACACCCGTATTGACAAACAATATTTACTTAAGTAAGTACTTAAGTGTTGATGAACTGTGCAAAGGGTAACACTTCTCAGTGCGTTCCGTTCATCGAGCCAAAACTTTCATTCATAGACAAAACTTTGCTATGCGTTCAGTTTAACAAACGCATAGTGCGCTTCACCACTTAAGTACTGTTTGTGAAATGATTTTGCTATAAGCCACACAAATTGGTAATGCGCCTGGCGGCCATGTTGGTGACGTCATAGTGACGTATAGATGAGAATATAACATTTTGTTAGCTGTACTTTTTCTTTGCTGATGACGTCACAAGGGCGTTAATTTGACAAGGTTCCAGCGCATTACCAATTTGCGTGGCTTATACCCCTGTGCGTCCATGCCTACTATGAGACCTCACAGTAACGTTTGTGAATACGGCTGTAAAAGCTCCCGTGGCGTATCGGATATGTCTCCAACTTACTCTCACCACGTCCAGGTTTCGATCCTTGTAGACGACAAATATATAATAGTCAAACAACAAAGAAATAATAGTACAGCAGCGGGTAGTAATATAACTATCGAAAACTTGGTACTGATACATATAACAGGTATTGTGCTTGGTTTGGGACCAGACGATGCTGTGTGAAATTCCCGTGAATGATATCTAATACCCCATCTTATCACTGAGGACTATAAATAAATATGGCCGAAACCGAAACAACTCACGTGGTCAAGTATGAAATTTCTTACAATGCTGACATTTGGTGCTGTTTACGGGAAACGAAGTTAGGCGAGCATCAGTGTGCGTGAACTGCGGCACAAGTTTCGGTTTCGGCGAAACTGCCGCCGAAACTTGACTTTTGACCGAAACTCGGCCGAAACTGAAAATGAACTTACGGTCGGACACTAATAAATATGTAGGTATTAATAAAACTATGTTGAATTATTTCAGGGTGAATCATTAGCAAGGTTACTAAGAGATGCGATATTAGAACTGTGTGGTGATCTGAAACATGAGATAGTTGGTGTAGTGGATGCATTGGCACCCACAGACTTTGTACTCAATTCTGTGCTGGGCAAGAGTGACGGCAACGTAAGTATATCGATCAATAAAAAAATCGTCATTCCCCTGCCATTATCCCCTTATTTCATTTAATATACAAAACTAAATAAAATTGTTAATTCTGTCAATCGTAAGTTTACCTCAATTTAAATTGTTGCGATAATTTTTTTGTTAAAATTTAATGCAATAAATATTTAAGAGGAATCTCATATAACAAAGATTTCTCCGTAACGTGATGATACGCTTAGATGACATAATTATGATGGTATGGTATTTTTATCATACTAATCATATGGAATCTTCGTGCTCGACTCCAAATCGTACCTGACCAATTTCTTTTTATTTAAGTTACTAATATTTAAAATGCGTTAGCTTCATTTTAACCTCACTTCGAACCATAAACTAAATTATAGTGGTAAAATGATAACCATGAGCAGTACTGGAACCCAGGACCGCGGAATACCGTTCCGTTCCTCTCCCATCTGGGCTATCATGGTTCCATATATTAGTTTATTAAGTAAAAGCATAGCAAGTCATTTGCAAAAATTAAAAAATCACTTAGAACACTTAAAATTTTATTATTTTCAGTGTAATATTACAGACATATATGGTAAAATATTTTTTTTGATATTTACAGTTATACCAGAATATTCAGAAAGCGTTCTTCAGTCATCCCGGTGCCTTCGAACGAGCGGCGTGGTGGCGTGATGTTGTAACAGTACCACATTCCAAACTTTAATATTGATTTTATAATAATTATTAGCTAAAATAATCGAAATGTTATTATTTTTTTAAATATTTGACAGTTTTAGTGATGTGCACTAAAGATGCATTTATATGGCGTTTATCGTACAAATTATGTTCAACTGCATTTTTTAGATAATTTAATTGTTTTTAAACGTTTATTATCATGATTAAATTACATTTTAAGTAATGTCTGAATACTAATATGAAATATAGCAAAATGAAAATAGAGTCGCTATTTATAGACGCGTTAGCGTTTGGCGCGAAATCTAAATCATCATCATCTAAATCGTCATGTTGACAGCTCGCGCAACCTGTCTACTACGTTTTTAGGGCACAGTACCCAAAGATAAAACGTGATTATATTACTAGAACTTAGCTGTCCGTCTGTCCGTGTCTTTTGCTAGGAACGGTGATAACAAAAAAGCAATGGACATTTTTTTGATTTTACGAGTATAAATTTTTCACAGATAAATATATAACTACAAACGTTTTCATACATTTGTCTCATAATAATATTTGTTTTAAATGTATAGTCATACATTTTTCTAATGAAATTCATAGTTAAAATATCTATTGTTGATGTTTCAACTTTCATTTAATTGTATTTAGATATTGTTTGTTATTGTTAAATGTTTTACAGTCTAATCGTAAATGTTAGCTGACTATAGTTAGGTACTAAATAATATTCTAGATGTTTTAGATAGGTTATCAATGTTTGGGTAATTTTACCAAACAACTTATATAGGTATGTACAAGAATGTACAGATGATGTTAACAGTATTTCATTAATGTTTCAAAAATATATAATCAATCCTCTTCCAGGATTGGTATCCAGTATGAATTTCTAATTAGAATAGGGAAAGTTACAATTTTACCTTACTTTAAAAATTATACGATACTTAAATGTGGCAGAAACAAGCGCTAAAATTGTGTTTTATTCAGAAAATATTTAAAAAAATGAATCAATAAGTACACACATAGAAATATACAATTATTACATTAAATATTATTTTAATCTAATTAATGTTACCTCACCATAGTTTTAACAATGTTTTAAAACGCACTGCTTAGTGCTTTTATTATTTCTGTTATTAATTAGTATAAGTAATTTTATTTATATTTAAACATACTTACTTTATTAAAATAATTATTTTTTAACAATCTTTTGTCCCTAACAACAATTGTTATTAAATCAATTACAATTAAGCCCGATCTCCTGAGCTATATAGACGTTGGTCTACATAAAAAAGGGGTGTGTGCTAAGAGTTTATGTTGAAAATACATTCCGACCACGCCCACTTTTTATGTTTCTTATCAATGTTGTTTAAACATATAAAAATGCCGGTAGGTCCGGATTGATACTAGAGAACTATGAATTTATTTATCCTCGATTTAATGAAAAATAATCCGTTTTAGGCTTAGTACCAATAAGTAAATCTTGTCTTTTATCTAAACATTTCAATACTACCGTGTGTCAATCACACACACTTAATTGTATTATTTATTTATTTCATCAATGTATTTTAAGATACTATATTTTTATGTCATAATCTTTTTTTGTAAAACAATTTTTTAGCTATTATAAGATACAATGTATTTTTTTAGTATTTTTATTTATACCTTTTTTATTTTATTATTATTTCATTATCGCGACCGAATGATGATTATTTTTTATTATGAATTATTATTTATGCTATTTTATCTTTTGCAAATTGGGCACGCTGACATTTAATCATAGAAATAATTTTTTCAATTATATAACTGTTGCAAAGATTTAATTCAAAATAAAAGGGCGTGTGTTGACAATTGGCCACGCCTCTTTTTTATGTTTATGTAGTTTTGCGCAAAACATGGCGTGGCAGTCCACACGAATAAAATATTTTATGTGTAGTCTTTTCCACAAAACTGTTACTTTTACTCTGCGATAATACTATCCTATTGCATATTAGTTCTGAGATTCCTTTTAGGAAATTTTCCTAGTTCTTTGTCTGAGATTATGTTCGATAGAAAATGTCAAATAAGTTAATTTTCGTTACCATAGTAAAATATTCTACTAATATTGAATACATACATTTTATATTTTACTGTTAATAAATAGGTACTTGATATACTTACTGTAAATAAACAAAAAAAAAATATACAAAGCCTAATTTTAACATTCTCGTTCTTGAAATTATAAGTTTTTAGTATGAATAGAATGTAGTACATTTATATTTATCATACGTTGGTTTACAATGATTCAATATAGATGTTTGTCACAACATACAAAATGTTATAGTTATGATCAATGATATTAAAGAATTCGAAATTGTTACGCTAGCTATAAAATATAAATTTGTTTAAATTTAAACTGATTATATTAATAGTATTTTTGTCCATATTGTGGTATTGTTATTATTTACTTTGACACAAACTCCTTTAATATGTTATTTTACATAAATAACTTCAATTTACACGAAAAGTAACTTTTTAACTCCTTTTTTTTTTACTTATTATTTTAAATTATTTGCCTTCTCATTATTAGAAGATAACGTTTAATTATGAACTAGCTGTGCCCTGTATTTTAACTAGCGTATAGTTCTTACATGTGTTCGTCAGATTATATAGGTACATGGGTTCACCGAATAATCTAAAACAAAATATTTTGTCTAATTTCCACCAATTTTTGATCTTTCAATGATCCTTTCCTATATGTATTTTTGCAAACGACTTATACGCTAGTTTACTTATATATTTCATATTAACTTGAAATAAATAAGCTAATTTCAATAATTTATGACAATATTATGATTATTTCTTACTTTTATGTTTCGTTTAACTTAACAGAATTAATTGATTCGACTATGTCGTCTTAACTAATTTGTAACTTGTACGAATTGTATCACTCCCTAGAAGTGCCTTCCCTCTATGTAATTATAACTTCGTGATGTTTATATGTAAGTTATTGTTTATATGGAACCGTTGAATATTATATAATGTGAAATATAAATGGAGTAAAATTATGTTGGATGTTTTATTTCTGAATGCCTTGTGGACACCTGGTTTTTTTTTCATATAAGAAAAGATTAAACAGGTTACATTTACGAAAAGTGGGATATGGGTACCGATTCTACGTGCACAACTAAACTTAACTAAAGAATGGAAACACCTACGGCGTATTTTGAATTTTGTTGTGCACGTTTTTGGACTATGATAATATACAGATTTTCTAATAAAATAGCCCTGTTGACATTGCCTAATTGTAATATAAGATCATCACCGGCTATTGCCGTCAGCAGTTCTACATTTCTCACAACGATGAACACCTGGTCATCAATGCTCTACTTCTGTTGCAATATACTGGGAATGTGCATACATAACTCCCTTTCTTTGTAACTAAACCCGCTCAAGAGTGGGACAAATAATATTTATACACACATTTCATCTATGGTTAAAACAATACAGGACATAAATAAAAGAACCAATTGAAACATTAATTTTATTGAAAACTTGTACAGTGGTTAAAATTTGTTAAGAATACCTACAATAAATATTTCTGTAACATTTTCGTAACATTTAGTGCAGTCTGTGTATCCATTATAATTAAACAGATTCAGGTCTTAGCTAAAAACTAACATTATTGTTATCTTTCTTTCTTCTTCTTTCTTTCTTCATTCTTATCCCATCTTTTTAATAATCAAGCAAGTATAGGAATTGAGACTAATTCCTTTTTTAACAACCTTTATGTTATCTTCAGTTTACCTTTTTCTAGCATCATAAACTTAACTAACAAGTAAAAAACTGACAAAATACATTTATAAGAATGATTATATCACTAACAATTAGTATTTAACATAACATCTAAATATATAATCCAAGTTAAAGTTAGCATAATCAAATAATGAATGGAGGAAATTATTTACGGCGGCTTTTATTACTAACCATTAATTTAAAAAAACTATCGATCGCTCTAATGATGCACTCATGGTCTCATGGTACTGGCAGAGGGTTTTATTTAAAAACCATCCTTTAGTTTTACAACTTTTTAGACACGGTGAAGTTATCCACCAAAAAGGCGCTTTTCCACGGCTACAATATGTAATGTGCATCATAGATAATTCATTTAATCAAATGCTTTTTTTTTCTATACCATTAAAAATGCCTGACATTATTTAATAACGTCCATATTTATTTTATCAATCTTAAACTTACGATAATAGAAAACCCTCATCAATTGATATCATCTTAAATCATTATAATAGTGTTAAGTTTATACCTAATTTAAGTACTAACCTCGTCCAGTCTTGTTGAGCTGCTATTGCTAAATAAAAAGACAAGAAAGGCACAACAAAATTACCTTCGACCAATGACAAAAATGCATTTCTGTTAATATTCACATACTCCTAAGCACAGATTTACCTTTCAGTTGATACGCGTTCAATCTTGAAGGCACGTAAATTTAGTTTGGCCAAATCGTACTACATATAGCCTGTATCAGAGACACATATGTAGATACATATTTCACGCACACAGATATTTTGTGGCATCAAGCTAAGAGAGTAGCCATAGACAGACCATCTGGGAAATCGGTGTTTTGAACATGGATCGATCGATAACAAATCAGTTAAATTACCGTAAACAAATCGCATTAAATTTGAATCAAAGCTGTGTCATTATTAACCTACCGAATCAGCATTCTCGGGCTCAGCGGGTTCTATAGTTTTCACGTGAAAAAGCAGCAGACAAGAGTTATTCGCATTTATGTTAGTTAGGATTTTGTTCTTCAATCTACATCTATAACAAGCGTTTCTATGACTAAAAGGTCCCACTTTGAATAAATTTTATCTCATACCAACATAAAACATCACATTGATAATTTTGTGTTCTACATACACTACGGTACGAAACTTGTGGAAATATCCTGCACCTTGTCTATTACTAAGTGTGGCTTGAGTATTATTGCAATAAGACAATGTGTGCCCTAAGTCGGTGGAGTGCGATGGCTCATAATATCATTTTAACTAATATTTATTTATTACAAAACATTTTAGATCTAAATAGGACGATGTCATTAATATAATCTGAAAATAAACTAATGGAATAACGAGACTATTTTAATAGACCAGTGTTGATCATAATGGCAAAAGAAACCGTTGAACATGGTGATTAAAAAAAATCAATGCTTAAAGATTTCATGTAATTATTGCCTGTGATTAACTGTTAATTTACAATTAGGTACATGGCCTAAGACACACACATACTGAAAGTTTTTGAATGTATGTATATTCGTTATTCACACAAACGTATTAAAACATCGACCATGTTAAATCACTCATAGAATATCGTATTTTAACTTAAAAATAACACAATTATGCTACTTTTTATTATAAATAAATAGCCTTTTTAATCCAAATATATAATATTCTTCACAACATTAAAAGTTTGTGACACTGTATCGGAGACAAAATAAAAGAAAATATACCAGCACAACAAAGTGACAGATTTTAATTATTAATTAAAATGAAGATGATCACTGCAAGTGGGACTTGAACCCACAATATCAGAATACCCTTCCGTCGTTCTGTCAACTGAGCTATAGCGGCCGTGTCTGTGGTTACCACTGCACAAAATCAAGAAATATTGTAGTGGAGAAATTGGTTACTGGTGGCAGGGCCGCAATAGCGCAGTCGGTAGAGCGAAGGGACGTTAAAACAAAGATGTTATAATAAAATATTAGCATTATTGCCGAAATACTAAACTAATAAATTAATACCAAAATCATATTTTACTATTTTTATTTTATATAATTTTCTAGAAAAACGTTTAAACTTTTAAATTGACAATACAAAGTGCAAAACTTCTATTAAGTCACATTACTCACACGATCGTAACTACATTTCTAAATAAAGAATAAAAGAAGAAAAAAGATAAAAAATAAACAATAATTAATCCACAACCGTTGAAACATCACAACATTAAATTTTTATACAAAATACAACCTAATACAACGTGATAGAATC
The DNA here is from genome assembly GCA_916999025.1 of Orgyia antiqua. Lineage (NCBI taxonomy): Eukaryota > Metazoa > Arthropoda > Insecta > Lepidoptera > Erebidae > Orgyia > Orgyia antiqua. The sequence continues at coordinate 20,241,728 of OU779864.1, forward strand.
TTTTAGAAATTTAAAAATCGTTGCTTTAAGTTATTTCCGTAAAATCGGTAGTTTTTTTAAATTAAGACAGATATTCAAATACACGTAGTTTAAGAAGTTAGCCTAAACACAACTTATATGACAAGAAACGTGAGTATTAAAGAAATATGTAAAACAAAATTCTGCCTACTCCCATACCGGGTCTAGCATGGTAGTATAATGAGTAAACTAAGGTTAAACGATTGTGTGCTTCTTTAAAAAATCTAACTATTATCACTATCGGAAACTGTTGAACTGGTCATTCTTATAACTGGATTCTGATTGGAATCACTCGAATCACATTCCACCATTAGAATCTCCTCATCAGGACTATCATTTCTATCAGAATTACTCTCAGTATACGTCCCAGTTGGTGACTTATCTTCAATAACAGCTTTCAGATAAGATTCCCTATCCATAATAGTAGTGTCTCTTGCTAAGGCCAGAACATCCAACGACATCATGGACTTTGATTTCTCTGTTTTAGTCATTGGTGTATTGGTATGTTCGTAAAGAACATCCTTGCTAATAGATTTAGTTCTGACTAAATTGGTTTGATTGGTCCACGAATCGCTGGGCGGTTGAGAATATTGGGATTTCACACTGGTCGACGGAGCACTGGAATTCCTTGGACTGCTTGCTGTGAATTTGGATCTCTTTTGCTGATTACTTTCCTTCATCATTAACAACTGGTCTAGTTTATTTATAGTCTCATTCAATTCTAACGCCCACGCTTCATCAATTTCAACGTCTTTCTCTATTGGTTTTGATGCCAACTCTCTTACACGGAGTCTAAATTCTTGCAGACTAGATTCGTCGTCTTTTTCATGTTCAATTTTAGCTGCATCCTCATCGTATAAGGGATCTCTTTCAGCACCGACACCAGGTTCTCTTGGTCCGACAGGAATACTATCTTTTCCTGGTGGATACTCCCCACGGCTCCTATGAATATCTTCAGATATTTTTTCAAGGGCTTTAAGTGATTTAGAATATCTATATTTCGCATCCGCAATCAGACGCTGTAGGTTCTCTATCTTTTTATTTTGTGTTTGTAGTTGCTCGTCACATAATTTCTTTTCCTCAAAGTATACGCGGGATTTTATTATACTGCGTTTTAGATTTTCTTCTAGCTGAGTCACCTATAAATAAATATCTTATAATGCCATCGTAATTTTTTAGATTAATGTTCCTTAAATATGAACTATCCTCCGTGTGGTGACGGATTAAGAATACAAGTGTCACCACCCCATCTCCTCCCAAGGGTGCTGTAAAAGTCAGCTAAGGGATATTGAACACACACAACATCCTCTGTGAGAGACGGAAAACTCGAAAATAAACCCTGTGCCAACACACCTGGTCAGCGCGGCACAGTAGACCATAATCCCTCCAAAGTGGAGGAGGCCCGTGCCCAAAAGTGGGACGTGAATGGGCTGGAGAGAAATATGAACTTAACGTTGTTTGATGACATGAGTCGTATACACATGTTTATTCAAGAGTAAACTGTCATCTTACAAATCTTATAACTTACAAATACTTCTTGTCATCTTATAACTTACAAATGTTTGTACTGTGTCTGGGTGTTTACTATGTATTATAAGTATGTATTTACAAAAGAAAAGTAGTTTATGTATTATATCCGTATTCTGGTATCCATAACACAAGCATATAAGCTTAGCTTGGGACCAGAGGACGTTGTGTGAAATGTCCATGAATATTTATTATTTATCTGAATTGATTTAAACTATACTAAAGGGCACCCCAAACGGCATATTACGATATATTAATACAGCCAGAAAGAGTCAGATGTATATAGAACAAAGTAGAGGCGAGAACAAGACAGATATGAAATATTTATTATTATTATCTTCTAATATATAAAATTCCCTTGTCACAGTGTTAGTTACCGTACTCCTCCGAAACGGCTAGACCGATCTTTATGAAATTTTACATGCGTATTCGGTAGGTCTGAGAATCGGCCAACATCTATTTTTCAAACCTTTTTTTTTAGTAGGTATGGCAAAACAACGTTTGCCGGGTCAGCTAGTTATAGATATATATTAAATTATATCGAGATGTATCTATACTTATGACGTCACCGACAGACTTAACTATCTCTTTTTCACTATATTAATATGCCGTTTGTGACGCCCTGAACATATTTGATGTAAAGAACTGAAGTTAAAAATATTTATCAATCACAAAACAATAATAAACGTTAAAGATATAAAATTGTATAGTAATATCATAAACAAAGAAGTAATTGTTTACAAATCCTTTATCAAGTGTAGTACTTGTTATTTAATGATATTACTGATAATATCAAAGTACCTTTTTCTCAGCCGCGATATACGCCGCCGCTTTTTTCTGATGCTCTCTTCCGCTTTCCGCCTTTCGTTTTTCTGCATCCATGACCTGTAAGGTTACAAACGCTTGATTGAAAAAAAATTAAGGCATTATTCGGAAGGCAATTAAGGTGAAAAGAAACGATTATGTAGCACGGACGTAGCATGTATTAGTTATCTACTATATAAAAATAAGTCGGATTTTCCTTCCTGACGCTATAACTCCAGAACGCACGAACCGATTTCCACGGTTTTGCATTCGTTGGAAAGGTCTCGGGCTCCGTGAGGTTTATAGTTAATTATTTTTATTTATTTTTTTGCTTTTTTTTTGGTATGGCAAAATAACGTTTGCCGGGCCAGCTAGTTAATCTTAATAATAACAAGGTTAATTTACAAGATAATTTTTTTTCCGTGTGAGTATGGAAACTCGAAACTAAAGCCGCCGCGTATGGTCATCGAGGCATAAGTGGATTAAATACCCTATCAATGTGTAGGAGGTTCGTAGCCGCCTTTGGAGACGAAGTGTTCTGAGAATTAATGTACAAGGAATCAAAGGTATAGGAAAGCCGAAGATACGATGGATGGATTGTGTTCTTTTACACAATCCATCCATCTATACTAATATTAAAAAGCGGAAGAGTTTGTTTGTTTGTTTGCACGCGCCAATCTCAGGAACCAAGGGATCGATTTAAAAAATTCTTTCAGTGTTACATAGGGCATTTATCGAAGAAGGCTTTAGGCCATATAACATCACGCTACGACCAGTAAAAGCGAAGCAGTAGTGAAAAATGTTGCAAAAGTAAGAAATTTTTTCTAAATTCCACGCGGACGGAGTCGCGGGCAACAGCTTGTCTTAAGGTATATTACCTTAATGATAGCATGGTTGAGCACCTCCTGCCAGTTGCTGTCGAACTGCCACTCATCCTGCTTGCTCACAAATCTCTTCTCAGCGAGGGTTACTGTCTCCTTGGCAGCCGCGTGTAGTTCTGCAATAGTATTAATATTAAAACGATAAATGAATTGAATATAAAACGCCTTGTTTGGTATAAAATCTACTTTTTACGGATTTAGACGCGTATATTCTGTAGATTTAGCCCGGCATTTCGAAAAGTTTTCAACCACAAATATTGTTGTGTGTCCTGTGTGATCAGTTGATACGAAATATGCCCTCAATCCGTCAGATCAGACAGCGTGTAGTGGTTATTTAGTTATCTATACTTAATATTATAAAGCTGAAGAGTTTGTTTGTTTGAACGCGCTAATCTCAGGAACTACTGGTCCGATTTGAAAAATTCCTTCCATGTTGGTTAGTAAATTTATCGAGGAAAGCTATAGGCTATATAACATCACGCTGCGGCTAATAGGAGAGGAGCATCAGTTAAAAAAGTTGCAAAAATGGGGAAAATTTGCTAAAATCCACGCGTACGAAGTGGCGAGCAACAGCTACATATAGCGTTGCATTATTATGACTGGCAACTTCATTCCTTCACGTGGATTTCGTAAGCAGAGACGTATTTTGAAAATCAGCACGCCGGGCCATTTGATTTGACGCCACGGGCTAATTTAATTAGCCGCCCTATAAATTAAAAGAGATATAGCAAAATTTTAAAACTTGAAAGCCGCCCTTCTCAAGCTAGTCGTCCCAGACCATGGCCCTAGGGTAAAAACGCCACTTGTCGTAAGCGATCATAAACGTAAGCAACTGTTTACAAAGCAAAACAATTAAACGTTGTATTCTATTTGTAACACATTTACGTTTGATAGTTAACATATAGGTAGTTATTTACGTAATATTTGCAACTATCATACGCTCAATATGTACCTAGGTATCTACAATGTTCAGATAAGAAACTTCCTCTTGTAACAATGTATGTTTCTAACGTAACAAATAACTAAATAGATTTAACTTCATTTAATTTAGTACTTACTAGCAAATGCGCGTGGTTACACTCGCGTTTATAGTTATTGGGCCCACCTACCCTAATATAAACTTACTTATAACATATTATACAAAAAAACATCGTTTTAGGTGTAGAGTCTATCTATTAAAAAACCCGTATCAATATCCGTTGCGTAGTTTTGAAGATATAAGCTCACATAGAGACATACATACAAAAATAACGACTCTATTTTATAACAAACTAGCTGACTCGGCAAACGTTGTTTTGCCATATAATTGTTAGGGGTGGACAACCCTTATCACTTAGGGGTATGAAAAGTAGATAGTAGCCGATTCTCAGACCTACTGAATATGCTTATAAAATTTCATAAGAATCGGTCAAGCCGTTTTGGAGGAGTATGGAATCGAATATTGTGACACGAGAATTCTATACATATATTAGACAAAGAATTTGTTGTGCGGTTATTCCTTAAGAAACTCGTTAGTATTTTACATAACTTAATACGTACGTATTATTTTACTATTTAAGGTATTTTTATACGAAATTTTAACCTCACTAAAAACGAAGACACAAAATTTTGTTCAAAGAACTAATGACAACTTCTAAGTGAAGGTACAAAGGAGAACTCAAAATCTAGGTCACGCATACACTTGTTTGTGTTTTCCTAAGTATTGTATTCATTAGCGACACGATTTGAACTACAACATCATCAAGACTATAAAATCACCCTTTACATAACAACGCAAAACGGATGATACTAATCTCTTCAATTCTATCAATTATCTTATTGTATAAACTAACAAACGTGCTTGAGAAATCTTTGATATTTTTTTGAAATAATCGCATTGTCATTCAGCTCCTAATGTATGCGTAAAATTTCCGATCAATCCGACTATTCTAAGTGGGCGAAATTCATTTCCAAAGCTACCATTACATGGATACGTAAGTTATTACTTATTAGATAAATAAAAAGTAGTAGTAAATATAGATTTAATGCAAAACTATTGCTTAATTAACACACACAATAGAAAAACTATTGTACAAATTACATTCGATGATGTTTTCAGCCATAACACAGAAGTTATTATACCAAATTAGGTACGATAAATCTATACTTATATTATAATGCTAAAGGGTTTTTTAAATAAAACTACTTTTTACCGATTTTTGGCCCGACGTTTCGGAGACTTTGCAGTCACCATGGTCACGGGTGAGACTGACAGTCTCACCCGTGACCATGGTGACTGCAAAATTTAAAACAAATATACGCGTCTAAATCCGTAAAAAGTAGTTTTATTTAAACAGATGAGTCGCGCAAGTGTTAGAAAATAAAGGATTTTTGTTTGAACGCGCTAATCTCAGGAACTACTGGTTCGGTATGAAAAATAAATTTTTTTGTGGGATAGTCCATTTATCGAGGCAGACTATAGGCTACATAACATCACGCTGCGACCAACAGAAACGAAGCATCAATAGAAAATGTGGCAAAAAAGGGAAAATTTTGTTTTTTTTGTTTGGTAGTATTTTGTATAAAATTCAAAAATGTAGGCAAAATAATTGTAGGTAGGTACGTTAATAAATAGGTAAAGGTTCAAATATTAATGTTAACAGTCAGGCATCTGGCGTATATTTCGAGCGTTTGACGTATATATACGTATTAGATTAGGCAAATAACCTCGATCAAATATAAATGTAATTTGAGTTTTGAAATAAGATATTTGAACGCAGTAGGTGGACTAACGAGTTTATCAATCGACAGATTAGTAAATTCTATAATGCTATAGGTACATAAAATTTTAATAGAATCGTTTGATGTAAGCGGCCCGGAAATCTAACTTCCATTTATAGATAGGTAAATACACCTAGATATCCCGTGGTGAAACTGTGTTTATGTTTCGACATCACAAGAAAATGCTATGCTGTATTATTAAAGTATTTTTTTTCGTATGAAGTTCTAAAAATTAGTTTTAGTCTAGTCTGTAGACGAAGTACCTACACACGAGTACATAGTATTTTTAAGGAATCAGCTACATTTTAAAATTATGTTATTTAATTACGTAGCACTTACAATCGTCGTACATGTATGACCAGATGTATGAGTGTAAATGAAGTCAAGGTAGTGTTGTTAGATCATAGCTGGCTCTATAGTCACTGCATAACCCACGATAAAAGGATATTTATATCTTAGAAATGACACCGAAGAGGTATATGTAATACACAAAAATGCACAGTTTACAGAACTACTAGTGTTGAAATATACACATTATGTTGATATTATCTTTATTAGGGTAGAGTATTCAACTAATTAAAACATAATTGGGCTTATTACCGTTATCATAACAGCTCTATAGTTAGCTGTCTGTTGTTTGTATAGGTTTTGTTTAAATTATGAAGTGTCCGTTACGGTCTATGATTTAAATCCTAGGGACTAGGGTATATCATATCTAAGGTTGTCCTATCTAAACCGAATTTGTAAGATTTTTTTAAGTTCTACTTCTTTGGAGCGTTAGGATATATATAAAAAATATACAATGCACACGCCACGGATAAGATAACTCGTCACAAAAACCGAAATCATGAAACATAAAACTAAGATTATTTATTTACTAAGGTTTATTTATAAGATTTTTTAATGATAATGCATACTCTCTTTAGGACGTTTTTAAAAGCTTCGGTATGTACAAGTTTAAAAAGTTTATCTTCTTAAAAGAACAATACAGTTCACTTATATGAGATAGGTAGTTAAATTACTTACTTATACTTGCAAGGCAAGGCGTGCAATATATTTATCGAATGATATCTACGTAACGAAATCTTTCCACGTGATTTTAACTAAGTATTGATATAATCATTAGCAAATGGAGACTAGAAATGTTCGCAAATCACTTTCGAAATATTTATATCGAATTGCTCAGGTGCATTACAATGCATGTACATTACATAACGTTTTGCACGTCCGCGTCGCTTATGATAAGGTTTAAGGTCTAGGCAGTGACATTGCTGCAGACGACCTTCATGCATTTGCAACGAGTTCTTTATCTAATGATTTCAATGAGGAGGACATTACAAATACTGTTATGTGAGAAAATCAACCGGATATCCGTTTCAGAGTTTATAAAACAAGGTTTTTCACTCTCTCTTATTTACTTTTTTATACAAAATTATTTGCTAGAAAAGTAATTAGTGATTTAATTCTTTGAAACGCAAAGCATGTATATATTTTGTTATCCGATAACATTTATTTTTCCAGCTGAATTTACAATACGACGTTGTTTCCAAATATTTGCTCTCAACAAGCTTTGTGATTTTAAAATAGTTAATATATTACAGGTCTAAGAGCGAAATATTATGATTTTATATTTTTCTCCTCCTCCTCTACTTTGGGAGAGCTCTACTTTCGCGTGTTGGCACAGGTTTAATATATTTTTAATTAGTGTATTTCGGAAGTTTTTTTAAATAAGAAGAAGAAGAAGTAGAAGTATTAGGTTTCATGAAGGTCCGCCACCATTTATATTATTTACGCATACCATATCCATTATCACATCTCTTGCTATCTAAACAAGTAATGCTTTAATGATGGCAATCCCAATGTCATCCATCCATCCATCCATCAACTTTTCTCAGTCCACTGCTGGACATAGGCCTCCCCCATAGAACGCCACTACGCGCGGTCCTACGCTAACTGCATCCAGCGGCCCCCAGCGTATTTGACGATATCGTCAGTCCACCTTGTTGGGGGCCGCCCCACGCCGCATCGTTCGGTTCGTGGTCGCCATTCGAGGACCTTTCGTCCCCAACGGTCATCCAATGTCATACGTCAATCAAATATTAAGACCTTGACCGATCCCATGGCAGTAGATCGAGGAAGTCACTCTGATAACGATTAACATGCCATATTTAAGTCAATAACCTTGGCTGTATATGATAACAATATACTGTATTTGCTGTAAACAAATATACAAAAAAAAACAGCCGTAAAAGTCCCAAAATTTCATCAAATTCGAAAAAGTTAATACCTATACTAATATTATAAAGCGGAAGAGTTTGTTTGTTTGTTTAAACGCGCTAATCTCAGAAACCACTGGGCCGATTTGAATACTCTTTCAGTGTTAGATATTTAGATATTTGTTTTGATTTATCGAGGAAGGCTTTAGGCTATATAACATCACGCTACGACCGGTAGAAGCGAAGTAGTATTTAAAAATGTTACAAAAACGGGGAACATTTTCTAAATACAGCGCGACGGGGGCGGGCAACAGCTAGTGTATTCATAAAAAAAATTGGTCAAGTGCGAGTCGGACTCGCGCACGAAGGGTTCCGTACCATTATCTATGCAACATAAGGCAACGTTATTAGTATCGAGCAAGAAACGGTAAAAAAATCATGTTTGTTGTATGGGAGCCCCCCTTAAATATTTATTTTATTTTATTTTTAGTATTTGTTGTTATAGCGGCAATAGAAATACATCATCTGTGAAAATTTCAACTGTCTAGCTATCACCGTTCTTGAGATACTGGGCACGGAACCCTAAAAATCATGTTTGTTGTATGGGAGCCCCCCTTAAATATTTATTTTATTTTATTTTTAGTATTTGTTGTTATAGCGGCAATAGAAATACATCATCTGTGAAAATTTCAACTGTCTAGCTATCACCGTTCTTGAGATACTGGGAACGGAACCCTAAAAATCATGTTTGTTGTATGGGAGCCCCCCTTAAATATTTATTTTATTTTATTTTTAGTATTTGTTGTTATAGCGGCAAAAGAAATACATCATCTGTGAAAATTTCAACTCTCTAGCTATCACCGTTCTTGAGATACAGCCTGGTGACAGACGGACGGACGGACGGACAGCGAAGTCTCAGTAATAGGGTCCCGTTTTTACCCTTTGGGTACGGAACCCTAAAAAACTAATTGAATAAAGCTACGCCTATTTTTAAACGACCTTGGGAAAGGGGTCGCTCGCTAGACACACATAAAATTATTAATGGCTCATACAGGATATTGATTTCATAAATATAGAATCTATATAAATATAGTAGGCAGGCATCAAGGTTTTAATAAAAAGGCCAACTAATAAATTTTTTATAGGTGTTATTGACTTTTTCGTGTCTCTTGGCTAGCTTAAAGCCCGGTTTCCACTGCGAAAGGGTAATGTGCGGAAAATGGTTAGGCGGAACGGACTCCTTTTTAATTAAATAGGTTTGAGTTTCCACCAACGAAGAGTTGGTGCTCCCTAGAACTGAGCGAGCTCATTTCTACTCTTTCTACACGCTCGGCTCTTTCCGTCTGACTATTTGTTGGTGGAAATACAAGTATGCAGTTTGCGTTGGCGAGTTTAACGAAGTCATTAATGGGTCCGTTCCGCTCGCGGTGGAAACCGGGCTTTAAAAAATGATAATGACTTATAGTCAGTAGCGTGCACAGGAATATGACACTGGGTATGCGGAGCAGTACTCAGTCACAAAAACTTTTTCTTTTATAGATTTTTAGCATAGCCACGCGACGGATCTCTAAGTCGGAAACCATGCCAACAGAACAAATTTAAATCTGAATATCCCGAATCAGTCCAAACTGTACTAGAATTACTAAACAATAACTACGTACGTACATACATACGTACATGTACGTATGTACATACGTTTCATAACTTTTAACATGAAATTTTCGAGTTACATTACCTACCTTTTTGTTGGCTTAGTTGTCCTTTAGACACAATTTGAATCTTTTCACTGAATGACAATTGTGAGAACTTGTTATTTTTAATTTTTAACAAACACACACTATCAACACACATTTCACAATCAAATAACATTTTAAAATCAACAAACGAAAATCCATACAATTATTAAATTATAGAAACTCAATATTAAACAGTTCAATGAATCACATGAAAAAAAAAATGGCCTCCGTCGAACCAAAATATTTCTGCTATTTAAATAGATAAAACCTTACTAAACAAAAATGCATAGTGTGCATACGTGATTTATTAGACTTTAACAAAAATTCTTTTTATTCGGATTATAGGCAACGAACGAACGCCGAATACTCGCGGAAACATCCGATCGCCAAAGCATGCGGCAGGAGATACGGTGCGAAGCGTCTTCAATATGCAAGCCTGTGTGCGTTTGTAAACTGTGCACGGACACCAAAATTTCTACACATATGAACTCATGGCAGGTGTCGAGCTTACTTTCGTCCGTCTGACCAATATTATTCCTTCGCCAAACGCCTGGCAAAAAGCACCAATTTGCAAGCACATATTGGTGCTATTTATGAATTATTAGGCGTTTTTAAGTTATAATATTTTGTTTAATTAATAGTAAATAAATGAATAAAGTCATCTAAAACATACGAACGTTTTATAAAAAAAATATCTGTGAATGGCAAGTCAAGCACTGCTTTTCTGCCTTTATGGAGCGCACGCCCCTGCTTATAGTAGATAGATAGATAGATAACTCTTTATTGTACACTTTACAGACATTGAAATAAAGACAAGATTCTTAAGACTAGGTACAAATGGCGGCCTTATCACTTATAACAATAAAGTGATCTCTTCCAGGCAACCATAGGATGGAAAGACTAATATATAGTAATGACTTATAGAAATATATACTCGTCAGATTGAGAGAATTAAGTATTCCAAGATAAAGCTAGGCAGTTGCGTACGATAATTTTGTCCGACATTCCTAATTGATCAATGAGCGGCGTGAATGCGAATTATCTTTTTATGCCCAATGTATTCCCAATTACTGTACTGAAGCAGCGTGGGGCGGACCCCCAACAAGTTGGACTGACGATATCGTCAAATGCGCCTAGGGCCGCTGGATTCAGTTAGCGCAGGAGCGCGCGTTCCATGCCTGTGTCCAGCAGTGGATGGAGAAGGGCTGATGGATGGATAGATGAATTTCTAATTTCTTAATTCCTAAGTAGCATTTTTATAATATCAGACGAGAATTTACTTGTCACTTACCACTAGCTTTTTGAAACTGTACAGCAGCCTTCTGGCAGTCCTGGCGAGCGTTGGTGGCTACTGCCACCGCGTCATAGTAAGGCCTCGACCTGTCTACGCAAGTACCCAGGCGTCTTGTCCACGCCTGCAGACGACGAGATGTCTCGTTTAGCAGCAGGTGAAACGTTTTCATAGACTCCTAGGAATAATAATAATATATTACTAAACAGCTCTTAGGGTAAATTGTATTAAATAGAATTGATTGTATTAGGCGACAGTTAGGCGGGAATCCATTGTAATTATGTGAGAAAAGACGAACAGTCAAAAAAATGTTTTGCTATTCTCCGCAGAGTAATCGAATAATCAACAAGTACTTCGCCTCCCAATGAGGCATGATCCTTATGCTTAGATAAGAAGACATGACTTTTATATACTTTAATAGGGATTGACTGGGCTAACTATGCTGGGCTTTCAAGTTCAATTAATCTTCGAGATTTCAATAAAAACTCTTGCTTGGTAACACTAGTTAACAAGAATTTCTATAATATAACTAAAATATAATACTAATCTAGGTTTAAAGTAATTCATTTGCCTTAAATACATGGTGAGTTGTTCGTTTTAATTTGTTACAGTTGAATTTTTACCAATTTAATAATTATACTAAGAAATTATTGATATGTTAGTAAATACGTGTGTTCAAAAGTTACACTTTTACGCTTTACACTTTTACTTATACGGCAGTAGGTACGCACTGTTGGGCAATGAAATAACATTCCGTGACCCATTACGTAAGCGAGGTGGATGGTGCGATGCGCCGGCCACTGTAATTGACCTAATGTATAAGCCACTTGCGCGCGGCCTGACCTTGCGCCGTCGCCTGCTTTTATTAACGCACCTTGCCTCATTGCTCATGCCTCATATTGATATTTCTATCGATTGCATACTTGCTTGTGAATAAGAAGACCACCCTCATATCATCAATAATGACAAGAAGACATTCCAAAATGCTTCCAAAATCGAATTAAGACATCTGATAAAAGCGGCAGGTTTTCACGCCGTAACAGTAAAGAGCATACATCACTCAGAGAACTGACAGCAGTCCTATGTATATTCATGGACAAAAACCGGTTAATAGATGAAATGCTGATATGATGTTAGGGATAAGAGAATGTTGTAAAGGTGAATGTCAGGAAATGTAGAAGTTTGCTAGTAGCGTAAAACATACTAAAACAGCAGAAATCTGTATTTTTAAGATAACTGAGACCTAAATTTTAACAATAGATAGCTAGAACTACTCTGTACTATGTCCGTATGGTGACGGATTAAGAATATATAAATAGTGTCACCCCCCCATCCCCTCCCAAGGGTGCTGTAAAAGTCAGCTAAGGGATATTGCTCACAGATAACATCCTCTGTGAGAGACGCAAGACTCGAAAATAAACCCTGTGCCAACACGCCTGGTCAGCGCGGCACAGTAGACCATAATCCCTCCCAAAGTAGAGGAGGCCCGTGCCCAACAGTGGGACGTAAATGGGCTGGAGAAGAAGAACTAATGTTAATAAAACTGATTATTATTTACAAAATGATTGATTCTAATTCGTTTAGTTGATCATATAGTTTGATAATTTACTTGCAAAAAAGGTCATTTAGTCCATAAACACCTCAATAGGTGAAATAATATAATTGGTAACTATAGCAAATTAACCCGCACATAAAATTACAATTAAGTACACAATATATTTCGTAGTTGTGAGTTAAGTTTATATGGTTTCCTGTCGATACATTTTCTATTCCTGGCGCGTTCAAGCACTGTTATAAAATTCATTACACAGTACGGCGAACCATCACGATTCAAAAGTTATTATGGTGGAACATTTTATTCACAAATACTTAGGTACATATTTATCGTTACATCAACTACAATAGTGTACTTACAGAGGCATTAACCAAAGTTGTAGATATAGTGCTTCGTTTTAGATTGAATATGGTGGCGTAGTAAGTTATTCAATAATATATTTACCAACGGTTTTTAGAAACTGTATTTCTTAAATAAAATACAAGAAAATTTCTTCTAGAATTATTTGATAACTCTATACCTCTATAGGTCTACAAGAGCATTGCTTTACACAGATAACGTATCTTTTCTCAAATATAACTATCTCCTTCCGTGTTTCATGTAAATGTGAAATTATCTGTACTAAACAATACAAATCCGTGTACTGTTACTACGTGGAAACTTCCTATTTACAAACGCAAATCTAATCTATGCCTCCTACGTAAATGTTACTCTTTCTCTAAGAGTACTATAACTGGGAACACCCCAAAATTCCGAAAAACATTATTCCGAAGTTTGAAATCCCGATTTTCAAAAGTCCGAATTTCATAATACCGAAAAATTGTAATGTCTATTATTCAAATTCACGAAAAAATTTAACATAATAATGCTTGCTGCATGTTGCATGGCTGCTTGCATGCTGCATGGCTGCTGCATGCTTGTATACTGCCTGTCTGCATTTTGCATGCTGCCTGCATGCGTGTTTCGTGCTTGCCTGCTTGTTTGCATGCTGCTAATCCCCTATGTTATTGATGCATCGCTTAGGTTATGTTAGGACTGTGACCAAGGAAACTAAATATTTTTAATCGAAACAAAATGCTTTTATTAAAAAGTAAACAATCATATTTTTAAATGACAACCAATACACTGCAAAAAGTGTACATCATCATATAGATTTTTCTTTAAAATTAATTGTGTTACGGTATTTTAATAATCAGAAGTTCGGAATTTTGAGAATAGTAATTATAATTGTTAGGAATATTGAAGTTTCGGAATTATGAAAATCGGAGTAATGATACATCGGAGTTGTTCAAAAATCCGAATATGGAATTTTGAACCATTCGAAATTATGAAAATCGGTATTATGAAATTCGTATTTGTGACTTTCGGAATAAAGTTTTTCGTCTTTTTGTAGTGTACCCACTATAACTACTTCTATGTTTGGTTAAATCGATAAATATTAATGGCCTTATTCATAATGACTTATCGGAGGTTTAAAAGTTCGCTAAAATCGGTTCGCGAAAATTGTTAAAACTTGTTATTCATTATAGTCTTTTTACGCTAAAACGTTTATTATCTCTCCGATAAAATTTCCGTTTAAACCTCCGATAAGACATTATGAATAAGACCATAAATAGTCTATTGACACTAATAATGTGCCCGTGTTTCCTTAACCGTCCCAGTTGAATTTATTTTCACCTTTTATAGAAAACGCCAACCATCTCAGTCTATATTTAGATGAATGCTGACTTCCCCTAAAGTACTTAAGTTGTAGGAAACCTTGTAAGTACAATGGCTTGTTGCGGACTTGCTACAACAGGTACTCAAGTAAGTGGAGCAAGTATAACAGGATTTGTTCCATCTTGTTTGCTACATAGTGCACGGTACGTAGTAAACAATTCTATTATGTGAGAAAGAACATTGATTTATTATGACATTGCTTTTAGCGTAAACGAAATATATTGTGGTCATAATGTTTTTGGGATGAAATTATAGAATTAGTTTTCGTGTGACGATGTATTTCAAAAACCATAACAACATGTTCTGGATTGAAATAAAAATTGGGCCGATCTGTAAGAAATGCTTAGGGTGTCCGATTGTCTGACCAAAAGTCATTTGGCAAAACTACACTTGACAAACAACGTTTGACAAAACAGTGAACTCGCCTATTGATCATTTTACTACTAATCAATTTACAAATGTTTCATTTCGCCAAATGATCAACACTTAAATTTACATTTAATGAATGATTATTTTACAAAACTAACATCGTGCAACTGAGTTATCTGATAAATCTACTATTGGTCTGAAAATTTGGTATTCTTGTTAAAATGACCAAATTTTGGATATTTTTTTTGCAAAGCCACTGCTATGGATTTTTCTAAAAAGAAATTACTATTAATTTAATTGATATATTTTATTAAATATAGATAAATAGAATGAAAAAAAAAAGATATTTTACATTATTTGCAAAATAATTACTTATTAACCCGTTTGTCTTTAGAGATATATGTACATCTCTTTTATTAGATTGGGTTAGGTTAGATTAGAACTTTAGCCGAGCGAGCAAAGCGAGCGTGCCGCGGCAGCGGCCGGCGAGTGCCAGAAGCGACTTTAGGGCGTTTCACCCATTAAGGGCCTACATCAATATTATCGTATATCATCGCCGACACGTACATATTAACACAGCCAGTAGGCACAGAAAATGAAGAATTAGGGATACTTTTCCTATTTACTCAAAATCTACTAAATATATTTTAATTCTGATTTACGTGTTTCTATATATAATAGTTACTTATGTTTTTAAAGTTATTTCATTAGTTAATACGCGATAATAGACCGACAAATGAAAAAAATAAAAATTTTGAGAGGTTGTTTCGCCAAGATTTTCTATCGAGAAAACTTTTTTCAATCGTGTTTCCGAGTTTTTGCGATCCTAGATCATATATTGAAAAAACATATACTTAAAAATTAGAGCTCTAGCCATTCAATCTAAAGAAACAATGAAAACTTCGTACATAGAAAAATGCACGAAGCTATTTTGGTATCCTCTTAATAATGATTCATGATGATAATGATACATTTAAAACAACTTAATTTAACAATCAAACATTATTCGGTGAAATGAAAAAAAGGCCAAATGACATTTGAATAGTTAACACATTTGTCAAGTGTAGTGTTTGCTAATGGATCATATTATGGTGAAACGTTGTTTGTCAAATGATCATTTATCAAAAAATTTTTGGTCAATCTTAAGGGAACCAATACTTAGACAGCATGTTCTAGCACCAAATACACTCTTTTTGAGGGGCAAATCGTATCTGGGCTAAGAAAACGGGTTAAGAATTACAAATGTATGGTAAATAATACCTACTTTATGATCTGGATATGGCCCTATAAACGCTAGTCTATAGAAACAGCAGTAAACATTAGTGGAGCGTATGGTCTTGTAAGTGACATTCTATGGAATTTGTCAGACTTGTTATAGCGCGTGATCCAAGAATAACTGATTATCCATTCATATAATTTTAACGGTGAAGGCAGTTCGACACTGCGGTACACTGCGTCGCGTTTCTACGTACTTTAAATATCTTACAAATCCTTTGAAATTACTTAACTCTAATCATATTGCTTATATTGTATTTATTCTCGTATACTTTTTCCGATTAAATTATGTACATGATATTTCTATCACAAAAAAGTATACTCCATTAGTAATGTAATTTACAAAAAGGTCTCCATAATTGAATCACTCTTTCCCACAAAAGCCCCAAATTTGATTGAGTATCGGAGATTTCATATCTAGCGGATCATATTTTTTGTTGTGATCAAGCAGAAAAAAGTATATTTTGTATTTTACTTTATAACCTTTCATTTATTTTGTGTTTACGTCGTTATTATCATTCTCTGACTCGCTGTTGTTTCACTCATTCCAGTAGCTTATCTATCTGGCAAGAATAGTTTTAGTTTTTTTTAGAATAAAAGAAAATATGCCTGGAGCGGCTAGAGCGCATAAAATTCTATACATATTTCTTTACAACCATCAAGCCCATATTTGTACTTTGACGATATTGAAAAAATAAAAATAGAAAGACATTATTGGCGCAAGTTGGCGCAAGCCAAAACAATGGTTTATAGAATATTTTTCTTGCCGTGCATCACTCCAAAACTACTGCATGGAATTGAATACCGTTTTCAGTGATACATTGGTAGAGATCTAACATAAAAAATAGGATACAATTTATCCCAGGATAATATATTATCCTTCGGGAAAACAGCTCATAACAAATAAAAACCGTGCATACAATTCTACAAATAATTATTTGTCTATCGTTACGATGTATTGGCTACTGAATACCTCTACCTCAAGCAATATAAAGGTCGATATGATAATAAAGACAAACAAAGAATGCACTATCACGTTCACACATTATTAGCTTAGATTAAACATATACAAAGTCTCATTTTTTAAACCATTGTTATTAAATAGCTTGTCTAACTCTGTCTACATATGAATCATCAGCCCACTGATATAGATAATCTCTAAATTATACTAAACAACGTCGCAATAGGTTGGTGTTGTTAGTAACTTAAGACAGGCAAGGGTGATATTTTATACGGCTTCTGTAAGTCGATCGGAAATATAAATTGTCCGTTTTAACTTGCGAAATACAGAGATGGTACAATTTAAGTATGTATCTGTCTGTGGTTTTAACCAAAACAGCTTATATAAATTTGAAGCAGATTACTTCTGCCAGAGCAGATTTAATAACAGACTGAGGAGCGCAGTAAAAATTTAAGTTTACCTAATTGATTAACACGGCAAATTAAAATTCAAATAGAGTTACTTTTAGCGAAGGAGATTCAGGGGAACAGCGGCCGTATTATGAGCTTTTATTCACAGGCAGTTTACGCCGTGAATTGAACTGTCTGGCAAATTCGTATTATGAACAAATTATTAGTCAGTCAGTTCGCTAAACCAGTCATACATTAATATGTTTATGGAGAAGGTATAATTAAAAGTTAAAGTACTAACTAAAAATTTTCAACTAAAAGTTATATTTTAGCCATGCAGTTTACGGCCTGCCTGGAACTTGAATGATTTTAAAAAGCTCAGAATACGCCGGCAGATCTAAAAATGTAATAATTTAAACCGTTGATCATCGAGAATTTATGGAATTTAATCTTAGTGTTTTTCGTAAAGAAGAATTCGAAGTCATGAAGTTAATTATTAAGGGCCTACATCAATATTATCGTATATCATCGCCGACACGTACATATTAACACAGCCAGTAGGCACAGAAAATGTAGAATTAGGGATACTTTTCCTATTTACTCAAAATCTACTAAATATATTTTAATTCTGATTTACGTGTTTCTATATATAATAGTTACTTATGTTTTTAAAGTTATTTCATTAGTTAATACGCGATAATAGACCGACAAATGAAAAAAATAAAAAATTTGAGAGGTTGTTTCGCTAAGATTTTCTATCGAGAAAACTTTTTTCAATCGCGTTTCTGAGTTTATGGGATCCTAGATCATATATTGAAAAAACACATACTTAAAAATTAGAGCTCTAGTCATTCAATCTAAAGAAACAATGAAAACTTCGTACATAGAAAAATGCACGAAGCTATTTTGGTATCCTCTTAAATCATGTCTATCTCATCCATGTTTTGATTGGTATATCACATATTTTCATATCACAAATAGATTGCATAATAAATTATCTGGAAACAAATAAAATCACAAGATATAAATATTCATAGATAAATAAATATTCATAGACATTTTACACAACGTCCTCTGGTCCCAAGCTAAGCTTATTATGCTTGTGTTATGGGTACCAGAATACGGATATAATACATAAACTACTTTTCTTTTGTAAATACATACTTATAATACATAGTAAACACCCAGACGCAGTACCAACATTTGTATGACAATTAAAAACATCACACAAATGATTGTCCTGACCGGGAATCGAACCCGAGACCTCATGATGAGCAGTCCGTTATATAAACCACTCCACCACGAGGCCCGTCAAATATTGTATAATATTGTAATAGACGAAAACAGGTTTTAGAATAGATTTTTAACAGGTAAGGGCAGCAGTTCCCGCACTTACTAATATGTAGCTTAAAACTTGTTTGTTTTAATCTACGATTGGAAATTTGTCGAGCAGATGAAATTAGATTTGAGTTTCAAGTTAGATTAAAACAGATATATACTACAGATGATACTACACACACTCTTTCAATAAATTATAACAAGTAAGCTAATACTATGTTTTTAAGAACTATTCAGTCAAATGTCATCAATATTCTCAGAATATTAAGAGGGTGAAATGTTTTATTACTATGACTAACATTAAACTGGAAAGGGTCAGTTTGAGATATTATATTCAAAACTAAACACATATGAATCAACGCTTTCTTTCGATCTCTTCTATTCCTCATTGCCTATGCTGTTATTGCTATTATACAACAGAAAAACCGATGGAGTTCCCTTTAAAAGACGTAACGAAAAACGAAGATAAGAATATCTAGAATAATCTCAATGTAAGTGGTATAGATAGCGGAACAGTTCCTGCAATCCATCAAATTATCTTGACCTAAATACATAAATATGTTGCGCCAAAAGCGCCAAAACAATACTGAGTAAAATAATAATAAAGGCTGCAAAATTTAAGTCACCATCCCATTTCTATCTTCAAACTGCAGTCGTGGGAAGTCGCGGGCATTGGCTGGCTTATAAGTAGTAGTGTTTTATTATGTAACTATTTAAAGCTTTCATCTAATATATAAAATTCACGTGTCACGTGTTAGTTACCGTACTCTTCCGAAAGGGCTTGACCGATTTTTATGAAATTTTATATGCATATTCAGTAGGTCTGAGAATCGGCCAACATCTATTTTTCAAACCTTTTTTTTTTAGTATGGTAAGGCTGGATTTAGTGCTCGACCGACGGTCAGCGCTGACATCGGTCGAACGTAGCTATATTCATTAAAACATATAAACAGCTCAGTCAGTTGCAATCAGTATTGCACTGTAGCCGTTTATATGTTTTAATGAATATAGCTACGTTCGACCGATGTCAGCGCTGACCGTCGGTCGAGCACTAAATCCAGCCTAAAACAACGTTTGCCGGGTCAGCTAGTTTTTTTATATATTTGTTTTTACCTAGCAAAATCGTCAAATGCCAAGCGTGAGTATGTATATTTAAGTAACTTTTTATTACTAAATTACTCTAACTAATAGTGATGGACGGTTTCCGGGAAATACAACGACTCTACTATTTTTGTTTTTGTGCAAGGGACTAATAAAATTAAATTTAGAGGGTTGCATATGCTTGGGGGAATATCAAATCGCTGCATATCAATTAATTTTGTCTACGATTTAAATGATACTTTATATTTTTATAACTGTGGAGCATTTGAAATTCTAATCATAAACTATACCGGGCTACCGTAATGATTAATAATCTATTATCCATACTAATATCATAAAGCTGAAGAGTTTGTTTGTTTGAACGCTAATCTCAGGAACCGCTGGTCCGATTTACAAAATTCTTTCAATGTTAGATAGTACATTCATCGAAGTAGGCTATAAGGCTATATAAAATCACAAAGCGAAGCATCAATGCAAAATGTTGCAAAAACGGGGAAAATTTTCTAAATTCCACGCGTACGAAGTCGCGGGCAACAGCTGGTACACTATATACCCGGTATATTTAATAATGATGAGTCTACATCGCGTAAGTTTAAAATCAGCATAAATTTTGTGAGACTTTTGTCCAAAACATCTTTTATGTGTTGCCGTTTTAGAGATATTGTGCAACATTGTGAGTCAGAATAGATTCAGTGGAAGGTCAAAATGTAAATTTATACATAATCTAAACGAGTTATAACGTTCATTATTCACTGACAAATTGTAATTTTTATTTGTATTGACGTTTGATGCAAAGGCATACGGTATATCTAAAAACTCTTATCATCCTTGAAGTTAACAGAATAACAGTCCCACCGCGATAAAGAATTTAACGAAAAAAGCTGTTAATTTGGTTGTTCACAACGAGAAAAGGCCAAATTGGAAAAAAATATTACACAAACGTCTCTACAACAACCAACTCGGGAAAGGCAAATCAGCTTGCATTTTTTGTAAGTATTACTTGTTGTATCTGTGTATGTACCTACAACTTTAGCAAAAAATGCGCCAAAAAGTTACACAAAATAGTTCTTAAACTAAAAAACACGCTTGAAAATCCTGAATTTTTTTTTATTATTGCATTGTCATCCGTAATTAATAAGTGTGCAGAATTTCAGATCGATCCGACTACTGTAAGTGTGTGAAAATCACTTCCAAAGTTTCCGTTACATAGATTAATACATTGATAGATACGTTCCGAACTAATATAAGCGTGTTAGTAATAAGTTTCAGATAGAGCAAATTCTCATTTATACTGCCAACGGCAAATAAAATGTGTTAAATGCGACAAATTTCATTTTTGGGTAATACAACGCCTGTTATTACTTCGTAAAAGTAAACAAGTAGCTCATAATAAAATGGAATATGTATTTAATTGTCTCTAGCGTTCACAGAACAAGTCGGAAACACCAATCATCTGTCTCTATATTTAATAGGTACCGGTTTTCACCCTATTATAAATTGGGTATGGCGAAACTAGCGGGATTGAATTTCTGGTCCCCAAATATAGGAATATACTGTCATGAACACAGACAACTGCATCATCGAAAGCTGAAATTATCAATTGCTAAGAGGAACTGTCTTTGGTTTGTATCTTTAATTTGATAACTTTTTAAAAGATAGAGTTATGTATGACTAGTAGTCATACGGAACCACCGTGTATGCGAGAGGACAAAACTAAGAATTTGGGAGGCGATAGAAGGCAACAATAACAAGGGGAGTTCCATGTCAGATAAATATAATCATTTCATATGCAAGAATTTTACCATATCTTTAACATTTCCGCTCTTTTTGCGAGTTTAGTATATCAATTAGCCTGGCAATGACCTGATATTTGAAATCACCCACGCTCATATTCGAACAATCAGAATTTACACATGCTGTACTGTTTTCTAATGGTTTCACCCAGTACGCCCACTTTTTAGTTGCCAATTTGATTATGAGAAGTATCTAATCTAACTAGCCTTCCTAACTATTACTAGCAAAAAAAACGTGTAAGTACATGTAGAAATTTTCCAAATAACATGTATGCTACCAAGAATTTAGAATCGATTTAGTATAAATTTTGTATAGTGTATTAGTTTATTTCTATATTTCATTGTTTTATTAACTTTTGTCAATATTACAATGAATCTTATCAGAATATTTTACGTAAAAAATAAAATAAATGACTTACATCAAGTTCCAGTTCCAATTTGTTGATCTCATCTGTTGCCGCATTAAGTTTCTCCAGCTCCACCTGAAACGTTTTGAAATACTTGAGACAGTCGCATGGCACACGCACACAATATTCCCACACATACGGTAACAGCAAGCAACATGTAGAGACGGGAAACATCCGAGACATAACTATAGTTACAACAAATTTTATCACATCAACAATACTATCACTAAACTGTCAAGATAAAAAAATACCCACTTACCCAATACTGTTATCTACCCGTACCTTATAAAACGAACGTTTCCTGTCCCTTCAAACAAAAGCCAAACTAAAAAGTATTACTTACATATTTTACGCCTGTTAATTTATAATATGTGGTAGCAAACACTATAATAAAATAACTAAATAAATGCTAAATTACATTTTATTTAAAATTAAAACATTACATCATTCGAATCATATACATGTGATAAATTTTATATTACAAAAATATTTCATTACACATTTGCAATTGCATTTTTTTAACTAGTTTTTATGAATGAAAAGAGATTTTTATTTGTATATAAATTAACGTAAAATAAAAATAATCGTGTTACATATTAATAATAAAATAATAGGTACTAAACTAATGAGATAATATTAATGATATAGTAATGGAATGGTTTACTCGGTACTGGTATATAGTTTGACCATATACAATACATACCTATAATGCATAAAACGTTAATTTAATCTACTAAAACATATTTTTAATAATTTTATATATTCATAGCTTACCTATTAGGCCATTGCAATATTTATGAAATAACAGTATATAGTGTAATATGAGATTACATACAAATTATTTAAAATAATCTACCTGCCATAAACTACTAAATAATAATAAAAAAAAGTTAAAATTAGTGTACGGTGGTAGAATTCTCAATGCTTGTTAAAACACATATATGTAAACATTAAATATCAACACAAGAATTATGTTGAAAAAATTATATTAAAATAAAAAACAAATTAACAATTACTCAGGAGATTCAGGGAATCTTTGTATATTATAATAAAAAAATTATTTGTTTAAACACAATATAAAAAAATGTCATTTATGGGATTTTACTAAATTTTTTATAATTTAAACAGCTGCACAGCAATAATAATTGGTATTTGTATATTGTTTGAGTGATATAACATGATCTGTTTGATGGTTAGGTTAAAATTAATTAGTAATGAAAATTCAATTAATTGGATTAAAATACTTAAATTTCGTAACAATAGGAATATTTGATACAGCTATTGTTGAGAAAAGCTGCCCTTTCTTCTAAGTAGTAGATGTACGGTTAAGAAATTGCAATCTGTCTTGCAATGTAACAGATTGTAGTCTAACAAAATGTATGATATTTTTAAAATGTGATGTCAATACTCAACCAGAACAGACTTATTTATGTGATTCTAACTATTTCAAACTATATACAAATCAATGTTTGTCTATTGCATACAAATTATAACTAAAATAATTTAAAATATTGTCATTTGATAATATAAAATAACTAGACAATTATTAAGTTATTAAAATTATTTAAAGATCACTTAAAATCATTGTGATGCAAGTGATTAAAGTATATAAATATAAATAGGCTGAGTAGTAATTCACAAAACAATTCAAATAAATAAAGATTGTGTAATAATGATGCTGGTCCAGGCAGATATAAAATAGTCTAGTGTAAATTTACAAAACATACAGTTACAAATGGCACAATAAACTATTCAGAAAAATTAATTAGTTTGTGAAACACATCAATATTATAAGTAATACAATTTCCAATTTAGCAACTAACAAATAAACATAAAAATTGACAAACTATATTGTGATACATTGTTGTAACTTAATATTTGTTGGACAGGAAACAGTCCTATAAGGTACCAAAACATATACACATCAATATGTAATTTAGAAACCTACGCAACCCTTTTACTCATTGAATATATGAGAACAACATCTATATACAAACATGTGTTAAGTGTTTTGGACCTATCAGTTCATCTCACTATCACAAATGTATTTGCCAGAGACAAATCGCCGTTTAACGAGAGATAAGCGGTAGCCGCTGCCTATTAACTCGAATTCAATACCAGAAAGGGTCGCACCCTCACAGTTAAATTGAGCTGAAATCGTTGATTTGCTTGATGGGCCTTTCGCTAGTTCGAAACGCGCTTTCAACGAGCCTACGCCCCTGTCCTCCGAGTGTTGAGATAACTCGGTGAAACGCCACAAAGCTTGCTCAGTTTCACCATTCCACGTATTTTTTGGCATTGCAATTACGTTTTTAACTGCACCGTTCATCGGAACACAAACTGAAACATTCAATAATGGCGACGGTGTACTCATGGCATGCAAGTTATACTTATAATCAACTTTCAAATCAGTATGGTCTCCCTCACATTTCCAATAAGAAACCATCTGAAACGGACACGATGCTGCGCCCAACTTTGGTCGTACTTGGTATTTAAGTATATCCACATTAAAATACTGTGCTGTTGGGTTCTTCTCAGATTGTCGCTTCAGTAGTGCAGTTAAAGCCGACATATTGAACTCCACAACTGTATTATCGCGTGTGGACATCATCGTATTAATTGTTATCAACTGCTTATTCGGTATGACATTGTCTAATCTATGTATATTTTTCAATCGGAAACACAATTTAGCTGGGTTTGGATTGTTAGCTAATACACCAACTATACCGGTGGGGAAAGATAACATCATGTCACCTGACATCTTAACTTGGCACTTGGTCTCCTCTGTTCCTCGGAAATAGGAGTGAATAATTTCGTGGAATGCAACTGCTAATGGTATAGTATCTGCCATGCCTATAGTAAGAGGTGAGGGACCCCGCGACCCAGACGAGCCAGCGGTTCGAAAATCTCCTTCAGATCGTCTCGATGGAGGTCGCGGCAGCGAAATCGACGAGGATATCGTAGGAGTTGAAGTTCGGACTTGTGACTGATTCATTTCTCCAACTTCTGAGAATAAATCACCAACATCAGGGTTTGAAATTGGAGTAGGACTTTCCAATAGATGTGACTGATTACCTGGTAAAGGAGCATAAGGATTAGTTACAGTTCCGTGTGGTGATGTAGGATTGCTAGCTGTAGGACTTTGAAAAAAGTTCACTAAATTATTGCTGTCCTTACTTGTGTTAGCATTAGAACCACGTCTGGTTGTTCCAATTTTGTACAATGATATATTTTCAACAGTAGCTCTGAGTTCATCTACACTAGCAGATATTGGATTACCATTGCTGACAGGCTTGATTTCCACATGGATCTTTTGTTCCCTTTCCTCCTCAGAATCTGAATCTGTGGAAGAGTAACCACTTCCCTTTTCATCTTTGGGTCTTATACAAAAACCTTCATCATCAACCTCAGGGGAATTCATAAGATCCTCCTTTATTGCCACTTCTTCTTCCTTTTCCTCTAAATCTGACTTTTCTCCAGGATTTGAATTTTGTGGAAACTCATCCTTTTTCTTCTTATTTTTTTTTAATTTAGGCCTCCTACTACGTAAAAACCACTTAGATTCTCTAAGTGTTGTACGTCCCATGTTATCATCTTTGTCAGGAGCTACAGGGGTAGCTGGTGTTCCACTTGGACTTGAAGGTGCTGAGCATGGTGCTGCTCCTTCAATACTACCACTAGGCTCTTCTTTGCTTTGAAAATTAGGAGTAAAAAGATTTAAAAGTGAGGTAGTTCTCCTAGAAGTCTTTGTGGCAAAGGAAGGCTCTTTTTTAGGAGCTTTACCTGGTTGAGTTGGTTTGTGTGATCCGTTAGAGACTGTTGATATCTGGTCAGCTTCAGATATAGAATTATTTGCCGAACCTGGTTTAGGTAAAGATGGAGGTAGTTCAATAATTGCTTTCTCTATTGCATTATATTTCTCAATTAAGAATTGTTCTAGAAGTTTTTCAGCTGTTAATTCTAAGCATTGGTGTTTGAAGTCTCTGTGTACTTGGCCCATAAGATCATGGTTATTCTGTATGATGTCAGCATATAAGTTAACAAATTGTTTCATCTGTTTTAGATGTGCCTCTTCTACATCTTGAAAGTGTTTACATGTCTGTGTCATTTTCTTTTCAAAATCTTGTTTAACCAGATTGTATTTTTCAGCTAGTTGCCTGTAATCTTCATGAATTTTCTTCAGTTTCACTTCTGCTTTCTCAATGTCCTTAGCAGATGCATTATCCCTCCTAAGCTTCTCAAGCTCTGCTAACTTAGTTGTGTAAACATCTTTAGCTTTTTGCAGTGCCTGTTTAGTACTTTGAATTAACATAACCACTTCTAATGTATTAGACTCAGAGTCCTTGACAGCTTTATGCTTTTTGTGAAGTTCCTCAGCATATCTTGCTACATCTTTTACAAGCTCACTCAGTTTTTGGAACATGTGTTGATGTAAATTGGATAATTTCTCCGCTGAACACTTTAACACGCCCCAAAAGGGAGCGAATGTACCCTGCGCACAGTTACTATTTGCTTGCTTGGCTAGTTTAGTCAAGGATTTCGAATTAGTCTCTTCTATATTAGATCTTTCTCTAAAATACTCCGAGAGTTCTTTGCTGGCAATCAGTCCGTATTTCATGTTTTGATATAATATATCGTATCCATTGTGCTCGTTGGCGAAATAATCGACGAAATTGACACTCATTTTTGCAGATAAAAGGTCCTATCAAAACAGTTTACTCAGTACATTATTTGTCACTCACTGACCTGTATTCTAGGATCGAGCTCAGTATCACCATTGTCGTCAGCCGGGATGGTGAATGAGGACTCTTCCATTGTAGTACTTAGGACTAGGAAGCCACCCAACCACCTACATTACATCACCGACACAATAGTAAATAGCGTCACCTTCACTAACTACAAACACGTAAAACCAAACCAAAATAAATTCATCACAAGCAATGTTATTTAATTTAATTGTCGAACACTAAAAATAGCCCCACGTATAGTGTTTAATTTAGCAAAATAAATATTAAAATAATTTTCATTCAAGATGACGTCCACCTTCCTGACGTCAAATCATAACAATAGACAAACTAAACTAACTAGAGTTTTTCTTTTTTCTGTAAATCTTCAAAAATTAATAATGATAACGACAATACGACATAATCGTTACAAATATCGATAATCGATTACATTATAGTTGGTACTTTCGTTTCTGTTTCTAAAATTTGTGTTGAAGAGAACTCAATTAGCTAGAATCTGTTGAAGAGCAGGTTCCTTTCATGGGAAATATTGCGTTACTAAATGCATTATCTCAAAAGCCAATATAAAGTCTGTCTGTAAAACCAATCTGATTACAGCTGCTTAGCCATGAGTGCTGATTGAAAGAGAAAAAAAAAAAAAATTGTGTTGTATTATTTAACACGTTAGCTCTTCATGGAATTTTTATTCCGCAAACTTAAACTTTAATATTAATGCAAAATTTGAATATAAGTTAAGTAAGATAATTACTCGTATGTATGTCTAATTTCATTAAATATACCAATTTTGCATGGGATCCAAGTAATACATATACTAGCGAAACGTTCTAAGTGTAACCAAGTTCAACTATTTGTTTTTAATGGCATCTTGTTCTGGTTTAATGGCTTCTTTAATTAGCATACGTGTAATGCCTAGGTGTAACCAGTATCTAGCAGCAAAAAGCAACAAAGGATTGAAAACCCATTTATGTAGGAGGGTTTTAAAATTTTGTTTTGCGACAAATAACCTGAACTTCTGAAACCCATTTTATTTGATTCTCGCACACGTTTGTGTAATAATTAGTAGCTGCACAGTAGCATGTGATGACGTAACAGCGCTTTTAAATTATGGCGTGTTTTTCTTATTACATACGTAAATACCGAATCAATAAACCGGTTCGAGTAATTGAATAGGTATAAATTAGTATATCAATTTTTGTGAAGATATAACTATAACTGTCAAAGTTTGTCTATGGTACGATTACAAATGACGTTTTAAGCCAGACTATAACCCGACTGAATCACATGAACTGATTGATAATCAACATCAACTCTCCGTCTTACTCTTTCATCGCATTAATAGACGATATATTTGTCTTTCTCAATAAAAGCAGACATGAGTTCTTTCCATTTTGCAGTATTATCATGATGCTTTTTGTCCACTTTGACGTAAAGCAGTTGCAATTTGCTCTAATTTCATCTTTTCGTTGTAGTGGAATTTGTAACAAATTCTATATATGAGTGACTTAACTGGCTCTTGCCATTTGTTGTTTGTGGCTCCAGCAGTGTATCTTTTCGTCAGAGTTCCTTTCTAAGGCGGTGTTCGCAGCCAATCTGTATGCAACTATTACGCGTCGCGTCTGCTATGTCTTACCAAGGATCACCATATTCGGGCCCGGGTGACGAATATGACTTCGAAGATGATGGGTACGACGACATAGATGAATACAGAACAAGAGAAGACGCGTTACCAACACAACCTGTGGTGGAGGACAGTGACGAAGGTCTGTTTTGTTTACGGTCGTTGTCTAACCCTGTTTTGGCGTCTAGTTTTAATTAATATTGCATTTATCAACGTATATGTTCATTATAATAGGTGAACGGCACATGACAACAGAGGTTATGTAATTTTGATACAGTTATTTACATACAAATTGACTCATAGTAATGCATTCCCGCCTATTTTTTGTACACCTGTTTCATGACGTAATGGTCAAGTTCGGACAAGACTTTCTCCTATAATTCTGCAAAAAAATTTAGATTTTTTTAATTTTTTTTTTATTTTTGACATAGTAGCCTATTTTGTAGAATTTTTTGTAGTCATGCGACTACAAAAAATTCTAATGAGAAATCTTAATTAATTATTGTTACTTTCTAAACTGAACTTAACCAACTTACAGATTTTCACTTGATTCATTAACATTAGAACATTCAGTATTGATCATTATGATCAATACTACATACATACATTATTTTGAATGTCTGGTTTTGATTTGATTACTATTATGATTTAGATGTCAATCAGCTGTTGTTAATTAAAAAAGCGAATACTAGTTAAGACATACACCATTCTTCCTACCCTTATCCCAAATTATTTGAGATTAGTGCAATTTTTTTTCCCAAGATTTCATATCGGCCGTCACATTCTTATTATCTCCTTATTCTTTCATATCATCTTTTACACAGTCTATTTATTTTAATTTGGTCTTTCTCTCCTTTTCTGGCCATCAACACTCATAATCATCACCTTTTTGCTTAAATTCTGCAATTTCCTTGGTTTAAAATAAGTTAAAAGTTGCTGCCAAAATCATAAGAGTCATTGTAATTATTTAATACTCCATATTCTATTTTGAACTTTATCGTTTTACCTCTTAACAAAAAAAAATATCAAATACCTACCTCATGAATTTATTCCTATAAGAATTTTTTTTTCATAAAGTAATATATTTTTAAAAATAGACTATCGCAACACTTTTTAAACTCACAGTAGTATAATTTCATTTTCCTAATGTGTATTTATTTGTATGTATGTATGTATATATTTATAAATTTATATGTAAGTATATAATTATGGTTAGGTAATTTATGTATGTTTATTGACTTTGTATAATTTAGAGTTAGATTATAGTGTATTTATTTAAATCTATACAACACCAATTGACTACCTCTCTGTCAGTCAAATACATTCCAATCCATCCCAAGGTTGCCTGGCAGATATTGCATTAGCGATAAGGCCGCCCATTTGTACAATAATATTAAGGCTAATAATGTAATTTTGTTTCTTTGTGTATTGGTGTACAAATAAAGAGTTATCTATCTATCTATATTAATTTTGCAATTGACTTGCTATGATTTTACTTAATAAATGAAATTGTGGTGGAAAAATTGATCACTGATACACTTTTTCCACTATAATTTATTTATTAAATTTTTTTTCATGTTTACAGATACAGAAGAAGCTAGTGAAACAGATGCTCCAAATAATGATGAACCATTAGAAGTTAAAGAACAGTAAGCAAAAATATTATTCAATTTATTTGAACACCCCCCCTCATCCAGCCTACAAGCCATACAGACAAACCCACTAACTTTAACAAACATTAAATATTCAACACACACTATTGTTTCTACGACTGCTAAAGTTTAATTGTGTAAAATTGTTGAATAAATAAATAAATTAAAATAAATTTTATTCAATTTTTATTTTGTAAATGTATTTTTATTCAATTTCTAGTTTAATATTTTGACTATTCTTAGAATATTAGTTATGGTCTAGGTTACTAAACATTCAATCAGTAGTCTTGTGTCAGAGAAAATGTGTTTAAATTTAGCAAATCATCCCAATAAGTATAAAACCTTCTTTCTATCTTCTACTACAACCTTCTTTCTATCTTCTACTACAACCTTCTTCCAGTAAACCTTATGGGGTAGGCAGTTAATTAGTACAATAGTACAACATCTGCGTACCGCTTAAAATATTCTTCTGCTGAATTACGGTAATCATTGACTTTTTCACACAGATAACATTTTCTGTAAGAGACGGAAAACTCGAAAAAAAAATCCTGCGCCAACACGCCTGGTCAGCCCGGCACAGTAGACCATAATCTCTCCTAAAGTGGAGGAGGCCAGTGCCCAACAGTGGGACATAAATGGGCCGGAGAGAGAATCATTGACCGAGACCCATAAAATTTTACATACTCTCTTATTCTCCTTCTGCTTACAAAAACATCATTATAATATAATATTTGCTGTAAGACACGGAAAACTCGAAAAAAAAATCCTGCGCCAACACGCCTGGTCAGCCCGGCACAGTAGACCATAATCTCTCCTAAAGTGGAGGAGGCCAGTGCCCAACAGTGGGACATAAATGGGCCGGAGAGAGAATCATTGACCGAGACCCCTAAAATTTTACATACTCTCTTATTCTCCTTCTGCTTACAAAAACATCATTATAATATAATATTTGCTGTAAGACACGGAAAACTCGAAAAAAAACTCTGCGCCAACACGCCTGTTTGGCAAAGTAGTTTATTTAATCATTATAATATTTATATATAGACTTACAATGATTAATATTCATTTCAGATTATACCAAGACAGGCTAGCAAGTCTTAAGAAACAGCTACAGCAGCTAGAAGATGGTATTCATCCAGAATTTGTGAGAAGAGTCAAAAGACTAGAACATCAACTAAATGAGAGGCTTAGGATAAACAAAATATATAGGTTTGTTTATTTTGATACATGTTTTGCTATGTGTAGTATGTGCAGTTCTGGGCACCGTTAATCAAATAATTAACTTCGTTAATCGTTAATCTGCTACAAAAAAAGTTAGCATCGCTAAACGTTAAAGCGTTACATTTCGGAAGAATTAACGCAAGTTAACGTTAATCGTTAATCCGTTAATATCACTGTAAGCACCGGCGCTAAGTAATGAAATGTTCAAACGAAAAAAAATTCGTTGCAGTTTTCTCACTCGCACCCGCCGGCAAAATATATCTAGTTTTGTTTTTGTTTCACGCCCCGCCCGGCACTTGTCGTTTCGTTTCATACTTGTATGAACCTGCTTTTCGCGCCGCGCCGTGTAAATAGTAGGCATTGTATTACCGGTTAACGGACTTCTGCATATTAACGGAAGTTAACGTGTCCGTTAACATTTTTAATAGTTAACTTAAAAGTTAAACCGTTAATCATAATGTTAACTTCGTTAATTAACGATTAACGGATTAACGAGTTAATGCCCAGCACTGAGTATGTGTATGGAATCTTTTCTTTATTTATTGCAAATCTTTAAAGGAGAAGATACTTTCGAAAAGTAAGATAAGATAAGATAAGATCATTTATTTGTATGAATATGTGTACAATGGATGTTAGTAATACAATGGTTCAACATATTCTGTCCCATAACAGAGACGTACAAATTGTTAATAATTTAATGATAAAAATAAAATGGATAAAGTAACATGCCAAATACAAAATAATAAAATACTAATAATAAAATTCTAAGTCAATATTCAGCCTATAAAATTGAGTCGTAACAGTATTTTCATTATGCATACTACATATATAATATAATTTCCTAGAATAATTTTTAATGAATGAAATAATGAATACCATAATTAATAATCAACGTGTCAATATGAAATGTCAAGTTATATGAATAATAATACAAAATCATGTCAATATAATAAAAAAAGTTCATTAAAATGGGTCAAAGCGAAGTTAGTATAAGTATAGATTATTTTAAAAGTTCATCAGCAAGAAATTCTTTAATTGTGTAGTAAGCTTTTTGTATCAAAAAATTTTTTAGTTTCTTTTTAAATATATTATTGTTAAGGTCCTTAAAGGCGTTAGGAATTTTATTGTATACAGGGTGTGGCGTAATTAATGGATAAGCCTGTGCCTGTGGATAAGCCTCCTACTGCGCTATACGAATATGTATATTTTTAATTAATCCTATGTATGGTCTTGAAAAAAATGGCATAAGTCATGTTTTTCATAAAATGACTACTTTCACTAACCAATTATGCTACTGTTGCCACAATTTTAAAAAATTTTGCATTCTGTTTTTTTCATAAAACAGCTTAAGAGGTGAGCTATTGAAAGCAATAAAGAATTCCCTATTCGTAATACAAATTTTGGGAAAAAATACATGAGATATCAAAAAAGTGTTATTGATTATTCAATTTGTTGACTTTGTACATCGTCTAGCTTAAAAAATCTTTATGGGAGTTGATTTGCCCAATATCTTAAAAACATGCTTGTTTTATGCAGTTTCCGAAATGGTATAATACTTATTACATTTCACGAGGTTTTAAAAAAAAACGACAGTTGTAAAAAAATACCCTAATTTTCTTTAACAGAATTATTAATTTATCTTAAACATGTCTTTGTAAACAGTTTGAATGGACCCTTTTTTGTGTGCTCCGGAGCAGGTAGTCATTCACAATGGACCCTTTTTTGGGTGCTCGGGAGCAGGTAGTCATCCACCATGAATAGGGTAAGCAGATAACGACTCTAAGTCAACTACTTGTGGTTGTTTATCGCACGGCAAATCCAGACGGTTAGTCTTATCATAAGACAGAGACAAAGCATTTTTATGTCAGGTAAATAACAGTTGTGCGACAGAGATAGATTTTTATTATTCTCACAAACAACAAAACAGCTTTTGAACTTGTTTAACAAAGTTAGTGCTCTTTTGACTATCGTCTCTTGCGCACATATCGTTTGCTCTATCGTGTTTGTTATTGTGACGTGAATTTGGCTTATGTACTACGGACTCTGTTTTTGCTATACGAATTGGACAATTGTGATATTATCGACGACTTCTACATATCCCTGGACTACTGATCATGCCGCGTCATACGTACACTCCTCAAGAGTATGCAAATATGCATCTTATTTACGGCCTGTGTAACTGCAATGCAAATGAAGCTGCACGCGAATATCGTCGAAGATACCCCGATTTGCGACACCCAGACTACCGGGTGTTTACACGTGTGCACATCGCTTTTAGCGAAGGGCGAATGCCTGGTACCGGTGTTGGTGGTGCTTCGGAAGGCAGACCTCGACGACATCGTGATGACGAAGTTCTAGAAGCTGTGCGTGCTAATCCAGAGTTATCAATTCGTGAGTTAAGTAGAGGAACCGGTGTAGATACGCGTACTGTGGGCAGAATTCTGCACAGGCATGAGCTTCACCCGTATCACTATCAAAGGGTGCAAACACTAATGACACGAGACTATGAGCCTAGAGTCCAATTTTGTCGCGTCATGTTGCGAAAAATACGCGAAGATTCGGCGTTTTTTGACAAAATACTGTGGAGCGATGAGTCATCATGTAAAAGAAATGGCTACGTCAACATGCACAATCTTCATAGTTGGCAGGCAACCAATCCGAGAAACATAAGGCAAGACCGAGCTCAAGTCCAGTTTAAAGTGAACCTTTGGACAGGAATTTTAAATGAACAAATAGTTGGGCCCGTCGAACTATCCGAGACACTAACAGGTCCCAATTATTTAAATTTTCTGCAAAATACGTTGCCGGAACTATTACAAAGTTTAAATGTGCCAGAAAACTACTGGTTACAAAATGATGGTTGTCCCGCTCACTACGCACGAATTGTACGGAACTACCTCAATGATGAGTACAATGAGAGGTGGATAGGTCGTTTGGGTCCCATTTTGTGGCCACCAAGGTCCCCTGATTTGAACCCTCTAGACTTTTTTTACTGGGGGTGTTTAAAAGAAAAAGTGTATAAAAAAGAAATAGCATCCCTGGAACAACTAAAGGCCCTGATTTTTGAAGCCGCTGATGAAATCAAGAGCTCCGGCTTCATCCGACGCCTAAAGCGGTCATTTATCCGTCGATGCAGGGCCTGCATAGCCGCAGGTGGCCGCCATTTCGAACATTTTTTGTAAAATAAAATTTATGTAGTGTTTGCATCTTTAGAATAAAAAAAATAAAATAAGTTGTTATTTTTTTTCAACGACTAACATTCCCACTGGTAAACTCAGACAGATAAGTTAAAATACCACTGACAGTTTGTTTAAGTTAACAGTATTAATTTGATTAATTAAATCACAATAAGAACATTTTTTTACGAGTGTCATTTGGTTCTTTAATATCACATCAAACTTAATAAGTATTATAATAAGTATTATACCATTTCGGAAACTGCATAAAACAAGCATGTTTTTAAGATATTGGGCAAATCAACTCCCATAAAGATTTTTTAAGCTAGACGATATACAAAGTCAACAAATTGAATAATCAATAACCCTTTTTTGATATTTCATGCATAATTTTCAAAAAATTTGTATTACGAATAGGGAATTCTTTATTGCTTGCAATAATTCAACTCTTAAGCTGTATTATAAAAAAAACAGAAAGCAAAACTTTTGAAAATTGTGGCAACAGTAGCAGAATTGGTTAGTGAAAGTAGTCATTTTATGAAAAACATGACTTATGCCATTTTTTTCAAGACCATACATAGGATTAATTAAAAATATACATATTCGTATAGCGCAGTAGGAGGCTTATCCACAGGCACAGGCTTATCCATTAATTACGCCACACCCTGTATAACTGGTGCCATACAAACAATGCTTTTACCCAAAAGTGCTGTTTTAGCTTTATGTATACACAGTCTATGTTTGTTACGCTGATTGCGAGTACTAACTGCTGATAGTTTCGGAAAAATGTCAGGATTCGTTTTTACGAAAACTGCTATTTCATAAATATATAATGATGTCAATGTCAGAATTTTATGTCGAAGAAAATATGGTTTACAACTGTCCATGACTCTCAAACCAAACATAGCCCTAACACATCGCTTTTGTAATTTAAATACAGTTCTTCTTTCAACTGAATTACCCCAGAATATTATACCGTATCTGAGAATAGATTCGACTAGTCCATGATATGCGGTAAGTAATGTTGAAACATTTACTTCTGATGCGAGTTTGTACAATGCATAGGAACGGCTACTAATTCTCTTACATAACTGTGAGACGTGAGCTTTCCAATTTAATTTGGGATCTATTATAAGACCGAGAAACCTAGCACTGTCAGCTGTATGAATATTACAGTTATCATATGTAATACAAATTTGGTCATTTTCAGGATTATAGGCTCTTTGACTAAAGTGGATTACTTGCGTTTTGCTAAAATTTATTATGAGATTGTTATTACGCAACCAAGAAATTACTTGAGAAAATGATTGATTGATGTCGTTTTCATATTCGTCAGAATTGCGATTCAATTTGCATGCTACTGTTAGTGTGCTGTCATCTGCAAAAAGAGTCATGGGCTGGTCAATTGTTTTTGGCAAGTCGTTAATATAAATGATAAATAACAAGGGTCCTAATACACTGCCCTGGGGAACACCATAGGCTACGGTGCGCTCCGCTGAAGTAGAAGTGACTTCGGTTTTTGTTTTAAAGTCTATTCTTGTAATTGCCGTGTATTGCTTTCTGCCCGACAAGTAAGAATCCAAAAGATAATAATAATAATATTAAATAAAATAAATAAAAATATTCGAAAAGTAATAATCCTTATGATTACTAACTTATAAATCAGAAAACGAGCTGATAACCCAGTAAAAAGATTGACAAGCTTAAGTGTTAATGTGTGGAAAAACATAACAAAACCATAGCGTGATTTAAAAACTGTACAACTCCATTTATCGAGCGGAGTAGTTTACTTCTGTTTGTTAAGGTTTGATTTCTTAATTTCACGCATACAATGTCGCGGGGAACAGCTAGTATTAAATAAAATAAATAAAAATATATATTCATGGACATTTCACACAACGTCCTCTGGTCCCAAGCTAAGCTTATAAGCTTGGGAATATATACCTATATAATATAATGTTACCTATATTCTACTGTGTATGTGTAATCTTACTTTAATGTTATATTTTTTGTAAAATTTAAAAAATTTTAAACATTTAATTAACATTTAATGCCATAGTCATCAATCATCTAAGTCGTTTTGCAGAAGAATTGGATAAAATTTTGTAGAAAAAACCATAAATAGAATCATATTACATACTAAACGCTGTTCTAAGATATCTCAAGTCCAGTACTAGGTATAACATTTGTTAAGTATTGCAAAATGCTAACGAGTTTTCTAAGGAATCCACAAAATCTTTATTTAATAAAAAACAGAGTTGTTGTTTTGTCGTATGTATGTCCCTATGTGAGCTTATAACTTCAAAACTACAGAACGGATTTTGATGCGGTTTGCTTTAATAGATAGATTGATTCAAGAGGATGGCTTTTTTTGTATAATTTGTTAAGATATAGTTACATGCTATGCTTTTACTTAATAAATTGAATTATGGTGGAAAAAGTGATTACCGCAAGCGGGACTTGAACCCACGACCTCGGAATACCGTTCCGAAGCTCTTCCAACTGAGCTTATTGCGGTCATGCTTTTCAGTAATCAAATTAGGCCACCACATTCGTCACTCGATTGAGTTTATATATTTTTACGTACAACGCCATCTATCAAGATTGCTTTGCAACAAAGTCCCGCTTGCGGTAATCACTTTTTTCCACCATAATTCAATTTATTAAGATATAGTTTTTAAATTCCAATCATACGAAGGTACAGGTACAGGAAGGTACAGGTATTTTAAAAGTAGAAATCTGCAGTTTGCTATGCTTCCTCTTCATCCTTTGAGTATCCACAACAAGCTATGCGATTCTCTCAAAATGCAAGGATTTATTCTATTATCATCATTTCTGTCCTTCTTTTTTCAGAGAACACATGTATGATGTAGTTGACAGAGAATATATAGCAGAAAAGAAGGCTGCTGCAAAAGAATTTGAAGAGAAGAAGATAGAACTAAGGGAGAATCTGCTCACAGACTTTGAGGACAAGAGGAAATTAATAGAAAATGAACGACAGAATATGGAGCTTAATGGTGACTCTACAGAGGTAATATTGCCTAATTTACTATCAAATTTATTTGTCTTCTAGAAATGGAAAGAAATTAAACTCCATATAAATCATGTTTAATAAATAATAATAAATTAATAAATATTACAGACATTATACACAACATCCCAAAGTAAGCTATATATCTGTGCTTGTATTATGTGTCCCAGATATGGATATACTACATATATTATAAACTTTTTTTATACATACTTATAATACAAAGAAACATCCAGATGCAGTACAAACATACACACAAATGATATCATCAAGATTATCATTTTATCTGGCTAGAACCAAAATAGTATAATGTAGCATCTTGCTCATTTCTACTTAATATTTTAAACACACTTTGAAGTTTGTAGTTTGTGTGTTTACGTAAGAAGTGTAAATAAGTGTGTAATAAATGTGTAAATGAAGTAAAAAAGCTGTTCCAGG
Organism: Orgyia antiqua; assembly: GCA_916999025.1. Taxonomy (NCBI): domain Eukaryota; kingdom Metazoa; phylum Arthropoda; class Insecta; order Lepidoptera; family Erebidae; genus Orgyia; species Orgyia antiqua. Next base: position 20,279,749 of record OU779864.1, read on the forward strand.
TGATATTAATTGAAGTTACCACTAAATTTCTTATAAAATTACAGGTAAAACCAGTAATGAAACGTATACTAAGGCGGCGTGCTAATGAGCCTGCGCCTGCGCCGGAGAAGCGTCGCAAACCTATCACCAACACGCTGACGTTCCAGCTGGACGAGCGGGACATAGAGGCTGACTTGAGGGCTATAGCGAGGCATTCCCCACCCCCAGCACCTAGGCATCATGCCCCCGCGCATAATCCACCGCCTAGGAAACATCTTAATTCTAATAGCTGTAAGTTTAATCTTAAATACTAATATTAAAAAGTTGAAGAGTTTGTTTGTTTGTTTGAATCCACTAATCTCAGGAACTACTGGTTCGTTTTGAAAAATTCTTTTGTGTTGGATAATCCATTTTTTGAGGGAGACTATAGGCTATATAACATCACGCTGCGACCAATAAGAACGAAGCATTAGTCAAAATATTACAAAAATGTGGAAAATTTTAAATTTTTCCACAGGTATGGAGTCTTTTAATTTTAATACGTAATATAATTTATATTATAGCTTATACAGGTGAGTCGCCAGCCCGTGACAGTGTTGAAACAACAGAAACTCGAGTAGAAGATGGCAAGTTACTGTATGAAAGACGGTGGTATCATCGCGGACAGAGTGTCTCTGTTGAAGGAAGGGACCTGCCAAAGTTCCCTGGACATATACACGCTATTACTGATGAAGCGGTTAGTGGTTTTACAGCAGAGTTAATATCTAAAGATCAACAGACAGACAGACAGATAGACAGACGAAAATGTTCATATTTGCTGTTAGTTAGTATTTGGTAAAAATAGCCGTATTTAGTATAACGCTGTTACTTAAAACAGTTCCTACAGACAATTTTTGTTTATTTGTTTACGGGACTTCTCGGTACTTACCTTTTAAAATGTACTACTTTTTAGGGTTCCGTACCCAAAGGGTAAAAACGGGACCCTATTACTGAGACTTCGCTGTCCGTCCGTCCGTCCGTCCGTCCGTCCGTCCGTCCGTCCGTCCGTCCGTCTGTCACCAGGCTGTATCTCAAGAACGGTGATAGCTAGACAGTTGAAATTTTCACAGATGGTGTATTTCTATTGCCGCTATAACAACAAATACTAAAAATAAAATAAAATAAATATTTAAGGGGGGCTCCCATACAACAAACATGATTTTTTTACAGTTTCTTGCTCGATACTAATAACGTTGCCTTATGTTGCATAGATAATGGTACGGAACCCTTCGTGCGCGAGTCCGACTCGCACTTGACCAATTATTTATACCTACATTTGGAAATAAATGAATTATGAAAAAAAAGAAAGATTAAATAATATTCTCTAACACTTGTGTGACTCATTTGTTTAAATAAAACTACTTTTTATGGATTAGACGCGTGTATTTGTTTTAAATTTTTGGCTAGACTTTTCGGAGACTTTGCAGTCACCATGGTCACAGGTGAGACTGATTAAAAATTTAAAACAAATACACGCGTCTAAATCCGTCAAAAGTAGTTTTGTTTAAATAAAGATTAAAATTAATCCTGTAAAATTAACAAACAATTAGTTCAAATAGCATAAGTTTAAAATCAATAATGTATTTTTTTATTTTCAGATATGGGTGAAAAAAACAAATTTAGAACGAGTAAGGATATACATATCGCATCTTGCGCGTGGTAAAGTGACATTAAAAAGACGGGCGTCATAAACAAGTGTAAATTAAGTGTAATATAAGTGTAACTATATGTGTGGCTCGGATAGTTACAGCTAGGATGCGCGTGCGCAAGTGTTGTACGACATTGGTGTCAAGTGATGTATTTAAATAATGGAATGTTGTCTTGGTGAGATTTTAAACAGTTATTTAAACATATGTACACAGATATTAATTGTGGGCCATAATGTGACTATTAAAATCTAAAAACAAGCTATGAAAGCTAAACTATAAAAGGTGATGCTACGTCACTTTTTGTAGGAAGGCGTACACCACACATATACCACATAGTAAATAGGCTTTCAATCTTGAAGACACGTAAAGTTAGTTTACGGTGTAATAAAATGTGGTTTTCCGTATTCATGTGACATGTAGTTTTTGCAAACTACAAAAGTCACTTTAGCAATAAAATAAATAAAACAAGTATCTTTTAGAAAGAGACATTGACATTACAACATTAGATTAACCTGTGGCGTGTATTAGACACATATAGAACGTATTTTACGCACACATAGATATATTATGTGGCTTCAAGCCGGTTAAGAGATTCTCGACACACCATCTGGTATATCTGTCGTAGACCGTGAAACGTCGTTAAATCCTATTTCAAAATTTATAATAAGCTATTTAATTAAAATGGTAATCGCTTTTTACGGATTTAGATCAATATGTAGGGCTAAAATTGAAAAAAAAATCAAAATCATAATACAGGTTTTGTTTTAATCCATTTATAGGTCGTAAAGTTGAAAGTAATAAGTGGTATGTAATTTATAAATATATATTTTTCCTCTGCAAGAAAAAATAAATACATTTGAAAAGTAATTTCTTGAAAGACATTCCTACGAATCAGTCAATCGCACTGACGTCGTGCTTGTACAGCTTAAGCATAGAACTTCAAACAATAAATTCTATTTAAAGACACTCATGTCCACTAATAAATAAATAAAATAATAATAAATAATAAATATTCATGGACATTTCACACAACGTCCTCTGGTCCCAAGCTAAGCTTATATGCTTGTGTTATGGGTACCAGAATACGGATATAATACATAAACTACTTTTCTTTTGTAAATACATACTTATAATACATAGAAAACACCCAGACGCAGTACAAACATTTGTATGACATTTATGGATATCACACAAATGATTGTCCCAACCGGGAATCGAACCCGAGACCTCGTGATCGGCAGTCCATTACATAAACCACTCCACCACGAAGCCCGTCAATGTCAAAACTAATGGCTGTCATTTGATCAATAAACGACATTTACAAGAGAAACTACTTTAAACCATATATTCAAGAGTTTTCAAAATTAGCTCCAAGTCTCTTCTTTGTAATAATGATGCAATCGCAGATTCATCAGGTAGTATGTCAATGGCTACATACTTTACTCACCCGGCTTGAAGAAACATAAATATTGATAGTGCGTTAAGTGACTTCTGTGTATCTCTGATACACGCCACAAATTCTATTGCACAATAGACTAAAAAAAACACGTCTTCTTTTCCCAATGACATGCTTGTTTAATTGCATGTAAAAGTAACATTTGCAGTTTGCGAAAACTACTATGTCGTTTAAATTAAGAATACCGTGTCTTATTAGACCATGAAGTACAGTTAGCCCGGCTAAAGTTAAGTTGGCAAGATTGAATGCGTTGGATAATCGTAAATGGAATTTATATAAATAAAATTATGTATTTTAAACCTTAATTTCTAAGGTATTGTCACATCAAGCTGTGATTTATATGTTGTATATAGATAACAAAAACTGATTACTCTGGATGTTACTGCTATGAAATTGTTTATTTAATTTTATGATGTAAGTATAAGTATTCTAGTTGACACAATTGCTATTAATACAAAAATTAATTCCACATTACAATAGACATGGTTATTGTGTCTTGCAAACTCTAAAAATACTTCTTTAATGAAACAAAGCTAGCTTCGTAAACGCCAAATTGAATAAAAAAAATACTGCAGTAAGTAATGTAATTTTGCTTTTACGAAGATAGCTAATCATACAAGAAAAAAAATGTTTGAGCACAATCTACTGTTAAGTAGACTAATAATGAAATGTTTACATTATTTTATATGCAACAAAGATCTCACTTAATACATATTGTTAAAGTTAGTTTCTTTTGTTTATTTTTTGTGTTTATAGGATTACAGAATAATTTCGAATGAATTTCACATAAGTTATGGTAATAGTTTCGGTAAATTATAGTTTCGATACTTAAAGGGCGTCACAAACGGCATATTCATATATATATATACTAGCTGACCCGGCAAACGTTGTTTTGCCACACTAAAAAAAAAGTTTGAAAAATAGATGTTGGCCGATTCTCAGACCTACTCAATACGCGTGTAAAATTTCATAAAAATCGGTCAAGCCGTTTCGGAGGAGTATGGTAACTAACACTGTGACACGTGAATTTTATATATAAGATATATATACAAATATAGCGAGAAAGAGACATATATCTGTCGATGACAGCTTATGTAAAGGGTGTCTCAGCGCCGATTTTAAACTTTGTAACTTAATAAATAAATAAAAATTGTATTTATAATATATTAATATTAGAAAATCATAATGTATTTGTGCGGATTTATGTATAGAATATGTATTTAATAGTTTAATAGTTATAACAATTTAGCACTATTACAAGTTTTTGATATATAACATTTCATTTTTATATATCTATTCATTTTTATATATCTCGATATAAAACCTTAGCGAAACAACCTCTGTCATTTTTTATTTTTTTCATCTGTCGGTCTATTATCGCGTATTAACTAATGAAATAACTTTAAAGACATAAGTGACTGTTGTGTATAGAGACGCGTGAATCGGAATTGAAATGTTTGGTGGATTTTGAGTGAACAGAAGGTATAGCCCTGGTTCTTCATTCACTATACCTACTGGCTGTGTTGATATGTACATGTCGGCGATAATATTGATGTAGGCCCTTAAAGCTTTCTTATTATCTAAATAAAACCTATACTTAATCTCACTAGACGCGCATTACACACACTACACACACACATACACACACATACACACATCCACTCACACCAACACCTACTAACTATGACTGCATTGTTGTTTGTTTAATCTATGTAAGAAATGTTTAAATAATGTGCGCAACTATATTGTACTTGTCACGGGGTGCTGGCGTCCTGAAATACAGGCTCTGCCTAGTTTAGGCTCCAGCACTCCAATCTAGAGTGAACTGATGATAAAAATGAAATGTTATATATCAAAAACTTGTAATAGTGCTAAATTGTTATAACTATTAAACTATTAATAAATAGCAACGGTTCGTCTTTTTTCTATATATATCTGTCTATTTCTCGCTTTATTAATATATATTAATATGCCGTTTGTTTGTGGTGCCCTTAAAATAGTAAACGATAACTATAAATACGCCAGGCGTAAAACAAAGAAACTTCCATATTCATGCTAGATGTCGTCACATAGTATTGGCCGCCGATAAGTAGTCCTACAGACTGGAAAGGAAATATCGAGTGTAATCCGACATTATAACATTATATTTACAAATTATCGATTAAAATTAACAATAGGTGTTGTTGATTTCAATTTTTTTCATAAGAAAGTAAAAACGGGCGTTGCGGGTTATATGAAAGTCCGTCTCTTGTAATTTAAGCAGTAGTAAAAATCTGTTTTTAAACGGACAGAGTCGCAGGACAGTAACTTGTCATTTAACACCGTTTTATAGTCAGAAAAAAGGCATCATAAACATCCACATGTGCACACGTAACGTATAATTTCGCTTTATTTTAAAGTGTTAGTCCACGTTTAAAGTGATGGTAAACAAGCTAATATAAACAAACAGATTCACTGTTTTATGTATCCACTAGAGATGTACTACAATATTATGGTACAGTTAGCGGTAAATATACAAATCAATGAATCCTATCAAATGATATTGGTACTTGGTACCGATTCTACATGCACAAATAAACATAACTAAAAATTGATCGTGACAATAACACAATTCGGCAATGTTAACTGAACTTTTTTTTTTAAAGTCTGTGTATTATAAGCTAACGATTTTAATTAATTAAAATGTGTACAACGAAATAACCAATTAATTAAAATACATTATAGTTGAGTTCATTTTTAGGGTTCCGTACCCAAAGGGTAAAAACGGGACCCTATTACTGAGACTTCGCTGTCCGTCCGTCCGTCCGTCCGTCTGTCACCAGGCTGTATCTCAAGAACGGTGATAGCTAGACAGTTGAAATTTTCACAGATGATGTATTTCTATTGCCGCTATAACAACAAATACTAAAAATAAAATAAAATAAAGATTTAAGGGGGGGCTCCCATACAACAAACATGATTTTTTTACCGTTTCTTGCTCGATACTAATAACGTTGCCTTATGTTGCATAGATAATGGTACGGAACCCTTCGTGCGCGAGTCCGACTCGCACTTGACCAATTTTTAGTCATGTTTGTGGACATAAAATTGCTTCCGTTTTTCATCATAATAACGAAGATTAATTAGAGTTATCGAGTAAGCCAAACTAAACTTAATAATGTTATTCCGAACACGCGTGTTAATTTGACTATCAATTTAGGAGCTTCAGTTTCTGATCTATTTGCAACTCAATTATGTAGTTTTATAGTATTTCATACGTATCTCATTTTTTTTGTAAATAAACTGATAAACTTAGATATGGTAACATTTTAAATTCGATTCTTTTCAATTATAATTTTAACCAACAAAGAGGTTATCGGTAAATCGTTCATCGTTACATCACTATTATCAACTGTCCATATTAATAATAATCAATTTCATACAGATTATAGATTGAAAACAACATTTCAATGCAAATAAACACTTGCTTGATAGATGCGTCATACTTTCTGCGTAGGTATTTGAACTAATAGTCATTAGGATATAAATGTTTTTTTTTAAGTATTCACGGACAATTCACGTAATGTCCTCTGGTCCCAAGCTAAGCTTATATGCTTGTCTTATGGGTACCAGAATACGGATAGAATACAACTTTTCTTTTCTAAATGCATACATATAATACATAGTAAACACCCAGACGCTGTACAAACACTTTATGACATTTATAAATATCACACAAATAATTGTCCCGAGCGGGTATCGAACCTGCGACCTCATGGTCGGTAGTCCGTTACATAAACCACTCCACCACGAAACCCGTCGATATGGTTCTAAACAAAAAGGAAAAATAAGGCAATTTGTATTGAGGACTGTCTTTTCTACTGGGCACATTGGGAACATGCCCTGGCTTCGCGACTACTTGGGTCTCTTGGTCTCTAGTTACTCTATCTCCAAATGATAACCGATAGCTATAAGCTAAAGTCCTCATATGCTCAGGGCTTTAGTTTCGAGACGGCTCTGAATTTTACTAAACGGGTTTACCAATAAAATTCTGGCCATCATAATATTACCACCTAGGTACTATTGAACACACTCCACCACTTTAAGTACGATTTTCGCTTCCCGAATATTATAGCTAATTTAATTAATACTTTCGAATGGAGCATGACACACCGACATACCTCTTGATACCGTAGAATACAATAAAACATTTAAGAGTATTGCTTTTATGTATTACTAGCTGACCCGGCAAACGTAGTTTTGCCATACCAAAAAAAAAGATTTCAAAAATAGATGTTGGCCGATTCCCAGACCTAGAGGATATGTACACAAAATTTCAGGAAAATCGGTCGAGTCGTTTCGGAGGAGTACGGTAACTAACACTGTGACACGTGAATTTTATATATAAGATTAGTCATAACAATTTCTTTGATGAATAAACGAGGGCCTACAGTTAAATCGAAACGAAACTAGTAATACATGACCCTACATGCCTTATAAGACAAGTTTAAAATGTAATAGTACGTCGATTTCATTTCGTCTTTGTTATTACGATTTAAAGCGTTTAAAAATTGATTCGAGGTTTTAGGAATAAAGGCTCTTTAATGATTAAGTGGTGCCCTGGCCTTCGATCCATAGTCATTGAAATTAACAGTTCTATTGTACTAAATTGGAATTAAGGACTTTGAGAGAGAGCGGTGCTGCATAGATCATTGTAGCGGCCTAGTAGAACCTCTCAATAATTTTTAGATATTTTCACAATCAAATCAAATTGAAAAATGTGTTATCAAATATTGTAAAAGTAATTTTCAGTTTTCTCTACAAAATGTCGTCATAAAGAGATAAATACAAAAACTGTGAAACAAAATAGATAATGTATTGTATTTGTGGTGAGATTCAGTATTGTTATGTAAATTATTGTACATAAAATGTATTATATGATCAAATGTTTATATATAATGTATAAATGATATTTTCATATATGCCCTACATTATTTGAGATCTTTTTTATTTTAAGTTTTTTTTTTGTGATTTGTTATATCTGTAAATGAGTTGTAAAGTTGTAAATATTATGTGAAATTTATACGTATGTGATGATAATGAGACATGATCTTTTTAATAATAATATAAATTTTAAGGCGATGTTTTGTTTTATTTCAATTCCTTATGATAACATTTAGACATTAGGGTCGACCTCTGGCGTTGCAGACGTCTTTAAGTTACGGAAACTGCTTACTATCAGACGCGCCGTACCGCTTGTATGTCACCTTTGTGGTATGTTAAGAAATAGAATCTGTGCATGCGCCTGCGCGGGCCCAGAGCAAACTCTATGAAGAGTCCCCTTGATTCTTGATTGCCCTTGGTTTGTATCTGAGTAAGGAATAATGAAATTTTTTAATGCAGGACCCCAAAAAGGCCCTTAGCATTTGCTACTCCTGCTATGTAGTTGGTAAATTACCTATGCACACAATGTAGATAATACGTTGTGTAGCTACCTAATTATCTGTTCGGATATATTTCTGAGCATCAGCAGAACACGTAAGTAAATTTCCAAAAATGTTTATCTACGTTCAACTAGGTATGTATGTTTATTTTACTAGGTAGCTGTTGTCCGCAGCTCCGTACGCGTGGAATTTATAACATTTTCCTTGTTCTTGCACATTTTTCACTAATGCTTCGTTCCTATTGGTTGCAACGTGATGTTGTATAGTATATAGCCTTCTTCGATAAATGTACTATACAACACTGAAAGAATTTTTTTTAATCGGACTAGTAGTTTCTGAGATTAGCGCGTTCAAACAAACAAACTTTTCAGCTTTATAATATTAGTATAGATTATATGCTTAGAAAGCACCCTTTTATCGAAATTTCTATAAGGAAAATTATTTCCACATGTTTATCGACGTAATTCCCCAACATGATAATGTGACTATCTTTCTTGTAAACCCATCAACTGATCGCCATTTCTCGGAACTGTCCCCTTGTTGTATAAAGTAAAAAATAAATAACGAGAATGAGACATCGGTTAGGCTTGACGGCTCTTAAAAACTTACTGCCTATTTTAGTAAGCTGTTTTGAATCATCGCTTAGTGCAGTTGTACAACATTCAATGCAAAACTTAGCGGCGAGTAAGCATTCCGCAAAAAAGAGTGAAAAATGTCTATGAATATTATCTATTTCGTATGTGAAAAGCTGTACTTGTCGCATTTGTTATAGAAAACATTCACGAAATCATCTAATAATAGAGAAGAGTAGTAGTACTTAGATTATGTTCTTTAGAAGCTCAATAGACTTAATTAAACGTACGAGTATATCTCGTGTGTTGATCATACTGTAAGATGTTTGGCAGCATGTTTTGAGTATCATATAAACTGCATTTGTGGTCCACCTGAGTGACGGCTGATTTATCACCCTACGATATTATACTATCCACGCGAAGGAATGTAAATGATGCAACGTTATCCATTGATTAATTTAATTCTTACCGAAAATGTCCAATATGAATATTCCTCATCATCAGGTCCCAAATTTCAAGTTTTGTTAATTGCTTGTGTTATGAGTATGTACATACGGCTCTTTTTCTGTCAGACCCGCAGCCTCCTGAACGGTCGCGGCAGTCTGTATACTAACCGTTGCACCACGAGGCTCGTTCACTCGACTGTATCCAAGGTATTTGGAATAGTATGTCCTATTGCTTTATTTTCCGATTTTACGTTTTTCACTCATGCTGAAAACTTTTATATTCTATTTTATAAAACGAAGTGTTTACCTACGTAATTCAACAAATTACGCAATGATTAAGTTGTAAGTACACTTGTGCCAACATTTGCGAGATATTAGGTCACTGTTACACTGTGTACCTGATCTAAATACATAATCAATGTAAGATGTCTTGTATTAAACATACTTTGTTTTATCTTTATATCGTATAAAACTGTACTACGCGCTACGCTGTGTTTTTTGTTTTTGTATTTAGTTGTTTTTTGCTTTTTTTTGTTTTTGTATTATTTTTGTATGTTCGTGACATACTCGAAAACTACTGACTGGGATATTTATGCGGATACGCCGCGCGCCGTATGAAAATCATCATTTATAAATTCTATAAAGGTTTCGCCAATAGATAAATTATTGATTTATGAAAAAGTCTTTAAAATTATGGTTTCAATATAATGACAACTGATAAAAGCTGTAATCAACGACGAATCAAAGCCGGTGTAGGTTGATGAAGGTATAAAGGTGAAGAGTTTGTTTGCTTGAACGCGCTAATCTCAGGAACCACTAGACCGATTTGAAAATTTCTTTTAGCATTGCATAGTACGTTTATCAAGGAAGGCTTTTGGCTATATATCATCACGCTACGACTAATAGGAGCGAAGCATCGCTAAAAACGCTGCAACAACGGGGATTTTCTACATTCCACGCGTATGAAGGTGTAGGCAACAGCCAGTGAGTTTATACAACTTTATGTACCTACATTAATGTTTGTATTCTTGTGTGCAGAAGTAGAATGTTAGATGATTGTTCTAAATGACTTTGTTTATTTTCCGTTCTGTGATTTTACTTGTATATTACGACGTTTCTTTTTATTATTTTAAATAAATCTGCCATTATAGTTTAATAAATACGGGATTAGTGATCAAATTATTAGGCTTTATTGATTAGTTTTATTTAGCCATCCATCAGCCTTCCCCGTCAACTGCTAGAAATAGGCCCCCCAATAGAACGCCACAACGCGCGGTCCTACACTCTGCATCCAGGTTTTATTTATACGATTACATAACTGTCTGTTTCATTCTTTTATTAACCGACTTCAAAAAAGAGGAAGTTCTCAATTCGTCTGTATGTTCTTATAATGTTTTTTTAAGTTTGTTACCTTACAACTTTTAACTGGGCGAAGCGATTTGAATGATTCTTTTTTTTGTTTGGCACCAGGTTAGGATCTGATAGTTATCTCTTGAGAAATCGAGGAAAACCCTCACATTTCAAAGGCACATGAAGTCGGTTAAACGTTTTTTTTAAATACTCAATTAATTGTGTTATTTTTAAGGGCAAAATAGGTTTTTGGTAAAGAAATGATATTTTAATTTGTAGTTCATTTTAAATAAATAAAATAAATAAACTACGAATATTAACTAAAGGAAGACGTTTCTTTGAGTGTCAAATACCGTATTTGAGTATTATTTACTTTTACATTCTAAATGTCTATGTAAACAAGACTTGTGTTTTATAAAGTGTTCGCAAGTGCTCGTTTGACTGTAGATGTTAAAAGATGTTCAATGTGGTCATTTTAATGCATTGTAACTTTAGTTCCTTTAGTTACAGGATTATTTTGTACTTACCTACTTATTTTGTATCTTCGACATAAAGTTAATCCTGCACCAGAGTTAAAGCTGATTAAGCGATAGTGACCAGCACTGTACAGCGGCGGTCAGTTACTAGAAATAATGTTTACACAGAATTACGTGGACCGTGATAATAAGTGACGCCTTTTGCGCCGTAGGACTAAGGGGGCCATGGCCGGGCCAGCCAGAGAAGGACGGCGAAAACCTTTAAGTTTAAAATTTTGCTCTAAATATATTATTTTTAGGGCAGCTAATAAAATTGGCCCGTGGCGTCAAATCAAATGGCCTGGGGCGCTAATTTTCAAAATACGCCTCTGCCTTTTGCGAATATTTGCTAAGCGAAAACAACGAAATAGTGTAAAAGTCAACGTTGACCACTACTGTACGTTTGGTTTTCGTTAAAAGTTTTGTAATTGACAGTAGTTTAAATATTGTGTAGCTATAGTTCGTTTTGGTTAGAATATTTCCAATTTACTAATATCCGATGTTTGTTGCTCTTTCACGCCAAAACTACTTGAAAGATTTTAATAAAACTTTGCAGATATATAGCTTATAGATCAGAATAACAAATAGGCTTTATATCATCACGATAAGCCATGAAGCGAGGCGATAACTACAAACGCGGCTCTAACCACGGGCATAAGCTATTTGTGAGGTATGGGAAGAAATACCAAAGTAATGGAGTTTATATTAACTATACAATACATCAGCAATACCAATTAAAATTTCGAGATTTTGTCGCCGATTAAGTTTCTCTACGTGGTATAGTTGTATTTATCGCCGAGATAAACATTTTATGAGATTTTTTACTCTGAAAGTGTAAATATATTTGCGCTATATTTTAACCATTTTGCAGATTCGCTCACATACAGTTACTCCGAAGTTAGTTAGAATTTCAATTCAAGTTTTCAATAGTTGCACTTAATCAACAGGTTTTAGAATACATCTGGCATCTAGTTGCATCCTGTGCACATTTTCCCCTCTTCTGACAATATAGGGTCTTTTAAGGGAGGCGTGAAGACGGCACGGGAGGTGTGGGCGGACAAAGTGAGGGCTGCTAGTACTTTCAGACTATATTAGCTGTCCTCACATTTGGATTGTACTCCACTTACTCGTAACATCAGGTAGAGACGTAGAGTGTAGTCATTCACATAGTCCTAACCATAAACCAATATAATGTACCTGTATATTGATAAATTCTGCCTCTCTCTCCAGCCCATGATTGTCTCACTGTTGGGTTGGACTACTCCACTTTGAGAGGGATTATCGTCTACTGTGCTGACCAGGCGTTTATTTTCAAGATGTACGTCTCTTACTGAGGATATTATCTGTGTATATATCTCTTAGCTGGCTTTTACAGCCTCCTAGGAAGCAAAAAGAATGGTGACACTTGTATTCTCAATCTGCCACCACCCGGACAGTTTCTGCCTACCTTTTTAAAAATAAACAGGTGTGATGTATGTGTATGTGAGGTAAATGATTGACTTTCATTATCATAACAACATTTATCATTTTATATTATTTATTACTGTATTAATATGTAGGAATGTCATATATTTAAACATTAATGAATTGATTACAATACAATGTATAAAAAACAGTCCGCGACATTTTTAAGCGCTTAATTAATTATGTTTGTTATGTAAGTCTTAAGTATTAATTAATTAACGCATAAATATGCCTAGTTTTTCTATTCAAAATTTTGCATTAGTCTGTGAAATAGACAGTAACTTTTTAACTATTATTATTCTATGTTCTATGCTATTATTGATTGTAGTCGGTTATTGAACCGGCAGAATGAGTAGGCAATTTGTGAATAGTTCATCGCATCGTAGCGTAGCGTCTATATAGCTGGAACGTTTTAATACTATATTTATTTATATTTTGGAAAAAGAAATATTGCGAGTCTCATATTTATTGCGACCCAAGCGACTAGATGATAAATTATAATTTAAAACATGTGAAATAAAATAGTAGCATAGATATAGTAATAGTAGCATATCAATACCTAATAATCTTATTCCATTGCCTGAAATGACAAACCAAACATATAAATATTATAAATCTAGGATGTTTTACACAGTTAAAAGTTGGAAAATACGATTTTTACGTATAAATAAAGGCAGCGTGTCTATTTGTGTATTGCAAACACATTAAGCGCGCATTTTAAATTATGTGTCATATTTAATTAGTGACTAATGTAAGCTGAATATCAATATTGTGGTATTACAATGTTGTCGGGTCTTGTGGCATATCTAGATAGTGGCGACACTGATTCAGTGCACGGGGCCCTGGATTCGACTTAGTGGCCTAGCTTGAATTTCTTACACATCCGAGGCTTTTCTGGCATGGGGACCCGTGTTACTAATGCGACTGATACTTATTTCTGTCATAAATACGCTAAACTTTAGGTGTTTTCAGTGCAATTATAATGGCTGCGTCTTTCTGTTGTATGTCTACGAGGACATAGGACACTTCATATCGGGAAAAACAGCATCGACTTTAAAGTTAATAAAGGATTGATCTTTTTAAAGATAATAGTTTCGATGGCAGACAAAATATATAACACAAGTAAAGAACTGGGTGAGAGCTAGTAATTTTATGAATAATAGAAACTTAGCTAAAATAAGAGTATAATTTGTAGTCGAGTGACCACGAGTGACGTTTTCTATAAGGGCGTCATAATAACTCCTAGCCAAATGTTGTACCTACACAGAGGTACAGTTACGTCGTGTTGAACAAAATCAATTTATAAAGTCGATGTCCTGCCACCTTGTTAGCCAGTCTCGGATGTACAGCGGCACGCCGCGCCATTCAAAACCCCGCCACCGATGCGACACTACCGTTCTGAAAATTTCGAAAATTTCGATTTTGGCACCCGCCATTACTATTCTAATCACGCTTAGTGCCTAGGCCGACCGCCGAGACGCGCCACTGACACATTTCTTTGGGTTTGCGCGTTGTTTGAATTTAGAATAGATTTGCATTGTTTTTTTTTATTACGATTTGGTGTTTTGAATAATACTTTTGTGCCAGTACCACGTGCATCACAGTTACAGTGATTGGAAAGGCTGAGTGATTTGTTTCTTTGGAGTTTTCTAATACGGTAAGTGAGGATAATATAAAAAAAAAATCCTATCTATAAATTGTACACAGTAATTTTATGTAATTAAATTATGTACTATGTACATAATTGCGTTTAGCAATTATTAGATGTTGGATTATTAATATTCCAATATTTATACTCTAGTTATAATGTAGAGCATTAATTTATATAGTCTATATGATTTTAAGTTGCTCTTATTGTGTCAATTACCTATTGTTTCTAATGCTTACTTATTGCTTGTATTCAATTCTGATATTTTAACATTAATAATGTGGAATAAATTTTAAAGTAGCGACAATTATACCTTTTAATATTAGTAAGAATGATTTATACTTATTGGTTCCTAGAAATTCGATGTTAATTAATTAACATTACCGTTCACGCAAAAGTCAAGAACCGATTCATACATTATGATTCAGGTATTTATATTCAGAGTGAATAAACAAAAGAGATCAGAACACAGTTGACAAACAAATGCGGTCCAATAATAATATTAAAACAACTTATAGAGTGGCTGACATTTTCATTTAAAAAAAAGATGATATGTCGTCCAATTCTTGTGATATGATAGCGATCATGTAGGGCTGTCACGTAACTCCAGGGACTTGTATTATTTGGTCATTGGTGTTGTCATTTCACTTGTACGAACTCAGAATTGATAATTAAAATACAAATAGAAACTTATCCTCCACGTGCAGGACCTTGATGATCGGTTTAAATTTTTTTTTAAACTTGCTAAACTCTGAAGATTTTCCACTATACCTTATTTTGTTGCTTAGTTCCAAAACTATAAAATACGCCTAAAATTAAAATAAAAATATACTGAATTTCTTCTTAAATTACTGCATTATCAGTTCCTATTATGTGTGCAAAATTTCGTATCAATACGATTACAGAAAGTGGGTGAAAATTACTTTCAAAGATTTCGTTACATATATTAATACATTGATAGATACGTAACCAATAAAGGCGTGTTGAAAAGTTAACTAATTATAATCCAACGCTCGTGTTAGGCGTATTTTTTTTTAATAAATATGATGAGCGCAATAAAGTTTAGATTTTTATGTCAAGTCGAGAGGAAAAACATCGCGGATTTGGAACTGCGATTTGTTTCATCTCTTACTAGAAAAAAATATTGGCACATTTTTTTATACACAACGTCCTCTGGTCCAAAGCAAAGCTTATTTGCTTCTGATATGAGTACCAAAATACTACGTGTTTTTGTAATAAAGTACTCAGGTACATCAGAGACTAAAAATATACGAGTGATAAATAACTGTACTGTGGGGGTGTCAAATCCGAGACCTCGTGAACGGCAGTTTGTTACATGAACCACTAGAGCATGAGGCCCTTCAAAATATAATGCAAATAGTTGATAAAATAATAACTACCTAGTTATACGCTGCAGTTTATTTGCATTTAGTGTTTATTTATGGATGCAGTTTTATACATGCACAAAAAACAAATTTAAAACGATTTCTTATTATGCACAACTACGTCTACCGGTTAAATATAGCACAATTAAAATGGGTTATGATCTAAAAATCTATATATAATTATAGTACGGCGTTTTCCGTGATAAACTTGCATCATTATAACTTAATAAATACATGTATATCAATCGAAGTTGCTACTTAATTCTTTGCGACCTAGACTATTAGTCCTAACATTGTATGTGCCCTTAAAATAAAGGGGGCTCTTCAAAAAGGGCGTTAAAAGGTTCCTACAGGGTGGGCAACGCGCGAGTGATACCTCTGATATTGCAAAGGTCCACAGGCTACGGTAATCATCTCCCATTAGGCGAACCGTGTGCTTATTTGTCACCCTTGTAGTATAAGAAAAAAAGGAAATCATTGAGTAATGCACCAGCTTTATGGTTTTTTATTCTCCTTCCTATTTCTATCAGGGATAAAACTATGGCTTCTTTTTGTTAAATAGTTTTAGGACGTTCATGAACAGAATAAAAAAAAAATTCATATTAACTTCAGGATTGGCGACGCAAGAGTGACTTTTGGTGTTGCAAAAGTTTATAGCGTCTACGATATCTGCTTACAATCAGGCGGACTATATGCTTGCTTGTGAAAAGTGGTATAAAAAGCTTTCTAATTGGCATGTATTGCTTTTTTGTTTTTAATGGAACATCATTGTAACACAGATAATTTTATTTCAAGTCTAATAATTGAAACGTGATAAACTTAATTTTTGACTATTTTTTTCCAGTCCACTGCTGGGCACGGGCCTCCTCCACTTTGGGAGGAATTATGGTTTATTGTGCCGCGCTGACCAGGCGTGTTGGCACAGGGTTTACTTTCGAGTTTTCCATCTCTCACAGTAGACGTTAACTGCTTATATTGTCCCTTACCTAACTCTTAGAGCACCTGGGGAAAGAAATGGGGTGGTGACACTTATATTCCTAATCCGTTACCACACGGACAACTACTAACTAACTAATAATAATATATAATAATAATATTTATTGAGATCCAAAAAAAAATTACAGTAGTTTTACAATAGCACTGAGACCCCACACTAGGATACCCTGTGTTGTGGGGCTCAGTCTCTTTCATTACAAGATTTTAATTATAAAAGTAAAAGAAAGGGGAGAAATAAAGAGAAAGAATAAATACATCATTAAGTTCTATATATGTGTGAGTGATTGTGTGTGTGTGTGTGTGTTTGTGTGAGTAAAATTAGTACATTATACAGTTAGACAATTAGTACATTAGTAATGCTACTAAGTGACTAATGCTTAACTCACTTATAAATCAACTTTGCGGTTTATCAGCCCTATTATAAAAAAGAACAACGAATGCTAATTTTACGCTTTGTAATGTTAATTCAGTCCGCCATGTTTGATGGTCGTGTAATATTCACGACAGTTCCTTAGATAATGAAGAACAATATTTTTTATTTGTTCAACGTTATCTAAATTGAGAGATTTGATTTAAAGTCTTTTTGCAACTTCTATTTACGGTTTTATTTGTTAATAAATTCTGTTTAATAGATAAACCGGTTCATAAACTATATATTTGAAAAAAGAAATAAATTTATGTTGCTAATGCCGAAAGCTGGCTGTCTTAGATCATCTACGAAAAAAAGTGTTAATAATTTCGAATTTAGAATGATGATGATATCCAATTCAAGTTAGAGACTAGTTACATTTTTATCTAAATACTAGATTAGATACACACATTGTTGTCACGTCTTTGCAAATTCCCAATAAATTAAATACTTTTTAGTCACGATATTATTATTTTTTATCATAGTGTTACACTAAAGAGTTTTGATAGGTTTAAAATTAGAATGCCGCAATCATTTGTTGAAAAGAAAAAACAATAAAGCAATGATTTTTACTTTCCATAAAATAAATATATTTCGCCGCGGGTGTGAATATTTTTATCAACACGACAATAACAAAAGGTTTGTTTTGCTACATAATAAAAATTATATGACCATCTTTAAGGCAATCTTTTTGTACGCAATGGATTACTTACACGATTCTTTAACACGCTCGCGTGACTTGTTGTAAGGAAACGCATGTAAAATAAAAAATATAGTCGCATTGTGGTTTTTAAGTTAAAAAAAACCATTGTCGCATTTGCCATCTGAAAATAAACCGAACTGTAAATCAGACTGAAACATTTTAAGATTTTCAAATAATTGCAATGTCGTAAAGTGATTGTTGATAAAATTAAGAACCTAAACTTTTAGATTTGGCGTTTTCGATTTTTTAGCACACTTTCGCTGAAAGAGCTCATAAAGCCTATGGGCTTGTTTAGTAATAAAATTTTCTTTTATAAATGTATTTGCACATCATTTCAATGGATTTCCATCTAGTATTTGTGCGCCACTTTGAAATTGTATAGCCATCTTTTTTTTTCTACTTTCTGGGAGACTTGTCATATAAACGTGTAATAACCACTTTCTCGAAAGTTATTTATTGTTAAAATATAAATTAAAATAAAACAATCATATAAACAGGTGTCCTGACCATGGTTTTATAATAAACATTATATGGCACACTTTTGAATTATAATAAATGATTTATGCACATAATTATAATAAAACTTACTAAATTTAGAAAGATTACGGTTAAATATATGATTATTATTAACTAAATGTTCCGTTTTAATGATATATATTGTTAATAAAAAGTCATAAATTAAATATCATGTATCTATTTTGAAGAAATATTTTATTTTAATGTTCGCAAAAATTTACAAAGCCGCGAATAATATTATTTGAGTTAAGAGTTTACAGATTTTATCAGCAGAATTATTAAACATCTAAAAATTGCAAGATCTTTGTTAAAACGTGGCTCCAATCAAAAAGTCTAGGCATAGCTTAAGAGATACGGGACAAAAATATTTATCTAGAAATCGAACGTAGTACCTCCCTGTACAGTTCTCATACTATATTAACAAGTTATCAATTATTATAGGGTAGACGTCTGTCAATCACCAATAAATAATACCTATAACCATATGTATGATATTATTAATTGTACAAAAATATACAAAGTATTATATATACCAGTTTTTGTTCAGTTCATTATTGGAAAAGGTCAAACTAGAATTGGAATATAGAGCAAGTTTCTGTTTGTTTGTAAAAAACCAACCAAGCGTGAGTTGCACTCGCCCACAATCGAGTTCTGTAGCATTATCATAACATATTTGTCACCTTATCGTCCCATCAAAAGAATATCATCAAGCTATTCAAAGTTACACCTAAGCTACCTCCGTGTGGTGACGGATTAAGAATACAAGTGGCACATCCCCATCTCCTTCCAAGGGTGCTGTAAAAGTCAGCTAAGGGATATTGTACACAGATAACATCCTCTGTGAGAGACGGAAAACTCGAAAATAAACCCTGTGCCAACACGCCTGGTCAGCGCGGCACAGTAGACCATAATCCCTCCAAAGTGGAGGAGGCCTGTACCCAACAGTGGGACGTAAATGGGCTGGAGAGAGAGAGAGATTCAAAGTTTGTTTTATATGGGGCCATTTTAAAATATTTTTTAACACGCTTATATTAGTTCGGAACGTATCTATCAATGTACTAATATATGTAACGGAATCTATGAAAGTGTTTTTCACCCACTTACAGTAGTCGGATCGATCTGAAATTTTGCACATATATTAACTACCTACTGATGAAAATATGCAACAATAAAAAAAAAATTTTGGCTTTTAAGCGTGTTTTTTAGTTTTAGAACTAAGTGGATTATTTAGCATTTGTTGAGATATTGGCAACAGGAATTCTATATCTGTAAAATTTTCAACTGTCTAGTTGTGATAAGCTGGGTGACGGACGGTCGGATGGACAGCGTAGTCAGTAACAGAGTTCCGTTTTACCATATGGGCAGAGAACCCTAATATATGGAGCTATGTGGAACTGTAAGCCTGTCGTGCTACATTCCCAAGTTCAATGTCATTTTTTATTCTTTATGAAGGACTAAGCTGGTTAAAATTGTTACTTAATTAAGCGCAGCTTTTGATATCCGTTGAAATATTTCGTTAATTTTTATTGGCTTGTATTTAATTATAATATGGCTGATGTGTATGCGATGTTAACGCTTATATATGTTTGTATCTTTTTGGTAGAGCTGTGTGCATTAAGTTGGTTAATCAGTTTCAAGGATATAAGCAGTATATTCACAAAACATATATGAATTTTTATTTAGTACGCCAAGGAATAATATTTTTATAGTATCTCAGTAGGTCGTAAAGCCTAATTATGCTATAAATCTAGCGCATTTCTGATCTACAATTGCTGTCTCTTTCTGAAAATATCTATGCACATACAGTACTTAACTAAGTGTATATTGATCCATTTAGAAATCAAACCGAGGTCAGAATTATAAGGAGTTTTAAATGTAAATATAGAGCTTTTAAGACGTTAGGATCAGAGATTTTTAATTATTGCACATAGTATGTCTAAATATATAAGGCTTCTCTTTGACTTGATTGTCACATGAAATCTACTGAAATTATTGATTACATGCTAAGCCAAGAAACTTTTAGAAAAATCTTAAATTTAAATTAAATTTACCTGAGAAACAGTAACGATGCGCGTTGAACTCTTTTCTTAAAGAAATTCATTTACGACCTTTATAAGCGCAAGACAATAATAGATCAACAGCCTGTGCGTGTCAGGTCTACGTCGTAATATAAAATGTAAACTAATAATTTTTTTAAAACCTTTGTAAGTACATATTATGTTTTAATAATTAATATCTAATTCAAACTTAAACTTTCTTTATTTGCTTATAAGAACTCTCTTATTCTAAAGGAAATAGGATAAAAATAAGTTGGAAATGTTAACATTAAGTAACAATGATAGAATTTATGCACGAAGAAATAACTTAAAATAGTGCAACCTTATTTTGAACATTCTTTAAACAATTATAGTTTATATTATCAGTATTTGGCAAATTGGAAAACCGCGTAAAAAGTCATTAAACTTTTGCAACCATTTCTCGGTACATTAACTTACTAACAATTTTTCCACTATAATTTGATTTATTAAATAACGTAATTTTGGCAGTGACTGGCTCTTGTCCTATAGTAATCATTCATTACATCTTAAGACGCCCACTATTTGCGTGTGCCCGTGAAAAGGAAAATTAATCGATCGATAATGTATTGCTATTTAAAAATTACTTATCACCTCATAAAACATAATGCATTATTGAAAGGTAAACAAGATTTTTTCCCGACTTATGTTTACAATAAACGGAGGTTTAAAAGTAGATAAAATAAATAATAAAAACTTAAAGAAAAGTGGAGTCTTTAGAATTTAGGTTTAATCAACGGAACCTAGAGGCATATTTTGAAAATTAACACCCCGGGCCATTTGATTTGACCCCCCGGCCAATTTAATAAGCCACCCTATAAATTAATAGAAATAGAGCAAAATTTTAAACTTGAAGGTTTTCCCCGCCCTTCTCACGCCTCCCTCCCGGGCCATGGCCCCTTTAGCCCTAAAGTTAATACGGACGGAACCCATGAGGCCATGAATATGCCTCTGCTGTTCATACGTTCGTCTGTCCAATAATATGCCTGTCAACGGCTTGTGGGTCTTGCTTTTGTAACCTTCACTGAGTTTTATATAGGCTTTTTTAAATGGAATGATTTAATGTATTTTATAATCGATTCCAACCAAAATTCACAGTGTCGCATACCACCACATATAAATGCTACCACATATCACGGAATTAACCAAGTTGTCAACTTGGTATTTAAGAAAAGTGCTTGGATATGATACATGCAAAATGCATCAAGATTTTAAGATAATGAATTAAATAATTCGAACATTCTTTTGCACTTACCAACATACTTTTGTGGTATTGAAGCATATTAGCTTAGCTTGAGACCAGACGACGTTGTGTGAAATGTCGATGAATATTTATTATTTAAGTATTTGAGATTTGGTCATTCTTGTATCGCATGGTAAACTTTACCCTAAAAGGTAAAGTAAGTAATTTGTGTGAAGGTCTTGTTTACTTGCTGTATTCTATAAATTAAAGAAATCCACGTGTTAGTGACATAACCGTTGACAAACACAAGAAGCTGAGTAATAATTTATTTTATTACTCATGTTTCAAATAAGTAGGTACCTGCCAGAGCGACTTCAAAAAACGAGGAGGTTCGCATTTCGTCTATAACATATAACTGGGCGAAGCGATTTTAATGATTCTTTTTTATTTGAAAGCTGGGGGTTCCCATGTGGTCTCATTGACACCAGGTCAGGATTATCTCCTGGAAAATCGAGGAAAACCCTCAAATTTCAAAGGCACATGACGTCGATTGAACTTTTTTATATTATTATATTTTTTAATAATTATAACGTCAACCTTCTTGTGTCTTAACCAGTTTCATAGCCATTGATATCAAATATCAATCAATATAATATATTCATAAATACAGCGGTTTGCATTCTTGCTCCCTTAAACTCGTTAAAATGCCTACCTACATTTATTGGAATGAACTAAAAGTAAATAATTCGCATGAATTATGATCTCCTTTTTAGTAAATGGAGTGGATGAAAAAATGGCCGCTGTTTCAGAGTAAATACCAAGCATACACAATGACTGTTCGATTAATGTCCAATCGATATGGTTTAACAATTTCTTGCGGCTTGCATCGATATCTGTTTAACGTCACATACGAATGAATTATGGCTAAAGGGTAAATCTCATATTTTATTCAATGCAACCTTTCGAAGTAACAACTTCATTTTATTATATTTTTGTAGTGCTATTTATACAAGCTTGCCAATTAGTTTTATAAGTATTCATCTGTCACTCAATTGTAAGACTAGTAGGTACCTATTTCAGAAAGCGTGTGACTTCATATCGAATTTATAAAATGCGGAAACTTTTAGTTCTCTCAATTACTATGTACGTATATACCTTATCTTATTTACTGAGTTCCCTGTAGTAGCGAATCAAGAATGTGTCACAACTCTTACTATCCTTCTGTTAAAATCACTGATAACATTGTCTGTGAGCTGTGCTGTGAGCGATGGCAACCTCGAAAGACGGCTGGTCAGCGAGATATATTGGACCACATACACTCTTGCTGATTAATGACTTACGCTCTAGGAGAAAATATATTTTTGATACCAATTTACCAGATTGTGTGTCTATCCCTCGCCGTGAAGCAACATCTATACTAATATTATAAAGCTGAAGAGTTTGTTTGTTTGTTTGAACGCGCAAATCTCAGGAACCACTGGTCCGATTTGAAAAATTCTTTCAGTGTTGGATAGTAAATTTATCGAGGAGGGCTATAGGCTCTATAACACTACGCTGCGACCAATAGGAGCGAAGCAGTAGTTAAAAATGTCGCAAAAACGGGATAGATTTTCTAAACTCTACGCGTACAGAGTCGTGGGCAGCTGCTAGTAAATATATGTGTGCGCGAAATATTCATCTGTGTGTGTCTCTGATACAGGCCACACGTCACATGAAACATTATTAATATAGGAAGTACGATTTAGCCAACCTAAATTTACGTATCTTCAATATAGACGCGCTAAATAGTAAATCTGCGTTTTTTACCTATATTCTAGTAATGGAACAGACATTTCAAAGAATAAAACTTAATAGCGTTCAAAATAAAATTCAATTAAGGTTTAAATACGAGCCAATTAAAATATTTTATAATAATTAACACGTGATTGTTTATAGAAACTGCACTGCGTCATTATTATTAACATGAGAATGTAAACAATGCGTAGTATATCTTGTTATCTCACAGATATGAATCAGAATAGAAAATGTTTACTTTTTACTTGAAAATTACGCGTAATTCGTGGCGTCACCCTATTCTGCAGCCATAGTCTATGTCCTTTCTCAAGCTCAGTTGTTTTGCGAATATAAATGCATAATAACTCAAGACTATACATAAGGAAAATGAAATAATAATAAGCTTGACTAGACCAGAGGATGACTAAACCAATATATTAAATTAAAATAAGAAGATAACCGAATAACCGAGTATATTTTACTTTAGGTCGTTAGATGTAGGTGGCGAAGGACGCGGGCGTTGCGTTACTAATAGTTGTTGCGTTCTTTGGTCCATTTTTTGCATTAGCTAGACAGAAAAAGAAGTTTTCATCTATTCATCAGAGCAAAACGACATAAAATTATTTTTCTAATATAAATGGACATTTCACACAACGTCCTCTGGTCATAAGCTAAGTTTATATGCTTGTGTTATGGGTACCAGAATACGGATAGAATACATATACTACTTTTATTTTGTAAATACATGCTTAAAATACATAGAAACACCCAGACGCAGTACTAATTGCGTGATAGAATTGAAGTAGGGTCTCCTAATGAAACTGAAATGATTTAAACATTTAAAAATCAAACTCATTTTAACTGTAGCAGTTATTAAGTACCGATGTTGTAAATAAACCTGGAATAAGGTCCAATAATTTGTTGTAAAAGTACTAAGGAAATCGAAATAAAGAATGGTTATAATGGCGAGGGAAGACGTGCAACTAAATGATTGCCTCTTTATACAGATGTTTCACCTCCTATCATCTTGAAAGATCTGCAGCCAGTGTAAAGTGACATTTATTTGTTATATCAGCCATTTCTTTTATTTTTAATGCTTGCAATTTTAATTTGCTTTCGCACTATCAGAATGATAATATGTTCTTGTGACACTAACAACACAATTAGTGTGATAACTATTAACTGAAGATTTTGAAGGATGAAGGATTTAGAAGGATGGATTTAAAAATAACAAATCATTTATCTTTGTAAACAAAATTAATTAAATATTCAATTTGGAAACCAATTATTAGATATAATTGGTCTCCAAATCGTATGTCTTTACGCGTACGAGGACCTACTGGATTCGGAATTTGGAACACATTATTATCTTTGCATTACTAATAGTTACAAATATATGTCTTTACACAATAACTTTGAAACCCCGAGAATCGACTAAGTAAATGAAAGTTAAGTTTAGTTATCCACGTAGAATTGGTACCATTATTGATAAAGTTAGTCTAATTTCATTCAATTTTTCACCGTGTGGTGACGGATTAAGAATACAATTGTCACCACCCCATCTCCTCCCAAGGGTGCTGTAAAAGTAAGCTAAGGGATATTGCACACATATAACATCCTCTGTGAGAGACGGAAAACTCGAAAATAACCCTGTGCCAACACGCCTGGTCAGCGCGGCACAGTAGGCCATAATCCTTCCAAAGTGGAGGAGGCCCATGCCCAACAGTGGGATGGAAATGGGCTGGAGAGTCTAATTAATTTTGTGATTCTTTCGATTCTTCTTCAAAATTTAACGCGTCGCTAATAGCAACAAGTCGTTTGCTTGTTTATGAACTCAAAAAGGGAGAACATTCTCAATTACTTAGTCGGATTCTAGGGGTTTTAAAATTATTATGGAAAGAATGGTTTTAACGGTGACGAGGGAAGACCTGCAACTTTCATATCTTTTTTTCATATCTTTGTGTAGTTACATTTGGGTTATAATTATAATGAAAAATGATGTGTAACGACGACCAGACTCCTTTAACAAACAAACAAAAAAAAACATTTATTCGTTGAAAATGGGTAATACAAAGTTGTTAAAATACATACATAGTTCATTCCATAGTCTCATATTTGGAAGTGTGATCAATAGATCACACTTCCAAATATTTTATTATGTTATTGTTCTTATTGTTTTTAAATAAGTATACCTAACAGCTTTTCTTTGTTAATACTTAACTCATCGGTTTTTGATAAGCACATTGACTAACATCTTTTATCCAACTACGAGTATAACTGTTTACATATTATTTATTTTTGTATCTACTAATGATGAACATCTTTAGAGATTTATAAGATTTAAATAGTACTAGCTGTTGCCCCCGAGTGCGACTTCGTACGGGTGAAATGTAAAAAAAATCCTTTTTGCAATATTTTACTTTAATGCATCGTTCCTATTAGTCGCAGCGTGATTAGGGATTGCATTCCAGCGGCATTTTCAATTCAGCTGGATTCTTGCTGGATTGACCCGAATCCAGCTGGATCCAGCGCGGATCCAGCAAAATGTGGAACGAACATAAAAAGACGACATTTTTAAGACGTTTTTTATTAAATAATTTGTACTTCTTACGATAATCTAAATCTTTCACTCCTTAGTGATACCTTATATCAATTTGCTTTGGTTTCTTAACCGTTTGAGATCAAAAGAATCAAATTAAAATTAAATAACATGTAACCTCATATAACATTTAAGTTAATGTTTCTAAGTAAGCAATATCTTATTACGTTTATGTTTAATCTGCTTATCAATAGCAGTCTTACAAATTCTTTTAAAATTAACTACAAAAAGAAGCGTAATAATAATACTATTTTAATCTGCAATCTATTTTTTGTACAAAAGAAGTTCCGAATCCGAAATAATCTTCTCCGCACTCGTTAGTACATGTATGTTATGAAAATCGAAAGCTGATAATTAGGCAGTTTAAAATCTGACGACATGAGACTGGCTATTTCTTTTTTTGAATCCTCTGTTTTAAAAATGGCGCCAATTCGAAACTAAACAAAAGAAATTGATACGTTTGTGGATCCGCATCGCTGGATCCAGTACTGGATGCTTGATCCAGCATGTTTAAAAAGGCGCTGGATCCAGCTGGATTTCTGTATGCTGGATCCAGCAATTGCAATCCCTAAGCGTGATGTATATAGCCTTTCTCGATAAATGTACTATACAACACAGAAAGAATTAAACAAATCGGACCAGTGGTTCCTGAGATACATGCGTTCAAACAAACAAACTCTTCAGCTTTATAAGGAGTATAGATACGAACGCTGTCTGTTTATAGACAGCTGACGAACTGACTGACTGACACACAATAGTAACAGCATCACTAGTACCAAGAAAGAGAACTTGTATAAACAGAATTTAACACATTAATATTCGAGAACCGAATCCAATTTAAGGTGTAAATGACTCTGTGTACACAAATTGATTGGTTTGACACTTTTTATGGCGTAAAAGAACAAAAATACAATGTGTCGTTTATCATAACATAACACCGGGTTCGTGCTGTAATTGGATAAAATACATGTTTTATTGATTGACTTTGAGAATGATCAATCATCGATAATACCAAGTCCACACGTTCTGTGTGGAGAAGCAATTTCATCATGTTTATACGGTTGTTTTATTTGTTTATCAGAAATAACTTAAAAAATAACATCAATACCTACTCATATTACATTGTGGTTAGTTTTGTAAGTCCGTTTGTTAGGTTTTATCTCCGAATGTTTGATTCTGAAACTTTTTCAATAATTAGAAGCATTATTCCGACGAAATGAAAATTGATAAATCTTATATATAAAAATCAATTGCTGTTCGTTAGTCTCACTAAAACTCGAGAACGGCTGGGCCGATTTTGGTGATTTTGGTCTTGAAATATTCGTGAAAGTCCAGGGAAGGTTTAAACAATGACAAAATATATGGGGATCTAAAATTCCACGCGTACGGAGTAGCGGGCATCAGCTAGTCTTATAAATAAAAATCAATTGCTGTTCGTTAGTCTCGTTAAAACTCGAGAACGGCTGGGCCGATTTTGGTAATTTTGGTCTGGAAATATTCGTGCAAGTCCAGGGAAGGTTTAAACGGTGGCAAATTATATAAATATCTAAAATTACACGCGCACGGAGTAGCGGGCATCAGCTAGTCTTATATATATAAAACAATTGCTGTTCGTTAGTCTCGCTAAAACTCAAAAACGGCTGTGCCGATTTTGGTGATTTTGGTCTAGAAATATTCACGAAAGTTCAGGGAAGGTTCAAACGGTGACAAAATATATGGGGATTTAAAATTTCACGCGTATGGAGTAGCGGGAATCAGTTAGTATTTATATATAATGTGTAAGGCGATTTAGCTAGTATATCGGCTTCATTATCTAATCCGTCTCACTATTGAATTGTTTGCACCGTAATTTTGGTACGCTTGCACTACTTGTCTATTACCTATACTATTATGAAATAAGTAATGTTTGTATGGGATAATCTCTGAAAATAATGCTTAATGCTGTATTTTTTTTTCATTAGTAGAAAGCTAGTTAGTTATTCAATAGTGATAGTGTTAACAGTGCAGTAAGTGCTAGTTTATAGGAACACAAAAACATAGTGCCTTCGCCTTAAATAGAGACAATAAGAAAAGTGTTGATGGACACATTCTTAGTTATTATTCTATTTAGTAATTTAAGTTAGATTAAAATTACTTATTAGCCTTGGTTGGCTAGATTGTAATATTTTGATGAATGTGGTCTCAAAAGAATGGAGTCAACATAAAAAAAAAACTAGTAGAAAGCTGTAGTCTCCGTGCGCACTATAGGCTATAAATATTTAAAAATTAGAGTTTAAGTGAACGAAGTTACGAAGGAAAATGCTGGTTAATTATACTGTGGGAGAGGTTGTACCTGATGAGCTGCAATAGTTTATACTACATCTTAGTGTAAAATCACAAATTAGGGTTTAAAGGTAAACGAAGATTTTCTCAAAAAAAAAAATCTTCAATAATAGAATAACAAACACATAAATTCTTTAGCACATAATTCAGTTTTGTCAAGACATTTTTTAGTTTATATTATCTTACAAATTACAATAATATATACAAGACAGGTTTACAAAAAAGATCATAATGAGACCAATGAACTGTATACATTCATAATTCTACATAATTTATCACAATTTTTTAACTATTCCGATATCTCACGGAAAAGTCTGTTTGGATAGCAATAAAATAAATATAAACTGTGCAATATTAAATTACCCCAATATTATACGCTTATATTTATATATTTATAACATTTACAAAGAAAACAAAATATTAATAGCATTTTATCCTAACTATTATTAAAAAGACTCACCCCTGATCATGGTGACTGCAAAGTCTCGGAAACGTCGGGCTAAAATTTTAAACAAATACACTCGTCTAAATCCGTAAAAGTAGTTTTATTTAATATTAAAAACGATAAACTGGTCACTGCTAATATTAATACGATTAAGTGTCTCATGTTTTAGGCTTGTTTTAACGTAAAAACTGTTCTTCTCGGGTTGTTATTCTAGGATTCTCACGAGTAAAAATCGCCCATATTAGCTTAGTTAAGTTAAGCTTGAAGTTTTTAAGTAACTTCGAAACAATTTTAAAACCAACTAGATTTTAAAGGTTTATATAAAGGATAATCAGGCAACTGTCACTTAATTCTACCACGATTTATCATCAAGTCTCATAGGTACTTTATTTAAAACCAGTTTATGCATATGTAATTGAATATTGAAATCGGTAGTATTATTGCTGTCAGATCTCACCCATTATCTCGAAAGTAAAAAGATAATGATGAGCAAAGTCCTATAAGTATTGCTTACCAACATATTTGCTGTAATTTATCATTTAAGTTCATTGAAATGTGTCTTTACTGCAGTCTATCTTATAATTAAGAAGTCAAGTCTTTTTCCATACATTTTCTTTTCGTTTATAACACTAATTGATTAAAAACCTGTTGTCAAACTAAATTGTTTTTATAGATTGTGACGTTCCACTTTACAATGATTACTCATGCTATATTGTTAACTCTAGATAGGACGAAATAAAAAAGAAAACATAAATAATTATGGACATTTCACATAACGTCCTCTGGTCGCAAGCTAAGCTTATATGCTTGTGTTATAGACACCAGAACACGGATATATTTACTACATATATAAGTTATTTTAAAACAAGACTGTTTTTTAAATTTTACATGTTTACCTATAGTGTAGGCTTGTCTCTAGCAATGTGAGTCTCTTCCATCAGCCTTTAGACATCCATTAAATAAGGCCAGCTGTAAAGATTACCAAAACGTGGCACTATGTGTCTTGAGGTCTAATAGCCTCCTGTGATCTTGAAAATATGTATAATGTGCCGATCGTGATCACGAGAAAAGTTTTAATTGAGATCATTAGAAAACTAATGTTTCTACTAAGTATTACCTTTTAACACGCTTTTATTAGCACATCACGTATCTATCAATGTTTTAATCTACGTAAAGGAATCTTTAAAAGTAATTTCCACCCATTTGCAGTAGTCGGATTGATCTGAAATTTTGCACACATGTCAAGGACCGATGACAAAGCAATAATAAAAAAAAAATAAGAATATTCTAGCGCGTTTTATAGTTTTTGAACTAAGCAATTATTCAATACTATAACTTCAACTAAATACAAGACTTTTTAAATCAGAAGCATGAGTCAATAATTAAACGTTTTTAATGAACACGCCTTCGTGTTTAGTACTGAGTTATTAGTTGATCCATTAATCATTCTAAATCTGATATGTTTTATAGTCGTTTAAATTAACTTAATTAATCAAGGAAGCTGTCAATGAAGTGCACCACCGGTCATAGATTACTAACGTTTTAATATGATTTATAAATTGTACCTAATAGCTGTAATTAATAAAATATTCTTAAGACTAACAGGTTAGTATTATAGTGATATATTTAAACAATAAAAATGGTTGTAATGTTATTAAAGTAGACGAGAAGAAGACGAGCAAAATGATTTTTCTTCATACTTTTAAGATAGGTTAAGCCTTCTAACGACAAAAACTGAGCATAATTCTATTGTACCAGCAATGACTTCCAACGACCAAGCTATTAGACTAGTTAGTCATACATGAATATGTGTTGCGATTTATTTGTTTACTTTATAATTATGCAAGCTTCCCCCTTGAAATTAGATACATTGTATTAGATATATTTTCGTTAGTTTATCAGTAATGATTTTCCTTATACAAGTTCGATGGATGTACAATTGTGCATGCTCTATAGATAATCTTTTTAAGACGTGATAAATGATATCAATATAATATACAGTAGGTCTCGCCTATATACTCGTATCTGCTGCCAATTGGTGTACCTGTTTCAATTTTCAGACGAGAGTTAAAATGTTTCATTGATATAATTTTACTGGTTTTTCTACGATTATTATCTCGGAGAAAGATACGATGACCTTCAATATCTAAATGCTATTAACTAATTAATGGTCAGATATAAATTATCCGAATTCAAGTTATCGTTGTTTTATGTTCTGTCATCACTTAAAACTTTTAATTTTTATTTTAGAATAGTGTCAGACCAACGCTTAGACTAAATAATAATCAATGTATGAATCGTTATGTAGGATTTTTTTATTATGTAATTTTTTATATTAATTTATAAGAATAATACCTAAAGACTTTATTCTTCTTAATCGTTGTTTTAGTTATGGAGAACTTTCCTATTCCGGGAAACACTAATCTAGATCTAGCGGCAAAGTGATCAATGTCGTTGCGTTATGGAGCCCTGATTACTAATTAGTAATCATGTAATCATTCCATCACAACTTAACAATATAACTAACTTTTAAATGTTACGTATTAAGAAAGAAATACATTTACTTTAAAGGAATGATCCCATCAAAATCTTTCAGACGTGTAACTAATGACTTTATAAGCAAAGTTCAGGGCAATTAATTATTTTGCTGTCGTGATCACCTCGGGCAATCGCATTATAGCATTGTTATTTTCACCAAAAGGTTATATCAGATCGTATTGTTTAATTTCACGTCACTGTTACAGGAAGTACCATTCTTTAATCTCTAGAAGTGCATGTAAAAGTGATGTACTAAGAATACAAATGTCATTACCGCATTCCTAACAAGAGTGTTGTAAGTAGCAACTTTGACAGAATATCAAGCAGATATTTGCAAAGTAATACGTAGTAGTATGAAAATAATTGGACGTAGCCTTCTGAGGTTTGCAGATTCATACCAATTTTGTCTTCATTCAAGAATTTAAGATATTTTAAAACCTCAAATTGTAAGTAATAAGTTCACCATACTTGACAAGTGTCATTCAACGAAACACTTGTACATATCTTTTATGCTTTTACCTCTTGAATTAAATGCCATAGGCCACTATCTTCATCATACTGTCTTGGATTCATTTAACAAATCTAATCTGGTG
The DNA here is from genome assembly GCA_916999025.1 of Orgyia antiqua. Classification (NCBI taxonomy): domain Eukaryota; kingdom Metazoa; phylum Arthropoda; class Insecta; order Lepidoptera; family Erebidae; genus Orgyia; species Orgyia antiqua. Next base: position 20,311,827 of record OU779864.1, read on the forward strand.
TTAAAATATACTTTTTTAAAGTGGTAACCCTATTTAAAGTATTGGTATTGCAGTTTGCAATGCACTTACGAACTGCATAATGCTTACGTAATCAAGTTTATCGATTGCACAGCTATCCAATGACAAGATGATGCTACTTATTTTTAATACAGCATTTCGTTAAATCAATAATATTTATGAATATATCCGATGTGATCTGTTTATCAGCCAATGACTTTTAGACTTTAAAATTCCAAATGAATTAACTTGTACGCAAATATATTGTGTACAAATCAGAGACAATTTTAGTAAGATTCATAAAATGAACTTAAGTATAAATAAATAAATATTCATGGACATTACACACAACGTCCTCTGGCCGTTTTCTTTAAATACATACTTATAATACATAGTAAAAAATATATATATTTCTTAATTTTTTTATAGTATGAAAAATCTATCTCAGGCTTATGGCATTATATAGAGGCAAGGAAAATAGGCTCGCTTGGATTTTATCACCTTTACCAAAGAAAATCGCCGCTTATAGTAGTTTCCATAAATCAGTAATCCTACTAATATTATAAAGGCGAAAGTTTGTATGTATGGATGTTTGTTACTCTTTCACGTAAAAACTACTGAATGGATTTGAATGAAACTTTACCACAATATAGCTTATACATCAGAATAACACATAGGCTACAAATTGGCTGGACCGATTTTGATGAAATTTTATTTTATACAGAATTGTATGGCAAAACAACGTTTGCCGGGGCAGCTAGTTAGGTATATTATGAAAAATATAAGTAATTGCCTAGCCTACCTCTGTTTAACCCTTTAGGGCTATAATTGTATTTATACAAAAGAAAAATCATATAACAAATAAACATGTTGCGTGACTGGGTATTGAATCCAAAACTACTTCACTAAAGGTATTATTACAGCCACTATATTACAAGAACTGTCAAGTATAACAATGTTGTGCATATTATTATGACCAATAACGTCCTTGTGGGGACGCAAAACTCAAAAATAATTTGTAAATATGTATTTTTTTTTTTCAAATAATATGTTAGTGGGTTTTGGCAATACAAATTTGCAGGAATATTTAGTAAGTTAGAAAATAGTTACGACATTTAAATTGTTACGTCTTGGGGTTACAGCTCATTGATACTCGTTATTATGTTATTTATTTATAAGTATAAGCAATATTGTTCACAAATTATATCAAATGCAGCTAAGATGTTAACGCTAAAAAAGGAATAAATTTTTATTCGCTCATTTTTGTTGTTTTTTATTGTTTACTAAAATATGTCCAATCATATACTCGTATGGAAGTTAATATAGAGCTCTAACTATTAAGATAAAGAGATGTATTTATGTCGATATTTATCTTAAAAAATAAAGGTGTAAAACCATAAACAATAATGATTTTTATCTAAAAGGTTTACAAACGAAGCAGGTGCGATTATTGATGGCGACGATCGATTGTTCCATTGTGATAAAAATACTTGTAAGCTCGAGCCAGGGCCACGAAACGAAAAAGAAAAATATAAATAATTCAACAGATGACCCACTAAATATTATGTTTTACTTAAAATATTAAGAAAGAAAGGCAGTATAAAAGCGTTGTAAATTGTTATTCTACGCGAAAAATATTTATGTGTTGAGTTAACGATGTAGGCAGATTCTGTAACCTAATTTAGCCTATTAGAAATATTATTATACAGGGTGTCCCAGAACTCAACGTCAAGCCGAAACGGGGTGACAGGATAGATCATAACCATCACGAGAAAAATCAGAAAAAAAATCTATCCCATGCAGTTTGGAAATTATGGGCATTTTAAGAAAAACCTAGAAATTTGGTCTAACTGTACCATTTTTCGGTTATTGTGGTTAATTTTTATTATTTTTGGTCATTTAAACTTTGGAACCGTAACCCTAAATAACATCTCGAGAATCACAGTCTAAAATAATGACACAATTACCCCAAGTTTCCTAGAATTTAGACTATTTGTTAAACTATGAATTTAAAATTTTCAAACTTTGTCGACTTTGAAACACCCTCCTTTAAAAAAAATGTACTAGAGTGCCTTGGCAAGTGCCATTAAGAGTTGGCGCATTTAATCAGGATTGTAAAATGGTACAATACTTGTAAGTTTCGTACTAAAAAAAACGAGTAAAAAATAAAAACCTCAAGTAACCCGATTTTTGCTAACCCATTTTACTCAGTTAAAATGTTTTTTATTCGCACAAGCCCTTGGTAGGTTCTTTATTTTACGGTAAAATGATGAGAGATATGGATAGTGGACATGTTTGCCATGAGCGAGCGAGACAGATAGTGACGCCACTTTTACCAAAGCAACAAAATACTAATAAAATAATGAAAAATGTTGACCTTGTTTTGTTTAGGTTTATTGGAATAAAAGTCAGATTTGAAAATAACATTTTTTATTAAAACAAATGTTCAAATTGTTTACCATCAGCTTCAACACACGCCCTACATCTTCTTAAAAAAGATCTACTTATTAGCCGGGCATATCCTCGAGAGTTGATGTCCTCAGCAGCTTGAGAAATTCGTTCACGCAGCTCGGCTACGCTCTCAATGGGCTTAGAATAAACTTTTTCTTTGAGAACGCCCCAATAAAAAAAATCCAGGGGATTTAAATCTGGGGAACGGGCTGGCCACGAGATAGTGCCTGAACGTCCAATCCACCTTCCCGGATATTCTTGGTCAAGGAAATCTCTTACTTGCACTGCGTAATGCGCTGGGCAGCCATCTTGTTGATACCACATGTGGCAACGATCTGTTAGTGGTACGTCCTCTAACAAACTTGGTAAATTTTCTCGTAAAAAATTTAGGTAATTCGTGCCATTCAAATTCTCAGGCAGCTCAAAAGGCCCAACTATTTTGCCGTTTAAAATTCCTGTCCACAGGTTAACTTTAAAGCGATATTGGGATCGGTCTTCTCGCATTAAATGTGGATTCTCCACATGCCACTCATGAAAATTGTGTAAGTTTATGTAGCCATCTTTTTTAAATGTAGATTCATCTGACCAGAGAATTTTTTGGATGAATTGGGGATTTTCATTATGCCTCTGTAGCATTGTTCTACAAAATGAAATCCTTTCAGGATAATCTCGAGGGAGAAGACTTTGAACTCGTTGTACGTGAAATGGATGCATTTCAGCTCTTTGTAAAATACGATGTGCTGTGCTTTTGGGTATTCCCGTTCTTTCTTCAATTCCACGAACGGAAATACTTGGGTCATCTGCGACCTCTTCCAACACTTCTTCTTCGTAAGGAAAGCGAGGTCTACCTCCAGCCCGTATTTGATTCGGGAAATGGCCGTCCTCTGTGAGTGAATGGTGCACATTAACAAACACGCGGTGATCCGGATAGCGCTCTAAATTTGGATATCTTTCACGATAAAGTCTAGCGGCGGCACTTGCGTTGCATCTGCATTCCCCATAAATGAGATGCATGTTCGCATATTCTTGTGAAGTGTAGCGCGTAGGCATAGTGATGAGAAGGATGTCAACACAAAAGTCCAATTCCAAAAGAGAGAAGCCAAAGTTGCCGGTATGTAATCAACAAGTCCAATTCACAAAAATCCAAGTCCAAAAAGAAAAGCCAAAGTTGTCAGTACTAAATTAACACAAGCGAATACGGAAAGGTGCGCAGTAGACGAATGAGCGAAATGTACTAACTGGTGTCAGACTGGCAGCGTAGCTATTTGCTTGGTATGGCGTCTGTATCTGTTTCATTCGCACTCGTTTAAACGATGCATCTCCGTCTCACTGCGTGGCGTCACTATCTGTCTCGCTCGCTCATGGCAAACATGTCCACTATCCATCTCTCTCATCATTTTGCCGTAAAATAAAGAACCTACCAAGGGCTTGTGCGAATAAAAAACATTTTTCCTGAGTAAAATGGGTTAGCAAAAATCGGGTTACTTGAGGTTTTTATTTTTTACTCGTTTTTTTTAGTACGAAACTTACAAGTATTGTACCATTTTACAATCCTGATTAAATGCGCCAACTCTTAATGGCACTTGCCAAGGCACTCTAGTACATTTTTTTTAAAGGAGGGTGTTTCAAAGTCGACAAAGTTTGAAAATTTTAAATTCATAGTTTAACAAATAGTCTAAATTCTAGGAAACTTGGGGTAATTGTGTCATTATTTTAGACTGTGATTCTCGAGATGTTATTTAGGGTTACGGTTCCAAAGTTTAAATGACCAAAAATAATAAAAATTAACCACAATAACCGAAAAATGGTACAGTTAGACCAAATTTCTAGGTTTTTCTTAAAATGCCCATAATTTTCAAACTGCATGGGATAGATTTTTTTTCTGATTTTTCTCGTGATGGTTATGATCTATCCTGTCACCCCGTTTCGGCTTGACGTTGAGTTCTGGGACACCCTGTATATCATAATTATCTCATAGATTATAGATGATGATCATATGACTCAAACTTCCGAAAATTTCAATACAAAAATAGCTTTGGTCTACTTAACACACTGACTAGGCGGTTATTCGGAGTTTCCAGATTTCTGTTTCTCACAGAAGAAGTTATTTGTTTACAGATTTTATCTATCTCTTACAGCATCCTGAAAGGGAAACGGGGTTGTACGCTTCCGTCACCACACAGAGTATTTTCAACACGTTTTTATTACGTTTTCGGTACGTATCGATCAATGTATTAATTTGTATAACAGAATCTTTGAAAGGGATTTTCATCCACTTGTAGCAGCCGGATTGATTTGAAATTTCACACACTTATTTATTAATAATTTTAAAATATTAAAATTAATTATTTCGTTTTTAGAAACTTATTGATTATTTTATTATTGTGTTGATATCGTATCTACTATATACTACTACTAACTATAGTACGAAAGCGGAGGACCGTATATTGTGGCGTGAATTGGGAGAGACCTATGTGCAGCAGTGGATTGCAATAGGTTGACATGATGATTTACTACTACTAGGTATACACGAGCGGCGGGTTGAGGGTCCAGGGACCCACCGCGCCCGCCGTGCTATAAGGCCACATTAGGACGACGGGGAGACATAATGCTCCCTCGTCAAGTTTGGGCGCCACCATAGCCCGATAGGGCCGCAGGCGGAATTTTAAAAAAAGCTATACATGGGTATTTATATGATATACCCACAAAAAATTTTTTCTTGCAGGCAATTGGTAGCCTCTAATCATAACGACATTCCTGCATTGATTTGTGAATGTATGTATACATGTATGACACCTACGAATTGAAGGGGCCTGTACAAATGTCAAGTGGACCAGTTAGTGTGGCCCTGACATTACCATCACTGGTTCGGTTCCGCGAGGTGCTAATACAAAAATATATCTGGACCAATACACATATAGCATACTCAACTATTTGATGTTCGTATTTGACAGAAAGAAAGAAAAATATTTATTATTCCCCATTGGAGGACATAAACATAGAAAAGATGATACATTATAACAAAGATGAAGTTTTAAGTGAAATTATATTTCTCATATAAATGTTTACAGTTTAACCTGCATCATCCTCACACCTTGTGTGTTGATCCTGATTGGTTTCATTATGTGCAGATCAAAAACTTAGTTTTTATGCAATAATTAAGTAATTTATATTTTAAACACACATTTTATTGTTAATTTAATATTAATAATCACAGATATAGGTAGACTTATATGTCAACATAAACATACATTAAAAGATTAGAAGAACGTTATTCTTATTTATTATAATTAAGTAATATATGGTATTTATATAGTTAGGGCTAGCCTTGAGGGGTCCAGTATCAAAATATATTGTCGACCTAAAAATAGAAGCTTTTCGATTACAAATCCTGCTAACAAACTTCCAGTTCCCTGATGCCTTGAAATCCCATTTGTATGGATACGGTTGATACGTCCCTTGATTAAAAGTAGAAAAACAAATAACTGCTATCCAAATTTTTATGTTTAGGACATATAAAGGCTCTTCAATATTTTCCGCCGGTATTCGAAGCTGATAAACATGTATATAGACATATTATTAACATATTAGTATACCTTTACTTATAAATCATATATCCATTAATACATATCCTTATCAGAATATGGACAATACAGTGTCTATACATCCAAGGTGGTCCCACACTTAACATGAAAAATATACACTCAACGCTAAGATATATTGAACACCATAAATCAATACGCATGAATGGTGAGCATTATAATATTGACCTTTAGAAATTTATTGCTGTTAACTTACTGAGGTAAACACTTATTACTTTGAATAAACTCTATAATTAAATTAGCATTCACCATTTAGCCATTTATTTGGAAGAGCTTCCGCTATTTGTTTCGTCATTTGTATTTTTAACATGCTTTTATTCGCTTCGAACGTATCTATCTATTAATCTATGTAAGTATCAATCTATGTAACAGAATCATTGATGTCAAATTGATCAAAAATTTTGCATCAATATGTATTAAGGACCGATGGCAATACAATAATTACAAAACTATTCAGGATTTTCAAACCTATTTTTGGTTTTTAAACTTTACAAATTATGTTCAGTTTTATAATAATGAAAAACTGTATCTATTTTTCGGTGATCATTTTATTTAAATGTTTTCGATTTTTTTTTCTCCTGCAAGCTGTTCGCGAGACATTGAGCTGGAAGTTGGTAGTTTCTTATTAAATAGCGTGTATGGAACAACGTCCAATGACGTGTCCAAATATATCGAAACTATCTAATTTTCCATTAGATCTTGTGGTGCTCTTCGCTTTAATCTTAAAAAAGTTGATTTAGATCTTTTAGTCATTAAGTTTCTCGCATATTCATTGGGATGATTATGGATACGCTTGCTATAGGTCTGCAGTGAGTAAGCTACCTCGGATTTTATAGTATTTGTATGTAACTCCCGATGCAGGCGGTCATTTTTGATATACCATGGAGCCTTGGTAATCATGCGAAGAACTTTGGATTGGAAACGTTGAAGAATCTCGACATTTGAATGAGAAGATGTGCCCCACAACTGCAATCCGTATGTCCATATCGGTTTAAGTATGGCCTAATACAGAAGAAGTTTATTTTCCAATGATAGTTGGGACTTTCGATTTATAAGCCAGTACATCTTTCTGACTTGTTGTCCAAGAGCTTTTCTTTTCGTGAAGATATGTTTTTTCCAAGTTTTCAATTAATACATAAGTTACTTCTGCTATGAGAAATTAACTTAACTGTTGATGTATGTAGTAAGAACCGCTGAAATACTACAAAAAATAAGCAATTATCTTCTCTAACATCTTATATTCTCTAACACTTGCACGACTCATATGTTCAAAATATGAAACTACTTTAATTTCGGATTTAGACGCGTGTATTTGTTTTAATTTTAAGCCCGAGACTTTGCAGGCACCATGGTTACGAGAGAGAAAAAAAAAATTTAAAGAAATACACGCGTGTTATTATAGTATTAGTGTAGATTAATTTTTATTCATGAAATTTAATTTTAATTTAAGAGTATTTTACTTTACTATTAATTACTTTTGTTGTACATGCCTATCCTTAATCTCAAACTTCTCTTTCAACAGAGGTTTGCTGTAAGAAAACTCATGTCTGAGTTAAGCTCGCCTTTGTACATTAATTATGAATTTTCTGCTTTAATGTTTTTATCTGTAACTGTGATTGTTGTACAATAAAGAATAAATAATTACGCGTTTAATTCCGTAAAAAGTAGTTTTATTAAAATTAACAACAGAAAATTTTGATTTTGATCTATAGCATATTGCCCAAAATACATCAAAATACTAGGTTTCTTTGATTAACCTAAATATTTAACATAGCTGAATGAGTAACATAGTACAGATGCTGCTTTTACAAAAGTTTTAGTGAGTATGTATGTACTCGTATGTAAACTCATTTGTAATCCCAGTCCGTCACTACGTGGATAACAAGTAGCTTATCTTTAAACATGAAGCAATACTTAATGCTTTTCTACCTTCTGTTGTCTTTGGGTGTCAAAAAACTGACCTTATCAATATTGTAAGGTCTTATCTACCTTTAACAAAAGCCGATCGTGCTTGAGTTGTGTGACACTTGCATTGGGTTTATGTAAGCTTTTCGATTATGTTAAAATGTGAGAGTAAAAACGCATTTACGAGTTGGATAAAACGGGTTCCGTTCCGTATCAAAATATATCTATAGATTCGTCATACAGACCCTATATAACGGGCTAAAAGCAGGAGGATGGTAATTATGAGTATTTGTTGTTGTAGCATCAACTAATATACACACAAACTGTGAAATTTTCACCTTTCTAACTATCACTATTTCAGAGTTACTGCCTGGTAACAGACGGACGCACAGTAAAGTCTTAGTAATAGGCTTCCTTTTGGTATGGAATCAGACTTTTATTATGCATGCGAAACAAAATAATGTTTAAGATTGCTTGTTGTTTCGTAGTTCGTATTTCGATGCATTTGCAGATATTAGCAAAACAAAGTATATGGCAGAAATTACCCGGATTATTTATAAACTTCGTCTCGAAATGGCTCCAAGTGCATTATTAAGAACGGCAAAGTGCACGTAAAACGTACTTGTATCTATTAATCTAAGCCAAATTTTTAGCAAACTTTTGCATAAGTAAAATTTGAACAATGTGTAATTACAGTTTATAAATCTTATCAAATCACTGGCAAAAATTGAGTCACGAGTTGTGCGTAAAAGGTATCGCTACTACTAACATAAATACAATAGGTACTTATACTTACATATTTTGAAGTAATTTACATATTAAAGAAATTTATTAATTTTGCAATTGACTTGCTATGCTTTTACATAATAAACTAGCTGGCCCGGCAAACGTTGTTTTGCCATACCAAAAAAAAGTAAAAAAAAAAATATAAACCTCACGGAGCCCGAGACCTTTCCAACGAATGCAAAACCGTGGAAATCTGTCCGTGCGTTCTGGAGTTATAACGTCAGGAAGGAAAACCCAACTTATTTTTATATAGTTGATTAAATTGTAGTAGAAGTTTTTTCCACTACAACAAATTATTATTTTATATGAAAATCTGTGTACTGGTTATTAGAACTTGCTTATTATAAAACAAAGTGGTTATTTTTGGATATAGGTATATGGATATACGTTATAAGCTCACATAGAGCTTATAACTTCAAAACTATACAACGGATTTTGATGCGGTTATTTAATAGATAGAGTGGTTCAAGAGGATGACTTTTTTATAATGTGTTAAAGTTTGGTTTTTTAAATTTCTCTCGTACGAAGTTGCAGGAAAAAGATAGTAGCCGGAAATACCGTGTACAACGTAGCATTTTATGCTGTTAGCTATATATTACAATAACTATTCTTCAAATTACTCAGCATTTTCTATAATTCACATATCTTCACCATCATCAAAGGAAAATTTGAAGTCTTTCATAATCTTACTTTGCAATGGTACAAACTTGTTATCAACACTGTTGCGAGTGACGAGGCAGTAAAAAAATAATTACTTACATAAATTGAGGGATATATTCACAGTAGACAAAATTATCATACATCTCAAAAGCGCGTACATTTCTTGGTGCTGAAGCTAGTGGCATAAAGGCATATATTAACATGAAACAATGTTGTGAATTCATTGTTTGTACTTCTTTACGAGAATAATTCCTGTCATAATACTTTATTTGTTATGAAAATAATTAAATGCAGAAATTCCATTTCATATTCTGTTCTTTATATTTTTGTCACAAATATTTATAATGGATGTAATATGTGGTTTGCGGAGTAATTATATTATGGTCATAAATATAGCGCACCTCTTGCGTAGCGTGTGGTCTTGGACTTCGCTAAATAAAATGAAACGTTACTTAAACATATTTTATGTAAAGGTATGGGAAAACCTTTACATTTTCAACAATTTCGTGTTCTCGAGAATATTTGCTTTTATTATTGCAGGTACCTATTCGGTGCGTCGTCTGCTTTAAGAAAATGTTGAGTTCTGAACACCTTCATCTTTAAGATGAACAGTTTGTTTGTTTGAACGCCCTAATGTCAGCAACTACTGGTTCGGCTTGTAAAATTCATTTTTTTTGGATAGTCCATTTATTGAGATATATTTATAGGCTATATAATATTAGGCTGTGACCAATAAGGGCGAAGCGTTAGTAAAAATGTTGCAAAAAGGGGGGATAGTACAGAGTCGTAGCCGTCGTAGGCAACAACAATACTGAAAAATTTTTATATACTATCCAACGCTGAAATAATTTTTCAAGTCAAACCAGTAGTTTCTGAGATTAGCGCGTTCAAACAAACAAACTCCTCAGCTTAGTAATATTAATGTAGATAGTTGAAGTGAACGCCCTTGGTTAACAAAAGAGCAAAGAGAACCAATTTTAACGATCCATTAACAAACAAAATGTGTACCATTGACCATCGAGGAATGATCTTATAGGGCACGTTGACAACAAGACGTGATGAAGAACCTTCACGCAACAAGGCGACGTTACACTCGTGACTTATTAATGACTGTGAGAGAGATGCTTTTAGCACTGAAAACTGTTTATTGCATTCATGAATTACGTATGCATTAAATGAATGGTGATGAATTAAGATGAAATTATATCATTGATCTGTAAATTAGCCATGATAGTTGCTGTATCAAAGCCTCACTCTTCCAGAAAGTTCTGAAACTACTGGACACAACTAGTATTGTGTAGTTATTTGCGCTGTTCATATCAATCACCTATTTAGTAGTAAAAATACAGTATATTCAAAAACTTCAGTAGGAAACTATTTTATTTAAAAACTTCAAAATAATATATCGATGTTGTCTGTAAGTATAAGTTGCACCCAAGACTCGTTTGGGATGAGCCCGCCCATTATTTATTATTGTAAATATCTGGACAATAATGATACGTTGAACCTCTAATACGAATATACGCAAGTATATCAAATTCAAATTCGCATCGATTTCAATCTCATAAAATCCCATTATTTGATACAGTTTTCGAATTTTCAAACGAATAATATTGGCATTTAAATGAGAAACCAAATGCTAAAGGTGGCCTCTCGACGTTTGCGACCGAGTCGCACGACCAGCTCTAATTTAGTACTGAAAATAAGTTACGACCTATGACTTGCTTGTAGCGTGAAAGGATCACGTTTGACGCACATAAGTACATGTTGTATTCTCTTCGTAACGTGAAAATTTACATTGATTTTATGGACCGTGTGTCGCGGTCGCTTTTCGCGTGCATTGGAAGGCCACCTGTATACTTTAAATATTTGTTTGAAATTGACAAAAAAATCAAACTGCACTTTTGTGCGAATATTGTCGAAATAAATATTGATTTAGTCCGATTGTTGACCTCGTCATGTTTTCCTTTTTCTATGTAGGTACTTAATTCTGTATTTACCAAGCATTATGTACTTAAGCCGAGCTTATGTAAATTAGTGTTTGTCACCAAATTGTTATAAGAAACGTCTTTATATAATACTGTGATTCTTTGCAAAATTAGAATGTTTATGAAAACTGTTGTGTTACTTAAAAATAAAATCGCATTATCAATCTAGACACTTTTAAATTTAATAACTATTGTAATTAATGTGAAAACTTATGATATTAACAATATCTCTATCGATTTTTCACATTTAACACTGTGCTCATGAAAACAAATTCAAAACTTCAGATAATCTAATCTTTTGCTATTTGAGCATCAATCTCACAATGTAAGTGATCAGCCCACTTTTTCCGTAGGAATATTATTTTATTCAATTAAATGACTTGCACAACCGCTTGTATGTGGAGAAAAAACTTTTGATAAAAAATCGTTTCAATGCATCAGATATTTTTAACACATCATCAACAAAAAGTGTAGGTTTATATAATTAAGATAAAACCTGTACAATATTTATAATAAGGTCTGACAGGTCAAAACATCACAAATCAGGCTAATAATGTTAAAGTATAATTGAACACATTTTGGCAAATTTTATCGGTAAAATATTGTCTGTACTGTCCATAATTTTGAAAAGGGTTTGGTATTTTTATTCCTAATCTGCTTAAACCTAATTTGTGCAGAATTTTTGTATGTAATACCTATGTAAATTATCCATGGATTTCGTATTCAAAAAAGGTTCTAATATCTAAAGTCGCCGCTCTTTCAAATCAAATCAAATCATTTATTTACTTGAAACGTGGTTACAATATAGGTATTGGTGTTTAGTTAAAACAGAACATCATGTTTCGCCGTCAAAACAGCATGCAAATATAAGTGACAGCTACATAATCATTAAATTTCTGTGTAGGATTAAGGCATTCTGGCTGTGTTTATGGTATATGCATGCAATCAGTTTATTTAAAAGATTACATGGAATAACACAGGATTAGTGTAAAATGTAATTTAAAGTAACCAACATATAAGGTTCCTATCTGTATGTAATGTAACTTTATCGGCTGTGCGTCGTTTAAGTAGGTTTTTATTCAGCAAAACAGTTTTTCATAATATATAATTTTGTACAAATCGCGAAAGTATCCGAGCATGCAAAAAATTTACTTATATGATTTTTACGTTAATTTAGAAATTTTTGCAATTGACTTGCTATGCTTTTACTAAATAAACTAAATGGGAGATATGTAATATACAGATGGGAGAGCAACGGAATGGTATTCCGAGGTCGTGGGTTCAAGTCCCGCTCATGGTTATCATTTTTTCCATTATATGATTTTGCCTGTCTCTGGAAGAATAAATAACTATGCAACGTACCTAATATTTTTATTGAAATTTTATCTTTATAGTTATATACAGATTAATATTTAAAGTTTTAATTAAAGTTAGAATTTAACACTAGGTACTTAAGATCGTCAGAAAATCTAAAATTAAAAATATCCAAACACTACTAATTTTATGTCCAAATCTTTCTCAGTGCAAGGTGTCCGATTATGGAATGAATTACCACTAATATCTATAAAACAAGCTAAAAGCTCAAAATCATTTAAAAAACTTGTGAAAGATCATTACTTATCTATCAGTTCTTAACTATTATTATATTATTTAACCTTAATTTTGGTTTGTGTAAATAAAGTAAATAAATATTATGCCATTTTTAGTTATGCATATGTGTACTTGTTGTTATATGATAGGTATTAACGGTTTATAAATAATTTATGTATAGTATATTTTAAGTAATATTTACATATTTATTTTATTATTATAATAACATTATTATTATTATTTTTTTCTCTTCCCTTACATTAATCTACTTGTACACTGCAGCTGCAGCCCCACTTTATTTTAGTCCCTAACTTTTCTTTCCATCCCATGGTTGCCTGGAAGAGATCACTTTATGTGATAAGGTCGCCATTTGTACCTAGTTTTAAGCTTAATTTCTGTTTTCTGTTTCTTGTAAATATGTACAATAAAGAGTTAATCTATCTATCTATCTAAAGTTAATTTACGAGTTATTTTTTATAACTGTAATATTTGCGTAGGTACTGTTTACGTATTATATTTTTATCCGACTACCAGTCGAGCCCCTACCAATGTCACAACTTGAATGTCAAGATCACGTTGTACTTCACTATTTAATGTAACAATCGCTCACTATTGTAAAGTCGCTATTACTTTAGTATGTATGTATTACTTATTTAGCGCCCCGAAACATTTCGATTTTTTCTTTACTTAAGTAATCGGACCGGGGCAGGATTGCCTATTATTATATTCTTGCCCTTGTTAGACTACTTATTACATATTTTTATTGTCTTTTACTTTCGTATTTTTTAGACGTAGGTATTTGTTGTTATCTAATCATACGATTAAAGATTTTACATAAACCTATATCGTTTTAAATCGATCTTACTACTAGAGAGCGAATAGCCATGTATTATAAGAACATATACCATAGGCAAATTGTCTTTCTTTACAAGGAATGCGGCTGTCTTCGATACGCAGAATATTCGTTGAAGAAGATCTTGAGTTTGGATTGATAGGCGTAATTTAACTCTTTGACAAGCTGTTGCAATCAATTATCTTACGTATATAGTGAAAGTTAAGGAGATTTTAATTTAAAGCCTGACAGATGAAGAGACACAGTATGTCAATTGGAGAAGTTCGTTATATAAATACATAATTGGTTTATCGACTACGGCTTACTTTAATTATATTGATAAGTTTGTATGTATCCAAAATAATTTACACAGCAAAACAATTAATATTACTTATCTATTTTTAAATTTACTTATTCGAAGTAAAGCTTAAAAACTTTTTTGCTTGTGGTCATGACAAAAATATTGTCGAAAACTAAATTAACGATTTTTTTGGTACTAAGTTAAAACGCGTTTTTCTTTGGTAAATAAGCTTTTTATGTAAATTAATTTACCGTAAAAACTGTTAATTTACAGTAAAAATATTTAATTCACACTCTTTAGTGCATAAATATATATATGTATACTAAAAACTAGCCAAGCTAGTTATAAAAGTAAACAATTTTAGCGGTTCTCTGACGACTTATAGTAAGTGCTTATGTTACAGACAAAAACAAAAATTTTGTCGAAGTGTTATCTTAATTTAAGTACAATAACTAAAAGAATTGTTGTTCTCCCCTTGCTCCCTGGTCGAATGCTAGAGCGTAGTACATTATCTTTTTTATTAAGTACATACTCAAAAGACACAAACACCTGAGGGCAGATACAAATAATGGTAACAATTCTACGTGCACAAATAAACTAAACTTAACTGAAAAATAAATTTTGCTAGTGTTGACAAAATAATCCGGCGATGTTAAGGGCCTACATCAATATTATCGTCGACATGTACCTATTAACACAACTAGTAGGTATAGAAAATGAAGAATTAGGGATATTTTTTTTTGTTTACTCAATATCTACGGTCTCTTCGACGCTTACAAAATCTTTTGCCAATTCCTACAAAAATTGCCCTAGCTCAATCTCTGCTTTTGCCAATCTTAGATTACGCTGATGTCAGTTATCAAAATCTCACGGAAGCACAACTTGATAAACTTGAGCGACTTCAAAACGTCTGTATAAGGTTTATATTTGGTCTCCGCAAATATGATCATGTGTCCGAGTTTCGTAAAAAACTCAAGTGGCTTCCAATTCGCCTTCGTCGGAATACTCACATTCTTACAATGTTGTATAACATATTATTCAATACCAATACTCCCCAATATCTCAAAGACCGTTTCGTGTTCCGTCGTGAAACACACCCAAAGTGCCTAAGAACACCTGAAAATATGAGAATAAATGTTCCAAAGCATGGGACCATATTTTATACCAAATCCTTCACAGTTCAAGCTATATTGCTATGGAATAAACTACCAGTGCATATAAGACAAGCCAAGTCACTTGCAAGTTTTAAAATTAAACTATTACATTATTATTTGTCATTACAGTAAAGAATTCTTGATGTGTATGTTTTAGATTTAAGTATATATTGTATGTATTTATTTATTATGTATTGTATGTATAGTATTCTAGATATCTAAGTATATTATGTATTTTATGTTTTAGTAGCTTATGTAGTTTACACTAGTATGTAGCACACACCACAAACTACCGCGTTATCTATCCTAGATACTTTTATCCATCCTAAGGTTGCCTGGGAGAAATCACACTAGTGATAAGGCCGCCCTTTGTACAATACCTTACTTTAAGAAATTATTATGTCAGTAAAATGTATTATTGTGGTGTACAAATAAAGAGTTTTCTATTTATCTATCTATCTATCTATCTACTAAATATATTTTAATTCCGGCTTACGTGTATATATAATAGTTACTTATGTTTTTAAAGTTATTTCATTAGTTAATACGCAATAATAGACCGACAAATGAAAAAAATAAAAAATGAGAGAGGTTGTTTCGCTACGATTTTCTATCGAGAAAACTTTTTTCAATCGCGTTTCTGAGTTTATGCGATCCTAGATTATATATTGAAAAAACATATACTTAAAAATTAGAGCTCTAGCCATTCAATCTAAAGAAAAAATGAAAACTTCGTACGTAGAAAAATGTACGAAGCTATTTTGGTATCCTCTTAACTGAAGTTTCTTGATAAAAAGACTGTTTATTATAAACTAAATATTTTTATTGAAATGAATGTGTATACCAATAAAGCCAATTAATCTAAATACACCAATAGTTATTTTAATTTTTTGTTAAGTTAAGTTTAGTTGTGCACGTAGATAGATTTTTTTTATACTACTAACGGGTGACGAACAAGCATACGGCCCGCCTGATGGTAAGCAGTTACCGTAGCCTATGGACGTTTGCAACACCAGGAGTGTCGCTCTCGCGTCGCCGACCCTGTAAGTACCTTTTCACACCCTGTTTGAAGAGCCCCATGGGGGAAAACGAAAACCACGGCAGGAAGTTCATTCCACAATCTGATCGTGCGCGGGATGAAGTTTCGCTGAAACCGCACAGTACGCGATGAAATCGGTTCTAAGGTGTGAGAATGAACTCACTGCCGATGGCGAGAGGTGCGATTATAAAAAGAAGCCGTGGGCACCATTTCAAATAATTCCTCAGAACACATCCCATTATACAGGCGATAAAACACGCAAAGGGAGGCAAAGACTCTCCTCAGACTTAACGGTTCGATATTACCTGTCAAATCCGGATCGTCAACAATTCTCGCAGCGCGTCGCTGGATCGAGTCAAATAGCCCAAGCTGGTATTGTGGTGCACCCGCCCAATGATGGCAGCAGTACTCCATATGGGGTCGGACCTGCGCCTTGTATAAGGTAAGTCTTTGTCCCGAGGTGAAGTACCGCCTTGCCTTGTTCAGTACACCGAGCTTTTTTGGTACTTAATTGGTACCAATATCTAAGTATTTTCGCCCTAAAACTAACCAGCCTGAAAGGAAATCAAACCCGACCTTGGCGCGTCGATATACATTCATTGATTAACTTCATCAAGATGCTACTGTTTATATACTGACAGAATTTGCATAAGTAGGTATATAATATTAAAAGTAACTTCAATTCTTGAGCAGCTGTAGAACGTATGCAAAATTGATTGACGCGCCACAAGGACGAAATACTTCCGTACCAATTCCATTTTTAAAATATTTCTTTTTTTTTCACCGCTCCAATAAAAGTCAGATCGCAGCAACATGGCGTTATCGACGTAAAGACTTTATGGGCAGCCATTTAGCTCTTCGTTATATTTATCACCTTTACTTTAACGCAAAAAGATCACGTTACAATGCTTCGAGGCATCGTTTTGGACGCAAATATCTTAAAGTTTATTGAAAGTACAGTATATATATCCCATTTAACTTAATATCATTATGATATCTTTACGGTTTATTGTCGCTGATTGATTTTCTTAAGGGTAATGTAATTTAAAATGAATAAATTTACATGCACTTATCGAATAATATGAAACGGCTTTGGTCACGAGAGGACTCCATTAAAATTTTGGATAGAAACCATGGCCAAGAATGTTAAGACCCGTATCCGAAAAGCCCCGTATCTCACGATTTACAAGATATTTATGATATCTATTATTAGCTAGTCAAAAAATCTATAAGGCGGACTTTCGAACTTCAACCTAATTTTTCTTGATAATAATATTTTCTAACACTTGCGCAACTCATGTGTTTAAATAAAATATTGTTACATATTTGTCTCACCCGTGACCATGCTGACTGCAAAGTCTCCGAAACGTCGGGCCAAAATTTAAAACAAATATACGCGTCTAAATCCGTAAAAAGTAGTTTTATTTTCTTGATAACATAAAATCTTTAACGTCTTCTCAAAGATATATGTTATAAGGATTCGAAATTAAAAAAATCATTCATCGTCATTTGAATATTGACACGGTTGACAGTAGTTATCTTGATCTAATATTGCATGAGGATTCATTGACCTCAAACTAGTTGTTATTATTTATATCGATGATGATCATAACGCGAACGTTTCATCGCTTAATTAAGGTCTTTTTAAATTTTTTGTAAACTAGTTTCTATATAAGCGTAATTTAAGACGCTTATTTTCTTGTTAATTCCGACGAAACACCAAGCGGTCCCTTGCGACAGCGCGGTGTTTCACGACTTTAAGAGGGTACTATACTCCTACTTTAGGTCTTTGCCTTAGGTATTGTTATCCCTATTCCCGAGCACCGTGCTGAAAGGGACAAATAAAGCTGAAACAGTCTTTGTATAATCTAAATAAAAGTATAAAAATCATAATTCTCAATTCACTCCCATGTATTGCCTCATGTAATCTAATATATAAAATTCACGTGTCACAGTGTTAGTTACCGTACTCCTCCGAAACGGCTTGACCGATTCTTCTCAAATTTTGCATACATATTCAGTAGGTCTGAGAAGTTTTTTTTTTTTAGTATGGCAAAACAACGTTTGCCGGGTCAGCTAGTCTAATATATAAAATTCACGTGTCACAGTGTTAGTTACCGTACTCCTCCGAAACGGCTTGACCGATTCTTCTCAAATTTTACATACATATTCAGTAGGTCTGAGAATCGGCCAACATCTATTTTTCAAACCTTTTTGGGTTTTTTTAGTATGGCAAAACAGCGTTTGCCGGGTCAGCTAGTATGTATATAAAATTCACGTGTCACAGTGTTAGTTACCGTACTCCTCCGAAACGGCATGACTGATTTTTATGAAATTTTACATGCACATTCAGTTGGACTGAGAATCGCCCAACATCTATTTTTCAAACTTTTTTTTTAGTATGGCTAAACAACGTTTGCCGGGACAGCTAGTATTATATATTTTCTTAATGTATAGTGTAAACAGCATTTAAAAAAATAACGCTAACGCATTATTTTCTTGCCTCTGAGTTTAATACAATGTAAGGATATTTATTTTAAACATTATAATTTCTTAAAATGAATGGCTGGTTCGTGATCTTCATTAATTTGTTGTAAGTAAACTTCACCTTGCGCGTGCGCACTTATATGGTAATAATGTTGGTATACCAACTGTGAAAATATTGAACAATACTGGGAATTTTGCGGGACATGAGTTTGATTTACATATTTTTCCTTGAATTTATGGATATTTTTAAACCTTGAGCTCCGGTAGCGGCGGTAGCAACAACAGTAAAAGTCTAATATAAGAGGGCACTATAGCAAGTAAGTCATGGTTTATACAAAAATATAGACTTCGTACACCGCTGTTTTTTCGTGGATATTGCCTCTAGGGCAACGAATTTTTCTCACAGTAGGGTTGGTCACGGTCTTATATATCTATTTTCTTTAACGTTTTTTTTCACAACATGATTACTAAAACAAATACGACTATTCAAAAACCCATTTAGTACGGTTGTTGTAAGATGAATTTGCAGCATGTATCACATTGTGTAAGGATTATTCAAGAAAAAAATTGGTTGTCTGTAAAGTCGGTTTACTGACGATAGTTGAACGTGACAATGTCTTAATTGTTTTAATTTTGTCAATTATAGCATAACCTACAATCGCTGCACTAGCGGACCGATGCTATTCATTTTAATGATGAAAGCACGTTCTTTGTCGCTGCAAGAAGAAGTGAAGCGAAAGCAGAAGTGCAAGCGAGACGCTTGTACTTCAAGCCTTACATGGGACGCCTCAGAGCGAGGTAACGCCGCATGAGTCATGTTTTTTCGTGCGTGCAGCCGGCTCTATCGAATTATAAGACGTTGTCACGTCAAAAAAATAATAGAATAGATAGCATAGATATACTCTTCATGTATAATATGACCTTAAAGTTTTTAGAATCACTCTATTTTTCACGACTATTTAACAATATTTACACGTTTGTGCAAGCTAGATTCACGGATTCCTGGCTCTAGTTAGGACTATTTATTTCAATACTAGCTGTTGCCTATAACTTCGCACGTGTGGAATTTAGAAACCAAACTTTAACAAATTGTACAAAAAAGCCATCCACTTGTATCACTCTATCTATTAAAAGAATCCGCATCAATATCCGTTGCGTATTTTTGAAGATATTATAAGCACACACAGAGACATGCATACAAAAATAACGACTCTGTTTTATATTAATCTTTACTTCATAAAAAACAAAGTCGTAATTTTTGTATGTATGTCCCTATGTGAGCTTATATCTTCAAAAATACGCAACGGATCTTGATGCGGTGTCTTTTCATAGATAGAACGGTTCAAGAGGATGGCTTTTTTGTATAATTTATTGGGGTTTGCTGTATATTGGATGAGATATGATTAAATTTGCCGAGAAATTCGGCCACGCGCGCGCTATATATGAAAACGCTGCCTTATCTATTTGAGGTACAACAAAATAATTTATGGAGGAATTGTTTGTTACCTATAGTACTTCAAAAAAGTCCGCGAGGGCATAATGTCTATCTTTTAAGGGAAACCCGCTGTACCCAAAATAATGTCAAAAAAAATATTAAATTCAATAGGGTGTTTTGAAAAGCTATTTATGTGTATATAGTAATCTTTTTTATCAAATTAAACAGCTTAGTTAGCTTACGCAATTAATTTAGATTATAACTGCTGTTTACAGCATGCGATTTAAATGAATATCTTAGGAGATATGACGAAAAAAGAATTACGCGTGGCAATATAAAATACTTAAACTGTTGGCTGAGCAACGCGAACGTTTCCTCGGTCTTCTATCCATACCTACTCTAATGTTTGGATATTTGGTTAATGTTGGATTAGATTATTATATATATTATAGATTTTCATGAAACTTTCCTAAATTCCACGTGTACGGAGTCGCGGGCAACAGCTAGTTAAAGATAAAGATGATGTTGTATAGTATTAAAGTATTTCAATTTAATCACTCTCAGAGAAAAGCAATATATTTTAATGACATTGTATTTACAAGATAATTACTATGAAGATTGCGTAACGACGCTATGTTGATAATTATTTCAATAAATGACATAATTTCGTGTCATGCAGATATATCGGTATAATTGCTTAAATAAGAATATATAAATATTTATTATTTTTCTTACAAAGTAACAATAAATTCCGGTTAAGGATTAAATTACGGGTGAATTCTTTTTAAACCTAGAAGTCTAGCAGCCAGAAACTAACTACTAGGACTTTCCATTAAAATGGCATCATCAAACTCTCATATTTGCGCTGCATATTTGCAATATAAGCTATATTTGCAATATAGCTTATATTGCAAATATGAGCGGGATATCGTGATAGAAAATGTTCGTAGCTCGTTGCACACGTAAGAAAATGCTGTTCCCAATTTTATTTTACTACTTTGTCAAGAACACAGTTCGGTAAAGTCAGCTTTGAGTAATTGAAATGTTTTCAGATTTTTTTTTAAAAACCAAAAATAATAATCAAAGAAAGACCAATAAGAAGTTGTCTACGACTGCAATCTGAGCTGTACAGAATTAAACCATGTAATTACGATATATACTTGTATTTATTCTCCTAGAATTAAACAAAACATGCTCATGACATGAAAATTTAGAGCAAGAACTACAATCAGTCTGTACTAATAAACTATATTTGTAGTTTAGGACTTGAAAAACTCAAACTCTACACTTTTTATTATACATGATTAACAAGTTATTTTAAAAAGTCAGAATTTAAGTGTTGTTCCAAAAGCGAATCCTATAAAAACAGACAAGAAACTCAATGGATTTTTTCCCCTTTCTTTTTATTCTTACAATATATTTTGCTTGAAATGATTGAGCTATTCATACAATACTTACGTACGAAATCACCAGAGTGCGAGCTTACACAGGACCGGTTATTTTTTGTATAGGCTTTTAGCTTGGTATTATCTTTTCACTTACATATTTTTTGTAGAAGGTTTTAACATAATTTATGATGGACAGGATATATTATTGTGACCAAATATTACCATCATTATGATGTTAAAATGTACACGAAAACGATAACGCGACACATTACTCACTGTTCGACAGTTGTACAATATTTTTTTGGTATCTACTTGTTAAAATTGCTCAATTCAGAGTTGTTGGGATGTACGTGATTATTACCCGATAACATTTCTGAAATGTTAATTGGTTTACAAAAAATTACATTATCTTCAATATTGCCTTTTTGACAGCCTAGCTGAACATACGTTTAATGCGGATTGTAAATGATATTTTCTAATTATTTTAGCAGAGTTAGGTTATTGACAGCTAAATTGTAACTATTATTACAATCTAGGTTCATTTTATATCAGTAATAATGTGGCTCAAAATACAAGTACTTTTTCTAACATATTTAAAAGAAGAAAATGAATTTAAAACGGCAATTCATATTAAGTATTAGTTTCTTATTTTGGCGTATAATTAATTGGTATGTCATTAGATATTTTAATATCTTAATCGTTACCAATAAAATAGTCATATATATTCAAATATCTGTTTGCCGTTGACACAATGAGTAAATCATACATAATTGCGCACGCACATCTAATATAGTTGTCAAGGCCGCGAGGATCTTGACCTACACGCCTACAAACAATGCTGCCCTGTCAACGGCCGGGTGTTTTACGTGTGGCCTAAATCATAAAACATTGACAGTTATTTGCTAAAAAACCTCTTTCAGAATCACAGTGCATTTTCTCCAGTAAAATTATACATAACTAGCTGTGCCCCGCGGTGTTTCCCGCGGTAGAAAGGATAAAAAAATCTGTTCGATTTTTTTTCTCACGGGAACATTGCATTCTTCCGATATAAAAAGTAGCTTATATGTCATTTTGATGTATAAGCTACATTATTGTAAAGTTTCATTAAAATTCATTCAGTACTTTTTGCTTGAAAGAGTAACAACAACAAGTAACAAACATCCATACTTACAAACTTTCACATTTATGATACCTACCGTTAGGATTAGGATGTATTTAAATAGGTCTAATAGTTCAGATAAAAAGGTAGCACTTCCCTACATGACAGTACTTATTAAAGTTTATTCTTAATTTATTAAAAGAAAAGCAACACAAATAAGTAATGTGAATAGATTGTATTATGCTTTAAAAACCATTTCACAGGTTTTGGCTTCAGTCTTCGCGATTAAAAATGATGCATCCATCTAAAACATCAAGGGTAAACTTTATACACAGAACAAGTTAAGAGCTTAAATAAAATGATCTCGCGATTCTTGTAACTTGAACCACAATTTTTCACTTCTAAATTGTCAAATAAATAACGACTCTATATTTTGGTAGTTTAGCATTAAACTCACATTATCTAAAAACAAGTATTCGATCGTTGAGGTCATCATTCAATTATCCATTCTATGCAAATGTTTCTCGGTAGGTAACCCTGTTTTAAAAATAAATGCGAAAAATTATATGACTCAATTTAAAATTCTTTGTTCAGATGATTTGCTTAAGAAGAAAAGGTGTCTAAATATTATTTGCAGGCATCACTTTTTTCCAGAGTATACTACACATTATATATAAATAAATATTATTAAGTTAGTGTGTTTTAACACTTAGGTATACATCTCATTTATTCAAATATATCAGTTTTTAGACATTCAGACGCAAATGTAGTTTTAAAGCTAGCCCTACATTCTGATGATTTTCTGCAGGTTCATGTTTTGTCTCGTTCTACGCGACAAACGAAATCTTAATTTTTTAAAGAAATATTAGTAACTTTTTATAAGTAACACTCCAAATAGAAATCAATAACCTAAGTCTTTAAAGTATTTGCTTATAAATCAGCAAAGAAGTCGATTGAGAAATTTAAAAACTGGCCAATGGTTCGTACATCGAAGAATCGTTCCTTCTAATATAAATACAATAGATATATGTTTCAATTTATGGACATATTATACACAAGTCGTAATATTGTCGAAACCGTTGTTAAATAAAAATAAATTATGATTAATCTGACAGTAATGTTAGTAAGAAAAGCAATAAAATCTAAATTTATAATCAAAACAGTGCGGCATATTGTTCTCAAATTTCGTCCTTTACCGTTAGTTTTATGAGCCGATTTTCTGCTATAACCTATTGATTTTAGTGTTTACATACAAATCGTTATAAATTCATTGTTTAATCCCAATGTAATATTGAACTAAGCAATGATTAAGTGTTCGTGTTATTTAATTTTCTGATAAAGAAGCTCTCAAATCCAATAAAATATTTAATCACCTATAAAACAATTAAGTAAACCTTCATGCGTGTGGTGAAGGATTAAGAAAACAAATGTCGCCACCCATTTCTTTCCCAGGGTGCCGTAAGAGCCAGCTAAGGGACAATGTAAGCACTTAGCGTCTACTGTGAGAGACGGAAAACATGAAACTAAGCCCCGTGCCAACACGCCTGGTCAGCACGGAACGGTAGACCGTAATCTCTCCAAAAATGGAGGAGGCCAGTTATATACTCGTACATATATCTAGCAATAGATAAAAGCTATAAGTTTTTCTATTTTCTTTCTCCAATCCATTAACACCGTGGGGGTGTTAATGGACTGGAGAGACTGGACTGTTGGGCACCGGCCTCCTCCACTTTGGGAGAGATTATGGTATACTATGCCCAGACCAGGTGTGTTGGCATCGGGTTAATATTCGAGGATTCCATCTCTCATCGAGGATGTCATCTGAGTAAAATGTTTTCCGTCTCGCACAGATGTATTGTATGTAATCTGTGTACAATATCCCTTAGCTGGTTTTTACAGCACCCTGGGAAAGTAAAGGGGCAGTTGTATTCTTAATCCGTCATACTCATCACACTGATACAAGTTTTTCTGTTAAGAATCTATAAATACTGCTGTTCTACTTCTATCACAAGATTTTTTATATTCTTGTTTGTTTGAACGCACTAAACTCAGGAACCATTGGTCTCATTTCTAAAATTCTTTTAGTGTTGGATAGTATATTTATTGAGGAAGGCTATAGGTTATATAACATCACGCTGTGACCAATAGGAGTGAAGCATAAGTGAAAAATGTTACATAACGGGGAAAATTACCTAAATTCCACGCGTACGATGTCGAGGGCAACAGCTAGTGGTTAATTAATAATACAACCTTTCTCGTGTAATTGAGTAAATGTTACAAGCATTGTTCAAGTACAATTAAAATTTATAACTATGTGATTAACACAATCATAAAATATTATGAGGTTTATTAAAGGGCTTGTTTCTAGATGGAGTTGCGGCGGCACAGATTAAATGGGACGTCTTTCCTCACATATTGGATATTTTTATTACAAGTAAGTTTAATACTTTACTGCCGCACTCAGAGACATTTAATGGTTACTTAGGGAGCTCTTTAGTATTGATTTAAAAAAGTAAAAGTTAAGTTAAAACTTTTTTAAATCAATACTAAAGAGCTCCTTAAGTAACCATTAAATGTTAATAGTTACTTAGGGAGCTCTTTAGTATTGATTTAAAAAGTAAAAGTTAAGTTAAAACTTTTTTAAATCA
Source organism: Orgyia antiqua (assembly GCA_916999025.1). Lineage (NCBI taxonomy): Eukaryota > Metazoa > Arthropoda > Insecta > Lepidoptera > Erebidae > Orgyia > Orgyia antiqua. Next base: position 20,337,189 of record OU779864.1, read on the forward strand.
ATACTAAAGAGCTCCTTAAGTAACCATTAAATGTCTCTGAGTGCGGCAGTCAGTCTTTTAATTTCTAAAGCATTTAATTTCTTCTTCTTTATTTCAAAGAATGTTAGTGAAAAAGTTGTCAGTGTGGTGACGGATTAAGAATACAAGTGGCACCGCCCCTTTGCCTTCCCAGGGTGCTGTTAAAGCAAGCTAACAGTTGTACAGGGATCCTCTGTGAGAGACGGAAAACTCGAAAATAAACCCTGTCAACACAAAACAAGTGCCAACACGCCTGGTCAACGTGGCACATTAGGTAGACCACAATCCTTCCCAGAGTGGAGGAGGCCCGTGCCCAAACATTGGGACGATAATGGGTTAGAGAGAGAGAGAGAAAAGAGAGAGAGAGAGAGTGAAAAAGTCTGTCAGTCAATCACGGAGCATTGCTGTAACTAATGACAAACATACTTTAATGAGTATATATCTCAAAGTCAAGGTCACTAAAGAAGGTCAAAGTATTTTGACCCGAGCTAGAAAGAGAATGGATTTATCGCGGTTGGTACATGTTTGGTTTTATGACGGCATAATAATATTGGCATTTGATTTTTTATATGAATCATTTCATTGAACAATAATTGCAAATATTGTGATCCATTCTTGCCATACAAAAAATTCTATGTATGTACTTATGTGTTTTTGTAATTGGTATTTACAAAAAGGTTAAGATCGTTAAATGATTTTATTTTTTAATGCCGGTCACATTTGTTTAAGACTTAAACAAATTCGGGAACTTGAATTTAAATTAAGTACGTTCTCGAATTTGATGGGAAAGGCCGGGGTCACTCGGCTTCTCCCTCCCTTCCTCGGCTCCCTAGTCTTTCGACATGTTTCTATAGGAAGGATATGTTACGTATTCTAGGTGTATGTCTAAAATGAAGCAGAAACGTCGTCAATGCATTTTAATTTAACGGTTACTGAGATATACCTACTTAGTTTACAATCAGTAAATAATCATTGGAGAGATTGAGGTAATAGATAAGTATAAAAGCAATTTGGGACGTGGAAGCATAGATTGCCGCCATTGGTGATACCTAGTCTAAAGTCTTGGAAAACTAGGGAAACAGTCATAAGAGGATCGCTCTAGTAAAAAATAAGCTAACGATTGATTGGGATATCAATAAATGTTAATTTAATTTTAATTGTAAAATAGTATTATACAAATAATTGAGTATTTTAAAAAAAAGTGCCTTCATGTGCCTTTGAAATTTGAGGATTTTCCTCGATTATTAAGGAGATAACCATCAGATCCTAACCTGGTGCCAATGGGACCACAAAAACTACCAGCTTTGAAATAAAAAAAAATCATTAAAATCGCTTCGCCCGGGATAAAGTTATGAGGTAACAAGCACCATTAAAAATAACATACAGACGAATTGAGAACCGCCTCCTTTTTTGAAGTCAGTTAAAAAGTAATATTTGTTACTAGCTTTTGCCCGCGACTCCGTCCGAGTGGAATTTAGAAAAATTTTCCCGTTTTTGCAACATTTTTCACTACTGCTTTGCTTCTACTTTGCGTCGTAGCGTGATGTTATATAGCCTAAAGCCTTCCTCGATAAATTCCCTATCAAACACTGAAAGAATTTTTCAAATCGGCCCAGTGGTTCCTGAGATTAGCGCGTTCAAACAAACAAACTCTTCAGCTTTATAATATTAGTATGTATAGATTTTCTTTTATTTTTACTTATTTGACATTTTGTGAAATTTCCAGATGCTAGGAAGTACTCGGCGAGGTGCAGAAGGTCACGGTCGGTTAATGGACCCCCCAGCACGTAACTCCATGTGGAGGTTCGGCTTCCCCAACCCTGTTAACTACAACGACAACGAGCTCTTCTGTGGAGGGTATGCTGGTATGTTTGTTAGTTACTACTTATTTAAGACTTAAACTATTTACAAAATTATTGAGCTGCGGTTATATAATATTTACCTATACTACATAGATATCTCTATTTTGTGCTAGACAGGCAGAGAATAAGATCAAATAGTGGAATCTCTGCTGAACATTTTCTGGAATATTCTAATAATTATTTTTAATCACATAATTATAACTAAAAATAATTAGAAGGCGTAATAAAATAATGCTAGAGACGCTATAAACTGAATCATTTTTTTGTGTTATATTGTGATACTTGTAATATATACATAATTAATATGTATAATTAATTTCTTTATGATTATTTGTTATTAATGCCAAGTCTATTTTTTATAAGTTCCGAACCTTTAGTTCTGATTGACATCCGCATTCCCGTTTTATTATTACACATGCAGTAATGTTTAAGCGCAAACAATTTTTTTCGTCTATTTATTATCTAATGAGAAGAAGAGCTAATGTACTTACTAATGTTAGTTCAATGAACTATCTGTATTGTCCTTCAAGGTCATCATCTGTTTTGTTAATTTTAACCAATTCAACGCCAGTCACGTTTGTTTCAGACGGATACTTACTAAATGATTACAAATACTTGTTTATTATCATAAATTTTTGTTTTACAACGAGCCATGCTTTGTATCCTTATCGTAAACTTCTCTTTAGTTTGTTACTAGCTATTACTTCATACACGTGAAATATAACAGTTGGCTGTTATATTTCCTGTACCTCTACAATAGACTACAATTTATATAAAAAAGATATTCTCTAGAACCACTCTATCGATTATAAAATAACGCATCAAAATTCATTGCGTAGTTTATACAGACGGACACCATAGTGAGACTATAAGGGACTATATATATATATATATGAAACCCTAAAAATACAGTAAACAATCGTTTTTGAAAATTTTACTGCCTGGTATAACTACACTTGCCTACCTACTCTAGATATTACCAGCCTATAATTAAATGAATCAAAAAAATAATTACGCGTCTAAATCTGTAAAAAGTAGTTTTATTTAAACGGATGAGTCGCGCAAGTGTTAGAAAATATTGTAGTAATTAGTTTTATTGTATTAAATTATGTTTTACATATAGTACTTATGTGATATATAATCATAAATTATCACTAGAATTTGTGTTTAATATCATTACATAGGTGTTAAAGCGTATTTATTATCTTGACATTTATAGCAATTATGCATATCACTAGAATTTGTTGCAAAAATATTTAACACTATCGTAATCTCTCAATGGAATCAAACCTGCTACATGAGCTTAATTTAATTAAGCATGCTCTTATAATCCTATTACAAGCAAATCAGAAATGATTGTAATAAAAAATCCGGACTTAGTTCTCTTATTTGGGATTGTTAATAGTTTTTTTCTATGCTATTAAATGTTAAGTATGAAATAAAATTATTTCCTTACTACCGTAGTTTACATTAATTTATGAATTTTTTGCAATTGACTTGCTATGCTTTTACTAAATAAACTAAATTATAGTGGAAAAAATGATAACCATGAGCGGGACTTGAACCCACGACCTCGGAATACCGTTCCGTTGCTCTCCCATCTGAGCTATCATGGTTCCCGCACATGTTTACCAAATCTTCCACTACAACCTTCTCAATGTGAGTTAAACATCGTGCGATGTTTTGTGTACAACGCCATCTATTGAGCGGTTTGCACCAACTCGATCAATCAACACTAAGTGATCGATTGATCGAGTTGGTGCAAACCACTCAATAGATGGCGTTGTACACAAAACATCGCACGATGTTTAACTTACATTGAGAAGGTTGTAGTGGAAGATTTGGTAAACATGTGCGGGAACCATGATAGCTCAGATGGAAGAGCAACGGAACGGTATTCCGAGGTCGTGGGTTCAAGTCCCGCTCATGGTTATCATTTTTTCCACTATAATTTAGTTTATTTAGTTTATTTACCGTAGTTTAGTTAAATATTTTATTTTTGTATATCACAACACGATTTTCACAAAATGCCCTTGAATAACGCCCTCCCCTCTTTTTCTAGGGCATTTGTATTGGGAATCGTTGGATCTAATATCTACTTATGTGTCACAGCTCACACAGTCCTTAAAATGAGTAATAAAAGAGTGGACTATAATATGTATGACGGGAATAATTAGATATTATAATAATCTCAGCGAAGGTCGAGATAGAGGTCACAAAGGTTTATGAATGCGGATTTCGTAACTAAGTATTATTGAGATCAAATAAATGCATTAAATATTGCCCTTCCTAATATAAATCAATATCAAAATAAAAAAGTTAGACAATTATTTATGGTTAGAATAAGCATAATTAGTAATAGTATAGTTTGAAGCGTTTTACGAGTAGCTTAAGTTTGTATTAAAATTCCACATTAACAAAACAACTGAAATGAAGGCGAAAACCTGATGATGTGATTGGTGTTTCAGTTCAATGGGAACAGAACGAGGGTCGATGTGGTGTGTGTGGCGATGCTCACCATATTCCAGAGCCTCGACCACATGAAGCCGGTGGTATGTACGGTAAGGGGATCGTCACCAGACATTACAGCGTTGGACAGGTCAGTTTACAACAACTGTACGTTATATTGTGTAATAAATTCCCGATAAATATTCACTTTTTATGGGACTTGGCGTGAAGACCGCAAATTAAATCTTGATTTTAGTGTTATTATCGTAATTCTAGACTACACGGTAAACAGTGTAACCGTTGCATGATTCATGATGATGAAGTCGAGTCATTTAATTGTGCCTACCTTTTGGATACGGTTGCATAGTTAATTTAAAATATAATTAAAAATTGTTCGACGTAACTAATACTAGAGCTTCTTGGGCATCTTTTATGTACAACGGAATTTAGACTTAAATTTTAATGTTACCAGGAAATCGAAGTGGAAATAGAACTGACAGCTAATCATCTAGGCACATTTGTTATGAAATTGTGCCCGAACAACAATCCCAACCAGGAAGCTACTCAGGAATGCTTTGACAGGTAAACTATTTAACATCTCGTAATGATAGCATGTCCTTCCCATATTGGGTACGGGCGTCCTCCACTTCAGGAGGGTATCTGGACTATGTTTGCCACGCAGACCAGGCGTTTGCAAATTTTCCTTCTTTCAAAGTAATTAGCAATTCCCGTACAGTTCGACGGTTTCTCTCCCATTAGGCTCCACCACTCCGGTCGACTATTGCCAACCTCGTCGGAGTGCGTCCTGCCTGTGAAACGAAGCAGTGTTGTATTCAAAATAATATGTTTATTACAGCAGTTTTAATAATTTTCAGGTTTCCATTATATATTGCCGAGACCCGGGAAGACAGGTTCTTGATTCCTCTGGACACAGCGAAAAAAGAAATATTTAGATATAGAGTGCGCTTACCTGCTTACGTGACGTGCACGCAATGTGTTCTACAATGGACTTATTATACTGGTTAAGTTATTTTATATTAAAACTAGCTGTGCCCCGCGGTGTTACCCGCGGTAAAAAGGATAAAAAATAAGTTCGTTTTCTATTCCATTTTCCATTGGAAAGTTTCATGATAATCCATCCAGTAGTCTTTACGTGAAAGCACAATAAACATCCTTACATATCCAAACATTGGAGTATGGATAGAAGACCGCGACCGAGGAAACGTTCGCGTTGCTCAGCCAACAGTTTAAGTATTTTATTTTGTCGCGCGTAATTCTTTTTTCGTTATATTTCCTAAGATATTCATTTAAATTGCATGCTGTAAAGAGCAGTTATAATCTATATTAATTGCGTAAGCTAACTAAACTAGTTAATTAATTTGATAAAAAATATTACTATATACACATAAACAGCTTTTGAAACCACCCTATTGAATTAGAGATTTTTTTTGACATTATTATGGGTATAGCAGGTTTCCCTTAAAAGAAAGACATATGCCCTCGCGGACTTTTTTGGAGAACTATAGGTAACAAACAATTCCTCCATACATTAGTTTGTTGTACCTTACATAGATAAGGCAGCGTTTTCATTTATAGCTCCCGCGCGTCCGAATTTCTCGGCAAATTTAATCATATCTCATTCAATATACAGCAAACCCCAACAAATTATGCAAAAAAAGCCATCCTCTTGAACCATTCTAACTATTAAAAAAAACCGCATCAAGATTTGATGCGTATTTTTTGAAGATATAAGCTCACATAGGGACATACATACAAAAATAACGACTTTGTTTTATAAGAAGTGAAGAAGATACATAAGTGCAAGTAGGAATTAGAGATTTTAATATAAAATAGAGACCCACCAAAGTCACAACATTCTTCGAAATTAATTACGGAGTGTGACCAATTTCACATAAACATAAAGGTTACAAAATCGTTTATTTATCATTATTGGAAGATTATTAGATGAGCTAATCTAAGTTAGCCAGATAATATGTATTTATTACCTTTATGTCTTCTTGCGGTCTCTTGAGTACGTATTATAAAAGGATTTTTAGGTAGGTGTTGCTAATGTGCAACAAAAGTAAAAAGTAATAACGTCATTTTAAAGTACCTACAACTAACAAGTAAAGTAGATAAGTACTTTATTTATTAGTTTTCTTAGTGATTGCTGTGTTAGATAAGCTACTAACAGTCTAGATGCTCTTTTAGGTAACATGTGGGGAATATGTGCTAACGGCACGGAAGCCGTAGGTTGCGGTCGATCAGAGACATTCAGGAACTGCGCTGATGTCAGCGTGGTGACTAGCACTGGTGGTGTTCCGCCAGCGTTTGCCGGAGACCTTAGGAGAGACTATCCGTTCTTGCTCTACTACAGGGACTTGAGTATGCCCAAGAATGTATACCCATTAGTTGTCAGGTATGTCTACAATCAGAGTAAGTATATTGTATTTGTAATCAATATCTGTACTGAAATTGTATTATATTCTGTTTATTTAAGTGCCTACTTTATTTAGTAAATAATCTGAACGAGATTTTCTAGTTGTATGTAAAAACTTAAAAATTTATATCTTCAAACAAGTGGCGCCAAGGTTAAAAGTTTGAGAATTAATTTGAACAAAATAAGATAAATAAAATAAATGGGATAGTAATTGGAATAAATCTGAACATAGTCCCATTTACTTTGAATTAGTAAGTTTGCACTTGATTTTCTATTTCTTGTTTTTATGTTTGGTTAAATGGTGCACTTTACATTGCAACAAAAATAACTACCTACGAAGTCATTTTATTGTTGTTTTATGGAGTATGGACTCTACCTTAATTACCAATATTTTTATTTAGAGATTGTTTATTAAATAAACTTCTGTGTTTTTCTACCACTGTATTATTATATTTCACGTTTACTTGTATATGTTATTTGTGTATTTATGTATCGTGGCTTAATATTTTCAGAGGAAAACTGACGGATATGCGAAAGGCATCGTATATTATTAGGTAAAATATACATAAGAGTGAAATATATACTTATGTATGCATCTGATTAAAGAATAATGTATTATTGAAACGTTTTCTTTCAGCAATGATATTGATACAGAATCTGTGGCCGAATTAGTACCACGTATTATTAGGTATTAAATAATATTGTCCTTGTAATTTTTAAAGGTTTTGGATGACGACGTGGTGGTGTTTGTGAATAAAACTATGCATCCAATTTGTGTCGATAATTTGTAGAAAAGTTTTACATTTATTTTATGTGTCGTAACTAACATACTGTGTGTATCCAATATCCCTTTTGTAATATACCCTTGTAAAGTATTTTCGTGTAAAATAATTGTATGTTGTGACTAACAAAATTCCCCAATTTTACGATTGTAGAATATACCCTTTGTATTATACTGTCCTTACTCAAACAGGCATGTTTGTTTATATATAACTAATTTAAACAATATGTTTGTAATGTAAATCTGTGTTTGTGATAGGGAGAAGCGTATGTCGGTAATTATTGAATTAACCACCAATCCAAACATAACTTTATATTTTGATTTAATAAAACGAAATCAAAATTGTAATAGATATTTATCTGAAATAGATACACATGCCCATTTTGTCAGCTTGCTGGCAGCTACGGATGTTCAACGGAATGAAGAGGGAGTGTTTTTGTAGTTTTTGGTTCAAAGGTATTAGGAAGTTGCATTAATTAGGATAGACAAACTCTCTAAATCCAATCTTCATTTTTGGGGCTATGTGAGACTAATAACTGTTTCGTATTATAAGATTCGTACTTATATTTCCTCAGAGATCAAGTGTGTGTGCCGACTACAAAATATCGCACGTTCCCTGGTATGCTGAACTGGTGTCAAACGAACTGCTTGAGGTATCCACCTAACTGTCCTGAAGACTTGTGTACTTGTCCGTAAGTAATCTTTTCAACTTTTCAGATAGTTTATTGTATTTATATCTTAGTTTCTTGTTATTCTTCCATGTAGTTTCTTGTCTGTTCCTCTCCATAGGATTAACTTTTAGAACAGACGTCCAGCTTCTAACTTATTAAAAGAGCATGTTTATTTTGCCTATTTGAATAAATAAAACTTAGTATTTTACTTAGTATCTTAATAAATGCATAGCCTAGATACAGAATATCAAAGATACGTAAAAAGGTGTATTTCAAAATGTTTAATGGCCAACAATACACTAATAAGCTAGAATTCTATGGTGGCATTAGCTAAAACTGACATCAATAACGCAGAGGAAGATATTGCATTAGGTAGAGTATCACGGTCACCACCGTCGTGCTTTCGAAACAATATCTTAACGGAATTTTAAAAATTATTTTATCAGCTTCCAATATTGGGTTCAATATGAAATTTTTCAAATATTATTATGAACCGATGACAATACAATAAGTGAGTAATAGTAATTAAAAAAAAAAGCGTATTATTATTCAAGCGTATTTTTTAGTTAATGAACTAAATTATAGTGGAACAACGGAACGGTATTCCGAGGTCGTGGGTTCAAGTCCCACTCATGGTGATCATTTTTTCCACTATAATTTAAGTTTAAAAATTAAAAAGCATAGCAAGTCAATTGCAAAAATGTATAAACTAACGTATTTTTTAATTTTTAATAAACTTAACAATTTATTGTATTTATTCTAGAACTGAATGCGACGCAGTGGGAGAGCTGGAGGGTCACGCAGGCGCAGACGTGTACTGCATGGATCAGTGTATCGTGTACCCGCCGCATTGTCCAACCAAGCGCTGTCAATGTTACTGATCAATACCTTCCTTTTACACTGAATTACTTTCAAATACATTTTATTTTACTAAAAAGCTATTATAAAATATGTTATGTTACAACATACTCTACTCTAGAAATTCCAACAGAAAACTTTAAAAAAATTTGCCTACGGTTCGCTTCCCAGCGGCCGTATTATGAGCTTTTATTTACAGGCAGTTTACGCCGTGAAATGAACTGTCTGGCAAATTCGTATTATGAACAAATTATTAGACAGTCAGTTCGCTAAACCAGTCATACATTAATATGTTTAAGGAGAAGGTACAACTAAAAGTTAAAGTACTAACTAAAAATATTCAACTAAAAGTTTTATTTTTGCCATAATACCTAATTTAGCCATGCACGGCCTGCCTGGAACTTGAATGATTTTAAAAAGCTCATAATACCGCCGGCAGATGTTTGTAATTTTGTGATAAAAGCCACACTGTTAGTTCATGATTTTTATAGTCATAGCAGATTACTTTCCTAAATATAAAAAAATTATGTGGACGAACTTTGCTCCATCTAGAGGCCAACTTGCACTTGTCAATGCGAAATCATAAAAATGTATCTACTATTACCAAGTATTTGAAAGTAATTCACTTTTTATAAATATGTTATAGGTATATATTGTAATAATACTTGTATATTGGAAAATTTACTATGCTAGGATTTAAAAAAAAAATTAAGTTAAGCCCTCTCTTGTCAGAACTCATTTGACGAATGAGCGATTGACAATTTTTTTAACTCTGAGTTAACGTTATTCAGTTTTAGGCTAAGTTCACATGTAGCGCGCGTTAACGCAGGTCTACGCGTGATCAAATTTATAAAGAGTTCAGATAACAAGCGCTAACGTGCGTTGCGAGGAGCTGTCAGTCTGACTTGAGTCTGTATCGATAGAATTTAGAAAATGGACGTAGAAGAAACTATTATTTTGTGGTTATGTTATTAAAAAAAATATGGCAAAAGAAAACGCACACATTGGTTTCACCCAATTTTGAAAAAGATACCTAGTTTGTTTGCAACATTATATTCGAATCTGAGAGACAATGAATCTAAATTCTTTAATTACTTCAGAATGTCTATAATCATTCGACAATTTGTTTCAATTCATCCAGGACGATATAACCCTTTCCTTGGCCTTTGGCCTTTTCCTGACTTCGTCAATTAGTAAGTGGATGTCAATATCTGATTCACTCATTTTGAACTGAATACAAAACCAAGTCACAAAAAAACATGCAATTGCGATGGAAGCACAGAATAGTTATAAGATACGATGGAAGCGTGCGCTCATCTGAACAGTCAGCAGATGTTACATAGCATAGCAGTCAAAGCGCGAGTCAACGCGCGATCGCCCGCGTCTAGAGACTTTTTCTCTGAGCGCCGCGTGAACGCTCGCTGACGCGCGTTAACGCGCGCTCATGTGATCGGTTGTATGTAAATACTACGATGTCTAGTCGCGCGATTTGAAAACGCGCGTCAAAATGTTGTCATCTGAACATGGCCTTAGCTTAATTGCCTAATTCATTTGATTCGCGTTGATATTTGTCAATACCAGTTGTCAATACCATAAAAAGTTAATAATCATATTATGAATTGCGTTAATTGTTTTCTTATTATGTATGCGCCTTAATAAATTGTAAGTAGCTCAAAAGACTTGGTCGAAGGTTTAAAGTTGTGAAAATGTTATATTTTGACCTAGACAGAATAAAAAGTTTATTTACAATTTTAATCATGATGTAAATCTATAACTCCCAAACTACTTAAGAAAAAGATAAAAGTCCGTACTTAATTATGTTGACTTTATTGAATACATACTTTCTATATATTGTATCCTGTGATCTTATCTCGTCGTTTACTCAATTAGTAGTACTCTACTTTTAGAAAAATATTTATATATATTCTTTGAACCTATTTCTTTTATACCTAATCTAATTGTGTATATAAGTACCGAAATTTTTTATTATGATTATGTAATAATGTATATATATCTATATTGCTTGAATTGTACAGTTTGTTAGAATACTATTAAAACGCGACTTTGACTACTTACTTAATGCGGAATAGCAGAAATGGAGATTTTGCGGAAGATTGTACATTCCTGCTCAATTTTTAAATAAATGTTGCCATATTTTAATAGCGCAAGCACGTTTCGGAAATTTTGTATTTCCTCCGTGAAAATTGTTTCTATATTTTTTAAAATTTTTTGTAAAATAAAATATTATGAATACAAGGTTGTTTTAAATTTTACTCTCCCTCTATTTTTGCTTTGATTAAAGTTGGTACCGCCTGGTGCGTTTATCAAAAGAAAATAACAAATAAATTCACTAGTAGAATTTGTAAATAATTAAGATAACAATGAAATACATTGTTAATTGTGTAATCAAGTATAATACCAATTATAAATTATTACCAAGAACACACCTTTTAAAAGTGAATCACGGACTTATGTAAATAATATATTTCGCCAGGATCTCATGTCTCCCAGAAATATTTCGTGTTAAGATTTTTCGGCTTGGGAGGGAATTTACAATTTAAATAGTTACACAATTCTACCGGTAATGCTGATGATGCCGGTGTCAGCTACTATCAGTCTTTGTATAAACGCTAGCGAAAATTTCATGGGCTTGTTAGATTTTTGAAATATGTAGAAAGTTCTTGTCAGTATTTAGGTACGTACGCACTTCATTTTAATATATACATATACAATTTATTTAATTTTAATAAAATGTACCTACCTAACTTACATACTTTATTTAACACAGCTGAGGAAATTAAAATTCCCGCGCATTGTAATCTGCGTTCCGTTTTCATACTGTAATGTAACGGTTGCGTAAACTCTTTTTAGGTACCGTTGTGTGAATAGTTTTTAAAAAAATAAGTTACTAATAAAGTGTGCACTAAATATTTCTGTTTTAAATAATATGATTTGCTCATTAAGTGGCTGCTAATAATGAAAAGTAAATAAAGAAAATATAAATTAGGTTAAATTGTATACGTGAAATGAAACTTAAGCAAATGACATTGACGTGACGTAAATATTGACGGCGCATATCGGTCGATCACAGTGCGAATGCGATTTGATTTGAAAACAAAAATATTTTATAATTAAATCAAAAGAAAATTATTGTAGTAACACGATGAGTGATTTGCTAGATGATGATTTGGAATTCCGAGGCGGTACATTGCAGTTATCAACGGAAACAGTGATACCAGAGACTTCGGAAACTAATCTCGATGTTGCTCCGGAAAATTCAGGTAGAAGAAAATCCCCGAGTAATACTAACCCTTCGGTGTTGTCTGGTGCTGATTCTTTGACATCTTCCGCGTCCTCTTTTGCCGGTATTATATTTATAATTATACATTTTATGGTTCTATCCATTCATCTATCAGTAGGTATAACTAGTACTTATTTTAGATGTTTCCTTATCAATCTCCTGCTTAGAATAGAATATAGCATGCAAAACTACATATTGCACACTAAAACGCTATTAACGCAGTAAAAAAATCTCACCTAAATATAACTGTTAAGCCCTTAACACTTGTAAAGTATTTTTATTTACTTTAATAACAGAACCGGGGACAGAAGAACAAAGAAATAATACATCTGAACAAGCTGCTGAGACCCAAGTGTTCCCTCGGTATGATGTGCCATTTGACAAAGAGAATATCAAGGATTTCTTTACTTTCCGCAAAGGTGTAGTTGAGACAGCTATCCAGGAATGCATCACTGGATTACTCTTCCCTGAAGATGGAGAGTACTTGGGCTCCTGGTTACTAACAGAGTATGTGCTTTTATTTATAACTAATACAATAACATAAAATTAAGCTAAAATAATGAAAAATATAATGTTTTAAATGATCTTGTTCTATCTGTTCTGATATAATAATAGTCAATTCTGTCCCTCTGAGATGAAACTACTAGGAGGTTTGGAAATCTCTATAAATATGTTAATAATGGTTCTAAAAGAACTGAAATTAGCTTATTTGTCATTAATCAAACATAGGTATTCATTCAGATAACTAGGCAAAAAGTGTTAAATCAAAATTATAAATATTCATATAAATGAGTAAATCAAAATCAAATCAAATATCTGAGATATTTACAATATATTTGGGTTGGGTATCTATATTATTTAGCCTAAATTAGTGCTGCCACCTAGCATGACAATTCAATTATTTTTTATACATTATATAATGTATAAAAAATAATTGAATTGTCAAACTATGTGACTACAATAGAATGTCAATTATCCTCCCATTTAGTTATTGGTACCTATTTGTGTCTTGTATTTTATGTGTTATTCTAAAATAAAATTTCAATAAGGAAAATTGTTTCATCATATTTTTCAGAATAACACTGTGGGACAATGAAAAAGAGAGGATTGTGTTGCTCACATCACGGTTAGTCATGACTATAAAGTATGATTTCATAGCCATGAAGCAGCTGGACTTCAAAAAGACATACTTGGATGACCTGGACACCATAGTAATTGGAGAACTAGTATATCCACCTTCATCTTTAGTACCGTAAGTATTTGTGAAAGTATGTGTATATTGAAATTGTAGTGTACTGAGATATTAATGTACCAATTCAAAATTAAGGTATTTTAATATCATATCCTCCTAAAGCGAAAGTTTCTAGGCCCAAACCAAGGCTTCAATTATACAGAAAAGGAATAGCATGCCTTACATTCTGAGGGCCAAATCAACAGGAGTGCTGTTTTCTCTAACAAATATACTGCCGCATGGTGCCGAGGTAACACAACAAGCACACTATATAACGACTATATGTATGAGCCTTGCTCTCGTACACTCGGGCACTGGCAACTGTTGGTGGATTAATGCTCTAAGCTAGCATTGTACTGCTAGCTAAGTTTTGACAAGACTGAAAAGAAATACTATCATAGGGTATAGAATGAAAGTCGTTCTGGCAGTAAAGCACCTGTGCTTAATATGCCCTGTACGAGGCACGGCGTCATTTAGATTAAAACTGCAATAGCAACCGGCGTGGTGCATTGTGCATGGTTTCCAATAAGGCGTCTTACTGTTTTACGGTAGAAACCAACTTGTGACGTCATCTTGCTATGACCAAAAGTTCCACGTCCACTACAATGTCACACAATTACGAGTGTGTTATGAGACTATAGTTATTAGGGTTATATTATGTCGTATTCTATATCAGTCAGGATGAATATTGCTAGTTATAGGCTATTAAATGTACTGTTGTCTAGGTATATCCACGTCAGAGGTTGTAATATGTAATGTAACTCTTGGTTATTGAAATAAAACACATCATAGATTCATTTACCATTGTGTAATCTTTTATACTACCGTTGGTTCGGAAATGTTCATCAATTGGGAAGAACCAACAAGAAACCCAATTGACTTACTGTTTTATATAAATACGATACGATACAATATCATTATTATAATTGCCATAATGTCCCAGCAAGTACATAGTGTCACTATGTATTGTAATATTACTGTAGAGTCACTTAAAATAATATAAAGTCTTACACGTCATGTACTTACCGGAATTATCCAACAATAATGTAATATTGACACAATCACAAAACACTCCATGATTAACTATAATTAACACCACTTACTAACAATAGTACTAATATAAATATTTTGTAGAGAGAGTAACGTGTGACCTATCGGACAGCACGACACACTGCAGACTGCCCCTCTTCAACGTTAGCGGCTTGTTTTTATAATGTAATCCCCGCTTGAGTTGCAAAGCAAGACTACCCCCACATATTAGAAAATTACGTTGATGTTCCTATTTTAGTTTGTTTTTATGATTTGTCATCAATAGTACGATTATTTTACAAAATTATATCCCTAAATTAAATAATACTTATTTAATTTACACTAATATTGTAACACGGCCATACTGACAAATACTTCGTCCCCGAAGTATCCATCATTACAATGGCATAAAAATATTCATTATATCATAAATTCATATCATATTTCAATAACATTTTCTTTTTGGATCTTTAAAATCATTAAATTTTGAGCGATGCTAGACAATGTCGAATAGTTTTTCAAATTAGTACAATTGAGCTAAAATGTATCAAGATACTGTAGATATCATACATAACCTTATGTTCCAAAGTATAAGTCACTATAGTTATTATTAATAAGTATTTTTTTTTTAATTTGAATTATTATGAATATTCTTCACTATTAATACCACCAAGACAATTTTTACAACTGTTTAATAAATACAAAGAGTGACTTGATTGCCAAAACCGTTTTCTAGATATGTTCTACGTATGTTTGGTTGTAGGCAATGTACTTTTAGTATTAATCCTGAAACAGGGATAAATTTGCACATTTATAAGTTATATTGGACCTATTTAGCCATTGAAAAACCATATCGGACGTGTCGGGTCACACCAACTTAGTACAACAATAATTGTAATAATTCTCACTAACTTCCAATAAATGATCATAGTTATACCTACAAACTATATCAAAGTCATCATTAGTTAACCATAAAAGTAAAGTTTTAAGTTCATTATAGATCCTAGTCATGAATACACTTCGTAACCGAGTAATTTTTATCGATAAATAATACATCCTTTTAATTTTCAATTGGCATTGTTCATCAGTCCCCAAAAAACTTTTTACTTATCATTACCTAAAAGTACTGTAGAATTTGAAGGCATTTTCCATTGAGAGTTATGTTAACCTTCATCATAATATGAAACTTTTTAACTTTACTTAGAAGTGTCGACCGTTGGAGATACTTAAAATAGTCTTCATTTTCATTTAAAAAGAAACATAAAAACTGGATTACAAGAATTATGAACAATCCCAATTGTAACAACGAACATGTTTTTGTTATCATCACAGTCACAAATATAGTAATCATTATAGTATTCATCATAATACTAATCATAAATCTTACATTAGTCTTATAATAAAGTCTCACTGTATGCGGCTAGACACCCGCTGTCAGAGTTACTCAAACACTCGCATTAGTGACAGCCGGATACAGTAAAGACAAAAATATAGATAATTATCATTATAATACTTATAGTAGTAAAGACAAATCATCATCATATAATCATCATCATCGTAAGATACACAATGGTAAAGTCTCACTGTATGCGGCTAGACACCCGCTGTCAGAGTTGCTCAAACACCCGCGTCAGTGTCAGCCGGACACAGTAAAGACAAAGCCTTAATCATCGTTATGATATCCACGGCCGTCATAATATTCCTAACAGTCATATCAAAACAGTCATGATGTTATTATATATCGGTATTAAAAAGTACTAGTGATCAAAAATAGCTTCAATAGTAATAAAGTCTGTCAGTAGTTATAATTTAAAAACTGTTATAACGCTATAATAAGTTTGTTAAAACGCTTCTTACAGTGAATGTAATATGTCTATAGGTACCCATGTTTCAGATAATCATGATGATGCCACCAATAACCATTAAGGTCCACAATTCATGTTATGAATAACATTAAATTATTACAGTATCCCGTAACATCCTTTATCCACTGATAAAGTATGACGATGATGAATAACCACAGTACAGTACACCAAAACGTACACAATTGTTATAATTTTTATAGACTCCTAAGAATATTTAGTAATGTTTGCAACAAACATTATCGTAACGTATTGTATTTTATTTCTTTTATGACTATCATAGCAAAAAGATCAAAGTTATAACCCAAAGGATTTTTTTTTTTACTACAACCATGTAGCAGACAAAAAGGCACAGTTTTCTTTAGTACTTAGATTTCCACCTATTGTATTTTTATAGTATGATAATCCGATAACTACACTGATTAGATAATAAAAAATATATGAACTGAAAAAGAAGAAGGCCTGAGCCTAAACTGTTGATTTAATCCCATTCATGTTCATGACATTGTTACACCTCTGTAAACCTAGCAAAAACTACCACTACAAGAATAATAAATGAATGTTCATAAATATTAAGCCCAAAAATACAGTACACGTACAACTCCTTCCTTGGACTGTTTTTATCATGAACTTTATTGGAAAAGTATTATTTACTAGTGTCTGCAGCAATATATACCTAGACTTATCAGAATAAATCATATAAGTTTATGTCTGTAGAACAATAACTTGAATGACCGGACAAAGCAACATTAGTTGATCACAATTTAATTCATAAATCATCGGTGACACCCGACTACCATCAGTGATGTAGTATCTTTACGGAACCTATTTTTTTGTAATCGGTGGTTCTGACTAACGTCTATACAGAAATATCAAACCAATATCCTAATATCACACTTATACTAGTGCTCTACTACGGGACTATCATCTGTGCTATATTTACAAAAGAAAAGCATCATATGTATTCCATCCGTATTCAGGTACCCATAACACAAGCACTATAAGCCTACCTTGGGACCGGAGGACGTTGTGTGAAATGACCACGAATATTTATCACCTTTTTATTACTAGTTGTACTGCACAAAACAAAAGTAAATAAATATATGTAGTAGCGACATTATTGTATTAGGATGTAAAATGGGTTGGGATGGGTTATAAAATATATATAAATACTAGCTGACCCGGCAAACGTTGTTTTGCCATAGTAAAAAAAGTTTGAAAAATAGATGTTGGCCGATTCTCAGACCTGCTGAATATGTATGTAAAATTTCATAAACATCGGTCTAGCCGTTTCGGAGGAGTACGGTAACTAACACTGTGACACGTGAATTTTATATATTAGATATAGATAAACTGTACTGATAAACTGAACAAATTAATGGAACAACGCTGTCTCGTACTGTCTACCAGGATCTAAAACGAATAGAAATAAAACATTCCTATAACAAATTCACACAGTGCCACTAAAATCTTGGTGCCCTACCACACCTCGTGTGGGTTGTCTAGTATTCCTAGGTCTATCTATGTTTCAAATTGGAACAACTATAAAATGTAAACTTCTAAAAATCCGACTGTCGTAGATGATAATCCTTTTAAAATAAATACCAGTGTATTACTAAACGTTCCAGCCGTTTGCTTTTTTTTTTTTTAAACTGTTATAGTTCTGTTTTTATATGTATTAAGACCCATTGATTAAGTTACTTGGATATACTACGTTTGTCCACTCATGACTCACATCATAATACACTATAAAAGCGAATGTGACAAAGATATCTCCTGAAGTCCATAATGACAGTTTATGGAGGAGAGTTTTCTACATAATAGTTACTTATCGTTTTGTACCAACATTACAAGATACTGTGAAATACAGTTACATCATTTTAATCAAATTGATTTCTTCTTAAAAATACTTTAAACATTTTTACATTTTAGAAACTCATTAAACAAGTCCCAAAGATATTTATTGTATCAAGTAGTTTTAAAAATCTTAAATTTTGTAATCCTCTCACTATGGAATAGTACAATTAATAATATTATCTACTATGTTCCTTATCGTTGAATAACTAAAGATTCATTTTAAACTACTACACAGATATGTAATAGTCTGACTTTTTTTTAATTTTGTGGTAATATTGTAACTATTAGATTGTTTTTAAATACATAACATAGTCTTGTGGTTCCACACTTGTATTTGAAATTCAATTTAGGCACATTGAAATTACAGAATCAATTATAACTATAAGAATTATCACATACCAAAATCTATCCTTTTAGCCGTTTGGTCATCCTGTTTATACTAATTTGTTTCTCATATCTTGCCGCATGATATTACAGAGCTTCTCATACCTTGACCTCCTTTTGCTGCTTTGTTATCCTGATGTAGTTAAGTTTAAAATCCACTAGGCTGTAGTTACTTAATGGTACCTTTATAGTTTTCCTGTTTCTTGTGATTATCACATTGTAGTTGTGTAATCTTCTTTATATTAAAGTCACTGAAAACTTGCAAAAAATTGTGTTAACAAGGCGTTACGTTCAGATCAGGTTCATATCCCACTTCTGATGTTATGAGACTATAGTTATTAGGGTTATATTATGTCGTATTCTATATCAGTCAGGATGAATATTGCTAGTTATAGGCTATTAAATGTACTGTTGTCTAGGTATATCCACGTCAGAGGTTGTAATATGTAATGTAACTCTTGGTTATTGAAATAAAACACATCATAGATTCATTTACCATTGTGTAATCTTTTATACTACCGTTGGTTCGGAAATGTTCATCAATTGGGAAGAACCAACAAGAAACCCAATTGACTTACTGTTTTATATAAATACGATACGATACAATATCATTATTATAATTGCCATAATGTCCCAGCAAGTACATAGTGTCACTATGTATTGTAATATTACTGTAGAGTCACTTAAAATAATATAAAGTCTTACACGTCATGTACTTACCGGAATTATCCAACAATAATGTAATATTGACACAATCACAAAACACTCCATGATTAACTATAATTAACACCACTTACTAACAATAGTACTAATATAAATATTTTGTAGAGAGAGTAACGTGTGACCTATCGGACAGCACGACACACTGCAGACTGCCCCTCTTCAACGTTAGCGGCTTGTTTTTATAATGTAATCCCCGCTTGAGTTGCAAAGCAAGACTACCCCCACATATTAGAAAATTACGTTGATGTTCCTATTTTAGTTTGTTTTTATGATTTGTCATCAATAGTACGATTATTTTACAAAATTATATCCCTAAATTAAATAATACTTATTTAATTTACACTAATATTGTAACAAGTGCATACCGTATTAAGTATTTAAGATGTTTGTGTTACTATAATTCGTGAGGTTTTTTTTCTCCTTCTGCCCTACCGGTACATGGTGGTACCTTGACTGTAAGGGTCATGACCCGGCGAGGGTAGGCCCCCTTCTCTCATTCGCCAGTGTTATTTTTGACTACATAGAATATAAAAACCGGATAGTTTGTGTACTAACTAGCATGTAACGTTAGTTTCTAATAAATATAACTTGGTGCTCAGTCGTCTAAATGGTTTTGCATCTGGAGTGACGACAGTGGTGAAAGACTGCGTGATAGACAGATTGTGCCGTCGACCTACACCTGAAGACCTCGATCATCACACCAGTAAACTGTTCGATCCCAAGTATTTTGAACCTAGGTACTTTCAGTTGCTGTAGGATACACTGATTTTAATTTTGCTAGCTTCTTTTATTAAATTTTTTTACTTAGTGCTTACTTATTATGCTATAAATTCAGACTAAATAAATAATGAAAGACGGAGCGTTATAACCAACATTAGTGACGTGAAAAAATTATATATTCATGTACCATACTTATGATTAGTTACAAGTACATTAATTTTTCGATGTATAAAATTGAATTTTTAAATTACTAGCTGTACAGATTATTCAAAAAAGCAAACTCTTGAACCACTTTATCTTTTGAAAACCGCATTAAAATCCGTTGCGTAGTTATAAAGTTATAAGGCTATAAGCTCACATAGGGACATACATACAAGAATAACGATTTTGTTTTATAATAAGTAAAGATAACACACGTAAAATACGACTCTTTTTGGAGTTGGGAGTGTTATTTAGTAACCCCATAATTTTTTTTTACTCAAAAATATTCCAGTATCCGCTTTATGAAACCACGTTTAACAGATCGAGAAGTACGTAATTTATAGAGTTTAAACAATCACAGCACGTTTCTGAACATTTGAAAATCAGGTGTTTTGCCTCTTAAGGGCCTACATCAATATTATCGTCGACATGTACATATTAACACAGCTAGTAGATGTAGAAAATTAAGAATTAGGGATATTTTTTTTATTTACGCAAAATCTACTAAATATATTTTAATTCTGATTGTGTAATTAACAACATGCTATAAACAATTTACAATTAAAAACTAAAATTTAAAAACAAAATATGTACCGTACTTTTAAAATAAATTAAATTAAAATTACATTTATTATATACTTAAAAACTAGGCATCAAAATACTCCTCCCCATCGCTGTCGACCGGAAGTGTGCCCAGAAGGCTGGCGGCATTGCCATGTTGGATGGCAATGCTTATTTTTTGAACGAAATAAAGGCCAGCCTTCTGGTCACGAGAGGCGTCGATCAGTCGGCCCGCTAAATCTTTATAAAGATTCCGGGCACTGGGGCCCCACGACCCTAATGTTTCGACCCCAAACGGTGCAAATATATAATCCCCTATGAGATTATTATACTTGCGCCGCTTGAGAATCTCCGCGGAGGCAGCAGCAGCACCGGCCGCACACCCGGTGCTTGGAAGATGTGATGGCGCAAGGGTGTCGACGCAAGTGGCGTCCCACACCAAAGGCCTATCCATCTTCCAAGGTAACAGGGACATACCATCTGGTCTCTTCCCATCGTCACGTACCAAGCCATTGGGTTCTAGCACGGCTGGTACACCGGCGGTGACAAGAGCCCGACGGATAATGTCGTTTATACTTGCATGTCGGGATATGCGTCCGGAACTTTAATAACGAACTTTAACGTCTTGAACTTTCCGGAACTTTCTGTCTTTTTTTATTCTGATTTACGTGTTTCTATATATAATAGTTACTTATGTTTTTAAAGTTATTTCATTAGTTAATACGCGATAATAGACCGACAAATGAAAAAAATAAAAAATGAGAGAGGTTGTTTCGCTAAGATTTTCTATCGAGAAAACTTTTTTCAATCGCGTTTCTGAGTTTATGCGATCCTAGATCATATATTGAAAAAACATATACTTAAAAATTAGAGCTCTAGCCATTCAATCTAAAGAAACAATAAAAACTTCGTACGTAGAAAAATGCACGAAGCTATTTTGGTATCCTCTTAAATAGGCTTCATTGAATGTATTATACCGTTTCTTTCGGTAAACGCTTCATGTGAAAATATTATTTGTACCATAAGTAAGCGCGTGAATATTTGTTTCCACTCATGGAACACAGTTTTAGAAGGCTTCACTGCCATTGTTTGCGCTCCGTCTTTTTTTATTTACATAGTCTGACTTTGTTAGATACGTGAGACAATCAATAATTTAAAATGATACACATGTTTCTTTTTTTTTTAGTATGTTAGTAGTTAGTTTTATATTATTATCACAAGAGAATAAGTAGATACTAAACTGTGACGAAAAATAAGTTCGAAAATAAATATCCAGACTTCGAAAGGGATATTCAGAGGCGTATTTAAAAAAATAGCGCCCCGGGCCATTTGATTTGACGCCCAAGGCCAATTTAATTAGCCGCCCTGTATCTCTGCATTGTGTTTCTGTCTTATTAATGTTTTAAATGGCCCGCCATTTGATTTGACGCCCAAGGCCAATTTAATTAGCCGCCCTGTATATTAATAGAGATAGAGCAAAATTTTAAACTTGAAGGCTTTCGCCGCCCTTATTAGGCTGGCCGTCCCGGGCCATGGCTGCTATGGCCCTAGGGTAAATACGCCCCTGGGAATAATATAAAAAAAATTTATAAACCTAAATGGACAAAGTCCTTGTGCTTCGATATATGCTGTAAAACATAACTTCTGTTTTACTGCAATAAATAGATTATTATTGTTCTATGAGAAATATCTCTGCATTGTGTTTCTGTCTTATTAATGTTTTGTCATTGCTTGTCGGCATCTAAGCTTAATAGAAACTTAGAATGTCATTGTTAGCATTTTTCTTGTAGGCATTGGTATGATCATATACTTTATTTCATTAATATTTATTGCGCTAAATGTAATACAGATCTAGGGTAAGTATAAATATAATAGTTATACATTATCTAATGCTTGCTACACATCACGAATAATCTCCAAAGATTTATGAGGACACGATCGATGTGTGCGTGTCGGTTTTTACAGACATATCCCAGCGATATATCGTTACGCGTGTAGCAGGCATAAAGGTAGTCATGTGCTAGGAGCAGAGCTATGAATCTATATTACCTATACTAATGTGATATAGCTGAAGAGTTTGTTTGTTTGAACGCTCTAATCTCAGGAATTACTGGCCTGATTTGAAAAATTCTTTCAGTGTTGGATAGTAAATTTATCGAGGAATTCTTTAAGCTATATATGACGGGCGTCGTGGTCTAGTGGTTGATATAACGGACTGCTGTTCATGAGGTCTCTGGTTCGATTCCCGCTTGGGACGATCATTTGTGCGATGTTTATAATTGTCATACAAATGTTTGTACTGCGTCTGGGTGTGTTTCTATGTATGATAAGTATGTATTTACAAAATAAAAGTAGTTTATGTATTCTATCCGTATTCTGGTACCCATAACACAAGCATGTAAGCTTAGCTTGGGACCAGAGGACGTTGTGTGTAATGTCCTTGAATATTTATATTTATTTATTTTTATATAACATCACGCTGTGACCTACAGGAGGGAAGCAGCAGTAAAAAATTTCACAAAAACGGGGAATATTTTCTGAATTTCACGTGTACGCGGGCAACATAATATAATATGACATAAACTTTCAGGTGTTTGCATCAAGGCCTGCGTCCAATCTATAGTTATGGGTACTATTCAGCAATATATGTATATTACCACTAGCTGTCCCGGCAAACGTTGTTTTGCCATACTAAAAAAAAATGGTTTGAAAAATAGATGTTGGCCGATTCTCCGACCTACTGAATATGCATGTAAAATTTCATAAAACTCGGTCAAGTCGTTTCGGAGGAGTACGGTTACTAACACTGTGACACGTGAATTTTATATATAAGATTTATTTACTTAAGTGAAAAGATTGTTAGATGTTTTGAAACATACTAATTATACAAAGAAATTAATTAATGAAAGTGTAGTGCCATTCACTTGACTCGACAAAGAGTACTGAAAACATATTTTTACTAACATTATATGAGTAGTGTTGGCTTTCTATTAAACATTTTTAATATAAAACTTAATACGTCTTGCAAAAAAAATTTAAATGTTTGTATTTTTGCTATCTAACTTGTGGGTTGAAAGTGATAAATATAATAGCATCTTTGTTAGATATTGCACAAGATATAGACACTATGTATTCTACATAGAAGCCTTCCATCAGAAATTCATTATTTATCAGGGATTCAAATACAGAAACTAATCTCAATATTATACGGAAAAGCCTTTTATTTTCAATCATTTAACGTTATTTATTTCGGAACTGAACAATTTATTTATGATTTTGGAATGTTTTTATAATTTATAAATGCACTAGGTGTATCCGGCGACTTCGTAGGCGTGGAATTTGAATATTTTGCCCGTTTTTGTAACATTTTTCACTAATGCTTAGTTTGGTCGCAGCGTTATGTTATATAGCCTATAGCTTGCCTCAATAAATGTATTATCCAGCACTGAAAGAATTTTTCAAATCGGACCAGTGGTACCTGAGATTAGCGCGTTCAAAACCCTCTTCAATTTTATAATTTTAGTATAGCTTTTGTTCTATTTCTTTAATTTCGAATTAAATAAAAATATTGCGTTTTATAGGTCCAATCTAAAAAGATTCTGTATATCTATATGTCTTTTAACAGGGAAAGGCACCTAAAAGGGGTTCGTCTGATGTGGAACAAAGGAGAGCCGCTACCATTGAAGACAGTGTGGAATCCATTCAGTCAGGATGTACCATTCCTCACATTTACATCTCACCCTATCTTCTGGCATAAAGGTATAATTTTAATAACATGTTAATTTCTTTTTATAAATAAATGTCGTTGAATTTCATTGATAGAAATCAACAACAACATTTTACTACCCCGATTTTTAGGGTTACCTAACTTCACTGTCTATCTGTCGGTCAATCACCAGGCGGTATCTCAGAAACGGTGATTGAGAGTATAGCTAAGGAGTTAAAAATTTCACCGTGTATGTTTGTATATATGTTGGTTGATGCAATAATAACAAATACTAAAAATCAGAATGCATTAAACATTTAAGTGGCCTCCCAAACAACAAACTTTTTTAGTGTAATTTGATGATACTTTTAGACGGTACGATTATGACGGTTTGACCAATTTATTATGATAATAACGATACTGAAACCTTCAAGGGCGAATCTTATACTTGGCCAGTTTTATGGTCATTTCGACGCAGGGTTCCCTATAAAAATCAGTAACTTAGTTTCAGATGGTGGCACACCGGTAGAAGAAAAATCAACTTATGATATGGAAACGTTTGCTTCAAGACTTCAGAGAGCTATAGAAACTATGAGTTCTTCTGCTTGTTGTATACACCACTCTCCTATAGTCATACAAAGTTACGTAGGTGTGACGTCACTACTTCATAACAAAACTGGCATGGGATTCTTCAAAGTTAGAGGGAAATTTAGCTTCTAAATTATAGATGACTATGATCTAAAAAGATTCAAATTGAATATTGATCTCCGCGGATGCAGTGTTCACAGATTTATCAAATGTATTGTCTATGGCTATCACTCAGCCGGCTTGTAGCCACTTTCTATGCCGTTCAAATAAGAATAGGATTGACCCCGCGCCATGTTGTGACGTCTTAGTTGTCTATTTGAACAATTTTGGTAGGGTCAGCAAAACAAGACATTTTATAATATAATTTATCTATCACTTTGTCGATATCGTTTACAAATTTTCGAGCAATTAGCTTTGTTGGTGTTTTTAATTAAAAACACTAACAAATAACGACAAGTTCAAAATAAAATCACTAACAAACAAAAACAATGAGAAATAACAACAAATTTATTTTTTTAACGGGTATCCGGTTAGGTAACCACATAATTAACAGAATTTTAAATTAAATGCCTTATAATTCATATACTCGACAAGGCACACCAACAACAGCAAAATGGCGGTTGGCAATTCAACTTAATATTATACTACCCAATAACGAAATTAGTGAAAGAAAATAGTATTTCTTTTTTAATAATATTATTACTATTATTACTAAATTATTTAAGACCTTTTTCGCTTCAAATTACTAAGTTTAGGTAAAAGAAAAAAATTAACATTATTGTTACGCAAATAAAGTTACGTTGCTGACAATACTTTTCTAATCACTTTTGACAACTAGAGGTCATTGGCAATCCTATTTTCAGTTGAAACGTGTAATACATATTTATGTGTGCGTGAAAATGTATCTATGTGTGTCTATGATACAGGCTATGCGTCATATGAAAAGTCATTATTCTATAAAGTACGATTAAGCCAGGCTAAAGTTAATTGTCAATCTGGTATGTCTGTGGCCTTGTTGAGATTGTTTCGACTGTTGTAATGGTGCCGATTTTTTAACATTTCACCCAACATCCTTTAGTCCCAAATTAAGCTATTTCGGTTCTTATTATGAACCGATACGGGACTAGATTATTGAAATTGTAACAGTAATTTATTAATTTTTACAATTGACTTGCTATGCTTAATAAAAGTCGATCGATTGAGTTGTACATACTGCTCGATAGATGGCGGTGTACAAAAGCATCGATGCAATTTATAACTTTAATTGAGAAACATTGAAAGGTACACCGAGGTCGTGAGTTCAAGTCCAGTATATATGTAATTAATTATGTAAATAACAGAATCGGCACTAGAATATAACAATAGATAGACGACAAAGGCTGGAATGATGTTGTTTGTAAGATATTTAATATAAGACATTTTGTTATAGTTGTTATTGTGTCTAATATTGTATTTAACTTCGCTTAAACTTAATTGTTCATTTATCGATATTTATCGACATGCCTGGTTCAACTCGGGCACAACTTCGGGACATATAATCTGGGGTAAAAATCCTTTCATTCTTTCTTCAGCCCAATAACGACCCACTATTTGGCACGGGTCTTCTCCACTTTCGAAGGGATTATGGTCTACTGTGCTGCGCTGACCAAGCGTGTCGGCACAGGGTTTATTTTCCAGGTTTCCGTGTCATAAAGAGGATGTTATTTGTGTACAATATTCCTAAGCTATATTTTACAGCACCCTAGGAAGGAAAAGGTGTGGTGACACTTGTATTCTTAATCCATCATCACACGGACAACACCTAATAATATTTGAAATATACTTTTTTTTATTACTCTATAATAACATTTGCTTGATATTTTTAAATAACAATATAATTAGAGTATTTTTACAATAGATATGGTGTCTAGATTCCACATTAGCTAAAAAATCTTCGTCTACAGAAGTCTTTTGGACCATGTAGATATCTTAGTCACTTATACTTGTCTGACATATCAAAATGATTTATTTGTAGTGTGAATAGTATAAAAATAACTCGTTATTTCTGCCTAAGTATCTATTATCATTATCATCATAATACCGTCATGCCTTTTTCGCAATGGCGTCGGCAGAAACTATAGAGCGCTATCAGCTAACATCCAACTACACTTCTGTTAAAAAAGTCCTGAGTATATATACCTATTATTCATATACGTGACTTTAAGGGCACTTATATCATCATATCATCGTCGCGCCTTTTTCCCATGAGGGTAGGCAGAGACTATGAAGCTCCATCTGCTACGATCTCATACATTTAGTTATACATTCAAGACGCTTGTAAGTGCTACGATAAATGCTCTAAAAATATGAAAGAACAATGCCCAACGTAATCTTTACTTATTATAAAATAAACTCGTTATTTTTAACACGCTTATATTAGTTTGGGACGTATCTATCAATGTACTAATCTATGTAACGGAAACTTTGAAAATGTTTTTCACCCACTTACAGTTGTCGTATTAATCAAAAAATTTTTGAACGTGTTTTTTAGCTTTTGAACTTAGCAAATTATTGTATGTATGTCCCTACGTGAACTTATATCTTCAAAACTACCCAGCGGGTTTTGATGCGGTTTCCTTTAATAGTTAGAGTGGTTCAAGAGGGTGGTTTTTTGTTATTTAATTTGTTAATGTTTCCTGCTCATTGGGGGAGTGAGGGGGGGGTCCAAATAATTGGGATTGTTCATAATTTTTGACCTGCTGTTTTTATATTTTTATTACAAAATATAGACTATTTTAAGCAACTAATTTCAATATTATTGAAATATTCACTATACAGAATTTTTTTAAAATACTTCAAGATATTATTTTAAATGTTGTGTCGTCATCGTTGTACGCAATCTGTATATCGCTTTTTCCTAATAGTCTTAAGACAGATTGCATTATATCTTTTGAAAGTTGCCAAGTTGATATAATAGACCAATTTCAACTCAACCACAGAGTGCAATCCAAAGTGAATCCCTAAGAACGCCTTAATATTTAAGTCCTTCATTTCAAGGGCAAATAGAGATCATTTGCTTTTTTTTGGAAAAATAATCGTTAATATAGCAAATTTTCCGAAAAAAACCAATGGATCATGATCAGAAACTCTATTCCCCGAAATATAAATTTAATTATAAACGTGGGTAAAAGCGAGGGCATTAGCTATGTACATATAACACACACAAGGCAAGTAGAAACGGAGAAATCTAGCTGACAAAAGTAACTCATAATATACAGGAAAACTAAATAAAAATATTTATCTTATTCACAATAAATTTTAAATTATGTCAATGCAAAGGAAATATGGATAAAACGTTTTTATCATAAATATACTTGGTATTTATATCGTGTGGATGTAAATATTCGATGTACTGTATTGGCTATTTTATCTTTTATTAGGTTCGTTCGTATCTATTTATTTATTGCTTTATGCACAAACAACGTGTAAAAAGACGGACTTAATGCCTAAGGCATGCTGTACCAGGCAACCTTAGGCGTGTACAAAGAATAAAAATGGCCTATGTATGTATCGGAATCATTGAAAGTGATTTTCACCAACTTGCAATAATCGGATTATTGATTTTTAAGTGTTTTTTTAGTTTTTAGCAAATTATTTTTATATTCTCACCCTATATTAAGTCTACTATATCATGGTGGCTAGGGGTATTGGCATAGGATTCAGTTTCAAGTTTTCCGTCTGTCACAGATATCATCTGCTTATAATAATGTACCTTAGCTCTCACTGCAGCCTGAGGAGGAAATGGAGTGATGACACTTGTATTAATATAAATTTAATTTAATGAGGACAAAAATATCCGCTTATGTTGTCCCTTAGTTGTCTGTTATCGTAGCCTGAAGAGGAAATGGAGTGATGACACTTGATATAATAACTGTATAAAGCAAAAGACGAAGAATAACTTTAGATTTAAGGTGTGTTGTCCTTGCCAAAATGTATTCCTGTGATGGCTTTAAGCATGTTTTAAATTATCATTATAATATATTATTTAATAATAAATTAATACTTTTATCATTGTTGTAGTCGTGTATGGAACTTTTTAAATTATAGAATTTTTTCCGATACAAATTCACTTAAGAGTTTTTTTGCCCGACTGCCAAGGAGGGTTAGAGGCTGGTAATGAGGTCTTTTTCAATTTACTGTATAAATAATAATTTGCAGTTTGTTATCGAGACTTAAAATGTTTTAAGTTATTATATAGTTTATTAACTTATGTTTAGTTTAAATAACTTGTTATATTTGTTATAAAATTTATAGTTGCAATGTCTAAAAATGGCTGAAGATGCCTCGGCGAAACAAGTGTCGATATTTCGATAGTTTTGTTTATGGGATATTGCAAAATATCTTGTCATAATGTTGTCTTGTTGACTTCTCTTCCACATATTCTACTAAGATTATTAATATTAAAAGTAATAGTAGATTAGCTATTGAAAATGTTATGAGATTCCGTAGCTTTTACATTTATATATAACTAATTGTAAGGGTTTGTTATCACTGCATATACTTCATGATTTTTTACTTAATTACATTAAGGCTTCATCATCGTTATCTTCATTGCTCTGCCTTTTATATGGGATTAGCGCAATTCTTGGCTGTTTGATGTAAAATAGATAAAGAAAATTTCAATATGTCGTTACTGCTGATAATATGTCATAATTGTTATATCATAATGATTATCATAGGTGGCTGGAAAGCAGATTAACAGATAATTAAGTATTATTAAAAAAAAAACCGACTTCATGAGACCGTCTCGGTAGTCTACTCTTTGATTATTTAGATACATACCTAATATGTGAAAAATAAAATATGTGTGCCTTTGATATTTGAGATATATCAGTTCCTGACCTGGTGCAAATGGGACCCACACGGGAGCATTTGATTTCAAATAAAAAAAGAATCATTAAAATCGCTACGCCCAGTTGAAAGTTATGAGGTAACATAAAAAAAACATACAGACGAATTGAAAACCTCTCCCTTTTTTGAAGTCGGTTAAAAAGTAATCCACTATGGGTTTTTGTTTGTACGAAACTCTACAAAAATAAACCCTTACATAATTACGTGTCTGTCCATCCGTTATACATATAAGTATTTAGTTAAAGTTACAATATTTAAATAGATATTTTGTTCTGTAGTTATTGCTCTATGTTGTATAATTTTTTATCTCGTGATAAAAATAGCATTTTAAGTTTTGCTCAAAAGCAGTAAGGTATTGACAGACAGCGTTTAGCATATTTGTTTAAAATTTATAGTTGGCTAAAGTTAAATATAAAAAACGCTGTCTAAATGCACCGTTAAGTTTTATTTTGTAATTATTGTCTTTGAGATTAAAAAGTAAGATTGTTATAACGCTCCATATGAATATTTCATGGGTGCAGCTAGGATTTAGTTTATGGGAAGGCTTACGATAATATTATTTGCTTTATTTAGAGTTGCGTTGTGCGTTGAAGCACTAAATTTATTAGAAAGAGTGTAACATTTTGGTAAAACATGCAAAATCGTCCCTCTCTGGCTACGCCCCATATTCAGAACGGACTTTTAAGTAACCAAGACTTTAGTCATTTATTTTGTCATAATTAATTTAGTTCATGCTTTCAGGCCTATAAATTATTGTTATATTCGTGTTTAAATTAAGATTCTTTGTGTTGTTTAAAATAATACAATAGAAATAATTTATTAAAATTATAAATATAACAAATGTATTAAATTCTATTCTAAATGTACGCTGGTTACGACTTTTGTCTTACATTCGTGTTATCTTAAAATATTATTAAACTATAAAAATATATGACATCTGAAAATTAATGTATTAGTTTCATTTATTTATGAACATTTTACACAACGTCTTCTGGTTCCAAATTAAGCTTTTATGCATATGTTATAAGTACTAGAATACGGATATATACTATTTAAGAATTTAGTTTGTTTTTTCATTCATTTAAAAACAAGACCCAAGATTAAATCTAAGTTCCATTGCCGCTTACCATCAGGTGGAATGGGAGCAAGCTCTACATGTTTTAAAAAAGTTAGGACGTTATGATGTGTAGCAAGCTCTTGATACAATTCTATCTATATGGCAACACCGTCTATTAGATACAACTATATGACAATCTATAAGAAGTTAGTAAAGAAAATCATTTTGGTCAAAATTTGCGGGTAGTTCATAATTTTCCCAAAAGCTTTCATCATAACTATTGTGTTGATATTCATCGCTTCCAATCTCTCTTACAAACCTGATATTTTCTAACCAAGATAAATCATTCACTATGTTTTTGTTATATATTGGTATATTTACCTCTATATTATTATGAGTGATAGATTGCTTCTTATATTTCTTTTTTGGTTGCTGGTCTTCAGTTTTATCGTTGTTATTAATTCGTTTCTGTGGCTTTTTATTATTGGTGTTGTTAATATCTTTACTTTTCTGTGGACGTCTTTTCTTTTTAATACTGTAAGTAGGTTTAGTATCAGTGATATTTTTTTTAATCGTACTATTTGTAGGAAAGTATTGCATTGTTTTATTCATATTTTTAGAAGTTTCAGTGTGGTATTGGGTATTGTTATATTTTGTGATATCAATATCAACGCTTACATTGGTATTGTCTTTTTTCGTATCGTATTTTTGCTGTACAGAACTAGCTTGGTTAGTTTTATTAGCTAGTTTTTGCACATCGATAACTTTACTTGAAGGTTTTGTTGAAAATTTAGGTCCTTTAGCATTATTGGTATGTGTAAACATTTTTGCTGCTATTTGATCCTTCATCTTAAGTTTGTTATCAGCAGCTTGAATATTTACACTAGAATCTTTGTTATTCTTAAACAATAGGATCGTATTAGCATTATTGTATACAACTGGTATTTGCTTTTCAAAATCTGTTTTAGTGTTACAAAGTTCAGTTTTATCCGCTCTGTTTATGTTAGACTGTATAATTATTTTATTATTGTCCATGTTACTTGGAAAATTGAAGTGCATAATTTCAGTTTGTTGTAATTTATTCGTATTTTCACAAACATTTATTTGCGTTTGTTTAATCTCGTGAATATTAGACCTTGCTATCGTGGCTTTTTCATTTACATGGGAATTTTTTGTTTCCTTTCTCAATTTTACATATTCTTTATTTGCTGTTTTCGTAGAACTATATCTCTCAGAGTCATTAAAAATTGTGTTAGTCAGCGGTGGTGAACTAAGGTTAGATAACGCATCTGTGTTATTCAATATGCTTTGTGAACTTTCTATATTGATAGACATCAACTCTTCTTCCAAATTGGTATCAGTTATGGATAAATTTGATAAGGCTTTGTCTAAATCCATATCTTGACTCGGTATAGCACTCAATGCATTGTTTTTATTTACGGCAATGTTATTATGTTTTTTAATGTCGTTGTATAACTGCATCGTTTCATCTTGGTAATTTTCAGTAATTTCAAGTCCTTCAATACTTTGTGTTAATTTAGTTTCCTCATAAAAATTAGGTTTATCAGTCGCTATTGTGTTAGACAAGTTATTATGCAAATCATTTATATCTAAAAATGTTTGTGTCAGTTGCATACGATCTTCATCAGGTAAAGAATATACCGGGGATGTGGAATTCCTAATATCAAATTCCACACTACTGTCATCATCAGTTATATTTTGATTCAGTCGGAGCTCTTCTTGCTCCAAAATTATAGCCTTCATACATCTGGTTAGTTTTTCTATAACCTAAACAGATTAAATGTTACATTAGGGTATGAGCTACGCCGCCATAGACTGATATACATACTATTTTAATACACTAGCTGTTACCCGCGACTTCGTATGCGTGGAATTTAAAAAAGTTTTACCGTTTTTACATTTTTCTCTGATGCTTAGCTCCTATAGTCGCAGCGTGATGTTACATAGTCTATAGCCTTCGATAAATGTACTATCCAACACTGAAAAAATCTTTTAAATCGGGCCAGTGGTTCCTGAGATTAGCGCGTTCAAACAAACAAACTCTTCAGCTTTATAATATTACATAGTATAGATAGGTACGCATACTAAAGCCATGACGTTAACAAAATTTTCCTATAACGGGGGTTTAACTACAATACCGCTATATTAACAGATGTATAGTCAGGATGTTTTTTTCCAATAATATCATATCATATTACCAAGAATCGTCTGAAGTATCGATTATCTACTACTCCATAAGGAAAAATAAATGCATATTTAATTAAGTTTATTTTAAATTTTGTTTTGATATCTCCGCCCCAACATTTCCGTTTGGAAAGAACATTAAACTAGCAGCCTGGATATCCTACGTCCTATATCAAAAGGATTATTCTCATAAATAATTTAGTATTTATATTTTAATACTTTTAATTTTATATTATCCTACTGAGTACCTACGTGTGGAATTTGGAATTTTCCATGTTTTTCGCCAGTTTTTTCACAGCGTGATCTTGAGTTTGGTCACAGCGTGATGTTTTATAGCCTTTAGCCTTCCTCGATAAATAAACTATTCAACACTGAAATAACTTTTCAAATCAGACCAGTGGAGCTATAAAAGTATTTGTATGACTATCTCATACCAATGATACAATTTTTTTATTTTATTGTAATACTTTTGTGGTTTAATAGGTACAAAAATAAGACTTCCATTATACAAGACCTTACCTACACCTGGGAGGCATCTCAACCAAATAGGTGCTTATATAATAGAAACAAAAGTAAATCTGTCCGTTTTTCTGTCACTCTTCCACATCAAAACTACTGAACCGATTTAAATGAAATTTGGTATATAGTACAAATAGCCTAGAACCCGAGACAGATCATAAGCTACAAAGTCG
Source organism: Orgyia antiqua (assembly GCA_916999025.1). Taxonomy (NCBI): domain Eukaryota; kingdom Metazoa; phylum Arthropoda; class Insecta; order Lepidoptera; family Erebidae; genus Orgyia; species Orgyia antiqua. The sequence continues at coordinate 20,371,274 of OU779864.1, forward strand.
CCTGCAACAACTTGTGAATATTAAATGCCTTCATTCATAATATTCGCTTGATGAAGCATTTGGTTTTTGATATATACTTACTTGTAGCGCCCTCTCATCTTTACAACAAACACTTCGGTAAGAGATTACTTCTTTCAAATATTTTTCGGCTTCCTTCTCTGTTATTGGCTTTTTGTTATAAACTAAATCTTCTACTTTATGACTTATTTCAATCAAGCGTGTTTTTATTAACCGTGTCTAAAATATTTATAAAAAGAAATGTTATTATATATCTCCATAACTAGTAAGATTTGGAGTAAAGTATGTGCTAATGCTACGAGTTACTCATTCCGTTATAATATTCATATTTAATAGTCCATTCTATCTATTATAATATCACTAGACATAAATAATTTCTTCTATTTGGTGAAAAAAAAATTTAAAAATCGATTTTAAAATAGCGAATTACTAGCAGATATTTTTTTTAGATTCGGAAAAATAAATTTTGGAATTTTATACCATGCTCTGAGTCTGTATGTCGGGTGTGTCGGTGTGATCAAAATTGTTCAATGCACAAGCACATCTCATTTACCTGTTTGATGACACTATGATGAATACTTTTTCGTCTACCTGGCATTATAACTTTAAAGTTTTACCTTCGGGTTTCATGAAATTTACCGGCCTCCTAAAACGTTTTGGCGCTACTTTTAATTTTTTTTTACACAGAAGTTAGGCTACGGTATATAGCACGCCCGCCTAGCGCATAATGAAACTGTAACTTGCAGCTCGATAAAATATATCGTAGGTATATTGATTTCTAAACTGTAAAATCGTATAGAAAGGCATATTTTTAATACTTATTGAAACATGTTATAGAATATGGCTGTACCTATATCCTGTGTTCTTACTATTTATGTTTTATCATCAAACGAATCCTGCATGATGATAACAATTAACGCTTATCAAAAGAATGATTGCCGAGTATTCAAATTAATATAAACCGAGTTATCATAATACAATACAGCCATTCGTTTGCGGATTCTGTTTGCGCGTGTCATCACTGATCGGTGCTCATATTTTCAGCAATTTGTACATAAAAAAAATATAAATGGATAATTAATTACATAATTAGCCATGTATTTAATTAAACAAGCTTTAATTTTGCTATGTGCTTTAAGTTTAAGTGATGCTGGCTATGGAAGCTCAGCATCAAACAACAATGCCAACGAGTAAGTATTTTTATATTAGACAGTTTAAATTATACCTTTGCTTTTTCATTTTTTCCTATCGGCGGTTTTGGCGCCAAAAATAAAAAAGAAATTGTGGTTGAGTTGATTGCGTTATTTTATAAGTAAGTTTATGTAAATAGTAGCTATTTATTAAATTAATAAATCTTTATAAATTTATTCGAAGTTTGTAAGAATGTATCTGTTAATGGCCATTTCTTAGTTAGTCTTTCATGCAAAAATTAGCTACCTACTGAACACAGAATTAGGCTGTGGAGTTAGGTGAATAAATTTTATTGCAGACTGTATTTACTTTAAGCAACGAAATAGCACATCAGTAAGCTATATATCGTCAAGCTAAAAGCCAAAGGATGGTGGGGTATCTATAAACGAGGGTGAAATCGCGGTTCAATGCTACCTTAAAGTGCTACAAACTATTTTCGTTTTCTTGGGTAAATGCCCAGCTTAAAATTAGATTAAGGAACTCTTTCACCATTCTCAAGTAAAGCGCCAAGTAGACTAATCGCTAGTTAAAGTCACCAGTAACTACACGTGCGACGTTCACGACGTTCGAGTCGCAGTAATCTTAAGATTAAAAAATTGAAACCTAACAAATTTTATTAGCGTCGATGAATAAAATAAATTAGTTGCATGTACATGTTGCTTTTAAATATAAGATATTATAGTTTTATTTCTTAATCTATACTATTTTTAAACCGTTGGGCGGTGCTTGCGTAAGACGATATAGCAAATTATATTAATATGCACAAGTCAAAAAACGTAAATATCATTTTTTCCTAAGAAGAAAATGCAAAGCCTTATGCGTTGCCCTTAGAATTCAGAGATCAGAGGTTTGATTCCCGTGCCGAGCTTAAAGACTATTCTTTATATAAGATCTTCTAGTTCAGTTAAAATATGACCGCCATTCGCCAACGTGTTACTACGCCCATTACCTATGTGGTTATATTATAAGTCTTAATGTAATATACCTACATTATTTTGCAGACAATCTGACGTAGAAGCTCCTGCATACATACCTCCTTACTTAAAGAATCAACAATTTTCTAAAACTAGTTATTCTGGAACTAAAAATGGTTACACTAAGTCCAGGTATAGTGGTTATACTGGGACTAAGACCCAACGTAGCGGGGTTAAAACTGGCGGTACAAAGAATTCTGGAGTAAAATCTAGATATGCCGAGACCAAATCTTGGCATTCAAATAATGGTGCTCCGTAAGTATATGTTCATCCATCCATCCATCCATGAGCCCTGCTCCGTCCACTGCTGGACATGAGCCTCCCTCATAGAACGCCACAACGCGCGTTCCTGCGCTAACTGCATTCAGCTGCCCCCAGCGTATTTGTCGATGTCGTCAGTCCATTTACAATAATCATCCTAAATTAAAAGTTTCAGATTTTTTGTAAGTTTGGTAGGTAAAGTAATTCAACAGCTAGTTGCTGATTCAATTCTATTTTTGAATTATAGAGAAGCTACAAACAATGTGGGATTAGCCCAGCTAATTGCCTTCATCAAATTCTCAGAAGGCTTCCTATATTGCTTAATCATTAACGTAGCAAGTCAATGAAAAGGCGGCTTTCAATATTTTATCTTATTTTATAATAGAGAGACAAATGTGAACTTTTATCTTTACAAACTTATTAATAAGCTACCGTAGCATTTTTTATTGGAACTTTGATTGGAGGAGATAAACGGGTATCTATCAATCTATACATAAATCGTAAGTTGGTTTTTGAAAACAAGCTAAGCGCGGCGCTCGTAGCATTTACCACTAGTGCTACGTGGTTCTGTCTGTGGCTACGAAATGTATGATATTAATTTAGGTTTATTAGGGAGTTCTTTAGTACCTCTCATTATCCGTTTTCTTGGGGACACTCTAGTTTTCATATAAAAAGTCAAAATAGGCCTAGAAATCAATTGTAAGTATTGTTACAGACCCAGTTACAACCAGTTCCAGAACAATGCCCGGCTACCATTTAACCGTAAGTCTATTGTTTAATGCTTTTCTCTTATTTTTACTACAAATTCTAATAGAGCTGGTTTATTCTGTGAATATGATCTGATCAGAACGTAACCAAGCTGTATTCTTGTAGAAATAAATGCTTTATGTATTTGTACAAAAAGGTATCACTCACCAAGACTATTATTACTTTTTAATAGTTTAAATCAGTGTACGAAAATATTATTAAATATTTTTAATTATAATTTTATTAAAAAAAACAAAGATGATATAAAAACAACAATAGGCACTTTAAAGTGATTATCAACAATATGTGGGAGGCGCTATCTGTTTCAGCGGAAACATCTCAAATCTAAGCTCCGGCCGTCCGATTTGCAAATAGTAGCGACCTAAATAATTGTCAATGTCAGATGATAATGCATCACTCGTTGATGATGATACCAGGTCAGGTTTATGCCCCTGTGAAGGTCTTTATCTTAGAAGAATACAATGCCATGTTTACAGAAATTCTTTGAAAACTAAATTTAATCTTTACATTTTTAACTTCACTGTATACTCGCTATCTACATAAAACACCTGTCCTAAAATTTTATAACTAATCCACGTTTCATTGGCTGATTCTAGAATCCCAGATTTTCTTTTTACTTTTTTGCAGTGTATTGCATTGTCATCGGTCCTTGATAAGTATGCAAAGTTTGAGATTAACCCAGGATTTTGAAACGGCTGAAATAACTTTTCAATATTTTATTTAATTGATTGATAGATCAAATCAAATCGTAAGTTTGAGTCGGCAAAAGCAGATTTGCAGTAATAGGAAAATTCAATAAAATATGACCATAATACGAATTTAATAAAACATTTTTATTCTAGCAAAATGTGATCCAGAATGTAAAAATAACGGCATTTGTGTGAACACGAACACTTGTGATTGTCCTCCCAACTTCAACGGACAGTTTTGTGAATTTGAGAAGAAACCATGTCTCTCGTACCCACCACAACCGATGAATTCAAGAAGGAAATGTTCGCCCGAGTAAGTCGAGTCTAAGTCTAATACTGAAGCGATATTCTTCAATAACTGTGTATCCGTTTCGTGACGGATTAGAAATACAAAGTGGTACCCACCCTGGGTGCTGTAAGAAACAGCTCAGGGATATTAAACTAGATAGTTTCCTCTGTAAGAGACGGAAAACTCGAAACCAAACCCCACGCCAATATGCTTAGTCCGCGCGGCATAGCAGAACAGAAACCTGTCTGGAGAGGTAGAAGCTCGTGGTCGACAGTGGAACGATAATGATCTGCGAAGAACCAGAATTATGCAAATTCGATAGGTATTCCACGTGCACTACTAAACTACACTGAAAAATTAAAATAATTATTGTGAATTTTGATAGGATATAGATAATAAGTGCCATTATTTATACCAATATTTAAGACACTTAGATCTGTTACTGATACCAAATCTATTATTGAATTATACAAGGCACTTTGTGAGTGTATAATTTCTTACTGCATATGTGCATGGGGTTGCGCAGCCAAAAAGCATTTTTTGGTAGTAGAACGAGCTCAAAGAGCCCTACTTAAAGTAGCCCTGTTCCTTCCATATCGTTATCCTACTGCCGACTTATATGAGAAATGTGGTGTCTTTACTGTCAGGCAAATGTTCATCTATCGGTCTATATTAAGAATCCATAAGAGTGCAGTATCACATCTGCCCACGACTGTGAAGCGTATCAACAAATTTTCTATACCAAGGTTTAATAGCTCGTATGGTCAAAGACACTACGATTTTATGGGCCCCAAACTGTACAATATGTTAAATGGACATAGTGATATTAGGTTTAATGCCAGCCGAGGTGTTAAAACTGTACTCAAACGATAATTGCAGAGCTTGGACTATGCAGGGACGGAAAAGTTGCTTGAAAATGTCACATAGTAACTATTTCACAGCTTAACACACACATACATACACACATACATACACACATACATATTACAACATATTACGTACAATTTACACATGTGGACACACACACTGTGCACGGCCTCAACTTTATGAATTTTAATTTCCTATTATGCTGCATGCTAGATTTTAATTTAGGATTAAGTATGTCTCACGTATAACGGATGTATAACTTAGGCCCTGTAACACAGCTTTTTCAAAAAGCTAGCACGGGGTCTAATAGCTTCAATTCTGTAAAAAACTATATTAGCCAATAAAGAATATATTATTATTATTATTATATTATTATGATGTAAAAGTAGAGTAGTTTCAGAGCTCATACTTTCATATGAATTTCTTATTTTAATACCGTTTGTCCCTAGGTTGTGTACGGTAGAATGTATGTCAGGGCACAAATTTCTGGATGGATCGACCATTGCTAACTTGCGATGTGTTCAAGGAGAATGGCGTCCAACAAGAGCTGACATCACCACACTATCAGACTGTGTACCTGAGTGTACACCGCCATGTATGAATGGAGGAGTTTGCTTAGGAGTCAATACTTGTGAATGTCCAGACGAGTTTAGAGGACCACAGTGCCAGTATTGTGAGTATTTTGCTATAGCATTGTGCATGCAATAAAACACTACTCGCTACCTACTTTTGACAATTTGAGATTATAAAAACATTTAGATACTGGCGTCAATAACCTGACATAAATTAAATAAAACTACTTTTTACGGATTTAGACGCGTATATTTGTTACAATTTTGGCCCGACGTTTCGGAGACCTTGCAGTCACCATGGTCACGGGTGAGACAACAAATATACGCGTCTAAATCCGTAAAAAGTAGTTTTATTTAAACAGATGAGTCGCGCAAGTGTTAGAAAATATTCTGACATAAATTAAGCAAGATTGAAATTTTTCTCGGGTATAAAATTTGCGTGAGCTGAAAAGCTGACTTCACTACCATAAGCCATTTGAGACAAATGTAAAGAAACAGATAATTCCTAGACTTTTACACGAAAAGTCCAATTTTTATTTATTTCGTTTTGTCAGTCCATATTCCTCGTACTGAGCGCGGGCCATGACTGGTATTTTACACCGGCATTTTAGTGATCAGATGTCTCGAAATGGGGCTCAGAATTTTCCAGATCGTTCAAAAGATAAATTTGCTTCGATACATTAGAATTACATTCATTTCCAGCGGCTGACGTATGCGATGTCCGTAAGTTATCATTCAACGGTGCTCACTACTGCGCTGGAGACGCGGACGTATTCAGCTGTACATTCTCATGTCCTCCTGGCACCACGTACAGTACACCACCAGCTGAAGTCTACACCTGTCTGTATGCTACTGGAGTGTTTGAACCACAACCTATACCACATTGCATCTATCGTAAGTATACCTTATTATTTCTCAATTTCATTTCACCTCTTATATTCCTAAATTTTGGTGCTTTTAGGATCTGAAAGCACTATTTTTGGGCACGTCAGAAAGGTACTTGGCCTTCTATACCATCGTAACCAGGCGTTAGATTGGTTTTCCGTTTCTGGTAGAATGTGTAATCTGTTTTAATTCCTTAGTTAGCCTTCACATCACGAAAGTTAACAAAGTTTATAAGTTTGGGCTGAATAAAGTTAGGGACTATAAAGGAGACATGGACCGAATACTTGTTTGAACCATAGAAGAATTAAGTATAAGTATAATAATACCCGAATATCTTTTTTTCGCAGCTAACACGGTGCTGATTCCAAGCGCTCACAGACGTAATCATGTAAGTGTTTATTACTTTAAATTCGTACATTATTATTCTTTCTCATTGTAGACCAAGATCCCAGAGATGGATCCTTTTACTAATTTTCTCAGCTATAAAATATATCACAATTTAGTTACCGTACTCCTCCGAAACGGCTTTACCGATTTTTACCTTTTATATGCGTATTCAGTAGATCTGAGAATCGGCTACGATCACCGCGGGCAGGACATGGGGAGGTGGCGCTTGTATTCTTTTTGCCCGTAACTCACTTATGTGCCTATAAGATGATATAAAATAAACACGTATTTATTCTTGCTTTCCACTCGTGCACTGCCTAAAATATAATATCTGTCTTGTGCAGACTTATACTGAGTCGGAAAGAAAAGGAAGTCATACAAAACAGAGCGTGGCATCTCATTCGCACCACGAGACCTTCTCTAGTGGTCCCAGTTACAGTCAGGTACTCGTGGTCCAAGATTTGACGCCTAAAGGAGGTACTTGTCTTACTTGGGCTGGACTTCATTACAAAACCTTCGATGGTAATATCTATAGGTGAGTGAATATTTTGGTAAATTATTACACAAACCTCTTAATATTCATGTGTTTTTTAATTCCACTTTAAACATTTGTTCTATTTTGTTTCATTCTGTTTTTGTTGATTTAGTATACGTAGAATAAAAAAAATCCCTGTTTTTGCGACATTTTTCCAACAATTTTGATTATGCTTCGCTTCTATAGATCTCAGCGTGATGTTATACAGCCTATAGCCTTCTTCGATAATAAATGTACTATCCAACACTGAAAGAATTTTTCAAATCGGACCAGTGGTTCCCGACATTAGCGCGTTCAAACAAACTCTTCAGCTTTTTACTATTATAGTATAGATTTTGTTTCTTTCTGCCTTTGTTTCTTACATATGTAATGGCTTTTGGCAGGAGTCTGTCTTCGAAATTACAAAAGAATTAACTTAATTGTTAATTGTTAATAACGTCTCTTTATTGTTAGTGTAAAGTCAGAATGTCAACACGTGTTGGTGCGTGATGCCAAAGACCACAAGTACTCAGTAGAAGTGAAGCATGGAGACTGTAAGAGTATGGCGCACTGTCCCAGCGAGTTGACCGTCTACTTGGAGGAGAAGTTCTTCGTATTGGCTATAGGAGGTAAGAAGTTATGTTTATGATAGACTTTATGACGTAGCGGCACTCTGCAGTGATGAAGCCAGCTGTACGTGAGGTTGTGATTGTTGAATTGAAACAGTAATTGAGATATGAACGCCGATATTTGTGGTGTAACTGTTTTCATTGTCTTACAGGTAAGGCATATCGCGTGTTTGCGTAATCTTTCGGACTTTTTGTGATATGTAATAAATACTAATACTAGTATATATCCGTGTTATAGTACCCATAACATTAGCATTTAAGCGTAGCTTTAAAAAAGTTTAACTTTCCTTAAAAGTGTATTTATTTTGAACAGAAGATGGATCCGTATTATTCCGCAACAGTAAGAGGCTGATCCCAATCCCAGCATCTCTCCCTGGTATCAGAGTGTCAATGCCGAGTGATCATGTTCTAGTTAACCTAGATGCTTTGGGAGTCACTATTAAGTGGGATACTAACGTAAGTGGTCTTCATGAATTAAATATACATGATATTCAAAACGATTATCTTATGAGAGTAATCAGGATCAGGGGAGAAAATACCCCTACTTTGAATTAACCCCTAAAATAGATACCTCCCTCCCTCCAGCCCATTACCGTCCCACTGTTGGGCACGAACCTCCTCCTTTAAGAGGGATTATGGTCTACTGTGCCACGCTGCCTAGGCGTGTTGGCACAGGGTTTATTTTCGAGGTTTCCGTTTCTTACGGAGGCACCCCGGGGCATGAACCCTGTAGCCCTAGGGTAAATACGCCTTTAAGTATTTAAGTTAATAGATCGCAATATTCACCACTTAAAGTCATGGCAACATTACAATTACAACATTTAAATATTAATTATCTGCATAGCAACAATTTTTTACTAACGGACATAATGATAAAATTAGCACTAAATATAGATATAATCTAAGAGAGTGTTTAGAACAGCATCAATTTTATCTGTATAGCATAACATCCGTTCATGTAACACGATAATCCACTTGCATCCGCAGCTTACATCCTTTGATAATGTTGTGTAAACCCTAAAGGTTAACAGAGGTCATTGCTGTTTAATTTCGGATTATGAATCTCTAAAGAATAACTTCCTTAGGTCAAAAATTAAAAAAAATTAAAATCTTGAATATTTTTTCTATTATTACATTGTCATCGGTAGTTAAAATGTGTGCAAAACAGATCAATCCGACTATAAGTGGGTGATAACGACTTTTAAAGGTTCCGTTACATAGATTATTAAATTGATAGAAACGTACCGAGTTAATAAAAATGTGTTTAAAAACAAAGGATACACGATACTCGATAAATGCCATATCTAACACTGAAAGAATTTTTCAAATCGGCCCAGCCGTTCCTGAGATTAGCGCGTTTAAAGGAACAAACAAACTCTTCCGCTTTATAATATTATTTTTATCTTATATATAAACAGAATGTGATCCTGGTGGAAGGTTCCGTACAACTGTGGAACAATACGGAAGGTTTGTGCGGTACTCTAGATGGGAACCCTAACAATGAATATAAAACGAAGGAAGGTACACTCGCCAAGACAAAAGCTGCTTTTGCATCTGCGTGGAAAATTAATAAGATTGGAGGTGAGATTAGTACTTTAGGGAAAATTTTATAAAAAGCTGCAATTTATATGACTAGGATAATTGATGTATAATTTGTTAACACGTTCCCAGCGGCACTAATTTATCTGTACTTTCCATTACTGCGTTACGAGGCGTTTGGAACCTGGTCCTGAACCAGATGTTGGAGCGTTACGAGGCTTAGTAAACCCTACCGCCCATTGGAGACAAAAATCCTTTTTTTGGCGCCAAATAAGGCAAATTGTACGGTTTTTGTCGCGATTATTATCAATGAGTTGATCAACCTAAATCTGCCGCCGCCTGTGGGTAGATTATTTAGTTTAGATTCTATACGTAAAATAAAATGTGGGGTCGTATGTACCCCATACCGCACTGAAAAAGGGCAGTTTTTTTATTCTGTATAGTGATGGGAAAAATAATCGATTTTATTTAATTATATTTATGGATGCTTTTAATTAAAACAGGATAAACATACAATACATTACAGTGTATAATTTATAATATAACTAGCTGTTGCCCGCACTCCGTACGCGTGGAATTTAGGAAAGTTTCATGAAAATCCATCCAGTAGTCTTTACGTGAAAGAACAACAAACATCCTTACATTCACACAATCCAACATTAACCAAACATCCAAATATTAAAGTCACAGATTAAAGTATGGATAGAAGACCGAGGAAACGTTCGCGTTACTCGGCTAACAGTTTAAGTATTTTATTATGTCGCGCGTAATTCTTTTTTCGTCATATCTCTTAAGATATTCATTTAAATTGCATGCTGTAAAAAGCAGTTATAATCTATATTAAACGTGTAAGCTAAATAAGGTATTTAATTTGGTAAAAAAGATTACTATATACACATAAATAACTTTTGAAAACACCCTATTGAATTTGATAATTTTTGCGATATTATTATGGGTACAGCGGGTTTCCCTTAAAAGATAGACATATGCCCTCGCAGACTTTTTTGAAGAACTATAGGTAACAAACAATTCCTTCATACATTAGTTTGTTATACCTCACATAGATAAGGCAACGTTTTCATTTATAGCTCGCACGCGTCCGAGTTTCTCGGCAAATTTAATCATATCTAATTTAATATAAATAATTTAATAATTTAATAATTATGACTGCATTGATCTCACAAATAAATTGAGCTATGTAGTACCTAAAACAGTACGACGAGCAGTGCGTGCCCCGCGCTTATTTCACACTGTAAAATGTAGGACAAACGCTGGTGTAAGCGCACCTCTGCGTCTTTTAGTAGATACGTATAATACTTACTTCTCGGAGATAGATATTTTTGCACAATCTCAATGTAAATTCAAAAAGTTAACAATTACAGCACTTACTGCCGCACTCAGAGACATTTAATCGTTACTTAAGGAGCTCTTTAGTATTGATTTAAAAAAGTAAAAGTTAAGTTAAAACTTTTTCAAATCAATACTAAAGAGCTCCTTAAGTAACCATTAAATGTCTCTGAGTGCAGCAGATTAAGGGACCGAATAAACCGTTATCTGACTCTGAGAGTGAACTTTTTTAAATCAATACTAAAGAGCTCCTTAAGTAGCCATTAAATGTCTCTGAGTGCGGCAGTTAAAGATGTTTCTTGAATTGGTTCGATATTTAAACTTCTATTACCTGTTTGTTACTAGTATATTTAGTTTATTCATTTATCTGTATTTATGTGTAGTGTATTGTGTTCATTTATCTGTTATTTATATTTGTGTATTTCGAATTGCTCGTTTCTTTATATGTCGTGGAAAATTGTGTGGGTTATACTTTTATCAAAACTGTACAAATTGTCATAACCATAAGTTTAAATTTTAATGTATAACTGTTTATTGTTCCAAATAAATAAAATAAAATAAAATATCTCATCCAATATACAGCAAACCCCAACACATTATGCAAAAAAAGCCATCCGTTGCGTATTTTTGAAGATATATGCTCACATAGGGACATACATACAAAAATTACGACTTTGTTTTATAAGAAGTAAAGATATATTGTATTGATACACCATATTTTAAATATACATAGCTGGAACTTATTTATTATTTTGCTACACCATTATTTCACTTAGACTGAGTATAATTTGTAAATATTGATTGAAAATTTACCTGTTTTTCAAATATCGTTAAATTTGAATTAGATTCCTCTTTATCATCATTAATATTATCAATTAATATTCTTCGGCAACGTTTCGAAATCTTATTATAGCGTCACAGGCGCAGCGTTCAACGTTTTGCACAACACTAACCGCGTGAAGCTAGCGTAGGGTGCGGCACGAGGTCCGTGGGGGTACGAGGTGTTCGGAATCTCGTTCCGCACTATATTAAACTTTTATTTATTCAGTGCGGCACGAGGCCTAAACCATCCGGTATTAAGCTAGATATACCAAAATACTCAGAATCCATAGCACATCTCAGATATATAGTTATCCCTTTCCTAAGCTGAACCAGACGGAAGTTACGCCTCTCGCACGACAGAGAAGTTTAAGTTTTTCCTTACCACTGTAATGACAAAACACGGACGAGGTCTTTCAAGCCGCGTTTCGCACTCATCGTGTTAAGGTTCGATTTATACAAAAATGACATCCTATTGAACCGCTCTATTAAAAAAACGCATCAAAATCTATAATTATATTAAATATAAGCTAAGCTAGCTTAATATTATATATAAGCTCACATAGAGACATACATACAAAAATAACGACTTTGTTTTATAATAAGTAAATATAAATGAGATAAAGATGTTTACAATCTCTATTCGATTCTATCCGTAAGGATTTTAATGTTCGTTCGAATCGATATGTTGTAAGAATCGGAATAGCAGGTAACATCCGCTTGAAATAAATAGCTCGAAACTAAACCCTTATCTCATTTCGCTTCAACGTGCTGTGTGTATTGATTACACGAAATGATATATTACATGAAACTGTACGAAAGAATGAGAATTAAACAAAGATTATGGTTGAAAAAGACATGTAGCCTCAACTCTGTGTGAACTGTGACAATGATTACAAGGATACCTATATTTCACAGATCTATGCGAGGGATCTCCGAGTGAGACGAGCGCATGCTCTACTGCTTCTGAGGCAGACATGAAAAAAGCTCAACAGTTCTGCAACAAAATATTTAGCAAAGACAAGTTCAGGAAGTGCTCTAAGGTACTTATTTATTATGATGTCGATATTCTCTCTCTCTCTCTCTCCAGTCTATTAAGGTCCCACTGTTGGGCACGGGCCTCCTCCACTATGGGAGGGATTGTGGTCCATTGTGCTGCAAGTTCATCTAAAGAAAATCGAAAAAAGAACAGGATTTTTGGATGGTCATATTTCTTTTAGTTATAATGTTTAAAAAAAAAAGTAATAGAAGCATATAGGAGTACATAAGAGAGATAAGATATATGTATAAGTGAGAAAAGTTTGTTGCTCTATAGGATAATATCCACGAAGAAAACATGGAACTACGACGCCCATATTTTCGTATGGAGCATAGTTTCGTGTCGGTCTCTCTTAAAAAATAAGTATATTCCGTGGCAGCACTTAGGCTAACTTGGGATGGCGAAATCACTTTTGCAAAGCCCCCTTTTATTTGCTAAAAGTGCGTAGACATACACAACATTAAAAAATAATTGTTGGTACAATTAAATTTTGTGTGAATTGATATTTTATTATTATATTACAGGTAATGGATGTATCCTTACTGCTTGAAACTTGCCAATGGGACTATTGTGCGTGTGCAACTACTACAAGTAAGTACCTTATACCTTGTACTACAATGGCTGTTGCTGGCCACTTTGTACGCGTGATATTTTGAAAATATTTCCCATTTTATTTTTTGCAACATTATTCACTGATGCTTCGCTCTTATTGGTCGCAGCGTGATTTTGTATAGTCTATAGCCTTCCTCGACGAAAGTACTATCCAGAACTGAAAGATTTGTGTAAATTGGACCAGTGGTTCCTGAGATTAGCGCGTTCAAATGAACAAACTCTTCAGCTTAATAATATTAGTACAGACAGTATACAAATAGACACACACTTACTCGTATTTACATAACTGTCTGTATATCTGTGATATTTTTGACGGGCCTCGTATCTAGTGAGTCATGTAACGATCTACCGTTCACGATGTCGCAGGTTCCTATCCCGCATAGGACAAATAGAAAACTATTAGTATATCCGTATTCTGGTATCCATAACACAAACATGTATACATAGCTTGGACCAGGGGACATTGTGTGAAATGTCCATGAATATTATTTACATATATAATTTTCTAGTAGTTTTTTTATTTAATTTATGAAACTTAATAGGTCCTGAAGATTGCGCGTGCAGCACTGTCTCAGTGTACTCTAAAGAATGTCTTAGGCATGGTGTCACCGACATGAAGAACTGGCGTGATGATCAGACTTGTCGTAAGTTAAAATATTTTAGAAACTTTCAAAAAAACTTAGTTATAACAAATAAAATATTTACTATAGTTAAATATATAATATAGTTAAATATATACTAAAGTAATTTAGAAACATCAAAATAATTTCTGATTAACCAATCAGAAATTATTTTGATATGTTTTTATATAACTTTCGGCTTGGCACTCGGCAAAATATTTTCTATGTTATTTATTTAGGACTTTCTGTAAAATCTCAGTAAATATAAATATTAAAAAACTTTTCTAGCGAAGTAGTTGATTTAATTTTACCTTTACAACTAAAGTGACCTAACTCAAACATATAATTCAAATCACTAAACAAGGGTTAACTTTGGGTTTTTGGTGAAATACTGACAAACATAAAACGTCATAAAAGATCATAAGACAAAATAGCTATTTGATTGCATTTAGTTATGTTCAGCGTTATTTCGTAATGTTTCTAGTTAGGTCACTGTCCTCCAAAAAATATGTTAAGCTCTGTTCCGTAGTGCTTTTTGTAGTTAGGATGGTAATAATAACCAAGCTATAGAGCTTTGTCACTATCATTCTAAAAATACGAATTTATTTTTTCATTTTACAGCAATGAAGTGCACAGAGAATAAGATATACAAATCATGTGGCCCCGACTCTCAACCAAGTTGTTCATTCCCTCTGACTTCTGCCAAGATCGACAACAGTACTTGTGTGGAGGGATGCTTCTGTCCTGAAGGTCTACTGTTGGAAGAAGGTCGTTGTGTACCGAAGAGCGAGTGTCCTTGCAGACTTAGAAACAAGAGCTTCAAACCAGGCAAAACTATCAGAAAGGATTGTAACACTTGGTTAGTTAGCACATATTTACTTTGCACAGTTTGCACCTGTAGAATTCACCCCTTTTCCGACCAGAGAGTGCTTTGAGAGATGGCGAGGGCTATACCCAAATAATACCCTCTGTGAGAGACGAAAAACTCGAAGCCACCCCAACTCAGGGTGGCGTAGTTGACCAAATACCCTCCCGAAGTGGATGAAGCCCTTGCCTAACTGTAGGACGTTAACGGACTAAACAGAGATAGAGAATGGACTCATATATAGAATGATCATTATGTTTACAGTAAATGTGAGTCAGGTCAATGGATCTGCACATCTCTTCCTTGTGGTGCTCGGTGCAGTGCTGTGGGAGACCCTCACTACTCCACCTTCGACGGACTCCGGTATGACTTCATGGGACACTGCACCTACACCATGCTGAAGACTGATAATATTACTGTTGATGTTGAAAATGTTGCATGCTCTGGTGCTATCACTGAGGTAACTATATTAATTGTAACTTTAACTTTTGTCCTAATATCCTTTTCAAGATTTAAAAAAGCAATCTTAATTACCTTATGTTCTAATACAAAAGAAAGAAAAAGATTTTATTACTGCTTAATTACAACCAAATAATATTATAATTATTACACTTATAACTTAAAATTATCTTTTAAATTATGTTAGGAAACAGCGTAATAATACTTATTTACAAACTTATTGATGTAGCTTCTTCACTCCCATCCATACTTAAATTTAGGCATTGCCTACATTTTAATTACTACTTTATTTAAGTTAGTTAAGTAGAAATAGCATAATTTAATGTTGCTTTAAAATTACTTAACTTAAAAGCAGTATTTAATCCATATTTATTCAAAATTTCATTATAGCTCTTGACTGTCTTTTAAATTTTTGTACAAAGAAGTGTCTATCAAACTTTTTGTGCATATGGAGTATCTTGTCTGTTCTGATTAACAATAGTAAAGAATTAGCATCATACCTTCACGATTTTTCCCACGGTAGTAGGCAGAAACTAAAGAAATTTTTATTTGTTATAGGCCATGAACCTAGGTGCTTATAAAGGTGAAGGCAAGCCTTCATGCACTAAAGCAGTCACATTGAGCTATGAGGGAGCCACAGTTCATATGAAACAAGGCGGGTTCATTATGGTTAATGGCAAGGAAGTTACCACTTTGCCTGTTATGGTGGGAGATGTTAGAATACGAGCTGCCTCTTCATTATTTGTCATTGGTAAGTGTATATGTGTCTATAAACATATTTTGTGCGAGCACTAAAGACTACAGCTTCAGCGAACCCGAGCTATTCTAGCCCAACAGTCGGGCATTATTCAGTTGAGGAGGAGTAAAGTAATAATCAGAACTAGTTGAGTTTATTTCATTTTATATTATTTGTTTTCAGTACAACTTCCCAATAAAGTAGATCTCTGGTGGGATGGTAACACTCGAGTTTTTATCGATGTACCAGCTGAATTTCATGGAAAAACTCAGGTAATATCTTTCGTATCGTCCTAATCAAACAAAATTTACTGTACATTTGCTTATGCAATAATGCTTTACACCGATACTTAAAGCGGAATAATAATAAAATGAGGTATACTTATGTCGATACAAAATATAACAAATAAAAAGCATTAAGTATAAGTAATTCTATAATGAATGATTTATAGCGCTAAAGAAAAAAGGTGAGAGTAATTGATTTGCAAGCAAGCGTCTACTATCACAAAATTCCGACACTCTTATGCTTTGAGTATTAAATCAAACTCTTCAGTCAATTCGGACGGGCCTCGTGGTGTAGTGGTTCATATAACGGACTACCGATCATGAGGTCTCGGGTTCGATTCCCGGTCAGGACAATCATTTGTGTGATGTTTTTAATTGTCATACAAATGTTTGTTCTGCGTCTGGGTGTTTACTATGTATTATAAGTATGTATTTACAAAAGAAAAGTAGTTTATGTATTATATCCGTATTCTGGTACCCATAACACAAGCATAATAAGCTTAGCTTGAGACCAGAGGACGTTGTGTGAAATGTCCATGAATATTTATTATTATTATTATTTATAATTACAAGTATAGAATAAACAAAGAAGTATCACTTCTTACGTACATACATAAAAAGACTTATGCTTTTTTTTTCATTCAGGGTCTATGTGGAACTTTCAATTTGAATCAAAAAGATGACTTTTTAACACCTGAGAAGGATGTGGAACAATCAGCTCTTGCGTTCGCCAACAAATGGAAGACGAGAGAATTTTGTAGTGACATAGATACAAAAGAACCAGAACATCCTTGCAAGTCTAATATTGAGAATAAAGAAGCAGCTGAGAAATATTGTAGCAAGCTCAAGAGTAAACTGTTTGAATGTAAGATATTTTTTAATTTAATTTATAATAAAGTAAATAAGTTACGAAGTAACTATCATATTTGGTTAAAAACTTTTTAATTAGCACATTTATCAATGTATTAAAAATATAAATATGTTTTAAATTTAAATGGGAGCATTACAAAATGAACCTGTTTTGAACCAAAAATCTTTGCAATTCCGTGAATGTATGACGGAATTATTTCCGAATTTAATAAATAGTACAAGTAGGTAGGAATTGGATTCGTACACAAAGGGTTCCGTACCGTTATTATCATAATATATATATCAGCAAAGTCGCAGTAATCCCAAAGGGTTTTTAAAAATGCAATTTTTTTGTAATTAATTTTCAATATTTTGTATGTAATGTATATATTATGTGTGATACAATGGCGGTTTTGTAGTCTCGGCCGCCCTAGGCCCCAAGCTATCAGCCGCCCCTTTCTCAGCACCCACCATATAGATTACATAATGAAATTACTTCGTTGGGGCCGCCCCTAAATCTGGCCGCCCTAGGCCTGGGCCTACCGGGCCAATCCGCCACTGGTGTGATAATTCAACTTATGTATATTGTATAATAATAATAAATAATAATAATAAATATTAATGGACATTTCACACAACGTCCTCTGGTCTCAAGCTAAGCTTATATGCTTGTGTTATGGGTACCAGAATACGAATAGAATACATATACTACTTTTCTTTTGTAAATACATACTTATAATACATAGAAATGTATAATGTATGACTTGTTTATGTGCAGCATGTCACTGGTACGTGGACGTGGAGCCATACTACGAAGCGTGCGTGTACGACATGTGCGCGTGTGCGGGCGACGTGTCTCGCTGTCTGTGTCCAGTGCTGGGCGACTACGCCATGACGTGCGCTAAGGCCGGCGTTATCATACAGTGGCGGTACAGCGTGCAGGAGTGTGGTATGTATTCAACATTCATTGCAGGACTGCAAGTCGGAATTACATCTATAAATACCAACATATATAACCATTGCTATGCCTTTTCAGGTAATCTTTATACCATAATTTATACAATAAAGAGAATATAATTATTATTAACTATTAACTACTAGCACATGTTTATAGTTACTCTCCAGCTCCTTGGCTTTTAGCGTAATCATATGTAGTTTAAAATGTTATTCTGATCTTTAAGCTATATAGCAGCAAAGTGTCATTGACATATAATCAGTAGTTTTTGTGTGAAAAACAACAAACATCCTTACATTCATCCAGCCATACATACATCCAAAGAATCTTATAAAATTTGTCTAAATAATTAGTAGGAGCTTGTATTTTGCTAATTGGTTCTCCTTTAAAAAAATTTTTTAGTTTAGTTTACAAGTCTCTCACACGAATACTTAATTATGTCTATTAGAAGAAGATAGAAAGAAAGAAGAAAGAAAGAAATATTTATATGTATATTTTTTTAATTTATTTTTTTATTTTATTTTTA
Organism: Orgyia antiqua; assembly: GCA_916999025.1. Lineage (NCBI taxonomy): Eukaryota > Metazoa > Arthropoda > Insecta > Lepidoptera > Erebidae > Orgyia > Orgyia antiqua. The sequence goes on from OU779864.1 coordinate 20,389,968, forward strand.
TTATTTATGTTTATCTTTGTTTATTTTTATTTATGTTTATTATTTATTTATTTTATTTATTTATTATTATATACATATTAGATTCGTGATATTTCTTTTTTTGGAAATACATACATAAAAAAAATAACATACTTATATTATCTACACATCTTGTGCTACCAGTAATTAATAATCTTAATAAACTATTAATAAGCCTAATTTAGGACAACAAAAAACGTATAAAAATGTCCGTACAAATACATTTTTTATGAAATAGTTCTGATTTTCTAATAAACTGCAATAAGTGAAAATAACGTTAAAAGGGTTAGAATTGATAATTTCTATAAAATAATGCACTAAAATAATATGTAAAATGTAAATTTAAAACAATAATTAATACATTTAACAAATTTTAAACAACACTTACAATCTTTAATAACAAATTGGTGTAAAATTATTTTATTTAATTCACAGAATATTTAATCCCAATATGAATCATAAGATAACGTAAAAGATAGTTGATAGCCGTGTTCTGAGTGCTTGATCGTGTTTTAATTCACTTTTAGACCTCTATCTGTGTATAGGTACATATTTATCTACGTATCATTATTCATATGATTTTTTGAAGAATGCTTAATTTTTTACCTAATTAGAATTATGTCACTGCATTATTCTATCTATCATTATCACAATACATTATATCCGTATTTAACTTTGATATACTGCTAAGAGTATATTAAAATACTCTTTGCTGCTAAGAATACTAATAAATGTTACAATACAATACTGACTCATAATTATCACCACGTGTGTATATGAAAACTACTGTTACCAAACCAACCGGAATGGTTATTATTCACATACACATTGCCTAGTTCTCTAATAAATACACAGATGGCGCTCTATACATGGTTAGCTTAGTGTACGTTGTCTATTAACAGATGTCGCTAACTAAATGACGTAATTTTTTAAATGTCGTTGTTAAGATTCTCCATAGTTTAATCAGGCTTTGGCCTAAGTAAATTGTTGGTATCGCTTCTCGGCCTTTTGGCTAAGATCAAAGTGTAGTATCTGTTCTTTTCAGCTTAATATCTGAAAGTTCCCTCATCGAGGGACCAGTATATTAAACTGATTTTTGTAAATCGACGGGATGTTCGGGGCTCGCTCCACTCCCGTCACGGGTCGGCCCGGCATTGCAGTGCCGCCGGGATTGGCCCACCAAAATCCTACTAATATTATAAAGGCGAAAGTTTGTAAGTATGGATGTTTGTTACTCTTTCACGTAAAAACTACTGAATGGATTTGAATGAAACTTTACCACAATATAGCTTATACATCAGAATAACACATAGGCTACAAATTGGCTGGACCGATTTTGATGAAATTTTATTTTATACAGAATTGTATGGCAAAACAACGTTTGCCGGGGCAGCTAGTACTATATATAGTAGCGATGCGCAGAATAGTTCACTGAATTGAAAAGAGCGATTCACAATTCACATCTTTTGACCATGCTGAACTATACATAATACAACTCTTTTAGTTCAGTAGTTCTTTTAGTTCAGTAAATCATATGCTTCAGTCAGTACTTCGTTTGTTCTAGTAGTTCATTTAATGAACTACTAGCTACTAGAACAAACGAGTTCATTTAGTTAGTCCAATAGCTAATATTGTACCGTGCTGTACTAATAATTAAATAAATTATTTTACTCGAAGTCGTCTTTTTTATGGACCCCTTACAAAGCGTCTTTTGGTCCCAAGCTAAGTATATTGGAAAGAGGAAATATTTAAAAGGTGTATTTATTTTATATGTATGGACATTTAACACCACGTCGTCTGGACCTAAACTAAGCTTACTCATGAAATTTGGTATACAGGAAGTTTTGAGGGCGGTTCCTTATACACATTATTTGGTTATTAGATTCGTGATATTTCTTTTTTTGGAAATACATACATAAAAAAAATAACATACTTATATTATCTACACATCTTGTGCTACCAGTAATTAATAATCTTAATAAACTATTAATAAGCCTAATTTAGGACAACAAAAAACGTATAAAAATGTCCGTACAAATACATTTTTTATGAAATAGTTCTGATTTTCTAATAAACTGCAATAAGTGAAAATAACGTTAAAAGGGTTAGAATTGATAATTTCTATAAAATAATGCACTAAAATAATATGTAAAATGTAAATTTAAAACAATAATTAATACATTTAACAAATTTTAAACAACACTTACAATCTTTAATAACAAATTGGTGTAAAATTATTTTATTTAATTCACAGAATATTTAATCCCAATATGAATCATAAGATAACGTAAAAGATAGTTGATAGCCGTGTTCTGAGTGCTTGATCGTGTTTTAATTCACTTTTAGACCTCTATCTGTGTATAGGTACATATTTATCTACGTATCATTATTCATATGATTTTTTGAAGAATGCTTAATTTTTTACCTAATTAGAATTATGTCACTGCATTATTCTATCTATCATTATCACAATACATTATATCCGTATTTAACTTTGATATACTGCTAAGAGTATATTAAAATACTCTTTGCTGCTAAGAATACTAATAAATGTTACAATACAATACTGACTCATAATTATCACCACGTGTGTATATGAAAACTACTGTTACCAAACCAACCGGAATGGTTATTATTCACATACACATTGCCTAGTTCTCTAATAAATACACAGATGGCGCTCTATACATGGTTAGCTTAGTGTACGTTGTCTATTAACAGATGTCGCTAACTAAATGACGTAATTTTTTAAATGTCGTTGTTAAGATTCTCCATAGTTTAATCAGGCTTTGGCCTAAGTAAATTGTTGGTATCGCTTCTCGGCCTTTTGGCTAAGATCAAAGTGTAGTATCTGTTCTTTTCAGCTTAATATCTGAAAGTTCCCTCATCGAGGGACCAGTATATTAAACTGATTTTTGTAAATCGACGGGATGTTCGGGGCTCGCTCCACTCCCGTCACGGGTCGGCCCGGCATTGCAGTGCCGCCGGGATTGGCCCACCAAAATCCTACTAATATTATAAAGGCGAAAGTTTGTAAGTATGGATGTTTGTTACTCTTTCACGTAGCGATGGGTTATAACAGCAGAAAAGTGATATCTGTTATTCCTGTTACTGTTATACGAAGAAAACAGGTGTCAATACCTGTTATTAAATAACAGGCTGTTATATTTAGATAGAAGCAGCTTCCGGTTGCGTCTTCGAATTTCGACCACAAGTTTCCAAGTCGAATGAATAAAATGAAATGGAACCTAGAAAATCAAAACTAAAAAGAGCTGAAATTAATCCTACATTTTCATTTTATCTCAATAAATAAAAACAGGTCTTTCTATTTATTAATTTAATAATAACATACATACAACCTTTAAATTAGTCACTGATGACTTATAAGACAATTTTACAAATGTTGCAGGGCCCTGAGTCGGGTATTTCAACGGTGTCACAACTGTACCATTATTGTACCATTATGGTGCAATAGTAAAGTTTTTGGTAGTCTACTATTATTGTGTCGTCATAACGACTTCATCATTGACTTACAATTGTCAAAGTGACATAAATTGCTAGTCTCGTACACAACTGCTTCACAATTGCAATTCAATGACTGAAATGTTTCGGTAGTCTGCTATTTTGAATTTGACAGTAATATTTTTTAATTGTCCTGTGTCGACAGATTGCCATAAATAAAAAATAGATAGATAGAAATATTAGAAATTGTTCTTTGTAATTTATTGCAATTTACTAATCTCCTAAACTTCACATTGCTTTTTATACTAATAAATAGTATGTACAAATATATCTAAACGAAGTCTAGCATGATTAAATGTTTAAATTTATTAGTAGTTTTTCGAAAATCATGTCAACTAACGCATTTTTTAAAAACGGCAACACATACATACCATTCTAACACAATTCATAGATAAAAGAGACCGAAAATTCAATGCATAGATAAAAGAGATCGACAATTCTATTACCATTGAACGACCGTTATGACGGCATATAGCAGACTACGGATATTTGACTTCAATTGCAACGGTATCGTGCCGGTATTGTGCCGGTATGACAATTGTTCCAAAATAGTGGACTTGAGCACCTGGTTGCATAACTCTCACCTATGTCCACAAAATAGTCCCAAGCAGCACTTACTTTTTTACTCGACATGTTGCCGATATAACTAAACAAAACTTGTACCTATATTTTATAATTGTATGTATATTAATAAATCATTTCATTACATTCATACTTTATTAGAACTAAACCTTTTATTAAGTTCACAAACTCAAAACTTTTTTTATTTATTTTTTATAGGGAGAAATTAAAAAAAAATTGTAATAATTCAAGTATCAATTCAAATTCGCCTTTATCATCCATTGTTAAAGTTACATTTGCTTGTAATATAAAATTTGATTAACAGAAACAAAAACGTTCTAAATCGCGCATTTTTCGTCTAGAAATTAAAGTTTAAAATATTGAATTGTTATAATTTTATATAAAACTAGCTGACCCGGCAAACGTTGTTTTGCCATACTAAAAAAAAAAGGTTGAAAAATAGATGTTGACCGATTCTCAGACCTACTGAATATGCACGTCAAATTTCATAAAAATCGGTCAAGCCGTTTCGGAGGAGTACGGTAACTAACACTGTGACACGTGAATTTTATATATTAGATTTATTAATTGATCCTTTTTTTATTATCAATTTTCTGTTCGAATTACAAGAAAATTCCGTTCTGGCAACTCATGTTAATCTACTCTATATATATACTCTATATAACTTGCATCTCGTTTTAGCACGTGCCAATGCAATAAGCGTGAACGAGACAGAGTAAATAACAGATAAAACGACCAAGTTTGAAAGTTACTTATAAAGAAGGATTTGTTCTTGATAAGCGACCAACTATATTTCTTGCATTGGCGGGCTGTTCCTGATAACACATTACACGACCAAAGATGGATGTATCATATGTAGAATGATTTCTTCTTGAAAAACTACCAACTATATTTTTCGGATAATAATGAACTGTGAAAAAAGAACAGCTGTTCTTTTTTCACAGTTCATGCAGAGCTGTTCTCAGCTGTTTTTTTAATAATTTGTATGGAGGGTTGAATGGTATTGCCTGTTATTTTTGATCACAGTGATTTCTTAATTGCAGCAACAGCTAGTGTTACGTTCAACCTGGGATTTTTTGTGTGTTAGTTTGTGGAAGCGTATTAATTCTTCAGGCCAACACGAACGAACTTAAAATCTGTGTTTCACAGCGTTAACAAATTTATAATAGTACAAACTTACCCTGTTTTGTTCTTCAACAATGTCTTCACCGTGTCACCCTAGCTATTGCATAACTATCGATTAAAATATTGGCCAATATTAAAATAAATAATCAAGCTTACCTAGCTTATTCAACAACACAACACGGGTAGACCACGGGCTCCTGATGACATCAATCGTCCCAATACAATTACACTATCACAATTATAGTTCAATTTCAAAATAGTTCAATTTACATTAAATAGCATTAAATATAGACACACAAATCGTATTAAGTATGGAGACACAAAATTCACTAGTTTTTATAACACATTTATATCATACAAAATGGCGAACATTACATTTCGCGGTGATATTTCAAGGTTTTGTTTCAATTGTAATTATCGATTCACACAACAAGGATAATTAGTTTTATCAACAATTAATTCTAGTGACATTTTTAACTCTTAAACCGCTGCAAGAACGCGTATCTTAGGCGTACAATTTTTAACAAAACGGCGCACGTTCTCGCTCACAAGATCGATTACAGACTAACTCGCGCTCGGTCACCGCGCGGCGCACGGCTGGCCAGCGATCCAGGTAGTGACGTCATCAATAATTAGAGATGCCCGTGCGCAGACAAAATATGATAAGTTAATCGTTTGGTACATAACATCTACCCGCCTCGGCCAGGACTACCTGGCCGCTAATTAACTGGCAGTCGCGACAAGGTTGATACAGCTCTCTTCAAAATTGAACCGTCCACCCGGACCTCAGCAAAACGGGGCACTCCATCTGCTCCAAAGACGAGGTTGAGAATGCGCCCCCTGCGCCAACACAGTGGCGGTGAGTTAGCGTCCTTAACCAGAACGAGGTCACCAACATGAGGTGGATCAGTCTTGTCAGTCCACTTAACGCGCTGCTGGAGAATGTGCAAATATTCTAAATTCCAACGTTTCCAAAAGCTCTGAGTGAGTTGTTGGACCAATTCAAACCGCGAGAGACGATTAGGTCTCACATCAACAAGGGGATATTCCGGCAGGGCGTTCAGTGGCTGCCCAATCAAAAAATGGCCCGGCGTGAGGGCTTCCAAGTCGTTAGGATCTGAAGAGATCGGGCACAACGGGCGTGAATTCAAAACGGCCTCGATTTTGCAAAACACAGTTGCGAGCTCTTCAAAGGTCAATACAGACTCGCCAATTACCCGTCGCAAATGTGTCTTAGCAACCTTTACTACGCTTTCAAATATTCCTCCCCAGTGGGGACATGACACGGGACTGAACCTCCAAGTTATTCTACGTGTAGCTAGTCTAGACGCAATTTCAGTCTCGTTAGCCGACAAAAAATCATACATCGCTTTTAAATAGTTGTTTGTGCCTTTGAAGTTGGTACCGCAATCCGACCGAATCAAGGACGGTAGTCCTCGTCGTGACACGAATCTATCTAACGTCGCAACAAATGCCTCTGTCGAGAGGGCTGAGACGAGTTCCAAATGTACCGCCTTGGTGGACAGACAGACAAAGACGCACAAATAAGCCTTGACAGTTTTACTGTTCCTGAGGGTCGAGGTTTTAACAAAAAAGGGGCCTGCAAAGTCCGTACCAACTCCAGCAAAGGGCCTTATCTCAGTGACCCGATCCGAAGGAAGGTCACCCATGATAGGCTGCATGGTAGGGGCCTTGAGCCTATAGCAAGGCATACAACGAAAGACCACACTACGGATCGTCCGACGGGCCGATAAAATCCAAAATTCCCGTTGCAAAATGGCCAATAAGGCATTACAGCCGGCGTGGGAGTTCTTGATGTGACGATCAGTCACCAACAGGTTCACCAAGTGGCCACTCTTTGGCAATAAGAGGGGGTGACGAGATCCATAAGGGAGGTTTGCGTTCCTAAGACGCCCTCCGACACGCAAAAGACCCTCACTATCCAAGAAGGGGTTCAGCTTACAAATGGCTCCAGACAGCTTGGATTTGCCTTTCCTCAAGATGTCAATCTCGTCTTCAAAATGTGCCTCTTGCACAGAACGAACCCAGTGAAGAAGAGCATCTTGGAGCTCTTGTGGCGATAAGAAGGCCTCCAAACATTTGTTCTGTGGATGTCTACAATTTCTCATAAAGCGCTTGATCCAAGCGGTGACACTCAACAATTTGTCCAATGAACTGTAACGATTAAGTAAGAAATCGGGGTCGAACGGACGGTCCTGCCGTTCGAGCGCAAGCGTTCGCAACCCGGGCAGTGCGACAATGTCTAAGGCCGGAGTTCGCGGCCAATTAGATTCTGATCTGGTCAACCACTCAGGTCCCCACCACAGAGAGTGCTCAACTAAAAGGGGGGCCATACATCCCCGTGACGCACAATCAGCAGGGTTGACCTCGCCAGGCACATGCCTCCAAACCAACGGGGTCTCCGATTTCTGTATCTGAGAGACACGATTTGCTACAAACACCTCTAAGGTGTGAACTGACGTCTTCAGCCAACATAGCACAATTTGACTGTCAGTCCATGCATATATCGTGGAAATGTCAATTGACGTGCACAAGGTGGACATGACGTGATTCAAAAGGCGAACAAGAAGGGCCGCCCCTGACAACTCTAACTTAGGGATTGTCAAGGCAGTTCGAAGAGGCGCGACCTTGCTCTTCGCCATGACCAACAACACTTTCACCTGACCATCTGTGGTCACGGTGCGCAAGTATACAGCTGCTGCGTACCCACGTTCCGAAGCGTCCGAGAAACCATGAAGGGACGCGGTGTGCTTCCCTGGCGGAAGCAGAGCACGGGGTAACGATATCCTATTGATGGCAGGCAATGAGGAAGCAAATAGGAGCCAGTCCTTCAAAACAGCTTCGCGAAGTGGCTCGTCCCATCCAAGACCTGCAGTCCAAAGTCTCTGCAGGAAGCATTTGGCCCAGAATATGACCGGGCATATCCAGCCATTGGGATCAAAGGTTCTCGCGACAGTCGACAGAACCAGTCGTTTCGTCCAAGTGTGATGCGAATCCAAATTGACATTAAATGTAAAGATGTCCTGGACTGGTCTGTACTGGATTCCAAGCACTGACATCATGGTAGGGTTGTCACGGTTCTCAAATAGGTGAGGATCCTGCTGGTGGTCATCCGGTAGCCCGTCCAAGAGCGCAGGTAAGTTGGAGATCCATTTACGCAACTCATATCCTGCGGAGGCTAGAATGCCAATCAACTCGTCACGCAAGAGCAGGGCCTCTCTCTCCGTGGCCGCGCCAGTGCACACATCGTCAACATATAGGTCCTCCTTCAAAATGGCGGCTGCGCGAGGAAACGACATACGCTCTCGATCCGCGAGCTCCCAAAGCGAACGTATAGCCAAAAAGGGACTAGACCGCAGCCCGTAGGTGTTCGTGTTGAGCTCGTAGACAAGCATGGGATCTTGCTGGTTTTCTCGCCACAATATCAGCTGGTATCGGCGATCATCCGGGTGAATTACCGTTTGCCTGAACATCATCTTGATGTCAGCCACAAAAACAAATTGATGACGTCGAAACCGCGTGATGACGTCACAAAGGTCCTTCAGCAATTTGGGACCAGGATGCAGACACTGGTTCAATGACACTCCTGAAGTAGTCTGCGCAGAACCATCAAATACTGTGCGTAACTTACCACTGGATGGTTTTATTACAGCATGATGCGGGAGAAAGAAGTGCTCCGTCGAACGCCAATCCAATTTTGACACAGACATGTGTCCCAAATCCTCATACTCCCGCATGAAGTCAATATACTTCTCCTTGAGTAGTGGGTCCCTGCTCATACGGCGTTCCATCGCCAACAAACGCTTCTCTGCAATAGGCCGCGAGACGCCAAGTGGCGGACGTACGGCGAGAAATGGCAATCTTGTCATGATCCGGCCAGAACGGAGATAACTGGTGTTGGTCTTGTAGAACTGCTCACACTCTTCATGCTCCGGATCAGAGCGGGGAGCTTGTGGTGGCTCCTCCACTTCCCAGAATCTCTGCACGGCGTCAGAAAGGGCGGACCCCACCATCAAGGCCGTTCCAAGTTCGGCAGGGGGGGGAGTCCTCAATACAGGCCCCATCAGTGCGAACCCAAATATGGTCCGGAGGGCTACCAAGCCACCTGGCTGCAAAACACGATCCTTGCCGAGTAATATTTTACCCAAAACATCGGCACCAAGCAACAAATCGACCGTGCCAGGCAGGTCAAATTTAGGGTCAGCCAAATTCAAATCCGCGGTCAATTTTACCGCATCCGCAGACAAACGAACTTGCGGGTGATTGCCTAAGATATTCTCCATCACAATGGCCGACGATTCCAACGTCGGACGTGGAGAATTTGAGGGGGAGAACTCAAACCAAACGCGGCCCTCTACCGTGGCCACGGGGGCGTTCCCGACACCCCTTATTACATCTGAATATTTTTCAATAGTCTGGCCAGTCTGCCCTACCAACCAAGACGAGGCTATGCACCCCTGTGAGCCTGTGTCCAATATCGCTCGGACTACAACCGAGGCGCCCGTCCGTCCCCAGACCCTGACATGGGCCGTAGGCAAGAGGACGGTCTCAAAAGGGGGCGGTGCATAGCGGGGGCAGACGCCAACATCCTAATGTTGGCGTGGCGGCGACTGAGCGCCGTTGTCCCGAGACGGCAAATCAAAGTGCGGGTAGTGCCTAAACTCGGCCTCCTCTCGGTGACGACTGCCACGAGCCATAGTCGGCGGTTCGTAGCGCCTGGAGCGTCCGTACCGAGGGTTGCGCGTCTCCAAACGGGGATGTTCCGCCAGAGGGGGGGACGGTAGTGGTACCGGACGCGCGTCACGGTAATCGTGGTACACTACCGGAGGTGATCTCGCTTGATCACGTGGAAGCGGGGAGGGCGAGCGGGACACAAAGGTGCGGGATTGAACCCGGGGCCCGCTTTCATACCCGCCCGTGGGGCTGCGCGCCGAACCAACTCGGCGATCGATGGCAGCACAGTCTGCGCGGCGTGGGGGTGATGAGCCGGACTCCAAATTGCGGGACTGGTCCCGGTGTCCACTGGCATACCCGCCCGAAGGCGACCCCGCGTGGTCGCGACGGCCATTCGCGTTGGCGCACAGGATTTTCAAATGGTGCCCTCCGCAAATAGGACACGGGTGAGTGTCGGGGCAGGCGCGCTGGTAATGGTCCCCTAGGCAAGAGAAACACCAGCCGCGGGCCTGGGCAATCCGCCTACGAGCGGCCACGTGCAGGACCGCGAAGTCTGGGCACCGCACCGTTTGGTGTCCCTGCGACTTGCAAAACCGGCAGTCCGGTGGCGCAGCTTGAGCGACAGCGAAGCGGGCGGCCGTACCTCCTCTTGGTGCAGGTTGGGCATTGCGCCGTTGGTTGGTGGGTCTGGGACGTGATGCTTCCACCGGCGTGTCGGCGACCATGACGTCACCCATGCGACACTCGTCCTCCAGGAACGTCAGGAGCTGGTCAAAGGTAGGGAGAGCAGATGCCTCATCCCTAGTGTGCCCCTGTTCAAAACGTGCCCTCAAAGACACCGGCAATCGCTTGAGCACAATACGCACTAGTAGGTAAGACCACTTGGCAACCGGCAGTCCTAAGCGGTTGAGCGAATTGGTGGCTATTAGGAGGGGGTTCAGCAGCTCGGTCCTCAACTGGGCAGCATTGCTCACGACGGGAAGGTTCAAAATCTGGTCGACGTGGGTATCTGCCAGACAGCGCTGGTTGTGATAGCGCTTGGTGAGCAACGCCCGCGCGATCCCATAGCTCCCGTCACATATTGGGAGGTGCTGTACTAAGCCCCTCGCCTCTCCATCAAGCACGGAGAGTAAATAGGCCAGTTTTTGAGACGGACCCAAATCGTCCCTCGAGTCCACAAGGCTCTCAAACAAACCAATAAACCCCATCCACGTGTCTAATCGACCATCAAAACGTGGAAGATCCAAATTGGGTAATCTAGTCAAAAGGCCCACGGGAGTCTTCAAGGGGGCCCGGTGAGCCGGTACTCCGGCGCGCGAGGCTAAAATCTCCCGCGCGCGCTGGGCGATGTCGTCGGCAAGGTCCATAATCTGGACGTAGTCCTCGTGGACTTTGTCCCGTCGCTCCTGGGGAAACGACTCCAGGGGCACATCATCCAGATGCAAGATGAAGCGCTGGTAAAGCGCCTCCACCTCCTGAAGTCGTGTAGGGCATTTCTCATGCCTGTCCAACAATGCCTCGATTCGGTTCTCCCTTTTCACCAAGGCGGCAGCTGACGTGAACCATCTCAAATGAGTCGCAATCCCGGAATATGTCTCGCGGACAACATTATACGCGGCGGTAGACATCTTCAAAGCACAAACGGCACGAAACCAACAATCTTATAATAACAAAAAAAAACAAATATCTTTCACAAACAAACAATATTACAATAGCGAAAAACAAAATATCTTTCAATGAGACAAGCCGCTATTACTCTAAACAAATATCAAATCTTAAATAGTTCAAATCAAACAAACAAAACAATTCTTTGCCAATGTGCAATTAATTTAAGACTTAAATTATTTGTATTATTTATTTTAAGGTAACCAACAAAACAAACAAACGTATGAAATAAATGTTGTATTATACAAACGCACAACGCCACAATTTAACCATAACGTTGTTCAATATTAGACAATAATTAAATAATAATTTATATTAAATAATAACCTGAGCAACAACAAATACGATTAGCAATAGCACAAATAATTATCAAACCCTTTAAAATCTAATTGCCAATTCAAGTACTCAAATTAATTATTTAAAACTATACCAACAATTTAGATTAAACAAACAAACAACTAAATTAATCAAATTAAATTAATTAAATTAATTAAATCAATTTTCACAAATAATGAGGGTATAGTTTGTTCAACATGGAACATTCGAGAAACGGAGTTTAAACCACGCTCTGGGTACCAAAAATATGTTACGTTCAACCTGGGATTTTTTGTGTGTTAGTTTGTGGAAGCGTATTAATTCTTCAGGCCAACACGAACGAACTTAAAATCTGTGTTTCACAGCGTTAACAAATTTATAATAGTACAAACTTACCCTGTTTTGTTCTTCAACAATGTCTTCACCGTGTCACCCTAGCTATTGCATAACTATCGATTAAAATATTGGCCAATATTAAAATAAATAATCAAGCTTACCTAGCTTATTCAACAACACAACACGGGTAGACCACGGGCTCCTGATGACATCAATCGTCCCAATACAATTACACTATCACAATTATAGTTCAATTTCAAAATAGTTCAATTTACATTAAATAGCATTAAATATAGACACACAAATCGTATTAAGTATGGAGACACAAAATTCACTAGTTTTTATAACACATTTATATCATACAAAATGGCGAACATTACATTTCGCGGTGATATTTCAAGGTTTTGTTTCAATTGTAATTATCGATTCACACAACAAGGATAATTAGTTTTATCAACAATTAATTCTAGTGACATTTTTAACTCTTAAACCGCTGCAAGAACGCGTATCTTAGGCGTACAATTTTTAACAAAACGGCGCACGTTCTCGCTCACAAGATCGATTACAGACTAACTCGCGCTCGGTCACCGCGCGGCGCACGGCTGGCCAGCGATCCAGGTAGTGACGTCATCAATAATTAGAGATGCCCGTGCGCAGACAAAATATGATAAGTTAATCGTTTGGTACATAACAGCTAGTATCTGGTATCTTTAATTCACAGTGAAATCTACCTGTTACGATAAATACGCCTCACTCCTACTTTCACGTAAAAACTACTGAATGGATTTGAATGAAACTTTACCACAATATAGCTTATACATCAGAATAACACATAGGCTACAAATTGGCTGGACCGATTTTGATGAAATTTTATTTTATACAGAATTGTATGGCAAAACAACGTTTGCCGGGGCAGCTAGTACTATATATAGTAGCGATGCGCAGAATAGTTCACTGAATTGAAAAGAGCGATTCACAATTCACATCTTTTGACCATGCTGAACTATACATAATACAACTCTTTTAGTTCAGTAGTTCTTTTAGTTCAGTAAATCATATGCTTCAGTCAGTACTTCGTTTGTTCTAGTAGTTCATTTAATGAACTACTAGCTACTAGAACAAACGAGTTCATTTAGTTAGTCCAATAGCTAATATTGTACCGTGCTGTACTAATAATTAAATAAATTATTTTACTCGAAGTCGTCTTTTTTATGGACCCCTTACAAAGCGTCTTTTGGTCCCAAGCTAAGTATATTGGAAAGAGGAAATATTTAAAAGGTGTATTTATTTTATATGTATGGACATTTAACACCACGTCGTCTGGACCTAAACTAAGCTTACTCATGAAATTTGGTATACAGGAAGTTTTGAGGGCGGTTCCTTATACACATACATATATGTAAAATGCTTTTCTGTCGATGTTTTTTACATTGAACGTTTGCTATGAGTAATGTTATTAGAATAGGAATTAAGTATATCGTTTTCGGATCGAATCCTGATGGTCGTCTTTCAGATTGCGTACCAAAAGGTAAAACTACCTACTATTACTAAGACTTCACTGTCTGTCTGTCACCAGGCTAAATCTCAGGAATAGTAATACTAATTAATAGCTAGAGTTGGTTTATCAACTAATTATTTAAAAGAATTATTGCATATTAGAAACGAGTATTAAAATAACAACATATTAAAATGTCTATTATCCCCTTGTAATAAAGTTTAATTCTTGAATTGTTATAGTAACTGACTACGAAAAGTGCGAGCGAGCGAGATAAAAATATCTCATTTGCACGCGCGTGAAACGGTGAGAGTCGAGACATCAGCTCGGTATTGTTCGTTCCGCGTTCGGAAGTATTCGGCGGAACTAGTCAGTCAGCTGGACTCAGAGTTACTGAGTTACTGAACTAAGTGCCCTATATACAGTACGTTTCGTTACTAGTTCGCGAGGACTGAGTGACTGTTGTGATTTACTGAACTACTGAACTGTTAGTATTCGAAGTGAGCGACTGACTGACTAACTAAGCGCAACTGAAGTAGTTCAATTGAGCGATTCGTTCGCGAACTACACACGACTAATATATAGCTCTTTCCTAACATATAGGAGTTAGGAGTAGACTCTAGACTCATAAACTCAATAACAGAGTTATTAGATTTGTTAAGGGCCTACATCAATCAATATCATCGCCGACACGTACATATTAACACAGCCAGTAGGCACAGAAAATGAAGAATTAGGGATACTTTTCCTATTTACTCAAAATCTACTAAATATATTTTAATTCTGATCCACGTGTTTCTATACATAATAGTTACTTATGTTTTTAAAGTTATTTCATTAGTTAATACGCGATAATAGACCGACAAATGAAAAAAATAAAAAATTAGAGAGGTTGTTTCGCCAAGATTTTCTATCGAGAAAACTTTTTTCAATCGCGTTTCTGAGTTTATGCGATCCTAGATTATAATTATATTGAATAAACATATACTTAAAAATTAGAGCTCTAGCCATTCAATCTAAAGAAACAATGAAAACTTCGTACGTAGAAAAATGCACGAAGCTATTTTGGTATCCTCTTAAGTAATGCGTATTGTACGTATTATCTAATCTACTAATTAATGAGCTATACCCGAATTACTGATTTTACATTATATTAAAACATTTTTGGAAAAAATTATAGTATTAAAAGTTTGTTTTAGAAATAAAGTGACCTAATTCAAAAACAATAGCTAATTTTATAGGGTTAAATAAAATGAAGTCCTTAATCGTCACCATACTAATCGTTTAGTACATCAAAAGACAAACTAATTAAAATGATAGTAATATTATGTACCTATAAAAGCAACCACGACATTGACATGATCATGTTTAACAATAGCATAATTCATTTACGTTTCTGAGTCCCTTACAAAAGATTAATATTTTTTTTGTACAATGAACAGATGTGTTCAAATTGTCAGTATTTATATGGCTAAAAAAAACCCAGTCGTTATTAAATGTATGTATAAGTCGAAACTATAGTTACGAGTAATACATACGCATACGCATTTACTTTAAAATTCATGCAGGTAATAAGTGTAAGAAAATCTAAAACTGATCCTTTTGCAATTTTTAGCATTTTCATATGTATTTTTAATAGGAGATGCCCGTGTGGTGACGGATTAAGAATATAAGATGGTGATTTTGGCTCATTAATGAACTGTAAAGAAGCTATAACATTAGTTCTTGTACTTATACAGAGATCCAATGCACGGGTGGTCAACAGTACACAGTGTGCGCGGACAGTTGTCTGCGCAAATGCTCCGATGTGTCGCTGGCTGCAAGCGGCAAGTGTAAGCCATGCTGTGTAGAGGGGTGCGCCTGCCCTGACGGACAGGTTAGTACTTACTAGTTAACTAAATATTAAACGAGATAACTTGCTCTGTACCTGTTATTCATGGACCTCTGAAGCAGAAAAACCCCTGACACCATGAAGTTAGTTACAAACGTAGAATAACGCGAAGGATTAATATAGGTACATACAATTTTTTACATGCTTACATATAGAATAAACACACATTCTTTTTATATGAAACACAAGTAAATACACTCTAAACCGTCTCAACAAATAATATTATTAATATTCTGGTACAGAGAAAACCAGACACAGAATACTATTACAATACCCAATAAGCCTGTTAAAACTAAATACATTTGGTCGCGGAGAAGGTCTGTGTTAATAGAAGGTGACTTTCTTCGTGTAGGTACATTAATGAATGGTATATAATTTCCATAGCTTTTGGACGACAATGGCCAATGTGTGCCTAACGGACTCTGCCCATGCTACCACAAAGGAATGCAGTTTAACGCTGGATATAAGGAAATTAGACCTGGCAGACGAGAGAGGGAATTATGGTAAGTCGGTTGTTGATTCTAAATAGATCATCCCAAAAAATACTTGTTTGGAGGCGCCGGGTATCGATCCCGGTACCTCTCGCATGCTAAGCGAGCGCTCTACCATCTGAGCTACGCCCCCTGATAAGATAGAATGTGAAATAATACAGTACATAGCAAAAATTACGCAAACACTACGCACTTACCTTTCACATTACGCAGTAAATATATTGCATAATTTCGTTTTAAACACGTTTAAGTGAACTGGTTCAATCAATGAATTGCAGAGACATGTTACTGACATTCATATTTGCTCGCAAAATATTTTTAGAATTTGAAATAAATCTAACTCTAAACTAGAACATTAAGTTAGGTATTTATCTATGTATAGGCTTTAAATAGCTTTTTTTTCTAAAAATTAATAAATTCCTATTTTGAGAATTACTTACATTTTGTGCGTAAAGCAATAAAAAGAATAAAGCAATTCCAAATTGAAAAGTATTTCAGCAATTATTTATTTTAGATCTTACCAGGCCAGTTGCATATTTTATAAAACTGCAATAATATGACTTCTAGTATAGATTACTTGCACACCACATAGTATTATTGCCTCCACTTTGGGTGGGATTATGCTCTACTACGCTGCGCTGACTAGGCGTGTTGGCACAGGGTTTATTTTCGTCTATCACAGAGCATCTTATCTAATAGCAATATCCCCTAACTAGTTCTTACAGCATCCTTGGGAAATTAGATAGTGATAATTGTATTCTTAATCCGTTTCCACACGGACAAAATAATGATTGCTCCTATGAAAAATCCACTTTTTTTAACCTTCGGTCTCGGATAAGTCCATGAGTTATTTCGTTACAGAAATTATACTAAACTTGAATGTGTTGTATTAAATAGTACATGTGTGGGTGCTCGTTGGGACTGCAAGCCGGCGACTCCTGATGAGATCCAGAACTATCCTCCTGCTGAAGATATCAGGAGCAACTGTAGCGCTTCGAACAATATGGAGTTCACCACCTGTCAGATTGCTGAACCACTCACTTGTAAGGTATGCACGATAAACTTTATTTTAAAGGGCTTTTAACTTTCTAAGGACGGAAGTTAGAAAATGCACTATACAACAAGTTTTCAAAAATAGAAATTTTTTCGTTATTTAAAATTCTTTGTATTTTTCTGTTTTACATCCGGTACATATGTCCCAGTTTTTGGCACGAATCTCCCCAAAAGTGAAAGAGGGTTTATTCTTAATATCATCATATAACTAGCCTTCCTGTTGTTCAGCAGGTCTAGTAGTTTTTATGATCTGATAAGGGGCTTTTTTAACACTCGCATCAACTGTTGAAATAAAACCACTTTTTATAAATTTAGACGTGTTCATTTGTTAATTTAATTCGACGTTTTGAAGACTTTTAGTTCACTATGCTTACGGGAGAAACTGTCTCACCCGAGACCATACACACATCTTCTTTCTGGTCGTATTCTTCATTTACTGAAGGTCGTGGCAAAATTATTATTAATCTTTAGCAGCTCCCGCCACTTCTCTCTATCCTCCGCTCTTCGAATAGCGATTCTGAATGGGAGGATCCCATCTAAATCTGTAAAAAAGTTTTTTATTTCATATAATATAGATATGTTATTGAACTGGTTGAAATGTTATTCACTATGGTACAACAAAAAAAACTATCCCATGGATACAGAACATGCATCTACCTCCTACATCAGTGACGGCTGAATGTCGTCCTGGATGTATGTGCAAGAAGGGTTACGTGCTCGACACTGCCTCTAAGAAGTGTGTCACACCAGCGAACTGTCCCTGTCACCATGGAGGCAGGAGCTATCCTGATGGAGAGGTCATGCTAGAAGAATGTAACAAATGGTAAGTGATCGTACAATGGACTTTCGTCCACTTACTGTTCTGTGTTCTTTAGCATAACAGGTATTTGGGTGTTTAAAAATGATATCTTTCTGAATTACGTCATTTACTATTTCCCACAATCAAAACTTACTAAGATAATCTTGATTTGAAAAAAAAGTATATTTGGAGGCGCCGGGTATCGATCCCGGTACCTCTCGCATGCTAAGCGAGCGCTCTACCATCTGAGCTACGCCCCCTATAGTATAATACGTCAAATATACAGAATATATATTGCTGTCAGAACATGCTTAGTAATTAACTACCCTCAATGAAAAAATATATTTGGAGGCGCCGGGTATCGATCCCGGTACCTCTCGCATGCTAAGCGAGCGCTCTACCATCTGAGCTACGCCCCCTGATACACTTTAATGCAAAATAATACACTACATGTTAAGTAGCATATAATTTTGTATGCGAAATACGTACGTGACTTTCACATTTCTATAATCAATGTTGTACACAACTCGTTTAACAATGGTTCAACATTAGCTCTGCGACATTAAGTACATAATAAATTTTTATCATATTATGAGACATAGCAGCTTTGACTGTAGTTGTTTAACAAAATCCTTAGAAAATTGCTATTAAAATAAGGGGGTTGGGGAGGGGGTAATAAGAAGCAATAATAGTGTAAACCGTTTCATAGGAATGCAACCACAAACGGGACATGATATCTCATGTCATGGCAAAATCGCCAAACTTAGATTGGATTTATCTATCTCTTTTTATGACCATTTTCGACGGCCCTCGTGGTCGAGTGGTTAATGTATAGACTGCCGTTTAGGAGGTCGCGGGCTCGATTTCCGCTCGGGGCAATTACTTGTGGTATTTATAATTGTCAACCAATGTTTGTACTGAGTCTGGGTGTTTCTATGTATTATAAGTATGTATTTACAAAAGAAAAGTAGTAGGTATATGTAGTATATCCGTATTTTGGTACACATAACACAAGCATATAAGCTTAGCTTGGGACCATAGGACGCGTTGTGTGAAATGTCCATGAATATTTACTTTATTTTGAAAATATAGTTAATAATATTACTTAAATAACATAATATTAGTTAACTAGCTGTTGCCCTCGACTCCGTCCGCGTAAAATTTAGGAAATTTTCCCCGTTTTTGCAACATTTTTAACTACTGCTTGAGTGAGAGTACACGTAAGAGTAAACAAATATAATCAGAATGCTTCGAACTGCTAAGATATCAGGAGTTACACGTGTTATTGTGAGTCAACCATAAAATATAGATATATGCTGCTGCGGGATATTTTTTAGACAATTTTATGTAGAATATTTCCGTCATACATGATTTCTATGTAACTTTAACCATTAAGGCTGCACACGCGATGGAAGTTAAAAAATGGAGTAACTTCTCCCGTTTTCCCAACATTTCCCTTCACTACTCTGCTCCTATTGATTGTAGCGTGATGAAAAGTATACTATAACCTGCCCAGGAGTATGAAGAATAATTGTACCAAGTTTCGTTAAAATCCGTCGAGTAGTTCTTTTTTCTATAAGGAACATACAGACGGACAGACAGACAGACAGACAAAAATTTTACTGATTGCATTTTTGGCATCAGTATCGATCACTAATCACCCCCTGATAGTTATTTTGAAAATATATTTCATGTACAGAATTGACCTCTCTACAGATTTATTATAAGTATAGGTTATCTTAGTCCTATCAATTTATCCCCTATCAACAGATAAATTAATAATAATAAATATTCAGGACATTTCACACAACGTCCTCTGGTCCCAAAGTAAGCTATATTTCTATGCTTGTATTATGGGAACTAGATACGGATAGACTACATATACTACTTTTTTTTTTGTAAATACATACTTATAATACATAGAAAACACCCAGACGCAGTACAAACACTTGTATGACATTTATGGATATCACACAAATGATTGTCCCAACCGGGAATCGAACCCGTGACCTCGTGATCGGCAGTCCATTACACAAACCACTCCACCACGAAGCCCGTCGAATTTAAATAAATATGAGTATAAATTGGATATTTGAACTCTACGTTCTAGCGTGATAGTTATTTTAAACCCAGTATATTCTGCAGTGAATGCAAAAGCGGCAATTGGTCATGTACTGATCGTAAATGTGCCGGACTATGTACTGCGTGGGGAGACTCCCACGTTGTTACCTTCGACGGTACTGACTACGACTTCGAAGGTGTCTGCACTTATCTACTAGCAAAAGGCATCATGGACTCTAAGGATGGATTTGATGTTGAAATACAGGTAACATACAATTTTTCACTTACATTAACAGGACATACATTAAATACAGGTATTATACGATTTGTATACTTTAGTCATTACTTAATCAGGTAAAAGTTAAGTCATTGTTTAATTGGGACAAAAGTTAAGTCGTTGCTCAGTTGGGCAAAAGTGCTGTAAAGAATATTGTATATGGATTACATCCTCTGTGAGAGACGAAAATCTCGAAAATAAACCCTGTGCCAACACCCCTGGTTATCGCGGAATGGTAGACCCTAATTCCTCCCAAAGGGGAGCAGACCCTTACCTAAGTGGCACATTCATGGCCTGGAAAGAGAGAGAGAGAGTGAGGTATACCTAATAACAACAAGCTCTTATAATGTCAGAAGCTAGGTGTTTGTTTCAAAAGCGAATCCTATTATGAAAAACAGACAATCTTCGTGGACATTTTTTTTTTTTTTCACTATATTTATCAATCAATCAATCAATCAATATTTTATTTTTGTAAATATAGGATATAAGATGTTACAATTTGTGTTACATTCGTCCGCTACATTTGACCACTTTTCTTTATCTTTTTTTTTGCGTTTTGTACACAAAAGAAATCCTTATAGTCTCACTACGATGTCCGTCTGTTTGCCGATCTGTTGGTCTGTTTGTCCGTCGGTCAAACATTTTTTACTTAAGAGGATACCAAAATAGCTTCGTGCATTTTTCTACGTACGAAGTTTTCATTGTTTCTTTAGATTGAATGGCTAGAGCTCTAATTTTTAAGTATATGTTTTTTCAATATATAATCTAGGATCGCATAAACTCAGAAACGCGATTGAAAAAAGTTTTCGCGATAGAAAATCTTAGCGAAAATACGTCTCTCATTTCTTATTTTTTTCATTTGTCGGTCTATTATCGCGTATTAACTAATGAAATAACTTTAAAAACATAAGTAACTATTATATATAGAAACACGTACATCAGAATTAAAATATATTAAGTAGATTTTGAGTAAACAAAAAAATATCCCTAATTCTTCATTTTCTATACCTACTAACTGTGTTAATATGTACATGTCGACGATAATATTGATGTAGGCCCTTAACAACTTTTTTGAATTGTTTTCTAGAACGTTCCATGCGGTACAACTGGTGCCACTTGTTCCAAGTCTGTCACATTGAAGATAGGCAGCGGTGGTAATGAGGAGATCGTATCACTTACTAAGGATGCACCTGTACCTGATATATCTAAATTGGAGAGGTAAACAAAACATTTGGATTTTTCAAATAAAATTACTTACTTTTTACTGTGTTTATTTTCATTTGTATACTGACGATTCAGAAATTTTTATACCTTTCTCTTTAAATCGACAAGAACTTTGTAATAAGTTAAAATTTCAACCTCTGAAAGTTTTTAATTTAGTTTATAAGACCCAAATATAATGAGAATATTCTGTTTAGGGAGTTTTCCATTTAATTTTGTTATTGATAAAAATATCTTGCCATAATATGTGGCAATAAGGTAAATAAGGTTAAATCGTCAATTTCATTTATCTTTATTTAAATAAATCTTCTGTACGTGTGTTTGTAATTGAACTCCTCGTAAACGGCTGCACCGATTTTGATGAAATTTGTTGTGTGTATTCAAGGGGGTTTGAGGATGGTTTAGATTCACAATTGGCTGGACTGATTTTGATGAAATTTTTTGTTGTTGATTTTTACACAGAATTGTATGGCAAAACACCGTTTGCCGGGACAGCTAGTCTTATTATAAATTACCGATTATTTATATTTTGTTTTTATTTAGTTAAGTACTTTATAATGAAGGTAGTGGCCTATACTCAACAGTGGGATATTTATTGGTACGAAAGAAGGTATTCGTAAATGTATGTAATAATTTGCAGGATCAAGATGCGTGTTGCTGGCTCGTATGTATTCTTGGATGTACCATCTCTTGGTATGAGTCTACAGTGGGACCGCGGTATGAGGGTTTATGTTAAAGTGGACTCCAGTTGGAGAGGAAGAGTAAGTCTACTTAACTATACTTGTACCTAATTGTAAATAATTTAATGGGTCTGGTCGGGTAACGGACTGCCATGACGAGGTCGCAGATTCGATCAAATAGTTTCTCATCATCATCATCATCATAACATCACGCCTTTTTCCCATGGGGGTGGGCAGAGACTATAGAGCGCCATCTGTCACGATTTATATTACGATGTGTGGATCGTAAGATAGAACTGTAGACCCACTATACCTAGTAGGTAAAATTATACTTACTCAACTACCGTTCTAAAAAAAATTATTTAAATTGTCTCTAATATTTTTTTTTATAAATATTTGGGACATTTCCACACAACGTCCTCTGGTCCCAAAGTAAGCTATATTTCTATGCTTGTATTATGGGTACCAGATACGGATAGACTACATATACTACTTTTCTTTTGTAAATACATACTTATAATGCATAGAAAACACCCAGACGCAGTACAAACATTTGTATGACATTTATGGATATCACACAAATGATTGTCCCAAGCGGGAATCGAACCCGCGACCTCGTGACCGGCAGTCCATTACATAAACCACTCCACCACGAAACCCGTCGAATTCAACTTTATAATATTTAAAAACTAGTTATATTAATTACAACTTATTTCAGGTGAAAGGTCTATGTGGTAACTACAACAGCGACAGACGTGATGACTTCCAGACTCCATCAGGTGGTGGTATCGCTGAATCCTCGGCTCTGATCTTCGCTGACTCTTGGAAACTGAAGGCAACCTGTCCTAAACCTGAGCGTATTCTTGTAAGTATTAGTTTAAGTTAAGGATATGTGTTTAATATATTATGGGGTAGGCAGGGTAGGCACATAATTTATTATCATTGTTATGACTTTTTCCCATGTTTGGTCGTAGCCACATCATTTACAAAGCTTATGTTTATTATATATTATTTATTTATGGTGTTTCTATGTATTACAAGTATGTATTTACGAAAAAAAAGTAGTATATGTATTCTATCCGTATTCTGGTACCCATAACACAAGCATAATAAGCTTAGCTTGGGACCAGAGGACGCTGTGTGAAATGTCCATGAATATTTATTTATTTTATTTTATTTACATTACGTGGTTGACACCAACTAGAAAATAAAATATGACATAATCAAAGGGCCAGGGGCCCAAGTCTGCTATTACAATGTTGTCACAATGATCCGTCACTGATTGCATAATAGCGAATTTTATTAAGTTTGGTAGTCTACTCTTAATTTTTAGTCACATATAACGCCATTGTGGCGCCATAATGGCGTCAGTGACGGATCATTGTCGACGGGCTTCGTGGCGTAGTGGTTCATGTAATGGACTGCCGTTCACAAGGTCGCGGGTTCGATTCCCGCTTGGGACAATCATTTGTGTGATATTCATAATTGTCATACAAATGTTTGTACTGCGTCTGGGTGTTTTCTATGTATTATAAGTATGTATTTACAAAAGAAAAGCAAGTAGTTTATGTAGTATATCCGTATTCTGGTACCCAGAGGACGTTGTGTGAAATGTCCATGAATATTTATTTATTGTGACAACATTGCAATAGCAGATTTGGGCCCCAGGTTTTGACCAGTGGCTAGCTTAATTAAGTAGTGATGGTAAATTATATTAGAGTGGTTTGTTATAAATGCAGCGCTGAATTTTGTTGCATCAAAGAATGCAACACCATTGCCTTACTCTTTTTTTATAGGTGTACGTATTACGTACGTTATTATACGTATATTTTACGTTACAGGATCACTGCAAACAACGTCCTGAACGTAAAGAATGGGCTACAAATGAATGTTCATTAATGAAACGTTATCCATTCACATTATGTCACGCTGAAGTACCTCCCGCTGGTTATATAGAGCGGTGTACACGTGACGCGTGCGCGTGCGATGTGGGCGGGGACTGTGCGTGCGTGTGCACCGCGCTCGCTGAGTACGCGCACGCGTGTGCACATAGAGGTGTTACATTTAAATGGAGGACACAGGAGACTTGTCGTGAGTATAATAATATACATAGAGCTTCACCGTCTAGACTAGTAGAGAGACGTTATGTGAATATAAGTTTTTAAACTTAAAAAAAAAGGATGTTCTCAATTCGTCTGTGTTTTTTATGTTGGTTACCTCATAAAGGCTGATTTACACAGGGTCAGTAACTGACTACAAATTCGAGACAAGTCAGTGCTGACCCGAAAAAAAACCTTTGTAAACTGATTTGAAGTCAGTACAGTGGCTTGAAGTCAGCGCTGACTTGAATATTCGGACACGAATATTTTAAAGTCAGTTGGCGCCCCCCGCCACCCGCGCACCCCCGCGCCAGCCAAATAAACCCCGTGTAAACAGACAAGTCAGTGCGTGGTTAGTCACTGCCGCTGCGTTGTAGAGTGACCACGTTTTTTTCTAAAAAGTGAGTAAAGATAAAAGTTATAGTTAGATAGTTCATTCCTGAAGCCAAAAATGTCAGCGTTATTTCCAGTTTAATCTTGGCTGGTAAAGCATCTCTCATGAATGTATCAGGTCGTTGAATAGAGCTCGATATCATTGACAGCAATTCGTCAAAATTCTGTGGTGACATCCTCATAGCCAGTATCGTCAATCCATTTTTTTACCCATTGTCGTTTATTTTTAGTTATCTCATTTTCTACCATTTCTATTAACTCATTCAACAGCAAAATTGATAAATTTTTCAAGAAATAATTAAATCGTCGTTTCAGTTGTTTTCGCGAATTCATTTTTCCCACTGACTTCACACACGTGTGCTCACCGTGAGAAACGCACCACTACTACTTACTTCATGTAAACAGTTAAAGTCAGTCGCGGCGTCGACATTGGCGCTGCGACTGACTTGTCTACTGACCCTGAGTAAATCAGCCATTACTCTTTTTATTGCGCGAAGTGATTTTAATGATTCTTTTTTATTTGAAATCTGATGCTTTCCGTGTGATCCCATTGGTCAGGATCTGATGATTATCTCCTAAGAAATCGAGGAAAACCCTCAAATCTTAACAAGAGTTAAATTGTTTTCTTATATTATGTAGGTATCTAAACTATCAAAGAGTAGACTACCTAGGTGGTCTTATGAAGTCGGTTAATTTTTTTAAATAATAATTCTCATAACAGTATCTTAGGCATAACCAGGGATGCGTTTTTGAGGATTCCATACGCCCCTTAGATTTTTTTTAAACATACTCAATTATTTTGTTATTATAATTGTATATTGTAATATATTATTTATGTTCCAGCAATGCAATGTGACGAGGAATGTTCAAACTACGACGCTTGTCTCCCAGCGTGTCCTTTAGAGACTTGTGACAACACACTATACTATACTGATATGAAACTGAACTGTGAACAGGATACCTGTGTTGAAGGTATACAACACTTTAATTGTTTAACTGTTTGTCTGTGTATCATCGGCTTATTAATATTTTAATACTATTTGCATTAGAGAATCCAAATTTTTCCTAAATTTTGAAAATGAATACTTTTGTCCAATAATGGAACCAAAGATATATCGTAGTGTCACACTACACACATCACACATCACATCACTCAGTCGGCTTGAAGCCACTTACATATTATTATGTATGTGTGCTTGAAAATGTGTCTATGATACATACTATAGGTAGGTCATATGAAACGTCATTTATTTATTATTTATTTATTTGACACTTTGTTGTACACACAAGGATTACATAAGGTAGACAAACAGGAACACTAGGTAAGATGTACAAGTGGCGGTCTTATCGCACTCGCCGATTTATTCCAGACAACCGTATGGATTTGGTGGTGAGAAATCAGTGTGGTAGTGTGATTAAGAGTGTGAAATTGTGAGAGATTGATTGTATAAATAAATAATGGCATTAAAAGGATTATGTAAATAAATATGTACCTATTATACACACATACATAGGAATACATACACATCATTATTGTATGAAGTACGATTTAGCTATGCTAAAGCTACTTGTCCTCAATTTGAAACGTCAACCCATCATCTCGTATACCTTTGCATGGATCGTAAAAACCGAGACAAATTACTAACGCGATATACAAATAACCCTTTCTTAACAGTTAGGCAAAAAATATAAGCAAAAAAAAAATAGTAAAGTAATACTGGATTTTATAGCTTTGTCATAGGTCCTTAATTTGTATAAATTTTTTTAGATCAATCTGTTTTATACAAATGGGTGAAAATCACGTTCAAAGATTTTGTTACACAGATATATACATTAATATTATAACTATATATATATAGATAGATACGAATGATGCGAGTTGAAAATAACTACCTATTATACTTAATAAACTAAATTATAGTGGAAAAAATGATCATCACCACCAGACTTGAACCCACGACTTCAGAATACCGCTCCGTCGCTCTACCGACCGAGCTATCGTGTTTCCTACACAAAATTACTAAATCTTCCACTACAATTTTTCTCAATGTGAGTTACACATTGCATCGATGTTTATCCGAACTTTATCCAGTAGAATTTGTTTACGCTTTTCCACTATAATTTAGTTTTTTAAGAAAAAGCACAGCAAGTCAATTGCATAAATTAACAAATTAATAATATTATACTGTTAAGGTTGCAAACCAAAGAAGTCCTGTCCCCCTGGACAAGTATATAAGAATGAAAGCCACACTGAATGTGTTCCTCGAGCTAAGTGCAAGCCAGTGTGTATGACGTTAGAGGACGGAACTGAAGTGGAGGAGGGAGGAATAGTGGAGGAGGACTCCTGTCATACTTGTAGGTGCTCCAAGAAACATAAAGTGTGTACTGGACAACCTTGTTCTACCATAGCTGTGAGTATTCTATCCTACTGTTTAGACTCCTACTGCTTAGAGCAGTGTTTCCCAATTAGTGGCTAGCAGCTGGTGGTGGCAGCTATCAATATAAATTTATAAATTCATGGACATTGCACACAACGTCCTCTGGTCCCAAGCTAAGCTTATATGCTTGTGTTATAGTTACCAGAATACGAATAGAATACATATACTACTTTTCTTTTGTAAATACATACTTATAATACATAGAAACACCCAGACGCAGTACAAAGATTTGTATGACAATTATAAAAATCACGCAAATGATTGTCCCGAGCGGGAATCGAACCCGCGACCTCTTGATCGGCAGTCCGTTACATGAACCACTCAACCTCGAGGCTCGTCATATAAACCAGAAAAATATCAATTTAAATTGAAACTGACCTATTTTATTTATTAAACACTAGTTGTGCGAATTAAGTAAACTATCTGTTAATTCAGGTTGTCAAACTACCTGTATACAAAATTTTGACTGCGTTTGAGGGTGAAAAAGTAACAAACATACACACACACTCACAAACTTTTGCGTTTATAATATTAGTGTGATTGCTACAATAAGGGGTACGCAGATTAGAGGTCTTTTTTGAAGTGGTACGCTGCAAAAACTAATTGGGAACCACTGGCTTAGAGTAATCAATCTACAGGAGCAGTTACAGGCTTTATTTGCTATAGTGCCGTATCAGTAGGGTGACGTGGTAACATACACTAACACTATAACATCATTTTATTAGTCGCTACGCGCGCACCGCCCAAAAACGCCTCACGCACACTAAGAGACGACAGTTACCGTACACAATGATCAATGTTCTTGTACCTGTTTCAGTGGGGGTCGTTTCGAATATCAACTCCTGTTGTACATGACAGTACAACAGGATGACTGAATGTAACATGACAGTTAATTATTGTAAGAATGTGTATATGGATGTTTTTTGCTATAGCCTACTAAATAGATTTTAGTGAAACTTTACAGCTGTATAACTTAAAATATATGGACGTAGTCAGGGGAATAATAGACACCCGTTAGTCCCGCTCCAAAATTCCGAAAATTGTACAATAAATACTTGAGACCATTTCCGACAAATCTAGTGCCTTTTGGCTTAAAAACAGGGCACTAACTATATAAGGGGGTGAAACAGCGAGCAATAGCTATTAGCTGGTAATCAATAACTGTTAAATTATTTTTGATGAAGGAGGAGAGAATAAAAAACCTTTCGTTGAAGTTTAGTTAAAAGTTTGTGGGTTATCGGTAGGTTTCCCTTAACAAATCGTAGTACAAACAAGCACCTAATATAATAATACCTAATTTAGCCACGTGTGGAGCCAGAGCCATCAACAGTGAAGCCTCACGGAGACTCTCCTCTAACCTGTATGACAGGCTGGACTGACTGGATCAACAGAGGACCACCAGAGATCGGGAACAATGGTGAATCTATCGACAATGAACCACTACCCAAACAAAATGAAATGGTACGACATTATTTTCTTAACTTAAACAAAGTCATTATTTTTGTATGTCAGCTTACCTATATATTCGAAAGTGCACAACGAATTTTGATGCGGTTTTTTATTAGACAGAGTGGTTTAAGAGAATGTGTTCCTTTCATTTTCTAAAGTCTACACTTTTTTGAGGGCAACAGCTAGCTAATATTCCGTACCTAGCTATTTCCAACAACAAAAAGGCATTCTAGTTTTGTTAAGTTCTGCTAAATTATCCGTATTATTCGTGAGGAATACATATGTCACCATCTCATCTCATCCCATGAAGCACTGAGACGAAACGAGATTAGAATTAGCTAAGGGATCCTTCCTTAGCTGAATATATACTTCAAGCAAATAAATAACCTCATCTTTAAGAGTCAAACTCCAAACTAAACACTAACACATATTTTAAAACTTCTAGTCAAAGTGGTACAGTAAACCAAGTACCCTCCTGAAATGGAAACGCCCATAACATAACTGGGATCATCATAATAATATGTTGAGATTGAAAATGCTTTACCATAAAATCAATGTTTTTACCAGCTATCCATTCTGCTTTATATTCAGATAATAGGTAAACCAATGTGCAAAGAGAGGATGATGAAGACGATCGAATGCCGTACAGTTGGTGATCACAAAACCTACAAGGAGACCGGACTCGACGTGGAATGTAGTTTACAAAGAGGTCTTGTCTGCAAGGAGGTTGGCAAACCTTGCCTCGACTTCGAAATTAGAGTTTACTGTGATTGTGAAGGTATTGTATTAAATTATTGAAGATTTCTTTAAATAATGCACTAATAGGTCTTGTGGTCTGGTTAGATAGTTCTTATAGAAAAATGTAGATACCTCCGTGCCAGCTGTATCCATGATAGAGAGCCATCAGATTTATTTTAAGGAAAGTTATGCCACTTGGTAATTTCCTGTGTTCGATTACCGGACTGAGTCTGGATGTCTTCTATGTTCTTCTCTTACCCACATCCATCCATACTTTCCTCTTCTTTTCAATCCATCAATATATTCGCCACCGTTTTAATGTTTGACTGCCATAAAATCTTTAATTTGATCATCTTCCGTAGGATCAGTATGTGAGAACTCAGTACGTCCCAACGAGCCTCATCCAAGTGACTGCACCAAGTTCTATGAGTGCTCTCCCTCTGATGGTTCAGTACTGAAGCAGTGTGGCCCAGGCACTATGTATAACCCTGACACTATGGTCTGTGACTGGCCTGCTTCTGTAGCACTGGTCAGACCGGAGTGTGCCACCACTACTACTGGTAAGTATCTACCTTCATCCCTGTGCTAGGGAAATAAAAATACAAAGGTCTCTACTCCATTCCCTCCTCAGGGTACTCGTTAGCTTATAGCACAGATATTAGGAGAAACTCTGAGATGCGGAAATTTGGGCTTAGATTCCCTAAGTAGAGGAGACCCGTGCCAGTACTAGTATGTTAACGTGCTGCACAAAATAAATTATTTTTATGGGTATAATCAGATATTTGGGTGCTCAATTGGTGTTTTTGCCTCAAATTGTTAACGTAATCTATGTTTTTATTAAGAGATATACATTAGATATTGAGAGATATTTACGAGAGATATGTTTACATTAAGAAAGCATTTCTTTCAGGTAGAGTTTTGTGGACCTTGACGTGATTTAATTCTAAACATTGAAAAATTATTAAAATAATTTCATGTATTTTTTCAGCCCCTGAAACAACTGTAACGACTGAAGGTATATTTCTTTTGTTATATTTCACATAATTAATACAATATAGTTATTATGTTTATTGTTGATTACTTTCTTATTATTCTCCAGAGCCTACAACAACATCAAGTGAAGCCAGTACAACAAAGTCAAGATGTCCGCCCGGCACAGAGTTCAATGAATGCGCATATCCTTGTCAGAAAACGTGTGATTACTTCAAGAAGTCACTTATGAAAGAAAACCGGTGCATCAAAGAGGTATGTATCATAACTATTTAATTCGATTCCCGCACGGTGCAATTATTTGTGTGATATTTATAAATGTCATACAAATGTTTGTACTGCGTCTGGGTGTTTTCTATGTATTATAAGTATGTATTTACAAAAGAAAAGTAGTATATGTAGTCTATCCGTATCTGGTTCCCATAATACAAGCATAGAAATATAGCTTACTTTGGGACCAGAGGACGGTGTGTGAAATAACCATAAAAATTAATTTATTTATTAATTATTTATTTAATTTTAATATTTCGTAGACTTCGTAGTGTAATTAATGGTTTTCGCAGGTTCGATTTAAAATCAGATTTTTTTAATGCAGAGACTACCTATAGATCAGTAGTCTCTGCAGATATAGTCTCTGCCTACACACACTGAAAAAAAACGTGATAGTATGATGACAGTATTTGTATTGCGTTTGATTATCTAAGTATGTATTTAAAAAAATATAGTAACTATTTGTTTTATATCCATAATCTCGTACCCATAACATATTATGCTTATCTTGGGTCCAGAGAACGTTGTAAGTAACTGTGAATATGCATTTATTTCCACAGAGTTGTGTGGAAGGTTGCGTTAACTCGACATGTCCAGAAGGCCAGTACTGGAGAGATCAACATACTTGCGTACCTGTTAAGGACTGCACTTGCTTCTCACAAGGGAATGTTGTTAAGGTCAGTCACTGGAAATTTATTTCTATATATTCCCTTTTACTACATAATTTATTTATTTAGTTAATTTTGTATAGTCTAATAACTAATTTTAAGTCTAGAGGAAGACCTAAGAAAAGATGGATGGACTGTGTGAAAGAGGACATGAAAGAAAGATGAGTTGACACAGACATGACGGCTAATAGAAGACTGTGGAAGAAAAAGACATGTTGCGCCGACCCCAAATAATGGGATAAGGGCAGGAGGATGATGATGATGAGTCTAATAACTAATTTATAGGTGGAGTTTTACTTGTACAACATTCAAATTTCACTAGATAATACAAATGACTAACCTTATACCAAATTTCGTGCTAAGCACTTAATACTTTACACTTAATACTTTACTACTGCTACTTTGATTTGTTAAAAAAAATTAAATTACCATAGACTTAAAAACGAACTTAGCTACTGCAGTCATAGGAAACACTGAAACAAATGGTAACCATAAAGGATAAAGTTGTTTCTGACATAAGGATGCGTTTAAATCTGTTAAAATTAAGTTTAATTTTAGTAATGTTTATAATATCTCTATACAGCCAGGAGGCGTGGTAGTAGATGGCTGTATCAAATGTCAATGCATCAACAATGACTTGCACTGTGACTCGAGCGAGTGTGTTATCGTCAGTACTCCCGGTTATGGTACTACCCACCTACCATATATACTACCTAAACCAGTCACTAGTACGACTACTACGACAACTACTACGAGCACGGAAGCTCCGACGACAGAAGCGACTACTAAAGTTCCAACCACCGAAGCGACTACAATAATGATAACAGTTCCTGAGTGCTCTCCTGATGAGTAAGTTCTTTTTGTCTACCTCTAAACCCTTATAGTCTCACTTAGGTGTCCGTCTGTCTGTCTGTCCCTCTGTCAAACCTTTTTAAACTTTAATCTGGTAATAACTTATTTTATGAAGGTATATACTCGTAGTTCTATGTCTTATGCATATGGTGACAGTTTAAGAACTCATGGGTCACTATGCCAATATGTCTGGTCAGCGTGGCATAAGTAGACATACCCACCAGAAGGGGAAGAGGCCTGTGCTCAATAATGGAATGTTAATGGGCAGAGATGGATGGGTATCTAGGACCTTACTCAGCTTTACTGTACTATACTTTATATTTAAGTTCAGCATAAAGTGACGTGCATTTACAGTTAGGCTATTTTCAGTTATGTAAACTTACTGTGGGGCGACGAGCCATTACCAGACTCCGCGTTCAGCGCCAGTTCTGTTGCAAATGAGTTATACAAGCCGCAGTTCGCTAAGCTTAACGGACATCCACTTGATATCACTGGTATGAAAGTTATTCTTACTATCGAACTTTAAAGAGGTATACCTACTTTTATAACCGTTAAGTTTCACTAGAAAATCAAAAAATATAAGCTGAATAAAATAGAATATTCATACATCTTATAGAAACACGATTATGTAACTCTAATGAATTTATACCTATTCATGTACTTATTTCGTTATTTTTTTCTTACTAAATGGGAATCTGACTATAGGTATACTAATCGCTATATATAGGTATACTAATCTATTTAAAACTTTACAGCTGGCAGTTGGAATCCTAAAGTAAAGGATCAAAAGCAATACATCCAAGTAGAATTCCCTAACCCCGAGCCTATATTTGGTGTAATAATACAAGGCAGCCCATTGTTTAGTCACTACGTCACCAGCTACGAAGTTCTATATGGAGATGATAAAGATCATTTAATACCGGTCAAGGATTTGGACAACGAGCCAGAGGTATGATCCTAATTATCATGGTTTAATTATGTTTCATAATAGTTTTAGCAAATATTGGTAGCCATTTGGATCGCTCAAATTTAATAAATATATGAAACAAAATTACTCAACAGTAACATTTTGATTTTTAAAAAGTAGTTTGACATTAATTATTCCTAAAAATCTTTTTCAGATATTCCCTGGCCCTTCAGACAACAATACTCCACAGAAACAAATGATAGAACCGCCAATCACAGCTAAAGTCATACGTATACGACCTTTGACTTGGCACGAAGAGATAGCTGTCCGGTTGGAAGTTATCGGTTGTTCTAATAAAACTTCCACTACAGAAGTACCATCTACTACTACTACTGAGATCATTACGACTACACCGACTGAGACTATTTCGACCACTGTAACTACACCATCAACAACGACTACGTCAACAACTGTGACCACGCCAACGACTACCACTACAACAGTTCAACCGACTACACCAACAACTATCGCAGCTCCACTAATTGTAACAAGTACAGTTAGTCCACCACCTGAATGTAATCCAGACAGGTGAGATTCATTGAATTCGTCATACTTGACTAGGAATTCTGGAGACCGAAAAATAGCATTTATAAGAAATTCTGATATACCAATAAAGTGCGTAATTGGGATTTTTATATTACAAAACAGCTTTGAGTCGATAAAGTACGTAAATTATATATTTCATTGTATTCTTAAGAGGATACCAAAATAGCTTAGTGCATTTTTCTACGTACGAAGTTTTCATTGTTTCTTTAGATTTAATGGCTAGAGCTCTAATTTTTAAGTATATGTTTTTTCAATATATGATCTAGGATCGCATAAACTCAGAAACGCGATTGAAAAAAGTTTTCTCGATAGAAAATCTTAGCGAAACAACCTCTCTAATTTTTTATTTTTTTCATTTGACGGTCTATTATCGCGTATTTACTAATGAAATAACTTTAAAAACATAAGTAACTATTATATATAGAAACACGTAAATCAGAATTAAAACATATTTAGTAGATTTTGAGTAAACAAAATAAATATCCCTAATTCTTCATTTTCTATGCCAACTAGCTGTGTTAATATGTACATGTCGACGATAATATTGATGTAGGCCCTTAATGCAATCTCATTAATCTCTACCCATACAGAAATTGCCCTGTAATGGTTTCATCAATTAAGAATGTTATTACAGTTACATGGATTTGATGTGGGGTGATGAACCCCTTCCTGACTCGTCGTTCAGTGCCAGTTCGTCTGCCAGTGCACTATATGAACCTCAATACGCTAAACTTAATGGAGAACCACATGATACTTCAGGTAGTGTAAATTCTTTTTTACTATAATTGTGTTGCTTTTGACCCCCCAATCTTAATGTACCTACTTATTTTCTTTCTCCGATAATAATGTTATTGACCTTTTTAGGACGATAATTTAACCCATGTTCTATTCCCAAATCTGGTCTCCATATGTTTTTTAATTCCGTTCACTTTGTACAGTTTTAATGTATAAATTATTTATAAATATCCTTTTTCCGTACAGCTGGTAGTTGGAATCCGAAGGTTTCCGATCAGAATCAGTATATCCAAGTAGAATTCCCACGTCGGGAACCAATCTACGGTGTGAAGATGCAAGGAAACCCAGTGTTCGATCAGTATGTGACCAGCTACGAGGTGTTATATGGTGATGATGGAGTCGCCTTCTCTACTGTTAATGGTCCTGATGGTAAACCTAAGGTGAGTCAAGTACTATTATTTATAGCTGAACATGTTTTACTGATTCTCTCCATATTAGTAGTCAATCACAATGAAAAGAAATATGAATATGTTTGCATCTGGTATACTTATCCCAACCTATTAACGTCCCACTGTTGGGCAAGAACCTCCTTGATTTCGAAAGGGTTATTGGTCTACTATGCCACGCTAACCAGGCCAGTATAGGGTTTAGTTTCAAGTTTTCCGTCTCTCACAGAGGTTATCATCTGCTTGTTATATTTCTTTCTCCGCACCCTGGAGCACCCTCAAAAGCAAAAAAGGGGGCGGGGGTCACTTGTATTCTTAATACGTCACCACATAATATCTGGTTATTATCTTCTTAGTAAAATATTGTAACAAATTATTGAATATCCTGTTTTTATATTAAATGTTTTGTATACAGGTGTTCCGCGGTCCAGTGAACCAAGAGTCCCCAATGAAACAGATGATAGAACCACCGATAGATGCGAAGGTGGTCCGTATCAGACCGCTCACCTGGCATGAGGAGATCGCTGTCAGATTTGAGCTGATTGGTTGTCAGGAACCTTCAGAGACTACCACTTCAGAATCTACTACTACCTCGCCTACGGTGTTTACTGTAAGTGACGTTCAAATTCTCCTACCACCGTTGGTTGTACCAATCAACCATGATACCAAAACCAATATAGCCCTGAGGGCATTATGCACCTTTTACCTTAAATACCCTTTGCTTTTAATAATAATTACTAAAGACAGAGTAAAAATATTTGACATATAATATGATTGTTATAGATTGAAGCGTTGGTATGCGATGAACCATTAGGCCTGAGCTCGTCTCTCCCTGTCGACATGATAGAAGTGAGCTCTAACAGCGACGCTCGACAGTACTTCACGCTGTTTGCAGATAGAGGCTGGAGACCACTCTACAGCACTCCTGGAGAATGGATCATGGTAATATTCTAACAGTGCCTGACAGGGTCGCCATTTATGTTCTCGTAACTAAACCAAACTAAACTAGAACATGACTATTATTTCAATAACACCATTCGATAAACTTAGTTGAACTTTTTTGTTAAACAAATACATATACGAGTATATATATTATTATGTTTTAGAAATTTTTTATAAAATCTAATTTAAATGAACGAATTTCCATACAGTTCAATTTCACATCGCCTCGAAACATAACCGGCATCAAAACGAAAGGAGGACCAAAGGGCTGGGTGACCACTTACAAGATACTCTACACATCAGATCTGTCCACCTTCAACCCAGTTGTGGACAAGAACAAAGCAGACAAGATCTTCGCTGGAAACTTCGACAAAGATACAACAGTGATGAATGAATTCCATCCACCGATACATGCCCAGTACTTCAAAGTACTACCTATTACTTGGCATGATAATATTGAAATGAGGATCGAGCCCATTGGATGCTATGAACCTTACCGTAAGTATTTTGTAGACTTTTATGGACATTAGTAATTTTTCGGTTTTCTCTGGATAGTGTATATAAATAAGTACCTAAAAAGCAAGGCGCGGCTATGGAATGCCTTACCTTTGACGATAAGAAACGCTCAAACCATATCATCATTCAAAAAACTTGTTAAGGAACACTACTTGTCCCTACCGATAAATTGATATACTTCCATATGAATATTCTATGTATGTATTTAATATGTATGTATTGTGTATGTATGTATATGTCAAAATATGTATATAAGTATATACTTATGTAAATGTTATGTATGTATATGTATTTGTATATATCTGCTACTATAGTATATTCACTTATTTTTAGTACACCAAAAGTCGCCTATTCTGCCTCGGTCAAATCCATCTTATGGTTGTCTGGGAGAGATCGCAGCTCGCGATAAGACCGCCCTTTGTACCTATGATATGTCTGTTATGTAAGCTTTATAAATCATTATGGTGTGCAATAAAGAATATTTTACTTTTACTTTTAAAAAGTAACCATTGAAACTTTATAACGTCCACTTCACTTTGGGGCATAACCAGGGGCTGGGGGGTTAGCTGTTTGAATTCCTTTCCTCAACCTCTGAAATGGCGAAAATCGTGCCAAAAAACAACAAGATTTGACATGAAACCACACTTATAGAAATGCCAAATGCTTGCTTGCCAATGCTTAATGAAAAGATAGATAATTTAACTTCAAACTTTCTTCTTATCCAGCGGAGATAACAACAACCCCCAGTATACCTTCAACCCGTGGCTACAGAGAGCTGAGACCGTGTGAGTACTGTCCAGGAGTTGAGGAGACCAGTGGATTCTGCGAGTGTTCTCCTCCTTCCAAGTACTATGATGGAGAGAACTGTGTCACCAGGGACCAGTGTCCTTGTGTTGAATCACTTATGACGTAAGTATTTTATTATTCGCTTTACCAACGCAGTAGGACTTTAAGAAGCTTCTGTACCGAGCACAAACCTCCTTTATATTTGAAGAGTATTCAATTAGCACACTGATTAGGCGCTTTAGTGCCAGTTTTTTTTTCTGCTTAAACAGCCGCGAATGCGTCAATGTTGATGCTAAAATTCGACGGGCTTCGTGGCGTAGTGGTTCATGTAATGGACTGCCGTTCACGAGGTCGCGGGTTCGATTCCCGCTTGGGACAATCATTTGTGTGATATCCATAAATGTCATACAAATGTTTGTACTACGTCTGGGTGTTTTCTATGTATTATAAGTATGTATTTACAAAAGAAAAATAGTTTATGTATTTATATCCGTATTCTGGTACCCATAACACAAGCATAATAAGCTTAGCATGGGACCAGAGGACGTTGTGACGTAATGTCCATGAATATTTAAAAAAAAAATATATGGAGATGAGTGCTGCTCAATAACGCTTGTTTCAATTTCATACATTTTCGTGTTATATTGAAGAATATGTTGTTATCAGGTACCCCGTTGGTTCTAAGTTCCGTGGTGCAAATTGTGACGAGTGCATCTGCAAGTTGGGTGGTATCACGGACTGTGAACTTGTCAAGGAGTGCAAGTGTGCTTCTGTAAGTATTAAACACCAAAATTTAATGGAATTTTGTAAAATAATGGTTTGATTTGTTTGTCTAGTGACTGATTAATTATATAAGTGTCACCACCCCTTTTCCTTCCAAGGGTGCTGTAAAAACCAGCCAAGAGTTATTGAACACAGATAAGTTTCTCGACGTGAGACAGAAACCTTGAAAATAAACCCTATGCAACCTGCTTGGTTAGCGCGGCACAGTAGACCATAATCCCTCCAAAAGTGGGGGAGGCCTGTGCACAAAACTAGGACGTTGATAGACTGAAAGAGGAAGATAGATAGATAGATATTTATGTAAGGCATTTAAAACTTATTGAGAAAGAAAGAGCAACAAGGTGTGATATCCCTGCATAAACATTTACCTACCCTCAAATACGCGCGATATACTGTAAATAACACAAGTTAGGTTAGGTACCTACTTTTACTTTATTTACAAAAAAAATATATTACAGTATTATTTGATGTGTGAATGAATGTATATAGCTACTGTTCAACAATGTAATTATTCTATAGGACCTGGTACCAAAACTGTTACCTTCAACATGCGAATGTATCTGCGAGCCTTGTACAAACGGCACCAAGATATGTCCCACCAGCAAGCTCTGTCTACCTCTAGACAAATGGTGTGATGGGCTCCAAGACTGCCCTGATGATGAGAAGGAATGCACCACTACTTCCACCACGGTCACTACTCCATTGACCACTGTGACTGAACAAACTGTAGTCACGAAGCAGATATCTACTGTTGCTTCACCAGTCACCACGGTTAAACGTAAGTAATTCTGATATTAGTGTTGCTTTTCTAATGAATTGCAAAATTTAAAGACTTAATTTTCATGTGAATCTATATACAGGGTGTGGCGTAAATAGTGGTCCACCGTTCAAGGTTGGATACATCAGGTAGGTACCTACACCATACCAAAATTTGGAACCGGTCCGCCGACTGGTTCCAGAAAAAAAAATATTTTTAATTTTTTTTAAGAAATTCCCATTTTCATTAAGAATTTGATCACAGTTTCAACAAAAAACATTATTTTTGATTTTTTATTCGTGTTTATTCATGCTGAATGTATGAGCTATCATAAAATAAAAAAGATTTGTATTGAAATTGTAGCCTTTACGGGAAAAAGTGATTTCTTCTCAATTCTTAACCTAAATTTTATCGCATCAGTCATGTTCAGGAGCGGTTTTTGAAAAAAAAATGTACTACACTGTTAGTGCCCATGCATTTAAAAATATGCTCATGATGTACTGATTATAAAATGGTATAATAGTACCGCTTTTCAAAAATAGATTTTTTTTTATTGCAATTGTAATTAAAAACGGATAAGTCTTCCTGTTACTATTTTCGCAACATAATATTTAAACAAAAATGTTGTCTTTTTGTTTTTACCCATTTAAATATGGAATTAAATAAAACAAAGTCTCAATCTTACAACTGATATTTGACTCCACGTCTCCAAATAATTCTACATCATGTCGTGTCCTATAAAAAAAGGTCGCTCTGTACCTGAACCATAACAAAAGACCTATTGAAGTGCGCACACTCTTGTAATGCGTAACGTAGCTGGAGTAACTAAACAATAGGATAGTGATAAGGAAAGGATGTAGTTTGTTGTTGTTGTCCCTTTCCTTTCTAGCAATTGAGATCGGAAAGAAATGGTACATAAACAATTAGTACGATCTACGCTCCCGTGCATCGTATACGTTTCGTTTCATTTGTGTTTAACTCCGCTGTTTCTTGCTATTCCCCTGGACTCCGGTTGATTGCCTAAGTGATTTGGACTTGTCGTTTTGGTGACATCTAATAATCTTGCTTACGTTTACCGGACTCTGATTTGCATAACGATTTGGACAAACGTGCAGTGCAGTGATAACAAAAATGTCTCAGTATACACCGCGCGAATATGCTGACATGCATTTTATTTACGGAGAATGTGGAGGAGTCGGCAGAGAGGCGGCTCGGCTTTACAGGGAGAGATATCCCGATCGCAGACATCCAGACCACAGGGTGTTTGGGCGAGTCCACAATGCATACACCGAAGGGAGGATACCCGGCTCAGGCGTAGGCGGTGCAAGAGAAGGACGCCCACGGAGACATGCCGATGATCAGGTACTGAATTTGGCAGAACAAGATCCTACAACCTCAGTCCGAGTCTTATCTCGCACAACGGGGATATCTACCAGAACCGTACATCGCATTTTAAAAAGACACGAGCTACATCCCTACCATTATACAAGGGTACAGACTCTGTTACCAAGGGACTATCCTCCGCGAGTGAGATTTTGCAGAGAAATGCTGCGTAGAATACGAGAGGACGAGCAATTTTTTAATAAAATACTTTGGAGTGACGAATCATCTTGCAGAAAAGATGGATATTTAAATTTACACAACTTGCACAGCTGGCAGTTAGAAAATCCGCACGTCATGAGACAAGATCGATCGCAATACCAATTTAAAATAAACCTTTGGGTCGGCATTATTAACGGACAAATAATTGGTCCATTAGAACTGCCAGAAACCTTAACCGCAGAAAGGTATCTTGGGTTCTTACAGACAGATTTACCCGTACTTCTAGAAAGTGTCCCTACAGAGATCCGAGACAGCATGTGGCTACAAAATGGTGGCTGTCCCGCTCACTATGCAGTAAGGGTACGAGAGCACCTTAATGTGGCCTATCCAAACAGATGGATAGGGCGGTTAGGCCCAATACTATGGCCACCACGCTCCCCAGACCTTAATCCTTTGGATTTCTTTTATTGGGGATGCTTAAAGGAAGACGTATACAAGGGACCAATAAATAATATTGAAGAATTAAGGACCAGGATTCTGACAGCAGCTGGAAAAATCAATGAAAGCGGGTTTGCTCGACGTCTTAAACGCTCCTTTATTCGACGGTGCAGAGCGTGTATAGCTGCGAATGGGGGCCATTTTGAGCACCGATTGTATTAATCAATAAATAAATAATTATGATGTCAAAGTTGTTTTTTTTTAATACCCTGTCTGTAGTAACTTTTGTGTTCTCATTTGCCAATACAATTACAATAATAATATTGTCGTTGTCACTATGACCAAGTTTACAGTAAGAATGGGCACATAAATAAGGTAGACGAAATTTTTGTTTCAATATTATGTTGCGAAAATGGTAACAGGAAGACTTACTTATTTTCAGTTACAAATGCAGTATTTTTTTTTCTATTTTTGAAAAGCGGTACTATTATACCATTTTATAATCAGTACATCATGAGCATATTTTTAAATGCATGGGCACTAACAGTGTAGTACATTTCTTTTTCAAAAAACGCTCCTGAATATGAGTGATGCGATAAAATTTAGGTTAAGAATTGAGAAGAAATCACTTTTTCTCGTAAAGGCTACAATTTCAATACAAATCTTTATTTTTTTATGATAGCTCATACATTCAACATGAATAAACACGAATAGAAAATCAAAAATAATGTTTTTTGTTGAAACTGTGGTCAAATTCGTAATGAAAATGGGAATTTCTTGAAAAAAATTAAAAATATTTTTTTTTCCGTAACCAGTCGGCGGACCGGTTTAAAATTTTGGTATGGTGTAGGTACCTACCTGATGTACCTAACCCTGAACGGTGGACCACTATTTACGCCACACCCTGTATATAAAAGAAAGTTGTGTTTGTGGGAACACTTATAACTCAAGATCGGCCGAACTGATTTGACTGAAAATTGATAGGGAAGTAGCTTAGGACCTAAGAAAGGCCATAGGATAGGTACTTAAAACATTGAAAAGTTTAGAAATAACACGAAATAAAAGAAAAATATTTTTCCCATACAAAATATTCAGGTTTCATAACTGTCAAACTTATTTCATCCTGTTGATGCCTAGGGTACACACCTTTCTCAAATTAAACAGCGTATTAAAATAAGCATGGACATGAAAAATGAACATGGATAAAACCAAGGTCATGTTCAATGTCCATGTCACTCCAGCACCAGTATCTGTTGGGAATGCGATCCTCGAAGTTGTCGATCATTATGTCTACCTAGGACAAACAGTCCAGTTGGGCAAATCCAACTTCGAGAAAGAGGTCAACCGACGAATCCAACTCGGCTGGGCAGCGTTCGGGAAGCTTAGGCACATCTTTACGTCCAAAATACCTCAGTGCCTGAAAAGAAAGGTCTATGACCAGTGTGTGTTACCAGTGATGACTTACGGAACTGAGACGTGGTCCCTGAATGTCGGCCTCATAACAAAACTCAGAGTCGCGCAGCGTGCTATGGAGAGGGCTATGCTCGGTGTTTCCCTACGTGATAAGATCCGGAATGCGGAGATCCGTAGAAGGACTGGTGTGTACGACATAGCCCGAAGAGTTAGTACGCTGAAGTGGCAATGGGCAGGCCACATCGCTCGACGATCTGATGACCGTTGGGGATGGAAGGTCCTCGAGTGGCGACCACGAACCGGACGACGCAGCGTGGGGCGGCCCCCCAACAAGGTGGACCGACGATATCGTCAAATACGCCGGGGGCCGCTGGATGCAGTTAGCGCAAGACCGCACGTTGTGGCGTTCTATGGGGGAGGCCTATGTCCAGCAGTGGACTGAGAAAGGTTGATGGATGGATGGATGGATTAAAATAAGCATTTTGAATCGACAGCATATATCCAGTATCCATATAAATGTCCAGATAACAGCGTATTTTAGATTTTATTAATGTATAAAATTGTCAAAACTAAAATTGTAGACAGCGATGAAATGTATTGGATAATATAGTCTTTGTACGCAGCATCATGGCAAAAGTACCCGGAGTTCTGTGCCGTGGGCCGTTTTTCAGCAATTTTATACTAGTTTGGTAAAAAAAAATGTTATTAACCTTTTTTATTTTTAATTGC
Organism: Orgyia antiqua; assembly: GCA_916999025.1. Taxonomy (NCBI): domain Eukaryota; kingdom Metazoa; phylum Arthropoda; class Insecta; order Lepidoptera; family Erebidae; genus Orgyia; species Orgyia antiqua. The sequence continues at coordinate 20,432,691 of OU779864.1, forward strand.
TCAAATTGACGTAATAAATTTTTGTATTAATGACGACCGGCGGGACAGAGTTGTAGGTATTTTTACAATTATGTTATGTATACACGTTATGTATACAATTATGTTATGTATGTGTGTATACACAGGTAGGGCTAGGGGAACTAGAATAAGGTATTTTCAATATATTTCATTGTTGACAAAATACGAGCCGAGCCTCGTGGTTGAGTGGTTCATGTAACAGACTGCCGATAAAGAGGTCGCTGATTCGATTCCCGCTCGGGACAATCATTTGTGTGATTTTTCTAATTGTCATACAAATGTTAGTACTGCGTCTCGATGTTTCTATGTATCTTATGTATGTATTTACAAAAGAAAAGTAGTATATGTATTCTATCTGTATTCTGGTACCCATAACACAAGCACATAACTTAGTTGCTTAGCTTGGGACCAGAGGATGTTGTGTGAAATGTCCATGAATATGTATAAAAAAAAAAATTAAGTCAAAGGCTTTACCCCTCGGATCTTGGTCTATTAAAACAGATTGACATTTTTTGACAATCGTTATTTTATAATAATTACCATAAACAAAGGACAGATGTAAGTATCAGTAAATAAGGATTATTAATCTTATTTTAATTTATGGTCTTTAGATTCTTTAGGTATTGATTATTAGAGTGATGAGTAGGTATGCCAGATCAAAAATTATGAGATGTACAAGCAAGATTCAGAAAAGGAATGGGATGTGTGGATCAGATTTTCTCCCTAAGATGTACTCGTATAGACGAAAAAAATTGGTCAAGTGCGAGTGGGACTCGCGCACGAAGGGTTCCGTACCATTATCTATGCAACATAAGGCAACGTTATTAGTATCGAGCAAGAAACGGTAAAAAAAATCAGTCTTTTGTATGGGAGCCCCCCTTAAATATTTATTTTATTTTATTTTTAGTATTTGTTGTTATAGCGGCAATAGAAATACATCATCTGTGAAAATTTCAACTGTCTAGCTATCACGGTTCTTGAGATACAGCCTGGTGACAGACGGACGGACGGACGGACGGACAGCGAAGTCTCAGTAATAGGGTTTCCGTTTTTACCCTTTGGGTACGGAACCCTAAAAAACATCTGGCCAAACACAATAAAGTCTACTATACTTTCTAAAACTTGGAGAAGGCACATGAAAGTGTGTGGAGAGATGAATTGTGGTCGACACTATCTATGTATGAAGTTGGCGGGCGCTTGGTGTAGGCACTGAAATCTCTTCAAAGGGATTCCAGAGCCTGTGTCAGGATAAATGGAGCATACACGGACTGGTTCAGCATCTTTAGGGGTGTGAGACAGGGATGTGTGGCGTCACCATGGCTGTTTATTCTGTACATAGATAATTGCCTGGTAGATTTGAGAGAGAATGATGATGGATTGGTTATGGGTAAGTTGCCTATTCCGTTACGTGGATGATCAAGTTCTACTTGCACCATCTCCGGAAGAACTGCAAGATATGGTAACTAGAACGAATGACGCATTTAGATTAAACATAAGCAAGACGAAAGTTATGGTGTTTTACAGAGAGGAGTGGTTGTCTGTGTGTGCATTTGGGGAGTGTTTTTAGAGACCATAAGGTTGATGCTGATGTGAAAAGAAGGATGTTAGCGGGAAATAAACTGAATGGTGCCTTGCTTGCTATTGTGGTTAGCTAAGCGATTACTGAAAAGGCTCGAATGACGATCCACAATGGTATCGTCGCCTGTGTATGGAAGCGAATGTTGGGTGTGGAAGAAGAAGCACGAACGTAGAGTAAATGCTATATATGAGATATAGATATATAGAGCTATAGAGCTAGATGTATGAGTGTGGATGAAGCCAAGGAAGTATGTTTGGATCGTAACAGATGGCGCTCTATAGTTTCTGCCTACTCCCATGGGAAAAGGCGTGATGTTATGATGATGATGATAAATTTTTTTTAGATAATCATAAAGTATAGACAACTTTAATTGGCGGTACGAAGTTCACCGGGACAGCTAGTAGGTAATAATTTAGGGTACATATTTTAATTTTATTATTACTCGTTTCGGCCAAATTTTAATATCTCCACGGACCGGCCGGTACCCTAATCCTCGATGTTCTCGTCTGAAGTTATACACAAGTGACTTTGCTTAAATTAATCACATATGAGCCATTAGATAAAGAAAAATATTGAAACATGATAGAAACTCTAAGTTCAGCAAATAAAGAGTTGATTAGGATTCTGAGAACATAATTATTTTCTGTCATTTAAGTTCAGTAGATAGGCATAACGAATTGACCATGAGCGTAGCCAAAAAAAGATGACCAAAAGAAAACTGAAAATTAACTGTTATAATTAGAATTAGAAAGTTAGTAATTAGAAAGAATTTAGGCAAAAAGTAAGGTAGGTTTGGTATAATTTATGAAATTGTGGTAAAATTATTATTTCATTTAGTTTTATCTCTTCTCTATAGGTACATACATATAAATGTTAGATCAAATTTTATTCGCAGTAGGTATAAATTTTAAAGTACTTAACAATATAGATATAGTATTGTCCGTGGTCTCTATTAGGCATGATATAAAATATACCTATTCAGTAAAACGCTTGTCATTAAAATTTTAGGTCGTCCCAAATACACAAAAAGATTAAAGAGTAAAAGGAAAGGTAGCAAATTACAACAAATATATGGGAAAGCTAACAATGCCAAAAAACATATACATGAGCGTGGTAAGATTATTATTTTGCACATCAAAATATCATAATTGGCAAATAATAAATACGAAACATTTTTTTATATCATATGTGTGGTATTTTAGGGAATCGTTTTAGTGACCGGTATAACAACAAAAAATGGATGTTTAAAACGGCAGCGAAGAAAGTTATCTCAAACAACCGTCACTACAACTTTCCTAAATTTATGAAACACAATCGGGGTAAGATTGTGTAGAATTATCAAAATTATTAATGAAAATTTATTTGAATACGCACGATCGCACTTGCCCTAACTAAATTGAAAATTGGCATTGTTCATATTTTTTTAAAACTCTTAATTCGAGTACCATTTCGTGGTATCGAGTTTCTGATCATGATGCATTAGGTTTTTTTTTTTTAATTTTGTCATAAGTCTCTCAGGCAAAGGAAGGCAATACACAGGATGCGTACAACGATGACGTCATAACATTTAAAATAATATCTTCAAGTATTTTTTTAAAAATTCTATATAGTGAATATTTCAATAATATTAAAATTAGTTGCTTAAAATAGTTTATATATTTTCTAAAAAAATATATAAAAACAGCAGGTCAGAAGTTATGAACAATCCCAATTGGCTATTTAAATATGTTTATTACGTATTAAACAGAAGTGCACGCCTTACACGCTTATTTCATGTATATGTTTTTCTGTGGCGCTAGTTAGATATTTAAGGGTTAATCTTTAATGGCGATAAGATCAAAAATGCATAATAAAATAAATACTTATGTAGATATATATAATTAATTGAGAGAAATATTGACATAGATACCGATTCTCGCACAACTATACTTAAATGAAAAATTAAAATTGATAGCGTCATTAGCAGAATTCGACAATGGTAACTGAACTTTGTTATTATAAAAACTGTGTATTTTTATTACAATTTTTTTTCTACAGATTTATTATATGTTTATAGATGTGTACAATGAAATAGCAAATAAAATATTGACAACCCAATTTTCGTTTTTTAGTTACGTACGGTTGTGAACGTAGAATTGGTACCATAATCTCTCATAACAAAAATGTTATTACTGTTTCACACATTCTAAACTTTTTCCTTATTTGGAAGATAATAAGGTCTTTTAATGATTTTGTAAGATTTGTTACATAACAGTAATATTTCCACAGCGGTGACATGCCCGAAGGTGGAATGTCCTCCCGGCTACTCAGTAGTGTATACACGCAAGCCGAATAAAGATAGCTCCACGTACAGTCAGTCAGGGTCAGACCTTCCTCCACCAAGACCTCACCGCTCCTACCAGAGGTTCGCGAAGGGCGGTGCTAAAGGTTATACTAAAACAGGTTACACCAAAAACAGAAGATACACAAAAGGCTTCTCTAAAAATCCTTATGGTAAGTTGTTTTTCTTACTTATGAAAATCCCATATTTTCTGATTCAATTCATTTTAATTTAATTTCTTTTTTTACTTTTCCAATTTTCTTTATCCATTTTCCCGATTGTTGGTACCGATGCAAAATTTCTTTTTTTGAAATATTTTCTAATTTTATTGATCACCATAAGTTAATTAATTACATATCACTTAACTGATAACACAGAAAGTTAGATAAATTTTGATTTTTTGTCGCCATGATAGTTGGTTTTTGTTAATGGGGTAGGGAAGGGTACCTGGAATATTGTAGGAAAAAAAAAGGATGACATTATAATTCGGCCTCCGCTGAAAACGGCACGAGAACAACGCTCATACTCATTGTGTACAGATATTGCCGTCTCTTAGAGTGTGTGAGGCGATTTCGGGCGGGAGTTGCGTAAGTGACCAAGTAAATAAGGGTATATATAGAGTTTGTGTGCGGTACCTTTGCACTCCACCGACGTGGCAGTATATTTGACATAGAAACTCGAGTATAGCTGATCCTGTTGGTTTAACACTCTAAGTTTTACAAGTGCTAATTCCTCACTACAGGATTGCCACAACAGTCTCGACCAAAGCAGGCGTTCTCTCTAGACAAGCCTGAGGTGAAGAAAGTGGTGTCTGAACCAGTCCAGGAGTGTCCACAGTTCAAGTGTATCCCCAAGCTGCCTCCATTCAGACCTGGTGGTGGAGTGACCCCGCCTCCGGCTTGCTCTGTGGTCACCTGTCCTACAGGGTATACCTTGAAGCTGGATAGTGCTGCCTCCATGCATACCAGATGCCCACAGTAAGTAATACTAGGCAACACTGGTCTTTACTCCTCTTATTTATAACTAGCTGTTGCCCACCACTTCGTACGTGAGGAATTTAGAAAATTTTTTTCGCCGTTTTCCAACATTTATCACTAATGCTTCGCTCCTATTAGTCGCAGCGTGTTATTATATAGCCTAAAGCCTTTCTCGATCAATTTACTAACCATCACGTCGTCTCTCATCTCGTCATCTCGTCATCAAATCGGTCAAGTAGTTCCTGAGGTTAGCGCGTTTAAACAAACAAAGTCTTCAGCTTTATAATATTAGTTTAAAAGTTTAGATATACAAGTGTATATTTTATTAAGCAAATACATACGTCTATCTCATTTTTCATTAAGATAAACTGCAGCTAAACTCTAAAGTCTCGATCTCAGCCAGGGACGTAGGAACCGCCGTATCAATTATACGGGCCACGGGGGCTCACTTTTTTCTTTTGTCACAAATCTTTACCCTTCATAAAGCCTCCAAATAAATTTTTATACGGGGCCTCACCAAGGCACGCTATGCCCTTGGTCTCAGCCCTAACTCTAGACCTCCTCCACTTAGGGAAAGTATTTAGTCTACTATACTATGATAGCTAGCACTGATTTGCATCTCTTGCAAGAGGAATATTGACTTCTACTTTCACCCTTCTTGATTTATCCACCGCTCGTGGTTAAAAATGGAATAGTGACAAATGATTTTGTCAAAATCTACATAAATATGTTTGTTTCTTTGTGTAGATATGAATGTGTACCACCTCCTGAACGTCCAGTATTCTGTAACATCACGGGTCGCACATTCAACACGTTCGATGGAGCTGAATACAAATACGATGTGTGCTTCCACATACTGGCTAGAGAGAACAGATTGGATTCCTGGGTTATACTGCGTAAGTTATTATTATAAACTGATTTATTTTAAGTTTCATTGTATGGTTCTCATTTCTTCATTACAGTTTTTTTAAACTACATGAACTACATATTTTAAGCATAGATACTTATATAACACCTTTTCTATCATTCTTTCTCCAGCCCATAGACGCCCACTATTAGGCACGGGTCTCCCCCACTTTGGGAGGGATTATGGTTTACTGTGTCGCGCTGACCAGGCGTGTTGGCAGAGGGTTAAATTTCGAGTTTTCCGTCTCTTACAGAGGATGTTATCTATCTATCAATCTACAATATCCCTTAGCTGGCTCTTACATCACCCACGCCACGAGAGGAAAAGGGGTGGTGACACTTCACTACACGGAAATAACACCTATATACTGTGAAAAATTCGTTGCTCTGAAGGCAATATCCACGAAGAAAACAGCGGACTACGATGCCCATATTTTTGTATGAAGTATAGTTTGGTGTAGAGCCCTAATTTACTAAGCCCTATATAACAATAATATTTACAGTTCGCAAGAAATGTCGCGTAGATGGATGCCGTAACGAACTCCTAATTCTCCAAGATGACCAGTTGATCTTAATCAAACCCAACATGATGATAGAATATGACAACTATGAGTATACCGTGGAACAGACCAGTAAGATCTGCTTCCAAAAGAACAGTTTCGATGTGGGACGGCTTGGTAACGGCATCTCTATTAAGTCTAGGAAATATAACTTCCTTGTAATTTATAATCCGGAGGGAGATATTAAAATCGGGGTAAGTTTTAAGAAATTGGAGTTCTAAAATGTTATATTTTTAAGAGCTAAATCGATACATTTCTTATGGGACTCATATCCATGAGTTGGTTGTAGATTTAATCTCCAGCACAGTACTATAAATTGTGTACCTAATATTTATATTAGTCACACAAAACACTGCCTTTGGATGATTCCTATTTATAAAATACAAATATTTTCAAAAAAAATATGTATGTGGTGTATCGGTACTCTGACAGCCGCCCCCAACAAGGTGGGGAGACGATATCGTCAAGATTGCGGAAAGCCACTAGATGCAAACTGCGCAAGATTGTCTTTGTGTTTGATTTTTCTTATTATTTTTGCCTTTTCTTATTATTTTTGCCTTTTGTCATTTAACACTACAGAATTATTCATAACTAGCCTGCTGTGGCCCGCGACTTCGTACGTTTTAGAAAAGATTTTCCCGTCTTTTCCTTATTTTACTGATGCTTCGCTTCTATTGGTCGCTGCGTGATATTATAGAGCCTATAGCCTTCTTCGATAAATGTACTATCCAACACTGAAAGAATTTATCAAATCGGACCATTGGTTCCTGGGATTACCGGGTTCGAACAAACAAACAAACTCTTAAGGTTTATAAAATTAAAGTATTTGATTGATTGCAATATTTTTGTATAGGTATACAATAACTACAAAGGTCAAGTGGATGGTCTGTGCGGTGCTTTCGATGGTAACCCTCGTAACGACCGACGTAGACCTGACGGTAAAGTTACAACCAGTATTGACGAGTTCGGTCGTTCATGGGCCAAGCCAGGCCTGCCACCTGACGCCTGTCAGACCAAGGTCATCTCTGATGAGAAGCAGAAACATGCCTGGGAACTGTGTGATGCTCTTACGTAAGTTCTAAACTTTAATGCTTTAAAATATTATTGAAAGTAGTAGAGTGGTTCATGTAACCAAAATTAGATAAAAAAAAATTAGAAAGATATAACCAAATTCCGGCCATTTTGAGCATTTTCGCTATTATTCGCTATTTTCGCTATGGAATCAAGAACTATAGGCTACTTCCCTTTGTCCCAAATACTTGAAATTTCCTATGGAACAAGCCTATACACTTATGAAGTAGCTAAAATGTAGGCGATTCCCTATTAGTTATCTTCTTCATAAATATAAAATTCAGTGTTAGTTACCGTACTCCTCCGAAAGGGCTTGACAGATTTTTATGAAATTTTACATGCATATTCAGTAGGTCTGAGAAGCGGACAACGTCTATTTTACAAATCTTTTTTTTTAGTATGGCAAAACAACGGTTGCCGGGTCAGCTAGTAATGACATAAAAATACGATATAAACTCAATCGAGTGACGATTACGGTGGCCTAATTTGATTACTACAAGCACGACCGCAATAAGCTCAGTTGGCAGAGCTACGGAACGGTATTCCGAGGTCGTGGGTTCAGGTCCCGCTTGCGGTAATCACTTTTTCCACCATAATTTAATTTATCAAGTAAAAGCATAGCATGTCAATTGCAAAATTAATAAATTACTTTAATTCCCTATTTTCCAACTACAAAATTAAGTTGGTGAATTGGTTTAAGCTTAATTAACGATTTATTTGGCTGCGGATAATTATGTTTTTCGGTCTGGTAGGTACGGTACCCTAAGTGTGCGATTTTATCTCGCGCTTGATAGGTTTTTTTTTCTCCTAACATTGCTTTGACTGTTCTGAACTTTCCAAGTGCGCAACACACAGATTGCGGCCTGAACCGGTGGTAGGGAAAAAATATTTGGACCAGTCATAATCACATAATTTTCTCAAGAAAAATATGTTTTTATGATTAAATGATTTTACATTTCATTTCATTCGTTTTATTTCATGAATTTCTTTCAGCGTCTTTTAAAGTTACTATACCTAATGTTTCTCTTACCAGAAAAGAACCATTGGCAGAATGTGCCAAAGTATTAAACCTGAACAAATGGCGCTCTATATGTCTGGAGAAGATCTGTGAATGTACACAGTTAGTTGTGAATGGTACTCATCGTAGTGATAAGGAGTGTCGGTGTTTGGTTGTTGAACAACTGGTCGCTGAGTGTCTCGCCGCTGATAAGAATATCGATGTGTCTTCATGGAGAATACAACTGGATTGTCGTAAGGAATATTTAAATTAAATATTTTAATATTAACTACCTATTTATAAATCTAATATAGCTAAAAACATTTGCTAAATACTAAAGTAGATTTTCAAAAATTATATTTATTTTTTTAAACAGTGACTGTATTAAGGGCCTACATCAATATTATCGTCGACATGTACATATTAACACAGCTAGTTGGTATAGAAAATGAAGAATTAGGGATATTTTTTTTGTTACTCAAAATCTACTAAATATATTTTAATTCTGATTTACGTGTTTCTATATATAATAGTTACTTATGTTTTTAAAGTTATTTCATTAGTTAATACGCGATAATAGACCGACAAATGAAAAAAATAAGAAAGGAGAGAGGTATTTTCGCTAAGATTTTCTATCGAGAAAACTTTTTTAATCGCGTTTCTGAGTTTATGCGATCCTAGATTATATATTGAAAAAACATATACTTAAAAATTAGACCTCTAGCTATTCAATCTAAAAAAACAATGAAAACTTCGTACGTAGAAAAATGCACGAAGCTATTTTGGTATCCTCTTAATACAATAAATTAAAATAAAGAATAACGAAAAAGCAAGAAAAATAATAAATGGTTACAAGTGTACCCATTTATCTTCTCTTATGTATCTATTTATCTTATCTTGTTCTTTAAAGGGTTAAAATATATTTATATTAGCGCACATCAATAACTATGATTTAAGAGGCGGTATCTCAGCAACGGTGATAACTTTAAAGGAATTCTAACTTTTTAGACTTTAACTGTAATCCGAGGCGTATTTACCGTAAGGCCATGGGGGTGGTAATCTGTGAGGGGTAGCGCAAGCCTTGAAATTTTTTATAATTGTGCTCTTTCGCCGTTTGCTACATTCAAACTTTACCGCTTTATTAATTAAATATCTGGGCGACCGAGCTTCGCTCGTACTTCTTCTTGGTGGTGTGGCCAAAAAGAAAAAAAGCAATAAAATGACATTTTCTAAAAATGATTCCTAGCTAAATCGATTTTTCGCCCCCGAAACCCCCTATATACTAAAGTTTATGAAAATCGTTGGAGCCGATTCCGAGATTCCAATTATATATATTATATACAAGAATTGCTCGTTTAAAGTAATAAGATTTAATTGCATAGTTTATACATAATATTTATGAAATCCGTAGTGTTGCTTATTATAACAAAATTAATCCTAAAATATTGAATTCCCAGCTGCGGAGTGTCCTCCCCCGCTGGTCCACTACGACTGTTACCGTAAACGTTGTGAGCCCACGTGCTCCACGTACACCGCCAGCACACGCTCGTGTCCCACACAGGAGGGAGCCTGCTACCCGGGCTGCTACTGTCCCGAGGGGAAACTGAGGAGGGGAGACAACTGTGTACTGCCTTCAGACTGTCTCGACTGTAAGTATACATATAGAGATAACAGCTTTGTAATTTATGTACACTTTATATTGTCTTTACACTTGCGCTACTATTCAAATAAATACACCTTTTAGAAAAAACAATGAAATTAGTAGTTTTCATTGTTTTTTCTAAAAAGTGTTTTTAATTTGAAAACATAGAAAATATACGCTTTTAAATTCCCAAAAATGTGGGTTTACCTTTTACTTCACCAGTCGCTTAAAGCCATTATCCTCAAAAAGCTTTATTAAACGACTTCAAAAAAGGAGGAGGTTCTCAATTCGTCTGTATGTTTTTTTATGTTATCTATATACAGCTCAGTTTTAAAGTCAAAAATTATAGTAAAACGAATCTAAATTGTTTTAGTTTTGTGAACTACCTTTTGAATCTAAGTCATGACCTCCCCCCCCCCCCCCTTTAATTTTTAGCCGTTGTATAAACATGCTAACAACACAACAATAAATAAAATTGACAAAATAATATAAGTATCTCCGTATTTAATATACCTTGATAAATACTTTACCATATAACTGTACTATCAGGTAATTGCAACGGGGTAGGCACACCAGCTAAATACGTGACATTCGAAGGAGATGATCTCCCATTCCTGGGCAACTGTACATACCTGGCGTCCAGAGACAAGAACTCTACTGGACAACACAAATATGAAGTGTACGCAACTAATGGACCTTGTGAAGATAATAACGCTGTTGTTTGTACTCAAACTGTTCATTTAGTTTATGAGAAGAATGTCATACATATCACTAAGGATACTGAAACTAACAAGGTAAAGATATACATGACGCTTTTGCCCGCAACCCGCAACACGTAGAATATAGAAAGAAACCTTAGAAAATTATACAAAAGAGCCATTGAACCACTCTGGCTATTAAAAACACCTCGACAATATCTGTTGAGTAGTTTTAAAGATATACACTCACATAGGGACATACATACAAAAATAAAGATTTTTGTCTTGTAATATGTAAAGATATTGTTACGCCTTTCTTTCGTTACGGCAATATATAGGCTTGCGCCGCTTCGGCTATGGTCTCTATGAGACTCTATGGCTTAATCTAGACATTTAAATAAGAATTGTTTAGATTAACAATTCTTATTAAAATATAATGTTGTTGTTGTTGAAAGACTCATCTGTTTAAATAAAACGACTTTTCACGGATTTAGACGCGTATATTTGTTTTAAATTTTGGCCCGACGTTTCGGAGACTTCAGTCACCATGGTCACGGATGAGACTGAGCTGTAACGCGTCTTCAACGATCAGTTAGGGTAGAATTTAAAATTATAGAATAGAATTAGGGAATTAGGGTAGGTAGAATTTTCAGGGTTTACCCATATTCGATTTTAATTTTTCATTGACCATAAAGAGTCTATCTTTAACGAAACGTCGGGCCATAATTTAAAACAAATATACGCGTCTAAATCCGTAAAAAGTAGTTTTATTTAAAAAGGTACCCTATTTAAATGCTTATCCCTAAACATATGTTTTGATAGCTATCAAGAATGTTTTGTCCTGATAATTTTTTAGCTTCAACCACAAATTCGAAAATACCGTTCATGATCTATTAAAAGGGCAAAAGTAGTGTTCTTGTTTGACAAAAATATCTTATTGCCTATGCCAATCTCTGTAATCCTAACTTCATTAACTAAATTTTTATTTTATTAAACAGTTGGTAACGTCACTTGGCGGTAAAGCTATATACAAATACCCAATGAAGAAGGACTGGGTCGTTATCAACCAAGTTAATGGACAGGATATCACTATCACTCTACCGGATAAACATGTTGAGGTATGTTATTAAATTACTGAAGAAATTAATATAATTTGTTTATTATTTACAAAATGCTTGTATTAGCGCAGCTTCATTCGTATCTACCTATCTTATTTTGTTTTTAAACGGATTATTAAAAATATAGATAGATACAGAGATATCTTCTAAGCCAAGAGTTTGGCTATTAACTTCTTCATAACAGGGGCCCAAGTCTACTAATGAATTTTGTCACAATGGTATCTCAATGACACCATTATAATCACAAAAAATTAACAATAGACTACCAAACTTGATAAAACTCGCCACTAAGCAATCAGTTATTGCATTACCATTGTGACACAATTCATTAGTAGACTAGGGCCCCTGTATATCATTTCATTTGCACGTTACAAATGCATTTTAAAACATATTTATGTAAATTATATTATCTAACTCCAACGTGAATGATCTGTTTCAATAAAGCCACTTTTTACGGATTTAGCTTTAGCTTAGTCTTATCCGTAACCATGTTTTTGTTGTTGTTGTTCCTCGCCAATTAAATTTGCGGGGAATGGCATAGTTCCATGAGCCCGAGCCAGCTCGTGACCATGGTGACTAAAAAGTCTCTAAAACTTCGGGTTATAATTTAAAACACGTTTCTAAATCCGTAGAATGTGGTTTTATTGGATAAAAGAAAATATTCTACCCTCCTAATTTAAAATGTCTTTATTTTATCAATAGTTGACCGTTCTACAATCGAAGATGGAGTTCCATGTTCGAGTCCCGTCATATTTATACGCAAACCAAACTGAAGGTCTATGCGGCGTATGCGCTGGCTACCAGGATGCTCTCATCACTAGTAATGGAACTACTACTGAGGACTTCGATGAGGTATGGAAACTACTATTTTTCATTTCATTTTTACATTATTAGCCGTTCCTGTCCACGAGGGATCTAAAAGGACATACTTTTTATCACTTTAAGAAGAACATGGTAAGTGTGCTGGTAGTAAAACATTAACAAGTCGGTGACGGCTCAGATGCAGAAAGCGGTCTTGCAAGACAATGCCCGTATAGTTGGTCGGTTTCTCTCCCATTAGGCTCCACCACTCCGGGTGACTGTTGCCAACCTCGTCGGAGTGCGTCCTGCCGCCGCACGTTCCGAGGCAGTGTTACAGCCATCAGGATTTTTAATAAAAACTGGAGAAAGTTAAATGATAGTTAGGGAGGCTCTAACAAATCGTGTGTATTTTCAGTCTATTTTACATAATTTTTACGTTTGATGCAGTTTGTCGAATCTTGACTAGTTATTTCATTTAAATCTACAGAAACCATGAAATCCCACCAAAAAATCTAAATAATGTGTGAACCAAAGTTATAAGTGATACATTCTCAATGGTGCAGTTATTTCAATGCAAAAATATTGTGACCACCAATTAACAACATAATCTCACACATTATCGAGAAACTAATTATATATTATCGATCCATCCACCAGTCTTTCTCCATCCACTATTGGACATAAGTCTCCCCCATACAACGCCACAACGCGCGGTCCTTTGCCGCTTGCATGCAATGAATTATATATTAACGTGCTTGAATAAAATGTCCAGTACGGCAAGAGTTGGCAAGCAAGTCCAGACACATTGAAGACCTTGGATATATCAGAACAAGCTCAATGTGATGAAACTCCAGCCACTCCAGAGTGTGTACTACCACCGCCTGAGACCAACCCTTGTTACAACTTGTATAACGCTGATAGATTTGGTGCTGTAAGTAATCTATTAGACTATTATAAAGCTGAACAGTTTGTTTGTTTTAACGCGCTAAACTCAGGAACTACTGGTCTGATATAAAAAATCCTGTTACATAGTACATGAGAGTTACAATGTAAACACGTTATTAAAAAAAGGGTAAATAGGCTTCTCACATAGTTGGTACGCTTTACCATCAAAGATTCCATTGTCGCTTACCATCAGGTGACATGGGATCAAGTGCCAACATGTTTTATGTAAAAAAAAACATTTATAAAGGATAGGCTATCTAAAATCTCGCTGTGACCAATAGGAGTGCGGCATTAATGAAAAATGTTCCAAAATGGGGAACACTTTTTAAATTCCACGCGTATGCTATGATATGACATGATAGCTATGACAAATATTGGAAATTGAAATTGGCCCTTTCAGCTAGAGGCCGGTGGTATTTTACTGACCAGTCACCCCTTAGTTATGCCAGTGGAAATAACAATTAAACCATTTTGAATAAAATTGTGTAATAAAGTTTTAACACAACTAAACTTAACTAAAAAATTAAAACAACTATGGTATATATTGATTAATTGGCTATTTCACTGTGCACATTTTTATTAATTAAAGTCATTACTCTTTAATACACAGATATTCTAATAAAAAAGTTCTGTTAACATTGCATAATTGTGTTATTGACACTATTAATTTTCAGTTTTTAGTTTAGTTATGCACATAGAGTCCTTACCTATATATACACCTAAAATGTAAAGATAAAATTAAGCAAACTATTCCATGTTATAGTGTCACGCGCTAGTAGAGCTTGATTCCTACGTATCATCATGTGAGGCAGATCTATGTGCTAACGCTACGGACGCGTGCGTATCGTTGGAGAGATACGCGGCCGCGTGCAGGAGACAAGGCGTCTGTCTACAGGAATGGAGGAATGACTTGTGTCCATATCAATGGTAACACTTAATTATGTTTCTTTACTTATTATGAAACAAAATCGTTATTTGATTTGACGCCCCGGGCCAATTTACTTAGCCGCCCTATAAATTAATAGAGGGAGAGCGAAATTTTTAAACTTGAAGGATTTAGATGCTCTTCTCAAGCTGGCCGCCCTGGGCCATGGCCCCTATGGCCCTAGGGTTAATACGCCTTTGTGTGAGCATGTATCTTCCAAACTACGACACGGATTTCGATGCGTTTTTTTTAATATATTATATACAGGGTGTTTGGTACATCGTTTGCCAAATTAAATCAGCTAAAAGATATGCTATAGTTTTAGCATATTTAATTTTGTTTTTACGCCGCCAGATTTTTTTTTTAGCCATGGTACATTTTTGATAAAAAATTCCATACTGATCTTTAAAACCCAAAAAATAAAAAAAATTGCTGTTACCTATCAAATTCCTTCAAATCTTTACAAATTCTTTCCTTCCTTCAATCTAAAATTTAAAACAAATACACGCGTCTAATTCCGTAAAAAGTAGTTTTATTTCAGGTACAGTTAGTAATCTTTTGAGATGTTATCTGAGAGCACTTTTCGTAATATTATTTGTTTTTTTTAAATGTCTTTTTCGTAATTATAATGCGTAATTTTTATAATTAATTAAATACGATGTTACAGTGAAGCACCACTAGTATATCGGCCATGTGTGGACTGTGAGAGAACGTGTGACAACTACTATGAACTACGAGACAAACCTGACATGTGTATAGAACAACCTGTTGAGGGATGCTTCTGTCCTGAAGGAAAGGTACTAGTATATAATTTTTAGGGTTCCGTACCCAAAGGGTAAAAGCGGGACCCTATTACTGAGACTTCGCTGTCCGTCCGTCCGTCCGTCTGTCACCAGGCTGTATCTCAAGAACGATGATAGCTAGACAGTTGAAATTTTCACAGATGATGTATTTCTATTGCCGCTATAACAACAAATACTAAAAATAAAATAAAATAAATATTTAAGGGGGGCTCCCATACAACAAACATGATTTTTTTACCGTTTCTTGCTCGATACTAATAACGTTGCCTTATGTTGCATAGATAATGGTACGGAACCCTTCGTGCGCGAGTCCGACTCGCACTTGACCAATTATTTAATAATAATAACAAATATTTTGGACATTTCACACAACGTTCTCTGGTCCCAAGTTAAGCTTATTGTGCTTGTGTTATGCGTACCAGAATACGGATAGAATACGTATACTGCTTTCTTTTGTAAATACATACTTATAATATATAGAAAACACCCAAACGCTCGGGATATTTATTTGTGTGATATTTATAATTATCATACAAATGTTTATTCTGCGTCTGGGTGTTGTCTATGTATTAAAGGTTTGTATTTACAAAAGAAAAGTAGTATATGTATTCTATCCGTATTCTGGTACCCATAACACAAGCATATAAGCTTAGCTTGGGACCAGAGGACGTTGTGTGAAAAGTACATAAATATTTATTTAATTTGTACAATTTGTAGGTCCGAGTGAACAACACATGTATAGAGCCGTCTAAATGTTTCCCGTGTGATGTTGACAGTGGACATTATGTTGGAGACGAGTGGCAGGTTAGTTATATTATTTATTTTTTAAGGATTCCAAAAGTAAAACAGGATCCTAGTACCGATAATTCGCTCTCCGTCCGTCCGTCTGTCATCAGAATGTATCTCTGGAACGGTGATAGCTGACGAGCGGAAAACATAACAATTTATGTATATCAGTTATTTATTTATTTATGGCCTTATTCATAATGATTTATCGGAGGTTTAAAAGGAGATTTTATCGGAGAGATAATAAACGTTTTAGCGTAAAAAGAATATTATGAATAACAGTTTTTGGCAATTTTCGCGAACCAATTTTAGCGAACTTTTAAACCTCCGATAAGTCATTATGAATAAGACCTTAAATGTACAATATTACAGTTTATAAAACTAATACGTTATACACAAAGCAATCATACAAAATCAGACAAATTACAAATACTAAAAGGACAACATTTAAATTACAAAATAAAAACAAAATACTAAAAATAAATAAAAAATATATAAAGAGACAAGTAGCAAAAAAAAATCAGTAGATGCTATAACAACAAATACTAATCATCATCATTCTTCTGCCCTTATTCTGATGAATATATTATGGAAATAACGACACGGAAACATCGTGTTCGAGCCCAACTCGTACTGGTTTTCGTCTGTCTTTTTTCTATGGCAAACGTTGTTTTGCCATACTAACAAAAAAACGGTTTGAAAAATAGATGTTGTCCGATTCTCAGACCTACTGAATATACCTGTAAAATTTCATGAAAATCGGTCAAGCCGTTTCGGAGGAGTACGGTAACTAACACTGTGACACGTGAATTTTATATATTAGAAGATTTTAGATAACTCGCGACTTCTAATAATATTTGTTTCCATCTCAAAAATGCTTGACGCTCTTAAAATGTTTACTTCAAAACTGATTACCGACTTCAAAAAAGGAAGTTCTCAATTCGTCTATAAATGTGATATTATTTTTTATGTTTGTTACCTCATAACTTTTAACTGGGTGAAGCGATTTTAATGATTCTTTTTTTATTTGTAAACTGGTACTTTCCGTGTGGCATTGGCACCATGTCAGGATCTGGTGGTTATCTCCTGAGAAATCGAGGAAAACCCTCAAATTCAAAGGCACATGAAGCCGGTTGAACGTTTATTTTTTAAACTCAATTATTGAAACGAAAGCTTCAGTTAAAAACAAATTAATTAAATTAAATATCCATTACCAGGAGGACGCTTGCACCAAATGTGTTTGCAGTAAATCATCAGACAGCAACAGTGCTCAGACTTCTTGTACCAAGCAGTTCTGTGCTGCACCAGTCTGTGATGATACTGAGGATATGATCACCACACCTGCTAAACCTGGACATTGTTGTGATGGATATACATGTGGTAACATATATACACCTAACACTTATAGTTATAATGGCGTAGCTGCTTCGAAATCCCTCAAACTAGAAGGACCCCGGAACCAGCCCTTCTTTAAACTCATTTTATACATTTGTGACAAACCTGGCTTTCTAGGGCTCCTGTATTACGAGGTTCTCTGAAACCAATAACGCTGTAGAAAATCTTGCTTAAATACTTCCAAGTCTAGTACCCAGTGCCCAGGGCCCCGGAATTGTGTAAGCAGGAATGTTCTAAGAGAATTTTAATTTAGATATTGGTTAGAAAACGATCCCCGTTTTTGATACATTTTTTACTGACGCTTCGCTCCTAATGACTGCAGCGTGATATTCCTAAAGCGTTCCTCGATAAATGGATTATCTAACACAAATTTTTTTTTTAAATTTCATTTTTACCATATACTGAAAGAGTTTGTTTGTTTAAATGCGCTAAGCATTTAAACAAACAACCTTGGGAGGAGATGGGGTGGTGACACTTGTATTCTTAATCCGTCACCACACGGAGGGTCACACACTTTATAATATTAGTATAGACAGTAGGTATATAGTTGTGTGAGTAACGGAGAGTTTGAATGAATTTTCGTAATTAATTGGCTAAGTTGTTGTTATTTTTGTTTTGCAGTACTAAAACCTGTGGCAAATTGCACGGAACCGAAGAAAATGACTTGTGGATTTGGTCAAGTGTTGAAACAGAAGAAAACTGCTGATGGATGCAAGGAGTATGCTTGTGGTAATACATGTATTTTGTCTTTTTTTCCAAAACTTTTAATTTAGTTAATGCCGAAGATCTTTTTGATAATTACTTTCTTAAACATAGAAACTGGCTAAATATTTAAAAACTGGCTATTTGTGGTGCCATATTTTTTTAACAGAATAGCGCTAGGTAAATTTATCTATATACTTATTCATATGGACCAGATATATGAGTGTGGATGAAGCCAAGGAAGTATGCTTGGATCGTAGCGGATGGCGCTCTATAGTTTCCGCCTACCCCCATGGAAAAAAGGCGCAACGACGGTGATGATGACTTATTCATATTTTCGTGTTATTAATTTCGTATAATTATTTCTCCTTCTCTCCAGCCCATCAACGGCTCACTATTGGGCACAGCTCTTCTCTACTTTGGGATTATGGTCTTCTATGCCGCGCTGATCAGGAGTGTTGATACATTGTTTATTTTCCAGTTTTCTGTCTCTCACAGAGCGTGATATCTGTGCCCAATATCCCTTAGCTGGATTTTACAGCACCCTGGGGAAGAAAAGGGGTGGTGACGCGTGTATTCTTGTTTCGTCACTTCACGGACAAGGTTTTATACAATACCTATGTTTGTTAACAGAATGTATGCCAGCGAGTGAATGTGAACCTTTACCAAGTGCAAATGAGGTAGAGATCCTGGAGCCAGGCATGAACCGTTTGGTGGATAGCAGTGGATGCTGTCCCCGGGTTCAGTTCCTGTGTCAAGTAGAGACGTGTCCTCAACCACCTCAGTGTGACAAGTACTACGAGCTGAAGACTGACAATAAAACTGGGAAGTGCTGTCCAGAGTTCGAATGTGGTAAGTGTATTTTTCTCTAACTTTTGCGCGACTCATTTGTTTAAATAAAACAATTTTTTACGGATTTAGACGCGTGTGTTTGTTTTAAATTTTAGCCTGACGTTTCGGAAAATTTGCAGTCACTATGGTCACGGATGAAACTGAGCTGTAAAGTGTCTTCTACTCAGTTGGTACAGGTACAAACCCTGTAACAAACACTGGTACAAACCTTGTAACAACTGATCGCATAGGACACTTTACAGCTCTGTCTCACCTGTGATCATGGTGACTGCAAAGTCTCCGAAACGTCGGGCTAAAATTTAAAATTTAATACACGCGTCTAAATTCGTAAAAAGTAGTTTTATTTAAATAATTATCTTGTTATAATTTGTTGTCGGTTTTTTTTTAATTTAAACTTACGTTTCAGTATTGCCAAAGGACAAGTGTATAGTGAAGCTGGAGTGGGAGGCTGCATCTAAGGGTGGAGAGAAGTCCAGGACTACACCACAAACTGTACTCAAAGATGTAAGTACTTACAATAAAAGCGCTTACAATAAATGTACTTACAATAAACTAGCTGTCCCGGCAAACGTTGTTTTGCCATACAATTCTGTGTAAAAAGCAACAACAAAAAAATTTCATCAAAATCGGTCCTGCCAATTGTGAATCTAAACCATCCTCAAACCCCCTTGAATACACACAACAAATTTCATCAAAATCGGTCAAGCCGTTTAGGAGGAGTTCAATTACAAACACACGTAGGTACAGAAGATTTATATGTATACTAGCTGACCCGGCAAACGTTGTTGTGCCATACTTAAAAAAAAAAGGTTTGAAAAATAGATGTTGGCCGATTCTCAGACCTGCTGAATATGCATGTAAAATTTCATAAAAATCGGTCAAGCCGTTTCGGAGGAGTACGGTAACTAACACTGTGACACGTGAATTTTATATATAAGATAAAGATGTACTAACAATAAATGTACTTATAATAAAAATTGTTACGTGTCTCTCTCTACGGCCCATTTACGTCCCACTGTTGGGCACGGGTCCCCTCCACTTTGGGAGGGATTATGGTCTACTGTGCCGCGCTACCAGGCGTGTTGGTACAGGGTTTATTTTCGAGTTTTCCATCTATCACAGTAGACGTTAACTGTTTATATTATTCCTTAGCTGGCTCTTACAGAGAAAGAAATGGGGTGGTGACACCCGTAATCTTATTTATAAATAAATCAATAAATATTTTTGGACATTTCACGCAACGTCCTCTGGTCCCAAAGTAAGCTATATTTCTATGCTTGTGTTATGGGTACCAGAATACGGATATTCTACATATATACTTTTTTTTAATATCACACATGATTGTTCCGTGCGGGAATCGAACCTGCGACCTTGTGAATAGCAGTCCGTTATATGAACCACTAGGCCACTAAGCCCGTCGAAATTTCGTCACTATAAAGTTCAATGTAATAATCAGTATCATTATATTGTATACAGTTGGATACAGTATGGTTAGACGGTCCATGTCGGACATGTCGCTGTGAGGCTACATCACTGGGAGCAGTAGCGCGGTGTACTGCTACAGAGTGTCCCTCTGTCGTCAGTACTGAGGACTTTGTACTGGAGCCGCGACCTGTTCCCTTCCAGTGTTGCCCTAAACCTGTATATGTAGCCTGTATACACGGGGATAATATATACAAAGTAATTATAACCTTTATTTTTTTATTGAAAGGGTTTGGTCGTTTTACGACTCTCTCTCCAGCCCATTTACGTTCCACTGTTGGGCACAGGCCTCCTCCACTATAGGAGGGATTATGGTCTACTGTGCCGCGCTGACCAGGCGTATTGGCATAGGGTTTATTTCCGAGATTTCCTTCTCTCACAGAGGATGATATCTGTGTACAATATCCCTTAACTGACTTTAACAGCACCCTTGGGAGGAGATGGGGTGGTGACACTTGTATTCTTAATACGTCACCACACTGAGAATTAGAGTTATAGGACTATATCGCCCTAAATAATATAACCTTTATATTAATACTAACTGTTGCCCCCGACTGCGTACGTGTTGAATTTAGAAAATTTCATGTCAATCATGTCGTTGGTGTCATTGTCTCAAATGGTATTCTCTCACAAAAACACCTGATGCACATTAAGATACGACGTGAGGAACGGGATTTCGCGGGGATTTAACCTCTAGCCTCTATACCCACCACATAAATTCCACGCGTACGAAGCCGCGGGGAACAGCTATATTCTAATATAATATGAGTATACTCCCAGGTCGGTGAGAACTGGACATCAACAGAGAACCCCTGTGAAAGTTACAAGTGTGTTGAAGAAGGTGAAAAACTAGAGAAAGTCACTACATTGAAGGAATGTACTACCGATTGTCAACCGGTGAGTTCATACATATTATTAAGTTTAATCTGTTTTATATTTAGATATAAAATATATCGTTAGGTATCTAACAGGCTAACAGCAGAGATCACCTCCAATAGATTATTAACAGATTTTTTGTTAACGACTAAACGCACCAACGTTGGAGGAAGGCGTAGGTTGCGTAGTATGGAACAATAAATTTTGATTGATGGTAGTAAAATCACATAATGAGTTTTTATACATTAAATATGTGAGAATAAATACGTTCAATGAGCGGTAATTGAGTAACTGTGACTTACAGTTTCGCTTTTTACTTGTAGACTTACTCCCATAATTATTATAGCTGTCGTCCGCCAACTTCCGACATTAGCAACAAAACCTTAATAAATTATACAAAAAAGACATCCTCTTGAACCACTTCATTAAAATAAAGCGCATCAAAATCCGTTGCGTAGTTTTGAAGATATAAGTAGTGTCCGACCGAAACTTCTTTCCCGGCCGAAACCGAAACCGAATGTTCGGCCGTGGCTTCAGTTGCGGCCGAAAACGAAACCGAAACCGAAACTCACGTGGTCAAGTATTAAATTTCTTAAAATACTGAAATTAGATGCATTTTACCTATTATTTTGCATTAATTAGGGCATGAAATAGAGACACAGACTTAGATTTAAACTTAGTTAATTACAACAAACTTAATATATTTACTTAAGTTTGTTGTAATCATTTATTTATTACAATTTAAAGAATATTAATATAATAAATTTTTATTATTTTTAGGGTTTCGTACAAACCCTTATAGGATCACTCCGGTGTCTGTCTGTCTGTCTGTCCGTCTGTTAAACTTTTTGTACTCAGCAACGGCTGAAGGTATCAACTTGAAACTCATACGATATGTAGATCTATGCGGTCCCTTGCTGCAAAAAATACAGTCAACCTTTCACCTCTACGCATTTAAAAGATATACCTAACCGAATTACGACCATTTTTAAGAATTTTTAGACTTATGCAAGGGAATCTAAATTCACAGGTTACTTTCCGTTGCCCTAGAGCCTTGAAATTTGGCATAGATTAAGTCTATATAGTGCTGATATAGGGAAAAATCCAAAAACTTATAATTTGTCATCACATCACAAGTAAAAAAGTGTTTATACTAATACCAACTTATGAAGTAGCTGAAATGTAGGCGATTCCCTATATTTCAACTACAAAATTGAGTTGGCGAGTTGTTTTGAGTTTAATTAACTGATTATTTGAATGCAGTTACTTATGTTTATATGTCTAGTAGGTACGAAACCCTAAGTGTGCGAGTTTGCCTCGCTCTTGACAGGTTTTTTTTTTAAATTATGTTCCTATAAATAGCCGTCAAAGCGTTGCCGCGGGAAACGAAGTTTGGCGAGCGTGAGTGTGCGTGAACTGCGACACATGTTTCGGTTTTGGCAAAAGTTTCGGCCGATTTTGGCCGAAACCGAAACTGCCCCCGAAACTTGATTTTTGGCCGAAACTTTCGGCCAACCGAAACCTAACTTTCGGTCGCACACTAGATATAAGCCCACATAGGGACATACATACAAAAATAATGACTTTTTAAGTTTTAAGATTTATGGGTAGACATCTACTTTATTCTCGTACCTCTCATTGTTAGACCTTTTAAAGAATCTATCGATTTGATTTATATTAATTTTTAAAATTGTTTGTTATATGTAAGGGTTGGAAGTACTTCCCAGCGAGTGTTGATAGTGGTGAGTGTTGCGGCAAGTGTGAGCCGGTCGCTTGTGTGGTGGACGGGAGAGAGAGGGAGATAGGAGAGAAGTGGAGCTCCTCCGACTACTGCGCCAACTATACTTGTATCAACTTGAATGGAACTGTGAGTAGTTAACACACTCTAAGAATACAGCTTTATTATGAAACTAAATAACCTTGGGATCAGAGGACGTTGTGTGAAATTTCTATAAATATTTATGAATGTTTAATGTCAATAATACCGATATTTCTTTCAAAGTACGTACTTTGCCTTAACCACTGCAGTGGCACGAACAGTTTCCCGATCGCCCTAGGATATTTTTGATATTTTTGTATCAAAATACACATTTTTATTAGAAATCAGACGAGAATTTGTTAATTTTTTCAAATTGGTATATAATATTTTTTTTTAATAATAAAAAAGTTTAATGTCTTACTGCCGCACTCAGAGACATTTAATGGTTACTTAAGGAAAGTTAAGGAGCTCTTTAGTATTGATTTAAAAAAGTAAAAGTTAAGTTAAACCTTTTTTAAATCAATACTAAAGACCTCCCTAAGTAACCATTAACATTTAATGGTTACTTAAGGAGCTCTTTAGTATTGATTTAAAAAAGGTTTAACTTAACTTTTACTTTTTTAAATCAATACTAAAGAGCTCCTTAACTTTCCTTAAGTAACCATTAAATGTCTCTGAGTGCGGCAGTTAATATTATTAGTACAACCATAAGGGTAGGGTATTTTCATGAAGGGTTTCATGCGTGGTGTTGGTCGGGTGAGTCACTGCAACTTGTGATACTGTTGTAACTTGTAGTGATACATCCGGCTTGCACAATTCATTTTTGTATGGACTTTGTCTGAAAATAAAGAATTATTATTATTATAAGGGATATTGAATACAGATAACGCCTGTAGACCATAATCTCTCCAAAAGTGGAGAAGGCCCGTGTCCAACAGAAGAAATATCAGCAAATATTGGTCTAACTAACAATAAAGATAGCATTTCTAATTAATAATTTAACTATTTGTTGTACTACAGCTTCAAGTAGAATGCTCCAACGAGACATGTCCGGAAGTATCTGTGGCTGTAAAGAAACAGTTTGTACTGAAACAAGAGAAGGTACAAGGCAAGTGTTGTCCTATTGAGGAACCTGTCGCTTGTAGAGTTGGAAACCTTATATATCAGGTATGTGAGAATATTATTTTAAGTTTCTTGTGTGACTTCAGCCCGTAGATCACATCCTAGATAGAGCATTACAGCATTTTTGTTAGGTAACGACTACGGAATACGGTTCCGTAGCTCTGTCAACTGAGCTTATTGCGGTCGTGCTAACAGTAACCAATTAGACCACCACAATCGTCACTCGATTGAGTTTACATCGTATTTTGACGTACGTCCCGCTTGCGGTGATCACTTTTTCCACCACAATTTGATTTATTAAGTAAAAGCATAGCAAGTCAATTGCAAAATTAATAAATTACTTTAGGTAACGACTAGGTAAATTTTCAATATTTGATTTGTTCATGTAACGGACTGCCGTTCACGAGGTCGCAGGTTCGATTCCCGCTCGAGACAATCAATTGTGTGATATTTATAATTGTCATTTGTCATACAAATGTTTGTACTGCATCTGGGTGTTTACTATGCATTCTAAGTACATATTTTCAAAATAAAAACAGTATAATTATGTATTCTAACCGTATTCCGGTACCCATAACACAAGCGTAGGTATAAGCTTAGCTTGAGACCAGAGGACGTTCTGTGAAAAAAAGTTGATTGATTATTTAATTTACGCCAGGAGGGACAAACCTGGCCATCTCCAGACCCGTGCAAGAACGTATCATGTACCCGAGACGTGAGTGGTCACCTCTCTCACCAGGAGAGTGTGACGTCCTGTGTGAAGGACTGCAAGAGAGGATGGACGTATCAGGAACCAGACAAGGATAAGTGCTGCGGGGAATGTGTACATGACAAATGTGTTGTTGATGATCAACTTTATGAACCTGGTGAGACATTTAATTGTCTTATTTTATTTATGTACTAACTGACCCGGCAAATTTTTAAATTTTTTTTTGCCATTTTACTATTCATTGTGGACAACCCTTATCACTCAGGGGTATGAAAAGTAGATACCTAGTAGCCGCTGCCATCCCTTGAGATCTTCACGAGCACTTCCTTCATTTTCTTTGTAGTTATAAATTAAATGAATAAATAAATATTCATGGGCATTTAACATTGCGTCCCCTGGTCCCAAGCTAAGCTTATATGCTTGTGTTATGGGTACCTGAAAACGGATATATTACATCAACTACTTTTCTTTTGCAAATACATACATACTATACATAGAAAACACCCCGACGCAGCACAAATATGTGTATGATATTTAACAATATCACACAAATGATTATCCCGTGCGGGAATCGCAGCCGCGACCTCATGAACGGCAGTCTGTTACATTAAACACTACACCATGAAACCCGTCATAGTTGATGTATAGAGTAAAAATATCAAGAGTTAACTCTCTCTCCAGCCCATTTACGTCCCACTGTTGGGCACGGGCCTCCTCCACTTTGGGAGGGATTATGGCCGCTACTGTGCCGCGCTGACCAGAAGTGTTGGCACAGGGTTTATTTTCTACTTTTTTGTCGCACATAGAGGATGTTATTTGTGTGCAACATCCCTTAGCTGACTCTGTAAAAGTCACCCTTGGGACGAGATGGGGTGTGACCCTTGTATTCTTAATCCGTCACCACACGGAGTTAACTATTACAATGTAATGATATAGGTACAACCTGGCAGTCAACTGACAACTGTACGACGTACTCGTGTGAGCGCGCGGACGAGGACGTGTACGTGACGTCATCACGTGAGGCGTGTCCCGACGTGTCGCGGTGTGCACCACAACATCTCGTGAACGGGACGTGCTGTCAGCTGTGTGATGAACCCGCCGAGGCGTTGAGTTAGTATATAGTATTAAACACTAGCTAATTACCGCATTTTCTCCCGTGTTTATATTTATTGAATTCCCCCTCCTCCCATAATAAATAAATAAATATTCATGGACATTTCACACAACGTCCTCTGGTCCCAAGCTAAGCTTGTTATGCTTGTATTATGGGTACCAGAATACGGATATAATACATAATTATACTACTTTTTTTTGTAAGTACATACTTATAATACATAGAAACACCCAGACGCAGTACAAACATGTGTATGACAATTAGAAAAATCACACAAATGATGGTCCCGAGCGGGAATCGAACCCGCGACCTCTTGATCGGCAGTCCGTTACATGAACCGCTACACCACGAGGCCCGTCAATATACACCAAACCTTAACAAATTATAAAAAAGCCATCCTCTTGTACTATCTATTAAAAAATACTGAATCAAAATCCGTTAGTATTGAAGATATAAGCTAACAATACATATGGATGTACATACATATAACGCCTTTTTTATAATAAGTAAAGACTAGTTTACTTAAACCTGTAAAGGTGTTCGTCGGATGTATGCGACGCGTAAACCAATCACGGAACATCCGGCTGCCACCTTTATTGTCAACTAAAATATAGAGCGTCTTCCATCTATTTTATCCCATACATTCGTCTTCTTATAGCGTCTTTAAAGTATAGAGCGTCTTTAAACTATAGAGCGTCTTCTGCTACGGTCTAAACAGATTTCCGTGGCTTCATTTACCCTTATATATCTGGTCATACATGCACGACGGTTGTTAAGTGTATTTTTCTTAGGTGTCCCATTCTAGCGTCCCCAATTACCTCCGCCGCGTATTTCGTTAGTCTTTTTTAATTCATTCTCTACATGCCGAAAATTTAACAAAAAAAACGGGGTTGAAACCATTTTCGACAAATTGAGTAGGTACCTATTTTTTGTCTAAAAAAATGAAACATTAAAACCGTCCCCGAAACTAAATCGTAACTACGCACATGGATATAGGTTCCCCCAGTGCTTCAGTGGTGCAATCGATTAGCGCACTGTACTTATATGACAGTAGCAGTGCGAGACATTTGCGTTTCGATTTGGGTTGCAAGTTCGAGCCTCGCCTGGAGCAATGTTTTACCTACTCATAATACTTTCATACAACAATACAGTTTGATGGTTTTATTTATTACTTTTGATAACTTTTAATGTTATTGAATTTGGAATCAATATTTTGCCCATTTAAAACTAACCCATCGTATTTCTCAGGTTTTACTGTATACCTATACGAAATTTTATATAAATCGGTTCAGTAGTTTCAGCGTGAAAGACAGACAAAGTTACATTCGCATTTACGATGTTTGCATTCACATTCACTATATCATATTATTATTTTCAGGTAAATGTGTGCCGCGGGCAACTCCGAGTGCTCAGACAGTGGGCGTGGTGCGTAAGCACGTGGGAGTGCACGGACTGTGCGTCAACAAGCTGCCCATCGCTGGACTCAACAACTGTGAGGGATCATGCGACTCTGGGACTACATTCAACAATAGTAAGTATACACGACTAGCACCTACCACTACCACATATCGATGTTAAAGGATCGTGGGTGTAGTCACGAGTCACGAGAGACTTCAGCAACTCAATACCAACCGCCCCTCGTGATATTAAAAGCAGCACTTAATAAAAAATAAAACAATAAGTAGGAAATTTAGAGAAATAATTGACGGGCTTCATGGTCTAGTGGTTCGTATAACGGACTGACGATCATGAGGTCGCGGGTTCGATTCCCGCCTCGGACAATCATTTGTGTGATGTTTATAAATGTCATACTAATGTTTGTTCTGCGTCTGGGTGTTTCTATGTATTATAAGTATGTATTTACAAAAAAAAAGTATGTAGTATATGTATTCTATCCGTATTCTGGTACCCATAACACAAGCATATAAGCTTAGCTTGGGACCAGAGGACGCTGTGTGAAATGTCCGTGAATATTATTATTATTATTATAATAATTATATTGAAAGTCCCCTACTCCCTGAAATCAACGCCTAGTTATGCCTTATCCCATGAGGGTAGGTTAAGATTACTGAGCGACATCTGCTACAAGTTAGGCCAGCAAGATTATTGTTATTCAAAATCTTATACAAATCTCATTGTGTTTATTTATTTCAGTGACAGCAACCCACGATACTCTGTGCGAGTGTTGCCAACCACTCAAGTACACCGCGCTGATGGTAACACTGAGCTGTGAGGATGGTACACAGCATCCACACAAGGTGGCGTCTCCATCAGAGTGCGGGTGTGCCCGCTGTGGAGGACTGGCACTACCTTCCTGGAAGAAACCTGGTCAGTACTGTGTTCTTGATTATAGCAATACGTATACAAGCTGATAAACCACACAGGCCAATAAAAACAGATTTAGAATGTAATCGATTGAGTAACTAAAAAGTTTTGCAACATTTAGTCCAATTACAGATTCGTTGACAGAGATTCCAAATATGTAATAATGCTGTATAATTATGTTTAAACCATAGTAGTTAGTATAACCACTGTTTCATAAAATTAGTTTTAAGTTTTCTTAACTATTTATGTATTTGTTCCCGAACCCCATAATTAAGACTATCCATTAATGGCAGACACGTAAGTTAACTAAACATACGTGTCTCTTCAATTCCAATGGAATCATCTGTATGATATTTATAATTGTCATACAAATGTTTGTACTGCGTCTGGGTGTTTTCTATGTATTTTATGTATGTATTTACAAACGAAAAGTAGTATACATATGTATTATATCCGTATTCTAATACCCATAACACCATAGTTTGGGACAAGAGGACGTTGTAAAAAAATCCTCCTTGTGTAAGCTATGCCCATCGCATGTGTCGGGGTGGGATTGACAAATAGTCGATTGTCTATTTATCAGAATAATGTACCAATCTTCCATATATCATATCTCAAACACTATTTTAACGCGAATAAGAAACAAGAATGATATTTTTGCAGCCCTCTTCTAATTATGATTGCATTAAAATTACAGGATACTCGGGAACCAAGAACTCTCCAACTAAAGGAGGTCACGAAGAATGGAACGACTTTATTCCAGAGATTTACCGCCGCATGGGGAAGACAGAGAGACCAACACAAACAGAACGACCAATACGATAAATTACAACCGAAACCAACCTTTGATTTCCGTAAATAAATAATAAATATATTCCACACCAATGTAATCTTCAAATGAATTCATTATAAAAATGTCTGAATTTTTTAATGCACTATTTGTAACTTTGAATAAAGTATAAAATATAATATGATACAAAAATAAAACTATTTTTAATTTGTTTCTTTTCATGAATGATTTCTAAAGCTTCTATAGACAACCTAAACCTATCTATTACTGAGATTATATTACGGGGATGCTCGCGAGGCTGCTCCCTAATTGTGGGGGGGCGGGCCGAGTCGGTCGCCGCCTCTACGTAATTGTAGAAGTGGGGTCGTGGACATGGCGGAGCACACCCTCGCCGTGTGCACGGCCTGGGACGCCCAGCGCGCCGAACTCGTTGGTATGCTGGGTGAGGACTTGTCGCTCTCGGCCATCGTTTCGCTTATGGCCGAGAGCGAACAGTGTTGGGCCGCTGTCGCCTCCTTCGCTGGGGAGGTGATGGCGGCAAAGAGAGAGGCCCTGTGGGAGCACGAACGCGCTGGCGAAACTTTGCCACCCCGCAGGGCCCCCGGCAGGGGTAATCGGCGCGCAATAGCCGGCGGCGCTCACCGAAGAGGTGTTCGCGCGCGGCGGATTGGCATCCAGAGACCCGCCGCAGCAAACGCGACAGGGGGACCAATGCTCCCCTCCGGTCAATCTCCGGACAATGTTCAGGTCGGGCCCCGATTAACGGGACCATTCCTTACCGGGTCATGGTAAAGCTCAAGGCACCATCATGGCCCGGTAGGTCAAAGCGGAGATAAAAAAAAACCTATCTGACCCAAGAATATTGACCTAAAATTCAATGTTATTCAATCTATTCTCTAAGATTTAATAAATTCTAACACCCATCAAAAAACAATTATTTTACTAGCCACTATTTAACTAATTTTTCCCATTTTTGCAACATATTTCACTGATGCTGTGTCTCAGGCGTGATCTTATATAGCCTGCCTCGATAAATTTACTACTCAACACTGAAAGAATTTTTCGATTCGGACCAGCGGTTTCTGAGATTAGCGCGTTCAAATAAACAAACGAACATCTGTGTGATTTCGGTAGTATAAAAATCAAAAACAGTTATTCATCAAGTCCTTTTTATCCATAACATGTGAAGTTTACAAAACAATAACTTTAACATAGACTGGGTTAACAAAAAAATTGTCAGTAGAGAGTTCTAAAACTAGGTCCTCGGTGGTAATTCTGAATACAACATTGTTGATGAACTTATTAACTAGTCCGCCTTCTTGGCAGTCCTACCATATTGGATTTAAGATGACGTCACACAGCTAACCATGGATTGCCATTCGAACTAAACACTTGTAAAAGTTAAGGGCCTACATCAATATTATCGTATATCATCGCCGACACGTACATATTAACATAGCCAGTAGGCACAGAAAATGAAGAATTAGGGATACTATTCCTATTTACTCAAAATCTGCTAAATATATTTTAATTCTGATTTACGTGTTTCTAAATATAATAGTTACTTATGTTTTTAAAGTTATTTCATTAGTTAATATGCGATAATAGACCGACAAATGAAAAAAATAAAAAATTAGAGAGGTTGTTTCGCTAAGATTTTCTATCGAGAAAACTTTTTTCAATCGTGTTTCTGAGTTTATGCGATCCTAGATCATATATTGAAAAAACATATACTTAAAAATTAGAGCTCTAGCCCTTCAATCTAAAGAAACAATGAAAACTTCGTACGTAGAAAAATGCACGAAGCTATTTTGGTATCGTCTTAAGAAAAAATCTTAATAACAGTGGGCGTGACTTGGGCGTTTTTATCAATACCGTAGGCCACACCCCTTTATTATGTTCACCAACAATGTTGCATTAAAATGGCCGTAAAAGACCGTTTTACAATATTAAAAACTATTGTCATCATGCGTCTTCAGTCTCTTGTGATGTGACGTCACTCTCCTCGTCCTTCTGTTGTGCTTCCTCTTCCTCTTTCTGCTTCTGTTTCCTCACCATTTCTGATAGATATTTACACCTCTGCATACATTCCTCCTGAAATAATCACATAATATATTTACGTTAAAATAAAATCAATTCATGAGAGCTATTGAAAATCGCGTACATCGTAATTGGTTATGTCAAAGAAGTATAACTTCTTACGTGGTTACGCAAGTACAAAAAGACTTATTTATATCCATAGATGTTGTGTGATCACTTACTTTCGTCTTCCCCGGAACAGCACTGGCTATCTTCTGCCACCTGTCGCCAGCGCCACCTTTAGGATGTTTAGCGAGAGCGTTCTCTAACGCCTTCTGTTGTGATTGTGACCAGTTGCCTGCTGACACCTCCTCGGCTTTACGGGTCTTTACCTAATTAACATTATAAATATCGATTATTGGAACCAATAGGCATCTCTAAAATAATTATCTGTGGCAATAATAAAAATACGGCCACTTTTGGTTTAATTTGCGTAAAACGTACATAGATATTATCACGCCTTTTTCCCATGAAGGCAGGAGGAGTCTATAGAGCGATAAAAACAAGCAAGAGTTCTTCAGTTTACCTTCTTAGGCGGTTCCACAGCCTGTGGCTGTTCAGGTTCTTGACCTGGCACTTTATAGCAGTTCTCTTTAAGTTTGGCGGCCATGTGAGTCACTTCTGGCACACTCCTGCACATTGCTTCAGCAATACGCTCCCAACGCTCCCCGGAGCCACCTGGGTACTTCTTGACTAGACGAACTAACTCAGCCAGATCATCATCAGTCCAGAGACCACCGGCTATCACTGGAGTTGCTGGCTGAAATAAGATAATATTTTTTGTTTAATACTTTTAATATTGAAACGTTTTCGTGCAAAGTGAGCGTAAAAGGATATCATTAGCTAATATTGTGTAATTACTTGTCTAACAGGCACCACGACTGGTCCATTGTCTGGTTCATCTGCCGGGTCTAGCAGACAGTCGTTCTCCCTGACCGGGGGCACGAACCCGCGACGTTTACGTACGGCTCCACTAGCTCGAGCTGCTTTAGCTTCAGCAGCAGCGGCCGCCTCACGCTCCGCACGAGCTTTCTCTTCTTCTTCTCTGGAAACATAACATTTCATTTAGTTCAATTGGCATTGTTCATATTTTTTTAAACTCTTAATTTGAAAACCATTTCGGGGAATAGAGTTTCTGATCATGACCCATTAGTTTTTTTCGGAATATTTGCTATATTAACGAATAACGCAAATGATCTCTATTTGCCCTGGAAATGAAGGACTTAAAATATTAAGGGGTTCTTACGGATATACTACTCTGGGGTGCAGTTGAAATTGGTCTATTATATTAACTTGACAACTTTGAAAAGATGTATTGCAATCTGTCTTAAGTCTATCAGGAAAAAACAATACACAGTTTGCGTACTACGATGACGTCACAACATTTAAAATAATATCTTTAAGTATTTTTTTAAAATTCTATAAAATCAATATTTCAATAATATTGAAATTAGCTGCTCACAATAATCTATATTTTCTAAAAAAAATTTAATACAGCAGGTCAAAAATTATGAACAATCCCAATTGTTGTTACACCAACAGACATGACATTAAAGTTAAATATGTAATAATAATTAATTATCAAAACTTAAATCTGCGTTAAAATACAGAGCATGCGCATTCCACGTTATAAACGCTCGCGTTTCGATTTTACAGACGCTTTTGATAGACATTTTATTTCGCGTTCTACGCCCCTCGAGCTTGTCGCTCAGGTTTGACCAACCCTTAACCAAAAAACGAGGCAATGTAATATTTCAATGTCTGTGAAGGTATATTCACCTCTTCTTCTGTCTCTTGGCTTCTTCTTCCCTCTCCTTCAATATCCTCCTAATCTCTACAATACTCCTAGGTATGGCAGTTACCAGCCACCACGCACACCGCGGTATTTGGAAAGGTAATGTGTCTTTTATACTTGGTTTTGGAAGCTGGTCTAATATTTCTGATAAGCCTTGATCAAAACCAGACTTCTTTGAATGTTTCTTTCCTCTACTGCTTAATATTTGTTCCTGAAATGAAATGTACTTTACAAAAAAACAGCATTACAAATATAAACGTCGCGAAGTTGGATATTACGGCCTATACCATGTTGTCATAGACATGTATGTAGCCCTAAAAGTAATATTTTTCTTTTCAGAAAAACTAAATAGCTACAGCCGAATAGAGTATTATCGTATCTCAACATATATTATTGTTGTCTAGATAACAAACAATAATTACATTAATCCTTTTAATTTAAAAAAAAAACCATATCTACATTATCATAACTTCATTAGTGGAACTTGAAAGAGATAATGTACTTCAGACACAATTTTATTATCTCATCAATTTGATGACAACATTTAACCCAAAAAATCGTTGAAGTAGAACATTAACGAAACTTATTTATTAGCCAACTAGTTCTCTTACGTAACGGCAAGTTAACAATAAAGCTATTTCCTGGTATATTTCAAGCTAATTTCTCATAAAAAAATTTCTATACATAATCTTTTCATAGATCCAAGTCGCGAACTAGGTGCGATGCGCAACGAGATTTTTACGTCACTAAAGAAGAAACGAATATTTTTATGTCGCACTACTTTCGGTAAAGGCACCATCCATTGCGCAATGCGAGGAAAATCAATCGCTATCGCACCGAGAACATATTGTGGATAACGGTCGCGCGTCGCTAAGAATGGAATGACACCTTAATGCTACTATTCTTTATGCAAAACCTATTCTCAAGACGGGCCTCGTGGTCTAGTGGTTCATGTAACGGACTGCCGTTCATGAGGTCGCGGGTTCGATTGCTTAAAGTACAAAATTTGTGTGATATTTATAAATGTCATACAAACGTTTGTACTGCGTTTGGGTGTTTACTATGTTTTATAAGTATGCATGTAGTAAAAAAAGTAGTATACCTATCCGTACTCTTCTTCTTGGTCTCTTTGGTACCCATAATACAAGCATAGAAATATAGCTTACTTTGAGAACAGAGGATGTTGTGAGAAATGTCCATAAATAAATATAAAATATTATCAAACTTACAGCAGTAAACCTTTTCTCAGCATAAGCAGCCCAACCTACTGCATACTGTCCAAATGTGATGATAATGAATAAAATGATGGAGCCTTCAGCCAGACCCATCTTCCTCACGTGCCGGTAATAGTAAATGGCTGATCTCCAGTTAGGAAGACCATTTTTAAGTACTTCATTGTATCTGAAGAATTATATAGTTTCAACAACTCACTGCTATTTCTTTGATATCCATACGGATTTTAGACTAAATGTCTTAACTAAAACTTGAAAGTTAGTAAGTAAAGATGTATTGACGGGCCTCGTGGTGTAGTGGTTCATATAACGGACTGCCGATCATGGGGTCTCGGGTTCGAATCCCGGTCAGGACAATCATTTGTGTGATGTTTTTAATTGTCATACAAATGTTTGTACTGCGTCTGGGTGTTTACTATGTATTATAAGTATGTATTTACAAAAGAAAAAGTAGTTTATGTATTATATCCGTATTCTGGTACCCATAACACAAGCATATAAGCTTAGCTTGGGACCAGAGGACCAGAGGATATTTATTTATTCTTTCACGCAAAAACTACTGAATAAACATACATCACACCGTCACACCTTTTTCCTAATAAATTTTGTAGAAAATTTAAAATAATGTTGATCAAGCGGTATCTATAAATAAATGGAAATTGTATAGAGATACAAAAGAGATTTTAATTTTACTACTAATGGCTGTTGAAAACATAATTAAATATTGTAAATCTTTGTTTTTAGCAACACTTTTATTAGTTTGGTAAGTACCAAGTACCAGTTGATAGCTAAGTAGCTATCAACATATTAATCTATGTAATGGTATCTCTAAAAGAAATTTTCATGCAGTAGTCAGTATGATTTAAAATTTTGCACATATATTAACAAACACATAATATTAATAAGTAAAAAATAGGATTTTCCAGCATGTTTTTGAAATTTTTCACAAAGTAAATTATTTAGGTCAATGATAACATACTTCTCTCTTTTACCAGGGTCCTTCAATATATTGTGAACGGAGACCAGATTTCTGAACTGTACGTCTGCATCAGGTGAATCATTCTTATCTGGATGCAATTTCAATGTGAGCTTCTTGAATGCTGATTTTATCTCTGCTGGTGTTGCTTCCTGATTAAAAAGAAATATTTTACAGACTTAGCCAATCACTCGCTCTCTCACTGATGCTGCTATTATGAGACTTAAAAGAGCTAATGTGTTGCCTTACAGGAGAGATGGAGTGAATTGCTCTATCTTCCTGAACTTCATATTCACACAACCAAACTGCTAATAGTCTAAAGTGGACTGATTGCAGATAACTACTACTGAGAAAAAGAAAAGATTCAGCCAGTAGCTATTTTTATTATTATATTTATTTTTTACTGTTAAAAGCATGATTATGCAAATCATAACAGCTATAAGTACTTAAAATCAGTGTCTCTTATTCGCTTCAATAAAATTGTTCTTGGCAGTAGCATAATGCCATAAATGTCTACAGTTAGAAATTATTTACATTGATTAACACAATCAAAACAATTAATGCCATGTGTTACATGAAAGAGCTATTAACCATACCACCTGGACAAATATACTTTGTGTACTACAGAAAATTTAAGTATAACAAGATAAGCATTAACATACAACACCTAGAACTACTTGTGTTTGTAATACATTTGTCTTGGCCCTGTCTTAAAATTCTTTTACTAATAGAAAGCTACATTCTTCCCAATAATAAGAAAATCAGAGTTCAGGCCAACGAATTCGCCGGAAAAGGCGAGTTTAGAAATATGTAACTTAACTTCTCAAACAGCTGTCAGCATTAAAAGTTATGAATTTATGAAATCCTTCAACAAAAAACCATTTCATATACAAAATGAAAAAATTCTCGGGCACTTTTATTTAATTGTTGCATTAAATTTTGCAATCAGGAAAATATATACTTCCATTAAAATCCTAGCAGGAAAATTCATATTGCTCATTAAATACAATAGAATTAAACCAATATAATACACACATATATTTAGGTAAGTAAAAGCCAATAGTTCTTAGTTCAAATGCCCAATGCTTACCTGACTAACACCTATCAACTCGTAGAAATTCTGGTTCACTTCTTCGACCACGTCGAACACTTCCAAATCATCGTCATCCCATGCCTTGACACATAACAACAAGGTAAATAACAGGAACAAGCACCGCCGCATGTTAAAAAAGGTTTCTCAATATATTTTCTAATTAATTAACTTATTACTCATGATAATACTTATCGCGAATCGAAGGAAAAAATGAAATTAAAATTTGGTTTCGATTCGATCCGTCTTTCTCAAATTCTCTGTAAATGACATTAATGACAGTCACTAGTCAGTGACAGCTCTTTTTTTTGGGTTTTAATGACCTGGTTACGAGGACCTTTAGGTCATATCTTCTTTTTCCAATTCTTTGTTGTTTTAGTTATATTGTTTTGATAGTATTCTTGATATATTTATATATGGCTGCGTAACTGTTCTTGTTTTTTAGTAATTGATCAATAGGCGGCGGGCGGGATGAAGAAACACTTAAAATTTTCACGCAGTGACAGCTCAAGCAGCTCAACAGCTATAGGGAAGTACGATCGATTTACATCGATATATTTAAAACACTCGAAATAAAGAAACGATTCATCGAATTAAAACCGCTGTACCATTAACACTTCAGCACAAAATAAAGGTCGATGTTTTTCATTCGATGTATAGAATACCCATATAAGATGGTAAAGAATTCAAATACATTTTTTTTTTCAAATAGGCATTATTACCCTCCAAATCTAGATGTTTGTGCTATAAAATGGAATCTCATAACGAAGAATCTGTACTTAGAATAGTATTAGTCACCAGGCTAGTTTACGTGGTAACACTTGCTACCACGGATGGCGGAGTGGCTATACAAATCTCGTATCTCTGGGAATGGATGGAAATGCTAGAAAGCTGAAATTTTCGCAGTTTATGCAGCAATAATAAATCATTGATTTTAGGGGTGTCCATATTAATATACATCGATTTCAATTCATTAGATCCAACCAGATATCAAAGTGTTAGCTAAAATACTCGATGTTTAAACAATATCATTAACAATAATATGATGAGTTATAATCTTGTAATACATTTTTGTAAAACAAACAAAAACGACCATAGGAATATTTTATTACACATTATAAAAATTATAATATCACAACTTTATCGCTGATAATTAAAGCAGTAATTAAATAAAAAACCATTCGGTTTTTGGGGCTACACTTAACAATAATCGGAAAGCCAATAACTTTGAGGTCCATTAGATGATATATAATTATAAAGGATGGACTAGTTTAATGTTTACAAACAAATTGACTTTGTAGACAATGGTACCAATTCTACATATATGCACAACTAAATATAACCTAACTAAAAAATGAAAATTAATAGTGTCAAAAACGCAATTCATTAATGTACGTAAACAAAATCTTTTTATTGGAAAACTGTATATTATAGATAGGCCAACGACTTTAAGAAATAAAAATGTGCGCAACAAAATAGCCGATTAATCAAACTAAGACCAACTATTTTTAATTTTTTAGTTAAGTTTAGTTGTACACGTAGAATCGATACCATTTTTGAGTATATTTTAAAATATCAATTTATCGATAATTCGTCAAGTGAACTGAACTCTGAAGTGATCAACCCCCCATAGACTTAGGA
This sequence comes from Orgyia antiqua, assembly GCA_916999025.1. Taxonomy (NCBI): domain Eukaryota; kingdom Metazoa; phylum Arthropoda; class Insecta; order Lepidoptera; family Erebidae; genus Orgyia; species Orgyia antiqua. The sequence continues at coordinate 20,470,776 of OU779864.1, forward strand.
TATAGATCTAGACGTAACACTCAGTACAACTTTCTAAGCCTTTCTAACTCTTTCTTTTTGAGCGGGAGTAAAAGAGAAAGCAAGGCTACTATTTAGTATTTACTATTTACCTATTTAAAATACTACATACTACATAAACAGGGCGGCCCTGCCTTGGAACAAATCTATGTTCCCGAGTTGTTAGTGTTGTTACTCCCTATTTATAAGTATAACCTTCTTGGTTGGATCAACCCTATTGTGGTGTTCTGCTTGCGTCCTTGTGTTATTTTTTTTTAGATTTTTCCAGTTTTCCTCGTTTTCATTTTCCCGGAGGCAGGATTAGTGTTTAATTCTTTTTGTTTGGCACTTTCATTCACCGCTTCCGCTGAAGCGTTTTTAAAACGCATTAGTTGTAATTTCCTGGCTTACAAATCATCTGTTATTAAAATGGTATGTAATAATCTATAAATTATTTGCACTGTTTTAGCTATTTTGTTGAAGGCACATGACTATTGAGTGTATTAAAAATTATGTGTTAATTTTAATATTTTTTTTTTACAACATCATCAAGTATGTATGTAAAAATCTAATAATATTTTATATTGATAATCATAAGCATAAATAGTTTTTTCGCGGATTTAAATAGGATTTGTACCTACCTATCCAACTACGTATATCGATTTTTATGTCGTCGTAATAATTGTTAATTTTTTTTTTCTTGTTTATGTAGTGCTTTTGTACATGTGACTTGAGTATTTTTATAAACACCTATTCCAATAGAGTATCTTGTGATGTTAAGCTTTGTTAGAATAATGATCGTCCTTTGCCATCCCAAACAACTATAAAAACTTAAAAAATTACCTGCTGATGAAAATTTGAAATAAATAGCTAGTATTGTTTTTTATTAACACAATCCACAGATACTCGACCTGGGAATCAAACTTGATAAAGATTGATTTTATTGTACACAATCATAGTGTTTATGAGGCAATCAAATAGTGTTGATAACAAGTAGTTATTGTATAATTTAATTCAATATATCTTTAATTTGAAATCACCAAAATATTGCTTAGTTTAGGACCAGAGGACACCACATAAAATGTCAATAAATTATTATTATAATTTATTATCTTATCAAGATTTTTAATAACAGTTACGAGGTATAAATTGGAATAGGACATATGTTTAGATCGTAGCGGATGGTGCTATATAGTCTCTGCCTACCCCCATGGGAAAAAGGCGTGATGTTATGATGATGATAATGACAATTAATTTTTAGCAAGAAAACAAAAGAAGAGTTATTAAGAAGCAACTTCAGCTTCTTCTTGAAGAGCTGGAGACTAAACCGGTATTGTCTCATGATGTAACTTTGAGCGGAGAATGCAATATGTACGATGGTAACTGGGATAAGCTGGTACATAAACTAAATGCTGTACCAAATGGAGCTAAGAGAACTGTTCCTAATTGGAAGACCGTAAGTGTTTATAGTTTGCGTATAGAATAAAAAAAAATCTGCTATACACATTATAACTATTTTTCTTTTTTTCAAAGCATAACTAAAAGAAATATGACCACCAAAAAACCTATTGTTTTCGGCTTACTTTAGATGATGTTGCAGCATTTATCACACAAATTTGGTAAGGTTTTCAAAAAACTAAGTGATAAAAGCGTAGAATATACTTTTCAACTATAATATGGCGTAAAAAATTTCAAGCGGTTTAATTTTCGCAAAGAAAACAGTTATTACGAAACATTTTTTTTTCATAGAGTTTGAAGGTAAAAACTGCGTCAACTATAGCAATAGTAAATTGTTCCAGAGCAACACATATTATTATAATTGTAATTTATATAAATTGTAAGAACTATTGTAATAATTATTTTAAAAAAAAGATTAATATGACAAATGACGATATCTGCTGAGTTTCTTACGCCGGTCCTTCTCAGCTGATTGAAAGTCCTGAACCGGTGGTATGGAAAAAAATTTTTGGACATATCATATAAGCGTATGTTATGGGCCCCTCTGTATATAACAGACTGCCACAAAATATAATTACTGCACCATCTACGAAATCTTTTAAACTGCGGTTAAAGCGTTGGCTTGTCAAGCAGGCATTCTATAGAGTAGACGAATTTATACCGACATTATATTAAATGAATTGTTTTTATTTGATTATTTCTTCAACATACTGATTATTTATTTATTTATTTTATTATGCTGATTTTTATCAATTATATTTATTAATTTAATATGTATTTGAGTATGACATTGTATTGTGAAATTTGATTTATGAAATATTTAATGTATGGCATGTAAGAATCCCCTATGAATAAATGAGTTATGAACTTATTTTTTTTGGCAATAATATGCCTACATGAATAAATGATTTTTGATTTTGAATACCTAAAGCAAATACCTAAATTAGAATCGTAGTCCCTCTCTTACCAATGTCTATACGTGTATAATCTGCATTAACATATTTTGTTTTAAGGTGTTGAAAGAATGGAAAGTGACAGTAAAAAATCATAAAAACTCCGTTTCAAGCAAACAGCAGCCATTAGATGACATGGGACTAAGGTTATTACACCTTGTTGAAGGAGAAGAACTACGTATTAGAAAAGATAATAATATGGTAAATATAAAATCTGCCTGACTGCCATTTTTTTAAATGATATCAATAAAAACAAAATCTTAGAAAGTTTTTATATTCTTATCAGAAAAGAACTTACTAGAGTTTACCCATCAGACATTTCATTGCATTGGCATGACAGTAACTTGAACCCATAAGATTTTCTCTATTAAATATTACTCAATATAGCTAAAAACACAGATGTACCAGATCAGAGTTCATGTTTAAAATTGGGGACAAGTAAGTTTAGCCTGGCTAAATTGTAGTTCATAGAATAGTGACATTTCATATTACGTATAAGCTTGTATCATGGACACACAGGTATACCTTTATATAATTCATTTTAATTCTTCATTTTGTTATATTTTGTTACTGTTATATTCTATTTATAAAATTAAAATATTGTTATTAATTTTAAGTAGTCTGAGCACAATGTAATAAAATAAGTTTATGGTAAAAGTCGTATCTTTATGGTCAATTTAAAATTAAAATCTGATGCGGGTAAACCCTGTAATAACTGATCGTAGAAGACACATTACAGCTCGGTCTCACCCGTGACCATGGTGACTGATATCTCCGAAACGTCCGGCTAACATTTAAAACAAATACACGCGTCTAATTCCGTAAAAAGTAGTTTTATTTAAACAAATGAGTCGCGCAAGTGTTAGAAAATATCACACAGATATATTTATGCACACATAGTTATGTATTTGGCTTCAAGCCGACTGAGTGATGTAGCCATAGTCACTACATCTGGTAAATTTGTGGCTAAAATCAGTTTTTCTTTATTTGATCAAGTTGTTTTATTTGCAGTCTGCTAGACTACCATAATTATATTTGTTACTTTTAAAGTGACTACATAGCATACTTAATAATCAGTGTAATATTTCAGTTGCCACTTGTCCCTGAGACAGATGAGAACCATGTCTTCAGGCGTCCTACCCTAAGGATCATGGGTAAAAAGAGGCAGAGGTTGGTTATTACCGGTCTTGGTGAAGGGTCGCGTAAGTATTATTTTTTAATTCATTTATTATTTAGTTCCAAAATCTCCTCTTATCGAGATAAGGCATATTTTCCAAATAAAAAATAATTAACTCTTTTGGTCTTATTCATAATGTCTTACCGGAGGTTTAAACAATAACTTTATCGGAGATGAATAACAATTTTTGACAATATTTGCGAACCGATTTTAAGTTTTAAACCTCCGATAAGTCATTATGAATAAGACCATTTATCTTTACTTATTATAAAACAAAGTCGTTATTTTGTTATTTTTGCATGTGGTCATAAATACAAAAGTAACGGCCAACTATGTGAGCTTATATCTTCAAAACTACGCAACGGATTATGATGTGGTTTTTTTAATAGGCAGAGTGGTTCCAAAGGATGACTTTTTTGTATAATTTGTTAAGGTTTGGTATCGAAATTTCACGTCACACAGTCAAGGCCACAGCTAAACTTTAAACCGTTTTTGTGACGAAACTATTGCTCGGATTTAGTTGATATTTCGTACAGAGATTAAATATGGTACCTAGAATATCCAGTTTAAAGAAAAGCCCATGTGTCGTATCAACCTTGTATAATAAACTGAACAATATTTTTTGTTTCAGTTCTGACCCAGCACAAACGATCCAAGAGGTTGAAGACAATCTATGGTAGTAATACTGGTGAGTTTTCACTACAATATGTTTATACTAGCATTTTTCTTGCGATTTTCGTAACTGTATATCGCAAAATTCATTTTAACTTGGCACAGACCCTAACATTGCATGGGTATTTTTGTCTGTTAGTATGTTTGTACGCGCATCACACCAAAGTTACTATACGGAATTGAATGTAGTTTTCAGTAATATGTTGGTGGAGAATCGAACTTGAAGTGTACCCTACACTAATAATTATCTCGAGATATCTGCTTTAAATTTCTTATCGCCCAGTTATCATCATCATCATAACATCACGCCTTTTTCTCATGGGGGTAGGCAGATACTATAGAGCGCCATCTGCTACGATCCAAACATACTACCTTGGCTTCATCCACACTCATACATCTGGTCATACATGCCCGACGGTTGTAAGTGCTACGCATTTGCCCCTTTTGAAGTATCCCGGCGATGACATCGGAGTATATTTTTCTCGGGCGTCCTCTCCCAGCATTTCCACTTACCTCCGCCGTGTATATGCCTTTCGTTAATCGTCTCTCATCCATCCTCTCCACATGACCAAACCACCTAAGCATACTTTTTTCCACCATAGTCACTACATCCTCTTTCAGAGCGCAACGTTCTCTTATAACTTCATTTCGTAATCTATCTTTCAAAGTCACACCACACATACTTCTCAAAGAACTTTATCGCCCAGTCATTCCAAACTTAACGCGAATGAAGCCGCGGGCCACAGCTGCTAGTAAGCATTAGCTTACTTACGAAATATTAATTTCGTCTGTTAAACATTATACAAATCGATTAATTTCGGTATAGATCGCGAGAACAATCCAGAACAATGCGTAATGACGATGCAGCTGGAGAGACTGCACCATGTCTCCCAGCAGTTGGAGAATCATATCAAACAAGTTCAGGACAGGATACAAAGCATCAAAGATATGTGGCAACATGACTGTGTTGATGAAAATACATAAATTTTTGTATGTTGTATTTTAAGTTGTTATTTGTTTTTACATAGATACACAGATACCATATGTAGTGTCTATCACGCAGTCGGATTGACGCTACTTACATATCTATGTGTGCGTAAAAATGTATCTATGTGTGTCTATGATACAGGCTAACCTCATGAAACTTCATTATTCTATGAAGTACGATTTAGCTAGGCTAAAGTTAACTGTCCTCAAATTTTAACATCAACCCTCCATTTGCTATCTCTGTGCATAATTCTTAATTTTTTTATGTGTCCTATCGTTCGTATGTTGTTGATAAAAATATAAAAAAATTGTATGTTGTATTTTATTTTGTATTATAAAAATCGCATTACTTGTGTCGTATTTGTTTACGTTGTATTGTCAGATAATGTTTAGTAATCTGTAAATGTTCCGAGTTATTTTTTTATTTGAACACATGTAGATAAAAATCTCAAAAATTTTGTGTAAAAATTTATATTTTACTAGCTGCGCCGGCAAACGTTGTTTTGCCATACAATTCTGTGTAAAAAAAATTTCATCAAAATCGGTCCAGCCAATTGTGAATCTAAACCATCCTCAAACCCCCCTGAATACACACAACAAATTTCATCAAAATCGGTCCAGTCGTTTAGGAGGAGTTCAGTCACATGTGTGTATGTGACTGAACTCCTCCTAAACGACTGGACCGATTTTGATACACACTTGAAGCACACAAGAAATATATATATTAAGATAGATGTAGGAAATTTTTTAAATTTGTTTGTTGTGATTTGATTTGTAAACGTTGTATTTTTTTTTTATCTAAAAGTTATTGCTTTTTTACATCATGTTTTATTTTATTACTCATGTGGAAAATCCTTGGAAGTTTTGCGTCGTATATAAAGCTTCAAAGACATATCTATCCATCTATCAGGTGTTAACGGTCCACTATTATCACATGGTGTAATAAAGAATAGTTTACATCTAATTCGCAGATTAATATACACCTAAAATTTCATAACAATTGATCAAGCCGTTTCGTAGGAGAATTGCGACTAACACAAGGGAAAAATTTTCTATATAACGTATGTGTTTTTGTTATAAATAGTTATCTAAGCGTACCAATATTTATAAATATTCGTAATTAATGAATGTTGTAGTATATTAACTGTAGTATTTTCAATCTATGAATGAATATTAGTGATAATATTTGTAGTAAATATCGAAATGTAACAAAAAACCGATATCTTATATTTTACAAAATGTAAAATATCGCAAAGATTACAAAGAGGGATAACTTTTCTTAATAAATCAAATTTTAGTGCAAAAAAATTATTAACATGAGCAAAACTTAAACCTACGACCTCGGCATACCGTTCCGTTGTTCTGCCAACTAAGCTATCATGGTGCCTACATATGTTAAGAAAAGTCGCTCTATAGTTTCTGCCTACCACCATGGGAAAAAGGCGTGATGTTATGATATATATCAATCGATAAGATTTTTCTCCTAAAATTTGATTTATTGATTAAAAACATAGTAAGTCCGTTGCAAAATTATTAGGTACCTACGTTAATGAAGTTAATTTTTAGGGTTCCGTACCCAAAGGGTAAAAACGGGACCCTATTACTGAGACTTCGCTGTCCGTCCGTCCGTCCGTCCGTCCGTCCGTCCGTCCGTCCGTCCGTCCGTCCGTCTGTCACCAGGCTGTATCTCAAGAACGGTGATAGCTAGAGAGTTGAAATTTTCACAGATGATGTATTTCTATTGCCGCTATAACAACAAATACTAAAAATAAAATAAAATAAATATTTAAGGGGGGCTCCCATACAACAAACATGATTTTTAGGGTTCCGTACCCAGTATCTCAAGAACGGTGATAGCTAGACAGTTGAAATTTTCACAGATGATGTATTTCTATTGCCGCTATAACAACAAATACTAAAAATAAAATAAAATAAATATTTAAGGGGGGCTCCCATACAACAAACATGATTTTTTTACCGTTTCTTGCTCGATACTAATAACGTTGCCTTATGTTGCATAGATAATGGTACGGAACCCTTCGTGCGCGAGTCCGACTCGCACTTGACCAATAATTAATTTTTATATAATTTTTTTACGTGCGTACACTAGTACGCACTACGCACCCATTGTCTGTTTTGATATAATGAGGTAAGGTGTACTTTATTTATATGTTAGATGCACAGAATATAGAATAATTCTGTGATGTAAGAGAAACTATAATATATTATACTTTGTACCCTTTAGACATTGTAGAATAGGAGTATCATTATTATAGAAAAAATATATATTAGTAATAATGAAAATATATATTAGAATACCCACCCCGGCAAATGTGGCACTCGGCCACGGCAACGCGACGGGAGGGACCTTTCCCCAGTCGGGTCGGGACCCGATTAGCGGGGCCACCCTTCGCCGGGTCATTGTAAGGCTCAAGACACCATCATGGCCCAACAGGCGGATATTTAAAAGAAAATAAAAAAGTATATATTAGTAGTATTTTTTTTTAAAGTACCTATGTTTTTTTGGTAAAAACATCGTACCTACATTATTAAATGTGTTGCTGTATATTGCCTTGTTTGTTGTAATAGCTATGTTATGCTCATGTAACGTATAGGTCTCGGGTTTGACTCTTAGTCAAAAGATATGATCAGATTTTGTTTCACAAAAACATTACATTTTGGATTTCATCTCAACATAATTAGAACAAGAAATTGGTGTCGCACAACATAATTATTATTTAATTTAACAAATTAAATGCACGCGCTTAAAATGACAGTGACTTAACTAAAAAAAATTAACCTAATAAATTAGGGAGTCGAACCCGCGACCTCGTGAACAGCAGTCCGTTATATGAACCACTACACCACGAGGGTCGTCAAAATGTATCGCTTATGTATTACTGAACAAAAGATTGCATTACACAAGCCTAGTTGTAGAATTATTATAGACGTGGTCTAGTGGTTCAGGTAACGGACTGCCGTTCACGAGGTCGCGGGTTCGATTCCCGCTCAGGACAATCATTTATGTGATGTTTATAAATGTTATACAAATGTTTGTTCTGCGTCTGGGTGTTTCTATGTATTTACAAAAGAAAAGTAGTATATGTAGTATATCCGTAATCTGGTACCCATAAAACAAGCATTAAGCTTAGCTTGGGACCAGATGACGTGTGGAATGTCCGTGAATATTTATTATTATTATTTATGTATAAAGTACTAGGCAGCGTTTGTATTATTATTAGTATCTGTTTGTATTTTTTGAGTTAATTCAGTGTTATTTTAGGCGTGTGAGGTTATAGGTATTTGACATCTTATTGAAATGAAATGAAATGAAAAATATTTTTTATCAAGTAGACATAATTTCTTTTAGAAAATTATGTGCTTATAACAGGTCCAAACATTTTTTCCCTACCACCGGTTCAGGACGCAATCTGCTGAGAAGAACCGACGTAAGAAACTCAGCAGAACTTAATTAAATCAATATTATTTTTATGAAATTAAATGAGAATTAATTTTATTAATACCTTTATTTTATGATCTCATAATCTTTACAAGATGTTTGTCTATTATTATGTGTAATTGTATACGTTCCAACTTCTTAAAAAGTAGGATATTTATTATAAAGTAAATGTAACTCTATGTTGTGCTATAAATAAATAAAAATATATGAAAAAATACTTGTTTTATTTCATATACATAGTCTGTACTATTATTATTAAATTGAAGAGTTTGTTTGCTTGTATGGACCCGCTTATCTAAGGAACTACTGCTTCGAATTGATAAATTCTTTTTGTGTTGGATAGTCCATTTATCGAGGAAGGCTATAGGCTATATAACATCACGCTGCGACTAATAGGAGAGAAACAGTAGTGAAAAATATTGCAAAAACGAGAAGTTTTCTAAATTGCACGCGTACGGAGTTGCGGGCAACAGCTAGTTTTTTAAATTTAAATATTAAATAAATTAATTTTTTATTTTCTTATCACAATAGTTGTTACAGCGCTGGAAAACACGATTACCTATGTGAGAGACTAATGCCTGAATTAGGTTTTGTTAAAAACCTGTACTACAGGTCACCAGGGCTCCCGCAACTGGCAGATTATGAGATTACTACTAAGCATGCAAATAAAATAGGTTAGGAGAGAATGTTGTAAATGTTGTTGAGGAGAAATTTAGAAAAGATTCCCCGTTTTTGTAACATTTCCACTGATGCTCCTCTCCTATTAGGTGTAGCGTGATATAGCCTATAGCCGTCCTCGATAAATGTTAGTAATAGGTACCACTTCTGCAAGAGCAAGATACGATATAGTTCAGGTTATTTAATAATCTATTATTTAGTTCAGGTTATTTAACTATCTATTAATATTTTAAGCTGATGGGTTTGTTTTGAACGCTCTAATCTAAGAAACCATTGATCCGATTTGAAAAATTCTTTCAATGTTGGGCAGTACATTTATCGAGTAAAGCTACATAACATCACGTTGCTATAAATTATTACATATACAATATTAGACTAACTACGCGTGAAATTTAAGACCATATTTTTTAATTTAAATGTAGACTATGTCCTTTCTCAAGCTCTAAGAGTAATACTACCATAGTATATTATCTATGAGTACCATATTTGGCAAGGAAACAGAAACCTGCAAATTAGTATTTATTTATTTTAAGCTTTATATACACAATTTGTATAATGGCGGACTTAATGCCTGAGGCATTCTCTACCAGTCAACCTTCAGGTGGTGCAGAGATATATAGAAGTGGGTGTGTATTAAAAAGGTCTGAATGTAGTTGAATACGAAATACAAAAAAATATAGACAAATAAGGTGATAAACTAATACAAAAATGAATAAAAGTACACATAAATATACTACCAGTATATAAAATACTACACATACATAAATAGATATAATAGGCAAAACACATATCATCACGTCAACCTATCGCAGTCCACTGCTGGACATAGGTCTAAAACACATATACATAAATACAATAGGCAATACACATACATAAATAATAATGAAGAGGATGACGACTATTATTGGGATAATTCGGCCACTTTTAGTAGTAGATACTGTTTTAATCTTTTTTTGAATGTCTGTGGGTTATTTAGCATCCTGATCTCGGGGGGCAATGGGAAGGAGGAATGTACAAAACCAGTCCTATTGGAAGGAACAAGAAGCAGACGGTTGTTAAGAGAACGAAGATTTCTATCGTGACTAGAGTAAAGATATTGAAAGTTTAAAGTAAGGTAGAGGGGAGGAGAAGGACTAGAGAGTAATGAGAAGAGTGTGGTGAGAGCACGCAAGTCACGACGTTGGCGAATGGGGAGCCACTTCAGCTGGGAGCGGAAAGTAGACACATGGTCATACTTGCGAAGATTAAAAATAAATCGAATGCAGTTATTTAGAAGACGGTCGAGTTTATTTAGAAGTTCTACATTCAGGTCAAAACAGCACATGTCACCATAGTCTATTATTGGAAAAATTAAAGTATAAACAAGTAATTCCTTAGTTTTGGAAGGTAGAAAGTTTTTTAGTCGTTAAAGCGCACGCAAAGTATTAGTAACTTTTCGACTAACGTTAATCACTTGAGCTTGCCAATTAAGTGCAGAATCAAGAACCAAGCCCAAGTCTTTTACCGTAGAACTATATTCAATGGTCGATCCATCATAAACAATAGGTGGAATGGTTAAGGTATCCAATCTGCTGATTTTATATTGACTCCCAATTATAATTGCCTGGCATTTTGAGGGGTTGATTGTAAGGCCGAATCTTTCGCACCAGGTCTTGATGATGCACAGGTCCATCTTTATCTTATTCACTGCTGAGAATATCGGATCAACCGGGGCCTGAGTATACAACTGCAAGTCATCGGCATACAGATGATGGTCGCACTGAAGATTTTTTGTAATGAGGTTAATGAAAATGGAAAATAATAAAGGCGAAATAATACCGCCTTGGGGGACACCGGCACCTAGGTCGCATCAGCTGGATGAAGAGTCGTCAATAGTAACTGACTGCAGGCCTGAAGGTAATGAGAGAACCACTGCAGTGCCTCAGAAGAGATCTTTAGACAGGAGAGGACAGACAGAAGGATATCGTGACTGACGGTATTAAAGGCATTAGAAAAGTCAAGCAAGACAAGGATAGTGACATTTCTGTCCTCCATGCCAGCCCTAATATCGCCAGTCACTTTTAGGAGAGCGGTAGTGGTACTGTGTCCCGGTCTGAAACCCGATTGTAAGGGACTTAGCAGATTATTAGTATATACAAAAGTAGACAGCTGCTTATATACACATGCTTCCAGTACCTTGGACAAGAAGGGAAGGAAAAAAATAGGTCGGAATTGATTGGGGAGGGTAGGATTAGAAACCTTGGGCAATGGAATAATATAGGCATTACGCCATAGAGATGGGAAGGTGCCAGCAACTAGGGAAAAGTTAATGATGTGAGATATTGTTGGGAGGATAGAAAGGATCATGCGTCGGTTGATTTTATCACAGCCTACCGCATTGGACTTAATAGATAGGATTATGCTATTAATATCCTCCGAGGCAACAGGTGAGAAGTGAAAAAAGTTAATGTCAGGACGTTGTAATCTTGACAAGTAATCTAAAGTAAGGTCCTTGGTTTGAGAATCCAGTGGAGTAGTTGTGGAAAAAAATCTATTGATACCGTCTAAGTCGATTACGCGTTGATACTCGGCGGATCGCTGTTTACCAACACCCAAGGTTCCCAAGAACGTCCAGAGATTAGCAGAAGAAGAAGAAGAAGAAATGTTATCATAAATGTGTCGACGTTTAGCGTTGCGAATCATCTGATTGCACCGATTCCTTGCAGTCTTAAAGAGAGCCCAGTTCTCGTCACATCTAACCCTTCTAAACTTGACAAATGCTCGGTCCCTACGCTTCATTGACTCACGAACTTCCTCGGTAATCCATGGTGCAGGGGGACGCTTCAGCCTTACTTTTTTCATGGGAGCATGGTTGTCATATAGCTCAATAATGGCACTATTAAGCGCTTCTACTTTTTCGTCAATAGTGTTGGCTTCCAGAATTTTACAGCAGTCGAAAAAAATATGAAGCGTCGTTTAGCAGTTTTTCATAGTTTATAAGTGGAATGGTCGCCTGTACAGGATTTTAGGAACGGGCTTGGGAAATTTCAAAGTATAAGATAAATAAAGGAGGTCATGATGGGAGAAGCCAGGTGCTGGATGCCGTCCGTGGCAGGAAACAAGGGAAGGATTGGAAGTGAGGATAAGGTCCAACCATATCCTCACTTCCAATCCTTCCCTTGTTAGTATATATAACTTAGACAGTAATGATACCTGGCTGGAGCCAGGTATCATTACTGTCTAAGTTATGATGAGTGGATTGTAGCGGTAAAGGGTAAATTACTTACTTCTCATTACCCTATAAACTTGAGAGAATAGATATACGAATTTTGTGACTTTAGTATCATCACAAAGTTACCAATAAAGTAAGAAAAATTATAGGGGTCGGCTCGTGACTTATTGGAGTTCAACTTGTATGTCTTAGGAATAAGAAATAAACCAAACAATCAAAAGTTTACAGCGTGTACAATACATACATACATAATACTATTTATTTTATTACCACTGTCATTGCGCCAAATTTTATCTGGATCTAGGTTGAACGAGGTCAAGGTTAGTCCTAAAAGACCGTCTGAATACATATTCTAGACATATTGTAAGTTATTACGATGTTCGGTACAAATAAAATTACTTGAAATTTTAGTAGCAGCACTTAACGAAATTATAATTTAATAGCGCAGTAAAATTCGCATTTACTGTGAAACTGTACTATAGATACATTAAAAATATATTTGTTGCAACCTTTAAGGTGAGTATCAGTTTACGTTTTATATTCGTGATAAAACCATCCCTCTTAGGGGCGATCTGTAAATAATATTACATTTAAACAGGAGATAGCAAAAATTTAGAGAATATTAGCTGACCAGGCAAACGTTGTTTTGCCATACTAAAAAAAAGATTTGAAAAATAGATGTTGGCCGATTCTCAGACCTACTAAATATGCATGTAAAATTTCATAAAAATCGGTCGAGCCGTTTCGGAGGAGTACGGTAACTAACATTGTGACATGGAAATTTTATATATTAGAAGATTTAACTATTTACGTCCAGCCCCAAAAGTAGAACTTAAGAACCATCATCATCATCATAACATCACGCAAGAAAAAAATTAACTAAAAAAAAACTGAAAATAATTATTAAAATTTAATAATTTAATTTATTTTTATTATTTAATTATTAATTAAATTAAAATTCATCATTAAGAACCATGTTTATGTAATAAAAGATATAACTGAAATCAAGAAATAACAGACTGACCGTTCTGATGAATGTCCCTATTCACGACTTTGTCAGAGTAGCGTAGCCCTCTACGTAACGGCGTAGCATTCGTAGCACGGAGCGCATTTATTTGAGTGATAAATACAGTAAAGTAAAAACTAGTAAAGTCTAGATCGCGTGTTGTGGCGTTATATGGGGGAGACCTATGTGTTACAGTGGACGCATAGAGGCTGCTGGATGATGGATGGAATAAAGGCTACTAAAAGTACAACCTATGTTTTTAACCGCATTCTAGTACTTAAAACACTACAGTTACGCTGAATTTGGGAACAGACGACATTACTTCAGTATAACCTCGTAGCTCGCCTTGTATTTCGTAGCTCGATGATGATACCGTAGCTATCATAGTGAGAACTTCTACGGGCGTAGTCTAAGCAGCCGTCTACATAGATGCTACGGCGCCGCTACGAAGCTGTTTGTGTTCCTTTTTGTGAGACTTGCAGTAGGTGGACTTTTGTATGGAGTTGTAATTATAACTGTATGCACACAGTGTTTGCATTTCAAAATGCGTTTTACAAATAACCTGCATTTTAAATAAATTACCTTTTATGGTTGTAAAATTAAGAAATAAGTAAGCATGAAGAGAAATGGTAATCAACCACAGAGTATGTCTGTAAATAAATAAAATATATTTATTTATTTCGCGTTGTTTATTTAACTTCTCTATTGGATTTACAAAACATACAAGTTCATCTATCTTCTCTCTGATCTTATAAATAAGACTGAAACATTCTTATTTACAACGTTGTTCTCCAAACCTATAAAATTTATGGCCAATAAAAAGTAATTCTTGGTCGGCATATTATTTGCACACAAACTTACATGTACCGCCCTTTGGCTTTTGTGTATATTGTTTTATTACGTAGAGAGAAGAAATACTTGTTTGCACAGTCGCAAATGATATAACGTTTGCCTTAACAATCCGACTGTCCAAAGGACAAAGACACATAGGTATTCGTGACAGCGTCTACACAAACAGTAGGCTTTAACATAAGATTTTGCTTGCTTCGTTCTGATTAAACTCGCCTATATAAAAAAATGGGAAGAAACGATATCTACATAATTAATAGCATCTTATCCTAACTTTGACCATACTGAAAAGAAATCTCTATATAACTAAAATAGTAGTCGATATTATTGAGTCATATCTGGTATTTTCAAATAATTCTAGAAATGACTACTTAACTCTGATTACATTTCTAGATTGTAATTCCATGAGAGTGAAATTAAAATCAAAGTTATCCTTTATTGTACGAGTACCTACGTAAATTCTTTATTCAAAAAACCTGATAAATAAATTCGGGCAACAGACAGACAGTTTTATAAAATTTTGTTGTAGTAAGAGGTGGGGGTTGTTTCATACCGAGTAGGTCGTACAGCGGCATTCGGCTGTATAGCACACGGCCAGTGCCACGCGGGCCCGCGATGCATACAGATGGCGCGGAATGCCCAGCCACAGACTATATCATAGCTAGTGACGTAGGTGCATCTTGCATCTTGCTAATAATGTGAGAATTAACCTCCATGATCTGCCAGACGACGCTGCTCATTACTACAATGATTTTCGCCTTTTTCGCTTTGTACATGCTCGGGATTTTAATTACTAAACCTGTTCCTGTAAGTTTTTCACTTTCTTTCTTCGTATTATATAAAACCTGCTTCTTGTAGCCTTTATTTATTTATTTTTTTGTTTTAATTATATTAAATAATACTGTTTACTACTACTAACTGGAATCTTTGTACCGTTTTAGACAATATGGAATCCTTCTAAGAATAACATTATGCTGTAATAATAAATAAATGAGCATACATTTTTTTCGGAAATTCAGTTCAAAATATGAAAAATTAACTATTTAGTTAGATAGGTAGAAAAATTATCTAGGTAATCAGGTTGCATAGCACTTGTAGCTTAACGCCTGTGCCTCGTTTGAAAATTCTATCGATCGGAAGAAAAACATGCGCGGTGCAGTTAGACGCCCAGTTTCCCGCGAAAAATGCGGCTAGACAATTTTTTATGTTACCTATTGCGCTGAATAAATTATAAAAGTAATAAAGACGGATTTACTCACACGATCTAGCTTAATAAATATTAAAATTATGTGTCTTAAATAGTTTGCACTTCCAACCACAGTTTTATTTCCAACAAACTGTTCGGAATATTCAAGCAGTTTTTTTTTAATTCATATATTTTATACGAAATAAAATTTTACCGTTAATTTAATAATACAATGTGACAATAGGTATACATTTTTGAAAAAAGAATTTAAATGTAGTCACTTACTTATTTTTAGATCAACAAACAAGATTGTTGCTATAGCAACGACATGCTGTTTCAATTCGAATATTTTTTTCAAAAGTACCTAGTTATTTCAATGTGAACTTCCGTAGTTCTTTACATAGCTTATAGAGGTGGCATCTCAAGTCTCAATGAATGGAAATGTTCGTCCATTTGAAAAATAGAGACATTTTTAATAACTTTCGAGCATCATGAATAGAAGTAGCTGTATCTCTCAAAGAGTTTTCATTTTGTTCTGAACGAGTTTTACATAGCATTGGATCACACACACTATAGGTATGCTATAGGTACTTACTTATTTGTAAGTAGATGCCTACTGTATAAAGTAAGTGTTGATCTATTTAGTCTTAAGGTATCCTATTATTTTTAAATGTATATTTAACACTATTTGATTTAGGATAAAACAAATTGAAAGGAAACGCTGTTAAATATTATTATTTTGAAAACTGAGCTTAAGAAATAAAAATTATAAATAAATATTTAAGAGCTTTTCGTCCTCTTATCTTATGCTATTATTCTATTCTTTTGCTAAGGATGCCAGATGTGTATATATATATTTACTGCATATATTTTTTATTTTTTGTAAATACGTACATATAATACACAGAAAACACCCAGACGCAGTATGAACATGACAATTGTAACATCGTCTTCATCAAAATAATTGTACTGTGCCGGGATCGAACCCGTAACCTCGAGAACGGTATACTACGAAATTATAACCACACTATAATAATCTCTCGGCTCTATGCGTGCAAGTGTCTGAAGTTGAACCGCTGCCGCTGGTTTGCGTAAGATTAAGACTTTTTTGTTACATAAAAATATCAATATCGATCATGCCCATTCTGTCCACTAGGCATGAACCCGTCGATTGGCGATTATTACAGCCCCCATTTCCTACTCCATTGCAAAATGATAACCGATGGTCAACTGGTACTTAAGGGCCTCTATTATCCTAAAGTGCCCATTCTGATATAAGTGAAACGCAGCCCAGTATTGAGCCTAAGACATAATAAAAAATTTCAGTAATTCATATTTACAGTGTACTAGCGAGGAGCGATGTATGAACGGTGAGATGTGTTCAGCTCACTGGTTATGCTGTGACCAGGGATGCTGTGACCCTAGCACTGTACCGTCAAGACGGGACGCGGCTGAAGAACCTCATAAGGAACATAACTACGGCTACCCTTGGTATGCACAATGGTGAGTTTTATGGACTTTGAAATCTCGAACTTCTCACAGCAGTTACAGCCCATAAGTGTCGGGGGAGGGCCTTCAGTTGGGAGGGTATTATACAGATTTAGTCACGAGTGTAGTTGGATTTGACTTAGGATGGAGTTTTCGTTACTTTAGTTAATTTCCTAGCATTGAGTGTTCTTATCGCCGTGTGGTGACGGATTAAGAATACAAGTGTCACCACCCCATCTCCTCCCAAGGGTGCTGTAAAAGTAAGCTAAGGGAAATTGCACTCAGATAACATCCTCTGTGAGAGATGAAAAACTCGAAAACAAACCCTGTGCCAATGCGCCTGGTCAGCGCGGCACAGTAGACCATAATCTCTCCCAAAGAGGAGGAGGCCCGTGCCCAACAGTGGGACGTCAATGGGCTGGAGAAAGTATTAGAGAGAGAGAGAGAGAGAGAGACAGAGAGAGTATTCTTGGTCAAATGTTGTTGATTTAGGTACATATTTAATTTATTTGTTCGAACCCCTGATATCAGTATATCACTATGGTACACCTATATGGTTGGTACGGTATGGTTACACCTATGGCCCCTATGGGTCTAGTACATATACTTAATTAGTAGACCGGGTGGAATTTGTCGTCTATCATAAAACATCTGCACGGAGTGTCCCTCAGTTTATTTTTTGTCTAACTTCCAAATTAATGCTTTACCAGCTCTTCCTACTTACCTATACAGTCTAGGTCTATATTGTATAAATGAAAGATTTGTAACGAATTTATTCTTGTATGTTTGTCTATTTCTGTATAAATATATACCATAAGAAATTAATAGCTGCTAATAAAGAAGTAAAAAGTTTGTAATATGTATCTCCGAAAGTAATCAGATCCTAAAATGTCTCTGAGAGTGCTAAAGGCCGATAATTTTACGTAATTATTTTCTTTTTCCGTAGGCCTGTTCTCTTTCTGCTGGCAACATTGGGCGGTATCTTGGTCTGTTGCGTGTGGTGCCTCTTCTTCAAGCGTAGTTTCGACCACGGCGTATACTTGTGTTCGTTCGCGTGTTGCGTCCGTCGGCCCACATCTAACCACGACTCGGCGGGTTCTGTCTACCCACCACCAAGATACAGCCGATGTGGATCCTTCCACCAAGCACCACCACCGTATTCTGAAGTGATATTCTTATTGTGACAATATTTAAGTTCGATGTTTATTCGTTTTTGCCAGTAAATTTTTTTATGGTATCTTTTTTAGGGTTCCGTATCCAAAGGGTAAAAACGGGACCCTATTACTGAGACTTCGCTGTCCGTCCGTCCGTCCGTCCGTCCGTCCGTCTGTCACCAGGCTGTATCTCAAGAACGGTGCTAGCTAGACAGTTGAAATTTTCACAGATGATGTATTTCTATTGCCGCTATAACAACAAATACTAAAAATAAAATAAAATAAAGATTTAAGGGGGGCTTCCATACAACAAACATGATTTTTTTACCGTTTCTTGCTCGATACTAATAACGTTGCCCTATGTTGCATAGATAATGGTACGGAACCCTTCGTGCGCGAGTCCGACTCGCACTTGACCAAATTTTTTATTATTTCTTATCTTTCTTTTCTAATTTTTATCAATGTAGCATGATATTATTAGATTATTATATAAGTATTGTATATTGAAAAGCATTTTTCCGTGTATCTTTACGGGAATTTATTCATTAAAAATCTTCGCAATATAACTAGAAATTACTTAGAACTGCTAAGTAAATTCTGGTTGTATTATTGCTATTGCTATTGTATAACACAAAGTCTATAATATATCTATTAATAACGAAGAATTTTAATGGCGTGAAACGAACCAAGAACAGACTCCATATGAGTAGATATTAATGTCCATACAGGGTCTCTTTTGATCTAAATTTAACAGTATGATGATCGCCTAAGTGATGCCTGATAGAACTCTAATACGTTGCGGTTGCATAAAAACCTTTACAAATAAAAATAAAACGCGCTTTTTATGACAATATATTTTTGAGATATTAAATTTTCATAGTACTATACACAGTATCGATAGGTAATTCGAACATTTGTTGCAGGTGGCTTCCAAGCCTGATCTATATCCGCTCGTGATCACTTGCGGGGAGGGCGAGGGGAAGGCAGGCAATTACCTTATGGTACATTACTTTAGAAACTACGTGATTCGGGCTCCAGGTAACAATAAAGGTTTAATTGTAGTTCTTGTTTAGATAATGATAATACGTATTTGAATGCCCGAAATACAGGCCCCAAACCAGTTAATGGTCGTATAGTTCGTCGGTTTCTCTCCTACTAGGCTCCACCACTCTGGCTGAGTGTTGCCAACCTCATCGGAGTGCGTCCTGCCGCCGCACGAGGCGAGGCAGTCTTCTACCTCAATCATAACATTTTAACACGGCTTTACATAACTAAGATGCAACAAACTGAAGCAATTTACAAAAATAAATTTATGGAAGTTATAACTAGTGGATCTATAACCTAAAAGTAAACTCTAAGGGAAGCTAACATAACCAGTTGATGCTACAACTCAAAATACCTACTCACTATCATCCTGACCCCATCCCATTGTTTGAGGTCCCATTATTTGGTGTTATTTGGGCTTGGTGTGCCGAATATATTATTATTATAATAGTACGAAACCCATCGTGTGCGTGTCCAACTCGTACCTGGCTGGTCTTTATTTTTTGGTTTTTGGGTTCCGTACCAAAAGGTAAAATGGGAACCTTTACTGAGACTTCCTCTAATATGCATAGTTTCCCAAAAATCTAACCCGAGCTACGCTCGATCAACCAAATATTAATTATGTATTAAGATATATAAGAATCATCATTCAGTTTAAATATTCGCTGAAATAATGATTTCAGCGCATATTTAAACTGAATAAGTACTTTCGTTACATACTAATTGTGTTACTACGCAAATCTTTCTATGTTAATTGTATCATTTTCATAAATTTTCTTCATAAAATTGTTTTTAAAAGTAAAATCAGCTTCACGCTGTGATTCTACACATGTCATGATAATTGTTTACTCTCTATATAATCGGCTTGTGCGATCAACGTTATAGAACTCAGTGTTTTTCTTAATTCAGTTAGTCACAATATGTGTTATAATGCGTTATAAATAAACCAGTTATTGTAAAGAGTTAAATATAAACGTTTGTGATAATGTTAAGTCCTGTTAAAAAAACGTTTAAAAAACATGAAGGAGGATTAAGATTGGCCAAAACAAATATTACAATGGTAAGTTTTGATACAAGATAAGTTTCTGAAAATATAATGCGCCGCTTCGTTTACAAAGATTTTTCTTCATTAGTTAAGTATTACTATGTTAAGTCACATAAGTATTCCGTATTAGTAGGTAATATTTAAATGCCTATGGCGAACTATTGGACGTGATAGCTCTTTTCTGTAACTGCCAAAGTAATTTTACATTTTGAACATGACTTTTTTCCGCAATCAATACCATATTTTCAAATCCTATTTTTAACACGCTTTTATAAGTTTGGTATGTATCTATCAATGTATTAATCTGTGTAACGGAATCATTGAAAGCGATTTTCAGCCACTTGCAGTAGACGGATTGATCTGAAATTTTGCACACCTAACAAGGACCGATGACAATGCAATAATTTAAAATAATAATCCCAATTCCTTGATCAGAATTACTAGTAGAATAGCATGTTGAAGTATCACTATGACCACACTTGTATTTTTAATTATACACGTAATAGTTTAATTGTATATGAGTAGACTCACCAAGATTATTGTGTTTCTACGTATGCCTTTCATATACAATCAGATAATTTCACATGAAAACGCTTTGTTTATAGAATCAGGTAAAAATATCATAATTGTTTGTTTGTATGTTTGTATCATAATTGTTTACTTGTGTTTACTACGATTGTGACAACATGTGACAACAGAAACTTATGTCTCTGACAACATAAACTGTCAACGTTTTGTAAGTAGGTAGCTTAGAATTGAGTATTGATGACAATGCAATCATTTAAAAAATATTCAGGATATTTAAGCGATATAGAAGGCTTAATTTTCGACTTTTCGAGTGCTACGCCCCGCGGTTATCTATACTTATAATAAATCTGTAGAGAGGTCAATTCTGTACATGAAATATATTTACAAAATAACTATCAGGGGGTGATTAGTGATCGATACTGATGCCAAAAATGCAATCAGTAAAATTTTTGTCTGTCTGTCTGTCTGTCTCTCCGTCTGTATGTTCCTTATAGAAACAAAAACTACTCGACGGATTTTAACGAAACTTGGTACAATTATTCTTCATACTCCTGGGCAGGTTATAGTATACTTTTCATCACGCTACAATCAATAGGAGCAGAGTAGTGAAGGGAAATGTTGGGAAAACGGGAAAAGGTGCTCCATTTTTTTAGCTTCCGTGTGCAGCCTTAATGGTTAAAGTTACATAGAAATCATGTATGACGAAAATATTCTACATAAAATTGTCTAAAAAATATCCCGAAACAGCACATATCTATATTTTATGGTTGACTCACAATAACACTTGTAACTCCTGATAGCTTAGCAGTTCGTTCATTCTGATTATATTTGTTTACTCATACGTTTATAATACTCTCACTCAAGCAGTAGTTAAAAATGTTGCAAAAACGGGGAAAATTTCCTAAATTCTACGCGGACGGAGTCGAGGGCAACAGCTAGTTTTAAAATAATAATATAAAAAAATAAAAATTGATGGACATTTCACACAACGTCCTCTGGTGCCAAGCTAAGCTTATATGCTTGTGTTATGGGTACCAGAATACGGATAGAATACATATACTACTTTTTTTTTGTAAATACATACTTATAATACATAGAAACACCCAGACGCAGTACAAACATTTGTATGACAATTAGAAAAATCACACAAATGATTGTGCCGACCGGGAATCGAACCCGCGACCTCTTGATCGGCAGTCCGTTACATGAACCACTACACCACGAGGCCCGTCTAAAATACATTTTAAAATACATTTTCAATGAGCGTACCTAAATCTATAATTAAAATTTTGGTCTTAATGGGAATGCTCATAAATAGTTTAATGTATTGATTGCAGGTTCTCTATCAGCGACGAGTACTGCAGAGTCTCTCAGCTCCAGTTTCATATGCAACGCGGCAAATGAGGTGATTTTTACGAATATAGTTATCGGTATTCACTTAGGTATTTCCGAATTCATTATATTAATTAACATGTTTGAGTATCTAATAGTTTTCAACTAGAGTAATAATTTCGAGCTACTCTTTTGGCACGAGAAAGTAACAAGGAGTCACAAAACATTTTTCCCCTCTTAACTTCTATAGGGACTCATAGATAATTCAGTCATCGCATTAAAATAATTTTCCAGGCAAATTCAATCATACCACCGCCGTACTCGTGCGCGAGTAACTACGGCGAGTGCGGGGTTGGGTGCGGGCCGCTGCTACGCTCCCTGTCCTCGCTGACGGAGCGCACCCTCGCGCCCCCCACACAGCCCCCACACACCACCGCCACTGTCACCCGCGAGCCCCCCACACCCAGGACTAGGGACACGCCACAGGCTTTCAGAGAAAATCTCATTACTTCACCTGTACAACCTCTAGTGAGTATCAAGAACCCTAAATACTTGAAATGGTTTTTGACTAGCAAAAAATTAAAAGGAGGGAACGGGAATTTATCGAATTATCATTTAAATGCTTTAATTTTTAGATCGAACTCCACTAATTGAAATATGATTTATCATAGTTAGGGCACAGGGATGTTTACTGTCACAAATCTCAAGATACGGTTACGTAACCTATCTTTAATAGGTCGTGAATCTGCTAAACCAATGCTGTTATGATCATAAAGATCAAAAAATCTTAAAAATAATTGTTTTCCGCAGGATCCCTCATACGACCTTGAACTTGAACTGATAGATTGTGAAATGTACTGCGATGGAGGTTGCAAACCAAGACTCGGCTCTTCTCCTCCCGAACACCGATCACTCTCTAACGTGGACGACACAGGGTACGATCATGAGGGGTACGTGCTGAGACACGCGCTCTTCCCTCCTTCACCAGAACCTGGAGCTTGCGAGTCACCGCCACAACCCACCAGTCCAACGCAGTCCAGGGAATCAACGTTAAGAAGGGAAATCAGATTACCTCGGCGTGAAAACGCAGTTAAGACTGTTCGAAGACCGAGAAAATCGAGCTTATATGTGCCACTTACCGCTGCTTACCCAGTTAGAAGTTCCAGAATATCTCCTGGAACGAGACCATCTTCTAGAGTCCCATCACGATCCGCTCCGGCAACGCCGTGCGGTTCCCTAGTTCCCAACCTTCTTACTTTCACTCAAAGAGTTTCAGCCTCAAGACTTGGCTCTAGTGGTGCAAGATTTGACGAGGAAAATGATCCGTTACTATTGGATACCGATAACTCACGCGTCACGGACCATAAGTTTTAGTAAAAAGAGAAGAATGCGCAAAAGCTGCAAATGATGAGATGTTCAAGTGTGTCCCAACAGTATTGAGCTAGGGTTATTTGGATCTGACTGCTGTCCGATACAGATCACATGTGGAAAATTGTTATGGCGTCAATGAACAACTATCACATCTACCTTCCTTTTATGGCCTATTGGCCTTTAAGAATTGTACATGCCGAGAATATTTCGTACTTTTGACCTAGCTGAATGGCTGAGTTTCGAACTTCTAGATCTTATGTGCGGTATGGTCCTGGTGTTAAAGATTTTTGGACAGCAGTACGCAAAACGGTACAACGTTAATATTGATATATATTTTTTAACGGCCTAAAGTGCAAAATGCCTGTGACGGCAGTCGTGTGAAGGTAACAGGAATAAATCTGAATGTTGTGACAATTTAAACTGTGCTCATTATACCGTAGAGCCTACGCAATTATGTAGTTAGTATATAAATAACGTTATTCAATTATGATATTGCAATTAAGAAAAGTGCTTGTTGGACCATTGTTCACTTGCCTTCTAATAAGAAATACCTATGAAAATTACAAACATTGTGTTTTATTTTTCACTTTAAAGTGTTGAATTACCTATTTTAATCTAGGATTGGGCCACTTATGCAAAAATTTATTTTAAATACCTACTAAAATACTTTTGTCGCTCATTAATTATAAGCCACACAAATTGGTAATGTGCCTGGCGGCCATGTTGGTGACGTCATAGTGACGTATAGATGAGAATATGACATTTTGTTATCTGTATTTTTTCTTTGCTGATGACGTCACAAGGGCGTTAATTTGACAAGGTTCCAGCGCATTACCAATTTGCGTGGCTTATACCTTCTAAACTGAGAAAGAATATTTAATATGTGTGTCATTACACACATATTATTTTTTTATGATTGGCTATTACTTTGAGAGATCTTAAAAAAATCACAAATAGCTATGAAACCAAGGAAGTATGTTTCGCTTTTGACCTTAACAGATGGCGCTCTGTTTGTAGTTTCATGGGACTTATTGTAGTCCATGCCTACCCCTACGTTATCGGAAAATGGCCGGGGCCCCAAGTCTGCTAATTGAAATGTGTCACAATCGTAGCTCAATGGCACCATTATAATCTAAAAAATTAACAATAGACTAACAAACTTGATAAAATTTGCCACTAAGCAATCAGTTATTGCATTTGTTTGCAATAACACTAAATAATGAACGATTGAAATTTTATTTATACAGGGTGTCCCAAAAGTCAACGTCCAACCGAAAACCTAAGCTAGGCCTAGTTGTGGGGGCTCTCAAAAAAAAAGAAAAAAAAATCTATCTCATGTAGTTTCGAAATGACAGCCATTTTTCTTAAATTGACACCCTGTGACGAGTTTACGACTACTGGGGCTGCAAATGAGCTCTTTTGTAATTTTATTTTTGTGTGGAGTAGTCTTAAGTGATGCTCCTACAAATTCCAATTCATCATTTGCACACAACTTCATTGGAATTTCAGAAAATATCCGTTTTATACCGAACCATGACGTGAAAATGACTACATCACTAAACTTTGACAGTCTGTACTGAAAAAAAAATCTACTATGCAATTTCGGCAAGTGCCCTTAAAAGTTGGCGCATTTAATGGGCTTTCCAAAATGGTATAATACTTACTAAATTATTTCTTAGACGACGAGAAAAAAAAAATTAAGAAAGTCGATATTTAGCTTATTATTAGTTAGTCATAAAACTTTCTCAAAATTATTCTAATATCATCTAGGCGTTCTGTAAGGTGTAATTAAAGAAAGAGACGAAGAAAAGTTAGAGCGGGATAGTGACGCTACTAAAAGAAAGAGACGAAGAAATGTTAGAGCGGGACGGAGAGTGACGCTACTTGGTGTCAGTGAATCTTTCTACAATGTGTGAGCGAGACGAAATTGACATTTTGGCTAGTGTGGGTGAAACAGATAGCACGCTAATACAACAGCGTGGTATACGTACAATAATTCAGTACGTTTCGTGCCTTCGTTTACTGCGCATCTTTTTGTATTCGTTTGTATTTATTTCGTGCTTACAACCTTGGCTCTGTTTACTGGACTTGATTGCGTGTGACTTGGATTTGTTTTCGAACCGTTTCTGACGAACTTGGCTTTCTCCTGGACTGTTTTTGTAAGAAAATGCCTTTCTTGTACTCTGCAGAGGAATATGCAAACATGCACCTTATTTATGGGGAATGTAGGTGCAATGCTAGAGCTGCAGCTCGACTCTACCGTGAGAGATATCCGAATGCCGAGCGTCACCCAGATCATCGAGTTTTTGTAAATGTGCACCGTTTATTATCAGAAAATCAACTTCCTACTCGAGCTACTAGAGTGGGAAGAACCGTCGTGCCTTATGAAGAAGATGTCCTAAATGCAATTGCAGAGAACCGGAGTATCTCAGTACGTGGAATCGAGCAAAGTCTGGGGGTACCTAAAAGTACAGCACATCGGATACTGAAGAGAAACGAATTGCATCCGTACCACATGCAACGGGTACAAACTTTGCTACCCCGTGATTATCCTAGCAGGATTTTATTTTGTCAATCAATGCTCGAAAGGCACAGAGCAGATCCAGAATTCTTGCGTAAAATTCTTTGGACTGATGAATCGACCTTCAAAAAAGACGGATACATGAATTTGCATAATTTGCACGAGTGGCACGTCGAAAATCCACATTTGATGCGCGAAGATAGGTCACAGTACCGCTTTAAAATAAACATGTGGACTGGGATCTTAAATGGATCCATTATTGGGCCTTTTGAACTGCCAGAAAACCTCGATGGGGCAGCTTATTTGGACTTTTTACAACATCAGTTACCCAATTTGTTAGAAGACGTGCCACTTAGCATTTATCGAGACATGTGGTTCCAGCAAGATGGCTGTCCGGCACACTATGCGCGCCCAGTGAGAGAATTCCTTAATCAAGAATATCCAAATAGGTGGATTGGTCGATCCGGTCAGATCACGTGCCCCCCCCCGTTCCCCGGATTTAAATCCTATTGATTTTTTTTATTGGGGAACGGTCAAAGAAATTGTTTACCAAAAACCAATTGAAAATTTAGAGGAACTGCGTCAGAGAATTCAAGATGCCGCTGATCACATCAATTCCAGACGTTTCGCCCGCCAGATTACACGATCGTTTTTAAGAAGGTGTAGGGCGTGCATACGCGCTGATGGCAAGCAATTTGAACATTTGATATGATTTAAATAAACATTCGATTTTTAATAATTGACTTTTATTTAAACAATCCCAAAAATTCACTGACACCAAGTAGCGTCACTCTCCGTCCCGCTCTAACATTTCTTCGTCTCTTTCTTTTAGTAGCGTCACTATCCCGCTCTAACTTTTCTTCGTCTCTTTCTTTAATTACACCTTACAGAACGCCTAGATGATATTAGAATAATTTTGAGAAAGTTTTATGACTAACTAATAATAAGCTAAATATCGACTTTCTTAATTTTTTTTTTCTCGTCGTCTAAGAAATAATTTAGTAAGTATTATACCATTTTGGAAAGCCCATTAAATGCGCCAACTTTTAAGGGCACTTGCCGAAATTGCATAGTAGATTTTTTTTTCAGTACAGACTGTCAAAGTTTAGTGATGTAGTCATTTTCACGTCATGGTTCGGTATAAAACGGATATTTTCTGAAATTCCAATGAAGTTGTGTGCAAATGATGAATTGGAATTTGTAGGAGCATCACTTAAGACTACTCCACACAAAAATAAAATTATAAAAGAGCTCATTTGTAGCCCCAGTAGTCGTAAACTCGTCACAGGGTGTCAATTTAAGAAAAATGGCTGTCATTTCGAAACTACATGAGATAGATTTTTTTTTCTTTTTTTTTGAGAGCCCCCACAACTAGGCCTAGCTTGGGTTTTCGGTTGGACGTTGACTTTTGGGACACCCTGTATATTAACGGTAGTAATATTATTTATTGTTTTTAAAATTTTTAAGGTTTCGTTTCGTCGGAACTCCGACGAAATAAAAGCCGGAAAACTTTCCGGAAATAACCAAAGTTAATTTAAGCTGTGTTCAAAAAAAATATGTATAAGTATGGATGGAGGTACAAACAATGACTTTTTTTCTATTCTACACTTATAATGTGAATACAATTTTATTTTAGTATTTTTTTTTCAACACTGAACTTAGCGCACTCTGCTGGTGCATTTGAAAACTAATTCATGTTCCAATTAAGCGTCAGCATAGTTCAGCATTGTGCGGCACTGAGTCGCATTATGCTCTGCAATTGGAAAACTAGCATTATCTGTGGTCATCTGTGATGGTCATTAATCTGTATATCGTTACTGGATCTGTGGAACCAACAAAGTTTATTTGAGGTTAAATTTTTTATTTACAAAACAGGGAATTTAAAAAATCAAGCTGTCGGCCAAAATAGATCTGGATATGAGTCTGCAGACAGACTTTGGCCCCGACTCTGGGGGCAGAGTCAAGGTACCGAGTATATTTAGCTTTTATTAACAAAGATTTTCACATAATATGTAAACAAATCATGTCAAGACGTTGCACAGATTTACAATGTATTTTCCTGTGGTATTTTCACATAAAAAATAATGTTTCTAGGGTTTAATAATAGTGAAGCCGATAGTGTACGGTAATATAGCACGCTATTTTGGTAAAAAACGCGAGGAAGATGGTCATACTCACCAATGGACGGTTTATGTTAAACCTTACGGTAACGAAGATATGTCGGCTTACATTAAAAAAGTACATTTTAAACTACACGAGAGTTACGTGAATCCCAACAGAATAGTGACAAAGCCGCCTTATGAGTTAACTGAGACTGGTTGGGGAGAATTTGAAATTGTTATCAAATTATATTTTCATGATCCAAATGAAAGGCCTGTAAGTACTTTTTGTATATTTCTGCTTAATTGTTGTCTAATATTGTCCGTGTGGTGAGGAATTAAAAATAAAAGTGTCACCACCTCTTCTCCTTCCCAGGATGCTGTAAAAGTCGGCTAAGAGATATTGCACACAGATAACATCCTCTGTGAGAGACGGAAAACTCGAAGTTAAACCCGGCACAGTAGACTATAATCCCTCCCAAAGTAAATGAGGCCCGTATGTTGCAGGCTATCTATCTTATCTACTATAGTAATAAATTAGTCTTTATTTCAACATATTGCATAAATAATGTAAATTAGACTAAAATCTAACTTGTTCTGTTTCCAGGTAACTCTATACCACATATTGAAACTCTTCCAGTCTCCAGTAACAGATGGTGCTCCTCCAGTAATTGGACGTGCATTAGTCAGTGAGTCTTATGAAGAAATGGTTTTTCAAGAACCAACTCAGCTGATGCAGCATTTATTAAATAGTGTTAAACCCATTACTAATGGACAGTGGACTCATGATACGGATTGTAAGTGCTTAAATCCTTGTTAACATTAATGCTAAAAGTAATTCTATCTGTTAGTCACACTATTACAGTAAAAGTAGTTAACTGTATTTCAATGCAATTTTTTTTTGTATTCACGGACATTCCGCACCACGTCCTCTGGTCCCAAGCTAAGCTTATATGCTTGTGTTATGGGTACCAGAATACGGATATACTACATATACTACTTTTCTTTTGTAAATACATACTTATAATTATAATACATAGAAACGCCCGATAATATATAGATAGTCTACAGCCTAACAATACACGTAGGCTACTTTTTAATAATGAAAAAATATATTAATTAATTTATTTAATTACATGCAAGCTATCACTACATAAATTTTTTGTATCAGATTTTATTTAAAATATATTTAATGAAAAAGGGATCACCATAAGCGGGGCTTGAACCCACACCAAGGAACCAAGGAATACCATTTTGTCACTCTATCGACTGAGCTACTGTGGCCGTAGCATATTTTTTACAATGATTTTATTGTATTTCAGTTGAAGATAAAAAAGAAAAAACGTTGCAGAAAATAATAGCGTCACAAACAAAAGTGAGAAGTGAGATAACAGAGTTGAAAGAAAAGCTCCATTTGGCTAAAGAAACTATATCTAAGTTTAAAAATGAAATTGCCAAGTTACAGAATAATGCCGGTGCTAATATGATAGCCGGAGTATAAAATAATTATTAAGTTTTGCGAAAATAGGTTATATTATACCTAACAAAAAATATTTGAAGGATTACTACAAAGTATTGTCTCACAATTTTTTATTTATAGCAACAAATGTTACAAAATATTTTATGGCAATCATAAAGGCTAACATTCACGGCAGACCTGCAAGACTGGCTATAATTATGTATGTATATAACATCAAGCTCTCATTTCGTCCATCCAGCAAGCACTCATAATGCGAAAACTTAGAGGAATTATAGCAGGAAGTTAAGAATAATATCACAAGTATTATTGACATAATGTATTGCTTTCTGACTCCTTTTTATCGTTGTCTCTCTTATATAATAAGTCGAATGCCTATTTACAGAGTAAGTGTAATAGCACTTTTGCAGACCTGCACGTAGGCCTGCAGGCAGGACAATGTATGGTTTGGAATTAGTGGTATATAAAGGACAAGTATTGCTTTTAATTTTAGTACTACTATGTATTTTTTATTGTAGAGTTATAGAAGAATAAGAAAATGTAAAATAATTTATTACTTTTTTTAAGTATGTAATTAAACTATTATTAGACTGATATGTAGTTTTAATAGTGAACGACAACATGTACTTTTTACAAATATTAATGTACCTAGTCAAAAATTTAGTTTGTATGCACTTATTAGGCTTAAAACTTATTTTGGGCTAGGTCACTTTCATGTTGAACCTGCGGTACATGGACCTTATTGTTTTCTTTTAATTAAATGAGTAATAATTTCTTTTTTAATTTAGGCGTCGCCAAAAATTCTTACCGTCCCTAATGATTATAATACTTACAATCACGAGGCCAGCCAGTCAAAAAGTTGTGCAAGCTCAAGCTTCACAGGCCAATTTTAAGCAATAAAATCGTTACCTCGCAAATAAATATTTGTAGCTGATAGTTAAGTAAATAGGCACATTACTATAATATTAATTATTTAAAAATCGATATCATTCTTCCATAACACAAAGTCATGGTCATCATTAAAGAACAATATACTCATAAAGTACTACATTGACCCTGAGTAATCACTGTGGACTAACACCTCACGTCATAACTATATATTTATGGATACCTTTAATATTCGTCATTTTGGTATCGATTTTTATACCTATAACGATTCGTTGATGTCTATAAGTGGCAAACAATGTGAAGTTACAAAATTAAACAATAATATTGGCTCAATATAATTGTCTGTATGTTTGTCCTTCCATATACTTTCTTATTCATATCTTCTGTCTTCACTTAATATTATATTGGTGGTATAATGAGAAATCAATGCCCATGGTGGCCGAGCTGTGGCAAAATGTCGGGCAGGGTGTATAATAAAATCACTTTTTAACGAATTTAGCCCTCAAACGCGTAGGACGCGTCAAAATTCGTAAAGTGGTTGTATTTTATTAGTAAGGTTGATTTTTAGGGTTCCGTACCCAAAGGGTAAAAACGGGACCCTATTACTGAGACTTCGCTGTCCGTCCGTCCGTCCGTCCGTCCGTCCGTCTGTCACCAGGCTGTATCTCAAGAACGGTGATAGCTAGAGAGTTGAAATTTTCACAGATGATGTATTTCTATTGCCGCTATAACAACAAATACTAAAAATAAAATAAAATAAATATTTAAGGGGGGCTCCCATACAACAAACATGATTTTTAGGGTTCCGCACCCAGTATCTCAAGAACGGTGATAGCTAGACAGTTGAAATTTTCACAGATGATGTATTTCTATTGCCGCTATAACAACAAATACTAAAAATAAAATAAAATAAATATTTAAGGGGGGCTCCCATACAACAAACATGATTTTTTTACCGTTTCTTGCTCGATACTAATAACGTTGCCTTATGTTGCATAGATAATGGTACGGAACCCTTCGTGCCCGAGTCCGACTCGCACTTGACCAATTATTATAACATCTTTAAGTACAGAGAAATGAATTGGTGACATGTGAATTCTTTATGCATACCTTATGCTTTCAAAAAATCTTTTACCATCGTATAGCCACACTATCCCAAATGAACAGGGGCTAACTAATATTATAAAGCTGAAACGTTTGTTTGTGTGAAGGCGCTAATCTAAGAAACTACCGGTTCGAAATTAAAAATTCTTTTTGTGTTGGATAGTTCATTTATCGAGGAAGGTTTTACACTATATAATATCACGATGCGACCAATAGGACCGAAGCATCAGCGAAACATGTTGCAGAAACGGGGATTTTTTTTAAATTCCACGCGTTTACGGGTCGCTGGCAACAGCTACTTTCAATTAAAAGCCTAAATCTTTGTTAAAAAATAGCGAAGTTAGAAATGAATCGTTTCTGAAAATCACGATTTCGAGAATTAATGTTCTATAGGTGAATAATACGTACTCCAGTAAAGTTCAGGTTCTATTTGTAATGACGCACCTTTTAAATGACACGACCCTCGCACTTGTGCGTGAACTACGACATCAAAGACTTTAAATAAAGCGACATAATTTTTGCCAATGATTCGGCGAGTATGGCAGAATCAGCAGATCTAGCAGTTCGATTCTGTTTATACTCATAGCAGTGACGAAGCTGCGTATATAAAAGACTAAAAACTAAACAACCTCTTTAATTTTTTATTTTTTTCATTTGTCGGTCTATTATCGCGTATTAACTAATGAAATAACTTTAAAAACATAAGTAACTATTATATATAGAAACACGTAAATCAGAATTAAAATATATTTAGTAGATTTTGAGTAAACAAAAAAAATTTCCCTAATTCTTCATTTTCTATACCTACTAGCTGTGTTAATATATACCTACATGTTGTTCATTCATGATGTCGACGATAATATTGATGTAGGCCCTTAAATGCGAGGGGCGCGTACAATTGCTACTCCTGATGTGATGATTAATACTATGATTTTCTCCCTAAATAAACTACTCAGAACTAATGATAACTCTGTTTTTCCTTTGTACGAAATCCTTAAAATATTTTTGATGTATGGAGTTCATAATCTCGAACTTGTGCAGAAGAAGATAGCTTCCTTGTCGATGAAGATGCTGTTTTACCTGTAACTTGCTACAAAATAACTGTAATTTCGTAATTGTAATTGCTTAGACTTGACGGGCCTCGTGGTCGAGTGGTTTTTGTAACGGACTGCCGCCGTCCACGAGGTCGCGGGTTCGATCATCATTTGTGTGATATTTATATTTCTTATACAAATGTTTGTACTGCGTCTGGGTGTTTACTATGGATTATAAGCACCTATGTGTTTACATAATAAAAGTAGTTTATGTAGTACTAGCTGTTGCCCGCGACTTCGTCTGCGTGAAATTTCAAACGTTATCAAACGTTAACAAACAGAAGTTTACTATACCACTGGATAGATGGCGTTGTACGTACGTTTTTAAATCGTACTATGGTTTGGTTACATACATTAACACTTAATCACGTCAAAATTTTTGGTTATTATTGCGCTTTTTGCATTTATAAATTAGTAAGGATATCCGTATTCTGGTACACATACCATAAACATATCTGGATAGCCTGGAAAAAAATCGCTTTAAGCGATAAGGCCGCCCATTGTACTTGATTTTTTAGCTTAAGCTAATTTTAAGTTTAAGATACATGAATGGTGTACAATAAAGAATAAATAAAATAGGGGTGGGTCGTTAACAGATTTTCCGTTAACGAAACGTTAACGTTAATTGATTAATAAATAAACATATAAGCTTAGCTTGGGACCAGAGGACGTTGTGTGAAATGTCCAAGCTTAGACATAAGTGTCCATGATGTCTCTGTGTCCATGATAGTAGGGGAGCCGAAGAGGGGATTTCGGGATTTACTAAAGCGCGTCAGATTAATATACAGGAGGATACCTTGTACCCGGTTAAGTACCTCCACAAAATATGAGACCCATATATAAGGCCGCCCGTGAAGGATACAGGATCAGATTAGTAAAAAAAAATTGACCATCAGAAATTCTCGAGCGCGTCAGATTAAGGTAGGGTGAGTTAATTACATCCTAAAAAGTGTATATTCCACTAATCTGACAATTTGAGAGTGACGTAAAAAAAGGGGAGGGCAACAAAGTTGTAAAAAAAAAACGTCATCTCGACATTCTCGAGCGTAGCTAAATTTTTTTTATTTTGAAGGTAATAATTCAAGAATAATGAAAAATATATAATCTGACAATTTCCGCAAGCCGAAATAACAAAAATTCGTCGATAAAGTTAAATGCGTGCAGCTGCGTGATGCCTACATTTGGGTTTGTTTGAGTTGGACTTCTAAATGTTTAATTAGGACTGTTTATGAGATATTAAGCCATCAAAATATATCGTAAAAAAAGTTGCAAAGTTACACTGTCGGCTTTTAAATTGTTAGATTTACCAGCTGCTCTGTGTCTAGCCAACCGGAGTCGCCGATAAGATATAACAATAGATTTTAAGGACAATAGAGTCGTAAAATCTCATCTCCATTGAATCATAGCTAGACAAGAAGCACAATTAAAAAGCTCTTAGGAATATTTATGAGTATGTTGTAAAGATAAATCATACAAATTTTTAGACAAGTATAAAATATTATTTCTATTACAGCGTGATCATTTATAATTTACAACAATTAAAAAGAAAGTAAATATTATGATCTAAGATAATTTGTATCACAGAATAGTTTTATCACATAATGGACAATAATTTGAAAGTGTAAATACTTTCGTTAATGTTTTCGTTCTTCAAACTATTTACTTTTGAGGTGTAAGTATTTGGTACACAAGGAAACGTTGAAGTTACTAACTTTCTTTTAGTATTGAATATAGTCGCTTCAATTTTATTTTTCTCAAATCACGCTGTAATAGAAATAATATTTTATACTTGTCTAAAAATTTGTATGATTTATCTTTACAACATACTCATAAATATTCCTAAGAGCTTTTTAATTGTGCTTCTTGTCTAGCTATGATTCAATGGAGATGAGATTTTACGACTCTATTGTCCTTAAAATCTATTGTTATCTCTTATCGGCGACTCCCGTTGGCTAGACACCAGAGCAGCTGGTAAATCTAACAATATAAAAGCCGACAGTATAACTTTGCAACTTTTTTTACGATATATTTTGATGGCTTAATATCTCATAAACAGTCCTAATTAAACATTTAGAAGTCCAATTCATCTTTTTGAAATTTAACTTTTTCTAGTGTCGGCTCCTGCACTATAGTGTGGAGGACTGGGAATAAACGGCACCTTTCCCTCCTCACCCTTTTTATTCCCATTCGTCCACACTATTCCCATACCTCCACACTGTGGACGACGGGGTGTGGAGGACTGGGAATGACCCGCTGAGTTCAAAATATAGTTCAAAGTACAATTTTAAGCGCCCAGGAATGGAATTAGCGGGAAGTTGCAGGGATGGCCTTTAAGGTGAACCGTTTTTCGAATTTTTTTTTGTCAGATTAGGCGAATCCCTCTAGGTAATCGTCAGATTATGAGACAGTACGTTTAGAACATAAAGATGAACCATATATATCTTAATCTGACGCGCTTGAGTATTTCAAAATGGCGAATTTTTTTTGCACATTATGAAACTGCCCGTGAGTTTGCGTCCCATCGAAATCGTCAGATTAGTGAATGAGAGCTTTTTTTTGGTGCACTTAACACTCCCTTAGAAAATCTGACGCGCTCGACAAAATTTTTTTTTTTTTCATTTTCAACCCTTAAATACAACCACCCGCATCATGCAACCGATCAGATTAACATACGTACATTATTAAAAATACGTAGGGCATTGATGCTATCAATATCTGACGCGCTCGAGTATGTCCATGCAACAGTTTTTTTTTACATATTTAAAAATCTATATCCGCTTTCCCCACCGATAAAAGTGAAAAATCACATAACATTTTTTTCTTCTTATCATCTAAGCTTTGCAACTCAATAGGTCTCTATGACGCTCGAGTAAATCCCCATTTAGCATCGTGGGCTCCCCTACCATGAATATTTACTTATTTATTTATAGATTTTCGTCATCAAAAGAAATTGCAATTTTCATCGATAGGTATTTTTAGAACATAAGGCCTTATGAATAGTTAACACAATAATGTATTTTTGAATAACGTAGATACTACATTGTGTAAACATGACAATCAATGAAACTGGGTTACGCAAATGGCGCATCGATAGCATATCGCGTGAAAAGCTTTATATAATTATTATTTGTACAAACTGATATAATTTATTACCTTCAATATTACATAATGTCGATATTCTAGTAGTGTAGAATACACATTAGAGTGTGCAAAAACGTATTATTGAGTGTAGATTTTGGTCCCTTGTCTTGTCTGAACATAATAGTAGTCAGCCTACCACTAAAGACATCTTTTTACATCGGTCTTTCTATATTTACTGACACATACATCCGGTTCTTTGTGATGCTGTCTTTGCACTATGTGACTGTCTCAACGCCTTTGGCGTTTGCCACAAATATTACCTCCCATTTCATTCCAATTGGGTGTCGTGAGAAGTAACGAACGAATTACCCGGAAAACCGGGAAATGTCTATAGTCCGTATTGAAGAATCTCTTGATGAAAAAGGAGGCCGCGTTGATTCAATATATACCACACGATGATAGAAGCGATCTTCGCATTGTTATCATTATCATTCTTATTTCTTTTCCTTATGGGGTCAAATGCCTAACTACAATAGATACAGCACTGCCAGCGAAGACAGAAGCGTAGTACGGAGCTCTCCTGAAACCTCGCCGCCCATGTGCCTACCACCTACTTTAGCTGGAGTACAATGTAATAAAGACAGATACACGAATTCATACATAAATTTGGTAACACACTAACTCAGGCTAACAGTAATTCGTTGTTCCTAATCAGCATAGAACATAGTAAAATAATTCTATAGTATTTTTGAACATGGCCTTTGAAATGTCCATGAGTTTTAATATCTATTAATTTTGATTCAATTAGTAGATATTATCAAAACCACGTAAGCTCCAACATCCAAGGTTGATAACAAGGCTGAGGGAATTTAAAAATTAATCGATTGAAGAGTTCTTCTTGATCTAAATCAGTAATATACAAAAGTCGTTAACTATACTAAATGACATAACACAAAACTTAAAAGAATGTTTATAAAATGTTATTCTTCGAAGACATTATAAGTACGTTTTTTTAACAGTTCAATTATGATAACAATTGCTGTCAGGTTCGACGACGGGGTTGAACAAAGTATTATTAGCAACGCACACGCCGTAAATATAGCTTTCAAAGGTAGGTACACCACATTCATTAGGCGCAATGTAGAAATTATTAGTGAAATAAATAATTCAATTGAAATAAAGTTGTTACTTTATAAATCCATTTGAACTCCAAAACACCATGAGAACATACACATGTTTTTATAGACATTTCGATCAATATAAATGTTAAAGATGTCGAGCGAAATCTTCACAAAACATAAACCATAAGTATTAAATATCTCACCCTTTATTAAAATATCAAGTAACATAACGCCAAAACTTTTGAGCAATATCAATCTTTGAATACACTTTAACAAAAATAATCGAACTCTTATGTTTAACATAATTAGCACTTAAAAGTTTATTTTTACACACAGCTTTTGAATTGTATTATCACATTCCAAGTAAATAAGAATACACTCTCTTAAAATCTAAGTTTAACTAACTAAAACCAGCTGTTCTCTTTTTTAATCTTATCTCGATGTCGTCCTTTCATATCTAGAGTTTTGAAGATCGCTGAGAGTTGATCAAGATTTTGTGCTGGACTCTGTGGTAAATCTTGCAGCTTCCAAATACATTTATCTCCATCTTCACTACGGACTATATTGCATGACTTCCTTTCTCTCAAACACAATAATTTCCCCGTCTGCGGCATTGATGACAATTTGGCAACTTGCAACGCAGCATTTTTAAATCTCGTCTTGGGTGAAACTATCGGCTGCACGTCTTTTGGCTTTATATTGTTTGAATTTGTTTCCAAATGGGCTTTTTCTGTGATAATCGTACTCTCTTTTGTAAATTTAGTTTGCACAGGATTCAGATAAACTGGTTTTATTACATCGTATGTGTTCTCTCTGATTAACTGCTGTGGTTTGGATTCTATGCTGTCTAATGAATTCTTTCTCCTAAATCCGTGTATTCGTAGTGGAGTCAACGGCTTCAATACTTCATGAATCTTGATGGAATGGTCGAGAGCAGTTTGATTTTTGTTCAAATCAAAAACGATCACTTTTGTATTAGATTTTTCGAGTTTTTGTCCGATTGCAGGCAGAGGAAGGAACGGTGAGAGATTTGATTTGATAGGAATGTCATTTTCTAGCATTCTGGATTGTGCTGTTTTGTTCTTCCTTGTTTTTAATTTACGCGGCGCGTAGATAGTGGTGAGCGCGCGCGTTTTGTGTGGATCGAGTGGCGCTAATGGTCCGGGCAGCATGTGGCGTGTGGAGGCTCGCTCAAGGCTCGCTCGGCCGGCCGCCGACAACCGCTGTTGACCTTGAGCGGCACTTCCCCGCCTATCGAACAACCCCTCACCTGACCACCGGCCACCTAATGATATAAAAACACTGCACAAACGCAAACAAATTTTCTTATCCCATGAAGGAAAGCAGCACAATAAATAGATAGCATTACCTAATACATTATTGACTTAAAACAGAAGCCTAACAAGGCAATAAAACTACACTAATGAAATTGACATTTTAAAAATGTCAATTAAATGGTACTATATTTTTTTATGATCAAAGTCAAAGATATTGAAAATGTAGAAAATTATTAAGGATTTCAAGTTTTTAATCTATAGTTAATTTTTTTATTCTGTTTATATCATAACACGAGTAAAATTTACATTAGGATTTCAGTTTTAATTAGCATTGTTACGCGTTAACTAACGTCACTGGTCATCACCGACCGCGACGATCAAATCGACACTAAACGCAAAAACCATTTACACAACAGCTATTAATAAGGATTGATTATTTCTTTCAATAGATACGTAAGTCGACAAATTGACAAAAGATTTCGTCAAGAACTCCAGTTCGATAAATTTATTAGGTCATGGAGGCTAAAGGCGAACGGATTCATTTTCTTTTATATACCTATGTATGTATTTGTGTATATGTATTATTTATGTATTTATAACATTTTATTTGTGTAAATATGTATGTGGAAGAGAGTTCCATAGACGGACAGCGTGTATTGTGAAGGAACCACCTTACCGACTTGCAGAATGGCGAGGAGTGCTAAGAAGAAGTGAAGAAGTTGAGCGACATGCTTTGTCTCTAGGGACGAGGTAATTAAATTGTTCCCGTAGATAATTTGGAGAGCTAGGGTTGTGTAGAATAGTATAGAGATATATAATATACAGATTTTCTAATAAAAAAGTTCGGTTAACATTGCCGAATCTCGTTACTGACACTATCAAATTTCATTTTTAGTTAAGTTTAGTTGAGCACGTAGAATCGGTACTTAATCTAGTTATTGTGAGCAAAGTTATTATGAAATATGTATATATCTGCTTCAGGTATTCAGGAAAAATAATAAAATACAATGATGAACATGATATGAAAAGTGTAATGACCAGTAATTACTGTATCGATCCAACGTTGACCTTCGCTGAACGAACTGTCCTTTGCCACCGTGTACACAATGACATGTCCATCCAAGTTTGATTTTTATCGAAGCTTTTACTTTATTTGATTGTTAATGATCGATTACATTTATAGTTTTACGGATTTATGTAATGCTGCTGTAGGACTATATAGGCACATGAAAATCATTTTCGCTACTTAAGTACCTACAAATTTTGTACAGAAAAAATTACTATGACTCTTTTTTATTCAGGTGGTATATAATTAAACAAAATTCTAATTTGGATAATAGAAAATTTTACGACCTCGCCTAAACCACATGAGAAGCCATTACATGCGCTTGGCAATAATACGCTAAGCGAGTGGTTTGTCACAACGAGAAAAAAAATACAATGACTCTACCGACTCTATAAAAATACACAGTATAGAGTCCGACTCCATAAAAAACACAGTATAGACTCTATACTGTGTATTTTTATAGAGTCGGTAGAGTCATTGCATTTTTTTTCTCGTTGTGCCAACTATACTATAGAGGATACCTTCCTTTTTTATATTTTAGGGTAAAACGGACCTCTATTACTGAGACTTCGCTTTACTTCCGTCTGTCACCAGGCTGTATCTCCGGGACAGTGACAGCTATCGTACGGGTGGAACTTGGAAAATTTTCCTCGTTTTTGCAACATTTTTCACTGATGCTTC
Source organism: Orgyia antiqua (assembly GCA_916999025.1). Lineage (NCBI taxonomy): Eukaryota > Metazoa > Arthropoda > Insecta > Lepidoptera > Erebidae > Orgyia > Orgyia antiqua. The sequence goes on from OU779864.1 coordinate 20,510,781, forward strand.
GCTCCTATTGGTCGCAGTATGATGTCATACAGCCTTCCTCAGTAAATATACTATCCAACACTAAAATAATTTTTCAAATCAGACCAGTGGTTCCTGAATTAGCGCGTTCAAACAAACAAGCAAACTTTTCAGCTTCATATTAGTATAGACTGGCTGTCGCCCGCGACTCCGTCCGCGTGGGATTTAGAAAATTTTCCCGTTTTTGCAACATTTTTCACTGATGCTTCGCTTTTATTGATCGCAGCGTGATGTTATATAGTCTACAGCCTTCCTCAATAAATGTACCTACTATCTAACACGGCAATATTTTTTCAGTGGTTCTTGAGATTAGCTAGTGATTGAGATTAACAAACAAACTCTTCAGCTTTATGTGGGTACCAATTTTAATTGCACAACTAAACTTAACTATAAAATGAAAACAACTATCTGTGACAACTTTGGTGTATTTTAATTACCTAATTGGCTATTACGTTGTGCACATTTGTATTAATTAAAATCTTTAGTCTATAATAATATTACAGATTTTATAATAAAAAAATTCCGTCAAAATTGCCGATTTGTGTTATTTTCATCATCAATTTTCAGTTTCTAGTTAAGTTTAGTTGTACACATAGAATCGGTACGTACCAATTCTATATATAAAAGAAAGTTATGTTAGTACTTATAAATCAAGATCGGCCGATCTGATTTGGCTGAAAATTGATGGGGAAGTAGCTTAGGACCTAAGAAAGGCCATAGGGTACTTAAAACATTGAAAAAATTACAAATAACATGAAATAAAAGAAAAATATTTTTCACATACAAAATGTTCAGGTTTCGTAACTGTCAAACTCATTTAATCCCGTTGATACCTAGGGTAAACACCATTCTCAAATTAAACAGCGTATTGAAATAAGCATTTTGAATCGACAACATATATCCTAAATGTTCAGATAACAACTGTACAGGTTCCTAGGTACAGGTGATACAGGATTTAGGTAGAGATAATTTAGTACTTATAAATGAAACACGTAGATCCGTTAACAACCAACACACACCTCGCTAGTACGGCGGACCACAGTCTAATGAGTATAGAGTAAACCAATATAGCTAGTGACAGTTTAGTCAGCCCGTGACGTACTGAGTCAAGATGTCCGTATTTATTTATTGTCATACACTACAACAACGTATTTTAGATTTTATTAATGTAGAAACACAGAATATCATGGCAAACATACCCGCAGCTCTGTGCTGTCGGCCGTTTTTCAGTAATTTTATGCTAAAGTTTGGTAAAAATATTACTAACATTATAATTTTTAATTGCTCAAATTGACGTAATAATTTTTTGTATTAATTACAACCGGCGGGACAGAGTTGCGGGTATTTCTACAATTATGTTATGTACACAAGCTAGAGTTACGCACATGTTATGTACACAGGTACACAGGTAGGGTTAGGGGGACTAGAATAAAGATAACAGACTGCCGATAAAGAGGTCGCTGGTTCGATTCCCGCTCGGGACAATCATTTGTGTGATTTTTCTAATTGTCATACAAATGTTTGTACTGCGTCTGGATGTTTCCATGTATTATAAGTACGTATTTACAAAAGAAAAGTAGTTTATGTATTCTATCCGTATTCTGGTACCCATAACACAAGCACATAAACTTAGCTTGGGACCAGAGGATGTTGTGTGAAATGTCCATGAGTATTTATTTTAAAAAAAAATAAGTCAAATGATTTACCCCTCGGATCTTGGTCTATTAAAACAGATTGACATTTTTTGACAATCGTTATTTTATCATAATTAGGTACCATAAACAAAGGACAGATGTAAGCATCAGTAAATAAGGATTATTATTAATCTTATTTTAGTTTATGGTCTTTTGATTCTTTAGGTATTGATTAATAGAGTGATGGGTAGGTATGACGGATCAAAAATTATGGGATCAAGCAGGATTCAGAAAAGGAATGGGATGTGTAGATCAGATTTTCTCCCTAAGATGTATAGCCGAAAAAAACATCTGGCCAAACACAATAAAGTCTACTATACTTTCTAAAACTTGGAACACATGAAAGTGTGTGGAGATATGAATAAAATTGTGGTCGACACTATCTATGTATGAAGTTGGCGGGCGCTTGGTGTAAGCACTGAAATCTCTTCAAAGGGATTCCAGAGCCTGTGTCAGGATAAATGGAGCATACACGGACTGGTTCAGCGTCTCTAGGGGTGTGAGACAGGGATGTGTAGCGTCACCATGGCTGTTTATTCTATACATAAATAATTGCCTGGAAGATTTGAGAGAGAATGATGATGCATTGGTTATGGGTGAGTTGCCTATTCCGTTACGTGGATGATCAAGTTCTACTTGCACCGTCTCCGGAAGAACTGCAAGATATGGTAACTAGAACGAATGACGCATTTAGATTAAACGTAAGCAAGACGAAAGTTATGGTGTTTTACAGAGAGGAGTGGTTGTCTGTGTGTGCATTTGGGGAGTGTTTTTACAAGAGACGGTAAGGTTGATGCTGATGTGAAAAGAAGGATGTTAGCTGGAAATAAACTAATTGGTGCCTTGCATGCTATTGTGGCTAGCTAAGCGATTACTGAAAAGGCTCGAATGACGATCCACAATGGTATCGTCGCCTGTGTATGGAAGCGAATGTTGGGTGTGGCAGAAGAAGCACGAAAGTAGAGCAAATGCTATAGAGATGCGCTCTTTGAGAAGTATTGTGATGTGACTTTAAAAAAAATATTAAGAAATGAAGTTGTAAGAACGTTGTGATCTGAAAGAGACTATAGTGACTAAGGTGAAGAAAAGTATGCTTAGGTGGTTTGGTCATGTGGAGAGTATGGACGATAGACGAATAACGAAAGGCATATACACGGTGGCGGTAAGTGGAAATGCTGTTAGAGGATGCCGGAGAAAAATATACTCCGATGTCATCGCCGGTATACTCCAAAAGGGACAAGTGCGTAGCACTTACAAGCGTCGGGCATGTATGACCAGATGTATGAGTGTGGATGAAGCCAAGGAAGTATGTTTGGATCGCAACCGATGGCGCTCTATAGTCTCTGCCTACTCCCATGGGAAAAAAGGCGTGATATTATGATGATGATGATAAAAATTGTTTAGATAATCAGAAAGTATAGACAACTTTAATGGGCGGTACGAAGTTCGCCGGGACAGCTAGTACTAGTATAGATTACTGATTATGTGATTGACTTATTATGTAGTTAGGAAGGTAGGCACTGTGAAAGTGCACATTTTAACTAAATTATGCATGGTCAATGGCAAGGTCGATACAATAAAATATGAAAGAAGGTTGCGATAATAATCTTTTTAAAGCATTAAGTTCATAGAAATATAACGTTGCTAGAAGAATTAACTTACTTAGGCCATTTTATTGACGATGCCTCATGCGATCACTCACTACCATAATGATGCCATTAAAATTCAAACTTAACAAAAAATCAGTCTTTCTTCTCAGCTTATAAGTCCACTATTGGACACGGAACTCCTCCACTTAAGGGTATCTTGTCTACCCATGCAACGTTGACTAGGCTGACCGGGATTTGGTTTCGAGTTTTACTTTGTCTGACAATAAGTTTTCTGCTCGCATTGCCACATTTCTAGTTCTTGCAGTACCCTGGTAAGACGACACATGTATTTTTATTCTTAAGCCGAACTTGTGATGAAATATAAATAATTATAACTGTTGCTCGCGATGCGTGCAATTTAGAAAATTTTACCCGATTTTTTACCTACGCATCACTTTCAGAATTCCAATGAGCGCTTGTCAAGGGACAATAAGCAAATTACCTCAGGGGCTTATTAAAGCAACCTGCGAAATTGTTAATCTTTTTAGTTAAGTTTTAGGAATTGCTTACACATCCAAGTTCGTCAGCTATCACGCTAAGGTCAAGAAATATTACTCATTCATGTCAAAAGTCCAGTTCAAGTTCAAACCTATCAGATTCAAGGGCAAAAGGTCATGTGTTGACTAAAACATTAAAAGCTAACATTTTTTAGAACTTGGTAGTCTAAACTTTCCGCTTATTCTTCCATTAAGTGTAGGCTAAAGTTAAAAGCTTTATGCTTTATTGATTATTTTCTGATTGCTTTATTTTCTGATTCGCTTAGAAATGCCAAACTTGATATTTTTATCCCAGCATGGCTGGTAAATAAGATAGAGTAATTAAGCTTAATTTGGGAGTAAAGTCCTTTGTGTGAACTGTACCTGCGTACGATATAAAAAATTCAAGTTGTGCTATTAATAAAACCAAATAGGAAAGCCAATGTACACCATAATAATGGGCATAGGTGTCAACATGCCAAGCTGTCGTTCTTTACAGCTTTTACATACTATTTTTATTCATAAAATAGTCATAAGACAGGCTTCTGACCTGACCAAGTCCAAGGTCAAATATCGAAGAAGTTTCGCGTCTGCGTGACTTTTACTTCTCATACTTTTCTAGCGATTTATACTAGTTTATAATAACATTCAATATGTAGTGATTGGTAAGGTTACTAACCTTTAACGCAAGGTAATTTCATGGCAATATGTAGGAAGTAACTACGAAAATAGAAAATATTTGTAAACAATTTATCGTCTTTCAAATATTTATTGCCTACTAGCTGATGTCCGCTACTCCATACGCGTGGAATACTAGATCCCCATATATTTTATCACCGTTTAAACCTTCCCTGGACTTTCATGAATATTTCAAGGCCAAAATCACAAAAATCGGGCCAGCCGTTCTCTAGTTTTAGCGAGACTAATGAACAGCAATTGATTTTTTTATATATAAGAAGAAGATTCTACCTATACTATCGAATGATAACTATCCATAGGCAGATTAACTATGTAGCAGAAGTAGAAAATGTTACAGGCCCTGCGCCTTTAGGGGAACCGCATTCGGAGGTTTTATAGGTACTTCTTACCCAGATACAAGGGCAAGGCAAGGGCCAATAAATAATCAAAGGGCCCCTTCGTAGTTTGCTAAAAGCCTTTCTCTGGCTTGTTCCGGCATTGGTGATATCATTTGTCATTTAGCGGGAATAGACGGACCTACCGACCAAAACCAATACTATTGTCGACCTTAAGTAGATTGGTAGTTCGGAGAACGATATTTAAACTGTACCAGTGCCGAGCAATTTAGCCCATACTGCCTCACACCTCGTTTAACAACCTCTGGTGATCACAGCGTGTTTTAAAATCTTACACACGCCTACCTTTTATTGGGGTGCTCCACTAAATGTAGATTAACAAAATACAGATACTGAAATTCTGCAAAATAGCGACGATAATATACATAATAATATATTACGTGTATTCACGTCATTTGTATATTATTTAAAGAAATGACATGCATTTATTTTCGATTACTTATAATAATTATGCTGTTAAGCTAGATACGTGCATCAGTGTATCTGCACTGCTCAATCAGTTTATGGGCGTTGGCCGAGGACAGGGGCAGATAGAGGAGAGATAGAGATGCTGTACTTATGGCTCTACAATAAATTTTTCATTTGTTATTTTTTCTAAATTTGAAAATGATCGCATTTAAGACATAGGCCGCTGCAACTACGGTTGCTCATTTTTGATTTATGCAAGAAAGAAATTTAACAAATTGTTGTTGGACATCGATTAGATAGCCACAGATGATAGCTTTGACTCTGGTTACTTTTACTGTTTACTCTTCACTTTTAGTAAGGTAAAAGTAGATAACTACATAAGGTTTTAAAGATTTGTTTCATACGCTGCAATGTATGACTGACTGAATATAATTATAAATATTTGTGAATAAATCTGCTGTATCCAATTTATACTATCTACACTAATATAAAAAAACTGAATAATTTGTTTGTTTGAACGCGCTGATTACAGTAAGTACTGGTTCGAATTGGACTAAAAAAATCTTTTTGTATTGGATATTAGGTACATTTATCGAGGAAGGCTACAGGCTATATAACATCACGCTGCAAACAATAGGAGCGAAGCATTAGTGAAAAATGTTGCAAAAACGGAAAACAATTTCTAAATTCGCGGGCTAGTGTGCTATATTATGCAACACCTTGCGAAATTTTTATAAATGGGAAGTTTATGCCGGTATCATTCAAAACACAACAACACTAAATTACTACGTCATATTTGTAACCATTGTAACTAAGTGCGTCATCGCGGTTGTTAGCTTATTACAGTGAGTTAGTTAGGTACATTTTAATTTGCTGAACAAGTGAACACCAGTCGGGTTTCATATACGGCTGCGTAGTCATGAAAGGCTTCATCTCAAACTAATCAGATGGAGAGAAGTCGTTTGTAAACCGAGATTTATAGTAATTTACACTCCATTCATCTGGTATTTAATCAAAAGCGATAAAAGAAACCTAACAGCTGACCTACAGCCATTTTACGTCATTAGCGAGCCAGTTCAGCGTCAGCCAGTGCGTGTTCGACATTCAAACTATTCAAACGAGTTACATCATTGCAAAATACTTCCTATTTTGCGCCAATATTCTTATGACGTCATCACACGTAATATACTCTAATATAAACTCTATAACGTAATATATAAGATTACATATTGTTTGCATTGACTTTGACAGGTATGTACATAAAGTCAATGTCACGTGTTTAATAGATAACAATATTCTTAACTAAAAGTCGGTTTTAAAATGTGAATGTTACGTTAATTAAAGTGTTAAATTATATTTGAATAACTGTACAATATTTTGGTGTCAAGTGTAGTAGTGTATAAACATTTGTAATCAGATTAATACGACAAATAAAGTAAGTTAATTTGTATTTTTTCAATATCATGTCTACGGTATTCCCTTTGCAATGTCATTTGTAGTAAAAATGTATTACCCACAGACTGTGCCCACAGGTGTTACCTATACGTTTACTGCTGCTTAGAACTCTATATTACTTTACTCTTTAATCTGTACGTTTATTGATATACATAGTCAAATTGACAGGATATATTTAACGTCCATGTATGTATTTGGTTTAGAATAGATTTAATATAGTTTTATTTAACTATTAGTTTTCTTAGTAGACTTTTTTTTAAATTTATTCGTATACTTAGTTAGTTCTAATAGACAACTAGGTCGTGAAATTTTGTAATATATTTGGTGTCTTTTTAAGTATTTAGTAATAAAATAATAGGTAAGTTAAAAAAAATTTTTGTTTAATATTTGCATTATATATTGAACTCTATATTACTCTATATTACGTGGTAGAGAGCATGGTAGAGTCTGTACAGTGGTGGTCAACGAAGCTTTAATAGTTAATTACTAGGCGATAATCGCACTGAGTAGGTCAAGCGACGTAGTCCACTATACTTGAATTAACGGGGGAGAAAAGTTCTCAGAACTAATCAGAAGACGACTGCCTGTATTGAAAGGAGACGTTGGATGCAGGTGGTTTAAGATTGCACGTTGGGACATTGTCTGGGGGAGGCCTAAAACTAAAAGTGAACAATACATCACTTTTGTAGAGCCTTTAGAGAGGTTGATGAATAAAGATTTTTGTCATTACGTTATTATTACGTGAACAATGCTAGTATTAATAGTTTACGTTAAAATTAAAAGATTATTCACCCCGGTAATCGAACTTGGACTTGACCTTTATTGAACTAAAGTAACAAATGGTATCTATGTTTATTTAACCGCTAAACTTCGTAACCGGGTTTTCTTATTTCGTAGTAGAATAGTATGCCAGGGGGACAAGAGCAACAGCCTAGTTTATAACCTTGAACCTCTATTTCAAGATTTGTAATTGAAATTGAGTAGATTGACCAATCAGACCTGACCTGTCGGTGTAGTGACGGATTAATAATAAGTACAAGTGTCACCACCTATTTTCCTTCCCAGGGTGCCGGCTAAAATTGTACATAGATAACATCCTCTGACAGAGACGGAAACCTCGAAAATAAACCCTGTGCCAACACGCCTGGTCAGTGCGGCACAGTAGACCATAATCCCTTCCAAAGTGGAGGAGGCCCGTGCCTAACAGTGGAATGATAATGGGCTGGAGTGAGAGAGAGAGATTGATCAGATATTGGTCCCTAACTTATTATGTTGTTTTTGACAGTTGGCACACAAAATGGACTTCGTAATAGGCGGCCTGGCGGGCGCAGGTGCCACTATATTTACAAATCCCATGGACGTGGTCAAAACTCGATTACAGTTGCAAGGAGAGCTTCGTTCCCGGTCTGAAACGACCACACGATACCGAGGTATCTTCCATGCACTTTATGTCATCGCTAGGAATGATGGTGTTTTCGCTATACAAAAAGGATTAGCACCAGCTATGGTGCTTGGATTCACAATGAACTCTGTACGGTGAGTCCACTTTATTGTAAGCTTTACAGGTTTGTCCCTTCTGCTTTTTTTTTTAGATTTTGTGGTAATTATCCGCTATTCGTAGCTTCAAATTGTCAAGTTTACCACTGGGCAAGAACCATTGAGCGGATAAGTCCATAAATAAGTATTAGTTATTACCTGCCAACCATCAGTTTAGTGTACCGTAACTAAATTATATTTGAATGCGATGCATTATTAAGTAGAAAATAGTAAGTTGAATTTTTTATTCTAGCCTTGGTATGTACCACATAGCAGAGGTACAGGGTTGGACTAAAACAAAAGATGGTGACATAAGCATAAATAAAGCGATCTTCTGGTCTAGTGTAAGTGGTATTATGAGTGGACTTACTGGTAATCCTGCTTCAGTAGTCAAGACAAGAATACAAGCTGCCGCACACCCAAGTATAGCAGTTGGGAGACAGCATAAATATAATGGTATTCTACTTAGTTTTAACAGGCCTCGTCATAAATGATTCACAGACTTTCGCTACATTTTCATATTAACCGATGAAATTTACAGGGATGATTGATGCGATCGTCAAAATACACAAGACTGAAGGTATGAAAGGTTTCTTCGCAGGGGTAACGGCGACTTGCACAAGGCTAGCAGTTGGCAGCGCGGCACAGCTTACTACTTTCTCCAAGTAAGATTAATTAATTTTCCCAATCCTCTAACTCCCCCAAGATAATTCAATAATGTAGATGCTTTTATACACGATCAATTATTATATTATTTGAAGTACCTTGATCTCTATGCTTCCTTAGTAGATATATAAAATTCATGTGTGAACTCTTTTTGTGTTATTAATTTCTGTTTAGTCAAGTAGCCAACGAACCTAACTAGGTTCTCTAATTTTTGTGTAATTTGTAAATTAGATACCTAACATATTATTTTCACTTCAGAGCAAAAGAAGCGCTGTTGTCGCACGGAATATGCCCAAATTCACCATTTGGGTTAGCATTCTGCGCAAGCGCAGTGAGCGGTGTTGTTGTTGCCGTGGCGATTTGCCCGCTCGACGTCACCACCGTCCGTTTATATAACCAGGGTTGGTATATTTTCCATGATAAAGTTTGTTTCCAGATTCAAAGAGTATCTTCAAGGTAGAGGTTTCTTCGAGAGTTCTCCGGTGCTTCTGTCATTTACTGCGAGCCTCGTGTGTGGTGTGATTGTTGTGTTTGTTGAAACTCCATTGGATGTGGCGAACACTCGTCTCTATAATCAGGGTAACTGTGAATATACTTGGTGATAAAGCCTCTTGTAATCTTGGTCTATTGGGGCATAAAGCTTTTTGTTTCTTCCTCGTGCAGTCTAACTTTTTCTTTATATTACAAATTATACTAGGTTCTTGTATATGGTTATGCCATATAATAACATACAATAACATACAAACATTACAGAATAATGTTCTTCATGGGATTCTACATAAATATGTATTTTCGTTTCTGTTCACGTATGAACATACATACGGACAAGTCCACCCTAGGTTATATATATTGAATAACTAACTTCCCGTTTATGAATAAACTCACGTATTAATATAATCAGCAAATTCCTTTTATGCTCTATTTTAGTAACTCTCCGCGGTCACGTATTTTGCATATGTGTGTATAAATGAAACTACTATATAAACTATGTATTTCTACAATAAACCAGTCCAGTGAAATCACCCGAAGTTTCATTGACTCCCTCCTCACCACGTGGTTACCGTCGCGCCGCCCTAGCGCTGCCTGAGTCCAGCGCCGCGTCGCTCTAACTATCGCGCTGCCCGAATTCAGCGCCACGCCGCCGCCCTAGTGCTGCCCGAGTCTAACGCCGCGTGGCTCTATCCTTCGCGCCGCCCTACACCATCGCTGCACAAACCTAACAGTGCCTAACATCATGTAGTCTAGGTACTGAGCGTCTACTACGTCCGACAAATCAATAAGGTAGCGAGAGTCTACGTGTTTACGAGTATCTATGGACTCTCGTTCTGTACACGCCTGTCAGCGAGCAACACAGCACGTTCCCGGCGTGTCCATTTGGTCCTTCGAGGTAAGAACTAGCATTTCTCTTTTCTATTACTACTTGTGTCTTATTAAATCACAGGCTGGTGAGCCCTATACACTCACTGGTACTGTTATATGTTGAAAGCTGTTTATAACTCAGTTGCCTTCGTGCGGTAACGAATCAGGCATCGGTCTCCCACAAGCGGGTCGCCCCGATGCTCGAGAAGTCGTATGTAATTGTATTATACCGTAACGGGAAAAGAGAGCGCAACTAAGTTTAGTCTTACATCTACCAATTACAAGTAGTACCATCACTGGAAAAGAGATATTGGAAATACAAGAAGACATAAATTGAGGAATTAAGAAATATCAAGAAAATATCACAAGAAAAGAATAATGGAACAGAATAATACGTATTAGTTTTATAAAGAAATAACAGAAACTCGTAGACATCTGCTGCCCAAGAAGCTACCTACTTATGAAACAGATTACGTTAATCAAGAATGAAATTAGTCTACAAGTGCAAAATGAGCTCAATAAAATAATTGCTGACTTACGCAAAAAGAATACGCACAAAGAAAGTCACTGACGAATGCATTCGAATGTCACACTGGTCGTGATCGTGACATTGACATGAATTGAACTTCATTAATGAAAAGAAATTGCTATTAGCACAGAAAAATGCGAATTCGCCAAAATAACTAGTACTCTACGGAATTATGACATCATGATGTGTTTACGTTCATATATAAAAGCGCTATATAAATAAAATGAAAGGGGTAAATTAATATTAGCACCTCATGAATATGGTACCTTTGTTATAAACCTTATCAATTTTAAGCAGCTGCATATGCATTAAGACAATATTACAAGCAAGGAATATGGATTAAAATCGTCACATGGGATCCCATTTCAACAAGAATTAGAAATACACAAATTGAGGAATACGCAAGGAACGAAATAAATCAGAATCAGAAACTCAAAGTGATTAAACAAGTCATGGGTCAAGTCCTAATTCAAGTCAAATGAGAAAAATAAAAATCAAATAGACGTTACGTCAAAAATTTGTTTATCAATTGAGTGAAACAATTAAAACAACACGTATTTGTGTAAACGAGTTACTGCTATATCAGCACAAATACGCACGTTGGCGGTCAATGCAGAATATAAACGAAAACAATCTAACAACACAAAGCAAGAGAGTAAACAGAGTATCACACATACAAAAGTTATTGCCACAAACACGTTGGAATTACGGTGACACTAATCATCATGGGCACACAAGGGCACTATACCTCCATTCTCTCCGCACTTCGAAAAAATACAAATATATAGGGTGAATTCAATAAAATGTCATTTGCGCAGAGTAATAGGCGCATAAACAGTTGCATGTGAAGAATTGCATATCTACATTCTTACATCAGACAAAAGCATGGTTATACTCAAGACTACTATGTGTACTATGTGAGGACATTAATGATAATACGGTACTGAAACCAAGTTACTTCATAATTGGAAATGAAACTCCTGCTACTAAGAACCTACATACAACAAAAAAAAAAATGAAGAAGGGAAAGCTGGGCTAGTGATTATATTCATCATCTACAATATAGATATAGATGGAAAACAAGAGAAGATAATTCAAAGACGAGTACCTTAGTATTATAATAATAAAGGACGAAGACATTCGCTTAGCCAAATGACTACTGGCAAAAGAAAGAAATACACACTTGAAATGATGGATTAACAAAAGTAGTAACGTTAAAAAGATGTTCGGGATCACTTACACACGATCAATATACACAAAGATACCTTTACCGGTACAACCAAACGATGAGAATAGCGTTAACGTAAATGGTTAGCAGCACAGAATATAAATCCACCATGCAAAAGTCTATCACCTGGATTCTATACAACAAATGACTCAACATAGATAAATGGAGGGACATTACAAATCGAGACAAACATTAATCAAAACGACCTACAAATAGACATACAAAAGTTTACTAATATTATCATGGATTTCAAGCAATCATGCAACAACCCAGAAGACGAGAAGACACACATTGCAACCAATTTTATCAACACCTAGAACACAAGCAAAACAAGTTAACCACATTATGAGGATACAAATATCAGCAATATTCGGGCAACAAATTCGAAAATATGCATTTCACACTAATGAAAACAATACCTATTTCGTTGGCGGCATAATTAAGACAACACTTTACTAACGAGGGTAACTCGCCCTGATCCAACTAACAACAGAAGAGAAATTGACATTATCAGTTACCGTATTACGAGTGTCCTAAATAATGATACTAAACAGATATCAAGTACTTACGACCATATGACTGTGTGTGGAAATGGAAAATTATAATAAGTATAATAAGTGGCACGGGGCATTAGAAGAAAAGGAAATGTATAATTTAACTAAAACGTCATGTGAGATGAACAGACACTACAAATCATGATGTATACAGGCACATGTTACTAATAATGAAGCGATAATTGAGGACAAACAGTCTAGAAGAAAGTCCGTAACATAATAAATTTGGCACGTTTCTACCATATTGATCACTAATCATTCAGAAGAAAAGAAGATGGCAATTAAGGCATTAACGAGAATATACAAGAAGTTCAGAGGAGTTTATAATCAGGTCAGTTATCCAGGATGGCAACCAAGGCTAGGACGGGGTCCAAAAAATTGTGGAATTACGGAATACGAATTTATGACCCAAAATTGTTAGAAAAATCAGAACATTACTACTGCCGTAAAATAAAAATGAAACCAATTAATATACGTCTGCTAATATAAGACTTAAACAACGGGTCAAAATATACCACTATTATTCTATCAGGCAGCGGCTTCTAAAGTTTTTTTGGATGGAAAATGGGAAAAGGAGGCAAAATCAAATTACTCTAGGAAGACTGCACAAATGATTATTTCTATTTTTAAGACAAGTGTTCGAAAACATTGGAAGAAAATACAATTCGAGGATTATGGAATTGCATCTAAGAATATAACGCCTAAATACATATTGAAGAAGCCAGAAGAAACTCACCAGACATAAAAAAATATAAAAATAGTTTAAAAAAACTAAAAAACACGCTTTATTTAATCGAATTATTGCATTGTCATCGGCCTTTGACAGCTGTGCAAAATTTGAATAGAATCTGACCGTTTAAAGTGGGTCAAAATAGCGTCCAAAGGAGTCGGTTACAAACATACAAACAAACATACAAACAAACATACAAGTGAAGCTAATATAAAGCGTGTAAAAAAACAATATTTTATTACCATACCTAGATTATGCAAACAATTTCATGGCTCATTCATGAAAGCAATACATGAAAATATTATCACTATCAGATAGAGAGAAAATGATACAATCAAAATTTTTACATCGAAATGAAGTCGTCAACGTCGTTACTTATGTGTAAACATATTTCTGAAGAAAACTATCTAATGGGGTGGTCAATTTAAAATACTACTATAATGCATTTGGACTCATAACCAAGGGACATACAAACAATTGTATGACACAACTTATAAGAAAAAAGAATTTGTATACAAAGACCTCCATTATGGAAGAAAAACGGCTGTAGGAAGCAAGTACCTACATTGAAAAAAGCAATAAGCAAACAAGGGTTGGAAGCAAACTTACAATAAGAGCCATGAAAATATCTGTGGAAATATACAATCTAAAGAAAATGGGCTAAATCTAATAACCACACAATCATGTCGATATAGGACATACAAAAATACTTATGGAAATATAAACGTACAGTCTTTAAGCAAAAAAATATATATCACATTTGTGAAGAAGTGTATAGCAATAAATTGACAAGGGGTTACGAGAGTTTACAGTACAGCACGAAAAGACTCAGATATAAATCATTCAAGAACTGACCGCGAGATTATCGCAGCTAACTACTAAAATGGCACAATAAAGACTGAAATTACGTGTAAATAATGATAAAATGAAGAAACATCTGCGCAGATAATATAACATACCGAAGATAGTACGTGTGCCTTAAACTAAAATACGTTTGCAATTATTTCTATATGCTATTGGAACCAAAGGAAGTATAAAACATGGAATCACATTTATAGAAACTTAATAATGACGCAACGCAATAACAAAGGATTTAAGATAAAACTATTAAACGTACCCGGTGTACTATAAAGGAACATAATAATGAAATTAAAGGGAGCATATTTAACACTGCTATTGAACGTAAGAAACAAATCACTAACAATTCTACAATGCCACTTAATGAACAATTGAACTAGAGGCATATTTCTATCTCTGACAATACGACGTCGACAATCTGTGTATGTATTTCTCTTCTAATGGCCATTTATAACGTTGATCTAAAGTTACCAGACATTTCCCTGTCAAGAATTGTAAAAATGATTACTTATTAGAAGATACTTATTATCATTATCAAATAAACTAAAATAACAGAAAAACGTAAAATAATCAAAATTACGAGCGCTCGGAATTGTATACAAACAATATCACAAAACAAAAACCTGTCCAACGAAAAACAGAAAATCAACGAAAAATCTATACGATGCTAGATCTAGCAAGAATATGAAATTGACACCAAGCGTGTACTAATGTGGAATACGGGATGAATTTGAAACATTATTGTTCGGATGACAAAAACGGGCACATTTAACGATAAAGCCACTCTAATGACATTTATTAAAGTTTTATGAAAATCGAAGTTCTAATATAATCATCTAACAAACCAAGTCTAAAAACATTGAAAAACATTTAAAGACGCTCGGTGCCAGAAGTCCTCCATTTAAATGTACAGAACATAAGAAACATGAACATGTCGCCTGGAAAAATACTATCAAGCTATGCAAGTCTTACCAGTTCAAAGCTTAAGAAGCTAGTGTAGTGGAAACATTGACAACGTGCACGGAAAGCAGCCTTCCTTAAATATACGATGCAACAAAAAAAAAATTCTAGTGCCAGTACCCAAGGAATAATCGGGCAAGAGTTCAAATAACGCTTAGTGCGATCATTGCTAAAATACATTTGATGCAATAATGTAAAGTCCTCCAGAGTTATCATATTTTTATTAAGAAATCAACGAAACCAGTCAATCAAGTAAAGAAGAAAGGAAATAATGAAAACATACAAATCACAAACACATATCGCACTACCCGTAAAAAAGGGACGTCAGTGAACTTGCGTCAAAAATGTTTTATTGCATAAATAAATCGAGCTTTACGGCTTACACCTTCTATCAAAACCTAGTGAAGCTATCGACAAAAATGAGAAGTCAATATGTATATCATAATTGTAACAAAACAATCCAGCTGGTCAGAATGATAATAATCAGTGAACATATCGCAATGCTGCTATAAACAGAAAGTCTCTGTAATAACAGGGAAACGAAGAGAAATTTCATATTTATGTATTTTGTCACAAGACAAGAGCATTGCATACCTGTACATTAAGAAGAGGATATCCTGAGGAAGAAGTTTTATGTGCGGGGTGGTGAAGATAATGCACCATCTTACATAATTGCATTATTGACAATCAGTGAAAGGGACCACAATATTCTTGTATTATATAATATATCATCATCTAAACTGAATACATGTAAACTGAAACAACATGATGATAATTAATTATTAAGAATATACCAAACAAAGAATAAGAAAATTTAACCAAAACCAATAACTCGAGTTGGATAACAATTGGACAACTTTAGACCACTGTTAACAAGAAGGATGAAAATATAAAAAGAAATATATATGTATATGAAGGATACGAGATAAAGAAGCTGAGCAATACAATATGCAGAGATTGAAAATAACATTAATAAAGTGAGACAGAAATAACCCATTATAATACATATTTCTTGGGGAAAAATATTTCACAGAAGAAGGATTGGGCCCGGGCCATAAAGAAATGAAAATTATTATTTACACTTTATAACACTATATCTACTTAATACAGCTTTATATATGAATATTGCATGAAAACTCACTCCTACTTATTGTATGAGATATCTAAGTATACATTACATGATACACTAATACAATACTAACAATTTACACGGATACTAATATACTAAAGTATATTAACACAAGTATATACAACTTATTCTTCATAAATCAGACTATTAACGTTTGTATTCAATACTAAAATTATTGAAAAATAACAGCGGGGGACGTTGCCAAGGGAGCCCACAACTGGAACAGCCCCGGTGTGACCATGACGCTGATGACACCACATCCACGGCGAGACATCGCGAGGCAGGACAACGTGCAGTCGCAGGGTGTCCAAGCTGTACGAAATGAAGTCCTTCCCCGGAGAGTGGCAGAAGAAAGTCTTCAAACTTAGAAGAAGAGATCCAGGCACTGCATGAACCTTACAGAAGCGTGCAGTCAGAACTTATCGACATTACATATAACAATTCTGTGACGTATGATGATTGCAACGTCACTGAGGAAACGGCTATTCCGCCGCTACCACCAGTATCACCAACTAGTGATACCGAGGATTATCCTTTCCCGCCATTACCATTACGGGAACCAGTATCAGAACCTACAACAGAACCAATAGAATGCCTTACGAATGAAAACGTGCAGATGGAAGAATGCCAGGAAGAGCAATTGGTAATGGAACCAGCTATCACAGAAGAGGTTGTTGGAGATAGTTTCGAACCTATACATCGAATCTACAAACAAAGTTTACACACACTAAAAGTCTCTACTAAGTACTCTGGTATAAACAGGATGTAGTCTTGAAGGAAGAGACAGATAAATACCATTGCTACAATAATAACACCAAAAGAGGAGTACAATTACTACTGGAAGCTATGGAAGCAGATCCCGAGGAAGTGGGATTAAAGACCGCAGCAGTGAAGAAAAGGCAATACTACAGAAGTTGCATTGTTGATTACGTGTACAAATATTATCATTACACTTAGACAAGCAACATAAGCAAAGCAACGAGCGGCTTTGTGAGGTCTTCAAGATAAACGAGTTGAAATCCCTGCCTGGAGAGTGGCAGAATGTTCACGTATGAACATACATACGGACAAGTCCACCCTAGGTTATATATATTGAATAACTAACTTCCCGTTTATGAATAAACTCACGTATTAATATAATCAGCAAATTCCTTTTATGCTCTATTTTAGTAACTCTCCGCGGTCACGTATTTTGCATATGTGTGTATAAATGAAACTACTATATAAACTATGTATTTCTACAATAAACCAGTCCAGTGAAATCACCCGAAGTTTCATTGACTCCCTCCTCACCACGTGGTTACCGTCGCGCCGCCCTAGCGCTGCCTGAGTCCAGCGCCGCGTCGCTCTAACTATCGCGCTGCCCGAATTCAGCGCCACGCCGCCGCCCTAGTGCTGCCCGAGTCTAACGCCGCGTGGCTCTATCCTTCGCGCCGCCCTACACCATCGCTGCACAAACCTAACAGTGCCTAACATCATGTAGTCTAGGTACTGAGCGTCTACTACGTCCGACAAATCAATAAGGTAGCGAGAGTCTACGTGTTTACGAGTATCTATGGACTCTCGTTCTGTACACGCCTGTCAGCGAGCAACACAGCACGTTCCCGGCGTGTCCAGTTTCCATTCGAAATCATTCCATTAAAAAAAAACCATGCATGTGGACTCAGCGATCTTTCATCCAGGGCATTTTGCTTATTTATCTGGTGTTATAAGTGATTTTCTTTCAATGGGTACCCTGTTATACAACTTTTAATTGATACAACTTTTTAATAGATATTAAAAAGACCCCATAATTGATCAGCAGGGCAAATTTTACGGTCTATCGGTACCGACCCTTTTCTAACAGTCCTAAGTATATTTATGTATTTATGTTAACACAAAACTTCGTGATTTCTGATCTAAAAATTATAATATTAGTTCATCCTAGGAATAATTGTCGTATGAAAAGCGATACGAGGGTGTTGGTACCTATACTACTACAGCAGAGCTACTGGTTTTCGCTTGGCATTTCGATTACATCCAGTCCGTTTGGAAGGATCTGCGCTCAAGTCTAACCTAACAAATTATAGTATTTACATTATTTAATATGAAATGTACATGAGCTCAATCTCTTTTAACATTTGTAATCTTTCAGGTGGGGCAAATCAAGGCAAAGTTCTATACAATGGAGTAATAGACTGCCTAACAAAAATATACAGAACTGAAGGTCTATACGGATTATATAAAGGGATTGGACCATTATACTTAAGGATAGCTCCTCATACAACACTATCACTAGTAATATGGGATATGTTAAATAATATCTTATTAACAAATAAAAACAGTTAACATTTACAATTTTCTTTTACTTGAAACAACACAAAAGCTACAAGGGTTGATCTTTGGTAGAAGTTTGAAAAGCAATGGGCGGTGAAAAATGAATTTCCCATTCGAGATCTAGCGAGCTATCTGTAGACTCTAGGTCTGATTCATGGTAAGAATAAGGAGACACCGACTCTATGTCTTCAGTTTTACTATCTTTTAGGTTATCTGGTAAGATACCAACAGCTTGTGCATAAACTTTAAGACAGGTTTTCTGGCAGACTTCAGGATGGTAAGGATCTGACCAAACTTTAGCAACGGCTTCTTTAATTAGACGTTGTTGTTTCCGATATCGCTTTTCTAATCTCTTTTCACTTTCTTCAGTTGTAATTTTATAAATCAATGGTTTATACTGATCGACATTGACATCACTAATGCCAGGAGAAGCTTTCATCTCGATGTGGAACTCCCCATTCATTTTACTAACGATCAATGTTGGTTTCTCTTGAATACGCTTCTTTAATTTCTTCGGAATCGTCACAGTTTTCACAGGCAAGATTGATATTTTAGCTTTATTCAGTTTTCTTAAAAGACGATTAGATATAGCACCAGGTTTCCAGCCATGAGCGACCTGAAATTACAATAAGTTTACTTATTTGAGTAATTAGTCATAGCTAGAAACAAAAAAAAATTTACTTAAAAAAATATAAATAATTGGTCAAGTGCGAGTCGGACTCGCGCACGAAGGTTTCCGTACCATTATCTATGCAACATAAGGCAACGTTATTAGTATCGAGCAAGAAACGGTAAAAAAATCATGTTTGTTGTATGGGAGCCCCCCTTAAATATTTATTTTATTTTATTTTTAGTATTTGTTGTTATAGCGGCAATAGAAATACATCATCTGTGAAAATTTCAACTGTCTAGCTATCACCGTTCTTGAGATACTGGGTACGGAACCCTAAAAATCATGTTTGTTGTATGGGAGCCCCCCTTAAATATTTATTTTATTGTATTTTTAGTATTTGTTGTTATAGCGGCAATAGAAATACATCATCTGTGAAAATTTCAACTGTCTAGCTATCACCGTTCTTGAGATACTGGGTACGGAACCCTAAAAATCATGTTTGTTGTATGGGAGCCCCCCTTAAATATTTATTTTATTTTATTTTTAGTATTTGTTGTTATAGCGGCAATAGAAATACATCATCTGTGAAAATTTCAACTCTCTAGCTATCACCGTTCTTGAGATACAGCCTGGTGACAGACGGACGGACAGCGAAGTCTCAGTAATAGGGTCCCGTTTTTACCCTTTGGGTACGGAACCCTAAAAAATAAATAAAATGCTTACTTTTGAGATAAATGCTTAATTTCTTCTATTATTTGCTAGCTCTCAAAATCAATAATCAAAATCTATAAAGGTTGATGCGTATTTTGAAAATGTTGGTAAAATAATAAAATAGATGTCTTTACTTGCGTAACAAAAGTCAAAACAAGATTTTGTTTATATGTAAAATCCTCCATCAGCATAGAATTAATCTTATACCTAAAAAGTTTTTTAAGTAAATCCAATAACTTTAACATGTCAATAATTTATTGTCTTAAATTAGATATTATTACAATAACGTTACTAAATTTTACTTATCACATACGTAACCAAACACTATACTACACTTTACACTTGAAAATACAATTTTACAATAGTTATGACAGTAAATACGACCGCAGTTAGAATATTTTAATTAAATATTTATACGATTATGTTATTGTAGTGATAATCGAACTGGTGATATTGCTTCTCTGTTTGGTTGTTTTGATCCCGGTTTTTAGCAAGTGCCACGAGTCTATCATACTGCTCCTTTTTCATTATCTCGCTACTAATGAAAGAATGAAAACAAGGCACATGGAAAGAGCTAATACTTATTCCTTGGTCAGTCAAGGTAGCTATTCTCTCTTTTGGTCTCCTATTTCTATAATCTTTTAATTTAAAGTAAGTCTTGTTTCCATGTCCATCAACAGCTACAATACCTTTATCTGACGGCTTTGCATGGTTACATATTTGTTTACGTTCGTAGTTGTACAACGTAGGAGACACTCCATTACGTGTGCTCCTGCCTTTCTTGCGTTGAAAGCGAGGCACACTTGAAGGATGTGGAATTTTTACATCTTCACCTTGAGATATTAATTTCTTCAAAGTGTCCAGCAAGAGTTTTCTATCTTGCCCGTGTCCCATAATACCCATTTTAGATAAAAGTTTCGGACTTGCGTCACCGAAACAGCTCCATGAGCCCTGAGATTTTTTATTAATTGGTTCTAAATCTTTTTTGTCACCAGCACCTCGCTTCGCAGCCTGGTTCGAACTGCGTTTTTTTGGAATCGGCCTACGGCGTGGTCTACTATAGAAACGCCATTTACCTTCAGAATCTACGTAGCCATCAATACCAACCACCAACCATGCCCCATTCATAGCTTGAAACTTTCCACATTCAGCATCCACGTGTTCTCCATTAGGTCCAAAAAATATATTAGGTGCCCATTTCCCATCTGGGGCGATATAACCGTCTGCATTTATTTGTAGCCATTTCTTACCTGGACCCCAAAAACCACCTAAATCACTACATTGTTCCTTGCCATTAGAATCTTTGAAAAATCTTGGAACTGGATTTCCAAAGCGATCTGTGAGTTTTACTCTATAATCCAGATACGTGTACTGTGTTGAATTGTCAGTGTACTGTACTTTCTTACACTTATAGCTTTGGTCAAACTTAGCGGTAGGTGGTGTGAATTCAACAATCCATTCATCGGAGTCAGTATCAGAACTCACAAGCTTTGAATCTTCAGAACAAGAGCAAGAATAGTCTAAGTCAGATCTGTCCACACCAGGTTCAGCTGGGTAACATATGCAGTCAGGCTTTTCGGTATCAGGTAATATACCGAGTGCCTGTTGATAAGTTTTTAAACAAATCTCCTGACACATATCTTGAAAAGCACTTTGAATAAATTTACGTTGACACCGTTCCAATCTCCTTTGAGCTCGTTCCTTCTTTTTCCGTCGTTGCCTATTTTCTTCCTCGGTTCTCCCTATCGTGTACGTCAGAGCAGGTTTGTCTTCGTATGGCACTTGGTTGATTGTTCTAGGTTTACTATAAGTTTTCATAGTTTCCATAGTCACAATGAATTCACCATCCTTTTTATGAACTATAAGTAATGGTCGTTTCAAAGGTCTTTTTGCTTTACCAGTATCCTTTTTCCTCTTCTTCTTGGCGAACGCTACGCCAGGGTCTTTAGCAATTTTAAGTAGCCGTAAAACGTGTTTATTAACTGCACCAGGTCTCCATAATGGACGAAACTAGGGATAAAGAAAAACAAATAAAAATAAAGAAAAAGAAATATGGCCCATTTTTATTTACATTTAATCCTTACCTTCATTCCTGGCACATTTTCTGAGGTCCAGAGCCAACCCATATTTTTGGGTACCTGGTTTAAGGTTCCATTACATGGAAGTGCGCATCGACTATGTCCAATATGAGGTGCTATAAAACAATGAATAGGTATATCAACATTAATAAAAATGTTAATCCTTCATATATAATTCCTTAAAAACATTTGATGCTCGATAAAATAAAATAATACATACGTATACCTGTGTAACCATAATTAAATTTAAATTTTTCTTCCTTTTTTCTCTTCTTACTCTTTTTTGATTCTTTTTCGGATTCAATGCTTTTACCAGATGTACTCTTTTTCTTGGAAATCTTTTTACTATCACTACCGGTTGCACTGGGTTTAGCTTTAACTTTGTCCATAAGTTTGTGAAAAGCTGGGCAAGGGTAAGGCATTTCGTAAGTTTTTTGCTTGCCTATATCTTCGCCTAAAGTTTCAAAGCCTTTGCAAATATTGCAATACGTAGTTTTCTTTACAAAACCAAAGCTGCACTGGCATTCGCAATAACAAGGGTCTTCGCCAAATTTTAATTTAGTTTGGACTCCACCGACAACTTGTTCTAATTTTTCAATTATTGCTTTATCTTTGTCCGAAAAGTTTGCTGTCCTTTTCTTGTCTTGTTTGGAATTTTCAGTACAACATTCGCCATGTAGATTGCTAATATCCAATAAAATTCTGTCGTCAGGTGGTTCAGGTAGTTTTCTGTATGTTTTATTTTCACACGTTACATCTTTACATTTTACAAGATCGGTGTTCTTTGGCACATCTAGTGAACATGTACTCAGATTGCAAAAACCCGTATTCATTTTCTCATTTAAACAGTCTTCATCACATAATTTTATTTTTGGAAATTCCAAGAAACTTGATTTTTCAGAAATATGAACGTATTTACTGGAATCCTTATTCGTGATTGATGGAGAACTTGATTTTTCAATTTTGGAAGAGCGAGATTTATCTGATGTAGGAGAACTTTTCGACGATTCCGAAGACTTAATACGATCATTTTCGACTGTAAAATATCCAACACAATAAACCGGATTTCCGTAAGACATGATACTGTCACCAAAAATATAATTAAGAATATTTAAATGCCCTTTAGTCAGAGATGAACAAGATTTGGATTTTATTAAATCAAACTTCTTGTTTTTGTCTATATCTGTATAACTTTTAACTAGGCTGATTATACTTGCGTCGAACTTTTTATTCATGATGTTCGATGATTCAATGGTACTTGATTTAAAATTGCTATTGATTTTTGCATAATTATTTTTGAAGTCTGTATTTCTTAATGCTTTCAGTTTGTCTGTACGATATTTCTTAGACTTTTTTATGTCTCTGCGATAAATAGTTTTTATAGTACCCGGATCCTTAGATAATTCTATTAATTTCTCTCTAGGAATGGTAGTTACAACTGTGTTCGTTTCAGAATTAAAGTCACCCATTTCATTCTCTTCAATAGGTGACCAATCAAAATCTGTACCAATTCTTTCTTTTATGTAACTGAGCTTTATATTAAGCTTAATTACTGCCATTCGTCTGGATGTATACTCATCAAATACATTATATTCCCCTTTTACGGAAATAGGTTGTGGATCTTCTTCCACATTAATATTTTTTAAATAATCTGTAAATGCTTTGCTCCAAGCAATATTAGTCGAAGCTAATTTATATTTTGGAAAGAGACTACTCCACAATGATAATTCTATCGGATATTTTTTCATATTTGAAATAAGATCTTGAATATTAGTTGTAGATAAAATTGCCTGACCAGTTTGTACCTTAGATTCTTCCAACGACCAACTGATTCTTGGTCTAATTCTTTTAACTTTTGTTTTTCGTTTTGAATATTTTTTTGTTGGAGCCTTAGTTATATTTTCAAATGGCTCTGTTAGAACAATAGAAAATACATTAGCGAACTGGCTTTTGATTATAAAGTCTCTACATCTTACTAGACTTTTGAGGCCTTCGACAGTTATTTCCACCATAAACATTGAATCCGGATAAGACATTCTATTTTATAATACCTATATTTAATTACACTAAATATAACAATTTATGTAAACTAAAACTTTACATTTAACACCATAATCGAAACGTTTTAAATAATAAACATAATTACTTTAAATTTACCCGATGGCCGAAAAAGTTGTTTACTTTTTGATATATGTCAAATTAATTTGAATAAAAAACTGTCATTTTCTTTTTTTCGTCGTTATTTTTAAGCGTTGACGTTAAAAGTTTTTATTCTTGTAATTATAGTTTTTGTATTAAGTATATCTTCTCTTATATATAAAAATCAATTGCTGTTCGATAGTCTCGCTAAAACTCGAAAAAGGCTGACCGATTTCGGTGATTTTGGTCTTGAAATATTCGTGAAAGTCCATAGAAGGTTTAAACGGTGACAAAATATATGGGGATCTAAAATTCCACGCGTACGGAGTAGCGGGCATCAGCTAGTTATTATATAAAATAGTTGTCTCAGTATTCAGAAATTCTTCAAAATAGCAAATTACGAAGTATCATAAATGTGTATTAAATACCCTACATGTAATTTTTAAGTAATGAATTGTATGGTTTTTTAAATCATGACAATAAGTTCGTGACTTTATTTATGTATTTATTGATTGTAAAAGTTACAGTTTATTCACAATAATTATATCCCAGTTTATTTATTAAAGGTGTATTTGAAGAAGTAGATGAATCCGCACAGGGCTTTAATGGCAGGACGTTATAATTCATAATAGCTGATGGGCGATGTATTTTAGCACTACCCCGAGCTGTTTCGTATAGCTTTTTCTTAGGAGTGTTCGAAGCTTTATTTGCCTTAACTATTGGTTTCGTTTCATCTATAGCGTCATACATCTGAAGGCTTTGCATAATTTCACGATACTTTTCAATTTTTCTACGATCCACATAGGGTTTTTGCTCAGTGTGTAATTGTGGTAATCTTGATCTATCATAATCAACTGACACATTCATAACTCTTGAATTGGTATACCTTCCTGTAGTTTTACTTTTTGTAATCGGTGCTACAGTCGTTACTACTACTCCCTTTTTGTGTGTTGGTTTCCCTTTCACAGATTTCCCTTTCATCGAACTAGGTGGCGAACCTGAGCGCGGTGAAGTTGTGTTTTTTGATTTTTGTTCAATCTTACCTTTGACACGTGACACAGTAGGCGTAGACGTCGCCTTTTTCGGAGCCACACTAGCATGTGCACTAAATCTACCAATTCGCGAAATTTTCCTGTTTGGATACCAGACCCATTTTAAATCTTTGTCTATATAACCATCTATACCAATCTTCAGCAACTGACCAGAAGCATCATTGAACGAACCCTCCTCTGCTGAATAATACATTCCATCGGGACCTAGGAAATTCATGGGTACCCAACGTCCATCAGGACCTATGTACCCATCTTTATTGATTTCTAGCCATACTTTATTTGGTCCCCAAAATCCACCCAAATCACTGCATTCTTGTTGACCGTCTAGATTTTTGAAAAATCTTGGTACAGGATTACCGCTTTTGTCTAAGAGTTTTACTTTATAATCTAAATATGTGTAGTGCGTTTCGTTATCTACCAGAACTGGAGGATGTTTGGCTTTAGCATCCCATCGCGCCGTGGGTGGTGTAAATTCTATAACCCATTCGTCATTATCAGTATCACTACTTGATATGGTATCACCATCAGAACATGAACAGGAATCTATAGTAGGACTGTTGTTAGTGTTAGGATTAGTATAACAAGGACAATCAGGATCGTTCGGATTTGGCAGAGGAAGTATTCCTATAGCTTGGTTGTAGGCTTTAACGCAAATTTCTTGACATTTATCTCTAAATGTAGATTGCAAGAGCCTACTTTTCCTTCTGGTCTCCCTACGCATACGTCGGTCGCGTTGTCTTTGCAATTTCTGTTTTTCTGCTTCAGTCTTACCCACGGTGTATACCACAGGTGGTTTCTCATCATAAGGATATTGATATAGGAGTCTTTCTTTTGAATATTTCTTAAATACTTCCATCTGCACTGTATATTCCCCATCTTTTTTGGTTACAACCAATGTTGGTTTCATTTCAATTTTCTTTTTCCGCTGCATCATCGCTCTTTTCTTTTTAGCGATGGTATCTGTACCCTCTCGCAGTGCCCTGTATCTTCGTACTAATAATTTATGAGCCGCTCCAGGTCGCCATTTAGGACGAGGCTGAAATTGAAAGTAACCGTTTGTCAATTATAAAAAAAAATACAAAATAAAATATTATAAAAAATTAACCGCAACCATTGTTCCTTTAAATTTTATTTAATTTATCCGTCACAGTGAAAGCAAAATGCTATATTCAGTTCATACAATAAGTAGGTTCAATTCCGTTAGGTGCCTCACACTCCAGCTAAATAACCAACTTGCGATAAGACCGCTTATTGTACTTAACTATAATTTCTAAAATTGTTTAATATTAAATTAAGTACCTATTGTAATATTGTTAAGAAGAACAAAAAAGAGTATTATATTCTAAATGAGTAGGTAATAATGGGCCAGAGCATTTCAATGCAAATTGGGAGAGAAACCGGCAGAATATAGTTAGTGCCATTGTCCAGCAAGACTGTTGTCTACATCTAGGCCTCACTACTTACAATTAACGCCGAATTGTTTTTATCTACTAAACTATTAACCGATATAACTATTTAGTATCATTTTTATTTTTATAAAGTTTTACTACTCTTAGCTTGTTAGAGAAAAATAATGACTATAGCGCGCGCACACCGTCACCATATAGTTAGTTAGTAACAAATTCAAAATATCACGAAAGATACACATATAAGTAAAACTAGTTGCATGCGTAGGTACATAAGTTCACATACCTTTTTGTCTTGTTTATAAAATACTCCTATTATGAACTTCATAATGAAAAGGTTATTTAATTACCCATGTACTTACTTACGATCATAATATTTTAATGGGTACCTAAATTGAAGGTATTTCGTTTTCAGTAATTACACTTATTACAAATAGCACTGCCACTGACGCCTTGTGATAAGTGTTACCGCATTACGGTGAAATGAAATTCATAAAACTGATTTTAAACTTAACGATATTGCAAGACTAGGCTACTAAACGATAACTATCAAAATAAGAAATCGACTATTTAAAATTTAACTAATGTAAAGATCGAAAGCGAAAAGCATAGCATCTAAACTAAGCATATTAAATTAAAACAATGATTTACCTTTAATCCTGGGATATCCTCAGCAGTCCAATTCCACCCCATATGCTTGGGAACAGCTGGATACGGATACTTAATTTCCGGTTTTTTCTCTACAGGAGCTTCTACCACTGAAATAGGTTTCGAGATACTTAATTCGTCTGTAACTCACAAAATATACAATTTAGTACTTAACTACACAAAAAAATTACACGTACCGTTTTCGATCACATTAGCAGTAAATTTTCCTATTTTCTTTTTATCTTTATTAGCCTTCTTTGCTTTTTCTTGTTTAATTTCTTTTCTTGATGCCTCTTTCTCTAGCAAACTTTTCGATGCCTTGGTCGAGATAGTATTCTTTTCCGTTACCTTAGTACCAGCCTTAGAAGCTTTTTCATTTAATTTAGCATCCTTTTCTTCATCAGGCCATGGACTCTTAACTTTTATATGATCTTTATTGTATAATTTGTGATAAACAGGACAAGGGTGTGGTTTTAAATAATCTGGTAAATTTCTAGTGTCATCTCCCATACATTCGTAACCTTCACAAACAGCACAGTAAGTGGTTTTGTCCGCAAACTTAAAAGAGCACACACAATCACAGAAACAAGGATCGTCTGCATCTTCTACTTCTTTACTTTTAATTTTATTGTTATTCTTTAAGACACTATCAGCTATGAAATCTTTTACTCTTTCGGCAATATCGCAGGATTTTACACAACATGGATTACTGATTTCATTAAAGTCTATAATAATATTGCTATCCGCAGGACTCGGAGGGTAAGCGTGTTTATCTGGACACACGGGTGATACACACTTCGAATCATCTTTAGATTGATGGAATTTGTTATCCATACTAATAGAGCATGATGTTTTTGAGCAAAATGTTTTCTCGGAAGCTTTCATACTTGGGCAAGTTGAAGGACAGAATTTGTATTTTGAAGACTTTTCCTTTTCAGTAGGTTCAGAGGTAGGAACCGTTGGTGATGCTGATCCAGAAGGAGAAGATTTTTTATCAAAGTCATGTTCAACGGTAAAGTAATACACGTCGTAAACTCTTTTTGTTGAGTTGACGTATGGACACGATGGTCCTCCACAGATGCTTTCGCTGCTTCCAGCCAAATCACAATCTTTACTACAAACAGTGGCACATGATTCTCTTTTAGTAAGAGCATTTTGCATTTTTTGTAAGCAAGCGCATTGTGTGGAAAGCCCTTCCATTGTAGCTCCACATTGAAATACTCCTTCATGGCACAGGAACTCTTGTATTTTTTCAGCTAGTATACAATCTTTACTTCCACAAGGCCCAACAAGATCATCTATGTCAAATTCTACATTATCTTCCTCAACTAATTTTTCAATATATTTTCTCAAATCTCTGGCTATTTTACAATCTGGCCTACCACATGGGCCTCTTATATTAGCAATATCAAATGTGGCACCATGAGAACCAACAGGTTTATTCCCAGAATCAACGCAGATAGGACATGGTCCGCCCTGAACCTCTTTTTTAAATCTATCAGCAATTTCACTCTTAGGCCATTCTGTTTCTTTACAGTAGCACAATCTGTCAATATCAGTTGCTTTTATTCTGGGTGTTATCGTTGGCCGTGGTGTTAACATTCTCATGTTATCGTTACATGATACGATTATTTTTCTTACGTAATCAATAATGAAATCAATGTCTGGACAGGTTTCTGGCGATCTGTATTTCGACGTAGGGGGTTTATCAGCATGGTCCATACAACAGTAATCACCTTCATTGAAGAACGTGAGGTTAGCCCCAGGGGCATTTTTATAATCTGCATAAGCTATTTTCTGCTTAGGTTTGTCAACAATAAATTGATTTTCTATTTTATTGCAGTTTTCTTCAAAATCTTCATCGGTTGTTTTCATAGTACATATGTAGGACGTGGTTTTGGAATTTATACCTGTGTAAAGACATTTTCTGACAGTAGGATCTTCGGAAAGTGTTCGGAATGCAGTGGTCACTTTTTCAGTTAAATACGATAGTTTAACCTGCATTGCTATTTTAGCCATCATTTTAGCTGTGTCTTCTTCAAATATATTATAGTCTTCTTTCAAGGTTGGTGGTGGAGGTAATTGATTTTCACTGATCTTTTTCAAGTACACGTTAAACATTGGATCCCATGGTATTGCTACTGAACCGATGTAGACTAAATTGTCCTCTTTACTCCACAAAGATACTTCCAAAGGAAACTTTTTCATATTCTGCATCAAAAACTCTGCGGTGCTTGAAAATAATACTGATTGCCCTGATTGTATTGCTGGCTCAGGCGGCGGCAGCACAACAGCCCCTTTCTTTCCCTTTTTACCTTTAGGTTTCTTCGGTTTGGGTTTCTTTTTCCCTTTTTTTCCAGCTGGTGCAGGTGGTAAAGGAAGCGGTTCAGGCATAACTATATGCATTTGCTTGGGATCTTTTAATTCCAAAGAGAAAACGTCCGCGAAATCACTTTTAATTATCAAATGACGGCTTGAAACCAAACTATTTACTTTTTCCACAACCACTTCAAATAGGAACATTCCGCTAGTTACTGCCATTTGCAATTTTTTTTTCTATTTACTTACTCCCTGCTAAGCTTATAAATTTAATTCATGCATAAAGTATTTACATAATTGTACGTTTTATCACATATATCAAAATAAATTTAGATGCGAACCTAATTTTGACATTTTTATTGATGTCATATTTATTTACATTTTAATTCTGTCTGACACCAGAATGGAATTTAAGATCTATGAAACCGTGGTTTTGGTATATAATAACTCCTCCTAGGGACAATCAGATATTCGTGTGGGTATAATACATGTAAATCTACTGTATGTAATACGCTGCAAGAGATGAAAATCTCCAAACTAAATCTTACATAAAGTTTACACTAAAGTTCTAAAGTATGCCATACGTTGTGGTAAATTCCGTCATTGCAGGCAGGTACCTATCTAATAAAGAGTATTTACAATTTACCGCCGTTTCCCCGCGATGTTCCCATACCGATATCTGCCAAATGGGTCTTAATGGGTAAATTGGGACCCAATTTGTGAGACTCTGCTGTGTGTTCATCTTTTTCTTTTACCTCTTTAACAACTCTATAATAAAAACATGTATAAAAAACTAGCAAATAGTCAAACAGTATAATAATGGTACAATAAAATAAAGATGCCATCAATTTACTGTGGCCACCATTTCTTGTCGGACAAAGAAATTCAGCGAATCCTTTATTTGCAGAACTTCCCAAAAATGGAATTCGCTTCCTGCGCACGTGTTCCCTTCTTCTTATAACATGGGGTCTTTCAAGCGAGGCGTGAAGAGGCACCTTGCGGGCCGGCAAGGTGAGGGTGGCTAGTGCTTTCACACCGTACTAGCCGTCCTCACATTTGGATTGCACTTCACTTAACATCAGGTGGAGTGTAGTCATTTGCCTAACCCTTGCCATAATAAAAAAAAAATTAATAAATAATGTTTTTGATTATGTTTGCGAGCTGAACGCAATCTAGTCAGCTGATTTCAGTCAAAAGTTAGGTTAGGTCAAAGAGTATATTATTATAGGGTTAGGTGTTTGATTATTTTTGACAGCTTTGAGCTGATAGCAATAACAGCATTACGAAATCGCATTCAAAATTACTAAAAATAATAGTATTTCCTCTAAAATATTTCACTGGAAGGTCAGTGAATGATGACTGAAACAATGATCTAATATGTCGAGTGAAATATTTTATATGTGACGCGTTATAAGCCGTAAATGGGTAAGTGAATTATTTTTTTATTCATACAGTTTCATTTCTTTTGATTTTGTGTTTATTATTTACCAATAAAATTGTGAATGCAATTTGTTTTTTGCGCGTGTTTATGATATGTTGCGTGATTATTACGTCAATTATTTTTAATGCCGCTTGTTAAAGTTTCGTCATGTGTAAAATCATTAATCGATAACCTCTTACTGTGATCAAATGTAGTCTAAGCTTTAGCGACTAAGTTCTGAAGATATTATTCTAATTTTGAATTATGTACGTTATAAGGTGAGTGTCCTTTTTAAATTATAAATTAATGCTTAAATCAATTTATTTTTAATTTATTATTTACTGGGTCTATAAGTTGGAGTTATATAATATACCAAATAAATGCATATGATTTGTAGCATTTTATGTATTATTTTTAAAATATTTGTATGTTATTAAACGCACCATTATTTTAGACCAATTTCATCAATAAATAAATAATCAATTGGTCCTGTACAATTTGTACAAATAAAATAAAATAAATAAATTTATAATAAATAAATTTGTACAAAGAATGCTTTAGACATTAAAATAGTATTTTTTTAAACAGCTTAATATAATTAGCTGAATCTGCCTGATATTTAATCCTAGACTTATTTTCAATCTATTGTGAAGGATATCTGTGCCATAATTTTATTTCTTTATTTTAAATTTCTTATCTATGCTGCCTGTAATATCATTAATATTAATCCTAGTATAATATAATTACTTCCTCTTTTCTATAAATATGCTTATTATTTGTTTCTAATAAGAAAATTATATTTATTGCTTCCTGGTTTATGAATGTTGTAATAACAAACATCATTGCTGCTATCAATTAACACCGTTAAATGAATTAAAAGTCATATTAAACCCTTAAATCATTGTAATAAAATACTAACATAAATATTAAAAAAATGGCTTATTACTTTATGAAAATATATTTTATTTATTTTTTCAATAACATAGCCAAAAAAGTACCAAAACTTTTTGGTATAAATGTGATACGTTTAATCGGACAATGGACTTTGTCGTGGGTGGTCTGGCCGGTGTTGGTGCTGGTTTCTTCAGCAACCCGTTTGATGTAGTCAAGACTAGAATGCAGTTACAAGGAGAGTTACGTGCTAAAGGACAACATGCGGTACATTATAAGAATATACCACATGCTATGTTTGCTATAGTAAAACATGATGGTATCAGTGCATTGCAAAAAGGATTAGTACCTGCATTATGGTTTCAACTCGTAGTTAATGGGGTACGGTAAGTTACGATTATATAGTTTTTAATAATATACACACTCATATCAGTCAATCAATCAATTTCTTTCATAAAAAAATCAATTTTTATGAGGAATAATAATATGAAACCAATAATAAATTGATCAAAAGCATTAAAAAAAATGGTTCCCTAATGATTGACCAAATAATTTTTGACAAATGATCATTTAACAAACAACGTTTCACCAAATGATCATTTGGCAAACAATACACTTGACAAAAGTATCATCTTACAAAATCTTACTTAGCAAATGATCCATTAGCAAACACTACACTTGACAAATGTGTTAAGTATTTAAATGTCATTTGATCTTTTTTCATTTCACCAAATGATATGTTTCGTAAATTATGTTGTTTTAAATGTATCGTTATCACCATGCTTCATTATTAATGGGAGAAATGCCCTAAAGTCGCTTCTGGCACTCGCCGGCAGCTGCCGCGGCACGCTCGCTTTGCTCGCTCAGCTCATTCGTTTTGGGTTACAGTTCTAACCTAACCTAACCCAATATAATAAAAGAGATATTATATCTCCAAAGACGAACGGGTAATTAAGTAAATATTTTTCAAATAATGTAAAATATTATTTTTCTCATTCTATCTATCTATATTTAATAAAATGTATCAATTAATACTCATAGTATTTTCTTTTAGGAATATCCAGAGCAGTGACTTTGCAAAAAAATGTGCAAAATGTGGTAATTTTAACAAAAATACCAAATTTTTAGTCCCATAGTAGATTTATCAGATAACTCAGTTGCCAAATGTTAGTTTTGTAAAGTAATAATTTATAAAATGTCAATTTAAGTGTTGATCATTTGGCAAAATGAAACATTTGTAAAATGATCAATAGGCGAATTCATTGTTTTGCCAAACGTTGTTTGTAAAGTGTGGTTTTGCCAAACGTTGTTTGTAAAGTGTGGTTTTGCCAAACGTTGTTTGTAAAGTGTGGTTTTGCCAAACGTTGTTTGTAAAGTGTGGTTTTGCCAAACGTTGTTTGTAAAGTGTGGTTTTGCCATAATGATTTTTGGTCAAACAATCGGACACCAAAAAAAATATACTTATAAGAAGGAGGTATAATTTTCTTCCATTGTCAAATGTTAAAATATTTTGTAATACATTAGATTTTATTGAATGTATATTAATATAATAAAACTAGCTACTTTTTACGGATTAGTCATTATGTAATTATTCGCTTTTATAATCATAAGATATTCATCAAATAATCAAAGAATGTTTTTAGGTTAGGAATATATCAGCACGCGGACAATTTTGGTCTTCTCCGAGATGAAGAAAATAATACGAAATTTATTAACAGCTTAGTATTCGGTTGTATATCTGGAATGGGTGGTGCCATGTTTGGAAGTCCATTTCAATTAGTGAAGACGCAACTAATGTCTTATTCGTCACATAAAATTGCGGTTGGTACGCAACATGCACATCCTGGAATGATGTATGCACTGCAAAAGATTTATAAAAAGAATGGTCTCCATGGACTATGGAGAGGCGCTCACGGAATGATGTTGAGAAATTCTATCGGATCTGCATCACAGATAGCTACTTTTGCTGTGTAAGTATATTTTACAACAACTATCTAATAATCTAAGCTGTATTGCTGAAGTGAGTGAAGTCCTATAACACTTACCCAGTTTTTATATAACTGCACTGACTATGTTCGTGTTGTTACCCGCAACTTCGTACACATGGAAAAAAAAGAAAAATATATTCCTATAGTAAAAAGTCATGCTCTTGAACCACTCTATCTATATAAAAGATACATATATAGATAAAAGAACCCGCATCAAAATCGACACAAATAAGAATAACGACTTTATTCTTAGTTGTAATGCGTATTAAAATAAGAAAATAAATCTATTCATAACAATAATAATATTAATAAATAATAATAAATATTCACGGACATTTCACACAACGTCCTCTGGTCCCAAGCTAAGCTTATATATGCTTGTGTTATGGGTACCAGAATACGGATATAATACATAAACTACTTTTCTTTTGTAAATACATACTTATAATACATAGAAACACCCAGACGCAATACAAACATTTTGTATGACATTTTATGGATATCACACAAATGATTGTCCCAAGCGGGAATCGAACCCGAGACCTCGCGATCGGCAGTCCATTACATAAACCACTCCACCACGAAGCCCGTCAATATTCATTTAATAACGCTAATTAATCTCTTTTTACAGATGTAAAGAATGGTTTGAAAATAACAATATGTTTCAACAGTCTAAATATCTTCCTGCATTTATAGCAAGCAATATAGGAGCGTTGATAAAGACTGTGTTTCTAACACCGATGGATGTTATCATGACACGGCTCTACAATCAAGGTGAATATTTAAACCGAAACCGAACTTTCGGTCGGACACTAAAATAAATATGTCACTTTTAATCTAGTAATAATAGATTACTCATTTATTTATCATCAACTTATATTAAAGATTAACTTCGAATTAGATGATCTAGAGCAGGTGTGGCCAACTTTTGTGCTCATAAGATCTACTTTTTATTTTAAAATTGAGTCGCGATCGACCTATTTCTTAGGTAAGAAGGGGGATGTTTATGCAATGTGCTTTTATACCGCCCGTGCACTCGTGAAAATAGTAGAAAACTACTAAAAGTGGTCACGCTGAACGTCTCCCTACTCGAAGCATGAGCTGTGTACATGTTCATTCCTGTATCAAGTACTAGAAACATTTGGCATTGAATGCGTCCCCTCATGGAACTTGCGAGTGATCGACCAAAACAGGTCGCGCGATCGACCGGTCGATCACGATCGACTTGTTGGCCACCCCTGATCTAGAGTGTTGGGAACGGAGATCCTCTGATGCCCTATGATAAACGGAAAAGTAAGATATTACAGTTAATTTTTTAATGGATATTCTGATGCCTATGGTATTGGCGAGTCCTACATACCCCTCAAACGTTCACGATCAAAGGGATGCGCAAATCTATTATCCCTCTGCGTAAACAACAAAAAAGAATGAGTTAGATGATGAATGAATGAAATGAGTGAGTGAATGAATGAGTTTATTGCAGTAAAGAACACGGATTAAACGAACATTTACTAAAGATATTTATCTATTTGTTTCAGCCGTTGATGCGGAAGGACGTGGTCTATTATATAATGGTATTGTGGACTGTGCTCGTAAAATAACCAAGACGGAGGGACCTTTAGCTTTCTACAAGGGTATAGGACCTTCCTACCTCAGGCAAGCTCCACACACGGTCCTTCTTTTAGTCTTCTGGGATATGCTAAAAGATTTACAAAAAGCTATACAAGATAAATCATAGTATTAAACGTATTTGTACAAAAAATAGTGGAAAAGTATCAAGATGAGTCAGATGAAGTATATGCCATTAGTTTATCACATTACTCAAGTACTGCTAGAAGAATGAAAGCATACAAACATTAAAAATCAGTCAAGTGCGAGTCGGACTCACATCCGAACGGTTTTCTACTGTTATTATCCATACTAATATTATAAAGCTGAAGTTTGCTGTAAAACTGTTTGTTTGAACGTGCTAATCTCAGGAACCACTGGCCCGATTTGAAAAATTCTTTCGGTATTGTAAGATAGATAGACAGTACCTACCAGTGTTGCCAACTGTTTGAAAACTTTCCCCCTAAAGCAATTTAAAAAACCACTAAATTCAAAACAATACTCCCCAAACGACGGATCAAAGTTAAGAAAATAAAAAAAATTCACCCCCAAAAAAAATCCCTGTATAGATTTTTTCCCCCTAAATTTGGGGGGAAAACCCCGGAGTTGGCATCACTGGTACCTACATTTATTAAGGAAGGCCATCCTAATCCTAACTAATTTATAAATGCGAAAACGAGTTGATGACGCCAAAGAAGTTTTGACGAGCGATTGTGTTAATGTGTCGAACGAAACTATAGCTAGCGATTAAAAAGACTATCAACGCCATCTATCGAGTGGCATAGTAAACTTCTGTTCGTTAAGGTTTTATTTCTAAATTTCACGCCTACGAATTTGCGGGCAACAGCTGGTATGTTATATAAGGCTTATATAACATCACGCTGCGACCAATAAGACCGAAGAATCAGTGAAAAACGTTGCAAAAACGGGGAAAGTTTTTCAAATTTCACGCGTACGAGGTCGCGGCCAACATCTAAGCATAACATATTCATATTCCTCATAATGTTATAATTATGTCGTCTAAGGATATCATTAAGTTTTACAGAGTTTTTTTTGTTTTATGAGGATCCTAATATTTATTTCGTTCTGGTTTTATAATACGATTAATAAACGTACATCGTATCGTCCGTTTCTGAGACATAGCCCAATGACAGACGAACGAACAGCAGTCTCAGTAATAGGGCCCCTTTTTACCTTCTGGTACGGAACCCTAAAAACTGTAGCATTTTATGTGGTTTTGTTGTTTTAATGTATTTATTAGAATCTCTCTCTCTCTCTCTCTTTATTTACGTCCCACTGTTAGGCACGAGCCTCCTCCACTTTGGGAGGGATTATGGTCTACTGTGGCCAGGCGTGTTGGCACAGGGTCTATTTTCGAGTTTTCCGTCTCCCACAGAGGATTTTATCTGTGTGCAATATCCCTTAACTGACTTTTACAGCACCCTTGGGAGGAGATGGGGTGGTGACACTTGTATTCCTAATACGTCACCACACGCTAGTATTTCAATCTATTACTAATATATATTATGTAGATAATTTACATAGATCATACTTTTTTTGTACAAACGCTTGTTAGAATTTTTCTTTTTGACACCTTAAATAACGATCTTTTAGTTATCTAGGTACATTTAATTTTTACTACTCTGCCTATTGCAACATTTATATCATAATTTAATCAGTATGTAAAACACCTTATGTAATTATATGGTTTTCATTTAGGTATGAAATTGTGACGTGAAAATTATTACGCAAACATAACTAAGTCAATAAGATAACAAACAGCGTTATGAGTTCTATTTACTTGCGCGTCAAAATTGTAGGCTGATGTAGTTCAACAAGCTATCTTTCTCGTTAATTAATTTAGATCAAAAATACTTAAATGTATTGATTATTATTATTTTAGGGGTTTAAAAAAACTAAAAATGATGCTTGAACTCGTACTAAAAATTCTGCATATAAGCACAGCCTATAAGAATACATCTATAGTCTTTAATTCTGTAATGTATATCTATTGTCTCTGTCTACCCCCTGAAAAAGGCATAACGGTATGATGATGATAAAGAAATACAGTAGCTATATTTTTACGAAAAATCTGTTATCTAATAAATATTTTCTTTTCTGTTCGTCACACCTCACACCAATGTTAAAATATGCTAACCTTATACCATAGACACAGTACTAATAAAGATTATCAATTCCCATACTTTGGCATGTTCGCCATAAAATGCACGCTAAATCTAGGTGGCGCTGTTCACTAGCGTAACAACTTGTATAAAACGGACGTTGCAATAAGATACGTTTAGACAGAAAAAAATTAACTTAAATTAAAAGTCTAATACATATTTAATATGTTACATTCAACGAAAAAATACAATAATAATTATTTTCCACTGATTAGTACATGCAAATAACCTCTTACGATAAAATAACCTCTTGCGATAGATGGCAGATGATTCGCTTCAATGATCGCTTTGTTATTTTTAACACAGTTTTTAACTAGATGGCATTTTAATATATTTAAATCATTGATTGGTGTTACAAAAACTATTATTATTATTTTAGGGTATTAAATATTAGTAAGTTTTAAGAACAATAATATATTTATAGTTTTATAAAAAAAACAAAAAAAGGTTGAAAAGATAAAAAGTTACAAACTAAATTATCTCATAAAAATCATCAAATTGGTTTATTAAAAAACAGGTAGTATTTATTTGGGTTCAAGGTCAAGCTTGTTAAAACAAATAGTGATGCGCCACTTGATTTCGACGTTTTTAGGGTTCCGTACCCAAAGGGTAAAAACGGGACCCTATTACTGAGACTTCGCTGTCCGTCCGTCAAAAAAATTGGTCAAGTGCGAGTCGGACTCGCGCACGAAGGGTTCCGTACCATTATCTATGCAACATAAGGCAACGTTATTAGTATCGAGCAAGAAACGGTAAAGAAATCATGTTTGTTGTATGGGAGCCCCCCTTAAATATTTATTTTATTTTATTTTTAGTATTTGTTGTTATAGCGGCAATAGAAATACATCATCTGTGAAAATTTCAACTCTCTAGCTATCACCGTTCTTGAGATACAGCCTGGTGACAGACGGACGGACGGACGGACAGCGAAGTCTCAGTAATAGGGTCCCGTTTTTACCCTTTGGGTACGGAACCCTAAAAACAATGTTGCTTGTTATGACGTTCAAATAGCGAGTGTATTCTTAGAAATTACATTTGTCGTGTGTGTGTGCGTACGTGCGTGTATGTGTCTGTGTGTGCGTGTGCGCAAATAGTATATTAGCTTTGGGCGATGTATGTATGTAAAAAAATTGGTCAAGTGCGAGTCGGACTCGCGCACGAAGGGTTCCGTACCATTATCTATGCAACATTAGGCACGTTATAGAACCAAATATTCTGTGAATAGTTAAAGCGTCTACCTGTCAACGTTATTATTATTGAGCAAGAAACGGTAAAAAAATCATGTTTGTTGTATGGGAGCCCCCCTTAAATATTTATATTATTTTATTTTTAGTATTTGTTGCTAGAGCGGCAATAGAAATACATCATCTGTGAAAATTTCAACTGTCTAGCTATCACCGTTCTTGAGATACAACCTGGTGACAGACGGAGGACGGACGGACGGACGGACAGCGAAGTCTCAGTAATAGGGTCCCGTTTTTACCCTTTGGGTACGGAACCCTAATGAACTGTCTCTTTCAGCACATCCTCAATGTATAGGTCGTCATCGTACCTACTGAAAATATTTAACAAAGCCTACCGCTTTGTTAAATATTTTCAGTATCATGTAACAAGTAAGCGTAATAATTGAATGAGATATTTTGTTGTGATGAAAAGTAAAAAGGATTATTGACGTCACTCACAATATCAAAAGAAACAAAGTACTTTAATATTTATTAACAGGTTGTTATATTATGATACTAAATTTATTATAAAATAAGTTTTATTCTATTATCAGCTCGGTGAAGGTCGATTTAGGTTCGGATCTTAGACTATAAAGTATGTTGTTATGGTTGATATATGATATCGTCGAGGCCTTTGACACAAGCCGCCTTCGCGGTGATCGGTGTTTTTGAGAATGTTAACAAACAGAATGAAAGCAACCTTATGCCTCAATAAAGAAAGTATATTTTTAAATGTTGTTGTTCCGTTCGACGTTCATAGCAAAAGCAGCTTTGCGTGTTTTATTGTTTCGTCTTCAATCGTCTTTATGAGGGTACTGTACTCCT
Source organism: Orgyia antiqua (assembly GCA_916999025.1). Taxonomy (NCBI): domain Eukaryota; kingdom Metazoa; phylum Arthropoda; class Insecta; order Lepidoptera; family Erebidae; genus Orgyia; species Orgyia antiqua. The sequence continues at coordinate 20,550,544 of OU779864.1, forward strand.
CATTTAGGTATTTGCCTTAGGTATTGCTATCCCTATTTCCGAGCGCCGCGCTGAAAGGGACAAATATAGATGAAGCGGATTTTACCTACAAATTCTTTGAAAAAAGACGTTTCGTACTTCCGTTTTTTTTTCGCGAAAGTTAAACCGATTTTAATAGTTTTTGCGTCATATTATAGATAAAGAATATATCTATGCTTCTATCACTTTCTTTTGTGGTAAAACTTTACCAAATTTGTGTGATAGACGCTGCAATTTTATCTAAAGAAAACCGAAAAAAAAAGTTTTCCGGATCGTCATATTTCTTTTAGTTATTATGTTTTGAAAAAAAGAAAGTGAAACGTATTTTTAGGTGTGGTACCTTGGGTATATTTAGAAGTAAGAGATATTGCGTGTTCACGTAAACACTGTTTATTCACGACTAAGACCAAACTAAGACTAACATATGTCTAATCTTACATTCTGCAGGAAAGGTAACGATCCCGTTATGTTCAAGGGACGCGCTACTTGAAGTTGTCAAACCTATGTCATTAACAGCAATAAATTCTTAACTAATATCAATACAAGTGTGAGAGCGAAATGTTAGGCAAAAACAAAATGTTAAAATGTCTACCATGAGTTGATCTATAAGTGGCTGGGCATACATAAAAATAATATATAATGGTACCAATTCTACATGCACAAGTAAACTAAACTTAACTAAAAAATAAATATTGATTATTTCAATAACACAATTCCGCAATTCGGTACTGTTAACTACACTTTCTTATTATAAAAACGGTGTATTATATAATAACAATTTAAGTTACTGTGAATGTGTATAAGAAAATAGTCAATTAATCAAAATACAGCATAGTTGCTTTTTTATTTTTGGTTAAGTTTAGTTGTGCACATAGAATTGGTACCAATATCTGCTTGACCGAGCGTAACTGTCGATGGATTTTTGTGAAATTATTCTTAATAAGGTAAGTCTCAGTAATAGGGTTCCATTTTACCTTTTGGTACGGTCAAGTACGTGTTGGACATGCACGCGAACGGTTCCGTGCGGTTATTATGATGATATATTCGTGACACCAACCACAAATAACACCATATATAGCGGACCCCCAAACAATGGGATAATGGCAGGATGATGATGATGGTGAGTCTGAGTAGGTATTTGTGGTTGTAGTATCATCTGATCTAAGCAAACTGAAAATTTCAGCTCTCTAGCTAAATAGAAAATTTTCATAGTACGAAAACACCGACAAAAAGAAATTTTATAAGTATACATAAATCCAAAATCCCATTTATTTAAACACAGGTATTTAATATACGTTATACATATAAAGTAAAATCACGAAACATGTAAAATATTACAAGCCGCATAGGTATGTACGATGTATCGTGCTGTCGCTAGTCGCGATGGCGATACTACAATCAACTACAAATGTAGGTACAAGAACCTCACGATGCGATAGGCTAAGGAATTGAATGAAACACAACGCGGTAACGTAACGCGCAACGTTGCCAGTTTGACAAACTTGGTAGGTAAGTACTTGATAAGAAGCTTAAAAAAATGAAGTTTGTAGTTTGCGAAAGATATAAATGTATTTACTAATTAACTAAGATATAAATCTATATACTGTAGTAACTAAATTGCCTTTATTTATGTGTTTAAAAATACAAAAAGTGAAACCGCATTATCAAAAATCCACTTTAATTTGAACGCCAGACCTATTAACATTCGTGGCCCTGCTATATACAGGGTGTCCCAGAACTCAACGTCAAGCCGAAACGGGGTGACAGGATAGATCATAACCATCACGAGAAAAATCAGAAAAAAAATCTATCCCATGCAGTTTGGAAATTATGGGCATTTTAAGAAAAACCTAGAAATTTGGTCTAACTGTACCATTTTTCGGTTATTGTGGTTAATTTTTATTATTTTTGGTCATTTAAACTTTGGAACCGTAACCCTAAATAACATCTCGAGAATCACAGTCTAAAATAATGACACAATTACCCCAAGTTTCCTAGAATTTAGACTATTTGTTAAACTATGAATTTAAAATTTTCAAACTTTGTCGACTTTGAAACACCCTCCTTTAAAAAAAATGTACTAGAGTGCCTTGGCAAGTGCCATTAAGAGTTGGCGCATTTAATCAGGATTGTAAAATGGTACAATACTTGTAAGTTTCGTACTTAAAAAAACGAGTAAAAAATAAAAACCTCAAGTAACCCGATTTTTGCTAACCCATTTTACTCAGTTAAAATGTTTTTTATTCGCACAAGCCCTTGGTAGGTTCTTTATTTTACGGTAAAATGATGAGAGATATGGATAGTGGACATGTTTGCCATGAGCGAGCGAGACAGATAGTGACGCCACTTTTACCAAAGCAACAAAATACTAATAAAATAATGAAAAATGTTGACCTTGTTTTGTTTAGGTTTATTGGAATAAAAGTCAGATTTGAAAATAACATTTTTTATTAAAACAAATGTTCAAATTGTTTACCATCAGCTTCAACACACGCCCTACATCTTCTTAAAAAAGATCTACTTATTAGCCGGGCATATCCTCGAGAGTTGATGTCCTCAGCAGCTTGAGAAATTCGTTCACGCAGCTCGGCTACGCTCTCAATGGGCTTAGAATAAACTTTTTCTTTGAGAACGCCCCAATAAAAAAAATCCAGGGGATTTAAATCTGGGGAACGGGCTGGCCACGAGATAGTGCCTGAACGTCCAATCCACCTTCCCGGATATTCTTGGTCAAGGAAATCTCTTACTTGCACTGCGTAATGCGCTGGGCAGCCATCTTGTTGATACCACATGTGGCAACGATCTGTTAGTGGTACGTCCTCTAACAAACTTGGTAAATTTTCTCGTAAAAAATTTAGGTAATTCGTGCCATTCAAATTCTCAGGCAGCTCAAAAGGCCCAACTATTTTGCCGTTTAAAATTCCTGTCCACAGGTTAACTTTAAAGCGATATTGGGATCGGTCTTCTCGCATTAAATGTGGATTCTCCACATGCCACTCATGAAAATTGTGTAAGTTTATGTAGCCATCTTTTTTAAATGTAGATTCATCTGACCAGAGAATTTTTTGGATGAATTGGGGATTTTCATTATGCCTCTGTAGCATTGTTCTACAAAATGAAATCCTTTCAGGATAATCTCGAGGGAGAAGACTTTGAACTCGTTGTACGTGAAATGGATGCATTTCAGCTCTTTGTAAAATACGATGTGCTGTGCTTTTGGGTATTCCCGTTCTTTCTTCAATTCCACGAACGGAAATACTTGGGTCATCTGCGACCTCTTCCAACACTTCTTCTTCGTAAGGAAAGCGAGGTCTACCTCCAGCCCGTATTTGATTCGGGAAATGGCCGTCCTCTGTGAGTGAATGGTGCACATTAACAAACACGCGGTGATCCGGATAGCGCTCTAAATTTGGATATCTTTCACGATAAAGTCTAGCGGCGGCACTTGCGTTGCATCTGCATTCCCCATAAATGAGATGCATGTTCGCATATTCTTGTGAAGTGTAGCGCGTAGGCATAGTGATGAGAAGGATGTCAACACAAAAGTCCAATTCCAAAAGAGAGAAGCCAAAGTTGCCGGTATGTAATCAACAAGTCCAATTCACAAAAATCCAAGTCCAAAAAGAAAAGCCAAAGTTGTCAGTACTAAATTAACACAAGCGAATACGGAAAGGTGCGCAGTAGACGAATGAGCGAAATGTACTAACTGGTGTCAGACTGGCAGCGTAGCTATTTGCTTGGTATGGCGTCTGTATCTGTTTCATTCGCACTCGTTTAAACGATGCATCTCCGTCTCACTGCGTGGCGTCACTATCTGTCTCGCTCGCTCATGGCAAACATGTCCACTATCCATCTCTCTCATCATTTTGCCGTAAAATAAAGAACCTACCAAGGGCTTGTGCGAATAAAAAACATTTTTCCTGAGTAAAATGGGTTAGCAAAAATCGGGTTACTTGAGGTTTTTATTTTTTACTCGTTTTTTTTAGTACGAAACTTACAAGTATTGTACCATTTTACAATCCTGATTAAATGCGCCAACTCTTAATGGCACTTGCCAAGGCACTCTAGTACATTTTTTTTAAAGGAGGGTGTTTCAAAGTCGACAAAGTTTGAAAATTTTAAATTCATAGTTTAACAAATAGTCTAAATTCTAGGAAACTTGGGGTAATTGTGTCATTATTTTAGACTGTGATTCTCGAGATGTTATTTAGGGTTACGGTTCCAAAGTTTAAATGACCAAAAATAATAAAAATTAACCACAATAACCGAAAAATGGTACAGTTAGACCAAATTTCTAGGTTTTTCTTAAAATGCCCATAATTTTCAAACTGCATGGGATAGATTTTTTTTCTGATTTTTCTCGTGATGGTTATGATCTATCCTGTCACCCCGTTTCGGCTTGACGTTGAGTTCTGGGACACCCTGTATATGCTTTACCCGATACGCCACGGCACTCTTAAAAAATCGTTCGAAATTTATATGTGTATTCTAAGCCGCAAAAGCGTATCTTTACTTTTTATGATAAAAAAATTGTAAATTCTATGATAAACATATTAAACTATTCTATGATAAACAAAATTGTGTTCATTTCAATTTTTCAGATTATCTGAGGTAAATTTAAAACTAGTTACGTAATTGATTTATCAAGATTATGAAATAGTGCCATCTGCCATTTTTTTTTAGTACTACCGCTATACAACGTGACGTAGTAAGATTATGAATGATTATTGATTACGATAAATTATGTGATTTGATACGCTTAGTGCCATCTGTAGATTCAGAGTGTAATGATAATTGAGTTTCACAATTTGTTGGGAGGTTATATGTCTTTATTATACTGTGTCTATGCTTATACATATGTGATTGTTATAACCTTGGCTGTCACAAAACTGCTGTAAATATACTAAGTAAATATAATTTGTGACGATTTTGCACATGAAAAAATGTCGCTAGTCTCTAGGCGTACGAGTACATAAACAACTGTATCGTAATTTTCATTACAATATAAAGTTTATTCAATTATTATTTATGTACTTCTCAACAGTTATAAACTTAAGAGGGCACGATATCAAATTATGCTCCATACAAAAATATGGGTATCGTACTTCCGTTTTTTCTTCGCGAAAGTTAAACCGATTTTAATAGCTTTTGCGTTATAATATAGACTAGCTGGCCCGGCAAATGTTTTGCCATACCAAAAAAAAAGAAAAAAAAAAGTACTATAAACCTCACGGAGCCCGAGACCTTTCCAACGAATGCAAAACCGTGGAAATCGATCTGTGCGTTCTGGAGTTATAGCGTCAGGAAGGAAAACCCGACATTTTTATATAGTAGATAAAGAGTATATGGTATAGAGTCCATATGTACCACACATAGTGTATTGGCCTACTGTTAGACTTGAAGACAAGTAAATTTAGCCTGGCTGAATCGTACTTCATAGAATAATGACGTTTCATATGACGTTAGCCTGTATCATAGACACACAGATACATTTTCACGCACACATAATTACGTAAGTGGTTTCAAGTAGTTGGCAGAGTGATTTAGACATCATAAAAAAAATCTGGGAAATCCGTGGCATTTTAATTTTATAATTTATACATAGTATTTAAACTACACCACTCTATATCTGTTTATTTCATCTTGATCTTATAAACACAATCTAGCCTGTCTAGCTATTACTCAGTATTATACATGTAACGCAATATTTTTACCTTTTAAGCATTTCTTTAACAGATAGATCTAATTAAGTAGCATTTAACTAAACATTTTTCTAACAGGATAAGTCAGAGCTACAAAAACTACTATTAAGTACATACAAATTGTAGATTTATTTTATGTATATGTAATTTGTTTATTTGGTTTACTTATTTGGGTTCATACCATTACTTTTAAATCATGTGCACAATTAGTATAATCAGCAAATCATTGTTGGTTTTAAGTCTGTAGAATATGCAATGTTAAGATTACTTAACTTTTATTTATGATTATATATTTTATTTGTTATTGTTATTTTATTTATATTGATGTTTAATATAATTGTGTTACGAATTAAATTTGGCTGTAAATCATCAAAGATGTAGTTGTTAGTTCCTTAGTCAATAATTCGTTTAAGTAGATTGTAGTATTTATATTTTATTGTAAACACAGTGCCTTAAAATGTTTTAATTGATGACTTAGGAAACCTAGATGCTTATTAAAATTACTGGAAACTGTAAAACGTTTTTCATTTTAAAACCGCAGTGATAGATAAGTAAGAGATATAAACCACACATCACTTAGTCAAACGAAAAATATATAAAATGCAATATCTAATATATAAAATTCACGTGTCACAGTGTTAGTTACCGTACTCCTCCGATACGGCTTAACCGATTCTTATGAAATTTTACATGCATATTCAGTAGGTCTGAGAATCGGCCAACATCTATTTTTCAAACTTTTTTTTTTTAGTATGGCAAAACAACGTTTGCCGGGTCAGCTAGTTTATATATAAAACTACTTTTTACGACCATGGTGACTGCAAAGTCTCCGAAACGTCGGGCCAAAAAAAAAACAAAATTTAAAACAAATATACGCGTCTAAATCCGTAAAAAGTTGTTTTATTTAAATTATATAAAATGCATTAACGTTTTAGAGATTGTCAAATGCTATTTATCGGTTAACTCTTTTAACTATCTCTTTTATCTATGTTGCTCGGATACATCGGTAACCTATCGATTCATAACTCTCGTCCATTTTTTGACATAGGTTTCTCCAAAAAGAGCACCACAATGCTACCCCAACGTGAAAGATGGTGAATTAGAATAGTACTTTTTCATGTCTTTTAGCATTCACCTTCGAGAGGATAAATACAAAAAATGTGCATTTAATAGCACATAAATTCTCATGGTTCTTTCTTCGTGGATGGCTGATGTAATGGACTGCCGCTCATGAGGTAGTGGGTTCGATTCCTGCACAGGACTGTTAATTTTGTAAAGTTTATATTTGTACTGCGTCTGGATGTTTACTATCTAATAAAAGTATTTAGAAATAATAGTGTAAGTATTATATCCGTTGGACATAGGATTCTATGTCCAACTGTAGACGGAGAAAGGCTGATGGATGGATTTATTCTGTTATCAATAACTGTTGTTAATTGTGAGAATTGTACCTCAATATTTATTTCAAAATTCTTTGCAGTTTAACACAATGGCGGGGAAGACTCAACTACGGCATCATGGGTTAGATCGTGACGTTATTGACTTGGGTATGGGAGGTGTATCCGCGATGTTCGCTAGTTTATTCACCAACCCCATAGAGGTTGTCAAAACAAGGTTACAGTTACAAGGAGAACTTATGGCTAAAGGGAAACATGCGGTGTTTTACAAGAATGTACCACACGCACTCTTCGTTATTGCTAAAACTGAAGGATTTGTTTCATTACAAAATGGCCTCCCAGCTATGCTTGGGTTTCAGTTCTTTTTGAATATATTTAGGTAAGTAATATGATTTGTATTTGTGTATTGTAAGCAAAATATTTTTGTCAGTTCAAATACAAAAAACCAATCACTTAAATTGGATGATTCGTTGCCGATGTTAAAAAAATAAAGTTTGATTTAAATAAATAAATATACACAGTCATTTAGACACAATGTCCTCCGGTCCCAAGCTAAGCTTATATGCTTATGCTATGGGTACCAGAATACAGATAGAATACATAATACTTTTCTTTTGTAAATACATACATACTTATAATAGATAGAAACACCCAGATGCAGAGCATACATCTGTATGATATTTTTAAATATCACACGAATGGTTGTCCCGTGCGGGAATCGAACCCGCGACCTCGTGAACGGCAGTCAACGGACTGAGATCTCAAGATCGTGTTCGTGCTACGTATTTGTAATGATCATACTGCACAGTACCTATAATCATCAAATTATTTTATGTCATTAACTACAAATGTTTTATCAGAAAAAAAATATACTTTTAGGTTAGGTTCATTCCGAATAGCTGAACGCCGCGGTTTTCTTGAAGGCGAAAATGGTCGTACATCTGTCATTAAAGGAGCAGCTGTGGCTGGAGTAGGTGGTGCCTTAGGGTCCATAGCTGGCACTCCGTTCTTCTTAGTGAAGACCAGACTACAGTCGCAGGCTGCTAAGGCTATAGCAGTTGGACATCAGCATACACACACTGGGACTATGAGTGCGCTCGTAGATATATTCAGTAGAGAAGGAGTAAAAGGTATTAAACAAAGAAATAAAAACTAGGGTTTAGACAAATGAAAAAGATCGACGGAAAAAAATCAGAAACTTAAATTTGGGCAAAATCACTTTATTACCATACTTTTTAATGAATATATAAAATAGTTTAATAAAAATATATTTAGCCCAAATATAAGTACAAAATTTCGTCGGTGCTCCGCTTTTTTCGTCGATATTTTCTAAATTTTATATATTACTAGCTGACCCGGCAAACGTTGTTTTGCCATACTAAAAAAAAGAAAAAAAAAAGGTTTAAAAATAGATGTTGGCCGATTCTCAGACCTACTGAATATGTATGCAAAATTTGAGAAGAATCGGTCAAGCCGTTTCGGAGGAGTACGGTAACTAACACTGTGAGACGTGAATTTTATATATTAGATATTTGTTGGTTAATTTATGCTTTTGTTTGATAGGCACTAAACCTCAGTAGGCGAGACTGTTTCTGACTTGACTGAATTTTATTTTCGGGCTACCTTTAGTACAACTGACAACTGCACAATGCAATGTATTGATTTTAACCCGATGGATACTTACCCGAAAACACAATTATAAACATATGCTCACAAGCAAACATGAAATTGGTACCCAATCAATGTGTAGTTTAACAAATATATATTTTTTTGTAATTAATATGTGACGGCATTCGTAGCACAGGGTATCCTAGTACGAATGGCAACGCACTACTTAGATTGTTTTATGTGAGGGAAGGAACAAGAAATTCTTTTTAGGGTTCCGTACCCAAAGGGTAAAAACGGAAACCCTATTACTGAGACTTCGCTGTCCGTCCGTCCGTCCGTCTGTCACCAGGCTGTATCTCAAGAACGGTGATAGCTAGAGAGTTGAAATTTTCAACAAATACATATATACAAAACAACAAATACTAAAAATAAAATAAAATAAATATTTAAGGGGGGCTCCCATACAAAAAACTGATTTTTTTACCGTTTCCTGCTCGATACTAATAACGTTGCCTTATGTTGCATAGATAATATAATGGTACGGAACCCTTCGTGCGCGAGTCCCACTCGCACTTGACCAATTTTTTCTTTCTTTTCTTTTATTATAATGCTCAATAATTTGTTTAAGTTTGTTTAAAGGAGTTTTATGTACTTAACTGATTAAATTGTGATTATTATTATTTAAAAAATCATATTCTTTCCAGGTCTGTTCCGCGGAGTATATCCTCAAATACCTCGCGGTATGGCGGGTTCTGCCTCTCAAATTCTGAGCTTTACGTATGCAAAGCAATGGCTAAGAGATCAAAACTTGTTTGTCCATAGTCCACTGTTGTTGTCTTTCTTCGGTGCTAATCTCGGAGGGCTGGTCATGACTCTGTGTCTTAATCCATTTGATGTGATTGCGACGAGACTTTGTAATCAACGTAAGTATTTCCTGTATTTTATTTTAGAAAAAGGGTCCGAACTCAATGCCATGTTCCAAGTAATGCAAGTTAACGCGAAGGTATCAAGGTTGAATCCTGGGTTGGGCAAATGAAGATCTCATCTCTCTATACCTTTGTATAGAGAGATGAGACCTTCATTAAGCTTTGGTCTGGTGATCATGACGCACAACGCTGCGGTATGCGCCGCAACGCAGCGTCACGACGCAGCATTTAGCGTCCCTGCGGAGAGGTGGTCAGTTGATTTTGCCGCAGCTACCAAGGTAGACGTGAACATGAACAATTTTTCTGTAATTTGTGCTTTGCTTGAAGAGGAGGAAGAAGAAGAATTGTTACTGCTTCTGAATAGACAAAGAAAATCTCCGAGGAACATGTTTTTACAACGGAGGAGTGAAGGTTGTTACGAAACCTTAATAAAAAGGCATTTAATTGATTGTGAAGAAAAATTCATGGGTTACTTACGGGTTTCAAGGGAGATCTATAACAAGATTTTAATGGCCATAAAAGATGATATTAGTGACACACAGCCTAGAACCAGAAAACGGAATTTAGCTATTACGGCACAAGAAAAACTATTCCTTACGTTAAGGTAAGTTAAATGAATTTATTTCGGTAATTAAATAAAACAATTCATAATCATATTATTTTTATTAATCGAATACAGTAACTCGGTATAACATCATGGTGTCTCTCGTTGCGTCAAGACCAATAATTCCATTTCAGTAACGATGTTACAAACTTGTGCTCTGATTTGAGCTATTTTGTCCGGAGGAAATTGACAAACTACGTCGGCCATACTCCTAAAGAATATGTGTACTGGAGTATTGCCTTTTTCTGTAATTTGTCTCAACATGTTTGTTCTTTCCTCTCTATTCTTTCTAAACTCTTCGACAAGGCTGTCTCTTTTTTTCTTTTTCACTTGTGATGTACCTTGAGTTTTGTTTAGTGTTATTGAATGTCCTTGCGATGGTTGTTGTGAAATAGATTCACATGGTGAATACGGCGTTGAACTCGGCGTTGAAGAAGTTGGTCCTGAACATATCTCTACTGGCAAATTGTTTTCTTCATCAACCTCAAGAACATTTCCGGGATTTAAATTAGAAATAGACTCCCTTTCTTCAAAGCTGTCATTTATGAATTTAAGTCTTTCGTCATCATACTTTGAAACGGAAGAAGCACTTCCGGTTTTCTTCTTATTCTGATTTTTTCTATAATTGTCGCGTAAATTACGCCATTTATTCTTACATTCTTCAGCTGAAACAATAACATTGTTAATTTATTAATATTTTGCGATTGACTCGCTATGCTTTTTACTAAATACTTTTTGCTCAATAGATGGCGTTGTACGAAAAACATCGGACGATGTTAAAACTCGCATTGAGATGATTGTAGTGGAAAATTTGGTAGGTAAACATTTGCGTGGACCATAATAGCTCAGTTGGGAGAGCGACGGAACGGCATTCCGAGGTCGCGGGTTCCAGTCCCGCTTATGGTTATCATTTTTTCCATTATAATTTAGTTAATTTAATAACATTGTTAGTTAATATAGAACTACTATATAGTCTGTTTTAGTTCGATGTTCTGTGGAGGTAAACATGAGTAGTGATTTTAAACGAGATAATCCGAATAAATAAAGTATTTTTCTTAATGGAGAAATAAGATTTAGTAAGATGGATTCATAATTGATAATTCACTATTCTGTTTACCTACACGGACCACTGAACTGAAACTGAAACGGAACGGAAACTACCTTTGCACCGATGTTTGACCCATTAATTAAGTACCTACTTTTTTTACAGGTATTTGGCGACTGGAGAAAGCTATAGATCTTTAAGTTTTCAATTTCGAATTAGCCATAATTGGATATGCAGAATTGTGCCTAAAGTCTTACAAAGTATATGCTTGAGACTTTTAAACGTTGCACTTCCTGAACCCACCAAGGAAGATTTTAAAAGAATAGCCGAAGAATATTGGTTTTTATGGAATTTTCCGCGTCGTGTGCCCAAGTAACAGCGGGTCCTTATTTTTTAATTATAAGCAGTTTTTTTCTATTGTTTTACTTGCCGTGGTCGATGCGAATCGAAAATTTATAACAATAGATGTTGGTTCTTATGGCAAAGAAGGTGACGCAGGCATATTTATGAAATCTAATTTATTTAAGAAAATTCAAAATGGGCAGCTAAAGATTCCCCCGCCAACAAAGTTGCCGGAAGCTGACATAGAAATGCCTTATGTTTTCGTAGGTGATGATGCATTTAGTCTCACCAACTATATGATGAAACCATACTCAAAAAATCATGCGTCTCAAGATAGGTCAAAACGAATTTTCAACTACCGCATTAGTAGAGCAAGAAGAACATCTGAAAATGCTTTTGGCATATTATGTCAACGATTTAGAATTTTTTTTTCACCTATTGCAGTAAACCCTCGTATCGTAGACAAGTTGGTTATTTCAGCTTGTATCATCCATAATATGATGAGTTCTTTGAACATACACGATTCAGACAGAAATACTCTTGAAATGCCTTCTGAAAATTTAATTCCTATGGCGCGTATACCGGGAAGAAGTTATAATATAAATGGTTCGGTGACACGTGACTTATTCAAGCAGTATTTCAACAGTGATCATGGTAGTGTAACTTGGCAAGACAGTGAAGTAGATAGGACAAGTTAAGTGAGTAATTCAAAACTTATTGCTTATTTTCTATAACACTAAATAAACACCACCAAGTTAAATTGTTCATCAAGTTTCCAACCTCAGAATCATCAAAATGTTTCATGTGTCACTAGTAATGTTTGCCATTTTTTTATGTAAACTTAGGTACCTACCGCTGTCGAATAAACAATTAGAAATATACAAAATACTCACGTGTTTTATTCAACTTCTCAGCTATCTCCCTCCAGCAATTTTCTTTAACTATCAAACTTTTATGTTTTTTGTCTTTATTTTTATATAAAGAAGGATAGTTGCGAACTAATTCTATTAAATTGTCTTCGAAAAATTCCATATTGACCCGTGACGCACACCCGTGACGCACACCGCACACTGCAGCGTTGAACCGCCGTTGACGCCGCGCTGTGCGGGAGTACACCTCCCCACTTCACCGCGCTTGCCCCTTGCCGCTGACGCATACTGCGACGGAACAAGAGAACATTGTCGACGTTTTTCATATGATTGAGTGTCCGGCAACGCATACCGCATACCGCAGCGTTGTGCGTCATGATCACCAGACCAAAGCTTAACGATGCATTGCGATTCATGCCTTTGCATAGCAGCTAATTATTTACGGCTTGGACCTCATACAGTTCTGACACTCATTTGTTGGGATCAACTGAAGATCTTGGACGAACAACTCAGGATATAACGTTAGCGCTATAATTTATAACCGACTTCAAAAAAGGAGGAGGTTCTCAAATATTCTCAATTCGACTATGTTTTTTTAATGATCGTTACCACATAAATTTTAACTAGGCGAAGCGATTTTAATGATTCTTTTTTTATTTGAAAGCTGATGCTTCCCGTGTGGTCCCATTGGCACCAGGTCAGTATCTGATGGTAACCTCCTAAGAAATCGAAGGAAAACTCGCAAATTTCAAAGACACACGCGTTGATTTCACACATTATGTATATAAATAATCAAAGAGGTGGGCTCATGAAGCCGGTTCAATTTTTTTTGTACTAAAGTACTAAAAAAATTGAATGTGATATTAGTTTTACTGTTTGCATTTAAACGCTCTTCTTTACTCATCGCTATAAGAAATATACCTAAAATTTATTTGTTTTAGCCGTAGACGGACAAAATCGCGGCAAGTTATACAGCGGAATGATAGACTGCTTCATAAAGATGGTGCGTCAAGAAGGTGCCATGTCCTTGTACAAAGGAGTTGGAGCCAATTATCTAAGACTTGGTCCTCATACTGTTCTACTACTAGTGTGTTGGGACCAACTCATGTTATTTGAAGACTATTTGAGAAGATGATAGTGTCATTTAGATATTTACGTCGTTTGATAAATCGATATCGTCGATTATGTTATTTTATTGTAAGTGCCAAGGACTACAATTCAATCCTCGTTGGATAATGTAAAGTGATCAGATTATTTTTATATTTATGCTCTTATTCATAATGACCTATCGGGGGTTTAAAAGTTCGCTAAAATAGGTTCGCTAAAATTGTCAGAAATTGTTAAAGCCATAAATAAGACCATTAATGTTTTGTTTTAATATTAAAGTTTATTAAATTATTTTATTGAAAATACCATTCAGTTCATAGAGACGCACGACTGTGGCCCTTTTTTACATGGAATAAGGAATGTTCGTGGCTAAAAAGTTCCATGTCCTTTTTTTAACAAAATTAAAATTGACTGAAAGTTCTGGTTTAGGTCTCAAGTTCGAGCGTCGCTAGGAACCGAGTGGCATCATTAACTGTTAATGCTACGGATACTTACTTTCTCTCTCTCCAGCCCATTTACGTCCCACTATTGGGCACGTGCCTCCTCCAGTTTGGGAGGGATTATGGTCTACTGTGCCGCGATGACCACGCGTATTGGCACAGGGTTTGTTCTCGAGTCTTCCATCTCTCACAGAGGATGTTATCTGTGTGTAATATCCCTTAGCTGACTTTTACAGCACCCTTGGGAGGAGACGGGGTGACGACACCTGTATTCTTAATCCGTCATCACACAGAATATATACTGGATACTTAACGCCTTTGTCCCATGAGGATAGTCACTAGTTATTAAAAATATTTATGAACCGTCTTACAAGTTTTTTACTTTTTTGTTATATTTTTTGTTGTTGTAAAATAAAACATTGACACAGTACTAAAATGTTTACTTTAATCTAGATTAGATAATCCTCGCCTATATGATAATAAATCATTGATGAGGGTTTAATCAGAAGTCGGATCACCTTAATTTAGTGACCTATGTTGATTCGAATAATGTACAGCTCTAAAGAACTTGCATGCATAGTAAACTCGAAAAATATATTTATAAGTTTGACCTTTATGACCTTTGACCTTAAGAAATGTTTATTGGGATTTAATGTGGGGCTTAAAGGGTGGTGAAAATTTCATTAGTTTTCGTCTAGGAAGCACCGTTTTCGAGATAATTGCATTTTTATACACCTAACAAGAATTAAATTTGAATCGAGTAACTCCAACAAAAAGTTAACTTTTCTACGGAATAATGATTTGTTTGTCGAGGTCCATTAAAATAACACGAATTACCAAGAACCTACTAATTTGAAATGCTAACATACACGATTTTAATAAAAACGTGTAATATGATTTATCGTCACGCTAGCAGCGGGGCAGTAAGTTACTGAACAGTACAAAACGATAAAAACGCGTTTATACTGCCAGTAACTATAAACGCGTTTTTATAGTTTTGTTCTGTGCTCTCCGAGATATACAAGTTCTTCTATTATAAAACTGAAGAGTTTGTTTGTTTGAACGCGCTAACCTCAAGAACCACTGGTCCGATTTGAAATTTTCTGTCGGTATTGGATACTACATTTTTATCGAAAAAAGCTATAGGTTATATAATATCGCGCTGCGACCAATAGGAATAAAGCATTAGTAAAAAATGTTGCAAAAACGGGGAATATTTTCTAAATTCCGCGTAGGCAACAGTCTGCAATAAAACAAATCTATAAAAATATAATAATTTTATTATTATAGTAAATATGCACCAAATTTTATACAAATTATATCCCTTAAAAATTATATAAAATTAAAATAACAAAACGTATCTTATTTACTAAGGAAAATAAAAGTATAAGATTTATTTTGTACCTAAATGTTTACAAAATGGACGTTAAAAATCACCAAATTTCTTCGCAAATTCAGAACAATTAAGCCGTTATAGACCCAGATCCTGGACGTGAAAAACATAACTTATCTTCACTGTGAAAATTGTTATATCAGTCGGCTATAGGATTTCATACTAATATGATTTATTCTTAGACAAAAACCCCAACAGGAGTGGGCATAGCTAACCAATGGCATAATCAAGCATATAAGATATGATGTGCCATATTTAGTAGATAATTATATGGTCTTATTCATAATGACTTATCGGAGGTTTACACGGAGATTTTATCGGAGAGATAATAAACGTTTTAGCGTAAAAAGACTATTATGAAGAACAAGTTTTGACAATTTTCGCGAACCGATTTTAGCGAACTTTTAAACCTCCGATAAGTCATTATGAATAAGACCAATAGTAACTAACTTTTCCATAGCTAAGTATCTTTCGACGTGCAATGCCTTAAAATCAGGCATAATCATCATACCGTGAGATATTATCCCACGGGGTAGGTAGATACCATCAGGCACGTAGTGAATTACCCCATCCCATATATAGGAACAAAATACATCCCTTTACTTTGTCATAGTCTACCTGACTATGACAAAGTAAAGGGATGTATTACAATAATAAGTAGCAGAATTTTGCAAAATTAAAATTATGTTTTGCAGTCTTCTTTCTTTTTGACCTAGATCCAAAATGTGCCTGGTTTTAAATATAGTTTGTTCATAAAACAACGATACAGGCTTGTTGCGAATACTTTGCTAAGCAAAAACCGCATTGCAATGATCAGGCGATGGTGTCTCCGCCTGTATGATAAAACTTATGTTTTAAACAACTTGCGACTATAGATATATACTTGATATAACTACACTACTTACATCATAAACAGTTCTATAAAGCGAGGCTATTTTTGAGCAGTTTTAATGCACCTAACAAGGGCCTTATCACAGTAAATATCCGATGGAAGAATATGAAATCTTGATATAGAAAATTTAAACATTATGAAACTTAACATATTTAATTATTTTAAAAATAGGTATTTTTTTAAGTGACAATTTATTTTGAGAGGTTTCGTTACGTAACGCGTTACGGCGCTGACAATATTAAATAGTTTTCAAATTAGATTAGTTTTAATCACTTCTGCCTGGTGTTTCAAGGCGCACAAATTAGTTTTTCATATGTTATGATAAATTTTATTAGCATGTTACTACAAAGCTATAGGTAGCCTAGCTGACCCGTCAAACGTTGTTTTGCCATAAGAATGTTAAGTGTGGACAATACTTTATAACAAAAAAAAGTATGAAAAATAGATGTTGTCCGATTTTCAGACCAGTGGCGTAGCATGCCTTGGTGGGGCCTCGTATAAAATTTTTATATGGGGGCCCTTATGAAGGGTAAAGATTTCTCGCGAAAGAAAAAAAAATCTGTGCATAAAATTACTGAAATAAAAAAATATTTGGAAAGCATTCATTTATTTTTGCTTTCGCACGTTGGGGGCCCCCGTGGACCAGGGGCCCCGTATAATTGATACGGCGGTAGCTACGCCCCTGTTTCAGACCTAACGGATATGTACACAAAATTTCACGAAAATCGGTCGAGCCGTTTCAGAGGAGTATCATTACAAACACCGTGACAGGAGAATTTTATATATTAGATATTTAAAAATGCCTGCATTAGTTACAAATATATTAATTAAGATTAAAACTCACTGATTTTACCTAGTGTCTTTTTTGAGCAATGGTTTAAGTACTTTGTCATCAGTTAGTTTTGTTAACTTTTTAAATTATTATTATTAAGGCTGTTGCATTTAATTAATTACATACATAAGTACAATAATTGGTCAAGTGCGAGTCGGACTCGCGCACGAAGGGTTCCGTACCATTATCTATGCAACATAAGGCAACGTTATTAGTATCGAGCAAGAAACGGTAAAAAAATCATGTTTGTTGTATGGGAGCCCCCCTTAAATATTTATTTTATTTTATTTTTAGTATTTGTTGTTATAGCGGCAATAGAAATACATCATCTGTGAAAATTTCAACTGTCTAGCTATCACCGTTCTTGAGATACTGCGTACGGAACCCTAAAAATCATGTTTGTTGTATGGGAGCCCCCCTTAAATATTTATTTTATTTTATTTTTAGTATTTGTTGTTATAGCGGCAATAGAAATACATCATCTGTGAAAATTTCAACTCTCTAGCTATCACCGTTCTTGAGATACAGCCTGGTGACAGACGGACGGAAGGACGGACGGACGGACGGACGGACGGATGGACGGACGGACGGACGGACGGACAGCGAAGTCTCAGTAATAGGGTCCCGTTTTTACCCTTTGGGTACGGAACCCTAAAAACTAGAAACCACACAGTCTCTAAATCCCTATAGTCCATTATCTTTTTAAAATACCACAGTCTAATAAAACAGGTCTTCCCTTCCCAATGATATAATTGCTTGATGCTTGTAAAAGTAAAATTTGTAGTTTGAGAAATCTACTATGTCATATTAACTGGAAATACCATATCTTATTATACCGTAAAAAACTAACCTAACTTATACTAACATAGGTAGGTACATTTAGAGTAGCTTAGCAGTGAGGTCATACGGAAATAGTATCAGCCACTTGCGGGGCAGAGAATGGCTGAGACTTCAGTCCGCGGTTGACTAGTTGAGACACTTGGGCTGGGGTTCGACCTCGAGTCTCCGGGAAATATACCCTGTTAACAAAAAAGTTATTAAAATCTTATGTAGTTAATGGATAAAGCACTTTACAGATTTATATATTGTATATATATTTGTTACACATTTTAGCCTGACGTTTCTGCGACTTTTGGTCACCATGGTCACGAGTGGGACTGGCTTTGTTTGATTAAATTAACTACGCAAGTAATAGAATGTAAAATAGTATAACGTTAGTTAATTTTTAAATGTATAGTGAGGTAGCTGTCAGCTATCTTTGTATTAGACTTTGTTAAATAAATCATTATACAACAACTTGAGTAAAATAAAATTTTAATTTAAAATAACAGATTCAGTGAATATGCATGAGCCAAATTATTTCACTCGAGTTAAATACTAACACGAGTTTACCACATTTACATACTTTCACGCCTTTTTACTTTATGTACAGTGACTATACTTACTTTTGGAATACAAAGAGCGCAGCAGTAACTCCGGAGAATATCAAGAACGAGTAGGGACCGATCGCCTCCCTCATTGAAGGGAATGACATTCCTACAAGGAAGTTACCTCCCCAGTTGGCAAGTGAACCCCACGCCATACCGGCTGGACGGGGACCTACTTCGAATAATTCTGAAAATAAAACGGTTATTTTTTATAAATTACTAGCTGATGCCCGCTACTCCGTACGCGTGGAATTTTGGATCCCCATATGTTTTGTCACCGTTTAAACCTTCCCTAGACTTTCACGATTATTTCAATACCAAAATCACCAAAATCGGCCCCGCCGTTCTCGAGTTTTAGCGAGACTAACGAACAGCAATTGATTTTTATATATAAGACTAGCTGATGCCCGCAACTCCGTACACGTGGAATTTTAGGAACCGTTTAAACCTTCCCTGGACTTTCACGAATATTTCAAGACCAAAATCACCAAAATCGGCCTAGCCGTTCGCGAGTTTTAGCGAGACTAACGAACAGCAATTGATTTTTATATATAAGATTATCTACATTTTACATAATATCCTTTAGTCGCAATAAAGCTCATGGTCTTGTATTATAAGTGCCAGAATACGGATGAACTGAATATGTACGAATTTTCATGGGTAAATAAATACTTTTATTACAAAAAAAAAGTATCTAGGCGCAGTCCAAATACAAACATCGTATTTTATTACTGAATATAAAGCAGTGGCGTAGCATACCTTGGTGGGGCCCCATATAAAAATTTATTTGGGGGCCCTTATGAAGGGTAAAAATTTCTCACAAAAAGAAAAAAAAATGTGTGCAATAAAATTGATAAAAAATATTTATTCATCATAATCGGGATGTTGACTATTTTTTGGAATTGCTTTTATTTTGTAGATACTTGAACACTATGAAAAAAAGAAATTACTTTTCTTTGCTTACGCACGTCGGGGGCCCCTATGGCCCGGGGGCCCCGTATAATTGATACGGCTGATACGGCGGTAGCTACGCCCCTGATATAAAGTATTTAAAAACTAACCTAATAGTAGTATTTATAATAATATACCCATACAAAACATCATCCTATGAAAAAGGTGTATTTCCTTTTCTACCATATTTATTCGTATAAATAAAATTTCTGAGTGAGAATTGAATCCGTGACCTCGTGAACGGCAGTCCGTTACATAAACCATGTTTATAGCCATATTCTTGAAAATTTTATACAACATTCTTTTGTCTGTTGCCAGATTACGAATAAGATACCATTTAAAAGAAAATTTTGCAATTTTTAGGTTATGTCCTTTTTGATATTTAGCCATACTCAAATGGAGCTGGACCTTGCCGAATATTGGACAGTTAGATAAGATAAGATAAGATAAGATATTTATTTATTTTTAAGAATGTTTACATATGTACTATGTTACAATATATGCTTATATGGTAAGAACAATAATTTAAGTAGTACAGTTATATACCTCTGTCTCTTAAACTAGGACCAGCCTGTATCTTAAGAGACAGGGTTCAGTAGTTTTCTTAAGTATAGATATTAATTACGCAGTGCGGTGATGCTAACTTACAGTAGAATTATAGCGGTAACATAATATAAGTGAAGGTTAGTAAGATTATTTGTTGAGTGTATGTATGTGTGTGTGTGTGTGTGTGTGTGTGTTAGTGTGTGTATGGGTGTGTATGGGTGTGTGTGTGTGTGTGTATGTATGTGTGCCTAATTATATTAAGTAGGTTAGAAGAGCCTCTGTATCATAGTAGTTTTGTTGTAGAAGGTAATCTGTTAATTTTTTCTTTAATTTATGTTGGTTTAGGTCGTATATATTTAATATTTTTTGTATTTTGGTATAAATGTGGGTAGCCAAGACATAGTAGTTGCGTTTAGCAAACGAAGTTTTGTGTATTATTCCAGCCGGTAGGGTTGTGCGTTTTGTACGATCAGGACGTTGTAGTGTGCCATGAGTTTTAATCAATGTCTGAAGGACATAAAGTTGTCTCACAGTTAGGACCTGGCAGTCTTTATAGAGCTGTTCCGTTGGGTATCTGTAGGATTTTCTTGTCATTACCTTTAGAATGGCTCTTTGGGCCCTTTCTACCTTCAAGAAATGTGTTTTAGGAGCTCCACCCCAAGCAGTAGCACAGTATCCAAGAATTGATTGACACAGTCCAAAGTAAACCATTTTTAAAGTATTTAGGTCAGCAGAATCTCTTAAAGTTTTAAAAATTGGTATAAGGCGCATAGTCCTAGTGGTTACTGCTTTTAATTGTGGGACCCAGCTTAGTTTATTATCTATTTCAACGCCCAAATATCTTACACAATCAGATTTAGTGAGTGTAGGACAGGAACACGGAGCAGATAGACTTATGCACGAGTGGGCAATTATTTTAAAATCTTCTGCCGGTTTGGTGTTAGCTCGTATTGAGAAGGGAATAAAGCATGTCTTATCAGTATTTAGACTGAGTAGGTTTTGTGTGAGCCAATTCAGAACCTGAATCAGAGCAATTTCGGCTCGAGCTTTTACCTCGTCCCAAGTAGGTCCATGAACCACGATCGCTGTATCGTCAGCATAGACATAGCTCTTACAGTTTGGGATATTTAACTTGCAGAGTTCGTTTATATAGATTTGGAACAATGTTGGACCCAAAATGCTTCCTTGCGGAACACCGAAAGAGACTATTTCTTCTTCGCTCAGCTGCGAATCAATTTTAACCCTCATTGTACGATTGGTTAGGTAATCCTTAAACATATCGAGAACCACTCCGCGCACTCCCACGCACTCAAGCTTTGAAATAAGTTTCGGAATTGATACTGAATCAAAAGCCTTGGAAAGGTCTAAAAATATCGCCAAACACTTAACCCCATTGTCTAGTTTCTTTGCTATAAACTGAGTCATGTCAAGCACAGCATCTTCTGTTGACAATTTTGACCTAAAGCCATATTGATTATCGGCTATGATTTTAAAATTTTGAAGATAGTTTCTAAGGTATTTATTGAGTAGTTTTTCAATGGCTTTAGAGAGGGATGGTAGGACTGATATGGGTCTATAGTTATTAATGCAATCCTTACTGCCTTTCTTGTGGATTGGGTGGACAATAGCCTTTTTAAATGCTTCAGGGAAAACACCAGAATTAATGCACATGTTACAGATGTAGGCAATTGGGGCGGCTAGTACATGCCTACAATGTTTCAGCACTTTAGCTGAGATGCCGTCCCAGCCGGTAGCACTATCTGTTCTCAGTTGCATTATGCTTGATTCTATTTCTGATTTATCTACTTCGAGTATAGCAATAGAACTGATAAAGGATGTAGAAGAACCTTGCAATGCAGATGGGGGCTGTTGGGCTTGTATCTTTTCTGCTAGAGTTTGGCCTATAGTACTAAAGTAGGTACATACTTTGTTTAAGGATGAAATTGGATCGGTGCACAACTGTAATAAATCAGTCGAAGAGACATTAGTTTTGCGGGTATTAGTAATGTTTCTTATTGTTTGCCATAAGGCTTTAGGATCATTTTTACACTTTTGAAGTTCAGATTTGTCGTATGCAGTTTTTAGTTTGCGAAGAAGAGCATTGCAGTAGTTTCTATAACGTGTATAGGTTAATTTAAGTATAAAATTTTCTGGTGATTTTTTTATTCTCATGTGTAGTTTATCACGAAATCGGATACATCTCAATAGACCTGGTGTAATCCACGGTTTAAGGTTTCTATTTTTTCTTGGAACTTTAACGAGTCTTGTATTATTGGTAATAATTGTTCTTAGTTTTGTTATGAGGCAATTAGCTGCATCATTAGCTTCTTTAATTTCATAGAGGTCAGAAAACGCTGCATGTTCTAACTCTAATTTTACATCATCCAAATTTATCTTTGGTATAGAACCACAGGTTTTACGAATTAAGTGTGCATTTTTAAGTAGCAATACAATTGGCTTATGGTCTGTGATAGCAGAATTTAAGATAAGAGTTGTGTTAGGTAGGTTAGATTTCAACAGGCAGTGGTCTATACACCTTTCCAGTCTGGTTGGTATCAAATGGGTTGGTAGCATTCCATGATAGGCATTTAGAATAAGATAGTCAAGGCTAAAGTGGTCATTACTGTTTTGTGTTATGTCTATATTGAGATCACCTAGAAGAAGTTATGAGATAATAGTAACAAAATAATTTATATTAAATAATAAATCAAATTATGATGGAAAAAGTGACTGCCGCAAGCGGGACTTGAACCCACGACCTCGGAATACCGTTCCGAAGCTCTTCCAACTGAGCTTATTGCGATCGTGCCTGCAACATTCAAATTAACCACCACATTTGTCACTCGAATGAGTTTATATATTTTTGCGTACTAATTTGATTTATTAAGCATGTCAATTGCAAAATTAATAAATTACTTCTATTATATAACTTACCGGATGCAACGAAGTAGGGTATAGGTCCAAGCCCAAAGCCATACGCTAACACATAAGACAACACAGCCACCATACACACGTATGGCATCCATGATACAACCTCCTGGAATAAAATAAATAATAAATTATATTACCTACAGCAAATATTCACGTTTTCACACTCAAACTTAGCTAGCAGGGATTTTCACCCACTTTATTGCAAGATGCGGATTGATCTAAAATTCTGCCCACATATTAGCACCAATGAAAACGCAATAATTTCAAGAAATATACACTATTCTCAAAGGTGTTTTTTAGTTTCTAAACATTATAATTTTGCAGAACGGGCAACATCATCATTTTCCTGCCCCTATCCCGTTATTTGAGGTGTTCAGTCCTCTTTCCCACAGTCCTTCCATCATTTGTTTAGTCTTCCTCCAGATTATTCCTTTCACATTCATTAGGATAACACTTCCAACAAAATGACTTTTCTTTTGTTCAGTGGTGTCTTCATGGTCTTCATACCATCACGCCTTTTTCTCATGTAGTTAGTCAGAGACTAATACGATCCAGACATACTCCCTTGTGAGTGAGGTCATTAAGATTAATTAGCTTATTAACTTTCAATAGAAAATAAGTAGGTATTACTTACAATATACATCATGGAAGCAGCTAATCCAGCTAGCAGCACAGTGGCAGCACCAATAGAACCCAATAACAATGGTCTTCTACCACATTTAGGTAATAGATACAACATTAAAATTGCTGTACAAACATTGATAAAACCACATCCTATAGTCGCATATTGTGCATTCTTCACTGTTAAACCGGATTGAATAAATATAGTTTGTGAATAGTAGAAAACCTGAAAATATATAAAAATTTCGTTAATTAGGTGTTACAAAAAATATTTGTGAAATAAAAAATAGAAATATTTATTCGTATCGACGGGCCTCGTTCATGAGGTCGAGAGTTCGATTCCCGCACGGAACAATCATTTGTATAATGTTTATAATTGTCATAAAAATGTTTGTACTGCGTCTGGGTGTTTCTATGTATTATAAGTATGTATTTACAAAAGAAAATAGTATATGTATTCTATCCGTATTCTGGTACCCATAACACAAGCATATAAGCTTAGCTTAGGACCAGTGGACGTTGTGTGGAATGACTATGAAAATTTATTTATTATTATTATCTCATGTTTATTGTGGGGAATGAGGAACGGGAAAGTGGCTGTAACGTCAGAATAAAATAACGCAATGCACCGTGTGGAAATATAGGTACGTCAAATTATACTACAAACATAAGAAAACTTAACAAAAAAAAACAACAAAAAACATAGAAAATATTAACACAAGAAAACTTCAATATTTTAGTAGAATCAAATTCATAAGATACGAACTACTTAAAAATATTATTTTCAAGCGCTTTTGCCGTTTTTTATTTTTATTTTTTCTAATGGTATATAAAACAGTTTTTATCATAACTTTTTTTTTTATACTAAAAGGGTGACAAACAAGCTTACGGCTCGCCTGATGGTAAGCGATTACCGTAGCCTATGGACGTTTGCAACACCAAAGGTATCACTCGCGCGTTGCCGACCCTCTAGGAACCGTTTTTGAAGAGCCCCATGATATAGTCCTGTGCGAAAACCACGGCAGGACACTCATTCCACAACCTGATTGTACGTGGGATAAAGTTACGCTTGAACCGAACAGTACTTACGGCATTAATTCCACTAGTCTGTTGTCCAGCTTGCATACTGCACGCCAACAACAAAGGCAGTCTCAGTCTCTTGTCTAATAGTACACTCATCATCGTCCAGTTCTTATCCCCACTAAGAGCTGCTCGATCCCCACATCTCACTTCTTCACGTAACAACTCTATATCTTCCATTAACACACTTATGGAAACACCACGTAATCGAGATAACTCTGGAAATAACAAAGTCAAGATAAAATATAAAAATACATAATATAAAAAAGTTGCAGCCGTTTGTCGTTTGTTTGTTTTGTTTGTTAGCCGTGTGTTTGTTTGTGTGTCTATTCCCGAAAAAATACTAACATCTAAACTAGAGTTCAGATTTTCAAAATTTAACTGGTTCTGGACCGGAACCCGTTCTATCTGAACAAGAAATAGGGTGGGAAATAATAGATTACTTGTTATGACAAAAGTCTTACCTTTCAACGC
Source organism: Orgyia antiqua (assembly GCA_916999025.1). NCBI lineage: Eukaryota > Metazoa > Arthropoda > Insecta > Lepidoptera > Erebidae > Orgyia > Orgyia antiqua. The sequence goes on from OU779864.1 coordinate 20,575,749, forward strand.
TTTCTCTTCGTCTCTCTTAACAACATATAAGTACTTAGGGCTCTCAGGCATTATCAATAATACAGGTAAAGTAACAATGACTAGCAATGTATAGGCGGATAACAGGTACGGCCAATCTTGGGGTAGACCTGGAACATATTTCATAAACCATGTTATATATAACATATTTCTAAATACATAAACATATTCAGCGAAAATCCGCCTGACTGTGCCAACTAGTATAATAGGCGCAGTCAGGGGGATTTTAGGACCATACAAGAAATGTCGAATATAGTATCAAAATTTAAAAATCGCTTAAATATGAATCAATTCTGAAGGTCCCTGATTTTTTGTGTTTACATTGTTTCGAAATATGTATTTACATTTCGTTTATTTATTTATTTACTTATCCAACATTGTAAATAAATGGTACATACCCAATAAAAACTCCAATCCCATGACCTGTGCGACCAGTACTCCAAAATTAACTCCCATAGGACACACAGCACCCATAGCCCCAGTTAATCTAGCTGGAGCCAACTCAGTCAGGTACATGGGGACTATGCTGGTGGTTAACCCTGAAATGGAATCATAAATACTATCAGTATTAAGGTATTTCCTGAGAAAAGCTGTAGATATCGAATCTTATGCGCATTAGTCATTGCCAGACTGCCACATTGTGCGAGCTGGAATTCTGGGAGCCGCCGCGTACAAAGTAACAAATGGCCACGGTCACACGGCGGTGCCTAATGTTCCCCCCGTGGAGTCGAGTCCCAGATAAAGGGTCCTACCCTTGTCGGGAAGAAGGAGGGTTAAAAAAACTGTAGCAAACAAAACAATGTAAAAGTAATATTCTTACTTGTTTTTTAACAAGCTACTGAAACATAGAATTTTCTATTGAAACGTAAACTGTTGATAGTTATAATATTTTACAACAATGAGAACACAACAGTCTATCCGTAATCGTAGATTGATTATCGAAAACGACTGTTAGTCATTACACACAACAATGGCGCGCATAATGATAATTTACATATTTTTATAGATCCATAGCAGAAAACACGCATCATTTTAACTCATATTTAAATATGATCAACTCACCAGCAGATAAACCGACCAGTATTCTTCCTAAAATAAGCATTTCCACGGAGTTAGCTTGGTAACTGAACAGAAACAATACACCACCCGCTATCGACAATATATTCGTAACTACTGTTGCCATTTTCCTAAAATGTTAACTTAAAATTAGGAATATTACTTAAACGACACTAATACTGTTTCAGTGTCTATTAAAAATAGGCAGGCAAGCCTTTAGTTTTGTTATGGCAGTAACTACACAAAAAGGCAAAAATGCCACATTACGTACAAGACATTATTGCTATCCAATATTATCTCATAAGAAGACAAAGCCACTATTATGTCACAAGGCAATAATTCCCAAAACCCTTATGAAAACAAAATCACAGGATTGTAAACACCCCGTCAAAAGATGTATTGCAATCTGTCTTATGTCTATCAAGAAAAGGCAAAACACAGATTCCGTACAACGATGACGTCACAACATTTAAAATAATATCTTTATGTATTGTAAAAAAAATTTATTTAATGAATATTTCAATGTCAATAATTATGAACAATCGCAATTGCCAAATGACTGTAATAAGCCAATAACTTTACAACATACTATATAAACCAAAATAATAGGAGTATCTAAAACAAATTATTAGTAATTTGTCATACCTTCCCAATCTGTCGGCGATCATAGCTCCGAGTATAGATCCGGTACATCCTCCCACTATGAATATTGACACGATAGAAGACCATAGCAAGTTCAATCCTGATTCACTTAAAACTATATCGTATCGACTAATAAAACTCTCGTTACAAAATTGTTTTATTACCTGAAATGTATTAAAAATATTGTTAAACTAGCTGTGCCCCGCGGTAAAAGGGACAGAAAATCAGTTCATTTTTTTATATCCCACGGGAAAATTGCATTCTTTCGGGATAAAACGGAGCCCATAATTTTTTCTGATGTCTAGGCTACATTATTGTAAAGTTTCATTAAAATCCATTCAGTGGTTTTTGCGTGAAAGAGTAACAAACATCCATACAAACTTTCACATTAATATTAGTAGGATATATTTAAATCAACGCATAATAATGAATACTGTCAGAAGATAGATGTCACGACTAGTGATGATCTTGTTTCTTTACATCGAACACGGTAAAACCACAATACTTCTTTATTGACATTTCACACAACGTCCTCAGACGATGTACAAATATTTGTGTAACAAGTATTAACATTTCACAAATATCAAATATTGTCCTGTACTGGAATTGAACCAGCTAACTCTTAAGAGCATTAATCCAACAGGAGGTGAGCGATCCTAGCTGAAAACAGTACGAGAACAATGATCATACTCGTTGTTTTCGGACGCTGTCGTCTCTTAGTGAGCGTAAGCCAATTTTGGGCGAGGCGTGCGTGTAACTAACAAAATTATGTTATAGAGTCTGTGTGCATTACCTCAGCACCCCACGTGGCATTTGTAATTTAAGGGTTAAACCCATCCAAAGAGCAACGAAAGGTGTAAAAATTACAATAATGTCACAAAAATTACTCACTGCAGCGGGTGTATTAACAACTCCTATATTATATCCAACTGGCAGTGACGATCCAAATGTTGTAATTATTCCAGCTAGTATCAAGTAAAGGGACCATCCCCCTTTATAGTCATAAGAATTCGTTAGCTGCTGGTGCTCGCTAGTGATCTGAGGAAATAAAACAATGGAATATTTATAATTATATGCAAAGACAAACTACTAATATCTATTTTTGGAAAAACAAAAGAGTTTTAGGTAGAACAAAAAGAGTATAAGGCGCCTTTGGACAAAAAAGAAGGTCAAGTTACGCGGATAAATTATAATAAATGGAAATTTTTGACGATAGTGATTATTATTATTAGTTGATTAGAAATATTTAGAAACCAAGTCGACAATTCATTCTTAAGTATAAATAGTATAATAGCAATCGGACGTAACCACCAGGGGGTGGGCTTGAGAGGTTCAGCTCAAATATTTTCATGTGAGGCCAAAATTTCCTTTCTTCAAGAATTATCAGATGCAGAGATTTTTACTCGGGTGTGGAAGAGGACGCAATATACGATGACATCGACATTATTCAAAGAATACAGATTCATCCAACCCGGTTAACAAAATATTTTCAATAATATTTATTGCATTTAAATATAGCCAATTCATATATAGCACACAATGAAATAGAAATAATATACAGTAAATAACAAATATGTAATAAGCTTAGTTTATATTAATATAAACATCATAAAGCTTTAAACATTAATAATTTAATTCTAAAGTATACATAGTGAATCTTATTTAATTCCTACACAAACAATAACAAAGTCATACTGCACTAGTAGACACTTTATTAGGTTTTAATGTCATTGCACTCACGGAAATAGGTGGTCTTTGGTATCAGAGTTTCTCAAAGTGTGATATACGCACCACTTGGGCCACTTGGGGTCAAGCACGGATCGATTGTGGTGGATACGGGGGGGCATGCCCAAAATTATAACTCAGTTTATTGGTGGCATCCAAGAACTCCGCCGTATTCCAACGCATACATATAATATTTTCAATGAAAAGGGAATAGCCACGGAATAGGAAAGTTAACAAAATCCATAACAGTGATGAGACTAGAACACGATAGGTACGTGAAATTTCCTCAACCAAAAGATGGGTACATATCCCCATAACAGTCAAAGGAAATTAATAGAGCCAATCTGTGACCACGATTTGGACAACAATCGACGGGCTTCGTGGTGGAGTGGTTTATGTAATGGACTGCCGATCACGAGGTCGCGGGTTCGATTCCCGCTTGGGACAATCATTTGTGTGATATCCATAAATGTCATAGAAATGTTTGTACTGCGTCTGGGTGTTTTCTATGTATTATAAGTATGTGTTTTACAAAAAGAAAAGTAGTTTTTATAGTACATATATCCGTATTCTAGTACCCATAACACAAGCATATAAGCTTAGCTTGGGACCAGAGGACGTTGTGTGAAAAGTCCGTGGATATAAAAATATAAACTACAAAAACGTCGATGTTAAATTAATAAAGAGAAGAAAGAAAAATTAATCGTCGTCAATTCTAAAATTCTATTAAGTATTCTACATACTATAACTTTGAGAAACCCTGATACAGATTATTTATCATTTCATATCTCCGATTTCTGTTTACTCATCATTATATCTATTAGACTACAATATTAGATAACAAAAATCTTTAAACAATGTCTGAAACATCACTTGTTGCATGTTTACAAAGTTACGGAACAAAAGCAGTATTTAATTTATTTTGTGCCAATGTTCTATAAATAATATAATACTACAAATTCTTACACAAATTATATTGTTTTTAATTTTCGATTCTCACGTAATTTGTATGCGAAATCATCAGCCTACGATCAAAAGTAGGGGCGAGTTGAGTAATTAATTTCTTAGATCGATCGGCTATTTGCAGTGGGCGATAATGTTCAGGGCAAAGCTACCATTCTGGCCAGCCAGTTGTAAATAATTGTAAGATGATATATGATGCATGTGAAGTTAGTTAGAAAACTTTGTAACATTTTTCACTACTGCTTCGTTCTTATTGGCCGCAGCGTGATGTTATATAGCCTATAGCCTTCCTCTATATATCTACTATCCAATACAAAAAGAATTTTTAAATTCGAACCAGGGCCCCGAGTCCGGTATCACAATGGTGTCTCAATGGCGTCACAATGACACATTATAACCTCAAAAAATTAACAATAGACTACCAAAATTGAGAAAATTCGCCACTAAGCAATCAGTTATTGCATTCTTTTGCAATAACACTAAATAACTAATTGTTTAGTGGCGAATTTTATAAATTTTGGTAGTCTGTGGTCTATTGTTAATTCTTTGAAGTTATAATGTGTCATTGTGACACCATTGAAATACGAGACTTGGGGCCCTGTAGTTCCTAAGATTAGCGCATTCAAACAAACAAACTCTTTAGCTTTTTAATATTAATATAGATTACATGGGCATAATTGCGTAAAATAAGAAGGTTTACACAACTTTATGTACGAGTATGTGCGTTTAACATTTTTTATTTTGTGTTTTCACATGTACAATAACAATAAACATTAATATTATACAACGAATGAGAATACTCGACAGGTAAACATGGTCCACTTTGACAATGTTAAGATGTTTACTTGAAAGAAAATGTAATGTGTAAAGTTTTAAAATAGATAATATTTATACTTTATATACCTAATGCAAACCAACCGTGAAGGCATGCCAAGGCCTCAAATGAATTTAATGAGTTTTACGCCAGACTACACTATCCTTACCTAATCCTTGAAACTATTAGAAATAATTACTTCAATTTTATTGCTTTAATATAGTACTGACTGGGCATGAGAATTTAAACTGCAGTCTTAAAATATGAGAAGTGTATTCATTTAATTACGCTTTTTATCAGCTTTATTATTTAATAGATGGTGCCCACGCTTTTTAACACGCTTATATTAATCGGTACGTATCTATCAATGTATTAATCTATGTAACGGAATCTTTAAAAGTTATTTTCACCCACTTGCAGTAGTCGGATTGATCTGAAATTTTGCACACATTAAGAACCGATGACAATGTAATAGTTAATAAAATTGGTCAAGTGCGAGTCGGACTCGCGCACGAAGGGTTCCGTACCATTATCTATGCAACATAAGGCAACGTTATTAGTATCGAGCAAGAAACGGTAAAAAAATCATGTTTGTTGTATGGGAGCCCCCCTTAAATATTTATTTTATTTTATTTTTAGTATTTGTTGTTATAGCGGCAATAGAAATACATCATCTGTGAAAATTTCAACTGTCTAGCTATCACCGTTCTTGAGATACAGCCTGGTGACAGACGGACGGACGGACGGACGGACGGACAGCGAAGTCTCAGTAATAGGGTCCCGTTTTACCCTTTGGGTACGGAACCCTAAAAACAAAATATTCAGGATTTTCAAGCGTGTTTTTTAGTTTTTGAACTAAGTAGATTATATAAGTTCGGTATGTATCTATTAATGTATTAATCTATGTAACGGAATCTTTCAACGCGATTTTCACCCACTTGCAATAGTCCGATTGATTTGAAATTTTGCAAACATATCAAGGACCGATGACAATGCAATTATTTATAAAGATATTCAGGATTTTCAAGCGTGTTTTTAGTTTTTGAAGTAAGCAAATTATTGCAACATTTGTCATTTATGCTTCGGTCCTATTGGCGACCAATAGGAGCATGGTGTTATATAACCTTCCTCGATAAATGTAATCAAATCGGACCAGTGCAGCGGTGGTTCCTGAGATTAGCGCGTTCAAACAAACTTATATAACTAATATTACTTACTTACATAACTTAATATTAGTATAGATATTTTCACACATAGTCTTATAGTCCTAAGCTAAGCTGTTTGTCTTATGCGATTGGTGGATTACTACTAGTACCAAAATACGGATATATGCACTACAAATACAAAGAAAACGCTCAGATGCAGTAGAATAAATATTAATCATTATCATCCTCCTGCCCTTATCCCATTCTTTGGGGTCGGCGCAACATGTCTTTTTCTTCCACAGTCTTCTATTAGCCGTCATTTCTGTGTCAACTCCTCTTTCACACAGTCCATCCATCTTTTCTTAGGTCTTCCTCTAGACTTTTTTCCTTCCACATTTATACTCAGAACTCTCCTAACGACATTACTTTCCTCTCGTCTCATAACATGCCCATACCAGGACATCCGCTCGTTCTTCAATTTTTCAGTCACTGGCATCACTTTCAGACTTCCTCTAATATATTCATTCCTTATTTTATCCATTCGCGTGACGCTACACATCCATCTCAACATTCGCATCTCCGCAAGTTAAGTCAGGCATCATAAATCTTCATGTCGACCTCGCAAACTGGAGGAAGTGAGAGGTTTTTGAGGAAATTACAAACGAATAAGTGAAATCTTCTCTATGATATTAGAGCCTAATTTACTTTTAAATATTCGATATAAATAGTCGGTATTACTTTTTAAATAAGACCGTGACTGTGATTACTTGATTAGAGTCAACATCCACAAATATGATACGCAATGCGTAGTTACAAACCTTTGGATATCCCAAGGAAAAGTTATCAAATGCGTTTTTTGGACTGTTCTATAAATAAATCTAGTCTCTCTAGACTCTAGACTATTTATGACTTAATACGGCCTTCTATCAAGTCAGGTTTACAACTGCATCAATATAATCCATTCATATAAACCTTATGTAAATGGTATTGGTAGGTTCCATTCATATAAACCTTATGTAAATGGTATTGGTAGGTACCTACAGGCAAGGAATTGGAACACAGATGGTTTGGAGGGTGCTTTCCATTCAAATGGCTGTATAGTCAACCGAGAGTCTTGTCTTCGAAATATAGTTAAGAGGGTACTGTACTCCTCATTTAGGTATTTGCCTTAGGTATTGCTATCCCCATTTCCGAGCGCCGCGCTGAAAGGGACAAATATAGATGGAGCGGATTTTACCTATAAATTCTTTGAAAAAAGACGTTTCGTACTTCCGATTTTTTTCGCGAAAGTTAAACCGATTTTAGTTTTTGCGTTATATTATAGATAAAGAGTATATCTATGCTACTATCACTTTCTTTTGTGGTAAAACTTTAGCAAATTTGTGTGATAGACGCTGCAACTTTATCTAAAGAAAACCGAAAAAGTGGGTTTTTCGGATCGTCATATTTCTTTTAGTTATTATGTTTTGAAAAAAAAAAGTGATAGAAGCATAGATATACTCTTTATCTATAATATAACGCTAAAACTATTAAAATCGGTTCAACTTTCGCGAAGAAAAAACGGAAGTACGATACCCATACTTTTGTATGGAGCATAATTTGGTATCGTGCCGTCTTAAGTAGTTCTTGTAAATTCACTTTTAGAAGTTTGAAATGTAGAGTCGGATTTTGTCTAGTAAGTAGTTTGTTGTGTGAATTGTTAGAGATACAATACATTCGTTATTACGTATTGATATTTCTTAACTACATATCATGAAGCGAAAATTAACAGTGCAAATTTTCTGTTCTCGTCAATCAAGTACGTATTTACCAAGTAATTTCAGAATTCGGCTCCACATTAAATGTGTGATCTAATTTTTTATAGCAAAATCTGATTGGTCTCAATTTTTGATCATTGGATTAAAAGTTTGTTATAGTGTTATACATAACCACAGTATTAAGTAGAGTTATGGGGGATGTAAAAACCCAAATATGTAAAATATATTGCATTTCACGGGTGCTCTATACGTATAAAACCACGTAAGACAAAATTTTTAATGATGCTTATAGATTTACCTAGTAAAGATGTATATTTTTACAAATACAATAATGGAACATGCTTTTTTTGCTATGAATTAACATCTAAACGATTTCCCATTTACCTAGCAAATTAACTTGTGACGCTCGAAAAAAAAAGATACATAAATTACAAAATTATCTCTCACAAACCTGTTTTTATGTCTATTTTACTATATTTTTTCGTATATTCTGCTGGTGTTCTTGTAGAAAATGTATGTAGCATTTGCCAAACAAAACCTACGAGAGGTACAAAGCATAAACTGTACGCCTTTCACGAAAAATGATTGCACAAAGAAAACGTTTTCTTTTTCTCAAATTAAAACCACTTTTACGAATTTAGACAATACAAAATATTCGAGATATTTTATAAACATGTAGTGTCTTAATTCGTAAGTGTTTTTTTAAGTGAATGAGTCGCGCATGTGTGCATACCTATTCACAATAAAAGTCATATTTTAAAACAGGTTTTTTTACTCAGTGCTTCAATATTTTTTTTGTTTTTTTTTTTGTATTATGTATTGCTTCAATTTGACTAGAGGTAAACTAAATAGAATCAGAAGCAATTAACGAAATACAAACTACGTTTATTAAAATTTTGTTTTCAATTCAACAATAATATCGATGTGTTTACTTACAACTGCCTTTACACGGCGTAAACAATACCAATAAGTAATTCATGTACACAATACTTTGCAACACACAACAACAAGGACAAAAAACTATAACATTACCAGAGCATAAACATTCCCGGAGATACACAGCACACATTAGTTTCACTATTATTAGAGGAAAGTAGGAACATACAAAAAAGAAATAAGAAAAACGTTAGTTAAAAAAAATAAGTTTACCAATTCAAACAAATCTTATAAAAATAGACTTTATTTTACCACAAAAGCAACTACAAACTAGTAATAACTAAGTGAAAGTAACTTACAAACCAACCAATTATCTTTCTCATATTGATGTCTCACAAACACTTAAAAAACTTTTTAATTTAAACACTTAATACTGCACAGAGTCACAATTGCATTTTTCATATCAACACACGCAGGAAGAAGATCGCATATAGCAAATATTGGCCAATACCAATCGCACAGCCAACCGTCCAACACGAAGTATGTCAGCAGAATAGACGCGCTACCGTGGCATGCCGTCGCTTTAAAAACTGGTCAAGGAAATATTGTACACATTGTATTTTATTTAGAACGTTTTCTTTTAAATATAGAACCTTTTTCAAAATTGGCAAAAAGAAAAACAAAAAGTATTTATTCTCTATACTATAGCACATATAGTCAAAAGGGGAGTATAATTTTTTAAAATAGAGCTTTGTAAATACTTTAAAAGAGTATACGGCGCTGTATTCTTCCAAATATTTGCTAGATAGATAATTAATATAAATAAGTATAACCAAATACTCTATATACTAGTGTCTTTCATTTTAGTTTAGTTTTTGACGTATGAGTATTGGGGTCATCTGAACAAGCACTTTTCACTCGATTTGCTCATCTCTTACATACCCCCATTACATGCCATTATCTGATAAGAGCGAATTAAACTCGTACATTTCCGGTTCCGTGCCTATTAGATCGAAAAATATAATTAGGTGCAACCAAATAAACCGTTAAGTTTAAACCAATTTAAAAACTGAATTTCGAAGTTGAAATAATCGCCTACATTTCAGCTACTTCAAAAGTTGGAATCAGTATATTTTGTTTTTATATGATGTCATAACAAACTACAAGTTTTTGGATTTTTCTCTATATCCGCACATTCCGCACTATGTAGGCTGGTCCATGCTAAATTTTAAGCCTTGCTGTAAAAAATACAATCAACCTTTTAGATCTTATTGATTTGATTTAGAAGATATGCCGAATTACGGTCATTTTTGACTGACTTCATTTTAGTATACTTACGTAACCTAAATTAAAGTCAGTCAAAAAGGGGTAGATCTAAAAAGTTGATTGTATTTTTTGCAGCAAGGAAATGCGTAGATTTACATTTCGTATGAATTTCAAGTTGCTACTTTCAGCCGTTGCAGAGTTAAAAAAGTTTGACAGACAGACAGACAAACGGACACCGAAGTGAAACTTTAAGGGTTTCTTTGTTGTACGAAACCCTAAAAAATACACCCGAAATATATTTTTTATCACCTTCAAAACCGCTTATAATATTTTGCACACGTATCAAGGCATGGTGACAAAGCTATATTTTTTGAAAATGGAATACCTATTGGAAACAGTAGTAAGATTAATATTTTTCAAACTCAGTGTTAAGTGTTATTTTACTGTCTATCATTTCATTTATTTCTTAACTGAATTTATTTTAAAGTTCTATTCGTCAGAGTTCCTTTCTAAAGCGGAGTTCGCAGCCAATATGTATGCAACTATTCTATTATTATCAAAGATCATCATATTCGGGCTTAATAATTTAAGGATTCGAAATTCGTGTGGTGAAATCCTTAGTTATCAGTTTAAATAAGTTTTATAAAATGGATACATAAGTAAATTGTTTAAATAGACATAATAGTATGTATAACATATTATGTATAGCAAGAGTGGCCAACAAGTCGATCGCGATCGACCGGTCGATCGCACGATCAATTTTGGTCGATCACTCGCAAGTTCCATTCCCTTAGACAAAGTATTTTAACCCAATAAATAAATATTCATGTATGTTGCTGGAACTTGCAAGAGTGCACGGCGGTATAAAAGCACATTGCATAAACGTCCACCTTCTTACCTAAGAAATAGATCTTATGTGCACAAAAGTTGCCCACACCTGACATATAGCACTCTCATCGAACTTCCTATTAGTGACTTTTTTATGATCTCCCAAATAAATTGAAATTTAATATGTATATAACGACACACATATTAAATACTCTTTATTAATAGTTTATTTATTCTATACTAATATTTTAAAGCTGAAGCGTTTGTTTGTTTGTTCGTTTGAACGCGCTAATCTCAGGAACTACTGGACCGATTGAAAAAATTCTTTCGGTGTTAGATAGTACATTTATCGAGGAAGGCTATAGGGTATATAACATGACGATGCGATAAATAGGAGAGAAGCAATTGTGAAAAATGTTGCAAATACAGGAAAAAAGTTCTAAAGTCTACGCGTACGGAGTCGAGGGCCATAGCTAGTATAACATTTCTCGAATGTGTAATTCTTCACACGGTCTACTAATTTAGCCATCAGACAAGATTATGTTCATGTATGCATCACACCACTTTCTCAAAACATACTTATCATATTTAATCATACGCAAAGCAAGGTAGAGTCCGTAGACAAATTATGGGATAAAACTCTCAAAAAGTTCGAATTATTAAAACATTTGAACTAACAATTGCTTTTATAATTACTGCCTAGTCTTTGGGCTTTAGCGTAATAATCCCTGGGTTTTATTCCAATGTATGTATACTAATAATATAAAGCTGGAGAGTGTGTTTGTTTGAACACGCTAATCTCAGGAACTACTGGGTCGAATTGCAAAGTAATTTTTGTGTTGGGTAGTCCATTTATCGAGGAAGGCTTTAGTTTATATAACATTACGCTGCGACCAACAGGAGCAAAGCATCAGTGAAAAATGTTGAAAACACGGAAAATAATTTCTAAATTCCACGCATATAAAATCGCGGGCAATATTTAGTAAGTTATACAGCCGAAAATTTTCAATAAAATCGAACCATTAGTTTTTGCGTGAAAGAGTAACAAACATACATCTATCAACACATTCTTATCAACTTTCACGTAAGATCTATATCAAAAATTATATAAGGGATAAACTATTCGTTCTATCACTTGATTAGATAGCGATAATCCAGTTTAATCTACAAGAATATACAGGGTAACTTTGCAAGGTGTTGCCAAATTTTTAGGAGCGACTCTGAATCAGTAACTTAATCGATTTAAGTAAAGAACATCAAAAAAAATTTTTTCATTTTAATTAATCCTATCCGCTGTTTAAAAATAGTACGCGTGGATAATTTACTTCATTCATAGAAAAATACGCACGCACGTCACGATAGTTTCGCAAAAGTTAAACTGTAAGTGTAGTAGTGATTATGGTGTGCGAAAATAAGCCTTATGCTTAACAACATAAGGTTCGGGCGCCCGCGCAAGCAAGGGTTAGCGGGAAGCGTAGGCCGACAAATGGAGGGGGAGTGTTTATTGAAGGGTCATTGACCGGTGGCGTGTTGATGAAATTGCACCGTATGTCCACTGCATAAGAACTTGTTGGCGCGCTTGTCGTTATGTGGTCTGCATAAGGTCGTTTGTGGCTCTGGTCTCTGATGAATGACAACGCACGCGGTGTCTCTTTGTTGAGTTACTTTTAAGGACATTTTAAATAGTTTTTTTTTGAAAAATACTACGTTTACAAATAGTTACTACAAAGACGTATTTTAGTATTGTTCTATAGAGCTTATTTAAAAAATTTGGCAACACCTTGCAAAGTCTATATGCGAGAATTTTGGAACTTAGTACGACATCTACAAGTGGTCTTCCAAGTATTGATATCAAAGATATCCCCTATATCGCATTTAATATTGACAGTAAGTAGCTTTATCGATATGTCAAGAATCAAGATGATACTGGGAACAATATAAAAACAGACGAAGTACAATATTATTTGCGGACGCCCATTACATACATACATACATGCCCCTTCGTTTATTATTATTTTATCATTGTTTATTGAATTTAATTTTATGTTTATTTACAATAATTATAAATGTTACAAAATAATAATTAGGCAAACATAAATACCGGTACGAGTTGCACTCGCACACGAAGGGTTCCGACCGCAAATAACGTGTTAAGGGCAGGAAAATGATGATGATTGAGTATTTGTTGACTTACCATCAACTGCTATAAGCTGTAAAATTTTCAGCTCTCTAGCTGTCACCGGTCCAGCGATACAAACTGGTGACAGACAGGCGGAAAGCGAAATCTCATTAACAGGGATAACAGTCTCCCGTTTTACTTTTTGGCACGGAACCCAAAAAGCCATATTTTTATTTGCATAAATAGACAAAGTGCTAATTTGTATTTGTACTAGCTGTTGCTTGCGCTGTGACGTCGTACGCATGAAATTTTGAAAAAAAAAATCACGTTTTTGTAATATTTTTCACTGATGCTTCGCTCTTGTTGGCCGCAGGGTGTTGTTATATAGCCTAAGCCTAAAGCCTTCTCCGATAGATGTACTATCCAACTTCTTCTTCTTCTCCAGCCCATTTACGTCCCAATGTTAGGCCCGTCTCCACTTTGCGAGGGATCATGGTCAACTGTGCGTAGTAGTAGTAGTACGTAGGCGTATTGGCACAGGTTTAATTTTTGAGTTTTCCGTCTCTCACAGAAGATGTTGCTTAGCTGACTATGCGATATCCCTTAGCTGACTTTTACAGCACCCTTGGGAGTAGATGGGGTAAATGGGATGGGATTAAGAATACACTTGTATTCTTAATCCGTCACCACACGGAGGATCTACTATCCAACGTATATATGTATAGATGTATTATAGATGTGTGCAAATTAACTGTATTGTCTATTGTATGTTACAAATTAATATTATATGCGTATTATTGCGTATGCTATATGCGTATCTATGCGCAACGCATATTTATGATTACAATAGCATAGTACAGTTACACAATAAGTAATGAATACATTTCATTTCCTTGGCTAAAATAATTAAAATACTGAGAGCCATAACGTTTCTAATCTTTACGTCAATAACGCAACACTAGGTAAACACGTCTAATCTCGTTTGTCATAAACAGCTATAGTAATTTTATTACTGTTATGATAAAAACTATAAAGTTTATCAATGCATATAGATAATCGATTGGCGTAGCGATTACCTTCCGAGGGGGGCTGACTGCCTAGAAGTAATTACTTTAAATGCATTGTAATCAAAAGAATCTATTAATTAATTAAAGATTAAGAAATGAAGTTATTAAAGAACGTTGCGGTCTGAAAGAAGATGTAGTGACTAAGGTGGCGAAAACTATGCTTAGGTGGTTTGGTCATGTGGAGAGGATGGTTGAGAGACGATTAACGAAATGTATATACACGGCGGAGCTAAGTGGAAATACTGGGAGAAGACGCCCGAGAAAAATATACTCCGATGTCATCGCCGGAATACTCCAAAAGGGGCAAATGCGTAGCACTTACAATCGTCGGGCATGTATGACCAGATGTATGAGTGTTGATAAAGCCAAGGAAGTATGTTTGGACCGTAGCAGATGGCGTTCTATAGTCTCTGCCTACCCTCATGGGAGAAAGGCGAGATGTTATGATGATGATGATTATTGTAATCAAAAATCTTAAAAGTGTGAAATAACCATTTTACGCCTTCGTTATTTATTACACTGTAATAATTATATAATTTCAAATAGCCGATTTTATTGAATAAAGCGCAAAGCACAATATTATTATGTATTTGCATAATTTGAAAATGTATGTGGGTTTTAATTTTAATTTTTTATTAAGCTTTAACTTTCATCTAACTTTGAATGCACTCTTAGATATAGAGCTTATTAATACACTGTTAGGTATTGGCCTTCTCCACTTCGAAAGGGGTTTTCGTCTATTATGACGCGCTGACCAGGCTTGATTACATAGAGTTTAGTTTCGAGTTTCCCGTTTCTCATAGTTGATGTTAATTGCTTATAATATAAAACTAATATCCAAAGGCGTATTTTGAAAATTAGCGCCCCAGGCCTTTGATTTAACGCCCCGGGCTAATTTTATTAGCCGCTCTATAAATTAACAGATATAGAGCATAATTTTAAACTTGCAGGCTTTCGCCGCCCTTCTGAGGCTGGCCGCCCCGGGCCATGGCCCCCATGGCCCTAGGGTAAATACGCCTCTGCTAATATCACTTAACTGGCTGTTACGGCACTCTGAGGCATGTAATAGGCTATTTGACAAGATTTTAAAATTCATTTTATATTATTTAGTAGAGGATAAGGAACCCATTTAAAGTATTTTTTTTTAATTCTGGTACATATTTGCTGAAAAATATCAAATTAAAAATGCAATATTTAAATAGCGCGCCAAAACGCTACTTTGACAATATGGCGCTGCAGTAGGGTCGGTGACGTCACCTGCCTTTATTGTGTTTTGTGGCACTCAACATTCACATACATTTGATGTAAACAAAAACAAAAGTGCGATTGTATTAACATATTATCAGTGATTTATGTAACAAAATGGTTTACAAATGGTGCGCAGTACCAAAATGTACAAATACTTCTATTAAAACGCCCGAAAAACTATTTGTAAGTGTTCCAAAGAATGTCGAAGTGCGCCGAAAGTGGTTAAAACTTTCTCGGAGGGATCACAATGAAATAGCGGATAGTACGAATATTTTCTTCCGTGAAGACCATTTCGATGTAAGTCAACATAATATTTTTTAGTGATTTATTACACAGAATGTAAATCTTTTGTTATTGATCTATTATCTCTAATGTTTTTAACAGAATGTCTCTAGCAACTCGTTTCGAATATTTCCCCTAGTTTCTATAGTTTTAGTAAAAAATTGTAGCTGTTGTTGTTTCACTTTCATATGATATAATTTAAGTAAAAAACGTAAACAACGCAAACGTAGTCCATCCAAAGGTTGTCTGGAAGAGATCGCAGCATGTGATAAGACCGCCTATTGTACTATATTATTGTTAACATAGAATAAGCTACTGTAATGTAAAATGGTGTACAATAAAGAGTAATCTAATCTAATCTCTAATCTAAAGTCATAATAAACTCACTTTGCTGTTTTCACATTTTTTAGCTCCGAAGCATAAAAATCGGTATTATTTTTAAAAAATAATCCGACCATTATAGCGTCAACTTGGGGCAGGTTTCTGCTGTCTGCTTTTACAAAATCGTTGTCCATGGTTGTCCAGAATTTGTAAATTATTGCAAATACAATGGTTTCGTTATAAAAATATTCATAAAACAGTCTCGAAAGCTAGTATCACAAATACTCAAGTAGACGCAAGTAAACAAACTGTGCAAAGCAAACGATGTTTACATGCAGGTGACGTCATCATAAACCCGACCAATCAGGAGCGTTTTGTGTCACGTGACAAATGTATAATAAATATCATGTTTTAATACGGATTTTTACTTAAATAAATTATTATTTTAAACTTACGATAATAAATAACCATTTTTAAACTCATAATCTATACGGATAACAGTAATTGACACTTTATTTTTCACATTGTCAAATAGCCTATTGGGGTGAAAGAGATATAACATGCAAATTATTATTACTAAACAAATATAGCAAGCATGTATGATACATGGTAAGTAAAAAAGGATACAGATGAGACAGACAGTAGGTGAGAACATAGTTAGTCCGGACAGGAATGTGATGAACTGGATTATAATGAGCGTCAGAGATGAACTGAAGCCGACCACCAACCTGCAAACATGCACACACATGCAACAAACTATCTTATTACGAATGATACAATTACATTCACATGTGATTGGAATGAGTCAGCTAAGGTAACAATTAAGTAATAAATAAGGTCTGGTTAGAGACACGGAAATATACGGAAATAAATAAAATAAAAAAATATTCATGGACATTCGTAGTTTTGCAGCAAGTAACTACATATCTTTACTCATAACAAAACAAAGTCGTTATTTTTATACTAGCTGTTGCCCGCCACTCCGCCCATTTAGAAAATTTTACCTATTTTTGCAACATTTTCCACTACTGCTTCGCTTCTACTGGTCGTAGCGTGATGTTAAATAGCTATCTAAAACTGAAAGAATTTTTCAAATCGGCCCAGTGGTTTCTGAGATTAGCGCGTTCAAACAAACAAACATTTCACCTTTATAATATTAGTATAGATGTATGTCCCTATATGAGTTTATATCTTCAAAAGCAGGCAGCGGATTTACATGCAGTTTCTTTTAATAGACATAGTGGTTCCAAAGGATGGCTTTTTGTATAATTTGTAAAGGTTTGATTTCTAAATTCCATTCGTAGGTACAAAGTTGCGGGTTGTAGCTAGTATAAATTAAATAAAAAATAAATGAGGGTAAAACGGCGGGCAACAGCTTGTTATTTACCAAGGAATGTTTGTCATCAAATATCAATTACGTATGCATATTAGTAGCAGATGCAAACCTTGCACCATTACTTCAAATGGGTCATGTTACTACAAATGTATTGTCATAAATGCTTGTTTGTATAAATAGATCACAAAAAGATTAGATGAATCATAAGTAAATAAGCAATATATAAATATGCAATAATAATGATATTTCACATATACATACTTTGATAGCTTTACGCACAACTGACTGTTAAATAATTGAAATGAGTCTGTACCTAATTATATAAGTCAGATAAAAGATATCTAGCAATAACTTGAGTGTTATGAAATTGCAGAAGAAAGCAGTGAACGAAAGATAGGCAAGTTACATTTAGAAAAATAGATATGATATTTTCTAACACTTGCGCGACTCATCTGTTTAAATAAAACTACTTTTACTCTATAATAATTAAAACTTTAGTCTATGATAAAATTATGTATGTTTCACCTTTCAAATTAAAAATTTTCTTTATATTGTTACAATTTGTTAATGTATTTTAGAAACTAAAATAATGTTATTGATTTTATGTAGTCTGAGCACAATGTAATATGATATAGTTTATAGTAAAAGTCTATCTTTATGGTCAATGTAAAATTAAAATCGAATGTGGGTAAACCCTGTAATAACTGATCGTAGAAAACACATTACAGCTCAGTCTCACCCGTGACCATGGTGACTGCAAAGTCTCCGAAACGTCGGGCCAAGATTTAAAACAAATATACGCGTCTAAATCCGTAAAAAGTAGTTTTATTTAAAATAGAAATGCTGAAACTAAGTTTATTTATGCAAGCAAGCAACACAATAAGACAATCCAGGCTGTACGTTGCAAAACTATTATTAAATTATTGTATAATAGTCAAAAACTATTGACTGACAGAAAATAAATTACTTCAGTTTCCAATAACCCATCTACGGTTAAGGATATTATGTATCCGTCGATAATAATTGCTATCTCTCAATAACTCATTGTGGTGTGGTGGCGACGTGTGGTGACGGATTAAGAATACAAGTGTCACCACCCCATCTCCTCCCAAGGGTGCTGTAAAAGTCAGCTAAGCGATATTGCACACAGATAACATTCTGTGAGAGACGGAAAACTCGAAAATAAACCGTGTGCCAACACGTGTGGTCAACGCGGCAAAGTAGACCATAAATCCTCCCAAAGTGGAGGAGGCCCGTGCCCAACAGTAGGACGTAAATGTGTTGGAGAAGAATAACTCATTGAAAAGCAAGTATTCTAAATATTGTATTCTCGTACAAAAATGACATCAAAAATTTATTTGTTATTATTGCGAAGTTATGTCATACGCTGATAAAAAATATCAAACCGCAGTAACCCCTACCCAGGCTATCGGCAAAACGAGCTTTATAATTAAAACTTATTAATTTAATCAGTTTATTTTTAAAGTAGGTACCTATTCGCTATAAAATATCAATCGTTATCATATTTTAGTTTTCATAATTTACATAATAGCAAAGATTAAAATGTTATGTTAAAACTATCAACAATGTTTATCAGTAAAATTAATTTTAAGCAAATTATGGTCCGTAATCAAATACTTAATGATAAATGATTTAAACGATACATACGGTTTTTATTATGCTTAAAATTCGTAAGTTATTATTTTTGCGCCATACACATACATAGTATGCAAGTACAATACCGTAAGGTTCCGTACCGAAAGGGTAAAAACGGGACCCTATTACTGAGACTTCGCTGTCCGTCCGTCCGTCCGTCCGTCCGTCTGTCACCAGACTGTATCTCAAGAACGATGATAGCTAGACAGTTGAAATTTTCACAGATGATGTATTTCTATTGCCGCTATAACAACAAATACTAAAAATAAAATAAAATATATATTTAAGGGGGGCTCCCATACAACAAACATGATTTTTTTACCGTTTCTTGCTCGATACTAATAACGTTGCCTTATGTTGCATAGATAATGGTACGGAACCCTTCGTGCGCGAGTCCGACTCGCACTTGACCAATTATTTTGTACTAATATTTACATGCATTTCAGACTTCACAAAAAGATTTTATTATATACATTTAAAATCTTACATCAGTTTTCGAAAATTTAGAAAACATAATACTCAAAATATTGAATTTTCACGCATATCAGAAAACAAGAAACTCTCCAAAGCTTTTTTATGCGTTATAAAACAGAATTCACAAAAAAAAAAAATTCGAACATTATAACAGAAAACAGTATGCTCAAAAACGTAATTTTCACACATAGAAAACAGAGTTAAAAAAAAACATTTTGAGTCATATTATGGGCCCTTAAAAAAGGCTCCTCAAAAAATGGAAATTACACACATAGTATTGAAAATAGATTCCTCACGAGAATTTTCACAAATAACTACATATTTAAAAGAAGCAGACTAGAGAATGAAATTTTCAAGCACAAACTGAAAACTCAGAAAACACGTGTAAGTACATACTTAAAAACAGACTCCACAACAGGGGATTTTACAAGCAAATTAGAAAACAGACTAATCAAATTAAAAAAGTAAGTTTCCACATAGTTTTAAACACAGATTTCTCGATAAAACTAATAATAAATCTGTGTTTACTTACCGACTATAAATATTCTGAACTTTAAACATACATGTAAAATTTTGCACTTAAAAAATCCTAGGCACATTTAAATTACTTATTGAGAGAATTTTATTTTCATTTCGAGAACAATTACGATCAGAAACACATACTCCAGCCAGAAACTTTTTTTCAAATAATAAAAAGAAAATAAACAACAGCAAACCGCCTTTTTAACCACATTTCTTACACATATTTAAGGTTATTTAAACAAACCGCGCCAAACAAAAAAGTAAATAATCAATTTTGGAATCTAACCTTTTTTTCGCCGTGTTCCCGAATCATCATTAAGGTTATGCGCCACACTAGTTACACGCTAGACAAACTAACCATGAATGAGACGATATCAAGCTGTATGGTGTGATACAACCGACCGCATGCAAAATGGGACCTTGAACTCGCTAACGGTACAAAGTTGTGAGACATCGCATACTATTACTTAACATGAGTTATGCGACTATGTATTATTTTATACACTTACTTGAAGGATAGATGGAGTTTACTATGGGTTATAATATAACTTATAAGATGCATTTAGAAAAGAAAAGTAATTTACGTAGTCTATCCGTATTCTGGTACACATAACACAAACATACAAGCCTCGCTTGCGACTCGTTGTGTGTAATATCCATGGATGTTTATTTATTATCTCATTTTTCTTTCAAAATAAAAGGATAAAATTATAACAATTGTAATAATTATTACATATAACTTTATAATATGTAGCTCTATTATATCATAAGACAGTATTTACGAATCAGTCACGATTTGATCTCAAAACTTGATTTAATCTATTTTAATTTTGGCGATCGTAAGTTAACAAACTTGACGAAAAGGAACTTGTTTTCTTTATCAGAACTAGCTCTACATGTTTAAAATAAAAGAGATATTTATGGGAAAATAACCGGAATTTTGATTAGTGCTTATAAAAAAGCATTTAAATAAATATTTATAGACATTTCACACAACGTCCTTTGGTCCCAAGCTAAGCATTAATGTTTATGTTATGGGTACCAGAATACGGATGTATGTAATACATATATACAAAGGCGTATTTCAAAAATTAGCGCCCCGGGGGGCATTTGATTTGACGCCCCGGGCCAATTTAATTAGCCGCCCTATAAATTAATAGAGATTTTAAACCTGAAGGTTTTCCCCGCCTTTCTCAGGCTGGCCGCCCCGGGCCATTTCCCCTCTGACCCTAGGATAAATACGCCTTTGCGTATATACTAGACTTGCTAAACTCGATATAGGTTGTACAAAGCAGAATATTTTTCTGCGACGTAATTCAGCTATCTATGTTATAAAATAAAATATTTTAATGACGTTTTATTGGGTCATGTCGCTGATAAATAAAATAACGTAGTTATTAAGATAAGACACAGTATTTTGGCAAACTTCGATATGTTTATGCTAAATTAAATAACAGTGTATTATATACTCATTATTTATATTATTTTTTTTAAGAATCGCGTGTAATAAATTTATATTATGTAGCTGATTGTTCAATTTAAAGGCCTATTATTATCCGTAACTAGCTGGCCCGGCAAACGTTGTTTTGCCATACCAAAAAAAAAGTAAAAAAATTAAATTTAAAAAAAAATGAACTATAAACCTCACGGAGCCCGAGACCTTTCCAACGAATGCAAAACCGTGGAAATCGGTCCGTGCGTTCTGGAGTTATAGCGTCAGGAAGGAAAACCCGACTTATTTTTATATAGTAGATAAATATAAAAATAATAGACGGGCTTCGTTGTGGAGTGGTTTATGTAATGGACTGCCGATCACGAGGTCTCGGGTTCGATTCCCGGTCAGAACAATCATTTGTGTGATATCCATAAATGTCATACAAATGTTTGTACTGCGTCTGGGTGTTTACTACTATGTATTATAAGTATGTATGTATTACAAAAGAAAAGTAGTTTATGTATTATATCCGTATTCTGGTACCCATAACACAAGCATTTAAGCTTAGCTTTGGACCAGAGGACGTTGTGTGAAATGTCCATGAATATTTATTAAAAAAAAAAGATGGATTGATGGAGTGTCAAGATAAACATATGTATCAAGATTAAGTAAACTTCCGCACTAATTAATCGTAACTGCGGAACGTCAAACTATGCCGTTAATTACTGGAGAAAATACTAGGTATATTTTCTCCAGTAACAAACGGCATAGTTTGATGTTCCGCAGTTACGATTAATTCTTTGTATGTATTTTTTAATTATTTTTCTTAGACAGCATGATCCAATAATTGGGCACAGACCGCAGTGAAAGTAATTGTCTTAACAGACAGGTGGAATTAACTACAGTCCTTTTAAATTAGCTTCGTTCACCTCTAATTTTTTATACGCGATTTGCACCCTTTTCAGTATTATTCAATCTTCATTTTAGTACAAATATTTTGCAATAGGTACACGGGCTTGATCGAGTGTTAAATGGGTTGACTTTAGTATCATAAGGCGTGATTCTTGTCTTAACCATCACAATTACTTGTTCAGAGCAAATCATTATGAATTGCAAACAAACAATTCAGATGCATTTTAATTAAAGCACTTGCAAACAACAGTAAATATATCAAGGTTGTACGTATATATTTATCTTTAGATAGATAACATATTTCTGTAAAACAATAATAAATTATAGCTAATTAGTAAATTCTTAGAGTAACTATATTTAATAGGTATTCTAATAAAGCTTACTTTAAAAACTAAATCCTATATCAATACGCTTGGTCAGCGTAACCTCCCAATGTGGGGTAGACCCGAGCCAATAATGAGAAAAGAAGGTTACTGCAGAAATAAATACATACAAATTTCGTTGAGAGATATGCGCAACAAAAGTTATACTTTAAGTCTTCTAACAATCACTTTATTATGACATTTAGGAACTATATGCTAATATACAACGCAAAGGTTCACTTGATATGAATGTATTTATTTGTAAAATCGTTAACATTAACGTTGATTCACTTAAAAGCAAATTGAATTTGTAATTGAAATATGGATCTTTGATGTGCGAAATAAAAGTTTTATTTATTAAAAGCAAAACCAAAATTTTTCTTACAGTTGGTTGAAGTAGTTAGTATAAAACAAACTAATTTATCGAACCGACTACACGGCAGACTAAAGTTTTAAGGTTTCCCTATCAACAAGTACAAATTGTATGTATTAATTATAAATGGTGTAATAAAGTATAAACAAATAGCATTTACCAGTAAACTCTCAAAAAGAATGCCTTCATTTTGGGGTCAAATGAGACTCACGAATATATTCGCTGTCTATAATTAAAGATTCTTATGTCAAGAACACACAATTTTTAAAAAGAAATTAAGAAATATTTCTTACGCTATTCGAAGCCCATTTAACAGGGCCTCACAAAAAAATCGAAATGTGACCTTAGACAGTTAAATCATGTAACCAATACATACTTCAAAAATTTATAAAATACGCAGACGCAGGCATTCTGATTGCGCAGGCGCAGACTACTACTGCAGTGGCAGACGCATTGATATAACACCTCGTATTTTGTAAGTACTGGATCTTCAATAGCAACTTTGACTGGTTTAAACTGATTACTGGGACAAGTCAGTTTCAATAAGGACGTCACTAAAATTACGATCTTGGATTCGATATTCACGTAGCTATTAGTAGGCAAAGGACTCTACCATAGTTAGGTAGGATACCAGACCTACTATACCAGTTGACTGTTAAGTTTGTTAATCTCAAGTCTGACCGTCTAGTCTGTCGCCATGGCACGTATTGTCTTTATTCACTTCTCGACAAAATTGCGAATAAATTGCAATTTGCAAATCTAAAATCTTCCGATCGGCTTAATAACTTGGCTTTGGCTAAGCGTACTAAAATCGCTTTAGATTTACAGGACTCTACATATAAAACAATATTAAAGAACAAACATAATTTATATGAACTTACGGCCAGCCCAAGTACCAACGACGACAATTGAATACTGTATACTACACCATACTCCACAATGAGCCAGTTATTCAAAACATCCTTTCAGCGAAAACATCCTTACTCAACTGAACCAGTTATAACCAGAAAAATATACTCTACTCGTAACTCTTTCCGCCTAGTAGTTAGTTATAGTAATTTTACGTAACTCCGTTTTTATAAACAGAAAATGTCTCAGTCCAAAAACCTCAGCATCTACTTAACCAGTAGATTTGAACTGTGCTGTTTTGCCAACATTATTTAATTATCTTTGGCTTGTTCAAGCTTACAGAAGTGGCGATGGACTGACCAAGATTGTCGTACAACAGACGGTGGTTAATAGACAGACAAATAGGCAGACACCAATCGAGAAGTGTATGAAATGACAGAATGACTGTGCGAATTTTGAGGCACTAAGACGCCAAAATGCATAATTATATCTTTACTTATTCATTGTTTTTGTATGTATGTTGCTATGTGAGCTTATATCTTCAAAATTATGCAACGGATTTTGATGTCGTTTTTTAAATTGACTTCAAATTGATGAGCGAATGGCTTTTTTGTAAGATTTGTTAAGGTCTGTGTTTTATTTTCTAAATTCCACATGTATGAATTTGCAGGCAACAGCTTCTAAAGATAAATGGTAAGGATGGCACCAAAGCCTTATTGGAAATGTACGGGGGAGAATGGCTGCCCAGAAGCTGTCGGGCAAATATCAAATATGAATAAAGAAAGGTTTCCTCTCCAACCCATTAACGCCCCGCTGGGGGGCATGGACCTCCTCCACTTTGGGAGGGATTATATGGTCTACAAATTGTTAAATTAATCTCTTGTAGACAAGTTTTTTTTATTTGTCGCAGGTAAGAAATTAATATTTATAGCAGGACAAAATAATTTAAAGAAAAATAATTTTGTGAAAAATGTCTTAAAATGTGACTTCTACAAACAAAAAAAAGATGTGAAGCAATAAAATGAGTATGTGTGTGCTTGCTTTATCAAACTAGGTGACTGGGTGCTTGATTAATTTATTAAATAGGTGTTATCTATTCTGTTTTACAGCAGGTAAAATACTTTATTTAGTCATTTATTTGGAAAAAACTTACAACAACATACTTAAATAATTATGATGAGTACGACTATTTATTTTTGGGCTAGAATTAGCACTAAATACAATCAATACCTCAGAATTTTTTTGTCAGCAAAGGTACTAACTTTTTTTATGTCTTCCTTATTAAAAATTTAATCGATAACAAAAACAGGTATAGGAATCCATGTAGCACATTTAAAAAATAATAGTTTCGTGAGCGAAATAAATATGTCTTGGCTCTATGCCATTTATACGGTAAATTTATTTTCAGCATTATCTAAGGACCAATTTTATTAAATTCTTAATAAAAAGACCTAGTAAAACTAGACTAACAAAAGAAATAAAATATGCTGTAACACGATAAAAATATCTTACCGGTGCTGATATATCTGGGAATACTCCTTCTGGAACTGACTTGGTAAACATTGGCGAAGATTCTGTTGGTTCTCCCATAATAGCGTTATGATCAAGCATAAGTGACTGGTAAGAGTTAAGAATCTAGCTGGTATTAGTGTGCTCGCTTCTCTCATACCGATTTATTTAAGAATTATATTGTAAATTAAGCGATCGACAAGTCACACAAATCAAAAATCAAACAAACAACACGGAGTCTGGACCGCACAGAATAGATAGAAGATACTAAGAGTCAAATGAGCACAGATTACCACTACCAAGAATAAAATAAAAATAAATATGCCTAGATTTCATTTCGCGATAGCGTAAAACTATATTTTTCAATTTAAGAAATTCAACATTCACGAGCCAGCGCGTGTTTACATGTAATAATAATAATAGCATCGGTACGCCCAGGGCCCTGAGTCGGGTATTTCAACGGTGTCACAACTGTACCATTATTGTACCATTATGGTGCAATAGTAAAGTTTTTGGTAGTCTACTAATAATGTGTCGTCATAACGACTTCATCATTGTCTTACAATTGTCAAAGTGACATAAATTGCTAGTCTCGTACACAACTGCTTCACAATTGCAATTCATTGACTGAAATGTTTCGGTAGTCTGCTATTTTGAATTTGACAGTAATATTTTTAAATTGTCCTGTGTCGACAGATTGCCATAAATAAAAAATAGATAGATAGAAATATTAGAAATTGTTCTTTGTAATTTATTGCAATTTACTAATCTCCTAAACTTCACATTGCTTTTTATACTAATAAATAGTATGTACAAATATATTTAAACGAAGTCTAGCATGATTAAATGTTTAAATTTATTAGAAGTTTTTCGAAAATCACTTCAACTAACGCATTTTTTAAAAACGGCAACACATACATACCATTCTAACACAATCCATAGATAAAAGAGACCGAAAATTCAATGCATAGATAAAAGAGATCGACAATTCTATTACCATTGAAAGACCGTTATGACGGCATATAGCAGACTACGGATATTTGACTTCAATTGCAACGGTATCGTGCCGGTATTGTGCCGGTATGACAATTGTTCCAAAATAGTGGACTTGAGCACCTGAACACTTGCGCAGCCAGTGGCAGAAAATAGAACTATGATCTGGGTTTATTATTGTGTACACGAAATATTATGGAAAAGCCTATACCGTTCGGACTCCTTCTATCTATACTTCGTGCCCCCAGCCATTATTTCTGTAATTAATCTGTGGCGTCTATAGTCTATGCTGTTGCCCGGTGCATAAGTTTCCGCTAGTTTTCCAATTGCAGAGCATAATGCGACTCAGTGCCGCACAATGCTGAACTATGCTGACGCTTAATTGGAACATGAATTAGTTTTCAAATGCACCAGCAGAGTGCGCTAAGTTCAGTGCTGAAAAGAAATACTAAAATAAAATTGTATTCACGTTATAAGTGTAGAATATAAAAAAGTCATTGTTTATACCTTCATCCATACTTATAATTTTTTTTTAAACACAGCTTGAATTAACTTTGATTATTTCCAGAAAACTCCGACGATACGAAAGTCTTAAAAATTTTTTTAACAATAAATAATATTACTAACGATAATATATAAATAAAATTTCAATCAATGCCAATTTAAAGAAAATATAATTGTTAATTTTCTGTCGCTGAAGTTGGTATGAATTGCACGCATCACTTTTGAGAGTGCTCGATTGTGCGATGCTATGCTGTAATTGGAACACTCATCGTTGAGCATTGTGCCGCATAATGCGCTATTGTGCGCTGATTGGAAAACGGGGAATATTACTAACGATAATAAATAAATAAAATTTCAATCAATGCCAATTTAAACAAAAAATACTTGTTAATTTTCTGTCGCTGAAGTTGGTATGGATTGCACGCATCACTTTTGAGAGTGCTTGATTGTGCGATGCGTTGCTGTAGTTGGAACACTCAACGTTGAGCATTGTGCCGCATAATGCACTCTTGTGCTGTAATTGGAAAACGGGGTCCGTTTGCTTGCTGTCACTGTCATCAGTGTCATCCTTATGTATAGTAAAAGTAATCTGTGACTGTGCTGTGACTGTCATTTGCAATTTAGTAAACAAAGCTTTACGAAAAGCTTTAATTACAGTTAATTTCATAAAAATATAAACATCCATTATAAATGAAGCTATTAAAACCCAGTTGGGTAAATCACGATGGTAATACAATGTTAATTTTGCTATAAAATTGTGAATAGATAGCATAGTGATGGTTTTTTGTATCATTGCAGATAAACCAATATTTTCTGTGGATATTCATCCGACGGGCAAGAGATTTGCTACGGGAGGACAGGGCGGAGTTAACTCAGGTCGCGTTGCAGTTTGGAACTTAAGCCCTGTATTATTTGAGACAGTTGAACTGGATCCTAATGTTCCTAAAATGCTTTGCCAAATGGACAACCATTTAGGTTAGAGTTGTTTACATAGTAATTATTCTAATTAATTATCAACCCATAGACTATACCTAACCGAGAATTTACCTGGTTATCCAGATATTATAAAGGATGTGACTATTTGTACGGCTACTGGACGAACAAATTATATTTATTCGTACAGTTATTCATTATTTTTTTAAATTAAGAATGAATTGGATGATTAGCTTGTTTTTGAATGAGTATATTCATACGGATATTATTATTTTTTTATTATTAAATTTATTACTAAGAATTTTTTTCGTGAAAAAAGTGAATATCTTTTTCGACACTATCCACGGAGCAGAAGATTAACTAAGGAGCAAAAGGAAAAAATTGCGGAGTTATTAGATCTCGAAGCCGACCGAGTGAAGGTTAGGTTAGGGTTTTTTTTTCGGAAACCTTATTTTATTTAATTTCTAAAGTTATATGAAACGTAATTAATACCCGTATTAATAATTATAAATTGTTCATACAGTACCCGTATGAATAGACTCAGCCTATTATAAAAATCTCACCACCTTGTTTTCACAGCTTTGCATAATATAATCGAATACTTACCTTCCTAAAATAGAAGAGGCTTGTACCCAATACTTAGGCCACAATGGGGTGAAAAGAAAAAAGAATATATTGCACAAAAGTAAAAAAATCGCAATATGTAAATAAAAATTTTTTAATATAGATAGATAACAACAAAAATTACTAGATACCTTTTCGTTTTGTATTTCCAGCTTGTGTGAACTGTGTGAGATGGAGTAACGGTGGTAAATACTTAGCATCAGGTGGTGATGATAGGCTGGTGATGGTTTGGGGACTCAGCTTAGCCCCGGGGACACCAGGCAAGCATAAAGCTGAAACATGGAGATGTCTGGCTACACTCAGAGGACATGCAGGTATGTTTACAATAAGAAAAAATTTTATTTAACAAGTCTTCAATATTATATACTAAATGAAAAAATTTACCCAGTAATCTTTAGATAAGGAAGTATATCGACTGTGAACTGGCAACAAGTCCTATCTCATTTCCTTGGTGATTTGACCTTTCCAATGCCATTCCATGCCATTTCGCATTCCGCAGCGTTGCGAGAAGTCTTATCTTTGTACGTTTAAATTTGGCGCCAAATTAAAAAGCCATTAAAAAGGTCAAATCACCAAAAAAATATTTTCGCGAACCGATTTTAGTGAACTTTTAAATCTCCGGTAACTCATTACGAATAAGACCATAAGTCTTTTAATGGTAATATATTTTTTTATCTTGGAATCAGTCATTTCAGGCAATATGTATATTCAAATTTTTTAAGTATTTTTTTTTTACCACTCTTGATATATTTTCAGGTGATGTCCTAGATCTAGCATGGTCACCTTTAGATAAATGGTTGGCAAGTTGCAGTGTTGATAACACAATAATTATATGGAATGCGGAGAAGTTTCCAGAAATGGTGTGTGTTTTAAATGGCCACTCTGGTCTTGTGAAAGGTGTTGCCTGGGATCCTGTAAGTAATTTTGATTTCTTATATCTATTAAATAAAAAGACTGTGTGTCAAGATATTTTTTTGTAAAATAGAAAAATGATATAATATTTACTAAAGTAATTTATTAATTTTGCCATTGACTTGCTATGCTTTTACTCAATAAATCTTTTACTCAATAAATTAAATTGTAGTGGAAAAAGAGATCACCGCAAACGGCACTTGAACCCACGACCTCGGAATACCGTTCCGTAGCTTTGCCAACTGAGCTTATTGCGGTCGTGCTAACGGTAACCAATAGACCACCACAATCGTTATTATTATTATTCGTAATATTATTTATCGTTATTACAATTGTTATTCACAATTTCATTTACGTAATAAATTAAATTGTAGTGAAAAAAGAGATCACCGCAAACGGGACTTGAACCCACAACCTCGGAATACACTATTGATGATATAATATTTTCTAACACTTGGGCGACTTTTTCACTTGAATAAAACCACTCTTTACGGATAGAAAAACGTCGGGCTAAAATTTTAAACAAATATACGCGGCTAAATCCGTGAAAAGTCCTTTTAGGGAAATGGTACTAAATTACCTGTAATTTAAAAATACACGATAAATGGTTTCATTTTAGTGAAATTAGTATTAGTTTTGACGCAACAGAATTGGTGCTATTTTATGTCTAAAACGAGAGAGACACAACTCAAAAGAATATATAATCTACTTCTAAGTATAAAACTCATTGCTTTTTAAATACGTAATGAATACCTACCTAACTTTATTATATTCACTCATTATTAGGATAAGTGTACTTATGATTTTTGAGCTAAGCCATTGTCATTTTAAGCCTCGTCTATGTGTAATAATACTGATAATTGACGAACGAGTTAACCTTATTACATTTGTACATATATTTAATATTATTTCAGGTAGGTAAATATTTAGCATCACAATCTGATGATAAGTCGTTAAGAGTGTGGAAGACAGCTGACTGGACGCCAGAAATTGTCATCACTGAACCTTTTGAAGAGTGTGGAGGCAAGTATCAAACAATAATTCCCTCATTCAATTTCAAATTTAGAACATGATTTTTTTTTATTGTAAAACGTCACTTACGTATTTAAAAGTTTATAAATGAGTATGGAATTGTAACTACAGTAAAAGCATTAAAAAAATAAAACTTATGACGTCATAATGGTGATACTAACTTCCATTAAAATTTTTTTTTTAATTTATTGAGTAAATCAACAGTATCACAATAAAATATTAACATAAAAAATAAATAATTAAAAAAATAAGTAAAGTGACACCCACACCGTTTACTACAGATAATACAACATAATTATCTTAAACTTAACGTAGTACATTTATCAAAAGAACACAAGTAATTATAGGTACCTTCCCATGCAATCTTGATGGAACCTGTGATGCCACTCATGGTTATGTGACATCACACGTTCCAGCAAGTTATCTAAAACAAACCAAAACTATTCACTACCTTAAATATTTTTTATTCATTTCTTGTACGTGCTTATATTACTATTAAATATATCAATTTGAGCAAAGTTATTATTAAAAATATTAAATATTTGACGGATAGGTGCTCGTATTCGCATTAGTGCGCGTCTTTCGCAGTGCGAAAGTCGGCATCACCCTGCATGTTCGCGTGTTTGACCGTGTAGGCACTGAATACTTAACGTAATTCGTAATATCTTGAAATCATACTGTATTTTTTATGTAAAATAGGATATAGTAGAAAAAACGGTATTATATCTTGTTCCTTTTAATTCCAGCCGTGGTACACATAGCTATGTCGTCCTTATATCGTTAAGCTTAGTTCGAGACCAATGCATAATGTGTGAAATTTGACAATACTTATACTATTGCATTTTCTAGGTACAACTCATATTTTGCGGTTATCCTGGTCTCCTGATGGCCAATATGTTTTATCAGCGCACGCTATGAACGGCGGTGGTCCTACCGCTCACGTTGTTGAACGAGATGGATGGCGTTGCGACAAAGATTTTGTTGGACATAGAAAAGCTGTTACTTGTACTGTAAGTTACATAATTTCATATCTTTACTTATTATAAAACAAAGTCGTTATTTTTGTATGTATGTCCCTATTTGAGCTTATATCTTCAAAAGTACGCAATGGATTATGATGAGTTTTTTTTTGTTATTGTTTGTTTCCGAAATTTTACGGGTACAAGTTGTGGGCATCTATTCAGTAATAGATAAAATGCATGTACTTAAAAATATGTTACTAGAAACCAAACCACAGCAAATTATACAAAAAAGCAATCCTCTTCAACCATTATATTTGTCGGAGTAACATAATAGAGAACTGAATTGCTTTGGTTTACTATCAGTCTACAAATGGTAGAAACTATCTTTTGAATGTTCATACATCAATCTGATATTCTCTACCACACATCAAACGTACCACTTTCACCACCATAATTATGATGTTCACACAAAACATCACCTCTCAATCGTGACTTTACATTTTCTCACTTATTTGGTACACACGCGGTTTTACAAACGGTATAAACTCTTTATCATTACTGTGAGCAACTAGTTGGGCAGCGATTCGCCCTGTCTAACGTCTCAAACGATACTGACTGTTAGCTCTGTGGCTGTCTCGTATTTATACACACTACAAGGTGGGGCAAAACACAAGGGGTAAACACGTGTTAGGACTTGTCTACAATTCTTTACGTTAACAAATCATACGATCACATTTGTTTATTCTTATTGTCGGTCCGTTATATTTATTAAATTAAAAATATTATTATATTATAATGCAAATAGCTACTTCTTTACTATGTTCACAGCGTTTCAACAACAATATATTCGTTAAAGAAGGCAAGAAATGTTGTTGTGCGGCAGTCGGATCTCGAGACAGAGCGCTCAGTATTTGGTTGACGTCATTGAAGCGCCCTCTGGTGGTAGTGCATGACTTGTTCAGTGATAGTGTACTGGACATGTCATGGAGTTCTGATGGTTAGTTTATACTTCCTAGGGTTATTTTCACTATCTACAAATAAATTGTCAAGTAGGCTATTAGCAAGATAAAGTCACCGTTAAGTAGACGTTTGAATTTCACAATGTTCGAGTAGCGCATTAGTTTGTGAAATTGATAAAAGATACTCGTAACTTTTACTTTAAAAAAGCGCTACTCGGAAAGTAAGTACTCATCAGTTTACTTGTAGATCGTGAAAGAGGCGCTTAGTCTTTTAAAGTCCCTTATAGACTGCGTGAAATACCCAAGAAAAGATGAATGAACTGTGTGAATGAGGATATGACAGAGAAAAGATTTATCACAGATATGAGGTCTGACTATGGAAGAAAAAGACATGTCGCCCTCGCTAAAAGTGGATAAAAGGAAAGACTCGTAAAAGAGGATACAAAAGAAGGAAGAATGAACACAAATCATCATCACGCCTTTTTCCTATGGGGGTAAGCAGAGACTGTAGAGCGCAGTCTGCTACGATTTAAACACACATCTTTGGCTGCATCCACACTCATACATCTGATCATACATGCCCAACAGTTGTAAGTACTAACACAAAAAAATTTGGATGATATTTTGGGCCGATCCTAGTAATGATAACTTTAACTTTGATAATGTCAATAACACTATTGAGCAACGGGTATCTGAACTGTTTTTATTATAATAACGTGTAATATTTAATAGCAATTTTACTCTACTTAATTTTTCAGGTCTTAATTTGTTGGCTTGCAGCTCAGATGGCTCAGTTGCCTGCATACAGTTCACTAACAAAGAGATTGGTACACCACTCACTATTGAGGAAAAGGCAAGTATTTATTTCATTAGACATTGGAAATACGGTCAAGGATACCTTCTAGGAACATCACATTCGAAATTAGGTCTTTAGTACAGATCACTATTATGTGGAAATTTTGCATTTATGGTAAAACCATTTATACTAAAAGGTTGAAAAGCATACGGCTTGCCTGATGATAAGCGATTAGGTATCTGCCGTCGCCTCCTTAACTCGGGTAGTGATGGCGCATTTTGCCCCCGGGCAGGGGTCGTCGACGCGCAGTAGAACGCGACCCCCCCCCTCCCACTCTCACGCACGGCGGGTCGCAGTTCAGGGAAGAAAAAGGGGTCACCCTTTTCTCACCTCACCATGGCCCGGTAGAGCAGGCGAGCAAAAAAAATCACCAGTGGTATCACTCTGATAATTGAGCAATGGAAGGTAGTTTCTAAGTTATGGGTTCAAATCCCTGCTAATCCTAATTCTCTGCTCTAATTTTCTTCAAATAAATGCACAGTAAGTTAATGGCTAAATAAAAATAAGTTACTCGTTCTTTTCGATTCCAGAATGCGTTTTACGGCAAGATTTATGGTAAATGTTTATTGAATGAATCGGGTGGTGACTTGTCTAATTTGTTAGTGGAATGTCCAGAGATACTTCTGGCCAGAGAGAAGCAAGAAGCAAAGAAAGAGGCAGCTAAAGAAGAAAGTACTCCCAAGACTGATAAGTTACAAGTAAGTAATTTGTATAAGCCACTAGCTATACCCCTGACTTCGCTTGAGATTTAAGATCAGCACATAAAGACATTCATAATGACTTATCGGGGGTTTAAAAGTTCGCTAAAATAGGTTCGTGAAAATTGTCTAAACTTGTTATTCATAATAGTCGTTTTACGATAAAACGTTTTTTATCTCTCCGGTAAAATCTCCGTTTAAACCTCCGATAAGTCATTATGAATAAGACCATTAATATAAAGCTTATAGCACTCACGGAGTTTAGCTTTATATTCTCTCTCTCTCTCTCTCTCTCTCTCTCTCTCTCTCTCTCTCTCTCTCTCCATCCCATAAGCGTCCCACTGATGGGCACTGGCTTTTGTGAAATTCTGTAACAACATAATAAATAAATATTGATATTATTATAATATAATCTATAATTAGAAATATAAGTTTAGTGTCATCACTCCTTTTTCTTCCCAGGAGGCTGTAAAAGACAGCCAAGGAATATTATACACTGATAATATCCTCTCTGAGAGACAGAAAACTCGAAAATAAACTCTTTACGGGACGTTAATAGGCTGGATTCAAAGCTGGATTTAAAGAAGTAAATATTAACGTTTTCATTGTATTTTTAGGCTAAAAGTCAGCTAAGTCCATGTGCAGTATCAAGTGGTGCAACATCATTGACCCCACTGCGGCCCATGGATAGACAGATAGAGACCCGCACTTCAGATGGAAAGAGACGGATCACTCCAGTGTTTATACCTCTCACACAAGCTGATGCCAAGTAAGGAACCTGTCATTATAGCTCTCCCCTTATCCCATTTCTCCCACTCTTAAAACTTTTAGCTTCTACAGGAGCTGAAAAACGTATGAGAAACCAGAATGAATGTTGACTTATTCCGGTTACTTTTTTAAGAATTTAGCGTTTGTTTTAAATTTTGGCCCGACGTTTTGAAGACTTTGCAGTCACCATGGTCTAGGTTGAGACTGGGCTGTAAAGTGTCCTCTACAATCAGTTATTACAGTGTTTACCCACATTTGATTTTAATTTTACATTGACCATAAAGATAGACTTTAACCATAGAGTCTGCGTGATCGAACGCCATTCTGTCATACAACAAATGTTTGTATATCTTAATAATATGCCTATGACAACACGATGGTTTGATATAATGAGAAAATTTTATTGATAGTAGTAGACTCGTAACACATGTTAGATCTTAAATTGGGTACCAGGAATGTTACAAAAAAAAACAGAACACCCGCAATATTTCGTACGCTAGGCAATCATCGCACATCGATATAGGCTATTTTCACATAGGTAATGTTTCATATATTCGCCGTGTGGTGACGGATTAAGAATACAAGTGTTACCACCACATCTCCTCCCAAGGGTGCTGTAAAAGTCAGCTAAGGGATATTGTACACATATAACATCCTCTGTGAGAGACGGTAACCTCGAAAATAAATCCTGTGCTAACACGTGTGGTCAGCGCGGCGCAGTAGACCATAATCCCTCCCAAAGTGGAGGAGATCCGTGCCCAACAGTGGGACGTAAATGGGCTGAAGAGAGAGAGAATGTTTGAGAATCCTTGTGTGATGTTGATACAATCAAGGTAAATGCAATATTCCATACCCCGCAATCCATGCCTTCCTCTAACGATGTAGCGTTTAGTCGTTAATAAAAATCTTGTAATGCTATATCTACCAGAGGTGATCTATGTGAAATCGATTTATGCGCGAGTTCAATTTGTACATAGTGGACTTTTCTCGATTACAAATGATTCATTAATATAATTAATTTCAGTGAATCTCTCGGCTCACAGCCAGGTAGTACAGAGAACTGCTTCAGTACATCATCTCAAAGCAAGTCACGTATACGTGTGGAAGTGAGAGATGATATAGTTATACATCCTAATGTGAGCAACCATGCTATATCATTGCAGAATACGTCTAGGAATAGTGACAAGTACGTATTTAGTTTGTTGTTTTGAAATTTTAAATGACTGGGCAATAAGAAACTTAATGCAGGTTCTCCTAACGGAATTAGATATTATCCTGGGATAAATTGTAGCCTATACTTCAAGTTAGATCTCTAAAAACATAACACTGGAAATTATATTCAATTCCATGCAGTAGTTTTGGCGTGATGCGAGTACAAACATACACACAGACGAAAATTCTATAAACCATTATTTTGCCTTCTGTTACACTAATAAAGACTGCCTATCCATTTCTTTTTTAAATCTTCAAGTTTCAAAACTTTGATTTTTAAAATCTTGATATACCCACATTTTTTTAAATCGTTAAACCTTAACGTTTTGTTCCAGTGGTATAGATCCAAGGTTAAAACCTCGAGGTGGTGGTGGTCTACCAGGTCCTCGTGCTGATGAGTTATGTTCTAAACGTACGGAGAGTACACCCGCTGCACACCCATCCAATCCCGGCGTGCTCGGACCTACGCTGCCTGCACCTGCCCTTGGTACGGCCGGGCCTGTTGTTAGAGCAGCTGGAGTTTATAGACTACAGGTATGATAAATTAATATCTAGCTCTCCAGCCCATTTATGTCCTACTGTTGGGCACAGACCTCCTCCACTTTGGGAGGGATTACGGTCTACTGGGCTGCGCTGACCAGGCGTATTGGCACAGGGTTTATTTTCGAGATTTACGTCTCTCGCAGAAGATGTTATATGTGTACAACATTCCTTAACTGGCTTTTTATGACTCCTGGAAAGCAGAGGGGGTGGTGACACTTGTATTCGTAATCCATCACCTCATGGATAAGTGAGTAAACCTGTAAAGACCTCTGGTTTATTTTCTCCTGTACTATGACAATAAGGTCAACTGTGATACTTCAACGTGTTTGTTATTGTGATACTGTGATATAAGACGGGCCTCATGGTGTAGTGGTAGTCCGTGACATGTCACGGACTACCATTCACGAGGTGGCTTCGATTCCCACACAAGACAATCATTTGTATGATGTTTATAATTGTCATACAAATGTTTGTTCTGTGTCTGAGTGTTTACTATGTATTATAAGTATGTATTTACAAAAGAAAAATAGTATACGTATAAGCTTACCTTGGGACCAGAGGACGTTGTGTCCGTGAATATTTATTTATTAATCTAAACTAATGATTTTTTTTTTACATTTTCAGGTAGTAAATAAAGCTTTCAATACGCAATATGGTACACTATCAAGATTACAACTGTTACCAAACAACTCAGCATCTAGTGATCCTGTATGGGAAACATATTTGGGTAAATATAATATTCTCTAACACTTGCTCGAGTTATTTACACAAATAAAACAATACACGGAAATAAAACCACTTTTTACGGATTTAGACGCGTATATCCTTACTTATATATAAAAGTGCAAGTGAGTTTGTTTGTTTGTTTGTGACGTTTTCAAGCAACATCTACCGAATGGAATCACACGAAAATTGGTATAGAGATAATTTATAGTCCTGGACGTCAAATAGTATAGCCTATTTGACGTCCAGGACTATAAATTATCTTATATTATTTCGATAAAAATTCTTTACGAGATAATAAACGCAAATTATATTTGTGAAATACGGTATAAAATAATACTTCCGCCATTTTGTTATTTTACAGTTGTCATAGCAACTTACAGAATCCGTCGATTTATAAGTTTTTTATTTTAGGTTTAATTTCAAATTCAATTCGACCACTAATGCGTGCGAAGCCGCGGGCATGAGCTAGTTGTACTATAAGTTATAGTTTGTGTGTTACCTTGGCGGTCCCCCGACGCGTCAGTATTATTATTTGCAGGGGCGTATTTAGAAAATTTGCGCCCCGGGCCATAAAGGTTTGCCGCCCCCATAAATTAATAGAGATTGTCCAGTAGACGTCTGTCTGTGTTTGTTCTTGAAAAACTTAAAAACTACTGAATGAATTGTCATACAGTTTTAAGTTGTAAGAGTTTTAAGATGGGCCGCCCTGGGCCATGGCCCAGGCCCAGGCTGCCCGTCTAAAAGAGGCAGCGCAAGCCTCGTTTACATCTTAAAACTCTCTTACAACTTAATACTGCATGAAAATTCATTCAGTAGTTTTTAAGTTTTTCAAGAATACGCCCCTGATTATTAATAAAGTAAATATCATATTTAACTGCTCCTGTCGGTTTTATACTCTAAGAATATATCCAACAAATTTCATGTATATAGATATTATAAAATAGTATAATATGTTCCAGGTTCCCCAGTGACGTGTATAGCGTGCGACGCGCGTTGGTCGTGCGTGGCGTGTGCGGACGGTACGCTACACGTGTGGAGACTGTCGCGCGCGCACGCGGCGCGGGCACTGCCACCTATCGGTAAACTAATATTCATTATTTACGATTAAACATAGATTGTAATACTCGTTTAAAAGTTATATTTTTTTTTTTTTTTTATAAACAATATGTAACTCTAAGATAAAAACATTACTTAACATAGCCACTAGCATCTAAACTAGGCCGAGCCTGTATCTTAGATGCCAGTTTCTCCTAGGTTTGAAACAAGTCTTATGTGCATCTAATGTCTAAAATTACATACGCTAAAAGTACAAAGTATTTTTACAAGTCCCTAATCTAATTTATTTATAACGAAGATAATTAATTAATTTAATCTCAAGCCCATGCAAGAACATTTTTCTATACATATTAATAGTTATTTAAAATTAGACTTACATACAAGGTATGTTTTCCAATATTAGGTTATGTTGTTAACTGGTTACATTCGGATCTCCACCATATTAAAAAGTTTAAGCACTTCAGAAAGTGACAAATAGTAGACTGTTTATGATTTTTATGATTTCATGATATTAACAAAATTACAAATATATGATATCCACGCGAACAATTTGATTTGTTTAAAACACACATACATATTTCATTAACGATTTGAACTAAAAAGCAAATATTGTTACTTCATACAAAAAATTAATCTTGTTAGGAACATTTACGAGTATTACAAGAAAGTAAATGTGAAGATACCCGCAAATTTTTGTTCAAGTGATCAGCTGCTGCGGTCTCACTACTAAAACTATAAACTTGGTACATTTTAATTCATTATGTTATATTTATTAACATTAAGATCCAAAATAAATTTGAATTTAGAGTCTATACTTATTTCTATTAAGTAATTATTATATATAAATAGAAATATATTATTAAAATACGATTTTAGAATTTTATAATGTAGTTTTACTGATATAGTTGTATATATTTTATTATTAAAAATTTATTACAAAATGTTAAATCATGTTTTTTTTTTATTGAAATGTATACACATAGATAAGCGTACCCCAGCACATCCCCAGAAACACAAAAGCATAAGATGACAAAAAAAATTGCATATACACACAGCGCATGTACTCACTTACATGCACAAAATTCACGTTCACGTACACTTACTCACACTCGCATACATTCATATACACACATTCACACCACACGCACATACAAAACAGACACCCCATACATACACACAGCCACACAGGCATATATTATGCGCTCGCATGCAAATACACGGCTACTGGAGTACCCTGAATAGCACTTCAATATCGTCATAGCTCTGGGTTTTTAACCAATTTGTAATAGCGAGTTTGCATTTGGCCGATGTAAGATGGTTCAGTTTAAGCTCTTTATTTAGCCTGTTGTAAAGCATTGGTCCTAAATACCACTGAAACCTTCGCATAAACTCTGTCTTAACTGGATTTAACAAAAATACCTTGTATTTATGACGCAATATATTTTGCGTTAACAAGTCGGGAGTTTTACTATGTTGTGCAAGGACAGTTTCTAGCACAAAGATTTTTCGTACTGTCAGCACGTTTGTGATTGAATATAGTTTATTAGTTGGGTAACGGTATGGTTTATACATTATAACTTTCAGGAGTGCACGTTGGGCGCGCTCGAGCTTGATGATGTGAGTTTTATGAGCTCCACCCCACGCAGAAATGCAATAGGTTAAAATTGACTGTACTAATGCAAAATAGATTGTTTTTAATAAAGTTAGTTCCGCTATTTCACGTAAAGTTTTAAATACATAAATAAGTCTTCGGCAACGTTTTGACAGAAGGTCAATATGAGATTTCCATGACAAAGTTTCGTCAACGAGCACACCGAGATATTTGACTACATTGGTTCTTTGCAATGAAGGACAGTTGCAGTCACAACCAGAAGTTGATTTAAGGTTACAGTTATGCACCTGAATTGAGAAATTTGTCAGGGTCGATATCTGTCGCTGCGTAATTCCAAAAGTCATATATTTGCTTTTTGTGGCATTCAAAGACAATACATTTTCGTGAAGCCACTGTGAAACTATTCTGAGACCAGATTCAGCAGCGCATCTTACCTCTTCCCACGTTTTACTATGAAATATGAGAGCAGTGTCGTCAGCATATGTAAAAATTTTGCAGTGAGGTATATTTAGCTCGCATAGTTCGTTTACATATATAAGAAAAAGGCTTGGGCCGAGAACGCTGCCTTGGGGCACACCATAAGTGACAGAGACGTTCGAACTGATTTGATTATCTATTTTTACCCTTTGTGATCGATTAGTGAGGTAATCTTCATAGAGTTTCAAAACCATCCCACGAATTCCAATTGCTTCCATCTTATGCAACAGGATGGGAAGTGAAACGGTATCGAATGCCTTTACAAGGTCCAAGAAGACTCCAATGCAACTTTCCTTAGCATTTAACCGAGAGGCCACAAACTCAGCCAAACCAGATACAGCTTCTCTCGTTGACTTACCAGATCTAAAACCGTATTGGTTCGATGAAAGAATTTTAGACTTTTCCAGATATGATAAGAGTCTGTTATTCATTACTTTTTCCAGTATTTTAGAAAATGCTGGCAACACGGAGATAGGGCGATAGTTACTTATGCATTCTTTATCGCCGTCCTTGTGAATTGGATGAATAATTGACATTTTAAAAACGTTTGGAAAAATTCCTTTGTCAATACACAAATTGATGATATGAGTCAGGGCTGGTACTATATTGCTTTTCGCCAATTTTATAACCTTTGACGATATGTTATCCCAACCCGTGGCACAATCATCTTTTAGGTTTAACAGCAGTCCTTCTACCTCTTGCTGCGTAGTATTCAGCAAGGCCATGGAGTTTAAAGACGTCTTAGTCCTGTTAGAAATATTGAAAGGACAGTGTCGAGGCTTATTTTCGATCTGGTTGGCAAAATTTTTCCCTACATTGGCGAAAAATTTATTGACCTTGTCTACAGCAAGTTTTGGTGTGACCTCTATATTCAAAAGTTCTGTTTGGGGTGATTTTTTATTTGGGATATTACTATAAGATTTAACTAGTTTCCATGTCATTTTAGGGTCTTTAGCATATTTTTTTAACTCATTTTGTTCATATGTTCTTTTGATTCTTTTTAATAAATTATTGCAAAAGTTTTTATACCGACTGTAGGTTATGTTCAAGATTAAATTTGTAGGGTCTTTTTTACATTTAACGTGCATACTGTCTCTATTTTTAACACAACGCAGCAGACCAGGCGTCATCCAAGGCTTGATACAAAAATCCTTTCTCTTTATATTTCTATTGTGTGTATTATTTATTATAATGCTTGAAATTAGGCTGACAAACCGTTCAGCAGTCTCATTTGGGTCAGTCATCTCTAAGATTGAGTTAAAGTTTACCTGCTCTATTTCTCGAGTGATAGTGTCGTAGTCGACTATATTCCGTGTATATTTTTTGTGGACTTCTACCTTATTCCCCATCCTGAGACTTGTCAGAACCGCCGAGTGGTCCGTTAGTGGACTCCTTAGGACTACTGTCACTGTAGCTGGTGATCGAGTCTTTATCATAGCATGATCAAGACAGTTGTCTTCTCTTGTTGGAATTTCATGACCAGGCATAATACCATGAGTAGCCAGTAAATTTAAGTATTCATCAGCGTTTTGGTTATCAACGTTATTTCTGATGTCTATGTTAATATCGCCCATAATGATAATATTTCCGTATTTTTTAATTGATGTAAGTAGATTGTCTAAAGATTCAATAAAATTATTTGTGTTTCTGTACGAAGGAGACCTGTAAATACCTATAACTATACTGTCTGTATCTAATTTAATAACAAGAGCGGTGGCATCGGCTAGTGTATGTTCATATACAGAACATTTAAAGTCTTGCCTTGTGTATACTACTACCCCATCATTTTGGTTTTTGTTATTTTTCGTATAGTGGGTATCATAGCCCTTTAAGTTTGGAAAAATAGAAGTCTTGTTGTTCCATGTTTCGGTTAGAATATAAATATCACATTCAATGCCTATTCTTGTACGTAATATTTCAAAATTTGTAAAGTTTTTAGTTATGCTCCTTATATTTTGAGTCATTATAGTTGTATTCCTTTTATGATAGTTCAGTAATACCTTGCTACACTCAGGTTCACACAAGTAAGACTGCCCTACTGATATTTTGTCTATACTATTATTCAGTGCTTTATTATTGATAAAATCGAATTTTATAGATATTTTTTTTAGGCGTAATTCAACATGTGTAGGCTGTGCGCAAGTATATCACAATATGTACGTACTTGTCTTATAGAAGAAATTAATTTACATTTAATAACTTTAAATGAAAAAGGTTGTAATAATAAGCAAGAGTAAACTTGCATGGGTTTGTGGTCCTTAAGGATATATATTTGGTTATTAACAAGCATAGTTTTGATAAGATTATATAGATTAAATATAGAGATGTTCCCAGCTTTATACTTAAAATTAAAACTCGTGCAGCATGCTAAAAAACAATAAAAATTAAAACAATCGCAAAAACAGATTAAAATTAAAACAGGAGCCATATCTACCAAATCCAGTCATTTATTATTTTTGTTCATTTTTAGTCCTTCTAACTGTATTTCTGTTTTGACCTCTATGAGTGTCGAATCTTCTGTCTTCTTAAGATATACTCTTCCATTGCTGGTCCAACAAAATTTATAGTTCTCTGATTTCGCAACTTCTCTAGCCAGATAAAACAACCGTCGCGCCTTACTTGTGAGGGATTCAGAAACATAAATGTAACTGGTGGGGCCTTTTAATCCAATATTTGCAGTGTTTAGGCGATTTGTAGGGTTGTTCTTATTATAGGATTTTGCGGCCTTGATAACATTATTTTTAGTAAAATTTGTGGTAAATTCTGCGACGATTGTTTTCTTCTCTCTCTTTCCGTTTGCAATAAAAACATCCTTGATATCTTTATCATTTATCTCCACATTCAATACTTTACAAGTGTTGTGAACCACAGCACAAATTTCTTCCTTGTTACCTTTAATCATATCACCTGGAACATATATTTCTATCTCATGTCAAATATTGTTGGTTATTAGTCTTAATCTCAATTAATATTATAAAGAGTAAAAGTTGTATGTTTATAACGAATAAACTCGAAAACTACTGGACGGATTTCGATAATTCTTTCACCATTAGAATGCTACATTTAGATCAGCCATTTTAGAGGTAAACCTCTAAAATGGCTGATCTAAATGTAGAACCTCGGAAAAAAAATATAATATAGTTGTAAATTGGTATTAACTTTTGTTTTGCCGTTCTAAATGTTGTCTCAATGTCACAAGTGCTATCGTATTGTAGTGATTTCTAATATTACGCATACGCATTCGCGGGCAACGACCAGTTTTTTATATGTTTTTAATATATTTTCAATATATTTTCAGCATTAATGTCCCAAGCTGCTAAACTCACATTGTCTGGAGATACCCTCGCAGTGGTGACCACATCAGCTGAGCTGGCCATGTGGAATCTAGCTGAGGGTACCTGTGTTATAAGACCCTTATGTTTCAGATCATTACTGTCACAAGGAGGTAAGATATCTTATTTGTATTATCCCACTGTCGGGAAAGCAGTATATTGTTCTCGATTCTGCCTGCACAACCACACATGTACCAGATTTAGTATCTATGGCTACATCACTCAGTTGGCTTGAAGCCACTTACATATCTATGTGTACGTGAATATATATCTATGTGTGTCTATGATACAGGCTATACTTCATATGAAACGTCATTATTATGTGAAGTACGATTTAGTCAGGCTAAAGTTACTGGTCCTCAATTTTAACCGTCAACCCACCATCTGGTATGTCTATGAGCACAACAAAACTTAACTAAAATATGAAAACGGGCAGTGTTAATAAATTAAATCATGGTGGAAAAAGTGATTACCGCAAGCGGGACTTGAACCCACGACCTCGGAATACCGTTCCGTAGCTCTTCCAACTGAGCTTATCGTATTTCTACATACAACCTCAATCGAGTAACGATTGTGGTGGTTAATTTGATTGCTACAAGCACGACCGCAATAAGCTCAGTTAGAAGAGCTACGGAGCGGTATTCCAAGGTCATGGGTTCAAGTCCCGCTTGCGGTAATCACCTTTTCC
Organism: Orgyia antiqua; assembly: GCA_916999025.1. Taxonomy (NCBI): domain Eukaryota; kingdom Metazoa; phylum Arthropoda; class Insecta; order Lepidoptera; family Erebidae; genus Orgyia; species Orgyia antiqua. Next base: position 20,620,191 of record OU779864.1, read on the forward strand.
ACCATAATTTAATTTATTAACACTGCAAGTAAAGCATTGCAAAATTTTTTAGGTTTATTCATTTATATATTTATTGAAACTATATGCACATATGACGTACAAGTGCGGGCTTAATGCCTTTAGGCATTATTTACCAGGCAACCAAAGTTAGTGCAGAGATAAACAGTGTGGGTGCTAAATAAAGAGAATATAAACATTATGAGAATAGAACTAAGCAAAAAGTTTAAGTACATAAACGTATTAAGACGTGTAAACATATAAAGGGCGTTCTAATACGCCTTAAACTGTATTTTTTTTCTTTCTGTTGGATTTCTAAGGGTGGAAAGTACATAGCCTTTATATTTATTTTATTTTCAGTTGTAGTAACAAATTGTTCACTATTGGATGATGGCAACCCTATGATCTCATTAAGTAATGGCAAGAGTTATATCTACAGTAAAGAATTGTGTGCTTGGTAAGGTCATAATTTTTTTTAATATGTTTTCACTAGGTGCCATCCGGTATTTTAGATATTTTCCACTGTTTTTTAAACATTTTTACTGATGCTTCCCTCCTATTAGTCGCAACGTGATGTTATATTATCATAGCCTTCATCGATATAAAATCATAAACGGATACACCACGCGCTACGCATTGTTACGCAGCCCCAGACAGGGTGGAGCGACAATATCCTCAAAATCGCGGGAAGCCAGTGGCTGCAATTGGCACAATACTGCGCGTTGTGGCAAGAAGCCTATGTCCAACAGTAATAATAATAAATATTCATGGACATTTCACACAACGTCCTAGTCCCAAGCTAAGCTTGTTATGCTTGTGTTATGGGTACCAGATTACAGATATAATACATAAACTACTTTTCTGTTGTAAATACATACTTATAATACATAAAAACACCCAGACGCAGTACAAATATTTGTATGACAATTATAATATCACACAAATGATTGTCCTGAAATAAGCTCAAGGTTGCACAGCGTGCTATGGAGAGGGCTATGCTCGGTATTTCCCTACGGGATAAAATCCGAAACACGGAGATCCGTAGGAGAACTGGCGTGTCCGACATAGCCCGAAAGGTTAGCACGCTGAAGTGGCAATGGGCAGGCCACATCGCTCGTAGGACTGATGATCGTTGGGGATGCAGGCGGCACAGGACCGCGCGTTGTGGCGTTCTATGGGGGAGGCCTATGTCCAACAGTGGACGGAGAGAGGCTGAAGAAGAAGAAGAAGATTGTCCTGAGCGGGAATCGAACCCGCGACCTTGTGTCTGCTTACCTGAACCACTAGACCACGAAGTATAGATAGAAGGAGTCCGAACGTAATGTTGAACGAATGGTCTCAATTTAAGGGACAGATTTTTTGCCGGTAGAGCGCGCCATTTTTCAAGGAGTACTCGTTTGAATTCTTACGCGGGAAATTTTATTGCTATTAACACCTGTGGAAAAAAATATTTAATTAAATTAATATTTAATTTAATAATAATAATTAAATTAAATTCAACTTTCACGAGCCAGCGCGTGTTTACATGTAATAATAATAATAGCATCGGTACGCCCTGAACACTTGCGCAGCCAGTGGCAGAAAATAGAACTATGATCTGGGTTTATTAATGTGTACACGAAATATTATGGAAAAGCCTATACCGTTCGGACTCCTTCTATCTATACTTCGTGCACTAGACCAAGAGGCCCGTCAAAGTAAATATAACCTGTACGTTTAGTTTCATCTATCTTTATTTATATCCAGGGTGGTGTGGAGCGATGTGACAGATCCAGTGTGGAGGAGTGGGGGCGGAGCTGCCAGAGTACCACACGCCGCACACAACCATCATCAACGATACAAGCTGATGAGGAACAGACACACACCATTCAATACCAAGTATGTATTATATATTATCTTACTCATATAGCACGTTAGAACATTAATCCAAAAAAGCTGATGTTATAAGGCGATCTCCGCTGAAAAAGGTACGAGAGCGGTAATCATACTCATCGTGTACGTACACTGACGCAGACGTCTCTTAGTGTGCGTGCGATGATTTTGTGGTGTGCGTGCGCAGCGTGCGATATCTCCGTGTGGTGACGGATTAAGAATACAAGTGTCACTACCCCATCTCCTCCCAGTGCTGTAAAAGTCAGCTAAGGGATATTGCACACTGATAACATCCTCTGTGAGGGACGGAAAACTCGAAAACAAACCCTGTGCCAACACACCTGGTCAGCGCGGCATAGTACTCCATAATCCCTTCTGAGGTGGAGTGGACTTAAATGGGCTGGACAGAGAGTGCGTAGCGACAGTGTTCGTGTGCGCTAACGACGCAATATATTCGATAATAAAGGTTGGTTTAGTACTCTCAAGTATATTACTGACCTATTTTATAACTATATCTCTTACTATTCTATTCAAATAACAAGGCCAATGACTCCTCAATATATTAGTACGGGATACGTAGTACATTTTTTTCACTTGATTACTATCAAACTGATTAGCCGTGAGTAGCTTTAATATGACGAGACGCCCAATAATTTTCTATTCCAAAATCTCGATTGTGGTAGCTAACAGAGGTAACAAGGATAAAATATCGTACTATTACTGGAAGAAAGCAGTAAGTGATTTTTTTGAAATTTTTGTTTGAAATTTTTGACGCAAGTTCACTTAAGTCTTTTTTTTACGGGTAGTACGATATGTTATCCTTGCTATCTCTGTTAGCTACCACAATCGAGATTTTGAAATAGAAAATTATTGGGCGTCTCGTCATAATAAAGCTACTCACGGAAAATCAGCTTGATAGTAATCAAGTGAAAAAATGTACTACGGATCCCGTACTATATTGTGACATATATTTAAAATTTCAGCAGCTACAGTGCGGGCGCTGCTAGAAGTTGGTTGGAAGCACAAGTGGCCTCTTGTCTACATCTGAGACTAGCGAAGGACTACAAACATTGGATTACAACACTCTTTGAACATCTTGTTAATCATGGTAAGTTTCACAAATTTATATTATACAAAAAAGCCATACTCTTAAACCACATTACCTATTAAAAAAACTGCATCAGAATCCGTTGCGTAGTGTTAGATTTTAGCTCACATAGGGACATATATTCAAATAATTTGCTTAGTCTAAAAACTAAAAAACACGCTATAATATTTTATAAAGCGGAAGAGTTTGTTTGTTTGTTTGTTTGAACCCGTTAATCTCAGCAACCACTGGGCCAATTTGAAAAATTCTTTCAGTGTTAGATAGGGTATTTATCGAGGAAGGCTTTAGGCTTTATAACATCACGCTACAACCAGTAGAAGGGAAGCAGTTGTGAATAATGTAGTAGGGAAAATTTTCTAAATTCCACGCGGACGGAGTCGCGGCCAACAGCTAATATGAATATATTTTTAAATTATTGCATTGCCATCGGTCCTTGATATGTATCCAAAATTTCAAATCAATCCGACTATTGCAAGTGGATGAAAATCGCGTTCAAAAATTCCGTTACATAGATTAATACATTGATAGATACATACCGAACTTATAAAAGCGTAATAAAATAACTTTGTTGTTTTATTATAATGAGTAATAATATTTGTATGTGAAGGTACCGAAGAACAGCTGAGAACAATCCTAGACGACTTGCTCGGCCCCAGTCATTGTACCTCTACGCCTAAGAAATGGAAGTCAACCGTATTAGTAAGTATTTATGGTATTTATTTATTTAGATTCACCAATAACATAAAACTGCCTAGTGACAAATGAACGGATGGGTGGATAGCGAAATCTCAGTAATAATGTCCCGTTTTAGCTTTTGGTGGCCCCTTTTAGGGTTAGGCACCCTAAAAGGGGCGGAGCCGGATTAGTGCCAACCAAGGACTTAAGCCACACCCAAAATTTATTTTAGGCGGTTTATCCGCCTAAAATAAATTTTGGGTAAAAAATAGATTTTGTTAAAAATAGATTTTGTTATTTTTTTAACACTTAACGACTACACTAAAACCTTATTTAATTTAAATTGCTATTCCCTCGCCTTCGTACGCTTCAAATTCAGGAAATAAACCTAAACTATTTACACATCGTGTGGTAACGGATTAAGAATACAAGTGTCACCACCCCATCTCCTCCCAAGGGTGCTGTAAAAGTCAGCCAAGGGATATTGCACACAGATAACATCCACTGTGAGAGACGGAAAACTCGAAAATAAACCCTGTTCCAACACGCTTGGTCAGCGCGGCACCGTAGACCATAATCCCTCCAAAATGGAAGAAGCCCGTGCCCAACAGTGGGACGTAAATGGGCTGGAGAGGAGAGGATTTACACATTACGTATCTCTTAAAGCATGCTTATTAAAAAAACGCATCATATCTGATGCGCAATTTTAAAGATTTAAGCTCACATAAGGACATACAGAAATAACGAAATTGGTTTATAATAATCTTCATCGTCATAACATCGACGGGCGTCGCACAGTGTACGATTTTACAAATCTAGGTGGACAAAAATCAGGCGGGTTGGAATTGCATTTTCAAAGACTGTAAATAATTTTTGTATGATATAATAGTAAAATTAAAAAAAAAATTGTTACGTAAAACCTTTTTTAATGATTTTTTAATAATAATTTTAAATCTTTATGGTTTTTGTATATATTTTTTTGAGGCAGTTTCCTTAAAAAAGATATATGTGGGTCTGAAGACATTAACATATACTTTATTAAATCGTAATTGGTCCGATAGCGTGAAGTTTTAAGAGTATGTCCTAATCGTACTCTTCGTATTTCTTTATTTTTGGCCTCCGAGGCCTCTTCAGACATCTGCCCGAGTGGTATTATCGAATGCCGCATAATCTCTGCACCATGTACTAAAATCTTGTGCACAGTTGCTGGCATGTTATACCACTGGTATAAATGTAAATATAGGCGCCGAGTTTCATCACAGTACTGTTGAAATTTTCGGAGTCTATTTCGTATCCAGAAGCTATGGCTGCAAGTAATGTTCCAAAACGCTTTATGAGATTTTCATCCAGACCAGTAATACTTGCTGTTGTAGCACTATTATGAAAAAATGCCCTTGCGGTATTTCCATCATTACTGGTCCCATATCCCGGTCTTACTTTATCTATTATGAGCCCAACTTTCTTAAATTCCCTTTGTATTTCTTCCTTTCGTTTCTTTTTCATATCTTGTTTTCGAGTTCCTCTAGCTTGCCATTCAGAAAACTCGCTGCGGTATGCAATGTTCAAAAGACACTCCATAGTACGAATATATGCATGAAGACTTGATATACCAAATCGGTACATGTCTTGATTAGGCTGCCTATGATCTGTAGGTGAGTTCATCTCTTTCGACGATGCTTTACAAATAAAGCATCTCTGAGCAGATTTATTTTCAGACAGAACATTGCATACTTTCCCATCTATCATTGAAAGAATTAAATGATGGCTAACGAGTATGATGTGTCCATCTATCTCGATAGGTGTTGGCATTAAATTATCAATTCGACTTTGTACTGCTTTGCATTCTTCTTTAATTAGTAGTTCCGTTTCTTTTTTATATATAAACTTAAGTATTCTACAGAATCTTGGTGACGAAGGACGTGGATTTTCCCAAAAGATGTTCTTATTATTATTATCTGCTATAAGCCTTAAAGGTACTAAAGATATAACAAACATATATTCATCGGTACTCTCCGCACTTTCGAACCGTTGCTTATACAAGCTATGTCCAGAAGAACCATCACATCCCCACTTATAAATCATTGTATAGTGTAACTCATCTGTAGAGCTAAGCAATACATTTCCAATTACATTCTTACATATTCTTATGACCGTGTGATCAAGAAGTGCTTGAAGCTGAACTTCTGCCCACGTATCAGTAACTGTGATAAATTCCACCGGAGGATAACACTCTTTCTTTACACGTGCTAATTGATCGTAGCACGGATATAACGGGAATCCTCTTTCTTTGGATTCTTGTTGCACATTTTTATAAGTATGGACCGTAAAACTGTTTGATATAAACAAAGCTAATGCTTCTTCAGCAGTGTATGGTCGTAACTCAATTTTAGAACTCATACTTCTTCTGGACGTTGTATAAAGTATTCGGGCTTGCTTATATGTAGTAGCACGTCTTGGTGATGCAGTGGCTATTTCCTGCATTAAGTCAGCAGCATCACGTCTTCCACTGGTTCGAACACTTAATTGGGCGGCAAATGACAATTGTTCTTTACTGTAGCCACTTAGCAAATGCTGAACTTTACGTTTTTTTGTTCTTTTGGAACTACATATTTTCAAAGCTTGTTTGCGGTCTTCCGCGAATGGGATTCGGTTGTGAATGGTCGGAAATCATATCTAAATTCAAATTTTCGCATAACCATTCTTCGTAAGAATCTAGAAACAAATCCAACTTCCTTTGTTTGCGTTCCCATTTTTCACGAATTTTCTCAGATTCGTTTTTCGTTAAAGCACGCAAAAGGCGTTCTGCTTCTTGAATAAGGACCGGAGCACCAAATGTTGACTTTACAAAGTTGATCATTTGAGTAACTCGCCCTTTAGGTGAAATTGAATGCCAAAATTCAAACAAAGATTTTCGCTGCATACGGGCACCTATAAAAAAAAACACGAAAAAAGTTAGTTTGCGCAGATAAGCGCAAAATATAACAAATTGCCCCAAATAATAGAATAAATAATGAATCTTTTAAAACTATTACCAAAAGCCTGCGGTATATTGCTATATACTATATGTCTAATTACATTTTTAATTTAATGGAAGAAATTTATTCAAAGAGAGTATGTTTAAGATCATATTGTTACATAAATAAAAGTAACACAGTGCAAATATATTAACTAAATAAAAGTGTAATTACCTCTAGTAGAAGATTCCATCACTAAAAAGCACTTGGTATCGCACAAAACACTCAGAGACATGCAAACACGTTAACGTTAGCGGTCGCACTGAGCCTGTACTCTACTACCTGCTATTGAAAGGGTATCTTTGTCTTTTGTTATTGAATAGGTTGCGGCGCCCAGGAATGTTTCTTTTGTTTCATGAGTTGCTAATGTCATTCAAAATTAAGAGATAAGTGACAAAATGTACAATTTCAATAATTTGATTTTTGATATTTGTCCACCTAGATTGATCAAATCGTATACTGTGCGTCGTGGTCTAGTGGTTCATGTAACGGGCTTTCGTTCACAAGGTCGCGGGTTCAGTTCCCGCTCGTAACAATCATTTGTGTGAATTTGTTCATAATTGTCATACAAATGTTTGTTCTGCGTCTGGGTGTTTTCTATGTATTATAATTATGTATTTACAAAAGAAAAGTAGTTTATGTAGTCTATCCGTATTCTGGTACCCATAACACAAGCATATAAGCTTAGCTTGGGACCAGAGGACGTTGTGTGAAATGTACATGAATATTTATTATTACATATTACGCCTTTTCCCCATGGAAATAGGCAGAGACTAAAGAGCGCCATCTGCTGCGATTATAACATACTTCCTTATAATTATGTAATAAGTAACAATTAATTTAATTACAGGATATAAAAAAGCATGAACTTCTAGAAGTGATGCTGTCACTTCTTGTCAAGCAGTTACGTTGGCAACGTATGTATTTAGAATATTCTGAGCAGCTTATGGACTTGAAATCTAATACAATGCTTGTTAATGGACACTGACAATTTGAGGGTACAAGTGAAAAATTATATTCAAGTTGTGAATTAAAAAGTTGTGAAATATATTGGTTAAACATCTTTAAGCAATAATTTAGTATTCGTCATCCCGTCACGCCTTTTTTTTCGTGAGGGAAGGTAGAGACTATAATAAGCAATAATATAAGTAAGACCGTTTTCTTTTATTTCAAACTAGCTGCCCCCGCAACTTCCTAGGCGTGGAATTTAAAAACCTTAGCAAATTACGTATACAAAAAAGCCATCCTCTTGAACCACTCTATCTAATAATAAAAACCGCATCAAAATCCATTGGTCATATGTACAAAAATAACAAGCTCTTTTAAAATGTCAGTAACAAGATGCAGCGTCAGGCTGCTTATACATTTAAAATAGCCTTTGCCAGCCCGGGCCCTCCCGCTCAGTTGGGTCTAAGATAGATGTCTGTTACTAAAGTAAATCGGGGAAGAACAGACCAAAAAAAACTGTGAATATAAATAAAATTTTCTTCTAAATAGAATGAACTAAACTCAAAATTCATTCAAACATTCAATTCTTCATTCATCTGAAAATCTACTTATCCTAATACTTGCTAAGTTTTCTATATTCCATAAATGTTTATCTATTAGTCTTAATTTTCTTCACGTCTTAAGTTTCTAAGTAATTTTAAAAAATCCTATATATATTTCTGGAATTTTAAATCAGTGACACAGGTCTCAAGTTTCGTACTCATGTAGACCTAGATTATATAGCCTAGAGCACTCTCTGAGACTAGTTTACTGTTAGTTAAAATGTTTTAGGTAACTTTCTAAAACTACTCCCTACATTCATGTTACAAACAGTAACTTTATTTCTTTATTAATAGAATAGATTTATTATGCCTTTCCTAAGATTGGGATGTGTGTAGGCTGTGAAAGATGAAAAGGATAACAACAATTTGTAAATAATGATGTAATATGTAATAAAATATTGTATTGAAAGTCTTTTTTTTTATAGCATTTATAAAAGACTGTTTTAAAATATGTTTAAAAATTTTTAGTATTATTAATTTTAATATGAGTACGAGTATGAGGTTTAAACGTTTAATATGCGTATCAGACTTGATTTGTAAACATAGGTCTATGCAATCCAAAAGATTGTAAATTTCTACACTCTTTTTTATTTTTTATAGTTATACCAATACCATTATAGTTGATGTTATTGTTGTGAACAATTAGCCTTTTGTCTGTGACTTTGTTCGTCTAAAGGTCTAAACTTTAGCTCTAGTAGTCTAAATAATAACTATAGCTTCTTTTAGTGACAAAATTTTGGATCGAACCATTGTCTTCAAGGATAACCCCCCTACATACATAATAGATAACTTTACCTCTTTATTAATTGCATAGATTCAAAGATGATGTGCCCAAGGTCATAAATTCGAATCCTGTTCTTTATATATTTGTGTGAAATACGTATTTTGCATTATGGAATGGTATGGGAAAAAAATAGTTATTAATAATCTAGCCGTATCACAATGAAATAAGCTTAAATTGAGATCAGAGAACGATGTGTGAAATGTTCGTAGAAAATCATCAGTTTATGATGTTTCAGTACGTTTTCGTGGTCACATTAACTTGGTTGAAGTGTATGTATATTTTAGTGATCTTTAAAATTGTAAATTGAATCCAAAATGCCTAAATTTTAACTAGAATCTATTTTTTATATTGTGTATAGATAATGTAATAGTGATTGAAATATACTATACTTTAAAATTGCATTTGATTTATTTATGCTTATCACAAATGACTACAAAATATCGATACCTCACCCTAAGTAAACCCGAACGTGACACATACAGCCGTATTCACAAACGTTACTGTGAGGTCTCATAGTAGGCATGGACGCACAGGGGTTCATGAAACTGAACGCATAGCTAAGTTTTGTCTATGAATACAAAGGCTCGATGAACGGAACTGAAAAGTGTTACCCTTTGCACAGTGTTGATGCTTTACATAAGTAAATATTGTTTGTGAATACGGGTGTAAGTCGTCTTTAATTTATATAAGGAAAGTAAAACTGCCATTTACCTAGGTGTTTTACAGTTCCTGATGTTTTTGTAACTGAAATTGTGTACTGGACTTGTCCAGCGTTGGATAGCGAGCATCGTTCAGTCCATAACGTAATTTTAATATGATACTAGCTGTACCGGCAAACGTTGTTTTGCCATACAAATGTCAGGGTCGACAACCTAAGATCACTTAGGGTTATGAAAAATAGATAGTAGCCGATTGTCAGACTTAGAATATGCATAAAAAATTTCATAAGAATCGGTCATGCCGTTTTGGAGGAGTATGGGAACGAACATTGTGAAACGAGAATTTTATATATTAGATGAACTCTTACTAATTAGTTACACAAGGCTTTTCAATCCTACTAATATTACAAATGTGAATGTTTGTGATTATGGATGTTTGTTACTCTTTCACATAAAAACTACTGAATGGATTTTAATGAAACTACAATAATTATACATCATCAGAATAACCACAGAAGTACCAGAAGGTGGGTTGGCGTTTAAAATTGAGGACAAGTAAAGTTAGCCTTTTTTTTTTCTTTTGACGGGGGAAATGCCTGTCCGCACACCCCTCTGTTCGGGGACAACTGAAGGGTAGTGTGGGGCCCTCACCCACTAAACTAAAACCCCCGCCGTGTGCCTACATCAGCTGGGGAATGGGCACTGGTACTGCGGTGATTCCGCCAGTTGCAAGTAAAGTTAGCCTGGGCTAACTTGAATTCATGGTCTAAAATGATATGGAACTATAATACAATATAAGTGACATACCGTGATGACAGTAATTTTTGCCTAATTTTTGCAATCTGCAAACGTCACTTTTGCACACACTGATACAAGTATGGCATTTAAAATCAAAATCTGTTTTAATACACCATATTTAATTGACACCATTGTCAGTTTGTAGTGTGAACGCCGCCACGAACAAAAAAACAATAATGACGAAATGCGCAGTCTTTGGGTGTTCTAGTGTATCAGAATAATTAAAAAATGCCACAACATAGGATTTCACAAGTAATTATAACTCAAATTATTCATTTTCACATCAAAAACACAATTTAATTTATTGACTCATGTTTTGACGGACGTCAATAATGTTGCCCCTGGCAACCGGGCAACTTCACGTTGTACTTCACACACACATAAATATTTTTTGACCTCAAGCCGGGTCATTGATTTAGCCGTAGACGCACTGTCTTGTATGTCTATGAGAATAACATATAGGCTACTTTTTATACCGTAAGATTTCAAGGTTCCCTATGGGATAAGAAGTGGTGTATTAAAAGCACCTTTTACTGTCTGATTTTTTTTCCTTTTTTCCGCGAGTAACATCGCGGGGCACAACTAGTAATAAATAAAAACAACTGATAGTTTTATATCACAATAATTTATTTTTACAAATGAGTTACTGATCACAACAGCAAGGTAATGGATTGTCGAGTTTAGTTGAACATAACATGCGTTAAAATGATTTCAAATATGACAAATACATAATATACATTAAATGTAATAATATGACAAAATATTTTCATTATGGAAGATGATTTAACTAAAACATTGATGATAATTCACATTTACAAATAATAATTAAGTCCCAACATTTGAGCTCATGACGTAAACAATTTACCTATCTAAGCAACATCGCGTCAACGGTCACACGCGGTCATAAAATTTGAATATCGATAATACAATAACACACCGATATGGAATCGTTCACTCACTATCGATAACATTGGTCCCAACACTAATATAAACTCGATACAACACACAACGACCTCGCTAAACCATTTGAACACTTATACACTAACATGTAACGGCTCCTTCCGTCTACTAGATGCTCAAGTCTTTTACAAGATATTTAGTCTATTTCTGTAGTAAAACGATACAACTAGTTCATCTACTACATTATCACAAAGTCCATTTCAACATTTTCTCGACACTAATGTACTCGCACTAGACTATCTTCTGCAAAGGCACCCTCTACATAGAATTAAACATTCAAGCGACTGGGACTCAGTGCCAAGTTATATATCCTTAAGCGCGAGTTAGAATCGCCCAAGCATCAGCGAACCGTAAGCCAACTTATATTATATCTTTAATAAATATTTTGTAATATTTGAGCATATAGTATTAGAACGCTTTATACAGACGTGATCGACACATGAACTAGTCTAAGTAGATGAGTGACGTCACTCGTATGTACAGTTAGTATGTGAGGTATGTACACGTAGAGCGGCCGGCGCTAGCACAGCACCGCGCGCTCCGGCGGGGGCCGCGCGCCGCGCACCAGCAGCACTCCGCCGCCGCACGACGCGCACGCGCAGCCCAGCGCGTGGGACAACTTGGCGGGCTTCTCGTAGTCCGGCTGGAACTTCTTACATAGCGCTAACACTGACGGCGCGTGGTGAGACTTACGAGACACCTGTATACAACACAGTCAATACAAATTATCATTAGAGTAATGTTGATGCAAAAAAAAAACTTAAACTTAATTAAAAATAATTAACTATGTTGTATTTTGATTATTTAACTATTTCTTTGTATACATTTATGTTAATTACAATTGTTAGTCTATAATACGTAAGATTTTATTTAAATAGCTAATTTATTTACGTATTTATATAAGGTGTAAATAAATCAACTTGTCAAATTTTGTGAGGATAGTTGGTATCGAAAAATAAACACGTTAAAAATAAAATAAAAATTTTTTGAGCAATTTCATTTATCACGAAATAAAAGGATTTCATCAAATATTTTTATGCGTATCTTACCTACAAAATAATGTAGGTACTATGCCGTTCAGTCTCACTCGTCAGTCGCTTGCGTCGACCGACCCCGCACAGCGAGTGTATTGTGGTACAGTGCGCATAACATTTACGCGTAATGTAAATCATTACAAATCTTCAAAACGGTAACGTTTTTCTAAACTTTTTCACCGCGATTATTCATGATATATTATTCAAAACAACTCCTAAAAATATGACAAGTTAATTTTTTGACACCTTGTATAGAGGGTATTCTCTGAAAGTAGTAGTCCGTTCTTAATGTAAATCATTTACCATCAGCTAACTACATCAGGCTGCACCGTTCATTAAGTAAGCCAATTATTAAAATATTGAATGGCAACCCGCCACCATCATGGAACTTATCTATGCTAAAAAGACGCGTTCTGTTCTAAAAGATAGTAAGCGTTTAACCTATTGCCATATCTACGCGTAAATACAATTTAATAAAACATAATATTGTAAGTACCCTATACACGCAATCTTGAAATGGGTACAGCTGCAAGTCACCGCCATCTGGTGACTTTGTAACTTCAATCTAACAATAAAAAAAAAACAGAAATCATCTTACACTATGGTATAAATGATGTTTTTTATAAAATAACATCACAAAAATATAAGTTTCATCAACATGCGCGTGGCCACTACAACTCTATGACGGAACTAAATATAATTTAGGCGCCAATTACTCTAAAGCCACTAAATTTAAGCTAAGTAAACTAAAATACAATAGTCTGTGCAAAAGATAGTTCGTCATAACAAATGAAATATTAACATGTAGTAAATATGCATTATTTATTGTACTTATGGTTATGAAGTAGTTATTAAATTGCGAATTTATCCTTTACACAAACTAGTACAGTTAGTAGGTAAGTATGATACATGTAGAATATATTCCATAGATAAGCAATTTGAAATGTCCAACTTATAATATTTGAATGAAAACCTTTATTTATTATTTAAATTATTAAATTAAATTATGGTGGAAAAAGTGATTACAGCAAGCGGGACTTGAACCCATAACCTCGGAATACCATTCCGTCACTCTACTAAATGGGCTATTGCGGTCGTGCCATTAGTAACGAATTTCTTCACTACAATGTTTCTCGATTGAGTTAACATCGATGTGATGTGCAACGCCATCTATCGAACCTATTTGCACATTCTCGGTGAGCCACTTAGTGTATTAAACAGATTTTTTTTTATTTAACTTAATTTTAACTTTATGTTAAACTAGCTGTGCCCACGACTCTGTCCGCGTGGATCGATTTTTTTCGATCGACCCAATTAATTTTTTGATTCTGTTTTAGCCGCTAGATGGCGTTGCAAGTAACCAAATTAGATTTAGAATTAGAAATTCGTATTATGTAAATATCTCTTGATTGAGTGGACCGATTGCGATGAAACAAAGACTAAGTAATACCTTGAGTTATCTACAATTATTACGTATAACATTTATATTTATAAGTATTGTACATTTTGCGTGATGCGTGCACAAACAAACATCTAAATAGACAAAAATTTTAGAAATGCTGGAATTGCGTTCTGTTGGTTGTCTTTTAACCATCTGATGATTATTTTAGAAAATATATTCAGTGTACAAAAAATTTTTTCTACAGATTTATTATATGTATAGAATAGATTTAAATAAACTGTTTGACTATATGAATCTAGTTGATGATATAACCTATCTATGGAATATATGCTACATATAGGTAAAGACTTAGTATAATGTGATATGCTCACTGAATGTGTTAGAGCGTGTATGTGAAGAAGCCCTCCTCACCTTGGGAGTAGAGGGCGCGTCCTGACAGGGCGGGGACACGTCACGTGCGTGCGCGTGCTTCAGAGGAGTGCGCTCCTCGACCTCGGGCCTGATACTACCCGCACATGGACGGGGCTCGCATGACTCTGGAAATTAAAACAAAATCTGATTAAAAATTTGCTTATTAGCTTACAACTATCCCAAAATGGGTAACGGAATTTTTAAAAGTGTTTTAAGCCCTGGTTATCAACAGAATAAACGGAACTAATTTAATATACTAATCAAGAACCGATAGCAAAGCAGTAATTAAAAACAAACTGCCAGCTAGATAACTTTAATTTGGAAATTCTCTTGATAATAGCAAAAAAATATTCATAAAACGTATTGTGTGGTAATAACATAATATTATAAGACACAACTAAGTATTTACGAAGTTATTGGTATTTAAGATCTTAAGGAAATAGCTGTAGAGGAACAGTCAGTACCTTTACTATGGTCTATAATATTTTGTAAATTAAACGATTTGCAGACTTGCTTACCTTTTTCATCATCATGCGTTCCATTAGTTCCATTAGTTCCATTACATCCATTAACACCGTTGTGACCGTTTACTCCATTTACGTTATTTACACCATTAACCCCGTTAACTCCGTTAACGCCGCTAACTCCGTTGACACCATTAACTCCGCTAACGCCATTTCCGTTGCTAACTCCGTTAACGCCATTAACTCCGTTGGTGGCGACACCGTTGACACTAATGTCGTCGTCGTCATCATCGTCGTGTGCTATCTCGCTTTCGTCGAAGCCGAGGCCGACGATGGTGCGCGGCAGGTCCGCCTCGTCTTTCAACCAGGGGTGCTCCAGGCACTCTTCCACTGTAAGACGACCCCTGGAAAAATTATATTTAAGAATAAATAAATGCTTGTAATACGCTAGCAAGAAATTAAATAAAATTTTTCTTTGAATGTTTGCATAGAAAACAACTACATATATTAAATGAATACTCAGATGTTTGTCGATTTAATTAGAATTATTTTCTAACATAACTTTAAATTCCTGCTAATTCCTCGAGATGAAATACCATGCTTTTACAAATAAATTAACATTCATCTTCATATAAATTCAAAAATTGGCTAATCTCTGTATACTTCTTAATCAGGCACTATATGCACTATTTTGAATGAATCGTGTACTTACATAGGATCAACGACAAGCGTCTCTTTAATGAACTGTATGGCTTGATGTGATACCCCTCGGAATAGGTCCTTGGGGAAGGTAAGTTGGCACTGCGCTATGTTTAGGTACGTCTCCTGCTTCGTGTCTCCTGCAAACGGCGAGTACCCGCTTAGCAGGACGTACGCTAACACACCTACAGACCATATGTCTGCAGCCAGGGATAGGGGCTCGTACGAGAGGATCTCGGGCGCTGAAAAGAGGGACAAAATAATTTAAAACTCTTGTATAAATATTAAATCTATAGGGACTATAACCATATTGCAAGATATCAAGATATATAGATATATCAAGATATGTTGCAATAGGATAAATCGCGCAAACGGTGGCGTAAATCGCTGTTTAAATTCTCACCAGCTGTCCGTCAGCAAACTATGTATACCATAGTACATGTACATAATATGTAGAACTCTATTTCTGGGCTAAGAACTACATACAGCAACTGGCGAGAAATTGATCTTGGTCGCTGTGGTACTAGGTTCAAACAATGCATGATTTACCACTAAATCAAAAAATATATATTTCAAAGGATCTATATTAACTGTTGTTAGACACACAATTAA
Source organism: Orgyia antiqua (assembly GCA_916999025.1). NCBI lineage: Eukaryota > Metazoa > Arthropoda > Insecta > Lepidoptera > Erebidae > Orgyia > Orgyia antiqua. Next base: position 20,636,230 of record OU779864.1, read on the forward strand.
AACATACAAACATACAATTGATACAATTGTTAAACATACAATCAAAACAAAGATTGAATACGCACCAACATAATCCGTTGTGCCTAATATCTCGCGGACATGTGCACCGGGGTGTATGGCACGACTGATGCCGAAGTCGCAGATAAGTAACTCCTCACTCCCGGCAGTTAGGAGCAGGTTCTGTGGCTTAAGGTCAAGGTGTGCGACACGGCGTGCGTGTAGGTGTGCTAGCCCTTCCAACACGTGGCGTAGGGCTCTTCTCGCTGAACCTTCCGATAGTCTGTCCTCTTGGTCTAAAAGACGCTGCAATTCTCCACCGGCACATAATTCTAAAACAATCGCCACTTCTGAACGTGTCTCGTATACCTGGAAAAGAGAAAATAGTTTCTTTAATTCCAATGTCTAGCCAGCGTGATAGAAGTGCATGATTGGATATAGAAAAATCGAAATCAGGTCGGATTGCAAAGATCTAAAACTCAAACTCCTTGCATATATGTACTGTCTAGGTATAATCATCCAAACTCAAGTGATAAAAAGTGAAGTCTTAGCAAGGACTTAGAACTGCAGTCAATTTAAAGATCTATTGCCCAGTCAAAACTTTTAAGTATTTATCCCATTAATATAACAGAATAAGCCTGGAAGGTAGAACGTAGGTATAGATGTTAGCGCACAAAAACCAATACATTTATCTTGGCTGTTGCAATTTCCTTGTTCGGTGCTTGTTTGCACAAAACATGAATTTGAAAACAAAACTTATAGATATATTAATATTATTTTTATTTATGATCCAGTAATACATACTTCATGCAGACTGACGACCCGTGTGGAGTCAGCACATAATGCTAGCACGGCCACTTCGTGAAGGATCTCTCTCGTGGTGTCGGCCGCGCGCCGCCGCTTGCGAATAAACTTGGCCGCATACTCCTCCCCTGACACCAGGTGACGGATCTTGCGGACTGATGCAAATTTACCCCTGAAACAACAATATACAACTATTAAACAAGTGCGTAACAAAAACCTAAAGCCATGCTCTATCGTTACTAGCTAACAATAGAGCGATTATGAGTTGATTTCCAATTTGGAAGCAAAAATTTTGAATTATTTTTTTCTTGTCAAGCAGCCAAGGTATCATCCTACTAGACGAAAGCACGAAATTTTGTGTTGTATAGTGTAAAAATTACTAGTATTACATTAATTTTATTGAATATATACATATCATAACATAATTAATTAGGAGCTGTAAAGAAACAACTAAACGTTGTATACGTTTCTAATGCAAAATATTTGAACGCTATAAAAATATTTGTCACGATGCTGTTGGAAGCTCCAGTTTTATATTGCATTTTATAATTTTATATGAAAGTTTCCTTGTAACAGTAAGGACGGTTCTGAAATAACGTTTAATCTCATTATAACTCTCCAAACTTTAAGACATGTTTATACAATTTATCTAAAAGTTTCTGTCTACTTATGCAATGTGGTTTATGTTAATAGCATTCATTTTCTTACGTAATAGCAAGGGAGAACAAACATTGCAAATAGTACACTTGCGTGAAAGCCGCATTGGAAAGCCACACTATAATCTGTAGTGTCCCTAAATCACTTTTGTAGTCAAATGTGGTATCACAGTCATTGTAATCTGGCAATTTCATTAGCCTGTCGCCGTTTAAGACAAAGTGTTGCTCGTAAACATATCAGAGACCACCATTAGATGGTATTAGCGGCAGTAATTACCGTTCAGGTGATGGAAACGGCACGCACGCAATGTTACAAGTTTAAAGGGGGTTTCTGAGTGATCTATGGCACATCTATCCTTACGTTATGGATCCTTAGAATAGCTATGAACTATTTTTATAGCGACGTTAGTTGCTACAAATCTATGTTGGACAAGGGTTGTGTTTATAAACAACATGCTTTTATGAGTCTCTAAAGGATTAGAATTATTTATATGTTACATACAATGATTACAGTTCTAATGTAACATTTATAATAACTTTCCAGACTAGTTAACTGCTGATACTATTAATACATTCAGCTCCTATCGCAATAGGAGAGTCTAAACAACTAAATGAAGGATACCTTTTCATTCAATCATTGTTTTCAACGGTCACGTAAAGTAACTGAATCTTGTTCAGTAAAATTTACAATTCATAGTCAAACCAACTTCCTAGAATATAACAGTGTAACTCATTAGACCAGCAGTGGTACCGTTACGCCATTAGTCGGACGCAGAAACTAGAGTAGATGGGAACAATGCTTTATTTACATTACACGTACATTGTGCAAGTAATTTAAGACTGGTGTAAAACGTTTTAACTGCTAATTCTACTTGTGTATATCGTTGTTTTAATTGTGTGTAATAACATTAAACTACAGAATTAAAATCCTGTAGACAAACAAGATTGCAGATTTAAAAAAAATGCAACAATTGTAATAGTAACTAAGTGTATTGGCGTTTTTTTTACAGTTTACATGACCACCTGTTGTTTTGATACGAGCAGTTGATAGAGTAAGACTAGCCAGGCATTTGGCATATTTTCAGACAGATTTTTATGGCAGAAAGTCGTAATAACACAGCTTGAAAAGCGTGAGCTTGATAAGCAAGATATATTATTTAATTAGGATAAAAATTGTTTTGTTAGGATAGCGAAAAATAATTTTCTTTTACTATGTTTACTTTTGATAGTGACTGTTGAGAACATGAGATCACGCAAAAAATTGGCTATTAACATTAACCTACAAATAAATTGTCAAAGATAACCGAAAAAACCCCGTCATGAAGTATATAAGGAATATTTGATTTGGATTTTAAATTGTATGTTATTGTGCAGGTGCACAAAGCGCTGGATATAACCTTATTTGTACTGAGAGCACGAATGAATCAAACGCTTGTTAAAAGTCATAATCTGAGTCACGCGCGCAGACATTTTGAATATTTCCAAACAAAATCAAGTCACGCAATAGGAACACACAATACATTAAATTCTTTATCAAATAGTACAATTTATTGAAGTAACGTGTCCCACAATGAGTGAATGCTTCTCGAGATGAATACAAATAACCGTTCCTACTTTAACATCTTCACAATAAGATATCAGTTCTAATTTCGAGCACTTATTATTCGGATATTTCGTTCTATGCGTTCGTATCTATAGAATCTGATTGCGATTCCTATACCAAATCAAACTACGAACTCTTTCCCGAAACTCATCAATCTACAACAATGAAACTTGCTATGAAAACGTTTAAAACTAACCGTAACAACCAACTACAATCCAAAAGATGTGAATGCATAGAAAAAAAACGGTCTAAAAAATGTCTAATCTGAAGTTATGAACGAGAGACAAAGCCATTTACACTTATTAGACGTAACAATCATGGTATAATGTATAGGTACCAATAACAGAGTATAAAATAAGAGACATAATTATGAAAACCATAATCTTAATTAATTAAATCGTCTAGGTTAGCGGGCAATAGGTAGGTACTTATATTTAATTTATAGAACAAAAACAGTGTTGAGAAATGTATAATGCTGTGTACCAGAGAGTTTACTAAGAAGTTGCGTTAACTTCATAATAATCTAATAGAATTTCCCACGTAAGTAGTTCAATGTCGTTACGTGGGTCATAAAGATTTTTAACACAAATTAAGTACAAACAGTCAATCTTACTGCAACTGGATTTACGTAATTATGGTTTTTGCAGAGGCGTATTAACCCCAGGGCCATAGGGGCTATGGCCCAGGGCGGCCAGCATGAGAAGGGCGGTAAAAGCATAAGTTTAAAATTTTGCTCTGTCTCTATCAATTTATAGGGCGGCTAATTAAATTAGCCCGGGGCGTGAAATCAAATGACCCGGGTTGCAAATTTTTAAAATACGCCTCTGCGTTTTGGACTCAAATATTCTTTCTCTGTCCAGCCAAATAACATCCCACTGTTGGGCATGGGTCTCCTTAACTTTAAGAGTTTATGGTCTACTATGTTCAGAGTTCATTTTCGGGTTTTCAACTGTCACAGAGGATGTTATCTGTGTACAATATCCCTTAGCTGGGTTTTACAAAGCCCTGGTAAGAAAATGGGGTGGTGATACTTGTTTTCTTAATCCATCAACACCCACATCCATCTATCAGTCTTATTCTAGGTTTTCAATATAACTTTTGATCATGTGCCGTTTGTCACCAACGACTAACCTTGACACTAATTAAATCATCTCTTCTACCTGAAAGTTCGCGGTGAACAAATTATACATGTATCACAATAATTACAGCAAGAGTAATAATAACTTATTAAAGCAGTTGTTTTTTATTGATTTTATTCCAATGAACATTAAATTGAATTATACCTTTAATTACGACAAGGTAAACTTACGTTACCTTACGATTACAATAATACTATTTACTCCATTGGTAAATTTACTTGACAAGATAAGTATAGGTAGTTTTTATTAATCGATTGCGTTTATTTAATATTACCAAAGGTTTATGTTATAAACATTACCGAATCATTAATTCAGTATTGGTAATATGGCATGTAATACATATTACTTATCTAATTACTATTGATAAATGAAATATAAGCGTAACATTAATTAAACAATCATTGAAATCTACTTTGCTTTAAACCATATTCTAAAATTCCTAATTAACGATTAAAGCGAAACTTTAGTCTATTAATTTTTTTACGAGACAAGAAAATCTAGAAATAAGTTTATTTATAAAGAATGTTGTTTTAAATAATACGTTATAAACGAAGTATTCAGGCCAATGTCGGTACGAGGAGGGCACGGAACTCTCGCTGGGGTTGAACTGAGGTCGTTAGAGGGCGGGGAAGGACAACTAAGGGCGAATTGAGGACGACAACACCTCATGACCCAGTGAACTCGCCCGGGTCATATCGAGACAGCTGCTTCAGTGATATTTTTAGACTATTGTAAAACAAAGTTCTAAGTTTAGCGCGATTTATTTCTTCAAATCAAATAACTGTTTATTGGTTGTATCGATAGATGCTAGTGCCTTAGTTGGTTATTTACTTAATTTTGTAGGTAGTTCAATGCGTGGGACAGTCCTGTATATATACAATGAGAAATTGCAATTCATTCAATTTCTCAAACGTCGAATGGAAGCACATGTGCAGCATGTGCTAGTATATCGTAGGACATAAGCCACTTGACATGGTGTCAGTGTGTCAAGTCTCGACCCCTCACTCTCATCGCGTCTATCTACGACATAAGCCATTATTGTGTACTATCTGAACAACTACTAACTGTCATGTTACACAAACTACTACGAATATTCTTTAGAACCAAATAATAATAAAGAAACGAGCTAAGCCTTGTTTTTATATGGTCAACATTTTTACTCGTAGGTATTATTTTTCTATCTTGTATGTGTAGAAGATCATGTGGTTGCTGTTAATCAATATCATCCTTAATATTTTAATAGAATTTAACTCGAAACAGACTAATCATAGATATAAGAAAACCCAAAAATACTGGTACAAGAAACAAGCTCAATAATCCCGATTTACCTAGGTATGAACGTTTGAAATAACTGCAACTTTTTGCCAACTTAAAAGCTGCTGTTAATTTCAGTGATTACATTGAACAAGAAGTTGCGGTCGGAAACTCAAGACGTGGAAAGATGAATTTCGCCGAAAATGCACACACCTGCCGACGACAGCTGCTCCACACAAAACATGACAAAAACATAAGTAACGACGAACGGATACGAAATTTATTTCTTACGAAACATAACTTTCTGCCGATCAAAATATGCCAAGCAGGGATCAGGATTAAAACTCCAAAAATTCTTTTAATATAATAATAATTTAAACAAAATTCGGAATAAAAAAAACACGAAGTAAGCTTTTTTGGTAATAAATATTTTAATAAACGTAACTGAGTATCACAGCTGAGTATATAAAAAAAAACTTAGCTTATCACATAATATTGATGTGATAGTTCGTAAAAGTTAATTATAGATAGCGTTTAATAAAAATATTACAAGTATTGTAAAACAAAATTAATGCGTTATATAGATTTCATTATATTTCAAATAGCATAACTATAAGTGAGGGCGATAAAAGTTTTAGATCGAGAGATAACGAGCTCAATTTCAGTGCAAAAACGTGCCTAGTAGAGATAAAGGCAACATTATTAAATGTGTCACAATCACTCAGCGCAATCTGAACATGGGCTATTCGTAATTTGTTATTATCGTCCCATCACGATATGTATGCGAGTGATTCATATTATATTTACGACAGCATGTCCACTTTTATGAATATGCGAGCCGACTCGTATTGTACCCATAAAACTCTCATTTTTTCATATAAGCGGTCGCTTGCCACTCGTGATGAGACGTTATAAGTCACAATCATGTTAATACGTATCCGTTGATCAAACTTGGCGTTCACTTTCCTCCGGGGTTCCGTAATAAATGAGAGCCGGGTGCAGCGTCGCCGCGGCGAGTCCATTAGTTTCAACTCACTTTCTGCATAATAAAGAGATTTGTGGGCGGGACTGCCGCTTGTTTCTTGAGCAACTCATCATTAGTCGTATGCACTTCTCACGGTGAGTGCTTCGACAGCCAAAGGCGAAACCTCCGGCATTGCGTAACGTTCCGATCGATGACCGACTAAAAGCGAAAAGGCGTCCTTGGCAGTGAATCGAGAATCGAGTGCGCGTGCTCAGTACACCGACCGGTAATTATTCATAAGCGCTTGCACAACCGAGGTCCGCGTCGACAGCGCGATGCGCGCCCGATACCTCCGCGCCGATGGCTATCGACACGCTCGATCGATCGCGCTCTAGTCTCTACGTAACAGGACGCCTCCTCCATCATCCATCATCTCGATCGTATTTCTTAATCGCATCACACAGATAAAAGCGTTAAATCTTATATGCATCGTTGCACGAACGATGAAATCGTGACTCAGTCAATCTCATAAAATTATTAGATTCGCGTGGTACGTTTGCATTATATACATACTTAAAGAAGGCTATATGGACAGGTGCCCTCGCAACTCCGACGTCTAGTTGGTATACGAGAAAGGTTAGGAGCTTACGAAGCGATTCTATCTTAGTACTGATGAGAGAAACGGCATTTTATAGATCAAAACAAATGACTCGTTTCGTCGCAATTAGTGGGCGCAGCACAGACGGCCTCTCTAATATGTCTGTTTGCATTAATATGGAAAATTACAAAACGTGACGACCTTGCAACTAATTAATTGCTATAAAGTAAAGAACCGCGTGGGTAATACATACTAATATAATATGCGACATTGCGGTTGGCGATGCGGACGCTCGCATGTGGAAAGACGAGCAAACACCGACGACGAACAGTCGCGGCAGCCGCGCTCCACCGACGGAAATCGTAAAATTTTACAACACTGTTGTCGCCAGGCCTCGATTAAATATATAGAAAGCTTTAATGCTCTTATGTTAGGAAATGCATAGAGCCAGTAACGATGGGGGTCAACATACCAGTCATCGTGACTCGTCCACAACTGCATGCATAGGGTTGAAGGGTGCATCAGCGCACGCTATGCAATCAAATTTAAATTAGAAATGTGTACAATAGTTCCATGCTTCAATAGAAATAAATTACAAGCCTAGTAGGGCAGATTAATTAAGTTTTAAGGGATTAAATATTTTATATCGTTAACTTTATTTTTTCTTTTAAGTTCATAAAAGAAATAAAATTGGAATAGATCGTTTTAAAATTAACAACTAGATCTTGGGTGCAGCTTCTCGAGCATTATTGTAGATTTAGACACGACTTTTGTTATAGGTTAATGAGATATTCTTCATAGGTTTGTGTTGTTACACGGACCTCCATCTAAAATATATTTTCTATATCATGGAGACAATGCATTTAATTGAAAGGCCACCATGCCAAAAATCCCTCCCAAATAATAACTCCACTAAAAACTAATAAGCTAACAAAATAAGTATTGTTGTTGCTGGTATTTTTCGCCAATGCCATATTATATACCAGAACTTGAGAAATAATTCCAATCAAAAGTGTAATAAAAGAGATTGCAGTTATTATTTTTTGCTTGAGAGGTTATATCTCAACAGCTATTACCCGACAGTTGGAAGCAGCCGTTGGCTAACAAAGCGATCCCATCTAGTTTGCGTAACTGAGATGGATGATGTCTGGTAACAATGAGTTGAGTACCTTGGTGCTTATCGATCTACTATGTCATCGTTCTTGCAACATTGATAGAACAGGCCTCTTAAGATAAATCACGTGTTTGCTTTTTAAATTTCGATGCAGTACTTGATGTACACATTCTTTTCGTTGATAACAATTGATTGAAATAAACTACAAATATCGCATAAATATCTTATGATCTGTCTTCATGCAAGAAAAAATTGTCAATAGATATATTTGGGAAAAGAACAACGATGTCAATTTTAAGCAATTCTAATAGCTATTGCAAATAAATATTAGGTACTATTGAGACTAAAGAAAACAGATACACAGGAAACCTAAATAAAGTAATAAGGATTATGGTTATGTTCATGGCAATATTACATATTCATATTAAGTCCTCTACTATAAACATGATATTTATACAAAGATATCTCTGTCAGAATATACGTATCTGAGCACAGACATATATATTAGACCGGGCCATGGCGTGGCCGTACACCTTTAAGCTTATCTATCTTGTCATTTGAAAAAATATGACAGATAGATAGATAGATAGATTCTGAGTATCTGGTATGCTACCTGACTCCATAGTTGGCGATCGCAGCAGATGTTGTGTTTCTCAGGAGTACGCTGTTGCCTGTTCTTCTAGTGCTCCCTTAGTCGCCTTTTACGACACTTACGGGAAGAGATTCTATGCCAACAACCCACACAGGGCAAGTACACATTATTAAACCCAAATATGACTAAAGACATTTTACTCTTGTTTATATTGTTGTTTCATCAATTTATTATTTTTTCTATTAGTTGGCGGAAGAAGTTAACACAAATAATGAATTGTCACAAGGTCGGGGTTACTTGCTGATTCAGTTGTATCACTAATGAATAGTAATTAATATTAATCCACATATTTATAATCAAAACAAACCCACGCAACTATACTTTGATCTTACCAAATCGGTAAATAAACAAATATTTCGATAATAATTAAGCCGTCCTTAAATAATAAAGATGTCATTTAGTTTATCTAGATGATATTGTTATCGTTACATTCACTTATTAGTAAACTAGTGTCATATTCAAAAGATCGTTAAAATAAAATTTATGCAGTACTAAAATGTATATGTATAGTGATATTGTAATATTAGTAAACAGTTTAAAAGTCATAACTTGGGCCAAGTATAGAAACAGCATCGTATGTATGGCTATGAAATTCGCTACTATAAATAAATAAAAATCAATATTCATGGACATTTCACACAACGTCCTCTGGTCCCAAGCTAAGCTTTATATGCTTGTGTTATGGGTACCAGAATACGGATATAATACATATACTACTTTTCTTTTGTAAATACATACTTATAATACATAGAAACACCCAGACGCAGAACAAACATTTGTATGACAATTAAAAACATCACACAAATATTTGTCCTGACCGGGAATCGAACCCGAGACCTCGTGAACGGCAGTCCGTTATATGAACCACTAGACCACGAGGCCCGTCTAGACTAGACTATATTGAATTTATTGTGTTAATTTTATCTTTTACTAGTAAATTTTCGAATATGTATTTAGATAATACCTCAACTGGAATGGGTTCTTTTGGGTGATATTGCACACGGGATAATTAACGAGAAAACAAATTTAAATGTCTATCTTTGACTGAATAAAAAGTGTTTAAATTAAGCAAACTTAAAGATTATAGTCTAGATCAGGGATGCACAGACTTATTAAGACGGGGCCATTCGGGCAAATCATGAACTGATGGCGGGCCGATAGAAGTATAGGTAATTAAAGACAATAAAGAATTGATAATAATTAAAATTGAAAAAGAATTTATTAATTTGAAGCGTGGCACTGCATAGTGCTTACAATCTTTTTTATATTTGGCTCAAATTTACTTGTGTATTTATTTTGTGTGTACACGTAAAACTGCTTCCAAACTTTCATTTGCAAGGCGGTTTCGATTTTTTGTTTTATTATTATTTAGTATTGAAAAAGATTGTTCACATATATAGGTAGAACCAAATAAGCTGGCACATTTCAGAGCGATTATGCGCAACTCTTTGTACGTATTTTTATCAATGCAGCGGTAAAAGTTCAGCAAGTCTCCTTCGTTGAATTTGTTGCGTAGATCTTGGTCGTTTTGAATGTCGATAATTTCTTACTGAATTGACTCTGGCGCATTTTCAAAGTAAACTGGAGAGCATAGGTTAATAATTCGTAGTAAGGTAATCTCAAGCTAACTGCGCAATAGTAGATGCAAAAAAAAATTTTTTCTTTTTAAATATTCACGGACATTTCACACTCCGCCCTCTGGCCTCAAGCTAAGCTAACATTTGTGTTATGTGTACCAGCATACGAATATACATACTACAGAAACTACTTTTCTCTTGAGACCACGAAGCCCGCCAAATTACTGAGATGTATGTAAGTTGGGCGCAGAAATAGGACCAATGTGCAGGTATAACATATGTACAAATTTATTATGACATAACAAATATGACTAAAATACGCCATACCTACCTATATTTTCGCAATCATATTTTTTAATTTATAAATCTGTTTGTCATATTACAAAGTACACGCATATTAACAAACAATAACAACCCGACAGCAAATAAGTGATTCATAAAGCAATTATATTTTTCTATACATGTACAAAGCCGCCGTCTACCAATCATTGCGCCCACACACATATTGTATGAGCAGAAACAATCGCGGAAATATGCCTCCGAATGCCACCGGTGAGTACGTAGTATAAACTCATCAATAATACGCATAAAAAATTAATGTACCTATTTAATTAGGCTGACAAGTTGCGGTAGTTGTAACAAGTCGACGTATTTTCGATCATATCAAAAGCGTCCTATCGGGTCTAAAAGTAGGTCTTTCTCTCCTTTATCCAAGTTCTGTGATGTATTAATTTAATGAAATTTCTACGAATTTCTATTTCTTTTTTTTATAATTTATCGATATTTTGATACTCGTGAATTTCTCGAAAAAAAACCTCGAACTTTCCGTACGGTTCAAATATTTATTAAATTTGTTAGGTAAATAAATAACAAACCCATATGTTTTAACCATACTTCGAGGATGGATACATTGATTAGGTAATAATGTTGCGTTGAAACGAATAACCTTCTAATTTCCCATTAAAGATTGCAAATAAAATAAGGACTACACACGTAAGTACTCGTAGAAGACGAAAATATAAATGAATTACTGATTCTGTGCTACATGTTTAGTCTATTTTATGTAGGAGATGCAATGCGAAAATTCTGAATTTTGGAGAAAATAATGGAGGAGCTCGTGGTTCTATATTTGCTCTTATTAAAGCGATAAGTTGATCTATTGGATGATAAAGATTAGATTAGGTTCTAAAACGAGTACCCCCCTCGACTCCCATACCATAAGAGGTAAACATAGCTGGTAGCTTGATCAATAATGGACCGCAGACCCTAAAATACAGGCATAACTTTGTTCCTGTTGATGCGTCAATCATATTACATATTCACATTACGGTCATATTGCGGTTATACGGTTTTGACCTTATTGTTATTACATAGAAGTATTAAAGGAAAATACATTAATTAATATAAACATTATTAAAAGAGCCAATTCTGTATTTAACCATTGTTATAAATATAGTCGTAATTGGATATTAAATAATAGTTTTGGAGGTTTTTGGAGGTTTTTGCAGACTTCTATAAGCTATGGAGACCGCTTACTATCAGGGAGGAGTGCATACCTGTTCGCTACCTTAATAGTATAACAAACGGTCAAGCACAAGTTGGATTCTCACACGAAGGGTTCTGTAACATTATTACCATTATATTCATTACATTCTCGACCCCAAATATTGGAAAAAAGGGCAAGATGATGATGAGTGTTTGTCTTTATAGCGTTAACTGATATAGAAATTTTAAGCTCTTTAGCTATCTCCATTCCAGATATACAGCCCGGCGATTGACAGGACAGACGGATAGCAAAGTCTTAGAAATACAGACCTGTGACCTTTCGATATGAAACCCTAAAAACTAACACATACATTGCTTCTAGGTAGGTATCTCTCTCTCTCCAGCCCATTAATTTCCCACTGTTGGGCATGGGCCTACTCCACTATGGACGGGTTTAGTTTTGAATTTTCCTTCTCTCACAATAGGTACATGTTAACTGCTGCCTGCTTACCTATATGTGATATCCCTTGGTTGGCTCTTACAGCACGCTGGGAAAGAAATGGGGTGGTGACAATATAGTATTTTTACCGTCACACGGACCAATCTAGGTACCTAATAACTATTCGCAATGTACCTATTGTACGTACAAAATATTCTACAATATTCTATTTATGTTGCTTACTCGTAGCATGTTAAACAATTATTATGTAAAGCAACTAACTATGATATTATTATGATATTACGTATAATTATTACTAATTATACTAATGTTTAAAAATATAACAATTAGGATGTTACTGTTATTGTATATTATGTGCAATGTATTATACATAATTACATAGAATAGTTATGAAAACTTGTTTTAAATAGTAAAATGTTGTTTTATTTCATTAGGTAGAAATCTTGTTTTTAACTCGTATGCACTGGTACGATGTTTGAGGTCGAGGTTTATTTTTTTAATAATCAATAAATATTCATGGACATTTCATAGAACGTCCTCTGGTCCCAAATTAAGCTTATATATGCTTGTGTTATGGGTACCAGATTACGGATAGAATACATTTATACTACTTTTCTTTTGTTAACACATACTTTGTTGCGTTCAACCTGGTGTTTTAATTAATAATAGGTTAAGTGGAAGCGTGATATCTCTCAGGCGCGAGAGGAACGAACATATACTGCATTTCACAGCGTTAACAAATTTATAATAGTACAAACTTACCCTGTTTTTGTCCTTCAACAATGTCTTCACCGTGTCACCCTAGCTATAGTTTAAATAACCAACCACACAAAATTTGGCCAAAAATTACGCAGGAAGATTAATTATACTGTACCAGCTTTTTCAGGGAGAAGACACAGGCTCGCTCGACTCAAGCGGTGAACTTTCATCAATCGTCCCAATAAAATTACGCTATCACAATTATAGTTATCAAACAGTTCAATTTACATTAAATAGTATTAAGTGTGGAGACACAAAACTCACTAGTTTTTATAACACATTTATGTCATACAAAATGGCGAATACTCAACTTCGCAACGACAATTCACTGTTCGATCTCAATGCTAATTATCGATTCGCACAATAGGATAATTAGTTTTATCAACAACCAATTTATTAGTAATACAATTTTAACTCTTAAACCGCTGCAAGAACACGTATCTTAGGCGTACAATTTTAACAAAACGGCGCACGTTCTCGCTCACAAGATCGATTACAGACTAACTCGCGCTCGGTAACCGCGCGGCGCACCCGGCTGGCCAGCGATCCATCGATAGTGAAGTTACCATCTCCTAGGGATGCGCGCGCGCAACTTAATACGATAGGTTAAGTTTGGTACATAACATCTACCCGCCTCGGCCAGGACTACCTGGCCGCTAATTTACTGGCAGTCGCGACAAGGTTGATACAGCTCTCTTCAAAATTGAACCGTCCACCCGGACCTCAGCAAAACGGGGCACTCCATCTGCTCCAAAGACGAGGTTGAGAATGCGCCCCCTGCGCCAACACAGTGGCGGTGAGTTAGCGTCCTTAACCAGAACGAGGTCACCAACATGAGGTGGATCAGTCTTGTCAGTCCACTTAACGCGCTGCTGGAGAATGTGCAAATATTCTAAATTCCAACGTTTCCAAAAGCTCTGAGTGAGTTGTTGGACCAATTCAAACCGCGAGAGACGATTAGGTCTCACATCAACAAGGGGATATTCCGGCAGGGCGTTCAGTGGCTGCCCAATCAAAAAATGGCCCGGCGTGAGGGCTTCCAAGTCGTTAGGATCTGAAGAGATCGGGCACAACGGGCGTGAATTCAAAACGGCCTCGATTTTGCAAAACACAGTTGCGAGCTCTTCAAAGGTCAATACAGACTCGCCAATTACCCGTCGCAAATGTGTCTTAGCAACCTTTACTACGCTTTCAAATATTCCTCCCCAGTGGGGACATGACACGGGACTGAACCTCCAAGTTATTCTACGTGTAGCTAGTCTAGACGCAATTTCAGTCTCGTTAGCCGACAAAAAATCATACATCGCTTTTAAATAGTTGTTTGTGCCTTTGAAGTTGGTACCGCAATCCGACCGAATCAAGGACGGTAGTCCTCGTCGTGACACGAATCTATCTAACGTCGCAACAAATGCCTCTGTCGAGAGGGCTGAGACGAGTTCCAAATGTACCGCCTTGGTGGACAGACAGACAAAGACGCACAAATAAGCCTTGACAGTTTTACTGTTCCTGAGGGTCGAGGTCTTAACAAAAAAGGGACCTGCAAAGTCCGTACCAACTCCAGCAAAGGGCCTTATCTCAGTGACCCGATCCGAAGGAAGGTCGCCCATGATAGGCTGCATGGTAGGGGCCTTGAGCCTATAGCAAGGCATACAACGAAAGACCACACTACGGATCGTCCGGCGGGCCGATAAAATCCAAAATTCCCGTTGCAAAATGGCCAATAAGGCATTACAGCCGGCGTGGGAGTTCTTGATGTGACGATCAGTCACCAACAGGTTCACCAAGTGGCCACTCTTTGGCAATAAGAGGGGGTGACGAGATCCATAAGGGAGGTTTGCGTTCCTAAGACGCCCTCCGACACGCAAAAGACCCTCACTATCCAAAAAGGGGTTCAGCTTACAAATGGCTCCAGATAGCTTGGATTTGCCTTTCCTCAAGATGTCAATCTCGTCTTCAAAATGTGCCTCTTGCACAGAACGAACCCAGTGAAGAAGAGCATCTTGGAGCTCTTGTGGCGATAAGAAGGCCTCCAAACATTTATTCTGTGGATGTCTACAATTTCTCATGAAGCGCTTGATCCAAGCGGTGACACTCAACAATTTGTCCAATGAACTGTAACGATTAAGTACGAAATCGGGGTCGAACGGACGGTCCTGCCGTTCGAGCGCAAGCGTTCGCAACCCAGGCAGTGCGACAATGTCTAAGGCCGGAGTTCGCGGCCAATTAGATTCTGATCTGGTCAACCACTCAGGTCCCCACCACAGAGAGTGCTCAACTAAAAGGGGGGCCATACATCCCCGTGACGCACAATCAGCAGGGTTGACCTCGCCAGGCACATGCCTCCAAACCAACGGGGTCTCCGATTTCTGTATCTGAGAGACACGATTTGCTACAAACACCTCTAAGGTGTGAACTGACGTCTTCAGCCAACATAGCACAATCTGACTGTCAGTCCATGCATATATCGTGGAAATGTCAATTGACGTGCACAAGGTAGACATGACGTGATTCAAAAGGCGAACAAGAAGGGCCGCCCCTGACAACTCTAACTTAGGGATTGTCAAGGCAGTTCGAAGAGGCGCGACCTTGCTCTTCGCCATGACCAACAACACTTTCACCTGACCATCTGTGGTCACGGTGCGCAAGTATACGGCTGCTGCGTACCCACGTTCCGAAGCGTCCGAGAAACCATGAAGGGACGCGGTGTGCTTCCCTGGCGGAAGCAGAGCACGGGGTAACGATATCCTATTGATGGCAGGCAATGAGGAAGCAAATAGGAGCCAGTCCTTCAAAACAGCTTCGCGAAGTGGCTCGTCCCATCCAAGACCTGCAGTCCAAAGTCTCTGCAGGAAGCATTTGGCCCAGAATATGACCGGGCATATCCAGCCATTGGGATCAAAGGTTCTCGCGACAGTCGACAGAACCAGTCGTTTCGTCCAAGTGTGATGCGAATCCAAATTGACATTAAATGTAAAGATGTCCTGGACTGGTCTGTACTGGATTCCAAGCACTGACATCATGGTAGGGTTGTCACGGTTCTCAAATAGGTGAGGATCCTGCTGGTGGTCATCCGGTAGCCCGTCCAAGAGCGCAGGTAAGTTGGAGATCCATTTACGCAACTCATATCCTGCGGAGGCTAGAATGCCAATCAACTCGTCACGCAAGAGCAGGGCCTCTCTCTCCGTGGCCGCGCCAGTGCACACATCGTCAACATATAGGTCCTCCTTCAAAATGGCGGCTGCGCGAGGAAACGACATACGCTCTCGATCCGCGAGCTCCCAAAGCGAACGTATAGCCAAAAAGGGGCTAGACCTCAGCCCGTATGTGTTCGTGTTGAGCTCGTAGACAAGCATGGGATCTTGCTGGTTTTCTCGCCACAATATCAGCTGGTATCGGCGATCATCCGGGTGAATTACCGTTTGCCTGAACATCATCTTGATGTCAGCCACAAAAACAAATTGATGACGTCGAAACCGCGTGATGACGTCACAAAGGTCCTTCAGCAATTTGGGACCAGGATGCAGACACTGGTTCAATGACACTCCTGAAGTAGTCTGCGCAGAACCATCAAATACTGTGCGTAACTTACCACTGGATGGTTTTATTACAGCATGATGCGGGAGAAAGAAGTGCTCCGTCGAACGCCAATCCAATTTTGACACAGACATGTGTCCCAAATCCTCATACTCCCGCATGAAGTCAATATACTTCTCCTTGAGTAGTGGGTCCCTGCTCATACGGCGCTCCATCGCCAACAAACGCTTCTCTGCAATAGGCCGCGAGACGCCAAGTGGCGGCCGTACGGCGAGAAATGGCAATCTTGTCATGATCCGGCCAGAACGGAGATAACTGGTGTTGGTCTTGTAGAACTGCTCACACTCTTCATGCTCCGGATCAGAGCGGGGAGCTTGTGGTGGCTCCTCCACTTCCCAGAATCTCTGCACGGCGTCAGAAAGGGCGGACCCCACCATCAAGGCCGTTCCAAGTTCGGCAGGGGGGGGAGTCCTCAATACAGGCCCCATCAGTGCAAACCCAAATATGGTCCGGAGGGCTACCAAGCCACCTGGCTGCAAAACACGATCCTTGCCGAGTAATATTTTACCCAAAACATCGGCACCAAGCAACAAATCGACCGTGCCAGGCAGGTCAAATTTAGGGTCAGCCAAATTCAAATCCGCGGTCAATTTTACCGCATCCGCAGACAAACGAACTTATATATATTCATATATTCTCCATCACAATGGCCGACGATTCCAACGTCGGACGTGGAGAATTTGAGGGGGAGAACTCAAACCAAACGCGGCCCTCTACCGTGGCCACGGGGGCGTTCCCGACACCCCTTATTACATCTGAATATTTTTCAATAGTCTGGCCAGTCTGCCCTACCAACCAAGACGAGGCTATGCACCCCTGTGAGCCTGTGTCCAATATCGCTCGGACTACAACTGAGGCGCCCGTCCGTCCCCAGACCCTGACATGGGCCGTGGGCAAGAGGACGGTCTCAAAGGGGGGCGGTGCATAGCGGGGGCAGACGCCAACATCCTAATGCTGGCGTGGCGGCGACTGAGCGCCGTTGTCCCGAGACGGCAAATCAAAGTGCGGGTAGTGCCTAAACTCGGCCTCCTCTCGGTGACGACTGCCACGAGCCATAGACGGCGGTTCGTAGCGCCTGGAGCGTCCGTACCGAGGGTTGCGCGTCTCCAAACGGGGACGTTCCGCCAGAGGGGGGGACGGTAGTGGTACCGGACGTGCGTCACGGTAATCGTGGTACACTACCGGAGGTGATCTCGCTTGATCACGTGGAAGCGGGGAGGGCGAGCGGGACACAAAGGTGCGGGATTGAACCCGGGGCCCGCTTTCATACCCGCCCGTGGGGCTGCGCGCCGAACCAACTCGGCGATCGATGGCAGCACAGTCTGCGGGGCGTGGGGGTGATGAGCCGGACTCCAAATTGCGGGACTGGTCCCGGTGTCCACTGGCATACCCGCCCGAAGGCGACCCCGCGTGGTCGCGACGGCCATTCGCGTTGGCGCACAGGATTTTCAGATGGTGCCCTCCGCAAATAGGACACGGGTGAGTGTCGGGACAGGCGCGCTGGTAATGATTCCCTAGACAGGAGAAACACCAGCCGCGGGCCTGGGCAATCCGCCTACGAGCGGCCACGTGCAGGACCGCGAAGTCTGGGCACCGCACCGTTTGGTGTCCCTGCGACTTGCAAAAACGGCAGTCCGGTGGCGCAGCTTGAGCGACAGCGAAGCGGGCGGCCGTACCTCCCCTTGGTGCAGGTTGGGCATTGCGCCGTTGGTTGGTGGGTCTGGGACGTGATGCTTCCACCGGCGTGTCGGCGACCATGACGTCACCCATGCGACACTCGTCCTCCAGGAACGTCAGGAGCTGCTCAAAGGTAGGGAGAGCAGATGCCTCATCCCTAGTGTGCCCCTGTTCAAAACGTGCCCTCAAAGACACCGGCAATCGCTTGAGTACGATACGCACCAGTAGGTAGGACCACTTGGCAACCGGCAGTCCCAAGCGGTTGAGCGAGTTGGTGGCTATTAGGAGGGGGTTCAGCAGCTCGGTCCTCAACTGGGCAGCATTGCTCACGACGGGAAGGTTCAAAATCTGGTCGACATGGGTATCTGCCAGACAGCGCTGGTTGTGATAGCGCTTGGTGAGCAACGCCCGCGCGATCCCATAGCTCCCGTCACATATTGGGAGGTGCTGTATTAAGCCCCTCGCCTCTCCATCAAGCACGGAGAGTAAATAGGCCAGTTTTTGAGACGGACCCAAATCGTCCCTCGAGTCCACAAGGCTCTCAAACAAACCAATAAACCCCATCCACGTGTCTAATCGACCATCAAAACGTGGAAGATCCAAATTGGGTAATCTGGTCAAAAGGCCCACGGGAGTCTTCAAGGGGGCCCGGTGAGCCGGTACTCCGGCGCGCGAGGCTAAAATCTCCCGCGCGCGCTGGGCGATGTCGTCGGCAAGGTCCATCATTTGGAGGTAGTCCTCGTGGACTTTGTCCCGTCGCTCCTGGGGAAACGACTCCAGGGGCACATCATCCAGATGCAAGATGAAGCGCTGGTAAAGCGCCTCCACCTCCTGAAGTCGTGTAGGGCATTTCTCATGCCTGTCCAACAATGCCTCGATTCGGTTCTCCCTTTTCACCAAGGCGGCAGCTGACGTGAACCATCTCAAATGAGTCGCAATCCCGGAATATGATTCGCGGACAACATTATACGCGGCGGCAGACATCTTCAAAGCACAAACGGCACGAAACAAACAATCTTATAATAACAACAAAAAAAAACAAATATCTTTCACAAACAAACAATATTACAATAGCGAAAAACAAAATATCTTTCAATGAGACAAGCCGCTATTATTCTAAACAATTATCAAATCTTAAATAGTTTAAATCAAACAAACAAAACAATTCTTTGCCAATGTGCAATTAATTTAAGACTTGAATTATTTATTTTAAGGTAAACAACAAAACAAACAAACGTATAAAATAAATGTTGTATTATACAAACGCACAACGCCACAATTTAACTATAACGTTGTTCAATATTAGACAATAATTAAATAATAATTTATATTAAATAATAACCTGAGCAACAACAAATACGATTAGCAATAGCACAAATAATTATCAAACCCTTTAAAATCTAATTGCCAATTCAAGTGCTCAAATTAATTATGCAAAACTATACCAACAATTTAGATTAAACAAACAAACAACCAAATTAATCAAATTAAATTAATTAAATTAATTAAATCAATTTTCACAAATAATGAGGGTATAGTTTGTTCAACATGGAACATTCGAGAAACGGAGTTTAAACCACGCTCTGGGTACCAAAATATGTTGCGTTCAACCTGGTGTTTTAATTAATAATAGGTTAAGTGGAAGCGTGATATCTCTCAGGCGCGAGAGGAACGAACATATACTGCATTTCACAGCGTTAACAAATTTATAATAGTACAAACTTACCCTGTTTTTGTCCTTCAACAATGTCTTCACCGTGTCACCCTAGCTATAGTTTAAATAACCAACCACACAAAATTTGGCCAAAAATTACGCAGGAAGATTAATTATACTGTACCAGCTTTTTCAGGGAGAAGACACAGGCTCGCTCGACTCAAGCGGTGAACTTTCATCAATCGTCCCAATAAAATTACGCTATCACAATTATAGTTATCAAACAGTTCAATTTACATTAAATAGTATTAAGTGTGGAGACACAAAACTCACTAGTTTTTATAACACATTTATGTCATACAAAATGGCGAATACTCAACTTCGCAACGACAATTCACTGTTCGATCTCAATGCTAATTATCGATTCGCACAATAGGATAATTAGTTTTATCAACAAACAATTTATTAGTAATACAATTTTAACTCTTAAACCGCTGCAAGAACACGTATCTTAGGCGTACAATTTTAACAAAACGGCGCACGTTCTCGCTCACAAGATCGATTACAGACTAACTCGCGCTCGGTAACCGCGCGGCGCACCCGGCTGGCCAGCGATCCATCGATAGTGAAGTTACCATCTCCTAGGGATGCGCGCGCGCAACTTAATACGATAGGTTAAGTTTGGTACATAACATACTTATAATAGCTACATAGAAACACCTAGACGCCATAATCTATTCCAAAGAGGAGGGGACCAGTGCCCAACAGTGGGACCATAATGGGCTGGTGATAAAGTTCATATTTTTGATAGTAAACAAATAATTTGAAGTTGTACGATTATTTTTATTGAAGTTCTGTAATTGTGAGAACGGATATTGCTATTGTCAGCGTGCAAATTCATTTTGTTATGCGCATTGATCGTTAATTATACTTCTGAGGCTGTGTCCAATTGTATATACGCATATACTGACGGGCCTCGTGGTCTAGTGGTTCATACAACGGACTGCCGACAACGAGGTCTCGGGTTCGATTCCCGGTCAGGACAATAATTTGTGTGATGTTCTTAATTGCCATACAAATGTTTGTACTGCGTCTGGGTGTTTACTATCTATTATAAGTATGTATTTACAAAAGAAAAGTAGTTTATGTATTATATCCGTATTCTGGTACCCATAACACAAGCATATAACCTTAGCTTGGGACCAGAGGACGTTGTGTGAAATGTCCATGAATATTTATTTATTTTTATTATTTATTGCTGTGAATTTCCACAATATGGAAATGGTGAACTAGGTGGATACAATACACTTAGATCATTCGTGTCAGTGTGTTTCAAAAACGTGGACGTGTCTCCTGTGCTCAGAGTTTATAGTCGTACCAGCCTCCTTGGCTTTTAGCGTGATGATATGTAGCCTATATGCAGCAGCTTATAAAGATATACAGCAGAAAACATATTAACATTAGAAAACCTGTCAAGAGCGAGGTAAACTCGCACACTTAGGGTTTCGTACTTACTAGACATATATTATATACATTAGTAACTGCATTCAAATAATCATTTAATTAAACTCAAAACAACTCACCAACTTAATTTTGTAGTTGAAATATAGGGAATCGCCTACATTTCAGCTACTTCATAAGTTGGTATAAACACTTTTTTTCTTGTGATGTGATGACAAATTATAAGTTTTTGGCTTTTCCCTATATCAGCACTATATAGACTTGATCTATGCCAAATTTCAAGGCTCTAGGGCAACGGGAAGTAACCTGTGAATTTTGATTCCCTAGCATAAGTCGAAAAATTGTTCAAAATGGTCGTAATTCGGTTATATCTTTTAAATGCGTAGAGGTGAAAGGTTGACTGTATTTTTTGCAGCAAGGGACCGCATTGATCTACATATCGTATGAGTTTCAAGTTGATACCTTCAGCCGTTGCTGAGTAAAAAAAAATTGACAGACGGACAGACAGACACCGGAGTGATCCTATAAGGGTTTGTACGAAACCCTAAAAAGTAAGAAATATACATCCAAACATTGTTACAATCGTGTTTATAATATAGGTAGGATAATTCAACATGTATCTAATAGACCATTAGAGTTCCGTACCAAAAGGTGAAATGTGACTACGACTTAGCTGTCCGTCTGTGCGTCCGGACGCGTCCGTCTGTCACCAGGCTAATAGGAGGGACGGCCATAGCTAGAGAATTGATATTGTCACAGATGATGTGTAGCTGTTGATGCTACAACAACATATAATAAAAACCAAATTTAAATATTTGAGAGGACATGACAGCCAAACCATGCTAGCAAAGGTAAAGTTTATCTAAAGGAGAAAATAATAGAAGCAAAGATATACTCCTGATATGTAATATGGCGTTTAAACTTTTAAAATCTTTTAAAAAAAATTTGACGGGTTTCGTGGTCTAGTGGTTCATGTACCGGACTGCCGTTCACAAGGTCGCGGGTTCGATTCCCGCCTCGGACAATCATTTGTGTGATGTTAATGAATGTCATACAAATGTTTGTCCTTATAACACATAGTAAACACCCAGGTGTTTACTATGTGTTATAAGTATGTATTTACAAAAGAAAAGTAGTTTATGTATTGGAGCCGTATTCTGGTACCTTGTGTTATACAAGCATAATAAGCTTAGCTTGGGACCAGAGGACGTTGTGTGAAATGTCCATGAATATTTATTTATTTATTCAAAATCGGTCTAACTTTAAAGAAGAAAACATCGAAGTGCCAAACGCTTTTTTAAAGATTTTATAAATAAAATCTAGCTAAACCATAGTTTTACTTTTGGAGGTGGCGCGGCGCTATAAAATAAAGATAGCAATACCTTACGCAAAAATCTAAATTGTGAATTTGTTAGTACTAGACTCCGCTCTTTATACTAAGCAACAACAAGTATTTATCTATACTAATTGATTCCGCAGCACTTCCTTACCAATACAGTACAAAACATCTGTAAATTTGCATCTTATAAACCGGTTAGTTTCACATGTTAACGACTGTTACAATGTTGCCCACCATTAAGATCCTATAATGGCGATAACATGATGCTGAACCAGCCGGATTCCATAATCAGAGACAAAAATACACAAACATATACTAATTACAAGCTTTTATATACATAAATGCACATATGCCGATGATGTTTGTCTGTAATCAAATGTTGCCATATTTTGCACACTTCTGGGAATCCAACTCAAGTGAAAATTTGCATATAAATACAACATCTTGTATCTACTTAATATGTATAGTACAAATGTAACATTAAGTTACTTTCCATAAAAAAATATTATAAAAAAATAAAAACAAAATATTGGGGTAGGTACCTTACAATAAAAATACTAAAGACCAGAATGCAATAAGTATGCTGCATTTTTCTACGTACGAAGTTTTCATTTTTTCTTTAGATTGAATGGCTAGAGCTCTAATTTTTAAGTATATGTTTTTTCAATATATAATCTAGGATCGCATAAACTCAGAAACGCGATTGAAAAAAGTTTTCTCGATAGAAAATCTCAGCGAAACAACCTCTCTCATTTTTTATGTTTTTCATTTATCGGTCTATTATCGCGTATTAACTAATGAAATAACTTTCAAAACATTAGTAACTATTATATATAGAAACACGTAAACCGGAATTAAAATATATTTAGTAGATTTTGAGTAAACAAAAAAAAAAATCCCTAATTCTTCATTTTCTATACCTACTAGCTGTGTAAATAGATACATGTCGACGATAATATTGATGTAGGCCCTTAAGGGGGCTCTATTACAACAAACGTTTTCAGTATAACTTTGTGATATACTTAGTTAGACGACTTGTTTATAATGGGTATGACAAATACAATAAATATGATAAAAATGGTACGAAATACTTTGTGCACGAGTCCAACTCGTACTTAGCCGGGCTTTTTATCTTAAGTATGTAAGCGAACAATTTTAAACTTTTACTAAATATCTTAAGACATTAATATAAATATCAATAAATATAAATAGCGGATATAATTTAATACTAAAATAACGTAAATAACAATAATTAGATTTCTTAAAATAGTGTTTAATAATCATAACTATATTATAATTACCGGAAATTTCACAAATGTTACTGCTGCTATTGATAAATTATATTTCTTATAAAATCATTCGATTATTCGATCGAGTCTTCATCGATTTTATGCTCGTTCCGTTGATCAATGAACTCGTTATCTTTATTGTTATAGTTAAGCCGAAAATAAAATAAACAGTCTTATTGTATTTTTTTATTTACAAATAGCACAATCTCGAATATTAATGGTCTATTAGAACCAAAGAACATATCTTCATGGAGAAGACCAGTACCCAAACTGTACGTCGACTGATAAGAAATCATATCACCCCTATTGGCCCTGACAATGACCATTCATTATGCAGGTGTAAAATATAGATGATAAAATCGCTAACCAAGTCAACAAAGGCCAGTTGAGAACTTGTTTAGCTCTCTAACCGATAGATAGCACAATTTTAAACTTACTAGCTTTTCTGTGTGATGGCGGACTAAGAATACAAGTGTCACCACCCCTTTTTCTTCCCAGGTTGCTGTAAAAGCCAACTATCAATATTGTAGACCGATAACATCCTCTGTGAGAGATGGAAAACTCGAAATAAACACTGTGCACGCTAGCACGACACAGTAGACAATAAGCCCTCCCAAGTGGATCCCGTGTGTCGGAATGTAAAATAATTGGTCAAGTGCGAGTCGGACTCGCGCACGAAGGGTTCCGTACCATTATCTATGCAACATAAGGCAACGTTATTAGTATCGAGCAAGAAACGGTAAAAAAATCATGTTTGTTGTATGGGAGCCCCCCTTAAATATTTATTTTATTTTATTTTTAGTATTTGTTGTTATAGCGGCAATAGAAATACATCATCTGTGAAAATTTCAACTGTCTAGCTATCACCGTTCTTGAGATACTCGGTACGGAACCCTAAAAATCATGTTTGTTGTATGGGAGCCCCCCTTAAATATTTATTTTATTTTATTTTTAGTATTTGTTGTTATAGCGGCAATAGAAATACATCATCTGTGAAAATTTCAACTGTCTAGCTATCACCGTTCTTGAGATACTGGGTACGGAACCCTAAAAATCACGTTTGTTGTATGGGAGCCCCCCTTAAATATTTATTTTATTTTATTTTTAGTATTTGTTGTTATAGCGGCAATAGAAATACATCATCTGTGAAAATTTCAACTGTCTAGCTATCACCGTTCTTGAGATACAGCCTGGTGACAGACGGTCGGACGGACGGACAGCGAAGCCTCAGTAATAGGGTCCCGTTTTTACCCTTTGGGTACGGAACCCTAAAAAATATATGCGTTCTAAAGCCGGGGCGTAGAAACTCCGCTATGTGTAAATATTCCAAAAATTAACGAACTAAAATAAACTTAATACATATTTGTAAATATTTTTACTATGTATTATAAGTATGTATTTACAAAAGAAAAGTAGTTTATGTATTATATCCGTATTCTGGTACCCATAACACAAGCATATAAGCTTAGCTTGGGACCAGAGGACGTTGTGTGAAATGTCCATGAATATTTATTTATTTTATTTATTTTAAAAATACTACGCGCGTGCTTAGCATTGACCATCAAATAGTAATTTTCTTTTAACACAATAAAAATTAACACCAAAATAAGTTATTATTGCTGCTAAAATCGTTTTAGCAGCAATAATAACTTATTTTGGTGTCAATCGGTATTTTGTTTATTAAAAATGTATAAACTCGCTATTTTGGCGATTTGAAAGTTATAATGGACATCCCAATTAGGCGAATATTTGTAATAACGACATAACACGAAGAAAGTGAGAAGGAAACGCACAGATCAACGTAATTACACACATTTAAGTATTTATTAATATATTTTTTATGTAAAAATAGCATCAGGTGTTAATTTATTCTGCCAATGTGGTTTTAAAATGGCGTGATCATTAAATTATGAAAAAAAAAATTATCATCAAACTTTACAACCTCGATTTTTAGGGTTCCGTACCCAAAGGGTAAAAACGGGACCCTATTACTGAGACTTCGCTGTCCGTCCGTCCGTCCGTCCGTCCGTCAGTCCGTCTGTCACCAGGCTGTATCTCAAGAACGGTGATAGCTAGAGAGTTGAAATTTTCACAGATGATGTATTTCTATTGCCGCTATAACAACAAATACTAAAAATAAAATAAAATAAATATTTAAGGGGGGCTCCGATACAACAAACATGATTTTTTTACCGTTTCTTGCTCGATACTAATAACGTTGCCTTATGTAGATAATGGTACGGAACCCTTCGTGCGCGAGTCCGACTCGCACTTGACCAATTTTTTAAATGTTACAAAATGATTCCATATACAATGATGTGACAGGAGACGTACTGACATATAGAATTATATCATAAGTAATCGTTACCGTCTTTGCAAAAGATTAGGTGATATGATAATTTAGTACCTATTCGCAATGTGCTATAAATTCGCTCTGTATTAATACATAAATCAAACAGTGAATTAATTAAATATCTCATTGACTTGTATAATCGTGACTAATCGGTTAAATTGTACAGTTTATGATAGTATAATATGACAGAGAAGACATTACAAAACAAACATTATAAATCGATCAAATTATCAAAACATAAAAATCAGTCAATCGATATACACCAACAAAACTTTCTAATATTACCAATACAATTTGAGCATGTCATTAAAATCCTCAATTAATACGTTCACTGGACTCTCACACACATTCCGCCTCATTAATCCCATCTCACCAAAAGATTGGTGGACTAATCCCACCATCAATATAATCAAACCCGTCAATCTTGCCTGACGAGTTGACCGTTTACATGCAAAGGCCGCAAACTGGTCCAACACTCAAGGGCGACTGTACAGACGAGCGACTTCCAGTACACAGTCAGTCACCGATTTAATAATTATAGTTAATTTTCACAAAAACCTAAAATAACCAGAACTGGCATAGAAGTATGTGGAAGTAATCAGGAATAGCACTTGGTGTGTGTTTATATATCCAATTAGCATGTGAACGTGAAAAACACTCTATGAAAAACAATACTCAATTGGTATTGTTCATAATTTTTGACCTGCTGTTTTTATATTTTTTTTAGAAAATATAGACTATTTTAAGCAACTAATTTCAATATTATTGAAATATTCACTATATAGATTTTTTTTAAAACACTTAAAGATATTATTTTGAATGTTGTGACGTCATCGTTGTACGCAATCTTTGTATTGCCTTTTCCTGATAGACTTAAGATAGATAGCAATACATCTTTTCAAAGTTGCCAAGTTGATATAATAGACCAATTTCAACTCCACCACAGAGTAGTATATCCCTAAGAACGCCTTAATATTTTAAGTCATTCATTTCAAGGGCAAATAGAGATCATTTGCTTTTTTGGAAAAGTAATTGTTAATATAGCAAATTTTCCGAAAAAAAACGAATGGATCATGATCAGAAACTCTATTCCCCGAAATGGTTTTCGAATTAAGAGTTTGAAAAAAATATGAACAATGCCAATACTCACAACACAATTATCATTGCAAAACACAATTATCATTGTATATAACGTTGGTTAGGTATTACGAAGAATAGGAACTAATTGAGGCATGGAGGAAACTATCGTCCATACTGTGACTTATATTGAATCTGAATACAGATGAATAAGCGAAGAAGCCTTTTCATAATTGTTCGTTAATTCATGTGTTGGCGATTGGTCTAATTTGAGCGATTGCTTGGAGTACAACGCGTTCTAATTTCTTTAGCGTCTCAGAGTTGCGCCGTACAGTTGCGAACAAAGCTCGCGAAACGCTCGTCTGTTACTGAATTAACAAAGAGACGCTTTCATGTGCTTCCACGGACTTTCTCTCGATAACCTTTGTAGGGTGGAACGAATGCATATATTGACCTCACGGTTTGTACGTTTTCTACTGTATTCTACTCCAAATGCGACGCGATCTGATAAGTTAAGCCATTTGTTTACTCTAGGGCTGTGTTAACTTGAAATTGAACTAAGCGGTGCAAACACTAAATAATTTCTACACAAACAGTGTGTCACAGAAATAAAGTTGAATCTAAGAACACGGGTCATAATATGTAGTATGTATCTTCGCGCCGATCTATCAAAGTATCGTGCGACAAATGCGACACTCCAAAAGAGCACAAGGTTGCGTAACTACGGTGTCGTTCGCACGCGCCCTATTGTTGTATCAGTTGGCTGTTATTGTTTTTTGCATGTTATTGATATTTAGTTAGATAAAAATAATTTACGATTTTGGAACACTCATATGGGCCAATGTCGCTCACGACAATGTTTTTATTTTAGTTAAGTTATTTTAAAATTGTGCGGGAAATTCTTGTTCAATTTATGAATTAACTATTTTTAAAACAAATACAGCTTATTATTAAATAATGTAATGTAATTTGTTTATCTAATTGTTTGGTATAGTAATTCTACAACGACCAAACAGCAATTAAAATTTCTTTAACCAGTAACCATGCTTCAAGCAACTTATAGCTTTGTCCCTGTCGTACACAACATTATGATGTGATAAATGACAAAACGTTAATGTAATGTCAAGGTATTCTTATTTGTTTATTAAAAATTTGAAGGCGATTTAAAAAAAAAAACAATTACGACACGTAAGTAATAAATTACATATGCACATACATTTATTTTATATCATAACTAGTTGTGTCTTGCAGTTTTAGTTGCAGAAAAGGCTACTCTTTTTTGCTAGGGGTCTAAAAAATTTAGGTCTTATTCATGGAATTACTAATTTCACCAAATTTCGTAAGAATCGGCCAAGCCGTTTTGCAGTGACGTGGGGGTCAAAATGTGACACAAGGTACAAAATCAAGCAAGCACTCCTAAGACTGCTAACAACGAATAAGTTCTAGTCGACTGTTAGTTAATTACGATTTTAAATATACATAGCTTATGTTATACAGCACGATTTGCAGACCTCGCATAAATATTAATTGTGGCAAGTTATCATTGATGCAAGATGTTTTAATTGGTTACCAAGCTTCATATCACAAACACAGTTAATTGAGGTTCAGCAAGCCATCGATACATCAATCACGGTATATATGTATGGTAAATATTGTCTAATAGCTGCGAGTCTGCGAGTAATAAGATGTAATAAATCAAATAAGAGGTTGACGCTCCAGACTGAAAGCTCTAACGATATCGCCGGAAATGGATATTATCATAAAGCTGCGCCTGCGCATATACCCAAGCAGGGTTAGCATGCCATTTGCGAGGGACGGTAATGTATGCTAAAGAGAGACGATTTAGGAGTACGTTAATAAATTCATTGATGCTCATACAAACAAAGGCATAGCTGCACATTATAGTAATACAAAACCTAAATAAAAGATATTAACCAGTCATTTTTCTGTCATGCTTATTGCAATGTATTGGGTCATTAGATTATACTTGTCCTATAGACTTAAAGTGTAACGACTCTGTACACGCGAATTCATAAATATTTGAATTTTATTGACAGTTGGCCTATTACAGTTGCGCATTGGACAGAATAACTGGACTGAATGTAGTTGGTAGTCACTATTGATACCAATTGGTTCCATCTTTGGGTGGTCTCTAGATTGCTGCATCGAATGATAATATGACTGAAGTGCATTCGTATCGGCAGCATAACAGGGTAACTTTATATCCGCATTGTTGACAAGGAACTCGCATTAACCGAGCTATGAAAGATCTCACTAACTGTACGCATACAATAGCCAAGAAACACTCAATATTCCACCCACATTTCGCTCCACATCAAAGGCGCAGTAAATTACATGTTTATCTCAATACCAAGTAGCGATATACCAGCAGCAGAAACGTTTACTGATTTCCCTGAATGGTTATTAGCACTCTATCCCTGCCCGTGACCTACCTCAATGCGGGTCATTGCCAGAGCTCTATTGAATTTTACGCTAATTCACTTGTGAAACAACTATTGGCAAAATTTCAAGATGTTATAGTGGAGTCTGTAGTAAGTCTGACAGCTTCTGTGAATCTCAATGCGAATGAAATGAATCATCGTGCTACAAAGTAGTGCAGAATGGATTATGATGACTCCCGCTGAGAATATTTTTTTATCGACTAATAGATGATTTTGTTCTTAATTTCCATCACTGAAAGTTGACTTTCGAAACTCAATGTGGCTAAAATGCTCGCGTCTGGACGTCAGTGTATTATTTTAATTTTAGAACAACGGAAACTGGTGTGGGGCCGTCGCGTCGCAATGGTATTTGGTGTATTTTCACGTTTATTTTCCGATCGGCCTTCGCGTGAATGGGATTCCACCGGAGCGACGGTCAACGTCCAGCCGTTGGCGGCTTTAATTTCAGCCGTGGACATTCAATAATATCGAATAGATTTATGGCTCATTAAGCCGTGTACACATCGGCGCTCCGGGCACATTCCATGCGTCCGCTGACGGGGCTGCGAGGCGATTTGTTAAATAAACATAATTTGGGTTCGTCGAACTGCGCTAGAATAAACATACAATCTTAGTTGTAACAGCCAATACACACAAAAATTATGAAGTGCAATGGATTTCGAGTCGGAGGCGGCGTCTCATTACTGACAACCCAAATTTTTTTCTAACACTTGCGCGACTTATATGTTTAAATAATCACCATGGTGACTGCAAAGGCTCCGAAACGTTGGGCCAAAATTTAAAACAAATATACGCGCCTAAATCCGTAAAAAGTAGTTTTATTTAAAAGTTAATTTTGTGTTGCCGGGCTTGCGGTCTTTCAGTTGTTACTGAAATTATAGAATTAAGTAACCAGTATCAGGCACTTTTAGTTTGTAATACCTATGCAAATGTTGCTGACTATAGCTTTTGTATGATCCAGGTATTTGACGCGTAAGACGTTTTAGAGTAGTTGCAATATGGCTACATGATTATTTGAATTAATATTCCAGTGATTAAAAAATGTACCATGAATATCGCACGGCAATATTATTATGTGTGTCGCTAGTTATATGGAAAGTGAAAGCCGCATGGCGTCAGACGGTGGCGGGTGGTGACAAATTCCACGTGCTGGCTTACATTCAGTGTAACATGAGCGGAAGGAATGTGCCCTACAGGATTGGAAGCCATTCAATCTATTCGTGTTAACATTACAAGGTTCCTATTATCGGTCAGATGTCATGGTAACTTTTTAATCTACTGCGAAAGAAGGACGACGTGTTTTAGAGTGTTTATATGTTGTGTTGCAGTTTTTTTCTAAAACTACAACTAAATGTTAATGTGGCAAACTAAGTCCAATAACTCTTTAAAATCCTGGTACCAGTGATTGTAGTACCAGTGAGTGGACAAACTGCGTATTATTATAAGAGATTTTCTTTCTTTGATTTTTCAACAAGTATAGGCAATTGTTTAAAGCTTAACGGATATTAAAGCCACGTATTTATAAGACAATTGGCACATTAAAAACTATTTTTATTGTTCACTACCTTGACCGAGACTAACGCACGAACGCATCTCAATGTAAAACAATTACTAGTTCAGCACATACAATCTCTTGTATTGCCATTAGCAAAGTGCTTTTGCAAGTCTGATTTTTATTGGGCACTTATTTACGCTCAGAAGGATGAGTGTAACTATTACTTTGATTCACGTCTAATTCTCTGCCTATTTGTGCAGGTCCTTGATTCAGACTAATTAAAGAAATCCAAATCTCCTCGAAAAAAATAATGCCATTCAAATGTTAGAGCGGGTTAGTAGAGAAAAAAATATTATTTTTAAAACTAAACGTTTTGTTAATATACTAAATTCTTTCACAAAATGAGATAATACTATGAAAATTTATTTTAAACCTAGTTACAAAAGAAGTAAGATACGGTCTGTTTGTTTGTTTGCTAAAACCAGTTGATGGGCGGTCAGTTTCTAAACTGGGCAAATTCAAATCTGCGCTTGCACACAGATAAAAATTGCAATGTTTACGCGGAGGTGCTACCTACACACAGCTGCGTTGTTATAGGGTTGTCAACTGTTGTCAACTAACTGTATAATTTATATAATATTCATAAAATTAAAATGCTTATTTTGCATCTAATATCTTATTTTTATAGATTAACTAAATTTATTTTGCCTTTTTGAGAAAATCTATTAAGTGCTGAATTCTTATTGGACGGTTGAAAATATAACACATATTAGGGAAAATTAACGCACTTTAAATTGAAAACAACAAACACTATGTGCATTATGTCGATGTATTCATTATTATTTCACTTCTCAATCACGTGAAGCGACGATATCTTCAAGACCGAAAGAGGCTGCTGAATGCAAGTGGTATAACGAATCAATAAGTGGTATAAGTGTTATATAAGAGAACTCTATGTCAATCAGGAAAATTTGATGGAAATTGCTGATGGATAGACGGAATTATTATTTCATTGTAAATAAAATACATCAGTGTGGCAACCCTATGACAACAAACAGTGAGTCATTTTGCCCGGAGGCCAACATCACTATTTAGGTAAAAAACTCGACCTATACGTAGCTTAGGTAGGCGATATACTTAGCTATAGTCTGTGATACAACAGGTTTTGCTTGACAACTAACACGCTAAGGCTGAATTATAGTTTGCCCTAAATGTTCAAGACCGATACACTTTTTTCTCACAAATTATGTAGATAGATATTATACAGTGCCATTAATGTCAAACTATGAGACATTTGTTTATGGACAAGACATTAAATATCATTGGTATAAATAAAATTTATTTAAACCTGCAATTTATTAGGTCAGAGATTTACTGTGGTTCATGGTACATATCTTGAGCTTTCAATATGAAATTTGGGAACTAATTGCCATGTTTTTATTTTAGATTCAATGATTTGAGCCTTCCCCCCCTGTCCTACGACATTGAATAACCACAAATATCTTTGCAGTATAGAGTATCACTAGCTGACCCGGCAAACGTAGTTTTGCCATACAAAAAAAAAACAAAAAGGTTTGAAAAATAGATGTTGGCCGATTCTCAGACCTACTGAATATGTATGTAAAATTTGAGAAGAATCGGTCAAGCCGTTTCGGAGGAGTACGGTAACTAACACTGTGACACGGGAATTTTATATATTAGAAGATTTACTACTTTTGTGCAGCCATGGATGGTAATAGTAAAAGTAAGGTAATTCGATAATTTTATGGCACTTAACTGACTTTACATTATTAATTACAAGTCAAGATTGCATAGCCCGGCCTTTTGAAACAGCAGAGCATATTATGTAGTTTTATTTATATTCTCTCTCTCTCTACAGCCCAATATATAAAGTTTAACTGTAGGTTACGGGCCTTGTCCACTGCGGGAGGGTTTGTGGTCTACAGTGCCATGCTGACCAAATGTCTTGGCTTAGAGTTTAGTTTCGACTTTTCCGTCTTTCACAGTAGATGTTAACTGCTTATAATATCCCTTACCTGGCTCTTACATCACCCTGAAAAGGGGTGGATTAATTCAAATTCCCATATTATTATTCAAGTACTCAAAACTGTGATGAATATAGCGCCATGTTTTAAGATATGAATATAACACTATGGCGCTTAATTAAACACGTGCTGCGTCTGCGCATCTATTTCTATATGCGTTGTTAATTATAATAGCAAATGGCGTTAGTGTAGCCTTCAGAGTTCCACACTAGTTGGTAATATTCATTAAGATATCTAAGAGCTATTTAACATAGATCTGTTTTATTTTTTCATTTAAGTAAGTGCACATGTTTCATGGCATAGCGCACCCGGAAATCGTAAATCCTATTTAATTACATACCATAAATAACGATAGTTCGAAATTCAAATTGGATGACTCACCTGAAACAAAAAAGAAAAACAAAATTAGATGTTGCCAGACTTGTGCAGGAGTTGAAATCGATTGCGTTTTAACATAACCATATAATATGTACAATGTACATGTACAACAATATTATAATTTTTGTATTTTTAATATGTTCGATAAATATCACAAACGTAATTATTCTTTAAAATTGTAACTAAATCATCACAGGCATCGTCCAAAATTATACTCCCGCTTGTCTAGATAAAAATCATACCGAATCGCAAACAGCGAAGGTTTGTTACGAGTAACCCAGGCTAGATACGAGGGGAGGTCCAAAAGTTCGTGGAATGAAAGGGTTTTAGTAAAAATGAAACAGTAAATTTATTTTTCCTTTTCAATATAATCACCCTTAAGCTGAATACATTTATTAGATCTATGAATTAATTTTTCTAAACCATCGTAAAAATATTTTTTATCTTTTCCCTCAAAATGAGCCAAAATTGCCTCCTTTACCTCATTGTCGTCGGAAAATTTCCTTCCCCTTAAGTCTTTTTTTAAATTGGGGAACAAATAAAAATCACTTGGGGCCAGATCTGGACTATAGGGTGGGTGGACTAGTGATTCGAAGCCATGCGTGTGTAGAGCAGCCATTGCAACTTTGCTCTTGTGAACCGGCGCGTTGTCTTGCAAGAGCAACACGCCCTTGGTCAATTTTCCCCGACGTTTTTCTTTGATGGCATCCTTTAATATTTCTAGTATTGTTGCGTAGTATTCTCCGGTTATGGTCCTGCCCTTTTCTTTATAATCAATCAGTATTATCCCCTCACAATCCCAAAAAACAGTAGCCATCAACTTTCCAGCCGACTCCGACACTTTGAATTTCTTTGGCGGTGGTGTCCCCTTTTTATGCCATTGCATGGACTCTTGTTTGGACTCAGGCTCAAAGTGATGAACCCATGTTTCATCGCCGGTAACAATTCGCTCCAAAATCGGTCCAGGATCGTCGCCACACAACTCCAAAAAATGTTTTGACGCTTCGACGCGCTGCTGTTTTTGAAGCGGCGTGAGCATTCTCGGTACCCATCTTGCACTGACTTTTGTCATACCCAGGTGGTCATTTAGGATTCGCAAAATGGTGGTATCTGATACTCCAACTAATGCAGATAACTGTTTTTTCTTCAAACGGGTGTCCTCCAGTACAATTTTTTCCACTTTTTCGACGATGTCTGATGTGGTGGCCTCAACTGGCCTTCCTGAGCGGGGGTCGTCTTCAATCGACTCCCGACCATGTTTAAAAAGACCATGCCACTTGTAAATCATTGATTTACTAGGGCACTGTTCCCCGTAAACAGTTTCCATTTCATTCAAAATGGTCTGAGCGTTCTTTCCTTGCTTGGTAAGGAATTTAATGACCGCACGGTGTTCAATTTTCTCCATAGTTTCAGTTTTCTTCCGGATTGACGTGTTTAGCAGGCGAGTGTTCGTAAACGAATGACGCAATAGGGCTGAAACTCCATTTATATACTAATTATGAGTCCCCAATTAGTATGACACTAAGCGAGCGCCCCTATCCCCACTCCATCCCCTCCATTCCACGAACTTTTGGACCTCCCCTCGTATGTCCTAATGATTCCGTTCATTGGAAAACCCATATGATACTGATCTTAGCTCCTGAATGCGGAAATGATTCCAGTTAATCTTTAATTAATTAGAAGTATAATTTATATGAGAAAATCTGTCTTTTAAGACAAATTAGCAGGAAACGCTTGTCGCTATGTAGTAGTGTGTAACTCACAATACTTTAAAACCATTTGAAATCAATTATAAGCTGAATTTTATATCTATTCTTTTTTTGATTATTTACATTAGCTTTGTAGGAACTGATGGCAGAAAAATGAAATGAACGATTGCATGATTAAAAAGCGTCTAAGATAACAAGTACCGACTAATATACGAACTATACCAGATTTTTAGGACAAATGATTGACAATTAACATTCTATTTATTTATATATTTATATTTACAAAACATTAAAATAGAAAGCGCCATTAGTTATTACTTTTCACGCTGGGTTAAAATTATATCGATTTGTGTGGTACTGGACGTTGTAAGAGGTTTTAAAGAGAGACTATTAACCTTCAAGTGAAAAAGAAATGCTTTAATAAAAGTGATAAAATTCATATTTTCATCATGTTACCGAGGTGTGATGGTGTTGTTAAAGTGTAAGAGGTGTCGCAAGTCGAGGCGAGTGGGTGGATGGGTGCAACGGTCACTACTCTTGCGCCTACGCCACTACAAATAGGTCCACTCGTGAATATACGTAGGTAGCTTTGTAACAACACTGCCGAAATTATGTTTATATTAAATATTAAGACGTTTGTAGCCAGGGGTTACCAACTTTAAGATATATTTTTGTAATACTCGTATTTTGCTATTTAAACATTGTTTACTGCACCCTATCCCGTGCCTATCAGAGAGCCTAATACTCAGGCCATTGACGTTCCACTTTTAGGTACGGGTCTCCTACGCATCAGTATTTGGCCAACTGACAAGGTGCGCTGGCCTCAGTTACAGTTTCCAGATGTTTTTCTCTCGAACCAGAAGTTTTTTGCTATCATATTCTCTTAGTGGTAGCTTTTACAGCATCTTAGGCAGATAACGAGGTGATGACCCAAGTGTCAGCACCATTAATCCTTTCTTAATCCGTCACCACATGGAAAGGTCTAAAACGGCTCTGTTTCCGCCATGAAGAGGATAAAAAAGTCATGATATGCTAATCCGTCGTTCACAAAGATCTCTTAATAGGTATATGTTAAATGTATTCCAACGGATTAATTTCTAGGTCACTGTTCAATATCTTTAAATAATAGTAAGCTAAAAAATTGGAATTTAATTAGACTGTTGAAGGTTTAAGAAGATTTCACCTATTAAGGTTAAGGGCGTTTGTTGCAGTTTTCGACATTTCAACATGTAAGGGCTGATGGAACCCTTAAAAACCATTCTCTGGTTATGCCTAAGATACAAGTAAGTGTAGATCGTAGCGGATGGCATTCTTAATTCTTTGCCTACTGTTATGAGCAAAAAGTGCGTCGATATACGTTCTACCTCCCTGAACGCTGCTTATCTGAACCGACCTTGAGAGGACGATGACTGAACAACCATTATTAAGGACTTCGATCCAGACACAATAACCATAAAAATCTGACTCATCATTTCAAATCTCTAATCACCTGGCGATACAATTTTGGCAATTTTTATGAAAGTTGTTATGTATTTGTTTATTTAAATTATGAAACCAAACATTGGCATATAAATAAATAGATATTATCTTAACTAAAAGCAATATTATTTACGGATTCAATTGTAGTTTGCAGACTTTGCAGTTTATACATCGCTCGACCGATTTTAGAGATTACACCTTACGACTTACAGTATATTTCGGAAAATCCTGTTGCCACAAATATTTCTCTCTCTCTCTCCAGCCTATTTACGTCCCACTGTTGGGCACGGGCCTCCTCCACTCTGAGAGGTCTACTGTGCCATGCTGACCAGTGACCAGGCGTGTTGGCACAGGGTTTATTTTCGAGATTTCCTTCTCTTACAAAGCATGCTATCAGTGTGTAGTATCGCTTAGCTGACTTTTACTGCACCCTAGGAAGGAGATGGGGTGGTGACACTTGTATTCTTAATCACCACACCTTATGTCACCACACGGAAAAATATTTATTTCGTAAATATCCTATTGTTGTTTGTAACATTCAGGACTTTCATTCTATATTCTTGCCAAGTTACCAAATCTCGAGAATTTGTTTCAATTTGATAGTTTGGTTAAGTCTGTAATATTTTTATATTTTTCCGACTGCCTGTTAAATTGCCCTATTCCATTCATAAGTTGGCAGAATTTCACATATTTCTCAACAAATATAAGCCAAATGGAGCAGTTTTTCAACCGTTATGAGAGTAATTATTGTGTCTAGGATCCTAGACGTTATTCTAACTACAGAACGATTAAATATTTTTTGTCATAATGCCGAGCTTTCTTTGTGTGGTCAGAAGTTCTCCAGAACAAGATACTAAAGAGTATATCTATCACTTTGTTGTGCCAAAACTACCGAAACCAGTTTAATGAAAAGAATACAGAGAGCCCAGAGCCCGAAAGAAGACAGGTGACTTTTTAATGCGAAAAAAGGTGACTAACTTTCACAAACACGAAGTAGCAGGCAACAGCTATTACTAGAACAAGAATAAAAGGGAGTTATAATCTAAATACTAAATAAACTATTATTGTTAAGACGCACTAAGCTATTCTATATTAGGTATGCATATTTCCGAACAGATATGGAAATTTAATTGCTATGCGCAAGCGCCGGTGCGGTCCAATTAAATGTATTCATAGCAATAATGTCTTATATGGGAATGGAGTCGGGTAATGTCACACGTGACACCGATTATAGTAATATTGCGACACGATGATCGCCGTCCAACTATCTTGTGATTTATTGATGAATGTTGTAATAGAAATATTTATGACAGCGGTAGTCAAATCAATTATAATTACTATTTCAAAAGATTATTATTGATTTAATGTTGAGTTTGCATTTTAAATTACAAAATTAAACAAAATAAATAAATGACTAATGTTTTTCACTAAAACAATAATATACGTAACTAAAATAAAGATATGGTCTTATTCATAATGACTTATCGGAGGTTTAAACGGAGATTTTATCGGAGAGATAATAAACGTTTTAGCGTAAAAAGACTATTATGAATAACAGGTTTTGACAATTTTCGCGAACCTATTTTAGCGAACTTTTAAACCCCCGATAAGTCATTATGGATAAGACCGCAAGAGATTATTAATATAGCGTTTATAGTCTTATGAAATTAGATGGAGCTATACAATTTGCGGAATCAGATTTTTCTATAGTTTCTTCGCATTTGCCGTATTTTACGCCAAATATGAACAAATAGGTATACTTACATAATTATATTAGATGGGCACAGGTCTGCTTTATCCATAATTTTTATAGTTCACATAATAACGTAAGTTGATTAATTGTTGAAAGCCTTTATACCTTTCTTTTTACTTTTATAGAGCAAGAATGTATAAGCAATCAAATCAACCAGCATAACTAAAGTTATTGCCATCTTAAATAAACCGCTGTACTATTTGTGTAACCAAACATTGTTTAAACTAATAGCGATAAAGTTCAGTTTACGACAACTATTATTTTAACTACCACCAATTTATCAATTTATTATATATTTAACGATCAATTTAACCGCTAAACTTCCCATAAAGTATATTGGTCAATGTGCGTAGGTGTTAAAAATATACATAATTTGGTTGCTTCTGTTTGACAGTCAAAAACTAATTAGTTTTAGCTGAATCAAGTAACAGGTAACTTGACAGAATTTATTTCATTACACAAGCACTTGGGGCAAACACAAGGAGTATACAGGGTCTTAGTACTACCTTCATAAGTATCTGTCATTAGGAATATCAATCATAAAATTTAATAGTGTTCTTAACGAAATCTTACCGAACAGCGGTTACAATGCGAACTTAGAATGGATTTGCGTTATCCACAAAAGTTATAAACTTTTGTGGAATCGGCGAAGCAAGAATAAAACTGCTAAAAGTTGTAGAACTAAAATATGTACAGAACCACGTTTCAAATATTGCTATGCAAATACGTAATTTCAACAAGGTTGGATTATAACCTAAGGCGCTCACAAATAATGTCGACTTTATTGTATGTTTATGAATGGTCGGTTCATTCATTGGTGCAACAGACAAGTTTTAAAGAAACCCATTCACAAACCAGCCATTGAGAATATCCATGCATGCCGTGTGTGACTCCCTGACCCGTCACATTACCTATTGCTAAGTAAGCCTTCCGATAATATTTACGATATGAATCGTGTGAGCTTCATTCATTCCCTTTCATTGAAATATCTAGTAAATGTTTGAGTTATCGATTGAAATCAATTAAGTTATATACATACACATCAGTTAGTGAAGTAAATAATATTGTCGGTGACAAATATTGCAAAATGTGTATAAGTTCAGGATATCAAACATAACAAGTCTAAAATTGATATTAGCCTATTATTTTAGTCAAAAAGCTTATTTCCAGCAAAAATGTTATAAAAGACTTCATGTCTTGTTACTTAAAACTTCTCGATCGTCAACGTCCACCATAATAAAGACAACAAAGCAAACGGTTTTATAAGTTAAAGTAGCTTTAACTTATGGATAAAATTAGTACATCATCATCGAACAATTTCCCCTAAACTGGCACAAGAGAGGTCATGAGAAAATATGACACGGAAACAGAAGAACAATCATAATGCATTTGTTCATGAAAACTTAATATAGGGTTGTCACGCAATAAAATAAAACAAGACAAATAAAATTATGGTGGAAAAAGTGAAATGCCGCAAGTGGGACTTGAACCCACGACCTCGGAATACCGTTCCGAAGCTCTTCCAACTGAGCTTATTGCGGTCTACTTGCAACACTTCAAATTAACCACCATATCTGTTACTCGAATGAGTTTATATATTTTTACGTACACCGCCATCTATCAAGATTGCTTTACACCATCTCGACCAACACTTGAGTATTCTTTCCAGAATACGAATGGTTGAAATAATGACTTGAATGATAATTGATAATTATAATTTGTAAATTTCACCATAATTTGATTTATTAAGTAAAAGCATAGCATGTCAAATGCAAAAATTAATAAATTACTTTAAAACAAGACAACTTAAAAATGTAAAAAAATAAAAAAATATGACGAACAACTTTGTTAAGTAATTTAATAAAAATTGGTCAAGTGCGAGTCGGACTCGCGCACGATGGGTTCCGTACCATTATCTATGCAACATAAGGCAACGTTATTAGTATCGAGCAAGAAACGGTAAAAAAATCATGTTTGTTGTATGGGAGCCCCCCTTAAATCTTTATTTTATTTTATTTTTAGTATTTGTTGTTATAGCGGCAATAGAAATACATCATCTGTGAAAATTTCAACTGTCTAGCTATCACCGTTCTTGAGATACAGCCTGGTGACAGACGGACGGACGGACAGCGAAGTCTCAGTAATAGGGTCCCGTTTTTACCCTTTGGGTACGGAACCCTAAAAATGAAATAAAATAAAATAGAAAGGATATGGTTCTACTACATAATTAAAATAATTATTTCCACTCATCATTAGCTAAAGGACTTTATCAGCAATTGCAGCAATATGATGAAATCTGGCCTGTTGTACCAGCGGCCCAGTATACAAGCATTGGATAGATGTAAATGGACGGATTCGTGCTGATACGCCTGGTCAGCGCGGCACAGTAGACCGTAATCCCTCCCAAAGTAGAAGAGGCCCGTGCCCAACAGTGGGACGATAATGGGCTGGAGAGAAATGGACGGAAGACCAAGCAATCATACTCCAGAACATACGTGAATCCAGGATCTTTAGTAAAAAAAATAAGCAAAGCAGAGGCAAAATAAGTAGGGTAGGAGTAAAAAGAATCAAAAGGGTCTGTTTACTCTTTTAAGAAAATTACAAAAAAAAATTTAATTCCTAGGTTATATTTTTCATAAAAACCGCTAGCTACCGTTCCTGTTATTACTTTATTACTCTAGGCTACGGTACATAAACACTAAACACACAAAGTTTCAGCTACAGTAAAATAATTTACGCAAATTACAGTGCAATTAAATTTTATAACAATACATAACATAATTTGCTGAGGTGTTTCAACCTTAATTACGGTATGTTTTACAGTAATTTAGGCATTTAAAAATATGTTGTTGGATTTTAGATACGCTTGTGTTCTCATAGACCAAAATCCGCGGGGGGAATCCTTTGAAT
This sequence comes from Orgyia antiqua, assembly GCA_916999025.1. Lineage (NCBI taxonomy): Eukaryota > Metazoa > Arthropoda > Insecta > Lepidoptera > Erebidae > Orgyia > Orgyia antiqua. The sequence continues at coordinate 20,677,967 of OU779864.1, forward strand.
TATTTTCTCAGCAATGAAATAAATATTGAATAAGGTAGTCTTTGTACCAAGCGTCACTTTAAAAGTACCTTTAAAAGTACCCGCAACTCTGTCCGGTCGGCCATTTTTAAGCAATTTGGTGCTACAGTCTGGTAAGAATATGTATAATGATAAAAAGGGTAACACCCCTATGCATCAAAACATGAGAACAAATTGCAGTTAACCCACTGTTTATTAAGTTTATTTACAGAATTGTTGTTGTTTAATAGATATTAAATTGCCTTTCAAGAATACCTTAACTTAACCCTAAAGGCTTCAGCAAAAGACAGCGATCTTAATTTAAAAAAATTATTTAATCAAACTTAAATATTGAAATAAGAATTTAATAATTTCGATTGTTTTATGTCCAACGCACTAAAGACTTTAATTTTAATTATTTTTCAATAATAGTCCTAGAAACATTATTTATCTTGCCATTACCGCTTACGAGGAATTTACTTTTCAAGTGTTCCTATCACCTTGTCAACGGCAACACGGTGACCAAAATGTGCACCATCATCGTCGCCAAGACAACCTTGTCTCACGAGGGTCAATCCTACTTGATTGCTTTTATAATAGGAAGTAAAATACAAATCTGTTAACGAACGAGGTTATATTAATATTTTGATAATCAATCAACATATTTATTTAAATATTCGTAAATTTACGCAACCATGTCAATCATTAGTTGAAACTGTTAACTTGATTTAGTATAAGTTTGACATAGATTACAACATTATTTATTACTGAGGAACCCTAAATAAACAAACTGTTATAATGCAAACTATTCTTCCGAAACTTAATTATTGTTTGCGTATGTAAGCGATGATGAAATTGATTCTAAACATTAGAAAGAAAAGAAAGAAAGAATAATTCTTACCAAGAGACCCACCGCGCCAAACATGATGGGGGGACACAATGCTCCCCCCGTCGTGCCGGGCCCCGTTTAGCAGGGCCACCCCTCGCCGGGTAATGGTAAAGCTCAAGGCACCATCATGGCCCGGCAGGGCAAGGCGGAGAAAGAATAAAAAACATCTCATAGATCTCAACATCTTATGTACCTATTTGTCCACAATAAAAAATACTTTGACTTTGACTTTGAAAAAGAAAACCAACCTACACCTACTTCTTCGTCTTTAGACTTGATGCTGATTTTGGAATTCCCATTCGAAAATCAGCATCAGACCTTTGGAGTGTTTTGTGTAGTCTACTAGCTGTTGCCCGCGACTTCGTACGTGGAAATTAGATAAAAATCCCCGGTTTTGCAACATTTTTAACTGATGCTTCGGAACTATATAGCCGCAGTGTAATGTTATATGTATGCATGTATAGCCTTCCTTGATACATATAATTATTATGAAAGAACAGAAAACCAACACTGAAAGAATTTTTCAAATCGGACCAGCCGTTCCTTAGATTAACGCCTTTAAACAAACAAAAAAACAAAACTCTTCAGCTTTATAATATGACTATAAATTTAAGTACAAATTTTGATGTAAGTAGGTCTTGACTTCGGGTAAAAAGATCCCGAAGCAAAGCGTTACATTCAGTTTCGTTTACCTCGTCCGATAATAGACCGAGGAAACTAATTATAACTACGCAAAGGAATCTATCTACTTCAAGATACAATAAAAAGTAAATATTGCAAATTTAGTACCAAGATTGTTTTAGTTACCAGGCGGTAAACTCATAGATATTCTTTAATCTAAAAAAAAAAAACAATCGAGCATAGAAATGATGAGACACGTATTCGCACTAAAGCATAATTTGATTGAATTCAATAAGCGTAGCGTAATGCTACGCAGACCACCGTCCGCTCGTCTCAAAACCGAGTAAAAAAATTGGTCAAGTGCGAGTCGGACTCGCGCACGAAGGGTTCCGTACCATTATCTATGCAACATAAGGCAACGTTATTAGTATCGAGCAAGAAACGGTAAAAAAAATCATGTTTGTTGTATGGGAGCCCCCCTTAAATATTTATTTTATTTTATTTTTAGTATTTGTTGTTATAGCGGCAATAGAAATACATCATCTGTGAAAATTTCAACTGTCTAGCTATCACCGTTCTTGAGATACAGCCTGGTGACAGACGGACGGACGGACGGACGGACAGCGAAGTCTCAGTAATAGGGTCCCGTTTTTACCCTTTGGGTACGGAACCCTAAAAACTGCAAATCTAAACAGAACAAAGAAAAGCAATCCCAGATTGAAAATGGCTTAGCCAAAATAATTCCAATGTTAAATTGTATATTGTAATTTTAACATGAAACCGCACCGCCTGGCTTACGACTTTATGATCAGATAGGGTTGTCAGATTTAAATATGAATAACATTATTTTAAACTATATGCGAATAATTTAAGCTGTCATACTTTTTTATTAAAAGCGTTTATTCTATCTTACCGCCCTGTAAGAGCATTTGATTCATCAACTAAATTAACGATAATCAAAACGATATCATTTTACTCATTACTTTTAGTACTAATCCCAATTCTCATGATTCGCACGAAATTTTTTAATCTAACTCTTTGAGTAAGTTTTTTTTATATCCCTATCGTCCTGCAACCTGTATGATTGACAATGAAATAAAAAACACTTAGATGTCCTGTGGTACCTTCTTTTGAGCTTTTAAAGATTGTGTTTGGTAAATTTCTCTTTAAAGTTCTGCCATAGTTTTTGGGTGTATGTGGAAACGTCTTTTATATGTTTGAAAAGATTAATATGTACATATTAAACTGTAACCAAAAACAATATCTGTCGAAAAGCTGCCATACCATACTACCGCTATAAACTCAAAATGATTGATAACATTCAAATAAACATGCGTGCACCCCGTGTTTAATATACTACCCCGTAACTATAAGAATTAATTTAACTAGCAGGCTGCAATTGGAAAAATCAATCAAGTATTGCACTTTATGGACCGTAGCGGAGCATGTGGTTAATAACTGTAGATGACCGGGCATGGGGTCAACTCAGTAACTCTATGGGGTCCGTTAGGCCTCATTCTCACGGCTATAGACAATACGCAACCAAAACATATCTTTAAAATACTTTTGCATTCATAAACAATGATTAATGAATGAAGTTTGCTTAGTAACCTGAATATTGTGAATGAATTACGAGCCAATCTCTTATCCCTGTTTGTCCGAATGTAACAAATCAGTACACAGTTATGTTAACATATAAACGACCTGGCTTTCTCACAGATAGTTTTTCTGAAGTAACTTCAAATTCTCTATCTGTGCTAGGTATAATATTTTCTAAAATTTCAACAATTATCTCCACCAATTTACACAAAACCAACAAATATTAGATCCTTCAAATTTCACGTAAAATCTTGGTAATTAATACCGCAATGTTTTGTTTCTAATTTCTAATACATAATAGTTTGAAATAAAACACAATCAACATACAAGAAACTTAACAAATCAAATTATGGTGGAAAAAGTGATTGCCGCAAGCGGGATTCAAGAAACTGCAAAATTTTAGTATCTCTTTCTCCAAGCAAAGAAAATCCCACTGTTAGGCACGGACCTACTCCATTTTGGGAGGGATTGTACCGTGGTAACCGGGCGTGTTGGCAATGGGTTTGTTTTCGTGCTTTTCGTCTCTGACAAAGGATGTTATCTGTGTACAATGTTCATAAGCACCCTGGGGAGGAAGAGGGTGGTGACACTTGTATTCTTAATCCATAACCATACGGACAAACTGCAAGTGTTGACAGATACTAAGAGACTATATTTATACGGAGCTAATATTAACTACATGTAATAGCTCTAAAAAATAGGCTCTAGTATCTCTTAACTACTGCACATAATATAAGTATACATTTATATATAAGTATACATCATTGTCTGTTATCATCACGTGAGATTGAGGTTAAGCACTCTATTGTGTTGTAAAACGAACGTTAATACACATGTCATTTTGAGGCTATTAATTAGAACAAAACACGCACATTTTTATTTGCCTCCTGTGAATACTTACCGTGATAATCAATTGGTAACGATGTAATAAGATAATGGCGACAAATGGTGACATTTATTTATGTCAAAAGTGACAGTTTGACAGGCAATGACATAGTGTGATACTAGGGTTGCCAACATAATTAAAAAAAAAATTTATGTTCTTTAAAGAAGCTGTATCCATGAAAATAAGGAGGCTTTGTAACGAACAGCTCTAATACAGAATGAAAGATAGATGATACAATAAAAGGGGGGTAGAATTTAGTTTATTTTAGTTTAAGAGAAAGACAGAATTCAATCATTGGAATTATTATTTTATCGCAATTTTTCTATATTTTCTCACAATTCAAGCTTTCCATGGACTACAACAATCACATCAAAACAAATATGAGCTAAATCGCCGGCCAAAGTCGAGTGCAATAATATCAAAATAATTTTAGTCAAAATTCTTGATATAATCTTAGCTAACATAAATTATATAGGTAAATATTGTTAGTACGACACATCAGGGGTTTGATTGAAGTTATTTTAATATTTCCCCAGACAGCCACTTATTAGATTTTTGCCGGCCACGTCGTCATCGGCAAGAGAAATCGTAGGGTTGCTCCCCTACAGTTATGATTATTTTTATGCCCCTAACCATTAATTTAATACGTTTTTCAAAGATTCGAGACCGTGTTAAAATATTGTAGATTCATTTTTATTACTGAAAGCTTACATGGCAAGGGGGTTGTAAGAGCGTAATTCAACGGTAGGCGAATATACTAGAAGCAGATAAAAATTGAACTGTTAGGCAAGGCGCAAATTGAGACACGTATAGCACGTGTGAGGTGGCCTGACACGAGGGACACGACACGTGCGTGCCACACGTGCTGCGTGGGGATCCGCAAATTGAGGCGCAGTTGAAATCAAGACACCCCACGTATCGGTTGTGCGGTGATCTAAATATTTTAAGGTGCACTTTGTGGGATCTCGCAACCAATCCAATATTTGAAAATGTCGGATGCAAGAACCAAACATTTATTATTGTTAAACTTGAATTCTGAATCAGAATCCGATGATGCTGAAGAAGATATTTTGTTCTCTTTCTTATTAAAAAAAAAAAAAAAAAAATTACCAAATAAGTACATTTTATCAGAGAGAAATAGGCGTGGACAGTTTAAAATTACTACTATGATGAGTGATGCTGATTTTACCAATTACTTCCGCATGAATCGCAACCAGTTTTTTGATGTTCATGGGATGATTCAACAAGACATTGACTCAAATGGATGTAATGCTCAAAAGCCGATATCAACAGAGGAAAAACTTGCAGTTTTCTTGAGGTAAGTAATAAATATTTCTAAATTCAGGTTAAAGCTATTTATTTTATTTTTTTTTACAATCTGTTATGAGAATCAAATGTCTGTACATAGTTAGCCAAAGCGGAAATATCAGGTTGATCTTGGAGGTCTCCACCATGTGGTTGTTGGGGTAATGGGATGTGTGTCTGATCTTGCTGGTCTCGATCTTGTAGTTGTTGGGATATTTGGAAGGGTGTCTGATGGGAATCAGACCAAGCATGAGTGCTGGGAGAGCTTGCAACCGAGTAATTATACGAAGTTAACGATGAAGATGGTCGACTTTGTAGGTTCATAACGTCCTCTTCTGCTTTTGACACAGCCTGAAAAAGTTGGCCCCTCACCCTATGCTGGTATTGGGGGGGCAATTTTTTTGTTAGCTGGTACATTGAAAGGAAAAAATTGTATAGAGGGTCGTCTGAAGGATTATCCCTAGATTCCAATTTTCTCCTTTCTTCCTCCCGTTGTTTAGATCTCTCCTCTCGCTTCTGCAGAGACCTCTTCAGCAAACAATGCACATCGTCCTGCTTTCTGATTTTTTGTTTTTTGGTGTTGGCTACTGAAGTTTGCTCTAATGTACCCGTCGTTTTTGTGCTGGATTCTTCAACTTTGTCTTCTTCAACATCTGCATTGTTGGATTGTTCATGATTCGAGGAACAATGCTCCCCTTCTACATTTTCGGAGTCCAAAATTTCATTGCTTAGGGGTAGTGCCGATGAATGTTGTGAATCGTCATCGCTGTCGTTAACGTTTCCTTCACGGGGTCCAGCAGACATAAAACTTTCCAAAAACGTCATTTGCTTCTGAAACCGCCAAGGTCTAATGTTTTCAGGAGCAGCACCACTTTTAAGAGATTTCATTTGTCGCCGTCGTGCGTCTCGATAAGAATTTCTCAACTTGAGCCACATCGTTTTCGCTGCTTCACCTGAAACAAATACTTATTATGGATCCACATCTATTACATTACATACATCAACTATGACATATATGCAAACAAATTAATTTTAATAGATATTGTAAATACCTTTTTTTGGCAACAAATTAATTTTAATAGATATTGTAAATACCTTTTTTTTTTTCTTTCTTTGGCTTATGGTTTACCAGCACTTTTTAAAAATGCTTTACACAAATTAAAAAGTGCTGGTAAACCATAAGCCAAAGAAAGAAAAAAAAAAGATAATTAAAGCACAGCATAGGAATAAATAAACTGTAAATACCATATTATGACAAATAAAAATGAAGGAAGAAAATAAAAGAAAAAAAATTGTTAACTACAACACAAGGTTTTCCCAATGTCGCTCTTGTAGGTTAGTTGCTAGAGCTTTGGACTAGTAATCCAGTAGACGTAAGTTCAATCCCCACCTCGGGGGTAGGTACAACTTTTTTCTTTTATGTTCTTTCTTTATGGTAATTCACGTTAATATTACATAATACATATATAATGTACGATAATCAATTTTAATAATTTTGTTTCCTTTCAGATATTTGGCTTCTGGAGACAGCTACAAAAGTATTGCTTATAACTACCTGTTGGGAGATCGAACAGTGTCTAATATTGTCCAAGAAGTAGCTACCGCTATATGGAATAATATGCAACCAGTCTATTTAGCCGAACCCAAAACAGAAACATGGAAATCTATAGCTTTACGGTTTGAGCATAGATGGCAATTTCCACACTGCGTCGGTGCTGTCGACGGAAAACATATTGTTATTAAAAAACCAGGCAAAAGTGGATCATCATACTTTAACTATAAACATACATTCTCTATTATTTTAATGGCAACAGTGGACGCGGATTATAAATTTATCACAATAGATATTGGAGCGATGGGAAGATTTAGCGATGGAAATGTATTTGCAAGTAGTGGATTGGGCAAGAAAATGATCAAACACACTATACTACTTCCCAATCCTGAACAAATACCTACGATTGCCGAGCCTCTGCCGTATGTTTTTGTTGGAGACGCGGCTTTTCCTTTATCGGAAAATCTAATGAGACCATATCCAAGAAGGCAAGTAACTGGAAATTATCAACACCAAGTTTTCAATGCACGACTTTCTCGAGCTCGGCAAACAGTGGAATGTGCCTTCGGTATACTGTCTTCGCGGTTTCGCGTATTCCGAAGACCATTTGAAAGTAAAGTGGACACTGTGAGAGATGTAGTAAAAGCCGCTTGTGTTTTGCACAACTACTTACGACCCTCAGCCCTGGTAGAAGATGTAAATGATATCGAACAGCTGCCACAAACTCAACTGTTACATGTTCAAGGAAACAGGGCGAGAACTTCATTAGCTGCATTTAGAGTCAGAGATAGTTTTACGGAATATTTTAACAATTGTGGGGCACTTCCTTGGCAACATCAATCCGTTATGCTTGGAAAGTATTGACAATATAGTGCTTATCACTTTAGGTTATGTATTTTCTATAAAAATGTAATTTTTATGTACGAATAGAAACTATTTGTGACAATAAAAATAAAAAGTACTAGTATTTAAAACTATAATGAATGTATTTTAACTTACCTTCTTTTAAATTTAGATCTGTCGCAATATCCTGCCAAATCCGGGTTTTCAACTTTGTTTTCATGTAGTTGGCATGTTTTGTGTCGTAAAGCTCCGGGTTTTTTCTTACCGCCTCTATTATCTTCTCTTCTGACATCTTTCGATGATAAAACGACGACGATGATCTGAACGAAGGACAAAACAGACAACGGCGATGATAAAACGACGACGATGATCTGAACGAAGGATAAAACAGACAACGGCGATTCACACAAGTGGCACGTGGGATGCGAAAAACTGTGTCTCAACCACAACGTCACATGGGTGGGTGGTCACAACGTCACACGTCTAGTCACGTCACTGGTCAATTTGCGCTGATACAATGGTTTCAACAGGATACAAAAACACGTGCTGTGCTGTGTCACCTCACACGTGCTATACGTGTCTCAATTTGCGCCTTGCCTTAAGCTGGTGGCAACACATAAAAGCAATAAAAAAAATATTATCATTGCTTTTTAAACACAACGTTTGAGAGACAAGCAATATCGTTAGGAGAGTTCTACGAATGAATATGGAAGCAAAAATGGGTAAAGGTGGATCTAATAAAAGATGAATGGGCTAACACAGATATGACGCCTGAGAGAAGAGTATGGATGAATAAGATATGGTGCGCCGACACCAAATAATGGGATAGCGACAGGAGAATGACGAATCTAATGATGAAAACAACATTTCCTTTACAAATCAAGAACACACAATCTAACTAGAAAAACAAACCATGCCACAAACGGATTACGGATCAGTTTCTACGGTTGTCTAGACTATGTTTTTTCCTGTGTCTAATAGATTTTTAATTAGTCAGTAATAGCCGATAGGTGACTCATTAATATTGTATGAGATGTACTACAGATATGTATGTAAGACGTCGGGCGCCGGCGTGAGGCATAACGCCACTATTCCGCCTGACGACGCGCGACACGACGAAACGTCGAACCTAACTTTAATAATATAGGTTTTTTTTTTTCCTCTGTATGTTTAATTTAGGGATTTTTGTACACATGAGTGACGATGACAATCCCATCGTGCCTATTCTAAACAAACTTACAACATTACCTATTGCAAAAACATATAGACCATACATACCAAACATATAATATAGGTAGATAAATAAAGTAAGTGTTGTAAGTGTTAGAAATATTTAGACTGATTGGTAAATTTAACACACGCATCCAAAATCGTCGTCAGAGCTTAGCAACAAACACACTCCTTCCTAACATCTTGTAGCTTAAAAAATGTAATTGTAAGATTATGAATGTAGAAGGACATTGTTCTCAATAAAGGTAAAAATTTTTTTTCCATTTTTTGCCAAATACTTCGTTCAAACCTTTTCATTTCATTTTCATACTTCGTTCAAAAATCCAATGGAGCTTAAACTCCATTGGATTTTTTATTTTATTTACCTCAGACGCAGAAAATTTATGTTACTCGTATAGCCCTCCTAGAATAAATAATGCTCCTAATGCTTTTAGAATCGTAAAATTAAATAGAACTTTGCGCTGTCTATAATCCAGATATGTTGATAAACAAATCAAATAAAAGTAATTAATAGTTGAAGCTGAACCAATCACAGTTTACATAAAACGTTTCAATCAAATCTAAAATAAAAAAGAACTGTTAGCAAGTAACGGCTCTTTGAATGCGGAAACAATGGCTTTTAATGGCGTAAGCCTGCATTCTTGCAACACGACGCCAATAAAACGTTCATCATTCGTCCAGACTACATACATCACATTAACAACTCTCATCTTAATTTAATTAATTAAACTTAGGTAAGAAGATTTCCGTGTGGTAACGGATTAAGAATACGAGTGTCGCCACCCCTTTTCCTTCCCAGTACGATATAAAAGCCAGCTAAGGGATATTGTACACAGACAACATCCCTGTGAGAGAAGGAAAACTCGAAAATAAACCCGATGTGAGGCAGCCCGTGCCCGGGGACGTTAAGGGCTGGAGAAAGAGAGAAAGATAAATTTGTAATCAACTGTTTATATTTGTGCCTTGTTATTTAAACCAGCGGAAAGTTATGCCACGCTCATAAAAAAGGGAGAATGGCGACAGTATTATATCGATTGTATTTGTTGTAGATTGTGGGAATAACGGACATCTGTCAGCAGTCTCTTAAAACTTATAACACACAACAGAATCATCATCATCTAAACAATTTTTTCTTGCAAACGCCAAAAACATTGTTCTTAACTTCTAGAATGAATACGACAAGACAGCAATAATACCTATTTACAAATTTCGAAGAATTCTAAAAACTAACCCAAATGCTAAACACCAGCTGTATTGTTCAACTTTCATACATCAAACTTAAATCATGTCCAAACAAACGGATATTGCCTTTTGTACAGTTTCTGAAACGCACGCGCAATCAATATTTCAATCACACGAAGTAACACCCCACGTAAATTAATCACTAACTGTTTTAACTTCACACAATCAATGCCTACTTCACTTGCACATAATAACTAATGTGACCAGACGTCCCATTTTAAAAGGGACTGTCCCTTTTTACAACTACGAGTCCCGATGTCCCCGAAACTACTTCTGCGACTCAAAATTGTCCCGTTTTCAGAAAGCGAACACCAGTAGAAAGAGTATTTTCCGTAATGAACAAATTGTGGACGTCTGAGAAAACTCAGTTACTCAGGTATCAGTCTTAAAGGCGATGTTGATAATGAAGGTTAATATTAAAAAAACATGCCCAGAGTATATATTAAAGCAAATTTGTTCATCTGATAGATATAATTAAACCTAATATTTTATGACACTACTAGCTTTTGTTTTTTTTTTCATTTAATTTTTGTTTATGTAGTTACAAATCGATGTCCCGTTTTGAGTCAAAGAAGAAATGGTCACGTTAATAATAACCGACACCCAGTGGACATACATTAATGCCTTTCAAAAAGTTCACTTTTAGGAATTACTCATCGAAAACACAGAGGAATTTAAATGCCCAGTAGGTGGTCTAAGTTTAATATTTTTATGGCCAAGTTCAATATTTCTTCGTATTTAAAGCAATATCAATTATTGATGTTAAAGTTTTGAGTTATTGATTAGGCAACGATTACTTGCTTTGTATTTGAATTGGGGAAATTGCCATTGTTCATAATTTTTGACCTGCTGTTTTTATATTTTTTTTGGAAAATATAGATTATTTTAAGCAACTAATTTCAATATATACTACTATGTAGTGAATATTTCGATAAATATTCACTACATAGAATTTTTAAAAAATACTTAAAGATATTATTTTAAATGTTGTGACGTCATCGTTGTACGCAATCTGTGTATTGACTTTTCCTCTGAGAGATTTAAGACAGATTGCAATACATCTTTTCAAAGTTGCCAAGTTGATATAATAGACCAATTTCAACTCTACCACAGAGTAGTATATCCCTCAGAACGCCTTAATATTTTAAGTCTTCATTTCAAGGGCAAATAGAGATCATTTTCTTTTTTGGAAAAATAATCGTTAATATAGCAAATTTTCCAAAAAAAACTAATGGATGGATGGAACTCTATTCGCCGAAATGGTTTTTGATATAAAAGTTTAAAAAAAAAGAGTATGTATATAAAGCGGTGCAGGTCCGAGCATCGCTGCGTTCATTCGAAGCCTATTTCAGCACTAGACGGAGAAATGGAAATGGTTGCATCAAAAACCGGGGCGGGTTGTTAGTTACACATAAAGTTAATTCAAAATGTAAAGTAAAGGAGGAGAAGAATTCATTAAGAAAATGACTGTCGATTACTTACAAGGCAGTCTACTGGAACTAACTCTATATCATAAATATTAACGAGGGACTGGAATCGATCCCGAAGGATGACTCAGGACACTTTCACGACGCAGGGAGAGAAGTATGTCTGAGTCAACATCCTTCCTTTGAGTCAGTTATAGGCTACGAAATAATTACCTATTGCATAGATTTATAATGGATCTACATACAGGAAACTGGGAAGATCAAGACATATTTTCACGCAATTAAAGCTATCTAGTTTTGTAAATGCCTTTATATTAAACTCTTATGTTTAATGACTAAATGGGAGACAAAATTAGTCAACTTGCCTAAGTTATAATGCCAGAAAAACATACGCATAAAATATACATAGATGATTTTGAAATAATATGTTCACGGCAACGGCTCACAACTTAATCTCATATTGCAGTTTATCCTACTTGCCTACTACTAGTAAATCCTATACCAAGAGGCATAATTTTCGCATTTGAATGTTGGCCACCGGTCGTGAACCCACGGGTTCATCCGACCGGTCAACGCCCTCCAGTGCGGAAACGATTTCAGAGAGAAAAAAAAATTGTGTTACGATGAAATTTCATACCCGCAGTGATTTCGATGTCTATTGAGCGTGTAACTGGCGAACGGTGTTTTTGAACGCACATGTTGGATCTAACGTTTATTTGTATGAGATAAAAACTCCTTGGTACTTGACTTATAATAACGACTTACTGATATATTCTCCTTACAAAATACTCAACGTATTCTATGTGCAGGTAAGTTTTGAGACTGCATTTAAAAAAAATTAAAATGTTATAAATGAAACATATTTTATTGCGATTCGGTGAAGATGTATGATATTTCATCCATCAACAAGCGGCTTCATGTGATCCTAATGACATCAGTACGATGCTATTAATATGCTATCCTATTTCTATTGATAGGACTCGAATTTTAGGAAGATATTGCCAATAACCTTACTTTAAAAACTACTAAAATGTCATCATTTTTATGATCTCCTGACTTTCATTACACAGGTTTACCTAGTGTGAAGGTCAGAGGTTTTCCTAAAGTTTTGATGTAACTCAATTGAGAATAAGTATTTTATGTTATTTTACTGCGTAGACTATAAATAACCAATCTATGTAGGTACTTTAAACAATACTACCTCAATATACATATAATCGTGCGTTTAGTAACTACATCTTGTAAAACACGATGACATATTAATCTTGATACGCAAGTCTATTCCTAGTATACAAAACCATAAAAACTAGTATTTTTATTATACAGCGAGTCACAAACAACATGTAAGAACAAGTGAGATCTAATATAAACTAATTATTGAATAAACAAAAACTAGGTCTTAAGAACATGATAGTGGAAAAGTTCTTAACCTACATAAAAGCTATTTGTAAAGTGTTACTATTAGATACTGTTTTATTATCTGTGTCAATAAAAAGTTTTGATACTTTATACAAACTTTTTCTCAATATTAGAGTACTTTTAAAAAAAAAAGTTCAATCCCCTTCACGGGCCTTTAAAATTTGAGGGTTTTCCTCGATTTCTCAGGAGATAACTATCAGATTCTGACCTGGTATCAATGGGACCACACGGAAACCACCAGCTTTTAAATGCAAAAAGAATCATTAAAATCAGTTCACCCAGTCTCCTTTTTTTGAAGGCGGTTAAAAATTTCTAAATAGAAGATGTTCTGCAAAGATGATAGGCATTACCATTTTGGTCTTTGTAAGACAGGTCAAAGGGTTGATTTGATATAAAAGTAATCTATTAGTACTGATTGTTTGAATTAGCTACTTTTGGACATCTGCGAGAAGTTGGGAGAGAGAGTTGAGAGTGAGTTGGGTATTATTATAATAAATAATGAAGTAGATAATGAAGTATACTTCAGCATTTAATTAGCCTGTAAACATTATTTGCTATTTTTTATTGCCTATCTAAACATTAGTACATTAAATAACTTAACGCAAAAACTTCTTGTCTAATGTTGACATTTAATAATTGGTCAAGTGCGAGTCGGACTCGCGCACGAAGGGTTCCGTACCATTATCTATGCAACATAAGGCAACGTTATTAGTATCGAGCAAGAAACGGTAAAAAAATCATGTTTGTTGTATGGGAGCCCCCCTTAAATATTTATTTTATTTTATTTTTAGTCTTTGTTGTTATAGCGGCAATAGAAATACATCATCTGTGAAAATGTCAACTCTCTAGCTATCACCGTTCTTGAGATGCAGCCTGGTGACAGACGGACGGACGGACGGACGGACAGCGAAGTCTCAGTAATAGGGTCCCGTTTTTACCCTTTGGGTACGGAACCCTAAAAAAGAATACAAATATTGTCAAACATATAAATACGATATAGATCTAGACGTAACACTCGGTACAACGAATCCAGCCTGCTTCTTTTTTTAGTTGAACACATTAAGAAAAATAAATGACAAAGAGCCTATTTAGTAGCCTTTCTAACTTTTTCTTTTTGAGCTGGAGTAAAAGAGAAAGCTAGTAAGAAGAAAAGAGAAGGCAAGGCTACTATTTTACTTTTAAACCGTAAACGAGCCGTGCCATGGGACAAATCTATGTTCTCGAGTTGTTCCTCCCCACTTATAACCTCCTTGGTCAAACATAGCCGATAAATGCCAACACAATTTTAAAGGACAAAATTAAATTATAATTGCTCACGCAGTTTCTCACGTGTCGTAAAGTGTGATTATGAGCACACATAAACTTCCGTGTAATAAAAATTTGTTATATGTTTAAATTATTCACAAATTTGATTTTATTGTACTTGTAAAAAACTGTAATGCACTTTGACCTTTCAAGTGTTTGTGCGTCTTCAATAATGAACGCAAGAATAAAATTAACTTATTACACGTACACTTCCTTGTAAACAGCATAATTATATGAAATATTGTTGTTTTTAATTTACGTTCTGTTTTGCTGAACTATACGACATAATAAGAACATGGCAATAATTTAAAATCATAATAATAATGGAGTATTCAGTTAATTTGTTCCACAAAGAGCGTGATTAATTCATTCGATCGTTTTTCATTATTGGAAATTAAATAATAATATATTTTAACATAGAGCTGTTACTGCTTTTTAGGGTTCCGTACCCAAAGGGTAAAAACGGGACCCTATTACTGAGACTTCGCTGTCCGTCCGTCCGTCCGTCCGTCTGTCACCAGGCTGTATCTCAAGAACGGTGATAGCTAGAGAGTTGAAATTTTCACAGATGATGTATTTCTATTGCCGCTATAACAACAAATACTAAAAATAAAATAAATATTTAAGGGGGGCTCCCATACAACAAACATGATTTTTTTACCGTTTCTTGGTCGATACTAATAACGTTGCCTTATGTTGCATAGATAATGGTACGGAACCCTTCGTGCGCGAGTCCGACTCGCACTTGACCAATTTTTTGACTACGGTTAAATACTATTTCCTATTCAACATCATTGCAATTTTAAATCTATTTTAATCCGTACACAAACCAATTCCGGCGAATTAATCTTACATAAACTTTAATCTGGGTTTATGTATGTTTTACTTTGTGATACAAAAACTATACGGCATTTCTTTGTGTATGTTTTGCTTACATAGTTTTGGAACGTAATATTCACGGAGGCAAAGCGTCATAAGTTCATTGCCGATGCGCATGCGATGTCGCAATAAACCCAATTTGGATGCGCTATGACGAAAACCGTACGTACGTGCACGCACATAACAATTTGATGTGCTTAGAAAAAATACATGATCATTGCATACATAGAATGTTAAACCATCATCGGGTATCACGGATTGAAATATGTACAGTCAATTCGACCAAAAATCGGACGTTAATTTGCCGTCAGCATACTGCCTTCGTGACGCAAAATTGACATTGGATTCGACTCTAAATTGCACAATAAGGCTCATAAAGATTTAAAACCTTATCAATAACATGTCAGTCTGTAATAAATAAAAGATAAGTTAATTACTACATTGACAGATTAGTTTATATTAAGTAGAAGTAAAATGATACATCTCGATATACAGATGCATTGCATATGCAAATCTTTTTAATTACTTAGAATTCTTATGTATAAATAAAGTATTTCCCTATGTCCCTATATATATAGTTTTCCTGTTGTTAACAATGTGTGACTGTCAGTATGTGTGTTATTCCTTGTTAATTGTTATTCATGGACGTTAATTAAAAATATTGACATACAACGACATCGAGTCCCAAACCAAAACCACTGTAGGTTAGATTTACGGATTAGTTTTTTACAAAATTTTACTTATTTCGATAACATTTAAATGCAATACTTAACAATCTATTTCGTTTTCCAAATTTATTGAAAAAAAATATCTTTTGTTTGCGCGTGAAAAAAAAATATCTAAAACGAAAAAATGGTAACTCAAAGCTACCTAATTTAAAGAGGATACATTATTTTTCCGACCACCAACACGAGCTGTTAATACTTCATAATATATTAAGAATTATTAGAAATTAATGTAAAAAGCATATTCCTCCCACATTATAAATAATATCACTACGGTTTAACTAGGCCAGTGTCAAAGTAAGCCGACGTGCGTGTGAATGAATGAATATGAAAAATGTTAATGAGCCTAGTTCGTTAATACATGACCGTTAGAATTTCCAGGGATAAGTTATGACTTACCGGTTTTCAAGTTAATAATGAATCGGAATTTTCTCATTACCAAATACATTGACGTGGTCCAAAAAGAGAGTTCTATATTTGGTATGCGTTAATTTTGAAATACAAGATTACCGTTACATGTAACCGATGTTGTAAGAATTTAAAGAAGACCGCGTTGTCGTGATAAGTGCCATTCGAATTTTTATTGCTGTTCACTGTAGACGATAGACGAACTGTCAGCCCACGTGATGGTAAGAGATAACTACAACCACTTGCTATCACTTAGATAGATATACATTCCATTGATATACTTAACAACGCTACGATAGATAAAGCCAGGTTATCTTACATTATTAAATATTTTGGAACAATACGTATGTAGACGATTTCTGACGAAAATATTTTGAACTAGCTGTGCCCCGCGGTAAAAAGGATAAAAAATCTATTCGTTTTTTAATTTCCCACGGGAACTTTGCATTCCTTCGGGATAAAAAGTAGCCTATATGTTATTCTGATGTATAAGCTACATTATTGTAAAGTTTCATTAAAATACATTCAGTAGTTTTTGCGTGAAATAGTAACAAACATCGAAACATCCAAACTCACAACCTTTCACATTTATAATATTAGTAGGATATTTTGTATGTAGTATCTATATTATGATTATAAACAGTAGTATAGTATTTTAATTTAGTGTTAGGAAGTTAATATGAAAAGTTATGTCCAAAAGTGACAGTATTAAGTCAATATTGAAATAAGCGACGTGGTATTTTTATTACCCACTTAGCAATATTGGTAATATATCGACAGAATTACCTACTACTGATGAAATATAGAAATTACCTGAAACAGAAAAATGATGTTAAATAAACAAAACTATCGAAACTTAGCAACTTGGAGCAATCACTGCTGCGCAACTGAATAATAAATTCAAAGACATGATCAGAAGACAACGAACACAAACGGTAATGTTCATATAAATAAAGTTGGAGAGGTGCTAAAGGAGAGAAAGTTGTGACAAACTTCTATAGAACATTGGAAATCGATTTACAAGTACATAATAAATAATAAAGCACAAATGTTATTGAGAGCGATAAATAAAGCGTCCGATAACATGTTCGACTGTAAAGATAAAAAGCGTGTTAGGTTGTAAAATTTACATTGAATTACATGAGATTAGCTTGGTAGTCATCGCAATGTAGATGTGCCAGTCGTATGTGATGTTAGATATATTAAGCTGTGTTTACCAGTACCTACCAATATACGACAAAATTTTAAGTAATGGGAAAAGTCCGTAGTCTGAATTTTTTTTTAAATTTTTGGTGATATAAGGTTAAGGAGAGATACTTTATAATTTATTTTTATTAATAACAGATTATTTATCTAAGTCATCGCGTCATGCTATCCAAACAGGGCATTCCAAAACAATGGGTTACGGAGATAATAACACTTGATCTATTGATTTAGGTTTTAAACATAGGATCACAATATAGCACCAATCAATTACCAGTATTATCACACATCTCTCTCTCTCCAGCCCGTTAACGTCCCAGTGATGGGCGCAGGCCTCCTCCACTTTGGAATGGATTCTAGTCTACTGCGCCATGTTCCGTCTCCCCACAGAGGATGTTATCTGTGTACGATATCCCTTAGCTGGCTTTCACAGCACCCTGGGAGGATAACGGGTGGTGACACTTGTATTCTTAATCCGTCACCACACGGACTATTATCTAATACCAAAAAATAATATGATTTCTTTAGATGAAAGTAATAATTGTAATTAATCTGAAAATTTTTAGACGATAATTTATACCATCTAAAGATATTAAAAATTTCTGGTTTACGTTGATTGATTGTGTTAAAAAATCAATTAACTAACGCATCCAATATGTCAATAGCTAGTCAAATCATATTACGTAATAACATCGTAATAAACTGCTTTTAGTTGTGAACCTTAATAATATCGCTACCAATAAATGAGAAATAGAGAAAAAGAGCACAGAGGAGTTAATTGAATTAAATTTTACCACAAATAATGTATCTATCTATCTAGAAATACTTTGAAAGTTCGGCTAAATATTACATAAGTTCAGCTTCATCAGAATCAGATCAAGGTATTGTTTTGTTTACTTCCTTCAACAGTAGCACAATATATTATTACTGGAAATAGGCTGGACCCATTTGTATAGTCAAGGTACAGCCACAGCTTTTGCCTTATACAAAAAAAAAACGAAATAAAAACTCAATACAAAAAAGTCAAGTACGAGTCGGCCTCGCACACGAAGCGTTCCGTTGCGTTGTTATCATAATATACTCTTTATACTCAGACAAAGAGGGACTAGGACAAGATGATGGTGATATTTGTTGCTCTTATCTATCAACTGATATCACCAACTGCGAAAGTTACAGCTCTCTAGCTATCACGTTCTGAGATAACGGGACCGGGGAATTAATGGGATAAGGGCAGGATAGCGATGATTTTTTTGTCGTTGTTATTGTAGCATCAACTGTAAAAATTTCAGCTCTCTAACTATCACCGTTCCAGAGATACCGCCTACCGCCTCGTGACAGATGGGTGGACGGACGTACAGCAAAGTCTCGATAATAGGGCCCTTTTTACCTTCCAGTACGGAAATCTAAAAATAAATGGTATGAAAAATAGACTCGTAACATCCATAAACAAAACAAATTAATGCAAAAAATACGTTCAAAAACATAACAGCACCACTTTAGTGCGTCCCCTACCATTGTTTTAATTACAACAGACGGCAGACAGACGGACAAAAAACCCTTTCGAATTTAAATTATAAACTTTAAAACACAACTAAAACACAAGACAATGGAACCTTCGGGCGTCCCCGTTTAACCGAAGGGCTATTACGAATGGTAACATAATAAAAAGGTTTCCCACCTACGTGCCGTTCATAAAAAAGGGGGGTTGCTCTGTCGGCGCACGCGCATACATTAAGTTTCTGTCAGACTGAGTGATGAACGGCGAGCGTTTTTCATTCATATTTGCTTTCATCTTTGTATAATATCGAGAACATTAAGTTGGACGGCCGACGTAATAAGTGGAATGAATCTATACTAATATCATAAAGATGAAGAGTTTGTTTGTTTGAACGCGCTAATCTCGGGAACTACTGATTCGGATTGAATATTTTTTTTTCTGTAACATCACGCTGCGACAAAAAGAAGCGAAGCAGTAGTAAAAATGCTGCAAAAACGCGGAAAATTTCCTAATACCACGAGTGCAACAGCTATACTCCATATAAGTTCTCTGTGCAGCCTTGTACGTTTGTTGTATAGTATGTCTCAAATTAGTTAATTATTCAATTAACAATTAAATATTGTTAAAAGTTACCACTTAACAAGAACTAGCGATCGTCAATCAAATGTCAATATCTGTTTTAATAGACCAAGATCCGAGGGGTAAAGCCTTTGACTTATTTTTTCAGTAATGAAATATATTACATAAAATAACTGTAGAAATACCCGCAACTCTCTCTCGCTGGTTGTTATTAATAAAAACAATGATTACGTCAAGTAATTTATAAATTTTTGCAATTGACTTGCTATCCTTTTACTTAATAAATTAAATTGTAGTGAAGAAAGTGATCACCACAAGCGGGACGTGAACCCACGACCTCGAAATACCGTTCCGTAGCACTGATAACTGAGCTTATTGCGGTCGTGCTAACAGTAGTCCCGCTTGTGGTGATCACTTTTTCCATTACAATTTAATTTATTAAGTATAATTATTACGTCCAATTTGAGCAATTAAAAATAAAAAAGTTATTAATATTTTTACCAACTTTACCATAAAATTGCTGAAAAACGTCAACGTAATTTTATTTAAAGGGTTTGGTCGCTTTGCTACTATATCGCCCCAAAATATATCGACTATATTTGCCATGATGCTGCGTACAAAGACTATCTTATCCAACACATTTCATTGCTGAGAAAATAAGTCAAATGATTCACCCCTAGGATCTTGGTCTACAATTTTAGTTCTGACAATTTTCTACGTTAATAAAATCTAAAATACGTTCTTATCTGAACATTTAGGATATATGTTGTCGATTCAAAATGCTTATTTTAATACGCTGTTTAATTTGAGAAAGGTGTTTACCCTAAGTATCAACAGGATGAAATAAGTTTGACAGTTATGAAACCTGAACATTTTGTATGGGAAAAATATTTATCTTTTATTTCATGTTATTTGTAAATTTTTCAATGTTTTAAGTATCCTATGGCCTTTCTTAGGTCCTAAGCTACATCCCTATCAATTTTCAGCCAAATCAGTTGGGCCGATCTTGAGTTATAAGTGTTCCCACTAACACAACTTTCTTTTATATACATAGATATACGTAGTTATTTTGCGTATTTATATTTAATAATAACAAATTTATCAGACAGTATCTGTTGGCTACATTACTCACTCGTCTTAAAGCCAAGTAAAAGTCCATGTTTGCGTAAAAAACGTTCTATCTATGTGTGTCTATGATACATGCCACAGGTTAAGTTGAAGCATCGACATCATATCTTCAGATTGACGCGAATCTACCATTTGGTAAATCTCTGTTGATAATTTGGTTACCTTTACATAAATATTCAAATATTAGATACCGTACATATCGAATTGAAAAAGGCATAATTTATTCAATAGCAGTATTCGAACGCAATATTCTTTATCTTTGCACGCCATTGAATCCTTGAAAGGGGTAGGCACGGTTGTATTATTATTTTGTAAATGTAAAAAATAAATCTATCAGAAAGAACATAATAATACGTATTACCTGACTCAGAACACGATGTTCGAAATCCAGAGATCACGATGCAAAATAAGCACAAATGTCACGAAACCAAGATGCATTCAACATTTTTAACCTACTACAAATTAAGAGGATACTCTACATTTCGTTATGGATGCTTTGTATGACAGAATTCGTAAGTTAGATTAGAAATACATAATAATACTTAATAGTTTACCGTAAAATTATAGAAAAAACAAGCTGACCCAAAAGAATTTAGTTAAGATAAATATCTCCGTGTGGTCACGGATTAAGAATACAAGTGTCACCACCCTACCTCCTCCCAAGGGTGCTGTAAAAGGGATATTGCACACAGATAACATCTTCTGTGAGAGACGGAAATCTCGAAAATAAACCCTGTTCCAACAAGCCTGGTCTGCGTGGCACAGTAGACCATAATCCCTTCCAAAGTGGAGGAGGCCCGTGCCCAACAGTAGGACGTAAATGGGCTGGAGAAGAAGAAGAAGACGTTAAGATAATTATAATAATATACTGATTTGTAGTTCTTCGCATTTAGTTACGAAAAAATATATTTTTCCTGGTAGGATTAGACACTATTCATCGTTTAATTTAAACCACACAGCTCGCATATCTCAATTTGTTGATACGTTTAGTGTGATAATTAAACCGACATTTGTCTTGCGACCGCCTGGTTCATAAATATTTCGTTTCAGAACCTTCCACTTTGAGAAGTAACAGACAAAAAGCCCGCAATCTCCATGATTGATGTCGCTGCTTGTTTTATCTGCTCTGAAGGACGAGCGAGATAAATTAATGTTAAGAACGTATTTTTCTGAAAGGTAACAGAGAAATAATATTTACCTGTTGTCTACCAGAAACTAAAGTACAATTATCAGAATTTTTTTTATATTTTTTTTTATAAATGTTCATGGACATTTCACACAACGTCCTCTGGTCCCAAGCTATTCCAATACATTATGCTTGTGTTATGGGTACCAGAATACGGATAGAATACATATTATACTACTTTTCTTTTGTAAATACATACTTATAATACATAGTAAACACCCAGACGCAGTAAAAACATTTGTATGACAGTTAAAAACATCACACAAATGATTGTCCTGACCGGGAATCGAACCCGAGACCTCGTGAATGGCAGTCCGCTATATGAACCACTCGACCAAGAGGCCGGCCCGTCGAATTTCCTTAACTAGTTAAAAAACACAAAACATTTGTATGACAGTTAAAAACATCACACAAATGATTGTCCTGACCGGGAATCGAACCCGAGACCTCGTGAATGGCAGTCCGCTATATGAACCACTCGACCAAGAGGCCGGCCCGTCGAATTTCCTTAACTAGTTAAAAAACACGCTTGAAAAGCTTGAACATTTTTTAAATTATTGCATTGTCATCGGCAAAATTTCAGATCAATCCTAACTACTGCAAGTGGGTGAAAACTTCTTTCAAACATTCCGATACATATATTAATACATTGATAGATACGTACCGAACCAATAAAAGCATGTTAACATGTTAAAAAATTACAAGTTACGTATTTTACGCTCTTAGGCTTTATAAATACCGAAGATTATTTTTAAATAAAATTCTGGTGTCGCGTCGCGCGTCGTGATGTTACATAAGAAACTCCTCCAAAACGGGTAAAACGATCTTTATTAAATTTTGCATGTATATCGGGTAGTTCTGAGAGTTGATCAACATCTATTTTTTATACCTCTAGGTCATTAGGGTGAGGGGTGCAGTAAGCAGGGGCCAGAGAAACTGTGACGCAAAACTTGTATTTAATGAAAATAGCAACACAAATAATAGAGTAAATAATAGCAACGGGCACCATGATAACTAATATTATCTTAAAAAAAATAGCTGTACTAAAACTCTCGCACACGTTCTTTAAAATTATCATCATAAGTGCACACGAGCAATTAAACACGCACAATCCCAGCGGGATCCTATTTACGTTGTTGGTATAAAAGTAATTTATATTTAAAGCGTAATAAATATATGCAATAATGCAGTTTTGAATTATATGCTTTCATTTTTAAGTAGTCTCTTAAACTATCATGTAACAGGATAACAAAACATCAGTGTGTTTTTAAGTGTTGCATTTTGCTGTGTAATTAAGGTTAACTTAAGATACTCTTTATATATTATCGTAAAGTTGAATTACTCTCACTATTAAAATGACACAATACGTTAAAAATAAGGCAGATGCGAATTCGTAGCCCGTGTTAAACAACTAACATAATAATATAATGATTTTATTCATATACTTCTTTTGACCGTAAACTAACCGTAGCCGGTGGTAACTGGTATTAATTAAATTTAATAATTTATTTATTTTTAGTATTCACTCGTTCCCTAACTGCCGTCACGCGCTGACGATTACAAGGACGCACTAAAGCATCGTAAACTGGTACTTACATCACTATTATTATTGCCTTAAAAATACCGGTGAGATATGTGCAGGTGACTCAATAGATTGAGCACATGGAGGTTAGATCCTAGCAAGACACAATTAATTGCGAAATCACTGGCCTACGCTTTTGGGGACAGTTTCCAATCATACGTTTCATTTTCTGGGTCTTTACGAAATCACAGCAAATCTTTACTGGAGTGTGTTTGTGAGACAAAAATGGACTAGATTTGTGTAAATGTATAGTTTTAAAGGTTTTTTTTGGCATAGCTTTCCACATATGATTTTTATACTTTAAGACCCCACTATATCTATAGCAAAAACTGCGTTGTATGTATAATTTCAGAGACCCCTAGTTCTGTAATCAATTCTGCACAATTGAAATGACTAGTCTACATTCTTCTTCTTCTTCTTCTCCAGCCCATTTACGTCCCAAAGTGGAGGAGGCCTGTGCCCAAGCACAGGCCTCCTCCACTTTGGGAGGGATTATGGTTTATTGTGCCGCGCTGACCACGCGTGTTGGCATAGAAATTATTTTCGAGTTTTCCGTCTCTCACAGAGGATGATATCTGTGTGCAATATCCCTTAGCTGACTGACATCTCCTCCCAAGGGTGCTGCCCCTGGGAGGAGATGGGGTGGTAACACTTGTATTCTTAATCCGTCACCACACTAGTCTATATTAAAGAACGCCAATAGAACATAATTGATATTGGCAATTGGCAATTTTACTGCCGCTACTTTGAAAGGATCCCTACTGCGAGCTTCATAGCTAACGTTTCTATATGCTCTTGTCCCACTTAAAAATTGAACAGCTCTTCAACATTCATGATTACTCAAACAATAAATTCACGGTCGAGGTTAGGACGTGATCTATTTATTTTAAAGTTTATTTTTTTATCAGAGAATTGGTCACCATCCCTTTTCCTTCCTAGGACTCTGTAAAAGGCAGTTAAGGGATATTATACACATATAATATTCTTTGTAATTGACGGAGAACTCGAAAAAAAATCCTGTGCCGACACGCTCGGTCAGTGCCGCACAGTAAACCATACCTTCCCAAAGTGGAGAAGGCCCATGTCCAACAGTGGAACGCTAATAGGCTGGACAGACAATTCAATATAAGTCTTCTATGTGGTTCAATCTAGAAAAGAAATTCTTGTTACTTTTACTACTGGTCCGTACCTAATATCTTACATAACTTCGAGAAACTCATAGTTTATGAACAACAAGACAAAAACAAAGTGACATAATATATCACAGAAAATAGCTAAGTGTGTTTTAAACACCGTCTCGTCTGCCCAACGTAATTGGCGAGTGAAATTTGTAAATTTGAGGTTAGCGTGATTTCTGACACTATATCTCGAATGTTCATACGTTTAAACCAATCTGTAGGACGAACGATCATTATTTTAAAAGGAAGATTGGCCAGTTAAATGATTTGTGGAAAAAACTTTTACGTTAAAAACTTTGGTGAAATTTTACATTAACTTGTAAACTAAAATATATATATTAACTAGGTGTTGCACGCAACTTCGTATGCGTGGAATTTAAAAATCAAACCAAATTGTACAACAAAGCCATCCTCTTGAACCACTCTATCTATTAAAAAAACTGCATCAATATCCGTTGAGTAGTTTTGAAGATGGAAAAGCTCACATAGGGACATGCATACAAAAATGACGACTGTTATATAATAAGGCTAAAACATAATTCGAGAATAATCTAAACCTACAGAAGCCATATTAATTACTAGCTGTTGCCCGCGACTTCGTACGCGTGGAATTTAGAACATTTTCCCCGCTTTTGCAACATTTTTCACTACTGATTCGCTCCTATTGGTCGCAGCGTGATGTTATATAGCCTATAGGCTTTCCCGATAAATGTACTATCCAACACAAAAAGAATTTTTCAATTCGAACCAATAGTTCCCGAGATTTCAAACAAACAAACAAATTCTTTATATATTATTTTCTATCACTTGCGCGACTCATTTGTTTAAATAAATTTTGGCCCGACGTTTCGGAGACTTTGCAGTCAC
The DNA here is from genome assembly GCA_916999025.1 of Orgyia antiqua. Classification (NCBI taxonomy): domain Eukaryota; kingdom Metazoa; phylum Arthropoda; class Insecta; order Lepidoptera; family Erebidae; genus Orgyia; species Orgyia antiqua. The sequence continues at coordinate 20,703,515 of OU779864.1, forward strand.
CATGGTTTCACCCGTGACCATGGTGTAAATGTTACCATGTACCATGTTTTATTTAAATTCTATATAATATTGGTAAGGATAAAACTATAGATGATGACTACAAGACAATCTCGAAACAAGGTTTACTATAATTCATTGTTTGTTATGTATAGAGTAGTATAGAAAAAGCTCCTCTGACAATTACTAGGGACAGGAATGCTGTCTATGTAAGCAGTTACATACGTAAATAAATACATAGTTAACGAAGCCTTAATGAAGACGTTCACGTTTTATGCACTATTGTAAATATTTATTCAGAACAAGCTAATTTTTTATGATAATATAAGATAATTAATACAACTCGCGATATAATAAATAATAACCCGCTATAATTTGAGCGGTGACAACCCTGCAAGACTTGTGTGTAATATTCAAGTTCTACGGAATCTTGTCTTCCATTATTATTTTACTATATATTCTTAATAACTAGCATTCAATGAACTATGAAAACGTATTATAAAAGGTACAATAATAATGGAGTATTTAAAAAAAAACGTTTAACCGACGCATGAGCCTTTGAAATGTGAGGGTTTTCCTCGATTTCTCAGGAGATCACTATTAGATCAGCTTTCAAATAAAAAAAACCTGTCAAGAGCGAGGCAAACTCGCACTCTTAGGGTTTCGTACCTACTAGACATATAAACATAAGTAACTGCATTCAAATAATCGAAAATTCGAAAAATGGTCGTAATTAGGTTATATCTTTTAAATGCGTAGAGATAAAAGGTTGATTGTATGTTTTGCAGCAAGAGACCACATAGATCTACATATCGTATGAGTTTCAAGTTGATACCTTTAGCCGTTGCTGATTAAAAAAAGTTTGACAGACGGACAGACAGACAGACAGACACTGGAGTGATCCTATAAGGGTTTGTACGAAACCCTAAAAAGAATCATTAAAATCGCTTCACCCAGTTAAAAGTTATGAGGTAACAAACATAAAAAAAGAAAAAAATATACAGACGAATTGAAAACAAATCCTTTTTTTGAAGTCGGTTAATAAGAAAAGTTAACTTTTTGCACTAAACAGCGAACAAATTCACACCAAGTAAACTCAATAATTTTGGTTGTTACGAGTGATTACGCACACACTGGCCCGCAGGCAGTCCGTCCCACGGTTTTACATAACAGGACTTCAAGTCCAGGGTTGCCACAAATTTCGCAATAAGAATTTCACGACTATTGATTTTAATAATAAATTACTTGCAAAATAAAGAGTTTTTATTAACTTACTTATCTCCAAACATTTGATATCAGTTTATATACTATAGTACTAGTTGCTATTATTATATAAATACTTTAAAGTTATTTATAGTATAATAATTTAGGTAGAATGCAGTTCATATTAATCGATATTACTCTAATGTTAATTGTTTGACACATAACTCGTTAATAAAGTTATCACATCACAACTCACTCAAACTCATATTAGCAATCACAAAACAACACAATGAAATTAATATCATTTAATGATATAGGTACAATTTTTTTTCAAAGAAATATTCAGGTCATTCAATCCACTGAGAAGAACCGGCGTAAGAAACTCAGCGTTATCTTTATTCATATTTCTTTTCTTTTAACTTTAATATTTTTTATTTTCTCAAACTTCTCATTGACAACCCTACAATCAATTCCGTGATTGTACACAGCTGTTACACAAATCAATCAACAGATTATGACAATAACCAATTTGATCGTCGCGTAAACGCACGACTCGTCTTTGGGGAAACAACGGGATTCTGTGATTTATGTGCGTTTCCCACAGTACATTTATTGTAATCGTTCTATTATTGTCCGATTTGTTATGGAGCTTAATCGATAGATTTTAATCGAATTGCTTTTAAACGAGAACTTGTTTGTATAGTTCTAATCTTTACTTACTATAAAACAAAGTCGTTATTTTTGTATACATGTCCCTATGTGAGCTTATAACTTCAAAACTACGCAACGGATTTTGATGCAGTTTCTTTTAATATATAGAATGGTTCAAGAGGATTGCTTTTTATAAACTCCACGCGTACGAAGTGCTAACAAACAGCTAATGTTATTTAAATAAACGTACAAAAGTAAAAAATAGTATCGAACTTTGTAAGTTTTGCAAAATTTATATTCTTTATAATACACCACAAGGAATTACACAAATAAAAATAAACCTATAACTTAGTAGGCCCTTAAGGCGGTATTATCGTTACAAAGCGATGTCTTTCAGCCTACCCATAATTTTGGCAACATAAAATATAGTTATTTTCATAGACATACAAGACAGTGCGTCTACGGCTAAATCAATGACCCGGCTTGAAGTCAAAAAATATTTATGTGTGTGTGAAGTACAACGTGAAGTTGCCCGGTTGCCAGGGGCAACATTATTGACGTCCGTCAAAACATGACTGAAAAATTAATAAATTGTATTTTTATGTGGAAATGAATTATTTGAGTTAAAATTACTTATGAAATCCTATGTTGTGGCATTTTTTTATTATTATGATACCCTAGAACACCCAAAGACTGCGCATTTCGTTATTTTTATTTTTTTGTTCGTGGCGGCGTACACACTGACAATGGTGTCAATTAAATATGGTGTATTAAAACAGGTCTTGATTTTAAATGCCATACTTGTATCAGTGTGTTCAGAAGTGACGTTTGCAGATTTCAAAATTAGGCAAAAATTTCTGTCATCATTTTAGACCATGAATTCAAGTTAGACCATGCTAACTTGACTTGTCCTCAATTTTAAACGCCAACCCACCTTCTGGTACTTCTGTGGTTATTTTAATCAAAATAGTATACAATTATTTCAGCGACAGTTGATATTTAAATACTTAATCGGCCACTGTTATTCAGACGGAAATTTATTCACAGCTGCTATTTGCATTATAAAATAACGAATTACACCAATTAGTACAGCTCATGTTGTGTGACAGACAGATTATTGCACTGATGTATAGATAGACAGACAGTATGTACAGATGTACACACAGCCACACAATTCAGCATTACTGCCAATAGAACAACAGACACAAAAAGACGTGTGGCACTCGGGGACTGCCGCGGTAAAGTTATTGCATAGTATTTTTTATCAACGTATGCAATTATAATTATTTATTTATTTTATTTATGCAGTAATCTAAATACCATAAACTAAAATAACATTAATAATCCTTATTTACTGATGCTTACATCTGTCCATTGTTTAAGGTAATTAAGATAAAATAGCGATTGTCAATCAAATGTCAATAAAATAAAAATTGGTCAAGTGCGAGTCGGACTCGCGCACGAAGGGTTCCGTACCATTATCTATGCAACATAAGGCAACGTTATTAGTATCGAGCAAGAAACGGTAAAAAAAATCAGTTTTTTGTATGGGAGCCCCACTTAAATATTTATTTTATTTTATTTTTAGTAGTTGTTGTTATAGCGGCAATAGAAATACATCATCTGTGAAAATTTCAACTTTCTAGCTATCACCGTTCTTGAGATACAGCCTGGTGACAGACGGACGGACGGACGGACGGACGGACGGACAGCGAAGTCTCAGTAATAGGGTTTCCGTTTTTACCCTTTGGGTACGGAACCCTAATAACGCCAAAACTGAGTCACCAGCGGGAACAGCGAAACGGGGCGTAGCGCCGTGTGTAGTATTTTTTAGTTACGCTATCTATATTATCTATTTAAATTTTACCCGTTTTTGTAACATTTTTCAAACTTGGCTCCTATTGGTCGCAGCGTGATGTTATATAGCTTATAGCCTTCCTCGATGAATGTACTATCCAGCACTGAAAGAATTTTAGAAGAGGACCAGTGGCAGTACTTATTATTCTGTGCCAGTGGTTCCTAAGATTAGCGCGATCAAACAAACAAAAAAACTCTTCAGCTTTATAATCTTATATATAAAAGTCACGTGTCACAGTGTTAGTTACCGTACTCCTCCGAAACGGTTTGACCACTTTTTATGAAATTTTACATGCGTATTCAGTGTCTGAGAATCGGCCAACATCTATTTTTCAAATCTTTTTTTTTAGTATGGCAACACAACGTTTGCCGGGTCAACTAGTCTAATATATAAAATTCACGTGTCACAGTGTTAGTTACCGTACTCCTCCGAAACGGCTTGACCGATTTTTATAAAATTTTACATGCATATTCAGTAGGTCTGAGAATCGGCCAACATCTAATTTTCAAACATTTTTTTTTAGTATGGGAAAACAACGTTTGCCGGGTCAGCTAGTATTAGTATAGATAAACATGACTACAGTGTCAAGTCTTCGTAATTCAGTGAATATTTACATAAAAATTGTTTATTTTAAATAAGTAAAGTAAATTAAAAATGGTTTGCACAAAATAATTATTATTTTAATGTATGAACAATATGTTTAATAGAATTTGATCTTGTGAAGGTCACAATACAATAATGACAATGAGGTCGTAGTGAGGTTAACATCGATCGACATAATATACAGACGGACACACATACAAAAAAGCATGATTAAGCAGTCATCTTTACTTATTATAAAACAAACTCGTTATTTTTGTATGTATGTCCCTATGCGAGCTTATCACACATATTCACAAGCAATATTTACTTATGTAAGTACTTAAGTGTTGATGCACTGTGCAAAGGGTAACACTTTTCAGTGCGTTCCGTTCATCGAGCCTTTGTATTCATAGACAAAACTTAGCTATGCGTTCAGTTTAACAAACGCATAGTGCGCTTCACCACATAAGTATTGTTTTTTAAATGATTTTGCTACCCCTGTGCGGCCATGCCTACTATGAGACCTCACAGTAACGTTTGCGAATACGGCTGTATGTCTTCAAAACTATGTATTAAGGGCCTACCATCAATATTATCGTCGACATGTACCTATTAACACAGCTAGTAGGTATAGAAAATGAAGAATTAGGGATATTTTTTTTGTTACTCAAAATCTACTAAATATATTTTAATTCCGGTTTACGTGTTTCTATATATATAATAGTTACTTATGTTTCGAAAGTTATTTCATTAGTTAATACGCGATAATAGACCGACAAATGAAACAAATAAAAAATAACAGAGGTTGTTTCGCTAAGATTTTCTATCGAGAAAACTTTTTTCAATTGCGTTTCTGAGTTTATGCGATCCTAGATTATATATTGAAAAAACATATACTTAAAAATTAGAGCTGTAGCCATTCAATCTAAAGAAAAAATGAAAACTTCGTACGTAGAAAAATGCACGAAGCTATTTTGGTATCCTCTTAATCTATGTAACGGATTCTCTGAAATTGATTTTAACACACTTACAGTAGTCGGATTGTTCTGAAATTTCGCACACATGTTAAGGACCGATAACAATGCAATAATTTAAAAAAATGTCGAATTAATACGAAAATTTACACACTTGGCTATCAATAGGTGCGAAGTCTGAACACCGATATAACACGTCTTGCAGACATAAAGTCTTGTTAAGAGCTCTTTAACTAGCAACCTATCTCGACTACGCACAGTTGAAAGAACCTCCAAAAAGCTAAAAGTAAAACGTCCGTTAAAAACAAAAACGTATAAATAACCTCGTTTATAAAAATCCTAGGCTAAGATACTATACTCCTTGTACATCCAAAGGTGGCCTGTAAGAGATAGCATCCAGCGATAAGGCCGCCCTTTCTACATTTGTCAATTTATTAATTTGCAAATAAAGTATTATCTTTATCTATCTCTCTGTCCTGCCCACTAACATCCCATTGTTGGGCACGGGCCTCCTCTATTTTGGGGAGGAAATGGCGTGGTGACACTTAAATTCTTAATACGTCACCACAGGTACGACATTTTTACTACATATAAACATTTAATGTATGTTTTACAATAAAAATAGGTACCATTTTGAAAAATAATTAGGTACCTATAAGCACAAATGGATTTTTAAACAAGTCTGTTTACCATTTACAACACATATTAAATTAAATATGTATACATCAAATATTTATCTTAAAGATATGTTTAACTGGTGCAACAATTGTTATTGGACCACCTGTGTTCATTTGTACATAATACTGACATCTATCTTACATAATAAGTATAACAATATTCTGCATAATATTTTACGCAAAAACTAGGCAACTCGGAGCTTTTCCCAGCCCGTTAGCGTAACACAGTCAGGCAACGGCTTTGTGAACTTTGGCAAGGTGCTAAGGCTATTACTTTGACGGGACCCATAGTGACCATGTTGGTGGTTCATGTAACGGACTGCCGTTCACGAAGTCGCGGGTACGCTTCCCTCAATAATTTATGTGATAGTTATATTTGTTACACAAATATTTGTACTATGTCTAGCTGGTTTTTCTTTATTACAAGTAGCATTTACTTACAACAGAAGCAAGTAAGCATAATTTAGGACCAGAGGAGGTTATGAGAAATATTTATAAATATTAAAAAAAAACTTGATCTATCACTAACGAATGGTTTTAAATAAAACTAACTATCATTATCTACATATGTATAAATATACACTTCTATTTATACATATATTCTACAAGAACAATATTAAAAGGCGCCCTAGATGCATTGAAGGACAAAAACAGGCGGGAGTAATAAAAAGAAAACGAAACAATTAAAGAGCACTTAACTACATGGAGTAAGAACAAAGTTTAAAAAAGAACTATTTTATTAAACAGACATTCACATCTCTCTTTATTTGTGAAGATGCAATTATAAATGTATGTTTTCGCGACTTAAAACCAAGATGAATCATGTCTGATGTGAACAATGACAGCTGATTTCTCACTTACACAAACCAAGGATCTTGCTTAAAATATTAATGGATTGCGTACTTCTTAAAATTTTAGTGCTCTCGTAATTTTTTTTTATGGCTAAGGGGTAGGCAAATGACTACATTCCACCTGGGGGCCAAGTTTGCTATTACAATAATGTCACAATGATCAGTCACTGATTGCATAATGGCGAATTCTATCAAGTTTGGTAAGGACTACTCAATTTTTTTTGTCATAAATGACGCCATTAGGCCCTTCGTGTTAAGTTGTAGTGTTATGCAAATATGAGGACTGCTAGTACAGTTTGAAAGCTCTAGTAGCCCTCACCTTGCCCGCAAGATGCCTCTTCACGCCTCAACCCCATGTAGCAAGAAGAAGGGAACACGTGCGTCGATAGCGAATTCCAATAATATTGTGATTATAAAGACAAAAGTGAAAAGGAAGACCAGTCAATTTCCTAGCTAACTCTTTAATGTAGAGTTTCATATTTGCTCTCTTTTCCTATGCAACCGTTCATCTTTTTCGTGCAGTATCTCTCCAGCCCGTTATTGTCCCACTGTTGGGCACGGGCCTCCACCACTTTGGGAGGGATTATGGTCTACTGTGCCTCGCTGACCAGACGTGTTGGCACAGGGTTTACTTTCCAGTTTTCCGTCTCTCACAGAGGATGTCATCTGTGTAAAATATCCCTTAGCTGGCTTTTACAGCACCCTGAGGAGAAGGGGTGGTGACACTTGTATTCTTAGTCCGTCACCACACGGAGTGCAGTATTTCGTGCAATATGGAACATAAATATTAATACTTACATATTAAAGATTAAAAACATGGTCGATAATTTAGTAAAAAATTCCAAATTTATTTTAATTTTGATATTTCCATCGGCCTTCGATAAGTATACACAATTTTACTGATCCCTAGTAATACATAGACACGTTGGAAGCTAATAGAAGCATGCTAAAACTGCTAATCTGTTAAAAAGACTTAGTAAGATACTCAATCTTATTTTGTTAGGACACAAAAATTATAATGAAGTTCTCTTTCCAGTTACCAAGTGTATTAATAACTCCATACAACAAACTTCTCGACATTACTGAACAATAAAAAGCACTTTAATAAAGTAATTTATTAATTTTGCAATTGACATGCTATACATATATGTATAGCATATATAACGTATGCTATACATGTACGTAAAAATATATAAACGCAATCGAGTGACAAATGTGGTGGTTAATTTGAATGTTGCAGGCACGACCGCAATAAGCTCAGTTGGAAGAGTTTCGGAACGGTATTCCGAGGTCGTGGGTTCAAGTCCCGCTTGCGGCAGTCACTTTTTCCACCATAATTTGATTTATTAAGCACTTTAATGTCATGTCAAAGCTTGTGAGTATAGATGTTGGATGTTTGTTACTCTTTCACGCAAAAACTACTGAATAGATTTTAATGAAACTTTACAATAATGTAGCTTTTGTACCAGATTAACATATAGGCTACTTTTTATCCCGAAAGAATGCTAGGTTCCCGAAGGATAATGAATTAGGGAAAATTTTCAAAATTCCACGCGTTCAAAGTCACAGGCAACACATAGTTATTTATATTTAGTTTGTGGCATTACGATATGACAATAAACTATATTTTATGCCTACATAAAATAGGCGTCTAGTTTGAGTTCTGACATTGAAATGAACAATTCGCTAATTGAAAGAAAGAAAGAAAGAAACTTTATTACTGCGGACCCACAATTACATTATACAGACTAGACTAATAACTATTTACATAAATTATAACTAAAATAAACATTATATAGCGTTAAGGGAACAGCAGTAATGGGTGCCCATTTCAGCATATGCCTAGTCTTTTGGACTAGACGCTGGTTTTCAAATGGGCCCCTTGACTGATGCTACAGATGCCCAACGGGCATACCTAAATTTTTATCTTATTGTAATAAATTACAGATTTGTTGCCAGCAATTAAATAAAATCTAAGTAGGTACGTAAATGTCAACAGCTAGTGATAAGTTATTTTACATAAAATATTAATGAAATAAAAAGAAAACAAATTAAAAACATACTTTATACTATAACATACAATAATAGTTACACTACACTAAAACTAAACACTACTGCGCTGACAAGAGGTTCAAAAGATATTTGGTACCAATTGTTCGTGCGCAACTAAACCGAACAAACAATAATCATTGCATCAATGACACAACTCGACCATGTTAACCAAGTTTTATATTAAGTAGTGAATAAAATTGTATAATAACGATTATAATTAATACAAATGTATACATTGCGATAGCCATAAAAACAAAATACGTACACCACAGTTGATTTCATTCTAGTTAAGTTAAGCTTTTGATGTAACAGAATTAGCACTATTGCATTTAAATATAACATTAAAAGATTTTATGAAAACATATTTTTGCACTACCTACAAAATAACCAATTTATAAAAATAACTATAAATAGAACATAAAGTATTTTTTATTAACCAATCACTCAAATGCAATTTTTTTTCTTATATTTAGTATTTATTATAAGTATAGATGAAAAGATGCGTTGTATACTGTTTAAACAACACGAGAAGGATAAGTATAGCATGTGATAAAGATGAGATATTTTAACATCATCATCATCATAATAAAAATCATAAATTGCTATGTCAAATGTTGAATAGCCACTTAAATTTATTAAGCTATGACTTTGGTGCTATGAAAATGTTACAATGTATACACATATATAATTTAAACTTAACTTATTTAGTTTATTTATACTAGACATTGGTTAAATAATTTGTATTGTAGTATTGTAAATTATATATTTTGTGACTAGTTATCTCTTCTTATGGAATTGAGGTTGAAGCACCAACATAAAAGTAAATGCCTAAGCAATAATTAATTTTATTACAGGCACTGCAGGCTTTATTTTTAAATTAGTACCTAATCTTTACTTCAATCTAGTAAGCGTGTGAACAAAACTATGTATTTAAAAAAAATAAGTTTTTTAAAATTCAATTAAAGAAAGCTACATTACTGCACACAAAATGGAAAAAATATGTAAAAAAATTGACAAGACAGTTCCGATTTTAATTTGTAAAAAATTATGTAACCAACCGGACTTTGAATATGTAAAAAAACAACCTTCATTTGTCATCTGTACGTAATATGATTAATAAAATAAATAGATTGTGGTTGATTTTTTTCATAACACAATCAACACTGGCCATGATTGGTGTTTATTACTGTTACGGACATTTTGTAAATACTACATTATGCCAAAAAATTGCAATGTCGCTGTCGCTAATTAATATTAAATAATTGGTCAAGTGCGAGTCGGACTCGCGCACGAAGGGTTCCGTACCATTATCTATGCAACATAAGGCAACGTTATTAGTATCGAGCAAGAAACGGTAAAAAAATCATGTTTGTTGTATGGGAGCCCCCCTTAAATATTTATTTTATTTTTAGTATTTGTTGTTATAGCGGCAATAGAAATACATCATCTGTGAAAATTTCAACTGTCTAGCTATCACCGTTCTTGAGATACTGGGTACGGAACCCTAAAAATCATGTTTGTTGTATGGGAGCCCCCCTTAAATATTTATTTTATTTTATTTTTAGTATTTGTTGTTATAGCGGCAATAGAAATACATCATCTGTGAAAATTTCAACTCTCTAGCTATCACCGTTCTTGAGATACAGCCTGGTGACAGACGGACGGACGGACGGACGGACGGACGGACGGACGGACGGACGGACGGACAGCGAAGTCTCAGTAATAGGGTCCCGTTTTTACCCTTTGGGTACGGAACCCTAAAAAAAGAATTCTAAATTCAAATGTCACTAGTTCAGGGTCAATGGACTTTTAAAATGCATAATATGAATGACTAATTTATTACATTAATAACTATTTTTGAATTATAAAAGATTGTTTTGAAACAATGCAATTTACTTCCGTTACAGGCAATATTTTGAATTACTATTGAAATGATTTTAAAAATTGTTACGGATAAGTGCAATATTTAATATCATTCGTGAATATTTAAATACAACTAAGTAGACTCTAGCAAAAGACTGTTGATTTCTTTTGACATTAGACAATTCGCGTAAAATATACAAAAATGATTTTTGACATTTTTTTTACTCACACTTATTTATTCTTTTACCTAAATGAAACGAAATCATCTAACAAACAACTTAATACATATATTTTCGTTTGCCTTGTGATTACTATAATAAGAAAATAAACTCATCGATAAAAAGGCTTATGCCTATATTTATAGATATTATTCTCACCTTGGCCTATGGATTAAATAGCCTGTAGTCTAATGAGTATGATTAATGACCATAGAAACCAAGTACCTACATAGCTAAGTCGAGGCCGTTAAATATTTCATACAGCATTTTATTAAAAAACAAATATAATCAGAAAAAAAAATCACGATAATTATAAAATTAAAAAAGGTTAACAAAAGAAATCACAATTAAATAAAATAAAACAAACTATTTAAATTTTGAATGGTCTGATTTTTAACTCGGTCAACTCGTGTTTATTTGGAATGTAGATTTTAATATAACGTATACAAATAATTCGGATTTAATGTCCAGTATATAAAGTTATGGTAATATATATTAATTAAACAAATTATTTTAGTCGGTAGACGTTTTGAATATGCAAAACGTCTACCGACTAAAGTAATAATATAATTCAATGTTAATGCTCATGGCAACCCAGAAGAAAAATAAAACATTCTGAATTTAAATGAGTTAAAACTTGCCTTCTATTTTGCACAAAGATAGTAACAAAATAAGACGTAAACTGCTAAACGTGGGCGCCATCAATTGGTCTCTGGAATGAAGTATAGCTTGGATGCAACGAGCTGTCAAAAGTGACGCGCAAATAAAACTGTGACAATTGGAAAATTGCAACCCGTAACAGGCGGATAAGCAGAGACGTGTAAACAAATGTGGCCATTACTTCAGGAATTTTATAGCGTAAATATTTTACTTTTTTTGTGAACTCAATATTAGTAGTATGTACATTTTTAAACGCCCGTATTTAACTGTAACTTCGTGAAGTAATCGATTGTGTCCCGCGCTTTTAACTAAGTGCGCCTTCACGTGTCGCTACTTGGTTTGATTTTGTTAGTTTTACTTTTTTATTAGTTTCAGTTGTCATTTTGCCAGTAAAAACACAGCTCTGAAATTCTAGTAAAATATTAAGTCTTTTTTAATTTTTTTTTTATAAATTTAAGTTTAACAGTATAAAGCTTTTTCGCCCACAAAAAATATACCATTTAACTCTGTGAAATATGTTTAGAATCGATTCATTTTAATAAAAATCTTGTTTTGTAAATTTTTTTTCATTGGTAACCCTAAATTCAATCTAGTTGTAATAAAAGAAAGACGAGTTTTAATAACGAGGTCAGTGGATTGAAGATAACCATCAAGTGGCCGGTACAATAATAAAAAAATATTTGCTCGACACAGATCAAGAATTTACGCGGTTGTAAATTATTCTATAACTACACGAAAGCTATTACTTTGCTTATAAAAAACTATTTAATATCTCATTTAATAACAAATTATTAACTAGTCCTTATATGGCTGATGTTATATTAATGCCTATTTGGCGTTTTTAGTTATGCGTTCGTAATATTGCATTAGATTATTTCAATAACATAACAAGAAGGTATAACAGGCATACAAAAGACTTAAAAGAATAATTAAAGTTTTAATTATCACCAAGATCTAATAAGACAAGTAGAGTGTAATGGTCAGTTACTTGAAAAAAAGCTCTGAAGCATATATTTAGTATTTAAAATTAGTATAGCAACACTAGTCGTAGTTTTTCAGTTGTACCTGAGTGATATTGCTTTTCCTAATTCTTCTTCTTCACCGTCGCTTCCTCATGTCTGAGGGTCGTGACCACCATGGTCAAAACTGTGCACCAATTCCCTCCAGGCGTCGCGGCTTTCAGCGTGTCTGATAGCAGCAGGGATGCCGGTGTTCGTGGCCTGCTTCACGGTATCAGACCATCTCATCGGTGATCTGCCTCGACTCCTCTTGCCTTCCACGTGACCCACGACAATTAGTTTTTCTAAATTGTCAGGATCACGCCGAGCCACGTGTCCGAAGTACTTGAGGAGTCTCTGCATGGCGATGGTCGATAGGCGAGTTCTGATGTTTAGCTCCGCAAGAATAGAAGCATTAGTATGTCGGGCCGTCCAAGGAATCCTTAACATTCGGCGCCAACACCACATTTCGAATGCATCTATTCTTGATCTTGTGCGGGCTTTGTATGTCCACTTTTCGGAGGCGTACAGAAATATGGAGAAGACAAGTCCTAATTCTACTCCTGTGTTATTACCCTTCCATTTTTAGGTATGAATATAATTGTATTGCATTATTTATTTTCGTAAATAATATATGTATGTGTATAATGTGTAAGTAGCTAAATAGTATTACAAGAAGCCTAAACCCGTTTACGTTTTAATTCCTAATCCAAATTTCCGACATTTTTTTTTTCGAATTTTATACCAAGATTCCCCGTTTTTGTCAATAGCGTTTAGCCATAATAAAGATTCTACTACGATTGATACTAGGACTTCTCCTAACAATGTTATTATTGTCATTGGCGTAGCAAAAATATGGTAGAGCGAAGAAGTGTGCAATTATGTATTAAGCAATTACAAAATATTGCACTGTCGTGCGACATCTCAGCTCCTTAATAGTTTTGCAACAAAGGACAGTGTAGCAGTATTAATGAAAAAAAAAAATAAAGATACAACAACACAGCGCCTATTGTAAACAGTCAATTATGCAATTAATTAGAAAGCATGAAAACACTACAGTTTAGCGTTATGTAACTGCTTTCATTCGGTTCTGTTTATCAATTGTCACTGTCATGACACCTCAATACTATTCTTCACATTTTGTCAAAGAAAATTGTTAAATAATAATAAATACGTCACAAATCTTGATGAGCATCAATAAAATCGATCTTCAACTAATTACACGCTTTAATACAAGCAATATAAATAAACAAGTTTAGTGTTCTGTTATTTTGAAATAAATGCTATTGGATAACGAAATATAAGAAACGATTTTCTTGTTATTTTGTAAATGAAGCAGTATTTTGTCTAGTATTTTTTGCATTTTATGAACATTTCACGAAACGTCCTCTGGTCCCAAGCTAAGCTTAAATGCTTGTGTTATGGGTACCAGAATACGGATAGAATACATATGCTACTTTTTTTTTGTAAATACATACTTATAATACATAGAAACACCCAGACGCAGTACAAACATTTGTATGAAAATTAGAAAAATCACACAAATTTTTGTCCCGAGCGGGAATCGAACCCGCGACCTCTTGTTCGACAGTCCATTATATGAACCACTCAACCACGAGGCTCGTCAAATACACGAACACAACGAAGATAAATCGTATGTTGCATCATTTCTATTAGGCTTAATAGTCTAACTTAAAAAAAAACTACAGACAGATTACCCAGTTGTATAACAGTAATACAATTACAGTAAGCGAAGACAGGTGTTTCTCGTATACATTCATAATCTAGATCTTCCGACATCTCAAATGTTACCGTTACGAGAAGCACGTCATGTAAAGGTTACCTCATACACATTAACAATATCGGCCGACCAAAACTTGAACCAAAAGGCAATTTGCATCACATTATATGTTGACTTATGGCCAAATTACTGTGTTACCGGAACGATGGTAATAACACACACACAACCGGATTTATTTACGGGGATAATGAAAAAGTAAAAAAGATTACAGCAACGGTACTTTTTGATGAAAATGATAAAATATAGACGGTGTGTTTGTGTTATGACACCCATTCATTTTCAAGGTAATCGTTGGGAAAATGTTTTGTAGGACCAAACAATCGCATGTCCGTTATAATCAAATTATACACGAGAAACGGTTAAAGAGACGGCTATACAGAAAAAAATTTAAAGCCTTAAATAAATCAATCTTCTTTTTCTTGGGTCGTCTAGGATGGTTTGGTAAGCTAGTAAGGTAAGGTAGCTTGTTATGGTAGACTAAGCTTTCAGATATTTGAAAGGCTTCTTCAACGAATACTGGTTTTATATAATTTATGAGTCCAGTTACTCACGATCAAAAAAATTCAATTACTCTGCAAACTAAATAACGTTGAAAATGAATTGCTTTTTAATTTGGCCAGCGGATGACAGGCAAAGTAGGTCAATGACATGAATGGGGACAAAATTATGACGCAAAATGACCGAGGAAAGGCAGACTGCTCGTCGTGTCGTTTGCTTTCACCATGATTGGTTACCAATTACTCGTTCCGATCTGACAGTTCACTGGATATATATTGCCAGGAAATTCGGCAGAAGCTGTAATTAAAGTCGCATTTAAAGTATTCAATATTTAAATTTTATTCCAAGATCATGCGGGGCCTTTGTTTTATTAGGTAAGTCCTATATAATTAACAGTCATAGTTTTTATCTTTGATAATACTTGTCGGGATAATATACATTTAAATGAAGGATTGAACGATACCAATAAAAGAGCCTTGTGTGTTGTTTGTTGATTTTTAGATCCAATACCCGTGACCTCAATTACTATAGCATTATGTTGGGCGCTTACTTTTTATACTCTTTAAAAAAGCTCGTAATTAAACTCATCTTAAAAATAGATACAATTGAAGCGTTATTGTAGATGTATGGTGCTCGTTCAAATTAGGAGCTATTGTTCAGTCGGCGCCGGCATTAGACGCTATTGTTTCACTAGCAAGCGCACTTCCAACTGGGCAGGATACAATTAAGACAGGTGCTTCGAGATCGGGTCAAGGATGATTCAAATCTAGGCATCATTGTTATTCAAAATATATGATAGTGAGAGATTCTATAGATAAGTTAAACATAAACATTGCCAGTCTGTCGGCCAATAATAAAAGCCAAAGGTTAGCAGCGTCATATAAAAAAGCCATATGTAATGACATTACAAAAACAACTCTTGACAAGTTTGACTTATGATTGGATCCGGACGATCATTGAGCAGAAATAACCTTTTTAATCAAGGCCGAATTGCCGAATAATAACCTCGAAGGCTTCCTAAATTTAGTTAAAGCTTACATTTGTGTATTCAAACTAGTTTTGGTGACGTTTTTAATCAATAAATAATAAAAAATGTTGTATAGTTTTACTCTATTGTGTGACGGTTTTAAGATTACAAAAATCCTTTATATATTGTTCTCAGAAGTAGAGCACCAAGTTTTTTTAGTTAGCTATATCATTTTATATTATAATGTCAAGGTGAATATCGATTAAGGAGAAATATTATCGCTACGGGAGTCTTTCTAAGCAAACAAACTGTGTAGGGTGGACAATTTATGGATACTACCTTTTAGTCAACCTCTCGTTCGACAGGTGTCGTGTGTGGCTCGATAAAGTTCCTTACCTGTGAAAAGAAAAAAACTATTTTTACAATCAATTACTCAAGGACAAATGTGGTACTAGATGTTAAAGAAATGTGAACCGGTTACGGTCAGAGTTTATTTATAGTGTCCGTTAACATATGGAGTTGAATAAACAACTTTTTAAAAACAATATTTTGTATACAAACACAGGAGAATAAGGACAATACGATCGGGTTTACGCCTTCGGTGTAAAGGACCACACAGGCATGCGTCGATACGATTTATGTAAACAGGTGATCTGGGACAGGATACATTGAACTTCCAAGGAAGATACGTGTGGTCCAGTTGAATGGGGTCCTGGTTACATTCGTGTGTTTAGATAAAAACCAACAAAGTGTAACCGCGACAGCACGCTTGCGTCGTAAAACGGACGCCAAGCCGCCGCCTGCCATATGGCGGAAGTGGTTCGCATTCTTAATGAACCTTGTTACTTCTACATACATCAAGCTCAATAAAAAATACATTAAAAATATAAAAAGTATCCTAGTAGCTTAATTTGTCCAGACTTTTTAGAGTGACTGCAATTTATTTGTTACCGTTTTAGTATCACGTAAACCCATTTCACAATAGATCAGCAAAACAAAAGTTCAAGGTTTATTACACTCTCGGAGGTATTGTCAAAATAGATTTGCGGCGATTATGTCCGCGTTCCGGGTGAGTATCTAATCGTGGAATGGTACCATAAGTTAGTAATCAGCGAACCATTAAACGCCCATACTGATATTAGTACCACACACACACAATAGAAATAATTAGACGGCGCTAAATATGCGGAAGGTCTTTGGTACCTACCAGCAAGATAATACGGTAAGACCAAAACATTAATAGTCCTACCAAATTCAATTAGTGTTTATTGACTTTGTCAAAGGAGTGACGTTAGTGACTTCTTTATTTAAAAGGATTGTCTTGTATACAAATGTTTAACCAGAAAATTCAAAGAACCAAACATTTATTTGTATGAGGTGCCTCGATGCGTTACTAATGTGATTCGCGAAGGGACCGTCTGCGTTGTCGAAGATCAGACAAGGTCAAATTATTGTCGTGGTAGAGTTCTAAAGTTTATAGTCAAATTGAAGGAGATAATTTATTTGATCATAATGAGCGATTGCGAGGTCACGGAATACATTCATATTACGTCTAAAATGTAATCATAATTACAAATTAGTTAAAATTTTATTAGCAAAAAGTAATAAAACAACTAAGTATTACCTCATTGGTATGAGTGAAGTCAATGAGCTTAAATTATGTAGCTAGGGTTGAAAGTTACTTATATAAATAAAAAAATAATATTGTTTAGCATGATGAAATTTTGAGTTACTTTCTTTTCTGACGTTTTAGAGATTTTTTAGTCATCATTGTTATAGTCGTCAGAATTAACAACTCCAAAATTACGCGAAATGTCTATTAATTTTTTGGTAATCAATATATAATAATAGTCATCAATTGCGCGCTTGTTCAATCATATTATATTCTTAGCATTAACTAAATCTTATAAAACTAGAAAATGTCGTTTCTGCGGATTAAATTTCCATTCCGTCTCCAAATTTCAAGCGGAACAAAACATGACTTTAATAATATAAATTTACCAACCCTGTATATTACACCAGTTTACGATGATCTATTGAATAATATAATTGTGCTTGATTATAAAAAGTTATTACGTTTTATATCTTGCAACGTGCACGACATACATACAGTCATCGGAGCCTGGCGTCTTTGTAATAAATGTAATTGTCGTCATAGCAAGTATTACTTGTATGACAACAATATATTTAATTGCAGGGATTGTTATTGTGAGTGCGCTCATACAAAATGATATACGTAAGTTGCGAACACGGTACTGTCAAACAAACAAAGAACTTCGTATTATTGTAGTATTTGCAATGATATCTTTGTGAAATATTTTTGTGATGTAAATCGACCACCAACATTTTGAGAAACTGTCTCTGTGATAATCTGAGATGCAATGCTCTGTAAATTGCAAATGTCTGGTTCGAAACATTCTAGGCCAGTCAATAACGTTACTTATGAAGTTCGGCAAGGAACAAGCGTCTGTAGTAGTCTTTCTACAAAAGCCTATAATTTGTTACAGCCAAGGTTAGGCGATTATTATTGCAACTGTAATATTGCAAAATAACCTAAATTTAGACAAAAAAAATAACAAAGTTAATAACACAAATTGAACTCTTTAAGAATTTATATTTATGTTCAACCGACATAGAAGCCAAACTTCGAATTTGTTTTTGTTTAATTTACCGATCCTGGTGAGAACAAGACTTGTGCCATTCTTTCTTCTAAAGGTATTACGAAATGCATTATTTGAAATACCTGCAACACTACGCCTATACAGCAAGCCTGAGACTATACCATCACCCAGTTCCCACAACAACAATCACAATAAAACTTAAACATAAATAAAAGCGGCAGATCTGTATCGCAAATCTAAAAGGGAGCGGCGAGCCAAGGCCGTGGACCAGTCACGATTAGAAAGACTACAGATATCAAACCTGGGTCCCTAATAACCAGCATCCAAGGTTGGCGTTGGTCGTGACTGGCGCCAAAGGCCAAAGGTTGGGCGAAAACCGAACGTATACTGACAACATGACAGATGTCATAAACAAAGGCAGAATTGTTAAACGGTATCGAAACTATAGTACGATTTGAGAATATTCATTATAGTTAGATACCTATCCATAGATTTAAGAGATATACGCGTACAATCTTGACGACACGTAAATTTAGCTTGGCTAAATCGTACCTTCTTCATAGACTAATAATGTTTCATATGACATGTCCCCTGCGAAAATAAAAAATAAAAAAAATTGCACTCCGGGAGTGCCGGCAGAAGTGAAAACTTGATTATTAACGTTGAGCATGTTTGATATTTTGGAATGGTTAGGGAATAATTTTGCACCAATTGCTTTATCAG
Organism: Orgyia antiqua; assembly: GCA_916999025.1. Taxonomy (NCBI): domain Eukaryota; kingdom Metazoa; phylum Arthropoda; class Insecta; order Lepidoptera; family Erebidae; genus Orgyia; species Orgyia antiqua. The sequence continues at coordinate 20,722,709 of OU779864.1, forward strand.
TATAAAAGTACTATCATTTATGTGGTAGAATACAATATTCATTTATTGCGCTATCGTACACAAACATGACAATTTATATTACATTAAAAATTTAACACTTTAAAACTATTACAATTATTTTACATTAAAAAGTTTATCTCTCCGAAACATGGATGCGCGTGGCACGCTGTAACATAGTTAACATACACGAACATTCGCGCAAGCGCCCTGCGCTGCCTAAACGAAACAGTAGGCCCAGGCATACATTTTCGCCGCGCCGTAGAGAGGGGATAGCTGTCTACTCTCCATCCGTCTTACGCTTTTTCGATCAGGTCACGTGTCCTGACGCGATTTTAAGATTTTATACCCATTACAGAAAAAGTGCTCAACGCCGCTAAAGAAGTTTTCACTTCAAAAATAAAAATAGTCGGTATCAGAGACACACAGATATTTACGTGACTTGAAGCCGGCTTAGAGATGTAGCCATAGACACGCCATCTGGTAAATCTGTGTCTATATCAACAATACGATTTACTATTTACTTCAATTTATAACAAAGGAAATAATATTTGAATGCATTAAAATTTACTATTACGAATTATCATTTTATTGGGCTAGTATTCGCATAAGTTCGGTGAATGCATATACCGGGATTCTTAGAAATTAATTACGAAAACATTATTTTCTTTAACACATCAATTGCATGAAATATATTATGTTTCATTCGCTAAGAATTTTATTAACTAAATACATAGTAGAAGCATCAAGACAAAGCGGTCTTATAATAAGATTTATAGAAGATTAGAAAATTACTATACCTGTGTAATTGTATCGCAAATAGTTTTAGTTCTATAAAAACATCCAGAGTGAACGATTATATTTTTCGGAAGTTTTTGCGATCATTACCCCAAGTTCGTAACGTAAATGAACTCTTCAAATGCTCGGTCAAGCATCTCGATGTCCGGGCAAAAAGCACTAAGACTGCTGTGAAACGAATCGATTAGAATCGCTCGAGTCGGCGGCGATAGTCTTTGTTTCCATTTATCGATTACGCAACCAAGATCAGACTCCGATGTATAAACAATGAAGTTTTTATTCATAACAAGAATTTCTAAACTATTTTCTCCTCAGAACCCTTGTATAATTTATACATTACTAGCTGACCCGGCAAACGTTGTTTTGCCATACTAAAAGTTAAAAAGTTTTGAAAAATAGATGTTGGCCGATTCTCAGACCTACTACTGAATACGCATGTAAAATTTCATAAAAATCGGTCAAGCCGTTTCGGAGGAATACGGTAACTAACACTGTGACACGTGAATTTTATATATAAGATTTTGTCTTGGCCCTCTGTAAATCGTCAGGTAGCGAACCTGGCAATTTCAATAACATTACTGGCTCACAGCTACACTATAAGCGAACGAGGTCTTTCGAGGTATTCTTATAAAAATATTAAGTGAAAGAGATTTTAGCATCGGATCACTCCTTTTAGATTATCTCCTACATTATTACAAACTTCACCAGTTACGTCTATAAAATATTCTTAACTAGCTGTTGACAGTTACTTCGTACGTGTGCAATTTATAATCAAAGAACACCTTCACAAATTATACAAAAAAGCCATACTCTTGACTACTCTATCTATAAAAGAAGCCACATCAAAATAAAGATGTAAATATACAGGTATGGATTTATAGGACATCATTGGACTATTCCGACCCTAACTCGACAAAAAAATAATAGCAGATCCAAGAAATTTCTACCCTAAAACCTCAAGTTAGTTATTTAGGCCTGGTAATCAAATTATTACAAATCAACAGGCCCTTGAACTCTCTAAGTATAGGTATTTGTAACAAAACAGGCAACGTTGTTACAAATAATTTTGTACAAAAAAAATGTTATACTAATAAAATATATGCTAAGTAACAAACGTTGTTAGTCAGCGGGTCTCATTAGTGGGAGCTAGGAGCCGGAAATGGGCGAAGTGTGAGGGGGGATGTCGCGTACGGCGAAAATAAATTTGAGCTTAACATGCGCGAGCGCTTAATGAATGGTTCACGATTGAGCATTGTTTGTTACTATGCTGTTCTTGTAAAGAGTTAATACATAGGGCAGCATACCATTTTTGTTAGAGTTATACACTTAACAACTATTACAATTCACAAAGTATTGTCTTACAGGAACTATTAAAATTAGATGATTTAGTTTAGGTAAGTTCTGAGTGAAATTGATGACGAAATATTAAAGAAGTGTATGTGGCAAGCAGAGCTTCCTAGCCTAGGCTTCCTAACCCTGTAAGTAGATATAAATCAAATCGACACTTATTACATAAATAACTAATTGAATCAATACACCAAAGTAGATTTAAGAAATGTCTTTTATGTTTAAAACAAAGAATGCAGATAAAAAGATAATGCAGTTAATACAACTAGTCAAATTAATTGTGCTTCCTCAGTTAATATGACATTCAATTTTATACAGTGGTTGTTAAGTGTTTAAAAACTCATAAAAATGTTTTATTCATGCGCTATGAAAGGAAACATTTCAAGCAAACGTGTCTTTTACTTAAACGTATATGACAAGCTCTTAAATCCCTTTTTATTAACCTACCATGTCTCATAAAGTCGTGAGATGCAACAACAAAGTAACGCGATGTTGCTAAGTTTAGCCCGCAAACTATCTATGGTCACAATATCGCATTAATCGTTCTTTATCTATGCAGTCTGGTCATTATTTTTTCAAGTCCGTGCGTATTTCGCGTAAGATAACATAATCTGGTAGCAGACAGGTGGTTTAATTAAATTTATCGTTAGCCCGTGCCGTCTATGTTATCGACGATCGCGTTGAATAAGAGCAAAACAATAAGCGGCCGCATGCGGTAGGCGCTGTCGATAAGACAGACTTACGCACTCTTGTAAATTATAAAACGGGAGTTGGCTTAACGGATTTCTAAATCTAAACCTTATTAATGAAATTGCATATTACGGACAACAGCAAGACAATAAAAAAATTATAGAATTCTTTATTAAAAAGATAGGTTCTTTATTCTGTAGTAAAAAGGAATTTTGGATATCTACTTTAACATCAATGATTTTAGTAACAAATTATTCCATAGTCTAAAATAGGCTAGAAAATATAAGTAAGATGCTTTATACATAATTATATAGTATCTCATTAAAGTAAGTCGATTCACCACTTTTGTATTTCAAATGCGGTTGTTTGTATGCGTATGCGCATACAAACTGGAGCGTGCGAACGCCACTAGCCGCATATGGCGAACGTTGATGAGCTGTGCTCGTGGCACATCACTAATTACAATGCTTTTGGTCCAGAGTTTCTCAATGTTACACTTCAATATACTTCAGTTAACTGGTGGTCATTCGACAAATATTGAAAATACAATGATGTCAATTAAAGCAACTGTGGCATGACCGGTCAGAAATTCTCACACAACAGTTATGAATGAGATGAATGTTGGTGATAGCATCGCTTTCAACACAATAAAACTATATTGAAATCGATTTAATAAACATTTTAACATAAGTTATAAGTTTAATCGCAAGAATTTGTCGCGCGGTTAAATAAAACGCTAATTAACTTAAATCGGTAAATACATGCCCTACGTATAGGTATTAGCAAGAATGGAAGATTGAGAAACCTTGTAGGGCTGTCCCATCACAACGCGACAAAATAACGTTACGTTTATAGGATTGGTTCCGTGTGCCCTGAATAGTTAAAACAAAACTCTGTAGTACTGCTTTAACTGTTAAAAACAAGTGACACGTAAAACATAACTAAAACGTTCCCACTAACATTGTTCGCTCGATGCAGACATTTTACTAATTTGCTTGAAATGAGCGATAGTATGCTAGTTGCTATGGACTACAAGGCAATATGCTAGTTCCTTTGCAAGAAGTCAGAGAGCCAGTGAAATGCTATTGTGAAATTTTAATACTCCTGATTCTCCTCATAAAAGTTTGGCGAGTCTGGATTTTTAACTCAACCTCTTTTTTAAAGACGTGCTTAATAAAATTTGGATTAAATAGGCTAGAATATTTACATAACAACATTATTATGATTCTATCCTAAAAATCGGGTTTTAAAGTTAATTCACTGCGACTACTCCCAGACACCAGGTATGATAAGGTTACAAGCATAGGTCAAGGTCATAATATGTTTAAAATCTGATGTCATAATTCTCCTGTCCTTATCCCATTATATGGGGCCGGTGCAACATGTCTTTTTCTTCCATAGTCCTCAGTTAGGCGTGAAATCTTCATACCCAAAAATACAGTTGTTGATGTTTTGATCTTTGCAAGTTTAGTGGCAGAAGTTGCGGCGGCAATGAAGGATTTTCAATAATATTTGTAAAATATAAAATAAAATATTTATTTATATCTTGACCATCATCTACATTTTTTTCACCAATCAATTAATTCTAATGTATAAAACATTTAATTTAGCGTATCAAACTAGTACCGATAGCAAAAAAACAAATTGATCACATTTGTTGCGCTTATTGGTATTTTTAAACGAATCACCACGATTGTTTCATTGAACCTGAACTGAACCTGAACTGGTTACGTTTGTAACCAGGAAAACCGGAGGATTCCTTTAGGCTATTTCTTAAATCAACAAAAAATATAGAGATATAATATTTTCTAACACTTGCGCGACTCATTTGTTTAAATAAAACTACTTTTTACGGATTTAGACGCGTATATTTGTTTTAAATTTTGGCCCGACGTTTCGGAGACTTTGCAGTCACCATGGTCACGGGTGAGACGGGGCTGTAATGTGTCTTCTACAATCAGTTATTACAGGGTTTACCCACATCCAATTTAATTTTACATTGACCATAAGGATAGACTTTTACCGTAAACTATATTATATTACATTGTGCTCAGACTACATAAACCCTACTACATACCCGTGACCACGGTGACTGCAAAGTCTGCGAAACGTTGGTCCAAAATTTAAAACAAATATACGCGTCTAAATCCGTAAAAAGTAGTTTTATTTAAATATATAGACCTTAATTTTACTGATTTTAGCTGCCTAATCCTACATAGTGCCTGCTTAGCCAGAATAACGATTCAGGAGCTTGAAAGTTTACACTAATTGTTAGAGGCAGAACGTAGCAGAACTCAGAACTTATAAATAGATTTATTGTGAACTAAATGATATAACCTGGCCCTTACAGCATGTATCGCAACCAAACCTAAATATAATAACATTACAAAATTATAACTAAGTACTATGAAATTTTAATGTCGTAAAAAATATAGAAATTACTAACGCGACTTTAACTATAAACTGTATTGTAAGTATGTTACTTACGTGAATATTATACAGTAAAACTAAAATTACATAATACTTTATATAGTAATTAACACACTTATAATTTCATTGTCAATGACATAGCATCGTTTTACGTAATAGTTCGAGGTTATTAAAGTTTTATATGTTTTTAACAACAATCCTACTTGTAGTGTATATTTGTACACCAATATTTGCGCTGAATGGAATCCTGGTATCACAAGGCATTGAGGCATAATGAAGTTCACTTTCGCGATTCAGAACCGTGTAAATGAAAGAGCAGCTAATAAACACCTGTAAGAATAAACCAAATACTATACAAAAATTGTTGTCATATCTTAATAGAGTTTTATAACATATAGCTGGATGTCTAAACTGTTGACGGCCTCATTAATTAGTTTTTTTACTGCGGAACTAAGTTTCAAAGTAATAATGCGACGAAACTCATTTACTGTTTTAACAAGCAGATAAAATTAGATTTTTTTATGAAACGAGATCTATTTTGGTGCAAGAACCAATTTGAAAGATTACCACATAAAAATATTTCAGCCTTTTTGCGATCAACTTTTGTAATTTCATCGTTTTTTATAGACAAGAAATAATTGAAAACCATCTCGTCAATATCAATTTGCCGTATTCAACAACAAACATGACGAAAACTTAATGAACTAGTTTAAATAGATTTTTTTTAATTTCTACTTGCGTCTTGGACAACTGTCAAGCACTGTTGGGAAATAAATGGTCTTCTAATTTTTTCTGAGGATCTGAACTTTTACGTGTCACAAAGTCGTGGTCAATAATTTCAATATGAAAATTTTTATTGTAACGGTACAGCAACACATGCTCGGATTCGAATATATTAGTTAAACCTTCCTTACGGCATCATTAGTTGAAATTATAATAAAACTTAGGACACATGTTGCATATTTATGTTGATTCATATCTTACAAATTATAGAAAATTTCGTTAAGAGGATACCAAAATAGCTTCGTGCATTTTTCTACGTACGAAGTTTTTATTTTTTCTTTAGATTGAATGGCTAGAGCTCTAAGTTTTAAGTATATGTTTTTTCAATATATAATCTAGGATCGCATAAACTCAGAAACGCGATTGAAAAACGTTTTCTCGATAGAAAATCTTAGCAAAACAACCTCTCTCATTTTTTATTTTTTTCATTTGTCGGCCTATTATCGCGTATTAACTAATGAAATAACTTTAAAAACATAAGTAACTATTATATATAGAAACACGTAAACCAAAATTAAAATATATTTAGTAGATTTTGAGTAAACAAAAAAAATATCCCTAATTCTTCATTTTCTATACCTACCAGCTGTGTTAATAGGTACATGTCGACGATAATATTGATGTAGGCCCTTAAATATTCCATAAATGTTAATATAATTCTTCTAAACACAGAACGTTGATACCACAAGGACTGTTGATAATTAAGCAATTTTTCACGCCCAATCTCAATTGTCCAAGAGAACAAAGCCCGCATCCTTCATCACACATTAATGTACTTATAATAGCAAAGACCGTGAAACTAATAAAGCATGAACACTAAACGTTGTTCCACCATGTCTCGGTAATCTCCGGAATCATTAGCTAGTAGGAAGCGACACGGACAATTGCCGGCTAAGAATAGAGCCTTTTCATCGGTACAAACAAACGTAGATAGGACTGAATTAGAAATTGATAAGTTAATGTATTGATTGTTCTGAAACGTGTCATCATTTTTGACTAGTAATAACCAAGTAAATAAAAAAGGATAATAATTTTATACGAGTTTTCTTAGATAAACAGCCAAAGCAATTTGGGTTAGACTCTACACAATTTTCTCCCGGAGCTGTAAATATCCAGAAAATTGGAGAGAGATAAACTGCAATAATTAACTCCATAAAAGTAGTTTCAGATAAATTTCCATTCATGCAAGTAAATGCTTCTTATGAAACTGACATATCCATTTCCATGACACTAACAGTCATAAATAATCCCGATTACATGTTATACAAGTTTAAATGCTACTAAATACAGACCACGAATACCTCGCAAGGCGAGCAACGAGACGTACTCGTCAGGAAAAGAAATCTTTATTTAATTAAACGTTTTAATGTCTATAAATGTGGAGATAAATTTAATGGCGACCTTTATGAAACCAGTTTTATACAGTAAATTAATTTGTTATATCTTCCAATCCTGAACTTGGTGTAATTTTAAGCAATGCAAAACAAAGACCTGGTTGTTTAATCAATGCCTTCAATATTCTGTAGCATGTCGTTAAAGTCGTCTTTCTTCTGGCATCTTTGCCATATGAACCATGATGATATGAACACCTAACAGTTACTCCCTAGTTTCTACCATACAGACCAGACAGATACCAATACCTCACTATTGCCAGTTTATGATATAATTTTTTAGCAAAATAGGGTTAATAAACTAACAGAAAATATGAGGCGACAATATTTTTATTTGGATTCATTCACCATGAATTGTTATTCAAGCTTGTAGGCTAACTCATAATAACTCTCGTTGAAAACAAACCAGACCTTAATGACGAAGATTACTTCGAGCAAAACATAAAGATTGTGAATAATGTGGGGCATTAGAGCTTCTTACTAAGTCGGCAGTTTTGAAACTGCGCGCATCCCTTTGAGAATTGGAATAATGGATATTAGTAGTCTACCGCGCTGAATACCAGCTATGTATGTCTCAAGTAGTTAACGACGGCCTTGCACACTTACCGACTAACCTTATTTACTGTGGTGTCTTCATCAGAAATATTTGTAGCGTGGACACTTTAGTCCATCTAAGTAAAGAATTACTAGAGAATAGTCGTAAAGAGACCCTTTATGAAGTTTTACGTTTTCGTTGACTTGAAATCTGCCCAAGTCACAACAACTGTTTATTCATAAAATATATGTTCTACTTAAACATACCTTGATATATATACCCAAGCCTCTTATTTTAGCCAATAAGAAAAGTTAGGATAGAAAGACGTGAATAATTAGACTTAAGTCAAATCTTGTGTCAGGCTCGTACGATAACCATCTCATATACAAATTTCGCATATACGAGTAACATACGCAGACCTCGATATTTCACGTGTTGCAACTAGTTAATATACAAAATATCTGCACACATTTCGATGACATTTGGGTGTCGTTAATCGTGACTACAAAATGACATGCCGTGGCATTCACAAACTATTTTTCACCTTTGCGAAACGAATCGTGATTGGATCGGTTACAATAGTTCCAGGAGCGATCTAATCGAAATAGGTCGTTCATACGTTCAGGGCTGGTTGTGCAAAAGGGATTTACTGTTTGAAAGGTTGCATACAATAATGGAAGTGAATGTTGATCACGTTTTTAGGCAACAGTAAAAGAAAATACACTAGGTATGTCTAACAGTAACAAAAGGTTAGGTTAAAATATTAGCCTAAATATGGGATGATGAGTCCAGTATCATAATAGTATCTGCAATGAAAAAATATTTTATCAACGTAAAAAATATTGCATCATTGCAGTTCAGTCACGTATTTAAGTTCCGTCAATGGAATTCCCATCAAAAATTCGATTCCTGGTATTTTGTTTTGTTAGTGTTGATTCTCAAATTCATGACCATTAGTTGCAACCTACATCCTGACGCATCAGATCCGGCTGTCAGCACCAATCTGTTTGCGTCCATCAGTCGTTGAACGTATATTTTTAGCTCGGTTGTGTTTTTGCCGTCGGACGAGAAGGCACACGGCATGCCTCTGCTGTAATTTTATAGTTCCGGAGAAACGGTTAAGGGAAGCGACATGCGCACTTAATGCCACTAATTATTTGTTAAACGCGTTCAATGGCGCCATTATGGAATATCTGTTATGTTAAAAGCTATTTGTGGAAAATAATGTACTAACATTTTATAACATTTATTGAGCGATAATTATGAAGCTTTATTTAGAAGTTAATCAAGACGAGACGTTTCATTACTTCATTTAAAAAATGAAAGCCGTATTACCTGCATATAGTCTATCTAATGATGTTTTATGTTCTGCAACACTACGCTGCTGCTCAAAAAGTAGAATTTGAGATAAACAGTAAACAGTCCTACAAAGAATTCCAAAATTGTCTCATCGACGCTGTGGTGCCTATCAGTAATAAAGACAATGAAAACCTGACGAGAAAACAGTAAGCAAAACAATCTAACATGTACTGAGTCAAATAACCCTCAGTTCAAAACATTCAATATGCCATGACTAATACACTAAAGTGAGTGGACGTGTACACATAGGGTAGCACTTTGCGTGTTCCCCTGAATGTGGCAATTCCGTAGACACAACAAAGGTTCAAGCGTTATTATTGCACAACACACAACAATACAACGCCGGCGCCAAAAGACCCAACTTGTTCGATTTATCACCCTCAGTCCCTCCAACAATTGTTGCGCACGACCGCTACATTTGCCTCCTCCGCGGATATTATGACATCTCAACAATTGTAATGCAATACTTTTAAATAAAATCAGATTAGTAACACGTTGTAAATTGTCAACGGTGAGAAATGATACGTTGTGATACAATGGGTAGGTACAACAATCACGTTGGCAATATTGGCAGTGTGCCACGGAACTAACAAGTATAGTTATTCCCACGTATGTCATAAAAGGGATAAAAATGTAGGTATGGCCGTGTACGGCAATGGGCGGTGCTAGCGAGGCTCTTTGCCATGACTCAGTCGATGTTGGCTTATGGTTGGTAATGTTAGAAAAAATATTCTAACCCTTTGTGGTGGGGTAGATACCAATCAGCGAATGCGACGCATGTCAATATTATGATTAGTAATAATGTCATGTTAATTACATAGTTTGAAATTCAAGATTGCATATCAGAAACATCAGTTTGAATGCTGTTTCGTTTATATTGTCTACAACAGAAATGGTTGGATTATTTCTATCCAACACACATAAATTGAATAGCGATGTACTGGTGAAGTTAAACGTTTGGCTAATTAAAACGTCTCAAGTGTGCACTACTATTAATACACTTACAGACATAGAATTCAGTCTTCACCGTCTCAATGAACATGCTTTAAATACACTGAGAATAATAAACAACCACTTATAAGTAATAAAAGTACTTAAAAACTGCTGTATTGTCGTTATTTAAGGACAAAACAAACAATAATGTGGCTAATTACATTTAAACGACGCATTCAAACATTCCCACGGACAAAACAAGTAGTTACACAGTTGAATGAAATATAATAGTAATGATAGTCTAAGGTGCCGACTGAGATTATGTTTTACTGAGAAACTTTGTGGTCTACAATTTTGACGTCCCTTAGCTTACGAAACACTATCGAATTACAAGAACAACCAACGCTTAAAATATCACATAATATTACACAAAACCCCTGTTATTTGTGAGGCTCGAAGAAACCTGGTATGCAGTCTACGATGATATCCTATAGTAATTGCCGTTTAAATCAAATTAATTTACGAAATTATAACGTTAGCCACATTTTGTCAACAATTGCCATAAAGATTTTAAAATTCTTGCATTATATTACAGACCAAATGGGTTTACTCTCTATTGTTAGGTGTATCAACTATCATATAACTTTGGATTATGTGATTTCGAGCAAACTCTATACAGTCATATGCCAATCGTAATAAAATGTTTATTGAATATTTATTCATGACGGAAAACCAAACAACCAGAGCAAAACCTTTTTGCAGCTTTATTATTGCGTAGTCAGATTTCTACAAATAATAATAGTTATTTTGTTCCTACCAGTAACAATTCTATAATATTCTATAAGTTATTCTAAAATAAAATGATATGCTGATCCAATTTTTAAAATACCATAAATTCTTAATATATTCAGACACGAGCTAAATATAAAAGCACATTTGTATTTAAATTTATTCCATCTAGCTTGGCATTTAACAATTCGTTCAAGACCTATTTCATTTTATTATTAAAATTGCGTCCATTCTATATTATAGTTTCCTCATCCTTTGTTAATTTTGTTATTTCCAAATAGGTTAGATCAAGATCTGTAATTTGTAGATCAATTTTGGTTATCACATTTTCCGCATGACAACATTTTTGGTAACACAAGTTTAGGTAGGAATTTCAATTTTATTTCAAAACCTTTTATTAATTCTGTCACGTAGTATGCTGGTGTTGGTTTAGGTTATTGTTTTTATGATTACTAAATATGCATTACGTTCTTACAGACGATAATCCACAATGTAATTCTAAATTAGCCTAACGGCCCTTTTTAATATTTTATCAATCCTCGATTCTTGCTGTTAAAATCAGAAACTACTTGCGTATCAATAAACTACTGATGACAGCATTCTCTGTTGAAAATTTGACAGAAGGTAGAAATATCTCACCAATAAACGAGGATAACAATCTATCCGTAACCGTAGATTGGTTATTGAAAATGGCCATAAGTGAATCAAAAGCAGGTAGTAGATACCACGGAAAATGTCTGTGTATCTTATGTTTCAGTACATAATAGACATTTTATACCAATAGACAAATGAATAATAATTGAATAAAATAATCATATTTCTCATACATTTACAAAGCAATCTCTTTGTTAATATCATATATAAGATTCAATAAAAGCTCATTATTCTACCGCAATTTAAATATCTGTTATTGTATACTATTGTATACACTATTCTTAGTGATAGGTTTATTGATTGTGATGTCTCCGTTTTGAATATATTGCTGGGGAAAAGATTTGAAATTTACTTTTCTTTACCACTCAAGTGTTTCTGACCTCCTGATATAAAAAAGTACGTTTACATTATTAATAAATTGGCTTAATGTTTCATCTTCATTTTATTCCTGTCCTCACATATTTATCAGGGGTCGGCGGTAGAAGTCTGCGCTACTATTAATAAAAACTGGTCAAGTACGAGTCGAACTCGCGCACGAAGGGTTCCGTACCATTATCTATGTAACATAACGCACGTTATTAATAAATGAGCAAACAACACACACAATACTTAATTAATCACGTTTGTTGTATGAGAGCAAGTAACGGTAAAAAAATCATGTTTGTTGTATGGGAGCCCCCCTTAAATATTTATTTTATTTTATTTTTAGTATTTGTTGTTATAGCGACAATAGAAATAAAATATCATCGGTGAAATTTTCAACTCTCTAGCTATCACCGTTCTTGAGATACAGCGAACAGCGGACGGACAGCGAAGTCTCAGTAATAGGGTCCCGTTTTTACCCTTTGGGTACGGAACCCTAAAAATGTTGTGTCAAATACCAAAGAATTGAAGAACTGTTTTTTACGTTAATTTAACATAAATTGTTATTACCTTTTCTGGTCTAAAATTAAATCTTTTAGATTTTTAAAGTCGCCATTAGTTCATTAAACGTTAAATCCCATTTTGGCATAGACGACTTTATGTTGCAATCTGACTACTTCTTATATCGCATGTTTTTGTGCGTCTAGCAGGGCAATAAACATACGCATGGAAAGTTTTTGATCGCCCACGTCTCAAATAGTACATACTATCATTGACCTCCTAGGACTACATTGTATACCAAATATAAATGAATAATATAAACAGGGCACTTTATAAAGATTTCAGGGAAGCACATATTATTATCCTGAGCTATTTTTTTACTAAGAAAGTAGGAAGCATCGTCAATGTTTTCATTGTAAGTCGTTGGAAAGCGACGCAGCTGCGAAGGCGACGATACAGCACGTCCTCGGCGCCACGTGATAATTCCCACTTACGATAACGTTGCGATAACACAGGTTTGATAACACAAGTAATATACGATATCAAATTAAAAGTAGTTTTATTAACGGACTTACGTATAGTCATCGATATAATAGTATTATGTACTACGCACTAGATATATACATCGGAATACTCAACTTATTCTAGTGAATTAATTTCAAAGCATAGAAACACTTACAACTTTTTGTTGGCAAGGAAAGTAAATTATAAACTGAGAAAAACTACAAACTGAAAAATTTACACTTAACTCTACATTGAACAAAGATTTTAATAAAAACTCTCTCTCCAGCTTATTTAAGTCCAACTGTTGGGCACGGGCCTTCTCCACTTTGGGAGGGATTATAGTCTACTGTGCCGCGCTGACCAGGCGCATTGGCACACGGTTTATTTTCGAGTTTTCCGGCTCTCACAGATAGTGTGTGTGTTATCTGTGCGTAATATCCCTTAGCTGACTTTTACAGCACCCTTGGGAGGAGATGGGGTGGTGATACTTGTATTCTCAATACGTTACCACACGGGCAATATTATAAAAACTAAATTATTATAATTCGTCAAAACGTAAAAAAAAATCCTTAAAAATATAGACATACAATTCTGTTACTCATTTAATTGTGATTTAAAAGTTTTGCCTCCGTTCAGTTTAATAAATGACATTCTCTTGGCTGCTTAAAAACATCTAGTGCTTAGTGAATATGGCTTTTAGCCTTGTGTTATTCAAACGAACATTGGCAATATAAATACCTCTATGAAAATATAGTCATAGATCAGATAATTTCATGCCTTGGCAGTTAGCTATGTAGTCATGAATTATACCTGCCTATATAAGTTAAATATTTTTATTGCTCAGCAGAAAAACACTAAAAGAACACTGGTAATGTTTATAAAAATACATTTAATGCAGTAAACGCTTGACATATTGCCAGCTTATAAATGAATGCCTCGATCACGTAATAAATTATTTTTTATGGAGACAGGATTTCTACATAAAAGTATTTATTTAAATTGCATTGCAAAGCTTAGTCAACGCGATAGTGGTTAGATTCCTTTATGTAAACATCATTTGCATGCGCAACTCGTAAAATGTTAGGATTTATTGATAGACAAGTCACGGTCAGATATTTCAGGAGAATCGTCTGGTTACTCACCCAAATTCGCTGTGGAGTGTGATACCTTAGAGCCTAAACCGATTAAAAGACTCAATAAAGACTCTTTAAAGAGAGTCAATGTGCTAATTAATTAGGTCGGGAGTCACAATGGTTCTGCTTCGCCTAACGACTACCTATCATACTAACCACCTAAAGACTCATAGCAGGTGTTATAAAAAAATTCAGGAATTTTTTATGAGATGTAAAATCTTTGCCAGAATTAAAACTACTTATAAATGCTTTTTTGAGCGCATTTGTCATTGACAATAATGTAAATACTTGAAAAATACTACAGGATATAGAATAGTGAATACTATTGGATTTAGAAACTGTATGGCAGATCTTAAAAATGTCTCTCTAATATTCTTGAAATCCTAGGCTTTCTGCAACGTAGGAACGTATTACGACCCTCGTACGATAAGGAAACACATTAAAAGGGGTTGCCCTGTCTAGACACCAGACATCGAAGTTTTTAAATAGACGCGTCGTACATTTGACTAAAAGCTGCGACTAAATCGACGCAAGTGCAACGTCTCTTGTACTAAGCTACATTCACCCCTGTTTATTAAAGCCACCCTGCGGTCTGATGAGTTGTTTCCTTATATGGAAAGGGGACTTTGATTACTGATATGGAAAAATCCACATATTATTACGACATATTTAAATGCAATAAAGATTTGTGATTTCATGCGCTGGTGGATTAAGAATATATATTAAGAATATATCCGCCACCAAATTGCTTGTCATGGGAGGTGTATGAGGTCGCCAAATCAAAATCTTATTAGATAAATCTATGAAGACGGGGTGAAGACTCTTGGTCAGCGAAGTATAAAAAAATCAAATATGTATCTTCCCATTCTAAAAGGGGAATGTTTTCGACAGTTTCATTTATTCCCATTCAAAACAGAGGTAATTTGCAGACTAATTCACTGAAGATTATAACTATTGCGTAAAACAACTGGCATAAAAAAAATCTGAATTTTTTTTTTGCCAAACTTTAAAACTAATTTGATAAGATCACGAAATACTTTAATTAAAGGTTTTTTTTTTATATAAATGGGAAGGCAACGGCTCGAAGCCGAAGCTCGAAGTAAGTAGTAATTAAGAAGAATGAATAGGGACCACTTTGAATCTTGTATCTACAAACAACATTGCTAGACAAGAACTAACAGTATTTCTAAATACGTTACATACATAAAATGCTAAGCTCTTGTAGATTTTAATTTAGATTTAAATTTATTTATTAGTCGCAAAGATGTGCCAAGATTTTAAAAAGTTATTGGCTTTCGTGGTGTATTTAAAATTCAACGAAAATATAAATATAACCGTTAGAAAATTATTTAAACGTATGCACACAATGTATTCGTGTGGTGATGGATTAAGAATACAAGTGTCACCATCCCATTTCTTTTCCAGGGTGCTGTAAGCTACGGATACTAGGAGCAGTTAAAATCTACTGTTAGAGACGGATAATTTTAAACTTAACCCTATACTAATACGCCTGGTCAGCAGGGTTTCGCATACCTCAAACCCTCACGTAGTGGAAGGGGCTCGAGCCGACGTTAATGGGTCGGAGAGAGAGATACATACAACGACAATGCAAAATATTAAAACAATTTCTCCTCAAAGCAAATTAGCAAATAATATTTCATATCCATTTAAATAAAGCATTACATTAAATTATCATGTGTCAAAAAAATCATCTAATGTTAGTTAGTACCTATTTGTCACTTCAACAGAAATGCCGATAGTAAATCACTAATCGTTAACAAGCTCGCCATCAATGGCCATGCCATATGTCAAATTCTTAGTAATCCTCCGAACAATAACTTCAAAGCCTAATGTGTATATCTTTAACAATGACAAAGAAAAATGACATTCAGAAAAAAAAAAAATTTAATACCCCTGAAATATTACAAACGTGACTTTGAGATTACAACTTAACACTTCGGTTAATGATGTCGTCAACATTTTGGTAACAAGTATTATAATAAGCCGTGTGGGTGGAAATCGTTGGACTAAATCGTTATACCTAATGTGATCAACAAAAGATTTTTTGCCAATTCGTTACAGCAATTTAGTAGATTAAGCGTTTAGATTATTTTTTTGTTTAATAAATTCTACAGATAGTTCGTGATTCCATAAATAGTCTTTCCTTGGCTGTACAAAAATAACAATAAGAAAAAACTTTAGCTTTTAAAATGTGTTGCCAATTGGTCTATGTGCAAAAAACCTTGAAAGTTCTAACTGTTCTATATTCAAAATAAAACTATTTCTAATACAAACTGTTACACGTCTTTAACATTATACTTATTCAGCACGACGCGATATCCATACATCATACACCTAAAAGAACAGACAGGAATGTATCTTTATGTTCAGTTGTATCACAAAATTATGCTAATAAGCCATAGTTCCAATGCACCAGATAATTTCAGAAGACGTGGCGCCACCATAAACGACATCTTTACGCAATACGATAACGTTTTTATATAAAAAACTGTCTTTTGGAATAGGTGAATTGAATTTTTATAGTCGTTTTTACATCAGTATCTATGTCGCGGCGGCTGTAAACTGTGCGCTGGTACAGTTAGGAATCTGACACGTGGATGTGCCCACACCTTATCAACTATTCGTCTAATTATTTTTTGTCACAGAGAAAACTTAATGACTTTTAATTAAACCAGTAATATCTACCATCTAGTTTATTTTACGTTCCACTTAAACATGTTAATATATTGTATCAGGTATGTAATAAAACTTATAATTAAATACGTAGATGTCGGCATTGTTTAAGTCACAAGCACTTCCGACAGGAGCTAAGTTATGGAGACGCCCACGTCAAATTAAACGACGATCATTTTGCATTTGAATTAACTGTTGTCATTTGAGAATCAATTGCGAAATGTTTGTCACCGCTTTTTAATATATTCAAAGCGTTAATTGTGCAAATTGATTTATGAGGTTTGTCGCAACAATAAAGAGCTAGAATCTTTAATACTATGTCACATGTTAACGATATTGTTTTGTTTAATAACCGATCAATCGCTGATTATATTGTGTGGGCAGTACTGACGATATATCCGACATTTTAAACATGCGGTTGCCACACAACTGTCTCGAGTTCATTATGGTAAAACGACAAAGACCGTTACGCATAATATTAGTGTAATAGAATGTTTAAAGTATTTAGATAACCGTTACTTTTGCTGTCTGATAAACAATAATACGTATAGCTTTGAAGATCTGCGTGGCTCTAACAAAAGCGTTGTTTATGTAAACAAGGGAAGCGTTTTTGGTTTACAATCATAAACGAAAGTGTGCATTTCGCGGGTGTGCATTAGCGCTAAGTAATGTTTAAACAAACGAGTCCCACGATGGGCGCCATTAGGGCGGGGAGGAAAATGCATTCGGTGCACTCTGTTAACGCTACAATACTTTTGTACTTATGTTTCTATTTCACATATCAATAAACAAAGGGCCAAATGTCCCCTAAATTTTCCGCAGACATATTTTACGGTGTAGATTATATATGCCTATCAAATTCACTAACAATTATTTATGTGTGTGAAAGCTAGCGTTATTGCTTGTTTAAAATATTTTTCTTTAGAACAGTTTAGTGTGAAATAGTGGGGCTTTTTACTGCTTTAACTCCTAATTTTCATTGTAAACATATTATTTTAACGGAAACAATATAAGATCCAGTGAATTTCTTCTTGGAAAGCCTCCTAGCACGTTTTCCATAGATATCGATGCGAAGAAGTTTTTCTATGCTATCATTTTATTTGCTATTTTTTACTTTCATTTCAGTGCTTTGCATATACATACATAGCAGTAGAGTATGATTACCACTCGATAAATAACTTCTTTGAACAATTTGCGTGATAATATATCTAATTTATTTGGTGTGCGTTTATCTCAACATGCGTGGACTTATAACTGTTTGATTGTGTAGGTGTAAAATACCTGTCACTCTCTTTTAAAGCACAGCTTTAAAATAGAGCGACAGAGCACAGAACAGTTATTTTCTTTGTAACATAAGTGCACATCACATTAGTAACTATTACAACATATAGAATATTTGCGCGGGCGAACCAGTGAAGCATCTCTTGACTGAACAGGAATCCATCTGGAAATACAAGTGCCATTGTAACGCCTAAAAATAGGGTTGCCAGATGACAAATTAAAGTAACTGCGCAAAATTTAATAAGTAGCTGTAGCTTAAACTAGCTGTTGCCCGCGACTTCATACGTGTGGATTTGAGAAAATTTTCCCCTTTTTTTGCAACAGCTGCTTCGCACACTGGTGCTTCGCTCCTATTGTGGTGCGTGATGTTATATAGTCTATAGCCCACCTCGATAAATGTACTATCAAACACTGAAAGAGCTTTTCAAATCGGACCAGTGGTTTCTGAGAATAGCGAGTTCAAACAAACACACAAACTCTTCAGCTTTATAATATTAGTATAGCTGTATGTGAAGACGTTCAGCATTTTATCAGGAATATTAAATATTGGTACAATCCGGCGAACTCCTGCGCATCTATCTGGCAACCCTATCTCAGTACCGTTATAATGAGCTGCCCTACTTAGATTGACGGGTTGAGTGTCAATCGCCTTATATACCCGTGTTCTGTTAACAATAACACTCAGGTTTCAAGACAATAATATGTACCGAAAGTATTGTCTAGTCATGGGCCTATCCATAGCATTCAGCCAAATACATTACATAGAAAAGAAACTTATAATAAGTGTCACTTCAAGAAAGTTACATTTTTAATTACACATTATTAAACAATAATAACGTCCACTACTGTTTTTTACAAATATTCGTAAGGACAATATTTCGAGGTAATAAAAGAAAACCGATTTGAACGCGATACTTACACGTACAATTATTTACATTTTAAAATTTATTCAACGCAAAAGCGTAATAAATACACCCACACGTGTTGAGGGAAGAAAAAGCCATATTTGGTGCATAAAAATAGTTCATTGGTATGTAGTGCGCGGGCGCAGCGTATGCTGTGCATTATTGATGTACATCGACTGTATCTCGACTCTGTACACTAATGGGCCACGTGTGCTGATATCGAAAAAGGACAAACTAACATAATCAAATGAAAAGGAACTTTAAAATTATAAAACGGAGTATATTTTTTTACATGGCAACATTATTCATTCAAGTCCATTATTATGATAAAACTACAACCTTCACGGTAATATTGGTAAGTAACACTAATGCGTTTTTGTATGCAGCAGCAATAAATATGACGTATCTGGATATACGCGCGTTTTTAAATGCCATGTAGACAATTTCTCGATACCATAATGGACGGTACGCATGTTATTTATTACAAAATAATAACGAATATCGCATGTACCACTTGACGTGTTAATTCCTTACATTAAAAATTTACATAAATTTTAATTTGATATGGCAATGTTGCTGACTTTTAAACAAATCTTAATTTAAGCGTGAAATGTAATAAAAGTCAGAAGTCAAACGAATTCGAAAAAGGAATACAATAAGATTCGAAACTGACAGAAAAATTATTTTTAAAACCGTCTGGAGCAAGAGAGACTGGCGCTCAATAAATCCTGTTCGACGTTTAACTTCAAGGGCGCGGGGCTATTTTTAGCACGTTCCAGGCGAAGGCCGCCTGTTCCAACTGCGGCTCGAAGGACGCCGCGTCCGCAAACGAACGCGCACGTTCAAATCGGCGGACGAATTTTAATATCTTTTTTTGCGAATAGCGACGGCAAAGCGAACCGCCTCTTCGGTATAATATGCGTAGCAACCGAAATAGGTATTTTGAACACATACCGAATCAAATCTGATTGAACATGTGTGTTGAGAAGTATAATTTGGAAACTAATAAGATTAATGGTACCCGTTTCAAAATTTATTGTAATCAAGTGTTAAGATTTTATGAATTAAGATACAAAAGATTAATTTCAACTTTGTTAAGAAATAGACAATTTGTTACCTTTCGTTAGCGAGTCAGTCATCATATTATGTATACAAATACATACTATCATCAAGGCACAGAAATCAGTAATAAAAGACCCGCAAACAAAACTGACACTATAGATAAAGAAGACTACTTATGTAGTCTCTTTGTATGATTTTTATTAAAGATTTTGTTACACTGACTTCTCATAAATTGAGATAAGGGCCGGCTGTGTGATATCTCACTGCCAGTATTATATTTATAACATCACTGCCATTTCCAGCCAGTTCGAAGTCAGCAAATAGGACCATTATAGAAAAGACCTATTGTTTCTTATTTTTTCTTTCTTTTTTTTGGCATCGGTTTTAACTTTTGCCATATTAACCTATTGTTTCTAATCTGGATGACTGATGCCTACATTGTAGTACTTTGATTTAAAAAAAAAACTGTCGTTCCATAATCAAATTAATCAAATCTCTCTTTGAGTTGTCAGTTAATCAAGTTACGTTATTCCTAAGTCGAATGAGATACAAAAAATTGCAAATTACATAACATCTGGAAAGTTTCATTAAAATTGTTATGTAGAACATTATACAGTTATTTATTGTTATTATAACATCATCTTATTGTCTATTATTGGTGATTATAACAATATAGTGATGCAATAAGGAAAACAAATTCACAATAAAGATAAAGATGTTTCTACGTGCAACGCTTATTTTAGCAAGGTAATATTGCACAGTTGTAGTCGTGAGTCTAACCAATGCTTCGAGAACAATTTTTGTTCACGTTTATACTTATAATAATTTTCTAATAAATTCTAATTGCCAAAAAAATGTAGCATTATCCAGACATAAAATAAATTTCTTTTGACGCGCTATAAGGACTTCCAAATTTTTAAAGATTAGTAAAATTGGTGACTAAATATATATTTTTTTTAGAATCGCAGTGATGTAATATTTATATGAATAAATTATAAAAATTTCATTGACAAATTGCGGCGCGTCAATGAAATCTAATTTGTTACACATTATGCTGGTTTTAAATTACAAAGTTAATGATTCTGTCACAGCTAATAATAGTAGGGGAGCCGAAGAGGGGATTTCGGGATTTACTAAAGCGCGTCAGATTAATATACAGGAGGATACCTTGTACCCGGTTAAGTACCTCCACAAAACATGAGACCCATATATAAGGCCGCCCGTGAAGGATACAGGATCAGATTAGTAAAAAAAAATTGACCATCAGAAATTCTCGAGCGCGTCAGATTAAGGTAGGGTGAGTTAATTACATCCTAAAAAGTGTATATTCCACTAATCTGACAATTTGAAAGTGACGTAAAAAAAGGGGAGGGCAACAAAGTTGTAAAAAAAAAACGTCATCTCGACATTCTCGAGCGTAGCTAAATTTTTTTTATTTTGAAGGTAATAATTCAAGAATAATGAAAAATATATAATCTGACAATTTCCGCAAGCCGAAATAACAAAAATTCGTCGATAAAGTTAAATGCGTGCAGCTGCGTGATGCCTACATTTGGGTTTGTTTGAGTTGGACTTCTAAATGTTTAATTAGGACTGTTTATGAGATATTAAGCCATCAAAATATATCGTAAAAAAAGTTGCAAAGTTACACTGTCGGCTTTTAAATTGTTAGATTTACCAGCTGCTCTGTGTCTAGCCAACCGGAGTCGCCGATAAGATATAACAATAGATTTTAAGGACAATAGAGTCGTAAAATCTCATCTCCATTGAATCATAGCTAGACAAGAAGCACAATTAAAAAGCTCTTAGGAATATTTATGAGTATGTTGTAAAGATAAATCATACAAATTTTTAGACAAGTATAAAATATTATTTCTATTACAGCGTGATCATTTATAATTTACAACAATTAAAAAGAAAGTAAATATTATGATCTAAGATAATTTGTATCACAGAATAGTTTTATCACATAATGGACAATAATTTGAAAGTGTAAATACTTTCGTTAATGTTTTCGTTCTTCAAACTATTTACTTTTGAGGTGTAAGTATTTGGTACACAAGGAAACGTTGAAGTTACTAACTTTCTTTTAGTATTGAATATAGTCGCTTCAATTTTATTTTTCTCAAATCACGCTGTAATAGAAATAATATTTTATACTTGTCTAAAAATTTGTATGATTTATCTTTACAACATACTCATAAATATTCCTAAGAGCTTTTTAATTGTGCTTCTTGTCTAGCTATGATTCAATGGAGATGAGATTTTACGACTCTATTGTCCTTAAAATCTATTGTTATCTCTTATCGGCGACTCCGGTTGGCTAGACACAGAGCAGCTGGTAAATCTAACAATTTAAAAGCCGACAGTATAACTTAGCAACTTTTTTTACGATATATTTTGATGGCTTAATATCTCATAAACAGTCCTAATTAAACATTTAGAAGTCCAACTCATCTTTTTAAAATTTAACTTTTTCTAGTGTCGGCTCCTGCACTATAGTGTGGAGGACTGGGAATAAACGGCACCTTTCCCTCCTCACCCTTTTTATTCCCATTCGTCCACACTATTCCCATACCTCCACACTGTGGACGACGGGGTGTGGAGGACTGGGAATGACCCGCTGAGTTCAAAATATAGTTCAAAGTACAATTTTAAGCGCCCAAGAATGGAATTAGCGGGAAGTTGCAGGGATGGCCTTTAGGGTGAACCGTTTTTCGAATTTTTTTTTGTCAGATTAGGCGAATCCCTCTAGATAATCGTCAGATTATGAGACAGTACGTTTAGAACATAAAGATGAACCATATATATCTTAATCTGACGCGCTTGAGTATTTCAAAATGGCGAATTTTTTTTGCACATTATGAAACTGGCCGTGAGTTTGCGTCACATCGAAATCGTCAGATTAGTGAATGAGAGCTTTTTTTTGGTGCACTTAACACTCCCTTAGAAAATCTGACGCGCTCGACAAAATTTTTTTTTTTTTCATTTTCAACCCTTAATTACAACCACCCGCATCATGCAAACGATCAGATTAACATACGTACATTATTAAAAATACGTAGGGCATTGATGCTATCAATATCTGACGCGCTCGAGGATGTCCATGCAACAGTTTTTTTTTACATATTTAAAAATCTATAGCCGCTTTCCCCACCGATAAAAGTGAAAAATCACATAACATTTTTTTCTTCTTATCATCTAAGCTTTGCAACTCAATAGGTCTCTATGACGCTCGAGTAAATCCCCATTTAGCATCGTGGGCTCCCCTACCATAACTGTGACAAGATTTTGAAGGGGTGGCGTCAAGTTACACGAATATAAATTAAATGCTTTTGATTTTTTCATTTTTAGCTCAAGGGCTCAATCGGATATGAGCATTGGGTATGTTATATGGAAATAATGATATTTTTGAAGTCAAACATTATTTTATTTTTGAGATGGGAAACAAAATTGAATTGAATTATTTCCCATTACCGATATTAGAATTCTTTGAAATTGGGAAAATCCATTGTTCAAGTTTACGTTCTGATTTTCTCTCTTGTGCTGTGTTCCGAAGTGACAGTAATGTTGTTTTAAAGAAATAACGCCGGATGGATATCTTAAAAAAAAACAATGAACTTATTTACGCTTTTATCGATAAAAACTACTACTTGTGCGCAACCTTATGTGTACAGAATAATTACTGCATTGATTCTATTTTAATCCTGTTGAATAATACATTAAGAATCTAAAGACAATATAAAGAAATATAGTATTGTCTTTTTAAAATTATTCTAAGGTCATTCGTGTGTGAAATTCTCTCTTAGATTTCATCACATTTCTTCATAGACATAGAGGTCAAACCAATAAAAACGTGTTAAAATATAGTTATTATTCTCAAAATCCTGCACAAACAAGTGATTTTCACACGCCCTTGTATTTTATGTAGCGGTTTTATATAACGTCCAATTATAAAGGGTTAATTGTTAAAACATAAAGTTGTGTTTTGTAACATCGTTAGTAGCGAAATCGATAAAAAAACAAACTGCGTCGTAATCGATAAATAACGGTAAACTTAACGTTTTGGCACAAAACGTTTGGAATGTAGGACCGCAGTGTATAGTTATCTAATATCTAGCACTTTTTCACATTTCGCCATAGAGATTGGTGTGAATAAATTTCACATTTATATCAATAATTCTGACTGTTTTATTTTGAGTTATGTAAAGATAGTCTCATTAAGAAGCTTCGCGTGCATATCACTAAATTGAAATCAAAATTGGCATAAATGTTCCTTGTAGCCTATAAAATAGAAAAGGGACAAATGGAACACCAGAAACGACCGCCGATGACGCTGCTTACATAATGTTGCATAAAGTTAGTGTAACGAGACAGATGGACGCTTGCGAAGGATTCTGACACTACATCAATTTTGTTAAGTGAAAGTATGAGATGTAACCAGGATACGTTCATTCGAGGTAAACACCAATGTTTATCTGTTAAACGTTTTAAAGCAATTTGCCTTGACAAGGAATTAAATGCAGTATAAACAAGGGATGTTAGTGGTGTACTTCTTAACTTCCTAGCACTCCATCTTGCATATATGACAAAATGTATGAATGTAAATAGAGCCAAGAAAATGTGGTTAGTCTGTAGCACATTGCGCTCTATATTAGTCTATATGCTCTAACTGGCCTTATGGGAAAAGGCATGACTTTATGTGTAACCAACAATGAACGGCAAAAGGATGGATGTACCTGATGGATGTATACAGATAAAACAGAACGCCTATTTTCCATGGGGGTAAACAATAACTATGGTGAACCATCTGCTACGATCAAAACATACTTCTTTTGGCTTCATTTACCACTCATTCAGAATAGAACTTTTAAAACCAATTGTAACAAATGGCCAAAAATAAAGCCTACATGGACGGATGCCAATCCAGTAACATTGAATTTAAGAACCTTGATAAAATTAATAAAATATTAAAATTCAAAGCAAACGTCACTGACAAGACTGATGTTTAGTATAATAATATTAAAAGAAGTTGAACACTTAAATAAAACTCACAACCAATTTGTGACGTCACGTCGGAGATAAAACAGAGTTAGTTATGTTTTCAGCGATTCACTAGTGACGACTTTATCAAAATATCTCATGTATACAAAATTTTCTACTGCTCCACCGATTTTTATAAAATTATGTGTGTATATCGAGTAGGTCTGAAAATAGCTCAAAGGTCATGAGAAGGGGTTTTCAGTAACTAACTGCTTACGTGAAAGCTATTTTCTCTATAAGTATATTCGATTTGTTAGTTCTGTTAATATCTGAGGTCTACTTCATATCTCCTGGTTTAACTGGTACGGGTAGTTGAATGCGTAGATGGAGACCAGTCACGTGTTTCGTTACCATCATGGTCATGTTTATTTTGGTCATTTAAAAAAATCAAACAAAATTATGATAAGCACTAAAGAGTGAGTACCTACTCTACAGACTATACTTTACCCTATACTAGCTGTTGCCCGCAACTTCGTACGAGTGGAATTTAGAAACCAAACCTTAACAAATTATACAAAAAGCCATCCTCTTGAACCAGTCCATCATTTCAAAAAACCCGAATCCGTTGCGTATTTGTCAAGATATAAGCTCACATAGGGACACACATACAATAATAACGACTTTCATTTTATAATAAGTAAAGATGTTTTTAATATGTTTCAATTAAATACAACTGTCTGTTTAATATCCCCTATTAATAAACACATAAACAGCTAAACAGTTTCTTAATCTATGTTGTCTAATCTAGTTTTTATAGCAGCAAATGTTTCAAGTTTTTATTGCATTAAAACATATCCATTTTCGGGCCGTCATAAAGACTTCCTTATCAGATAAAATTGTTGCGACAAGTCACGCTTCTCATTACTACACCGAAACGAAATAATCATAATAATAACTAAAATATTTCATCCCAGTTAATGCCAATAGTAATATGCATTTACATGCCATATTCAGAATATTTATTTTACCTGCTAATATTTTATTTGGGTTTTTCATTGAGACGCATTTTCACGTTTTCAAGAAATATCAAGATACACAAACATGCTTATAAAAATGATCTTTTGTGAGGTAGTCAGGGGTTGAGCAGCCTAAAACCTCTATTATTATATTCTTTCTGTATTTTCTTACTCAACACTACTTATAACTAACTATTCTAACACTCTAACACACAAATATGACGCGAAGCCTCAACAAAAAAACTATGAGATTGAATTTGCGATTCCCTGGCGTAAAGTATGTCTATTTTATCGGCGACCATAACTCGTCGGGACAGGTTTCGTAGGCGGGTTGGGTTGCAATAAAAAGCGGGGTGGTTACCGAACGCATTGGGGTCGTCGCCCCCGCTCGGCCTTCGCCCCGTCCCGCGGCCGAGCAAGGACGTCGCCCGCCGTTGCATAACCGATCACTCGCGCACGCTACTTACTGATACCGTTCCGAGATGCGCTTGCGCATCCGATGGATTGAGAGTGGAATGAAAATTCAACATGGTATTCATATAAACATCAATTATTACACGTTTTATGAAGGATGATTTGAATTGTAAAGTACTAGGAATGAAAATGCAAGTCGTACGATGATGTTCTGAGTAAGCAAACATCTACTCGTATAAACATACAAAGACCAATAGACCATTCAATGGAAATTTAATAAAAAAGACTTAATTCCTATCTATAAAATATGCATGTATGACCAGATGTATGCGAAGCCAAGGAAGTGTGTTTGGATCGTAGCAGATGGCGCATTGAAAAAAGGCAGGACGGTGACGGATGACAATGATGAAACTGAGATAAAAAGACGTTACTATACCAAGATGTAAAAAAATAGTCCGGCGAGATTTCTAACTACAAAATTTTGCATCATTAAGAAGCACATTGATATTCAGATTGTATTTACATTATATTTTTAATACGACCCCAGAGACTAATAGTAGGAGAGCAATCGAGGTCCAGACACGCTTCTATAATTGTACAAGCTTAGTTACAATCAAGCCTTGGGCGTAAAATATAATGGGCTTTGGCAATCTCCTGATAAAATTATGCTTTATATGTGTCGGATAATATTAAAAGTGTCGGATTAATAATACAGTACAAGTACTGGGTTATATCTGAAGCGAATATCTTAAGGTATAAAACAACAAGAGAAACAGTAGTACTTTCATAAATATTGCAGAATAAGTATTTGCGACGGTCCTCGTGTTCGAGTGGTTCATGTGATTGCCGTTCACAAGGTCGCGGGTTTGATTCACAACAGCATATTTTAAAAGAGACAACTATAAAACCCTTTGATTCCATGATTATATACGATTTGTTTAGACAATGTAGCGACTGATCTACAAGATTGGCATCAAGTCGCGTAATATATGCGCAGCCCTTTGGTTTCAAGTTTAAAAATAATTGCAGCTAGTTTAATATTCGTAATAATCCGAAGTGGGTGACTTACTTACATATTAATGGTCATGACTGTTGTATTAATTGTTACAAGGTTTCTACCGCAATTACAAACACCTAACCATAGGCCACAATAATCCTTTACCTACAAATGTGAAAATAAATTTGTCGCTCTTTCACACCAAAACTACTGAAATTTAAATGAGATTTGGTAACTCTACTCCTTTTTGCGGAACAGAAAAATTATAGAAGAATAAATAGGTATTTTTACTAAGAAAGTCTATGTCACCTTGACTCCAGAGATCACAGGCAGACCTGTGTTTCATCTTAATAACCAAACGGTTCTATCAAAAATAAAGTATTTACTCGTAAGTAAGTTACTTTATTCGTAGTACGCATAAAGCTTTTTCACTCAGTAGCGAAAGTTCTCGCAAGTCTTCACTTTAGAAATAAAACTTTTGTTCTACAAACAGACGTGTTATTAAGTTCAAAGCTGGTGATCAATCACAAGGGATTCGCGCTACAAAGAGGGGATCAGCAGTGTTCGTAGAAAACGTCGACACAATGCCTCTTACCTGCAACAAAGACATAATACAAGTTAGTTATATGTGTGTATGATTTCGTTGGGCCATACTGTGGCCATAGACTTATTAGTTGGTATTTATGTAACATGTATTAGGCATATCGAAGAGAGAACATAAGAGAGAATAACAGTTATTGACGGCACCTATTGCTGATGGCTGTTTTGCCATTCACACATCCTATTAATCATATTAATCGCATGGAATATAGGTGTTCGCCATAAAAAGACATATAGCGAAATTTAAAAATATAATTTTCTCCCGCATGGTGCTTGCTAAAATAGTTTCTGTATCAAATATTATTTACCTAAAAATAACGCTTTGTTACTGGCCACAATATCAATCCAAACATTCACAATATAAAGCCAACTTCGGAACAAAGGATCCCGTAAAGCCTTACCGTTTATAATATAAATATCAGCGCAGTTTCGAAACACCATTCACGATTCCATACAATTTTCTACTTAGACAAAATACAGAAATACTTGTTCTAATATAGGTTGCTGATTTCTACACCTATTGTTTCGATTATCTTTAAAATTTCGCAATGTTTCAGTTTACTAACAAAACGTTGCGAACTTTACCTTTGAAATATGGGCGTGTAGTAATAGTAAGTTTCTCAATAAGTTATTTCTCGTAAACTGCTTGTTTATAGGTTCATAGTACGCAAGGAACTGGATTAATTAAATTGCAGTTTTTAATTAATATGAGAACAAAATGAAATTTGGAAAATTTCCAATCAGAACAATCTTTTAATCATAAAACTACGTGCAAATATTCTTCCACAGAGATCACAATGGAACCACGTTATAAACAGCACAAATTAAACCCTATTCTAATTCTAGTAGACAAACGTATTTCCAAATATGCCGTTATACGACAAAAAATACAAATTTCCAGTCCGTACTGGTTAGCGTAATATTTTCTAACACTTTACACACACACACAGCTCAGTCTCACCCGTGACCATGGTGACTGCAAAGTCTCCGAAACGTCGGGCCAAAATTTAAAAACGCGTCTAAATCCGTAAGCTAGTTTTATTTGAAAAAATACAAATATTTATCTTTACTTATTATAAAACAAAGTCGTTATTTTTGTATGTAGGTATGTCGCTATGTGAGCTTATATCATCGAAACTACGCAACAGATTTCAATGTGGTTTTTTAACAGATAAACTCAAGAAAATGATTATTTTTTTTATAATTTAACAAGGCTTTTTATTTTTTAAATTCCACGCGTTCAAAGTTGCGGGCACAGCTAGTAATGTATAAATAAACACAGTACGCCGTAACCGACCTGTGTGCACTGTATCAGCGCCATCTAAGGCGGAACTAAGCAGAACGAGCATGCGCACTATCGATTACGATAACGCCCCTGACGCATATCAAATGCGCCCGAGTTTACGAGAGCACCCAGCCTGAGCAAGATAACGCGAATACTTTGCAAGTACCTACCAAGGTACAGATTTAAACCCGGCGCATACAATTTTTAGTTAAACAACTAAATCACAAATATTAATGCATAATCACCGGGTCTACTTCGCGATAAATACAATTTATTTTAGGTACGACCGCGGTACCGCCCGCGTCGATATATTTCGATCGAAACGTACGGACAGAAAACAGGTATCGTACATCAAATAAATTATATTAATCGCGAAGTAGACCCGGTAATAACTTTAGTAAATTGACATACGCTTACCATCATTCAGTCAATTTTAATAGCAACAATTTAATCCACGGCGTGTAGTATTGAGGTTGTATTGTATCACACCGAGAACTTAGTCGCTACCTCTATTTATATAAAAAT
Organism: Orgyia antiqua; assembly: GCA_916999025.1. NCBI lineage: Eukaryota > Metazoa > Arthropoda > Insecta > Lepidoptera > Erebidae > Orgyia > Orgyia antiqua. Next base: position 20,752,678 of record OU779864.1, read on the forward strand.
GTATTACCCAATCTTATCATAAGTTCATTACACGAAGGTAAAATATTATCGTGTTAGTTTGTTTGTCGCTGTGTATAAACAATGACAGCAATATAATGTTTACTTCTTGATTACACGAGTATCCCAAAGGCCTTTAAGGACTAAGTGTTAAATGTAACATATAATTTGATACTGTAATCTAAGGGCTTCAACAAAAAGCTGCTTTAAAGATGCCACATTTTTTTTTTCCTTTATGCCAACCCACTGTCTTAGCGGATTATTGCCAGGCTCATGTAATGGCTTCTTTCTTTTTTTATGTTTTAAGCTATTGCATAGCTTCTATCGCGGGCCTTGAGCGTGGAGACTAAATGCACAAAATTCTAAATTTAAATTCCGTAACAAAGATAGCGTAACTAAAAAACACTACACACTTCGCTGTTTCGCTGTTCGCTCACTCATGTCAGTTTTGGCGTTAGTTTTTATTTTATTGACATTTGATTGACAATCGCTATTTTATCATAATTACCATAAACAAAGGACAGATGTAAACATCAGTAAATAAGAATTATTAATCTTATTTTAGTTTATGGTATTTAGATTCTTGCATAAATAAAATAAATAAATAATTATAATTGTTAATATATTTTGTTGTTAATATATTGTATAAATTGATAAAAAATACTATGCAATAGCTTTACCGCGGCAGTCCCCGAGTGCCACACGTCTTTTTTTCTTTCTTTCTTCTTTCTTCAAAATTTTGTTACTTAGTTTTAAAATGCTTAGTGTCATTTTAAATATAAATTGCAGTAGATATACCTACAGAAGACTGCATTTTTTTTCAAGGCAGGGTAAATATAGATCACAAAACGCTTGATGGAAATCGTTTACCGTACCGTACCTACCAAACCTCTGTAGGCTACAGATACAAGATTTGTCGCTCGCACGTTGCAATGACAGAATTTAAAGTTACAGTTACATTTTGTCAATAACTAGACAGAATATCAGTTTAAATGGCATTTTTGACCGATTTTTTTAAATATCACTTATATATTTCCAATTCCAAAATTTAAAACTGTGGGTCAGTTTTAGTCAGACATTACCAGCTAACAGATTTTCACATTTATAACATTAGTGGATACACTTGGTACGTGGTGGTGTCGTCCAGTACCCAGGCAAGATTTATATCGCGCACGCGTCGTGTTCCGATGGTAAGTAACAGCGTCTGTACATGTAGATTTATTTTGTTTCTGGCCAATACGCGCATAACTACATAGAAGCAACGCTGAAACCAACACGACCCTTACGATCTACTCTAACATTCATTAGCAATAAAATACAAGCGAGCTATATTTTATTTCACCTATCTATTGCATTTTAGTTCTCCGCATATTGTATTATTCATCATGCCTTTTCCCCATGGGCAAAATATATCCAAACACATCGTCAGTTTTCAAAACTAGGTATGACTTTTACGAATATTTAAATAACTTATTATCCTATACCTATGATCCCTGTTACATAAACGAAAGACAACATGGTTCTTCAATTCGTTATCCGTATAATAAGTCAGCATAAGAGTCATGATTCGGTCAGTCTTTCAAAAAAAATTTTTATTGGAATTTCTATTTAGCATCTTTTGTAAATAAAAGTACCTTTATTATATAAAGTGACGCATTTATCGACTGTGTTGTATAAACATTAATAAATCGTAAACAATTCAACGAGGCCCGATAATATTGTATAAACAATATTCAAGTTCACCAACCCCGATCAGCTATCATTTGCACCAGATCGGCTAAGCCGGTGCGAAGTCGAATAAACTTACTAATATTATAAATGCAAAAGAATCTATCAGTCTTTCTTTAATGCCAAAACCACTGAACCGATTTAAATAAAGTTTGAAACAGTATAGAGCCTGAGAAAGGACATCTATAGGCTATTTTTCTAACACACATCAATCAAAACTTTTATCTACGTAACGAATTCTTTGAAAGTGATTTTCACCCTCTTGGACCGATGACAATGCCATGATTAAAAAAAATATTCAGGATTTTTTAGCGTAGTTTTTAGTTTTTGAACTAAATAATTTTAATACGAAAGTGTGTATTTATTCTGAATTACAAGCATACAAAATCTTTGGCCACACTCAACAGTTAGTAAAAGATAAAGGTAGCACAGCACAATCGGTATTATATCGAACCAATAACCAATGCGTTTGTATGTAAATATTGACGACTAATAGACTAACAGATTCCTTGTCTTGGACCCAAGTTAGGACAATATGCAAACGGTGTTATATTGTTGTCTAGGGCAATGAACAGGAACCAAGAACATTATTAACATTATGTCATAGTAACGATCCTTTTACAAGGGTTGACAAATATGTATGTATTTGGATTGTAACAGGTGGCACTGCCTATCCCCATGAGAAATGGCGTGAAGGTATGATGATATTGATGATGAAATACATACGAATTATTGCAGTTACACTTCTTTAGGTTCGGGTTAGGGTAAAACGCTGAGAGTTAATTTTTGTTTGTCCTAAAGTTAGCTGCCAGAAATTTGAAAAACAGGCGTTTATAGAAGTATACATAATTATGCTTTTATTAAACAATATTTTACGTAAGAAGTATAATTTGCTCAGTTAAAAACACGCTTGAAAGTCCCGAATATGTATTATTTTACATTGTTGTATTGTCATCGCATCGGTCCTTAATTACTTGCATAATTTCACATTAATCTGACTACTGCAAGTGGGTGAAAATACTTTCAAAGATTCCGTCAAATAGATTAATACATTGATAGATACGTAAGAAGCTAATAAAAGCGTCTTAAAAACAATCATTTTTATACCTATTTTAGAGGACTGGGGTAGCCCTGCGAGAAAAAGGCGGTAAGACAACATCATGACGATGTTTTTAGAAGACAATTTCACTCCTCACTAAAACGTCACTATTTATAAGCGTTTGTTTGTTTTATTTTAAAGAGAAAGGCCTTCTATTATAGCTTGTCATTAACATCCAGTAAGAAGTACTAGCCTTTATCTGTTTCTAGGAAAAGATCCAATATAAATATGTATTAAAATTATTCTTAGACATACTTATCATGATTCAAGACAGATGAGAGGAAAATGATGTGCGTTATCTCGGACATGCGACAGCTAAAATCGGAGGACAAGACAATGCTTTTAAATCTGAAATAACACTTAAAAAAAATAACGCATTATAATTCGCATAAATAATGGATGTAATTGCAGCTAATTTATGTATGAGAAATATTACAGAAATAATCGAGAAGGCTTTGTTTTTATAAAGTTTTTTGCAAAACCTATGTATTAATATATGTATAAATATAAATAACCATCTGCGATTTTTATAAATAGAATATCAGAATATTAAGTTTAAAATTGCCATTTTCATATTTCGAATATCTGCAACTGCCGCAAATTATTTGCGCACGCACATTGCGCAAATGAAACCGTCGACAACAGACTATTTATCACACAAACACTGCAACGGTTTAGTATAAGATTATGTTAAACGACCTTCGATTTCCTTTCCCGTGAGAAGAAACATAATTATTTTATGTTAATTAATTTCCAAAAAATCTATTGTTCGTAAATCCATTATAGTGTATTTAAACAGATATATAATAATTACAAATGGGGTCAAGTATACCGGAAATTGTGCGCTGCCTGCTGCGCATGCGTTCGATCCTATTCAATCTTTATCGTGGAAGCAACACAATGGAAGTACCATTGTTGCGGCTAGAGGCTATATTGCTGTTGTACTTACGTAGTCTGTGCGTGCAGTTAACACAACATTTGAATATTGCAACTTACTGTAAACGCATAGTAAACAAAAGGAAATTTACATCTACAATCGCGGCGATTTACTTGTAAATAATCCTAATTTTGCTGTCTAAAATATATAGTAAAATACATAAAGGATTCCTTCAATGTAATAGTATATTTTTTTATACGTTTAGATAAAAAAAGTCAAAACTGGGCGTGATTTACAAAATTTTTATCATATGAAGAAAAACAGATAGAAACATCATGAAAAGCTCCTAAAACTTTACTAATTTTAAATGTAAAATATCACGTATATATTATGTATATAATATTTATGCAATTTTGATACCAACAATTATCTAAATTCTAACATATTCTGCCATGTTTAGTAACTAAAGGCTACAAATTGCAATACTATTTTTAATTAAGTTTCATACTTGCACTTATTAAAACATAACGAATCACATCACTTGGATATTTAGCGTCTATGAGAGGCAATTATGCCGTTTGACTGGTCCCAAGTACATTTCGCCGGTTGGAACGAGTCTCAATAAAAATCTCAGTTACTCACATTCCGCATATTTGCATTTTGTCGGTGGCACCTAACGTGCACCAACTCTCTCAGCTAGGGCTACTACGTCTGCTAAATTTGCATAAATCATCCTTCGTTAGGTTATTTCATAGTCATTTAATATACTTAAACAAACTACTTGAAATTTTGAAAATTATCTCCCAAAATAGCAGCATAAATACACATAGATATAAAACATTTTTCACACGTCTTGATTGGAATATCCATGCCAGAAATTTTAGTTTGTACGAGAATAGAGTAAAGGAAACGAAAGCTGTTTGTCAAAATAGAAACTGCAGGTACTGTTGAACTGCCTACCCTGAAAGAGTTATTACTAATAACGTAACCAAAGCCCGCTAGGTGCTTTCTATATAGCAGCCCTATGCCAGGCAATACGCAATGTAATTAATGTCAAAGTAATAGCTCTATTACGTACAGTCGAAGCCAACGAATATCCGTCCTCTTCCTACAATTGGCGTATTAATTGACATATGAGAAAGTTGACTTAATTGCTAACATTAACTAAATGTTAAGGTGTCAGAAACGTTTAACGTTGAACCTGAGGTCCCTAAAGGTTAATAAATATGAACATTATTGAGATAAATATCTTCATTTAAAAGAAGCGCGTGGAAATAAATTGTATTTTGGAATTATTGTTTTAATTAATGTTAACGCTCTGAATGGTGGATCGGTTAGCGAATTCGGCACAATGAAAATATTCCGACGGCATTTTTATTATTTACTTAGCTAGTTTTGATCCCTTATCCAAGTTGGGAATTAGTTGTTGTGGTGGCTATCTAGAGTAAAGACAGTACATGACTACAAACAGTCAACTCGTGCCGTCAGTTCAAACCATGAAGACCACATAACAGCCTATATGTACTTGGTTTACATACGTTTTTTTTATATTGCATAAGTACAAATTCTAGTGAAAATTACATACATGATACACCATTATACCGTGAAGTCCAGGCTCCACTTTAAAAACCAGTCTATTACAATCTCGATTTAAATGATATCTATTTCCTAGAAATCACGGCTTTCCGCTTGATTCTGTCCCCAACTGTGTTCACCATCCGTAGTAAATTAATAACTGTCATCATCATCATCATTCTTTCTTATTTGCGTTCCCATTATTCCAATAAGCCCATATACATGCGCCCTTGTAATTATGTCTTAATCGAGTTAAGTCATCTTCGGTGCTTCATAAAATTTAATGGTTACCGATTAACATTAAGATACCACTAGCATTATATTATTATACTGGATAAGGCTATTTTATAAATATTCTTTTAATGCCTGAGAAAAATATAATGTCGTGATTAATAACGTGATTGAAGTAGTAGCAATATTGGACGTTTCAATCATAAACCAGTGCAATATAATTGTAGAGATGAAACAAGCACTGAAACTTTCAGTTTTAATTACAATGTAATTAGAATTGAGAAGCGATTCGGAATGTTTAGAAATCAGTGAAGTGAAATGTGGGTTACTGTCTTCTGAAGAGTACAATTTAGATTCTCATCAAGCTGTAAACTAGAGATTTATCTATTAAATAATCTGTTTGCAACCAATTAACACAAAAAGACCTATTAATGTAGTATTCATACCTTATCAGAGTGTTACCTATTGGATTTTGATCTAAGTCTTGCTATTTTCAGGGCTATTTAAAATGATGGCTATTTTTAATGATTTTTCTTTCTTCTTTCTTTCTTCTATTTAAATACCCTGGTGATATTGTTTCTTATGGCCAGGATAAAGCAAGTAACTGCAGTCCACCTGATGTTATCGTAGTGAGATCCAAATGCGAGGGCACCTAGTACCTACAGTGGTAATGAGTAGTTTACTGTTGCATAATAATTAAGCAATTCCCACTTATATTTTGATTTTACCAATATCATTATCATTCTGGGCTTTTGTAGGGTCCTGGTTAGAAAACACGAAGCGAATACAGTCACGTTATGTAAAATGGTACAGCATATAATGAATATGAAAATGAAACAAAGACTCATATGCAATTCTCATAATTATATACAACATGCTCAGTGGAACTGAGTGAGCCTTCAAGATAATGAGATCGTGAGCTAATATTATGTGAGCACGCTATGCAGCGTAATATGGTAAACATTACAGCATGATTACAGTACACGTATGTATATAATTGTTCATAACAATTATCAGACTTTGTAGGACGGTTGCTAAGATTTGTAACACAGGTTGTAACCACGCAAAAAAATCACTCCCTCATCTGGCTGAAAGCAAATCATACAGAATGTTAAGTTGCCACGATTTACCAGTTCAGTTCCCAAGAATGACATTCAACAAATACGTTATATTGCCTCCACATCTCATATACGAATGCCGATATTTCAATCAATAAATAAAGTGTTATGGAAGATATGGATCGCGTTTATTTTGAAGCGTGATGATAACACATTATATTGAGCTTCTGCAATATGCAGTAATGACGTCACCACCCTCTTGCAAGGGTTCATTGATCACGGGTTATGGACTTACAGCATTGCAAACACTCAATGGTTGGAAGCAGTGCGACAAGAGGGCGCCACCGTTGTTCGCTCCCAGAGATGCAAGATTTATGCGCTTGCGCACCGTTCGCTTAATATTCAGCATCCGGCATCCACTTTCCAAAGCTTCGTGTTTGAAAATTGCCGCATCTTCAACGTCACACAGCGCATTAAATGCGGAACGTTTTTGTTATTATACGTGCTTCTGATTGTTATAGCTTGATTACTTTCTTAGAATAAAGTATGTTCTTATTAAATTTTTATTAGTTTTATAAAAAAATAGCGGTACAGAGAATAGCGGTATAGAGACCCCAAATACTAATATAAGATACTTAACCTACGAAGGCAGCGCAAAAATATACATAAATGCTTTCTTACGAAAACAAGCGATACGCCAAAAAAATATGTCATCTTGAAACACAGGTAACCAGTTCACGATAACTCTTACTATGAAACTCATGCGTCCTATTCTTGTATCGGCATCGTCAAGGCAACCTTACAAAGTACATCTTCCTAGAAAACCGTTCAGAGACAAATCGTGCACTATGGCACGGTGAAATTGCGCATTTTATGGGTTTGCTAAGCCGCCCCTTTTGCCTGCGGCCAGTTCAAAGGGCTACTCTATGCCTTAGCGGAGTAGGACACGTTATCTAACAACAAAACAAGCTAAAATAAACCTTAAGAATTTAATATCACAGTTTATATCGGAATTAGGGTCAAAATCGCCATTGTCAAAAGCATAAGCATTACAAAGTGGCCGCATGTCACGCAAGCGCCAAAGAGCAAAGGTTCCATGAGCTAAAAATGGGAATAAACATTATTTCGATTTTGAAACGAACAATGGTGGTCGTTTTATGGGAGAAATCGTTTGCAAACTAGGAAGCAAGTAAATGGAACTACACTAATTTGTTTTGCCTTTTGTAGTGAGCTGAGAAAGTTACCTTTATAGATTTAGCAACATCAACTATGTACATGGCGTCAATTCGACTATAAAAGCGGTGTTTATTTTATTGTAGATTCATGTAAATTATCCAAAAATTTATATGTAACAAACAATGACTATTTTTAACAAATCAAATAATGTAGAAATCAAATAATATAGAAAATGGGATTTTCCGGTTTTCAAAAAGGGAGTAAATAGACCATGTCCAAACATACGTAGAAAGTAAATTAATTCAATTTAACAACCTTTTAGTAATTTTAAACAAAACATTCGCATTTGAGAAGATCCGAATGTTTAAAAACAAGAAATACCTACATATTTATAAAGCTGCGGCTAATGGGACCATGGTTATGTATTTTATAAACATACTAGCTGACCCGGCAAACGCTGTTTTGCCATAGGTACTAAAAAAAAATGTTTGAAAAATAGATGTTGGCCGATTCTCAGACCTACGGAATATGCATGCAAAATTTCATAAAAATCGGTCTAGCCGTTTCGGAGGAGTACGGTAACTAACACTGTGACACGTGAATTTTATATATTAGACTAGCTGTCCCGGCAAACGATGTTTTGCCATACTAAAAAAACAAAAAAAAAAGGTTTGTAAAATAGATGTTGGCCGATTCTCAGACCTACTGAATATGTATGTAAAATTTGAGAAGAATCGGTCAAGCCGTTTTGGAGGAGTAGGGTAACTAACACTGTGACACGTGAATTTTATATATAAGATAAACATAATATATAAAAAATATACCCAATGCTGCAAACACGTAGGTAAAACATTATACTTAACGAATGTAAGTTTAGACCAAAAGATCTAGCCATAAAATGTACTATCGCAACATCTTACTAAGAATAGCGTATTTTGATTACGATCAAGCTCGTAATTTTTAATTCTACGTAATTTATTACAACATAATTTATTGCAATGTTCGGGATTCCTAGAAAAATTTAAACTATGCAGTTTCCTCCTTTAATTAGTAACATTACTAGGGTAGAAACTAATATTAGATTATTTCTTTCCATTTTTATACAGTTTATTAAAACAGTTTTGTTTATCTCACGTATACAATCGACTTTAATTATAAACTTATAGTCTCCTAAAGGTAGATTAAGAATACAAGAGTCACTACCCCATTCTCTCCCACCAAGTTCTGTAAAGGGATGATGTAATCACATAACTCTTTGTTACGAGACTCTCAAAAATAAACCCTAACCCCACACGCTTGGTCAGCGTGGCATAAGTAGACTATTTAGTTCTACAGTACCTAGTTTACTAGATACTGTCTAATATTGAGACGTTAAATGGGTGAGTAAGATAACCCTCTGCCTAATAAAAAGCTGTATTTCATAACATGCGTTATTTACGAGGGCACGACACTAAAATATGCTCCATACAAAAATATGTGCATCGTAGTCCGCTGTTTTCTTCGTGAATATTGCCTACAGAGCAAAAAAAAATTCTCAGAGTATCTAGGTCTTATAATAAATAACAAATACCTAAATTAGGACCGCAGTCCCCTCTTAATTTTGGAATGGTTTCTCAAGTAAATTTTTCCTATGCGAGTAGACTAGGTATTCTGCTATAATTTGGTGACTAATAATACATTTTCAAATGATTCAATGTCAACCGCATCGCGATAGAGCTAAATACATTAATTATTTAAATTAATATATTCAATACCAACTCTATTCTTAGTTATATTGCACAAATAAGGTAATTTAAATGTTATGAAAACCATTTGTTTCGTAAAGGATACTCAATATACTAATACTCATACTCAAATTCAGTGAGTTTTAACAGTTTCAGTAACGCAAAAAAATCTTTTTGAGTTGGAAAGTCCATTTAATAATGAAGCCTTAGGCTATATAACATCACACTGTGATCAATAGAAGCGAAGCATCAATAAAAATGTTGCGATAATGGGGAAAATTATACTTATTAGAGGGCTTCCGTTGCTTACGCTGCGTTAGTGGTTTATAAGCACCATTTGTTTTCTAAATTCTAACAGCCAGTATTTATATATACAAGTATTGCTTCTCTAAAGGTATTAATAATAATAAGCCCTTTTTTATTCCGAACTATTATCTAGGAGTTTTTGTGGATTCTTTCAAATTATGTCTCAATTCGGCGTGCCTCCTGGCTAATGCCTCTTCCTGCTCTCTCCATTGAGCTCGGTCATTCGCAACTCTAGCAAATCTAGTGGTAAAAGGTATTAGACATAGTAAATAACAAATTAAAATAGATCAGCAGTTGTTTCAATCAGTAACATATTAGAGACATGACTAGGTGTAAATGTCATCCTGTGACCTATTATCACGCGGCGGCACTCCGGACACATTCCTGCCTCATTACATCATAATAAGAACATTAATAGCTTCCACTACATACATGTACATTCCATTTTGTTACCAACTAGTGCTTTTACAGTTGAAGAAATAATAATACAATCATTTTTACGTAAATAAGCACAAAAGTAAATGGATCAGCAAACTTCTCTCTCTCCATCCCATTAACGTCCCACTGTTGGGCACAGGCCTCCTTCCCTTAGGGAGGGGTTATGGTCTACTATGAGGCGCTGATCAGGCCGTGTTGACATAGGGTTTATTTTCGAGTTTTCCGTCTCTCGTAGAGGAAGTTACCTGTGTACTTTTTTATTTGGCTTTACAGTGCCCTGAGAAGGAAAAGAGGTGGCGACACATATATTCCTAATCCGCCATCACACGTACAAACTTGAGATAATAAAATTTGACATCGATCGTAACTTCGCACCGCATAATACACAAAGTAAATAAAAAGAGACACAATAAAAACAAAAAAAAAACACAAAAAAACAAGAGACAAAAAACCAAACGAAAGCCATTTTTCTAGTCTCATAGTTTCCGTTGCTGTAATGTAATATTCTTTACTGTAAAAAAATTAAAGAAATTCTAAGACGCAAAAAATATGTGTTGAAACTTTTGTCATACATTCTTCTCTCGATATTCATCTTAAAGTGGCACTATGATGAATAGGGCCATTATGACAGCAATCTAGTTTAGTAGGTGATAGTGTCTTCATAACGTAATGGTTAAGGTAGCCTTGTAACACACGTAGATCTCCAGTAATCAGATTTGAGTAGAGATTCTATCACTAACATCAAAAACACCGTACACAAACAATTAGTGACGGTTCCTCGGAAGAATGCTCACTTTTTATCAGAAAAGATAACAATGCCAAGTTTGAAACGGCCTAAATTTAAATGGATCCGCAGAAAATTTTTTTTTTTGAAATTGTTCTTTAAGTAGGGTTAACAACCTTACCCTACAAATAACGTATCCTACTTTAGTTTTGGTAATTATACTTACTAGCTGTTGCCCGCAACATGGTACGCGTGGAATTTAGAAACCAACCTTAAAAAATCATACAAAAAGCAATCCTCTTGAACCATTTTATCTATTAAAAAAGCTATACCAAAATCCGTTACGTATATTTGAAGATATAAGGACACAAAAATAACGATTATGTTTTATAATAAGTAAAGATAAAGATACTTTTACATACATAAAAGTATACGAAAATACTTTATTTTCAACCTTTAGGATGAATGAATGTATTATTGTAATATGTATGTATTTGTAAAATACCAAAATGGTGAACAATCTTCAGAGCGTCACACTTATCTAAGAGTTTTTCATAAAATTGTCACGTCAATGTTACGGTGGAGAATAACAACTAATGCTTCCGTCGTAACAGCTTGACCTATTTTGTTGAATTTACTGTATTCAAGTACAAAGAACGTTAAATATTATTATACTCCTAGATCTTAAGAGAGACTTTTCCGTAAAAATGCAAGAGAAACTATGTGTCACATCTGGTCGTAAATAAAAGAACCCTTTGCTTGAGGAACCCAAATGGCGGCGTCATTCAATGGATGTCAGTATGACGACCGGGTCACACGGCACGGAACCGTCTCGCTACTCGGACACTCAGTACTGCTAAATATGGGCTCAACACCTGATTAAACATAATAGGTACATATAATTGGGAGATAGTATTTATAGTACCCATCATACCTTATATGGTTTCTAGGCACTAATAGAAATCAGCACTAAGGGTGCTATTTGTTTGCGAAAAGCTTTTAACATATTTTTATTTTATCTTCAATAATTTCATAAAAAAAGAACACCCAAACAAAATGTCTCCGCCTTAAATAAAGAGAATAAGAAATGTGTTAATGGACACGTTCTTAATTATTATTCTATTTAGGAATAAAGTTACTTTAAAATTACTTATTGGTCCTGGAATTGGCCAGATTGTAATATTTTTGATGGATGTGGTCTACAAAGAACTCATCAAGAAAGACAGGGCTGATAGAATGGAAAGTAAAAAATTTCGACTACATGGTGAACACCAGTTCTTGGAGTCACTATGTATTTTATTTATGCTACTAAATAATTCTCTACTTAAACATCACTAGAATATTATTCTCTACTTAAACATCACTAGAATATTATGATCGGTGTGCAATCTATACTCATATTATAAAGCTGAAGAGCTTGTTTGTTTGAACGCGCTAATCTCAGGAACCATTGGTCCGATTTGAAAAATTCTTTCAGTGCTGGATAGTATATTTATCGAGGAAGGCTATATAACATCACGCTGTGACCAAAAGGAGCGAAGCAATAGTTAAAAATGTTGCAAAAACGGGAAAAATATTCTAAATTCGACGGGTACAGAATCGCAGCTAGTAAAGTATATATTACCACATTGTTTTCCATATTTTACTTAATAAAAAAAAACCAAAAAAAATATAACATTCAAATACTGCCATCACCTTTGATACTAACATATCCGCCGAATTTAATATTCAAAATAAATATGTAGTTTACATAAAAAATTGTACCGACCTTGCACCTTATTTGACATTTCCTTATAACGCCTAGAATTTATTTACATAACCTTAATATTATTTAGACCTCACTTTTTGTCTTATTTGTATTTATAGTATTTGTACCATTATTTTATTATATTGGTCCTTAATGTTTAAATTTTATTTCTGTACTATCAGAATCAGTTAACCGTGTTTATGGGTCATATTTTTATGTTTGTTGTAAATAATACTATATATTTATATTTCCTGCTTATTAGCTTCCGGCAAGTAAATATTTAAACAAGTTTACTATACTTGAACCATGGCTCACTTGACTATTTGTATTGGATTTATTTGGACCAATGAATCTCTCCAAGTATATCGCACTTTCTCTTTTAGCACCCCAGTAAACCATTATAAAGTCGTTTCCGTGTTTAGATGGATTAAGAATAAATATACCTCTATTTTCTCTATAAATAAAATCTAAACAGATAACGTCTTTTAAAAGAATTCTCCAACACCATCACGTAAATTGCTGACGTCGGATTTACATGGCAAAAATTTTGGGCCGTTTAGCGAAAGATGATAATTCCCCCGTACACGAAAATACTATGCGAAAGAATAGGACACAAGTATTTGATATGTAATATTTGCACTCGTGGTAATATTAATTAGTTTTACATTGAACCGCCGGAATGCAAATAAATCAATATGAGAGTAGCATTCTATTATAATTTAGTTCGTTATCTTTCAGTGCAGAGCAGTGAACGCAAGGTCAATATTCAATGTAGATCAGAAACGAATCAACATAGCGATAGTTCATTTATTAGCATATCCGCAGGCAAAAGTTCTAAAGTATACAACAGCGTTTCTCAAAATTTATTCACGATCCCTCCCAACGACGGGGTCATACGGTCATAATAATTTAATCTGACAAATAAAGAAGTTAAAGAATAGGAAAAGCAGTCACATTTTTCGCATTGAAAATAAGATCAGTTATTCAACTCTGCAAGAGGGCTGACAGCTACATCAAACAATAAAACATTTCATCGTAGGTCGATTACGATGTTTTAATGTTTGATTTAGCTACTAATTAACTGAACTTAATTATAGACATAGTTTCTGTAACAAGTTACATAAAAAATGGCAATAATATTTGTTAGCATCAAACCTGACCTAAACGATAGAGAGGGGTTTATTGTTACTAGACGTAAAAAATCTATTAAAAGCTCTTGATCAAATTTTCGTTACAATACGCAAGTCAATACTAATTGGCTAGAGCAAACCAAATCGTTTATTCTGTAATTTAAGTGCTCCTCACTAAAACTAGCAAATACAAGTTTGAGAAACTCGCGTCTGTAACATTACCATTGCCAATTATTGTAAAACGATTATGTCCCACTAATTGCAATTGATCTTAATCAATTGATAATAAATATTGTTCGATTTGACATATCGCGTTAAGCACTTGACTTTGACATTTATAATTACTTGCTTATTGAATATTATAGTCTCTTTGTTCAAGCTATACTGTAGCGGGAACCTTGACCTGTCCGTAAAACGATTGCAATTAGGTTTTATTATAAAGCTGCGCCCACGCAACTCGTCACTAGTTACCGATACGCTCTCTTAAACGTGGGAATATGCCATTCTAAAGCGCAGATATTGTAATATAAATTAATTTTACAGATGTAATAGTAATTATATAGGTGTAGTTCTAACAGGGCGTAATCGCCGTTCATTTCAACATCACACCGGTAAACTATAATTAGAAAACAGCTCTGACACCTCACACTTAGTTGGGAAATATAGCTTTGAGAAACGAATGAATGACCGATGATATAATTAACAGTTATCAAATGTTACGTTCAAGTGTTATTTCCCGGAAATAACACCTGAAGGGACCCTGAGTCGTGTTGCATAGGTGTGTTTATTTAAACGTGTTTACATTTCGTTGGCCTCTAGGCTGTGACATTACGGGGGTCACAGGAGGGCGCCAGTAACGTGCTGCGAGAGTGCAAAGATAATTGCGCCCGCGCACGCGTGGTGTCGACGACTTGCAAGTGGCCCACACCTCTGCCCTGGCTGCTAATATAATTTATACGAATACTCTACAAGTTTTAATTAAGATTTTCTAATTTGACATATCTACACGTCTATTGTCGAAACTGATATTATGACTAAAATATGATAATGTGTTGGATTAAACTAATTTACCTAGTAATTTTAGCAGATCAGATAATGCTGAGAATATGGTGAGCGAGGGTAACTAAACTGCTGACAAGCTATTGGTAGCAATATTTATAAGAGTTAGTTCGAGTGAAGTAGCTGTAACTGTCACAACACAATGGTTATTGCAAGCGATATTTATTTACGAGTTGTTTACAGAGGTGATTAAGCTGTCGGATACGCACCGCCCACTTCGAAGACGCGGACGTTTCAATTAGTCCGCGACTAATCTGGGCGCTTGTGGAATGGTGTCGCAAGCGTTTGCACAATTGGCGCGTTATCACGACGCGCGCTGATAAGCGACGTCTCGTGAGACTCGTGCAAATATTGCGACAGTCTACTTCAAGCGAATGTAGAGCGTGTACATGATACCAACCTAGCCAATTATTGAGACCGAATATGAGTTAAATCACTCGAGATCTCAGTAACGATGCCAAGTTTGTTATACCCTCAAGTTTCCACATAGCGTTTTATGTGTTTTGTGTATTTGCGTAACCATAGGTAGTGGTGTGTAGCGAATCGACGCTCTAGATGCGCGGAGACAATACATTGCGCCAGAGCAGTGCACGACACCGGTTTGCGCAACCGCGTGGCATTAAAACAACGAGAACTTGTAGTTAACTAAAAATTTATAGATCACGAAAATGTAAAATTTACGATGACAAAGGTTTGTGAGAAAAAAATAGTATTCCAATAGATTGCTTGTTTGCGTAATTTGCAACAGACTAACAAAGATGTCGAAAGAGCCAGATAGCCCTCGAGTTCGCTCCATCAATCCAGCGTATCGCCCACTTGCACTCTCACAATGTTGGCGTGCTCCAAATTAATATTATATTGTGTTACAATTACGGCAACGCACACAGATTTATCTGAGCGTCGCAATAGCAAGCTCTATCTGACTGTACATCGTATTTGGGTCACGCCAAATTGCTTCTCTTATCGTCTTTTCGCAAATCAGTAGGCGATTGTCGATTGGTATATGCTAACCAAAATATCACATCCTAGTTTCAATATTTACTTGGTAAATGTACTAAAAAAGTCGCGTTTGGTTATTGGCAATAGGCAGTGTTGTACGTACATTTAAACAATGAACTGTGTGTGTGTGCTCGATTGCCGTTGACAGCTTCACTACCGTGGGAAAGATGACAAATATGCGATAATAATAGTCTTTTGTTGGGTCGTGCTTGCTTCTACAAACATCCCGTATTTAGTCTGAGCGCACTTCTAACACACATCTCAAAAAGTGAAGATACCATTATGTCTAACATAGACGTGCTAAAATCACAAAAGAAAAAGTATGCAAATGCGTGTCACAATGAGTCAGAGAAAAAGTTACACCAACCGGTCAGTTATCTCCTCGGAGCGCTAACTGTTGTACCGAGGTGGCTTTTTGCAGACCCGTACGGTATTCCGACAAGATAGTCAAGAGATTTTTATATACTTACAACAATAGTTCGTCAAAATACTAGTTTGGTAGTCTTTTTCGAAGTAGTGGTTTGGGAACTTTACAATGACCCCATAGTTTAGTGTTCACGTAAATATTCACTACGAAATTCTATTAAACAGTCCATTAGCATCGAGTTGCACTAATAACAGTTTAAATAACGTATAATTGTGGTGACATTAATCGGTATTCAGATAGTTTTGGTGGCTATCTACAATCCAGTCTGGTACAGTAGCATCTAGATTACCGCGCTATTATTCATAGCTGAGGAATCTTGTTATCGATAGAGGACAATGAAAACACGGACAACTGTATAAACAGTAAATACATCGTATGTTATATATTTAAAGTCTAGATTGTACTGAGTGCATTCTTTTTCAGTTTACGCCATGAACAAAACAAAGTAATGTTCTTTCCCTTTGTCACGAATCACGTGCTTTTATGCTTAATATTCGCACGAGACAATCTCTTTAGGAATTTTAATGCTTTTTATTATATTTTAGCATTTTTAACAAACACCTATGTAAAAAAATGGCGTGATTCTTAGAGTAAACCCGTATCAGCCGTAGTACATCCGATTTTTATTAGGATAGACATCAAATTTTATATAATCGGGCCAGGAGCAGAAGAAAATATATCTAGTCTGAAGAAAAAGTTATCTCTTGGATATTAAACGGATATCATAAACAGCAGTTGGATTTTCCCCAACTTTACAGCACGTTTGTTATGTTTTTCAGTTGTACTATAAGATTCTCTAACGATGTACTTTACTTAAAAAATTGAGAAAGTTGTTTTTAGGTGCCGTACCAAAAGGTAAAACGGGACCGTGTAACTAAGACTCACGCTGTCTGTGCGTTAGTCCGTCTGTCACCAGCTTGTACCTCTGTAACGGTGATAGGTAAATAGCTGAAAATATCACAGTTTGTGTATATCAGTTGATGCTACAGCACAGTGGCGTGCACAGGAATATGACACAGGGTATGCGGCGCTGTACTCAGTCACAAAAACTTTTTCTTTTATAGATTTTTAGCATAGCCACGCGACGGATCTCTAAGTCGGAAACCATGCCAACAGAACAAAAATAAATCTGAATATCCCGAATCAGTCCACACTGTACTAGAATTACTAAACAATAACTACGTACGTACATACATACGTACATGTACGTATGTACATACGTTTCATAACTTTTAACATGAAATTTTCGAGTTACATTACCTTTTTGCTGGCTTAGTTGTCGTAACACGGGTACACAGAATCTTTTCACTGAATGACAATTGTGAGAACTTGTTATTTTAATTTTTTAACAAACACACACTATCAACACACATTTCACAATCAAATAACATTTTAAAATCAACAAACGAAAATCCATACAATTATTAAATTATAGAAACTCAATATTAAACAGTTCAATGAATCACACGAAAAAATAAAATGGCCTCCGTCGAACCAAAATATTTCTGCTATTTTAATAGATAAAACCTTACTAAACAAAAATGCATACGTGATTTATTAGACTTCCGACTATTATATTTATTCGGATTATATATAGGTAACGAACGAACGCCGAATACTCGCGGAAACATCCGATCGCCAAAGCATGCCGCATGAGATGCAGTACAAGGCGTCTTCAATATGCAAGCCTGTGTGCGTTTGTAAACTGTGCACGGACACCAAAATTTCTACACACATATGAACTCATGGCAGGTGTCGAGCTTGTCCTACGCTTTCGTCCGTCTGACCAATATTATTCCTTCGCCAAACGCCTGGCAAAAAGCAATTTGCAAGCACATATTAGTGCTATTTTTGAATTATTAGGCGTTTTTAAGTTATAATATTTTGTTTAATTAATAGTAAATAAATGAATAAAGTCATCTAAAACATACGAACGTTTTATTAAAATACCTGTGAATGGCAAGTAAAGCACTGCTTTTCTGCCTTTATGGAGCGCACGCCCCTCCTACAGCAAATACAAATACTCACCATTATCATCCCGCCCTTACCCAATAGTTTGGGGTACCGTTACTTGGTGTTATTCGGAGTCAGTATTACGAATTTATTATGATAATAACGGTAGGAAACCCTTCGTTTGCGAGTCCAACACGTGCTTGACCGGTTTTTTATTTTAAATGAAATTGGATATAACTTGAGAGAACAGTAAGTCGTATATTCGCGTGTCTACTCGCTAAATTATGACCGGATCGCCAAAAGAGGCTCTGTATTAGGTACAGTAACCTCGGTGACTCACAAACTGCTCCAACGTAGGAATCGTAACGAGAAACCGTTGAAAAATGATCAAATTCGCATTCAAGTACCATGGTCAGCTGGTTTGACAATCCGACAAGGTCTTGCATTAAGTAAGCGGTTGGAAAATTCCGTCTATTGTTTGTTTGAGTAGCCATTAAATTGTATAATGAATCGATTGGTGTAACGAATACACAATAATGATAAGGATAGGATTATAAGATTAGTCATATTGATTATACATATTATAATTATGAAGACCGAATCAATGCAGTATAAAAACATTTATACCAATATTTTAACTCTGAAAAGTTAGTTTATTTGAACGCGTTAATCTCAGGAACCTCTAGTCCGCTTTGAAAAATTATTTTTGTGTTGGATAGTACATTTATCGAGGAAGGCTTTAGGCTATATAACACCACGCTGCGACTAATAGGAGCGAAGCATTATTGAAAAATGTTGCAGAAAAACAGGGAAAATTTTCTAAATTCCACGCGTACGGATTCGCGGGCAACAGTCAGTTTCGTGTAATTCTACAAAGTATTCAAGTAATACCATGAATGTTTTAGATTTTCACCTTTCATCTCTAAAACAGATAGACCAATTCTTAGTGTGAAGGAATTTAAGCAAGTGAATCTGCTGGTCAAGAAGCTATGCTATAAAATATGAACGATTTAGACTAATTTAGTACACTCACACATTTATAACAGAGACAAATACAAATAATCAAATAAACAGTTATACACTTTCAATCATAATAAAATGTAGGTTTATATATGCAAACTGGGACGTAAGACGACCCGCTGTGTAAAGCACAATATAATATACTTAATATGAGAGTCAATAATTCATATTAACTGTAATGGTACGTACAGTTAATGATTCGATTTACATTAAAAAATCAAATCATTGCGACTAATGATTATGATTAGTTTTGTATTGGGAAAACTTATTGGTTATTTAATTGGAATGTACTATTATAACGGGTCCATTACAAGGTAGAGCGATTTTCAAGATCGCAAGAAGCTTTAAAAAAGGACGTTAAACGGTTCCTACAGGGTCGGCAACATGCGAGTGGTATTGCAAACGTCCATAGTCTACGGTAATCGCTTACCATCAGGCGGTCACGCTTGTAGTTTAAAAAAAAAGCTACTGGATACAATCAGCACAGGAGCGCATTTTATAGCTTACTTTAGGGAGACAAATGTCCAGCAGTGGACGAAGAAAAGCTGGACTGATGTATTATTTTTTGAAACACAAAATATGTGGTGTAAAGTGACGAATTAAGAATACAAATCGTCTCTTTGTTCATTGTCGGCATTTTGAACAGATTTTTAAACAATAATGGAATTCATAAGGACTTATCGGAGGTTTAAAAGTTCGCCAAAATCGGTTCGCGAAAATTGTCAAAACTTCAACTTACGCTAAAACATTTATTATCTCTCCAATAAAATCTCCGTTTAAACCTCCGATAAGTCATTATGAATAAGACCATAAATATTTAAAAAAACACACGAAAGTATCCTCAAATATCAAAATATCATACTTATTATGTTTATAAGAATCATTGCTGATAACTTTACTATTTAACAGTTCTTACGGTTTCGTACGAAAAGGCAACCCATTTTATTATCTCTTTGGTACGTCTATCAAACTTTTTTATTTTACTTTAACCACATAGGTAACTATAGTACAGTTATTCCACCAAGCCGCCAGAACCTTTCATGGGAAAGACATAAAGAAATTACATCTGATAAAGCGTTTTAGTACTTCTGAGTAACACAACATTTGTGGCTTATAAAGTGCGTGGTTATGATACATTTGGGTCAAGGCGTTCACTACACATCCTTAAACATCCGTATGTCATTAAAATGGTGCAACTAAACGCATTACTCCTTATGCTTTAAGACCGTGGACGAATGCAATTACACAGCTCGTTATGTCCTAATTCATAAGGATAGTAATAGTCGGAGACATCATATATGCTTTGACTTGATAATCAACGAATACAGAGAAATATATAGAAACGGACAGTCGTATTTGATATTGTCATTAGATTAGACGTTACAACGGTCCGTGTATGATTAAGAGATATAAGTGTCACCTCTGTTGAAAACTCGAATATAAACTCTGTGCGAACACGCCTGGTCAGTGCGGCACAGTAGACCATGATCCCCCAAAGTGGAGGAGGCCCGTGCCCAACAGTGAGATGGTAATGGGAGAGAGAGAGAGAGAGAGAGAGAGAGAGAGAGAGAGAGAGAGAGAGAGAGAGAGATGTTATAACAAAATTAAAACACCCAATAGATGGAGTGTAATACCTATATTATAATTTTGCTTATTCATTTAAACTGATTTCTACTAGCTCCTGTACTCCATGCATGGATAAATGCAGCCTGTATTATCATCTTGAATAATCGCAAAGAATCAATACTATTTATTTTTTCAAGAGCTTAATCATATTCCACAGAATGAGAAATATACAGTCGTATCTCAAGTAAACCACTTCCTTACCGAAGTGTTTAATCCTGACCGATGCTTGGAAACTCCCTGATCGTATCACAGTCGCTGAGAAATGGAACTAGTTATTGCTAGTGACAAATATAAAGCATAATTTATGAGTGTTTAACCGCTTAGTGTCACTTGATGAATACATATTGATTTGTATCTTGGCTTAACTACTCAATATTATATGTACATTAGTTATTTTATAGGCATTATCTGTGGTCTGTTGTCACTTCTGAATATTCTTCTACAATGAAACTGACACATTATTTGAAAAAAATCAAAAATTCAAGATTCAAACAGGAACCTCTGCTTCTGTAATCTATATCAACTAATATTATGAAAATTAAACTAACAATGTAAGCATATACATTAGGGAGAAATTTCCGCAGGAATATTCCAATCCTTGAATATTTTTTCAGTTTCCGCAATTGCTATATTACGGATTAAGACGCGTGTATTTGTTTAAAATTTTATCCAGACGTTTCGGAGACTTATGCAGTCACCATGGTCACGGGTAGGAACGAAATGAAAAAAAAATTAGTTTTCAACATACAAGATCAAGATCTAGATTTTAAACAGAATAATCATGTATGAAACTGTACATGCTAAAGGAGAATAGTGTCTGATGAATAATAAACAACTTAAAAAAATTACAGTGTAGCAACATACGGGTATTTTGCAAAACATTTGGGTGCGCAAGAGCATGATCTTGACACAGCGAGCGGTGATAGATAGATGGATGTTAGTGGGTCGAGTGATACGTGACACTTATTTACATTTTACAACTAGTTGTGCAAAAACACAGTAAAACTGATAACTGTAAACATTTCTCCGTGTATAGACAACACACGATATTGCAATACAGACATGCATTTACAATCTTCTACATTTCATTAAACAGAAATCTTTTTATTTTTTCTGGTGCGCATATCAAACTGATCTCTCAGGTTTTATATACACGCACATATTTACCAGATATTGGTTACACATTTAATCTTGAACATACTAAAATTTAGCTTGGCTAAATCGTATGTTCGTAAACTAATAATGTTTTATATGATAACCTGTATCAGAGAGACACAAACATATTACACGCGCACATGGCTTCAAGTCGGGTGAGTGATGTAGTCCTAGACACTCTATGTGATATACTCGTATCTGCGTATACACGAATATGAGATAAATACTATTACGGCTTTTCCCAACGGGGGTAAACAAATACTATCGACCGTCATCTACTACGGTCTAAACACACTTCATTGGTACATTAATTTATGAATTTTTGCAATTGACTTGCTATGCTTTTTACTAAATAAACTAAATTATATTATGTAGAAATACATGTACAGTCATTATTTCGGTCCAATTGTGTTCTGTAAAGAACACTAGGTGATCGATTGATCGAGTTGGTGCAAACCGCTCAATAGATGGCGTTGTACACAAAACATCGCACGATGTTTAACTCACATTGAGAAGGTTGTAGTGGAAGATTTGGTAAACATATGCGGGAACCATGATAGCTCAGATGGGAGAGCAACGGAACGGTATTCCGAGGTCGTGGGTTCAAGTCCCGCTCATGGTTATCATTTTTTCCACTATAATTTAGTTTATTTAGTAAAAAACACTTCATTGGTGTCAAAAACACTTAACAACGGTCAAGGTAGCAGTGATGAGAAAATAGGTTGCTGACATAGTCCTTCTGCTACCTAACGATTTAAGAATACACATGTCATGTCGTCAGCATATTCCTTCACAGGGATAGGTAACATCTAAGAGAAAAGGAAAAAATGAAACTAAACACTACGTCTGGTCTGCGTGGCCTATGTAAACTTGAGACCCTAATGAAGTGGAAGAGGTCAAATAACTAGTGTGACGTCAATTGGCTAAGTAGAGCTGACATACTTAGGTTGTGTTGTTGTATCACCTGTATTACCATGGCTGTGTGGCCGCAAAGGTGCAGTAAATAGAGTACATTAATATTTACATTTACATCATACAAATAAGTGAATTTCATAAGTGAAGTATGTAATTTAATTGTGGCATAAAAAAAATTTTGTTGTGGCCGCTCATGGCTTCACCTAGGTCATTCTGAAAATCAGCGCTACAGCGCTGATTTTCAGAATGACCTAGCACTTTCATTAAGCGTGGTACACCACGCTTAATGAAAGTGTGTTCAGCTTATGCTGAGAATAAACCTCGTTTTGATCCTCTACTTGATCTTAAGTTATAGTAATTATTATAATTTTGAAATTTGATGTTGTAGAGTGATTCAAAATAAATATTTTTTCTTTCTTTCTTCTTTCTTTCTAATTTAATAAGTGACGTTCAGTATTTCCGCGAAGTATGATCTTAATTATCTACTACAATCTTTATTATTCCTAGTACGTAAAAATATGATTATCCTTGACATTTACACGTATCGAATAGAATTATAAAACTTATTACGTACCATGAACTTCTCACTTTAATTATTGTCGGATATAACACAGATTGGCTTAATTGTTTATCGCCTCTCGCATCCACAACATTGGTTAAAAATCACATTATATCTAGAATCTTTAGATATTGAATTATTATTGTTACATAACAGTTACATCCAGTGACTTCATTATTATAACGATATAAAATGTAATTAAATTTTATTTAAAAAGTAACAGCTTTTTAAATAAAATTTAATTACATTTGTTACTTTAAGGATAAATTACCTGTGAACATTGAAAATAATTTATTGATTTATATATTAATGACCTTAATACAATTATTGTAATCAACCATGCTGGTAATAGTCATATAATGAGAAACGACGAACATAATATTGTTAGCAATGATACTAAAAGAATATCAATATGTCATCATCATATCCTAATGCAGTCCACCGCTGGAGATAGGTTTCTCCCAAACCACGCCACAACGCACGTTTCTTTGCCAGATTTACTTAGATAAAGATACGTAGACAGAGGAGGAAAAGCAATGCATAGTGTAAAACTCATCTCATTTTGTTCCCTGTTTTGTGATATCCTCTATCACAAAACAGGGAACAAAATGAGAACATAAGAAGTATGACAAGACTAAAAATTCATGTGCTTTAGTTAATTATTTCTGTATTATTAACTTCCTGGTACAGTCCGTGGTAGCGCTACTAAAACTGGCCGTTTTTAAAAGCAATAGATACAAAGTTCATGCTCATAAAATATTAATCACGTCCAATCAACGAGCTAAAAACAAAACTATTGATCGGTCAAGTCCTCCTATTAAACCCCACACAGTCAACCGGTGACATTGACACACCTAATTACAATACATGCGCTATTTAGAACGCGAGTATATAGAAGCATCGGCCACCGTACACATTTAAATGTCAATCCATGTTAGGGTTATCAGATTACAAAATAATTGAGACAGACAGACAAACAAACAGATGGACATAGAAGTGATCCTATAAGGTTACAGAAAGGGTATTTTGGAGGAAACCTAACAAAAATTTTGCAACACTGAGTATAACTAAAATACGGTGTCTAGAAATATGGCTAGTTTGTAGTGTTAATTTTAGGCTTTCGAATGACATGTTTCGCATTACTATAATAGGTAGTGATATTTCTTATCGTTTGACATTATAAAACTAAGTTCTTCCTAATTTGTTAATATTACCGGGACTATAATCACGTTAATAACTTAAAAAGGCACAATACCTTTGCTCCCGACGTTTCGACCGAGTTGCATCGATCGTGGTCACAGGTCGACTCATCACCAGTCGACCCGTGACCACGATCGATGCCTTTTTAAGTTATTAACGTGATTATAGTCCCGGTAATATTAACAAATTATGAGTTCAAATCGCGTAAGTTTAAAATCAATAAGTTCTTCCTGTTTGTTACAAACCACTACTAAGTGGGTTTTAAACGAATGTCACGACGAAAAATACCAACCCTATTCCATCTTTATAAGACGGATAAGTTTTAGATCCCATACCCTTACAACAAATTACATCTAAACGGTGTCATTTTTAAGTTAGACAGTAATAGACAACAGCAAATTTGGTGTAAGACGACCTTGTTATTGTATTCTAATAGCGAGCAAAGATTCTATTGTGTGTTTAAGTTGGATTTAATACGCACATTCAAATATATATGGCCAGTTGCACTCAAAGTTTAGGTGGTATTATTGCAAATACATTGGCATAAACATGGCCTTGAACTTACTACATTTGATTTACAGCACTTTATAAAGTTTCTAGGTGTTGTCCGCGACTTACTACGCGTGGAATTTAGAAAAAACATCCCCGTTTTGTAACATTTTTCACTGATGCTTCGCTCCTATTGGTGGTATCGCAGCGTGGTGTTATATAGCCTTATAGCCTTCCTCGATAAATGTACTACCCAACCCTGAGAGAATTTTTCAAATCGGCCCAGTCGTTCCTTAGATTAGCGCGTTCAAACAAACAAACTCTTCAGCTTTATAATATTAGTATAGATATCCCCGTTTTGCAACATTTTTCACTGATGCTTCGTTCCTATCAGTCACAGCGCGATGTCATATAGCCTAAATCCTTCCTCGATAAATGTAACATCCAGTTTGGCAGAGTTCTGGTTTGAAATTAATCGTAATTTTTGTAGCAACAAATTCCAAAAAACCGAATGTCAACTTTTGTTTACTACAGGGTGCAATAAAAAGAAGTTCAAATTGATTCGTTAAAAGCCAATTAATTTGTTCAAGTACAATTGATCCTGCTACATCGGTGTGCACACACGCAAAGGATGCGGCTCATTAAGACAATTACAAGTAGATGTATTACTATAACTGCGTATGTGAAAAGGGAAACACTAAACACTCTGTAGGCGCCAGATAACTGACAGCCAACTGTTCTCTTATTAATTTTATGACTTTCCGTTTTTAAACCTCATTTATTTATCTAATCTTAATGTAAGACTCTGGCCATACTTCATAATTTGAAAATAGAATTTCTTTTATAACACAATTTCTTCTTCAAAACAAATATACGCGTCTAAACCCGTAAAGTTTCCAGTTTAAAGAGCTTGTTATGACAGTATACATTGCATACATTCTTCGCTAAAAATCATCGTCTTTGTGTACATATTTACTATTTACCATTACAATAAACGTGACCTTGTTGGAAAAAGATATTTTTGAGCAAAATTTTGTTTAGCACTTACGTATGTATGTACTGTCACAAACTAAAAAGGTAATGTCTACATTAAATTTTGATCTTCGCGAATAATGAATAACTACATGTACAATATATTATTTTACCAAATAGTCAACGCAATAAAAAAAAAAACAATAAGGCAAAAGTGAAAGAATAATATCAATGTTGTATGGCATCTTTTATGAATCGATCCAGAAATTTCTACAAACTACTTACCAATACACATATTATCATTGATTTATTGAAGTGGGTTAAAACGTTTTCGCGAACGGCCATATTTTATCAGAGCCGGCTATCAATAAACTCAGTGATGATTATACCGAGGCTGTTTCTGTGCCAATAAATTGATGTAACAGTATGAAATTGATACCCATTCATCATTAACCACTTTGTAAATTGGGGCTAGACGGGCCTACATGCGTTGGAAGAAAGAGTGCACAAAATCGGCATACATTTATTCACGTGGCAACAGAATAAATTGATGCCCAAGTGATATGGATGGCGATTTCATTTGGGCTTATTGGAAAGTATAGTTGGTCTTCTAAATCATTGTGATAGATTTAGTTGACAAACAGTTTTGTTTCAAGCTTAGCGTCTCTTGTAGCTGACGCATTGAAAACGAAAGATATAAATAAATGATTCGATGTCGATTTTATTTGGATGATTTGAGAAGCAAATTGATTTTCTAAATCACGCTGACAGATGGAGAGTTCTTGTTTTGAGCTAATCGTCTTTCACAGTAGATATATTATCAACTAGCTGTTGCCTGCGATTTCGTACTCGTAGAATTTAGAAAACTTTTCCTCAATTTATTATCCCACGGGAATATTGCATTCTTTCATGATAAAAAGTAGCCTATATGTCAATCTGGTACATAAGCTACATGATTGTAAAGTTTCATTAAAATCCATTTAGTAATTTTTGTGTGAAAGAGTAACAAACATCCATACTCACAAACTTTCACATTTTTTATATTTTTAGGATATTAGGATTTAACATAGCGTTAATACGATTTCTATAATGATGAGAACGAATAAAGAAGATGGCGTATCTATAACTACCTGTTGCCCGCGACTCTGTCCGCGTGAAATTTGGAAATGTTTTTTTTTCGCTATAAAAGGTAGCCTATGTCCTTTGTCAGGGTCTAAAGATTATGTGTGCCAAATTTCTTTAAAATCGGTTGAGAGGTTTAAGCGGGAAAGCGTAACAGACAGACAGACAGAGTTACTTTCGCATTTATAATATTAGTAGGGATTTAGCTATTAAAAACATAGAGTACATAAAGTATAAGCAGCCGCAACAAAAGTAACCAGCTTCATTGGCTACGCATAGAAAACTTGATATAAACGTTAAACAATACATACATAAACATGCTTCCGAAACTAATTACAACTCAAAACATCTCATACCTTATACATGCCGTTGTTTTCTATTCGGCACGTCTAAATAGCGGCCGCTATTAATTTTCTAATGGCTTCGTCAGCTGGACATAGACCACGAACCGTCTCGGGTCACGTACAAGTTCCATTCATGTTATTAGTAGGAACGAACACATTATTTTATTATACCTATGCTTGTAAATTATGTGTGAGCCGAATAGAAACTAGCATTTAAACTAAATAAGGAACCCTGATATAGATATTTCTACCAGTTGTGACTTTTACGCTATTAAAACCTGCATACATGTGGCAAAATTAATAGATATCATGGTTTATAAACACTTCACTATTTCAAAATATTCAACTGATTACTCCATTTAAAAATAGTCAAGTTGCAATGATTTTTGTCTAAGCAATGTTGGGAAAAATACATTGAATTAATGCGCGTGGTTTGATCAAAGGAGTACGCGCATAGCCATGGAGAGTCATTGCTGTAATAGAATAATTAATGGGCACTGGAACGCGGTGTTCCGAGGGTCAGTGACTGCCCGATCTCTTCTATACATTTTATTAACCCCCGACGCCAAAGAAAACGTATTATATTATATGTTCCAACGCCACTTATTTTGGTGTCTGGGGCCATGGCTTATTAAATAATTCACAATTAAGTAATAACTTTTAATACTTGAATTTAATAATATTAACCTAGTTTATAGCAATTAGCTGTTGATATTAATCCGTTTTCAAATCGATGTCATGACCGTTATAAATGAACTATGACCTTAGTTACCTTGATACAAATTTAACCGCAAGAATATTGAAAACAGTGGAACCACCTAAAAACCTATAAATATTCTGCAGTTTCTAAACTCCGTCCCACTTACGAAAGCAGCTGAAGGCTCTGCATTCAGTCATTATTATCCATTGAACAGTGGTGAACAATGCTTTTGGTTAGGAGGTCGGACAAGCTCATGTAAATATCCGACACTTAAAATAATCACCGGTCGACCGCTGCTATTGTTTTCAGTGAAAAGATTTCAATGATGCAAGACTTGGCTAACCAAATTTATAAACGGCATTCAAATATTTGCGCAGTTTTGGCAGAAATTTTATGTTTAGTG
This sequence comes from Orgyia antiqua, assembly GCA_916999025.1. Lineage (NCBI taxonomy): Eukaryota > Metazoa > Arthropoda > Insecta > Lepidoptera > Erebidae > Orgyia > Orgyia antiqua. The sequence continues at coordinate 20,781,431 of OU779864.1, forward strand.
CTACGTTCATGAGATTACTGTTTGTTTTAGACACTTAATAAGTTTATTACTTAAGAAAAATTGGTGCACAAAACTTAAGGATTTACTTTAGATTATAAGGTAATACATATTACCGAACTTATTATGGCTGGCCTAAAAATTTTGCCCGTTTTTGTCATAGCAGTCTCCACAACACAAATGTTGAACTCAAAATATTGAACGTCTAAAATAATAACTTTACGATGAAAGAAGTTATAAAGGCGTAGACTCGGACTATGGGAATTGAAATCAAGACATGTCAGATACATCAATTATGAAAACAAAAACATTGATAAGTTAGAAGTAAACAACCTGATTGCTGTTCATATACAATTCTTATAAATGGCAGATGTCAGTCACGCGTTGCTATCTTTAGAGAGCACGATAAATGGTCGCTCAATTTTCAAACTATACTGGATCCCTGTCAGGGTGGGCGACTTACCTTAATGTAATGCAACTCCGCTCGGGGCGCTCCCGACTTGAAATATCACAGCATCTTGCAGTAACCCAGATGAATATATGTATTTCTATATTAGACATAGATACAAGTCAATTTAAATAAAGCACGTCACGTCAATTTTATTTATTGATGTATCAACTATAGAATTTTAAAACTAACCTCTTGTATTAAGCCATACAGTGAAAGACCTGACGAAACAAATAAAACATTTTGATTAGATTTATTAACATAATTATTTTTGCTATCAAGGAAAATATTTTGTGTTGGACACAACAAATGCTAATTCCATTAACCTCCTCGGTTATGGTAAAGATCATTATCATGGCCTCCAACGTGACATCCGTTGTTATTCAACAAAGTTTAGCAAAGAGGTGGTCACCCACGACAAAGACAATATCTTGTTAGCCGATTTTATTGCGAATCACTCCTTAAATGGGAATTTATGGGTACTGCATAAACAACATAATGACTGGGTCTGAAATTGAGGGCATACGAATATTACTGGCAAGGACTTAAAACATTTTCACGTTTACGTCATCGCCAAAATGATGCAATGCTCAGGAATTCGCACTCGATGTAGGGTAAGTAATCATGTTCTTTCAAGGAAATGTAAACCGCAAGTTTATAATATAAACTATGCTAAAAGGATTTGTATACAGAGCTGAAATTCAAAATAAACATTCCTGAAATCGTGAAAATCAACAAAGAAAAGTAGTTGAAAAGGATTTATCTTTATAAAAAGTTTTATAGTAGAAAACTACGGGAGCTAACAGCGGATATATCAAACGTCCGATTGCCTGATAGTAATCTGTGGAGACTGCACTTACGGGAAACAACTCTCACTTCTATTGTGAGAGGGCGACGCCGTAACGGCAATTGCCCTCTGAACTATAAGGCGACCGAATTGTAGCATACAATAGACACACAACTATGGCTAACACTCTCACCAGGAGCACAACAGGAAACGTTCCGCTCTGCATTTGTATATGTGTGGTAAAAGGAGAGAGTTGCTCGGAACTTGGTATCGAATTGCAAGTATCAGTTACAAACGTGAGCGACAACCACGGACGTGTAATATGAATATCAGTAGAAAACACCTCTGTTTCGGTATATTTTATGATAAGTATAGGGGAATAACAGTAAACACCGCTAACCACGCCGTTTCTTGACGGCTAATAACATCAAGGAAGTACTCACTACGACCCAGTTGCGGCTCTGCCCTGCGGTGGAACCGCTACTCTGGCTCAATTTTGCTTCAGCCTGGACCGTTTTTCAAAGATTTTGCAGCCGATATTCGCTTAAAATAAAGGCGTGGTAAGCACAATGTTGGAAACACAAACTACTTTGTTATCTGTCGCGGCGTTATTAGTTGCAGATGAAATCATTAAGCACGCGTACAATGTTGAACAACTCCAGATAATATTACGTTCCAGAGCAAAGTAATGACTTTATTGCACCTTGACATTTGCAATTCCTGTCACAAAAGTGAGCGGGTCCCAGTGAAGTAATGTTTGCGTAAATGTATTGCGTTCAATACTTGTAAAGAGTCACTAAGGACGACACAATGTAGACTGTTCGTGATAAAAGATGGCAGGAATGAAATGGTCCCGGCGTTTGACCGATTGACTATAAAGCAATGTCGACTGTAGTTGTGTTATATCTCGTTCTAGTACATGGAGATTGAATGCGTTCCACATGATGTATGTCCTATACGTTAGAGCTTATTATCATCCAGCCAAGCTATTTATTGGTACACGATAAACGTATTGAGAAGACAATGTATGCGTATAACTCATAATACAATGCGACCGATACAATGTGACCTCGAATATGAAATGCTTTGACTAAATCTATAAATGTTATGATAGAAATACCAAGTTGTGAGTGTAAAAGGCATTAGATGCATGCCGGTGCGATCACGAGAACGCCGCACGAACCTTACACGTGATGAACTACTTAACACTGGATTAGAGTGAATTATATAAACCATCTGTATTATATAGTAGTTAGTTATTAATTTATTACGCAATTTATACGAGTAACTAGCAATCCTAATGAGACTGTAATTACGCATGCGTAAGAGAGGAGCGGACCTATCGACCTAAATAATATCCATTTAATTTGAATCTTTGAAAGTCCAAAGTACTTCTAAATGTGACCAATTTCTATTATTAATAACATCATCAGTCATTACAATATAAACGGGACCAAAAGAACGTAGGATCTACTTTTACTTATAATAAAAGTCGTTATTTCTGTAAGTCCCTATGTGAGCTGAAATCTTTCAAACTACGCAAAGGATTTTAATGCGGTTTTTTCAATGGATGTGGTTCTAGAGGAAGGCGTACGAAGTCACAGGAAAAAGCTATTTTCTTATAAACAAAGCAAGATATGTACTTTTAATGACAACAAATAAATAGAGTAGCGCACTATACTAACAGTTAAAATTAATAGAATTTTCCAGTAATAATAACAAAATTGTTGTTTATATCGGTGTCGATAGCCGAGTACCTAGTTACACGTGACTAATACCAGTGCAATCTGGTTGAGATGTCGGCGTATTAACTTTGTTTTATATTACTAAAATAAACACACGTACGTAAGTATTGAAGATTTCAAACTATTGCCTATTATGTAATAATGTCTAAAAAATTGGTCAAGTGCGAGTCGGACTCGCGCACAAAGGGTTCCGTACCATTATCTATGCAACATAAGGCAACGTTATTAGTATCGAGCAAGAAACGGTAAAAAAATCATGTTTGTTGTATGGGAGCTTCCCTTAAATCTTTATTTTATTTTATTTTTAGTATTTGTTGTTATAGCGGCAATAGAAATACATCATCTGTGAAAATTTCAACTGTCTAGCTATCACCGTTCTTGAGATACAGCCTGGTGACAGACGGACGGACGGACGGACGGACGGACAGCGAAGTCTCAGTAATAGGGTCCCGTTTTTACCCTTTGGGTACGGAACCCTAAAAAGGAACCCAGTCCGCGAAACGAATCCACCTATCAATCATAAGCGACATGAAATGTTAAAGTCTGAGTATATCTAGAACAATTTCATTCTAATTATCTTACTTAATATAACACAGACGTTAAACTATTTAGTACTAATGCAATTTCATACATTTATTTTCATAACAACCGCAATGTATATAATAAACAAAAAACATTAAAGTCATATAATAACATTACTCGAGGAGATTGCTCACAAGATAAAGAGCGCCTAGGCGGAACTGTATAATTATTTGAATATAATTTGGTGGTTTATCGTGCGACAAGGCAGTCGTGACGTCACGTAAGCAAGTCGGTGTACCAAGTAAATGGTGTGATTCATTCGTCAAATCGTGTCTGCGAGGTGCGCGGGCGCATATAGATGAGGGCACGAACGTTTACCCTTTGTGTATCTATCCATAAAGGACTGTTACTTACTCGTGTATTTGTTGATAGTGTTCACGTGTAGTTAGTACCTACTTGATATTTTGCTTTTCGATCAAATGTACTTAAAACTGGCAACATCATGCTTACCTGAAAAAAACAAACAAATATATGTTAATAATAATATCATTAATTTAAAATTACCATAAAAATAACACTAGGGAGGTGTTACTGTTATAGCATTAATGATGAGTCTTATAAAATAACTACAAGGGGTTTCTCCAAAATCTCTCCAAATCCAATCCAAATTATTTTAACTATTCAATTCAAACCAGAAAGATCTAAATGAATTGGGATAGCGGACCTTAAGCTATGTTAATCTTGTCGCTTTTAATAAGTTAAAAGCGACAAGATTAACATAGCTTAAGGTCCGCTATCCCAATTCATTTATTATGTCCCAGAAAAATACACATTATTGTGTCATATAAAACTTGCCTACACAGAGCAATATAGCGCATAGATACAAATCACTTTCAATTCCAGGCCCACAGCAATAGATTATTGCATATTATGAATAAGTAAACGGACAGCATTACTCCAACGATGCAGAAAGATGATGCAATTAATTTCAATTAAATTCTCTATGACATTTACATGCGTCTCTATAATTGTATTAGGTATGAATCGAATCAGTACTCAGTAGCGAGTTATTGGTCACGAAACGGCTCGGTTGTGCAAGAATTGGACGCGAAAAGGCATAAACAGTTCAAGGCAAACTTTTTAATCGAGCATCTATTCAATCAATTCATAATGTTATGTAGCAATCGATTCGGTTTTGTTTCTAAATGTATGTCACGTTTTCATGATTAGATAGGTGACGATGTTAATTGAAAATTATGTTTATTTGTTAAGAAATTTTATAATATGTAGTAGGTTTGGTAACTAATATTCTATAAGTTAACAGCTCAATAGTTCGAAAACTAAATTAATAAGGCATTTGTCTAAATCTTATATATAAAATTCACGTGTCACAGTGTTAGTTACCGTACTCCTCCGAAACGGCTAGACCGATTCTTATGAAATTTTGTATGCACATTCAGTAGGTCTGAGAATCGGCCAACATCTATTTTTCAAACTTTTTTTTTAGTTTGGCAAAACAACTTTTGCTGGGTCAGCTAGTATAGTATACTTATACCAACAATCAAACGTATAAAAATTATTATGCTCAGGAAAAATGCGAATTTCAGAAAAGCAGCAGCCAAGAGCTTGTCTAGAGCTGATGGTGGCAATGATCACTTTTTGTTTGTACAGTACAGATTATTTAAAAAAAACACACACCAAGCAAAACAAACCAAAGATACACTAAAGAAGTGTTTAAGATTTTTCAATGATATAAGATATGGCCTTTTAAAGAGAATATTTTTAATATTCAATAAGTTAAAAATGTTCTAGGCGTAAAGAACAGCTATTACTAGAACTCAAGTAAACTGTCACCATAACAAACAATTTAGAAACTAATCAAGTGTCCTATACAGTACATTGTAAGCACCATACTAGTGGTATCCACATGATCTTATGAAGCAATTCTCGCAATATCTTTGTAAATACATTGGCCTTATTCAACTTAAGAATGTATTTCATTTGCACGTTACATTGCAAGTTTGTTGTCAAAACTTGCTACGAATGATTCACTAGTATAAAGCTCAGCATTAAATGTCTATGAAAACGAGTGTTTGATAATTAATGGCATGGACAAAATCAACATTTTTATTACGATTGGGAAGACTAGTAAATAATAATAAATAATAAATATTCACGGACATTTCACACAACGTCCTCTGGTCCCAAGCTAAGCTTATATGCTTGTGTTATGGGTACCAGAATACGGATATAATACATAAACTACTTTTCTTTTGTAAATACATACTTATAATATATAGTAAACACCCAGACGCAGTACAAACATATTTTGTATGACATTTATGGATATCACACAAATGATCGTCCTGACCGGGAATCGAACCCGAGACCTTGCGATCGGCAGTCCATTACATAAACCACTCCACCACGAAGCCCGTCGCTCGTACTAGTAGAGGTTGAATTAGCAAAAAAAAGTTAACAATTAAGAAAATGCAGGAATGACTTCTCAGCAGGCGAGCCCTAACACGATATCAATCATGTGACCCATTGACGAGACCATAAATGAGTAAGAACTACCAGTAGAAGCTCCTTTGCATCGTCTTACGGATTCCTCAGATGTCACAGTTGATGGAACTGTGACATCTGAAGACAATTCAAACTTATTGTGCTTTAACACTGCGAACTGTTTGTGTAACCACTATGACCATTCAATAGCAAACTAACGAACTGATGACCTCTAAAGCTGAATGTGGCTGAATGAAGAACTCAAATTTCTAAGCTTAGCTTTTTTAAGTTGTTGCATCAAGTATCCTTTGCCTTTCGTGACCTTAACAAGTTAATAACAAAAAAAAATAGTTGATAAAATAAACCGAACCGATATATTTGGAAACTAGTTAGTAAAGTAGCTGAATCTTCGTAAATGAGTCAGATAGTAACATATATTGTTAAGTATTATGAAGCATACTAAATATTGGGTGAATGTGTGACTGACAAGCTGATATTTAGGAATAACAACTGTTAACAATCAGGTTCGCTGCAATCTGCTCGCTTAGCAAGCTTTATTTGCGCTTTGATAACAATAATAAACCAATAACTTAAAGTTAAACCATATCAATACGCAGATATTTACAAAAAGTGCAGGCTATTACTGCGAAGACAGGTTAAGACGATACCTAGGATTCCTCTGTCATTTATCATTAGCTACATTGTAAATAAGTACGGCATAATGATCAAAAAAATATGGTTAACCTGTCGTACTTCCGAGCACATGTAAGACAAGATAATTATTTAAATGTTTCCTACTTACTTTAAAGGTTGTAGCTGACATAGATTCTCATATGCGCACATTCTCAATTATCGAGACACCACAACAAATGTCAACAAAATTCTCACATCGTGTCATTGGAACGTGGTAACTGTTATTACGCCAGCATCGTGATAAAGATGTTGTAAACGATTCGTGCAACCGATGACAAAAATAACAATATTGTATCTGAAACCAAAACTGATCGTATAGCAACTCCGTGTAAGCGAATCATGTGAAGAGAATGCAGTAAAGGCAACAAAAGGCCAGTTGCATAACGCGGGAAAACTTAGATCACGACGCGACCGCCTCTCGGCGATTATCGAAGGAGGAATAGCTAATAAAGATAGCAGACATGGTTGGTAAACACACAATTAACTCCTCAGCTGGTACTTATAATTTAACTGACTCTCAGGCGAAAGCTAAGTACGCTGTTGAAGCCCGTGTGCACACTTGCGGTGCCTTCGGCGCACCAATAACTCCACGCTGCAGCCAGGTCGTTAATTAAAAAATGTTCTATCATTAATCAGGCGCCTGGCCGTTCGAATCGCGATCGGCAGCACCTATTTATTACGTTTCAGATAAGGGCTAGTTCTTGTAGATTAATGTAGATCAAGGCATAGATATTCAATGATTTTATTAGAAACAAACGAGGACTACTCCAGATGTTTATTCACCCGAATACACTTATAACTAACAAACATTGAAAACGCAGAAGAAATAAGGCAATTTACGATTTTACCAAAGAAATATGTAAATACAGAATTTAGAGAGTATAGTATTAATTCAGAACAAACATGTATTGTTTGTGGTTTTAAGATGAAAAAGACTTACTTACGCTGTACGCAACGTCCTTTTGTAAGAACCAGCTTTGGTCCTCTGAATGCCAATTTTAAAGTAATATTCACTAATTCATTTTGCCATAATAATGTTGTGTATTATATCAGAATCGGTTACCGGCTGCAGGTGGTCGCGATAACGCCCGCGCAGTACACGCTCTTCTCAGCGGGCGCATTGTGTCTAGTACTACCCTGATAAGATAATTACAGCACACTAGCTCTAATTTATAATTTTTGCTATCACTTTACCTTAATTGGGACAGATCAACAGTATTACATTATAGTCTGCGAATATTATCTCATGAACATTTTTTCAAAGAAACTTCACCAAGAAAGAACGTGTTTTATCAACAATTCCTTGTTATGTCGGCCAGGATCTGTCGAGAACATCAACACAGCCCATATGATATCTCATTAATTAATAATTACTTATTCCACAACACAAGTCGATCTTTGGGAACTCATTAGAGGTCCTAAACATAAACAGAAATTTTCACGATTGAGGCATCAATTTCCAAAGACTCGGGAATTCTTACCAAATAACGTATACGTTCCGGTATACGAAGTATCTCCTCTTTCCTTCCGATTCGTTTTAGGAATCCAGCTATGCTTCTTCAAACATTTAGGTCTTACATGGACAAGATACCTATGAAATTGCACAATAATAGTGCAGACACGATGTGCATTATAAAAGTGAAAATGAACTGTTAGTATGACGTGATTGTCGCATCCGGCGATGGCAAGGTTTGCTAGCACCAAATGGGACACTTCGCTTTCGAGGAAGAGCTTGGCGAAATGACAGACGACTGATGCACGGATAGAATATAAACAATAGATTTAACTGAAACACGTACGTACAAAGCCGTGTTAGTCATATGCAGTCCTCCATTTTCATTTCTGAACACGAATGCTCTATTTATGACTAGATCCACTACTAACTGACTGTGCTGCAATTTTTATATGTTACATTAAAAGTACTTTGTAAAGTTGCTAAGAATGTTTTCAGAATCGAATTAAGCACTATTATAAGATTACAAATCAAAAGTTTAAGTTAAGTTATTTAAGTTTATAAAAACTACAACAGGAAGATGCCAATTTATTTAAAAATATGTTTTGTGTTAGCACTTAATTAACGGTAATAACTACATATCTTCTTATGTAAAAATAATATTATGATTCAGTATTTGCTGAAAAAGAAGTTTAAAAGACTGAATTAAATCAGAGTTTATCAGAAAAGAGAAATTGGTACAAAAATTATAGCTAAGTCTCTCATATCTAGTAACACTGAACCTGAACTTACCGAATGTGACCGTAAGAAACCTCTATTTATGTAATGTTACGTTATGTTTCAGGAGATATTCGTTACGTCGCGCACTGTTGGCTAGTGTTAACGACCTGTTCCAACAAAGCTCACATCACCCGCTTGATGGAATTCATCTCAAAGTACGCTATACACCCGCCGCGCCGTTACAATGACCCCCTCACAATTACACGCCGATTCGGTTGCATAACCTCGTATTACGCATCAAAACAAAATAATCGAAAAACGGTAAAAAAATTCAATCACAAGATCAACGGTACTATCTGCTAGTGGAAACAATCTAAAGCGTTTTGCATTTGTCGCACGACTATCCCATCAATCAAGGCTTTGGTCTCCTCGATGACTCATTGTTGTCAACGACAGTTTTGTGCTCCATTCAGCAAGCGCTGTTTAAGTGACTACAAACTGGAACTAATAACTATTCAAAGATTGAGATCTATTTCATGAATGTACGTTGAGAAAGTAGGTGGACGTTAACATCCCACGCTTACTCGCTCCCGAACTAGGTCACTGCCAATTTGCGAATTGGGTATCATTGTACTCGCATTACGAAACGAGTTGCAAGCTACTCGCGCGCTAAAGTTGACGCTGTCCGGAGCCGGGGTCAGCCATCAACACGACATTGTTATCTGAACTTGGGCTCGGTGACCCTCAACCGTGACATGCACCCATGTCTTATAGAATTGACAGTGAAACAAGCAACTACATTGTTGAATAAAAGATTTAATTGGTTTTGGATCACGCGAGAATAATCTATTTATACATCAGTATTAATAGTGTGAATAAGAAAATTTTAAATTGGACACATGCATTGATCATTATAGAATAAGCACTAAGTATGTGCGATCACCTTTTGGTGTGTTAAATTTATGCATTTCCGTTACGCAATTTAGTTTAATGACAAAGTTACCATAGGACGTACAGGAGCCTTGTCTTTAAAGTAGCTATATTCATCCCATTGATTGTAGTGAAATCACCGCTCAAATACAGTACAAAACTGTGTGAAGACAAACAAACTCCGTGTAGTTTGCATAATGATAGCTTAGTAGATTATCCAGTGTTCGAGATGAGGCGTCGAAGAAGCTATCGAATGGTAAATAACTTCATCGCGTCGTATAAAAGATTATTACCCTTGTACAGAGGAAGCGTGCTTGTATCAGATATGGAGCCCTCGTCGGCGAGATAGTCGCGGTCGTAAGATGGGCGATTACACGCGATCACACCAACACATACTGCGTCATGTTTAAACTGAACGAACCGCGATGGGAACTCCAAACAACGATAGAATATTCACTCATAAATATATCTTCTATGCCCACATGAACCTTGTTTCCGTTTAAACATAAACTGGCTGTAATTTTACTTGGAAAGTGGTGAGGAAATTATAATTACATTGGGCTATTTTTTTGCTATCGGGCTTAGCAAAATTATAATTGGTAGGGGTTTTATCACTTGAAAAATAGTAGGAAGAATTAATTTGGGTATAATCTGGGACATTAACTATTTCTTATAAAACCTCGTTTAAATGCAGCGTAATATCATGATTTGCAACTTGTTGCGACATTGTCATTAATTAATGATTAATGCTTAACTTAAACGACATTAAAATAGCCCGGAACTGTCTGTTCAAGGGCGCACTACAACAATATTGTACGCACAACTCCAAATTAAAAAGCTAAGGCCTTTATATCTGAGATATAAGAACCATAATCCAGTTCTGTCAGAAAACAAGTCTCGAAAAGTATAGTGCGTGCATTGAACTTAAAAGGTTATGACAGGGGTATTACGGTAATTACATTAATTTGTAAACACAAAAAAAACGGCCGTCGATTCGTCGTAACTTAACTGAGCGAAAAATTAAATAACTGAGTATGCGGGGAACGAGACTCGGCGAATATCCATTAAATCACTTAGAATGTGGATTGCGCACCAATTAACGCATTGTGCGCCTGTTCGTGAGAACATTATCAATTTTCCGCAGAAATTTATAATTGAGCAATATTTTTACGGCAACGTATTAATTCGCATCTATTCCCGAGACCGTATTTATAAATGGGAAGACATTTACTAGACTGCAGGCCACGATTGGATAGTCGGCAGCAGCGAAGTATTATTGCAAAAAAAACATTGGAATTGAGTAGAGGCGACTGGCTCGGGATCGCGCTCCTAACGGCAGGCTTTGCATATCGCTTGCATGAATCTTCCCGGTGATGAGAGCTTTAGGAATGTCTCGGCAAATAGCGAAGCCGGCCGTTGACTGATTACCCAAACAAAACACCGCCCGCAGCGGCCCGCATATGGCTACATCTATTGTACAAAAACAAAAAGAATTTATTGATGAATCAGCGGACGACGCCATTTGTGTAAGGTCACGGTTTTACACCTCATTGGCCAAGGATGCCCATGATGCGTAAATCAAATCGTTTAACGAGGAAATCGACATGATTCGTCGCCACAGCGAGCTAGCTTTAATTAACCATCTCCTTAAATGGGCAACCTTCAACGGTGACAGAGGCAAGATTAATTCGCAAATGTGCATTACAATAAGACATTCTTTGGTCACTTCTGAATTAAATACTCATTGCAACAATATATTTTATACAGTGACATGAAAATAACACGTTGAAACCAATTTAAACGTCTTTTAGACAATATTTGCAGTCTGTCTCTTTTGACTTATTTCTGTTTTTATAGAGAAATGTTTCAAGCTGGTCATTCTCGTTAAGGAAATCATTCAAGGATCCAGAATGTTATTCGATTGATGTTTGAATGGGTACAAGGGTAAGAAAGTGTCTCGCTTACTACATAAGCTCAGTAATTGGACCCCACATCAGCATACCAAAAATGGTATTTGCGTGACCATCCCAGATACCATCGAAGATATCTGACGTATCTGTAGTGATTTACTGTGGTCGTTAACATACATAGAACAGGTGTAGTAGGTGATAATTGCGTCCTAACTGTGTAACAGTGTAAACGATTGGCGCGTTTAGATAAAGACGAAGCCATTTGCGTGTGCTCAAGCTCCTTGCTTTATCAGTATCAGTGTGTGCCTTTTGTGGAGGGGAACGGTGAATATGGCGTAACTGTGTGTTTTTCCGATAATTATTAGAGCGTATCTATGTTGATTTAAGAAATATTTTCTCGTTCGTAGTGTTTTATAACTGATAACACCTGAAACAAACAAGTCGATCTCAGGTAAATAATTTAAGCCATTATAATACAGCGGATAATTTCTACATATTCCACTTTATACCTAAAATACCAGACTTCCTAAAACAAACAATTATATAAAATACTGCTAAATGTTTCAATGACAAGGTTACAATACCGAGAAACAAATCGTCATTATACAATTAAGGAGTTCTTTATTTGCGAGCTAAATATGCAATGCTTTGCAACTATTAATTTATTCACAGTCTAAATGTGATAATTAAATAATATGTATAATTAAAATAAAATTGTTGCGTAATAGATAAATAATATAAATATAATTACCATTTCAACTAGATAAATGTATTAGACATCATAGTCTGAACTGTTTTAAAACATAGGTACCAGTTACATAAGTACAGACAACATCTAACCTACTACAAAAGTGGCTTTCACAGGGCCCCGGGGAGGAAATGGGTTGGTGACACTTGTATTTTTAATCCAACAACACCACACGGACGGTAAAAAAAAACTCTGGGATCCACAAATTAATATACCAGCTAGACAGAAAACTGAAAATAGAATAAAGTAATTTATTAATTTTTGCAATTGACATGCATTTACTTAATAAATTAAATTGTAGTGGAAAAAGTGATCACCGCAAGTGGGACTTGAACCCACGACCTCGGAATACCGTTCCGTGAAAATAGAATATTTTAAAACTTTCAACGACCTTCGTGAAGTTTTCGTGTCATGATATAATAAACACATGTAAGTCTCATAACAATCCCGTTGGAAAGTCCCAGGGCGCCTGGGACGACGGAAGCAAGTCTTCCGGCACGCGTTCGCACGCCGTCGTGCATATTCAATAGGGTTAATTAATGCTCCCCAGAAAGGACTTGACTCTACCTAGCATTAGAAGAAAACATACTTCTATACTAATATTATAAAGCTGAAGAGTTTGTTTGTTTGAACGCGCTAATCTCAGGAACGAGTAACGACTGGTCCGAATTTAAAAATTCTTTCTGTATTGGATAGTCACATTTATCGAGGAAGGTTAAAGGCTATATAACATCATGCCACGACCAATAGGAGCGAAGCAATAGTGAAAATTATTACAAAAACGGGGATTTTTTAGGGTTCCGTACCCAAAGGGTAAAAACGGGACCCTAGTACTGAGACTTCGCTTCGCTGTCCGTCCGTCCGTCCGTCTGTCACCAGGCTGTATCTCAAGAACGGTGATAGCTAGATAGTTGAAATTTTCACAGATGATGTATTTCTATTGCCACTATAACAACAAATACTAAAAATAAAATAAAATAAAATAAATATTTAAGGGGGGCTCCCATACAAAAAACATGATTTCTTTACCGTTTCTTGCTCGATACTAATAACGTTGCCTCATGTTGCATAGATAATGGTACGGAACCATTCGTGCGCGAGTCCGACTCGCACTTGACCAATTTTTTTTCTAAACTTAACGCGTACGATGTCGCAGAAAATAGCTAGTCATATATATTTTGTCATTATGAAAGACGGTCAATCCATACAAAGGTGATTTACATTGCTTTTGATTTTCATAGAGATAAATTTTCTCCTCTCTCTCTCGCTCTCCAGCCCATTAACATCCCACTGTTGGCCACAGACATCCACTTTGAGAGGGAAAATTTTCTAAATTCCACGCGAATAATGTCGCAACAGCCAGTGTATTTTAAAATTACAATCTTACATAATACTTGACAGGAGTGACAAACAACCTCGTCGTTTTAACACGCTTTTATAAGTTTGGTATGTATCTATCAATGTATTAATCTGTGTAACGGAATCTTTGAAAGCGATTTTCAGCCACTTGCAGTAGACGGATTGATCTGAAATTTTGCGCACCTAACAAGGACCGATGACAATGCAATAATTTAAAAGAATAATCCCAATTCCTTGATCAGAATTACTAGAATAGCATGTTGAAGTATCACTATGACCACACTTGTATTTTTAATTATACACGTAATAGTTTAATTGTATATGAGTAGACTCACCAAGATTATTGTGTTTCTACGTATGCCTTTCATATACAATCAGATAATTTCACATAAAAACGCTTTGTTTATAGAATCAGGTAAAAATATCATAATTTTTTTTTCCCCTTGTGGCAACCCACTGGCTTAGCGGAATATTGCCAGGCTCATGTAATGGCTTCTCATGTGATTTAATGAAAGTTATAAAAATTACCAAATAATTTTTTTTTGTACAAACATATAACACCTGAAAAAAAAAAAGAAACAACACTACCTCAACGAATATACACTACTATTTAACTAACTAACATAATTACACTAACTACAAACTACCAAACACTAGATTATGAAACACTTATTATGAATATTAGATTTTTATGTTATTGATCTCTATAAATTTAATGAAAGTATGAATGATGTCAGGATCTGGAAACAATGAAAGAAGAAAACGAACGTTAACAGGTTGTTGTTTAGTTGTGTTTACTACGATTGTGACAACAGAAACTTATGTCTCTGACAACATAAACTGTCAACGTTTTGTAAGTAGGTAGCATAGAATTGAGTATTGATGACAATGCAATCATTTAAAAAATATTCAGGATATTTAAGCGTGTTTTTTAGTTTTTAAACTAAGTAGATTATTCTTTGTAAATTTTTTTCTTTCTCGCTATATCTAATATATAAAATTCACGTGTCACAGTGTTAGTTACCGTACTCCTCCGAAACGGCTTGACCGATTCTTCTCAAATTTTGCATACATATTCAGTAGGTCTGAGAATCGGCCAACATCTATTTTTCAAACCTTTTTGGTTTTTTTTTTTTGTATGGCAAAACAACGTTTGCCGGGTCAGCTAGTTAATATATAGTAATAAGCCGTTAATTGACGCCCTCAAACGTTAATCTACGTAATAGTTACAAGTATGTCTGAACAAAAATACAGTGGCGTTATTTACGTAACAATATTAGTAGTATACAACAAAACGTATGCAAGCAGATGTGTTCTTAGATAGAAGTTTTGCATTATACATGATGGCTGGCCTGGTAGTGTGAGCACGCTACATAGTTTTATAAACACTACTGTTTAGTTTAGTACCGTATCTAATACATAAACAACTTGTTATTTCTAGTCACATTCTTTCAAAAGGGTTTGACCAATTTTAATGAAAGTCTTTGTGTACCTAATGCTTTTTTTGCTTTAATTACAATCGTAGGGTAAATCTTGGAATAACACAAAGAAATATAAATTTTTATACAATATCAAATACTAGTGTCCGACCGAAAGTTCGGTTTCGGCTAAAAATCAAGTTTCGGCGGCAGTTTGTGCAAACTTGTGTCGCAGTTCACGCACTCCCATGCTTGCCTTACTTCATTTCCCGCGGCAACGCTTTCACGGCCCTGTTCGGGAATTATGAGAATATAATTCTAAAAAATAATAAAAAAACATTTTTTTAAAATTACATTAAATAAATGATTCCAACAAGCTTAATATACTGTGTCTCCATTTCATGCCCTAATTAATGCAAAATAATAGGTAAATTGCACGAAATTTCTGTACTTTAAGAAATTTTATACTTGACCACATGAGTTTCGGTTTCGTCCGAAACTGAAGCCACGGCCGAACATTCCGACAACAACCGAAACTGGTTTTCCGGCCGAAACCGAAACCGAATGTTCGGTCGTGGCTTCAGCTTCGGTTTCGGCCGGAAAACCAGTTTCGGTCGGACACTATCAAATACTCATATCATCATTCTCCTGCCCTTATCCTGCTATTTTGGCCTACTAGTAGCCAACATGATAATATTGTACTCAACCCTTCGTGTACATGTACAACTCGTACTTGACAAGTTTTTAAGTTTCGTACAATTTAGACCGTGGTCGTAGCATAACATAATACAATTGCGAAATTAAATAGTATAATATTAAGACACCTCAATTCAATATACAATTTACGTATATTATACATATTCAAACAAACATGAATAGTTATGAAGAATAATATTTAAATATACAAAAACAAATATAGCAACTATCTTACAACATGTTATAGTCATTAGAATACATTATTCTTTTGCCCGTGAAGCAATCACATTCAAATAACCTTCACAATTTCATACTTCTCTCTCCGTTAACGTCTCACTGTTGGGCACGGGCCTCTTCCACTTTGGGAGGGGCTATGGTCTACTGTGCCGCGCTGACCAGGCGTGTTGGCACAGGGTTTACTTTCGAGTTTCCGTCTCTCACAGTAAACGTAAACTGCTTATATTGTCCCTTAGCTGGCTTGGGTCCAGGACCCTGGGGAAGAAATGGTGTGGTGACAGTTGCATTCTTAATTCGTCACTACACAGGCTATTTCTTACTTGGCTACTGTGCTTGGCTATAAAAAAAAGGAAACCATTTACCAAAATAGAGACAAACATTGAAAGTACATAAATAAACAGACATTAACTTGGGACTAGACAACGTTAAAACATTTGTGAATTTCTGCTCGTACTATGATATTCTTACCTATATAGACTTGTCTTTCTGCCACCGGGGCTTATAAGTCCTAAAATCGTCAAGACTAAATTCTAAAACAAGAATAAAATGTTTAATTTAGAATATTGGGGATTTTCTATTCTTAAGTGGAAGTCCAAATTCTTGATTGTTTTAGAGATGCCATCAAAAATAAAAGAAAGGCAAAGGCGTTCTCACGTTTTGAGCCCTGCGCAGGCGCGCGCCCTCAGTTCTGCACCAGCGCTCAGACACGCTCCCTGCTCGCCCTAATAGTTCTGATCCATCACCCCACTTCTAAAAACCATTGCCCTTGCTCCTTCACGGTGGTTAACTCGAACTTGAGGCTAACATCTGACAAAGGTCACTTACATTTGACATAGAAATGGAAGTATCTAAACAGCACCTGGTGTATTTTATCAGACGAAAACTTTAAATTAACTGAATTTAAATGTTGTTAAACCCTGTAAAAATAATGGATATATCGGACGATATGAGACAAACGTTCTGGGCGTAATAAAGTACATATTTATACAAATTGGTTTTCATAAAAAATAATTTGAAAACTGGTGCCAATATTTTAGACAGATATGCGTATGCGCGACTAAAGCATAAGCATAGATAAAAGTAAATTTTATTGTGCATTCGATCAAAGTTTATATATCAAAAATTTCTTGCAGAAAATAATAACTAGCGAAAACATATTTTGGCAAATGAAAAAGGAAAGTATTGTGCAGCAGGTGCTCCAAGAGGTGAGCCCTTCGCTTCACGGACGAGGCAATGGAATGCGACTATTATTAGAGGACGTCGGCGCCGGCGCACGCCACCGACCTCATGATACAGGACGCTACCTTCTAATAACTACACAGGAACAATAACCCATTCACAATTTTAGCCATTAAACATCTTTTTATGTATGCTGTTTACAATTACATATAAACAGCCTTTTCATTAGCTTTGCGACGGATTTGAGAAAAACATATCTTATAAGTTTTAAAAATCTGATCTGAAATTCAATTACAACCCATTTTATTCTTTCCATTCAAAATTTACGATGCTAAGAAACACATAAGATTTAACACAACTCGCTTCTTTTTGGGTAGAGGCAAAAATCGAATTTCACAACACAGTCAAGATCCTTACTCATTATAAAACAAAGTCTTTATTTTTGTGTGTATGTGCCTATGTGAGCTTATATCCATGGAGTTTCTTGTCTGTTCTTCCCCATAGGATTCCCTTTTGTAACAGACAGAGCATGTATATCTTGCCTACTTAAAATAAAAATCTTTGACTTTGACTATTTCTTCAAAACTATGCAACGGATTTTGATACGGTTTCTTTTAAACGATAGAGTGGTTCAAGAGGATTTTTTTGATAATTTGTAAATGTTTGGTTTCCAAATACCACTCGTACAAAGTTGCAGGCAACGGCTAGTATAAGCTGTAATCTAGATGATAACATGCCAAGTTCTATATAAATTTAACAAATAACAACATACTATATACAAAACACTTATGTATATAAACCAGAGGATTTAAATTCAAATCTTCCGCAGCGCTTCAATTCAAACAGCACCATCCTGTATACAAAAGACTATTGGAGTGTACGTTATCGGTGGATGCTGTGGGCATCTCTCGGTGCGCCGGCGCCATTGTTACCGGCCTGCCCCCACGACCACGCTAATGTTTAGCAATAATACCTGATACTTGCACTCAGATATAATAACAATAAAATACCAGATATTGCCAATGGTATACCGAGGAATTATGTTTTAATTCTATTTCTATAGATCCTTGATATATTTCTCTTTCATTGTATAAGGTTGGCAAAACAGTGGATTTATTTGTTACTGTTTATATATTTTGTAAATATTTCAGTTTTACGTCCATCGGGAAAAGAAAGAATCTATAAAAACGGTAATAACGAAAAGGTAGCAAAGATAAAATATGAATTACCCTGTAGGAAGAAAGGAAAGCTTTAACGAAAACGTCAGATCAAGTCAAATTGATGGTGTGAATGATGAATGATTATGGACAAAAACGAGATCAATCGAAAGATGCCTTCAGTCAGGGTATAAATAAATAGGATAAGGGAAAACATACTACATAAAAATTAAAATGACCATTGTCTCTCGGATACGTAAGACACTAAAGAAGACGAAATAATGATGGAAAACGTCTACCTTTTACCTTCAGAACCAATTTACAACGGCAGATTGATAGACTATAACTGGTAGACAAAGTTCATACAACAGTTCCAAGTAGCACTTAACCATATTCTCGGGAGTCGATCGTTTGTTCACACCTCCGATCAAGTTACGAGTGTTTATAGTCGTTTGATTGCCCATAAAACGACCTAGAACGTCTAAAGAAGGTCATTCATGATACTTGAAAATATCTTACTTTATAGTAATACATTAATAATCTACTTAGTTCAAAAACTAAAAAACACGATTAAAAATCCTGAATATTTTTTAAAATTATTGCATTGTCATCGGTCCTTGATATATGTGCAAAATTTCAGATCAATCCGACTACTGCAAGTGGGTGAAAATCACTTTCAAAGATTCCGTTACATAGATTAATACATTGATAGATTGATAGATACATACCAAACTTATATAAGCGTGTTAAAATCGACAAATTTGTTGCAATATTTAGTTCTTTTTAAGTTTTTTTCGCATAGAATAATTACTTATTATTCAGCTGATTTGAAAATGCCGTAGGATTATTTGAGTCACATGAGATACTTGCAAATGCCAGAGAAGGTACAGTCATGTCATGTCATGATGACGCGACATCAGTTTTGCAATTTCAATTTCTGTGGTTAGTATACAGTTTAAGCTAAGCCTCTAAGCAAAAGAATAAATAATGTAAATAATGATTCATATACTTAAAACAACAAGTCTGTATTATGGGTAGATATTATGGTAATTAAAAAATTCATTAACAGTTTTCATTCATCGATTTATTGCAACGTTAGTAGTTTAAAAAAAAGACTAAAAGTCCAACTAATCATGGACCAGTCCGGTATTCTCTTTTGATATTTTGACATAGTTATGGAGTGAATCAACAAACTGAAGTTCCCAAAGCCAAAAAATGCCTTTGACTTTCCACCCAACACGGAAACACAAACACAAAATTATACACAAGAATTTTGACGAGCATCACGGATGGAGTGCCGACGCGATTTAAACGGATTGCGTGCTGTGAACAGGGCTCTTAAGTATCTCAAGTCTTACGTGTAGGCGAATAAATCTGGGGAACTGGTCGTTAAGGGGCAATTGTGCATCCGAAACGGCGTCCGTCGACAATTTGTCGACCGACAGACGCAAGTAGGAAATGACTGAAACGTCTGTTTTTATTAGGGTTGGGATTGAGCAAAACTGCCATTAGCTGATAATAACGATTTATAACATTAAATTCCTTTCGAAGTCTTGAAATTTAAGAAAATCTAAAGAGTTGTACGTACACTGTATTCATAAATGAGAAACTCAGAATGGTATTCCAGTTAACAAAAGCGTAGAGTCTCAGGACAGTGCAAACTGTGAACACGAATTACTATCAAACACTAGAAAAATCTTCATTGTGCTTAATGCTACGTAAACTCAGATGAACCTTTAATAATAAACTATCTAGTAATACTGGATAGTAATACGTTAGCAAAAAATTATTACATAAAGTAATTTATTGATTTCGCAATTGACATGCTATGCTTTACTTAACAAATCAAATTATGGTGGAAAAAACTGTCCCGCTTGCGGCAGTAAATTTTTTCCACCATAATTTGATTTTGTTAAATTATTACTATGTTTTTTTGTTAAATTATTACATTTTATTTCTAAACCTGGTTTCTGAAATACTTTTATGTCAGAGTAATTTTATGCCCCAAACAAGCTAAAAGTGTCATCCCTGGCCACCATAACTATTATAATAATTAGTTACTGTACATATGGACATAAGAGACCTACTTTACAAGCAGAACTAACAGCCATTAACATTAGAATTTAACTAAAGTAGATGCGAGAGTAATTTATTTTATTATTTACACCGACCCTAGCAATAACAGTGGCCATTTTAACTGCACTTGTTGACAGTTCGGGTGTTGGCACTGTATAAAACCGTGTAACATGTTACATAATATGTTAAAACGTGTTACTGTAACATGTAATTCATGTGCTACGAAGCAACATCGTTATCATGAATTATCGTGAATCTATAGTGGCATTATTTCATGTCAAGCGCCAAGGAAAAAATATGCGTAATGATGAGTAAGTGGATTACACTAGTTCATAATAAACGATGTAAGAACATTAGATGACGGGCTTCGTGGCGTAGTGGTTCATGTACTGGACTGCCGTTCACAAGGTCGCGGGTTCGATTCCCGCTTGGGACAATCATTTGTGTGATATTCATAAATGTCATACAAATGTTTGTACTGCGTCTGGGTGTTTTCTATGTATTATAAGTAGGTATTTACAAAAGAAAAATAGTTTATGTATTATATCCGTATTCTGGTACCCATAACTCAAGCATAATAAGCTTAGCTTGGGACCAGAGGACGTTGTGTGACATGTCCATGAATATTTATTTATTTATTAGATACTGACTAAATGGGATTTGACTTACAAAATAGGCCAGTTATTTCAAACAATATTAGAGCAAAAAGGTCGTAAGGCAAATAAATACTTTGGTAGAAGATTGCAGCAGTATATCATTCAGACCGAAATTAAGGTTATTAAGGTAAGAAATATCAGATTTGTGTATGGGCCTTAAGACTTTAATTTTGGGCTGACTTAAGAGGATAATAAATAATAATAATAATAAAGCTTTATTAGTACCACATTAATAAATTTTTGATCACAAAATTATAAATTACATAATAGTACAATATAGATACATTTAAAACAATTGATTTGGATTAATAAATTAAAGTACTATATTCAAAAACAAAATAGATTAATATTAACAATTCAAAATAAGTCAATAATAAAAAGAATATTAATAGCGAATTCATGCAAATAAATTTATATATGTATTTCTAATTAATTAATTTTCTTTTAATGTGGACCCCCTCAGGGTAAAAGCCTCCTCCAAAGAATTCCATTTATCCCTATCCTTAGCTATTGTCATCCAATCACTTCCTGCCTTGGCCACAATCTCGTCCTGCCATCGGGCGCGGGGGCGACCTCTCTTCCTCACGCCATGCGGTCCTTTCCATTTCGTGGTATTGATTGTCCAACGGTTATCCTTGTATCTAGCAACATGACCTGCCCACCTCCACTTTTGACTTTGAGCGAAATATAGAGCATCACATACTTTGGTTAATTTTCGAATTTCTGTGCTTCTTACTCTATCTTTTAATTTTATATTTAAACAGCTCCTTTCCATTGCCCTCTGAGTTGTTTGGATTGTATGTCTTGCTTTATGATCGTAGGTCCAAGATTGGCAGCTGTAGGTGAGACAGGGTAAAATTATCGTGTCTAAAATTATTTTTTTCAATTTAATTGGAAGTTTAGATTTAAAAATCTCCTTTTGAGCCCAGTACTTTTTCCATGAGATAGCTACTCTCCTATTTATTTCTTCTATATTTCGGTCCTTCTTAAATGAAATTTGTTTTCCCAGATAAATGTAGCTCTCTACGTACTCTAGTGGCATGTGGTTAACCAGAACTGGCGTCAACACGCTATTAGTCATGACTTTAGTTTTTTCTAAGTTCATTTCCAGTCCTACGCGAGCACTAGCAGTTTGAAGTTCACTGATCATAGTGTTGAGCATACGTGGACTTTCAGAGAACAAGACGATGTCGTCCGCAAAACGCAGATGGCTTAAGTATCTACCATTCACATTTATTCCTTGTTTTAACCATGGTAAGTCTTCTATTACGTTTTGTAGGACCGCTATAAATAATTTTGGCGAGATTGGGTCGCCTTGTCGGACTCCTCGGTTAATGCTGATCCTCGTGCCCACTCTGTCCAGCCTGACTCTACTAGTGCAATTATTATATATATTTTTTATTATGTTTATATATTTTACGTTTATGTTTTGTTTATATAATGCTTCCCAGATACTGCTATGATAAATTGAGTCGAAAGCTTTCATATAATCAATAAAGGCTACGTAGAGTGGTTTTTTATATTCAACGTGCTTTTCGATAACTTGCTCTACTGTATGAATATGATCTGTAGTGCTAAATCCACTTCGGAATCCCGCTTGCTCCATAGGTTGGTATGAATCTATTTGTGAAGAAATTCTGTGTAGCAAACAAGATGCGAAAAGTTTATATAGGCAGGACATGAGACTTATCGGACGATAATTTGCTATATCTTTAGGATCGCCTTTTTTATATAGCAAAATAATTTCAGATTCTGTCCATTGTTGCGGCACAGTCTCTTCTTCTAGTATTTTATTGAATAATATTGTAAGGGGTGATACCAAAAGTGTTCTGCCGTGTTTGATGCATTCGTTGTTAAAACCGTCCGGTCCTGGGCTCTTGTCTGGTTTTAATTTATCTATTTGTTTTATGATTTCGGCTTCACTAAAAACTTGTACAATCAATGTATTCTTTGGTTGATCCTGTTCCATTTTATTTAATTTGTCTGGTTTAAAACTATAAAGACTTGTATAGAATTCACTAGCTATCTTTATAATATCAGTTCGTGATTTGCAAATTGTAGATCCCCGCTGAAGGTGCTGGATCCATTTTTTTGACCTGTCTAGTTCTTTATACGCCTTTTTAGCTGATCTCGTGTTTTCTATACATTTTTCTAGTATGTGTAATCTGTGATTTTCATAGCACTTTCTAATTTCTTTATTAGTTATTTTGTATAAATTTTTCAGATCGTCTTTATCCTTTTTAGTAAGATTATTTTTACTTTGTAGTTTGCTTCTTTTTTCCATTAATTGAAATGCATTTTCCGAAAGAATTGTTCTTTTTGTTGATCTTTTATTGTTTCTCAGGCTCGTTAGAATAGAATTTTCTATCTTGTTGTAGTAATCCTTGACTGAATATATTTCGTAGTTTTTTATTAATTCAGGTACAAATTCATTTAGGTTTTTTAGGTATAAGTCTATCTCTTCTACGGTCTTTAGTGAGTTTCTGGAGCTGGTGAAGTTTCTTCTACTCTTTTTATTCGTATATAGGCAAAGGCTCGCTCTCAAAAGTCTATGATCTGTGCCAAAGGAGAAACTTAAGAGGATACTGTACTTCTAATTTAGGTATTTTCCTTAGGTATTGCTATCCCTATTCCCGAGCACCGTGCTGAAAGGGACAAATATAGCTGAAACAGATTTTACCTACAAATTCTTTGAAAAAAAAGACGTTTCGTACTCCCCTTTTTTCTTTGCGAAAGTTAAACTGATTTTAATTGTTTTTACGCTATATTATAGATGAAGAGTAGGTCTATGCTTGTATCACTTTTTTTTTTGGTAAAACGTTACCAAATATGTGTGATAGACGCTGCAACTTTACCTAAAGAAAACCGAAAAAAAAACGGGATTTTCGGATGGTCATATTTCTTTTAGTTATTATGTATTGAAAAAAAGAAAGTGACAGAAGCATATATATACTCTTCATATATAATATAGCGTAGAAACGATTAAGTACGATACCCATATTTTTGTATGGAGCATAATTTGGTATCGTGCCCTCTTAAGTACGGTTTGCTACAGAACACTACACAGAAATTATTGCTTGATAGAAATAAATATAAATACATTTGTTAAAGCTATTGAGTCTAATTCAAATTTAATTGACCAAATTGTACTTATTTCTACTAACTTAGAGGATAGTAATCAATGATTACAACTTAATAAAACAGAACCATATTGTTCTTGCAAAGAAACAAAAGTCCGAATGCCTTAACGGGACGTTAACAAAACTAACGATTATATGTTATACAACTAGAGTTTTTTGTGGTAATAAAACCAACATTACGGTGTATTTGCGAGCGCATGTTATATATACTATTACATGATTGACTTGTTATACGTACAATGATACAATTGCGGCTTTGGTTAGTCAGTTAGGAAGCTTCAGTTAAAACCTATAAAAATTTTTGGGGTTTTAAGATTTTATACAGCTTATGTTGTTAAGAAAGGTCCTAGAGCGGCGACCATGGACAGGACGACGCAGCGAAGGGCGGCCCCCGACAAGGAGGAGCTACGTTATTAAAGTGATTTTAAATAAGTATAGCTGAAAGTATCCACACCATTTTTTCTTATATACAAAAATTTACAGATACAACAGCTTATAGCTATAACAACATTTTTATCGTTATCTTCTAACCTGGCTTAATAGACATTCAAATATACTATAGAAAGCGGAAGAGATACACAAAATTAAGGATAACAATAGCTTCGTAAGTTGTAAATAGGTCCTTACAAAGTTTGCACTTACAAAATAACTGTTACGTAATGCATGTCCCAATTTCTTTAGTAATTTATCAAGTAGTTTATGTCGCAGACTGTATTGTATGACTTGTCACAAGTCAAATGTCGTATGGTGTAACTGTTACAGATTAACTACAAGACCTATCACAGTTATTTGACATGCTTGCTTAGTAAATTTCACGTTTAATTTCATTGTATTTTATAACTAGAGGCTTGTATCTTTGTACGAGTGTTACGTTAGCATAGAATATGAGCATCACAATCGATGGTAGACAGCGACAGAGGCTGCCAAGCGGTAGCCGACTACAGCGAAGCTGTAATGCTGGTAAAGGAAGCAGCAGAACGAGAACGTGAGGCGAATACCCTCCCTGACTCACGTGCAAGAACAATACATTGATAGATACATACCGAATATATATATGCGTGTTAACAACTAACAATTTCGCGTGCTTATTTCAAAATGATCAAACAACAATGTGAAAGACCTCATAAAGATAAACACACTTGGCCGCTGAACGTACAGATTGTCCCCTGGCACCGCCATTTATTATTTATGCAGTTTTATTGTTGTGTGGGCAAGTGGCGCATGAACCAATTAAACAAATCGATCTATCATAATCATATCTAACGCATTAATAGAGAGAGGTGAACGGCTGCGCAGACATGCTGATGCTGGACGAATTATGTCAGGGAGACAACAGCTCTATATTTATCTATACAAAACGATTTATTGTTATTTTAAACGTAATTTAAGAGGGCACGATACCAAATTATGCTCCATACAAAAATATGGATATCGTACTTCCGCTTTTTCTTCGCGAAACTGAAACCGATTTTAATTGTTTCTACGCTATATTATAGATGAAGAGTATATCTATGCTTCTGTCACTTTCTTTTATCAGTAAATAATAACTAAAAGAACTATGACCATTGTTTCTTTTGGTAACGTTTTACCAAAAAAAAAAGTGATTCAAACATAGATATACTCTTCATCTATAATATAGCGTAAAAACAATTAAAAATCAGTTTAACTTTCGCAAAGAAAAAAGGGGAGTACGAAACTGTCTTTTTTTCAAAGAATTTGTAGGTAAAATCTATTTAGCTATATTTGTCCCTTTCAGCACGGTGCTCGGGAATAGGGATAGCAATACCTAAGGCAAATACCTAAATTAGGAGTAAAGTACCCTCTTAATATTCTTAAAATTTTATATAGTTCGTGTGGAATGACGGATTATAAATACAAGTGTCACCACCCCTTTTCCTCTCCAGTGTGCTGTTAAAGCCAGCTAAGGGATAGTGTATACAGTTACAAGTTTCTAGGAAAGACCTTCTTTCTTTCTCTTTTTGGTGTGGATAAGGGTAACTTCTGTATTAATATTGTCAAATATTTAGGGGATGAACTAGCACCTGCAACAGTTTACTGGGTGCCAGGGTATCTATAACATGTGCTATGTAATTTAAGTGTTAATAAAGAATTTATTTCTTATAATAATTTCGTCTGTTGACCTATAGCTATGACTATTATTTTACAACCATAGCGAGATGTAAATATATCCCATAAGATACATATTAAACTATCAACGGCAGCTAATAGTAAAACAAATATTAGCTTTGTAAAAAACTCACATGAAGATCGTAAACACTTTCCATGTTATGCAATTTTTTTTTACCAAAGGGCTCACGTACTCCCGTGTTGAGGCGAATTCGATATGGTGCGTAGAATATTGCGGGCCTTGTGGTCGAGTGGTTCATGTAACGGACTGCCATTCACTAAGTCGCGAGTTCGATTCCCGCTCGTAACAATCATTTGTGTGATATTTATTATTGTCATACAAATGTTTGTACTGCGTCTGGGTGTTTACTATGTATTATAAGTATGTATTTACAAAAGAAAAGTAGTATAATGTAGTCTATTCGTATTCTGGTACCCATAACACAAGCATAGAAGCTTACTTTGGGACCAGAGGACGTTGTGTGAAATGTCCATGAATATTTATTTATTTATCGCGTCGTTTCAAAGTAATAACAATACAAAATTATTATAAGTAGCTATAGCAGCATCAGATAGTTAAGTATGTACGCACGGAGGGTTTTGTACAATTATTATCTAGCTAGCTAGGCTAGCTAACTAGCTGTTGCCCGCGACTTCGTACGCGTGAAATTTAGAAATTAAACCTTAACAACTTCTGTTTGTTAACTCTTGTTTACTATGACAGTCGATAGATGGCGGTGTAACGTCTTTTATATCGCGCTATAGTTTCGTTCGACACATTAATACTATAATGGCCTTATTCCTAATAACTTATCGGAGGTTTAAACGGAGATTTTATCGGAGAGATAATAAACGTTTTATCGTAAAAAGACTTTTTTGAATAACAAGTTTTGACAATATTCGCGAACCGATTTTAGCGAACTTTTAAACCTCCGATAAGTCATTATGAATAAGACCATTAAGCTCGTCAAAATTTCTGTAGTGTCATCAACTCGTTTTCACAATTATTAGTTAGTTACTTCTATACTATACTAATATTATAAAGCTGAAGAAGTTGTTTGTTTGAACACGCTAAGCCAGGAACCACAAGTCTGATAAAAAAATAGACGTGTGTCACTCGGGGACTGCCGCGGTAAAGCTATTGCATAGTATTTTTTATCAACTTATGCAATTACAATTATTTATTTATTTTATTTATGCAAGAATCTAAATACCTTAAACTAAAATAAGATTAATAATCCTTATTTACTGATGCTTATCCATTGTTTATAATTATGATAAAATAGCGATTGTCAATCAAATGTCAATAAAATAAAAACTAACGCCAAAACTGACATGAGTCATCAGCGCGAACAGCGAAACGGCGTTGAACGAAACGAAACTGCCCTTGCGCAGTAGCGCCGTGTGTAGTATTTTTTAGTTACCCTATCTTTGTTACGGAATTTAAATTTCGAATTTTGTGCATTTAGTCTCCACGCTCAAGGCCCGCGATAGAAGCTATGCAAAAGCTTAAAAATTCTTTCAGTGTTGGATAGTACACTTACCAAGGAAGGCTAAAGCACTAGAGGCTATATAAGATTACGTTGCAACCAATAGGAGCGAAGCATCAATGAAAAATGTTGCACAAACGGGTTTTTTTTTTAATACCACGAGTACGAAGTCGCGGGCAACACCTTGTCTTATTATATTTGTCATACTTTCATAACCATGTCGTCGAAACGTATAATCAAGGTACACTGAAAGCGTTTGTTGTATGGAAGCCTCTTTTAATATTTCTTGCAACGGATTTATATCATTTATCACAATTTCATCTCTCTAGCTGTAACTGTTCCTTAGATAAAACATGGTGACAGACGGACGAACGAACGAAAAGACCTGTTTAAAAGTTTTTATCAAAGACATGAAATTAATTTTGTCCAAAATAATTATCCAAGATTGTTCATACGAGTATTATTATTGAACTGCAGTCGATAATAGCTCATACTCCGAATTCCATCTAAATCTATCCAGTTAATTCGACTCGTAGAGCAACAAACACATAAACATTCACATTTATAACTGTATGATATATCACGAGCCGATATTAGTTACGATTTTAGCACTGTATTTAATGATACAACATAAAATTTACAGTAGACTGAAACGGGACGTATAATTTGTGCCAGATAAAGCCGTATATAATATATTAATTAACATTTATATGACAGCATTAAAGATATTATCCTTTGTTATGATTTAATTTAATAATATATAGCCGTATTAGTGTAACAGATAGTTATGATTAACTTTAAATGTAGAAATATTGGTACCGAAGGGCCGGTATCCAGAGACCCACCGCGCCAAACATGATGGGGAGACCTAATGCTCACCCCGTAGAACCGGGCCCCGTTTAGCAGGGCCACCCCTCGCCGGGTCAAGGTAAAGCTCAAGGCACCATCATGGCCCGGCAAGGCAAGGCGGAGAAAAGGAAAAAAAACGTGCACAACTATACTGTGCACAACTATACTTAATTAAAAAATTGGTCAAGTGCGAGTCGGACTCGCGCACGACGGGTTCCGTACCATTATCTATATATATAACATAAGGCAACGTTATTAGTATCGAGCAAGAAACGGTAAAAAATCATGTTTGTTGTATGGGAGCCCCCCTTAAATATTTATTTTATTTTATTTTTAGTATTTGTTGTTATAGCGGCAATAGAAATACATTATCTGTAAAAATTTCAACCGTCTAGCTATCACCGTTCTTGAGATACTGGGTACGGAACCCTAAAAATCATGTTTGTTGTATGGGAGCCCCCCTTAAATATTTATTTTATTTTATTTTTAGTATTTGTTGTTATAGCGGCAATAGAAATACATCATCTGTGAAAATTTCAACTGTCTAGCTATCACCGTTCTTGAGATACTGGGTACGGAACCCTAAAAATCATGTTTGTTGTATGGGAGCCCCCCTTAAATATTTATTTTATTTTATTTTTAGTATTTGTTGTTATAGCGGCAATAGAAATACATCATCTGTGAAAATTTCAACTCTCTAGCTATCACCGTTCTTGAGATACAGCCTGGTGACAGACGGACGGACGGACGGACGGACGGACGGACGGACGGACGGACGGACGGACGGACGGACGGACGGACGGACGGACGGACGGACAGCGAAGTCTCAGTAATAGGGTCCCGTTTTTACCCTTTGGGTACGGAACCCTAAAAAGAAAATTGATAGTGTCAATAACAAAATTCGACAATATTAGCTAACTTATTTATTAGAAAATCTATAAATTATAGATTTAAATATAAGATATATAAATAGAGATTTAAATTAATAAAAAAAATGTGGAAAAGAAAAAACCCAATTTATCAAAATACACCCACAGAATATAGAATAAGATGAATACACCATAGATTTTTCATTATTTAGTTAAGGTTAGTTGTGCACGTAAATATGTGGAGGAGACTCGTGCCCAACAGTGGGACTCTAATAGGCTAAAGAGAGAGAGTGCAGGTAAAACTGGTAAAAAAACCATTATCACCCACGTAATTATGGTTTAAGAATAGTTTTCAGAAATACATGTAATTTCAAACTTAACGCAAATTTGACATTATTTAATGGATGCCATTATCAGAACCGGATCAAATTAGAACCACACGGGAAACACAAACACTTAAATAAAAAAGAATCCTCAGTTCACACAGCTGAAATTTATGACATATCCAACATTAAAGAAAATACACTCCTCAAATAAAGAACCGCTTATGTGAAATTTGGTAAAAAATTAAGGATTATCGGGATCAACGAATATTTAATTGTGTTTTTTAGTTTTTATACTAAGTAGTTATTATGGTAGTAGCAACATGTGTCGAGTAACAATAAGCAGTTAGGTAAAACAACAGAGCAAACATAACAACAGGTCTCTTTGTGTGTCAAACGTAATAACCCAGCACAGTTCACTGTGCTGTGTGAACATTTACGGTCTTATTCATAATGACTTATCGGAGGTTTAAACGGAGATTTTATCGGAGAGATAATAAACGTTTTAGCGTAAAAAGACTATTATGAATAACAGGTTTTGACAGTTTTTGCGACCCGATTTTAGCGAACTTTTAAACCTCCGCATTAGTGAAAAAAACCTGTCAAGGGCGAGGTAAACTCGCACACATAAGGTTCCGTACCTACTTGACCGAAAATCATAAATAACTGAATAGGTACATACGAATAAACAGTAAATTAAGCTTAAAGCAACTCACCAACTTGATTTAGTAGTTGCAATATATCCCTATATCGCATACATTTCAGCTATTTCATATGTTGGTATTAGTTTCAGCCTTTAAGCAATTCTTTCGTATGATGTGATAACAAATTACAAGGTTTTGGATTTTTCCTTATATAAGCACTATATAAGCTTGGTCCATTCCAAATTTCAAGTCTCTAGGGCATTAGGAAGTAACCTGTAGATTTTGATTCCCTAGCGTAAGTCGAAAATACTCAAAAATGGCCGTAATTCGGTTATATCTTCTGAATGCGTAGATCAAAAATATTGATTGTATTTTTTGCAGCAAGGGAACGCATAGATCCACATTTGATATGAGTTTCAAGTTGATACGTTCAGCCGTTGCCGAGTAAAAAGTTTGACGGGACAGACAGACAGACGGACACCGTAGTGAGACTATAAGGGTTTGTACGAAACCCTAAAAAACCGGTCAAGTACGAGTTGGAATCGGACATGAAGGATTCCGTAATGTTATTATAATAATATGCCTATTAGTCATATTCCTTGATCCTAAATAATACGATAAGGGCTGGAGAATTATTATGACGAGTATTTGTTGTTATATAGCAGGAGTAGCCAACAAGTCGACCAATTTTGATCGATCACTCACAGTTCCATGAGGAGACACATTCAATGCCAAATGTTTCTAGTACTTGATACAGGAATTAACATGTACGCATACTTCGAGTAGGGAGACGTTCAGCGTGACCACTTTTAGTAGTTTTCTACTATTTTCAAGAGTAGGTACTCTACGATTGACGATATACGATGATTTTTGCAATTGTCATACCAATGTTTGTACTACGTCTGAGTGTTTCTATGTATTCATAAGTATGTATTTACAACAAAAAGAAAGTAGTATGTGTATTCTATCCGTATTCTGATACCCATAACATAAGCATACAAGCTTAGCTTGGGACAAGAGGACGTTGTGTGAAATGTCCATGAATATGAATATTTGGCTACTACGTTGTGCAAGTTTTTATTACTTAAAACCGTTAGTCTATAATATACTGAAATTTTTCATAAAAATGTTCTGCTAACATTACCGAATTGTGTTATTGACACTATTCAATTTTCTTTTTAGATAAGTTTAGTTGTGCATGTAGAATCGGCATTAATGTCCGTCTAAATATTTACGATATACTTACATATAAGTACAATTAATTAACGGGGTTATCTCTAAAAGATGAAGAACGTTTTACTTTTCTTTCTTTCTTCTTTGAAAGATGAAGAAAGTTTTACTGTACTATTTCTTTAAGTTTTGTGTATTTTTTCTGCATTATGTATGTCCCTACGTGAGCTTATATTATCTTTAAATCTACGCAACGGATTTTGATACTGTTTTTTTCAATAGACAGTGGTTCAACAGGATAGCTGTTTGTATAATTTGGTTTGATTTTTTATTTCCACGCGTACGAAGATGCGGGGATCAGCTAGTGCTTCTATAGACTATCAGATACATTATACAAATAGATAATACACTGCCAGTACTGCCACGCTTCGAAAGACTGCAGAAAAATATTTTTCGGGAATATTGGTGTAAAATGGTTTAAATAATTATGTTTGTCAAAATATGAGAAAATCTTTAAACGCTTGGGAGTTTTCGTCAATAACACCAATAAGTAAAATCAGTCTTCATTTTTACCAAAGTCCTTAGTTTATATACGTAACAAGAGAAAATTAATTGCAATGCAGAATTGCAGACTTTACTGCACTTTACTGTTGTTGAGCTGTATTTAGTGTTTAGCTCATAAGGGATTCAATCGCGGTCTCGACAAGTGGGTGGGTTGGTATGCTTAGCCGGCGCCGACCCACCTGCCCACTTGTACAAGATTAATGGGATCAGGATTTGCACACTCCAAACTTTGTAAAGCATGTGTTTCTAAACAAAGTTTTTTCAAAAAAATACTTTGAAAATAGTGCGAAATATCTTGAGGCTTTCGTACAGCTAACCACAAATTTACCAGATGTAGTGTTCATGGCTACTTCACTCAGTCGGCTTGAAGCCATTTACATATCTATGTAAAAATGTATGTATGACACAGGCTATACGTCATATAAAACGTCATTATTCTATGAAGTACGATTTGCCAGGCTAAAGTTACTTGTTCACAATTTTGAACGTCAACTCACCATCTGTTATATCTTTGCAGACAACCTTAACTGATGCAAACAATAACGTCGAGTGGAGCTTTTTGACGGTTTGACGAATATATGATATATTTCCAGTTGTTTGCTTCATCCTATACCTAAAAGGCACATTTTCCTTCGCTATGAAAAAGAAGCCAAACCTATTTAATTAGCACTATCATAGATTTGACCACTCTATGAGAATTTGCACTAAATAAATAAACCAACGATTCCTTTCAATAGATACTTTCAATAGATACTTTCAATAATAATATATTATATGTAACCGATTTATTTATCATTAAAACAGTGCTCACAGAATGAGAATGATGACTCAATACCCCACACGTGCGCGCACGCAAGTTTACAAGACGTGTGAATTTCGTTCCACTCAATTTGTAACGCAAATGTTAACTTGAACATTAATATTGCCAGCTTCCATCTAAATATACTAATTTGGAAAAGAAATAGGTTTGTTAGGTAAATGAAGGCATTGTATTCAATCATTCTCACCACCTTACATGGACCGAATTGTAGAACTCGTTAGAATCCTCTTATAGCTTTGAATTTATTTGAAATACGAACAAAGAACAAACAAATCAACAATATTTTTAAAAATAGAAACAAATCGTTAGGTACATAAAGGTCCGTTCAGTGTTTACGTCACAAGGCGCCAGCCAGTTTATTTTTGCCATCGCTAACTTTAAATATAGAACAATTAAAATGGCTATTTATGAACGATAAATATCTCCACATTATTACGTGCTTTAAACTATGTACCAAAATAGTAGCATCTTTACCAATATTATAAACGCGAAATAAACTTTAACTGCCTGTATGTTACTCCTTGACGATACAAGTACCAGACTGTAGTAGGTACAAAAGAAGTAGTAGAGTCTGAGAAAGGATGGGTTTATCACCTAGCTATAACTACAACCATTTTGACTAGATTTTCCATAATTAATACTCATAACAAACCCTCAAACTAAAATTATTATACAGTGTAGTTCACAAGGCGTGATATCCATCAATTACTGCGCTAATCTCAAAAGTCAATTGACAAATGGGGCGTACTAGCATGTGTGTCAAGTGATAATTATCTGACGTACAACGGTGATTAGTCCCGAGCTAGGTGTTGCCACATATAACCTACTTACACATTGTATAGCAACACTAGTATTTACATATTTACGAAGATTGCAAGTGATATAACTACATTAATGACCTTGTAAGGTAGGTTATCACTCCATGTCCTCTCGTAATCCCATAGTAGAAAATTCGCTACTCAACTAACCCGTCTAAAAAGTATAGTATAGTTAAACTCCATATTTGGTCTACTATACTATAGTAGACCAAATATGGAGTTTATTTATCTATACTAATATTAAAAAGCTGAAGAGATTGTTTATTCGTTTGAACGCGCTAATCTCAGGAACCATCATAACATCACGCCTTTTTCCCATGGGGGTAGGCAGAGACTATAGAGCGCCATCTGCTACGATCCTAACAGGATCAGAATCCGATCAGGAACCACTGGGCCGACTTAAAAAATTCTTTCAGTGTTAGATAAGGCATTTATCGAGGAAGGCTTTAGTCTATATAACATCACGCTACGAGCAGTAGAAGCGAAGCAGTAGTGAAAAATGTTGCAAAAACGGGATTTTTTTTTTAATTCCACGCGGAAGGAGTCGCTGAAAAATAAGCGAATATATTACGTAATCAAAAAGTAAAACAGAACCCTATCACTGAGACTTCACTGTCCGTCCGTTTGTCAGTATGTCACCAGACTGTATCTCTGAAACGGTGATAAATACTTATTATCGAATATATTTTGATAACGTTAGGGAACCTTTCGTGTGAAAGTCCAATGCGTACCAACTAACCAGTTTTTTTTTTAAGTTGTGTAATTTTTATACCCTGGTGTTTATGGTTAAAATGTACCTAGCTATAGTTAATTACCACATTCTAGAAATTCAGCAAACAGCTAAATCGGTGATGACATTTACCTGAAACAATAGAACAGTACATTAAATATTTTTTATTATTCAATCTGTCAAAACGAAGAAAAAACCAAGTTGGCGTATAAAATTAAAAAATAATTTATGTACGTGAAAACGATATGCACGGAATGCAATTTGGCATTCAATCTTATCGGTTCGGTAATGCGATAAATATTCTGTTAGGAAAATGCCAAACGATCATACGTTGTACTAGTAATGCGATAAATCGATTGTGTGTCGCGACGAGTCTCGCATCTGTAATCGATATAATCTATGTAATCGGCGTATCGAATCACCGGGAGATATGTTACTCGCGACGTTTCCACTGACCCGACTTGTTTACTAAACGGAATATTATTAATCGTTATAGCATCAATGACGTTTTATTTTTAAATTACAAGTTCAAGTTTCAATCGATTATCAATAATCTAAGCAAAAATGTACGTACAATGTATAAATACTGAATATTTCTTCAAAACTTTAAATTAAATAATGCCAGTATAATTGTAAAAATCCTATTACTTGTACACGCGCAGAAAATAGTCTTATGATAAAAAGCTTGTAGCAATCAACAATTAGATCGCAATTTTAATTATCAAGATTATCTCATAACAAAGAAACGCAACCATTGTAGACACAATACAAGAATGAAAGAAAATTACAAGTAATTACTACTGCATCTGAAGCTACGAAACTAATTACAAATCGACTAACGTAGCAAAATAGTATAATAGCTAATTCTATCCATAAAAATAGACCACAAACTTGCTAATCGATTAGTTAATTAGGACTAATATAATCGATAATACAATAAAACAAATGGCCACTAAAACAACATTATAATAACAAATAGGCCAAATAGCCGTAACTTGGCAGTTGGAATTTCGTTATTAGAAATAAAATACTTCACAAACATGTTTTTTTTTCTTTGTAGAACTTGTTTAATTTAAGTATGATAAATACCGTAAAACCGTTAAATGGCAGGAAGTAACAAGATATAGGCTTCAAATAATAATTAAATTGATCTCAATCTTGATTTATATAAGAGGCGGCAATTTACATATGTCCTTGCTAGATGAATACAATCGATCAATTTCAAAATAGGGCCATACAGTTTCACAACAATCGTCACGGGAGAAGCCAAGTAGGTCGAATACAAATACAATTCGATAAAGTATCGACTATTACACAACCAATAAGGCTAATGACGTTCAAGGACTCCATTTAGCATTATGAACCGATTCGATATACATCGTTATTGTACTCGATTAATTATAAATGATTGAATAGTCTTCACTGTATTGTCAACAGCTTCGAAGTTCATGGCTTCATTGACCAAATCTCCCGATACGGTCTATTTCGTTGCGATATTAGTGTTGGTTATATCGTATGTTATAATAAACACATCGCAATCTCAGACAGTCATTGCGTTATGGCATTCTTTAATATGATTGATTAGACAAGTCGAAGAAAACACAGCAGGTACCGTTTTCAGTGTGAGTCTCATAACATATACTTATACTATAATAGTCTTATTCATAATGACTTATCGTCAGGTTTAAACGGAGATTTTATCGGAGAGATAATAAACGTTTTAACGTAAAAAGACTATTATGAATTACAAGTTTTGACAATTTTAGCGAACTTTTAAACCTCCGATAAGTCATTATGAAGAAGACCATAAGCTTTTACCCGCAACTTAGTACGCGTGAAATTTAAAAGCATTGACAAATATAAAAAAGCCATCTTCTTGAACCACTCTGTCTATTAAAGATAACCGCATCAAAATCCGTTGCGTAGTTTTGAAGATAGGGACATACAAAAATAACGACTTTGTTTTATAATAAGTAAGCAAAGAAGTTGAAATAGTTCGCATTCCTCCAACAATTGACAAAGTCAATTACAGTAACATCAATCAAAATATAAAGCCTATATATCATGGCGACATTATGACTTAGCAAAAACATTTCTACTAGTACAAAAAAAGAACAATTCGATCTAAAAGAGTTCATTATACAAAGTCATGAATAAGACAAGACACGAACTAACCTTATATGCGTGAATCGATTCAAATTTAATTCAACGAGAGTCGTTGTAACCGCGTAATCGTTACATTGACACAATCGGTAATTCAGAATTCGATCGTAAACATATCGATTGAGAATAAAACGAAAAGGGATCTTCTCTATTTTAATATTGGGCTAGTAGCTTATCAAATTTATTTATCGATTGATGCAACATTATTTCGTCATGTTGCGAATGCTATCAAGTTAATTGGCACATAGAATTTAATTGCAGTTTATAACAGAATATTGCAATATAATTATATGTTACTATATTATAATAATAGGTATTCAGTGACAAGAATTTAATGGCGACCTTGTTAGTTTTATCGGTTAAGTTATATCGATAATAATTGCACAATGATTCGAGTGCACAAATCCTGAGCTACAATCGATAGTAGATCGTGATCACCACGTCAAATGTGTGGCGTGAATTTCTCGCCCTTGACAACTAAACCATTCATTATTTATAAAGCCACTAATTAAAAGGAGCATTTACAAACCGCTGATGTTTGAAATACATATATATACAAACACTTTAATGTAAATGAGGCAATAACGAAATTCGATTACATTCCAAAACGTGAGTGAAGCTAAAATAACAAATATACTCATGATGTTATAACAAACACTATGGTTAAACCGCCAAAGTTCTAGTCCACACAATCAGAACAAACTTAATGAGAAAAAGTGTTAAAGATGACTGAGATTCCAAATTTGGAATGCAGTAGCAGATGGCGCTCTATAGTCTCTGCCTACCCCCATGGGAAGAAGGCGTGATTTTATGATGATGATGACATTCTATTGCTAGGAAGAAAATGAACAGCAAAAACAATGAGAAATATTACTACAGTTGTATATGTCATTCGTTCGATTCTACAAGACGTCTGCTGTTTTTTTTTTGTATTTTGGTGTTAGGAAAACAGTAAATACCTATTAGGTATTTAATTGCATTGTTAATTGTTTAGAATGTAGGTAGAGTAAGTGCACCCGTCATTACGACGCCTGTCCGACCGCACTCTGATAGAATTAGGTCGGCGCTTGGCGTGCGCCGGCGCCGCGCAAATCGTGCGTGTACTGTTTACCTAAGCTCAACGCAGCGTCAGCTCGCGTTCTTTGCTTCCTAACTGCCGGACTAAATGCATCTCTAATTAATAGGTGAAGAATATATGTATCATGTAACATAATAAATATAATACAAGTCTTAAAGACTTGTTTTCAATTCACAAAAATTGGTCAAGTGAGAGTCGGACTCGCGCACGAAGGGTTCCGTACCATTATCTATGCAACATAAGGCAACGTTATTAGTATCGAGCAAGAAACGGTAAAAAAATCATGTTTGTTGTATGGGAGCCCCCTTAAATATTTATTTTATTTTATTTTTAGTATTTGTTGTTATAGCGGCAATAGAAATACATCATCTGTGAAAATTTCAACTGTCTAGCTATCACTGTTTTTGAGATACAGCCTGGTGACAGACAGACAGACGGACGGACGGACGGACGGACGGACGGACGGACGGACGGACAGCGAAGTCTCAGTAATAGGGTCCCGTTTTTACCCTTTGGGTACGGAACCCTAAAAACAGGAATTTTATTGCTCTTCTATACTACGATCACAAAGCTTATTGGTGGTACAAGGCAAGGTGGTAGTTTCAATGGGAGATTTTTATCATCATCATCATAACAACACGCCTATTTCCCATGGGGTAGGCAGAGACTATAGGACGCCATCTGTTACGATCCAAACACACTTCGAACGGCTTCATCCACACTCATACACCACCAAAATCACTTCAAGTGTACTAAACTTTAAGAAATGTCCATTATTTCTCGAGAATTCCATCATGGGATCCTAATTTAATATTCATTGGGCTGTCTTGGAAATAGTTAAAATTAGCTACATAAAAAGTTAAGAAATGAGAACTTCCTCTTTTTCGAAGAATGTTAAAAACACGTTCGAAGTCAACAACACAACGTCAAGTAGATAGCCGGTGAACAAAGTAATATAAAACGAAGATAACTTGAGACACAAGGATAAACACACAATGAAAGAAACAAAGGTTTTTATAAAAACCTTAAAAGGATAATTTAGCAAAACAGATGACAACGATAACCCTTTAACTACACAGACAGGTACACAAAGAAGTTAACTTCCGCAATAATGCGTCAACGCAAAAGAAAATTCAACATATCAAGAGATTATTTTAGACTACAACATATAAAATTACAATAACATCTTCCGCATAATTCAATGCAAAAAAATCAGCTCAAACTGACACCGTGCAAATATGCTTAAACATCTTTTTCCACGGCTTGGGCCTCCTCAACTTGGGGAACAAAAGATTATTCAAAATTATTACCAAAAACCTACTACAGCTCAGCATTCAAATATGAATAAATTTGGCCTACACAAATACATACAACAAATAAAAAATTGGTCAAGTGCGAGTCGGACTCGCGCACGAAGGGTTCCGTACCATTATCTATGCAACATAAGGCAACGTTATTAGTATCGAGCAAGAAACGGTAAAAACATCATGTTTGTTGTATGGGAGCCCCCTTAAATCTTTATTTTATTTTATTTTTAGTATTTGTTGTTATAGCGGCAATAGAAATACATCATCTGTGAAAATTTCAACTGTCTAGCTATCACCGTTCTTAAGATACAGCCTGGTGACAGACGGACGGACGGACGGACAGCGAAGTCTCAGTAATAGGGTCCCGTTTTTACCCTTTGGGTACGGAACCCTAAAAAGAACCAAGTCGTTACGGAAGGTAGCACAAACAAACAAACACACACACCCACACAGTCATTTCAGTTGACGTTTCCCACGGCGCTGTTTGCGCTCATGAAATGTAAAATGTAATGGCGGCCCGTTACCGACCACAAAGTCGGTTTAGTGCCTGTTAATGCTAAACTTTATGGACCAATAGTATTTGTACAGTTCCATAAATATTTAACTCCATCTGATACAATAAGTGAAGATATATTCAATGATTTTCAAAGTTATTTTCATAAATGATGCCATTGGGACCATTTCTGATACGTCAAAAACATAACCTAACTTAAAAAAAAATGAAAACAACTTTAGTTAGTTCGCTATTTTGTTATACATACTTAATTTAAAATCGT
Organism: Orgyia antiqua; assembly: GCA_916999025.1. Taxonomy (NCBI): domain Eukaryota; kingdom Metazoa; phylum Arthropoda; class Insecta; order Lepidoptera; family Erebidae; genus Orgyia; species Orgyia antiqua. Next base: position 20,821,535 of record OU779864.1, read on the forward strand.
TTGTCTTTTAATGAGAAAGTATAGTTAAGGGCCTACATCAATATTATCGTATATCATCGCCGACACGTACATATTAACACAGCCAGTAGGCACAGAAAATGAAGAATTAGGGATACTTTTCCTATTTACTCAAAATCTACTAAATATATTTTAATTCTGATTTACGTGTTTCTATATATAATAGTTACTTATGTTTTTAAAGTTATTTCATTAGTTAATACGCGATAATAGACCGACAAATGAAAAAAATAAAAATTTTGAGAGGTTGTTTCGCCAAGATTTTCTATCGAGAAAACTTTTTTCAATCGTGTTTCTGAGTTGATGCGATCCTAGATCATATATTGAAAAAACATATACTTAAAAATTAGAGCTCTAGCCATTCAATCTAAAGAAACAATGAAAACTTCGTACATAGAAAAATGCACGAAGCTATTTTGGTATCGTCTTAACATTGTTAATTTATGTTATTTACACTATAAATTAAAATTGTTTGAATTTGTATATGGAAAAACCATTAATGAAATAGAGTTAAGTCAAATTAGTACAAAGAACTATCACAGGAAACATAACCGCTGGGAATTCCTAGTAAAAACTAATAAGCATAATCCAAACAAAAGATAAAAATTCTTAATTAAGGGCCTACATCAGTATTATCGTATATCATCGCCGACACGTACATATTAACACAGCCAGTAGGCACAGAAAATGAAGAATTAGGGATACTTTTCCTATTTACTCATAATCTACTAAATATATTTTAATTCTGATTTACGTGTTTCTATATATAATAGTTACTTATGTTTTTAAAGTTATTTCATTAGTTAATACGCGATAATAGACCGACAAATGAAAAAAATAAGAAATGAGAGAGGTACTCGTATTTTCGCTAAGATTTTCTATCGAGAAAACTTTTTTCAATCGCGTTTCTGAGTTTATGCGATCCTAGATTATATATTGAAAAAACATATACTTAAAAATTAGAGCTCTAACCATTCAATCTAAAGAAACAATGAAAACTTCGTACTTAGAAAAATGCACGAAACTATTTTGGTATCCTCTTAAACTTTTATCAAAAGCGAACAACGTTGATAGGTGGTTGCCAAATAGCGTATCGATCTAACTGACGATCGAATTCGGCACGTTACCGTTAATTCGCATCGTGTCGTTTGTCCGGTCCGATTCGATTTATAAGCGACATAATCGGGTCTTACGGTAAACCTACATCTCATAGACGTCTATAACATACGTTACACATACGGTAACTGTCCCTGTTATCGGTAGTCTAGTTTTGGTTAGATTTAAGATTGCTGCAGTTATAAGGGTATGGCTGAGACATGTTGCTGTATAATGCAATAATTTATCAGGATCTTTATTTATTGTACTGCAACTGACATCTTTTAAATTAGACGTTACTGCTTGCCGGGTTCGAGGCCAATGACGTACATATCTTTAAAGTCCTTTAGATGCCTCATAGATCCAGTTTGACTAAATCGACAAGCAAACTGGTAACCTGGAGAGAAGCATTAATAGAGATTTCGGTCAAATTTGTACTTTAACAGTTTTTGGTACGGATTTCTGTAATAAACTTTCTCATTATGAAGGAGACCTGTTCAGGGAAGTATTATAGCGAAGAAGGAAGAAGTGTCTTGTAAGTGAAAAAAAAAATATTCGCGACCAAAGAGTTTTTGAACAGTTTTAAAATTCATACGAATTTTCTTACACAAACGAACTTTTTTGTTCAAATAAAGAATATAAAAATCTTAATTGCATTAAGTATACTTTTTATGTCAATCAATATGGCACTAATTTAAAAGATTATATGACCAATTTCATGCCTCCATAATCTTAAAAAATATAAAAATCTACTATATTAAAACCCACTAAAACATATAGTAAGTTAAAATTGAGGTTAACGTTTTTTGTCGTCTTAAGTTAGTCTTATCATTATTGGAAACTATTTTACGTCAAACTTTTAACGACATTGGATATAACATAGTTCTGAGTAATTAGATATTTTGTTACTACTCATTAAGATGGAACCGTACAATTTTAATTACGATAGTTTATTTTCAATTTGTGTTTTGCGGGCTCAGTATTCATTGTACCTAACTTAACATTAAAATATGTATCTCGTTTTTCTTAAGAAATATTAAACCACATACAACAAAATGAGTGTTATACAGTCCGTCTGCCTATCTCTGTAATCTACAGTAGATGCCGTCTACCCCGATATTAATTTTTTGTTATTATAAAATATTTGTTAATTTTATGACCGTTGACATAAATAACAGCTTGAAATATTACGTAACAGCCAAGAAAAATTGATACTATGTTGATGGAATGTCAATGATGGTATCCCATCACACAAATATGTTAAAATTGCACAATATACATTTAAAACACGCATAAATATACATAATTAATAGAAAAGTCATATAGTAATAATTAAAAGTTGCATATAAATAGTTAAATTATGTTGACCGCACACGAATTACACACAATTAAACAATTAACTCTTGGTATATTCTTTACGACATTATTATAATGATAATAAAAATTTCACCGGTAATCATTGGCATCGTAAAAACCACAGGGAACTTTACTTTAATATCACTTATTATCAATTTCATTGCACTTTTCCTTAAAAAATTCCATTTATTAGTTAAAAATATTGTAATAAAACGCTAACAGCGTTGTGTAACTATGCGATTGATTTCAACCGACAGGTTAAGTAGCGATTAACTGATCAAATAGTCATTTAGTTGATGGTTCTATGGGTATATAAAGTTTTTGATGCGTTCTATGATGGGGAAATCAAATACTAAGAATGTCCTAATGCAAATAATACTTATGTCACTGCGGAAATTATATGCCCATACGAACACACAATTTATTCGATTGAATCGCAAAGCATACTAGTTACGCACAGTGCACTATTACCAAATGAGACGCATAAAACGATCTTTTGATCGTAAGGTAGGAAATTCTATATCCAATTAGCGATTAAAATCACCAACATTTGACAAATTATTTTTCCATAGAATATAAATCAATGATTAAATAAGGTATTAAAAGATATACTACTTTAATAAATATTTACTCGTTCTGTTTGTAACAAAATTTAATCCAGATTAGCTAGCAACAGTGTTACATAGAGACCCTTCTTTTTCTAATTAAGGCTGACAGTATAATCCCAGTTTTACGTGAAGGAATCCCTACAAATTTTAAGTAGCACATTGATTATGGATATCAATGACCTAAGGATTAAATTGCCGTAGGTACTTATTTGAACGTTAACCTCTGTGAACTCTCGAATCTAAATAATGATTGGTAAAATAAGTTCTAGTATACTATGACATGAGTAATTTTTTTGTCTTATTTATATACGTATCACCATTAACTGCTTTCTTATTTTCAGTACCCAATTTCTTTTTGCTGATAAATATGTCACTGCAGTCGGGTGAAGGAACTTTTATATTTCCTCCTGTGGCTTTTCTTTGATATTTTGACTTTTTTGTCTTCAAGATTCAGGTGTTAATTACAAGATCCCTAACAGGATTGAATTGAATATCAGTAGTGAATAAATAAGCGAGGACATCCATCATATAATTGTGTTAAAAATAACACCTTATCCAATCTATAATTACCAATTATATTATAATGACAGTAAAATTGTTAATACGAACAAAATATCCGTCAGGCAACATCAATCTCCATGCAAATTATAATAGCTGTAAGTCATCCGGATTGCGTTTTTGGCCATTTTATTCACGAATGAATGATTAATAATCAATTTGCGTAGCGCAAAATATATTTTAACAATGTTGTTTTCGTGTTAAAAGGTTTAAGTCATTTTATCTTTCCATAATTGCGTGGTCGATCAATTTCACACAATGATAATAATTGTACACAAGACATGTTTCCATTCCTTTAAAAGTTAATATTTTTAAACATCCACGCTCTGTTGTATGTTATTAAAAACATTAACTTTATATGCGCATACGCATACCAAAACGTACGTTGAAATAAAGAACGAAATTGAGATGAGTTATAAATCGCGGCCGTGGCATTGAATTTATGAATATAATAGAGTTTTTGCTTGCAATTGGATTCGTGCTAGATTAAGATTTTTGAAGAAGATTTGTAGTAGGTAATATTAACTATTTAGGGCTGTCTACGGGTGCTTTATTTAGAACATATTTATTCGCCTTTGTCTAGTTTCCAGGAATAAATCATGAATACATAATTATGTAGACGCGACAAAAGTATCTGTTATGCAGTTTGTGTAAGAATAAAGACTTTTTATATTATTTCAGAATAAAAAGGGTGTCATTTTAAATCTAGAAAAAGCATATTATGGCAAATCAAAGAACAACAAACGTTTGTTATAGAAAAATATATAGGTACCTATCACAAAATAAGTGGACAACCCTAACCACAAGTGAATCAATAGCAAACTGTATTGACAGCTTGATAACATCAAATTATACGTATTTTCTAATTAATTATCTAGGTTAACAATATAACGGTAAGCGTCCTATTAGTAGCTGGTAACACAGTGGGGGTTACTAGCCTAAAATAAACTTTGAAATAATTGGTAACAAAAATAACTATTAAAAAAAAACACCGCCATATTGAACTCGTCAGCTAACGATGGGAACACGAGACTGCTGTAACGAGATGCTCATTTCTTTAACAATGCATAACCAAAATAGGAAAACCACGCTCGTCAAGAAATCCACACCTGACGATGACCTCAAAGACTAACGGGCATCCCTACAAACAAACCAGTTTAACAATACCCTTGCATTACACAAAATATTTAAGAACGGCGTATAAAAACAAAGGTCTGTCTTAACTGGTTAGTATCCCAAGCACTTAGAATAAAGGTCGCGAGGTCGAGAGCACTACAAAGGCTAGCTTGCACCGTCAAAAGCTTCACAGGTTATGTGTGCCGAATAACTTTGCAAGTAAACATTGGCAAGTATCATCAAATTAATGTTACAAGCGAGTAATGAATGTGAGATCTTGTCGATAACATGGTGACGTCACAACATGTAGAGAAAACTGTACAATTATATTTAGGATCATCTGAATACAAAAGCTGCTTCAAGGGTAAGTATTCCTACTTGGAGTATATTCAATTGAAAACTTCTTTAGTCGCGTTGAGTAGGTACTTATTGGTAGGGAAAACTCTTGTGTACAGAATAATAATCATAGTTAAGTATAAGAATTTTCTTGTCCTGTAACTGCCAAAAAATATTGCAACATATTCGTATACAGCTCTTTTTTGATCAGGTATGCAAATATCAACTGTGCTATTAGGTAGCCAGGCATGACCATGAAACAAGAAAAAATTAACGCTATGTATTTAGTATGAAATAAAGAATTTTGGTCTTATTCATAATGACTTATCGGAGGTTTAAACGGAGATTTTATTGGAGAGATAATAAACGTTTAAGCGCAAAAAGACTATCATGAATTTTCGCGAACCGATTTTAGCGAACTTTTAAACCTAAGCCATTATGAATAAGACCACATGACAATAAACTTAACAAACTCGTTGATCATTACGGAATAAGCTGGAAGTGTACCGTTTTATAAACACATAATGAGTCAAGTTTTCTCACGACGCGTACACTAACCAAATGACTATATATAAGTGAACAATAGGTTTGTCTACATTCCACAGCTCACAATCATTGTTTCACACTAACAATATGGTTAACTTTCATTAAAAATATTAATTAAAACTTACGTTCCGAAACCAAACAGGAAAGATTAAAATTATCGTTTTTAGAAAACGAATTTTAAAGAACATTGGAACAATTTATTGCAATAAATGTGGGAGAGTACGTTTCTCCATTACATTTGTTCGTATGTTTGCATATATCTTTGATACAGACTACAACTAAAAGAGAATTGATTAATTATCAACTAAATGGTACCATTAGGCAGGTCTCGTGCGAATGTCATAGGCTAAGTGAAACCTTATTGAGAAGCTTACGTGTTAAAAATTTGGACGGCAATTTTTTTGTCAAAAATATATTTAAGTGAATACAAACAAAATATTAATTTCAGATAAAAATAAAGCAGAAAAAGAGCGAAAAACAACGAGGCCCTTATATTTTGAAATTTTATGAAATAAAATTTGTAGGTACACAATAGGTTAACAATAGGTAATATAACCTGTCAAAATAATCTATTAGTCGATAATAAGTCAGTCAGACCCAGCCACATTGATTCTCAAACAAACAAACAAATGAGATCTCTAAACAGCGGCCGTATTATGAGCTTTTATTCACAGGCAGTTTACGCCGTAAATTGAATTGTCTGCCAAATTCGTATTATGAACAAATTATTAGTCAGTCAGTTCGCTAAACCAGTCATACATGAATATATTTAAGAAGAAGGTACAACTAAAAGTTAAAGTACTAACTAAAAATTTTCAACTATAAGTTTTATTTTTGCCATAATACCTAATTTAGCCATGCAGTTGACGGCCTGCCTGGAACTTGAATGATTTTAAAAAGCTCATAATACGCCGTCAGATCAGCAAGAAAAAGGATATGCCGATTCCGCAACGCAACAGGATCAATTAATATTGTAATAGGCAGACACCCACCTGCCCAGGCGGGGCACAGATAAAACACAACCGACAGACAATATTATGATAAATAGCATGTAGAATATAGTAGCATAATTTATGACTAGCATGCAATCATAGACACTTCCTTACACATTAAATCTTCCATTAAAATTATAAAGTATCTTCTGATAATACTATTTTCTATTACAAACAAAGATATTAATGAGCTTTCGCATTAATGGCAGGTTAAACTAATCATTCATTGCAATTAGCGTGAAAACTAAAAATGTTGTGATTAATGTGTTAAAAATGAGGATTTGATTCAACAACAACGATTTCTAAATTTATTATTATTTTACGATAAGTTAAACTTTATTCATCTTTCTTTCATATACCTAGATAGACAATACATCTACATTTGCTTTAGTTGTTGTGAAAAATAAATGTTAAAATTGGTCAAGTGCGAGTCGGACTCGCGCACGATGGGTTCCGTACCATTATCTATGCAACATAAGGCAACGTTATTAGTATCGAGCAAGAAACGGTAAAAAAATCATGTTTGTTGTATGGGAGCCCCCCTTAAATATTTATTTTATTTTATTTTTAGTATTTGTTGTTATAGCGGCAATAGAAATACATCATTTGTGAAAATTTCAACTGTCTAGCTATCTCCGTTCTTGAGATAAAGCCTGGTGACAGACGGACGGACGGACGGACGGACAGCGAAGTCTCAGTAATAGGGTCCCGTTTTTACCCTTTGGGTACGGAACCCTAAAAAGGCGTTTTATTTCATTTCAGATAGTGGAAGTTTTCGTGCCAGTATTCCAGATGCTATAAATTATATTGTATTATCACATCGGTCTATGTTAGTTGAGGGTGTTATCGCAAGTGATTGTGACGAAGACGGTCGGAGCATCCCGCTGTAACCAATTTGTTTGAGAGTGCTACAATGTTAACAGCAATAAATTGCCTGTGCCACCCATGTGTTGAAAGCTACGAAGATTTATCCATGTCGCTTTGGAATCCTCATGGTATGTGCTATCCTGTCACTAGATGTGAATCAAGTCATTTACTGGTCAAAAAATGGTTATGATACAAAGAATAATAAAGAATACCCTTTTATCATTAAGATAATATCTATTCACAGCCCATGTTTCAATAGGAAATGCTATCCATCAGTAGCTTATTGAAAAGCAAATAAGGACAGAATTTCAGATTAGTTTGACTTTAGGATAGATAAAATATTGAAAACGGGCGTTAGAGAATATCACGGTTCTAGTATACAAAGCAGTTTTTAATACGACTTTAATTGGACAAATTATACGTAGTCAATGATAGTGTAGTGGAATCATTACTGAAAGTATGTAAAAGCATAACTTCCGTATGCTTGAAATTTTATTTAGTCAAGGTTTTTGTAAATAATACAAGAAAAAAAATTGTATTCTGCTGTGGGTACATAAATAGGACTTCGGCGTTAACAAATTGACAATCAATTATTTACTCATCAGTAGATCTGTATTATATATGTTTTATAATCAATGAATAAAATGCTAAAGAACAGTTTTCGTGTACGAAACGGTATCAAAAGCAAATAAAAAACACTAACCTGCACTTAAAATAAACCGAACGCATTTTTAGGTATATGTGTTTGTATTATAAGTAGAGATTTGGATAGAAAAGATAACAAATTGGAATTCGACACTAAGCCTGTTTTATGAACCTGTCTGTTCTAATTGCAGATTTTTTGAATTCTTAAACATAACTATATTTTATAAGTATTTAAAGTTGTTTAAATGTTATTAAAATCCGTATAAGACTACGGTTGTGCACTGTCTGATATACTTGTTAGACAGATTAGGAGGTTTTTAACCTCTGCTATGAACGAAGCGTGAAACATACTTAAATCCACTACGTCTTGTGGCGCGTAACTTAATATAAATAGCAGTCGGCGACGATGTGCGCAATCTTAATCCGTAATGGACACAATCTTATCAAATATGAATATGACGCATTCAACAAAAGAACACGACGGAAGAGCGACATTTAATATAAAAAATATACTTTATATGGAAAAAAGCGATTTAATCGAGCGCTTAACACTTTATAGGATACTTTAGCATGAACAAAATAGCACTATTGAGATTAAATTAAGGCGAATCTGGAGGTCAAGCGTATTGCCCCATCAATTCCGCTGTTGACGGCAATAAGTTAGCAGTTTTATTAGTGGAATATCTACTTAAATTAATTTACGTTATAAGCTTCCGTTTTTACACTGTGCGAATAATAAAAATATTTATTAATAAGACTGGATTGCCTCATTGATCTCATGGTTCAATATTCATGCAACATGTTTTACTTAAAAAATGGTAAACACGTATTTGTTTATTGTACAATGATGAGATCTAGGGGAGAGACAAAGTAATTGTCGGCCTTTCCTGGCAGGGAAGCTGTTTCAAATCAACTACAATTTTGATGCCGGTGTGCCGACGGATTAAGAAAAGGTCAGGGTCCCGCAAAAGGCAGCTAAGGGATATTACACAGATAACATCCTCTGCGAGAGATGGAACTCAAAAATAAATCCAGTGCCAACGCGCCTTGTCAGCGCAGCGTAGTAGACCAAAACCCCTCCTAAAGTGGGACGGTAATAGGCTGGTGAGAGACAATTTTAAGAAAGAACAATTTACGTCAATCTGCTTACGTTTTTACGCGGCACATAAAAATGTAATTCGCAATCTTGGTTCGTTATTAGTATCATTATTTGCACTTCTGCTCAACTCGGTAGAGATATAGAGCCGTAATAATGTAGAACAATAAAAAAGAACTGTCTGTTTGCAATTTCAAAATAATTCCAATTACTTCAGTGAGTTTCATGTTTATGTGCGCTCGTTAACTTAATCCGTGAGCCTTTTTTTTAATTTTAAGTTTCTATGGCCAATAAAAACTAATGTGATTGTTCTTTAATTACAACAGTCTATGGTGACCTTGAGGTAAGATAACTATAGATGAGATATGTACTTTATTGTATTAAAGTTACTAATAGTATAGTAGTCAAATTAACAACCGGCGAGCTGATCACATTTATCAATTTTTATTGAGACAATCATCAAAAGCAATGGGGACGTCTAACGATTTTATTTATTGTTCCTAAAATATTTTCTAGTTTTCTAACAGTACTCTCCGCAACTCATTTACTGAAATAAAAGTCCCATAAACGTTAGGCTAAAATTTAAAACAAATACATATGCATACAAATCCGTAAAAAATTGGTTTTATTATTGCCAATTTATTCTCCATTATAAGCAGTTACCGGAGCTTATGGATGTTTGCAACACCACGGATATCATTTGCCGAGCCTGTAAGAATCTTTTACTGAACTTTTTGAAGAACCCCATGCTGTAGTTTTACTAAAAGTTGAAAACCACGACCAGTAATTGATTTATTACATTGGGCTCATAATATTTGATGATGTATATACCTATTAACTTTAATGACGATATTATTATCAAATTGTCAATCATCAACAATACATGAACAAAATGATCTTAAGGGCCTACATCAATATTATCGTATATCATCGCCGACACGTACATATTAACACAGCCAGTAGGCACAGAAAATGAAGAATTAGGGATACTTTTCCTATTTACTCAAAATCTACTAAATATATTTTAATTCTGATTTACGTGTTTCTATATATGATAGTTACTTATGTTTTTAAAGTTATTTCATTGGTTAATACGCGATAATAGACCGACAAATGAAAAAAATAAAAAATTTGAGAGGTTGTTTCGCCAAGATTTTCTATCGAGAAAACTTTTTTCAATCGCGTTTCTGAGTTTATGCGATCCTAGATAATATATTGAAAAAACATATACTTAAAAATTAGAGCTCTAGCCATTCAATCTAAAGAAACAATGAAAACTTCGTACGTAGAAAAGTGCATGAAGCTATTTTGGTATCCTCTTAACTCATTACGTCAACCATTGAAATCCGTTGAATAACTCATTTGTAATATTATCGTTGCGAAAATAAACATACATATTAACATTAAGAATCACTTTCAACGGGCATTTTAATTTCGTTGTCACGGAAATCACCGGTCATACAACTATTCAATGAAAACCAACACTTGTGTATCGTAAAATAAAAACTAAATTAGCGTGGGATTTCCTGTGAATTGACCTTCAGTGGAGATTGCTAATTCTTAATAAATAAGATGACAAATACTAAAATGATTATAATTAAGTGCTTAGCTAAATTGCTTCAAAGTTGATATTAAATTTAATATAATTAGAGTTATTTTAGCAACAGATTTGGTATTCTCAACAAATTAAAGTAAATACTCTCTAACACTCGCGTGACTCATTCGTATAAATAAAAGCACTTTTACAGATTTAGACGCATGTGTTTGTTTTAAATTTTAAGCCCGACGTTTCACCCGTGATCATGGTGTCTGCAGTCTCCAAAAGGTCGGGCTAAAATTTAAAACAAATACACGCGTCTAGATCCGTAAAAATACGTTTTTGTCATGAAGTTACAAGTTTAAACCATGGTAAACCAATTTATTTAGGACAAGCTGTTGCCCGCGACTTCGTACGCGTGAAATTTAGAAGTCAGACCTTAACAAACAGAAGTTTACTACTACCGCTCAATAGATGGTGTTGTATAGTTTTTTTAAATCGCACTATGGTTTGGTTACACGCATTAACACATAAGCTCGTTTAAATTTTAGGTTCTCGTTCGGTTTTTCGCATTTGTAAATTAGTAAGGATATTGAAACGTGGGAACAGGAGGCTTAATAAATAACTATAAGCGCGGATGAAATCGCGGATCGCGGGCATTAGCTATGTACTATGTACTCTATGTAGTATATCGGAATAACATGATAGAAATTACCTGTATAATTACAGCTAGAGCAGTCATCTATCTAAAGCCCTTGCGATACTGGACAAACTAACTACGTTAACTACAACATTCTATTGACTACGACGAGTTCGATCCGTGGCTTACGACACGTGTAACTGGTTTGGAAGAATCATTTTATGAATATTCAACGGGTCACCATTCAAGCCCGGTTTCCACTGCGAAAGGGTAATGTGCGGAAAATGGTTAGGCGGAACGGACTCCTTTTTAATTAAATAGGTTTGAGTTTCCACCAACGAAGAGTTGGTGCTCCCTAGAACTGAGCGAGCTCATTTCTACTCTTTCTACACGCTCGGCTCTTTCCGTCCGACTATTTGTTGGTGGAAATACAAGTATGCAGTTTGCGTTTGCGAGTTTAACGAAGTCATTAATGGGTCCGTTCCGCTCGCGGTGGAAACCGGGCTTAAAACTCATCAACTAACTACAGTAAATTTACAAATTACTCACTATTGACACAATTTCTGACGAGCCTCGTGGTTGAGTGGTTCATGTAACGGACTGCCGATCAAGAGGTCGCGGGTTCGATTCCCGCTCGGGACAATCATTTGTGTGATTTTTCTAATTGTCATACAAATGTTTGTACTGCGTCTGGGTGTTTCTTTGTATTATAAGTATGTATTTACAAAAGAAAAGTAGTATATGTATTCTATCCGTATTCTGGTACCCATAACACAAGCATTATAAGCTTAGCTTGGGACCAGAGGACGTTGTGTGAAATGTCCATGAATGAATTTAAGGACCTACTTCATGATCTTGGAAACTACGTTAAAATCCTTAAGTAAAACTATTTTAATCAAGTCTCCTACGACGAGTATAAAAGAAAATATGTGTTAAAATGTTATATAGTGTTATATATTATACACCTAATTTAAGTTAATGATCGTAGATACCTCAATGTGGGTGTTCGGCTGTTATTATCTTAGCAACACGTTATCATATCAGTTAACTTCAAGGCGAGATATTTACGCAACATTTTTAAGATGGATCACTACACATTCCATAGTTAACCAGTTATTATGTAATTGAGTAACATTCAAAATGGCGTCTGTTTTCGACAAACAAAACTATAGCAACATTTCTTGGTGCAATTATTGAGTTTTAACATATTGGTTACAGCCAAGCAAATTGTTATGTCTTTTATAAGATTTTTATTTGAAATTTAGTTGTTTGTTATCATGGCGTAGGTAATAGATGAAAAAAAAGAAGATTGAAGAAAAGGTGCATAGTGTAAGTGAGTATTTATTTTACAAAAGTTCCACCTATTTCATGTGCCTTTGAAATTTGAGGGTTTTCCTCGATTTCTCAGAAGATAACCATCAGATCCTGACCTAATGTCAATGGGATCACACGGGAACCACCAGTATTCAAATAAAAAATGGAATCAATAAAATCGCTTCACCCAGTTAAAAGTTATGAGGTAACTAATATAAAAAAATAAAAAAGAAATTAAAAAAACAGACGAATTGAGAACGTCCTCCTTTTTTTTTAAGGCGGTTAAAAAGTATATAAAAGAAACAGATATGAACTCTGACAAAACTACTATACCATCTACAACGCAGGAGGACTGAATCATCAACAGAAAAAAACGAGGCGTAAAAAAAACATTCCTGCTAGTACTCGCAAATAAATGCCACCCACATGGCGTCAAATTAGTTTCCTACCAAACTTATTTGTATTAAAACAGTGTCTTAATCTTAATGGTCTTATTCATAATGACTTATCGGAGGTTTAAAAGTTTGCAAAAATCGGCTCGCGATAATATTGTCAATACTTGTTATTCATTCTTTTTACGATAAAACGTTTATTATCTCTCCGATAAAACGTTTATTATCTCTCCGATAAAACCTCCGTTTAAACCTCCGATAAGTCATTATGAATAAGACCTTAAGAAGATATGGAAGTTTTATAATTGATTGATACATAGCTACAATCTATATAATAATACTAGCTGCGCCCCGCGGTGTTACCCGCGGTAAAAAGGATAAAAAATAAGTTCATTTTCTATGTCCATTTTTCATTGGAAAGTTTTATGAAAATCCATCCAAGTCTTTACGTGAAAGCACAATAAACATCCTTACATATCCAAACATTGGAGTATGGATAGAAGACCGAGCAAACGTCGCGTTGCTCAGCCAACAGTTTAAGTATTTTATTTTATAGCGCGTAAATCTTTTTTCGCCATATCTCCTAAGATATTCGTTTAAATTGTATGCTGTAAAGAGCAGATATAATTTATATTAATTGCGTAAGCTAACTAACCTATTTAATTTGATAAAAAATGTTACTATGTACACATAAATAGCTTTTGAAAACACCCTATTGAATTTGATAATTTTATTGACATTATTATGGGTACAACGGGTTTCCCTTAAATGATAGACATATGCCCTCGCGGACTTTTTTGAAGAACTATAGGTAACAAACAATTACTCCATACATTAGTTTGTTGTACCTCACATAGATAAGGCAGCGTTTTCATTTATAGCTCGCGCGCGTCCGAATTTCTCGGCAAATTTAATCAAATCTCATCCAATATATAGTAAACCCCAATAAATTATGCGAAAAAAGCCATCCTCTTGAACCATTCTATCTGTTAAAATAAACCGCATCAAGCTCCGTTGCGGATTTCTGAAGATATAAGCTCACATAGGGACATACATACAAAAATTACGACTTTGTTTTATAAGAAGTAAAGATAAAGATGATAAAAATCAAAATTTCTATTTCTGTTTACTGGCGTAATGGAAGCCAAAACAATGGTTTATAAATTGTTTGTCTCTCTGTCTGTACGTACGCGCATCACACCAAAACTACTGCATGGAATTGAATATCGTTTTTAGATATAATGTTGGTAATGGTTAAACTTAAAGTATAGGCTACATTTTATCCTAGAGTGATATCTAATTCCACCGGGAAAACCTGGAAGTCCCATTGCTGGGATAACGGTCTATTGTGCGGCGCTGACCAGGCGTATTGGCACAGGGTTTATTTTGGAAGTATCCCTCTCTCACAGAGAATGTTTATGTTACGATATCCCTTAGCTTCCTTTTACGGCACACTGGGAAGGAAAAGGGGTGGTGACACTTGTATTCCTAAACCGTCACCATGCGGGCAATATATTAGTTATGTAATTACTAAAAAAACAGACCTTGATTAAAATAAATACTTCTCAGCATTATGTGATTAAATGTATGCAGAATATCGCGAACTTGACTAAAACCATTATTTCAAATGTCGAATCATCTCGTGGGCACGTATTGTAAGAATTTCTTGAAATAAGTCAAGAGAAAAGCAATGCATAATAAAACAAATATCTCCTGACCTCTTGTTCTATATTTGTAGTGTTAATATGTGCAGCGAGTTTTTACATTATTATCATTTTAACAACACTCCTTTTTCCTATGAAGCTAAGGAATTGTTGTTTCGTGTCAAATGGCGCTCTATAGCCTCTGCTTACCCCAGGCAGAGACTATAGAGCGCCATCAGAATCTGGTCTGCTCTGATATTTTTTGCGTGTTAATTATTAAGCCAGTTTACAGACAGACACACTACACAGTTGTAGTATGCAAATCTTAATCTGTACCTAAATAAATATGTAGCTCGTACAAATACACGTTAAAGACAGTTTTATTAGAAGTAGAACTTTTCATAGTCTAGTCAAGTGTAACTATCTCACTCTCTCTCTCCCTCGCAGTTAACCCTAAATAGTAACAGTTAACATGTGAGAAAATTAAATAAATTAAATTAACAATTTAGAAAAAGTAAACACATAATTAATTGTTTTATTCTAAACCATTGACAAAATCGATCTATTTGGAATTAGAAATGCTAATATTATTTCTATTAATGTCCATTCATATGTCCAGTTAATTATGTTGTGAAATAATAAATATTTTGATAGATATAGCCAGTTTTACACGAAAAAGTTGTAGTCGGCACACGTTTCTATAATTTATTGGCAGCATTTATGCGTAGGCGCATCCCACATACTAATGCCGGACGATCACACCAAACTAATTCATCTTACCTAATCTAGACTTAATTAATTATTAGTTTAAACCATTTAATATTTATCGACAACAAAAAATGTATGACAAAACTCAAATTGCTATCTGTTATTGGCATCATAGTTTTTTTTTAATACATTAGTTATAACGATAAAAAATGCGATTATACCAGATTAGACCGGATTAACCTGGATTAGTGAAACTAGTTTAATCTGGAATAAACTATTTTTAATTTATTGTATGGTAACCTTATTTGCTAAATCGTTGATGGGTATTTTTAAAGTATTTTTTTTATTTATTTTTTTTCAAAGTTTTTTTTTTAAGTAGTATATGTAGTCTATCCGTATCTGGTACCCATAATACAAGCATAGAAATATAGCTTACTTTGGGACCAGAGGACGTTGTGTGAAATGTCCTGAATATTTATTATTTATTATTATTATTTATTATATTTTATATAATGAAGCAGATGCCCCCTTGCCTAGCGAAATGGGAAAAACTGGGGTCATAGTGATGACGATGGTGGGTAAAGTCAGCAATATAAAAGATGCTACGTAGTCTAGGTTTAATTTCTACTAAAAGCGTAAGCTTAGTTTGGGGCCAGAAAACATATTATATAGTATTGTTTTCTGGCCCCAAACTAAGCTTACGCTTTTGGAAATATTATAAATGAATGAAAACTCCAATGACAACACAATATAATATCAAAATACATAATATAATAAACACTAATTGCCACATTGTATAAATATAATTTACCCAGAAACAAAAATAAAAAAATATATAAAAATAAAATACTGTTGAATAATTATCATTCACACAATGTCATAAAAGTTATTTGGACGAGAATTTACTCAAGTAAATTTTATAATATACGGACTTTATTAAATGAAATATAACTTTGTTAAATTTTTAAGGAATAGATATCACATTTCTCTAAGATAAATACTCAAGCTTTGACAAATTCGAGTATTAAATAATTCTATAAAAATTTCTTAAATTGAACATTTCTAAATTTGTATATAATTATTATGTTTAATTATATTATATATAATGTTACAAAGTTAAGTATCCTATAAAGGGCATATTCAAACGTAAAAAATATTGTAAACATCCATAAACATATGATTTTGGCATCCTGTTATACTAATCACTGGATTTTTATTACAAAATCACTGACAAAAACAATAAACTAGTATAAGTCTACTAGGATTTATTGTCTCAATTACAATCCAAATTCGAAGATATTAGAACATTAAGGTGACAAGTTAAGATGGAAATGGTAGTTAGAGTCCAAATGTGGTAACGAACAGTAAACATTAACTAAACACAGGTATAAGATCAAAGCAGCCGTAAACATAACATAAATAACACGTTACGTTAATAGATATAATTAAAATTATTGTTTTAAGTTAATTAAATACATTATGTACAGTGTTACTCGTAACATTAATTTAATGAAACAGATGAAAAGATTTATTGAAACGTAGCCATTAATTACTTAACGGATATATATTAGGGTTAAAAATCTGACTTCGCTGTTTAGGGAACAAATCCCTTTCAAATGGGGATATATTATGAGATTTATGGAAAAACACAAACACCATAATTATAGACATTTTTAATGTCAGCTATTAGATAAAAATGCATTAGAAATATGGTAATTTCAAGCCTTTTTAATTTAAATTCAGAAAAAACTGCAGTTCCTAAATAACTATCGAATGGCAAAATCTGGGAATTGTTTAATAGAACACAGTGATGCAATATTGGATAAGTCATTTGAACTTAACAAAACGCAATGATGCCAGTATGGTAAATACAAGTAATAGCTGAAGCAATTTATAAAATACGATGACATGAAGCACAGAAAGCATGGTTAGTAACAGCGAATGAGCACAGAACTGTAATTACAGCTGCAATGAGCGACCTTGAGACTTGAAAACACTTAAACAAAGAGTGATCACAGTTGAGGCTATTGTCTACCTTACGTTAGTACTGCGGGCCAATCGTTGGCACATCGCGTCGTGATGAACGAACACATTCCTGATTCGACACAGAGACGCAGCAACCGCGCTGCTGTGACAAACTAATTAACACACGCGCAAAATACTATATTGTATACATACACCTGTACATTCAACGAATACCTGATCTAACCTTTTAAAACCACGATCATGCTCCATAAATAAGCTGCGAAAGCCAAATTATCTAACAAATCTTCCCCTTTAAGTCAATAAACCCCAAAACAATTTATTGAAATATCTCGTTTACTTTCCTCTATAAATAAGCTGTAAAATATAAAAGATTCTATCAAATCTGACAATTAGTTTCAGAGATTAACGCGTTAAATGAAAAAAACAATCAAACCATTTAAATTTATAATATTATCTCATCCAACATTTTGAAAGTCCGAACAAATAAAAAATTCCAAAACAATAAACACAGAACCAATTAACAACTGAAAAATGAGCAAAAAGAGAAATCGGCTCCATTATCGGCCGTTCACGGATTCGTGCAAAAACATCGGCGGCTGTTACAGTTTTCGGTAGCAATAAAAGTTTCATGCGCGTTCGTCCGAATGCTGTTTACGGTTTATATTCGTGTAATGACCGTGACCTCTTCACCGGGAGATATCAGAGAGTGACCAACCACTCTCGCCCCTCTATCGCTTTCTTCTGACCCGCTTTTCATAAACAATACTTCGACAACTGTGGACCGCTCGCTCGGTCGCGAGAAAGTAGCCGATAACGTGCAAGACCCAATACTTGTATCAATTCAATAAACAGCATCAACATTGACATGCAACAAAAACCTATAGGACCTACATTAATGAGCAAACAATAATTGAGATCTAATTGCGTACGCACAACCGCATAACTAGGAAATTTATAAACAAAACAATGAGATGCTATTGCGTTTCAATCAAAACAAAACTTAATTTGTTGTTTCTAATACTAAATTTGATTAATAATAATAATAACAGCAACTTAATCATAATACAACATATCGTTATAAAAATATCTTGCTAAAATTACGTTAGCGAATTGAATCAACTGTTCAAATTTAGTATAGCGACTGTAAAAATAAATGGGAATTTCTTATTCGAACTTCGATATACACAATCACCTAATTGAGAGCAACAACTGTCTATTCATGGGGCATAAAGGGATGTTATATAAGGGGGAAAGCAGAACACATCTGTCCTCCACACAACAGTTTATTATGATTTGTGTGTTGAAGTAAAAATATCCGTTAGCAAATTAGTAACGTTTTGGTTATTTGATTACCGTGAAACATGCGATCTGGTATTAAATAAATAAAACCTACTAATGACTATAGCAGTTCCAGTATGTTTGTCTAGCATAATAATGTGGTAATGAAGTCTGGGTTTCGGTTCTTGTCTAGAACAAGGTTTAGGTTACATTTTATAAGGCAGGCTCATTATGAGTCATGGACAGATTTTACAGATTTTTTTCCAACACCACTAACTATTACTTAATTGGGAAACAATAGACGATATTGAAACTCATACTCTTTCATGAAATTTTAAAAGATAATAATTATAAAAGGTAGAACAGACCGGGAATGAAAACTCACAGCAACATTGCTTTTATTACAGCAAAACCAATCTGTATAACTTATAATAGTTATAATTGTTCTATGTATGATGAAGACATACACTCAATGAATAATGATACACAATAAATGGCGCAAGTATATTTCCGTTAACTAACTACATATAAAGATGCATATCAAGAGATCTCGTGTAACAAAACAATGAAGGTCATAAATCACAGTTTCCTCCGTACAACAGTTGCATCCTACAGTCAGAAGCTTCACGGTGGCAATACGACGCACTATCTAAATTGATGGTTTCCGGTGTACATTAGAGCAGTCTATCGAGCAGCTGTCCGCGTACGCGACACACTTCATTTGCCACTTCGCATGCGATCATAGAAAGTAACGCTTTGTCACCGTCCAAAATCAAACAAACTGACGATAAAAAGAGACACATATGGAGTTTCTCACATGTAAGAGCGAGATAGTAATTCATTGCGATCACAGAAGTCGCACGTTTGGCGCGTTAGTATCTGCAGACTGTGTTTCACAGATTGATTCATCTCGCAAATCTGTCAAATTCCGCTTAGACATTATCTGAACTGATCATGCCCTGTTAAGGCGAAAATTTTTAGCAATTATGTACTAGTCTTTATATCAACAATTACATTATGTAATGAACTAATTAAGTGAAGAACTTGATAGAAATTGAAAGGTGGACGCAAAAGGCCGATTAACTTAGCGATCCAGAGCTATATTCCCGGAATATGCAGGTTTCAGTTTATTAATTTTAGATAGAGCATTAAGTTATCAAAGTGTACGTTTCTTAACTTAGCCAATAACGATTGTGTCATTTACACAACTTGTTCTGATCACTGCTAATGTGTACTTTAATAATCGGTCACCGAACCGTGTAAGCACATAATGAAATTTAATTTCCTGTGATTTAAACATTACAATTCCATTAACAGAAGTACCGCTTAGGATTAAAATATAAACAACCTACGATACTACTTATCCAATAACTATTTTTGTTTCCTCGTTTATTGATAACAAATTACATATAACCAATTAATAGTGCATTGGTTATTGCTATTTATTATAGTGTTTAAAAATGCTGTAATACTAGTATATAGTTTAGGTGGAAAATTAATTAAAAATTAAAAAAAAAAAATTTTCAAACATCCGTACTAGCAATCAAAAGCGACGTAAATATAATATAATAAAATGTTATTGGTGCTGATTCTGTTTGCACAATTAAACTAAAATTGGTCAAGTGCGAGTCGGACTCGCGCACGAAGGGTTCCGTACCATTATCTATGCAACATAAGGCAACGTTATTAGTATCGAGCAAGAAACGGTAAAAAAATCATGTTCGTTGTATGGGAGCCCCCCTTAAATATTTATTTTATTTTATTTTTAGTATTTGTTGTTATAGCGGCAATAGAAATACATCATCTGTGAAAATTTCAACTGTCTAGCTATCACCGTTCTTGAGATACAGCCTGGTGACAGACGGACGGACGGACGGACGAACGGACGGACAGCGAAGTCTCAGTAATAGGGTCCCGTTTTTACCCTTTGGGTACGGAACCCTAATATACATGTCACAGTGTTAGTTACCATACTCCTCTGAAACGGCTTAGCCGATTTTTATGAAATTTTACATGTATATTCATGTATGTTGGTCTGAGAATCGGCCAACATCTATTTTTCAAACCTTTTTAGGGTTTCGTACAAACCCTTATAGGATCACTTCGGTGTCTCGTGTCTGTCTGTCAGACTTTTTTTACTCAGCAACGGCTGAAGGTATCAACTTGAAACTCATACGATATGTAGATCTATGCGGTCCCTTGCTGCAAAAAATACAATCAACCTTTTACCTCAACGCATTTAAAAGATATAACCGAATTACGACTATTTTTAAGAATTTTCGACTTATGCTAGGGAATCAAAATTCACAGGTTACTTCCCGTTGCCCTAGAGCCTTGAAATTTGGCATAGATCAAGTCTATATAGTGCTGATATAGGGAAAAATCCAAAAACTTATAATTTGTCATCACATCACAAAAAAAAAGTGTTTATACTAATACCAACTTATGAAGTAGCTGCAATGTAGGCGATTGCCTATATTTCAACTACAAAATTAAGTTGGTGAGTTGTAATGAGTTTAATTAACTGATTATTTGCATGCAGTTACTTATGTTTATATGTCTAGTAGGTACGAAACCCTAAGGGTGCGAGTTTGCCTCGCTCTTGACAGGTTTTTTTTTAGTATGGCATATCAACATTTTCCGGGACAGCTAGTTATTAATAAAATGTGAAACAGAATAGTTAGCGAGTATATGTAATATTCTAGTAAATACATAAGCGTTAACAAACAAAAATACTAACATAAAATTCTCTAATACATGCGCGAATCATTTGTTGTAAAATAAATATATTTTTTTTAAATTTAAAACAAATACGAAAGGCAATACATAAAACAAGACAAGACAATACGAAAAACAAATACGAAATCCAAATTCTAAAGCTGCAAAAAGTAGTTCTAGATTTGAAAAATACTAACAGTTTTATTTTATATAAGAGTTTAATTAATGGCGCAACTGAATCGCCGTTAACGTCACCGAGTTTTTGCTCGCTTGTGTATAATTGTTTCACACTTGACAAAGACATCATTAATATTGTTATTTCTTCTTACCGTATTAGGTTTAACGTGGGCGATGTATTTATGAGACTGCTAATTTATTCATTGAACCAAACGGTAGGAAAGACCGAAACAAAAATATGTATAAGATCAAAGCGTCTGGCGAGGAAGATAACTAGCTGTCTTTATTGACAAAAACCTAGAGTCGAGTGAAGACAGGCAGTTGACATCATCAGTCCGTCCCTAACGGCTTTTTTAGAGGAGAAATATAGGTATGGAACGAGTCCCTGAAGCTAATTCGCGATGTAAGAAACACAACCAAGAATTTTTTTTATAAAACTCTTAACGATGGGACTTGGAATGCCAAGAAAGAGAACTTCTGCAGTAATTCAAGAAAATATGAATGAACGATTTTACATGGCATTTTTATTCCTTTAGAGCTTGTGCTCTAAAGGAATAAAAATGCCATGTAAAATCGTGATATTGATCGTGATGGTAATGCGATGTAAAATCAATTGCTGACATATCCCAGGTTATGCATTTTCAGATTAGTCATTTCCATTACTAGGGGTCAACAAAACATGCAATTTACAAAATTTTGACTACATATTCATCAGGCCATCTTTACCTCTTATAAAACAAAGTCGTTATTTTTGTATGTATGTCCATATATGAGCGTATATCTTCAAAACTTCAAAACGGATTTGAATGCGGTTTTTTTTAATAGATAGAGTGGTTCAACAGGATGGCTTTTATGTATGATTTGTTAGTTTGATTTCTAAATTCCACGCATATGAAGTTGTAGACAATAGCTGGTACAGAAGAAACTATACAAGACTATTTAACAGCAGTTAAATCATCATGACCATTATAACATTACGTCTTTTTCCCATGGAGGTAGGCAGAGACTATAAAGCGCCATTTGCTACGATCCAAACATACATCTTTGACTTCACATACACTCAGCAGTTTAATAAAGGGATTTAATAAAAGTATTAAGTAAATGGGTTAGTCATGTACACAAAAAGGTTAATTAAAACAAAATATTTCGAATAGCCGTACAAGTTTGTGGCTGCGGTATTCGAATGAGTCACCTATTGGAAGGATGATCGTTTTAGATCGGTCATCGATTACGTCAACGCTATGGAAAATATTTTTTGTTAACATGTCAAGTTAACAAAAGGTAACTTGTAGCAATTTGACATGCATGTACAAAAAATCATCTGTGTGTATGTCAATCAACAAGTGGTGCTGCTATAACCTTGCCGTTATGCTTAGGCTACATGAGCGATATTATTGCTATCTGGGATGCTATACGCAGATGTCACCATTATCTTTACTTATTAAAAACAAATATAAGTCGTTTTTATATGTATGTTTATAAATGAGCTCGTGTCTTCAAAACTGCGTTTTTTAATAGATTGCGTGACTTAAGACGATGGTTTACTTTTTGCAAGATTTGTTAAGGTTATTCCATTTTTTAAATTCCACGTATAAGAAGCCGCGGGCGACAGCTAGTTACCAATATATTGTAAGCTGTGTTGTTCTGTCGCAGCAAGCAAAGCACGGTGTTGCATAGGCCGTGGGTTCAAATCTCAATTAAGAAAACCAATTTTTCTATCTTATCTGATTTGATAAAAATTTAAAATAATCCGGGCCGAATAATTCTGTTCATGTACATACATATGTTATACAGCATTATAAATACCTGAAACAAAAAAAAACATTAGATAAACTGTAGGGCTGAACCAAGAACAATGGACATAGGGAAAGGTCAAAATAAAGGTGAACTGAAGCGGATGTGTCATTTAATATTCATATAAGCCAATGTTTTCGCATATTGTATGGCAAAGAAAATATATAAATGCTTGGTACAAGAACACAATGAAATTTCATCTGTGTCATAAACTCTGGTTTGAAAGAGACGGCACGATATATTAAGAACATTTTTGACAAAAAAGTTTTAGTAACTTTGTTTCATTTAGTCATTAAAGTTTTGTGTATATTTCTGTACCTACTTAAAATTTAGTCATTTTTAGGGTTTCATACCAAATGTAATAAATTTAAACGAGACCCTATTATTGTGGCTACGCTGTCTCTATGTCACTTGGCTATATCTCTGAAACGATGATAGCTAGAGAGCTAAAATCTTGATAGATAAGTACATCATAAATATATGTCGGCGCTACATGCTTTCCATGGTCTTCAGTTTAGTGGCACTTCTGTGTTTATTATTTTCTCTTCCACAACCTCTTACACACAATCCATCCACATAATACATACAATATAGTAAAGTATAAAATTCCTGTATATATTTCTACTCGTACTATATGCAAGGTGGTTGGATGCCGCAGGGCAGCGCACGAATCGAGCATGCTTTATGCAAATACTTACGAACGGAGTACCTGCGCGGTCTGACCACCCCGCAACTAGGCACGACCACTATTAATGTTTAGTTCATGTAAAATATCATAACTTATAGCTTGAAATAGAGACATAAACAAAACAATACGAGCACTATTGTTTCATCAGATCTTAGACGTTTACGTTATTTCTTAAAGAATGCGTGTCTCCCAATTTCTGCCTATTTTGCCGTAAGTCGGCGCACAAAAATATATTTAAAAGAAACAGCTGCCTTAAGGACATCAATTTGCAGTTACAACTGTTGTGGGCCTTATTAACATAATATTTTATGATTTCACAAAAATAGCCATTAGAAAATTAAACCCATCGGCACACCTAGCACATCTAGCCCGTGATTTTAAATCATCACAGTACTTATCTTAACTAGATATTTGATAAAGATTGTCGAAAAACAGACAAATTCACACGCGGTAGAGCGCCGCGATTATCCTGACATTCCATTTCTCCGCCGGATTGAGGCGTCAGGGCCTGTCTTAGATTTACAGCGGCGATAGCGAACGCCCTTCCGCCAAGCTGATAAATAGCCTCTCTAATTATATTAACGTAGCTCCGGCAAACGTGTTATAAATCCTTACTCTAGTATTTTAGAATAACACCTCGTACAGCCGATATGAGCGTCATCATGGGATCCATCACAACTGACACATACAAATTAGTAAACTAGCAATAAAATTTAATTTATTTTAATATTAGCGCATGCGTCACTTATTTAGCTTATTTAACAGTACGGAACATAGATGGTGTTATATAAATAGATGATATTATTCTTATGCAGGATGCACGTGAACGTGACGATACCGTAGGTCCCGCTGGATGGAAATACTCCGGAAGTGTACAATTAAAGACTAGCGAGAGATGACGTACAAGTCAGTGAACTCAACTCAAGGTTATGGAAGGGAGTGTAAACATAATCTCGTCGAACCGCATTCATCAAGTGTGCAAACATTGTAACCGAGACATGTCAATATTAGTTCAAGACCTCTGGCCACATTTCCACACATATACACACAAACAACGATATTGCATTTGTGTTAGTTACAGCAAAGTTAACGAAGTATTTAACAGAATGTAAATAACATTCGGTAAATTTATTTACATTACTTGTAAAAGAAAAATTCTACTGATAACATTTTCCGACAATAAATTATACACTTAGGTACTTGTTATCTTCAAGTGTGTTGTCCTTGAAACGATCGGCAGTGTCGAATTAGTTAAATAAAATAATTACTTGTTATTTGTATAAGCACCCGGAAAATTTATTAACAAACATAATATATTGAATGTCTACTCTTACAGACCCACACAATAGATAATGGTAATAACTACTGTCACACTTCCAAGTTGCTCTAGATTAGTTTTCCAAGGAGCAAACATAACAACGCGCCCCCGATCTGGAAAATGAAATGTTAATCTTTAAATCGCAAACAATATAAGCTTAAACAACTATAATATAAAGAAAGAAGGCATCAAGACGGAGCGTAATCGCATGTATTTGGGAAAAACGCCTCGTTACATCACAACAAAATATCTCATAACGCATGATTCACGAAACGTAAGATTCATCAGGCATGCTGTAATGTTATCGAGTTCACTGGGACATCTGATCTAGACCAACATTAACACAACACCCACGCATTCCGCAAAATACGTTAATTATTTTTACAAGAACTTTTTCAGCTCAAGCTAATAAAGGTTTACTACTAAAACGATTACAAACATACGTAAATCAAGACAATCTAAAATCATTGGAAACTAATGAGATATTGTTCGGACGAAATTTTACTAAAATATTTTCACCAATGTCATATCGTAATTGATTATAATAAATAAATCTAGGCATGCTCTATCTCGCTTCTCGAGGAAGCAATAATTAGTATTGCATATAACGCAGATCACGTAACTAGACACGATAAGGAAGACCGATAGGAGAGTATCTAATATAATCAGTCAACGTTTAAATCATACAACTTGTCGTCCGAGTGGTTTCTTAGGCGAGCCGTAATTAAGTATATCGAGATATCAAGTACTATATCTAGACGACGAAGGTCGGCAAGACTTTCGCTATGCAGTCGCACTCATTGGCCACATTATATCTTAGTTCAACCGGAGGAAAATCAAATCGCCTACACTTGAGCGCGGCTAATATGAGATCCAGACACAGCACAGCGATCACATTACCATACAGACAATCTAAAAGTCAATACGGGAGCCGTGTTGACATTGGCCCACCGTTACTGTTCGTTTTGTAACGATATCAAAAGCCTGCATTCCAGCGGCGATGTTGTTGAATGAGAAGCGATTGTTCTCGAGAGATCGGTCGCCCACGTGCGCCGATGTGTCGCACAGATTGCACAAGCGCCGGTCTGACTACATGACAACTCCAGGTGCAGGTGATCCTGCGTCTGTCGACCTTGAGTATGGAAACTATTGCGTAAAAATCAGAGTCATCAAGACGTCGCTATGACGACGGCACCCCACCTATACGAAGCAGGTATTTTAAGATCGCAGCCGACAGAACCGGATACAACACACTTATGACAGGAGCAAAGAAAAATATTTGTTTTAATCCAACAGTAGATAAGGTATATTTTATGAGCAATAACGACACGGCCATCCGCTGGCCTCGGTCACGTGCCACTGCATACGGATCAGGTTTCGTTCCGCAAACTCGAGATAACTGCAGCAGCGATCTCAGTGCATACTAGGAGACGTCTTTGAAACGTTGCTGTATACTAATAGTATACCAATATCCTCATATAGATAACTCAGTGTTTGTTTAATAATATATGCGAGGTTGCATTTACACTAATTAATCGATTCCTGGGCGCTTTACGCGTTATTCATACACATAGTATTATAACTAACAAGGTCTTAACATTTTACGGGTCGCCAAGTCTAAAATAAGCGTTCTAATATCGACACTGGATTTAAATAGCCGCGTGACAAATGAAACCGAAAGTGGTGCGTGATGCAACGGACCCGAAATTAGCTGGTCAGTCCAGGGCGGTGCATCGGCCGCGAGGGAACGTTGAGGACGGCGCCGCAGCTGCCAAACAGCTGGCATTTCGCACTAATGACACGAATAAGATATTAGCACAGATAGCTCACCAGTCGCTGTCAGTATCCAACCGAGGTATTCGGGTCGGTTGTAAAATCAAAACTAACTTACGACCGATCATCTGCTTAATGTATGCTAGCGATAGGAATGACGGAATTGTGACTGGTTTACCGTAGGCGAGGCATGAATGCCAAAGAACCGTTACCGACACTTGAAATTTTAATCAATAATCTGCTGCATAATAATATCGGGTATAAAGCGGTGTTAATAGTTATGTGTGAAGTATTTGATGGACAACGTCAGAGGGCAGTTGATAACGGTTGCAAGGGGAGTTAAAGAACGCAAGAGTGACACTGCAGGCTCGGGTCGGAGGTTCGGCCGCATTCCGCCACCGCATGAAAGTGAAACCGCTTTGGCTACCAACCGCTCAGCTGTAGAAAGTCCACGATTACATCTCGCCAGCGCCGGCGTCGG
The DNA here is from genome assembly GCA_916999025.1 of Orgyia antiqua. NCBI lineage: Eukaryota > Metazoa > Arthropoda > Insecta > Lepidoptera > Erebidae > Orgyia > Orgyia antiqua. The sequence continues at coordinate 20,849,215 of OU779864.1, forward strand.
CGGACGAGCAAAAACTGCTATCTCGTGGCGAGTCGCCCAGCTCCCGGGAAACGAGACGCCCCGGGCGACGTTGCGCAGAGAAATTGCCAATAACCGCTGGCGGGCGCTAAACGATTCCTTTCATTTACTCAAACGCAAACAAGCCAGCTATAGCTCGTTGAAATGTTGAATTTCACTTAAACTAGCCGCAACCGAGTCACCGGGGGCTATTACCGATAGTTGACTTTTGTAATACACGAAATAAAATCACCATCTAATCGTTCAAATTATCTAACGTTACTTTTATATATCGTCATTCGTATGAAAATATTAGAAAGAGCTTGCATATCCGGTTTGAGATTAACTAAGCCTTTTACTTGAAACGGGTTTTAAAAGTTTAAAAACATTATTTTCCACCGGTGTGGTACAATTAGCGAGGCAGTTCACTTACCCTATGGACTGGTCTTAACCTACATATCTGATTAATCAAAGTGTCAAGTCACAAAGTGCTTGACGCAAAATTAAGAACCTCGAGGACCTGAAAGTGCAAGGTTAATAGTATAGTTATATTGTGAATAATATCAAGTGGTTTGTGCAATTTATAATTGTTTAATCTTTTGAAATCTAGTTACCAATATGAGACGCTCCGTAAGTTTAGTTCTAAATGGATAGTATAGTCTGAAACTTGTCCAGTTATAGTCTGAAGTTGTCTTGGACTGTTTACCAAAAACAACAAAACATAATAGAAACTGTATTGCTATATGTATACGAATATTTAATAAGATACCGTAAGATATAAAAACGTTAAAATTTTCATTATTTAGGACAAAATTGTATCAATGGCTAAGTAAAAATAACTGCTACAATATTAATGATTTATTTAATTGCATTCATTATTAATGATTAATATATTAGCTAAACATGTAAGTGCTTTAAATTTGTAACACCTTATTGTATATGTCGTAGTAGACTTGATTAAAATAGTTAGTATACTTAAGGATTTTTAGTTTTAACTTAGGTTCCAAGATTGTGAAGTGGGTCCTCGAATGTTGTCAATGGTGAGTAATTCGTTTATTAGATGAGAATGAATGGTGACCCGTTGAATATTCTTAAAAGGATCCTTCCATACCAGTTACACGTGTCGTAAGCCACGGATCAATCTCATCGTAGTTAATTGAATTTTGTAGTTAACGTAGTTAGTTTGTCTAGTATTACAAGGTCTTTAGATAGATGACTGCTCTGGCTGTAATTACAGGTAATGTCTACGATGTTTCTCCGATAAATACTATGTTTTTATGGCAATAAAATATAATGAAAATGAAAACCCGGCACTACTTTTTGGCATTATAAAAGTTATTTGCATATTTGCGACCTCTTATGATGACCACTCCTTTTTATGTTGTGTATTTAAATATGTAGTAAATAACGTCTATAAAGTATTTTCAACGGAAACCTACTGAGTGTACATACGTGCGTGAATCAAATAAACAACAATTACCGATCGCTTTGTCATGTTAATTACAATCCATTCTGAGCTTTAATTTAATACGAGCTAATGAGAACTAACTATTCTGCGTAAAATTTGCAACAAGGATGATAAAAGGGAAAAACGCATCACAATAACTTAAGTTTTTGAGCCGACAATTTCGTTAACTACCGATTTATTAATCTAGCTGTTTAACTAGTTTACGAATTAATTAACTTTAACAATAGGATGTGTATAAAATGCATTGTTTTATTACGATTTGTAGTTTTTCAAAAAAGTTGTTATTGTATACTAATTTCTTACTAAGAAACTAATGCAAAATATGGGTAATTGTTACATTCGATGTCATTACGGTATCCACATATTTGACCACAGGTAGTTTTAATAGTTAACTAATATTAATACCCACTCATTAGATTAACTCAAATGGCCCTTCTTAGGACAGACTAATACCTTTTTAAAACGGTAATCTAACTACGCGTATAAACAAACACCTAAATATTAATAACTAGTTGTTTTCCTTTACGTATATACAACCTCAACTAATTAAACATTACAATGTCCTACAATGCGTTTGTTATCAAGCTCAGCCTAAATTACATACAACAGGTACATTTACCTCACAACAATAAGGTCCCTAATGCAATTTGTTGGACAGATAACCGATAATTGGGTAAACTACCTGATAGATAACTTATCTATGTTGATAACATGGCCTTTATAGCTTACAATATTAACTGTAAAATTTAACAATCACGTGATTTACAAGTTTGGTTGGTTACAAAAGGTGAGCTAAGTGGTTAACTGCTTTGTCCGTTGTTCCGAAAGGTAAAAGGAGACATTATCACTAAGACTGCTATCCGTCCGTCCGTCCGTCTGTCACCAGGCTGTTTCTCTAGAACGGCGATAGTAATCATCATTCCGAATTCTCGTCGGTTTCGTGATAGTTAGATATATGATTTTGCAATTTTTAGTATGTTAAGCAGCTTAATGACGTCTTTCTTTATTCCAAAAAATATATTTGGAAATTACCAGACAGAAATTCAAGTGTTCGGGTTAATGAATTATTTTCCTTTATAAATAATATCCTTTATAAATAATTCCTTTATAAATATACAATCATAATCATAACAAAATGTTTTATTTAACGCAACAGGCGGATGGAAGACGGCGGTAAACGAAACAAAGAACAAAAGAAGTCGGATATTGTAGGACTAGGGTCCGACCGGCAAGTTCCGTTCATTTGAGAATAATACCGACATACTTTCGCATGCATGTTGCATACAAACAGCGGGGTGAATGGTCAACTAATAGGGCTGCCAAGTTTAATAATTTATTTTAAAAAAAATTTTGGTGATCCCATCCCGCTAATAACTAAGAGTCGTACCTAGTGGTAGCTTCAAACGCGGGTGAAAATTATTTTTTTCTTCTCATAGTATCTGCATGATGTTTTTGACATCGATAAAAAATAACATTGCGAAATTTCTTCTTCCCAATCCGTGACCACATAAAAAGTGGCGCCTTTTTAATAACGTCATGAAATCTTTACTTCATAAAAAAGTCGTTATTTCTGTATGTCAATATGTGCTTAAATTATAAAAATAGGCAACGAATTTTAATGCGTTATTTTTTAAATAAACCGAGTTATTTAAGAAAAATGTTTAAAGATAGGTAGAAGGTGGAGATCACAATAGATCAATCTGGTCGCAGCGATACTAGCATAACATAGCCTGATAAGCAGTTTCTCAAAAAAAGAAGGTAGAGATAATTGGCTGTGGTTTAGTTTTTAATTTCCACGCGTACGACATTGCGGGCAACAGCAGTAAGCATAACTTCGATCCACCTACACTACTGAATGCGATAAACCATCTCTGTGGTGCAGCGGTCCCCTACAGAACAATATTATTTATGTGATATTTGTTACTGGCACACAAATAATTGTACTGCATCAATTAATTATAAGTATGCAATTTCAATAACATGATACATAAATGGTTAATATGTAGGTATCATATTCAATATCCATATTCTGATAGGCATACCACAAATATTAAGAGGTACCTGAAAATACTATGTGATATGTGTCCATTAAATAGTAAGCTGTATGACAGATATGGTGATAGATAAATTGTTGTTTTTCAATTGTCCTCTGTTTAACTGGTTCAGACAGATTATATTAAAGATGATAAAGCTTGGGAGTAGGTTGCTCTGGAGCAATACATATTCTATATAGTAACGTTTTATTAGCATTGTAAGTATAATTGACATTTAATTTAAAAAATATTGATATAATTAAAAGCTCTGCTGAGTTTCTTACGCCGGTTCTTCTCAGCAGATTGTGTCCTGAACCGGTGGTAGGGAAAAAAATTGGACATGTTATAAGCACATAATTTTTCTAAAAAATTATGTCTACTTGATTAAAATGATTTTCATTTCATTTCGCAATATTCTTGTTGGATTAGAAAATAGAATGTAAACTTTTTTTATACCACAGAGTCATAAATCCATCTCCAGTAAGTTCAACCAAGTATAAGTAAGTGGTTGGGAAAAGGTCAGCGAATGATGATCTTGTAGTAAGTATGCAAATGGAACTAAAGGTTTCTACAGTATGAAAGGGTACCAATAGTGATAGTCCAGATTTTGTGAATATTTTACAATTTCAATTTCACTTTGGCATTAAAGTGACCGGTTATTATACAATTTTTAAAAAATATTGCAGCTACTAGATACTATGTACTGTTGATAGAAATAATCAAATATATTTTCATTTTACTAAAATTGTCTTCAATATTGTAAAAATAATATTTGTTATCAATTTTATCTTACTCGTCACTCATTTTTATCTATACAGTTTTAAACTTAATATGATAAAGATATTGCAATAAACAGGATAAAAAAAAATTACACAATACTTTCACTAGAATTCTTTGGAATTATTTATTAGAAAATATTCTCAAGTTTTTAGAAGTTTTGATGACAGCAAATAAACATGCCTACAGTATTATTTTAATCTATTATAGAATAAAATTCTTGATAACAATTCAAATGCTTAACCTTCATACAGATAGAGTATGATAAGATTACAGTTTATAGCCCACATTCAGTAGTTTTTTTTCATGAATAACACGATTGTGTAAAGCACAGGTGAAAAGTAATAAGAGTCAAGAAGAATGAAACCAAAAATAAATGAGAAATAAATTTCAAATAGAGAATAGTTTATAAACAGTTGTGCCAACTTTGAAAACTTTATGGTCAAGATAAAGCCCCAAAACTTTTAAAAAAATCTGTTCTCAGGATTTATATATTTTTGGATGTATTTTGAATGCCTTTGCCACTTAAATAACAGGAAAAAAAGGATATTGTCTACAGTCAGGTAATTCACCTACCTTGCAAAGGGTGTTTGTTCTACGTGATAGACGTCAGTGATGGGTTCCTTCCGCATGATGCTGCGGAGCCGCTCTTCAGGCAGCTCCAGCAGTCCATCACTTGCTGTTTTAAAGTCAGCTTTGCTCAAACCACTTAAAACACTCATTTTTAAAACGTGTAGACGACTAACGACCGAGCCGAAATAACGGTTATAAACTTCAGTCACTAAACGAACCACAATAGTCCTTATAATCAACAAATACACTTATTTATGTAAAAATGGCATCAATTAGACCACATGAAACATTTTAATGTCTCCGGTTTCTCAAAAGGTAACTGAATGCTCTCCCTTGTCATTGCGAGAAGCGGTTACGGATTCATTCAAAACGCTCCACTTTGAATCGCCACGAATAATAAACAAACTTAAGTATCACTTCATTATAATTCGCAATGAAAAGTAGTAATTTGTTTATTTACACACGCGTTTCGAAAAAACAGAAAACTGACAATCGCGCGGACAGCTGCGTATCGACGAGTCGACCGCACTTCGTCGTACACGTTTCTGTTGGGCTGCCGTTGTATTTCATTCGTTGCAACTCGGCACAGGCTGCTCGTGCCATTCAAATTCCGATTCCGGCGAATGTCGTTGTCTCAACGTTCTAAGTTCGAAAGTTGCAAAGCAAGGTCAATGCATAGATAACTTAGAAGTTTTGATACCAACCAATAGATGACGCCTTTAATAAATAAAATAATAAGTATCAAACGTTTTTTCTTTAGCACTAGATGTCACTTATACTAAGTGGACTAAATTGTATTAACACAATGCAATTAAAAAGGAAATCCATTTTAACTAATGTGGAAAATTAGACGAAATTTTACATTTCTCATCTAATCTAGTTTCTGTATTCAATTAATAGTTCTAATTTACAGTATGGTTCGCCTGTTATACTACTGCTACTGCCATCTAGCAATATTTCCTTCTCATTTGTGTATAAGAACTAATTGTATGTAAAAGTTGTTAACTAACTAATAACAGAGAGCGCTTACTACAATAATCGAAAAATACAACAGCCAACCGAAATTTAAAATTAAAGGTTAATTAAAGATAACATGATTAAATATTAATAGCTTTCAAAACTCAGCGATAATTTTTTTTTGTATCCCATTATAACTAAGATCGCAGGAAGTGCTGCACGAATCGGCGGCATACACATTGCATTTTGGCATTCAATGGAAAGGCCTATGTTTATTTTTATTATGAGACCGATTGATGGATATGGCTAAAGACACTTTAGGACTAACTTATAATTTAAGCGTAGGTCAGCAAAAAAGAAGTAATAAGACAAATAACTAATCTTTATTATTTTCTTTATTCATTATCCATAATTTATTCAGCATTTTGTCGAAGAATGAAGCCCCGGGTGCCATGATAGTCTTGAATACTTGTTCTTCTTGTAGTCGGAACATCCAATCTGCGCAGCGGGGATATCTGTTGTTTTAAGAATTTGTGTTTTAGGTTAAAAAAAAGGAATTGGTGTTTTGTATTGGATGTGAATGATATATTTGTAATGTGATGATCTACCTGTTAAGACGATACCAAAATAGCTTCGTGCATTTTTCTACGTACGAAGTTTTCATTGTTTCTTTAGATTGAATGGCTAGAGCTCTAATTTTCAAGTATATGTTTTTTCAATATATGATCTAGGATCGCATCAACTCAGAAACGCGATTGAAAAAAGTTTTCTCGATAGAAAATCTTGGCGAAACAACCTCTCAAATTTTTTATTTTTTTCATTTGTCGGTTTATTATCGCGTATTAACTAATGAAATAACTTTAAAAACATAAGTAACTATTATATATAGAAACACGTAAATCAGAATTAAAATATATTTAGTAGATTTTGAGTAAATAGGAAAAGTATCCCTAATTCTTCATTTTCTGTGCCTACTGTCTGTGTTAATATGTACGTGTCGGCGATGATATACGATAATATTGATGTAGGCCCTTAACACAAATTTCTTAAGAAATAGTATATACCACAGATCTAATCTTCCTACAAAGGTACTTACATGAAAAAATTACTAACTTCCACCAGTTGGCGCAATTTTGTAACAGACATTTACAGTGAGAACTTTCTCGACAGCAATCTCACCTAAATATTCTCTGTACCTACATGTTGCCCGGAAGACGTATTTATGCGAAATACTCAAGACTAGTCAGGTTTGACTTTGATATCACGTAGTTTTCAAGTATATATATTTAGCAACACAGTATAGAAACATGTTTAATGCAGGATTAAGCCAGCGTGCTAACCCTTGATTGTTTTATATTGATTTTATTGGCCCTTGCCTTCTTTGGACCCCTAAAGACTTGGGGCTTAGTATTTGCTACTTCTGCTATATGGTTAATCTGCCTATGAACATGTTCTAGAACCAAGTTTCTTAAAACTGTGCCTGTGTTAAAACACTATGTACTTACTTGTTAGCGTCCAACTTATGCATGGTTTGTATCGCTGCAGCAGTAGAACCATTGGAGAGGTCAGCTATTGTCAGATGATTGGTTGCCACGTACTTCCTATCTTGTAGGTAAGCCTCCAATATTGAATACGACTCATCAATATATGCGATATGCTCATCCGTTGGTCCTTCTAAACTGTTCATAAAGGTGTCTCGCTGAAATAATTAGATTTATACTATGAACTAGCTGTTGCAAAAAGTTCTACTGAGTTTTTTACGCCGGTTATTCTCAACAGATTGCGTCCTGAACCGGAGGTATGAGAAAAAATTTTGGACTTGTTATAAGACGAGCCTCGTGGTTGAGTGGTTCACGCAACGGACTGCCGATTGAGAGGTTGCGGGTTCGATTCCCGCTCGGGACAATCATTTGTATGATTTTTCTAATTCTGGATGTTTCTACGTATTATAAATATGTATTTACAAAAGAAAAATGTTCTATCTGTATTCTGGTACCCATAACACAAGCATATAAGCATTAGCTAGGAGGACGTTGTGTCGTTAAAAATATTTATGGACAAATTTCCATAAAAAAGTCAATAATTTTACATGATTAAATGATTTTCATTTCATTTGCTCGTTCTTCGCACGCGTTATCTAATAATTAGTCAGTAGGTTTTCACTTTGTATCGATAGTGGTTCTTATTCCCAACGGCCTCGGTACCGGAGCCGTTCCACCAGGGCCGTTGGCACTCACCCAAATCTTCGATTCATTTCATGGGTTTGTAACCAAAACGCGCTAATTTGTGTATTTTTTTGGTAGCATATTCGGCATTTTTAGAGGAAAGTGAAACCCAACGTTTCCCCCTTGGCTGATCATAAAACCCCTCGAAACTTTTTGAAACGAAAACCCAGTAATTTTCTAATTTCTACAATTCAATTTACAATTACAATAGCTTACAGTAACAGATATAAGTCCTTTGAAGAAGACACCAGCATCAAAATACATACACTGGTCGACGAGCGCTTGAGTCTTTATTGCAGATGGGTACAATAACTCTCGTTTGTCACCACCGTATTTAGTCACCAGGTACTTCATAATGGCATGACTGAAAATTAGTAAAAATAAAAATTAATTTATTAATATTTTGCGATTGACTCGCTATGCTTTTTACTAAACAAACTAAATTATAATGGAAAAAAATGATAACGGAACGGCATTCCGAGGTCGCGGGTTCATGTCCCGCTTATGGTTATCATTTTTTCCATTATAAAAATAAAAATGTTAAGTAAATGACGTTATAGGCTAATGGTCTTACTTCATAATGACTTATCGGAGATTTAAAATTTCGCTAAAATCGGTTCGCGAAAATTGTCGAAACTTGTTTAATTCACTTTTATTTTGTGTTTTAACGATAAAACGTTAATTATTTCTCCGATAAAATCTCCGTTTAAACCTCCGATAAGTCATTATGAATAAGACCATAAAACTTTAACATAAGTTTCCTCCTCCATTTTGGAAGGGATTATGGTCTACTGTGCAGCTCAGACCAGGCGTGTTGGCATAGGGTTTAGTTTCGAGGTTTCTGTCTCTCACAGAGGATGTCATCCGTATACAATCTTTACTTATTCTTCTTCTCCAGCCCATTTACGTCCCACTGTTGGAGGCAGGCCTCCTCCACTTTGGAGGGATTATGGTCTACTGTGCCGCGATGACCAGGCGTGTTGGCACTGGGTTTATTTTCAAGTTTTCCGTCTCTCACAGAGGATGTTATCTGTGTGCAATATCTCTTAGCTGACTTTTACAGCACCCTTGGGAGGAGATGGGGTGGTGACACTTGTATTCTTAATCTGTCGCCACACGGAGGGTACACTTTACACACTTCTACAGATTGGTTTCGTATGTTGGAATCTTGTTACGTATCTATCAATGTAATAATTTATGTAACGGAATCTTTGAAAGTGATTTTCACCCACTTGCAGAATGATCTGAAATTTTGCACACATATGAAGGACAGATGACAATGCAATAATAATGTTTAATAATCAGGATTTTCAAGCGTGTTTTATTAGTTTTTAAGACAAACAAATTGTTGTGTAATTTCGACATTTACCTTTCAGCTAAAACAAAGTCTCCATCCTGTAATACTGGTACTGTACTCATTGGGTTTAACTGAAATCATTAAAGCCCAATGTTAATGATTTTGAAATTTCCTAAATAAGCTTCCTAAAAAGCTTGTGGCCCGATCATAAAACAAATTACTAATAGGAACCAATATCCACAGATCTAGTGGATACTTTCGTGTGGTGACGGATTAAGAATACAAGTGTCACCACCCCATTTCTTTCCCAGGGTGGTATAAGAGCCAGCTAAGGGGCAATATAAGCAGTTACCGTAACTGTGAGAGACGGAAAACTCGAAACTAAGCCCTGTGCCAACACGCCTGGTCAGCACGGTACCGACGACCATAATCCCTTTCAAAGTAAAGTAGGCCCGTGCCCAGCAGTGGGACGTTTATGGGCTGGAGGAGGAGAGGAGTGGATACCTTTTCAATGTTGAAACACGTAGGTAAATTTAGTTTGGCTAAATCGTACTTTATCTCTCATCGTCTAATATCTAACCTATACTAATATTATAAAGCGGAAGAGTGTGTTTGTTTATTTGCTTGTTTGTTTGTTTGTTTATATAATTGTTTGTTTGTTTAAACGCGCTAATCTCAGGAATCATTGGGCCGATTTGAAAATTCTTTTTGTGTAAGATAGGGCATATCGAGGAAGGTTTTAGGCTATATAACATCACGCTACGCCCGGTAGAAGCGAAGCAGTAGTTAAAAATGTTGCAAATAAGGTGAAAATTTTCTATTATATTTCACGCACACAGATACCTATTTATGTGTCTTCAAGCCGAGTGAGGGATGTAGTAATGGACACAGCATGCACAACTACACTTAATTTAACTAAAAAATGAAAACAACTATTGCTGTATTTCGGTTAATTGGCTATTTTGTTGTGCGCATTTATATTAATTATAAAATCTTTAGTCAATAAACAGTTTTTATAACAATAAAGTTACGTTAACATTGCCGAATTGTGTAAGCGACACTATCAAAATTCATTTTCTAGTTCAGTTTAGTTTTGTTCGTAGAATTGGTACCATTATCTGCTAAATTGCTGCCTACATCCTTCAAGAAGGCTAAAGCTATGAAGGAATTCTGAGTTAAAGCGGACGAAACCGTAGCAATAACTAGTCTTTTAGTATAATTATTGTTCAATTCATACCTTTACGTATTCCGGTTTCTTATGTTCCATACGAAGAATATTAACGTCTTTTAATTGTAACTGTACTCCTATTATCTCGCCTAGCATCATGACAGCTCTGCTGGGTGGACTACCGAAGGCACGGTGTAGAATTAATTGAGACATTTTCTTTAACCTCTGTAAACAAGATTTTTTTTAATTTAAAGTTAGGAAACTGCAATATCAAAGAAACAAAAATATTGAACAAAAAAATATCTAAATAATATTGGTCGCCCATCAGTCGAAAATCAGAAAAAAAACATGAATAAAAATAAATCTTTCCTGCATTCCTTTTCTCTAAAAACTAAAGAGCGTGGGAAATTTTATATCTCTCCTGCCGTGAATTTTGAAAATAGATTATTCGTTTTCGCGTGATTATATTGTAATTTTAAAATCTCTTGTTATAGGTAACATCCGAACTGCGAGAGAGTTAAATTATCTATTTACTAAGAGAATACCACACGCGAGTTTTATACATAATAAATAACATGTGATTATCTTGACGTTTGTGTGGGTACAAATGGGCAAAGTACAAAGTTCGCTTGTAATATTTTAACTTTGGAATTTTTGGAATCTATCTTTATGCCAATGTCCAAAGTACTCCAAAATTCGATTTCTAAGCGTTTTTATTTACCTATTTTCATAAAATTTATATTTAGAAGCTTTTTTCACTTCGTTCGTATCTATGTATCTAAATCTAGTTAAGTATGCAACGAATCGTATCACGTATGTATATGGAACGAAATAACACGATTTTTATGTTAATATGATACACATATCTGGTCTTTTAATTAAATAGCGCGGTATTTAAAATCTCATAATTAAAAGATGATTAATAAAACACAATTATTATTTACGTCTAGATTTTCATGTTATAAACTGTGTAGTGGCCACTACGCAAATATTACGAATTTCATAAAGTACTAATTTTATTCAATTGAAATTCGATTTTCAAAACGCGAAATAAATAATTCGAGAGTCCAAAGTTCGTGTGATGTTTGGTAGGTTTATCGCAAGTGTTTACCTAATCTCACAGCATAATCGTTAAGTTCAAGGCTATTGCTGTTGGAAAGGCTCTAAGAAATACTAACTATATTATGTAAACAAAATAATCAAGTACAAATGATTTACATAATCTCAAATAAACAAACCTATAATAAAAATGTAAATAGGAATTTTAAAATAGTAAAGCCATGTAACATTATTTCTATGACTATTTTATAAAACCAATGATAGTTTTACCAAATAAATAACTTTACTAATATAACTAATATAATAAATTTACTATTGTATAATTTGTATTTACTAAAACAACTAATAAACATAAATTTGAACTTACCCACTATTAATGCTTTGTAAAGTCACTGCCACAGCAGTTTAATATTTATATTAAAAAGCGTATCTCAATACGAAGGAATTACACTTGATAAGTGCTTATTATCTAGTTATTTATTTTACAGCATAGGTAACTATTATGATAACATTTAATTTTGTTATTTCGGCTTGATATATATCTAGATTACGCGCAGAATAACATTGAACGTGATCTAAAACAAGGAACATAACCTCAAACGTTCAAAACATCTATTCTGTGGTACAAAGTACGTTCGTTAACCTTTATCGTATACAGAGCGTCGATTGCGCGCGAGTTTAAATGTGTGAATACTGTTCATCATATTATAGAATTATTTTTTATCAATCTTAACCCTGTAGGTAGCCATTTCTAAACAAAAAACCTCGTCATTATTACTTGAAATTCGCCCTGTAAAGGCAAATTAACAATGAAGTCATTCTTTCGCGGAATCCATCATTGTTTGCCAAATGATCATTTGGTGAAACGTTGTTTGTCAAATGATCATTTGTCAAAAATTTTTTGGCCAATCATTAGGGAACCTCATAAATGCCACTGAAGTCAAGATAAATAAATTATTTTCTAACACTTGCGCGACTCATCTGTTTAAATAAAACTACTTTTTACGGATTTAGACACGTATACACCATGGTGACTGCAAAGTCTCCGAAACGTCGGGCCAAAATTTAAAACAAATATACGCATCTAAATCCGTAAAAAGTAGTTTTATTTAAATAAATAAATTAAGCAAATATTCAATATTTATTTTCCTCTATAATAAATTAAAATAAATTATTCAATTCATAAATTTAACAAGACCAATTATTTAATCATTTTTTCTTTAATTTATTATAACAAATTATCTATTTAGCCTTATTATTCTTTTTATCTTACTCCTCGTTAAATTCTTTATTAATAGTCCAAAGATAATTGAACATTTCCTTGAAGGCAACAGCGCCCGGTGCATTGATAGTCTTGAATACTTCTTCCTCTTTCAATCGTGAGATCCAATCAGCTCAGCGGGGATATCTGTTTTTAATGATATAATGAAATAGCTAATTAATATTAGTTTTAGGATCAGAACAAACAGTTTCAGCATTTGACACAAAAATTGTTAGTCTTTAGCACAGAGAGTCTATGAATAAGAGTTTTGAGGAATATAATTTTTAACCAAATCCAAGTATGATTATTTTCTAATGTTGTATAGTTATTGTACCTACTCGATTTTCTGAATATGCCTAACAATACACTAACAAAATTAATAATAAAGAAATGAAGGGTAATTACTTATACAAGATTTTTAAGGTGATCCCATGACCCATTGTTATCTAAACAGGACGTCATGACCGGATCCAGATGGAATCGAGAGAATTTTTCAACTTTAGTAAGTAATACTTGTAGCGTAAAGCGTAATAATTAGGTTTTAACACCAGTAAATAATAATTAAAACTAGTAAAGATATGCTTATACTGAGTTATACTTACTTTTCAGCATCCAACTTATGAATGACCTGTATCGCAGTGACAGTAGAGCCATTGGAGAGGTCAGCTATCGTAAGATGATCAGTAGCCACGTACGTCCTATTTTGTAGGTACGCTTCTAATACTGAATATGAGTTGTCAATAAGTGAAATGTGTTCCTTTATCGGTCCTTCTAATAAATTACCGAAGGTATCTCTCTGAAACAAAACGATTATGGTAAAATTTCCCTGTTTTAGCAACATTTCTCACTTATGCTTTGCTCCTTGCCTTGTCGCAGCGTAGCCTATAGCCTATAGCCTTCCTCGATAAATGTGCTATCCAATACTGAAAGAATTTTTCAAATCAGGCTGATATTTCCTGTGATAAGCGCGTTCAAACACACAAACTTTCAGTTTTATAATACAATATTAAAATAAGTATAAACAAATCGTATCTTACCCTTGTATTTTGTTCAACTACCTAGAACTTTGTGTCAATTATGTTAACTACATATTTACATGTTAAAGATGATTGTCTACTTACAGCAACAGTTATGAGGGCCCCGTAAAAGATACCAGCATCAAAATACAAGCACTGGTCAACGAGCGCCTGAGTTTTTATTTCAGATGGATATAACAACTCTCGTTTGTCACCGCCGTACTTTGCTAACAAATACTTCATAATTGCACGACTGTTAAATCATAAAATAAAATTTTATCAAGGCGGTACTGTATAGTTATGTATATGTATAGTTCAAGCACTAGCCGGTGTCGAATTAAGTCAGCGTCAGGGCCACATTCTGTAAAGTAAATCATGGAACGTAGCCCGGGACCTGTAACATTTGCCTTTGGTAAGAGTTCATCTGCTTTACTATTGCGATTTTACGTTTTGTTTTAAGCATATCTTCGGAGTTACCTTCTCTCACGAAGATGATTTCTGGTTATATGTATTGTGCTTAAGCTGGCTCCTACAACTCCCTATAAAGAAATGATGTGAACTACTGAACTTTAGGTTGTTGTATGTCTAACTAGCCATACAAACATCTAACAAAGATAAGGATTTATTATTCACCTGTCAGATAAAACAAAGTCTCCATCCTGCAATACCGGCAAAGTACCCATGGGGTTTAACTGAAATTAGAAAATTACGAAGTTAGCAAACAAACGTTAATAAATGTTCGATACATGCAAATTCTCTCTGCATAGGGACTCTTCGATCATTATTTTTATGGACCCGAAGTCGGTTCTTAATTTTTAAATTATCATTTTAGATAAACTTTCGTTTTATTTATGTGCTTGTATTATGGGTGACAATGGTGCAAATTCTATGTCCAAAACTAAAAAATTTTTGGTGTTTTGATTAATTGGCTATTTTGTTGTGCACATTTATCTATACTTATAATAAATCTGTAGAGAGGTCAATTTTGTACATGAAATATATTTTCAAAATAACTATCAGGGGGTAATTAGTGATCGATACTGATGCCAAAAATGAAATCAGTAAAAAATTTTTCTGTCTGTCTTTATGTTCCTTATAGAAACAAAACTACTCGACGGATTTTAATGAAACTTGGTACAAATATTCTTCATACTCCTGGGCAGGTTATAGTATACTTTTCATCACGCTACAATCAATAGGAGCAGAGTAGTGAAGGGAAATCTTGGGAAAACGGAAGAAGTTACTCCATTTTTTAAGCTTCCGTCGCGTGTGCAGCCTTTATGGTTCAAGTTACATAGAAATCAAGTATGACGAAAATATTCTACATAAAATTGTCTAAAAAATATCCCGCAACAGCATATATCTATATTTTATGGTTGACTCACAATAACACGTGTAACTCCTGATAGCTTAGCTGTTCGGAGCATTCTGATTATATTTGTTTACTCTTACGTTTATAATACTCTCACTCATCCCTAATTTAAAGAAGTTAACATTATTACCTATTCAATAAAAAAAGAATCATAGAAATCGGTATAGAAACACCAAACTTATACA
The DNA here is from genome assembly GCA_916999025.1 of Orgyia antiqua. Classification (NCBI taxonomy): domain Eukaryota; kingdom Metazoa; phylum Arthropoda; class Insecta; order Lepidoptera; family Erebidae; genus Orgyia; species Orgyia antiqua. Next base: position 20,864,603 of record OU779864.1, read on the forward strand.
TGAAATAAGCCATCGCGCCTTCGCACGTGAAAATTTTCTAAATTCTACGCGGACGGAGTCGTAGGCAACAGCTAGTATTAATTAAAATCTTTAGTCTATAATAAACAGTTTTTAGAACAAGAAAGTTCAGTTATCATTGCCGAATTGTCTTATCGACACTATAAAAAATTATATTTTATTTAAGTTTAGTTTAGTTGAGCGCGTATAATTGGTACCAATATACGGATATAAGAACAAACACTTTATTTTTATTTCACGCTTATTTTGTATAAAAGAAAATATCCAAGTGCAGTACTAATATAGGTATGCGTATAAGTCATTGCTATAAGTCAGTAGGTATACATAACAATTTATCTTTACAAAATAATCTCTCTGTATCTTGGGAGCAATATTTATGTCTTTAAGATGTAAGTGTACCCCGATTAATTCACTCAACATCAGAACAGCACGGCTGGCTGGATTGGCGATAACATGATGTAATATCAACTGAGACATTTTCTGATACTCTGTAAATATAATATAGGAAATTAATAATTACATATACTTTACGATATACTTTAGGCATTACTTTTGCGTGGAGAAATCGTCTTATGTATAATATCAAAATACATATACACGCACACAGTGGAGTCTCGATAATATGACTAATAGGGTGACAAATCAACAGCGAGCTATGCTGCACTGTACTGTGCTGTTGCATGTGCATTTCTTAAGCTACGTGTTTGTAACAATCAACAAGCTGTGCTGCGCTTTGCTTAGCTCAGTATTAAAAATAATCAGCAGCTCGTGTAGTCGTTTATCTCGTCAAAACTGACTTTATTTTCAAAAAAACGTAAACATAACGATATAGTTGAATCCATATTTCATCGTAGTGAATGAACACAGCACAGTTCGGCACAGCCCGGCTTAGCACGGCACGCCGTGCTGTGCCGAACTGTGCTACCCGCCGCGGCGGGGCTCGAGACTACTGCGTTTTTAAACGAAGCGTAGCCTCTCACAGCACAGTATAGTTTGTTTGTATCCTCATTAAAATATTACTGTGAGTTTCCACTGACGAAACATGCACAAAAAAACACGTTGACAACACTGTTTTCTGTCAATGTATTGAGCCGCGTTCGCATTGATACACAACTTGTGGAACCTAAACATATTTGACGTTTCACAATCTAGACAATACTCATAGAAATTGCGCTCTGGATTAGTAACGCGACATTCTATATTGATTTGTTTATAAACGTTGTTTTGACGTTTCGCTGAAACTGTCACAACAGACGTAGGTACTTGGTTGGTTTACTACTATTATCATATTATTAAACCATGGATTCCAGCGACGAAGAAGATTTATTGTTTTTAACTACTATTATTTAGATTGGGGTATATCATCTAATCCAGCAGCTGATTTTGTTCGTAATTTATTTATTTCCCGATTATATTGGGTTTTTAAAGAAATAACTTTCTTGTCAATTGCAAAGGTGTCAGTGCCCATCTCCTGTGCTAAATGTGACGAAGCATCACGACGCTTTTGTCTATGTTTGTAATTTACGTCTTTTGTATTCCACAAACATGGAAAGCCTTGCCAAAGCTCAATAAATTTTAACGTATCTGCTTTCGTCCATTCCATTTTTCACTTTAATTAACTCATATTATTAATTATGTAATAAAAATCACACTAATATCTCAGTTGTTTACCGACGGTGCTGGGAAACAATATATCGAGATTTTAAACAAGTTGCGAGGCAAAGTTTAACAGCAGTGTGAACGTCAGCCATGTCAAATCTTTAAACAAACCTGTCAAAGATTATAATTTTAGTCAGTGCGAACACAGACAACAACAAATCTTGAATGCTGTCAAAGATTTTAACTAGTTTTCTTGAGTGCGAACGTAAACTCGACAAAACCAGTTGTGTGATTGGTTTGACAGTGTTAAGTTTCGATACATTGCATGTTTAATGTTTTTAGTGGAAACTCACAGTTAGACGAGCGAGTTGACCCAACATAGCATAGCGCAGTACAGCGAAGTATAGCTCGATGTTGATTTGTCACCCTTACGGTCCCATTTTTCTATTTACTGTGGAACCCATAAATGGAACAAAAAATATAAATATTTTGTAATAAAAATACTAATTTCAATGTAAATAAGTGACTGTAAAGAAAATACAATTTAAAATACAAGTAGGTACAATATTTCCAAACCACTATTTTTTTTTAATTAAAAAGTTATCTGTGGTACTAATTTATTAAATAAAAATGCGATTTTTGAAATACGCCATTTTCATAATTCGAATCATTTAATTTCAAAACGATATATGTATGAAAAAATATAATAAAATCTGAGATTAAAATTCAGAATTTTTATGACCTACACCTGATCCTATGGATCCTACCTATGGATCTACGTAACAATAAAAATAGGCACTTACCTTTATTTTATTAGTTTTTATTCAGGTCCTCTTAATATGCACAATTAAAATTTTGTTACGTAATCAAGAAAAATGGTAGGTAGGACTAGCCCGAAGTATTAACTAAATAAGCGCTCTATACAGATTGATCACAAAAGTGACAACAAGACTATAAAATGTACAAAATAATGTATTAGTATTCATATCTATCTAATACAAGTACACACAGTAGGTATGCTTATTTTAGGATCAGAGGATGTCATGTAAAATATGTACTTTTCTAAACAAGCACGTCATTTTTATTGCAGAGTATTTAACGAAAGTGTAATAAGCACTGCATATGTCATCAAATTCGTGGGTAGTTTTGTAGTAACAACCTAAATATTCTTACTACAAAACTACCCACGAATTTGATGATGAGATCATGAGATATTCTCACTTCTACTTACGGTTCTTACTTTAGAACGCGGGTTCTATAGTTACCCAGACAGGTATACCAGATGTAGTGTCTATAGCTACCTCACTTCACATATGTATTTATGTGTGTCTATGATACAGGCTATACGTCATTATTCTATGAAGTACGATATAACCAGGCTCAAAATGCTTGTTCTGGATTTGAAACTTCAACCCACCATCTGGTATATCTGCGGTTACCAATATATGTATTCTGAAATTTTTACACACATACATAATACATAATAAAGGCAAGGAACTATAAAAATCACAGAATTTATGAGCAACTGTTTATTCACTAACATATGCCATAACAATATTCTTTCATATTCCTATACAATACAATTCAATCATTTTTTTCTTAACACAGTCAACATTTTTATATCAAAACACTGATGTTCTTAGAATACTGTTTCATTTCATGTGTATGTCACGTGGCATTGACTGGTGGAAAGTGTTCTTTCACAATATCTATGACATTCCGGACATCATCTTCTGATAGACGCTCTTCACTTTCTTGCACTATCTGTTGATAGAGAGAATTTTTCGTAATTATTTTTTGCAAATAGATTTCTAACTTTTTTAGTATAAATTAAAAAAACCCAAAAAATAAAAAAAATTAACACAATTGAAAAATTGAACGCGATTAACAGCAATTTTTTTTTATTTTTTGGGTTTTAAAGCTCAGTGTGGAATTTTTTATCAAAAATTTCCAAGACCAAAAAAAAAAATCTGGCGGCGGACGCAAAAATAAAATTTAATTACATTTTAGCAAATTTAATTTGGCAAACGATGTACCAAACACCCTGTATATCAGTGTGGGGACGAATTAAGACTAAAAGTATCACCATCACTCTACAAAGGCAAATGCCTAAATAAGGGGCTGTAAAAGCCAGCTAAGGGATAATGTATATGAGATATCATCCTCTGTGAGGGATGTATAACTCGAAACCCTTTGCCAACATGGTATAGTAAACGTTTTTTTTAATAGTTTAATAGTTATAATAATTGAGCACTATCACAAGTTTTTGACATATGTATAACATTTCATTTTTAGGGTTCCGTACCCAAAGGGTAAAAACGGGACCCTATTACTGAGACTTCGCTGTCCGTCCGTCCGTCCGTCCGTCCGTCCGTCCGTCCGTCCGTCCGTCCGTCTGTCACCAGGCTGTATCTCAAGAACGGTGATAGCTAGAGAGTTGAAATTTTCACAGATGATGTATTTCTATTGCCGCTATAACAACAAATACTAAAAATAAAATAAAATAAATATTTGAGGGGGGCTCCCATACAACAAACATGATTTTTATGGTTCCGTACCCAGTATCTCAAGAACGGTGATAGCTAGACAGTTGAAATTTTCACAGATGATGTATTTCTATTGCCGCTATAACAACAAATACTAAAAATAAAATAAAATAAATATTTAAGGGGGGCTCCCATACAACAAACATGATTTTTAGGGTTCCGTACGCAGTATCTCAAGAACGGTGATAGCTAGACAGTTGAAATTTTCACAGATGATGTATTTCTATTGCCGCTATAACAACACATACTAAAAATAAAATAAAATAAATATTTAAGGGGGGCTCCCATACAACAAACATGATTTTTTTACCGTTTCTTGCTCGATACTAATAACGTTGCCTTATGTTGCATAGATAATGGTACGGAACCCTTCGTGCGCGAGTCCGACTCGCACTTGACCAATTATTATCATCAGTTCACTCTAAATTGAGTGATGCTAAACTACAACCCATTACGAACTAATTCTAATTCATACAAATCCCGAATTAGAATTACATAGTTCGCCCAATAGTGAAACATTAATTTTCTGGGGGGTAAGAGATCTTATAGTTTACATTTTAATAAATTAAACCATGTGAAGAAAAAGAGTGCGTGAGCACAAATTACAAAAATGTCGTAAGCAAAATATGGCAAAGAATTTCGTTAATGCCAGAGAAAATGCTTGAGGGCAGTGGCAACAGATTTCTAAGGGTTAAAAGTCTATTCCATCTGAATCAGTATTTTCCAACTTTTTTTTTGCCATGCCCCACATAATCATTTCTATTGACCTACATACATATATTTTAACCTTTAAAAATTCATAATTCATTTATTCGCAAATATAGGTATAAAAAATTGGTCAAGTGCGAGTCGGACTCGCGCACGAAGGGTTCCGTACCATTATCTATGCAACATAGGGCAACGTTATTAGTATCGAGCAAGAAACGGTAAAAAAATCATGTTTGTTGTATGGGAGCCCCCCTTAAATATTTATTTTATTAAATTTTTAGTATTTGTTGTTGTTATATACATCATCTGTGAAAATTTCAACTGTCTAGCTATCACCGTTCTTGAGATACAGCCAGGTGACAGACGGGCGGACGGACGGACAGCGAAGTCTCAGTAATAGGGTCCCGTTTTTACCCTTTGGGTGTGGAGCGAGGGCCCAATGTTGGGAAACACTGAACTAAATATTAGTTTTGTAATAAATAAAATAACTTACCAATTGTATCTCCAGTTCAGTTCTAGGTGGTGTATTGACCATCATTAACTTCTCAGTTTTGGTCAATTTGTATTTTTTCATTGCTTCTAGAAATTTCTGTATAGTTTGTGCACTCTGAGTCTTGCATTCTGTATCTTGAAGATAGTGCACTGTCTGGAATGGACATGGACAATTGGACTAATTTCATAGATTTTCTCCTACACACATATCACAAACTTTACCTCTTAACACTATTAAATAAATATATACTAATATTACTAGCTGACCCGGCAAACATTGTTTTGCCATACAAACAAATAATTTGCAATAAAATAAAATTGCGACTATATTAAGATCTAAGCTATCCTATCTCTCAAGTTGGACCAGACTGCTCTCGGTGTGCCAATTTAATTTAAAATCGGTTAAGTAGTTTAGGAATCCATCGCGGACAAACATCGTGACAGGAGATTTATATATATAAAGACTAGCTGTCCCGGCAAACGTTGTTTAGCCATACTAAAAAAAAAGGTTTGAAAAATAGATGTTGGCCGATTCTCAGACCTACTGAATATGCATGTAAAATTTGAGAAGAATCGGTCAAGCCGTTTCGGAGGAGTACGGTAACTAACACTGTGACACGTGAATTTTATACAACGTGAAAAAAAACTCCTATGTTATGCTTGAAACCCGGCATTCTTTAGGTCATCAGTAATGACTACGTGAAGTTAGAAATTAACTTGCATTATAATTTAATACGATTTTTGATGTTGTAAGTTTTTGCAAAATTTTTACGTTGCACAACCCTAATCAGCTGTTTTTATGAACTCTATTGGACCTAATAGTGATCATGTCCCGTAATAGAGATTAACGTAATATGCCTAACTGCTCATTGCCTCTGTGAGGAAAATTGTTTAAAAATTTTCCATGATGGTGAAGAAAATTTTGTTGGATGTTGATGGAAGGAAAGTGAGAAGAATACAAAAATGAGCGAGTTTTTTGAGGAGTAATATTACCGAAAAAGGAATGACTAATTGCATGTCGAAGATGACGAACGTGAATTGAGTAAAAGTGAACTGTCAACTACTAGCAAAATGTGACGAGGGGAGGGAAGATATTGACATATTAACGATGATATAATTTTGCATAAAATTATGTTAGGTAAAAAAGTCACATATGCGACTGTCCACTCTAAATTATTTAATCACTTTTGACGAATCGTGATTGGTTAATATTAAAAATACGTCAACCAATTGTATTACTTGATTGGCTACTTGCGTCCTTTGTAAAGAGCGACACCTTTGTCAAAAGAAACCGACTTCCTTTGATGTTCAAGTGCCGCCCGCGCCGCTCCGATAGTCGGGGAATAACCGACATGAAGACACGTGTACATAGAGATGAGTCATCTCTATTATGTATCGATATTTTATTGTATCAAATCAATGCAACGCGAACGGGGTAAAATACTAGATCAAACTATAAAGTGATCGTCGTATCGCATCGCTGGTGTTTATTTAAAAAATATCGTATTGTAAAACATGGTCTGTCCACAACAAATATTATTTATATTGGTTTCTTTCTTATAATTATTCGTTGTAACATTTTCTTATAAACTTATTTCATTCCATTGAAATCCGATAAACCTTTTTACATGCTAGTAATAGTTACTCAAATTGCAAACACAATATGGTTGTAGCTAAGATTCAATTTCAGGAGAAGTTTCGTAATAAATTGTAGGTTAATATACGAATTTGATAGCACATACAAATATTAAGTGTATTCTATTGTATCGAATTACCATAATATCGATATGTTGTGGGCATAGCTAAAGTGCATGTGTACAACCCTTTTACAGTATTATAGGTATCTAGGTAATGACAAAAATTATTCTAATAAAATAATTAGTCCCCCGTCAGAGCTTTAACCAGACGGTTGTATTGGATTGCAGTGATTTTTTCGTAATAAACATGGCAAATTATGCCACTAATGAATACTATGTGCAGTGATATTTTGTAATAATAATGGCAAATTATGCCACTAATGAATACTATGTGCAGTGATTTTTTCGTAATAATAATGGCAAATGTGAGAAATAACAATCCCGTGTATTAGTGAATTATACCAGCGCGGCAGCGATGATACATGAACAGAAGACTTCCCTCGTACGATTGTTTCCGAAGGTTGGTGCATAGGTTATAACTTCTGTACATGGTACCGTGACCAAGTACGGGCCGACTTAGTGGTATAGTTACTTAACCTGTGCTTGTGTTGTGATTGTGATGTAACTGTAGGTACTGGATTAATAGTACTAGTTTTCAAATAACAAAGCTGCCTAGGATTTAAATAAGATCGATGGTAAGTTCTTTTGATTTGTTTACAAACATTGACTCCGCCCCCAAAATTGGGCGGTTTCTTAATAGTCTTTATAAAGTCAGGGTTGTCTAACAAAAGAAATTAAAAAATAATATATTTTTTTTGTAAGAAATTTTAATTGTTTTTTCTAATGGATTTATTAAAATTTAATAGTCATCTAACAAATATACATGGCTTAAATAATGTAGCATTGAAAGCATACTATAGTAATTTCGTTTCACGTTGTATATTAGACTAGCTGTCCCGGCAAACGTTGTTTTGCCATTATAAAAAAAGAAGTTTGAAAAATAGATGTTGGCCGATTCTCAGACCTACTGAATATGTATGCACAATTTGAGAAGAATCGGTTAAGCCGTTTCGGAGGAGTACGGTAACTAACACTGTGACACGTGAATTTTATATATTAGAGATTATGCTAATCTCAGAAAAACTGATTTGGTTTTAAAAAATCTTTTTTCTATAGGCTATATAGCAGCGGCGTGCATTGGAATGTAACTGAGGGTAGGCAGTCACAAAAACTTTTTCTTTTATAGATTTTTAGCATAGCCACGCGACGGGTCTCTAAGTCGGAAACCATGCCCACAGAACAAATTTAAATCGGAATATCCCGAATCAGTCCACACTGTACTAGAATTACTAAACAATAACTACGTACGTACATACATACGTACATGTACGTATGTACATAAGTTTCATAACTTTTAACATGAAATTTTCAATTACAATACAATACCTTTTTGCTGGCTTAGTTGTCGTAACTCGGGTACACAGAATCTTTTTACTGAAAGCCATTTGTGAGAACTTGTTATTTTTAATTTTTAACAAACACACAATTTCAACACACATTTCACAATCAAATAACATTTTAAAATCAACAAACGAAAATCCATACAATTATTAAATTATAGAAACTCAATATTAAACAGTTCAATGAATCACACGAAAAAATAAAATGGCCTCCATCGAACCAAAATATTTCTGCTATTTAAATAAATAAAACCTTACTAAACAAAAATGCATACGTGATTTATTAGACTTCCGACTATTATATTTATTCGGATTATAATAGGTAACGAACGAACGCCGAATACTCGCGGAAACATCCGATCGCCAAAGCATACGGCAGGAGTTCCGGTTCAAGGCGTCTTCAATATGCAAGCCTGTGTGCGTTTGCGAACTGTGCACGGACACCAAAATTTCTACACACATATGAACTCATGGCAGGCGGGCGGCGCCGAGCTTGCTAGCTACGCTAATATTATTCCTTCGCCAAACACCTGGCAAAAAGCAATTTGCAAGCACATATTGGTGCTATTTATGAATTATTAGGCATTTTTAAGTTATACCTAATATTTTGTTTAATTAATAGTAAATAAATTAATAAAGTCATCTAAAACATACGAACGTTTTATTAAAATATCTGTGAATGGCAAGTAAAGCAGTGCTTTTGTGCCTTTATAGAGTGCACGCCCATGCTATATAGCACTCACTCTGCCATCAATAGAAGCAAAGCATTAGTGAAAAATGTTGCGAAAATGGGGAAAACTTCCTAAATACAATGTGTGGTAAGGCACGAGACAACAAGTAAGAGCTAGTGGACATTTAAATTTGTATTGCATTTAATTTATGTATCAATAATGTCTTTTGTAGGCTCTTTAATTACTATGGTCATACATAAAACTGACTTGTATGGTCTCCTTTATAGTCAGTGTGATCATTCAAACAAACTTTCATGTTTATAATATTAATGGGATATTTTCCTACCTCATAAGTCACAGTTGCTAAAGAACCTTCCCTCTTGTGTTTCTTCTGTGTGTTGTCTTTAAGTTGTTGTAAAATTTGCATCACTTCATAATTACATAAGAACGCTGCATTTGGTTTTATACTGAAAATAATAAACACATTCAAAAAATAGTTTGATTATTTCTCATTTTTTAAAAATGATATAGATAATAGGTTTAGACAAAAAAAAATACGACCAAAACGAAAGAGCTATGCTAAGTGTCTTATGTCTGTTCTTCTTAGTAGATTGAATATCCCGAACAAGTGGTAACGAAAAAAATTTTTGATATCTTAAGGGCCTACATCAATATTATCGTGCATTTTTCTACGTACAAAGTTTTCATTTTTTCTTTATATTGAATGGCTAGAGCTCTAATTTTTAAGTATATGTTTTTTCAATATATAATCTAGGATCGCATAAACTCAGAAACGCGATTGAAAAAAGTTTTCTCGATAGAAAATCTTAGCGAAACAACCTCTCTCATTTTTTATTTTTTGTCATTTGTCGGTCTATTATCACGTATTAACTAATGAAATAACTTTCAAAACATAAGTAACTATTATACAGGGTGTCCCAGAACTCAACGTCAAGCCGAAACGGGGTGACAGGATAGATCATAACCATCACGAGAAAAATCAGAAAAAAAATCTATCCCATGCAGTTTGGAAATTATGGGCATTTTAAGAAAAACCTAGAAATTTGGTCTAACTGTACCATTTTTCGGTTATTGTGGTTAATTTTTATTATTTTTGGTCATTTAAACTTTGGAACCGTAACCCTAAATAACATCTCGAGAATCACAGTCTAAAATAATGACACAATTACCCCAAGTTTCCTAGAATTTAGACTATTTGTTAAACTATGAATTTAAAATTTTCAAACTTTGTCGACTTTGAAACACCCTCCTTTAAAAAAAATGTACTAGAGTGCCTTGGCAAGTGCCATTAAGAGTTGGCGCATTTAATCAGGATTGTAAAATGGTACAATACTTGTAAGTTTCGTACTAAAAAAAACGAGTAAAAAATAAAAACCTCAAGTAACCCGATTTTTGCTAACCCATTTTACTCAGTTAAAATGTTTTTTATTCGCACAAGCCCTTGGTAGGTTCTTTATTTTACGGTAAAATGATGAGAGATATGGATAGTGGACATGTTTGCCATGAGCGAGCGAGACAGATAGTGACGCCACTTTTACCAAAGCAACAAAATACTAATAAAATAATGAAAAATGTTGACCTTGTTTTGTTTAGGTTTATTGGAATAAAAGTCAGATTTGAAAATAACATTTTTTATTAAAACAAATGTTCAAATTGTTTACCATCAGCTTCAACACACGCCCTACATCTTCTTAAAAAAGATCTACTTATTAGCCGGGCATATCCTCGAGAGTTGATGTCCTCAGCAGCTTGAGAAATTCGTTCACGCAGCTCGGCTACGCTCTCAATGGGCTTAGAATAAACTTTTTCTTTGAGAACGCCCCAATAAAAAAAATCCAGGGGATTTAAATCTGGGGAACGGGCTGGCCACGAGATAGTGCCTGAACGTCCAATCCACCTTCCCGGATATTCTTGGTCAAGGAAATCTCTTACTTGCACTGCGTAATGCGCTGGGCAGCCATCTTGTTGATACCACATGTGGCAACGATCTGTTAGTGGTACGTCCTCTAACAAACTTGGTAAATTTTCTCGTAAAAAATTTAGGTAATTCGTGCCATTCAAATTCTCAGGCAGCTCAAAAGGCCCAACTATTTTGCCGTTTAAAATTCCTGTCCACAGGTTAACTTTAAAGCGATATTGGGATCGGTCTTCTCGCATTAAATGTGGATTCTCCACATGCCACTCATGAAAATTGTGTAAGTTTATGTAGCCATCTTTTTTAAATGTAGATTCATCTGACCAGAGAATTTTTTGGATGAATTGGGGATTTTCATTATGCCTCTGTAGCATTGTTCTACAAAATGAAATCCTTTCAGGATAATCTCGAGGGAGAAGACTTTGAACTCGTTGTACGTGAAATGGATGCATTTCAGCTCTTTGTAAAATACGATGTGCTGTGCTTTTGGGTATTCCCGTTCTTTCTTCAATTCCACGAACGGAAATACTTGGGTCATCTGCGACCTCTTCCAACACTTCTTCTTCGTAAGGAAAGCGAGGTCTACCTCCAGCCCGTATTTGATTCGGGAAATGGCCGTCCTCTGTGAGTGAATGGTGCACATTAACAAACACGCGGTGATCCGGATAGCGCTCTAAATTTGGATATCTTTCACGATAAAGTCTAGCGGCGGCACTTGCGTTGCATCTGCATTCCCCATAAATGAGATGCATGTTCGCATATTCTTGTGAAGTGTAGCGCGTAGGCATAGTGATGAGAAGGATGTCAACACAAAAGTCCAATTCCAAAAGAGAGAAGCCAAAGTTGCCGGTATGTAATCAACAAGTCCAATTCACAAAAATCCAAGTCCAAAAAGAAAAGCCAAAGTTGTCAGTACTAAATTAACACAAGCGAATACGGAAAGGTGCGCAGTAGACGAATGAGCGAAATGTACTAACTGGTGTCAGACTGGCAGCGTAGCTATTTGCTTGGTATGGCGTCTGTATCTGTTTCATTCGCACTCGTTTAAACGATGCATCTCCGTCTCACTGCGTGGCGTCACTATCTGTCTCGCTCGCTCATGGCAAACATGTCCACTATCCATCTCTCTCATCATTTTGCCGTAAAATAAAGAACCTACCAAGGGCTTGTGCGAATAAAAAACATTTTTCCTGAGTAAAATGGGTTAGCAAAAATCGGGTTACTTGAGGTTTTTATTTTTTACTCGTTTTTTTTAGTACGAAACTTACAAGTATTGTACCATTTTACAATCCTGATTAAATGCGCCAACTCTTAATGGCACTTGCCAAGGCACTCTAGTACATTTTTTTTAAAGGAGGGTGTTTCAAAGTCGACAAAGTTTGAAAATTTTAAATTCATAGTTTAACAAATAGTCTAAATTCTAGGAAACTTGGGGTAATTGTGTCATTATTTTAGACTGTGATTCTCGAGATGTTATTTAGGGTTACGGTTCCAAAGTTTAAATGACCAAAAATAATAAAAATTAACCACAATAACCGAAAAATGGTACAGTTAGACCAAATTTCTAGGTTTTTCTTAAAATGCCCATAATTTTCAAACTGCATGGGATAGATTTTTTTTCTGATTTTTCTCGTGATGGTTATGATCTATCCTGTCACCCCGTTTCGGCTTGACGTTGAGTTCTGGGACACCCTGTATATAGCAACACGTAAATCAAAATTAAAATATATTTAGTAGATTTTGAGTAAACAAAAAAATACTGTTGCAATTGAAGTCAAATATCCGTAGTCTGCTATATGCGTTCATAACGGTCGTTCAATGGTAATAGAATTGTCGGTCTCTTTTATCTATGCATTGAATTTTCGGTCTCTTTTATCTATGAATTGTGTTAGAATGGTATGTATGTGTTGCCGTTTTTAAAAAATGCGTTAGTCGAAGTGATTTTCGAAAAACTACTACTAAATTTAAACATTTAATCATGCTAGACTTCGTTTAGATATATTTGTACATACTATTTATTAGTATAAAAAGCAATGTGAAGTTTAGGAGATTAGTAAATTGCAATAAATTACAAAGAAAATTTTCGAATATTTCTATCTATCTATTTTTTATTTATGGCAATCTGTCGACACAGGACAATTTCAAAATATTACTGTCAAATTCAAAATAGCAGACTACCGAAACATTTCAGTCATTGAATGGCAATTGTGAAGCAATTGTGTACGAGACTAGCAATTTATGTCACTTTGACAATTGTAAGTCAATGATGAAGTCGTTATGACAAGACAATAATAGTAGACTACCAAAAACTTTAAGCCCGGTTTCCACTGCGAGCGGATCGGACCCATTAATGACTTCGTTAAACTCGCAAACGCAAACTGCATACTTGTATTTCCACCAACAAATAGTCGGACGGAAAGAGCCGAGCGTGTAGAAAGAGAAGAAATGAGCTCGCTCAGTTCTAGGGAGCACCAACTCTTCGTTGGTGGAAACTCAAACCTATTTAATTAAAAAGGAGTCCGTTCCGCCTAACCATTTTCCGCACATTACCCTTTCGTAGTGGAAACCGGGCTTTACAATTGCACCATAATGGTACAATTGTGACACCATTGAAATACCCGACTCAGGGCCCAGCATGTTTAAAACAATCAACAGATGCCTAAGGGTGCGAAAAACCAACACATTAGCTTTACGTTTAGGTTATTAACAAAAAAAATGTAGCAAGGGCGGAGGAATACTCTATATAGTGTATTTCTCTGTGCTTATTTCTTTAGACTCTATTCCCCCTGTAAAATTCTTGATTTAAAACAACACTCGACAAACATAACCTATAAAATTATTATACAACAAATTTTATAAAAACTATTCGTTTCTTAGTAGAAAACTATGATTGTATGTCTTCTAAAACTATTATCTAACTTAAAGAACCAAAACTGGCCTCTATGTCGTGCGGCTTGTAACTAAAGGGAAAGTTTGATACATACGTTTCCATATTTGTAGCTTTATATTTAAATATCGTGAAGATCTTATTAATTTCAGTGCAGTCTGATTAGTAGTCCAACAGTTTAAACAATGCATACAACACAGTTTAGGCCATATAAAAAATTAAATTAAAAATTCATAACCAAAACAAAGCTCTACTTTTAATTTTTCTTAATTTTTTTCCACAGAGTAAGTAAATTATCGCGCCAAGCACAGACTAAAAAAGTAAAACAAAAACCACAGTGAAATACTTAAGTTGCAATATCTATGGAATATACAACACACACTATATATCTCTTTAAACGATCAAATAAAATAAAATTCACCCTTACTCACGGCTTTTAAGGTTTTGTTCCAAAACCAAAAGGTAAAACGGGTGTTGTAAATCTGTACATCCAATCAATCAATCAATTAAATTAGCCCACTGCAGTCCACTGCTAGACAAAGGCGCCTCCCAATTTACGCCACAATACACGGTCCTCCGCCTTCCGCAACCAGTCTTGCTTCTTCAGGTCATTGGTCCACCTAGCAGGGAGCATCCTACCATAGACCAATTAAATATGTAGGTTGTATGTATAATATACTCGTACCTTACCGGACCTTACGCTGGTCGAGTCACTCGTCTGCTTTATCGGCCAACGGTTCTCCGACAAACATGGAGCACTGACAAACAGATGGGATGGAATGAACTGACAGTGAAGAAATTACAAGCAGCCAGTACACGTTTTCACATTTTCTTAATCGTTTTGTGCGATGCCTACCGGAAGAAATGGGGTGGTGCTATTCTACCCCGCTGGCACCACACAAACTATTTAAAATAACAAAATGTATCCTGCCATTCAGTAGCATGAATAAAAGTGAAATGAAATGATGATATTAAAATAGAATGGAAGGCATGGCTACCTAGTTTGAATTTGTCACTGTTACCTCAGCCCACTAGACTTACAACTACACTTGTATCTACTTAAAATTTAATATTGTTACGTGTTATAATTGGAATTTTTATATTGTTGTTCTTTTGAATTTTTTTAACTCCCATGATGTTTTGTACTACGCTGTTATCAAATTGTTTATTGAAAAAATCCCTCATTCGAAATGTATTCTTTTTTGTGGATAAACAATGTAGTCAAAAATTAAACCAGGAGGCATTTACAGCTGGTTTGAATAAAACAATTTCATCGTCAAGTGTCCATTTTCAACATTACATTAATTTAAAATTACCAATAAATAGAATTTTCGCCACCTACATTTGGATTGACGGTAGTGGAATAATTTTACGCTCTAAGGATCGGATTTTGAGACAAGTTCCATCTGATTTATCGAAGGTTCCGAAGTGGACGTTCGACGGCAGTTCTACAGGGCAAGCAAAGACAAAAAACTCAGATACTACTTTAATGCCGGTGGCTATATATCAGGATCCGTTTCGAAAACGTCCACATGTTCTTGTACTATGTGAAACTTACCACAGTGATGGAACCCCTACTCCTACTAATCATAGAGCCAATTGTGCAAAAGTATTAAGTAAAATATCAAATCAAGAACCATTGTTTGGTATTGAACAAGAATATACTATGTTTGACTCAGATTTGTGGCCATTGGGTTGGCCAAAATTTAGGGGATATCCTACGTTAAAATTTCAGTTTTCTTATTGTGGAATTGGGGAGCACGTTGCTGGACGAGAGATAGTTGAGAGTCATGCGAGAGCATGTGTTTATTCTGGTATGGATTATGAGGGCTCGAATGCCGAAGTCATGATGGGTTCTTGGGAATTTCAAGTAGGAACGACGATAGGAGTGAAAGCTGCTGATGATTTATGGCTTGGGCGTTATTTATTGGGAAGGATTGCGGAACAATATGGTATTATTATAAGTTTCCACCCAAAGCCGATGGGAAAAAACCATCCAGGCGTTGGGTGCCACCATAATTTTAGTGTAAAAAAAAATGCGGGAAAAAGGAGGTATAACTGAAACAGAACGAATTTGTAAGATACTTTGTGAAAGACATAAAAAGCACATGGAAAATTATGGTTTGGGTGACGGGTTTGAAAATCGCAAAAGATTAACTGGGCAATTTGAAACGGCTGCCTTTGATGACTGTAAGTGGGGCGTAGCAGACAGAACTGCTTCTATTAGATTGAAAAAGACCACTACGGATAAAAACTACATAGAGGATCGTCGACCGTCAGGAGATTGTGATCCTTACAGAGTGTGTGCTCTGATTGCTGACACATGTACATAGTGTTTTTTATTATTAAACTTTTAATATTTTATTAAATATTATTAAACAGATTGGCAAACCTGTGAAACTATCTACATTTTGGTAATATGTCTCTGTAATAAATTTGATACACTTACAAGCAAAACTTTTAATAGGTACCCGTATGCCACATTTTACATGGAAATAACTGATGAGCACACCTCCATGCTTGATGATATCGTTTCTGAAGCTTGGCTGTATGAATATGGACAGTAATTAAAAAGTATTCCAAGTGTTGACGTGACAATTTAAATTCAAGTAAAAGTAAAAAAAATGAAGCAAGTCTTAAATTCTTCGTAAATAATTCAAAAGAATTCATATTTAAAAATGGATGTCGCTTTAAAATGTATGGCAAAGATATATAGCCCAAGTTATGTATTCAAACTGGAAAAAAGACACTTCATGACAAAAAGCCTGGGTGAAAGGCCATCTAAAAGAAAACCTTCATTGATCTATATAATAAAAAGGAACTTGTTGAAGCATTCTATAAATCATATAATGAACAAGAAGGTATTAGACAGATATTTAAGACTACCTTTACCATGTAATAAAATTTTGGCCACGTATGTCTGGATTGATGGTTCGGGTATAAATATGAGATGCAAAGATAGAATCCTTGATTGTATACCTTATAGCCCGGATGCTGCACCTGGTTGGTCCTTCGATGGCAGTTCTTGCGGATTGGCGCAGACAGATAATTCAGATACGCGCTTACAACCAGCCGCTGTATATAGAGATCCTTTCCGTGCTGACCCACATGTTATTGTTCTATGTGACGTATATAAAGGGGACACTAACGAACCTGTCGTTACAAATAACAGAAAGTTTTGTAATGATTTGTGTGTAGCACATAAAGATGAAGAGCCCTGGTTTGGGCTTGAACAGGAATACACTATGTTGGATGTAGACGGTTGGGGATTAGGATGGCCGAAGGGTGGTGGCTTTCCTGCTGTGAAATATCAGTACTCATATTGTGGAGTAGGAGCAAAATATATTGCTGGCAGAGACATATCTGAAGCTCATGTAAAAGCATGCCTATATGCTGGTTGTGATTTTGAAGGAACAAATGCAGAAGTATGCCATGCCTCTTGGGAGTGGCAGATAGGTGCGACGCTCGGTATTAAGGCTGCAGATGATTTATGGATGTCAAGATTTATTATGGCTCGAATAGCGGAAGATTATGGCGTGGATATTACATACCATCCTAAACCCTTTGGATTATTACACCCTGGTATTGGTATGCACCATAATTTTAGCTGCAAAAGGATGCGTTCAGACGGGGGTTACGATTTTATTGTTGAATGTATGAAGAGACTAGAAAAAAATCATATGAAGCATATGAAATATTATAGTAATGAAATATGGACAAATAAATTAAGATTATCAGGGCAATTTGAAACATCGCCATTCGACAAATTTACTTGGGGTGTTGCTAACAGAAAAGCGTCTATCCGGTTACAGAGAAAAACGAAAAAAGAAGGTAAAGGATATTTAGAAGATAGAAGACCTGGTGGTGATTGTGATCCTTATCTGGTTTGTGGACTGCTATTAGAAACATGCTTGGGAGAGGGTGGTGACAGCACTAAAGGTAAAAATGGTGGCAAATGTGTTTGCAAACGAAAACCTTAGTTTGATAATTTCAAATAAAATTATCTAATTGTCATCGTGAATGCCTATTATAAATTGTTAGCACTAATGTAAGTAAATTTAAAGATTTGATTTTTAAACTATAATGTAATGGCTTTATTATATAAAATCAGAATGTATGGGCAATTACAATTTTTTAGGCTTTCTTATAAGGGTTCGTAATATTGACGTGTGGTGTGTGAAAAATACCCACAAAGCCCCGATCGTTCTCAAGAATACCAATTAGATTTGGATTTTAAATATGAACCTGTTTTCAATAAAAAAATTCAATTGCAACATACTAACAATTACCTTCTATGTTTTTGGTTAAGTGTAATAAGTTCTAAAAGGGTTGCTGTCATCTAGCTTTTGGTCGACCATAGACAAAATTAAAAATATATTCTCGTCGCAGTCGTCGCCATTTTAGTATCATTCTTTTCTCTATTCCCTTTCGTCATATGGCGTAAAGTGCGTTCGCTATTGTGTCCGCCATATTAATGAAATCAATAAAATAAGACAAAATGTCGCCTTACTAAAGTGCGTGAAAATAATCCAACAACATCCAGTTATTGTGTGATTAAATCATCAAGAGGATCACGATGGAGAATTCCTACGGTGTGGGGGTTGATAACAGATACGCTCTTTTTTTGGACGATGAGTCCGATCCTCTTGATGCGATAAAAGCGCGAGAGCAAGCGAAAGAGCTTAAAAAGAAGACCAAAGAAGCTGAAAAAGAGAACAAAGGGAAGCCTGAAACCAAACCTAAAGGCGGTGCACCTGCTGCCAGGAAAGGAATTAAGGAAACCCAAAATGTGAAGTCTCAAGAAATCCGTAGTGGTGAGCCGCCAAAAGGCAAGGTTAGACCTAACACTGAACGCAATGCGGAACGTCCGCCTCCGCGTCGCCGGGAGGATCGACCACAAAACGGCGCCGTGGACAACAAGGAAAGCGCTCCGAGGCCCCCGAAGCGCGAGTTTGGTGACCGTAGGCCTAATGAGCGACGCAACTTTAACGACAATCCTGAAGGTGGTGAACGTCGCGGTCCGAGACCTCTCCGCGAACCTCGTGACGGACCGCGCGGGCCGCGTCCCTACGACAACAGGGGCAAGCGTGAGTTTGATCGGAGATCGGGTTCTGACAAAACCGGCGTGAAGCCAGTGGACAAGCGTGAAGGTGCTGGTCCTCACAATTGGGGCACGCTCAAAGACGAAATCGACGAGCTGAACAAAACAGGTTCCGAGGGTGAAGTGGTCGAGGAGAAGCCTGCTGATGCTGCTGCCGCTGGTGACGGTCAGCAACCGGAGGCGGAACGTGCTGCGCCCACTGAAGAAGAACCCCGCGAACTTACTTTAGACGAGTACAAGGCCCTACGGAACGCACAGCGCATGGCGCCACAATACAATCTCCGAAAGGCTGGCGAGGGTGAAGATCTAAGCCAATGGAAGAATTTGGTGAAGCTTGAGCGTAAGAAAGAAAGCGAACGGGGAGAGGACGAGGACAGTGATGAGGAATACGACATGGCTGATTATCCGCAGCGTGTCGGACGCCAGAAGCGTGTGCTCGGCATTGAGTTCACTTTCAATGACAACTCGAGACGCGGCGGCACTGGTGCCCGTGGACGTGGGCGCGGACGCGGTCGGGGCAGAGCGCCGCCACGCGAGGAGCCTGTGGAGGAGCGCCCCACGCTGCGCTCACCGGCAGCTCCGCCCAAGGTTGATGACAGCAAGGATTTCCCATCTCTCGGCTAAACACAGTGAGCATTCGCTCTTCTCCCTTTCGATAGTTACAAATTAAAAATATTGTATGTACCATTATTTTTGAAGTAAATATACAAAATATTTACACAAGTGTGTATTATATATATTACATTTGAATTAGTCTACTTAGTCTCACAGACTGTCTTCATTTGTAAATTGATGTGATAAAAGGTCGAATTGTGGTTGAGTAGTGCACATATATCACAAAAGTGTTGGCGGGGGAGGATTACAGGAGAATTTAAGGATTTAATTGGATTCACATTGCCTCAGCATGCATATGGAATTAATAACAGTAGCTTTTATCTTATTGTAATCACATTGGCTTTTGATTTAACTTTGAGAAGTTTTATAATTATGGATTAAGGATTTTAATCTTTCAGACTGTGACAACTATGAATTAACTCCGTCACAATTTAGAGTAGAACTTGTGAGAAGTAACCCTTGTTGCATTTTGATCATAAGTTTGTTTTGATGAATGCACTCTATGGTAACTGTAAATAGTTGATATATGTTAAACGATAAGGCTTAAAATAACAAGGTTGATTTTGTTGTTACACTACGTAAACAGAAAATAAACATTTTGTATGTGTGATATTTCTCTTCATTATTTACCTTATATCTGTATTCCTCCCCTTGACCTTCCAGCACTAACCGTATAGATTGAGAGGTACTGTTTGTATATTTAGATAAATAAAACTAAAGTAATTAACTCATGTTGTATATTGACACATTTTATCGCTTTCACACAAAACAATTCACTTAAAATTTACACAATAAACAATACAGGAATTCTGTAAATACTTGTTCAACATAATAGAGTTATACTTAGAAAAATAAACATTTACACACAAGTGCAAGATTGAAGATGTATAATAAATAAACAATTATATACAATAGGTAGAGTAACTGATCTGATCTATTTATAGTTGTATAGAAACTAGTTCATCATTAAACTTAATTTCATTAAGGAACAAGACAATCAAACAAATTTAATATTTAGGTAGATAATATAATTAGTTTCCAACATGGTACTAGTACATTGTTATATTATAGAGAGTAAGATAACTTAACCGCAGAGTCACTGCATAAAGATAATAGAACATACAATATCATTAACATTGTAACTGACTAGGGCTTGTAATAATGACATCATGCTTGAAAGCAATCAATCACATGTTATTAGCATAATATTTAATAATAAAAGTTAAAATATGTTGTTGAATGTGTGACAATAATAATTTAAATTCACCATATTCTTGATGAGTTACATTTATACATATTTATCATAAATTAGTGACGTAAAGCGTAATAACTAAGTACAGGACTTGAGTCCCGTTTCACAGCCACAATATACGTTCACTTATGAAGCAATAATAAAGTACAAACTTGTAGGATACGTGGCCACTTAGATACAATAAATAATGTAGGCACATCTACATACTTTGATACATACAACTAAAATACACACTATCTTTGTTTGATCACTATACTAACAATTGACTATTATTTACATGACAATACTTGTGATTTTATTAATTTGCAGCCAACAAATACCTTCATGACAATTAGCACAAACTTAACAATGAGACACAATGTCAATATTTATTTTAAATATTGCCATAATATAGGTTATGAATTGAAATGAACATGTGTTAAAGTTAAGTAGGTATTATTTTAATAGATAAATGACCTCAAAACAGAAGGCTATATGATAGTACTGGGACATTTGACATTACTAGCAGTAAATAATACTTTATTATTACAAGTGAAACTATATCATATTGACTGCATATTTATTTATTTTTAGCCTATAATTGCTATCAACAGTGCAGTGACAGATAAGAATACAAGTGTCACCACACCGTTTCTTGGGATGGGAATGTCTGCTTTACTAAGGCAAAAACTATTTAATATAAATTTCAGTATTCATAAATCTAGTTATTAACTTCTTCAAAGAAGTTTACATGGTGCTATTGTATGAAGTAATATGTTGCTGCTTTCCTGCCCTTTAACACAGCATGTAGAATATTGGTATTCGTTTGTAGGCATACTTAATAATCTTAAGTAGAATAGCCGTAAATGGTTTTCTCGAATGTATTAAGGTTATTTACGTTATCAGAGACCACAAACAAATACGCCACATGCTATGACGATGCATAAATAAAGATTATAATCCCGTTTAGGTTTATTCGATGCCAAATGTGTTGGTTTCCTCAACGGCTAGCAGTAGTTTTTCATAGAGTAGTTCCGGTGAAGGATAAGGTGGTAAGTCAAGTCGGTTGAAGCAGGTATGAGCTCTTGGCAGAGATTCCACGCGGCCCCACCGTTCCACACAGAAGCGTCGCGGACCTGTGGAACCCCGGAGTGCTGCGAAACCCTCATAAGGTATAGATGAAGTGCCCGTCACAAATTGAACCAACCGTAACCGTTGCTCATTTGTGAATCTAAAGAAAAAAAAATTTTTGTGTCATTATTAAATGGATAAAAATAAATATCACAAATCCATAGCTGTAGGCAAGTCAAGTAAATTCAGGTAAGGCAAATATCTGGTCAGTGTGGTATAATAGACTATTAGATATGGGGTTTAAATCCACCCAAATTGTTAAAAATGCTACCTAAATCTCACTCTGAATAATTTTCGGCTTTTTGATCTCAAAACCTGTTGAATAAGAAAAATTTAAAACCTCAGAAACAAAATATTTGTTGCGTTTGTGAAAGTAAAGCTTACACAGAAAAATCACGGTCATATCAGTGTGGTGATTGATTAGGAATACAAGTGTCACCACCCCATTTCTTCTCCAGGCTGCTGTAAAAGCTAGTTAAGGAATATTAAAAGCAGCTAACATCAACAGTAAGAGAAGGCAAACTCCAACGAAGTGTCAACGCCTGGTCAGCATGGCATAGTAGAATAAACCCTAAATGTGGTACATATTTAATAATAAATACGTACCTGTCAATAGCATGCCAGAACCATATAATAACAGGATGTGCGTCGTGGTATCCGCCCCTGTACTCTGTATTACGTCTCCAGTCCGTCACGTCCAGATCAGGTGCCCCAGCTATTACCAGTTCTAGTTCCCGCGCGTCAAATGCACCAACTAGACGAGGATCTACCACCTGATAGAAAAAAAAACATTAACTAAAACATGAATATTGGTAGCGTCCATAACACTATTTGGCATTATTAACTGCTAATATTTAACTTAGCTGGCTCCAACAGCACGCTAGAGGAAAGGGGTGGTGACACCTGTATTCTGAATCCGTTACCGCACGGATAAATTGTCATAAAATAAAAGTTTATTCATTCAAATAAATAAATTTAATATTCACGGACATTTCACACAAAGTTTTCTGGTTCCAAGCTAAGCTTATATACTTGTGATAACACATACGGGTACCAGAATACGTTGTAAATATCTGATGATTTCATCATTACACATACTATAATTGTCCGGTAAGGAATCGAATCGGAGATTTGGAGAAATTTGAGCCTCTAAAACTCGCGAAGTTAGTTCAGTTTAATGAGTTTGAAGTAATCTCGATAGATGGCGCTAGTAACACAATAAAATTTAAGGTTAAAAGTAAGTAGCGTAAAAGGTAAATTATACAACATTCTCATGTTGTATAATTTACCTTTTACGCTACTTTTATTATTTAATAGTTGTTTAAATATACAAGTATATATTTATACTCTTTGTTGTATACTTTATTTTTCTTCTTGTAAATATTTTTTTTTTAAACCTAAGAATAGAAATATACAAATGTATTGTGTTACAGTAGATTGGGACAGAAATGGCGCATAGCGGGCCGGACCGTGCTCACCATTCAGTAACTTTGTAAGTTTTAAAAGATGCTTGATAGATGGCGCTACTCGCTAGTAATACATTATGTAACAAGATTAAAATATTAAAAAAATTTTGAATAATATAGTTTACGGTGTCCGTGTCGCCACTCCATTTACTTCCCAAAATACTGTTAGAGCCAGCTATATGCCTCGCCTGGTCAACATAGCTTAGTAGACCACATATTCTCCCAAAATGGAGAAGGCCCGTATCTGACAGTGGGATACAAATGGGCGGGAAAGAGAGGGAAGTTTTAGAAAGTAGAATTAGCAGGGATAATTAATTTATTGATTGTACCTCGTGGAACCCTCTGACAAGCCATTCAGTTTGTTCCGCGACCCCTCGTTCAACTCTCCATCTCACAACACGCTCCAAGTATTCCTTCTTGTTTCGTTCCGTGACTGGAACATCCCGGCCTCCTGGCTTCAGTTCTCGTTCCAGTACTCGACCATCAGCTAACCGTTCAGATACGGCGAATGTAAGTTCTAATGATGATACGCAACGAGCAGTCTGTAATATAAAATTATTCTTATTTTAGTCCTGATAAAAGTATAAAAATACTACCTTATTTTCGCGCTTTCTCCTATGTTTGTAATCACATCAACACTCCCTGGCTTTTAACGTGGTAATAACGTTAATAACGCAATACCGGGCAATTGGATCAAAATATGGAATTTTCCCTGGACATGTCAGAAAAAATAATGTTTACGATAGGTATACATATTTGTAGGACGCCCCACAGGCACACCACACAACGGCAACACCGGACAGATGGCAGCCCTATATAATACACGAGTATAATATAATAATATAAGCCTACGTATTATTCAATGTACAAACTATAGAGCTGTAAGATTTCATAAAAATCAATTTAGCAGATGTAAACACATTGTAAGAATTTTTCGCGTTTATATTATTACCTAAGTAGAATTTTAATAAGTTTATGTAGTTAGGATTTCGTGAAATGTATATATTTACCTGTAGCCATCGTAGCGATGCTGCGAACTGTGCATCTAGCGCATCAACGTCTTCTAATGCAGGCGGTAGTCTCAGTAGTGCTCGGTAGAGAGCGCGGGTAAACCACGCCTCTAATAAGTAGCCGTGTACTAGCGCTAGGCCTAACACACGACCCGAGAAACGGAACCTGAATAGAAAAAAGAACAATATTTGTAACCATTTATACATTTTCTTATTTATTTTATTTTTTGGCGCGTTACTGACATATTAAGAGCAAGCCTGTCTTCTCTACTAGGCACATTCCCAGGGCCACGCAATGGTTGTGGGCGTCCTCCCCTAGGCCGCTACTTCATCATTATATTTGTAAGCGTATATCATAATGTGCCCAGGGCCAGAAGAGAGAAGTATAAGTTATTGGCATAATTTCACAAAATAGTTTCTGTACATACTGAAGATAGAATTACAAATATTCAGAAATCCCTCCCCAATAGCCCAGGGCAGGTAACAAAATCTCAATCAAAGGTATATTTTCGTTACACATCAGTTAGATGAAATCCAAACATAATAGGTAACCCAATATAGGGTGATACTGAAGTTCCGCGCGGTTGATGCAAGCATAAAAACTTGCTCGTTTGTCTGTCTGTAACACGACACTGCGTGTTTCGAAACGCGCTCGCACTCTGTGAGTAAAAATAAATAGAGAAGGCGCGGCGCAGTGATATAAATAAATCATTATTTGGTAACGTTTCTGACAGCTGACGTGATAATAGCGGATATAGGAAATGGTCCTCACTGCATTCCATTGCATTCACAGTTAAGCAAAATGGTAGGTTGACGTTTAAAATTGAGGACAAGTCACTTTTATCACTTTAGCCTCGCTAAATCGTACTTCATAGAATAATGACGTTCTATATCACATATAGCTTGTATCATAGACACAAGGATAAATTTTCACGCACACATAGTTATGTAAGTAGTTTCAAGACTGAGATGTTTAGACTGAGTGTGAGTGGGTTTGATTTCAGTTAAGGATGATTTGTGCTAGGAACACACATATTTAATTTATAAATCCTGTGTTTTTTTAATTATAAATTTGTTATTTGTTAAAAAAAGTACAAACTTAGGCTTTACTTTTAACCAATTTCAAAATATGGTGAAGGTTCTATGTTCGGCTGTATACATATATATATTTTAATAATGATTTATGTAAGACATGTTAATCGTGTTATGTGTATGTTATACGATAATATTGATGTAGGCCCTTAATAGGTATATAGAAAATGTTGCAGTTATATTTTAATTCGCAACATTACTACGTATTATAATAATGACACACTGATTTAAATGTACATATTACTCTAATAGGTTTATAATAATAGGTATTATTGTTGGTCACGGAAGTAGTACTTCATACAATGATTACGATAATTTGATTGTTTGTTTGTGTATACAAAAAGTGTGAAACATTTGTTTGCTTCAGTGCCGCTTGTACGACGTGCAAATTGTTATAATTTGGAATTTTAACACTACACAGTCCTTGGGAACATATCTGACGTAAGACTGTTGTTTAGCTTTTTGTTGACTATGGACAATTTGCAATGATATTACATCTATGCTTTAGCTCTTCATTACCATACTACCACGCCTTTTGCCACCGGAGTAGACAGAGACTATAGAGCGCCTATTACCCCTACGCCTTAGCTCTCATACATGCTATTATGCCTGGGCCAACAGTTCACATATCGTGGGTTACAAGTCACAACCCAGCTACTGGTCCCCAAAATAAAAGATTGAGTAGGAAATGCATTTATGATCAGAGGAAGTGTATTTTGATCGTAGCAGATAAAGCTCTATAGTCTCTACGTATCTCTTTCTCTCTCTTCCAGATCATTAGTGTCCCACTGTTGGGCATGGACCTTCTTCTCTTTGGGAGCGATTACGCTCTACAATGCCGCTCTGACATGGCGTGTTAGCACAGGAGGATGAATTAGCGAGTTTTTCTCACAGAAGTATTTCTCACAGAGAATGTTATTTGTGTACAATATCCCTTGGCTGACCTTCACAGCACCTTGGGAAGGAAAGGGGCTGGTGACACTTGCATTCAGTATTATTAATCCGTCACCATATGGAAACTCTATCTATCACCACGACACAAGGACATGATAACGAACAAAGGAACGAGTTCCAGTAAGTCTCAATAATTTTCGTATAAGTTAATAGAAATGTTTGAATTGTAGCAGATGATGCTCTATAGCCTCTGCCTACCTCGATTGTAAAAAGGCGTGATGTTATGATGATGATAATAAATAAATAAATATTCACGGACATTTCACACAACGTCCTCTGGTCCCAAGCTAAGCTTATATGCTTGTGTTATGGGTACCAGAATACGGATATAATACATAAACTACTTTTCTTTTGTAAATACATACTTATAATACATAGTAAACACCCAGACGCAGTACAAACATTTGTATGACATTTATGGATATCGCACATAAACCACTCCACCACGAAGCCCGTCAGATATCAGAATAATGATTATGAAGTTAATAGACTGAAATAACACAAATTCATTATTTCTTTACTTAACACTTTATTAAACCGTGCTCATCAAATAGAATAAAATAAAGACACATTCAAATAAAGACAAATTCAAATAATGTTTTCAAATATCAAAGCAAGTTTAAAACTATTAATTTTAATATTTGTTCTCATGCAAAGAAATAAACTATTGTATTATAAATTTTGTAGTTTTTTTACCAAAATTTGCAATTCAAAGTGTGTCAAAATTGTTATCAAAACGTGACATGGGATTATTATAATTGACCGTTGTTATGCGACCATTATTATTAAAATAAAATATATTGTACAAATTCTTTGATACTACAAAGAATATAAGCAATAATTACTTTTATTTAAACAAACAAACAGTTTAACTTTTAGTATGTTTATGTTTTCTAAATATTTTTACTACTCTATTTAAATATTTTGGTATTTTTTTTCACACATTTTAAGCAGAATATGTGTTTATAAAGTACTGTTTAACCTTCTTTCTTGTGTTTATCTATATGTACTAATATTATAAAGCTGAAGAGTTTGTTTGTTTGAACGCGCTAATATCAGGAACCACTGGGCTGATTTGAAAAATGTTGCAAAAACGGGGCAAATTTTCTAAATTCCATGCGGAAGGAGTCGCGCGCAACAGCTAGTGCGTAATAAGAGGCGAGACAGTGATCTTTAAATTCTTAAATCATCAACTAGTTTATTTAATGAAAGCATACCTTTAATAAAACAAAGGACCACCTAGCGTCTCTATCTATTATAATCTCTATGTAATTACATCAAAACTGAACTGAAGTGAAGCCTGGGTATACTAATATAATAATAATAAATATTCATGGACATTTCACACAACGTCCTCTGGTCCCAAAGTAAGCTATACTTCTATGCTTGTGTTGTGAGTACCAGAATACGGATACTTTTCTTTTGTAAATACATACTTAAAATACATAGTAAACACCCATATACGGATAAAGAATGAAATACATACTCACCATTCATGATGATTATCCACAAATGCAGACATCGGTGAAACGTGAACAGTATACGTATCATTAGCTGAATATTCGAATAAACCGTAGTATGGGTTAAACAGCTCTCTTGACAGTAAAAAGAAGAATTCTCGACTGGGTCCTCCATAGTCCAGGCCTTCTTCTCCATCCCAAAGAACGCACAGCTTCCCTTTCTGAAGCTCCTTCTTCCCACAAGACATGATTCGTCGGAATGCATCTTCTAGAAGATGTTCGCGGCGTATGTGCAATCTGAAAAGTGAATTTGATACGATTAGAGAAAACCACTAAAGAATTTGTTGTCAGAAACCTTCTTGTACAATACGTCATAATTTCTATGTAGTTGACAGATTTACGACATAAACATAAATAAATCTTGCGTAAATCTGTGAGTAGATTTAAATGTAATATAGATGCATAATAATAAAGTGCAGCGCACTCACATTTGTTAGGCCGCTGAATTTCAGACAGCTTTATATGTGCACTTGCATCTCAGAAGATAATGACAAATACTACGAAATAGCGATAAATTTGCTTGTTGACGACGCAAATATTAAGTTTCTGTTAGCAACGGAAGACTTAAATCCCTATATATTATTACCACACTTTTATAAGGTCTTTATCTATCAATCAATGTATAAATCAGATTAATCTATATATTGGTGTCTTTGAAAGCGATTTTCACCCATTTGCAATAGTTGGATTGATCTGGAATTTGCCACACATATTAAGGACCGATGACAATGCAATACCTAGTTCAACATAATATTTTAGGATTTTCAGCTTGTTTTTTAGTTTGTGAATAAAGCAAATTATATGTATTACAATCCAATGTTCGTGAGTCATTCTGGCAATATCTCTCTATTTGTACACAAAATAAGGAAAACAATAAGGGAACAGCAGACGAATGAAGATAAGGACAAGTTAGCGAGTAACTCGGGCAAATTAAATATTTATTTAGGTAATACAAAGATGTTAGACTGTGTCACATTCACAGTAATTGAAATAACTAGGTCATAATGTTCCAGCGTTTCGTTTGATAGTGTTTTGAAGAGGCTACAGTCATAGCTACTATCTAACGTATGGTGATAATCCATAAAACATTAAATTCTACTTATTTGCTTCTTGTTAGTTAACTTACAAAACGGAAAGAACTGTGCTAAAAATTCTAGTTTTATTGTTTTGACTAAATAATATTTATTTAGACATTCAGGTATAGGTACTCTGGTCTTAAACCAGGCTTATTGCTTGTGTTATAAGTAACAGATTTTTTTTTGTTCATACTAACTTATGAAAGATAAATAATACTGGGACGCTGTACAAATATCTGTGTGAAAAAGATAAACTAAACACGTTTAATGGTTTTGTACGGAAATCCCTCCTGCAGTGTCGCGATCGGCTCTCCGCTACAACAACCATTGCTTTTCGAGCCTTGTCGAATAAGTGTAACTTAATAAAAAAAAAAAATTGTTTCTATGTATTATAAGTAGGTATGTATTTACAAAAAAAAGTAGTATATGTATTCTATCCGTATTCTGGTACCCATAACACAAGCATATAAGCTTAGCCTGGGACCAGAGGACTTTGTGTGAAATGTCCATGAATTTATTTATTTATTTAATATGTATAAAATTTGAAAATAAAGGAATAAGAAAAAAATAATACTAAAATAATAAAAATAAATATTCATGCACATTTCAAACAACGTCCTCTGGTCCCAATCTATGCTTGTGTTATGGATATCAGAACACGAACAGAATACATAAATACTATGTTTCTTTTGTAAATACATACTTATTATAATACATAGAAACACCCAGACGCAGTACTAACATTTGTATGACAATTATAAATATCACACAAATGAATGTCCCGAGCGGGAATCGAACCCGCAACCTCTTGATCGGCAGTCCGTTACATGAACCACTCAACCACAAGGCTCGTCAAATAATACTCACTTTAACTTGCCGGGTCCTTGCCCATATCCCTTGCTTTCAAGCTTGCGGTAGAAGGCTCTGAGCTTGGCTTCGAAGTCTCGTCTCTGTGGTGCGGGCGCTCTTGTTGATCGCGCTGCGGCCGGTGATGCGACTGGCGAGGCACATGTTCCACTCGCTGAGGTCGATGTTACTCCACACCCGCCGGCAGGCACATAGCTCATTATCTCCTGCTCGAACAGGCTGCAAACAATAACATACATACGTTAAAAACATTTACAAAATACGTTATAACTACTTATTAAAGCTTTTGTTACTAATGGTCTTATTCATAATGACTTATCGGAGGTTTAAAAGTTCGCTAAAATCGGTTCGTGAAAAATGTCAAAACTTGTTATTCATGATAGTCTTTTTACGCTAAAACGTTTATTATTTCTCCTATAAAATCTCCGTTTAAACCTTCGATAAGTCATTATGAATAAGACCACAAGTCTGTTCTATAAAAATTATTGTCATATAATTCGCAAAACTAGCAAATAAAAAGGGTCTGCTACTATATTATAAGGTATTGCACAAATAGTTTATACTAAACGTGTATTGAAATGCGGATATATACCAAGCTAGCTCTTACCCGTGGCTTCTTATACGGAATTTAGAAAACGAACCCTAACAAATTATACAAAAACTACCCTCTTGAACACTGTCTATAAAAAACTGCATCAGAATCCATGGCATAAGTTTTAAAGATTAAGCTCATATACACAAAACCAACGACTATTTTTTTATTGCTCAGGTCGACAGACGCGTAATCGGTCCACCTGGGCCTCAAGTCCGGTAAATGAATTGTGTCACAATGACAGCTCTATGGCACCATTATGGCGCCATAGTGGCATCATCTGCGACAAAAAATCAAGTTTGGTGTCATTATGACACCATAATGGTGCCATAATGGCGGAATTTTATCAAATATGGTAGTCTACTATTACTTTTTTCTCATAATGACGCCATAATGGCGTGTCAGTGACCATTGACATTGTAATATGATTGTAATATGATTTTAATAGCAGAGTTACCAGACTTGGCCACCTGGTGATAAGTGGCATCCGTCGCTCATGGATTCCGCAATACCAGGGATATAGCTAAGCCGCTGCCTACCAACCTGATTTTATAATAAGTAGGTAATGATTATAACTAGTTGATATAAACCATATTATGGCGCCATAGTGGCATCATCTGCGACAAAAAATCAAGTTTGGTGTCATTATGACACCATAATGGTGCCATAATGGCGGAATTTTATCAAATATGGTAGTCTACTATTACTTTTTTGTCATAATGACGCCATAATGGCGTGTCAGTGACCATTGACATTGTAATATGATTTTAATAGCAGAGTTACCAGACTTGGCCACCTGGTGATAAGTGGCATCCGTCGCTCATGGATTCCGCAATACCAGGGATATAGCTAAGCCGCTGCCTACCAACCTGATTTTATAATAAGTAGGTAATGATTATAACTAGTTGATATAAACCATATTATATTAAAATGCGATACGATAACAAATATGTAATAAATATACCAATTTGGATATAATTTGTTGACATTATGAACATTATTCTACAGGATAAATGCTTATTTACTACATAGATCACTTTATGTGATAAGGCCGCCATTTGTACCTAGTTTTAAGTTTAATTTCTGTTTTCTGTTTCTTGTAAATGTGTACAATAAAGAGTTAATCTATCTATCTATCTATACTAATATTATAAAGCTAAAGAGTTTGTTTGTTTGTATAAACGCGCTAATCTCAGCAACTACTGGTTCGATTTGAAAAATTATTTCAGTGTCGGATAGTACATTTATCGACAAGGCTATAGGTTTTATAACATCACGCTGCGACTAATAGGAGCGAAGCATTAATAAAAAATGTTGCAAACACGGGGAATATTTTCTAAGTTTGAAGCGTAAGAAATAGCAGGCCACAGCTACTTCTCTATAACGTGCTAACTGCTATAGTATATACAAGGAAGCTACAACTGAAACTAACATTATCCAAGGTCGGTTTTCCTTGCCTGTTATAACATTTTCAGGAATCTATACTTATTTATTACTCTATTTTAATTAGTGGTCACGCTTATTTAGTTAGCAAATGTTAGTTAATTGCAATATATGCACAATGTTTAGTACTTATTGTAGGTTGACTTCTAAAACAAGGACATTGGCTGTAGTTTAGACGTCAATAACAGAGTCACTAACAAAATATTATAAACGGAAAGACAACGGTACCAATTCTCTATGTGCATAAATAAACTTAATTAAAAAATTAAAACAACCATAGTGTACTTTAATTAATTGACTACTTCCTTGTGCACATTTTTATTAATTAAAATCGTTAGTCTATAATATACAGATTTTCTAATAAAAAAGTTCTGTTATCATTGCCGAATTGTGTTATTGACTCTATCAATTTTCATATTTTAGGGTAGACAGAGACTATAGAGCGCCATCTGCTACGATCCAAACATACTTCCTTGGCTTCATCCACACTCATACATCTTAACCATTTTTTGCATTCCATAAGAATATAAAGATTACCTACACGTTTATTATATTATACACTAGCTTAGATAGAGTTATTGAGACGCCCCTCTCCTCCAATATACACCTTACCTTAAAAAACTATACAAAAGTCCTCCATTATTCAAGAGAATCAACCAATGATCAGGGATCAAAATCCGTTGCGTAATTTTGAAGATTTAAGATCACATAGAGACATACATACAAAAAAGCGAATTTATTTTATATTATGTATAGAAAAGCTTATTGAAGTAGCCAAAAAAAAAAGTTTTAAGTAAAAGAATCGTGGCAATGAGAAGAAATTGTCTTTATTGATTTACGCATTGAGAGACGTTGAAGAGACTAAATTTGAAATTGTTTAGAAACATTTCAAATCCCCTCTACTTCAAGTCGTTTAACGTACGTAAATGCATCGCATTTTAAGTTACATTAATTGTATATAACAAAAATAAAACATAGCATAGATAATTCTACTAGATAAGTAATGAAAAATTATATGATTAATTAAAGTTTTGTTTCTGTAGCGAAATAAGATTTTAACCTTGAATGATATTGTATAAGGAAATACGTTATTAAAAATTAGGTATTATATTATGTATTAAAACTTCTATGTAGGTCACTTTGAAGGCTTAGTAATTGCAGAACTATTAACAGACAGTAACGTGTAAACAATTATCATTAAAAAAAAACGTGACAGTTTGTAAAACGTTACGAGCTAATACAGGTGGCGCCAAGTTAGATTGTAAGACAAATTGAAAGTAAATATTACAAAATAAAGTAACCTAAACGTTAATTTATTAATTTTTGCAATTAACTTGCTATGCTTTTATTTTATAAATCAAATTATTGTGGAAAAATGATTACCATGAGCGGGACATAAACCCACGACCTCATATACCATTCCATTGCCCTGCCAACTGAGCTATAATGGTTCTTGGATATGTTATACAAAAATACCAATACGATGTTTATACATCGTATTTACATACATGTACATGTACATTAGAATGCTTAATTATCCCAGGGTTATCCCTGGGATAATTAAGCATTCTAATGTTGTAAGAATTATCGAAATCCGTGCAGTTGTTTTTGAGTTCATTCGTTACAAACATACAAAAATAAAACATTACCTCATTAGAATATTTGGAAAGTGTTTGCATATATTAACTGGCTTTATATTACAGAAATCTTCCCAGATAGAACTTGTAATAGCCTATAGCCCTATTACAAATGAGTATCGAATGTAGAGCAATAGTTTTATCTATTACGAAAAGCTTGAGTTTACAAACACATTTCAGTAGACCCCTTAGGGATCTCAAAGACGTAATGATATGAAAAAAAATTGTATATAGCGAATATAAATGTATGCCAAATACATAATAACATGCTATGTATTACCGGAATATGAAAACCTTCGATCAAAAAACATTATGTGCTAAACAATATGTCACAAATATTTGCTTTTATTTAAGTATAAGGTAGCTACTTCACTCAGTCAGTACACTTACATAATTATGTGTTCGTGAAAAATGCATCTATGTGTGTATTTGATACAGGCTATACGTCATATAAAACCACTACAAGACGTAATTTTTCTATGAAGTACGATTTAGCTAGGCTAAAGCTACTTGTCCTAAATTTTAAACGTCAACCTACCGTCTGGTATGTCTGTGGTTAACCATTATACTAAGCAGATAAAAAATAGGCTCACGCAATAGGCAATATACTCGTAGATGGCTACTTATTTTACAAGATCAGAGCTCATCTGGTAAAATTGTTAGTAAAATCCTCGATTTTAATACAGTCCATAAAAAGATCGGTATTAAATTTGCCATTCCGGATGTAAATACTTTGCTCTTCATTATATTTAACACAACAGAAGTGGCCATGAAACATAATGAAGAAGAAAGTTACAACGAAACGCACTATTTAGCTAAAAAACAAATTCGCAATCTGGATCAAACTTATTAATGAATGTAGACGTGTGAAAGTGAGACTCCTTCACTATTTACCAGAGCGTAGGCTATTAAAAAGAATAAAAGTGATGTGAAACTAAGTGATACCAACACATATCTGTTACGCGGCCGCGTAAAACGTGTCTCGTTGCTAATGTGGGAAGTTCACCTTGTCGTGAACTAAACCTCCCACATTATCTTCTAAAATAATTTGAGAACTTTAAAAAAATTAATTAAACAAACGAGCTAAAGAATATATCGAAAACAATGTCTCGAGTCGTACGCACTGGCCACTAGGTGCAATGAACCGTGATAGATTATGACCAAAAAGACAAGTGCAAGGCCGGCCCACATAAGACAGAGACAAAACGCCTGGTCTCTAGGCCCGTAATACCCGTAATCGATTTAGGAGAGCGGGAGATTTAGAACCGCAACGCCCTCCGCTCGTAATCAAGATTCGGTAATTAGTATAATCATTTTATTTGGGCTTGGTGAATTATACGTAAAGCTTACTACGAGAGCACGCATAATTTGCCGTATAAGTTCTTCAAAGTTAGAACATTAGATCTTGCTGTGTGTGGTATTCGCAGAATAATATCAATGTTTCTATTGTTCACTGAGCCAAAAATTAAATAGTAGTCAAAACAAAACTTAAAATTTCTATGTAATTCATATCAAAAACAATGAGTTCACTCAAACGTTTGTTATTTAAAATCACGTACGCGTCGACCATACTAAACTATTGGACCCTTTTACAGAAGAACCTTCGACTAATGTTCGGTTGGCCTATTAAATCGGACGTTCTAGAACTTATGTAGGGCACGTGCACATGTAATATTCTCAATTGATTGTTTGCAGAACCTTTTGGTACACACAACAATAGATGTTATAACTACATTCGAACCTAATCGAGGCAACATAATATTTCTACAGTGAACTGCATGTCTATATTGTAGCAAGGCCATCTACCGACGCGTTCGATGGGAACGACCCTTAAATTACACGTAACGATACAAATACTATCTGTTACATGTGTGTACGTGTAAATTGTACGGTTTGTTATAAGATCGGTGAGAAAATAGTTTCCGGCACGCAACTCGAGAGCAAATTCGAACCGCATTTTTGTGTTCACAAAGTCAACAAAAACTACAGTAATATAGTTTCGTGATAGGATCATCTTGAGGTGATTATTTAAGTATGAGGCACATCGTACACATATATCATCGGATGCCACGAATCCCCGAAACTTAATGAGTATCGGAGGCATTCCCTCGGCATTCGAGGCCGGGCACGCGCTTGGGGCTGCGCACGAGACTCTCCCGCCCTCCCCTCTGCACCGCACCGCTGCCTTCTCGAGACAGGTGTGCGAGGTGTGTCTCAGTACGCCCGCCGGCCACCGCTCATTGTGCCCACAGATCTGTGATAGCCCAACAGATAACATAAACGCTACCCGTGCTTGATGTCTTGATTCCGTGTCAGGGTTGAATCGAAAATGACGTAGCGAGATCTAATCGTCTCTAGTAGTTATTTAATTAACAGCGACGTCCAGACGATGTCTGATTTGATAAGCCACAACAAGCTACAACATGCATCACATAGAAATAATTTTGTATATGATCTAGAATAGCGTACCACTATTGTTGAGATGCGTGTGTATTATTAACTTATAACTTTCACCGCAACATATGCGTAGTCAGAGCCTTACCAAGATAATAATTCATCGCCGAGCAGCTGCCATTGATAATTCCTAAGAACACTGCCCAAGTAAAAAAACACTCAGCCAACTGATTTAGTTTTTGGTGAGGGATGCGTACATTTTCGAAGTAGAAGGCAAAAATCGTAATGATTAAAAATCCAATGAGCGCGTGAATATTATGCACTATCGTAAAATTTCGGTATTCAGGAATTCCGTTGGTGGTATCATATATTAATAACATTAATTTTTATATTAGACACCGAATCGATTATAAAATGGTCCCTTATAGATAATCGTCAATGATGAGCTCATCGCCTGGGGACATTGAGGCAGTAAATTGAAGACTCCGTTGCTGGGGGAAAGGAAAGCCGATTACTAGCCTCTGGACAACACGCGTTATACATACAATGTCATTTACACTAAGTTTAGAAAGAATTTATTCATCGTACGAAGAGATGCATTAATTGCTTGAGGCGAGCTAAAATATTAAAGTGTTATGATGTTACCGTAACTAATCCATAATTATTACACGGTAGGCAAACGACTTCAAATAGCGTCCCCATAATACGTTGTCATAATAATAGGTACTCACGACTGTCATTATCTTTTACACCGTAAACTTTGTTCTTTGTATTTATACGACAACTTTAAATACCCATTAAAATGCAACAAATTAATTTTAAATGCTTTTACACAATGTCTTCGAGAACGCATAACTTCGAAAATTTGTTCGGATAATGAAAAATATCAAATTACTTCCGAGAACGTATTCAAATAAAGACACGTAGGATCCGAATCGAATTATTAGTAACAATAGGTGAGCTGTACAATTTTTATTCTATGAAGGCAAGTCGAATTATTATAAAATGACCGTAGTCATTGAGGCGACCTTAATAAAATTAAAAATATATACGACGTGCCCAATAATAGTGTTAAATTACTTCCTAATATAATATTGCACTTATTATTTTATGTATATTAATGTTTACTGAGAAATAATAAATGTCTATTTTAAACATTGAAATTTATTTAAAAGCGAAATAAATAAGCGAAAGATATGGGCACCCTAAAAATATTAAAAACTATTTATTTGACATCCGCTACTCCGTGCGCGTGGAATTTTAGATCCCCATATATTTTGTCACCGTTTAAACCTTCCCTGAACTTTCACGAATATTTCAAGACCAAAATCGCGCAGCCGTTCTCTAATTTTAGTGAGACTAACGAACAGAAATTGACTTTTAGGGTTCCGTACCCAAAGGGTAAAAACGGGACCCTATTACTGAGACTTCGCTGTCCGTCCGTCTGTCACCAGGCTGTATCTCAAGAACGGTGATAGCTAGACAGTAAAAATTTTCACAGATGATGTATTTCTATTGCCGCTATAACAACAAATACTAAAAATAAAATAAAGGTTTAAGGGGGGCTCCCATACAACAAACATGATTTTTTTACCGTTTCTTGCTCGATACTAATAACGTTGCCTTATGTTGCATAGATAATGGTACGGAACCCTTCGTGCGCGAGTCCGACTCGCACATGACCAATTTTTTTTATATATAAGATATTACACTACAAACTACAATCAACAACATTTCGGCAACACGTTGTTATTAATTCTAGGTACCTGGTACATAACTATATAATGTCAAAAACACAGTTCAGCAATGTTAATTGAACTTTCTTAATATTAAAAATGTGTATTAAAGACTAACAATTTTAATTAATATGTATATGTGAACAACGAAAAAGACAATCAATCAAAATACAACACAGTTGTTTTCATTTTTTAGTAAAGTTTAGTTGTGCGCGTAGAACTGGTACCATTATCTAAAGACTACAGAATATAGATTAATTTGCTAAGTATAAAATTATGCACATTCTAAACTAAATCATAAAACAGGTAACTTCATTAATGTATAACCATCATAAATCATAGTGATCCCTCCCATCTCACTTACAAATTAAGTTTCCAAGAATTTTACAAAATACTATAGCATTTCGTAATAGTAGGGTCGAGATGAATAAAAAAATAAATTATCGATAAACAGACACTACTATAGAATATTGAAACATTACCGTGCAAAAATTATATTATAGGGTTGTAGAGATGTACCGTTACAACAGTTATCGATTCTCGATTCGAACTCATTGTATCGATTACGAAGAATTGATGACTTAACGAGCTTTGATGATGTCAGTGTAATCTTTGAAATATTTCAATAAATCTCTCGTGCTTACTTCGGGCCACAGGTGTACTAATAATTGAAAAATGAAAACTGGCTATGTACGAGTTCAGATCGAGTTTGACTCGCACCGAAGGGTTCCATAGCATTATTATAATAATACGTCTACTGTCATAATTATGTCATCTAAGTGTATTATTATGTTAGTTTGATGTATTAGGGCTCCTAGGTTATTTATTGTAGGTATTCTGGTTTTTGGTATTTGTTGTTATAGTTAAGGGCCTACATCAATATTATCGTATATCATCGCCGACACGTACATATTAACACAGCCAGTAGGCACAGAAAATGAAGAATTAGGGATACTTTTCCTATTTACTCAAAATCTACTAAATATATTTTAATTCTGATTTACGTGTTTCTATATATAATAGTTACTTATGTTTTTAAAGTTATTTCATTAGTTAATACGCGATAATAGACCGACAAATGAAAAAAATAAAAAATTAGAGAGGTTGTTTCGCTAAGATTTTCTATCGAGAAAACTTTTTTCAATCGTGTTTCTGAGTTTATGCGATCCTAGATCATATATTGAAAAAACATATACTTAAAAATTAGAGCTCTAGCCATTCAATCTAAAGAAACAATGAAAACTTCGTACGTAGAAAAATGCACGAAGCTATTTTGGTATCCTCTTAAATGCGATGAAAATACATTAACTTTGAAAGTTTGAAATGTCTAGCTATGTGAGTGATAAAGCCTAAAACCTGGTGACAGACGGGTGGACGGATAGCGGCTTCTTTAGTAATAGGGTCCATTTTATCATTAAGTGACGGAACTTTAATAATGAAATATAATAAAAAATGATCGCGTGACCGTTTAAAACTGGACCAGGATGGGTGTAAATTACTTAACCAATTTTACAAAGAGGGTCCAATTATCGGGTAGTTGTGAATATACAGCAAATATTTCCTCGCCACGTCACTCTAATTAGAATATCGCGAAGGACTTCCGCCACAGCTGTGGTAACGGACATACATACATAATTATGTTTATGTACGGAATAATCTTCAACAGTTTTATTGTTGGTTTTTATTATGTAAAACATCAAACAGCGAATTAAAGTTATACAGAAAAATATTAATAAAAGTATTTTTTGTATGTAACTACGCAGATATTTATTTAAGTACGACTTACTTGTAGTTCAAGATCGAAATAATACTTTGAAGATTTTCACGCGTATTTGAGATATTTCTGGTAGTATCCATCCCTCCAATGTTCCCATAGAAATATGTTTTCGAATCATCTTACATCGGCATTGAAAACAACAATGAATATAGTTAAACATTCATTTATTAAATCAAGCAATAGTTAAATAATAATCGTCATCGTTATACGTTGCACTAGTGATACCTACTTACAGAGTGTTTGTAATTTATTTATTACATCACTAGCCTAATTATGTTAGTGCAGTAGTACGCAGACTTATAGAGCGCGATATAGATAACGCGAGGTTAATAAATAAGCATCGACACAACACTATTAGTGTTTAGATGTAAAATGTCCGTGATGATTGAATGAATTTTTTTATTTTTTTTATTATTGTTTTGGCGTAAAGGGAAAAATTATGAGAGTATTTTTTTCAGGATGTGCACGCCACAGGCAATTAAATCCGTAAGAAGACGTCCTGAAGCTCACGCTACAGACTGCGCCATGGTTAGGCTCAATGAACCACCATGGCCCGGTAAGGCTGAAGGAGAAATTAAAAAAAATATATTTATTATTTTTATATTCTTATTGTTACGGCAACCCGCTGTAATTTTGTGTTTTTAACGAACTTTTTTTCACTCATGACATGGATTTTCATCACCATGTAGTTAGTTATAAATGTGGAGGTTTTTGCACCGTCATGTCACTCTGAAGTTAGTTACAATTGTCGGAAAACGCGAAAGAAAAGCAAACAATACTTATTAATGCGTACATAAGTATACAGTCATTTTTCTACAGGCATCTAAATAGCCATACATCGGTCGTCTATTCCTGTCTATAACTTGTTTAAATACATTTTAGATAGTATTGATCATTGGTATTGACATTATTTAACAAATATTGGATATCTGTCGAAGTATTATTATTAATTCCTTTAGACTAACTACACTGGTTTATATTACTAATGATAACATTATTATTTCAAATCATATCAAAGGTAAAGAAATGTGTCATATTTTTTATTATAATGTATTATATTATCATATACATATTAACAAAATTTAATCAAAATATACCCATCAATGTGGCCGCTACTTGACAATGGCTCACCCTTAATTCATTTAAAATTAATGAGCATTTTATTCAAGCGGAAGTCAGTACAATGGAGAAGGGTGATGTGGGAGTAAAACAAAGACAAACATGGGATTAAACTTTGACCTTCTAGCCGCTTTGCGCACCGCTTAATTACTGTCCATAATAATTATTGCAGTCCCAACACTCTCAACGTTTATATTTTAAAATAAACTTATGTTGTTGTGACGAACTGAATAATACTCCATGAATTTGCCTGCGAAGGGGGATTTGAGATTATTCTATCAAGCGACACAGTATTCAAGTAATCGAAATGAATGCAAAGAAACCTGGAAAATTCGCTATCAATCAATCAGACCTGCTTAAGAACCCACTTCGATACATTTTTAACATAAATTCAATACTACTAACTGCATTCTTTAAAAGGGTAAAACAAAAAGAATAATTTTAGAAGAAGATCAGTAGGCTAATCCGTTTTACATATCAGCACGTCTAATTCAAAATTAACATTACTCTAAAACTCTGAACTAAAATGGCTCTATAATATAATATTTAGCTTTAAAGTTATCAATGAGCCGTCGATATTTAGCAATAGGCAAAGACAATGGAATAGACAACAGCAAATTTTCAATCTTCTTTTGGTTTTTAAATATAATAATAACACATAATTATGAGTAATTAAATCTATGCCCCGTATCGAGTTTAATATTTTAATTAAATGACCCAAAACGTTAATACCAACTTTAGGTTATAGCATTTAAAGTCTATGGAATATCCATCTAAAACTGTCAACAACAATTTAAACCACAATTTTACATCACCTTTTAGATTACATTATATTATTATTAATAACTGTTTACAACTTGTGGACATGACATAAAAAGGGTTCTATTAAACGAAATGTGGGTTAGTGTAATGGCTAATGTTTAATGACAGGAAACACAAGGACAATGACCGATTGGCGGGAACACTCGGACCGCGCTTACGGCTGAATGCTGACTACGCCTATGCTATGTTCCTTTTTTTAAATTTGTGTTTTTTATTATAACTGGCAGTGTTGCTATATCTGTGGTTAAAATACAGTTTATTTATTGTAAAGTTATGCAATGCACCTATATAATTTTCATTTAGATATATTGGATATAAAAAAAATAAGAACAAATTACATTTAAGTAACAGTAAAGCTTTGAAGCAATATGTTTGTTTGCTGTCTTATATATAATCTAGAAGAAAAAAAAGTAGGATACCAAGTGTATTGTAGTTGACAGCTAGCCAGTTCTTGAACAAGTAAGTTGACCAGTTAGACTTGTCCCACAATGCCATTCCAGGCGAACGCTCCTACTGTCCAACCACCTTATTGTTACGCACGATGAACTTGAGCAAAAAATTAGACCTTGGTAATCGTAAACACCGGGGATGAGCAAATTGATATTAAACACGCATATAAATACGTATAAAACTTTCTCAACGGTTAAATAAAAAAATAAAAGTGAGGCAAAGGCGTTACGGAAGAAAGTTTAACTCAGAAACATAGTGTTATAGATTGGTCGAATGTACAATATGTATAAATATTAGTTTTCTCTATAAAACAAACGGTATTTAATTAAAAAAGAAACACTTTTTATGGATTTAGACGCGTAAATATTAGCCCGACGTTTCGGAGACTTTGCAGTCACCATGGTTACGGGTGGGATATCCTTAAAAAGTAGTTTTATTTAAACAAATAAGTCGCGCAAGTATAACAGAATATTAAGGGATTTAATTTATAAAATTTTGTACAAATAATAAAGTTCAATAGAATAAGTATTTCACAATTGCCGTTTTGCATTATGAAGATGATGTCATGAAGCGATGGCTCATGTAACTGAGTCCAAAGGCATTTGCACTTTCAGCACTTATGTTAGTTGTTCTGTGAGAACTTTAATAAAATAACCTAGATGTAGGATAACTTGACACTAATAGATAACTGCATAAAGAGGTATTACAGCGAACTATATTCACAGCAATTAACACACTTAAAACCTTTTTAGTTAAAATTTAAAAAAAATATACAAAAACTAAGTACATTAGTAAAAAAACCATGATAATGTTGATTCTTCACACAGATTATAATCCATAGCAAAGGTGTTTGACCAAACGCGAGGACCGATACTAATGCGGCTAAAATTCCCGAAACGCCAATATCAATTACATTCCTGTAGATTTCTTTAAAGAATAAGATAAAGTATTGCTTGACAACCGGAGATTAGACGATATAGTTTATCTGTATAGCATCGGAACCATCGAAGAGAATAATAGTGGCCATATAGAGTGGATTACGATCGACCCATTACGTTTTATGGCAATTTGATTGGTGCCCCACAAGCATTGATTATACTGAGGAACAAAATACGTAAAAAGTATACGATTTACAAGTTATCGTAAAACGTATGTCCCATTGTTAAATTTAAAACGATGAAAATCATTATCAAATAAATAAACATTAAGAGTTCCTTGTTCAACATAGATAACGGACTATACGATTTGTTTGTTGTGAATATTTGTCTATATTGATTAGATAGAAGAATATGTGACAATACACTTGTAATTTTAACAGCAATCGAAAATATTAATGCCACATTTGTAATACTCGATGGCTTATCTAATGAGGTTATTCCGAAATTAGATTCACTGAATGTTAGAAAGATAACAAAAAGAATAGTTCAACAAAAGAAAACGAAGGTCGACGTGTGAAAATATGAATAAATAATGAAAGAGTAACAAATCAACTAAGTGCTGTTCATACTTGTGGTGACGTAAATACAATAGAAATTAAACATTAACTACTTAATGGGTTAATATAATAAATAAATAAATAATAATAATCGTGTAATAAACTAACTATTCTGTTTGTAATAGGGCGTTGATATTTAGGGTTCCAAGGTTTTATATTTTAAGTCCAAGGAGATATAGTATGTATCGCTCAATATTGGCAAGAGCGCTGTTAAAGCTTCTTAAGTCGGTCATGGATGAGTAAATATATTTCCATGCAGTCGGGATCACTTCAAAATATCCGAACTTTTTAAATTATGAATAGCCGAGTTTAAGGTACAACTGTCACCACCCCATCTCCTCCCAAGGGTGCTGTAAAAGTCAGCTAAGAGATATTGCATACAGATGGCATCCTCTGTGAGAGACGGAAAACTCGAAAATAAACCCTGTGCCAATACGCCTGGTCAGCGCGGCACAGTAGACCATAATCACTCCAA
This sequence comes from Orgyia antiqua, assembly GCA_916999025.1. Classification (NCBI taxonomy): domain Eukaryota; kingdom Metazoa; phylum Arthropoda; class Insecta; order Lepidoptera; family Erebidae; genus Orgyia; species Orgyia antiqua. The sequence continues at coordinate 20,908,560 of OU779864.1, forward strand.
AGTGGAGGAGGCCCGTGCCCAACAGTGGAACGTAAATGGGCTATAGAGGAGGAGAAGAGTTTAAGGTATATAGGTATATATAGGTACCCTAAATATCTTCTTAATTTCATGAAGCACTGAAAATAACTAGTCTTTTTATTATAATAATTTAACTAATCGGAAGTTCACATCTGAAAATCAGATACACAAAATTGGCTAAAGCCCAATTTCCAAACAAAATATAAACATTTCAATCACCTCACTTATTGAAGTGATTGATTTGAATAACAAGGAAATTTTACATAAGGACCAAATACCACGAAGTAAAATAAACATCAACGAACTCTACCAAAATCTAAAAATATGTTTCACTATTTAACTAAACGGTTGAACAGTTTTTAAACTATATTCGGCTCTTAGAAGACATTCTATTGAGATTTTTGGGTTTCTTTGATCAATCAGCGTAGTTTCTCAAATCTTTGTAGAATAAAATGAGTCTTTACAAAGCTTGGGATTAAAAACCTTTTGAAGATATTCATAACGCGGTAAATTTAGATGCTTCCGTTTGCGACATTTTAGGATTTTGTATATATAGTATACAAGAGGGTTTAGACACAATTATAAATAGCAAATAGTGTTCACTCTGAAACTAGGTCGGCAATTTTTACAGGTGTACAATCTATACTGATATTACAAAACTAAAGAGTTTGTTTGTTTGAACCCGCTAATCTTAGGAATCGCTGATCCAGTTAAAAAAATTCTTTCAGTGTTGGCTAGTACATTTATCGAGGAAGGCTTTAGATTAGATATATATACATGCTATGATAGAATATAATTTAATAAATGCCATACATAACAGTGCTTTTTAGATTCCGGAAAGCAATTTTTCTCTTCCGAAAACACGTTATGTCACTATCTAAAGTCAGATAGAAGTTAAAATGCCAAGTTTCAGCTAAACAGCTTAATTAGATACATATTACCTTCAAAAATTAAGTTGTAAGCTAAATAGAAAGTAAAAGTGACTTAATTAACAATACTGAGATATCAATTATACCAGAAAAACAATTTTCTGATATTTATTTACTTTAAATTCGATAGTATAAACAAAACATCGTTGAACATCCAATATGATTCTCACGACCATTAAGGGAAGACAGGATATGTATTTGTGGAATGGGAGAGGAAGTTATATGTCATATACATTATATTATAGTGTTTTAGATCAAAGGTGATACTACTCGTATATTAACAAATTTAAATTACTCGTGAGGTAAAATGTAATACGGGTGTGGATAACTAACGAAATATAAAAATAAACATACAGATGCGAGCCAAAGGTATACACTAACTGCCCAATCTCTAATTGTCTTATTCATAATGACTTATCGGAGGTTTAAAAGTTCGCTAAAATCGGTTCGCGACAATTGTCAAAACTTGTTATTCATAATAGTCTTTTTACGATAAAACGTTTATTATCTCTCCGATAAAATCTCCGTTTAAACCTCCGATAAGTCATTATGAATAAGACCATAAAAATCAAGATGAAAAAAATTATCAGTACATAGATTAAAAAATGAAATGAAATGAAAAATCCCGGTCCAGTACAAGTTGGCCACGAAGGGTTATTTATTATATCATAATATATTCGTAATATCGAACCCAAACAACGGGATAAGGGCAGGTGAATGATGAAGATGAGTATTTATTCCTGTAGCATCAACTGATAAAAACAAGTGGTCAAATTTTCAGCTCTAGAGACCTGAAAATCTCTGGAACGGTGTAACACCGTTCCAGAGATCTTGTCATCACGACTTAGTATGTACATATACAGGGTGCTTCAAAAAAATGTATACACACTTTGAACTTCCATAGAAATTTTATTTACCGTTCTACAAAGTTAAATTTCAGGAAAATAGAAAGCTGAAAGTCCAATGTAAATGAAACATAAATAACAAATGTTAATACTGTTCAAATTGGTGACCTGCAGCATCAATACAATTCTGAGTACGAGTCACCACTGATTCTGTACATCGTATCAAAACGTCCAATGAGATTTCTCTACACACTGCTTGAATCTCATTCCAAAGAATGTCTAGGTTACGTGGTTTACGTTTGTACACCTCATCTTTTACTGTGCCCCACAAGAAAAGGCCAGTGGATAGGACGCAGGGGGCCAATCGAGTTTCCAGCACGCTCTCCAGACCTTACACCGCTGGATTTCTTCTTGTGGGGCACAGTAAAAGATGAGGTGTACAAACGTAAACCACGTAACCTAGACATTCTTTGGAATGAGATTCAAGCAGTGTGTAGAGAAATCTCATTGGACGTTTTGATACGATGTACAGAATCAGTGGTGACTCGTACTCAGAATTGTATTGATGCTGCAGGTCACCAATTTGAACAGTATTAACATTTGTTATTTATGTTTCATTTACATTGGACTTTCAGCTTTCTATTTTCCTGAAATTTAACTTTGTAGAACGGTAAATAAATTTTCTATGGAAGTTCAAAGTGTGTATACATTTTTTTGAAGCACCCGGTATTTAACTTTTGAACCACAGAGGCAATACATATTTACAAAATAGCTTTAAAAAAAGAGGACAGTACACGTAAGTGTAACGAAATTAAATTAAGTAATAAAACATTATAGAACACTCACAAAGCCATAAATACATTTAAATAATAATTTCAACACATTGGTGTGTCGTTTTGTAACAATAATATATAATACTAGCTGACCCGGCAAACGTTGTTTTGCCATACTAAAAAAAAAAGGTTTGAAAAATAGATGTTGGCCGATTCTCAGACCTAGAGGATATGTACACAAAATTTCAGGAAAATCGGTAGAGCCGTTTCGGAGGAGTACGGTAACTAACACTGTGACACGGGAATTTTATATATTAGATTTACTTGGTTATAGAAACGATAAAACTCGAGCCAAATGAAAACTAAAAATTATTTTATGTAGTACATCCGTATTATAAGCTTAGTTTGGGACCAAAGGACGTTGTGTGAAATGTTCACGCACATTCATTTTAAGAAAATATATTATTTTGCAAAATAATATGGCAAATGTCAGTCAATGGTACCGATTCTACTTGCACAACTAAACTTAACTAAAAAATTAAAACAACTGTGGCGTATTTTAATTAATTGGCTGTTTCGTTGTGCATATAGATATTTATTAACTAAAATCGTAAGTTTATAATAATTATAATATACAGATTTTCCAATAATAAATTTTGTGAACATTGCCGAATTGTGTTGTTGACACTATTAATTTTAATTTTTTAGTGAAGATAAGGTGCACGTAGAATCGGTGCCAATGTCTTAGTTTAAGAAATATTTATAATAACCGCCACGCAAAGTTTTATAGATCAATCTGAAATACTAAGGCCGATCAAGATATAAATATAGTTAGTTGCCACATTTACGGAACTTCGCCCTATTAATTTTAGATATAGCCACGATAAACTGTAGCACCGGTATCTGTTCACAGTTGGCAAATTATGACGTCATAATAGTCGGTTATGCTTCTAAATAATATTGTTTATTTTGCGACTTGTATCTATATCATGATAGTAGACTTTGTATATTTTAGTTCCGTCATTAAGTCTCTAACTAAAGTTTTTAGACTAACTGTGATTATTGTAGGTATAATTATTTAGCATTGCAAGTATATTTGACATTTAATTAAAAAAATATTGATTTGATTAAAAGCTCTGCTGAGTTTCTTACGCCGGTTCTTCTCAGCAGATTGCGTCCTGAACCAGTGGTAGGGAAAAAAAACTTGATATGTCTTAAGCACATAATTTTTCTGAAAAATTGTGTCTACTTGATTAAATGATTTTTCATTTCATTTAATTTCATTTTCATTTCATTTATTTATTATATTAGCTATCGGGTAACCCAGACAGCGATAAATTAATTTAGAAATATTTGCTTGAGCTTTTAGTGTTAATAGTTTTTCAACTAAAAGGAATCTTCACATAATATAAAACAAAGTCGGTATTTTTGTATGTATACAATCAACAAAATAAAACACAAATGATTGTCCCGAGCGGGAATCGAACCCGCGACCTCATGATCAGCAGTCCGTTACATGAACCACTCAAACACGAAGCTCGTCAACAAATCTCGTCAGATCTCGTCAATTGATTACAGATTGACAAATACTCGAATACTACATGCAATTCCATTTCACTTTGGGTAAATTCTTGTATTATTCTGAAAAACCGTTATCAAAATCTTATTCGAAAATCTAGGTTGTTATTCTGAAGAAATGTTGCGGCAAATTTCACTCTTACATTAAAATAATATCACAACACTAACCCATAAATATTTATAATGTCGTTACAGCGGATTAACTTAATTTTACGCTGCGCTGATTTACTTACTTATCTTAAGATGCTTAAACTTAAGAAATTCTTATTACCATAACGACGAAGATTTCATGCAATATAAGAGATCAAACACGCATCCTTTAACAGCCTTATTATTCGCGTGGTATAACTTTGAGCTAGTATATGCGTTTGTGGCAAGGTCTGGAGTTCAAAGACTGTCTCGGGTAATTCGTGTACCTTTGAATTCACGTGTAAATGCCATATTCACAAATTTACCAGATAGAGTATCTACGGCTAAATAACTCACTCAGTTTTGAAGCCCACTTAAATATCTATGTGAAGGAAATATGTATCTATATATGTATATTTATAAATGTCCCACAAATGTTTGTACTACGTCTGGGTGTTCACTATGTATGTATAAGTATGTATTTACAAAAGAAAAGTAGTATATGTATTCTACCTATAACACAAGCGTATAAGCTTAGCTTGGGACCAGAGGAGGTTGTGTGAAATGTCCATGAATATTTATTTATTTACTGGCTGTTTCCCGCGACAGGTCCGAGTGGAATTTGGAAAAAATTTTTTTTCGCAATAAAAGGTAGCTTATGTCCTTTCTCAGGGTCTAAAGATTGTCTATGCCAAATTTCATCAAAATCGGATGAAAGGTTTAAGCGGGAAAGCCTAACAGACAGACAGACAGAGTTACTTTCGCATTTATAATATTAGTAGGGATTTATCTATGAGTGTCTCTGATACAGGCTATAGGTACGTCATATGAAACATTATCTATTACTGATATTATAAAGCAGAAGAGTTTGTTTCTTTGTACGCGCTTATCTCAGCAACCAGTGGTCCGATTAAAAAAACTTTCAGTCTTGGATATTACATGAAGGCTATAGGCTATATAATTGTATTGTATTATAATTTGCCTTAAGAATTATAATTTCAAACACAATGTAAATTGTTATTGAAAATAAAACATTGAAACATATAACATGTTGCGAGGAAAAGGAGCGAAACAGTAGTGAAAAATGTTGCAAAAACGGAAAAAAAGTCTAAATTCCACGCGTACGAAGTTGTGATCAACAGCTTGATAGTTATAAACTAAAGAAGTTCCTTGTCTATCTAGTAAATTTGTGGCCATATTGAGATTTACTCAAAATTCGTTCAATGAGTGGATCAAGAAATAGGTTAATGTAAACCGCTGCGTTTTGAGAGCAACACAATAGTAACTGTTACTAGCAAAAAAATAACAACCAATAGATAATAATCACATTTTATAAACTGTTATTCTAGGATCCTTCAAGCCATAATTATTATAGGACACGCAAAGCCCTTGATATGTTTATCAATTGTATATTTCAAGCTAATAATCGATACAGATAATAATCTTTCAAACTGTAATAAGCGTATTGAGGGTTAACAAGAGGCTAAAATATTAACGAGGATACAATCTAGGGTTTATGCAACGTAATAAATATAATTATATTAATTCCAAAAAAATGATAATAAAAAGGGATACATAATATATAAAAAGCATAACATAGTACCTATGTGAGTTTATATTTTGAAAATTACGCAACGGATTTAGAAGCGATTTTTTTTTATAAACGGATTTTGAAGCGATTTTGCTGCCTAAGAATTACGAAGTTTGCGAACAACTGCTTAGAAATAAAACTAACACATCTTATAACAGTACATAACGAAATATGAGTAATAACCTAAATAATAATGACCAAAACATGCTTGTTAAAATAACAACACATTACAAAGGGAAAGTCTACCAAATCGCGGCAAATCTGTGAGAATACGCGTTCACAATTAAACAATGGTGTACGACTGTAAGGTTGGTAGTACTTGGTAGAGGACATGGCGTAATTTTTACATAAGGCTTTGACTAATTATTGTGGGATTAGAACGGAAAAATGAGAGTTTGATTTTGATAGGAAAGTTACAAACAAAATTACTAATATTCATGGGCATTTCACACAACGTCCCCTAGTCCCAAAGTAAATGATATTTCTATGCTAGTGTTATGGGTACCAGAATACGGACAGACGACATATACTACTTTTCTTTTGTAAATACATAACTACATCAGACGCAGTACAAACATTTATATGACAATTATAATATTATAGAAATGATTGTCCCGAGTGGGAATCGAACACGCAACCTCGTGAACGGCAGTCTGTTACATGAACTACTAGAGCACGAGGCACGCCAAAATTGGTACACTAAACGCCATAGGTCTTTGCGCTTTTATCTTCATGACAACAACACGAACGTGCGAATAGCAACACTTGCGCAAGCGCATGGAACGATGCTTGCAGGGTTACCAACAGTAACAACATAATATAATTCCCCAAAAAATAAACAAAATGCACGTTTTCTAATTAGATTACTACGATTAGTTTTTTTTTATTGTATAATTTGATTAATTTTTCAACACTTATTTAAATAAGCGTATCACTTCGGTTTAAAACCCAAAGAATGCATTTAAAATAACAAAAAATTTTGATATAAAGAAATAAAATTTTATTACGGCCTTAAAATAATCTTATAACCTTAAATGTAGAGCATACATAGTAAGAATTATATCGCTTTACCCATCTATACATTACATCCAAAGTACAATTTTTATTTTACAACAAAAAAAGTGCCTGAACTGGGAACCCTAGAGGACCTCCACGTGCTTGCAATAGCCCTTTATTGCTACTATTAATTTATATTAAGTTGTAGACGATAAAGTATTATGATAAACTTACTTTGTACATTACTTTCTCTATCAAGACTGGGAAAGTATTGTACGACTTATAATAGTTATAATAGAGAAATAAATATCCACCGCTTCGGAAATATGTAAAGATATAAATACATATAAGCCTCCAATATATAGAATCTTTACCTATAATTTATCGCCAAAAAGGAATGATAGTCTTTGGGGAAGTAAAATGGGCTATCACTAAACACGATTAATACAAAATTAACAATTTAACAGTTTTCATATGCAAAGCTGAAATATTTTCGATCAAATCATATATTTCACTAAAAAAAAAACATTTATCATAACATTTCTATTAGACTGTTAGGTCAGAAGGAATATTTAAAAAAAATTAAATTTATTTATAGGAATAAATAGGAATTAACAAAAAAATTTTAATAATAACTTACAGGCTGAAGACAACGCCGAAGGTTTTTGATATAACCCCCATGGTCTTCTTCCAACCCTTGATGAATTGGCGGCGGCGAGCCCCCCTGGGCTCCACCGCACGCTCTTCTAGTTCCGTATAAGAATTAATTTTGCTGGCTGTAAAGGCTCGTGGACAAACTCTTCATCACTCAATGTCACTTCACTTTTAAATCTTACAGCACTTTAAAAACTCCATAACTCCTCATAAAGGACTATTTATTTAAGATTTCAATAAAATTAATTTTGTTCGAATTGCCTCATTACAATACACTGACTTGGCGACTAATTTTGACACTCCAATTTGAATATCAAATCGGTGTATAGTCACGGAAGATGCAACTCACATGGCATTCGTCGCCGAGTGATCGGACGAGACGTGCATTCGGCGTCGTCGCTCGAGCTACACTGACGGAATACCATGCTTGCTGACGTTAATCGTGCTGCGTGCATCGTAGACCCGACGCGACGCTACGATCGCTACGAGGGTGTTTAAGCTCGATTGAAGATCGAGTCGTTTCACGTGTCATGACATTTTTCAATGCGATGAAAAATCTGTAGCGACGCGGAAGAAGCCTCTGGCAAGTAATACCATTTCGCACGCAACAATTACCCGTGTACAATTCAGATATGTTTCTCGCTTTTATGTAACTCATTTAACGCCTAAAGGTGAATCTCGTGTGTGTTGGCCCTCAGCCCGCTGTCAGTACTTTGTGACGTAATTGTACTAAAAATTGTACAACGGATAAACGCCTACGTTTGTTTGAAATTAACCAAAGTATTGAAGTGAAATCTTCACACTCAGACTATAGGTAATATCAAAGTGAGCTCAGACTTGTGACTCACTGTTTTGCAGGTTTATAAATCCTTATATAGTAGATTTTAATGCAATTGATTATTGAGGTACATACCGTACATAAGGTCTTCGTATTCTTCTTTTATTGGCCCATATGTGACTATCTTAAGTCAAGTCACTTTTCGTCAGTGTTTTGTGTTTAACTTTAGACAAGAATATGCTAGTATTATGATCCATGGAGAGATAAAAATATTTGACCAAAACAAGTGAAAAAGTTAATTAACAAACTGACAACTGATTATTTCTGGGAAAATTAATAGATAAAAACATACAATAACAAAAAAGTAAATAAATATGTACAAGTAACATAGAAATTAAATACATAAATATGAATGCAACATAATGCTCATTCTAAATACTGTGTTTATTTATTACAATTTAATTTTATATTTCTTAACATAGTCGCAAAGTACCTACGGAATTTATTTCAAATGATAAAATAAAAGATAAGAGAAATTTAAAGGAGACAGGACACGGGATATTGTTAGGAATTAAATCATAAAGCGATTGTTGTACAAGAGAGCAATTGAAAAAAATATGGTCAGCTGAACCTTTATCTAAGCCACATTCACAGAGTGAGTTATCCTTGATCCTAAGTTTAGCCAGATGGGTAGGAGTACAAGAGTGACCCAATCGGAGACGGCAGATTACAGAAGTTACGCAAAATGCTATGAATATAAATTGTCAACGTTAAATAAATTGAGGACATTTTATAGCGGCGATAATAACAGATACAGGTATAAAAGATCTATTAGATGTAAATAGGAAGTAAAATAAATAAATCAATACAAAGGGTTTTGGGCAGGTAAAAGTCACACAATTTTTTCTCGAACAACAAATCGAACTTATGGTTTTAAAAACAAACGTTAGCTTCAACACAGACTCCAAAGCTCTGTCCAATCTGCTAGTAATACTTGCAGCAAAGAAAATACAGAAAATAAGACAGCAAATATATTCTGAAATTAAAAGCTGATCCAAGTATCCAACGTAAAATTTACAGGCGGTCTTAACAAATTTGTCTTAGTATCTTGTTCTTGTTTGATGGCTTCTTTAGAAGCGACTTATCGTAGTGTTTAAGTCGCGACTCTATTTACGAAGTGGCTTGACATATTATGTCAAAGAGTTTATAAAATAATTGGTCAAGTGCGAGTCGGACTCGCGCACGAAGGGTTCCGTACCATTATCTATGCAAAATAAGGCAACGTTATTAGTATCGAGCAAGAAACGGTAAAAAAATCATGTTTGTTGTATGGGAGCCCCCCTTAAATATTTATTTTATTTTATTTTTAGTATTTGTTGTTATAGCGGCAATAGAAATACATCATCTGTGAAAATTTCAACTGTCTAGCTATCGCCGTTCTTGAGATACTGGGTACGGAACCCTAAAAATCATGTTTGTTGTATGGGAGCCCCCTTAAATATTTATTTTATTTTATTTTTAGTATTTGTTGTTATAGCGGCAATAGAAATACATCATCTGTGAAAATTTCAACTCTCTAGCTATCACCGTTCTTGAGATACAGCCTGGTGACAGACGGACGGACGGACGGACGGACGGACAGCGAAGTCTCAGTAATAGGGTCCCGTTTTTACCCTTTGGGTACGGAACCCTAAAAAACGCCTGTCTTCAAAGTACACGGCGGAAACTAACCTATATTATTATTCCATAAAGTATAAAATTATTTCCTTTTGCAATCTGTTTTAGTCTAATTGCACTATATTGAAGACACCCTAACATTAAGTAATTGTTGAGATCCTAGGCTGTGAATGTGGTCAAAGCAAAAACTGATCAATAGGTTGTCGGGGTCTCAAGCTTAACCGGTCACATTAAGTTGCTATTTATAAATGCAACAAGACGCAAAGCAAGTCAACTTTAGTAATGACCAGTTTAAGAAATTCATCTTAAACATACAACAATTAGCTACCTGGGCAGTTAAATACGCGTAAACGCGTATACGCGTTAGTATTCTACTAACCAGTTACACTAAAAACTTTCGTTGTATGGGAGTCGTCATAAATATTTATTGTAATCTGGTTTTTAGTATTTGTTTTAGCAACTCTAGCTATCACCGTACCTTTTTTTTATAGCTAGGGTTAGGCAAATGACTACACTCCACCTGATGTTAAGTGTTGTGCAATCCAAATGTGAGAACAGCTAGTACCTACAATGTGAAAGCACTAGCTACCCTCACCTTGCCGGCCCGCAAGGTGCCTCTTCACGCCTCGCTTGAAAGACCCCTTGTTATAAGAAGAAGGGAACACGTGCGCAGGAAGCGAATTCCATTTTTGAGATACAGTCTGTTGATAGACGGGATGGACTGAGAAATCTCAATAATGGTGACCCGTTTTATGTTTTGGGATGGAACCCCAAAAACGAAACTATACTAATATTATGAAGCTAAAGAGTTTGTTTGTTTAAGTGTAAGTAAAGCGATTATCTCAGGAACCACTGGTCCAATTTATAAAAAATTAGGGAATCGAACCCGAGACCTCGTGAACGGCAGTCCGTTATATGAACCACTACACCACGAGGCCCGTCATATAGGTGCGAAACATCAGTGAAAACGTCGCAAAAACGGGAAAAATTTCTAAATTCCACTCGAACGAAGTCGCAGACAACATTAAAAATTTAATGAGCATCTGTTTATAATATAACTAAATCAAATTTCAAGTTAATCTAGCAACTTGTTATTGAGGCTGTTAAGAAAAAAAAACTAGATATGAATTTAGTTAGTGCTTTAATTAACTCAAAAATAATTTGTTAATTCAAAATATTTATGGTACTGGGAAAATAAGATTAAATTTTTGTGTCTATGTGCACCATTGTATAAACAACAATGGTAATATATTCTGATTCTCAAGGATTTCCCTCGATGCCAGAGGCCTAATAAGCTAACACACTTTGTAGTTAATTCATAAATTAGTAGGTATTTCCTGGCCTAGATCTAAGTCTGTGGTTGGTTGCCAAAAGAATTTTTGGACAATGCTCGCACAATCCCACTATTGGGCTAGATCTCCATTTCGGGAGGATATTTGGTCTAGGTACTTATACCACGCTGACAAAACGTGTTGGCCTCGAGTTGGCCAGAATTAAACCCTGTAATTTCGAGGTTTCCATCTCCCACAGTAGATGTTAACTGCTTGTAATATCAAGAAGTATGGCCAGAAATAAAAAAAACATCAACTTTCCAACACAATAGTAAAACACACACATGCATGTATCCTGTGTTGGTATCGTTGACCTAAATCTCTCCTAGTATCTTTATCCCGAACGATACTGTACCCGTATGTCACGACCTCTTTCATCATTATAGTTACTCCTTATTTTGCATAATGGTCTTATCAGGAGAGACGGAGACAACGATAATGTGGGTTTTCTGAATACTGGCAGCTTTATTTTGTAAGCGATCCATTATATTAAATTTTAGTCATAAAAGAAAAAGAAAACGATTTCAAATATCGAACAAAGAACGTAACCACGACGACTAATTTGAGTGAGTTTAAAAAAAAAGTCAATAGAAATGTACTGACATAATTACATTCAGCCAAACAGCATAAAAATATAATTCAGCATTAATTATAATAATATGTAAGTTGATTGAGTAATTACACCATAATTCCACAAAATTTATTATTATTTTAAGTCTGCAATCTTGCACCACCTAAACTAATATCTTACAGCAATAAAAAAACATATTACGCCAGCAATCACTAATATAGGCATCTGTCTGACATGAGTGACCTGATTCAAGATATAAACGGTATCATTGTTGTATGTATTACAATATTTTTCTTTTCCTGATGAAACCACATGAAATTCTCATCTGATGTTATGGGTCTCGCGACAGAATGCTAAACCTCCCTTATGCAGATTTCGGCTAGAAAGATTTTTTATTTTATTTATACTTACTCCTCGCACTGCCAGAATGTATAATTATAGAAATTAAACTCAAATAAACTATAAAAAACTCGGACTAGCCTCTGATTGGCTATATTGATAAGTATCGGCATTAATCTTGAGCGCTGGGTTTTACCTGCGCAGAAGTGAATTATTGGGTCTATTTGGAGGTAGGAGTTGAAGCGCGGGAGCGGTTGAATCTAATCATCGTATGTAATTAGCCTGCTGCGCGTCGCGTCATATCTGCCACTCGTGATTCGTTCTCTGTGCTAGATGCACTTTCCTTACGACTACGAGTACACTTCAAGACAATTAAATTGATGCATAGAAATTTTTGAACTGAAGCTTTTAAAATTAAAATTTTTATATTTGTTTGTTTTTATTGACGGGCGTAGCGGCTATGTAGCCAAATTACGATCGCCGCGAGGTCACGGGTTCGATTCTCGCACATGACAATTATTTGTGTTAAAATTCAGAATATAATTATATTAAAGTAAATCATTCCCATTTTTTTGCAATGAAGTATACGATGCGCAAAGCGAACCCCACTCTACCACCGAGCGCTCACGATTCGTGCCGGACCTATACCCATGATAAAGTCTATAGATCTACATCAGTAGGAAATTTTGAAATTAGAATGATTTTGTTCATTACGTAATTAAGGATTTTATTACACAGAATTTTCCATGACATACTTTTTCCTTTGTAATTTTATATTTACGTATTTTACGTCCTTGAGCCATTAGAAAGTGATATTATTATACCAGTACAATATGAGAAAAGCCCAAGGGCTTGATAATTTAGTTTATCATTATTGGCTGACCTAAATTGTAAAAAGAGGTCGTTGCGAACTATAAAACTAAACAATCACTTTATACGATAAGGGGTTCCATTATCATCGATATCAGGGCGATATTAAAAGGGTAGATTAAAGCAATCAATTGCAAATAGTGCTACAGACTTATAAGCTCTGTAGAAGTTTTAAGTTATATTTCTTTTGGTTAGGCAAAAATCTGGGATTAAATTCTTCAGTCGTAATAAAAACCAACACCCTGAATGAATAATATGAAAATATCTATTAATACATAAATTATAAAGTTATTTTTAAGGAGAAACTAGGATAAATCTTCGTCCGGTCCGTGTGGTGACGCGTCCGTGTGGTGACGGATTAAGAATACAAGTGTTACCCCATTTCTTTGCCAGGGTGCTGTAAGAGCCAGCTAAGGGACAATATAAGCAGTTAACGGCTACTATGAGAGACGGAAAACTTAAAACTAAGCCCTGTGCCCACACGTCTGGTCCCCGCGGCACAGTAGACCATAATTCCTCCCAAAAAGTGAGATTTTCGTCTCACACAGAGGATGTTATCTGTGTACAACATTGTCTATCCAATAGGCAAAATACGTAAAGGTTCGAACATTATGTACTATGATGAATAAAATCTGATGAAGTAAGAAGTACGTCCTAGCTATTACCGTTTGCACATAAACAACTAATTGTAAACCGTGAGTTTAATACAGAAGTACTTTCGATGATTGAGTCATGAATGCGTCATGTACACAACAATTTATAGAAGCAGATAGCTGCATAATTGCATTGTTCATATTATAGATACGCAGTATACCTTAAATACTTATTTATACATAGAGTAATAGCTTGCCGGGGGAGGCCCATGTTCTACTGCAGCTATGGATGAAAAAAAATCTATTCAGTTCAAAAACGAAAAAACATGCCTGAAAGTCCAATGGTGACAATTGTATTCTTAATCCGTCACCACACGGACAATTTTATTACCTTTATATATTACTAGCTGTTGCCCGCGACACCGTCCGCGCGGAATTTGGAAAAAAAATTTTTCGCTATAAAAGCCTATGTCCTTTCTCAGGGTCTAAAGATTGTCTGTGCCAAATTTCATCAAAATCGGTTGAGAGATTTAAGCGGGAAAGCGTAACAGACAGACAGACAGAGTTACTTTCGCATTTATAATATTAGTAGGGATTAACTATGCCATAATGATATCGTTTTATTAAATACTAAAATCGTTATCGTTTTACTAAAAACTAAATATGTTTTTATTATTTACTATTGCAAAAAACGAGAATACTGTTAGTGATACCGCCCTTCCTGTTTATTATATTAATTCAACTAAATAACGTAATAATTTAATATGTTTCGTCAGCGGAAAGGCAACTTTACTGAAGCGCCAAAATAGCATTGTTGGAAAATGAATTTTAAAGTTTTTTAGGGTTTCGTACAAACCCTTATAGGATCACTCCGGTGTCTGTCTGTCAAACTTTTTTTACTCAGCAACGGCTGAAGGTATCAACTTGAAACTCGTACGATATGTAGATCTATGCGGTCGTTTGCTGCAAAAAATACAATCAACCTTTTACCTCTAGGCATTTAAAAGATATAACCGAATTACTACCATTTTCAAGAATTTTCGACTTATGCTAGGGAATCAAAATTCACAGGTTAATTCCCGTTGTCTTAGAGACTTGAAATTTGGCATAGACCAAGTCTATATAGTGCTGATATAGGGAAAAATCTAAAACCTTATAATTTGCTATCACATCACAAGAAAAAAGTGTTTATACTAATACCAACTTATGAAGTAGCTGAAATGTAGGCGATTCCCTACATTTCAACTACAAAATTAAGTTGGTGTGTTGTATTGAGTTTAATTAACTGATTATTTGAATGCAGTTACTTATGTTTAGTAGGTACGAAACCCTAAGTGTGCGAGTTTACCTCGCTCTTGACAGATTTTTTTTTAAATTCGTATACATTTTTATATAGTATTTTTTTTTTAAACATTCATAATACAAAATTTTATACAATTATTTCTAAAAATAAAACTTCTATAAAATTCATTTCCCAACAATGCAGTTTTGGCGCTTCAGTAATTTTGCCTTTCCGCTGAATGACGGTTTGAAGTATTATCTATTTACCGCTTCGCTTTATTTTTATAAACAAATACTTATTATTTGTGTTTAAATATCTTTATTACTCAAGAACATTAAGTTCACTTACAGAGTATATTTATATATATTTATTTACATTTCTATTAGTAAATATCATTTGCATTGGTTCAATGACTCAAAGAAGCAAATGTATAAATTGTTTTAAATCGCCAATTTGTTACAACGACGATATGAAAAAATATGCGAGTGAATTTAAAAGTGAGGGTAGATTCATGTGATTTCGGACTGACTAAACATAACGCCAACATAAGGCCTATGTCACAATGACGATTAAATAATTAGAAATTTTTTTTGTGGTTATTTAGTTATTTGCATAATATATTATTTATTTTAATGCTTATTATTTCTAGTTATATATGTAGTTATGTTATTAGTTTATTATATCTACTATATAAAAAAAAATCGGATTTTCCTTTCTGACGCTATAACTCCAGAACGCACGAACCGATTTCCACGGTTTTGCATTCGTTGGAAAGGTCGGCTCCGTGAGGTTTATAGTTCTTTTTCTTTTTACTTTTTTTTTGGTATGGCAAAACAACGTTTGCCGGGCCAGCTAGTATAGTTTATTTATATTTAAGTCCATTTAACCTATAAATAACAGAAACCAAAAAGGTTTTCGTTGTCTTTCGCTAAATATACGTAAATTAAATATATTATATTCTTCTACCGCTCACTGGAAGTAGACACAATATAGCATTATATTTTAAATTCATAAAATAAAAATGTAATATTAATTGTTATTTCAAGTTGTAATTATTTTATTATTAAATTGTAAAACGTTGTGAGACTCGGAACTTGACACGTGAATCACAAGGACATATCACAAATCATTATATTAGCTGCTATATGTATTACTTAGCAACGATGGATGAATGTCAAAGAGGATATGAAAAAAGAGGAGTAAATACAGAAATTACGTCTGACAGAAGATTAAGGAAGAAAAAGGCAAGTTGCGACGACCCTAAATAAAGAGACAAGGGCACGGCAATGATGATGATAATAACTTATGTATTGGTTAAATAGTCAAGGAAATTGCACATAATACAATAGTATTCATTAATGATAATTAGTGCACCTACAACTATTACTCTTCTCTCTTCACAAGATCTCCATCCAAAGGTTGCCTGGCAGAAATTGCTTTAAGCGATAAGGCCGCCCATTGTACTATATTTATACCTAATTACAACTTCTTGTAAATTTTATATACATATGGTGTACAATAAAGTGTATAATAAATAAATAATGTACCGAATACGTATCTTAAATATTTTTGTTCATTTGGTATTACAATAAAAAAAAACCTTATTTCGGTGTCCATCTAGTTGTCTGTCCATCTGTCAAACATTGTATTACTCAGGATTGCAACGGCTGAAGGTTTCAACTTGAAACTTGGCCTTACTTCAAATACTGCAATAGCTACAATAGACATTCCGACATTTAAAGATATGACAAATATTATAAAGGCTTTATTGGTATATTACAATTCTAACATTCTAAAAAAAATCATGCTTTGATTTGGCTACCTTACATGGGTACATTAAATTTTAGAATTCGATGGTGACATTTTTGAAGCCCCGAATATTATGGGTAAATAATGGAATTAAGAATAAAGTAATTGGTTGTGAAAACACATTATAATTATTACAATTCTATAGAAATCCTATATGAAGGATATAACAGTCACTGTTACTATACAATGTTAAAGCACGCAAACGCCTCGTGTTTCTTCCATGGTAAAATATAACTCTATATTATTTCCTTTTAAAATATAAACGTATTTATTTCCAGTGACCATCCTATTTTCCTGTTGGGAAACGACCATAAAATAATTATTGTTATACTGATAAACATGAATTAATTATTATTAAAAATATCCCGTAAATACTTATATCCCTTTGTAACAAAATGCTGTACCATGAAAGCTATTGAAAACTTAAATACTAATCAGCTTAATATATAGAGCAGTGAGTTCTATAAACGTATGAACAGTGTGAGTATTCGCCTGAATAGAGACAATAAGAAAAGTGTTAAAAACACATCTGTTATGTACCAAACTTAACTTATCGTATCAAGTCTGCGCACGGGCATCTCTAACTATTGATAACGTCACTATCGATGACGTTGAGAACTGACCGGTGCATCTGTCCTGGTGGCTCGTTGCCCGCGCGCGCGACGCGGTTACCGAGCGCGCGTTGTTAGTAGTAAAACACATCTTGTTTGCAAATTACGTCGCGATTTGAATGAGATTTGAAGCGTTTTTCTTGCAACTGTTTCGCGAGTTAAAATTGTCACTAGAATTAATTGTTGATAAAACTAATTATCCTTGTTGTGTGAATCGATAATTACAATTGAAACAAAACCTTGAAATGTCACCGCGAAATGTAATGTTCGCCATTTTTGTATGACATAAATGCGTTATAAAAACTAGTGAATTTTGTGTCTCCATACTTAATACTATTTAATGTAAATTGAACTGTTTGATAACTATAATTGTGATAGTATAATTGCATTAAGACGATTGGTGAAAGTTCACGGCTTGAGTCGCGCCAAGGAGTGGTCTTTTGTGGACTTCAAGAGTTCGTGTCTGCCTGTATAAAGTTAAGTATAGTTTGATTAGCATTCTGCGTTATTTTGGCCAATTTATCGTAGTTAGTGTTAATGAAGCTATAGCTAGGGCTTGACAAGTGAAGACTGTGTTGAAGACGAAACCAGGGTAAGTTTGTACTATTATAAATTTGTTAACGCTGTGAAACGCAGATTTTAAGTTAGTTCGTCTTGACCTGAAGAATTGTCACGCTTCCACAAAACAAATAAATTATAAATCCCAGGTTGAACGTAACATATTTTTGGTAGCAGAGCGTGGTTTAAACTCCGTTTCTCGAATGTTCCATGTTGAACAAACTATACCCTCATTATTTGTGAAAATTGATTTAATTAATTTAATTAATTTAATTTGATTAATTTAGTTGTTTGTTTGTTTAATCTAAATTGTTGGTATAGTTTTAAATAATTAATTTGAGTACTTGAATTGGCAATTAGATTTTAAAGGGTTTGATAATTATTTGTGCTATTGCTAATCGTATTTGTTGTTGCTCAGGTTATTATTTAATATAAATTATTATTTAATTATTGTCTAATATTGAACAACGTTATAGTTAAATTGTGGCGTTGTGCGTTTGTATAATACAACATTTATTTCATACGTTTGTTTGTTTTGTTGGTTACCTTAAAATAAATAATTTAAGTCTTAAATTAATTGCACATTGGCAAAGAATTGTTTTGTTTGTTTGATTTGAACTATTTAAGATTTGATATTTGTTTGGAGTAATAGCGGCTTGTCTCATTGAAAGATATTTTGTTTTTTCGCTATTGTAATATTGTTTGTTTGTGAAAGATATTTGTTTTTTTTTTGTTATTATAAGATTGTTTGTTTCGTGCCGTTTGTGCTTTGAAGATGTCTACCGCCGCGTATAATGTTGTCCGCGAGACATATTCCGGGATTGCGACTCATTTGAGATGGTTCACGTCAGCTGCCGCCTTGGTGAAAAGGGAGAACCGAATCGAGGCATTGTTGGACAGGCATGAGAAATGCCCTACACGACTTCAGGAGGTGGAGGCGCTTTACCGGCGCTTCATCTTGCATCTGGATGATGTGCCCCTGGAGTCATTCCCCCAGGAGCGACGGGACCAAGTCCACGAGGACTACGTCCAAATTATGGACCTTGCCGACGACATCGCCCAGAGCGCGCGGGAGATTTTAGCCTCGCGCGCCGGAGTACCGGCTCACCGGGCCCCCTTGAAGACTCCCGTGGGCCTTTTGACCAGGTTACCCAACTTGGATCTTCCACGTTTTGATGGTCGACTAGACATGTGGATGGGATTCATTGGTTTGTTTGAGAGCCTTGTGGACTCGAGGGACGATTTGGGTCCGTCTCAGAAACTGGCCTATTTACTCTCCGTGCTTGATGGAGAGGCGAGGGGCTTAGTACAGCACCTCCCAATATGTGACGGGAGCTATGGGATCGCGCGGGCGTTGCTCACCAAGCGCTATCACAACCAGCGCTGTCTGGCAGATACCCACGTTGACCAGATTTTGAACCTTCCCGTCGTGAGCAATGCTGCCCAGTTGAGGACCGAGCTGCTGAACCCCCTCCTAATAGCCACCAATTCGCTCAACCGCTTAGGACTGCCGGTTGCCAAGTGGTCTTACCTACTGGTGCGTATCGTACTCAAGCGATTGCCGGTGTCTTTGAGGGCACGTTTTGAACAGGGGCACACTAGGGATGAGGCATCTGCTCTCCCTACCTTTGACCAGCTCCTGACGTTCCTGGAGGACGAGTGTCGCATGGGTGACGTCATGATCGCCGACACGCCGGTGGAAGCATCACGTCCCAGACCCACCAACCAACGGCGCAATGCCCAACCTGCACCAAGAGGAGGTACGGCCGCCCGCTTCGCTGTCGCTCAAGCTGCGCCACCGGACTGCCGGTTTTGCAAGTCGCAGGGACACCAAACGGTGCGGTGCCCAGACTTCGCGGTCCTGCACGTGGCCGCTCGTAGGCGGATTGCCCAGGCCCGCGGCTGGTGTTTCTCTTGCCTAGGGGACCATTACCAGCGCGCCTGCCCCGACACTCACCCGTGTCCTATTTGCGGAGGGCACCATTTGAAAATCCTGTGCGCCAACGCGAATGGCCGTCGCGACCACGCGGGGTCGCCTTCGGGCGGGTATGCCAGTGGACACCGGGACCAGTCCCGCAACTTGGAGTCCGGCTCATCACCCCCACGCCGCGCAGACTGTGCTGCCATCGATCGCCGAGTTGGTTCGGCGCGCAGCCCCACGGGCGGGTATGAAAGCGGGCCCCGGGTTCAATCCCGCACCTTTGTGTCCCGCTCGCCCTCCCCGCTTCCACGTGATCAAGCGAGATCACCTCCGGTAGTGTACCACGATTACCGTGACGCACGTCCTGTACCACTACCGTCCCCCCCTCTGGCGGAACGTCCCCGTTTGGAGACGCGCAACCCTCGGTACGGACGCTCCAGGCGCTACGAACCGCCGTCTATGGCTCGTGGCAGTCGTCACCGAGAGGAGGCCGAGTTTAGGCACTACCCGCACTTTGATTTGCCGTCTCGGGACAACGGCGCTCAGTCGCCGCCACGCCAGCATTAGGATGTTGGCGTCTGCCCCCGCTATGCACCGCCCCCTTTTGACACCGTCCTCTTGCCCACGGCCCATGTCAGGGTCTGGGGACGGACGGGCGCCTCGGTTGTAGTCCGAGCGATATTGGACACAGGCTCACAGGGGTGCATAGCCTCGTCTTGGTTGGTAGGGCAGACTGGCCAGACTATTGAAAAATATTCAGATGTAATAAGGGGTGTCGGGAACGCCCCCGTGGCCACGGTTGAGGGCCGTGTTTTGTTTGAGTTCTCCCCCTCAAATTCTCCACGTCCGACGTTGGAATCGTCGGCCATTGTGATGGAGAATATCTTGGGCAATCACCCGCAAGTTCGTTTGTCTGCGGATGCGGTAAAATTGACCGCGGATTTGAATTTGGCTGACCCTAAATTTGACCTGCCTGGCACGGTCGATTTGTTGCTTGGTGCCGATGTTTTGGGTAAAATATTACTCGGCAAGGATCGTGTTTTGCAGCCAGGTGGCTTGGTAGCCCTCCGGACCATATTTGGGTTCGCACTGATGGGGCCTGTATTGAGGACTCCCCCCCCTGCCGAACTTGGAACGGCCTTGATGGTGGGGTCCGCCCTTTCTGACGCCGTGCAGAGATTCTGGGAAGTGGAGGAGCCACCACAAGCTCCCCGCTCTGATCCGGAGCATGAAGAGTGTGAGCAGTTCTACAAGACCAACACCAGTTATCTCCGTTCTGGCCGGATCATGACAAGATTGCCATTTCTCGCCGTACGTCCGCCACTTGGCGTCTCGCGGCCTATTGCAGAGAAGCGTTTGTTGGCGATGGAGCGCCGTATGAGCAGGGACCCACTACTCAAGGAGAAGTATATTGACTTCATGCGGGAGTATGAGGATTTGGGACACATGTCTGTGTCAAAATTGGATTGGCGTTCGACGGAGCACTTCTTTCTCCCGCATCATGCTGTAATAAAACCATCCAGTGGTAAGTTACGCACAGTATTTGATGGTTCTGCGCAGACTTCTTCAGGAGTGTCCTTGAACCAGTGTCTGCATCCTGGTCCCAAATTGCTGAAGGACCTTTGTGACGTCATCACGCGGTTTCGACGTCATCAATTTGTTTTTGTGGCCGACATCAAGATGATGTTCAGGCAAACGGTAATTCACCCGGATGATCGCCGATACCAGCTGATATTGTGGCGAGAAAACCAGCAAGATCCCATGCTTGTCTACGAGCTCAACACGAACACATACGGGCTGAGGTCTAGCCCCTTTTTGGCTATACGTTCGCTTTGGGAGCTCGCGGATCGAGAGCGTATGTCGTTTCCTCGCGCAGCCGCCATTTTGAAGGAGGACCTATATGTTGACGATGTGTGCACTGGCGCGGCCACGGAGAGAGAGGCCCTGCTCTTGCGTGACGAGTTGATTGGCATTCTAGCCTCCGCAGGATATGAGTTGCGTAAATGGATCTCCAACTTACCTGCGCTCTTGGAAGGGCTACCGGATGACCACCAGCAGGATCCTCACCTATTTGAGAACCGTGACAACCCTACCATGATGTCAGTGCTTGGAATCCAGTACAGACCAGTCCAGGACATCTTTACATTTAATGTCAATTTGGATTCGCATCACACTTGGACGAAACGACTGGTTCTGTCGACTGTCGCGAGAACCTTTGATCCCAATGGCTGGATATGCCCGGTCATATTCTGGGCCAAATGCTTCCTGCAGAGACTTTGGACTGCAGGTCTTGGATGGGACGAGCCACTTCGCGAAGCTGTTTTGAAGGACTGGCTCCTATTTGCTTCCTCATTGCCTGCCATCAATAGGATATCGTTACCCCGTGCTCTGCTTCCGCCAGGGAAGCACACCGCGTCCCTTCATGGTTTCTCGGACGCTTCGGAACGTGGGTACGCAGCAGCCGTATACTTGCGCACCGTGACCACAGATGGTCAGGTGAAAGTGTTGTTGGTCATGGCGAAGAGCAAGGTCGCGCCTCTTCGAACTGCCTTGACAATCCCTAAGTTAGAGTTGTCAGGGGCGGCCCTTCTTGTTCGCCTTTTGAATCACGTCATGTCTACCTTGTGCACGTCAATTGACATTTCCACGATATATGCATGGACTGACAGTCAAATTGTGCTATGTTGGCTGAAGACGTCAGTTCACACCTTAGAGGTGTTTGTAGCAAATCGTGTCTCTCAGATACAGAAATCGGAGACCCCGTTGGTTTGGAGGCATGTGCCTGGCGAGGTCAACCCTGCTGATTGTGCGTCACGGGGATGTATGGCCCCCCTTTTAGTTGAGCACTCTCTGTGGTGGGGACCTGAGTGGTTGACCAGATCAGAATCTAATTGGCCGCGAACTCCGGCCTTAGACATTGTCGCACTGCCTGGGTTGCGAACGCTTGCGCTCGAACGGCAGGACCGTCCGTTCGACCCCGATTTCGTACTTAATCGTTACAGTTCATTGGACAAATTGTTGAGTGTCACCGCTTGGATCAAGCGCTTCATGAGAAATTGTAGACATCCACAGAATAAATGTTTGGAGGCCTTCTTATCGCCACAAGAGCTCCAAGATGCTCTTCTTCACTGGGTTCGTTCTGTGCAAGAGGCACATTTTGAAGACGAGATTGACATCTTGAGGAAAGGCAAATCCAAGCTATCTGGAGCCATTTGTAAGCTGAACCCCTTTTTGGATAGTGAGGGTCTTTTGCGTGTCGGAGGGCGTCTTAGGAACGCAAACCTCCCTTATGGATCTCGTCACCCCCTCTTATTGCCCAAGAGTGGCCACTTGGTGAACCTGTTGGTGACTGATCGTCACATCAAGAACTCCCACGCCGGCTGTAATGCCTTATTGGCCATTTTGCAACGGGAATTTTGGATTTTATCGGCCCGTCGGACGATCCGTAGTGTGGTCTTTCGTTGTATGCCTTGCTATAGGCTCAAGGCCCCTACCATGCAGCCTATCATGGGTGACCTTCCTTCGGATCGGGTCACTGAGATAAGGCCCTTTGCTGGAGTTGGTACGGACTTTGCAGGCCCCTTTTTTGTTAAAACCTCGACCCTCAGGAACAGTAAAACTGTCAAGGCTTATTTGTGCGTCTTTGTCTGTCTGTCCACCAAGGCGGTACATTTGGAACTCGTCTCAGCCCTCTCGACAGAGGCATTTGTTGCGACGTTAGATAGATTCGTGTCACGACGAGGACTACCGTCCTTGATTCGGTCGGATTGCGGTACCAACTTCAAAGGCACAAACAACTATTTAAAAGCGATGTATGATTTTTTGTCGGATAACGAGACTGAAATTGCGTCTAGACTAGCTACACGTAGAATAACTTGGAGGTTCAGTCCCGTGTCATGTCCCCACTGGGGAGGAATATTTGAAAGCGTAGTAAAGGTTGCTAAGACACATTTGCGACGGGTAATTGGCGAGTCTGTATTGACCTTTGAAGAGCTCGCAACTGTGTTTTGCAAAATCGAGGCCGTTTTGAATTCACGCCCGTTGTGCCCGATCTCTTCAGATCCTAACGACTTGGAAGCCCTCACGCCGGGCCATTTTTTGATTGGGCAGCCACTGAACGCCCTGCCGGAATATCCCTTTGTTGATGTGAGACCTAATCGTCTCTCGCGGTTTGAATTGGTCCAACAACTCACTCAGAGCTTTTGGAAACGTTGGAATTTAGAATATTTGCACATTCTCCAGCAGCGCGTTAAGTGGACTGACAAGACTGATCCACCTCATGTTGGTGACCTCGTTCTGGTTAAGGACGCTAACTCACCGCCACTGTGTTGGCGCAGGGGGCGCATTCTCAACCTCGTCTTTGGAGCAGATGGAGTGCCCCGTTTTGCTGAGGTCCGGGTGGACGGTTCAATTTTGAAGAGAGCTGTATCAACCTTGTCGCGACTGCCAGTGAATTAGCGGCCAGGTAGTCCTGGCCGAGGCGGGTAGATGTTATGTACCAAACTTAACTTATCGTATCAAGTCTGCGCACGGGCATCTCTAACTATTGATAACGTCACTATCGATGACGTTGAGAACTGACCGGTGCATCTGTCCTGGTGGCTCGTTGCCCGCGCGCGCGACGCGGTTACCGAGCGCGCGTTGTTAGTAGTAAAACACATCTTGTTTGCAAATTACGTCGCGATTTGAATGAGATTTGAAGCGTTTTTCTTGCAACTGTTTCGCGAGTTAAAATTGTCACTAGAATTAATTGTTGATAAAACTAATTATCCTTGTTGTGTGAATCGATAATTACAATTGAAACAAAACCTTGAAATGTCACCGCGAAATGTAATGTTCGCCATTTTTGTATGACATAAATGCGTTATAAAAACTAGTGAATTTTGTGTCTCCATACTTAATACTATTTAATGTAAATTGAACTGTTTGATAACTATAATTGTGATAGTATAATTGCATTAAGACGATTGGTGAAAGTTCACGGCTTGAGTCGCGCCAAGGAGTGGTCTTTTGTGGACTTCAAGAGTTCGTGTCTGCCTGTATAAAGTTAAGTATAGTTTGATTAGCATTCTGCGTTATTTTGGCCAATTTATCGTAGTTAGTGTTAATGAAGCTATAGCTAGGGCTTGACAAGTGAAGACTGTGTTGAAGACGAAACCAGGGTAAGTTTGTACTATTATAAATTTGTTAACGCTGTGAAACGCAGATTTTAAGTTAGTTCGTCTTGACCTGAAGAATTGTCACGCTTCCACAAAACAAATAAATTATAAATCCCAGGTTGAACGTAACACGTAATCGTTGTTCTGTTCAGTAATTTAATTTAATTAAAAAAATATCAAGTTAAATGATAGATTTGGTCTATGAAGCTAAAAGATATCGTGAAATAAAATGTATAAGATAGTGCGTTTGATACGCGACTATTTAGTTAATTCTTAAAAATAAAATGTTTAGAATCAAAACACTGTAACTTGCAATTTATATAGAGAACAGGTAGGGTCACACTGTGGGCGGGCCGTGAGAGCTATATTAATATCGCTGTCGCTCCAGAGTAATATATGGATGATCGCACGCATGGAATGAATCCTTGAAGGCTCCTGTTCGCGTGCCGAACGCATTCTCCGTGATAGTCCTGTCATGTCTTTAGTAACTTAATACACATTTAACACTGTTGTAACATAATCAAAGGACGTGTATTTAGCAAAAAGTTTGCCTTTACTTTTTACTACTTTTTATAAACCTGTTGCCAATATCAAAATAATTTTCTATCCAAAAATGCATGACAGGAAATGAGAACTACCCACATTTTTTTTTTATAAAAAAACAGAGCTCTTTACATAAGAATCAATCAAGAATTTCGAAAAAAATTATCTACCGCGTGAGATTACCTATGCTACTTTAATAAATACGACTCTTCTACAAATCTAAGTAATAACTATAAGTTAAAAAGGTAAATTTGAAAAGGGAAAACATTTTTCGTGTATAGAAAGGAACACAATTGGTTATCATCAGTAATAAAATATTAAACAATTGCAAACATAAAGAACTTAAGTAAGTCATGACATGAACGTAAAAAATTACAAAGACATTAAGTTTTAGAAATCATACCCAATATTTGTTTTATGAATAGTTTTCAGCGGTAAAATAAAAACGGACGCCTATTTATGTACAATATTTACTTTTACTTTCACAACTGTTACAACAAAGAGACAAGGGCGCGGGGTTCTATTCAAACATTCAATGTAACGTTATTTAGTTTGTTGTCTAATTACTGTACCATTAAGTTGTTTAGAAAAGGATTTTTGTTACATTTTGTTATTGTGAGAGACACGCGTCCTTCCTTACACCGCCCGCGCTCGCACAAAGACCTTACAGTAAAATAAATGAATTTGTATAGTTATGCTCATTTGTGAACATAAATTGTTAAATAACTAAATTACGATTAAACCCAGACTTTTGTTATTTTTATTCCAGTCTAGTTAACTTTTCAAGTGCTTATTCCCCAACTAACACCCAATAGCGGTAATTAAAAAGAGTATAAATGTCAGAGATTATCGTGTTCCTTACGCCCTATATAAGATTGGCACGGTTATAAAAGATATAAAAAAAAATCGCATATGACTAAATCAAATGACTTTAAATAAGCCTAATGCCACACATGCTATAATCTCAGAACACATGTGGCACAAAGATTCTCAGTGTAGTTCATTTTCTAATAATAACTATTTTTATATTATGACAAATGTTGATGCTATTTGCTATATCAGATGATTCAGATGTGGATTTAGTATAGTAAGTCAACATAATAACACAATAACTATGGAAACAAATTTATACCAGATGTAGTGCCTATGCCTAAATCACTCAGCCGGCTTGAAGCCACTTATACATAATATATCTATGTGTGCATGAAATATGTATTCTGGTACCCATAACACAAGCAATATAAGCTTAGCTTGGGACCAGAGGACGTTGTGTGAAATGTCCATGAATATTTACTTATTTATTTGTAATTAATAAACATTATGTATCTATTAGTTTCTATGATACAGGCATATGAAACGTCGTTATTTTATGAAGTACGATTGAGCCAGGCTAAAGTTACTTGTCCTCGATTTTAAACATCAACCCACCATCTGGTAAATCTGAGTACGAAAATTTAATTGAAGATGCCGCGTTTATTGTAACAGCTAACAAAAGTCACAATGTATTTAAGGTATTATCTTATATATAAAATTCACGTGTCACAGTGTTAGTTACCGTACTCCTCCGAAACGGCTTGAACGATTTTTATGAAATTTTACATTCACATTCAGTAGGTCTGAGAATCGGCCAGTAGTATGGCAAAATAACGTTTGCCGGGTCAGCTAGTAATATACAGGGTGTGGCGTAAATAGTGGTCCACCGTTCAAGGTTGGATACATCAGGTAGGTACCTACACCATACCAAAATTTGGAACCGGTCCGCCGACTGGTTCCAGAAAAAAAAATATTTTTAATTTTTTTTAAGAAATTCCCATTTTCATTAAGAATTTGATCACAGTTTCAACAAAAAACATTATTTTTGATTTTTTATTCGTGTTTATTCATGCTGAATGTATGAGCTATCATAAAATAAAAAAGATTTGTATTGAAATTGTAGCCTTTACGGGAAAAAGTGATTTCTTCTCAATTCTTAACCTAAATTTTATCGCATCAGTCATGTTCAGGAGCGGTTTTTGAAAAAAAAATGTACTACACTGTTAGTGCCCATGCATTTAAAAATATGCTCATGATGTACTGATTATAAAATGGTATAATAGTACCGCTTTTCAAAAATAGATTTTTTTTTATTGCAATTGTAATTAAAAACGGATAAGTCTTCCTGTTACTATTTTCGCAACATAATATTTAAACAAAAATGTTGTCTTTTTGTTTTTACCCATTTAAATATGGAATTAAATAAAACAAAGTCTCAATCTTACAACTGATATTTGACTCCACGTCTCCAAATAATTCTACATCATGTCGTGTCCTATAAAAAAAGGTCGCTCTGTACCTGAACCATAACAAAAGACCTATTGAAGTGCGCACACTCTTGTAATGCGTAACGTAGCTGGAGTAACTAAACAATAGGATAGTGATAAGGAAAGGATGTAGTTTGTTGTTGTTGTCCCTTTCCTTTCTAGCAATTGAGATCGGAAAGAAATGGTACATAAACAATTAGTACGATCTACGCTCCCGTGCATCGTATACGTTTCGTTTCATTTGTGTTTAACTCCGCTGTTTCTTGCTATTCCCCTGGACTCCGGTTGATTGCCTAAGTGATTTGGACTTGTTGTTTTGGTGACATCTAATAATCTTGCTTACGTTTACCGGACTCTGATTTGCATAACGATTTGGACAAATGTGCAGTGCAGTGATAACAAAAATGTCTCAGTATACACCGCGCGAATATGCTGACATGCATTTTATTTACGGAGAATGTGGAGGAGTCGGCAGAGAGGCGGCTCGGCTTTACAGGGAGAGATATCCCGATCGCAGACATCCAGACCACAGGGTGTTTGGGCGAGTCCACAATGCATACACCGAAGGGAGGATACCCGGCTCAGGCGTAGGCGGTGCAAGAGAAGGACGCCCACGGAGACATGCCGATGATCAGGTACTGAATTTGGCAGAACAAGATCCTACAACCTCAGTCCGAGTCTTATCTCGCACAACGGGGATATCTACCAGAACCGTACATCGCATTTTAAAAAGACACGAGCTACATCCCTACCATTATACAAGGGTACAGACTCTGTTACCAAGGGACTATCCTCCGCGAGTGAGATTTTGCAGAGAAATGCTGCGTAGAATACGAGAGGACGAGCAATTTTTAAATAAAATACTTTGGAATGACGAATCATCTTGCAGAAAAGATGGATATTTAAATTTACACAACTTGCACAGCTGGCAGTTAGAAAATCCGCACGTCATGAGACAAGATCGATCGCAATACCAATTTAAAATAAACCTTTGGGTCGGCATTATTAACGGACAAATAATTGGTCCATTAGAACTGCCAGAAACCTTAACCGCAGAAAGGTATCTTGGGTTCTTACAGACAGATTTACCCGTACTTCTAGAAAGTGTCCCTACAGAGATCCGAGACAGCATGTGGCTACAAAATGATGGCTGTCCCGCTCACTATGCAGTAAGGGTACGAGAGCACCTTAATGTGGCCTATCCAAACAGATGGATAGGGCGGTTAGGCCCAATACTATGGCCACCACGCTCCCCAGACCGTAATCCTTTGGATTTCTTTTATTGGGGATGCTTAAAGGAAGACGTATACAAGGGACCAATAAATAATATTGAAGAATTAAGGACCAGGATTCTGACAGCAGCTGGAAAAATCAATGAAAGCGGGTTTGCTCGACGTCTTAAACGCTCCTTTATTCGACGGTGCAGAGCGTGTATAGCTGCGAATGGGGGCCATTTTGAGCACCGATTGTATTAATCAATAAATAAATAATTATGATGTCAAAGTTGTTTTTTTTTAATACCCTGTCTGTAGTAACTTTTGTGTTCTCATTTGCCAATACAATTACAATAATAATATTGTCGTTGTCACTATGACCAAGTTTACAGTAAGAATGGGCACATAAATAAGGTAGACGAAATTTTTGTTTCAATATTATGTTGCGAAAATGGTAACAGGAAGACTTACTTATTTTCAGTTACAAATGCAGTATTTTTTTTTCTATTTTTGAAAAGCAGTACTATTATACCATTTTATAATCAGTACATCATGAGCATATTTTTAAATGCATGGGCACTAACAGTGTAGTACATTTCTCTTTCAAAAAACGCTCCTGAATATGAGTGATGCGATAAAATTTAGGTTAAGAATTGAGAAGAAATCACTTTTTCTCGTAAAGGCTACAATTTCAATACAAATCTTTATTTTTTTATGATAGCTCATACATTCAACATGAATAAACACGAATAGAAAATCAAAAATAATGTTTTTTGTTGAAACTGTGGTCAAATTCGTAATGAAAATGGGAATTTCTTGAAAAAAATTAAAAATATTTTTTTTTCCGTAACCAGTCGGCGGACCGGTTTAAAATTTTGGTATGGTGTAGGTACCTACCTGATGTACCTAACCCTGAACGGTGGACCACTATTTACGCCACACCCTGTATATTAACTGTAGATTAATTAGTATGTCCATATAATTTATTAGGAAAATATTATTGAGCTACATTTCAAGTAATATATTATTACTTCACTTTCACTATTACGACTTATAGTACGTACTTTTTACCAGCAAATTGTTCTAAGCAACAGAATAATAAAACTCAAAGAGCACCGCGCTACAAAATGTAAACGCAAACAGCTTCACTTTATAACAAACAATAATTCAAGTAAGTTCGAAGAAATGGTAAATCAAAGAACTGAATCCTTAGAAAGAACGGCCGGGTGCGTATGCGTATCTACCTGCCAACATGCCGTACTTAAGCACAGCTATCAAATGATAAAAAGATGTGGTACATAAACTTTAACTATATTTATTGATATTATAAAGCTGAAGAGTTTGTCTGTTTGAACGTGCTAATCTCAGGAATTAGAATAGAATAGAATCCTCATTATTGTACATCTTAACAATATTACAGTAGGTAATTAATATTATACAATTTCAGAATGTATCTAGATAAGTACAATAGGCGGTCTTATCGCAAGTTGCGATCTCTTCCAGACAATTATTATTTATCTTGATTATTATTGATCCAATATGAATAATTCTTTTAGTGTTGGATAGTACATTTATCGAGGATGCTTATAGGCTATATAACATCACGCTGCGACCCATAGGAGCAAAGCATCAGTAAAAAATGTTGCGAAAACGGGGAATTTTTTCTAAATTCCACGCGTCGCGGACAGATAATTAGTAATATAGGTAATATTTATTTCATATAAACGCAAAAATAATATAAAATATGTTATAGTAACACAGTGTTAACATACTTTCGTTACCTATATCATAAAGGTACTAAAGACATCCAGTAAAAGTTAAGTTATCTTTACTTATTATAAAACGTCGTTATTTTTGTATGTATATCTTCAAAACTATGCAACGGATTTTGTTACGGTTTTTTCTAATTTTCTGAACTCTACGCGTATGAAGTTGCGGGCAACAGCTAGTATTTCTATAAACTGTTCGTTCAGTTATATTTGGAACAGAAGATATACAGCATCACCCAAATTAAAGCATTTCGATTCCCGTTAGTTTAAAAAAAATCTATTGTACGTAGGTTCGATGTTAGGGATGAAAGGAAAGCAAAAGGTGCACTTGGCTGACCTTCTCTTACGGTATATAATCATTCTCAAGCAGGCTTCTAAGAAAGTTACAAGCAATTTTATCGGGTTCTTTAGGTATTTTATCCTTGCAAGTTTTACATGAATTGAACTAGTGATCAACATGAGACTTCAAACTATTTATGTCCCCATTTCTTTTTAAATAAGTACTTTTTCTATTTTTTATATGTTATGTAAAATTCAAAATAGTTGAGTTATGATTGAACCACAAAGTTCAGTTTAATTTCATTTTAAAACCATATAAAGTGCAATTGGATTTCCGAATTTTATTTGCTGTTTGAAATTGCAGGATTTTCAGAGACCCATTAAGTACTAAATATAAATAAATATTTACGGACATTTCACACAACGTCCTCTGGTCCCAAACTAAGCTTATATGCTTGTGTTATGGGTACCAGAATACGGATTGAATACATATACTACTTTTCTTTTGTAAATACATACATATACATAATAAACACCCAGACGCTGTACAAACATTTGTATGACATTTATAAATATCACACAAATGATTGTCCCAAGCGGGATTCGAACCCACGACCTCGTGATCGGTAGTCCGTTACATAAACCACTTCACCACGAAGCCCGTCGAACTAGTACTTTAAGAAAACTAACATAAAACTAAACTAATTTTATTGATAGTGATTTTTACACGAGCCCACGATTTCGCCCGCGTTTAAGTATAGTTTTTGAGACCCCCCCCACTTATAAACCAAATCTTAGCAAATTGTACAAAAAGCCATCTACCTGAACCATTCTATCTATTAAAAAAACCGTTTCAAAATACGTTGCGTAGCTTGAAAGATATAAGTTTATATAGGGACATACATACAAAAATTATTACTTTATTTTATAATAAGTAAAGAAGTTTTCTGTCCGTGTGGTGATAGATTAAGAATACAAGTGACACCCCCCATCTCTTCCCAAGGGTGCTGTAAAAGTCAGATAAGGGATATTGCACACAGATAACATCTGTGAGAGACGGAAAATTCGAAAATAAACCCTGTGCCAATACGCCTGGTCAGCGTGGCACAGTAGACCATAATCCCTCCCAAAGTGGAGGAGGCCCGTGCCCAACAGTTGGACGTAAATGGGCTGGAGAAGAAGAGAAGAAAGAAGTTTGGAACTACCTTTAATTAATAATTTTTTGATTAGTTAGAAAGGAACCCTAAAAGGCCGGAATACAAATCCATAAAATGAAAACATCTGCGCGATATATTTGTGACGTGGGATACTCCAAGTTTTTATGTAATCATTCATTTTAAGCGGATAATTTAAGGGTATTGTAGGATACTCACGTATTATGAATGTGTATCCTGTTTGATACACAGCAGGTAAAGAATGGGTTGATAGCAATTTTTGGTAGTAACAATTTAAATTGTAAAAATAAATCGACTAATACTTTTCGGGAGATACAAGGAACACAAATAATTCTAACTCAAACGTCAAGTGATACCTATTGTTTTTAGCGAAGATAAGCTCACACAAAAAAATATTAGTATAAGTGGAATAGAGATAAAGAAAAAAAGCGAAGTGAATATTTTTGCTGAAACGTCAAAATTTTGTCCATTGCTACCAGTTCAGAACCTACAATTCACTGACAAGATCTGGCGTAAGAAATTCAGAAGAGCTCTTTTCATTTATTTATTAAACTTTATATACACAAAAAATAGTATACAGGCGGCCTTAATGCCTGAGGCATTCTCTTCCAGTCAACCTCTTCTAATCAACCAACATTTTCATTAACATTGCCGGAATAAGTCGTTATAGAATTCCTGAAGACAAATTTGTCAAGCTTCAAAGCATAGTTAACATTAAAAAATAAGTACCTACCTGAAACGTATTTTACCTGGTAAAAATGGCTGATGTTTCTTTCATAAGCAGGTTAACAATATTTACCAAGGCTATAATTTGGAACGTATTACAAACATCTGTTAATCTAAAAAATCCCATTTTATAATAGCATGCCGTTACTTGATTCTCGAAATAGTAGAAATTCGATCGTAGCGAGACCGTAAACCACTTGGGTATCGTCAGTTGCTTCAAAACTTCCTATGTTACTATTAAAAAAATACGAGGTACATTTACATTGCTCCGATTTTTTTTACAGAATTGCTCACATTTTGACATTTAGCAGTAGTTAAGTTGCCTGCTATGCACGAGGCTTTACATTCGATTTCCACATATTATTTGCTGACTTATAGTTGTCCGGGGAAGTAAAGGATTTAACAGATTTTTTTAATATTATCATTATAATATGTATGTAGCAATATTAAGTTAAAGACTTCTCAATTAATTGTATTATTTTCATTCTAAACAACTACCTAATTAAGCGAATTTCTTGTCGCGAGGGGGCTCTGAAGCACTTATCTTCAACCCGTACGTTTTGTTTACTCAAAATCTACTAAATATATTTTAATTCTGATTTACGTGTTTCTATATATAATAGTTACTTATGTTTTTAAAGTTATTTCATTAGTTAATACGCGATAATAGACCGACAAATGAAAAAAATAAAAAATGAGAGAGGTTGTTTCACTAAGATTTTCTATCGAGAAAACTTTTTTCAATCGCGTTTCTGAGTTTATGCGATCCTAGATCATATATTGAAAAAACATATACTTAAAAATTAGAGCTCTAGCCATTTAATCTAAAGGAACAATGAAAACTTCGTACGTAGAAAAATGCACGTAGCTATTTTGGTATCCTCTTAATTCTTTTGTTAGTATCTAATTACACCTAACACTGTTGACATAAACGATTAAAAAACTCGTGTTTCTAGGACGAGGTCTTGAGGTTCGCATCGTTCGCGTTACGTCGGATTATATGATAACTATAATCTGTATAATTACAATGAATTTAATACAGCTTGTCAAAGAAATCCTGTTTGTACGTAATTAGTCTTATTATCTGCACGAAAATCCTCATACTAGACATATTTAATTACATACAAAAAGTAAAGACGTAAAAAGCATTGTAAGAAGATGAAAAATAACTATTAATGGTCTTATTCATAATGACTTATCGGAGGTTTAAACGGAGATTTAAACGTTTTATCGTAAAAAGACTATTATGAATAACAAGTTTTGACAATTTTCGCGAACCGATTTTAGCGAACTTTTATATCTCCGATAAGTCATTATGAATAAGGCCATAAATCTTTACTAATTGTAAAACAAAGTCTTTATTTTTGTATGTATGTCCCTATGTGAGCTCAAATCTTGAAAATCACGTAACGGATTTCGATGCGGTGTTTTTGTTATTGTTAGAGTGGTTTAAGAGGATGGTTTTTTGTATAATATATTAAGGTTTTTTATGTTTTACATTTTATACGTACAAAGTTGTGGGCAACATTGCAACCGATTACAAATATTTCTTTCTATTACAATAGTAGGATCAGAAAGGTACATCGCTTAAATTTTTAGTGTATCAGATAGTAACATTTTCCTTACAAAACATAACCCTTCTTTACCTCTCTGTCTCCAGCCCATTGACGTCCCACTGCTGGGCACAGGCCTCCTCCACTAAAGGAGGGTTATGGTCTATTGTGCTACGCTGTCCAGGCGTGTCGGTTTATTTTCGAGTTTTCCGTCTCTCACAGAGGATATTATCTGTGTACAAAATCCCTTAGCTGGCTTTTACAACACCCTGGGAAGGAAATGGGTTAGTAACACTTTTATTCTTAATACTTCACCACGCGGAAAATTTCTTTACCTAAAATCGAGTAAAAACAAAACGTAAATATTATTTAAAGTAAATGATGTACCAGCAGTTAATTTGGTATCCGCCATGTTTGCTTAAAATGAAATCAATTAATCAAACAATACTTGAAAATTGTGTTCAAAGATGAAAAGGGTTGAAGCTGAAAGGTCTTCTGCGTCACGTTTACCAGTAATTGCTATACACCCTTAGAGCATTAATGTAACAGGAATCGATATTATTGATAACTTACGCGATTTCAACTCTTTTTTTTATTTACCATATTTCATTTTAAATCGTAATTAACGGGATTTTTATAGTCCCAGCTAAATGAACAAATTAGAAAGTAGTATTCAGACCCCGATTAAAATGATACGTGAGCAGTGGTCATACTCATTGTGTACGGACATAGTTATGTCTTAGTATGCGTAAGGCGATTTTGACTGTGCGAAGCGATCAATGAAATTATGTTATAGCGTTTGTGTGTTATCTTGGCACCCTACCCACCTGAAAGTGTATTTTACAAAGAAAACAGCGTCGGTAAACTCTTGTTGTTTTGATGCTCTAAGTATACACGTGATGTCAAGCCATAGCAGTGGGTGTTTGTTAACATTTGAGAACCTACGTACATTCTGATGTCTAGAACAACATTAAATTAGAATCAATCAAGTTTTATAATACAAAGTTTACCTTGCACGTAAACCTTTTTCTTCGTAGGCGTAAGTTAAAAGCCTTACCTGAAACAAAAAAAAAAGAATTATTATTACAAATTATCAACATTAATCTTTCTTTACTTATTATAGAACAAAGTTGTTATTTTTGTATGTAAGTATGTCCCTAAATGAGCTTATATCTTCAGAAATACGCAACGGATTATAACAAAGTTTTTTGGTAAAGAAAATTGGTATTTCTACGAAATAAAACTTGACTCTGATATAAAAACTTTTATTACACAGCTATCGTATATGATTCTATCACAGATACCTGTACCTCTGTAGATAGTGGATAGGCGTCCAATTGTATCAAAGACACATAAATACATATTTCACGCACACATAGATATTTCGACTTCCAGCCGAGTGAATGATGTAACCACACTATCTGGTAAGTCTATGGTCTCAATGCTATTGAATTATTTTTCAACGTATTATTTCAGAATAGCCTTCTTCCCCAGCCATGGCAAATTAATAATTTAATCTATAGGTTGGTTTTGCAGGGTATTTTTCTTATTGGTTTGAGTATGGTAATTGGCATTGTTCATTTTATTTTTAAACTCATAATTCGAAAACCATTTCGGTGAATAGGGATTCTAATTATAATCTATAAGTTTATTTTAATAAATTTGCTATACATAAGATTATTTTTCAAAAAAAGCAAATGACCTTTGTTTGCCCTCGAAATGAAGGACTTACAATTTTTAAGCGTACTTAGAGACACGCTACTCTGTATTAGAGTTGTAATGACAATTTTGAAAGATACAGTTACGACTAGTCTGTGGTTACGTCTTACGTCAGCACCGTGGACAGCACTGTCAAACAAAAATAAAAACAAGTAAACAATGTGAAACTTTTATCTATGTGTAAAACAATAATTTATAAAAAAAGTACAAAATAAAAGTAATAAAAAATCTGGAGATTTAATATGATAAGGATACTAAAAAAATAGACAAGAAACACTATATAAAAATAAAACAAATTAAAAGTTCATGTGAGTGACTTCCGCATAGGCTAATAAATCAACTTGACAAGATATAGATTAATGTGTTGTAAAAGTTTATTAGGCAAAGGCAATACACAGTCTGCATACAACGATGACGTCACAACATTTGAAGAAAATAATTCCTCAAAATATTTTTTTAAAATTCAATTTAATGAATATTTCGATAACATTGAAATTAGTTTCTTAAAATGGTCTATATTTTCTAAAAAAATATAAAAACAGCAGGTCAAAAATTATGAACAATGCCAATTGGTTCAAACATTTGGCAAACCTCCTCAGAGTATTGAAATATTGCAGTAGATATACTATTTGTTTTTATTGTGTTTGTTTGCGAAGGATAAAATAAATAAATATTCATGGACATTTCACACAACGTCCTTTGGTCCCAAAGTAAGCTATATTTCTATGCTTGTGCTATGGGAACCAGATACGGATAGACTACATATATGTACTACTTTTATTTTGTAAATACATACTTATAATACATAGAAAACACCCAGACGCAGTACAAACATTTGTATGACATTTATGGATATCACACAAATGATTGTCCCAACCGGGAATCGAACCCGCGACCTCGGGTTCGGCAATTCATTACATAAACCACTCCACCACGAAGTCCGTCAACTCAATCAAATCAAGCCGATCAGTGAACTAACTGAAAATAGAAGACGCGGGCCATGCGCGGCGGAAATAAATAGCGACACACTCTGTGCGCAAACATTCCTGATTCAGTACTGGAAGGAATTTATTAATATTAAAGTGCTAGGCATTGTTTGGGACCAAATGAAGGAATGTGGAAAATTTGTGGAAAAAATAAATATTCATAGACATATAATACAACGTCTTCTGGTACCAAGTTAAGATAATTTGCTTGTATTATGAGTACTAGAATAAAAAATTGGATATGATGATTATAAGCTGTGGCTACATCCTAGAGGTCATTATTTAGTAAAACTGTGTTACTGTTAAAAAATTAATTTTAAATCCTGTTTACCTACCTGATATCCCATATTCAATAAATTTTACCTATATGCAAATAAAAAGAAAGATATTCATGAACATTTCACATCACGTCTTTTTTTCCTCCAAGCAAAACGTAAATACTTGTGTTACTCGTATGGGTATCAGAATACCGATATACTCTTGGGATATACCTACTACTTAAACTATTTGTTTTTTTTTTGTAAATACGTTCTTATAATACTTAAATACGCCTTGAAAGAAAATAATATTTACTAGCTGTTGCCGGCGACTTCGAACGTGTGAACGAAATTTAGAAATCAATCGTCGTACAGTTTTTTTTAAATCGCACTATCGCGATCGTTTGGTTACACGCAACAACACATAAGCTCGTTAAAATTTTAGCTTTTCATTCCGCTTTTCGCATTTATAAATTAGTAAGGATAGAGATGTGATAAATATAAACATCACACAAATAACTGCCCTGTGCTGATCAAACCCAGACCTCGTGAACGCCAGCCGTTACATGAACCATTAGACCACGAGGTCTGTTGATAAAAAAACATACTATTTGATATTTATTCTATGCCTCTATAAACAACAATCGGTTATTGTATTTAGGTGTTCGATGTTAAATAATTGATGAGCCGTTTTATATCTCAAGGATCTAAAACTATACCCATATAAGGTACTACTTAGTGGTATAAAAAATAGTTTTTAGGGTTTCGTCCCAAAAGGTAAAACACGACCTGACCCTATTAGTGAGACTTCGTTATCTGTTCGTCTGTCACCAGGCTTTATCTCTGGAACTGTAATAGCTAGATAAATAAATAAATATTCATGGACATTTTACACAACGTCCTCTGGTCCCAAGCTAAGCTAATATGCTTGTGTTATGGGTACCAGAATACGGATATACTACATGATACTACTTTTCTTATGTAAATACATACATATAATACATAATGAACACCCACACGCAGTACTAACATTTGTACAAAATTTATAAATATCACACGAATGATTGTCCCAAGCGGGAATCGAACCCGCGACCTCTTGATTAACAGTCAGGTACATGAACCACTCTACCACGAAGGCCGTTCGAAATTTTAGATAGATAAAAATTTCAGTTGGTGTATATCAGTTGTGCTGTAACAACGAATACTCATCATCATCATTGCCTTACGCTTATCCCGTTATTTTGAGTCGGGAAATTTGACAAATATATTAGGTATGATAATAACGGTATCTACAGAACCCTTCGTGTATGAGTCCCAACTCGTACTTGGCCGGTTTTTTTTAAGTATTGTTCAATAGACAATAGGACAGTTTGTAAAGTCCATAATATTACAATAATACTGATAATTTTATTTTTAACATTTTATGGAACAAAGAGGGGTGACGTATGGGTATGAATCATATGTCTATAATGTTACGACTCCATCTGCGTTTTTTGTAGCGCTAGCAGCTACAGTCATATATGAACTCGAGAACTAATTATATATTTCATCGCAGATCTAAATACCTATTCGTTTACATGTACACCTAACTAAAATAAAAGTCGATATGTAAATACCGATTAAATTTTACATGTTGGGTGGCAGATATGTTGATATGATTTTACTTAATTTATGGACATTTCACAGAACATCCTCTAGTACCAA
Organism: Orgyia antiqua; assembly: GCA_916999025.1. Classification (NCBI taxonomy): domain Eukaryota; kingdom Metazoa; phylum Arthropoda; class Insecta; order Lepidoptera; family Erebidae; genus Orgyia; species Orgyia antiqua. The sequence continues at coordinate 20,947,797 of OU779864.1, forward strand.
ACTAAGCTTATACGCTTCTGTTATGGCTACCAGAGTACGGATATACTACATGAACTACTTTTCTTTTGTAAATACATACTTATAATACCCACATAGAAAACCCCCAGCCGCAATACAAAGATTTGTATGACAATTACAAATATCACACAAATGATATTTCGAATATACATCTAACTACAATTAAAGTCATAGAAGATTTTGATGAAGTTTTATGCTGTACATTAGAAGTAGTAGTACTGTATATTTTTATGATCATAAATAGTGAACATTATTGTATGTTGCAGCAAGGGTATACCATAATATCGTGGCGTTACCATAACAAACAAAATGACAACAACACAAACGCAAATCGATCACAACCCATCAAACGTACGTATGTCGTATCTACTAAATCTAATAACAATCTAATAACATATACACTATGCTAATAATTTCTCTCTTTTTCCAGCCCGTTAACGTCCCACTGTTGGGCACGGGCCTCCACCACTTTGGGAGGGATCATAGTCTAGTATGCCGCGATGATCTGACGTGTTGGCATAGGGTATATTTTCGGGTTTTCGGTCTCTAACAGAGGATATGATCTGTATACAATATTCCTTAGCTGGATTCTACAACACCCTAAGAAGAAAAGGGGTGATGACAATTGTATTCCTAATCCGTTATCACACGGAAAAGTAAGTCAGTAAGTACTAGAACTACCAAACATTTGATTCCGACGAGTAGGTACCTAAAATATAAGCTCTTTCGTTCCATGTATCAATATAATATGCAATCTTTAAAATAGATGACCTACTCCAAATAAAGGCCCACATTTATATATATACAAGTAAACATTCAAAGTTCAGCATTCCAATGAAACAACAATCCATTAATCTGTATGTATTCCTAAAAATGTTTAATAAACATTTGAAATAACAGAGTTTTATTTTCAGCTCAGACAAACACTTCTGACGTCATCGTTTATCAGAAAATTAATGAAACCACGAAGTGGAGCAATGATAAATATTTCAGTAACACATGGTATTCGGCTATACAAAGCTTTGATTTACATAAAGTTTTATTTATGGGCTGACAATACGATAACGTCTCTAATAATCTCCACAGAGCACAGTACAACGCTACAAAATCAAACTAATATGAAACAATATATCGTTATTTTTGTATGTACCTATGTCCTTATGTGAGTTTATATATTCGAAACTACGCAACGGACTTTGATGCGGTTTTTATAATAGATAGAGTGGTTCAAGAGGAAGGTTTTTTGCATAATTCCACGCGTACGAAGTTCCGGGCCACAACTAGTGTATAATATTTTCAAATGCACACTACAACGAGTAGTATATCTCTAAAACATTTTCATTTGTACAATAATTATTGAATGGTGGTGTTAATTAAATCAGCTTTAATGATTAGGTTAGTAGGTTCTTGTTTATAATACTTGACGAATTAATCTTTTTGGAACAATTGTATGCTAATGCCCGCATGGCGTGCTCAAACTCAACAAGGACACGAGTGTCTTGAAACAGCGGTGATTAATAGTTATGTTTACAATTCTGTCATAAAACTGTTTTGAAGCTTTGAGATTTTTCAGAATAAATTCTTGTGTAAATTACTCACACAGTGGTTATGCTTTTCTACAGTCCACAAACGTCCCATCATTGGGCACGAGCCTCGAATTTCCCATCTCTCAAAGAGGATATTATCAGAGGAGAATATCCTATAGCTGTCTTTTACAGAACCCGAGGAAGTGATCCGTCCATATCAGAGGCGTATTTATCCTAGGGCCATAGAGGACATGGCCCGGGGCGTCAAATCAAACGGCCCGTGGCGGTAGTTAAATGCTTACAATGAGGAGAACATAGATCTGTTACAATTAGTTACAAACGTAGAAAGTATGAAAGAAGGATTAAAATTAAATATCTATATTATTGGACAATTTGTACGATAACGTCACTTAGTCTCAAATTTAGCGTATAATGTTTTACAGTTTTATGAGTTTCATAAATGTACTTATTTGTAATATTAGTTTGTATACAAAGAAAATCATTTTAACAAATAACATGTTATGACTTCCTCATATTAATATTATACAAACGCATGTTGCTTAATAATCACAATTATAATAATTATGTAGTTGTCAGGCGTGTTAATGAAACAATGGCTAATTACCCGTACAACAGTGTTTCTTGGGCATTAATTGCAGAACTTTGTGTTGAAATAAAAAAATCACCGTATAAATTTTAAGACATAACATTTTGTAAATTAAACAGATTCTCCTGCCTAGAATAGCTATTTAATGCGTTCATGGCTTTAGTTCTTTTCTATGTCTCTTTTAACGTATTAATATTAACATTTGCACGCTCCGAGGGCCAATGGAAACGCATTATTTGAAAAAAAAAATCAGGCATTTTCAAAATCCATATAAATTTAAGTGAGAACTTAGTTTAAAACTGAAAATCACGCTTCGAATTAAAAAACTCGTTTCAGTATTAATAACACATACAAAACAATAAATTATTTTCTTTTGATTATTGGAATATTTATAGATAGGCTTGTTAATCAATCTTGTTCTAAAACAATTTTTTATTTAAAACAAAATCGGTAATTTTAGTAAACTATATTTAAGAGTTTTTATTCATATTTACGAACAATTTCCTATCTACATCTAATATATAAAATTCACGTGTCACAGTGTTAGTTACCGTACTCCTCCGAAACGGCTTGACCGATTCTTCTCAAATTTTACATACATATTCAGTAGGTCTGAGAATCGGCCAACATCTATTTTTCAAACTTTTTTTTTAGTATGGCAAAACGACGTTTGCCGGGTCAGCTAGTAATAATATAACAAATGATGGTCCTTGTCTTGCAATGTTAAGCAAAATGTATAAAAAGAGTTTTACGCTATTAACAAAATAGTTTATTTGCGTTCCTTTACTAATATTATAAAGCTTAAGAGTTTGTTTGCTTGATCGCGCCAATCTTAGAAACCACTGGTCTGAATTGAAAAATTCTTTTAGTATTAGATAGTACATTCATTGAGGAAGGCTATAGGCTATATAACATTACGCTGCGACCAATAGGAATGAAGCAGCAGTGAAAAATGTTGCAAAAATGGGGGAATTTTCTAAATTCCACGCGTACGAAGTCGCGGCCTACAGCTATAGTGAAATGAAATTGATGAGTGAAGAATATGGGCGTATCTCATGTGTATTACACGTTTCAACTGAGAATAGGATCGGAAATGACCTTTAGGTGTCAAAAGTGATTAGAAAAGTACTTTCAGCAACGTAACTTTATTTGCGTATCAATAATATTTCATTTCTTTTACCTAAACTCAGTAATTTGAAGCGAAAAACGTCTTAAATTACTTAGTAATAATAGTTTCGAAAAACGATATCGACAAAGTGATGGATAAATTATATTAAGTATAAAAATGTCTTTTTTGGTGATCCTACCAAAGTTGTTCAAATTGACAACTATAACGTCACAACATGACGCGGGGTCAATCCTATTCTCATTTGAACAGCATAGTATGTACTTATGTGTTATTAACATATCCGGTGTCTCAATAATTCTGTTCCACTGATGTAATAGAATTAGGTATTCTAGAAATTTCTAACTTATTAATTCTATTTAATTCTATTTTTTTAACTCGGTACCTATCTGTCTATGTAGCGGAATCTTTGAAAGTAATTTTCACCCACTTGCAGTAGTCGGATATCCGAAGTTTTGCATAAGTACATATTTAGATTGATGAAAAGGCAATAATTTATAAATATATTTAGGATAGTCAAGCCTGTTTTTGAGTTTATGAACCAAGCAAATTATTATTTAAGCACTCGACGCATTCTGCGACTTATTTATTTCGGTTCTTACCGTGCGATGTCGCGCCTGAATTTTCATAGTTTTCAACCGCTTTTCGTTGTCTTGACCCCACTAATGCTTTACGTTTTCTATATCTACCAAGCATAGACTAAACGCGTGTTACAATTATTAAAACTCGCTTTTATGGTGGTATCGAAAGTTAGGAACGTATAGAAAACAAATTATTTTTAAAATTATGATAGTGAAGAGGCGTAAACTACAGCGATACCAAATACAAAATAATGTTTATCGCCAAACCATATTTGCTATTTTTAGTCCATCATGTGGCCTCGTCCACAAATAGGTACCCATCTCCAGTGAACGTCAGACAGAAGGCGACGAAGTGTTTATTGTGTATGGCAATCTTATTTAGATGCTCACTTTAACAGTATATGCGTATTATTTTGTAACGTCAAGTAAATTATAAACTGTATTGGTCACAAACTGTAGTGGTTATTTAGTCAAACGTTTGAAAATGAAATGTTAGATTTGTTTACATAGCAATCTACCCTACCGATAAACGTTATTTTTAACACGCATTTATAAGTTCGATATGTATCTATCAATGTATTAATCTATGTAATGAATCTTTCAACGCGATTTTCACCCACTTGCAATAGTCGGATTGATTTGAAATTTTGCAAACATATCAAGGACCGATGACAATGCAATTATTTGAAAAGATATTCAGGATTTTCAAGCATGTCTTTTAGTATTTGAACTAAGAAAATTATTAGTTCTTTTAATCACATAGTTACGTGGAAGAAATCGCTATAAGATAAGGTCGCCAATCCTTACTAATTTATAAGTGCGAAATCCGGATGGTGACACAATAATTATTTTGACGAGCTCAAGTGTTAATATGTAGAACGAAACGATAGTGCGATTTAAAAAACGTACAACGCCATCTATCGAGCAGAAGAGTAAGCTTCTGTTTATTAAGGATTGATTTCTAAATTAATTCACGCGTACTAAGTTGAGGGCAACAGCTATTGTAAATAATTTAAAGTAATTTAAGTTTGTATCATTTAAATCGTCGGGTACATCAAAGAATTATCTATCTATCTTTCTACCATTTTCAAATTGATATTAGCAAGGCTGAATAGCAAGATACAAGTGCTTTCTTTAGCTTCAGCGACCACTAGTGCCATTAAACACAACTGATATCTCGACTAACAAAGGATTAACTCTATTAATAACCTGCAGTGGTATTCAGTAAGAATAAGTGAAGTGAATTTTCGGTGAATCTTGATCACGTGACAGCGCTCCTCCAATAAAAATAGAGGAGCGCTGTCACGTGATCAAGATTCACCGAAAACTCTCTTCACTTTTTCTAACTGAATACCACTACTGATTGTTAATAATATAGGTAAACAATATCATATGCATCAAGTCAGAAAATAAAATAAAAAAATACAAATGATATTTTCTAACATTTACGCGACTCATTTGTTTAAATAAAACCACTTTTTACGAATTTAGACGCGTTTATTTGTTTTTCAGTCACCATGGTCACGGGTGACGTTGAGCTCAGTCTAACCCGTGACCATGGTGACTGAAAAGTCTCCGAAACGTCGGGCTAAAAATTAAAAACAAATACATGCGTCTAAATCCGTAAAAAGTGGTTTTATTTAAATACAAATGAAGTATATAGAAAATGATTAGTGAAATTATAAATTCAAATGGCTTTCTTATTATGTACAATGCTACTCTTAGAATAATTAAACAACAAATTTTATTTGTTCTTAGAAGTGCCTCCACGAAACTTAGCAGTCATAACTGGTCTTCTACAGTTACGTGGCATGGTTTTTAAAAAGATATTTAAACCCACGTTAATCGTACCTAATCAAATTAAGCCAATAATATTTGTTTTAATCGTAATTTATAAACTATCGAAAACACTACCAGAGCATATAATGCTAGATAGAATTACAGGTATGCGTGGTGACTAATTTACAAATGCAAACACAGTCCTGTTAGGCCTAAACATAAATACTCTTAAATTTATGAGAGTTGGAAATTATTTTTATTGTTTTTTGACATTTCACACATCGTCTTTTCTGTGCCTATGCCAAAAGTTTTATTGTCACGGTATCACAACACCGCAATAACTATGTATGTTAGAAATGGACAGGAAATATGGCAGCAGCTTGAGACCAAAGGACGTTATGTGGAATGTTCTTCTTCTCCTTCTTCTCCAACCCAGTAACGTCCCACTGTTGGGCACGGGCCTCCTCCACTTTGGGAGGGATTATAGTATACTGTACCGCGCTGACCAGGCGTGTTGGCACAGGGTTTAGTTTCGAGTTTTCCGTCTATCACAGAGGATGTTATCTGTGTGCAATATCCCTTAGCTGACTTTTACAGCACTCTTGGGAGGAGATGGGGTGGTGACACTTGCATTCTTAATCCGTCACCACACGGACTTATACGGACGAAATGTTCTTACTTATTCTTAATTGGGGTATAGTAATTAAATAGACTCCCCCATGTACGGTGACCTGTGGTAACAAACATTAGGATTTTTGGCTTTAAAAGACGAAGCAACAGAGTGGAGTACTATTATTCCACAAAGTAACACAGGACCTGTTGAGTCAGTGGTTCTGTCCAGCAAAGTTACACTTCACATAGGTAAATGATAAGTGGCTTTGCCGTCTACATAACCCTTTCTTCAATAATTCCTATGATTGAGGTGTATTAATTCTCACAAAGGTACTAGTTCCCACAGACCGGATCTGTATAATAATTGGATACACGCTAACGTTAATGACAAGGTGTGATCCTCGGCTTCGGCCGTTTTATTATATTAATTCGATATCATATTAAGGAATTAAGAAATCCGAATAGGTCTAAGGAATAGTTAAAGTGTAAAACAACAAAATAATATACCATCAATCTATCTAGTAATAGTCATCATCATCATCATAACATCACGCCTTTTTTTTCCATGGGGGTGCGCAAAGACTATAGAGCGCCATCTGCTACGATCCAAACATACTTCCTTGGCTTCATCCACACTCATACATCTGGTGATACATGCCTAACGGTTGTAAGTGCTACGCACCGACGATGACATCCGAGTATATTTTAATCTAGACATTTTTATATATATATCGGACTCACAATTACCTTGAATGTCAATGAAATCCGCTACCGTCTGTAGAGTCGAAACCCAACTGATTAGACCAGAAATCCTATGATCAGAATCAAATCAATCAAATATGTGTACTTTTTTTCTTCTTATTAGCCCATTAATGTCTCATTGTTGGATACGGGTCTCCTACAGTTCGAGATTGAGGTCTAGTAGGTCACTCTCGTCTCCGTGTTGTGACGGATTAAGAATACAAGTGTCACCACCCCATCTCTTACCAAGGGTGCTGTAAAAGTCAGCTAAAGGATATTGCACACAGATAACATCCTCTGTGAGAGACGGAAAACTCGAAAATAAACCCTGTGCCAATACGCCTGGTGAGCGCGGCACAGTAGACCATAATCCCTCCCAAAGTGGAGAAGGCCCGTGCACAACAGTGGGACGTTAATGGGCTGGAGAGAGAGAGAGGTCACTCTAACCAAGCATGTTGACGTGGGTTTAGTATTGAGTTTTCCGTCTTTCACAGGAGGTGGTATTTATTTATATTTTTAAAATAAATAAACAAATATTCATGGACATTAACACAACGTCCTCTGGTCCCAAGCTAAGCTTAATAGGCTTGTGTTATGGGTACCAGAATACGGATAGAATACATATACTACTTTTCTTTTGTAAATACATACTTATAATACATAGAAACACCCAGACGCAGTACAAACATTTGCATGACAATTAGAAAAATCACACAAATTTGATTGTCCCGAGCGGGAATCGAACCCGCGACCTCTTGATCGGCAGTCCGTTACATAAACCACTCAACCACGAGGCTCATCTATTAAACCTAAAGGATATAAGGTTGTGACTCTCGTAACCCTTGCATAGTTTATACATCATGTCACGTAGAATAATAAATTGTACTAATATTACGCAAGCATGTATGACAAAATCACATCAAAGTAATCTTCAATGTAACAAGGCGCCTGGTTAAATTCCCGTAAGGCTTCACTCGGTGGCTTTCCGCGGAGGATTTCCGCACATAAAAGGCTTCTTTACATGATTCGCTTTAACAATTAACCTAATACCATAAAATTACTGCTAATGAATCACAATTACCTTATGAAGTCTCGGTTAGCGTGCAAAATAATTTCCATATTGGAAAATTTGCAATACTTTATGGCATGCAAGTGGAATTTAATTGTTTGCTAGCAATTAGAATATGTACAAAGATAATTTATACCATAAATTGCATTTGGCACCAGTACAAGAATGTTAGGTATTATAATCAATATCTGGGCGACGAGCTTCGCTCGGGTGGTGTGGCCAAAAAGAAAAAAAGCAATAAAATGACATTTTCTAAAAATGATTCCTAGCTAGATCGATTTATCGCCCCCGAAACCCCCTATATACTAAATTTTATGAAAATCGTTGGAGCCGATTCCGAGATTCCAATTATATATATACAAGAATTGCTCGTTTAAAGTAATAAGATTATTAAATGATACCTCATAAATTTAAAGTAAAAAAACGGTCAAGTACGAGTTGGACTCGCACAGGAACGTTACCGTACAGTTCCGTTATCTTTACTTATTATGAAATAAAGTAGTTATTTTTGTATGTATGTCCCTATGTGAGCTTATATCTTCAAAATTAGGCAATGGATTTTGATGCGGTTTTTTAATAGATAGAATGGTTCAAGACAGAGGCGTATTTTAAAAATTTGCGCCCTAAGTCATTTGATTTGACGCCCTGGGCCAATTTTATTGCCCGCCCTAAAAATTTATAGAGATAGAGCTAAATTTTAAACTTGAAGGCTTTCGACGCTTCCAATTCTCAATTCTAATTTCTCAGGCTGGCCACCCTGAGCCATGGCCCCTATGGCCCTAGAATAAATACGCCTCCGGTTCAAGAGAATCGTTTTTTTTGTTAAATAAATTCCAAGTGTACGAAGTCGCCGGCAACAGCTAGTAATTATAGGTATATATTCTCCCCAAATAACGGGGTAAAGGCACCAGAAGAGAATGATGATGAGTATTTGTTAACAACAACAAATATACACAATTTTTAATCTAATTACAAACTGTAAAATTTTGAGGTCTTTAGCCATCATCTCTTTAGGGATGCGAGAGAAGTCTCAGTGATAGGCTCCCGTTTTACCTTTTGGTATGGAACTTAATAAAAATGTCTACTTTTTAATAATTACATTGCAATCGGTACTATAATTTTAGATTAATTTGTCTATTTGAAGAAGAATAAAATCGCTATCAAAAATTGAGTTACATTGATTAATAAATAGCCTCATAGATAACATAATTTCTGTGTTAATAGACTGGAGAATGAAGATATTATGATGTGTGACTTGAAACAATCAACATAGCTCGCTTTAATTTTTTAATCGACTTCCCAAGAAAGAGACTACTAATTCGTCTGTATGTTTTCATAGACGGAGCGGAAATTGACATGATTAAAAAATAGTAAACAAAACAATTGGTCGTAAATTAGTTTCAAAGACCGTATCTCATTTCCTTTTCTTACTCCACCCACAGTAGTTCATCAAACAGATAAACGAGTCCATTTACGGTCTAAGAAACATTAAATAAAATAAAACTGGCGCATCGAGTGAAAACTGACAGTATAAAGAAAGTGATTCCACTCCAAAAAACATTATAATTAATACTGTGAAATAATTTACAATCATAATGTATTTAATGGTAATACTAACTATTGCCCGCGACTTCATACGTGTAGGATTTAGAATTTACCCGTTTTTGTAACATTTTTCAATGATGCTTTGCTTTTATTGGTCGTAGCGTGATGTTATATAGCCTAAAGCCTTCCTCGATAAAAGTACTACTGTCTTACATTGAAATAATTTTTCCGGACATTGAAATAATTGGACCAGCGGTTCCTGGGATTAGCGTGCTCAAACAAACAAATTTTTCAGCTTTATAGTATGAGTATAGACAGCATAGAAGTACAGATTAGTATTGTTACCGATTTCATAATACAGTACAGACAAATCATTAGTATAGTCTCTCAATTGGTACTCTTTAAAACATCGACTTATTGAAAATGGAACAATATCGGATATCCGGCAGTACGCACAATGACAATATACTCGTAGAATGACAGAGGAATATGTATTGTATTTATGGCGCGGAATCTGTTTCGCGTGATTCTAATAAATGTACTAGTTACTAAGTGAAGAATAGTAAACTAATAAATATAGTTGAATTGGAAAATGTATAAACTCATACAAAGAATAATAAACTGATAAATAATATAATAAAATATGGTTTCATTTGGAATATGGCGTGACGCCCGCCATTCAAGACATCAAGCGATTAATGTTAGCCAAGGTGGTTAACAGTATAGATTTTACATATTGTTTCTAAGACGTATCGATATTCAGTGTTAATACTGTGAAATGTGTATTATTTGTTGATTTTATTTATTTTTGTTGTAATTTAAAATATCCAAGGACGTTTGTTAAGAACCGACACATTGGCAGCGCGTTGATGTCACTCTCAAACAATGTTGAGCCAAACTTCTCAGAATAGTTTCTAATTAACAGCTGTCAAAGTTAAATCTGTCGTCGATATAAATAAACACTAATTCGACTAATAAGTGTATATTTTCACAAACTACTATCACTGACCACTTCAGCGTTATTCTGAGCATGGAAACGCTACCTGTTATTAAAGAACCTCCTCAATTATTGAAAAAAATTGATTATAATTCTCTCGATATGACCTTTACTTTATCAGATCTTGACCGTATATTCACGATGAATGATGTCAACGTCGCTACCGATTTCCTTATTAAAACAATTAATATGAAGTTGGAAAGTTGTACAACATTTTTACCTACTCGTAGACGCCAGCATATTTTGAAACCTTGGATCACAAAGGCCATGTTGAGATGTATTAGGAATAGGGATAAATTGTATATCAAAACTAAAAAAGAACCAAGTAACCAAATTCATAAGATATCCTACACCCGTTATCGTAATTATTGTAATATGTTAATCAAAAATGCCAAAAAAGAATACGAAAAATCTGAAATCAGCAAAGCTAAAAACAATCCTAAACAACTTTGGAAGGTTATTAAAAATATTACCCATACTAACAAAACTAAAACACCTGCTCTTAACTTGATTGTTAAAAATAACCCTATTGAGTCGGCTAACTCAGTTAATCGATATTTCGTAGGGATCGGTAGTGTTCTGGGCGGTAACTTTAGCAATTCTGATCGGACGGCAGCTCCTTTTTACTCTTCCACCTTATCCTCGATGGACTCATTTGTTCTATCATCAACTGATGATCAAGAAATTCTCGCGACGATAACTAATCTTAAAAACGACTGCGCCGTCGGTTTAGACTCCATTTCTAACAGCTTTATAAAGAGATATAGCAGTGTTCTTGTTGGGCCCCTTGTGTATATCTGTAACCTATCCTTTTCAACTGGTGTCTTCCCAGATGCTCTTAAGCGTGCTCTTATTCACCCTATTCATAAAGGTGGCGACAGAGACTGTGTCAACAACTATCGGCCTATCTCCATTTTACCCGCCTTCTCTAAGATTATAGAAAGAATTGTAAATAAAAGATTGGTTCTTTATTTGGAAAAGAAAAATATTCTGTCTCCATCACAATTTGGCTTTCGCAAGCATAAATCTACGGATGATGCGATCCACGAACTAACAAATACAATTATTTCTAGTATGGATCAAAGGAAAAAAGTAATTGCGATTTTTCTGGACTTAGCCAAGGCATTTGACACGGTCTCTGTCCCACTTCTGCTTAACAAGCTAGAGCGTTTGGGTATCCGTGGCACACAGTGGGATTTTTTTAGAAGCTACCTCACTAATCGTACACAATGTGTCCAATTGGATAGGGTGCGCAGTGACGACCTCCCCATTAACATAGGCGTACCACAAGGTAGCATTCTCGGACCTACCTTGTTCCTTGTTTTTATTAATGATCTTTGCCAAATTGACCTGAGAAATGGTAAAATTGTCACTTTTGCAGATGATACTGCAATGATTTTTAATAGTGACTCTTGGGATGGAGCATACCGATGTGCACAGGATGGTTTGAATCAAGTTACTGGCTGGTTGAGGTTGAATCGCCTGACTTTAAATGTCAATAAATCTAAATATATAGCCTTCAGGCTAAAAAACACTACGGCTATTGCTAAACCTGTGACACCTATTTTAGCCCACAAAGACTTTGACCATGACATTTGTACAGCTGTATGCTCTTGCAATGAGATTGAGCCTGTTGACACAATCAAATATCTAGGAATCATCGTAGACAAAAACTTAAATTTTAATAGTCACATACAACTTTTAACCAGTAGAATCAGAAAATTAATCTTTATATTTAAAAATTTGCGTCATGTCACCGATAAACAAGTCCTAAAAATGACATACTACGCATTGTGTCAATCTATTTTAACATACGGGATTTCTTCATGGGGAGGCGCCGCGAAAACCATTCTGTTAAAACTTGAACGCGCCCAAAGGGCAGTTCTAAAAGTAGCTCTGTTTCTCCCTTTTTTTCATCCTACGACTGACTTGTATAAAAGGTTTGATGCCCTAACAGTACGTCAGCTTTTTGTTCTTCGTCTGGTCCTAAGAGCTCATAAACTGTCTCAATACAATCCTCATTACAATGCTGAAAAACGACGTAAGGATAAAATCTTTCAACTCGACACGTTGTATAGAACAGCTCTTTCGCATCGATTCTATTGTTTTCTGGGTCCTTACCTTTATAATAAAATTAACGCTCTGCTGTTCATATATCATATGAACAAAACTAAACTTAAAACTGTAATCGTACCGTGGTTAAAAAATTTAACATATAATGATACCGAAGACTTACTTGTTCCTTTGTCTTGATTATTTGGTGGGCTGATTGTGACTATATAATAAAAACACACACACACACACACACACACACACAAACACACAAGACACATACTCACACACACTAGCACGTACTCATTCAAATAATAATGGGCTTAAATAATTAGTTAATTGTAAACTACAAGTAGTTAATTGAGTAAGTTAATTTAATTTAGATTAGTCCCAGAGGTGAGAGCCTGGTGATCTGTAACACAGGTTTTACCTACCACGGACACCAGTCTCTCACAAAGGTATCTGAAAGTGTAATATTATATATTGCCTCTGTATTTGTTTATGTCTGCTGCCTTTGTGAAAGAAATCAATAAAGAATTTATTTATTTATTATTATTATTTATTTAGTTTTATTAGTATAACTAAAGTAGCAATTGTTATTTTAATCAAAGTGTTTATTCCACTTGGTAAAAAAAATAAAACTATGCGACTGAGAAAGAAAATAGGAAAGAGTCGGGACCAAAAAAAAAAAACATTATTATTAAATTTATAAAAATATAATTAAAAAAAAGTAAATTTTTAATAAAATTAATGTTTAATTTAAATCAGTGTAAAATGATAATTGGGTACCTACTAGTGGCGGAATAGCATAAAACGAATATTAACGACCTATAAACGTCACTTTATGTGTCTCGTATTAGGGCCCGACTTATTTCTAAGAATAATTTATTTTTGATATTATCACATCAGACAGGTGTTATTTCATGTACCTATGTCATAAGGGGCCTTTATACCTAATAAAGAAGTAAAGTTTGTAATGTCTGTCTGTCTGATCATAAAGTTTTTCCATCAATAGCAAGCAACAGTCTCCGAGAGTGCTATACTTTAAAACAAGTAATTAAAAATTTGAGGCGTACAAAGTCGTAGACAATAGCAAGTAGAGAAGTAAATTTATTACAATCTTAAAAGTTTTACCAAAATTTTTACCAAAGTTCAGATTTACACTTTGGTAAAAATTTTCCTTAACTCGATAACACATTGTCAAGGTAAAACATAAGCCCAGTTTGCTATACTTAAGAGGGTACTGTACTCCTAATTTTGGTATTTGCCTTAGGTATTGCTATCCCAATTTCCGAGCGCCACGCTGAAAGGGACAAATATAGCTAAAGCAGATTTAACCTAAAAATTCTTTGAAAAAAAGTCGTTTCGTAGTCCCCTTTTTCTTTGCGAAAATAAAACCGATTTTAATTTTTTTTTACGCTATATTATACATGAAGAGTATATCTGTGGCTTCTATCACTTTCTTTTTTGGTAAAACCTCACTTAATTTGTGTGATAGACGCTGCTACTTTATATATAGAAAACCGAAATAAACGGGATTTTTGGATGGTCATAATTCTTTTAGTTATTACGTTTAAAAAACAAAGAAAATCATAGAAGCATAGATACATAAGAACTAGATACTGTGAGAAAAATTTGTTCCTCTGAAGGCAATATCCACGAAGAAAACAGGGGAGTACGATGCCCATATTTTTGTATGGAGTATAATTCGGTATCGTGCCCTCTTAACCGTTTAAAATTACACACAACAAAACTATACAAATGAAGGTCAAAATTTGACACACGCATACTAACTAAGTTTATCCATTGTTACGTCTTAGTTAAGATAACCGTGAAATGTTTAGTATACCAGTAGCGTATTTATCGAATATACATTATGAGTTGTGGACAAACGGATTCTAGGCGATAATGACCTGAACAAATACACATAACCACGTGTTATGTTATTCCACTGTTCACGTCAGGGCTGCAAGACACCGCTTATTCTTACTAATATTATAAATGCGAAATTCTGACTCTTGCTGCTCGGATTTAAATGATATTTGTACAAAGATTGGCTAGAGCCCAAGGAAGGATGGGAAAAAAGGTGATTCGGAGATGCGGATATTATATGAAGCGCTTATTTCATTTGGTGAAAAGCACATCGTGATACTATAGTTATCACTATAGTTAGTATACGGCATTAGTATACGAGTATACGGCATTAGTGTTTTGATTTTTTGGACAAATTAAAACAACAACAACAAATCAAACACTAATGCCCTAATCGGGTCCGTTGCTGTCTTTTGATAGTAGTATCAGATTTAGTGTCATCGTTAACACTCCATCTAGGATCTACGAGTATCAATAAACTCAGAGCATAAAATCAATACTCGCATACTAAGTGATAACACTGTCTGTACCGACACTACGAATATTAGCATTGCTCACGTACCTTTTTCAGAGAGGGATGCCCTATAAAGCCCGCTTCTGTTGGTTTAAAGCTCTATGAACTAGTATGACTAATGGGCACTCACCATCAAGCACGACGGACTGCGGGCAGGACAGTAAATGTTTAACCTTAAATCCACGGTCAAAATCTAAGCTTTTGACTAGGTAAGTACTTAATGCATCACCTGTCAAGATAATATAACTACTTTCAAAATAAATAACAAAGTACACACTGTTATTAAGTGAAATATCGTAATACGGTAGGACACTAATAGTGGGTCATGTCACCTGCTAGATAACTAAAAGCATCCTAACATGCCACAGCATTAAGACAATAAAAATTGGTCAAGTGCGTGTCGGAGTCGCGCACGAAGGGTTCCGTACCATTACCTATGCAACATAAGGCAACGTTATTAGTATCGAGCAAATAAAATTGGTCAAGTGCGAGTGGGACTCGCGCACGAAGGGTTCCGTACCATTATCTATGCAACATAAGGCAACGTTATTAGTATCGAGCAAGAAACGGTAAAAAAAATCAGTTTTTTGTATGGGAGCCCCCCTTAAATATTTATTTTATTTTATTTTTAGTGTTTGTTGTTATAGCGGCAATAGAAATACATCATCTGTGAAAATTTCAACTCTCTAGCTATCACCGTTCTTGAGATACAGCCTGGTGACAGACGGACGGACGGACGGACGGACGGACAGCGAAGTCTCAGTAATAGGGTCCCGTTTTTACCCTTTGGGTACGGAACCCTAAAAACTATTATAAATAAGCCATAACAACGTGTAAAAGTAACTAACTTTTTTTTTATTTAAATAAAACATGTTGGCACTTGATCCCATGTCACCTGATGGTAAGCGACAATGGAATCTTTGATGGTAAAACGTACCAACTATGTGAGAAGCCTATTTACCCTTTTTGTGAACGTGTCTACATTGCAACTCTCCAGGAAACACACAGACATCGGTAAACGAACTTGCAAACCTATGGAGGCATTACGTATCTCGACTTTTTCGAATTTTGCAAGATTGAAAATATTTTTATATGTATAAGAATAGTATTTTAAACAGAAGTATAATTTGAAAACATTGTCTTTGAATAAACTACAGTACTTATACAGTTAAATTGATTTCACAAACATTTATCAATTTTTAAACTTCAAATTAATTGATGTCAATAGATCGCTGTTTATCAAACATAAACATTCTGCTACCTGTTTATTTATTCACCTCAAATTCTTTAAGGTCTAAAGGACCTTGTATGTGCAATTATATCGATCTATGTAAACTAATACAAGGGTAGTCATATTGTGTATATTTTTAAACTATATTGGCACCAGTTCTGTTGCGACAAAAACCTTAAACCTTGCTAAAACTCTTGCGATTTAATTAGAATTTTTTTTTCGCGATGCTTAATAAACATTTAAACTATGATTCCATAAAGGTCATACCAGTCTCACATAGGATTAATTAAAAAAAATCGTTATTAACTCCATAGTAGAAAGTGAATACATAAGTAAGAATTTAATCTTAGCGACATTATAAGTATAACAAATAAATCTTGCAATAAATTTTCTCTATTCAAGCCAGTTGCAATCATAACGGTATACGAACATCGTCAAGTGCATTCAAAACTTATGTTTACATCATAACAACATTATGACACCAATTCTGATGCGTCTTATGCGACTTTACGCCACTAAAATGAAATCAACTATGATGTATTTATTATTTCTCACAAATATACGCGTCTAAATCCGTAAAAAGTGGCTTTATTTGAATAAAGAAGTCACGTAAGTGTTATAGAATATTAGGTACTTATTTATATTTTAGTTTAATTTAGTCGGTTCAACAGAATTGGTACCTATATTTATGATAAAGTTATCTTAACCTGGATCGTTACATATAAACGTTACCTTTTGAGGCGTTTATGTGAGAAAGCACAGTACCTGATTAGGTTTAATGACTACGATATGACTGTTAACGCTAAGGTTATTGGCCTTTACTGTAAAAAGCTGCAAGATTAATTAAAAAATTTGTAATAATAAATAATGACTGGTAGACCACAGAGTATCAGGCTACCTCCTACGCGTATCTTTAAGTAAAATAAATAAGTCTAATAACGTAAAATTATAATTGACCGCAATATTAGTCAGCTATAAATTCAGATACGCTCATCTATAAAAATACTTATTACAGTAAGTATTCCTTGTTTTCACACTGAAGAAAGATGTCAAAAATACGAAAAGATGTAGGTAAGTACATAACTTTTGGAGTTTTCGTATCTACATTTTCTTTTTTTTTTCAAACCCGTCAAGTACGAGTTGGACTCGCGTACGAAGGGTTCTGTACCGTTATTATATCATAATTATATTTCTCATATTCTCGACCCAAATTATCGGGATAAGGGCAAGAGAATGATGATGATGAGTATTTGTTATTACTGGTAGACATAAACTAAAATTTTCAGCTCGTCTAACCCACTTCCAGCAAGATTTTGATAAACAATTTAAAAAATTTTATTCTTCTATCAGATAGATCACCACTTGGCGATATAGTGCCACTTGTTCGACTTCCCTTCTTATTATAAAACTAAGTTATGTATGTATATCCCTACGTGAACTTATGATTTCAAAACTACGCATCGCGTTTTGATATAACCTGGATATTTTTTTAAAACTCTTAATTTGAAAACCATTTCAACCAGTTTCTTATTATGATCTATTAGTTTATTTTGGGAAAATTTGCTATTAACGACTATTTTTTCAAAAAAGCTAATGATCTCTATTTGCCCTTGAAATGAAGGACTTAAAATATTAAGGCGTTCTTAGGTATATACTACTCTGTGGTGGGAGTTGAAATTGGTCTATTATATCAACTTGGCAACTTTGAAAAGATGATTGCAATCTGTCTTAAGTCTATCAGGAAAAGGCAATATACAGCTTGCGTACAACGATAACGTCACAACATTAAAAATAATATCATTAATAATATTTAAATAATATTGAAATTAGTTGCTTGAAATAGTCTATATTTTCTAAAAAAATATATAAAAATAGCAGGTCAAAAATTACGAACAATCCCAATTATGTTTAGTTTCTAAATTCCACGCGTACGAAGTTGCGGGCAGCAGATGGTGCACGTATAAACATACAAGCCGTGTGTTAATAACGACAAATCATTCTTTATTCCGCCACTTTAGTCATGGTATAAGAACATAAATACTATTTAAAAGCGTTCAATTAAAAAAAGGAAGTCTTGTATCCTATTTCTGGACTATATGACCTACATAGACGTTATTTATAACATCATACATGACTAATCTTTACATAAGGTGACACATACATAATTAGGGTTGTCAAAACATTAGAAATTATTAAAACATTTTATAAATAAATAAATATTTACAGACATTTCACACAACGTCCTCTGGTCCCAAGCTAAGCTAAATATGCTTGTGTAATGGGTAGCAGAATACGGATAGAATACATAAACTACTTTTCTTTTGTAAATACATACTTATAATACATAGAAACATCCAGACGCAGGACAAACATTTGTATGACATTTATAAACATCACACAAATGATTGTCCGAGGCGGGAATCGAACCCGTGACCTCGTGATCGGCAGTCCGCAATATAAACCACTACACCACGAAGCCCGTCAAATTATTATATAATTTATAAGTAAGATTTTTTGTATTTTACTTAATTTATTATAATGTTCTAATGATACTAATGTTCTTTCAGTCAGAAAGCTTTTCATCTTGCATACAATTTTACGTAAGCATAAGAATAAGTTTACTTCGCAAGATCTTACTTCTAGTAGACGAAAATCTGCTAATGTCCTCAGTGTGAAAAATCATAGGACTACCTTGGCTAGTAGGCACTATAGTGTAATAAGCATACATTTATATAACCTATGTCATAAAAAACTTAATATTTATAAAGTAACAAAGCACAAGTGCAAGGAATTGTTAATGAAGTGGCTATTGTCATTAAATTATGATGATACGGAGAACATCCTTAAGTCGCAGAATTAAAATAGACGCATATCTATATATACATTTTCCATACACTCACACGTACACAAAACACTCATCAGCATCACATAAACTATACAATTGATTGCTACTATTTTTTTCTTGTTTTTTGTTTTGTAGTTCTCTTTTTGCTGACCTTTATTTAAAATTTGAGAGTAAACTCCTTGACTTCCATATTACAAGTTGCATTACTTAGTTTGGAGGTCAGGAAACCAAAATTGTAATAGTAATATTAAGGTCCAATAAAGATTTTTATTTTTTTTAATTTTTTTTTTATATCTTACGAGTATTTCTTTGTGACAACCAACTAATATCGAACCATTCAACATAGGACCCATTTCTAACGCGATAAAGACAGAATTTAGATTTCATTTAAACACTTAAAATTATTTTATTAAACTGCCCACGTACTTGTAAATGACCGCAAAACCGCATACGCAGAAATTGTAATAGGCAAAATAATATTATCATTAGGTTTGTTATTAAAACATTTTCTATATCACAAATGGACCTGCGGTTTGGAACAAATTACAATAAGCTATGTAGCTAGAGGACTTGTAATAAATAGTTACAAGCAGTTTCCCACAGCTTCGTACGCGTGGCATTTAAAAACCATATCTAGAGAAATTATACAAAAAAAAATACATCCTGTTGACCTACTAGATCTCATTAACTTATAAATTTTTGCTATTGAAATGCTATGCTTTTACTTAATAAACTAAATCCTAGTGGAAAAAATTATATTCTTGGTGATAATTTTACTTTCTTTAAATTGGTGTAACCCACGACCTCGGAATACCGTTCTGTCGCTCTACTGACTGAGCTATCATGGTCTCTACAAAATTCGTTGCATATATTTGAAAATTATAAAAATACGCAACGAATTTTTACCGTTCTAAGTGATTGTAAGTGATTGAAATAAACAGACAGAATCTTGCTCAAATCAAACTTGAAATAATAGGACTTTGCACCAGATGATTTTGGAGCGGTTATAAGGCAGTTCGTATATTTGTATGACTAAATATAAACATCAAAAATAATTTTCCTGGCCCGGAATCGTACCCGCGATGAACCACGCTGACCGTTGCACTGCAGGGATCGTATTATATTGACAGTAAATACAAAGTAAGTAGGTACACCTATTATACAACCTCTCCTCCTCCTCTCCAGCCCATTTACGTCCCACTATTGGGCACGGGCCTCCTCCACTTTGGAGGGATTATGGTCTACTGTGCCGCGCTGACCA
The DNA here is from genome assembly GCA_916999025.1 of Orgyia antiqua. NCBI lineage: Eukaryota > Metazoa > Arthropoda > Insecta > Lepidoptera > Erebidae > Orgyia > Orgyia antiqua. The sequence continues at coordinate 20,968,173 of OU779864.1, forward strand.
GGCGTGTTGGCACAGGGATTATTTTCGAGTTTTCCGTCTCTCACAGAGGATTTTATCTGTGTGCGATATCCCTTAGCTGACTTCTACAGCACCCTTGGGAGGAGATGGGGTGGTAACACTTGTATTCTTAATCCGTCACCACACGGAATACACGAATTACACAACGTATTAGGGTTATTAAAGTGAATCATGAATGACGTGATTATGTAGTCAAACTACGATTACGTTAATTGATATTATTACGCTAATAAAACTATTATTATAAAAATCGCGTATGAATCTTTTTGTTCATTAAATTATTCAGTGAATATCACCGGTTAATGCATTTGCAAAAATATTCAAACACAGCTTTGTAGGGCATTAGCGTAGTTAACGACTTCCAAATTTAAAGTACACACTAACGCCATCTAGGTAGGTCCGTTAGCGTTTTTTGATTATCCACGGGAACACCGCATTTTTCCGTGGTTAATAATATCTTGTGTTAATCTGTGTAAGCTAGTTTAGCACTAATTAACACAAGTTTAATTGAATCCGTTGACCCACATACCTATAAGGCATAAAAGAATATTTACGTCTAGTCTATCAAATATTCCCATGGACAAAGCATAGAATCAACAGAGGTCATTTGCCAACTATCCTCGCTCCAATAACGTAAAAACACTACTTTTGAAATAACTAGAACATTTAACTGTTGTACATTTACAATCTATGTTATATTCATGGTATAATTGATAGCTGCTGGTAAATAAACAGTGTTGCTAACTACAAGGTAGACGTCACATTGACAGTATTGGCTGTATACTTTGTGATCTGTGCCATACAAATTGTATAGAATTAAAAGTGAATTAGTGAATGAATGATATTGGAAACTGTGTCACTGATAATAAAGGGTTAATTAATTTAATTATTGTATTATGGGTATTTTTTTAACGGGCTTAGCCATAGCTTTCCCAGTGTAACCTTCATAATTATGCATATTTATTTATTTATTCTTTATTATTCTTTGGTACACCATGAAATATAATTTGTACAGAGAAATCTTAAAAATATGTGTAGTACAATGGGCAGCCTTATCGCTAAAAGCAATTTCTGCTAGGCCACGTATAATCAAATACGCAAACATAAAATATTAATAAAATAGACACGATGCTGAAGAAAGAGTACGCCTACTACTTTTATTTTAGCAATGTGTAAATCAGTGTTAACTTTTGTTAAGAAGTCTACCAAATAATGTTTTGTTGGTAACTAAAAAAATAGAAATTTATAACAAACCAAAATGTAAAAACCTTACAACGTGGTTCCAAATAAAGCTACTCTTCTATGCATGTGTATGAAACAAATTAATACAAAAAAGAAAATCAAAAATCCTTTCGATTACTGTTTTTGTCATATGAGTAAAGATTCCTTATTACTATATCACGGACGCGACAGCACGGACGGTGTCTTATACTCATATACATATATAGACACACACACACAAAATACATACATAGTGTCCAGTTCTTTTCCAATGAAGGTGAGCAAAAACTGTATAGACCGCCATCTGTTGCGGTCTACAGAGACTTCCAGTGCTCAAATTATGCTCATACCGAACGTATCATAAAATACATGCACGACAGTTCTGTTGAAATTCCCTGACCAACGATATCATTAAAAAAACATTCCATCTCCGCTATAAATTAAATAAATGAAGGTAATTACCTTAGTAAACAAGTGAGTTGCACATCATTCTGGTGTCTGTTTAACGCTGCAAGTCCTTCCACTCGTACTGTGTTCACTTTCTCTCTCAGCGAGCCACCACACCCACAGCCACCGCAACGTTCTCGCAATATCGACATTATATTGGGCTGACGTAGGAATGCTACAACCTGTTAAATAAAAATATTATTATTGTAAGCATGTACTTATATTTACTTTATTGATTACACCTACTTCGATTTTTCAGACGAAAATCGTCAAAATTGACGATTTTCTTCTAATTTTTTTCCCAAATGTGCTACAAGACTAACTTAATTAAATAAAAAATTAAGATTACACAAACATTTATTTCTTAAAAATAACGCCATCTAGTGGCACCAAAAGCAACTTTCATGGATTTTGTAAATTACGACCATATGTAACAAAAATAAACAGGTGCAAAAATTTTATTTTTTGTCGCGTAAATCCAAAAATTTTATCTTTTATCACGAAAATCAGCGTGTGGAATTTCAGTCTTTTCTTGTTGAATTTAATACATCGCAGCGTAAACCAAATCACGCATTAGCACATAAAGTAGATGTTCGATACCAATGAAAGAGGCAACGATAATGGGACGACAAAATCACGACGGTATTGTATTATGTTGGCTAATAACGTTTTAATGTTAATTATGTAGTTACCTTATCATTGTACGCAACAGGTATTTCTTGATGTGTACTGTGTGGTTGTGTATCCATTGTTGTGATTGGTGGCCGAGGAGGTGGAGTCGGTGCCTGTGAATAGAGATAAAAAAAAAAGATGTCACTACATCAAAAAATAAAATAATGGCAAATACATTAACAAAATAATATACAGGGTGACTTTGCAAGGTGTTGCCAATTTTTTTAAATAAGCTCTATAGAACAATACTAAAATACGTGTTTGTAGTAACTATTTGTAACCGTAGTATTTTTCAAAAAAAAAACTATTTAAAATGTCCTTAAAAGTAACTCAACAAAGAGACACCACGTGAGCCGTCATTCATTAGAGACCAGAGCCAAAAACGACATTATGCAGACGACATAATGACAAGCGCGCCAACAAGTTCTTATGCAGTGCACATACGGTGCAATTTCATCAACACGCCACCGGTCAATGACCCTTCAACAAACACTGGTTCTACAATCACATTTACGATAATTGTTATTGTTCGCAAGTAACCACTCACAAAAAAGTATTCGGGCGGGTCCATCACCGTCGTGTAAGTCCTGCATGCGTTGGTAATGGTATGGGTGATAATTGTTTGAGTTTAAAAGTTTCCAAACGTAGTATGCCACGTTAAAACGTCGCGCTGCCTCGCGTGTGCTAGCACACGGATTTCGCTCAAAAAATTCAATTACTGTATCGTCAAGTGTTGGTGAAATTTGATTATGACCACGGCCACCAATTGCGTGTGAAGGAGTGGTGAATTGTCCGAAATCCAGTAAATTTTGATTCGCATCTAAAATTATGGCCCTGGAAGAGGTGATTCCTCGACGTTGTAAACGGGGTAAACTATCACTACGGTAAAGTCTTTGCGCACCACGTAAACTTTCTCAACTAAGTATGTAGCAACGCACCATCTCATATCGTTCGGCATGTGAATAATTATGCGCCATGATTGGTGTCACAAGTCACAACAACACTCAACTGCACACGCAATACAACAGCGGCGCACGATAAACGCGGGATGCGCTTACGCAATTAGGTCATGGTCACTACTGATTCCGAAAGAGCCGCCCGGCAGGCGCGTCCGTTTCTCCCCCTTCTCCTACCCCTCGCTAGCGCTGGCGCCTGAACCTTATGTTGTTAAGCATAAGGCTTATTTTCGCGCACCATAATCACTACTATACTTGCAGTTTAACTTTTGCGAAACTATCGTGATATGCGTGCGTATTTTTCTATGAATGAAGTAAATTATCCACGCGTACTATTTTTAAACAGCGGATAGGAATAATTCAAATGAAAAAAATTTTTTTTTGTTCTTTACGTAAATCGATTAAGTTACTGATTCAGAGTCGCTCCTAAAAATTTGGCAACACCTTGCAAAGTCACCCTGTATACATATATCAACAAAAATCGTAAATGTTCATCTAAAAATTTACGTAGTTATGAACAAAACATATACCAACACTGCCCACCAGGCACTAAAGTGCAGTAATAGCCCTTGGATGATTTTTCGTTTTATTAGTGATTCTAAAAGCGGGTTTCATAAGGTTTCTGCTGAATTAACAAATTTTTTTCTCGGACAACTAGGTAGATTTTATTTAACAGTTTTACTCTTACTGCAAACCCAATAATGTTAACAATTTAGCGTGGTTTCCCAATTAAAATGCAGTATATATTATAGTGCAGACGAAAATACAAGGTTTCCTATCTAAAATGCAGTAAGCAATCAAACTTTACGGCCCTTTAGATAGTTTTATATTTTTGTAAAAAAACAAAAAAAACTAATTAGTAAAATTTACCCCCATACAAACTGTTTTTACTACAATTAGAAAAAATATATTAATTGTCACGAACTCCCAACTAAAATGCAGTAAAATCAAAGCTAGCCGCATTTTAGTTGTGAATACTTAACACTCCTTAATTATTATAAACTGACTAAAATGCAGTAAAATACCAGCTATTTTTCTTACTGCACTAGTAAAACGAACACTTTTTTTCTATAAAACCAACTAACATGCAGTATTTTTTTCACCTTACTGCGTGTTAGTTGGGTTTCTTGACACAACAACTAATCCAAACGCAGTAATGCTACTTTATACTGCGTTTTAATCAGTTTAAATGTCTTTTTTTATAAAAAAGGCGGTGCAGTAATTCGCGCCAAAATATTAAAAGGCCATTAATAAATTAATTTATAAGGATATATTTTTTTTTATTGTTAAGACGTGTGAACCTACGCCTATAGAACATTTCTGGATTCATTTTTTTTTGTTAAAACTTCTCGTTATTTTTTATATCAAATTCTTAACTTTAAATGGCGTTTTCTCGCAATCGTTATTTTGCGGTTACTGCACTTTAGTGTCTGGTGGGCAGAACAAGCCATAACAAAAATAAAAACAACAATAGGACAACAATCAACAAATCCACAAACCAAACGACCAAAAAGTAAAAAGAAAAACAATTCAGTCACCAAAACAATGCATAAAGAAGCAAAACAATCCAAACAAACAACAACAAAAAAAAGCAATAAGATCAAAAAATGTGGAAACAAAATATAGATGGCGCTATTTTCATAAATGTTTATAAAGCCAATAAAGGCAAACTTATATTCACTCAACATTGGTATTTCTATTAGGATAATAGTATGGTTTTTATAAATGATCTAAAACAAAATGCATCAAAAATAAATAATAAAACGACGAAATCGGAAAAAAACTAGTCGACAAACTGACCGTATGTTGTTCAATAATAGGTCTGCGTCGTGAAGGCAGTAATGGAGAGAAAGGTCCTTGCGCTGGAGCGCGCGGTACTCGAGGATCGATGAATGTTGTACGCCGCATCACATGGTCCACGAAGAAACGCTATATAGTCACATGAGTATTAAGCAATACATTGATATTCCCATACTAAAGTATACGAAGTAGCTATATTTTAAAAACGGGACGGCGGACATCTCTCGATTTTGTCACCAACCGGTCCGGGTTCTTCAGATATGTCACCCCTTTCTTATGCTTGTTAACACTGAGTATTTACACAGACAGATTCAAAAATATACTCCTATACAATTTATATAACTTTATACATTAATTTCTAGCAAACTATATTCTTCAAGGTAAACTTGTCGAAAGTCCATACATTTCCTATGTAACAAACACTGTAATAACACAGACAGAACCCGACAACACTAACCTAGTGTATGATTTGTTTCAATGCTAAGAAATGTCAGTGGTTATAGATTTAGGAGAAAAGCATAATATCTAAATAATCAAAGTTTGATTTACCTTGCCATTACGATCCAGTTTTGTATCCCATCCTAATGGTAAATCTTTTTCAGTCTCACTAAACATATTTACAAGGGCAACTAGGTCTCTATTATGTTGATAGCGCTCGAAAGATGACGTATCTCGACGAATTTTGGATATCATATGTTTTAGTGTAGAATTACCATTGTATAGAACGGATGCTTCCTGTAAAAAAAAATACGGATCATATAAAACGCGTCTGCACAGTAAAAATTCGAAAATTCGTTCGCCAATTTATTCATAATGATATGTTATATACACACGATTTGGACATTCATTTAAAAATTTTTTGGCGGACGGAATTTATTCAGACGTAAAACTTTTAAGATGATGGATACATAATTTTTAATAGGAAACTATGCCAATTGCGTTGCAAAGCTAATGGCGTTAGACACTCCAAAGTAGCGCACTTTTTTATAGTTAACGTTGCCAAATGACAACCATGTCAAGTGAGAATGCAATTCATATGTGAGGAAGGTTAGTACAATAAGGCATCATCAGCTATAGCATACGAAATACTTGGTAAGTTAGTTTTAGAATAATGTAGTAACAGTCTGTCATCTATATTGTGTATTCCGACTTATTGATATTGGAAAATTACCCTAGATGTCAGCACGTGACTGTAAACTTCACTTAATATGACCATTTGTATGGTCCGCACTCGGCTATAATCAAATCTTACTTTCTTACCTGGTTCATATGTAGTATAGAGTAGAAGTCAGGTCTGGCGAGGAAGTCCGCGGCTGGGTGTGGTGCATGAGGCGCAGAAACTGCTCTGGAGGTTGATGCGGGGGGTGCCGGTGGTGGGGGTGATGAACACGCCCCAGCATCATCTTCTGATAGTTGGGTACGAGTCATAGTGCGACGGATTGACTGGTATCTATGAAATGTAAGTAGGCAAGAACTTTAGTTTAACGACTGTAATCAAAAAGAACCATTGTCTTCTACAAGATGCTACAAAAGCCAGTTTATAGATATAATAACCAAATACGTAACACATTTTGTAAGAAAAGGAGACCTCGGAAGTAAGCCCTATGCCAACACGCTTGGTCAGCGTGGTATTGTAGACTAAATACACTTCCCAAATGGAGGACGCCCGTGCCCGACATTGGAACAAGCTTATGGAGCGGGGCATTAATTATAAAAACATACGAAACAGCGTTAATATTGCGTTATACAGAAAGTGGACTGTACCTTCGATCTAACTGCCGTCTTTGTACTTCAGGTGATGGTGATCTTGGAGTAGTTCCATTTAATCCAGGTCGTTGCCACGTCGTCGTTCTGTTTATATGATCTATGTAGAACACTCGGCCGTGACTATCCATACGCGCTTCCCAACCTACAATTTTAACATCAAGAAATTTATTTAGGGTCATAATAAATTAAAATTCTAAAATGACTATCAACTAATTAGACTTTGTATTATGTAACCCCTACTACATGGCGTTAGCGTTAAATACAGCCGCATAATTTACGTCTCACTTTTCTGTAAATAGGCACCTAATACATTTGTGAGAGAAATATAAAAAAGACAAGAAAATTTAACTTATAACAAACTTTCCCCTGTATTATTATAGACTTGAATATTAAATTAAAATTAAATTGTTCCATTAAAGTGAAACTTACCAGCAGGTAAAGGCTCTTCACATTCGATAATCCCTCCAATCATGTTAGCAGGGAAATCACCGGTCAAAGCCATTTGTCTTGACGCCCTTTCTGGTATCGAAGGTAGCCTAATACCAGCCATATGCCTTAATGGCGTAGGAGAGGCCACGGCATTATCATTGTCATCATTATCCTCAAGTCTAGGCCTTCGTAACTCTACATCTTCAGGAGGACCCGCGTGAACTATCGTAAAGTGATTGCTATTTACAAACTCCATATTAGGAGACCTAATCTCTGAAGTCCTTAATTCATTAGTGAACTCTACCATTTCAAAGTTTTCTTGTAGCCTAGAATCACAGTTTTGTACGGGGGGAGGATGTAAGTCTGGTGGTGGTAATGGCCTTGGCCTTCGAGCGTGATGTGTTGGAGTAGGTGGACATTGTGGTACTGCTGCACCCGCCAATGCAGCTACTCTGGTTAGAACTCGCGGATGATGTCTCATTGGACTATCTAAGCTATTAGTATTCGTTTTACTAGGCGAATGCTTGGGAGTACCTTCGCAGCCAAGATTTTTCAGTAAATGTCGAGGTAGGCTAGAGTGTTTAGGTGTGGAGGAATCACAAGAATATTTTCTGTTCATTAACAATGTTCCAACACTGGGTAACATTTTGTTTGTTTCGTCGACTGGTGACGTCGAATGCGAAGAGTTACAGGAACTTGGAGCATTAGAACTGTTATCTGTTTCTCTTGTGGGAGCATCTATATGTGAAGAGTTTAAGAACGCAGTCATCATAGTCGGCGTATTTGCTCGCCCTGAATTCTGTCTAGTCAAAGGTTTGTGACCTTTCAATATTGTGATTTCTTTCTCTTCTATTTGATTCCGATTATCGTCTTCAAATTCCGAATGATTACTTATGTCATTTATAAAAGTATGTTGAGCTTTCTCTTCAGACTTAGCGTGGATTGTTGATCGGTTAACGCCGTCAACCACATCTATCTGAGGACTAGGCTTATCTTTCCTTGCAAATGTCGTTGTGATATAATTATCGGGACCTATTTCCTTAATAAATAATATCTTATTTCTACTAGCGCTAGGTGAACTATCAGGTACGTCTTTAGATTTTTTTTCCTCGTTTAGTCTAGATAGTTTTGAAGTCGTAGATTCACATAAGCTGCCGTCAGTTTCAGGTGTTGCTAAGGGTGCTACATTTTGGCCACCTCGCCAAAAACCCGCAGTAGAAGATGTTGCTATTTGATTTCCAGAATAAAATTCTCCAGGTTTGAAATCGTTGATTTCAGCTTGAAGAACAGCTGAGTTTGTTATGTTATTATCTGTAAAGAACTGCTCATCTGTATCTATCAATTCAAAGGTGAACGCATCTTCGGGCTTTGTTAGTTTTTTTGGCTTTCTATGTCTGGGTACCTGAGGCGGAGATAAGGCGTGCATTCTCTCGAGCGGTTTATGTGATTGTCTGGGCGGTAGGGGTGGTACCGGCGACTTTTCTGCTTCAATAGGCACATTAGCACTTTCTACATCATATACGAATTTCATTATCTTGCAAGGGTTCTTTGGTGACCATATCTTATAATATTCAGTACCTGGGGAAGTAGGTGAGTCAAAACCACTGTTAGTAGCCTTTTGTTTCTTTTTGACGCCGTTTAGTGATTGGCTTCGACCTGTGTCTACAGGTGGCGGACATTTCTTTTTGACTCCAGACGACGTAGGTTTAAAGTCAAAAGCACTTTGAGATTCGCTATTTACACTTCGAGATTCATGACTTAAATTACAAACTAGAGATTTACTAGGATCACATTTTGATTGTTCGAGATTGTTACCGTTATTTTCTAAAGCACTAATTGAGCATTTGTTGACATTCTCGCTGAGATGTTTGATGTCATGACTGGTGCCGGGGACGAACTCTATTCTGGGTGGGTTCTCCGAGTTCATCTCAAAACTCTCATTGTTATAAGAGAAGGGCGACACGTGGTCACCACTTCTCTTCCTAGAGATGCCTTCTTTGAGCCGTAGTGGGAGCTTCTTGAGGTCAACTTTAAATCGGGTAGGTAACGCTGGTGACTCAGCCGCACACTCCTCTTCCTCGCCATTGTAATAGCGAAAGCAGAGTAGTTGTTCACAGTCTGAAATTTACAAACAACATATTTTTTATGATTTCTCTAAACCGTTCTTTGCTAATTTTTTAAGTGTGCGGCACTTGATCATCAGATCAATTAAATAGATTTCTATTATAAGGGGTTATAAGTAAGATGATTGCAATATACAACAAACGGTTTTATACGACAAATCGTACTAGTACATAAAACCAGTGACAGTGTCATTAAATGCATGTGATGACAATTGTTTATAAGAGTGTGTGTAATTATAAACATTATAATTACCTTCATAAGGTTGATTAGGCTCGTCAAGAAGCCACATTATGTCGCCGCTGGAACATCCGTTGGCCGGCACGCGCCCGACGACGCCGACGTTCCCCGTCGACTCTATAAAAAAACAGACACATTTTATTAGTAATTGTATTAATAATAAGGACCCCCCGTGACTGCTTGGACAATCGGTTATGGCAATACAAGTTAAATAGAGGAATTATAATCCATTTCTAAAGCCATATATGGCTGGCCCCACCTGTGCGACTGTCACATCGTCAAACAAACCGTGTTTTTATTATTTCTTTTATGTATCATCACGCCTATATAATATATGACTGACGAGATATAGAAGTGTATTTATGTTTAATTCTTATCAGTCGATAGGCACCCATATCTTCGATAGTAGTGTACCAGTTCTACAACATTATGCCAATTAGGACGGTTAGAGTTAAGCTCGTAGGTATATCATTTATGCACGTGTCACCTATTTACAGGTCCTATTAGAAGGAAACTTAAATTCATTAAAAGATTTCTGGATTAAGAATAAATTATGTTTTAATAATTTAAGATAGAAAGAATATTAGCCTAATAAAAAACTCAACATCGCAACGAAACTGTGTACAGAAAATAAAAACCGTTATACACAAGTCTCAAATAAAATCATATTGTGAAACAGCTTAAAATATCCAAAATATATTTTATGAGACAATTCAGAAGAAGCAATTACGAATATGATACCCTTTAACATAATCATACTAAAGATTCAAACAACATATTAAAGACCGATAATTTGCAATGAGGAAAAAATAAAGCCCTAAACCTTGTTGCCTTAGCAAAAACAAAAAGGAAAAAATAGATGAGCTAAAATCTCCGGACCGGAGACTTACAGTACCTACTGGCAGTGCCATGAAATATAAGACATGGGCAAGTGGAAACGAGTCAACTTTTAAGATAAATAAACAAATACTGCAACAGAGCAAGACGCATGCAGACCCTTCGTTTTTTTACGTAACAAAAATGAAGCGGGCGCGAGCGTAGGCTGACTCCATTCTATAGACTTCGGTTTAGACACATCACAAATTATGTGTCCGACGTAATCACCGGATGCGGGAGGTGCCCGCACATTTTATGCGAAATAATCGAAGCCACCGAATTGCCAGTTAATTGGGGAAACATGATCATAAATTTCACGAGGGTAAATTGATTTTGCAAGTGAAGCAGTCCTCGACCGGCCATTAGCATATTTTGATTGGGTTTAATATAAGCGGACAGCTCATCTTCCTGTCGCTGATTTAGTGTTCGTCGTAATCATAAATATTGGATCTTAGTGAATATGTTAGTGTCAAAAAGTATCAGTACTTTCGATGAATATAGATGTTCTGCATAAGGAAATCTGAGTATAAATTTCCTGCAGAGTAAAAAAGGGCAGCGTAAACATTGCAACGAAGTAAAAGATAAAACGGAGTGTTATCGCAAAGCCGAGTTCCTATGGAAGTAATTACGGGCGTCTAAAAGCAGCGCAAGATATATCGCTGTCATTACTTTTTTGTTGAAGCTCATTTGTTAGTTGGCATTTTTGGGCAGACATTTACAGATAAGCGCATACACGCGTTATATTTGTTGAATGACAGCAATTTCCTAAGAGAATAATAATGATCGGGCGTCTCGTTTGATGCAGTTCACACATTACGGGCGTGTAGTACATATGTGACAGGAGCCAGAGCCTGTCTGGCAGTTGGTCGGACGTGCAGTGACGTGTTGCGGTGACACAGAGGGCGTCTATTTCCGGGCGGTGACGCAACATCCGCGGGGTTCCGTCCGCAGGATACAGCAGAAGATACAAGTGTCGCGGAACTTGTGGAGATCAACTGCTACACTTCCGCGAGATTTACGATAATATCAGTATACCTACTGGTATTTTATCGCGTGTGACACATTTCAATATTTTCTACGAAATAAGTAGGTACCTATATTGTACTACTGTCCATCATTTTAATGTGACATATAATATAATTTAGTTCGCTATGAACTTGGAAACTTATATACCTACTTCGAAGACACGAATATTCCGAAATTATATAGAACGTTTTCTTATGGAAAAATCACATTTATTCTTTGCCACTGGTATGGACTGCATATCTCCTGGTTGTAAAGTTAATGTCTAAACGAAACCCTTATAGTCTCACTACGGTGTCCGTCTGTCCGTCTGTCAAACATTTTTTACTCAGCAATGGCTTAAGCTATCAACTTGAAACTTATACCAAATGTAGATCTATGCGGTCCTTACTGCAAAAAATAAAATCAACCTGATTTGTCTAAGCAATAAGAAAATATTTCAAATAATGAGTAGCGCCCCAGCGCTATTTTGAGTAATTTTCGCCACATTTGGGAATCAAAATTCAGCACCTATTTACCGTTACTTGAAATTTGGCTCAGAGTTAGACTAGATACTGGTGATAATGAGAAAAACCGAAAACTTTAAATTTGTTATCACATTACGCGAAAACATTATTTTTCCAAAGGTCATATTTTTCCAGGATCAGAACATGAAGTTTGTAAAAGCGCCATCTAGCACGTAACAATCACAACATAGCATTAAATTAACTGTTTTATAAAAATAAAAGATAAAGGAGTACTAAAATTTATAAAACCAATTTAAATTTGTTTTAGGTTTTAATTATAACATTTAAACACGTCGTATGTCCATTTTCCACTTTCGTTAACTAAAATTTTACTATACATAGGATTTTGGAACCAAAGTGCTGTTAAATTGTTAATGAATTCATTGTAATTATTGAGATAGAAAATGCATTTACATAATAAGGCATTTCATGTTCAAAGAATCAAATTTTTTCGTCCGTAATGTGACGTCACTTCAAGCAAAGTCAAAATCAAATCTGATATTAGATTAAGATAATAATAATAATAAAATAATAATAAAAATCTTTATTTTCTCACCACAACCGAAAATTACATAAATAATTGGTCAAGTGCGAGTCGGACTCGCGCACGAAGGGTTCCGTACCATTATCTATGCAACATAAGGCAACGTTATTAGTATCGAGCAAGAAACGGTAAAAAAATCATGTTTGTTGTATGGGAGCCCCCCTTAAATATTTATTTTATTTTATTTTTAGTATTTGTTCTTATAGCGGCAATAGAAATACATCATCTGTGAAAATTTCAACTGTCTAGCTATCACCGTTCTTGAGATACTGGGTACGGAACCCTAAAAATCATGTTTGTTGTATGGGAGCCCCCCTTAAATATTTATTTTATTTTATTTTTAGTATTTGTTGTTATAGCGGCAATAGAAATACATCATCTGTGAAAATTTCAACTCTCTAGCTATCACCGTTCTTGAGATACAGCCTGGTGACAGACGGACGGACGGACGGACGGACGGACGGACGGACGGACGGACAGCGAAGTCTCAGTAATAGGGTCCCGTTTTTACCCTTTGGGTACGGAACCCTAAAAACATATAGTAAAAAAACAAAACAACTTTGTACTACTTAAATTTCGGTCGTGGATCGCTGGTGTCTGAAATAGGTAACGTGTTACCTGTGATACAGAACACCAGGTCTCCACTCGAACCGGTTACAAGAACAAATAACTAAGTAGATGATATATTATATATTTAAAAGATCCGCAAATTTAATTTGGTGTGAATGTAAAAATCAAGTTTCATCTAGTCATTTTATATATTAGTAAGTAACTCATTGTTTTAACATATAAATTTTTTTATCGATTTACCGTAGTTGGTATGGATAAGTATCATATTTTTGTAGAACTATCATATTTCTCGGGAGAACTGTATTTCGTATACAGATGGCGCTAATTGATTTAAATTCTCGCTAATAAAATGTTCTATGTGTAATTAGTAGGTGATTCTAGTACTGTGTTTGAAATTTTCTGGCACATAATACGTAATATAATATTAAGAATATACAAAAAAGGATTTTATTTTGTGAAATTATTATTGTGAATAGATTGGATTGTGACGTGTGTGTAAGTTTGTTATTGTTTGTTACCACAGATTGGCACAGATTACTATATATTTTGGGTGTTTCTATATATTATAAGTATGTATTTACAAAAAAAAAATGTAGTATATGTATTATATCCGTATTCTGGTACCCATAACACAAGCATATAAGCTTAGCTTGGGACCAGAGGACGTTGTGTGAAATGTCCATGAATATTTATTTATTATTATTATTATTTATATTAGAATTAGTCAGATTGTTACTTTTTCCATGAAGTTTTATGGATTAGGCTGGCAGTGACTGTAAATTAACTTTAGTTTATAATTTATTTTGATGCAATTACCTACTCTACTATGTAGATTAAAAAGCGTACTTTTTAATTTACATAGTAGATACGAAACCCTCAGTGTGCGAGTCCAACTCGTACTTGACCGGTTTTTTTCAATCAAGGGCTTAGGTATCTTCCCGTATCAATGATACAAGGCCCACCAAAGGCTTTGGAAGTTTCTGCCTACATAAATTCTATTTCTTCAGCCATCTCAACACATTTTGAGAAAGGCCAGATACGCCGCTGTTCTCAATTCAGTTAACAGTGACCTCTTTTTCACAACCAAATCGATCGCTGGTCGAAATCGATGCATGTAATTTACATACGCAATTTAAATCCCACACAATAGGTCCAAGGTCCAGGTATTATATGGATCACTAGTCATATTGCCAGAAATGGATAACAACGGATGGTGAGAACATTGAATGAACAATCTGATTATCAAGAACAAATATTTTTAGACTACTAGGTAACGAGGACTCATTTTCCAAAAATCGCAGGTGACGCAAGAGCTATAAGAATTTTTACATAGAAATTATATATTTCCGCTTAACTTCTATTATATTAATAATATTCATATCATAAGTAAAAAAATATAAATAAAACATGAAAGAGGAAACATCTGTTATTAACATCACTTCCCGTGCTTTTGAAAAAAAATCGCCTACTGAATTCTGACATCAGTTGCGGTACATGTTCATATATTTGTTATAAAACGTTTACAGCGAATGCAGACATACTGATATTATAAATATTTGCTATATTGGAAGTGCAGCGCGAGAATAGGAAACAATAAACAGTGCTTCCGATACACGATGAAGTACACCACAAATGCGTAGACGCTGTATTTCATAACAATGCTCTGGCGTAAAGCGTAAGATGCCAATGTTGAAATAAAAAAAAATTGTGCTTGCATCCTTACATTAGGATGCTAAACTAAATAATTTTTGCAAACTAAATATAGATACTACAGTCCTACCCCAATCTTAAAATAAATATGTATTGATTATACATATGTATTGAATTATTGGAATAAACAAAAAATAGGGAAAATAAATATACCGCATTTAAATAAGATCAAATATTTGCTAAAGATACCTCAGAGTCGTAGTAAACAAAATTTTTGTGACATGAATCACAGATCTCAAGAGATTACCGCGTCGTAGGTATAATTTGCAGTAAGAAGTGCATTGCAAGGTCAACTTGTCATCTAAACGTCCTTTTGGCGGAAGCCGGCAGTTAAGTTAAACGGTCATTCCTCGACCCCATTGAAGACATCTGTCACTACGCCTACACTCCCCAATGTTTTAAGTGAGTTTTTTACGTGCTATAATACATCTTAAGTGGTGCCGTCGTTTTCACACGATGTCTGCGTACAGACACCGTATCCTCGATTTGGGTAAACAGTAATGTTGATATACTGACAGTTACTCGCAGTCTGTTGCGGGATCAGTATTTTTTGTTGAAAGGGTTAAAAAAAATAAAAAAAAAATTTAATTGTGCCCTACAGATATGTTTATTGCATTTTATCAATTTGCTAAATAAATGTAACGGTGAGATTAGATGACTTTTCTTTTTTCTACAAATTCAACTCATTGATTAATGTGATCAGACTTATAAGAGAGTCATAGCTCTTCACCAAGGAAAACGAAGGCTTTTTACAAGTGGTATAAGGCGTACACTGTGCAAAATGCCTGATAAACATCAATAAATCAAACAATATTAGAGGACGTTTCCTTCTGTCATGATCTTAATTAAAATAGATATAACGACAAGCTTAAGAATGTTATACCTTGGCAATTATAGTAATGTAACATATTTTTTATTGGAGTTCAAAATAGAACTGACACTTAACCGTATCCGTCCTAAAATAAACGAAATTACATCTTGAAGTCAGGAAACGAGAGTTTAAAGGGGTCGACTCGATGACAGAGAACCATTAGGCAAGTGACGATTTGACAGTTTCACGAGCTTGTTTAGAAATGTTGACGGGGAACAATGCTTCGTTTCTACTTCTCACGAATACCTTTCAACGTATTAACACTAACAGCTTCCCAACCCTCAGATAGTAAAAAAACTATACTTTTAATGGCTCATTTCGTTAAGAACAGTGTTTATGCTCTAGTGTTCCATGATGACATGAAAGGAAAACAAACCAGAGCTCATTATAACCAAAACTTTGTCAATAATATAAAAAATAATAATTATAATTTCATTTTTCAATGCTACTTCTACATATAGCTCAATAGCAGTCTAATCGATTATGTGATTGGGAAATCTTTACATTCCATTCCATCTTAAAGTATACGATGTAGCTGTACTGGCCAAAAGTAATAACCATCGTCTGTACATCAATTAACATGTTTATCTTAATTGCTCATGAAAAAGGCAGCCTCAAATGAATGACCTTCAATGATTTTCCACCGTTCGTATGTAAATCCGAAGTGACTCATTTTTCTAATCGCAATAGTGGAAGGCGCGTACGCAAGCCTACGGAACACGCTCCGATTCTATTGAAAACGCGTGTGATTCATTATAATTGAATATTCATTAACACGTGAATGAGGGCTTGTAGTAAAATAACGATGTGACAAGACAATACGATTGATTCAATCGTAATTTTATTATACAGAAGTCATCAAAACTATAACGCAACTATTCGGTAGATAAGACTGTTATTAGACATCCTTTGCGATTGGTCGTTACGTTCCGGGAACGAGTTGTTTTCTTTGAATAAATGACTGACGTAAGTATTTCGAATTTTTAGTTTTGTGTATTAAAACTAGACTATCATAGTAAGGGAATATGTAATACTGTCACTATCTCTTCAGCTTGAATCTTAATGATGTGTTGGTATTTGGTTGAATAATATGAATTAATTTTACTTTGTAATCCTATTAGAAGGTAGAAATATATCTAATTAGACCCACAGTTGTGTATTTTTTCATATAATAACAAAAAAACTGATTAAAATATAATATATCAGTGACAACCTTGTTATAATCCTTGTACGTATTACCTTCATACCAAATATGGAGTGATATTATCTGAACGTTTGATATGGTTGTCACCTCATAAGGACGAGCCATACGGGGCACTCAATATGGACTGTATAAAAACGCAAGAGTTATCTATGACTTACCCTTCTTATTGTCTTTGCTGTTTCTGACCTTTTATTTTATGTATTTAATACTAAACTTAAGATGTTATGTTTTCTAATTTCTAAACGATTTTATTGGATTAGTGAGCATATGCACCAAGTACTTAATCAGTGAAATTTTAAGAAATGTAAAATTAGACAGACTCAATGATTTCAACTGCCTTTTGTTATGGCGCATATCTCAAAATATTTTTATAGGCTTCCATAATGCAATAGTGGCAAAAATGCAATGTAATGCAATACAAATTTACATATTAATTAAGTATTCGATGTCAAGATATTCATTCATTTCTAAGAATTTTCGTTGCCCATTGTACAGTAGTAGTCTAACAATCTATTATGTAAGAGTTAAGAAATTATTGTTGTTCCATGTCGTGCCTCTGTAATTATTTGTATTATGTACATGAAGTAAGCCGTGTAAATAGTAATAAACCTATTCTAAATAGGTATGGTGTCTAACCCGCCTACTCAATAATCACGTGTGTAGAGCATTTGTAGAGCCGGCGTGGTTAGCAAAATACTTTAGAGAGTAAGTAATAAGTTGGTGAATTTTCCAGCTACCAACGTCAACGGTGATCTTAGTCCATGGTGAAATAAAACCATAGATACAATAAGGTATGTAACTCTTGAATTAAAAAGTTGACACGATCGCCACGTGCGGTCCATTGATGGTGTCGATGTGGAGGAGTAGTGGGGGATTCATTCATTCATATTGCGCACGCGCATCGATTGCGACCTCGGCGCGGCCGCCTCCCTCCGCCCCACCTCACCTCCGCAAAACGCATGTTTCAGACATCGTGTCGTAATCATAAATTATTCTGACGTCTCGTCATTTCAAAATATCAAAGCGGTGTCGATAACCTCAAGAGACATTACTGTTATGAAATAACGTTATCTATAATCCTCGATCTGGCTGGACCGATCTCTAATTCTGTTGACAGTCGTCCCATTCAATAATAACGACTCGACAATGTCGCTTGAATACACCCACGGCGCGGCGCAATTAAGTAATGTGGAATGTTGATCCGAAACATAAGTGTAGGTGACAAGTAAAATATTATATTACCATTGAATTAGGTAATAATGTAAACGTGCTGTGTTGGCAGTGAATATTAGGCAAGTGCTAATATTTGCGGACACCTACATCCGCCAACCTGCCGCATGCCGGCCGCTCGCGACAACAAACCACCGAGTCAACAAACTCCCACTGTGTTTTACTAAGCATACTAAGCACGTAAAATATGGAGTAACTAGAAAGTTTATAGAGCCGACATCACCACTAGTTAAGAAGCAAACATCAGATCAATAGCATATCACGTAAAAGGTGCTGTTAGAGTTACACGTAGAACTTAAAGTAATTTAAACATCTGAGCCTAACTTACAGCATACCACAGTGCAAAATAAAAAAATATGTTTATTATTAAAATTTACTAACGAAATATAAGGTAACTAAACTAAGAAAACTAAATCGAAAAGAAAAATCTAAGTTTATTTTTCTCAGACTGATTGCGAGTGTTCGAAGCCGGAAATATATTAAGTGTAATAATCAGTGTGTGTTACCAATAGGTTAAGCAGCAATCCCAAACATGGGACAATACTAATGACTATGACAACAGAGGCCCACTGGGGTCTGGGGGCGGTGCTCACTGTGACGAAGTGTCGGCGGTGTGTCCGACACGCCGGCAATCTGACGTGCCGAATCAAAGCACGTAGGCGCGAGCACACGACATTATCGTCGCGCCCAACGTTACATTGCTGCCATTATATATCTCGATGATTCCGCGGAATTTATGGGAGTGCTGCCATAGGAATATTCACCTGACCACTAGTTTAAGAAAATAGATCTGAAACAGTCATCAATATCAATTCAGTTCTTTTACTGACGATTATTCTGTAATGGGTGCCATACGTTGGGTACTACTCTGAAACCGGGGTACCGGTTTCCGACTTATGACCACAAAGCTACGCAAAATAAATCCAAGCTTATGTCACTGAGCAATTATATTACAATGATTGTAACTATTAAATATTCCAATAGGAAAATCGAACGCACCTACAAGTATGATAACATCAATATTTGTTACTATCATGGATCTGTTAACAAACAAAAGCTCGTCGTAAATTCTAATGTGATTCATTTATATGCGTAAACAATTCCAAATTTGGTAGACTTTAGAATATACACACTAGAATTTCAACGATACTTGAGCCCAACTTAATATAACTCAAGAATGATAGAAACATAAAGAGTCAAAAGAAATTTCAAAGCTTAAAATATGGTATTCTTCAAGCATAACGCTTTGGACGTGTCAATAGAAATACACAAGCGGAATCGGATTCAAAATGTGGCATGCAGAATAATATGCGGCATTAAGCTAGAACCGGGACGAACGACCTCCACATCTGTAAAACGAATACAAATGCCTTAGTTGTGTAGTCAACTAATGCGATTACTCCTCATAAGAATAATATATCATATAAAAAATAAAGAGCATCGGTGCACTAGCCGTTTACAATTATTTAAAGGGATGGCCCTTTAAATAATTGTAAACGGCTAGTGCCAGCATCACATATTGTTGATGACATTTTGTTATCTTAGCTAATTCAACATTTTTTATTAAAATATTAACCAAGCTATACCAGACGTTTTACTTCTACATATGCGAACGACTTTACTAAATGTATAATACTAATGTTATAACAGTTATTAAAATTTAGACATCGAAACACCTTCACCGAATTGCTGTGGTAATGTCGCGTACGGCCTAACAATAAATCAAATACTTACACGCACTTCCTGTACTCCAAGTACCTACCTGTATAGCGAAAAACAACACGACCGTACCTACTGATAATCACCGCTTGTAACTTTCAACAGAATACTATCAAAATATTCAATCAATTTGCGTTGGAGACCATCGCATGCCATTGACCGTGATCCGCATCTGAATGTCAAAGGTTGACTTGGCTAGGATTTCCGCCTCCGAGAGCTATTTATTAACTCGAGTATGTATTTTATTTGATGAGCAATAACAATGTTATCATAATCAACCGCTTGTTAGCTCATTCGCGTTTCACGATCTCCACAATTTCGGAACATAATGTGGGAACTAATTCTTACACATTAACAAACTTAACAATGGTTGTGCAAAAACATATTTCGCAGACAGGGGTACCGTGTGATTGTAGCATTCATTAGCGGGAGTTTAAATTTTTGTTTTATATTGTGAGAACAACATGAACAATGAATTTTGAAATATTTATAATGCAATTGTTTGGAAGAGATTTGGTGAACGTGCGCGCAATAAATTACACTTTGAATTATCTGATTTTCTAACTTCCGTTCAAAACTCTTGGTCTAATATAATAAAGTGTTATCTCCTGTTACAATAGTAATGCATCACTCATACATAACGGTCATTACATCAGTTAGAGACGTTACCATTTTTTCTGAGAAAGGGAAGTGAGCTTGGATAACGTCGAGCCGTTAACGGTTACAAGGCGACAAATTGTCGCGTCTCGATCGTCTACATTCCCGGATAAATCTTAAACTAACTAACACTGACCATCAGGCAACTTGCACGAGCTATTCAACAACTAAATCTGATCAAATTGATTTACCCAAGTTATCTCTCACAAAAACAGCATTAGCTATTTGTGGATTTTGCCAAGAAAGTATTCATATAATGAAGTTAGAAGTGTAATTTATTAGCAGGAATATTTCCCCTCTAAAATATCTATTACGAACTTGTTACACTTGTTGCATGGTCTTGATACATAAACTTGATCTTAGGTACCTACCCATATATCTGGCTCGTACATCTTCATAATCCTGTGATATGATTTTATTAAATAAGGATATCGCCATGAAATTTATAATAAGAAGCTTATACCGATACACAGAATACCTACGAGTATATTCACCTATTATACTGGTCTAATTACGTTATTAGCGATTGTTAAGGCATGCTCTACATGTTTTTCACTCTTTGTAAGTCAATAAATAGATATTGAAAAATATTTGTTTTCTGACACAGCATGAAACGCATAAGATTCAAGTTAATAACTTACTATGCATATATTACCGACAAGCTCAAGTATCTGAATGCAATGATAAGTAAAGTATTCCTAGTTCCCACATAATTTCTGATGCGAGAATTACTTTATTACATTTCCATCAGTTTTCAAATTATTGTTACGGATTTTCTACAGTATTATTATGAGATATTATACACAGTAGATACAAATAATTGGTCAAGTGCGAGTCGGACTCGCGCACGAAGGGTTCCGTACCATTATCTATGCAACATAAGGCAACGTTATTATATAGTATCGAGCAAGAAACGGTAAAAAAATCATGTTTGTTGTATGGGAGCCCCCCTTAAATATTTATTTTATTTTATTTTTAGTATTTGTTGTTATAGCGGCAATAGAAATACATCATCTGTGAAAATTTCAACTGTCTAGCTATCACCGTTCTTGAGATACTGAGTACGGAACCCTAAAAATCATGTTTGTTGTATGGGAGCCCCCCTTAAATATTTATTTTATTTTATTTTTAGTATTTGTTGTTATAGCGGCAATAGAAATACATCATCTGTGAAAATTTCAACTGTCTAGCTATCACCGTTCTTGAGATACTGGGAACGGAACCCTTAAAATCATGTTTGTTGTATGGGAGCCCCCCTTAAATATTTATTTTATTTTATTTTTAGTATTTGTTGTTATAGCGGCAATAGAAATACATCATCTGTGAAAATTTCAACTCTCTAGCTATCACCGTTCTTGAGATACAGCCTGGTGACAGACGGACGGACGGACGGACGGACGGACGGACGGACGGACAGCGAAGTCTCAGTAATAGGGTCCCGTTTTTACCCTTTGGGTACGGAACCCTAAAAACGCACATAATATTCAATTTACCTGGAAATGAGAAAGCATGAGCTAGCCAATAGCAGTATGTTATTCGACTAATTTCTAAATTGTTCCCTGAAGGAATCTCAATGAGTGTGGATCCTACAGCTATTATCTTTAGGTATAACTAGCTGTTGCCCTCGACTCAGTCCGCGTAGAATTTAGGAAATTTTCCCCCTTTTTGCAACATTTTTAACTACTGCTTGAGTTAGAGTATTATAAACGTAAGAGTAAACAAATATAATCAGAATGAACGAACTGCTAAGCTATCAGGAGTTACACGTGTTATTGTGAGTCAACCATAAAATATAGATACAGGGTGTGGCGTAATTAATGGATAAGCCTGTGCCTGTGGATAAGCCTCCTACTGCGCTATACGAATATGTATATTTTTAATTAATCCTATGTATGGTCTTGAAAAAAATGGCATAAGTCATGTTTTTCATAAAATGACTACTTTCACTAACCAATTCTGCTACTGTTGCCACAATTTTCAAAAGTTTTGCTTTCTGTTTTTTTTATAATACAGCTTAAGAGTTGAATTATTGCAAGCAATAAAGAATTCCCTATTCGTAATACAAATTTTTTGAAAATTATGCATGAAATATCAAAAAAGGGTTATTGATTATTCAATTTGTTGACTTTGTACATCGTCTAGCTTAAAAAATCTTTATGGGAGTTGATTTGCCCAATATCTTAAAAACATGCTTGTTTTATGCAGTTTCCGAAATGGTATAATACTTATTATAATACTTATTAAGTTTGATGTGATATTAAAGAACCAAATGACACTCGTAAAAAAATGTTCTTATTGTGATTTAATTAATCAAATTAATACTGTTAACTTAAACAAACTGTCAGTGGTATTTTAACTTATCTGTCTGAGTTTACCAGTGGGAATGTTAGTCGTTGAAAAAAAATAACAACTTATTTTATTTTTTTTATTCTAAAGATGCAAACACTACATAAATTTTATTTTACAAAAAATGTTCGAAATGGCGGCCACCTGCGGCTATGCAGGCCCTGCATCGACGGATAAATGACCGCTTTAGGCGTCGGATGAAGCCGGAGCTCTTGATTTCATCAGCGGCTTCAAAAATCAGGGCCTTTAGTTGTTCCAGGGATGCTATTTCTTTTTTATACACTTTTTCTTTTAAACACCCCCAGTAAAAAAAGTCTAGAGGGTTCAAATCAGGGGACCTTGGTGGCCACAAAATGGGACCCAAACGACCTATCCACCTCTCATTGTACTCATCATTGAGGTAGTTCCGTACAATTCGTGCGTAGTGAGCGGGACAACCATCATTTTGTAACCAGTAGTTTTCTGGTACATTTAAACTTTGTAATAGTTCCGGCAACGTATTTTGCAGAAAATTTAAATAATTGGGACCTGTTAGTGTCTCGGATAGTTCGACGGGCCCAACTATTTGTCCATTTAAAATTCCTGTCCAAAGGTTCACTTTAAACTGGACTTGAGCTCGGTCTTGCCTTATGTTTCTCGGATTGGTTGCCTGCCAACTATGAAGATTGTGCATGTTGACGTAGCCATTTCTTTTACATGATGACTCATCGCTCCACAGTATTTTGTCAAAAAACGCCGAATCTTCGCGTATTTTTCGCAACATGACGCGACAAAATTGGACTCTAGGCTCATAGTCTCGTGTCATTAGTGTTTGCACCCTTTGATAGTGATACGGGTGAAGCTCATGCCTGTGCAGAATTCTGCCCACAGTACGCGTATCTACACCGGTTCCTCTACTTAACTCACGAATTGATAACTCTGGATTAGCACGCACAGCTTCTAGAACTTCGTCATCACGATGTCGTCGAGGTCTGCCTTCCGAAGCACCACCAACACCGGTACCAGGCATTCGCCCTTCGCTAAAAGCGATGTGCACACGTGTAAACACCCGGTAGTCTGGGTGTCGCAAATCGGGGTATCTTCGACGATATTCGCGTGCAGCTTCATTTGCATTGCAGTTACACAGGCCGTAAATAAGATGCATATTTGCATACTCTTGAGGAGTGTACGTATGACGCGGCATGATCAGTAGTCCAGGGATATGTAGAAGTCGTCGATAATATCACAATTGTCCAATTCGTATAGCAAAAACAGAGTCCGTAGTACATAAGCCAAATTCACGTCACAATAACAAACACGATAGAGCAAACGATATGTGCGCAAGAGACGATAGTCAAAAGAGCACTAACTTTGTTAAACAAGTTCAAAAGCTGTTTTGTTGTTTGTGAGAATAATAAAAATCTATCTCTGTCGCACAACTGTTATTTACCTGACATCAAAATGCTTTGTCTCTGTCTTATGATAAGACTAACCGTCTGGATTTGCCGTGCGATAAACAACCACAAGTAGTTGACTTAGAGTCGTTATCTGCTTACCCTATTCATGGTGGATGACTACCTGCTCCCGAGCACCCAAAAAAGGGTCCATTGTGAATGACTACCTGCTCCGGAGCACACAAAAAAGGGTCCATTCAAACTGTTTACAAAGACATGTTTAAGATAAATTAATAATTCTGTTAAAGAAAATTAGGGTATTTTTTTACAACTGTCGTTTTTTTTTAAAACCTCGTGAAATGTAATAAGTATTATACCATTTCGGAAACTGCATAAAACAAGCATGTTTTTAAGATATTGGGCAAATCAACTCCCATAAAGATTTTTTAAGCTAGACGATGTACAAAGTCAACAAATTGAATAATCAATAACACTTTTTTGATATCTCATGTATTTTTTCCCAAAATTTGTATTACGAATAGGGAATTCTTTATTGCTTTCAATAGCTCACCTCTTAAGCTGTTTTATAAAAAAAACAGAATGCAAAATTTTTGAAAATTGTGGCAACAGTAGCATAATTGGTTAGTGAAAGTAGTCATTTTATGAAAAACATGACTTATGCCATTTTTTTCAAGACCATACATAGGATTAATTAAAAATATACATATTCGTATAGCGCAGTAGGAGGCTTATCCACAGGCACAGGCTTATCCATTAATTACGCCACACCCTGTATATGCTGTTTCGGGATATTTTTTTGACAATTTTATGTGGAATATTTCCGTCATACATGATTTCTATGTAACTTTAACCATTAAGGCCTTTTCCCGTTTTTCCAACATTTCCCTTCACTACTCTGCTCCTATTGATTGTAGCGTGATGAAAAGTATACTATAACCTGCCCAGGAGTATGAAGAATAATTGTACCAAGTTTCGTTAAAATCCGTCGAGTAGTTTTTGTTTCTATAAGGAACATACAGACGGACAGACAGACAGACAGACAGACAAAAATTTTACTGATTGCATTTTTGGCATCAGTATCACTAATCACCCCCTGATAGTTATTTTGAAAATATATTTCATGTACAGAATTGACCTCTCTACAGATTTATTATAAGTATAGATTATATTCTAACATTGTAAAACTAGACATGCGAGCCTTAGCTCAACTACCATGACAAGAAAATCTTATAACTTTTCTTATATATGTTTGTTTCTTGTTCATCAAGTGATTAATTATACAAAAGAATTGCGAAAATATATTTACATATTTACACTACATCCTTCATTGATTTAATGAAAAGTAACGAATTGGGATTGTTCATAATTTTCGACTGCTGTTTTTATATTTGTTTTTAGAAAATATAGACTATTTTAAGCAACTAATTTTAATATTATTGAAATATTCACTTTATAGAATTTTTAAAAAATACTAAAAGATGTTGTTTTAAATGTTGTGACGTCATCGTTGTTCGCAACCTGTGTATTGTCTTTTCCTGATAATCTTAAGACAGATAAATAATAATAAATAAATATTCACGGACATTTCACACAACGTCCTCTGGTCCCAAGCTAAGCTTATATGCTTGTGTTATGGGTACCAGAATACTGATATACTACATAAACTACTTTTCTTTTGTAAATACATACTTATAATACATAGAAAACACCCAGACGCAGTACAAACATTTGTATGACATTTATGGATATCACACAAATGATTGTCCCAAGCGGGAATCGAACCCGTGACCTCGTGATCGACAGTCTATTACATAACCACTCTACCACGAAGCCCGAAGATTGCAATACATCTTTTCAAAGTTGCCAAGTTGATATAATAGACTCCACCACAGAGTAGTATATCCATAAGAATGCCTTAATATTTTTAAGTACTTCATTTAAAGGGCAAATATAGGCCATTTCTTTTTTTCCGAAAAAAACTAGTAGATCATGATCAGAAACTCTATTCCCCGAAATGTTTTTCGAATTAAGAATTTAAAAAAAATATGAACAATGCCCATTTATTAACACAAAAGATGGGAGGAGTTAATCCTTATTTTGGTCAGAAGATACCTAGTTGATATCACAGTAAATAATACTATATTACCGGCTAACACTCACAGTTTTGGGATCGAAGATGTCGACCCAGGTTTCGAGCATATCCGATGCTCATCTTCAGGACGAGTGCGCCGGTAATATAGTATTTCTAATATGACTCAAACTCACGAAAATTTCAATACGAAAACAGTAAATAATGTAGAGTAAAAATCATGGATCTTTTAAAATGAAACAAGGAAATGATTTCAAAGTGGGTTAGTTACAGAGCTGTGTTTATATTCTCGGCACATTATGTTAATCATGTAAACTGGTACAGTCAGTGTATATCGATACAATCGATATCCTGTAAGTTCCCACGCGAACGTCGCGGAAGTCCATATCGTACTGTCAACGATCTTGGTCTGGTCTGCAACAACTAATGAACCGTTCCCACGCGGGGGGCACCGTCCGGAACCTTGCAATTATGCGCCCATCAAAATTACAATTATATATGTAAATGGTGAGTGCTTAGATGAGGAATATTACGAAAGAACCATAAATAAAGGTATACTAATAACCAACGTAAATATTCTTACGATGGTAAAGATTTATGAAGTTTCTTATCTGTCTTTCTCCATAGGATTAACTTTTAGATGGATATCTAGCTTCTGACTGTTAAAAAGAACTTCACTATCGTGCCTATTTGAAATAAAAATATACCTAAGATTTTAATTTTTCGCATTATCTGTTTCTTTCCTAAGGTGAACGAAGTAACTTCACATCCTACAAGTAAACGCATATCCGGAATGAATGGAGATCGGTTATTACATATTATACATTAACTTTAAACGGGCCTCGTGGTGTAGTGGTTCATATAACGGACTACCGATCATGAGGTCTCGGGTTCGATTCCCGGTCAGGACAATAATTTGTGTGATGTTTTTAATTGTCATACAAATGTTTGTACTGCGTCTGGGTGTTTACTATGTATTATAAGTATGTATTTACAAAAGAAAAGTAGTATATGTAGTCTATCCGTATTCTGGTACCCATAACACAAGCATATAAGCTTAGCTTGGGACCAGAGGACGTTGTGTGAAATGTCCATGAATATTTATTTATTAAAAAAAAAAAAAAAATTTACTTTGTATGCTTCAATATTATGTCCGGTCGGTAGGAAGTATCAGTTTTAAATTTACACTGTTTACCTACTAATGGTCTAATTCATAATGACTTATCGGAGGTTTAAACGGAGATTTTATCGGAGAGATAATAAACGTTTTAGCGAACTTTTAAACCTGCGATAAGTCGTTATGAATAAGACCATTAAAATTTAATGACTATTGAACGAGTTTCTGACGTAGCGCCTGTAATACAAAAAAATATTTAGATAAATTTAATTTTGCATTTCTGACCAAACCCAAATCACAGAAACTACCTCTATGACTGTGTGAGTTTAAATCCTCCACAAATATATTTATTAAACAAGGTACTGGTATCAATTAAATTCTCTATCAGATTTAATCACGTATTTATTATTAAACACCAATTTATAAGCGGATAGCAAGTATCTGCATTTAAAAATTTTACTAATTGTGCTAGAGAACGATAAACTTAACTTTATCTCTATAAAGGCTCAATTATGATAAAAAAGGTAGTTAATATCAATTGATCCACGCACATACTCTTTGCTACTGGATCCAGTCTTGCGTGATTTAAACCAATCTCAAATTACGAGACATCCTACACCATATATTTCATCTTATCTGGGCAGCTTATATACCATGAGCAGATCAAACACGTCATAATATTAAGTTATTTGAAGCGAAAATAATCTTATAAATAAGACGACAAACGAACGATGTATAAAATTATATTTTGTCTATAAAAAATATTGACGTCAAGATGTGAGGTTGATTAACGTTTTTTTTAGATAACATTTCTTTGCGTGGTGGTCTTATAAGTCTTTTAATAGGGAAATAATATTAAAAACTAGCATACTCTATTTACATTTGAATATTGGTTATTTTAATATTATTGGTAGTTTTAATAAGCTGGCCAACTTAGAGTCCCGTTAATCATTGTAAACTAAAGTCCATAAAATTTTCTGTCTAACTAAACACTCATAAATAGTAGAAAGTGCCAAAAATAGTAAAAAAGATGCAATCAGATAATTAACAGACATGAATTCTGTATTATTTATTTAATTCAATATTTCACAAAGACTCGATTTTAACGGATACTTTCTGAATTTCTTTCTACTTTATTGCTTAACACATTCTTTTGGGCTTTTAAAAATTGACATACTCTCAACGAATAAGCGCTAAACCCATTTCTAATCCCTCTTGAAGATAATGGCATCATAAGCCTATAAACCACCGCTGTCATCGTCAACGGTACGTTCCCCTAATTCTGTCTAAGAGCTTCTCGAACTTTCTACGTGTTTTTGTTAATTATCTTCATTCACAAGTCAATGAATATTATGTCGTGACGTGAACCTCACGATTGAATATTATGTACATTTAAAAACTAGTAGATATGTCTCTTTTTTTACACACGCATCTTATAGAGATGCGTGTTATTTGTATTACTTATCGCTTATATAAATGTATGTTTTCAACGAGAATGTCAATTTAATCCTGATAGGAATTGGCTGATGAAATGTAGTAGCTATGAGAACGGGAACGCTTTCAATCTTAAGAATTTTTATCATCAAGATTTATAAAAATAATATAAGCTATTTGTAATATTTGGACATAATAAACGTGCCATATTCGTATTTTGGTCGAGGCATAAAACACAAAAATTAAACTTAATGTTTAATTTTTGTGTTTTATGCCTCGACCTACCTTTATTTATTTTACCATACATTTGCTAAAACATTTGTTTATGTATGCAATTGATGCTAGCGTGATAATTGTATTTATAATTCAGTGTGACATGTTTATTCGCTAGAAACATATTACTGTTTGATGTCGAATATATATTGCAATTAGAAATGAAAACGGTTGGAAATAATGACATTACGTAAATGTCTAACAATATTTTTCTTTATACTTTTCTTTCACCAACCAAAACTTTTAGGACTTATAAAGTAATTAGCTATTTAGGTAATCAAAATACCTTTAAAACTTCTACAAAAAAGTCATCCTCTTAAACCACTATTAAAAAAACCGTATCAAAATCCGTTGTGTAGTTTTGAAGATATAAACTCACACACATATAAACAAAAATAACGACTTTGTTTTTTTAATAATTACTTATTAAAAAAATTGGTCAAGTGCGAGTCGGACTCGCGCACGAAGGGTTCCGTACCATTATCTATGCAACATAAGGCAACGTTATTAGTATCGAGCAAGAAACGGTAAAAAAATCATGTTTGTTGTATGGGAGCCCCCCTTAAATATTTATTTTATTTTATTTTTAGTATTTGTTGTTATAGCGGCAATAGAAATCATCATCTGTGAAAATTTCAACTGTCTAGCTATCACCGTTCTTGAGATACTGGGTACGGAACCCTAAAAATCATGTTTGTTGTATGGGAGCCCCCCTTAAATATTTATTTTATTTTATTTTTAGTATTTGTTGTTATAGCGGCAATAGAAATACATCATCTGTGAAAATTTCAACTCTCTAGCTATCACCGTTCTTGAGATACAGCCTGGTGACAGACGGACGGACGGACGGACGGACGGACGGACGGACGGACGGACAGCGAAGTCTCAGTAATAGGGTCCCGTTTTTACCCTTTGGGTACGGAACCCTAAAAACAAAGTCGTTATTTACAAAGTTTGCTTATTTACAAAGGAGTTTGCTTATTTACAAAATGACATTGTTTCCAAAATATTTACTGCATTACTGGAACAATATAGAGTCATAACCATAAAGAGAGGGAAAGTCTGAAGCGGATTTCACTTGAGCATATTAAGGCATCAACAATAAAATATCATGCGAATTGAATAGCCAAGGATATAGACAGTAGTCATATCAAAGTGTGACATTAATTTACATAGCTCGCGACCGGATACCGAGCACCGGCATCGTTTGTGCGTTTGCAATGCGTGCAACCAGGCGTATTCGCATTTTGTGATCCAAAGACCTTGATAAAGACCACCCGAGACTAAGCACTTTCCATTTTCTTGATGTTCATTAATAAGTAACACAATTATCGTCTAGTCGAAAACCTAACTTAATTTTCTCCTACAAATACTTTACAACCTTAGCTACATACAGAAAAAGTAAAGAATTTGGTAGATTTTGCTATAGAGTAGAAATAGGCCTCGAATGGCGAAAATAAACGCATGATTCAGCTTTTTTTATATTGATGCATGTGTCAATTAAAAAGCAGGCTTGGAAATTCTATAGCTTTTGCCACTCCTCGATCCTTTCAAGGATCGATTCAAGGAGTGCCAACTTTCACTGATAGACTAGTCCTCCTGGATTAGACTAATAGTGAAAGTGGGAAAACCATAAGAGCTTGACGTTCATCAATTTGTCTTCCTAGCTCGAACGAGCATTGTGTTTAACACCTACTATTTCTAACTCATAAGTAGAAGTTCGACCGTATTATGAAGAAAAATACAATGATATTATTTTTACTAGGGTTATAATTTCACCTTGAAAGAAAATTAAAATTAATAGAAAACCTCCATTAATTTTCAAGGAGTATGAGAGCACAATTAAACTTTTATTTTCAGAATACTATTAAGATGGCATAAATTCATAATTATCATACCGTTAAAAATAAATCACTCCAGATTGGTTTGTTATGAAAATACATGTTAACTTATTTAAAGTTTGTATGTGTAACGTAAATTATATTTTAGTTTTGCTTCGATATGTTGTATTGTTCCGGTAACCCAGATAATCACTAGACCGTATTATAATATTATATGTATTTTGCGTTATTTTTGTTCAACAATAATAAATTTTGCGGCACTCATAAGATTAGATGTTGCTACAGCTTTAAGTATCGTTACTGTTTTTGTAATGGATTACTTAATTCTTTAGTTATCTAGCATTTGCATGCGGACAATCACTAGATTAGAGCTGCATAAGCAGTCATGGAATTCCTGTTAAGCATTAGACGTATTATTGTTGATTTCATTAATGTTTTATATATTTTGATACTTTATTTACGGTGACGCTATATTGGACTATGTTTAATTAAACCTACATCGCAAATATCACTCTTACTTTGATGGTGGCTTTGTAACGTAGGTAATAAGTCTTTAATTTTTTATATAAATCTGTGTTTATTTTCCTTATTATTCTCATTTTAATTATAATTAAGAAAAAGATTCTATACAACAAAAAGCCAAATGCGATTGTAATGCGAACAAGAAATTGAGACAAAAAGAATTTTTAAATTTTACCCGAACAATTTAGTTTTAAGAGAAAGCAAACCAATATTTATTTTTACTTAAGAATGTTTTCTATTAATAACAACAATTTATACCTGGCACAGCTTCAAGTTCAAGAATGAAAAAAATATAACAAAATCTATTCCGTAAAAATTTGCTAGCTGGGAGCACTAAACGAAGAAATTTGCCGCTTTAAATGACGAGGCACATTTTTACAGATAAAAAACCTCTGTAACTTCTCAACCTAGAATTGTGGGACTCCTACGCTATAAATTTGACATCACCACGTTGACTATGCGTTGTATTACTTGCAGAACCAAACTAACTAATAATAAATAGTTACTCCACATCTTAAAAAAAGAAATAATATAATATTAAAGGACTTCTTGTGGCATAATTCGACACAGTCACAATACGTCACATCCTGGCCCTATGACCGCCTGAGCTTGCGCAAGCTACCATCACATGCATTGTATGCAAAACTCAACTCGCCGAATAGGTACCGAAAAGTTAACGGTACAAATTTTGATACGGAAATAGACTTTTGGAAGTTATATTATGACACTGTGTAAAAATATTCAATTTTAAGAACTTGCAATAATAACAGTGTAAACAATATGGAGCCAAAATGGAGATAGAAACATACATTACTGCGTTACGTAAAATCTAGTATACTTACTTATATAGTTAAGTATAGTATAGTTACTTAGGACTAGAATTATTAGCTTATTAGCTATTAGAAAGATTATTAGCTTACTTTTACTCAAATTTCGTAATAGAAACAGTAAAAGTAATATATGTATCGGAATAATTAAAATCGAGAAATATCTATCACAGACGTAGAGTGTAGTTACATATGTGACGATACTATAAAAATTACAAGATTCAATAGTCAAAACCGGTAGTGATTAGTAATAATTGGTATGTGATAATCGGATGCGGATATTATAAAATAATAAAACTAACGTCTATACCGGCCACTGACGGTAGAGACTCCATTTTTTATAATACTACCAAACATCCGGATGTAGAGATAGAAACATAATGAGATTAAATAAAATCCTACACCGGAGTTGTACAGTAGAAACATAAAAGATTGAAATCACACAGGGCCCTGAGTCGGGTATTTCAACGGTGTCACAACTGTACCATTATTGTACCATTATGGTGCAATAGTAAAGTTTTTGGTAGTCTACTATTAATGTGTCGTCATAACGACTTCATCATTGTCTTACAATTGTCAAAGTGACATAAATTGCTAGTCTCGTACACAACTGCTTCACAATTGCAATTCAATGACTGAAATGTTTCGGTAGTCTGCTATTTTGAATTTGACAGTAATATTTTTGAATTGTCCTGTGTCGACAGATTGCCATAAATAAAAAATAGATAGATAGAAATATTAGAAATTGTTCTTTGTAATTTATTGCAATTTACTAATCTCCTAAACTTCACATTGCTTTTTATACTAATAAATAGTATGTACAAATATATTTAAACGAAGTCTAGCATGATTAAATGTTTAAATTTATTAGTAGTTTTTCGAAAATCACTTCAACTAACGCATTTTTTAAAAACGGCAACACATACATACCATTCTAACACAATCCATAGATAAAAGAGACCGAAAATTCAATGCATAGATAAAAGAGATCGACAATTCTATTACCATTGAAAGACCGTTATGACGGCATATAGCAGACTACGGATATTTGACTTCAATTGCAACGGTATCGTGCCGGTATTGTGCCGGTATGACAATTGTTCCAAAATAGTGGACTTGAGCACCAGCAGTCCAACAAATGATGTTTACGGAGGCAGCGCTCCGTCGGACAAACAAACTGTTACTGTGTGCTTTGAATGCGCGTACGCCCGCAATATCAAAAGGACCGGAAGGATTTTTAAAAACTCCAATCTTCCATTTCCTCCGTTGAATCGAGTTAATTTTTAAGCAAACACCGTTTATAATTCACCTTTCAGCAGTAGATTCGAAACATCAAAAGATATTTTTGACAGCGGGTGATAAATTGGCATAGAGTCGTTTAGAAAATCCAAAAGAGCACGTATTTATTTAGTTACATGGGTGAACCTACATCACTGACTAATAATACGTTGTAGCTACATTAATGTTTTAGATATTAAAGCCATTAATATATTAAAATCAACAATTTGTCTTTATTTCTTCCATCTGCAGTAAAAAATTAGAATTTAATTAATAATAAAATAGAGCTAAAATAGCAATACTATTTGCTATGTTTTAAAAGCTACTGAAATCATTTTGAATGGGAACGAACTTAAAACTAGTTAATCCTGATCTCATCATTTCATACGCAGAAATTAATAAAAAAATAACTAACTATTTGGGAGCTGCAAACAAACGACACGTATGTATTTTGTAGAGGACTTAAATACTGCATAGTTTATAGCAGGATAAAAAATATTATTTACATTATAGTTGCTTAATCTCCGTGAACCAGTTGAGACGCAACGATCATGTGAAACAAATCCTGACCGGCACCGGACATCCGTCTTCTTCGATATTCCCGTTCTACATCAAAGGGAACCACTGAATTTTAATATCGAACAAATTTAAACCTTAAAACTGATCGATAAAAAGGCGACTTTTACGAATTTTACAAGTGCAATTCTAATAGATATTGTCACTTGTAAAGATGACTAAATTGCACGGACCAACGGAACAATACCGGATGCGGAAGTAAGTTGTATACTGTTACAAAAGCTGCAGGCCGCGCCCAATGGAAAGGGAATAAATACAATGTCCTATTGTGAGATTAAGAGCCAACAATACTCTTAGTAGCGTTGACACAAAGCTGCATATTGGAAAAAATTTTGGTTTTTGGTTTGGTTTTAGAGAAAATAACTTCTATTATGGTTTCTATTATGGTTAGGGATATACTAAATGTAAGAATTTTGAGACAATAAATAATTTTTGAATTTGAATTTGAATTTGAATATATGTACAACAGTCGTTATGCGTGCAGTTATATGGTCTTATTCATAATGACTTATCGGAGGTTTAAAAGTTCGCTAAAATAGGTTCGCGAAAATTGTCAAAACTTGTTATTCATAGTAGTCTTTTTACGCTAAAACATTTATAAATAATTTTAATTTTAATTTTTCTCCGATAAAATCTCCGTTTAAACCTCCGATAAGTCATTATGAAGAAGACCGCTAGTGCATAAAACTCATGAAGACTTAATAATAAAATTGCGTAGTTCTCATATACATATACAATAGCATACTACAAGCAAAGTAAGGGTTAGTGAGTTGCCATCAGCCGCCTACCGCCATTATTTTCAGAGTTGATGTAATATTTGACTTACAACAGTTCCTGATTTCAAAACGTGTCCTTACCTGAAACAAACAAATTAAAAGTAATAAATAAATTGTTTTTAACAAACAAATAATTTTTGTAACAAAACAAATAATAAAATAGATAAGAAATTAAAGAGTTCACATAGCGTAAATTTAAAAACAATAAGATTGATAAAGCGCACTAGGTATGTTCTTTATAATGTATTTAAATAAATAATAGATAAATTATTTATTTGCTACAAATTAATCAGTTAAGTACATAAAACTCCTATATACATATTTAAACAAATCGTTGCGCATTAATTATAATTGGAAGGAATAAATAAAGGGAAGGAAAGAGATTTTTGTTTCTTTTCTTTTATTAAAAAGAAAAGAAATAAATCTCTTTCCTTCCCTTTACTTATCAAAAGAAAAATAAAACGTACATAAGTATACGCATCCGCAATCTGATATCCATAGCAAATACTGTGAGCGTTCTTCATATTATATACACACCGGCACAATTAGCGAAACACAAAAAAGCAGGATTTTAAAGTCTTTTATTTATTTATTTTATTCTTTATTGTACACCATACATATATCTTAAAATTAACTTAAACTAAAAAAACAAGTACAATGGGCGGCCTTATCGCTTAAAGCGATTTCTTCCAGGCAACCTGAGCATTGACATTATGAAGAAGTAAGTGGAAGTTGTAGGTGCACGTTTATACCTAATATACCTAAACTACATAATATACTAACAATAA
Organism: Orgyia antiqua; assembly: GCA_916999025.1. Taxonomy (NCBI): domain Eukaryota; kingdom Metazoa; phylum Arthropoda; class Insecta; order Lepidoptera; family Erebidae; genus Orgyia; species Orgyia antiqua. Next base: position 21,004,015 of record OU779864.1, read on the forward strand.
ACATACACATATACTTTTTAAATACACATACACACAATTACATAATAGATAAATTTACTAGGTGCTATAATAAAAATAATAAATATCTTATAAACAGTACAGTTACTTAATTAAAATCTTTACAGAAAAGTATGTAGAATTACGTAGATAACTCCAGATAATGTTCCTTTAGTAATAACTTAAACGATTTTAAATTCATAGCCTGACGAATAGCTAAGGGCAAAGCATTCCACAATTGCGTAGCTGTGATCGTAAACGACTTGTGAAAGAACGATGTGGAATGCTGTGACATCTTCAGCCTCAGCCTATATATTAAGATCACTGGAAATTATTAGGGCTGATGAAATGAGAAGAAATGGCCATACCTACAGATCGATTGCCTCAAGGCTTCGTCGACCAGCATCAACGATTCATCGCAGCATCCAGCGGTACAGATAATCTAATTCTCTTGTGAGGAGGAGGGGTCAAGGTAGAAAAAGATGTACATCGAGGCGAGATGACAGTTTTTTACAACTTAGAGTTCGTAGGAATACGCGATTAACGGCTGTACAAGCTCGAAATGAACTGGAAGACGTTCGAGGAGTACGAGTAAGTGAGCGTACAGTTCGCAGGAGATTTGAAGAAGTTGGATTAGGGTCGTATATACCTGCCAAAGGCCCAAAAGTTGAGAGACGTCACCGCGTAAACCGATTAAGCTATGCGCGAGGACATAGTCATTGGGATTTGAACGAATGGCAGCAGGTTCTCTTTACTGATGAGTGCAGAGTTCTTTTAAAACAGATCGATGGGAGACAGCGAAATGCGAATATGGAGACGCAAAGGAGAACGCCACATACAGTCTAATTTTGAACACAGTGGCTTATGGTGGCGGCTCGATTATGGTTTGGGGAGGGATATGTTTGAGCTCGCACGGAGTTAGTTATAGTCACAGGAGGGACCATGACAGCAGATCGATACATCAGAGACATTTTAGAAGAACATGTTGTACCATTTGCCCCATTTATTGGTGACGACTTTATTCTAATGCAAGATAATGCTCGTGCTCATAGTGCACAATCGGTACAGGCATATCTGAGCCACGTAGGTATACCGGTGATGCAGTGGCCAGCAAATTCCCCCGATATGAATCCGATAGAGCATGTCTGGGACTTGTTAAAAAGAAGGGTTAAATCCAGAATGCCACCCCCCAACAATCTGAATGAACTTGGAAACGCATTACTTGAGGAGTGGGAGCGGTTGCCTCAAGAAATCATCGATAACATAATCTGTAGCATGCCCAGACGAATGGAAACCGTAATCAGAGCAAGAGGGGGAAACACTCGTTATTAATTTTTCTTTAATTTTATTGTTAATTCATTTAATGCTTACTTTTTTATTTTTTGTGATGGTTCATAATCATATAAAAATTTCACTTATTTCAAATTTCTTAATTTTAAGATAAAATTTTAAGATAAAGTAGTGATTATTTATGTTATTTTATTAAGTTCTGCCGCACTTGTAAATTCTATTACTGTTAAAAGCTTAACGAGAACTTTTTTCTGAATTTGTTTTTGTTTTTGGTTGTTTGCACCGAATAAGGATACATTTTATTCCGACCAGATTTATAAAAATACGAGTATAATTTAGAGTACGATTATCACATAGACTGCGTGTTGACAGTGGTCGTTATTATAGGCGGTAGGCGCCCACGTCCACACATATCCGTTGAACACTTGAGATGAAACACGTCCCTCGCTTCACATTCTTGCCAATGCTATATTATCTTGATGCTATACTTTCTTATACCTATTTATAAGTTTATAAAACTTCGTCTACCCCCGTGGATCTGATCAAACAATTATAGCAACTAAATATTAAGACCTTTCTTTTTCTTTTCTTATTCTAAATACAAAAAAAATTAAGAGCAGCTTCGAGAAAGGGATAATCCGGCTATGCTTAATTTCGATGCTCTCTGATATTATATGCCTTATTTAAAGATCGCTCGCTAAGCATCAGACATGATTAAAAATAGAGGATTAGTTGGCTATTTAGATAATGCAAATAAAGTGCGATGTCATTAATGTTGTCCCATTAGTGATAACACGATTGATTAGCTATCATTAGCTATCTAGAAATTATTACAGCATTATTATTCCAAGCAATTCATACAATCGGTTATCAGAAACGTCGGCCTTGTACAAAATCTCGCAACGGACGTGCATAGTCGTAATATATAACCCTTGCAAATGCAGAGACAAACAGACAAACGAGTTTAAATACAATATGACGAGACGCTCACACGATTGACAACCGATAACTTCTCCGTCAATACGCTCGGCATCCGGTATTCAAGGTGACACAGACCATCCTTGCAGACCCGGTCAGAGTCAATGTATATCTTATAAGAACTCCACAATAAACAAACATAGTTATTATCATAAATCAATAATTTACAGCACACATAGAATGTAAAGCCTTACGATTAATGGTCGAGGAGCCATAAATTCAACGAACTACCTTTAACATAAAAAGCCACTTATTTAATGGTTTAATATCGAACATTATTACAGATTCCATTAAATATTAACCATTAAATCACAATGATTATCAATGGAGTACCGAATTGTTACTCAACGTGAGATTTTAAATTATAGCTTATATAATCTGCAACTATATGAACAGTAGGATCAAGGTATTAAAACACTCGTTTTCGTTAAATTAAATTAGAGCACACCACCGCACTGGGCGTGCGCCCGCGCAGTTCGTCGACCGATCGCCCACCGCATATTGATCCCATTTAGCCGATCCTTTTTGATTGATCAATTTTGATGTGGGAGTGACAGCGTTCCAAACATGCGACAGAATTTTCGGTTAAGGTTTTAAGAGAAACTTTATTTGCAATACCACTTACGCTACATATTTCTAAACATTCTCTATACGTACATGTGGGAAGATAGGATGAAAGTATAATAATTATAGAATTAGCGCAGGCGGACGTGGGTTAACTAGTCGGGGGCAGAACTTTGACTTCTCTCCCTCCAAAACACATCTTAACACTAGTAGTTAAACACATATAGGTTAAAATAATGAAATATAATATGGAGGCTCGTCACACAGCCTTGCATAATAAAGAGCACCAGAGCGCAGACGGGAAGTGAAATATCACGGAATCGGTTACGAAACTTCAAACACTAACAATCATGCTTTCACGTAAAATGTAAGTGAGACAGACGTTTGTTATAAATATTATCGTTGTTTAGACAGAACAGAAGTTGATTTATTGTCTCGTGACATGTTACACTTATAGTTTATTAAAAACAAACCGTTTCGTTTGTTTCATTCACAATGTTCATTCACAATGCGTGAGCTGATGGTTAAGAACGTCATAATTATAAACATTTTACTCATATGACTAGTAGATTTATAGGGTTGATTCTACTCGTGACAATTTTTATGTAATTATTTAATCTTCGTGGACATTTCACACAACGTCCTCTGGTCCCTAGCTAAGCTTTTATGCTTGTGTTATGAGTACCAGAATATGGACATACTACATATACTACTTTTCTTTCGTAAATACATACTTATAATACATAGAAACACCTAGACGCAGAACAACATTTGTATGACATTAATAAACATCACATCTCGTTCCGTTCTCAGCTCAGCCGTTCTCGGGTTTTAACCCGAGAACGGCTGAGCCGATTTTGGTGATTTTGGTCTTGAAATATTCATGAAAGTCCAGGGAAGGTTTGAACGGTGTCTAAGTATATGGGGATCTTAAATTCTACGCATTTGCAATAAATATGTACTACTTACCAAACCGATTAGATTTAATAGAGATATGAATTCGTAAGGTATACCTAATTATAGAAAAGATATAACAATGGTTACTTATTTAAAAGCGGCGAGAAACCACAGACCATTAGTGACCACAATACTAGTGCAATACATCTTTTAAGAGCATTCTATGCATTCTAAACCGAGTGGTTAATATTGTTGCATTTTCTATTTTTAACCCTTTAATATCCTAGATTTTATGACATTGTTGCATTTCGCTTAACTTCTGAAAGTCTTCAGGAGTCCCTAAGACTATTAACTTTTGTTAACAGCGTGTTCCATTAATATATGGAGTCGCTAGTTGACCCGGCAAACGTTGTTTTGCCATATAAATGTGGGATAGACAACCCTTACCACTTAAGGGTATGAAAAATACATAATAGCCCATTCTCAGACCTACTGAATATGCATATAAAATTTTATAAAAATCTGGGAAACCGTTTTAGAGGAGCATGGTAACTAACATTGGAACACGACAATTTTATATATAATACTAGCTGACCCGGCAAACGTTATTTTGCCATACTAATGTCAGGGAGTGGTGGAGGCGTTTGAAAAATAGATGTTGTCCGATTCTCAGACCTAACGGATATGTATATAAAATTTCATTATAATTGGTCAATCCGTTTCGGAGGAGTATGGTAACTAACACTGTGACACGTGAATTTTATATATAAGAAGATATAAAATTCTCCTGTCACGGTGTTTGTAATTATACTCCTCCGAAATTGCTCGACCGGTTTTCGTGAAAATTTGTGTACAAATCCCCCTAATTGTTAAGGGTGGTCCATCTCTAACATTCTTATGGCAAAACAACGTTTGCCGGGTCAGCTAGTAATATATAAAATTGTCGTCCATGTAAATCTTAATAAGATTCTAAAGAATTTTTCGGTTACTAATACAGACCAAGTATATTACCTAATAGAAAATAACTATGTATTTTATGCCATCAATCACTTCATTTGATATAAGTGGCTATTAAAAACTGGTTTTACTCCGGTAGACCCTTGTGTAGAAGGCGAACAGGACAGCCTATTACTATTTAATAGCATAAAATATCTAGGAAATGTAATCAAATACATTCATAGATATTACACTCTATTAGCTTGTCGTTGGTTCAGATAATTTATAGAAATCCTAAACGAATTCACCAGCTGCTATCATCGATGATAAATTGCTGCTCAAATATTTATAAAATTATTATCATAAAAATTCTTTATGGTTTTTCGGCGGCCATTAAGCTCGCAGGGCCGAGGGTTCGTTAATCCGTTGATGCTATGTGTAAGCACGTGTATAAGGAAACTTTAGGCCCCCGTAGATTTGGGAGCAGATTAACTACACACAACATCAGGCCCTCAATTTATTAAACAAAAGCTGCATATAGGTCTGCGGCAATGGTAACACGGCTGAAAGTATGTTTATAGCGTCCGCTTTCCTGCTGTAGACCGACAAAAATACCGTTACGAACGCACAACCAAACTCCATTTACATACGCAAATCATGACGAATTGCTCACAATGCGAGTCCGAAATACGCCAGGTTCCTCCGATACGGCGTAAAGTAATTCGTTACCCATTTCCACCTACTAACTGAGCATATTTGTTTGAATGAAGACAGTTACTGTACCCGCGACCAACATAATACAATTTTTTACCCTGAATTGTTTTTTTTTCCTAGTTATCGTAATATAGAAAATATTAATTTTATGTGTACAAAAAATGCCTGCGACTTTTACGCAAGAACACGAGTTAACATTTCCCTTCAGTCTAAAAGACACATCATAGATTCTATTCGGTAGAAAAGTAGTATTAGGCTTGCGTCCACACTCTAACATTAATGGAATCTCTAATGAAAAGAGGTTTCAGTATGATGAGTTTCATATAGTATGTTTCAATGATATCTAATGATTATCGCATACTGCTGGTTCAGTTATGTATTAACTAGTGACGGAAACGGCCTTCCACAAAAACAAACTAACGTTGCTTGGTGAGGTTTAAAAAATTTTACACTCGTTAGTGCATCCGGCGTATTACGATTGCGCGTGGTGTCTTTTTGCTGTGGACTCGATAAAAAAAGAAACCGATCAATCGGCCAGCATAGCACACAGCGAGGGAGTATATCCTGTCGCTGCGGGAGAGTGGGGCGGAGGTAGCGCGCAGGAATCCATGAATGGTCCTAACGAACTTGTTGGCCTTGGCAGGACGACGCTGTAGCCCTTCAGCATACCGGCTAGCTTCGACATCGAGATTATCTGCTTTGCCATTTTATTGACCTTATTGCCAGAAACCTGTATTCATAAACACCTATGTCAAACATGTTTGATAATTATAAGATTATATTTTCCAGTGCTGACGAAACAGGAAAACTAAAATGGTATTACGAAACGCTTTCGGTTTATGCATACCTATGATATACGCTATAAAACAGGAAACGCTTCAAGTCTTGCACACAAACGCGTGCGCGGTAAACATCTCATTCACGATCCTTTTGATTGAGTCTGAATGAGTGACGTGCTCAGCGTTTACAATTTGCTTCGTAACAGGAAGTCAAACGAGTCCAACTTTATCAAGGACGCTAATATTGAAACTTGATTTGTTACTCCATTCATCCAACAACTATATCAGACTACATTTCTTTTAAAACATATAACCCCTTATTACAAAACGCGGCTCAACGTTAAATCCAGATTTAACAAAATTTATTTACGAGGAATTGGTTAGTTAGACCCGCTCTGACACTAGTTTGGCGTCGGTTTAAGACTAAGGTCGTTGTTAGATCTAGGATTTGAGAAAAATCTGCTTGAAATGCGCAATTGAAGTGTTTAAAAAGCCAGGCTTAAACTGTGGCTTAAACTTAGTCCACGTTCTGTAATAAGGCGGAATGAGTGTATCTAACTAGATACACTCATTATTCAATACATATTTTACTGGTGTATTCGGACCGGCATCCTAATAATTAAAAATTACTTGTTAATTGTGCAGTGAAATAGTTGTCTTTGAAGGACTGGAATGGATACTTTCCATAAATCAAATCGTTTCCTAATAGATGCGTAAATTTTAAAATCAATCCGACGGTTTGCCAAGTGGATCACGTGGAAATGACTTGAAATTTACTGACAACAGATTTTTAGCATTATAAATGAAAAGCCCGACATACCATGTGAATCAGTTCCGCAATACTTCTCAAATTACCAATGGATATACCAACCCATTAGTGAATACACATTGCTTGAACAGTATTGTATAATTCAGTTGTAAATCGTTTAAGATTTATTTTATACCGTAACATGTTTAACTTAACGCGCAACATATCAGACTTATTATTCATAAACAAAAAAAAATCATTAAATTTTCTTGTCAATAACAAAAAACATACTTACGGCTTAATAACTTTATTTATCCTATTTGTTGCATAATATTTTGGTTGCATCATTTCTATTTTGTAACACATGTGTATATGTATTACAATATTGTGTGCAGCTATTATGCAGGTAAATGCTAGTTACGACCTTGACATGTGTCGATCCTGGCTTGTCACATTAACCCACTTGAACATTGCGTGCCTGTGCGTGCCGTCAAGGGATTACTACAGTTTAAACTAACGTCGCTTTTTACAACATCTGCTGATTTCATTTTATTCATTGAACTGTTTAGTATGGAGGAGTTATGAATGAATAATAATGTCAAAATATGATGGTGATTTACTATTAATGACAGTTAAAGGCTAAAATCATGGAATATACTGCTGCTAAAGTTGTCTTGTCACGGGGTCTTGCATTCACGATTAATAATATGTATATCATAACAATTTGCATACTACACTATACAAGTAATTTAGAAAGCTGAACGAGATCTTCAACATAAAATACAGTTACGATTGTGTTCCCATGAGACTCTTTAACAAGTTAAACTGTATGTAAGTGCATTTCTAATTATAAAAGAAAAGTACTTTTCTCTTTCGAAGATTATGTAAGAATTTATAACATGTATTCATCTGAATAACGCAAAATGCACTCTTGAAGTTACAATCAAAATCGGACTCGTTGTTTTAGGCACTTGAATCCTAATACCGAACACAGATGTTTATAAGTTTTTCAGAGAGCAAAATACATCAAAAAGGCACAGCCTTTTAATCTTGCTGAGACATTACTTAAACTTAAAAAGCTTATATAAATCAAATTAGTTAAGTTCTAACTACAGAGATACGGGCGATTGATCAAATAAACATTGAGTAACAAGTTCTATTTCAATGGATCTTCCGGATGACAGCAGTTCTTAAGCAAGCTGCGGAAATGCGGAAGATATTAGAATGTTCCGCTACAGCAATCCAACCGTATTCTGTGACAATCGAGCCAAGAGGCTCCCTCAATGATCGAATAATTATCGATAAAGAAGTCGCTTGCAAACTAATAAAGAAACGCCTCGGGGAGTTACCAATTACGACACGCCTCGCAATGGGCATTGTTCATATTTTTTTTAAACTCTTAATACGAAAACCATTTCGGAGAATAGAGTTTCTGATCATGATCCATTAGATTTTTTCGGAAAAATTGCTATATTAACGATTATTTTTCCAAAAAAGCAAATGATCTCTATTTGCCCTTGAAATGAAGGACTTAATAAGACGTTTTTAGGGATACTACTCTGAAGTGGAGTTGAAATTGATCTATTATATCAACTTGTCAATTTTGAAAAGATAAAGTGCAATCTGTATTAAGTCTATCAAGAAAAGTCTATACACACTACACAGATTGCGTAAAACGATGACGTCACAACATTTAAAGTAATATCTTCAAGAATTTAAAAAAAATTCTGTATAGTGAATATTTCAATAATATTGAAATTAGTTGCTTAAAATAGTCTATATTTTCTGAAAAGAATATAAAAACAGTAGGTCAAAAGTAATGAACAATATAATAAATTTTTTGTACATATATTATTCAATTGTTTAACAAAATAACATAAAACAATATTATTGCAATAACATGCAAATGCAAAATGATCAAGAGTCGATCATTGATTGACCACGGTAGGAACCGCTGTTGGAACAAACCTCTAACACTTGCAAAATCCGGTGATTCATAATATCTTTGAACTGTAGAGTAAATACCAGATTTATTATCTTTTTGTGTCAGTTAAAATTGCAATTGCAGATTCGTGACGGAACGTTAACCTGAAATCGAGGCCAGCCCGCATACGATACTGCACTTATATCAAATGCAACTACCAGTTTAGCAATCATACCATAGCCAAGATTTGCGCTTTGAAAACAGAATAAGATGTGAACAATACCTCGTTATAGACCGGTGTTGTTACCACCATGAGCTAAACTAAGGAAGTCAATATCTATTAGCTCGGCACAATAGGTGAGCGACATCCGAAGCTCATTACTGGTATACGTTTCCGCTGGCGATTCGCAACACGCGAATTAATCGCGGCCTATCGATATATCAGTAGACGTATAAAATTACATTAGAACTTGATTGCATTTATTTTAAAGCTAAAAAATAAATAGTTTTGAAAGGAAGTTTGTTTGCATTTTAGCAAGAGCAAATACTAATCCTGCAATACCTTTTTCAGAAAGAATTAAAATACAGAATAGAAATCTAAATACTGCCATAATAATACATAATCGATACGTTCACAATATGAGTGTTAGAAGACTGGTAAACATAGGTGGCCTTGACTATTGCTTGTTTACGGATGCTAAACGCGTTGGCAAATGAACTCGAATACCAAGTTATTTCAACATCACCGTTTTAATACTTTTAATAATATGTCTATAAAAACCAGTAAAAGAAAATTAACGAATAAACTAATTATAACTATAGACAAATTTGGCCGGAAGTAGGTAGAAAAAAATATATAAATAAAAATTGATAGGTATGTAACATTAACTTTTGTACACATAGTAAAAATTTTTATATTTTTAGAAAGTTGGATCCATATTTTAATCCTTACAAAATATTATGTTGGCATTCGTGCTGAGTAAGATTCAGAACCAGAACGGAATAGCAGATAGCGCTAAAACTGTCTGTGTAATGTCTCTCGATCATATTTAGGTCCAAGGCGAAGAGTTAGCACGCTGAAGAGGCAATTAGCAGACCACATCGCTCGACCTGATCTGATGACCGCTGGGAACGGAAGGTCCTCGAGTTGCGACCACGCACCAGATGACGCAGCGTAGGGAAGCCCCCAACAAGACGGACTGACGATATCGCAGCGCAGGTACGCGCGTTGTGGCGTTCTATGGGGGAGGCCTATGTCCAGCAGTGGACAGAGAAAGGTTAATGGATGGATAGATGGCGAATTATCTTAGAAAAATCCTTTCTTTTCACCTATCTTTAAACGATAGTTTTTTTTTCGCATTAGTTCATATGCGTAAAGGGCAATATATTATTATGTTAGCTTTACCTATAAGGAAGCCACTACTGTATGATGATCATGTTTCATAATATACTTTATTTACAGCCGATCGGTATAAAATGTGTTGACAAACGAAGAATATAATATTGTTGTTATATTATCGCCGTACACTATTGTAATATGATTAGGGACTTATTATTACATAGGTATTTACTCAACTTCGAGCGAAACAAGTCGATCTGTATAAAAAATGTTATGCTGACATCATCTTTATATCCTTACAATACCAATAGCAAAACAAATAGAACGTGAGGATGCATAATACTCAAATGCAAGCGAGACTAGCAATCCGCATAACATAAAGATTTGTTTAGTACAAACATGACATATTATCTGAGTGGTTTCAGGACGGTTTATCTGTACCCAACACCACATCATCCATGGTGAATAAAGTAGTCTCTACAAACGTACGTGCTTTTTCTACTACACAAATATTTGTTGAGTCAATATTTGTCGCATGCCCCCGTGAGCGTTACAAGGAACCGCCCTACACCAACGTCATTCCACTTTTTTTGTGTGCAAACAAACGTAAAGATCAAAAACGGACACCAGTCTCAAAGATAAATAAAAACAAGCGGCCAGTTGACTAAATACACGATTTAAAGTCGGCGAACGATCAAGGTGACTTCTCCGATCGCAAAGAAACAAACGTGAAATTGACGTCAAACAATGATCTCTTGAGAAGAAATCCGACGAATGAACTCATGATCGTTGATTTAATGAATATATTTTACAGAGCAACAGTACAACGTACAGCGGAAAGCGCATAATGACTTCCGTTCGTCGGACAACGAGAAACAACGAAAATAAAACTACATGCTGATTTGAAATGACTCAAATTTGGGGAGATAAAAAATATACAAACGTCTTGTACGAATAAAAACTAGCGAAAGTGTTTTAACAATTACGATATTAGTACCGATTCTATGTGCATAACTAAACTTAACTGAAAAATGAAAACAACTATGGTGTATTTTGATTAATTGACTATTTCGTTGTGAACATATTTAATGATTCAAATCGTTAGTCTATAATATACAGATTTTTTAAAAAAAAAAAACGTGTGGCACTCGGGGACTGCCGCGGTAAAGCTATTGCATAGTATTTTTTATCAACTTATGAAATTAAAATTATTTATTTATTTTATTCATGCATGAATCTAAATACCATAAACTAAAATAAGATTAATAATCCTTATTTACTGATGCTTACATCTGTCCATAGTTTCTGGTAATTATGATAAAATAGCGATTGTCAATCAAATATCAATAAAATAAAAATAAAAATTGGTCAAGTGCGAGTCGGACTCGCGCACGAAGGGTTCCGTACCATTATCTATGCAACATAAGGCAACGTTATTAGTATCGAGCAAGAAACGGTAAAAAAATCATGTTTGTTGTATGGGAGCCCCCCTTAAATATTTATTTTATTTTATTTTTAGTATTTGTTGTTATAGCGGCAATAGAAATACATCATCTGTGAAAATTTCAACTGTCTAGCTATCACCGTTCTTGAGATACTGGGTACGGAACCCTAAAAATCATGTTTGTTGTATGGGAGCCCCCCTTAAATATTTATTTTATTTTATTTTTAGTATTTGTTGTTATAGCGGCAATAGAAATACATCATCTGTGAAAATTTCAACTCTCTAGCTATCACCGTTCTTGAGATACAGCCTGGTGACAGACGGACGGACGGACGGACGGACGGACGGACGGACGGACGGACGGACGGACGGACGGACGGACGGACGGACGGACGGACGGACAGCGAAGTCTCAGTAATAGGGTCCCGTTTTTACCCTTTGGGTACGGAACCCTAAAAACTAACGCCAAAACTGACATGAGTCACCAGCGCGAATAGCGAAACGGCGTTAGCGCTGTAGTGTAAGGATTTTTCGTTACCTACGGAACTTAAATTTCGAATTTTGTGGATTTAGTCTCCACGCTCAAGGCCCGCGATAGAAGCTATGCAATAGCTTAAAACTTCAGCTAACATTGTTGAATTGTGTTATTGACACTATCAATTTTCATTTTTTAGTTAAGTTTAGTTGTGCACGTAGATACACGGTACCATTGTGTACCTATATTGTTTCGAAAGATATCTGATAACATTTGAAATATTCAACATTTTTATAGCGTAGCCGTAGGTATATTCGACACGGTCATGTTTTATATTATGACTAGCTGTCCCGGCAAACGTTGTTTTGACATATTAAAAAAAAAAATTTGAAAAATAGATGTTGGCCGATTCTTAGACCTACTGAATATGCATGTAAAATTTCATAAAAATCGGTCAAGTCGTTTCGGAGGAGGACGGTAACTAACACTGTGACACGTGAATTTTATATATAAGAGATTTAGTATGTTTTGAACGATTTGCAATTTAAAGATTTGATAAACGGATTTCGGAAGTGCGGTCGACATAACGCAAGCGCTCCACCGTTCATCGGCTCGCGATTCTAATTCTGATATATCCTGCGGGTTTCCTGCGTAAGCACCGACCGGAACCAGCCAGCTCTCAACTAGTAATAAATAAACCATACGGGTTTCTAACATCGTCACATATGATCGTATTTACCGGCATGGAATTTGGTTTCTATAACTACATAAAATAAAACTTAAGATTGCTATTATTTTACACTGTACATGTATAGCTTCGTCGTTATATGCTTAGCCTAGTCGCTATATGTATAGCTTCGATTTCTAGCCCTGGTTCAGCTAAAAGAAACTAAAGAAATGATAATCCAAATCATGAGTAATGCAATAGAACTTATTGTTATATATCCGCAAAAGCGATGAAGTGGGAGTTACGGCAACAAAAACGTTGTATTTTGTTACTAATTAAAATTAAATTTCCGTATACACAATAAATGCTAGTGAATTAAAAGAACGAACAATAAAGGCCAAACATCTTCTAGAACCCATTCACGAGTGTAATGTTTATTGCTATTGTTTAGTGTGAGCATTCAATGGCAACAATACAGCATAGAAAAAACAAATATTATATTACTTGATCAAACAATAATTACATTACATTTAATTACTATAAGACGACAAAAAGGAAGAAGGACCACACAAAGAAATTTTCAACTTGCGATAAGCTCTCCAATTTTCCTCGACATAAATTGGCGTTTTTTCAAACCATGGCTTAATTAAAGCTTTTTAAAATGTTAGGCAACACCATTCATATTTTCCCGAAAGTCAAAATTACTCTCCATTACATAATATTGTAGGTAACAGACACGGATCATCACTCATCAGCATAAAAGTTTGGCTTATACGAACGATGGACAAGCTAAAATTCACTTACTGTGTAAAAACCTTACAAATTGTCTAGAATCTAACTAAAACAGTTGATTACATGTCAAGATTACAAAACAGCTGTTTGGAAATCTACAAAGTAATGATGCAGCTCCTCAGTAACCAGTTCACATCCTCTTTAGAGTCGCATACTAAATGTGCAAGTTAACACCTATTGTTTCCGTCGATGAGTACTCTTTCCATTCACTCCACCTAACGAGCCCATTCACTGTTTCTAGGAACTACTTCGATTGTTTAGTTCTCAGGACGGTACCTTTGAATACTGCAAATCGGAATATCCCCCCACCTATCGATTCTAAGAAATAGTAAAATTTTACTGTCCAGTATTAAAGAAAATTACAGAGGAAATGAAGGAAATCCGCTACCTAAAAATGGTTTAAATACAGTTTGTAATTTGTAAAATGATTCCAGTAATTTAAGCACCATGGTAGGATGAACACAGGCGTAAATGATGGCATAAAGTTACAGTCGAAGAGCTCGTCATGGGAAAACGCGTCTCTGCAGATAATATACTCATATAGAAGTATAATATAAGTCACTGTTTACCGTTCCGTAGCTTGAATTCTAGATCTATGTGGGAATCCTCAGTTGTTAAAACTTATTGTAATATATCTAAGGAACTGGAAATATTGTAGTCAATAGTATGATCTTCAAATATCATAAAAAACATTAGATTTCATCAAAATGTTATAGTTATAAGTAGCAACGACAAAAGCTATTCTAAATTGGCAATTTCTATATTTTTAAGGAGTTTTTAAATGTATTATAATAATAATAATAATCCATGGACATTTCACACAACGTCCTCTGGTCCCAAGCTAAGCTTATATGCTTGTGTTATGGGTACCAGAATACGGATATAATACATAAACTACTTTTCTTTTGTAAATACATACGTACTTATAATACATAGTAAACACCCCGACGCAGTACAAACATTTGTATGACATTTATGGATATCACACAAATGATTGTCCTGACCGGGAATCGAACCCGAGACCTCGTGATCGGCAGTCCATTACATAAACCACTCCACCACGAAGCCCGTCAATGATTTTATATGATATTTGATAATATAATTTGATTATATAAGATATTATATGATAATTCAGGCATCTAACCATCCATCAGCCTTTCTTCGTCCTTCCGTCATACCTTAAATTAATAGCATAGGTAAAATAAATATGCCTCGCCACTTTACATGTAACCCTGTCTTAGTTTGACAAGAATACGGGATCCTAAATTAAGACCAAACACACATTAAAACTAATTTTCTTTATGCCTTCTTGAAATAAAGATTTAAGATCATCAAATCATTAAAATTACTCAATTTTATAATTGAAAAGGCTTGTTTTTACTACCAATGGAATTTGAACTTAAATTTTTAACGAGTTTATAGATTAAGGTATTTCACTTACTATAAAAAACAAGAAAAGCATAATTATATTTTTCTTGCTTTTTATGCTTGCTTATACTTACTTATTGATTTCTTGGTTTTTTAATTGCAATAATTTTAGTTTTTATTACATATGAACAAGTTAAACATAATAAGTAAGTTGTTTGTCATGATTTTACTTAGGTTAATGGTTTTTTTTAAACTAATTCTATGGGTTTACAACTTCCGACAATATTTTTCGCAATAAAATATAAGTACATAAATGTCATCGTCAGCACAAAAACAAAGCGAAGCATTTGCAACGATAATTGAAGCAGAACCGTTTATTAGCAAAGATAATTTTAATTTTAAACTTGACGTCAACGATTACGATACAAAAACCTTTGGAGATTAAGTTACTTGGAACCTTTAGAATGTATGACAAGAAAATGTATCTGACATTTAATTTTATAGGATCTAGATGTTAATATTTATCCAAAATGTTCCCATCTATAGTCACATAGCATTATATTTGAATGTGATCAGGATAACTCTGGTCTCCGTTACGAAAGACAAACAGTTGTAATGGTCTGTTATCTTCTTGTAGCTAATTCTGGCTAGTTAAAACAAAATAACTAATAGAACTGTGTGAACTAACTTCTGTGCTAAGAAGCTCTGTTGTACTTGTCTAACACAAGGATACTAAAGTAATTTATTAATTTTGCATTTGACATGCTATGCTTTTACTTAATAAATCAAATTATGGTGGAAAAAGTGTGTGCCGCAAGCGGGACTTGAACCCACGACCTCGAAATACCGTTCCGCAACTCTTCCAACTGAGCTTATTGCGGTCGTGCCTGCAACATTTAAATTAACCACCACATTTGTCACTCGAGCGAGTTTATATATATTTTTTGTATTTATTAACACAAGGATCTTAAGAAATTTGTTGATGTACAATAACAACACAAATCAAGCATGTAAAGAGATTTGAAATAAAATTCCTATTAAACTCTCCTTCCTATATCATACGCAATCCTACTAATATTGTAAAAAGTTTGTGAGTAAGGATGTTTGTTACTCTTTCACGCAAAAACTACTTAATGGATTTAAATAAAACTTTACAATAATGTAGCTTATACATCGGAATAACACATAGGCTACAATTTATGAAGATATTGTGTGAATTGTCCAAAATGTGACGATAAGTGTCATGTAAGTAGGAATTCCACGGGTACGAAGTCGCAGGCAACAGCTAGTAACATATAAATGGTAATTTTATAGAATGTTTTTATGGGGTCGTGATTTAAGATCATAAGAAGGCGCTTTAAAGAGAGTGAGATATCCCAATATTTTATTGGACAAGCGACCTTTAAAGACTTACTACATTACTTTAAGATAACACAGACTCACGATCACGACTGCACTTGAAAGATGTCGCGAGGCAGGAAGTTGAGGCCAAAGGTGCGGGGCACGCTACACGATATCCCTTTTACGCGGTCCAATTAACGGAGTCTGTCTGACCGGATATGCGTATACACGTACATTAGCACCTCCACCCTCTACTAATCTATGAAAACCAAAAAAAAACTGCCTACCTTGGGAAAATATACAATAACGCAAAAAAACCAAAGCTATGTATAAGTTTTCAAATAAATTAGGGGTGAAATAGAAAAAGAACCCTTTCGGTGTTGTCAAGAATCACATATGAATAAGAAAAGGTTAAAGTTAGTTCCTGTGAAGAGTGGTCAACTGGGTGAAGATTATTATCATCGCATGCAAACATCATCTACGTGACTTGTTGACCGGATTCCAAGCAATCGACCTTGATTGAGCTACCTCCTCAGCCGGCTATGGTGCAAGACAATAAAGTTAAGCATAAAATTACTCGTGCCATATGTGGAGAACAGGAGAGTAATTGTATTCAATGCACGTCTCACATGCACTGTGAGAAAACGGGACGTATCTTAATGAGAGTTCCATTTATATTGCCGAGTAGCCAAATCTGACCAACTATGTATGTGGCCAGAGTAAGTAAACTCTCGTGTCAAATATGCGACATTTTTGTAAACCTAAAATAGATGATAATAATAGCTGGCTTCAAAACTACCAATGCATTTAATGAAAATAAATAAATAAATAATTTAATATTTTTTTTGTAATAGCCAAAGAGAAACAAAATCTTAGAAGCCTCTACAAAGCCCTCTCTGCACACTTATCAACAACCTACGACCAATAAAATATGTAATTTGACTGGGTTAGAGAAAACAATCGTTTCGAAAATAATAAAATAAAACAATTTCATTTCGATTGTTTTACAAAAAATAATAGGCATTCTATTATTAGTAGTTCCAAAAAAAGCGGATACGAATCCCGTGTCGCCAATTACAAAAGCATGGTACGGCAGACGGAAGTAGCATACTTCCGTTTTCGTCACAGCCCTCAGCCAAGGGTTGTTCCGGAGGGGACGAAAATTAATAAGTGCATTAAGCTTAAGGGCCTACATCAATATTATCGTATATCATCGCCGACACGTACATATTAACACAGCCAGTAGGCACAGAAAATGAAGAATTAGGGATACTTTTCCTATTTACTCAAAATCTACTAAATAATTTTTAATTCTGATTTACGTGTTTCTATACATAATAGTTACCTACGTTTTTAAAGTTATTTCATTAGTTAATACGCAATAATAGACCGACAAATGAAAAAAATAAAAAATTTGAGAGGTTGTTTCGCCAAGATTTTCTATCGAGAAAACTTTTTTCAATCGCGTTTCTGAGTTTATGCGATCCTAGATCATATATTGAAAAAACATATACTTAAAAATTAGAGCTCTAGGCATTCAATCTAAAGAAACAATGAAAACTTCGTACGTAGAAAAATGCACGAAGCTATTTTGGTATCCTCTTAACCGAATTTTGTTTCTGCTTTAACCACTAAAACGTCTTATTATTTGAAATCGCTTTAAATATAAATATTCGTTAACATTGGGTTGCAGAATTTTAATGGCATCACGCTGAATGATTCAAGATTCACAGGTTTCCTTACCACATTATATTGAATATTATTATTTAATCATAATGCTATTTAAATTAACAATCGTTAAAAAAGCTTTTAGAGGATTCTTGTAAGAGGATGCGACGCGAGGCGACGGACGGTGCGCAAGCGCAACGATCGCAAGTTCATAGCCCATTACCGGCTGATCGTATAAACTTCGAATATAATTTATCGCTTCCTCTCTGTATTTTTCACTCGACAACAATGCTCAGTTCTCCAAGTGTAAAGTTAATAGCTTTACGACGTGTCGAAATGTACTTCACCAATTTTGTGGATTCAAAGAATCTTAAGCTTATTTAATACAATAAAACTGTGGTCTGACGTCATCACTTATGATCTCCAGAATGTATAATTGCCACATTTAATATCAGCATCAAATTAGAGGTTATTAATATTGGAAATGCCGTTCTTAAAATAGATCACAGAAATGTAAGAAAACAGAACAAGGACTCGACAAATAAAATTTACTGAACTCTCCTCCGATTATTACTACTAAAAATTATGTGCAATTGAACATAATTTTTAGTGAAAATATATTGAGAGTAAAAGAAAACCTTTATAGATATAACAGAGATCTTTTCTGGATATCTCATGGGTAAACGGTAAAAACATTGAATTACTGACAGTATGTAGCATCATAACTGAGTATTGGAATCGGAAACAATGCGTATAATGAAATCTAATTAGAAGCCGCGCCGCCATATAACTGTTGCACAAGCGGGTATTGTTTCTTTGCTTGCATCGTGAGAAATTGTCTCACAGTTTCTTTCACTTGCTCCAACACAAAACAGGACTTGACTAATGGCAGTAAGCATCTCAATTTAAATGCCCGTGTGAATTATTCGTCATAATGACGCCAGCGCAAAGTTCAATGAATTATTTGCAACTAAAATCTATTGTATTCATGCTAAAATTCCATAGGTTGCAGCACAAAATGCTCTTTAAATAACTCCTTTAAGTCTTACAATATTTCTCTCGAGTTTAATGTACTTATTACCATAATTTTTATGAGGTATAATTTTTATTAAGACAATGGTTAGAATGTTATAATTAGTAAACGGAGGAAATATTCAAATTTATTAACACATCAATTTAAATGAATGGTATAACAAAAAAAAGCTTTATTGTTACTGTACATTTTTAAAGTTAGGTAATCTAAATATGATAAGGAGGAAATATTTTATAGTTGACTAAATATGCTATTTCAATAAGTTACATTAACACGAATATTTTGATACCAAAGTTTAAAATTATTGTGTAGGTATTTAAGAACATTGTAATTACTATATCTTATATATAAAATTCACGTGTCACAGTGTTAGTTACCGTACTCCTCCGAAACGGCTTGACCGATTCTTCTCAAATTTTACATACATATTCAGTAGGTCTGAGAATCGGCCAACATCTATTTTTCAAACCTTTTTTTTCTTTTTTTTTTAGTATGGCAAAACAAAGTTTGCCGGGTCAGCTAGTTTAAAATAAATTTGTCAAAGCTGGTTCTATATTGAAAAATATAATACATGTGGGATCGACGAAGCCAGTGCCAAACAGCATCGAAGGCCTATGTAAATTTTTAAAATAATATAGGTAAGGTAAGGTAAGTCTTATCTTATACGACTGAGAATTGTAACCAAAAATGTTGCACATTAATTATTAAAATCGAAAGAAGAATTGGAAAGCCAACATTGTCAACAGCATTTCCTATAGAAGCAACATTTACTAATTAGAAAAAATCGAATTATCCGTCCCCTGCGTGACACAGTCACTAACTACGAAATTAAGCAAGCATTATTGCTAGCTTAATTCGAAATGATTAATCACTTCCTACAGTTGAAATAGAGCGATGACACTCAAGAGTTCTTAGTACACCGTCTCATGAGTGAAGAAACTCATCCCTTATAAAATCAGCTTATTAAAACACTGCAACACTGGTTGTAATGAATTCCATTTGCGGGATAGTGCAAAAGCAACGTGAAGAGGAAAGAGGGTGTGACGATTTAATTTCCGCTGACCATCAATGAGAGCTTTCAGGGCTGATATTTAATATAGCTCGTTTACAGTAAGCCAATTAATAGGATAAGAGAAAACCATTATGTATATTAAAGTGAATTAAATAAATTAATTACAAATAATTGTTCTGCTCCAAGGATTACTGCGTATAGGTTACATATTACATACAACAAACGAAGCATTTTAACATATATTTTCTATTATTTCACCACTAATAATTTAACATAATTAGTTCTATCTCTTTTTCTTATGGGGCCATAAGAAAAATAGATAGAACTCATTATTCAATTTTGAATAACCAACGCAACCAATTTCAGGACTATAACAGATTGATATTTAAACTATTGAAATAAACAGATACATCTACAACTTTAAACAAGAAGAGAATAGATATAGGAACATGACCGATTTGACTTTACGAAGTTTATATTAAAGAAATCGATCATGTCTTATAGAAAGTAGAGTACAACTTCTGCGAGCGTGTAACTATAAGGGGGCTAAAGTCTACAATGAAATGAGTATCCTTGCACTCCATTCTTCCTGTTTTCCCTTAAGAGATCTGTGTTGATCCAAAGTTAATATAAATGATATTCGCCGCAAACAAAATGAACCAGTATCTACAGAACCGTATGTAGTGTAGCAATACTATCTAATAACATCGTAATGGGATGAAACGAAGGAGTGTTCCGAGCGAGGCGTGTCAATTTAATATCCGCTGGTGGGCCGAATGATGGATGGCTATTTTATTAGCCTCTAGATAAGACTTTACGTACTTCAACTACATCAGCTTGTTTCAACTTTTATTTATTCGAAAACCTTGTCTAATCTATAGCTCTTTAAAACAAGCAATTTTATGACCTCGTTCAAGATATTTAATTGACGTCGAAGGGAAATCGCGAAACGGTGTCGTACCGAAACGGATCGATATCACGCAACAGACAATAGGGGCTCATCAATTTAAAAGCGACGTGACTGGTGGGAAAAAATTGGCAAGAAACAGCTCCAGGTAGAGTTTGTTTAGCGCCTTATTAAACGATCTATTGTGACACAACGGCGCCTACTCTGACCATTTTTTGCAGACAATTATAAAGCCAAAACCGAAAGCATCTGTCTTATTATTATGTCTTATTATGCTCACCCGATATGGTCAGGCACATTCTATTTTAAGATTTTAAAATTTAAACTATTAATTTTATAATTTAAATGAAATGGAAACTAGTTTCTCTGGAAGCAAAGAAGTATCTATTCCGGACGTATCTAAACGCCCATGATAAGTAAGTACTTAATTGCAGGAAAGATATTAGAGGCAAGTTGTGCTCGGTACACAGAGATAAGTAATATGGACATATTATATGTACACACTTAATGAATACTATGATATCTCTACAATTATAATTATTTATTTGTACCTACAAACATATATGTATAGAAGATGGATATACAGGAGTTATTGCTTATTGCCTAACATAATTGTGCCAGATATCAAGAAGACTCGAAGCTACACCTACAAATATTGTTACGTGGGCACCACCTACAAACCCGACCCACAGTCGTATTTTTTGTATAAGCCTAGCCTACGTGTCACCTTTACTAGTTATTCTAGCATTTATAGTGAATGAAAGAAATATTCGTAACGACTTACTCACCGTATATGTCTATGTCCCGTTGGTGGCTTTCCCGACGGTTCGGCTTCCAGGTACCTGCGTTTCACAACGAAAATGTCGACGTAGGCTTAAACAACAGGGTAGTAATAATCACTATCTTCAACAGTCAAACTTTTTACACAAACACGTACGATTTGAAATTGTAAAACGTCAAATAGGTAAGTAAGAGCATGCGCTATGCGCTCGCGTTGTAGCGCGTTCAGCGACGGCGCGACTGAGCGTGAGCGGCCGTCAAGAGCACGGCACGCGCCAGTAGGGGCTTCATTCACAAATGGAGTGGCGGGGTGCGGGCCGCGCGGTTCTGACCCTTGGGCTCATTCATGCGGTTACCAACTTGCTGTGGTGACCTACGGCCTATCGTTGCACGTCCAATACTACCATTTCTGACCAACTCTCATTGAACTGCAAAGCACGCGAAATGGCATTGCATTTCGTAACTTCATAATAAAAGAATTATGGAAACCGCATTGCGATATATCCGCAACTGATTCAGATTTCATTCTCATTCCATTTGCAGAAAGTAATACGTCATAATATATCTATTTGGCTATCAATTATTTCAATATGCAAAGAATGTTTCGATAAATCATCGAAATCAAAGTTGAAAATTTCAAAGATGAACTAAAAATGAGACCAATGTTGAAGTCTCTACAACAAAAACGTATGGTACAATCAATTTACTACATTACAATTAGACAACGCATAACAGTAATATTTAGATATTAACAAAAATACTGATAATTTTAGTTTCTAACATTTCTTGAAATGATGTCAATAAAATAATAAATATTAAAACAATTACCAAAAATATTACGAGTAATTTTCTGTATGCAATTACTGCAATTGCGACATCAACCTGACACATTAACTTGACAACTGGCGAAAGTAAGGTGAAATTTGTGACTTTTAATTAAAATTGCACGCGCCTTACACGGAGACTACTGTTTCACTGTGATAACACAAGATCACAAATAATATGGGTCCAAAATACACATCACCACTCTGTTTAATCCCAAATGTACTAACAATTCAATCCTACGGTCTGCACTAAAGTAAAAAGGAACGCTAAAGACCAAACTCAATGCATTAATTTCTAGGATCATCTGACGAGTGTAGTGCAATAATCAAGGATCAAGTTCATAAAATTTCATCCTAATAGATTCGCTAACGCAATAGGTATTGTAAGGCAAAGGAATATCCTAACTAATTTATAAATGTAAAAACGAGCCGATGACAGTAATAAAAATTTTCACTCGCTTAAGTGTTAATGTGTGGAACGAAACTATGGCGCGATTTAAAAACTGTACAACGCCATCTATCGAGTGACATAGTAAACTTTTGTTTGTTAAGGTTTGATTTGTAAATTTTACCCGTACGAAGTCGCGGGCAACAGCTAGTACATTATATAGATAAAGTGGTGTAAAAACTTATTGAACGTGAGCATTACTATTAGAAATGGGAATAACGGCTTAAAATTTTAAACGAATTTAAACGAGATGCTTAAAAAAGTTGCTGCTTAAAAAGTTGCTTATTTTTAAGCAGCTATTTTATGCATTGCTTATTTTAAGCTTTTCGTTTAAACGCTCATTACTAATTACTATCACTGTATCGCGATCATAATAGCTACATATAAAACGGTGACTCGATATCAAATCCCGTTGTGCCACCGACGGATTTACTGCAATAATGACTTAGCAAATAAGAAAATTACAAGCAAAAGTGCCGGTGAAAGGCTCCAAGTGTAGGGCACAAACGGTTTATGTAACGAAGTAGTTTACAGAAGCACGTGCACCGAGTTAATTCATTTGCGATGCAACACTGAGTTTTTTTTTTCAATGAATACGACATTAAAATTCGCAAGTCGCACAATGATCTCACAATATTTTCGGCGTAGAACTTAAGTTAAAAATAACGTTGTATATTCCTAGTACGAGAGCCCACGACCAAAATTTTTGTCTCATAGCAATACGGCCAAAACCGCATCAAATCGATAGATACGATTATCCTGAACTCGAAAATACCAATATCAGACATTTTCCGCGTAGCGTTTGATCTGACCGAATTTTCAAAATTGTCAAAGAATTTTACCGAACTGCATCATAGTAATATGTCTGATTTGCAGACTGTAGTTGAATGATAGTTCTGAGATACTGGAAACATATTTTTCAGACGTTAGTGGTGTAGCGCTAACCCGTAAAATCGTTTAAAAAAATTAAAAATGAGACAAAAAAAATGTCTCATAGCAATACGTCTGAAAATCTTTTTTATTAGTAAATTTTGGTTATTTGATGCGAACAAAACAATTTTCAGACGGAAATGTGAACGCATTAAATTTTGAGACCGTTTTGAAAATGTTAACAAATTTTACCGATCGGTATCATAGCAATATGTCTGAAAATTGTTGGACATGATAAAATAAGTTGTCCACATGTGCAAAAAATTTATATCAGACAAATTAAGTGTAGCACCTTCTCTATCAGACAACTTTTCGATACTCAGATATCATTTAAAAATCGTATTGAGGCATCTTGAATTTTCTGTTACAAACCAATGCATACGTTGCGACCCTGAATTTATTAGATGATAATTAACAAAGAATTTACCCGAAACCGTAACATTGAAGTTGAAGGACTGAAATAAATCGCACAAAAGGAAACTGGGATGAAGTTGAAAAAAAAACGGTTTATTCAAAGTTACAAAATATTCTCAGCATCTGGCGAGTGAGCTGTATAATAGTAAGAAAGGGGCAGGAGCGTAAAGCCCGGTTTCCACCGCGAGCGGAACGGACCCATTAATGACTTCGTTAAACTCGCAAACGCAAACTGCATACCTACTTGTATTTCCACCAACAAATAGTCGGACGGAAAGAGCCGAGCGTGTAGAAAGAGTAGAAATGAGCTCGCTCAGTTCTAGGGAGCACCAACTCTTCGTTGGTGGAAACTCAAACCTATTTAATTAAAAAGGAGTCCGTTCCGCCTAACCATTTTCCGCACATTACCCTTTCGCAGTGGAAACCGGGCTTAACAAGCTCTGAGGCTGTTGAAATTAAATACTGACTGATTTGATAGTTTTGGTTTTATTTAAAGCACACTTGAGTAACTTTTACAAAAGAAATAAGTAATGACATCTGTCATCTGTCAAAGTACATATATAATAGACAAGGGAGATTCTTGAATATCTATGAAGGCTTTAAATTTAAAAAAACATTTAACAGAGGCGTCGGCCAGGCGACTCCGAAACGTTATTTTCGTTTTTGGGAGTATATGCTACACTTAAAGTGTCTGAAAACAGGTTTTTGGTAATCATGGCAGCAATACGAAAAGTTGAAAAAAAAAAATTATCCGTATTGCTATGATACAGGTCGGCTAAATTTGTTGACATTTTCAAAAATGTGCTCAGGCTATATGCTACGCGCAAAATGTCTGAAAACAAACTTTTTCGTAATACAATTATAAAATCTATGTACATTTTCACTATCAGACGTATTGCTATAATACCGACTGTCTTTTTTTTTGACACAGCAGAAATGGCCTCCCACGCAGTTGCTACACTTTCGACCGTTACTACACACCTAGTCGGGTTCAGAATCATACAATCTAACGATTTTATAGGGTTTTTGCCGTATTGCTATGAGACATGGTTTTGGTCGTGGGCTCTCGTACTATCCGAGTAGGCTCATAATTTACCACCGTGTCTTCGTCACGCGACTGCATCGGAATTTTTATATAGACACGAACTAATGTTTTTATATTTTCTGGTTTTTATAGACTCAATTTTATTGCGCTTACAGTGAGACTGTATGGCGCCCTATGTAGACGTGACTCAAGAAATAGTTAAATAATTAATGAATAATTATTTAACCATAAAGCTGTTTGTTTGGCAGAAATTTTAGCTTATTTAAATATGTAGTCTTACATTACTGAA
The DNA here is from genome assembly GCA_916999025.1 of Orgyia antiqua. Taxonomy (NCBI): domain Eukaryota; kingdom Metazoa; phylum Arthropoda; class Insecta; order Lepidoptera; family Erebidae; genus Orgyia; species Orgyia antiqua. Next base: position 21,029,618 of record OU779864.1, read on the forward strand.
AATTACGAAATAATAACTAACAGATCCAAATATATAAAAAAACATCTATTTTAAATTGCTTTATTTAAATAACTTGTAGATTACATAATTTTGTCAGATAAACTAAGAATGTAGTCAAACGAGTAACTTAATTTCACAGTGAAATCAAGAAAATAAATAAAATAACCAATGATATACATCTATACACTTCAAATATAGAAGGGTATATTATAATTTGTTAACTACTGTAACAAATTGGTCTATGTAGAAAACTGTAGAGTTTAGTCTTCACGTAGGTTCATCGTGAGGCGTGATAGATGGAAATATAGAAAATAACCATAGCAACACGAATTGTCACCGCGGCATAGTCGACCATCATAATATTATATCATCATAATATTATAGTCATTCAAAATAGAGGAAACCCTTGCCCAACTGTAGGACGTTAATGGGCTGGAGAAAATAACGCTTGAATTTTCAAAACGTGTTCAATTTAATTTCAATATTCAATATTATGTCCATAAAAAGTATAATACTACGTAGCCTGCTTCTAAATAAATATAATCATATAGGAAATCATAAAATATCATTGTGTAATATCACGCAATTATCTGATGATACATCGAGGATTCGAGTTAACAATAGGTTAAAGTAAATAAGGTTAAGGTTAAAGAAGAATTTTTATTTCTCAAAAGAACAATACAGTTCACTTATATGAGATAGGTAGTAAATTAAATTTATAATAATACATTTCGCCTGGAGGCAAAGCATGCAAGTAAATATGTACCTATTTCTTGTAATAAATATGTACCTATTTCTTGTTTAATATTACGATCTCCATAAATTATGTTCCAGGTTTTACGACCAATATGTTCAATATAACCATATTTATAGACATTTGCATTTACTAGCAGACAAAAATATTGAGAGTAGGCAATTTCAGAATAAACATACATAACATGACGATTTGTTCGCCTGGCACTAGTGCTAGGTAGAGATATAGAGCGATATTTCCTAGGAACTAAAAATGCATCCTTGACTTCATTATTAGGAAAGAAAAATAAAACATCTAGTTTCTAATACTCTACTTAAATTTAAAAAAACACTTTACTGATTCAATGGGGTTTATTTGACTAGAAAGTCTAACAATCATGAAAATATCAGTTGAACAACAAAATACTGAAATATTACCTATGTATGTTTTCAAAATAGATAGTAGTTAACTCTAAAGAAGTTTTATGTATAATTTGTTAAGGCTTCTAATGTTCACCGAGCACTTATTTACATAACACAACGTGTCCAAATAAGACAACAACAAGGTCATGAATATTTTACAAAAGACTAAGTTATGCAATTTATCTGCATCGGAAGTTGAAAATTTATTATCGGTTTATATTGTTCTAAGTTATTTATGAGATATGACCATGGTCACTGCATACATTACAATTTATTTGTGAATAACAAGACGCCAATAATGATTAAGACCTCCCATCCTTTAAATTATGCATACAAGATAAGCTGTATGAACAAGCCCATTTATAAAAACCTGCATCCATAATTTTCTCGCACGATACCATCTAGTAGAGGGTAGCTCGATTACTCGTGAGGTTACCTGTGCAATTAATGTATTAAAAAGCCGGCATTTTAAACAAGCCCTGTATAATTACGTATATTTCCATTAACAACAGTTACCTATATTAACATCGCAACTCACAGGAATACCTTACAGAAAAATAGGCTGAGACCTCTTAAGATATGCGTAGGTAAAATCCTAGGCCTTTAACTCCTTCTGTCATCCTTCTTGAACTAATTAACTACTAAATTGAATTTGGTCATAGTGTGGCCATTTTACTGCACAAATTTATATTCCACGCTAAAAAAAATGAACCTATGACATAAGATATCATTTGTATATTTGCCATATTTGGGCATTGTTTATAAATTCCTTTTTTAGGGTTCCGTACCCAAAGGGTAAAAACGGGACCCTATTACTGAGACTTCGCTGTCCGTCCGTCCGTCCGTCCGTCCGTCTGTCACCAGGCTGTATCTCAAGAACGGTGATAGCTAGAGAGTTGAAATTTTCACAGATGATGTATTTCTTTTGCCGCTATAACAACAAATACTAAAAATAAAATAAAATAAATATTTAAGGGGGCCTCCCATACAACAAACATGATTTTTAGGGTTCCGTACCCAGTATCTCAAGAACGGTGATAGCTAGACAGTTGAAATTTTTACAGATGATGTATTTCTATTGCCGCTATAACAACAAATACTAAAAATAAAATAAAATAAATATTTAAGGGTGGCTCCCATACAACAAACATGATTTTTAGGGTTCCGTGCCCAGTATCTCAAGAACGGTGATAGCTAGACAGTTGAAATTTTCACAGATGATGTATTTCTATTGCCGCTATAACAACAAATACTAAAAATAAAATAAAATAAATATTTAAGGGGGGCTCCCATACAACAAACATGATTTTTTTACCGTTTCTTGCTCGATACTAATAACGTTGCCTTATGTTGCATAGATAATGGTACGGAACCCTTCGTGCGCGAGTCCGACTCGCACTTGACCAATTATTTTTATTCTCCAACATTCCATTTTGCCAACCATTACAGATGACGTTGCGGCTAGACCGATCCTAAAGTTTAGACAATTAAAAAGCGGCCGATTGAAAAGCAGTAATACGAAAAAAGCTCACCTGTACAGCATAGAGCTAAATAATCGTTTTGGGTGGCAACACCTTCTGGTAGACTCCATGACACCTTGAATTCCCGCCCTTGCAACGTCCAGCATAACGTAGGTTTGGCACCATATAAATCTCCTTTCTCATCAGCTTCACTACTCAAAGTCTGTTTATTTATGGCACTTATTTTTTCTGTGGATATATTGGCACTTGGTTCTTCAACCAGTTCACACTCATCATTCACTACTATTTCGTCATTTCCATCAGTCTGTTGAACATCTTTTATAGAACAATCCACGTCATGATCTTCAGACATGACTTCTCAAACGCAGAATTTAACAACACATTTTTCTTAATTTTCACTTCGATTGGGAAGATCTTTATAAATACGAAACATTATTTGATGTAATGAATCGATTTCAAATTTCCTTCAATTACAAAACAGTGAGGTTCAGAAATACAGAAAAAAACTAAAAAACTACAAATGAAACTACAAATGAAAGAAAAAAACTATACGGTAATTGATAACAACAATATGTTGGAGAGTTGTTAGTGATACTGAGACAAGTACGCCACCCTTATATCCGACGTCGGTGGTGGTTCAAGGGGAGGGAGTAATTCTTCAGTTAGCGACGTCGCGACGCCAGCCGGGCCGGCGCCCGTCGCCGACCTACTGCTGTCTAATACGCGCTATTCAACTCTCAATAAAATAACTGCTATTTACTTGCTTACTAATTTCAATCATAAGGTTTCATCCTTATTATTACAAATTATACGGATGTAGCCATTTTGCATCTTTTTATTCTTACGTAGCTTACTTACGTAGCTTTTAGAACCTTAGAGTAAAATCTATTACGAGAAAATTATTTTCTTATTGTGGGGAAAAAGCGTAATAATTTTATGGATGTAATTTATTATCCAAATATAACTAACTGCATACAAATTTTACTACAATTTACAGAATTAAGTAAGTAAAAGTAAAAAAGTATTTATTTACCACCACAAGTGAGAACGGTGCCGGTAATGGGATAAGGGCAGGAGTCTGATAAAAACGAAAAATCCACATAGATTTTGCGAAAAATAGTGGTTAAAGTACTCTACCACAGAAAGTGCGATATTCCCAAGCAACTGTTTGTAAAAAGCATTGCTCTTTGTTTGATTAATTTGAATGCTAATTCAGAGCAAGTGATATTGTTAAGGGGATGGTGATCACCTCTTTCCATTTTTATTTTTCAAAAATAATATAATAATATATAATAATATTACCTATTTTACCAAAATTTTAAAAAATATTAATAAATTATATTAAGGGCCTACATCAATATTATCGTCGACATGTACATATTAACACAGCTAGTAGGTATAGAAAATGAAGAATTAGGGATATTTTTTTTTGTTTACTCAAAATCTACTAAATATATTTTAATTCTGATTTACGTGTTTCTATATTTAATAGTTACTTATGTTTTTAAAGTTATTTCATTAGTTAATACGCGATAATAGACCGACAAATGAAAAAAATAAAAAATGTGAGAGGTTGTTTCGCTAAGATTTTCTATCGAGAAAACTTTTTTCAATCGCGTTTCTGAGTTTATGCGATCCTAGATCATAATTATATTGAATAAACATATACTTAAAAATTAGAGCTCTAGCCATTCAATCTAAAGAAACAATGAAAACTTCATACGCAGAAAAATGCACGAAGCTATTTTGGTATCCTCTTAAGAACAAAGTTTCTCCAACAATAAACTTTTAGATACCTACTTAATGCATGTATATCATACAGCCACCTCTAGTCAATTTTTTCTTTCTTTAATTAGGGAGCTTTAATTCTTATACAATATGGTTTATATCACTGTGTGGGACTTTTCTAGTTAATTTCAATCAATGAATAATCCAATAACTATGAATAAATAAAACTTCTCAAAGTCTTAGTACTGATCATTTTCAGAATGTACAATTTACAAAATCATACAGAGAAATTAGATCCTTTTTTGTGTAGATTAAAAATTATCTTTATGGTTTTAGGAATTGTGCTAAAGGTACATATAAATCTTTTTTACAATTACAATTATATCCAACAAAATTTTTGTAATTTTGCTTATGAAACCATTGCTGTTAGTTCTACTGTTGCAGACTTCATTCAATTGCATGAATACTTGATGAAGTCATAGTGCAATGCTATTCTGAGCTATAAAATGGATACCTTTTTTATATACATTCATTTATAGACATTTTCCATAAGGTCCTCCAGTCCTAAAGTAAGCCATACACTCTCAATAAACTTGATGAAAATATGCTAATGAATACATGTTGTTTGAAACTTTCTCTATTTATTTACCCCTACTTTAAAACATATTTAGAACAAGTTTTATAAATTATTGTACTCTAACACTATAAAGAATAGCATAATTACAAACGTTCTGTATCACCATCATAATTAAGATAAATGGAATGTTACTGGAACACTAGCCAACGCTGTGATCAGATTAGAATTATTTCTCTTGCATACTTCATTCTAGCTTCTTGTCTACAGTTAAAAAAGAATATATTAGGCTCAAAATAATACACTTCTGAATTATTTTTACACAATTTTATAAAGTATATCAATTGCAAAATAGGTTTAAATACGTTAAAGTAATATGTTCAAAGAAAAATTAAAACCTAACATGTGCCACAAAATTAAATAAATAATTCCACATTAAAACCGCTATAGTTCAAACATACGTATTATTATCGAAGGCGTATATTTCTTTTATTTTACTTATATATAAACAAATAGCGACGTTCTTTGTTACCTAATTATTTTTCTTGAATATAATTTGGGATCAATAACTGCAATAAAAACATCTTTAGTCACACAATAATTATAAGAGAAATGTGAGGAAATTAATTTAATATCACATCACTGCGTACACTTGTATTTTATATATGTTCAGTTAAACACACAAAATGTATCAATAGATATTTTCTATGCGTTTTAAAAAATTGGCTTTTCTCCAATACAGCGATTTCATTTTCCGCAACCGATGACAGGTGACATTGACATTTTGATCGCTTCTGTTTAGAAATAAAAATGTTACTACAATGTCTTCAGTCTTGTTTTATGGTCAAATACTTCAAATTCGATACTAAACGTTTATCTAGTAGATAGATATTTACTAAAATATAAAAGCTTACCATAAAAAATCATTAAAGTCTACAATACTGATAGAATACTTTATATGGAACAATAAGTTAGCATTTTTAAACGTTTTTAAAAACGTCATTAAGTATTCTCTATTCTAGAATCTCTATTCTAATTTCCACACACGAAGTATAGATACAAGGAGTCCGAACGGTATAGGCTTTTCCATAATATTTCGTGTACACAATAATCAACCCAGATAATAGTTCTATTTTCTGCCACTGGCTGCGCAAGTATTCAGGACGTACCGATGCTAGTATAGAATATCAGAATATCTCTTGACCTTCTCTGTATTGTTGGGTTTAAAGCACTCGAAAAAATTCCTAAAACTTATATTTCTTAGTTATATTTATATCCACGTTTCTCAGAATATTTTTTTCCGCAAGTGTCAATAGTTCAAACGAGTACTTCTTGAAAATGGCGCACTCTACCGGCAAAAATCTGTCCCTTAAATTGAGACCATTCGTTCAACATTACGTTCGGACTCCTTGTATCTATACTTCGTGTTTCCACACTTCACTATTTCAAGCACGAAGTATAGATACAAGGAGTCCGAACGGTATAGGCTTTTCCATAATATTTCGTGTACACAATAATAAACCCAGATCATAGTTCTATTTTCTGCCACTGGCTGCGCTAGTATTCAGGACGTACCGACATCGATAAAGTATTATATTAGTCTATGGTACCGATGCTATTATAGAATATCAGAATATCTCTTGACCTTCTCTGTATTGTTGGGTTTAAAGCACTCGAAAAATTTCTAAAAATTTCCTGAAACTTATATTTAATTGCACGTTTCTCAGAATATTTTTTTCCACAGGTGTCAATAGTTCAAACGAGTACTTCTTGAAAAATGGCGCGCTCTACCGGCAAAAAATCTGTCCCTTAAATTGAGACCATTCGTTCAACATTACGTTCGGACTCCTTGTATCTATACTTCGTGTTGGCGAATGTCATTATTCGTGGTCATTATCAAGTAATAACAAAATCAATGTAATAAATTTTGAAATTAGAAAAGAGTCATGCTAAATTTTTGGGTGTCATAATAGATTCTAAATTAACGGGACACGCCCACTGTGACTACGTTGTCGCTAGATGTGAAAAAAACTTGAATATGCTGAGATGTCTCTCTGGCGTGTGGTGGGGAGCACATCCCTCATCGTTAAAATTAATTTATAATGCAGTCATATGAAGCGTATTAGATTATTGGGTGTTTTTATTAGAACCTTGCAATGTTATGGCAATACAAAGGCTAGACAAAATACAATACAAAGCCTTAAGAATTATTTTGGGAGCGATGAAAACTAGTCCGTGTAGTGCTTTGCAAGTGGAATGTGGAGATGCACCTCTCTACCTAAGACGGCAGTTATTATCAATCCTTCCATTTATTTATGTTTAGTTTCGTTTATTGAAGATAATAATATCTTACTGTAAATATATGTACCATATATGTTTTTTTCTTTGTTGCTCTCTTTATTATTATTTTAAGTATATTTTTATTTGTTTATTTAGATTAGATAGCACCTAATTTTATTTAGTTTAGTATGTACTCTCCTGATTACATTCCTTTTCCAAATTTTCCGGTCCTTTTTTAAATAATTTTATTCCTTCCCTAATTTTTGAACATGGCAAAAGTAAAACGATGCCAAAATAGAAAAAAAAAAAAAAATTTTTTTGAAATTTGTTCGTTTGAAAAAGCGCGGGAAACTTCAATTCGGGCGGTCGTGTTTTGGTGTTTCGTGTTTTTAAAATTTAATATTTCGGTTTCAGGATCTTGTTTCACTTAATATTTTTGTTGTATAGTGTGTATATATATACCTAGTCTTCGTAGTTGTAGTACATCTCTTAGGTAAGTGATAGATTGTAAGTTTATTTTTATGACAATATGGATCCACCAATAGATCCCGGTGGGACAATTGGTGAAGTCGCACATTACGTCACAATTTCGAACAATGATACTACTGCCGATACAGATAGTTCGGTAAGCCTAGGACATATTTCAAAACGTAAACGATTGTCAGCTCGTCTCTCAATGTGCAAACATTGTAATAAAAGGAGGCGAAAAAATGGCGCCAAAAGAGAGACCGATTGTGTATGCGGCCAAGAAATGGACATTTGCAATACCGAAACCTCGGTTCTCAACCCTGTAAATATTTTACCAAATTCTCAAACAAATTCTACTGAGATCCCTTCACAGTCACCAGACTCACCAGCATCTGTAGCACGATTACTATATAACGATTCAGATATTGCTCCTTTCGCTGTGCACATTCAGAAAGAATTTGAAGCTAATGATAATACCTACGTTAATATTGTTACTTTCGGGCGCTTCTTAAAAAGAAATTCTTATAAAAACATAGTGAACGGAAGCCTCAAAAAAATAGGTAGAAATAAGATGTCCATTGAATTTTCTAATTATAATGATGCCAATTTGTTCATTAATAGTTCACAATTAAAAAGTGAAAAATATAAAGCTTTCATACCATCATTTTCCGTCACCCGTATGGGCGTCGTAAAAGGCGTCCCCGTAGAATGGACAGACACTGAAGTGCTAGAGAATATATCAGTTCCCACTGGATCTGGTCCAGTTATTAAGTTAAGACGGATTAAAAGAAAAGTAACAACAGATAATAATGTAAATTATGTAAATACACAAACAGTTATTCTTACCTTTGACGGCCAAATCTTACCTAAACGCATATACATGTGTTATACTGCCCTTTCTGTCGAGTTATATATTTATCCCACAATACAATGCTACAATTGTTGTAGGTTTGGCCATGTTAAAAACTTATGTAGATCAAAGCCTAGGTGTTTCAAGTGTGGTCAAGGTCATACTGGGGACTCCTGCACTGAGCCAGAAGATTCGTTAGTATGCTGTTTATGTAAAGGTTCCCATGAGGCCATAAGCAAAAAGTGTCTTGAGTATGAAAGGCAAAGAGCAATTAAGGACTCCATGGCTAAGTGCTGCATTTCATATGCCGAAGCATGTAAAAAACACCCTACTATTACAAGACATTCTTATGCAGAGGCTTTAATGTTTTCTCAAAATACACCACACACCTTACCTTCACCACACCCAACACAAAATACAGTAAAGATTAACCAAAATAAAACATCATCATACACTAAAACAGTATTTATTAAACCTCACTCTCCAAAGCCATCTGCCTCCAAGGGCTATGATCAAAAAGCTCATCAAGAGCTTGTCAAAGGTTACAATAATCCTCTACCTAACAATGGATGTGCTCTTATTGAAAAGTTAGATTTAGCGAACACACCAGTAAAAGATTTAATTATGGCTCTATTACATTCTTTGTCACAAGTTGATTTTGTTTCACCGTCCAACGCTGCTTCATCTGTAGAGACAGTTGTAAATAATGTAAATAAAAATGGATTGTGCAGCCAAGGTGGTACAATGGAATTGTCGCAGCATAATTCCTAAGAAATCTGAAATTTTTTCTATTATTAATAAGTATAAACCTTATATTATAAGTCTTCAAGAGACATGGCTTAAACCGGATTCCTTATTTAAGGTTCCGGGTTATGCCTGTCTCAGAGAAGACCGTTCGGATGGGTATGGTGGTGTTGCATTATTAATTCAACACCCTCATTCCTATTCTTATATCCCTATTCCGGCTCATAATAGAGATTTCTCTATTATAGCAGCCACTGTAAATAATATTTGTTTTGTTTCTGTATATATTCCTAGACCTAGTTCTGATATTTTTATTGAAATTGTAAATATTTTATCCCTTCTTCCTAAACCTTTTGTGCTAATGGGTGATTTAAACTCTCAACATCCATGTTGGGGTGGACACTCTAACATCTACGGCTCTTCTATTCTTAATTTAGTGGACATATATGATCTATGTATTCTTAACACTGGCTCTGCAACTCGGCGCACATCGCCTAGTGAAAGAGTTAGTGCCCCAGACTTGACCTTATGTTCTTCGAAGCTTGCCTCTACTTTAACTTGGGAAGTACTTACTTCAACATACGGGAGTGACCATTTTCCTGTAATGATTACCTTTCCTTTCAATAATAAATTATCTTATAATCGTCAGCCGCGTTTTAAATACAGATTAAATAATGTAGACTGGTCTGCATATAGAGAACGTTTAGATTCTACACTGGGTAACCTTCCTGAAATCACTGTAGACAACGAGCAGTCCTGTGCTGATGCCTTTTCGAAAGCCCTAACTGACACCGCCGATACACTTTTTCCAATAAAAAAAGCACCTGAAAACAGATTAAGATCCCCTCCATGGTGGGACAAAGAATGCACAGATGCCATAAAGCATAGAAAAAAAATGGAGGTGCTTTACAGTCAAAATTCTACCGAAGAAAATTTTGACACATTAATTAAAGTTATTTCAGATACACGCAAATTGTTTAAAAGAAAGAAATTTGAAAGCTGGCGATCTTTTTGTTTAAATATTTCTCCTGATGTTCCGTTGACGAAAGTGTGGAGCAATATTAGAAGATTTAGATCAGCCTTTACAGATAGCGTTTCTAAATGTCTTCCTCATTCTATAAATAACCAATTTCTTGATAAACTGTGCCCGCCATATGTCCCAGAAAACTCTGATTCTCAACATTTTCCTCTATTTCCTTCTATATCACCATGATCACACACTGATCATATTTCTGGTTGCTTTACTTTTGAGGAACTTAAAGGAGTTTTATCCAAACTAAAGGATTCGTCACCTGGGATAGATGGAATACCATACTCTTTCCTTAAAAACCTAAGTGAGTCCTATTTAATGTACTTTTTAAACCTTATTAACTCAATTATGATAAGTGGTAATATTCCTCTATCTTGGAAATCTCAGATTGTTTTACCAATTCTGAAACCAAACAAATCTTCTAGCGACGCAAACTCTTATCGTCCTATTGCTCTGTCCTCGGTAGTCTTAAAAATTGCTGAACATTTAGTGAAAAATCGATTGGAGTGGTATATAGAGCACAATAGGCTACTGAGTGACTCTCAGTATGGCTTTAGAAGAGGAAAGAGCACAATTGACAACATCAGCATTTTAGTAACTGACATCAGATTGGCTTTCTCTGAGAACAAATCTGTTGTTGCGGCATTTTTAGACGTCAATTCAGCCTACGACAATGTTATATTATCTATTCTCAAAAATAAACTGGATATTTTGAACATTCCTACAATTCTTTCAAATTTCATATTGAATATTTTATATGAGAGACATATTTACCTGGATTTCAGTGGAGAATGTAGATACGTATGGAAAGGTTTGCCCCAGGGGTCTGTAATTAGTCCTATATTATACAATATCTACACTTGTGATCTAGAATCTAGCTTAAACAATAAGGCAAGGGTACTCCAATATGCAGATGACCTTCTTTTGTATATATCTGACTATTCTGTTAATAACGCATGTTCTTCTTTAACCTCCTCCCTTAATCTACTTCATGGCTGGCTCAATGACAATGGTCTTGAGTTATCTCCATCTAAAAGCACAGTTGTCCTTTTTTCACGAATGAGTTTTCCTCCTCCAGTATTTGTATATTACAATGAAAATCACCTTCCCGTAGAATCTTCTGTAAAATTTTTAGGCGTAGTTTTAGATAGTAAATTAACCGGTGTACCTCACTGTGACTATATTGTCGCTAAATGCGAAAAGCGTTTAAATATTTTACGATGTCTGTCAGGAGTTTGGTGGGGTGCCCATCCATTTTGTCTGAAGTTACTTTATAATGCCCTCATAAGAAGTATTTTAGATTATGGTACCTTCTTGTTAGAACCGGGTAATAAAACAGCTTTTAAAAAACTAGATATTATTCAGGCTAAAGCTTTGAGGATTGTACTGGGAGCTATGAAATCTAGCCCCATTATTGCTTTGCAAGTTGAGTCTGTAGATCCACCGCTTTCACTACGACGGCAATATATTTGCGATAGATATTTATTCCGGGCGTTACAATTTTCAAAACATCCGTTACACTCACAACTTCCACTTCTCCTTGACTACACGAACTCCGATGGTTATTGGACTCATAAGTCTCCACCACGCCTTATCGAAAGCTATAAGCGATTTTTAGCTCTGAAAGCTCCGATATATAAAACAGCGTCATATCCACTTTTTAGAAATAGTTACGAATCTTTAGTTTACTCCCCAGATATATTTCTCAATACAGGACTGCAGAAAAATGAATGTGGCATAAAATTTTCATTCAATAGTATTTTGAGTAAAAAATGGAATAACTGGCATTACATCTATAGTGATGCTTCAAAACATTCCACCTTAGGCATAGTGGGCATTGGGGTATACCACCAACAATACAATATAGTCCAGAAAGTCAAGATGCCACCAGAGTGTTCAGTTTTTACGGGTGAATGCTTTGCCATTTATAAAGCTATAGAGTATATTAAATTATTAAAATTAAATAAATGTGTAATTTTCTCAGATTCCAAGAGCGCCTTGCAGGCTATTGGAAGCGCTCCTTTTTGTAAATCGTCTATCCATCCGGTAGTTATGTTAATCAGACAACTTCTTTTTGATTGTGCACAATGTGAAATTGAAGTCTGTTTTACATGGATTCCTGGGCACAGCAATATCTTAGGTAATGCTAGAGCCGACACACTTGCTGCTGAGGCTGTTCACTGTGGTGACATAACGCCATTTTTAAATTTCTCTCAAGACATTGTTAATCTTGCAGCAGATTTCCTACGGAGGTCCTGGGGTTCTTCTTGGAAGGATAACAGCATCTCCCAAGGAAAATACTATAAAGTGATTCAACCCGAAATTCCGTTAAAACCGTGGTTCTATAAATTTTATTTTGAAAAAACTTATACTAGCTGTCTCATTCGCATGCGATTGGGACATGCGGCTTACCCTACTCATCTGGCACGACTACGTATTATTGATTGTGATACATGTGATTGTGGTGAATCAGACGCTGATTTAAATCACATTTTCTTTTCTTGCTCCTTTCATGACCATGAACAATTCCTTCAGTCTTTACTATCAATTGGTGTTCCTTTTCCTACTTCTGTTCCTGTACTATTATCCTCTAAAGACTTTAAAATATATAGTTGTATTGTAGTTTTTATGTCTATAAATAACATTCGTTTATGATATGTAAATATTTATTTTAATACTATTTAAAACCTGATCCTGTCCAATTTAATTTCCTAATACAAAATTCCGATATCGTTTCCTTTTTATTATTTACTATAAGTTTCTCCGTTTTGTCTTTGGCAATGCGCAAATAGCGTCTAGCCATTTAAAAAAAAAAAAAAAAAAAAAAAAAAAAAAAAAAAAAAAAAAAAAAAATTTGTTCGTCTTTTTTTATTTAATTGTTATTGTTTTAGACGATTAAGAGCCGTATAGATGCAAAATATTTATCCATAAATTTTAAATACAATTAGTAAACCGTTTAATCCCTACAGGCATTAAAATAATGGCGTCAACGGTTCAGTCCGATGTAGAATCCAATGTCAGTGGTTTCATTCGTTACAGCGACAAAAATATTGAAAAGTTATACATTTCCATGATACAGGTAAGTAATTAACTACTGTAAAATTCATTGACAAACGTAGAAATCCATAGAATAGTCGTTAAAGTTATATTTCTTTCAAATATTATATAGTCTGGCAAGATTGTGTGCAACCGCAGACACATTCATAAACATTTCTGTTATCTTGAGTTTAACAGTGGCTGTTGTAGCTCTCTGTTTTGTGTATTAACAAACATTAAACTTAATGTATTAACATTAAGTAATAACATTTATCATTGCTACATTTAATACAGCTACACAAAATATTTGTCTTATGTGTGCCTCTTAAAATTAATTTTATAGTAAAATAATTAAGTTCTGAACTGTAAAATGCACCCAAAAAGTTAATACATGTTACCTAAACCTGTATTACTTCTTGCATTTTATTTATTTTTTATTTTTATTTAAAGGGCTTGGTTGCCTTGGGTCTATATCGCCCAGTATCTATACTTCTTGCATTTTAGTATTTGAACTAAAATGGACTGTTATAAATATTACATTAATAATTAAAAGATATTTGATTAACAGGGCATGAAGAGCATTAACCAGGATATCTTAAAAGTTGAGAAGAATATGCAAAACCTGGTGAAAGAAGCTGGTCCATTGGAGTCTCAATTATCTGCACTTCTTCAGTCTTTACCTAAACCAAGCATACCTATGGATATTGACTAGCATTAAAAAGAAAATTTTGTGTATTAATATCAAGTAAATTTGTACCTGTATTAAATTAAGACTTAATCTGTATAATATAATGTACCTAATTTCTAAACAAGTGTAGACAGTTTAATTTATTGTTAATAACTGTTGGACATAGTACCTGTACGAGGCCGTAGATTGAATACGCATACAGGTTGTTTATTTGTGTGATAAACATAGATTAAATTTTCTATGGACGTGTTTGTAATTTGAACAAAAACACAAAAAAATGTGGGCTGCATAAATCACATTTTTTCAGAAAATAAAATGTTTCTTGTAGCTCAATATTTGGTTGCAAATAAATAAATATTAAAGTCAGACTTCTAATAGATGTTGACATCACTTTAGAGTCCTGTAGTGTAGGGTGTATGCATTAAATATATCTGTGGCATTAAATAAAAACAAAAGTTTCACTTTACAGACACTAATCGTTTCAAATGATACAACACAATGCATTAATGACGACACGCCTCCTTTTTCCCTTGAGGGTAGGTGAAAACTATACAGCGCCTCCTGCTACGATATAAACAATTCCTTGGCTTCATTTACACTCGTACATCTCTCTTTAATTAAAGCAATAATCCTTTTTAGTGCTGTCCTTTATACGTTACGACCTAAGATAATTTTTAAAAGATTTTTTGACGTTACTAATCAAATATGACAGCGAATCATGGCAATAACTGTTTTGAACTGTTTGCTACAATAACAAAACTGCCCATTACTGTTAATTTTATTATCTTTTATCTAATGTTATGATATTAAAAATAGAGGGGCGGAGGCAGAGTTAAAAATAAGCCATACCTTCATTCAGTAAGCAAACTAAACCAGCTGGAAATAAAAATGCAAGAACGTATGTATCAATCAGCACCTACTATTTTAACACCATACTAACAGGTCCATAGCACAGATTTAAAAGGTGCCAGTCGACACCAAGTATATAGGTCCCAATTCCTAAACTATACAAATATACTTTCATGATCTGACACAAATCAAGACTGTTAATAGCATATTTATAAGCTAAAAAGATGTATCGAAGATGATTATGAGGGCACGACCAAACTAGTCCATCCAAGAATCCCGTTATTTTCGCTTTTCTTTAGATTTTACCAAAAAAAGAGTAGGTAATAGAAGCATAGATATACATGTACAATACGGCGTAAGAAAAATATAAATAGGGATAACAATAAGATAGACTATGTAGACCTCTGAACGAGAGAGGGTCGATATGAGAAGAGTTATTTTGTCAGCACTCAGCAGTCTCCCTCTATTAAAATATTTGCGATACTTTAATATACTTTTGTTCGTATTATACATTTAACGAAGTACCTACGTAGAAAGCCCTGAATGTTATTAACGAAAACGAATAGAGCTAAACGACTAGTTTTATTAATGTTATGATTTCCCAGTTACCACGAGGCCAAAGTCACCGAGTAGAACTGTGGCAATCGCCCGAGCTTTAGTAAACCGACCCATGTATAGCAACTATGTTCTGA
This sequence comes from Orgyia antiqua, assembly GCA_916999025.1. NCBI lineage: Eukaryota > Metazoa > Arthropoda > Insecta > Lepidoptera > Erebidae > Orgyia > Orgyia antiqua. The sequence goes on from OU779864.1 coordinate 21,045,193, forward strand.
TAGGTAAGTGCCATAACTAGATAATTGTTAAGATTTCATCTTCTGCTGGTGAAGTAGACGATTGTTTATTTTACTAAAAGCACCTAATTTACAACTGAACACTTACGTTTAGGCAACTGGGTCGAAGAAAGAACTGAATGTCCAAAGGCTGGCACACTATATTTCCCTCCGAAAGAAAACATTGACTATGAGAAACTGAAACCAGAACCAAGACAGCCAGATTTCAGATTGAATAAGTTGAATAGTAATCAGGTGCATATTTTATATCTATCTGATTGTCTCTTCCATTAGTCGCTAGCTATTTAGGCCCAAATGGGCCTAAATAGCTAGTCTACTGGTAACAGAAATGTTTAGAGAAACAAATGTTTCTCTAAACATTTCTGTTACCAGTAGACTTACTTAATAAATTGCTTGTGTGCAGAACGGGTAAGTACATTACGATATCTATACAAGCAACGCCATTAAGAGGATACCAAAATAGCTTCGTGCATTTTTTTATGTACGAAGTTTTCATTGTTTCTTTAGATTGAATGGCTAGAGCTCTAATTTTTAAGTATATGTTTTTTCAATATATGGTCTAGGATCGCATAAACTCAGAAACGCGATTGAAAAAAGTTTTCTCGATAGAAAATCTTAGCGAAACAACCTCTCTCATTTTTTATTTTTTTCATTTGTCGGTCTATTATCGCGTATTAACTAATGAAATAACTTTAAAAACATAAGTAACTATTATATATAGAAACACGTAAATCAGAATTAAAATATATTTAGTAGATTTTGAGTAAATAGGAAAAGTATCTCTAATTCTTCATTTTCTGTGCCTACTGGCTGTGTTAATATGTACGTGTCGCCGATGATATACGATAATATTGATGTAGGCCCTTAAGAAAGAACCGTTAGATACCTAAATTATAATACATATTATAATACTGATTATCGTCATATAGTTTGATAAGAAGCCGTCCATAACTTCTCCTTGCGAGACGAACATTTGACACCCTGGGAGAGATGTTATATTTAGCGCGCTTTTTAAAACAGCAGCTTTCAATAGGCCCTTTCCATAATTGGCCACAAGGCTCCCCAAAGAACCAGCGTGTATGAGTTGAAAACAAACTATCTTTCACCTTACAGGGTAACATCCACGCAATAATTCGTCACGATAGTCATGATGCATGTCCCAATTACGCGACTACGGCAGATTTGGTATACAACCACTTGCCAAAACCATTATGTGGGCCTGTACAGCGCTACTACAAGAAAGCACAACATCAGTGGTACCCACCACCGGATCTCATGAAGTGTTTTGTAGGTACTATTTTCATAAGTTACTGCAAAATTAGATCTAAACTTCGAAAAAAGTGAACATAAATGTTCCAAGGAAGATTATATTTATGTTCTACTATCCTGACCAGGCCTATTCGTATAGTTTTCTGCCTAAATGCCCTAATCGAATACCTCTACATTTATCTAAAGACATACCGTAGTTTAAAATCTTCCAGAAAAACGGAAATTTCTATTGGACCTGTCTCCTAGCGACTCGTGGATATTTATAAATATTGCAGGGCAATGTAACAGAGTGGGGTCTAAGAAAGTACATGCAATATGAATGGAAGTGCACCGACGTATCGGGTTACTCGACCACGTTGTACGAGGACACATATGTAGCGCCCTACCCTCATCAATACTTGCCGAGAAACGAGAGGAAGGCCCGAGATTCGTAAGAGACAATATACCTCGATTATCTTCTTAGCTTGTGTATACTGCAACGCTGCTCAGTGGCCGTATTATGATCTTTTACTTCCAGGCAGTTTACGTCGTGAATTGAACTGCCTGGCAAACTTGTATTATGAACATAATTCCCAGCGAGTCATAGATTAATATATTTAAAGAGAAGGTATCTAAAAGTTTAAATACTAACAAAAAAATTTCAACTAAGTAGTTTTATATCTGCCATAATATTTAATTTAGTTAAAAACTTGTACAGAATCTAAACTGTAAGGTTGACAATATCCAAGTCAATTCATGCTCATCAAAATGGCGAAATTCTAATTACGGATTTTTATGTATGTATAAACAGCATGTAGATATGTTGAGAGGTAAGAGAGAAAATAAACAAATCAATACAATTTTACATTTTTTATTTGCAGGAGTTTCACAAAAAGTTTCCGTTATAAGATGACAAAATCAAAATGATGATAACATCAAGAATCATTTTTATACTTTTTGCAAAATATTTACTTAGTCTTTACAATATCACATTTTGTTCAAGAATTCAGACAGTGACGTCCATATAAAAATTGTTAACGATATAATAATTCTTAATGCTTTCATATCGCCATTACCGAGGCACCAACAAGAGATCAGCAAATACGTCTTACACACTACGTTTAGTCTCAAACGTTACAACTAACAACCGCTTACAAACTAACATATAACTTAACAAAAAAATATATCTTAACATAATGGCAGTTCACAGAACTCTTACAAAAAAAATGATAAGCTCCGAGGTAAGAGCGCGAACTTACATAATTCATTAAAAAAATATTGTAAAAAGTATAAAGGCAATGTAGTTAGCAAGCAAGCACTAGCGAGAAGTAAAGGATTTTACTTGAGGCAGCTTAATAAGACCAGAACCATTAGGAGCCTTGAACACACCTCTCTCATATGACTGATGTTGAACAAAAGCGTTTGATGGAGCAAATCCAGGATTTTGATTAGAAAATTGAGGTTGCGGTATATGAACATGACTATTGTACTGCATTTGGGGGAATATAGGTGAAGTTACTCGACTAAAATTTTGAGGTGATTGAAAACCATTAAAGTTGCTCATGGCCGGAAAACGATCAAGAACCATTGGTTCCCCATATACAGATTCTTCGCGTGAAGGTGGTTGAGAGAATACATTACGTTGATTCATGCTAGAAGTCTGAGATTCGAAGCCTGAACTCTGGCTAGATGAACGACTACCATCTATACTGAACAACTGCCTCTCGCCTTCAGAACCCCAATAACCACCAGCCACCCAAGATGTACTATGACCCAGTTTACTTGGAGATATCAAAGGCCGAGAACGAGTTAGAGGAGTTGGCGCTACAAAACTGGGGGTAGCCGAAAACTTTCTTAAAGAAAACACTGGATTAGTTTTCTTAGCTTTTGAAGGGCTTCCAATACACAAAGAACTAATACTTTCATCTAATTCAGAGTCTGAATCGTCTTTTGCAAGTTTCTGATATTTATTGAAAGAGGGTTTTACAAATATGGTGTCTGATATGGAACTGGGACTTTGACATTTGACGGTATTGACGCAAAATGTTGTATTTAATTTTGGTTTGGACCATAAAGTGTCTGCCCTTGGTGTGAAAGTTCTACCGTTCAGGAGGTTATTTAATGGGCTAATAGTTTCATTTGAGGACTCTGAGAAATTGTGTAAACCAAATTTACTGAGTGAAACATCGTCGTCTGTGTCTAAGTGTATTGGGTCAAAGTCTTCATCAATAAGGGAACTTGTGTTTGATGGACTGTTGATAAGATTTTTCATTCTTTTCGGTGAACTGGGTATCTTTATCGGTATTTTTCTTGCTTCAGTCTGGATAGCATTGTACACTGTCATCAATATTATACTACATATCATCTGAAACAGAAGATTTTCGTAAGAATTTTTGTTTATATATTTTAGAATATGTTTAAAGAATTATAGTGTTTTGTTAATATTACAAAAATGTTTCTTTTTTTTTTAAGAAGGTGAATCATCTCATTGGTAGTAAAAGAGATATCTAAGAAGCAAGCCTGGGATTTGATTCCCATTTTAGACAATAATTTTTTGTGTCAAAATCAATCAAAATATATTTCTATAGGTATTGCAACTGAATACTTATGGTCTTATTCATAATGACTCATCGGAGGTTTAAAAGTTCGCTAAAATCGATTCGCGAAAATTGTTACAGCTTGTTATTTATAATAGTCTTTTTACACTAAAACGTTTATATAAAATCTCCGCTTAAACCTCCGATAAGTCATTATGAATAAGGCAGTTTGTATATAATATATGTATCTGTAATCAAGCCATGATTAAATTTAACAATGACAGTTGTTTGAAATATCATAAAAAGGAATTACTAACCTTAGTTAAACTTAAATAAATATGCTCCAGGACAATATATTTACTGCCTAACGTAGCAATCACGAAGATTAGCCATTGCAAGTCAATTACAATAGTATTTTTCAAACTATTCACATTCCAAACGAGACCGACTGTTTGTAACAGACATACAAAGCCTCCTAGAGCCTTCTGTATCATCAAATTAACTTGGTCAATATTTACGTCATTAAAATTAAAATTTTTTGGCATCAATTTCATTAAGTCATAGAAATATCCTTGTAACCATGGGAATGTCATTGTAGTCTTCATCACAACAATAGAATAAACTCTTTCTAGAAGACCTAGTGTAATTTCTTTTATATTATTTATTGTGCTATGTAAATTCTTGTATCTTATAGTTAGATTTGTATAAAACTCAAAAGAAACCAGTATAAAAAGTATAACTGCTATAAGCATTGAGGTATTGTTTATAAATTTCATTAATACATAATTTTTATCACTTTTAGGTATTCTTTTCTCAGGAGTTCTAGTTTGTAATAGTTTAGACCCAAGTAGCGTTTCTTTCTCTTTATGTAATTTCATTTGAACTACTTTTCTGCAAGGGCTACATAGTTTGTATGCTTTTTCTAACTGCAACCTGAAATATATAAAATTCGATTAATAAAACGTAATTATTACCATCCTTTTATCTTAAAGAGTTATGGTATTATTCATAATGACTTATCGGAGGTTTAAAAGTTCTATAAAATAGGTTCGCGAAAATTGTCAAAACTTGTTATTCATAATAATCTTTTTACGGTAAAACGTTTATGATCTCTCCGAGAAAATCTCCGTTTAAACCTTGGATAAGTCATTATGAATAAGACCGTTATACTTTTACTGTTGGCGGGAAAAAATTTACGACTCCCGAAACCGTTTAAAAAGCCAACACCCTGAAAGTAGCCTAAGTAGCCTAGGATGAAAAACAGATTAATGAAATTATAAATACTCTATTATATAATTACCAATACTCAATGTTGACAGTCATATTATTTGAAATTATCCACATAATAAAATATTAATTTATGTATAACTAACTATAATAAATATAACTATACAACTCAAGTATCAAATCAAGACTAAAATATATTTTTTATTAGCTGTCTCATAGAACACTTTCAAATAGGATATGTAAACATGACTTTACGAGTTGACTGATAGTATGCACTATACAATTACTTTCCACTGAGATAACTGAATATGTGCTAAATACAGTGACCTCAAATCTTTATTGACTAAGCTGCTACATGAAGGTAAAGTATTCAGGTGATATTTCAGACAGCACACAATCTCATTACCAAATATATTGGGGGGGAAATACAATAATTTTGTTTGAAAATTTTTACAAGAAATGGCTATCAGAATTATTCTATTTAATTAGATTTCTAGCAAATATAAGTGAGTATACACATTTTGTACTGGATGTACATATTAGTCATCAGCCTTTCTCCCTCCAACGTTGAACCTAGGTCTCCCCCATAGAGCACTACAATGAGCAGTTCTACACAATCTGCATCAATCATAAGAAATCATAATAAAGAAAAAAAATATGGTTACTCTCAATGATGTTAAATTCATTTGAAACTAGCTGTTGCCCGCGTCTCCATCCGCATGAAATTTAGGAAACTTTTCATCCCTATGTCTTTTCTCAGGGTCTAAAGATTGTCTGTGCCAAATTTCATCAAAATCGGTTGAGAGGTTTAAGTGGAAAAGCGTAACAGACAGACAGACAGAGTTACTTTCGCATTTATAATATTAAGTAGGGATTACATGAACCTTTATTTGAAATATTTCAAATTATATGACTTACAATTTCTAAAATACCATTCAAAGTTTTATAGATCTGTAAAAGTGTAAATTCTAGTTCTCACCTGTAAGACTCAATTTCATCATCAAATTTCTTCTCATTCATAGGAACAAAATTAGCAAGTTGTGCCACTTTGAGCTGTTGGTTGATGTTACACATCTTGCAGAGACCATTCTTGGGAGGGCTATGATGAAATATTTTAGGAGTTTTGTTGCCAAAGTCATTAAATGCAGTGATCGGTTTGTTGTAGTCACCATCCTAAATGAAATAATTGATTAATTAAAAGTTAGGTATGATAAAAACTGTTGTTATCGAACATTGATTGCGATGAGTGGTATTTTTATATCAATACGGATGATGCTAGAAGCTGAAAGCATGCCAATATTGTAAAAAAATTGGAATGGAATATAAAACCGAATACATGTAAAGTGTATAAACTTTTACATAATTTACATAAATTATTATCACTATCTGTTGCGTAACACGTGAATACGCTAAATTATATTGAATGTAAGCGATAACCCACCTTGGTAAACCCATTGTACTGTTCACATTTTCGGCAAGTCCAGCAATTGCGCTCTGGATATTTTACCCAAAAATAATTATTACAAAACCAACAATTTACACGCCACGGCAAAACAGACCTGAAAACAGTAAAATTTATGTTATAGGACGTCCTTAGGGCGGGAAAGCGTTATCTATAACCTCATTACATACCGCAACTTATTAAGTAATTTTATTAATAACACAGCACATAAAATAACAGCTATACTAATCAGCACTGATTCCATTTTATAAATATTTTTCATTTTTGTCACGTATTATTACTAAAAATCTTTATTTCTTAACCTAAAAGTACACCTGAAGTACACCCATTTTGTTTGCCAATTTACCATAGACATTTTTATTTTCTTCTTCTGCACTGCACATAGGCCATCAAGTAACATAGACTTAGTGCAGAATTCGGGTTATTTGACTATGGTCGGTAATTTAGTAGTCTGTAACATTATGTAAAGTAAATTACTCTGTAAAAAAAATCGTAAATTGAGGTTATGTTAATAAATGCGACGAAATTTAATTTTTAGTTAAAATCGCATATAAGATTGAATTTATGATTTAAACTTTAACATTGTTGTAAATTACGACGGTAATATGTCGCCTGATATGATTTTTTATTTATGTAATTACGACGGTCAAGTAAAATCAGGTAAAACCATTACAGAATATTCATATAATTAAGTTTTCATGTTTTTATTTAAATTTCTTTTAATTTTAGATGAGAACGCTGTTAAAAAATTGTGGTCGGAGCAATGGTCATTAGAAGATCTGGACTTATGCAAAGAACTATTAGCAACAGGGCTTGAAAGTGAAGCATTGAAAGAAGTGATAAAAAAGTATCAAAATGATCAAAATAGTCTTCAAAACATTTTTATTTCATCAATTTGCTCACTTTTAACTTTTTGCGATCACAATTGGAACACAAACGCAAAAAATATGACCATTGCGGAAGTTTTTGGTGTTGAGTGGCCAAAAGAACTTGATGCTGCTAATAAACTGCAACGAGATTCAGAGCCAATGTATGTTAATATTGTATATCCAGAATTGTTATATTTTTCTACACAAATTTTCCATGCACTAGTCAATGCAGATCAGAGCCTGGTAAGTTATAAAAAGTTGTACCATGGTTAATTGCAATTTTATTTTAGATCTTTAAAGAAAATGAAAAGTAAAGTAGAATTGTATGCCTTTTATTCTATTCTTGTGGGCACAAATATAAAGCCACCATTCATGATACATCTGCAATTTGGGCTATGTTATTACAAAGAATACATTTCATTAATAATGATTAATTAATTAAAAGCATAGCATTTATTAATTTTTGTAATTAAAGTACTGTAGAAATATTTTACTTCATAAACTGCAGGCAAAACTGAATGGTTTCACATACAGGCCAGTCTTATTAGACTGGGATTGGGTGGTTCATATTAACTTTTTTTTACAAAGCATATTCTCTACTGCTTATATTTTTTTTGTTTATATTTCCAGTTACATCTATGGTGGTACTTCAGAAGTAAAGTTCTCCATCAGAGAGCTCTAGAAGACACTAGTGCCACCTTGTATTCTGAGCTGGAAATCATCATAGCCAAATTAACAAACCTCCTTCATACCATACAGGATAAGCCAAGGTTACAAATACTTTTGTGCATAGAGATAGCACAGGCTTATCTTGTCTATGGTCGAGTGCAAAGAGTAGAAGAGTATTTGAACAGAGCTCGAGATCTTGCTGGTTTAAAATTGGAATTAACAGGTAATTAATATACAAAAAAAAATGAATTATCTGTGCTAACTTATCTGTAGTAGATGACTTGAAAAGTAAACAAAAAGGTAGTTTATCTACTATATCTATACTCCATACACAAGCAAATTTTATAAGCTTAAGAGGATACCAAAATAGCGTTGTGCATTTTTCTATGTACGAAGTTTTCATTGTTTCTTTAGATTGAATGGCTAGAGCTCTAATTTTTAAGTATATGTTTTTTCAATATATGATCTAGGATCGCATGAACTCAGAAACGGGATTGGAAAAAGTTTTCTCGATAGAAAATCTTGGCGAAACAACCTCTCAAATTTTTTATTTTTTTCATTTGTCGGTCTATTATCACGTATTAACTAATGAAATAACTTTAAAAACATAGGTAACTATTATGTATAGAAACACGTGGATCAGAATTAAAATATATTTAGTAGATTTTGAGTAAATAGGAAAAGTATCCCTAATTCTTCATTTTCTGTGCCTACTGGCTGTGTTAATATGTACGTGTCGGCGATGATATTGATGTAGGCCCTTAACTTGAGACCACAGTTCTATAGATTATAGAATACACACAACCCCACATAATGAGTTGAGGGCAGGAAGATGATGATAGTGTGATGTATGATCTATTATATTGATAAAATTTAGTAATCAGTTGTATTTTTCTTTCAATTTCAGGCATTCTTGGCAAAAGAACGAAATTTCAACAAAATTTGTTACCACAACTTGCATTGTCAAGTGAGCTGGACTCCAACATTGAGAGGCCGTCTGCTGAAGATAGTCATGGCAACTCAGAACTGCCTCCAGACCTAGAGTTACAGGATGATGTGAGGCTCAATAAGATAGATTATGCGGAGAAGATCAGTCAAGCTGAATTGCCAAGCTTGGAGCAAATATTGTGTTTATTGACTGTGTAAGTGGTAATATTTTATAAACTACTAGCTAATATGGCAAATTTCGTAGTAGAATTTTCGGAATTTCGGATTGGATTTAACCCTCAAACGCCCCTTAGGCTACTTGGTTATGTATATGATTTGACAGTTTTAGTTAATGATGGTTGATGATTGTTTAGTAATATGATTTGATAAATTACAGTCAATATATAATGAAGTCTCAGCCTAAAGATGCATTATTAAATGAGGAAATACAACCGTATATAGAAGCAGTATTGACACAGAAGAGTGGTGCATGGTCTACTAGAGTAGCAGCTTTACTTATAAGATGTAAAGTGGAAGCATCACATAAACGTACTGTTGAAAGAGCCATGTTGCAATGTGAAACTATTGTTAATGATAAAAATGGAGTCAGTGCTGTAACTAGGTAAGTTTTATATTCTACCTACTAATATTACTGCAGTTTCATCATCATCATATTTTATTGCCATAAACATAGTATACAATAAGGTGCTACAAATTTAAAGCACTTACATGTTTAGCTAATATTATAGCATGTAATAACTTAATGATTTTGACATTCAAAGAAATCATTAATATTGTAGAAGTTATTTTTACTTAGCCATTGATACAATTTTGTCCTAAATAATGAAAATTTTAACGTTTTTATATCTTTCGGTATCTTATTAAATATTCGTATACACATAGCAATACAGTCTCTATTATATTTTGTTGTTTTTGGTAGTCAGTCTAAGACAAGTCTGAGTGGATCTCGTCTGTTTCATTCATTCATTCACAAGGTCACAAATTCGATTACTGCTACAGTATTTTATAACTATGTATGTATTTACAAAAACGTTTTATATGTAGTATATACTTCATATTCATATTTGAGCATGGAAATTTAATTAAGCTTAATTTGGGACCAGAAGACGTGAAAATTGTGACGTGTGAAATTTCCAATAAATGATTGTGTAAAAAAAATAAAAACGTAAGTTTGTAAATGTGTATGGATGGATATGTTAAAATCACGTGTTATATATGTATAATCGTCACGCTAAAAGTCAAGGAGTGGGGCAGTAACAAGAAGCGCAGATGAAACCGGTGCAGAAGTATAAAATGCAAAGCAGACGTAATACATCAAGTTGTTAATAAATTTATTACAGATTATCATATTTATGGGCGAGTGGACTACAACCATCGTGGACATGGCGGCAAAGTCTTGCTGACTTATATTTGAGTCTTGGTTTGGTCAAGGCTGCACTTGAAGAGTATCAGAAATTACAGCTGTGGGAAGATGTCATTGTTTGTTATACAGCATTGCAATTGAGACATAAGGTACAAAAGTCCATTTACAATTAATTTCTAAAAGATCTTATACTTTAAATTCCTTTTAAAGTGGAAAAGTTTTGATTTTGATGTCAATTTTATTAGTTTCGATGTCAGTTTCGATTCGTCACTAACGCATGCAAAACAGCGAGCAAAATTAATAATTTGCTTATTTGAAACAAAAAAAGCTGCAAAATTGTAAATATTTTTTAAATTATACATTGTCATCAGTGCATAATATGTGTGCAAAATTTCTGATCAATGTGACTACTGCAAGTGGGTGAAAATCACTTTCAAAGGTTCTGTTACATAGATTAATACATTGATAGATACGTGCTGAGCTCCTAAAAGTGTATAATTATAAAATCATGCAGTTCCAAAACATAATGAAACTAGATTTTTTTTTTCTAGGCAGCTGAAGTGATACAACAACAAATAGATATAACCCCCACTGTCAAACTATATTGTTTGTTAGGGGACGCAACAGGTATGTCAACATAATTTTTATTTAAAAATAACACAATTTATTAACATCATAATATCCACGATAGCATAGCATTTGGTTTAAGCATAAATTAGATAAGTTAAAGGGCAACAGTTTTTTATTTTTTCCATTCCAAAAGATAAAACGGGTCCCTAGTCAGTATTAGACAGATGGACTAACACCAGTCTCAGTAGACATCAGTGTCGGTCTATTTACCTGATATCATACTGTATCTCTAGAACAGTTATAGCTATAGAGCTGATATTTTTACAGTTAATGCTAGAACAAAAAAAAAAAATGAAAAAAAAAACCTCCGTGTGGTGACGGATTAAGAATACAAGTGTCACCACTCCATCTCCTCCCAAGGGTGCTGTAAAATTCAGCTAAGGGATATTGCACACAGATAACACCCTCTGTGAGAGACGGAAAACTCGAAAATGAATCCCGTGCCAACAGGTCTGGTCAGCGTGGCACAGTAGACTAAAATCCCTCCCAAAGTAGAGGAGGCCCGTGCCCAACAGTGGGACATAAATGGGCTGGAGAAGAAGAAGAAGCTAGAACAACAAATACTCATCATTATTATGCTGTATGTGTTTTGTGAAGTATTTATGAGTAATAATTTCTTATAGATGAAGTGAAATGGTATGAAAAAGCTTGGGAGTTCTCTAACTATAAGAGCAGTAGAGCTCAGAGGCACTGGGGTAACTATTTGTTTAGTCATAAGAAATATGAAGAATGCATTCCACATTATGAACTGTCCGTTGAAATCAACTCTATACAGGAAAATGTTTGGATAAGATTGGGGTATGTATCAATACATCTTTACTTATTACAAAACAATGGTACCAATTCTACGTGTTACTAAACTTAACTAAAAAAAACTATTACTGTATTCTGTTTACTTGGCTATGTTGTTGTCGACATTTATAATAGTTAAAATCGTTAGTTTATAATATACAGATTTTCTAATAAAAGAGTTCTGTTAACATTGCTGAATTGTGTTATTGATACTATCAATTTTTATTTTTTAGTTAAGTAGTTTAGTAGTGTCGTTGAACTATTAGACCACTATCAGTTAATATTACCCAATTGTGTGGATGACGCTATTGAAAAGCGGAACTTGAACCCACGACCTCGGAATACCGTTCCGTCGTCGCTCTCCCATTCGAGCTATCATGTTTTCTGCACATGTTTACCAAATGTTCCACTACAATTTTTCTCAATGTCGAATATCGAAGCGATTTTTAACTAACAATTTTGCAACTGACTTACTATGCTTTTACATAATAAACTAAATTAAGTTTATTAAGTAAAAGCATAGCAAGTCAGTTGCAAAATTTAATAAATTAATGTTATATAGTTGATATCACAGTCTTTGTTTTATTACAGTTATGCTGCCCTAGTGACAGAGAAATGGGAGTTATCAGCTAAAGCGTATCGTCGTTATACATACTTGCATCCGAATACATTTGAAGCATGGAATAATTTAGCTAAAGTTTATGTTAAACAAGGCGACAAAAACAGAGCTTACAGGGCTCTAATGGAGGCACTCAGGTTTAATTATGATAATTGGAAGGTTGGTATGCTTATTTAATGTAAATGTGGTAACGGATTAGGAATGCAAGCGGATGACGCTTGCATTCCTAATCCGTTACCATATATCCGTTATGACGGGCTTCGTGGTGGAGTGGTTTATGTAATGGACTGCCATGCACGAAGTCGCGGGTTCGATTCCCGCTTGGGACAATCATTTGTGTGATATTTATAATTGTCATACAAATGTTTGTCCTGTGTCTGGGTCTTTACTATGTATTATAAGTATGTAGTTAAAAAATTGGTCAAGTGCGAGTCGGACTCGCGCACGAAGGGTTCCGTACCATTATCTATGCAACATAAGGCAACGTTATTAGTATCGAGCAAGAAACGGTAAAAAAATCATGTTTGTTGTATGGGAGCCCCCCTTAAATGTTTATTTTATTTTATTTTTAGTATTTGTTGTTATAGCGGCAATAGAAATACATCATCTGTGAAAATTTCAACTCTCTAGCTATCACCGTTCTTGAGATACAGCCTGGTGACAGACGGACGGACGGACGGACAGCGAAGTCTCAGTAATAGGGTCCCGTTTTTACCCTTTGGGTACGGAACCCTAAAAAGGAAAGTAGTTTATGTATTCAATCCGTATTCTCTTACCCATAACACAAGTATAAAATGCTTGGGACCAGAGGACTTTGTGTGAAATGTCCGTGAATATTTATTTATTATTATATTATTATCACACCATTTCCTTGCCCAGGGTGCTGTAAAAGCCATCTAAAGGACAAATTGTTAGAGATTAAAAACTCTTTGCTATATTATCAAAAATGTATCAAGTAGGAACTAAATACATGATAAAGATGTTATTTGAATAAAAACAAAATTTCACAAAGAAGTTAATGTTTACTATGACTGTTTATTATGACTGTTTATTATTACTTTACTGAATAATTTTCTTTTTATTTTGGTTGTTTGTTGTTTGTTATGAAATTCAGTTCAGCCATTTTAAAGTTATGCAACACTGTAGTAGATTTTTAATTATAATATTAATTTTAGCTTTGGGAGAATGTAATCAACGTAAGTATGAACACGGGACACTTTGAGGACGTGATCCGTGGATGTCATCGAATGTTGGACATTCAGCAGAAGTTTGAAGATATTGAGGTGTTGTCGCTACTTGTTCGTGCTATTGTTGAGAACACTAAAGATGCTGATGGCAACGGTGCTGGAAGGTATGAGATACATTTTTAACCGAGGATTAAAAAAGAGGTCGAATATTGTTGATAGAATTTTGAGTTACTACAAACAAAGTCCATACACAGGTTTGCCAGTCTGTAAACAGTGCTAGAGATTTTGTTTGACTTGTTATTTTTAAAACGACTTGTGATTATAAATATTCCTGATTCAATAGGCATTACTGTATTTGAATAGGTAAAAGTTAAAAATCTTGGTTGAAATATTGTTTTTATGTCTTGTTTTTAGATTACAAAAAAGGGTCCTAGAACTATTTGGCAGGATAACTTCAGTTCATCAAAATAAAGCTGAAATTTGGCAACTATATTCCGATTTAAGTCCTACATATTTGTTAAGAGCACAACGTTTGCAGAAAGCTTACAGGGGTTATACACAGGTAATTTAAACAAAAAACTTTAGTTCGATTCGAAAAAATTGCCGAAATTTTTCGAATATATTTTATGTGGGCAACACTTTTCATTGTCATTATAAAATTGTCTCGTTTTTTTTCAGAGTGGCAATTGGTCAAATGACCCTGTTACATCTAAACAAGTTATAGAACTAGCACAAGGTCTTCTGGAGCAGAGTTTAAAAGCTCGCCAAGAAGCAGCAGACAAAGATGTTCTTCAAGCCAATCAACAACTGTCGTCAGCACGGCTGACCGGCCAGGCCGTTATAAGAGCAGTTGAGAAAAAAGATTGGCCCGAAACTAAAGATGAACTTGAAAATCTAAAACAATTATTTAATAATATTACTGAATATATGAAATCGATAATGTAAATAATAACTTTTCGTTTTATTTCTCAACCATACCCCAAAAACCATCCTGTATTTTCCGTCATCATCCTTGCTTACACCTTAATCACAAAGCACAACCGAAGGAGAAAATTATACATCCAGTGAAGCACAGCGATAATCTACATTATACATAGAGGCAAGAGGACGCGGTGTGAAATGTCCATGTATATTTATTTATTTAGCGACATTTATTTCAGCAGAGCTGGCAACATTGATGACAGCTGGCTGCTATCATAATATGCGAAGTGTCAATAGTGTCAAATTCTTGTAAATGGTTGCAGGGGGTAGATAAATCAAACAAAAGTGAATTTTAATTATATACCTAATTACTGTGTTTAGTTGATGTGAGATTAAACTATGGCTACGGCGAATGATGAGGAGATCCTGGAGGGTTTTCTGTGTCCAATATGTAAAGCAGACTTAAAATCTGCTACACAACTCACAAGCCATTTTGAGAGTTTGCACCAGGAAGAACAGGATGTGCTGAAGTCTCTGAAGGAAATATTCGGTAAAGCGAAAAAAATAATATTAAACAACGACGACACTGATTTGAAAGAAACATTTGAACGTGCGTTAAAGTTTAATTACCAAGAACAGTATTATTTAGATGAGGAACAGACCGTGGGTGTAAGTAGAAGTACTACGGAATATTTAAAGGCTGTACGAAGTGCGCGGTTGGAGAGATATGCAACAGAAACTAATAAGTTGTTAATAAGACTGGATAAACTTGTTTGTAATATGCCTTCAGAGGCTAGTCAAAGAAAACAATTTGAGCAGGAAGTAAGTACAGTGTTATAGAATTATTATTGCCATTAATAATTGATTTATAAATACATAGTTATAATATATTTAAACATCTAATACATCCAGTCTAATACAAATTTCATCTTGAATTAGTACGAGCTGAAATAAATATGATGTGATCTGTAGATATTTTCAGTTTCAGTTTCACTCCCTATTCCAGTACAATTGGTTAATAGGCATGTAAACATTTCGAGCTTATTATGCTTAATTTTAATGAATTGTTTATATTTTATTTCTCCTCAGGACTTCTTAGCATTACCATTCCATTCTCACTTTCTTTTATAACATATTTTATATTATATTCAATTAAAAATATTTTGTGTATATTGCAGGTTGTACCTTGGTTAGATGGTTCATCAGTGAAGCTCTGCCCGAACTGTGCAAAGACTTTCAACTTGACACGTAGGAAACATCACTGTAGACTATGTGGCTCTATTCTGTGTCATGATTGCTCTATGTTTTTAGATATTAATAAAGCTAGTAAGTAAAATCACTTTATTATAATAGCAAAGATTTTATTTTGATCTAAGTTAATTTGTTATTTTAGAAAACTGCAGTGAAATTTGTAGTCACTTCCAATTATTGGTGGTAGGTGTGGAATTAGGAAATTTTGACAAATTATACAAAACAGTCATCATCTTGAACCACTCTTTTCTATTTAAAAAAAATGGTTCAAAATCCGTTGAGTGGTTTTAAAGATATGAGCTCACATAGAAACATATAAAATTAATGACTTGGTTTTATTTTAATAAGTAAATATGGTAAACACATCTTTATATATATAAATCTTCTGTACATGTGTTTGTAATTAAATAATAATAAGAACTCCTCCTAAACGGATTTTGATGAAATTTGTTGTGTGTATTCAAGAGGGTTTGAGGATGGTTTAGATTCACAATTGGCTGGACCGATTTTGATGAAATTTTTTGTTGTTGATTTTTACACAGAATTATATGGCAAAACAACGTTTGCCGGGACAGCTAGTTGTTAATAAAATTACTCTAGTTACTTAACAGTAGTCATTGGTATAATATTGTCTAGATGTTATTTATTCTATAACTACCAAAACTTTTTTGGCAATGTATGGATGCTACATATATTTTTAAATTATCTTCAGTTGTAGTAACTTTCGTCTATCAGATTTCTTGCTTCTTGTGCTTGTAATGTTCCATTAAAATACTTTTTTACGAGGCACTAAACAAAATATTTTAAAAAAATCTACAGGAACAATAGTAGACCCATCAGCTCCACAAACATCACAACAACCTGATCATGAAATAACAGAAAAAAATGGTCTTCGTCTATGTGAGCATTGTTTCAACCTCATAGAGTTACGGAAACAAGTGCAGGATACGAGGAATGCTAAAACTGTACTAATGACTGCTTATGAACAGATGAGGAGTTTAATGGATCAGGCGAAACCTGCAGTAGCTATGTATGAAAAGGTATGTTCATAAATTACATAGTACTTAATTTTTGTATAACTGTATTGCAAACATTTATTTATAGGCTACGGTAAATGATTACTTACAGGCAGGCTCATGCTTATTCGTCTCTCTTGTAGTATAAAATACCAGTCAAGTATGAATTGAACTTAGATGTGGTCTCCAGTAGAAAGACTGGTGTGTACAACATAGCTTGAAGAGTTAGCACACTGAAGTGGCAATGGGTAGGCCATCGCTCGACGATCTGATGACCGTTGGGGACGGAAGGTCCTCAAGTGGCGATCATGTACCTGGCGACGCAGCGTAGGGCGGCTCCCAACAATGTGGACTGACGATATCGTTAAATATGCCTGGGGCCGCTGGATATAGATAGCGCAGAACCGTCTATTGTGGCGTTCTATGTGGGAGGCATATGTCCAGCAGTGGACAGAGAAAGGTTGATGGATGGATGAATTTTACTTGCATACGATACGTACCAACAGGATTATCATAATATATCCGTCATATTCCTGACCCCCAGATAAATTTCAACTCTAGCTATCATCATTCCAGAGAAACAGCTTGGTGACAAATGGCAAAGTCTCAGTAATTATATGTTTTGTCTTTTACGATATTACGATTTCTTAAAAAATCTTGGCACCTTAAAAAACTTCCAGTTATTATTTATAACCTAGGACCTGGACGATAGAAACTTATACATTTCTGTTAATATTCATTTTTATTTATAGATGTGTCAAAGTCTATTTGACGGTGAGAGTACATACAACTTATCTGATGTGAACGCAATGCGAGGACGTATTGGCAAACTGGCTGAAGGTATAGATCTGTTGAGTAAACAGATCATAACATTCCCAGCAGAGGCCGGCACCAGGCAGGCGAGACTACAGAACGCTATTAGGCAAGCCGCTGCACATTATATTAAGGTAAGATCGGATTTTGACACGCTTATATTAGCTTTTTTCGTATCTATTAATCTATATAACTAACGTAAAAAAGTGCGATGTTCACGTTTTTGAATCGTACTTATATTATAAATGTGAAAGTTTGTGATGATGAATGTTTGTTAGACTTTCACGCAAACACTACTGAGTAGATTTTCATAAAACTTTACAATAATGTAGCTTATAAATCAGAATAACGTATAGGCTACTTTTTATCCTGAAAGAATGCAATGTTCCCGTGAGATAGTAAAGAACGAACAGATTATTTATCCATTTTACCGCGTGTAACACCGAGGGGCACAGCTAGTACATAATATATGTAGGATTGATCTGAAATTTCATACATTTATCAAGGTCTTACTATAATGCAAAAATTAAAAAATAGCATAACTTTTTTCTGGATCAGTTTTAGCGAGTTTTTAAACTGTCATATTGGACACTTAGGGATGTGACGTAATCGCTTTCTGCTGTGTAACTAAATTGCAATTTGTAAAAAACATTATGACCGTATGAAATGTTCGCATTCATTGACTATCCAGTGTTGTTATCTTACTGCACATATAACCCTTAGTTGATAGGGCACACAATTACGTATGCGCAATTTTGGAATAGGTAATGCATGAGAACTCGGCGCGTGATTTTAACACGAACAAGGCAAATGCATTATTCTATACTCCGCGAACCACCCCTTCCTCCAACCCTGGTGTGTTTAGTCGACAAAAATCTCGTAATGCTATATCTATTAAGATGATCTGTGTTTTATTTTTTTTTATCTAATAGCTGTTTGCCCACAATTTCGTTCTCATGAAATTCTAGATGACTGGGCAATGAGAAACTTATAGCAGGCTTTCCCAAAGGAATTAGGTAGATTATTTTGCCGGGACAAATTTTAGCGCTTACTGAAAACGGTATTCAATTCCATGCAGTAGTTTTGGCGTGATGCGCGTACAAACATACAGACAGACAAAAATTCTATCTATCTATTGAAAAAAGTTTGGATAGGTGGCCATTAAAGACAAGACCACCTATCCAATTTTTTTTCAATATGTTCAAAGTACTTGACTTTTTAAATTTTATTATATGCGTAGATTAGTTCTGGCATGTTATAAAGGGTGTTTATATAAAAACCGCTGTTTCATTTTTAGGAGGATTTACTATCTCTTCGTAAACTGCCCACTGAGGCTCAAATAGAAGAAGTGCGACAGCAACGATACGAAAGGGCTCAGAAACAAATACAAATGGAAAGAGAGAGAATGGAGAGGCATACAGAGAGAATGGAAGAACTAGCCGGCCCTAGTAGTAGTAGAAATGATAGTAGCAATCATGATGATGATGACAACCCTATTTTGGAACAGATGAATATTATAAGAGGTTATATTAAAGATGCGAGAGCTAATTTAAAGTTTGAAGAGGTAATTGAGAAATTATTATATCCTAAGAGTTATTTTTTAACACGATTTTATTAGTTCGGTATGTATCTATCAATGTATTAATCTATGTAACAGAATCTTTGAAAGAGATTTTCACTCCCTTGCAGTAGTCTGATTGATCTGAAATTCTGGTACTTTAAACAAGCATTATAAGCTTTGATTGAGACGAGCGGGCGTTGTGTGAAATGTCCATTATTATAAAAAAAAAACATTATGACAATTTAGAATATTTTTTTAATATTCCTAGGTAGCGATATTGGAGGCAAACTTAAAAGAATTGAAGAAAGAATACCAGCTCCAGAAGTTATCGAACAGATCCTAGTCATTCCACCGTCAATATATGTAACATACCAAGTTGTATATACGTGTGCACATTATGTATTATAGTTATTTATGTTTGCTAATATATACTATATTTTAATGTTATTTTGTACTTGACTTAAGAATAAAGTTCGTTAAATAATATGAGTTTTATTATTTTTAATCTTTATATAAATCTTCTGTACGTGTGTTTGTAATTGAACTCCTAAACGGCTGGACCGATTTTGATGAAATTTGTTGTGTGTATTCAAGGGGGTTTGAGGATGGTTTAGAGTCACAATTGGCTGGATCGATTTTGATTAAATTTTTTGTTGTTGATTTTTACACAGAATTATATGGCAAAACAACGTTTGCCGGGACAGCTAGTAGACTATAAAATCCTCGTTTTAACAGTAGTGCCAATAGGCTTGTATCCACTAAGAACAAATAGAATGGATTAAATGGTCTTAAATTTTATTTCTGTATTTAGTTAAAGAAAAATAAATTAATTCAATGAAATATTAAAAGATTGTTGATATTTTCACGAAACAAGATAAGGAAATTTAAGCATTACGTCACGTGACATTGAACACCAATCAGGAAGCGTTACGTCATCCAGTGTAAAACACCATTGTTGTTGTTGGAATTTTCGTAGATATGAGCGTCAGTAATTGTTTCACGGTTTTATCTTATGTTTAATTTAGTTATTCAAAGCATTATATAGAAAGAGAACATCATGGAATCTGGATTTTTGAAAGGAAACAGCAATAACTTGCCCAGAATTGACGTTATTATGCTTGGCAAGTTTTTCGCATCAAACAGCGACTTTTGCTCATCGGAATTCCGCAATGTTAAAACTTTGATGTGTTTCGCACTGGTTGACGTCACACACGACGCCATGACAGTTTTGAGCATTTTCGGAGGAAAATAAATTTCATTTCTTTAAATGCGAAATACAAATTGAAAATCGATATATTTTCTAAAAAATATATTTTTCCCATGTTTATTGGATACTAAGGTATATTAATTAGCAATCAAAGAAATTTAGGCAACTAGCCTATTCTATGTGCAAAACTAAACTTAACTAAATAATCTACTTAGTTCAAAAACTAAAAAACACGCTTGATAATATTGAATATTTTTTCTTAATTATTACATTGTCTTTGGTACTTAAAATGTGTGCAAAATTTCAGATCGATTCGGCTACTGTAAGTGGGTTAAACCCACTTTCAAAGATATATAGATTAATACATTGATAAATATGTTCCGAACTAATTTATGCGTGTTAAAAATGACAACTATTGCTGTATTTTGTTTATTTGGCCATTTAGTTGTGCACATTTATATTAATTAAAATCTAAAACAAACAGTATTTATAAGAAGAAGGTTCAGATATCATTGCTAAATTATTTTATAGACACTATCAAAATTCATTTTTAGTTAAGTTTAGTTTAGTTGTGGGCGTAGAATTGGTACCAATAGTATAGTTCTCTAAAATGGCTTGACTTATGCCGGCAGAGAATTTAGCAGTACCTACTCCATGGGTATTGCGTATAGTAGTCTTGAAAAGGTCATAATAATGGTATTCCGCTAGCTGTCGCCAATATCTGCTGATAAGATATGTATTCTGACGGGCTTCGTGGTGGAGTGGTTTATGTAATGGACTGCGGATCACGAGGTCTCGGGTTCGATTCCCGGTCAGGACAAATATTTGTGTGATGTTTTTAATTGTCATACAAATGTTTGTACTGCGTCTGGGTGTTTACTATGTATTAAAAGTATGTATTTACAAAAGAAAAGTAGTATATGTATTATATCCGTATTCTGGTACCCATAACACAAGCATATAAAGCTTAGCTTGGGACCAGAGGACGTTGTGTGAAATGTCCATGAGTATTTATTATTATTATTATTATATTATTATTTGACTTTCTGCTGCCCGTGACTGTACGCGTAGGTTTTAGAAAAAAATTCCCATTTTGCAACATTTTTCATTGATACTTCGTTCTTATTAGACGCAGCGTGATGTTGTATAGCCTATAGCCTTCCTCTATAAATGTATTATCCAAGTTGGTTAATATAATAATCCAACACTGAAAGGATTTTTCAAATCGGATCAGCGGTTCCTGAGATTAGCGCGTTCATACAAACAAACTTCAGCTTTTTAATATTACTATAGATAGGTACTTTCCTTATAGGAACTCTCCAATTTTCAAGATATCCTTTAAAGAAGGTGGCCTCGCATAATATATTTTAAAATATTATTTTATTTTATAGATAATATTATTTTAAAAAGCTCCTGGGATCCCGGTATTGTGACGTTTACAAAATATTACCATAATTAACTTATCGACTTTACTTACAAGTTAGTTACACTTCATAGCTTCGTACAAACAAATAATTTCTAACTTTAGGAAGGTATAGTCGTACCGCGACCAAGTCCTTTAAATAAAAAAATCTCCTAACTGCCTTTTACGGCGTATTGAGTAACTTCTGAATTAAATATGAGACTAAAAATTAACTTTTGGTTTCCGCACTCCTGAATTTCTCTAGTTTGTCCAACTGTTTTAACATGTGCGGACGAGTGCATAGAGCTTTTCTTATAGCTTCATCTAGCATGATCCTCTGGTAGTAAGGTGGTATTGGCGTGTCTTCTAAATGAAACGTATGAACCCTCCCCAATGTATCGCCAACAAACACGTTATCTCCAGAACTTGCAAAATTAACATACGTCAACACAACACTTCCAGGAAACGTGTACTCTGCACATGGCATATGATTCTTTCGTCGCAAATCCCATACAGATAACACATTACCACTCACAGCGATTATAATTGTTGCATTTATAGGACAGAATGATGCTCCGTATACCGCAGAGGGGCATAGAAGAGTCATAATCACATCATCCATTCCATCGATCCATAATCGGACGGCATTATCCGCTCCACAAGTCAAAAACAAGTGTGGATTAAAAGGACACCTGCCTATATTGTAAACGGGACCTGCATGAGCCCTGAAAACATCAATATGCTGATTTAAATAATGCGTCGAACATTTGTGTATGCATCCCTCGGCAGTCCCAACCAAGTAAAGATGACTTATAAATGGATCCCACATCATGCATAAAACTGCGGGGTATCTTGTAATCGGCACATCAAACTTGTTACAATTTTTCGCTGTTTCCAATCCCTTTAATTTTCCCTCCACTGTGGATACCCGCATCATTGGTGTACATAAAAATTCATGAGTTTTTGTATTTACAAATCTATTAATTCTTCCATCTTCACAAGATGTCATTACATATTCATGGTCCCGATCTGTAGCGCGCCACTTAGTAACCCATATAGGTTCAAAGCAAGGGTTAGTTTCCCTGTGACTTTTTGCCACTGTTTTGATAGTGTATGACGTTATATCCAAAATAATGATATCTCCATTCCAAAAACCACATGCTAACCAATTCGGATGATTTTCCGAAAAAGAAACAGAGGTAACAGGACATTCGAAACCATACATACGTTCTGGCTTACACGGATTTTTAGTGCACCAAACGCAAACTATTCCCTGACTTTCCTCAGCGTATGTAAATTTACCATGAGCAACCGCTAAAATATTACGGTTTTTGGCATTGAAAGAAATACTACTAATTGGTCTGTTCTTAGTTTCTTCACATTCCAATACCCATAGTGGTCTCATTGAATAAATATATACCAAATCTAATGAGAGTGGATCTATTTTTATCAGTCCTCTAAAATGCTTTTGAGCATCGCCATATTCCATTGAGGCCAGAACTCTGTCTGTCAAAAGCACAGCATCCAAAAATTCGGGCGTTGAGGCTATGTCTTCGTAAGTCTTCAAAACCTCTTGATGAAGCATAGATACGTCTTTCCTTTTCTTTCGTAACATACTTGGCGCAGCAGATTGGTACAAAACCATTTCATCGTCCTTTACGGGTTGCTGTTGTTTCGCTAGCTGCGCGTAAGTGTCATGCATATCCCACAATGATGCAAACGCAGATGCATTTTTCTTCTGCGGTCTTGTAGCGAGTGTATGTCTACTTTGTGTTGTCACTTCCTTAGTTTGAGTCTCTTCAGTCACCATTTTTCGATTTCTTCCTTTTCCCACAGTAATATATTCATAATACGCGTTCTCTTCCTCTACAGTAACTCCTTCAGGTGATACTTTATCATATGAAATGCTAGGCAATTCAAATAAGTAATGTGTTTCAGTTTCTTTTAAAGTTATAAATATTTCTGGGGGATAAGAATTACAAGGATTCATTTTTGGTAAATAAAAGGCGGATGGTGCCAAGTCTAAAGCTGTACTGTCGTCTTCGACACCCTCCTCTGTATTGAGTGTGTGATCGATATGTATGTCGTCAAGGTTTATAGTGGTAGCGTAAACTTTGGTGGTATCACCTAGAGCTAACTTAGAAAGTGATCTCGCTGATTTCATTGATTCTGCTTTAGTTCGCCTTCTAGTCTCATATGCTGCGTGGCCACACCTTTCGTCCATTATTGTGAAATTTGGGTCAATAATATCGTCGGGAGTAAAATCAATATCATCGACGATAACTCTAAATTTTCTCCTCCTTTGAAGAAAAGTTGGAGCAAATTTTACTCTGCTAGATTGAGTCTCTTGTACGGAGAACTTTGATGCCGCTATAGAAGACGAACTAAATAGCAAGCTGGTGTCCTGTGAAATAACATTGGGTACACTTTGGTTTTGTAGCTCTTTTTCGGCCATGTTTTGCATTAAACTTTTTTATTATTATTATAGATAAAAGTATTTCCTTTAAATAACAATATCGCAATTAATTATTAGATATATCAGATTATAAATTATAGGATAGTAAATGACATTTAACTTGAAACTTCTTGTATGTAGAGACATTTTATTTTTAAAATTGACACTAATGAAATTAAGGAGTTCCGTTGCAAAGAATTATTTTAATTCCATATTCCATAAATTCTCAAGAAAGAACCTACTTAATTATGGTTATACGGGTTCTGTAGAGCATATCGCACGAGACATGGTGTTAGTGAGCAGCAGTACAACTTCGCGCTTTGCCAAGCGTGATTCCGTTAGCGAGCTTTACTTTACTTTGTATGGAAGCACGCTCCATGATCATTTACCCAGGTCACAGTAGGTAATATTACTTAAGAATTATTGCTTTATGCACTGAATTGTTAAATTAATAATTGCTAATAAGCTAGTCGCTTTAATTTGTATCTTTAACCCCTATTGGTTATGGAACTATCGGGCACGAGTCTCCATAATCCAACGATTTTTTAACTACAAAACCACAATGTAGTCACGTGGTAGAAAGATTTCCAAGTGTCTCGTTTCAACTTATTTCTAACAACTAAGAGAATAAATATTATAGCATAGCTGTTCCCAAACAAGTTCAAAACATTATTTAGTATAGTTACCTGAAGAAACCTGTAGGTGGTTTAACAAAACAAAGGATTAAAGAAACAGTGATTAGTCATTAAATTTCGCAGACGAGCGGATGTGTACCATATCAGGCAAAGGCGTGGATGTAAGTATGTAAGTTGAACCACCCCGTGACGCTACTGGCGCGTGTTCAGCCAACCATCACAATACTCCAGTACACAAGCAGTTAAACCATTACTGTTGTGGTCGCGTGCCGGGACGATCTACACCTGTTTTTATTGTCACCTAAAACCGCTCAACTTTCGTAGAAAATAACGTCAGCTAAACCACTACGTCTACAAAGGATCATACCAAATTAAAGAAACAAGAAAAGGCGACAGAAACAAAATGAAAAGGATTTTCAATAAATTTAAAGAGAGTAAGTTGTCATTTACATATTATGTAAAACATTATTACATGAATTATTATTATTATGTTTTAATTTAATTAATGTAACTAGACTAATGTTTGGTTATGCTTAGTTTCCGTATTAAACGTTACATTTAATATGTAATTAGTTTATTAAATAATAGATTTAGACATTTAATATACCATAAATAATGATATACCTTCATAAGTAAAGATTGCAACGCATAGAGGCATGAACATAGTCTCATTGGATAAACACAAAACACTCAACGGTTAAGTTAGGTCTGGGATATGCAACCGATTAGGTAATTTTCTGTTACTAGACCTCTCTCTCTGTCCAGACCATTAACTTTCCACTGTTGGGCACGGGCCTTTTCCACTTTGGGAGGGGTTACGGTCTACTATACTGCGATTACCAGACGAATTTCCGTCTCTCTAAGAGGATGTTATCTGTGTATAATATTCTGGAAAGGAGAAGGGGTGGTGACACTTGCAGGTATTCTCAATCCGTCGCCACACTGGCAGTTATTTGATCAGATATCATAAATGGTTTAGTTGCAGGTGTGATAGAGTCACAACAAACGAGAGTTTTAGGACACTAAGATAGTCGCGACCCTTCCTATGACTTGTGTTATGTCTAATACAGTAAATGTCTTAAATGTTATGCGTGGAATAAGTACATAGTAAGCCAGGAGACGACCATCCCGAAAAACCAAATTGTCTATAAGTTTTTAAACATTCTAAATGATATACCTAAGTAGTCGATTTGGCTTTTAATTTCGTTAACAAAGGTTTACGTCCTCTTTTAAATAAGACAAGTATTGAGTCATTGCTTTAATAATGCATTTAGGTTCTCACATGCCTTAATTGTATTCGGGTGTTTAACACCACCATAACAAAGTAGGTATAAGTATGTACCAACGATGTATTGTTTAAGTTGGGTGTAAGTAAGGTAGTTCTATACATGTAAGTTGTACAGTACTACTTCACGAAAAAAGCCTATTATATTACCATAAAAATGTGTTTTTCGCTCAGGATTTTCACAGGAAAACAACCAAATGCGGTACAAACATCTTTTGTCACTAAAATATTTTTTCTCGAATCGAACCCATATAACTTTTGTACCTACAGTGGGCAACATAGCTACCACAACGCCACGAGGTACCTCAAAACGGTTTTCGCACAAGGATTTTGGGGTCTGCACAAACCTCGAATTACTTACTCAACTTGCTGTTTTGTATGTCTAAAGATAATTTCCACGTAGTCCAAAGTTAATCTTCTTTGTACATCGTAGTTACTAGCAATCATAATCTATACGTTAGTTACGTTAATGCACAAATTAAAAGCTGGTTTAAAAAAGAAAAGAAAGTAAAAATTCCAAGAATTTCATGCACGATATAAACTCCACGTCCAATTGGCGGCATCTTGTACAGCGCAAATTAATCGTCTTCATGGCTAGTTCCATAATATCGTAAACAACAAAAGCATTATGTATGAAACTCGAGAGCATTCATTGGTATCAGATACTAGCGCTTGGGTTAATTTCTTAACGCCCGCCTACCTTTCGTCGGCGCTTGATGCGATGTGAATATGAGCGCGTGCGAGCGCGATATCCTCTGCATCGTAATTGCATATCTTGTCTTTGTAATAAAAGTAACGCATCTGTGGTGTATGAGCATATGGAGCATGTTAAACATAATTAATAAAGAGAATGAAACAATAACCTTCCTGAATCTACGTAATGCCAGTCTGCGACAGTTGCTGACGAGCAGGGCCGTCTTAAACTAAGCTGGGGCCCTTGGGTACACAAGAATTTGAGAATCTTTTAAAAAGTATAAAACGTGGGACAGATTTGGCATAGAAGCGTTAATAGAATAGTACTTTTTTGATTTACGTTCTTTGACAATGGTTTTCAAAACTTGCTGTCCCATTAAAAGAATACATACTTTTTTCTCTTCACCTTTCTAATACCTTCTGATAAGATCACTGATTTGTGAAAACAAAAATATTTGGATGTGTGAGAAAAAAATTTCGGATATTCGGGGCCCCCTAAGAATGGGGGCCCTGGGCACTGGCCCCGTGTGCCCTTATGGTAAGGACGGTATTGCTGACGAGTGTTTCAGACATTGTTTGGATTTAGAAGTCACGTTTCAACTTAAATAATCGTCACCCTAATACCCAAATCGGGTACACGAACCTGGCGTATATTAATATTATAATTGATTATTCAGCTTAGAACCTTTGTGTTATACGCATTTCTAAAGCGAGACTTCTTAGCAACGATTTCGTAAAGATTTAAGCGTCATTTTGTCTAAAAAATGTAAGTTGAGATTGTGTTGGATAGCGATTGCAATATCGGAATTGTTTGTGCATGTCCATCACCGGGACAGGACGAGTGTCCACGGGCGGCGTAGAGGCGCAGACACAGGCCGAGGGTCGAGAGGTCGTGCGCTCAGACGCGCTCCGCCTCCCTAATTGCCGCGGCCACGCAAATAAATAATTTTTATCCACTGCCTCGAGATCATGCTCTTTCTCGACCTTAAATTATTGTATGTTAAAGTTCTTTTTTATGAATTTTAATCGGTTTTCCGAATACCAGTGTAGGTGGAATTCCGTGAGTACGCTGTAACGCAGTCGATCGATGTTCAAGCTTTTGTGATACCATCGCTATGTCGAATTGTTAATGATATGTTTGGGATATGTAATATGTGATAGATGTGTAATATGTGTTATAGTAATTAAATTCTTTGCTATTAAAGAGTAGGCCTAAATATTTACATAGTAGTTTCCTAATTTAAAAATACTAGTAGTATTGCATTTATTCATGTTATATTTTGTAATCTGAGATGAATCGTCTACAAGCCTCTATGCAAAATGGAGCGTAAGAGTTTCCTGGACCAAGTTGGAGCTGGTGGAGCTTGTGTTTCATGGTTAAAGCCAATGCGTAGGCAAAGCATTAATGACATATTCATTGAACTAGACTAATTAAAAAGATATTAAGTCGAGTTTAAAAATACTTTGATGGTTAAGATATCTAGCGAGAGTACCTCATTAACCTTTGCACAAATTGTTTTTGTGAATTACACTAATGGGTAATTATTTAGTAGCCTATGTTACCTATTTGCTTTCTATATACTTTGTTATAAAATTTTCTAACAGATCAGATTTAGTAACTTACCCTTGTATCTAAATTCATCAAATATCTATGGAAGAAGAATATTTATATTGGACGCTAGCATGATATCACCCGCAATTTTATACTTAAGGGCCTACATCAATATTATTCAATATCATCACCGACACGTACATATTAACACAGCCAGTAGGCACAGAAAATGAAGAATTAGGGATACTTTTCCTATTTACTCAAAATCTACTAAATATATTTTAATTCTGATTTACGTGTTTCTATATATAATAGTTACTTAAGTTTTTAAAGTTATTTTATTAGTTAATACGCGATAATAGATCGACAAATGAAAAAAATAAAAAATTAGAGAGGTTGTTTCGCTAAGATTTTCTATCGAGAAAACTTTTTTCAATCGCGTTTCTGAGTTTATGCGATCCTAGATCATGTATTGAAAAAACATATACTTAAAAATTAGAGCTCTAGCCATTCAATCTAAAGAAACAATGAAAACTTCGTACGTAGAAAAATGCACGAAGCTATTTTGGTATCCTCTTAATAGGATTTTTACATATTTTCATAAAGACTAATCCAATTGTTTGTTTTAGCAATACCAGGAAAGCGTTCCACTGACCTCTACTATCACTTTCTATTATAACTTCATAATTATTTGTCTAATCCCAATATTTGTAGAAAAGTTATGCACTTTCTATGTTAAGAACCTGTTTGCGACATGGCTAAATAAATAATGAGTAGGTAACATAATAATGATGTTCAACTATGTATTTGCAATGTTATAAATTAGCTGGCTGAATATAAAATAAGGCGGATATAATTTAAATATTTGTGATTAGTTTGTTCAAAAACTGATTACGGACTAAATGTTTCATCAGTGGCAAGGGTTTTAAATTCGATGGGTCTTGTTTTGTAGCATTGTTCTTAAAATTCACATACGAGGTTGTGATTTTGAATGTCATGTAAGGTACTTGAATATTCAACACCAATTTTTATTGTGTCTGGGTATTATAAATACTATATTACCTATATGTGCGCATTGCGATTATTTTGAAATTAGATCACCGATTTTGAATGACAATAAATAAGTGAGTTTGTTATATTGTATACTAGTTGTTCCCCAGAACTTCGTACGCGTGGAATTACGAAACCAAAACTTAACAGATTAAAAACAGACCATCCTTTTTAAATATCTATCTAATAAAAAAAACCGCATCAAAATCCGCTGCGAGCTTTTGAAGATATAGGGCACACTAGCTGTTGCCCTCGACTCCGTCCGCGTAGAATTTAGGAAATTTTCCCCGTTTTTGCAACATTTTTAACTACTGCTTGAGTGAGAGTATTATAAACGTAAGAGTAAACAAATATGTATAATCGAATGAACGAACTGCTAAGCTATCAGGAGTTACACGTGTTATTGTGAGTCAACCATAAAATATAGATATGTGCTGTTTCGGGATATTTTTTAGACAATTTTATGTAGGATATTTCTGTCATACATGATTTCTATGTAACTTTAACCATTAAGGCTGCACACGCGACGGAAGCTTAAAAAATGGAGCACCTTTTCCCGTTTTCCCAACATTTCCCTTCACTACTCTGCTCCTATTGATTGTAGCGTGATGAAAAGTATTCTATAACCTGCCCAGGAGTATGAAGAATAATTGTACCAAGTTTCGTTAAAATCCGTCGAGTAGTTTTTGTTTCTATAAGGAACATACAGACGAACAGACAGACAGACAGACAAAAATTTTACTGATTGCATTTTTGGTATCAGTATCGATCACTAATCACCCCCTGATAGTTATTTTGAAAATATATTTCATGTACAGAATTGACCTCTCTACAGATTTATTATAAGTATAGATATAGATATAGGGAATACATAAAAAAATATCGACTTTGTTTTATAATAAGTAAAGATGTATTTGTTTATAATGCAAATATCATAGAAGTATTTTGACGAGGCTGCATAGGAAGATCCGGGAATACAAGGGTTGTTACCGGATGCACACAATGCGTTCTTCGTGCAGGTGCATTGCCTTAGGTCTGTAGGGCTGCGTTTTGGACTAAAATTACTGTTTTAATTTGTTCATTTCATTGTTGTTACCATTTCTCTTAATATACTTAATCACGCTAGGGAACAAAAGAAGGCAAAAAATACCCTGATGTGATAGTTATGTCCTTAATCAGTGGTGGGTCAAATGGCTGCACGTGTAGTCGTAGGTGTCGGCATGAACAAATGTAAAATGAGGCCACGGTAGCATGTTTAGATGGCAGCAGATGACGCTCTATATGCTCTACTTACCCTATGGCTAGAGTACTAAACCCACGCTCACGGGCAAAGTGTATTTGTGTGTAACCTACTTAAATTTCTCATGGAAACAAAAACATTCGAAGTTATTAGGTAATGTTATTAAATTTACTTAGTTAGTACGCCTAAATTAGTTTGCGAGCTTGTATACGTCGCTTTCACTCAAAAAATTGCGTATGCACAAATTTACAAGTATTCATGGACATTTCACACAACGTCCTCTGGTCCCAAGCTAAGCTTATATGCTTGTGTTATGGGTACCAGAATACGGATATAATACATATACTACTTTTCTTCTGTAAATACATACTTATAATACACAGAAACACCCAGACGCAGTACAAACATTTGTATGAAAATTATAAAAATCACACAAATGATTGTCCCGAGCGGGAATTGAACCCGCGTCCTCTTGATCGGTAGTCCGTTACATGAACCACTCAACCACGAAGCTCGCCAAGCTTAAAAAGTATCTTGGAGAGATCTTGGTTAAAGAGATGTGATAGAGAGTATCTTTTACTCTGTGCTTCTTGCTCTGATATGCCAATATTAAATATAATTATTACCTGCTTAGTAAACTTGCGAAGGAGCAAGAAAGCTTCTTATATTCTTAAGCAAGCTTGTGCAGTTGTGTAGCATGCCATAGAGTAGAGGCC
The DNA here is from genome assembly GCA_916999025.1 of Orgyia antiqua. Taxonomy (NCBI): domain Eukaryota; kingdom Metazoa; phylum Arthropoda; class Insecta; order Lepidoptera; family Erebidae; genus Orgyia; species Orgyia antiqua. The sequence continues at coordinate 21,076,559 of OU779864.1, forward strand.
AGTATCAAAATGTATTCTGCAACTTATGATACTATTACAACTTGTAGTGATTCATCCTGCTCGCACAGTTAATTTTTATTTGATTTATATTTTGTTGTGTTTTTAGTTTTTAAGTAACTTTTATATGGACTTTGTCTGAAAATATATAAAGAACTAGCTGATTCGGCAAACGTTGTTTTGCCATAGAAATGACAGGGGTAGACAAATAATTTGCAATAAATTAAAATTGCGACTATAATTTGAGATTTAAACTATCCTATCTCTCAAGTTGGATCGAACTGCACATGGTGTGCGAATTTTATTATAATCGGTTAAGTGGTTTAGGAGTCCATTGAGGACAAACATTGTGACACGAAATTTATATATATTAAGATTAATATTAAAATGATTTTTGCGTACCTACATGCTTTGGCAGCTCCATCCATATGATTATTGATGTACTCGGAGCTGCTACCATAAGAATAGTATCTAGCTATAGAAACTATGTACAGGGTGTGGCGTAATTAATGGATAAGCCTGTGCCTGTGGATAAGCCTCCTACTGCGCTATACGAATATGTATATTTTTAATTAATCCTATGTATGGTCTTGAAAAAAATGGCATAAGTCATGTTTTTCATAAAATGACTACTTTCACTAACCAATTCTGCTACTGTTGCCACAATTTTCAAAAGTTTTGCTTTCTGTTTTTTTTATAATACAGGTTAAGAGTTGAATTATTGCAAGCAATAAAGAATTCCCTATTCGTAATACAAATTTTTTGAAAATTATGCATGAAATATCAAAAAAGGGTTATTGATTATTCAATTTGTTGACTTTGTACATCGTCTAGCTTAAAAAATCTTTATGGGAGTTGATTTGCCCAATATCTTAAAAACATGCTTGTTTTATGCAGTTTCCGAAATGGTATAATACTTATTATAATACTTATTAAGTTTGATGTGATATTAAAGAACCAAATGACACTCGTAAAAAAATGTTCTTATTGTGATTTAATTAATCAAATTAATACTGTTAACTTAAACAAACTGTCAGTGGTATTTTAACTTATCTGTCTGAGTTTACCAGTGGGAATGTTAGTCGTTGAAAAAAAATAACAACTTATTTTATTTTTTTTATTCTAAAGATGCAAACACTACATAAATTTTATTTTACAAAAAATGTTCGAAATGGCGGCCACCTGCGGCTATGCAGGCCCTGCATCGACGGATAAATGACCGCTTTAGGCGTCGGATGAAGCCGGACCTCTTGATTTCATCAGCGGCTTCAAAAATCAGGGCCTTTAGTTGTTCCAGGGATGCTATTTCTTTTTTATACACTTTTTCTTTTAAACACCCCCAGTAAAAAAAGTCTAGAGGGTTCAAATCAGGGGACCTTGGTGGCCACAAAATGGGACCCAAACGACCTATCCACCTCTCATTGTACTCATCATTGAGGTAGTTCCGTACAATTCGTGCGTAGTGAGCGGGACAACCATCATTTTGTAACCAGTAGTTTTCTGGCACATTTAAACTTTGTAATAGTTCCGGCAACGTATTTTGCAGAAAATTTAAATAATTGGGACCTGTTAGTGTCTCGGATAGTTCGACGGGCCCAACTATTTGTCCATTTAAAATTCCTGTCCAAAGGTTCACTTTAAACTGGACTTGAGCTCGGTCTTGCCTTATGTTTCTCGGATTGGTTGCCTGCCTAACTATGAAGATTGTGCATGTTGACGTAGCCATTTCTTTTACATGATGACTCATCGCTCCACAGTATTTTGTCAAAAAACGCCGAATCTTCGCGTATTTTTCGCAACATGACGCGACAAAATTGGACTCTAGGCTCATAGTCTCGTGTCATTAGTGTTTGCACCCTTTGATAGTGATACGGGTGAAGCTCATGCCTGTGCAGAATTCTGCCCACAGTACGCGTATCTACACCGGTTCCTCTACTTAACTCACGAATTGATAACTCTGGATTAGCACGCACAGCTTCTAGAACTTCGTCATCACGATGTCGTCGAGGTCTGCCTTCCGAAGCACCACCAACACCGGTACCAGGCATTCGCCCTTCGCTAAAAGCGATGTGCACACGTGTAAACACCCGGTAGTCTGGGTGTCGCAAATCGGGGTATCTTCGACGATATTCGCGTGCAGCTTCATTTGCATTGCAGTTACACAGGCCGTAAATAAGATGCATATTTGCATACTCTTGAGGAGTGTACGTATGACGCGGCATGATCAGTAGTCCAGGGATATGTAGAAGTCGTCGATAATATCACAATTGTCCAATTCGTATAGCAAAAACAGAGTCCGTAGTACATAAGCCAAATTCACGTCACAATAACAAACACGATAGAGCAAACGATATGTGCGCAAGAGACGATAGTCAAAAGAGCACTAACTTTGTTAAACAAGTTCAAAAGCTGTTTTGTTGTTTGTGAGAATAATAAAAATCTATCTCTGTCGCACAACTGTTATTTACCTGACATCAAAATGCTTTGTCTCTGTCTTATGATAAGACTAACCGTCTGGATTTGCCGTGCGATAAACAACCACAAGTAGTTGACTTAGAGTCGTTATCTGCTTACCCTATTCATGGTGGATGACTACCTGCTCCCGAGCACCCAAAAAAGGGTCCATTGTGAATGACTACCTGCTCCGGAGCACACAAAAAAGGGTCCATTCAAACTGTTTACAAAGACATGTTTAAGATAAATTAATAATTCTGTTAAAGAAAATTAGGGTATTTTTTTACAACTGTCGTTTTTTTTTAAAACCTCGTGAAATGTAATAAGTATTATACCATTTCGGAAACTGCATAAAACAAGCATGTTTTTAAGATATTGGGCAAATCAACTCCCATAAAGATTTTTTAAGCTAGACGATGTACAAAGTCAACAAATTGAATAATCAATAACACTTTTTTGATATCTCATGTATTTTTTCCCAAAATTTGTATTACGAATAGGGAATTCTTTATTGCTTTCAATAGCTCACCTCTTAAGCTGTTTTATAAAAAAAACAGAATGCAAAATTTTTGAAAATTGTGGCAACAGTAGCATAATTGGTTAGTGAAAGTAGTCATTTTATGAAAAACATGACTTATGCCATTTTTTTCAAGACCATACATAGGATTAATTAAAAATATACATATTCGTATAGCGCAGTAGGAGGCTTATCCACAGGCACAGGCTTATCCATTAATTACGCCACACCCTGTATAAATTAAAAAGCTAGACGTTTCTTTGACTAACAAGTCTCTGAAAATTCGGACTAATTTCAAAAAGAAATATACGTACATCAATAGAATCCGTAAAAAGTGGTTTTATTTAGTTATACGAGCCACGCAAGTGTTTTTTTTTATGTTATATATATGGAACAATGAACAGTTATACATTACAATTTACAAACATATAGTTATGACAATTTGTACAGTTTTACTAACCGTATATCCTAAACAATTGTCCACGACTTATACTAAAAGAAAACGAGTGAGGAGCGATTCAAAATACATATAAATGAATAGACTAAATATACTAGAAACATATAGCTGTAACAGAAGTTTAAACATCAAACCAATTCAAGAAACATCTTTAAGTGCTGTAATTGTTAGATTTTGAAATTACATTGAGGTTCTCCAAAATTATTAATATCTATCTCCGTGTTAAATAATATTATAGTGGCTGGAACTACAGCTGTACAATATTTATTTAAGGACAGCCCAGGGCCTACATCAATATTATCGTATATCATCGCCGACACGTACATATTAACACAGCCAGTAGGCACAGAAAATGAAGAATTAGGGATACTTTTCCTATTTACTCAAAATCTACTAAATATATTTTAATTTTGATTTACGTGTTTCTATATATAATAGTTACTTATGTTTTTAAAGTTATATCATTAGTTAATACGCGATAATAGACCGACAAATGAAAAAAATAAAAAAATTGAGAGGTTGTTTCGCTAAGATTTTCTATCGAGAAAACTATTTCCAATCGCGTTTCTGAGTTTATGCGATCCTAGATCATATATTGAAAAAACATATACTTAAAAATTAGACCTCTAGCCATTCAATCTAAAGAAACAATGAAAACTTCGTACATAGAAAAATGCACGAAGCTATTTTGGTATCCTCTTAACTATGTCATGTTGTGTCCGCCCATCGAGAGAAGTAGTAATGCGTCCGAAGTGCAATTTTACGTTATCCCCGATTGTGGCGTGCACAGCGATATAGAGATGCTTAGGACATGTACTGATTGCATAACAAACAAACTCTGATTAGCAAACTAATAATAGTTTTGCTTTATTATCATTATATATCTATACAAACAAAATGACTATTTTTTGTATAAGTATCCCTATTATCATCGACCAAGTATAACATAGATTATCAATTCCCATACTTTAGCATGTACGCCATAAAATGCACGCTAAATCTAGGTGGCGCTGTTCACTAGCGTAACAACTTGTATAAAACGGACGTTGCAATAAGATACGTCTCGACAGAAAAAAATTAACTTAAATTAAAAGTCTAATACATATTTAATATGTTGCATTCAACGAAAAAATACAATAATAATTATTTTCCGCCGATTAGTACTTGCAAATAATCTCTTACGATAAAATAACCTCTTGCGATAGATGGCAGATAATTCGTTTCAATGATCGCTTTGTTATTTTTAGCACGGTTTTTAACTAGATGGCATTTTAATACATTTAAAACCATTGGTGTTACAAAAACTATTATTATTATTTTAGGGTATTTTATATTATTAAGTTTTAAGAATATCAATATAAGTATTTATAGTTTTATAGAAAATTAAAAAAAAAATTATCTCATAAAAATCATCGGTTTATTAAACAGGGCCCTGAGTCGGGTATTTCAACGGTGTCACAACTGTACCATTATTGTACCATTATGGTGCAATAGTAAAGTTTTTGGTAGTCTACTATTAATGTGTCGTCATAACGACTTCATCATTGTCTTACAATTGTCAAAGTGACATAAATTGCTAGTCTCGTACACAACTGCTTCACAATTGCAATTCAATGACTGAAATGTTTCGGTAGTCTGCTATTTTGAATTTGACAGTAATATTTTTAAATTGTCCTGTGTCGACAGATTGCCATAAATAAAAAATAGATAGATAGAAATATTAGAAATTGTTCTTTGTAATTTATTGCAATTTACTAATCTCCTAAACTTCACATTGCTTTTTATACTAATAAATAGTATGTACAAATATATCTAAACGAAGTCTAGCATGATTAAATGTTTAAATTTATTAGTAGTTTTTCGAAAATCACTTCAACTAACGCATTTTTTAAAAACGGCAACATATACATACCATTCTAACACAATCCATAGATAAAAGAGACCGAAAATTCAATGCATAGATAAAAGAGATCGACAATTCTATTACCATTGAAAGACCGTTATGACGGCATATAGCAGACTACGGATATTTGACTTCAATTGCAACGGTATCGTGCCGGTATGACAATTGTTCCAAAATAGTGGACTTGAGCACCAGGTAGTTATTTATTTAGGTTCAAGGTTAAGCTTGTTAAAACAATTAGTGATGAGCCACTTGATTTCGATATTTTATCTTGTTGATATACGATATAATAATATATCAATAAGGTTGGAAGGATTTGCATTTTGGTAGTGATGGATAGGACACATTATTATATCGCTGTTGGGGCGTGATGCAGCCCTTAACAATAGTATTTGCGTATATAGGTACAGGGAGTCGGGTATTTCAATGGTGTCACAATTGTACCTCAATGGCACCATTATGGCGCCATTGTGAAGTTTTTGGTAGTCTACTATTAATTTCTTGTCATAGTGGTGCCACGAAGGAGAAGAAGACCTGAAGAAGGTCGCGGGGAGGGACTGGATGCAGAAGGCGGAGAACCGGATATTGTGGCGTGAATTGAGAGAGACCTATGTCCAGCAGTGCACTGCGATAGGTTGATATGATGATATTATGATAATATAAATAGCTTGTGAAACTACCCTATTGAATTTGATATTATTTTTGCCATTATTATGGGTAAAAGCTCCTTATTCGCGCTTCCTTTATTCGCGTTTTCACTATTCGCAGATTAAAAAAATGTGACACAATTTCGATATTCGCGACAAAAAATTTTTTTTTTCGAGTATCTAATAAGTGCCTACATACTTATTAATAAAATTATTCCAATAAGTACCCAACCCAATATCCTTGGCAAATGGACTAATAAAAAAGTAAAATAGATCTTATTACAAGTTTGCCTAAAGTATTTTGTTAAATGATATCGCCGAGGCCTTTGACACAAGCCGCCTTCGGCGTGATCGGTGTTTTTGAGAATGTAAACAAACAGAATGAAAGCAACCTTATAACTCATAAAATAAAATATATTTTTAAATGATGTTGTTCCGTTTATAGTAAAAGCCGCTTTGCGTGTTTTATTGTTTCGTCTTTCACACACATTCGTTACAAAAATTGTGATCCAGTCGTCTACTGCACTCTTCCTAGTTTATAATGTCAACTAAAAAAATCTGTGTTACCGCTATTGCAAAATTCTTCAAACCATTCAAAAACTTCAATGAAATTAATTTTTTATGTATTTGTTTTTTTTGTCACCTAGGAACGTATCCCCTATAATCACATATAAATTACCATTCCGTATTCACGGTTTCTGTATTCGTGGCATATTTATGGAACATATACCCCGCGAATAAAGAGCTTTTACTGTACAGCAAATCCCCATAAATTATGCAAAAAAAGCAATCTTCTTGAACCATTCCATCTATTAAAAAAACCGCATCAAGATCTGTTGCGTATTTTTCAAGATATAAGCTCACATACATACAAGAATTACGACTTTGTTTTATGATATGTAAAGATAGATAAAGATAAAGAAGATAAAGATAAATCCAAAACCCCATATAAACATAGGTAAATAACATACATTATATAATATAAAATAAAACAACGAAAAATGTAAAACATTACAAGCTTAAGCATATGTACGACTAGCTGTTGCCCGCGACTCCATACGCGTGGAATTTAAAAAACTTTTCCCGTTTTTACATTTTTCACAACTGCTTCGCTCCTTTTGGTTGCAGCGTGATGTCATAATGCCTAAAGCCTTCCTCGATAAATGCCCTATCTAACACTGAAAGAATTTTTCAAATCGTCCCGGTGGTTCCTGATATTAGCGCGTTTAAACAAACAAACAAACCCTTCCGCTTTATAATATTAGTATAGATATATCGTGCAGTCGGCAGTTGCGATATAGTTGATACAGTAAATGTAGGTACAAGAATGAGTTGCCATTCTTGTACGTAGCGGACGATGCGCTAAGTTAAGGAATTGAATGAAACACAACGTGGCAACGTCGCCAAACTAGGTAGGTACTTGTTTTGAAGCTTAAAAAAATGAAGTTTGTAGTTTACGAAAGATGAGAACTGGGGTAATATCATAATATAAATGCAGGAATTTATTGTCAGGTCATCGATCTTAAGCTATTTAGAAAAAGATTAGAAATTACATTTATTTATGTATATACAAAAAGTGAAACCGCAGTATCAAAAAACTACTTAGATTTGAACGCGAGACCTGTTAATTTTTCGAGTCTCTGTTATTTATGTTTTTCCCGTTACGCCACGATACTCTTTTAAAATCTTTCGAAATTTATATGTGTATTCTAAGCAGCAAAAGCGTATCTTTACTTTTTATGATAAAAAAATGTAAATTCTATGTTTAAACATAGGTATTAAACTATTCTAAGATAAACAAAATTGTGTCCATTTCAACTTTTCAGATTATCTGAGGTAAATTTAAAACTAGTTAAATTGATTTATCAAGATTATGAAATAGTGCCATCTGCCATTCTTTTTTAGTACTACCATTATACAGCGTGAAGTAAGATTATGAATGATTATTGATTACGATAAATTATGTCTGTGATTTGATACGCTTAGTGCCATCTGTAGATTCTAAGTGTAATGATAATTGAGTTTCACAATTTGTTGGGAGGTTGTCCATCTAGGTATACTTTATCGATGCTATTATTTATAACTTTTTTTATTTTAAATATCGATGGGGCATTTTTTTATACTACTAAATTAAAGAATACTTTTCGTATAGGTAAAGAAGACTACCAAATTGCACTGGCTTGATGCTTTAGCTATAACAACACGGAGAAAGTCTTTTAAGTAATAAAAACAATAGTTTTAATAAATTGATTCGTTTGATATTAATATAAATCGATTATGGCCTACTTCTTAAAGTTATTTAATAAAAAAGTTGCTAAAAATGAATAAATGTGTAGTGTATACATTATAATGATACGTATCGGTGCCAAATGCTAAGGAATCACTCATCGTAACATTCTTCCGTTTAGTATCATAATATAAATATTAAAATATATTACATAAGCTTAATTTAGAAACGAACTTTCACTTTATGTATATATATCTAGACGATGAATATCATACCAGCTATTATTTACGTATTAAATAAATCCAGAAGAACCATGTTAGAAATTTTTTGGAATCCCAACAATAAAACACTTGCGCGACCCATTTGCTCATATAAAACTACTTTTTACGGATTTAGACGCGTGTATATGTTTTAAACTTTGGCCCGATATTTCTGAGTATTTGTAGCCACCATGGGCATGGGTGCAAATACACGTGTTTAAATCCGTAAAAAATAGTTTTATTTGAGCAAATGGGTCGCGGAAGTGTTAGAGAATATTACCCCAACAATAGCATAAGTACCAAATATAAAAATTTTGTATTTAAAATTTGTAAAATATTAATATTATGATGAATTTTCGATTATCAAAAGAGTGTAAATACCGCTAATTTACCTATTTTGTCGTTCAATCAATACGATCATTAATACCATATTTTGTGATTCAGTCGCGACTATTACTTTACGTCTGTGTAAAAAAAATCAAACCCTGTTTATTGTACATTTTAATAATAGATTGTTTATATGATTTTATATGATTACCGAATTCCAAAAATATTATGGTGCCAAGAAAAAAAATCAGAGCAATGAAATAAATATCTTTTTGTTTTACTGTCGGTTTATGTGTGTGCCCGCGTTCTCACGATGCAATTATCATTGGCTACACTTACCCCTAATTTAAGTGTGTTCTCCTACCAGCTCAACAATGATTCTGATGCGAATTCACGAATTTCAACCACGATGTTAATAATTGTAACTTATATAAGTACTACACTTGTATACATACTTCAAGTTTTAAACGACGCCTAGTTAGAGCCTGAGAAAGGACTTGCTTGGATAGGCAGTTTTTTAATAACCACGATCTCTTCCACGATATCTTCATTCTATTTATCAATCTATTTACATATATTGGTTCATTCTGTACACCTATAATAAATAAATTGATTGAAATCGGAATCTTTGAAAGTGATTATTACACATTTGGATAAAAAATGAATGGTTATGAAAATTTGAAATAGAATAATACCAAGAATGTTTTTCTTTTATGTGTAAAAATTCTCATTTATTTTTTAAATTTTAATGCCTAATAGAGGTGTAAGAATGCCACCTAAAATCACTTTTTCAGGTTTACGAAGTGGTATCATAGAATGTCATCGCTGGTAACACACACTGGTCTTAGACCTTCGTCTTCAGGCACTGCGGAATGTTGGACGAGAAGATATTCCTAAGCTTTCCGAACGCAGCCCAGCCGAGTTGGATTCGTCGGTTGACCTCTTACTCGAAGTTACCAGCGATGACATACGGAACAGAGACGTGGTCTTTAAATGTCGGCCTCGTAAATAAGCTCAAGGTTGCACAGCGTGCTATGGAGAGGGCTATGCTCGGTATTTCCCTACGGGATAAAATCCGAAATACGGAGATCCGTAGGAGAACTGGCATGTCCGACATAGCCCGAAAGGTTAGCACGCTGAAGTGGCAATGGGCAGGCCACATCACTCGTAGGACTGACGATCGTTGGGGACGAAAAGTCCTAGAGTGGCGACCACGTACCGGACGACGCAGCGTTGGGCGGCCCCCGACAAGGTGGAGCGACGATGTCGCCAAGGTCGCGGGGAGACATTGGATGCAGGCGGCACAGGACCGCGCGTTGTGGCGTTCTCCGTCCACTGTTGAACATAGGTCCAACAGTGGACGGAGAGAGGCTGATGGATGGATAGATCATAGAATAGACAATAAAAAGAAAGGCCGCCATAGCGCAGCCGGTAGAGCGATGGAAGTGTATTCAGAGGTCGTGGGTTCAAGTACCACTTGCGGTGCTATGATTAAATTTATTAAATAAAAGCATAGCAAGTCAATTGGAAAATTAATAAATTTTATTAATAATTAACCTTATATGTAAACTTTTGGGTCGTTGTATGATTAAGCCGTAAAAAAAGAAGAAAAAACAGGCAGTCATGGGGACTGCCGATAGAAGTGAAAACTATTAAACTATTAACTTATTAACTTGCGACCGACCGATAGCATAGCAGGGATGCACAGATTAGCATGTCGGTGACGCGAACTAAAAAGAAGTTTGTCCCTCCAAAAACGCCCAACGCGCCTAAAGAAGTATTCACTTCAAAAACCTTGTTATATTATAGGTACAAAAGCCATCCTCTTGAACGACTCTATCTATTAAAGAAACAGTAGGCCCAGGCATACATTTTCGCCGCGCCGTAGAGAGGGGATAGCTGTCTACTCTCCATCCGTCTTACGCTTTTTCGATCTGGTCACGTGTCCTGACGCGAGTTTAAGATTTTATACCCATTACAGAAAAGTGCTCAACGCCGCTAAAGAAGTTTTCACTTCAATAATTCATGTCATACATTTGTATGATATTTTAATTGGTTATTTTTATGTTAATAATAAATCGATATAACTGGTTGTTACTTGAGTAGGATGGTCTATTCGACAGTATGGCATTGTTTGTTAATTAATTTATTGTTAATTGTTATTATTTTAAATCCCACATTTTTTATTATTTAACAGTGAAACTGAAATTTATTTTTAAAAAGCAGCCCGTGGTACACTTGGGTATACGTCCAGGTCACTTTAAACTGGGTCCCCGGTATTATTGATACAGGCACAGATAAAGGCATACAGCCTTCAATGCCTTCATACAGCTGACACGGCGATAGGTAGCAAAGCTACGCCCCTGCTATCTGCGTGTGTACAAAATTTCATTTAACCAATTCAATAGTTTTTCCGTAAAAGTGCGACAGACAGGCAATAGTACCAATTCTATATGCACAACTAAACTAACATTAACTAAAAAAATAAAAACAACTATGCTGTATTTTGATTAATTGCCTATTTCGTTATTCTTCTTCTTTCTGGTCGCACTCTTCGTTTACTGAAGGTCGTGTCTAAATTATTATTAATCTTTATCAGCTCCCGCCACTTCTCTCTATCCTCCGCTCTTCGAAGAGCGATTGTGAATGGGAGGTCCGTGATCCTCGTTATTTGGTCAAACCAAATAATAATTAATACATATATAATTAATAATAATTCGTTATACACATTCACAATAATTAAAATTGTCATTTTATATTACACAGCTTTTATGATAGAAAAATACGTTAACTTTGCCGAATTGTGTTATTGACACAATCAAATTTCATTGTTTAGTTAAGTTTAGTTTAGTTGTGCACATAGAATTGGTACCAATAACTTTCACTACGAACTGATTTAACTCAAAACAACGTCCTACAAAAAATGCCATCGAACAATCTGAGAACTTATGTAGATTTTACTGAAAAGCTATCACGCTTATATCTTTGTACTTTGACGTAGTAACTGATAATGCAATCAGATATACAAATCAGACTAAAATATTATTTAAATACATAAAATTACTTTTAACGGATTTAGACGCAATTAAAATCGAATGTGGCTATAACTGTAATAACTGATCATAGAGGACACTTTACAGCTCAGTCTCACCCGTGACCACGGTCACTGCAAAGTCTCTGAAACGTCGGGCTAAAACTTAAAACAAATACACGCGTCTAAATCCGTAAAAAGTAGTTTCTTTTTTAATAAAAAAATATTCAAGGACATTTCACACAACGTCCTCTGGTGCCAAGCTAAGCTTATATGCTTGTGTTATGGGTACCAGAATACGGATATAAAATTCAAAAAAAAATCGTTTATTTTCTACCAAATATATAATACAATAAACTACTTTTCTTTTGTAAATACATACTTATAATACATAGAAAACACCCAGACGTAGTACAAACATTTGTATAACATTTATGAATATCACACAAATGATTGTCCCAAGCAGGAATCGAATCCGTGACCTTGTGAACGGCAGTCCAGTACATGAACCACTACGCCACGAAGCCCGCCAAAGTTTTATTTAGACAGATGAGTCGCGCAAGTGTTAGAGAATATTAAAATATTATTTTTAACGTTTAGGGCGTTATAGAATAAATCCTAGTGATTAAAAGGAACGTACTTAAGTACCTATAGGTTAGAGATGTAATAGATTTTGGCGATAATTTTAATAGTAAAGTTGTAATGTGGGCGTTACGTAAATATATTTCGTGGCGGAACATAATGACCTATCGATAATGATCTTCATAATAACATGTTTAAACTAATAGCTGGTTCATATTGTATTTTAGAGCATTTATCCATTAGGAGTTGGTATTAAAGCCAATTCAGATCCGTCAAAAACATAACCTAACTAAAATAAAAATAACTATCGTATTCGTTGTACATATTTATATTAAGAGGATACCAAAATAGCTTCGTGCATTATTCTATGTACGAAGTTTTCATTGTTTCTTTAGATTGAATGGCTAGAGCTCTAATTTTTAAGTATATGTTTTTTCAATATATGATCTAGGATCGCATGAACTCAGAAACGCGATTGAAAAAAGTTTTCTCGATAGAAAATCTTGGCGAAACAACCTCTCTAATTTTTTATTTTTTTCATTTGTCGGTCTATTATCGCGTATTAACTAATGAAATAACTTTAAAAACATAGGTAACTATTATGTATAGAAACACGTGGATCAAAATTAAAATATAATTAGTAGATTTTGAGTAAATAGGAAAAGTATCCCTAATTCTTCATTTTCTGTGCCTACTGGCTGTGTTAATATGTACGTGTCGGCGATGATACACGATAATATTGATGTAGGCCCTTAATCCAAATCGTTAGCCAATAAAACTCAGCTTTTGTAATGAGGAATATATAAATAAATAAATATTCATGGACATTTCACACAACGTCCTCTGGTCCCAAGCTAAGCTTTATATGCTTGTGTTATGGGTACCAGAATACGGATAGACTACATATACTGCTTTTCTTTTGTAAATACATACTTATAATACATAGTAAACACCCAGACGCAAGAAGTTCAGTTAACATTGCCAATTGGCAATTAATTTTTTAGTTAAGTTCGTTATGCACATAGGTTTAGTTCCATCTATACCAATATTATAAAGCTGAAGAGTTTGCTTGTTTGTTTAAACGCGCCAATCTCAGGAATCTCTGACCCGATTTAAAAAATTCTTTCAGTGTTGGATAGTCCATTTAGCGAGGAAGGGTATATGCTATATAACATCACGCTGCGACTAATAGGAGAGAAGCAATAGTGAAAAATGTTACAAAAACGAGAAACGTTTTCTAAATTCTGCGCGTACGAAGTCGCGGGCAACAGCTAGTTTAGTATAAATGTTTGTGTATTTTTTTTACTGATCATGAATCCGGCTGGTCCAGCATCATGTTATCGCCATTATAGGATCTTAATGGTGAGCAACATTGTAACAGTCGTTAACATGTGAAACTAACCGGTTGTCACGAATAAAAGCGCCGAAAATATTATAAGAAAAACACACACTAAGAGACGGCACTGTACGTAGTTTATGAGTTACGCACAGTGCCGTCTATTGGTGTGTGTATGTGTATGTGTGTGTGTGGATTATAGTATGTATTTGTGTGCGTTACCTCAGTACCGCGCCAATTATCTATACTATTACTAATATTATAAAGCTGAAGAGTTTGTTTGTTTGTTTATTTGAACGCACTGATATCAGGAACCACTGAGCTGATTTAAAAAATTCTTGCATTGTTAGATAGGGCATTTATCGAGGAAAGCTTTAGGCTGTATAACATCACGATATGACCAGTAGAAGCGAAGCAGTAGTAAAAAATGTTGCAAAAAAAGGGGATTTTTTTTAAAATTCAACGCGCACGGGTTCGCTGGCATCAGCTAGTTTATCTATAAATAGGTAATTGGTCTATGGTATATTTAACAAAAAATTTAAAACAGAATGTAAATGAATGTAACAACTCCTGTTGGTGCTAATACTTTAAGAATTCGATAGTTTATATTATGTGAATTTTTAATGTTATTCTCAAACAATAACAGGCTATAACTATAAATTTTAAAATATGTAATTGGTATAAATAATGTGCGATATAATATAAAACATTAAAATCACAAATTCATAATTAGTTACCAATTACAATAGAATAATAGTCAATAGATTGCAATAAATTTGAATGCTGATTACCTAATTAAATAAAAACATTTTTAATTTGCATGTAAGTTAAGTATAATAACTAATTTAACTTTAATAAATTGGAGAGATTTTCGAAATATTGTCGTTAAATATTTTTCGAAGACTGAGAGCTTAATATGTACAAAGATCTGCCCGATGTTTTTAAGGAGATCAATAAAGATTTTTGTAAATTAGAGCCTCTATTTTCGAACGCACCATTCTATTTATCCGACACCTTTCCTCATCCTTGGTTCCTTTCTTTATACTAGGTACATAATACATTCTATCACAATAAATTATCGTAAAACTATATACTATAGCTGTTGCCCGCGGTTTCGCACGAGTGGAATTTAGAATTGTTTTTCCGTTTTTTGTAACATTTTTCACTGATACTTTTCTTCTATTGATAGCCTTAGTCTTCGTCGATTAATGTGCTATCATTATTAAAAGATTTTTTCAAATCAAACCAGTGGTTCCTGAGATTAGCGCTTCAAAACAAACAAACTCTTCAGCTTTTTAATATTAGACGTTAACGTAACATTTAATGATAGTTATGTACGAAAAAAAGTGTGTTCGCAGTAGGAGGGCTTGCGGCTGTCAGGATGCGTGTACGCACGTTTTCGGCAGTAGTCGTGATCTGCGCAGCATTCCATCTCATTGTGGGACACATTCCACACATACCGATATGCTCGTGATTTAGCTTAAATCCATTGTCTTCAGTTTTCACGCAACTTAACTTTACAAAGAATACAGAAATATGCGTCAGTATTACTCGATAAAGGTATCGATATAAGTTTGTTTATGACGTCTGATTAAATGCTTTCATTTTTGAGAATGCTACAAAAAATGGTAGTAAACATTTTATACTGTTTCGATAATACTGAACTTTTAAAGTCTTGGCTAGTCTAGTCTAGTCTTAGTTTTATCTTTGAAATATAAATTTGGTATTCCGATTCCCACGACTTTTTAGTAATATCAGTAATATTTACTATCAAACTAGCTGTATACCGCTGTTTTGTGTGCTTTTTTCATTCAGATTTAAAAGCTTTTCTATTTGTATAAACCATCTTCGTACTTCAAGGAATATTCTAAAAAAAAGAGTTAGAGAAGATTTGCACTTAGTATCTAACACATTCGGAGATTTATTTAAATTTCAATAAAGATCTTTACTTATTATTTTTTGTATGTCCCTATGTAAGCATAAATCTTTAAAATTACGTTACGGATTTTGGTATGTTTCTTTTATATAGGTAGCTACATAAAGCTGTTCATTCAAGGGGATGGTTTTCTTGTATAACTTCTTAGGGTTTGTTTTCTAAATTCCATTTTTCGTACTATATTAAATAATAATTTATCTCAGTACCAGATTTTACTTAATTCTATTTAATAGGTTTTGCGTAAAAGAATAACAAACAAGCTAACTTACATGTAAGTATGATAATGATGTGTAACTCATTACCTACTTAACACCATGCTTGCGGCGTCAATATAACAGAATCAATAACAGTAATAAAATTATATTTTGCCAAGTGAAATGTGGTTATTACTGCATAAAACACATTAAAACTGATCTTAATGTCTTTAAATGTAATAATCGTTACAAACTCTTCATTTTAATACAATCTACTTTCAATAAATTATTATTTTAGTCTATGTAGTGCATATATTTCTTGCGAATGTACGAGTATGTTAGGTCTGGTACCCAGATGGGTAGCTTTTAAATGAAGAGATCTATATTTACTAATATTATAAAGCTGAAGAGTTTGTCTGAAGGCGCTAATATGAGGAATCATTGGTACGATTTGAAAAATTCTTTCCGTGTTGGACATAACATATTGTCGAGGAAGGCTATAGGCAATTTAACATAACGCTGCGACTGATAGGAGCGAAGCATTAGTGGAAAATGTCACAAAATACGGGGATTTTTTTCTATATTCCACGGGCACGATATCGCGGACAATAGCTGGCCAAGAATATGTCTTATGTACCTATGTACCTATTCAGTTTCGGCGTTTTGGCCTGTAACAAACTCTACATAATCTACTTGTGTAAAATTTCGCCAGCCTCCAAAATGAGGTGATTAAAATCTTTAGATCTCTATAGTAACAAAATTTAGTTAAATAAACTAAATTCATTTGTATTGCGTATAACATGTGATTTTAGATTAGTTATTCGTTTCTACGCCAAAACCCTCTTAATTCACAAAAAATACCGTAGTATTTAATTACATGTTTTTATCTCATACAAGTTTAAATTTATAAAAATGGACAGTGAAAGTTAATAAAAATTATACATCTCTTCGTGGGTGGCTCATGGCGATTCACTAGAATAATACATGTAATTAATTCCGATAGATATATATCAACGCTACGCAGGTGGTACCTAGGCATATAGGTATGGGCGCAGGAAGGATTTAATTTTTGAAAGAAAATTCCGTTCTCAAGGATTTTGAATTGAACCTACCTATAATAGCTTTCATAACTAAAAAGTTAGATTTTAAGGGTTTTCTCCAACTATGAAGCTGTTACTGCCCAATTTGCCTTTGCCCTGTTTGCGCTAATCTTAGAAACTACTGCTTAGAATTTGATAATTCTTTCTACGTTGGATTGTCCATTTATCGAGGAAACTTATACAGTATTTAACATTACACTACGATCGATACAGGGGGAGCACAAATAAAAATGATACACAAATTCTATTCTACGCGGTCTTAGCGGGCACAGAGCTACCTAGTACCCACATCTAATATATAAAATTCACGTGTCACAGTGTTAGTTACCGTACTCCTCCGAAACGGCTTGACCGATTCTTCTCAAATTTTACATACATATTCAGTAGGTCTGAGAATCGGCCAACATCTATTTTTCAATATTTTTTTATTTAGTATGGCAAAACAACGTTTGCCGGGTCAGCTAGTATTATTATAAAAGTTACAGAAGCAGTCTTCTAAAAAATATATGGAAAAAAAATTCTTCTTTAACCTCAAACAGCGATATACGAGACGTCTTTTTTCACTGATAAGTAAAAACTGGCTGAGGTATAGCTGTTCCTTTTGGCGCGGGTGCTCGAGAGTAGGGACAGCAATACTGGCAATACCTGAAGGAAATACCTGTTAATTTGTCTGGAGTAGAGTCCGCTCTTATTAATGACAATTGGCATTGTTCATATTTTTTTTAAACTCTTAATTCGAAAACCATTTCGGGGAATAGAGTTTCTGATCATGATCCATTAGCTTTTTTCGAAAAATTTGCTATATTAACGATTATTTTTCCAAAAAAGCAAATGATCTCTATTTGCCCTTGAAATGAAGGATTTAAAATATTAAGGCCTTAGGGATATACTACTCTGTGGTGGAGTTGAAATTGGTCTATTATATCAACTTGGCAACTTTGAAAAGGACAAAAGCGAGGCAAGAAAAAAAGCGCGGGAATCGTTGAATTTGGCGGACGCGGGTTTTGCAAAATTTTATATTTTTCTTGTGGATTGGTCTTGTATATAGTGTAAATAGTAGATATAACTTTGTAAAATAGTGTAGATAATTAGTGTGTATATTAATTCCTGATTTTCGGTAAGTTTTTTCATTTTTAACTATGGGGGATCCAGAGGATCCCGGTGGGACAGTTCCAGACATCGGCTATGCCGTAACGATATCAAATATTGTCTCCAACACCGATGGCAGTATGGACACTGACTGTTCTACCATCAGTGTTAGTGGCTCCGTGAAAAAAAGAAAAATTGTTTCTCGCAAGTCCTTTTGCCGGCATTGCAATAAGCGCAGACGCAAAAATGGCGATAAAAATGTTACAGACACCACACATTGTCAATGTTCTAATGATTCACACACTATTGTTGAAAATGACAAGATTTCTACATCTAGAGGTACAACTTTTCTTAAGCCTGAACAGCCCCAGATTCCAACACCAATTGCAAGATTGTCTTATGTACATACTGATGTCTCACCTTTTATAGTTCATATCCAAAAAATATCAGCAGCACCAGATAACAATTTATCATTACATCCCATTACTTTTGGTCGTTTTTTGAAAGAATATACTTTTAAAAATATAATTAATGGTAGTTTGAAACGAATAGGAAGAAACAGATTATCCATAGAGTTCAATAATTTTCAAGATGCGAACACTTTTTTAACTTCCCCATTACTAGAAAAAGATGGCTATAAAGCTTTCCTTCCCACATTCTCTGTAACGCGTATGGGTGTAGTGAGAGGTATACCTGTTGACCTCACAGAGGATGAAATTATTAGTAATATTAATTTACCACATGGATGTGGCAGTATTTTAAAAGTCAGACGATTAAAAAGAAAAATTACTATAAATGATATCACTGAACTTAAACCTACACAATCTGTTGTAATCACTTTTGATGGCCAGGTACTACCGAAGCATGTATATATGTGTTATAATGCACTACCCGTTGAACTGTACATATATCCGACAGTGCAATGCTATAATTGTTGTCGTTTTGGACATGTAAAACTGCAATGTAGATCTCGTCCAAGGTGCTACAAATGTGGTCAAGAACATTCCGGCGACACCTGCAATGTGGAAGAAGATGATATTTGTTGTATATTGTGTAAAGGCCTTCATATGGCTACCAGTAACAAATGTCTTGAATTACAAAGGCAAAAATCAATAAAAGAAACAATGGCCAAAAGTTGTATCTCATACTATGAGGCCTCTAAGCAATATCCAACAATTTCAAAAATTTCATATGCAGATGCATTATCATCTAGTTCTCAACCTCAACACAATCACACACCAAATTTCCATAAATCAATTAGCTCTCAGTCACAACCAATTAAAACTTCATTTAAAAAAACTGTATTCACTAAACCAAGGCCTAAACTTAAATCTAGTTTGGGTTATGATATAAACACACATAAAACTTTAACAGAGAACTATGATATGCAACTGTCATCTCCAAATGGTAATGCACTTAAACCTTTAGGGGTAGAAGAGTTGTCCAACTCTTCTATAAAAGACTTAATCATCACATTAATTAATTCATTATCGCAATCAAAATACATTCAACCGTCCAACGCTGCTCTCATAAAAAATGATATATCGCATTCACAACACTCCAACAATGGACTACAACAACTTAATACTTCAGTGGAATTGTCGTAGTGCTTCGTCAAAAAAATCAGATATAATTTATTTAATTAACAAATTCAATCCTTCTATTTTAGGTCTTCAAGAGACATGGCTTAAACCAGATATTCCTTTTAGGTTATCTGGTTACGTCTGTCTTCGAGAAGATCGCTCTGATGTAGAGATGTGTAACTCAGGAGTGATTGGAAAAAAAGATTTACATCTGTAGAAAAGATTTAATAACTCAGTAACTCACTTCATTTCAAAACACATCTTTAACTCACTTCATTTCAAAACACATCTTTAACTCCCAGGGCCCTGAGTCGGGTATTTCAACGGTGTCACAACTGTACCATTATTGTACCATTATGGTGCAATAGTAAAGTTTTTGGTAGTCTACTATTAATGTGTCGTCATAACGACTTCATCATTGTCTTACAATTGTCAAAGTGACATAAATTGCTAGTCTCGTACACAACTGCTTCACAATTGCAATTCAATGACTGAAATGTTTCGGTAGTCTGCTGTTTTGAATTTGACAGTAATATTTTTAAATTGTCCTGTGTCGACAGATTGCCATAAATAAAAAATAGATAGATAGAAATATTAGAAATTGTTCTTTGTAATTTATTGCAATTAACTAATCTCCTAAACTTCACATTGCTTTTTATACTAATAAATAGTATGTACAAATATATTTAAACGAAGTCTAGCATGATTAAATGTTTAAATTTATTAGTAGTTTTTCGAAAATCACTTCAACTAACGCATTTTTTAAAAACGGCAACACATACATACCATTCTAACACAATCCATAGATAAAAGAGACCGAAAATTCAATGCATAGATAAAAGAGATCGACAATTCTATTACCATTGAAAGACCGTTATGACGGCATATAGCAGACTACGGATATTTGACTTCAATTGCAACGGTATCGTGCCGGTATTGTGCCGGTATGACAATTGTTCCAAAATAGTGGACTTGAGCACCTGGGCTTGGGGGCGATCGTCACGATGTTTAGCGGACTTTGCTGGAAACCAGGGCCCTGAGTCGGGTATTTCAACGGTGTCACAACTGTACCATTATTGTACCATTATGGTGCAATAGTAAAGTTTTTGGTAGTCTACTATTAATGTGTCGTCATAACGACTTCATCATTGTCTTAAAATTGTCAAAGTGACATAAATTGCTAGTCTCGTACACAACTGCTTCACAATTGCAATTCAATGACTGAAATGTTTCGGTAGTCTGCTATTTTGAATTTGACAGTAATATTTTTTAATTGTCCTGTGTCGACAGATTGCCATAAATAAAAAATAGATAGATAGAAATATTAGAAATTGTTCTTTGTAATTTATTGCAATTTACTAATCTCCTAAACTTCACATTGCTTTTTATACTAATAAATAGTATGTACAAATATATTTAAACGAAGTCTAGCATGATTAAATGTTTAAATTTATTAGTAGTTTTTCGAAAATCACTTCAACTAACGCATTTTTTAAAAACGGCAACACATACATACCATTCTAACACAATCCATAGATAAAAGAGACCGAAAATTCAATGCATAGATAAAAGAGATCGACAATTCTATTACCATTGAAAGACCGTTATGACGGCATATAGCAGACTACGGATATTTGACTTCAATTGCAACGGTATCGTGCCGGTATTGTGCCGGTATGACAATTGTTCCAAAATAGTGGACTTGAGCACCTGAGCTATGATTCAATTTAGATTTGAACCAAGAAGATGTGTATACTGAAATGAATGAAATAGATGCTACAAATTGAGTGAATTGGAAAGAGATAGAATGATGTAGGCGATGCGATGCACAACGTTGATCGTATTGAGTTACGCATACGGAATATACCGAGTGAGGGAATCATGAGTTGCAGACGTCAATATATTTATTTAATAACTAGCTGACCCGGCAAACGTTGTTTTGCCATACTTACTAAAAAAAAAGGTTTGAAAAATAGATGTTGTCCGATTCTCAGACCTACTGAATACGCATGTAAAATTTCATAAAAATCGGTCAAATCGTTTCGGAGGAGTACGGTAACTAACACTGTGACACGTGAATTTTATTTATAAGAAGATTAACTCGTTGCCATTGGCATAACGTTTATTTACTTTTGGAAGTAATTGCACTTACACTTACAGACTTTAATACAATATGTAGATAAATAAAATAGCGAGCGATGCCAGAGGCATAAGTAATGTACCTATTTTAATTTATCGAAATAATGGTAGTACTGATCACCTATATTATGTATCGATGGAATAATAGATTAATGCAACATCTGGCGTTATCGTATCGTTATGAATATCAAAAATTGCCTATCGATCTATTAAAGGTAACCCTCAAAGGGTAAAATCGGGACCCTATTACTATGACTATACATATATATATGTCGGCTAGGCGTAAAGGACATGGGTTTTAAAAGAATATTAAAGCGTTTATAACCAATTTGTAGGTATACGAAATTAGTTCTTGATTTACTTATGCCCAATTAGTTAGTTAAATCTCATTTAGATTAGTATCTGATTAATGTCGAGATATTAACTAAGAATATGCCCTAAAGATATTGAAGATTACATAACTCTTATCATGGCCGTATTGTTAAGATTGTATTATGTCGCAACTCCCCCACTACCCCCACTCGCAAGTTGCTTTAAATATAGGCGAACGTGGCTGAGGCCCAGTATTATTCGAGAATTCGTGCTGTATACATCACGGCGTATTAGTGTGTGTGTAGAAGTTGGTATTGTACGAGTCGTCGCGCTGCTCAATCTCCGACGTGTCGGCGTTGAGCTGGTCCTTATGGGCGTCGGCGCAGCGTGTATCTGTGTGCGCGTGTGTACGTGTATTGTGTAAAGTCGTCATGTACGTGTTTGCGCGTACATGTATTCCTCATTGTGTGAACGTAGTGATGATTCTTCGTTGCGAGGCTTGGGCACTGGCTATAAGGGGTTGATGTGGAGGCCAGTTATCCTTATAAGTGTTTGCACACTTATAAGGATCTCTTGCGAGTATGATAGATTGAGGTGTGAATATCGGTAAGACAGTTCTTACGCTATGTGCTCGGATTCCTGTTCAGGCCTCTGGTCTATTCTCCGACATCAGAAGTGGGATAAGAACTACACGTAGCCCACATAGTGATCGCGAGGGTTTGGGAGTGTATTCGTAAAAATATAGGTTAACAGTGAACAGTGTGCGAAAATAAGTAGTCATGATTTTTTATCCATGGTCCTATCGAGGATTGGTAGTAAAATAGTGCATAAGAAATGGTGATAGTGGCAAGGAATTTAGTGTCCGAAGCAGCAGGCACGTGAGTACTGAACGTCGTATTCGGTAAGCAATATTTTTTTACTATAAGTGAGTAAAATGTTTAAAAGTAAACGAAAGTGGGTAGCACAAACCGCAAAGAATATTTGGGCGTTATTAGCTATCTAATTTACATGCAATGTTTGTTTCAAGTAAAATGTCGAAGTTATTTATAAATAGAGATGTTAAAAAGAAAGAAACATAAAGCTATCTGAAATGTTACGATATGCCTAGTCTATAAATTTAATGCTTAGGTACAGTGAGAAATTATTAACAGAGATATTTTGATATACGTTATGAACAGATATTGTTGAATACTGAAGATATATTTCGATGCGCACTAGATATACTTTGGGGAAACATTACGTGATAGCAATCGTATTATAAAAGCAGAAGTAGGTAACTGCCTGATTAAAATTCAGTATGTGATATTTGATATGTGCAAGGAAATAGGTAACCTATAGAGTTCACTCGTTTAATGTTTGTCACTGAACGATTCATAGATCACTGCAGTTCATACATCTCTGATCAGAGTAATATTTTCATAAAGAGCAGAATAAGTTTAGTAATGGCGCCACATACTTTCAGTCGGATCGGTGCATATCAATAACCGAGTAGTTATTCAGTCAGTTCTTTTATGTAAATACTGCCAGGCAAACTTAACGTAGGTAGGTACTTGGTTTGTTCTACCGCCTTTGATATGTGAAAGGTGTTGCCAGTATAGAAATATTTAAAAAGGATTTAACATTCGTTAGAAAACCTAGTAATTGTGTGGGCGTAATCTAAAACGAGAAAGCATCTTGAGAATTATTTTATTCTTTATAAAACGGATAATCACGTTTTTTCCTGAAGTGTCCCAAAAGGATGCCAAGTCAAAAAAAAAAAAAAAATAACAAATTGATATGAAACTATTTTTGATAAAACATTATCAATTTAGTTTGGCGGCTGTATGAGACAATTCCTCTGCGTTACGTATTTAAGGGTGATGTATTAGTTTCCTACCGTCATGGTGTTTTATAAAATACTTCTGTAAGTACCGTCAGTGTTATGAAAATACAAAGTTACTCCAATTGTGGGACCTTTAAAACCACATAATAATTACGATTGTTTTGTAATATGCGTGTGTGTGTTCAACATGTATCATACATGTACTCTTAGTAGAAAGAGCGGGACAAAAATGACTTATTTTAACACTAAATTTGAACTGGTTTATTATGATTTAAAATAATGTTGTAAACAGTAATGTGACATAGTAAAGGACATAGAGGCTGTGTCTGTCGTGAGATATTTTGTGTTTGCTTATTCTATCGTTTTATTTAATGTAGTTACTCGTGCCGAGATAAATCATTGAAAGTTTACAATTAAGTTTAAAGTGATATTGTACGCAAAATACCTACTGGTAAGTGAAAAAGAGTTTTAAAATTTTGAAGTTAGTGTGAAAAGTGCTTTGTGGTAGATAAAACACCAACCTCGGTGAAGTAAGTTAATTCGAATCGATTAAGTTATTTCGTGCTTTCGTAAATAATAAACTGACACCCTAATTAACATTGACGTGACCAGAGAGTTGGTGAGGATAAATTTAGATCACGTTATCTAAAGATGTAGGGCTTATACCTGTTACTAGTTAAATGTAGGTGATATGAGTACTTAAACTGAGTGATGAGTACAACAGAGCGTTTACAATTTTAGAACTTTCAGTTTGAAACTTTAGTATTGTTGTCGTTTGTCAAATTTGTTTTTGACTCTTGTAATCTACTTAAAGGTCAGGTAAGTTCATGAAGACATATGTAATGTATGGTACCAAGTGTTAGCTTTAAACAAATTGAATATAGACTACAGTGACGGATATATGGTTTAACACCAGATAATCGTATGACCGCGGAGTTTGCTGCGTGGTGCTTTTACTAGACTATAGCTACCTGGAACCGCTTTAGATTTTAGAGGTTTTTTTGGCTAACTATAATACTATGCGCCTTTAAACTTGATGATGAAAGCAATATCCAAAGCAGCCATGTGTGTAGGCTTAACACCCATTTGAGTTACACGAAGGTAAGGTTGAAAGATCTCTTGGACATTTATCTTCTACATATTAACTTTCAACAGTAATTAAAGAGGAAGGTTTCTCGATTCAACCGTGTTTATGCTTTTTCGTCGTTTGTGAATCGATATTGGTGATACATTTTTTGAGGAAAGATATTTCAAAGGTGTGTCTGTGTTAAAGAAATAGGGCTATGTGAAGTCAATTTCTTTTTGTTAAAAATTACATCACAAGTAAAGTAAAGAGTAGGTACTATTTATTTCTGTTTATTTCATCATAAAGGAGGTACAGCGGAGGTCACCGACGTGACGCCTTAAAGAATTTTACTTGTGCAAGGCCTACTTAAATAGTGCTTATGGTTGGTGGTCAATGGCGTCTTTAACAGTGGATGCGACTGTGGTATTACGCGATGACCTGACGATAATTTTATGATACCCAATAATTTTGTTTGACGAATACTTTAAATCTTTGAGAGGTGCGTGTGTGGTGTGGCTTTGAGGGATAAATAAATGGATAACCATGGACGTTTCACGCAGCGTCCTCTGGTCCCAAGCCGAGCTTATTGTGCTTGTGTTGTGGGTATCAGAATACGGATGGAGTGCGTAAGTTGCTTTTCTTTTGTAAATATACACTCGTGATACACGGTAGAGGCCCGGACGCGGGACAAACGTTTGTATGACATTTGTAAAGATCACACAAATGATCGTCCGAGGCAGGAATCGAACCCGCGACCTCGCGGGCGGCGTTCCGTTGTATGAACTACCGGACGACGAAGCCCGTCGATAGATTAAGAGATGGAGTTATGAAGGGATGTTGCGGTCTGAAGGAGGGCGAGGTGGCCCAGGCAGGAGGGCGAGGTGGCCCAGACAGGAGGGTGAGGTGGCCCGAAATAGGGAGTGGAGTGGCATAGTGGCCCAAAATGTGGATGCGAGGTGTCAAAAAACGGAACGGCTAGGTGGCCCAAATGTTAGTTGGCGAGGTGGCATAATGATAAAGTAGTGAAGTATGACTAAAAGGCCACAACCTAATACATGGCCGTGGTTATTTAGAAATTGTCTATTGTTATTAGTTACTTAGTACTATAGTAAGCAACATGTTAAACAACTTGTTAAACCACTTGTGAAAAGGTCACTAACTAAATTGAGGAAGTGTGCGTTATTGAATTGTCCTTTTAATTATTTTTAACACTCTTTTATGTGTTCGGTGTGTGTCTGTCGGTGTATTTCATTCAGAGTCGCTGGAGTGGCTCGTTGCAGTGTCACTGTGAGCACACTTGTGTGTTTGGTTATGCACGTAATAATTTTGTTGTGTATGAGTGGACTCACCAGGATTGTTGTTTCTCCGGTATGCCTTTCATATACAGTCGGAAAGTTTCACATAGGATCGCTTTGTTTGAAGAATCAGATGGGAATGTCTTGGTTGTTTGCTAAGATTGTGACAGCATTGTGACGGCGCAGACTTGTGTCTCTGATGGCACGGGCTTTCAGCTTTTTTTGTGGGTGGGAGGCATAGAATTATTTTGTAGCTAGAATAGCGACTCGGCACTCCGGGTCGGGCCGCTTCTTTTTAACGCACTTATATTGGTTCGGTAAGTGTCTGTTAATGTCGAATTGATCTGAAGGTTTGCACACGTTTTGGGTATCGATGGCGGTGCAGTCATTTGGAATGGTATTCGGATTTTCAAGCGTGTTTTTAGGTTTTTGAACTAAGTAGATTATTCTATGCGAAAGTGACGCGGACAGATGCAGGATGGACGAGCGGTTGTATGAATAGTTTTGTATATTCCAATCAAACCCAAGTTTATTATCGCCCGAGGACGGTCGCTGGTCAGAATGGCCGTGTCGGCTAGGCGTAAAGGACATGGGTTTTAAAAGAATATTAAAGCGTTTATAACCAATTTGTAGGTATACGAAATTAGTTCTTGATTTACTTATGCCCAATTAGTTAGTTAAATCTCATTTAGATTAGTATCTGATTAATGTCGAGATATTAACTAAGAATATGCCCTAAAGATATTGAAGATTACATAACTCTTATCATGGCCGTATTGTTAAGATTGTATTATGTCGCAACTCCCCCACTACCCCCACTCGCAAGTTGCTTTAAATACGATAGGCGAACGTGGCTGAGGCCCAGTATTATTCGAGAATTCGTGCTGTATACATCACGGCGTATTAGTGTGTGTGTAGAAGTTGGTATTGTACGAGTCGTCGCGCTGCTCAATCTCCGACGTGTCGGCGTTGAGCTGGTCCTTATGGGCGTCGGCGCAGCGTGTATCTGTGTGCGCGTGTGTACGTGTATTGTGTAAAGTCGTCATGTACGTGTTTGCGCGTACATGTATTCCTCATTGTGTGAACGTAGTGATGATTCTTCGTTGCGAGGCTTGGGCACTGGCTATAAGGGGTTGATGTGGAGGCCAGTTATCCTTATAAGTGTGCAAGAGTATGATAGATTGAGGTGTGAATATCGGTAAGACAGTTCTTACGCTATGTGCTCGGATTCCTGTTCAGGCCTCTGGTCTATTCTCCGACATATATATATATATATTATATACCTACAATGTATTAATAGGGATATTTTTAGGATTCCGTACCTATGTCACGGAACCCTAAAAATATGCGTACGTAACTACGTAATACGACGAGTACTTAAATAATAGTATTAACCCGCCGCTATCACAACTTTGATTTACTTATTTACATTATTATAAATCACACGGTACTATTTCGTATCAGATTTATGAATAACTGATGATTTAAAAATTTCAAAAGTTTTAATTACGATACAGTCGTTATAAATCATCGGCTCAAAATCAATCTTGAATCTATTTTGTATAGAAGAGGCAAAAGATTTGGTTGCGATTTTCTGATTTAAAGATTTAAAAGAGTGATTTAAATCTTTTCAAGCAAAAGATTTAAAGATTTAGTTTCACACAAAAGATTTATTTTGCGCATTACTACTCTGATGGGTATGGCGGTGTTGCCCTACTCATCAAACGTAATTTAACTTTTACTCATTTCCCAATCAATGTACATAGTAATGATTTTTCTGTAATTGCTGCTGTTGTAAATAATATATGTTTTGTTTCAATCTATATACCTCGCCCTTCTTCTAATATTTTTAATGAAATCGATACCATTATTTCCAATCTTCCTAAACCTTTAATTATTCTTGGTGATTTTAATTGCCAACACATATCTTGGGGTAGTTCATCCAATTACTTCGGGAACAGAATTTTAAATTTATTAGATATTCACAATCTTTGTTTACTTAATTCAGGCTCTATTACTCGCCGTACTGCCCCCAATGAAGGATGCAGTGTTCCTGATTTATCTATGAGCTCAAATAACTTGGCTTCACAGTTATCATGGAAGTGTTTATCGTCTTCATATGGTAGCGATCACTTTCCTATCATTATCTCTTTCCCCTTTTTCCAAAACCCTCTACGTTCTCCCTCTCGCCCACGTCAAAGATATAAATTAAATAATGTTGATTGGAGTAATTTTAGAAATTGTTTAGATAAAAAGTTATCACATTTACCAAATATTAATCAACAAAATATATCTGAATGTGCTGATGCACTTGCTAAAAGTTTTATAGAAACTGCTAATGAGGTATTTCCTTTAAAAAATAGTGCTTTGGGCTATCTCCCATCTCCTCCTTGGTGGGATAAAGATTGCTCGGATGCAATTAAGAAACGTAAAAGAGCTGAATCAACATATCTACAGTTTACTTCTACAGAAAACTTTGAAATTTTAACAAATACAATTTCTGAAACGCGTAAATTGTTTAAAAAGAAAAAATTTGACAGTTGGAAGTCTTTTTGTTTTTCTATTTCTCCAGAAACTAATCCTTCTGTGGTCTGGCAGAATATTAGAAAATTCAGGTCCGCTTACAAGGAAACAACTCCAACAGTATTACCTCCTTCTTTACAATCCCAATTTCTTGATAAATTAGCTCCAGCAACAGTATCCGATAAACAATATCTACCATGTCTTACTGAAATTTCCGCTAACCTTTCTGGACTTAATGCTCCATTTTCACTTGCTGAACTTAAAGGTACATTAGGAAATCTAAAAGATTCTTCTCCTGGCTTGGATGGAATACCTTATTCTTTTGTAACACATATTTCTGATGAGGCTCTCGAATATTATTTATCCTTTGTAAATAATGTAATGATTACAGGTAAAATACCTGATTCATGGAAATCACAACTAGTGATACCAATTTTGAAGCCTGGTAAAAATCCAAATTCTGTCTCGTCGTACCGTCCCATTGCTCTTAGCTCAGTGTTGATGAAAATTGCAGAACATCTAGTCAAGAATCGTCTAGAATGGTTTATAGAAAGCCAGGGATTATTGAGCAACAGTCAGTTTGGTTTCAGACGTGGTAGAAGCACCATAGATAGCATTAGTGTATTTGTAATTGATATCCGCTTAGCTTTTTCCTGTAATGAATCTGTTGTTGCTACTTTTCTGGACATTGCAGCTGCTTACGACAATGTTAAGTTATCTATATTGTATAAAAAATTATTAGCTTTAAATGTACCCATTTTACTTACAAATTTTATCATGAACTCCTTATCAGGTAGACATATTTATCTCGAGGGCTCCACATCTGAAAATAGAGTTATTGATATAGGTTTACCACAGGGGTCTGTATTAAGTCCGATTTTGTATAATATTTATGTTTATGATCTAGAAATGGCCTTGGATACCAAAGTAAGAGTTCTGCAATATGCAGATGACTTACTTTTGTATTTCCCTCATCACTCTATTAATGAAGCCTGTACATACTTAACCAGTTGCCTCACTAAACTTAAATGTTGGATGGATACCAATGGGCTAGAGATTTCCCCTGGTAAAAGCACTGCCATGCTTTTCTCCAGAATGCGCCTCCCACCGCCCATTAATATTTATTATGATAATAGTTTAATTAAACCGCAGACTACTGTAAAATTTTTAGGTATTATATTAGATTCCAAACTTTCCGGTGTACCTCACTGTGATTACATTGCAGCAAAATGCGAAAAATCATTAAACATTTTAAGATGTCTTGCAGGAGTTTGGTGGGGTGCTCATCCTTACTCATTAAAACTTGTTTATAACGCTTTAATCCGTAGTATACTTGATTACGGGACATTTTTATTTGAACCCGGGAACGTAGCTGCTTTTAAAAAATTAGATGGCATTCAACTTAGGGCATTGAGAATCATATCTGGCGCTATGAAATCGTCACCAAATAATGCACTACAGGTAGAACTAAATGATCCTCCTTTACATTTACGGCGACAATATTTGTCAGATAAATTTCTATTCCGATGCTTACAGTTTTCTAATCACCCTTTACGTACTAAACTCCAACTTCTTCAAAATCAGGTCACATCATCTTCTTATTGGCTACATAAAAATCCTCCCTGCCTAGTTAAAAGTTTTCAGAAATATATTTCACTTGAAGCTCCGTCATACAATTCATTAGTTCATCCACTCTATAATACTCATTTTGATTCTTTATCTATCTCTCCGAACATTCGACTAGATTTAGGCATTATTAAATCCGATGCCTCAACATCAATGTCTTTTAAACATGTTATAAACACAAATTATAACCAGTGGCACCACATCTACACAGATGCTTCTAAACAAACATCCTCAAGTTGTGTTGGTATAGGAGTGTATCACACTCAATACAATATTATACAAAAAGTTAAACTACCACCTGAGTCATCTGTTTTTACAGGCGAATGCTATGGATTACTAAAAGCAGTGGAATATGTATTAATTATGAAACTTCAAAAGGCTATCATTTTCACAGATGCAAGAAGTGCCCTTCAGGCTCTAGAGAAATATCCTTTTAATTCCAAGATAGTTTTCCCTGTAATCATCCAAATTAGACATCTACTCCAAATTTGTTTACAAAAAGAAATTAATGTTACCTTTGCTTGGATTCCAAGCCATTCTGGAATACCGGGTAATATTAAGGCAGACAATCTTGCAAGCGATGCTGTACAATCTGGTGACTTGTATCCATATATTAATTACAGTCATGATCTAGTATCTTTACCTAAATTACATCTGAAAGAATCATGGCAAAAGACATGGTCTAGTAGCAGTCGAGTTAAGGGTAAATACTTCGCTTTGATTCAACCGAACATTGAGAATAAACCTTGGTTCCGTAACTTTAAATTCGGAAAACAGGCAACGACTTGTTTGATACGAATGAGATTGGGTCATACATGTATTCCTACTCATTTGGCAAAATTACAAATTATTTCATCTAACACATGTGAGTGTGGAGCTATCGGTGATTTAAACCACATAGTACTAGCCTGTCCTTTGTATGATAATTCCTCTTTATTTTCATCCTTAATTTCTTTGTCTATCCCACTTCCAACTTCTGTTCCTATTCTACTAGCTTCTAACAATATTGATATTTATAAATCTCTTGTTTCTTTTATATCTATGAATAATATTAGAATATAATAATAATATTCCTTAACCTTTCCACAAGTATTTTATTTTTGCGTTCAAAATCCTTTATATCCTTTATTTGATTCCCAAACTTAAATTAAAAAAAAAAAAAAAAAAAAAAAAAAAAAACGCGATGATGGCAATACTCAAACCGAGTTGCCCAATATTTAAAAAAAAAAAAAAAAAAAAAAAAAACTTTGAAAAGATGTATTGCAATTTGTCAATTTGTATGTCTATTAGGAATTCCGAATTAATTCCGTACAACGATGAAGTCACAACTTTAAAAATAACATTTTTAAGTATATTTTTTTAAATTCTATAGTGAATATTTGAATAATATTGAAATTAGTTGCTTCAAATAGTCTATATTTTCTAAAAAAAATATAATAACAGCAGGTCAAAAATTATGAACAATCCCAATTTATTGATAATAATTTACGTTTTATTAGTGCCGGCATCACGACCGATGAATAACCATGTAAAGTCAAACACTTAAAAAGTAAGAAATAATTTGTCATGTTTGTGTTCATTCGCAAGAGTCACAAGTTTTAAGTATTTACCTATCTACTAGACCTACTCTAGTGAAATACCGGCTAATACACTCTTCATCCACTAACCTTAATTTGTTTATATGTAACAGTTGTTCTGAATATGCTCAAATCTTTTTACTCTATTCTTAAATCAGAGACTTTGAGCAATTGCCTATTATTAAATTTAACCGCATTATGCTCATGTACCCGTGTAGTGAAAGCCTAAGAACACAAGTGCCACCAAACGTTTCCTCCTCAGGGTGCTGTAAAAGTCAGCTAAGGGATATAACATCCTCTATGAGAGAAGGAAAACTCAAAATAAACTCTATGCCAACACACCTGGTCAGCAGAGCCATAATCCCTCCCAAAGTGGAGCAGGCCTGTGCCCAAAAATGACACGTTAATATCCTACCTTGTTAACGAAATGCATTCATTTAAGCCACTGCTATAGGATCTTTAATAATGTACAAAATATATGTATTTTAAGATAACTATTCTATTGTACAAACACGTTTAAAAAGTGAGACAAATTAATTCGAGTATTACGAAATCATAGACAGACGCATGTTTTATCTATCACCTGAATACGCGACGGTAATTTGTATAATATAGATTATGTAATACGTTTGGTTATGTGTTTATTTCAACTATAATAACAACAGTTAGGCAAATTACAAGTTACAAGAGAGCGGTAAAATAATGTTGAACGTAACAAAACCGTGAAATTATTGTTCGGGTAATGCGCACGCAGCGACACAGCCTTAAACATTGTCGCACTTTCCAAATTTCTTGTAATTTCATTATTGCAACTTTTTTGTTTTAAATGTTCTATAAATAATGGATATAATAAAGTCATGAATCAGTAAAAAATTTGGTATACTTAACTTTCGTTTATAATGCTCATGAAATATAAGTAGGAACGTTTTCAACAGCAGATTGTTATGCAATAAGTTTAGATTTTCTAGTCATACATTTAAGTTTTGATTAGTATTCATTAGTTTCGGTCTTTAGATTCATGTGTTAACAATTTATTAACACAAGTGTCATCACACCATTTCCTATCTAAGATTCTGTAGGAGCCAATAAATATAAGTAGACAACTTCTCGCTATGCAAATAGTATGTCCAATTGTTTGCCATCATTAGGACGAAACGTAATTAATGATTCACGAGCGTTCAGATCCCACGAGCTCTGGCATCAGTACTGAAAAACACCCACCCATTTATGTAATGATAAATTTGTTTTGCGTCAACATCTTAATTTTTTCTAGTATTACGAAATCAGATATTCTCCAAATATGCTTAACTAATCACTTGTGATAGTGTAGATCATAAAAATGTAAAGGATGGCTTTATATTCTCACTTTGTCATTGCTAAGAGCAGCTCAAAGCATAAGTAAAGAAACTAAACTCGTTTTAACTAAACGACTAATGTTTTCAAATTCGCATTGCGTGCACAGTTCATCTTAGTTGATGATAATTTACATCTTGGTTGCATGCTGTGAACGTCTGTGACGAATGGTAAAAAGAAGTATAAAATTTGACTTCATTTATTCCGTTTTACGTGACAATGGTGGCCTAATTACTTCAGATTTTCGTTTCTAATTTCAATTTAAATGCTTTTTAGGGCTCAAAATTTCTTATGTGCCTTTAAACCAGCTTAAGGCATGTAGCTCAACAATTTTAGTATTTAGAAGATACGAACTTACTGGTAGACGCTACACTTTGTTAAATCCTAAGGTATATTTCTTTGATTGTGTATCAAGAAAACTTCACAATCCCTGTGACAAAAAATATAAATTGTAGCGGGTCAAAACTTGTAATTAACTGAAAAATTTAATATTGATTGTGCACCTATTGGATAACGGTGCACTTAATTATTTGTAATACTTCCTTGAATACTTGATTCACATAACAACGAAAATAATAAAAATATGCATTTCGGTACGCTCTAAAAGTACTAGTGGTTCACTAATTATTACGCTCTAGTAATTCTCTATTGTACTATCACTAACTTGAATAAGTATTCCGGTATCAAAAGAATGCTAGGTTTATTAAGAAAAAATACAAATCAATGTATAGACAACTAAGGTAACGAAACATAAACACAGGTGCATATTTCACGGTTCGTAAACGTTCCGAAGCGTGAGAAGTGTTAAAACGTTGCGTTTTAAAGTCTTTGTTTGACTCTTAGCACCTGACAATTAGTGGCTCGTGACTCCCGCATTTCTCCCACTTCTCATAAACACTCATCAAAACTAGTGTTGATTAGTATTGCGACATGCGCTAAGGAGTACTTGACGAATGATTCTCACGCCTGCACGTTTGCAGCGGCCGCGAATCGTATCCCGAGGCGAGTTCGATGATTTCAACTCGTACCTTCTTCGAACTGTGAGAATGTAGCGAGATTCTTTAGAGGAGGGCGATGTCGATGTTGATAGTGTATAGTGCGAGGAACTGAGGAGCGAAGGTGAACGGACAGTATTGGGCGCGAAGCCGCGGCTGGTGGGCGGCGCGCGATACGGTAACGTACAGCGAGCGCATCTCGCGTACGGGAGCCGCTCGTACGGCGGGAGCGCATCCCCTCGGGACCGGCATTGTTTCGCGCACTCGCCCACTTTCATTGTTGTGACTGCGACTCGATTATTAATGCACAATAATCCGCTCAGCTGACTACGGTATAAATCTCGTTACTAATATCGCTTCACCAATTACGATCCATTGTGAATTTAATAAATTATTATTTTAAATTCCAGAAATTACATTCAAAGAATTACCCCCACCGTACTGTGAACGAGTTATCGAGTTTGACTGTGATGAAAACGGACTTAATATTAATAACACGGTACGAATAATTATGGGTAATCAATTTAAAATTATCAAATTTTATTTTTGGACAGGGAATTACAGTGCTAATGCTAATTATAATTTTCAGAGTACCACTTCAGCATGCGAAGTCTTAGATTTGTTAGCGAATTGCAACTTATCATCTCACACAGATGACATTTCCGAGCCTGGTGTAGAATACGCGGAAATTAATGAAATGGGTCTGTGGCACTCAACACCTTTAGCGCGTCGCCATAAATCAAAAATATCATTAACATGGGTCCTGAAGGAAAACTTGGAGAACGCAAAAATGAAAACGGGAAAATTACAGGCCGAAGATAGATTAAAATGTGCAGCAATTAGCAGTGAATTTGATAAGAATCATAATCAAAAGTTGAATGAAAACGAACGTTACAGAAAGTGTAAGTCTAAAGATGTGCGAGATAGGGTCGTGGGGCGGAACGAGTATTATCATAATCTTAGGTTTAGGAACGCGTGCGAGCAGTTCGCCAATGTGCAGGACACTTACTCTGATACTAGTTTAGGAACCGAAGAATATGTAAGAAGGAAACACAGGCATCGTCATAGAAGAAAGAAGAAGAATCAACACCAAAAATTTGGATACGATATTAGAGATTTAGACAGCTTTCTTACAGAGGTAAGTCATAACATTTTTATAGTTTTAATTAGGTCTACACTGTAAGCAATATAAAAATATTTTTCTATCTATCACAATATACACATAGCCCATCCTCATTAATTCAATCCTCTCAATTATTGCACGACAATCTGTATTCTATAATCTGAAAGTAATTAGGTACCTAAGTACTTTGTTGCCTCTACTAAAGTCTACTTCAATACCCGATAATTATGTTACTATCTCAACCACATTAATGAGAAAAAAATTCCCGTAAAAATATAGCGAATTGTGTTAGTTATAATAGTAACTCCTGGCATTCTATTCCTTCTGTCAGGTCCGTGATATAATAGTAGTAAAAAAGGAAAAAAAAAATGAAGGCGTAAATAATTTTAATTTACAATAGCCATTAATCTTATCTCGCCATTTGTTATTGCGCATATTAACGTATCTTATTTTTACAAAACTATTTAAGTGGACCTGTAAATAACGGTCATTATTCATCTTTTCGGTTTAATTATGACGATGAACAGCTTTTGTGCAATACTTTGGTTGGTCAATACCCGAATATACTCGTAAGCCGCGAAATTGGCGCAAAATTAAACTGAACACAAATTGCAAGTCATTTAAAATTGCCGATATTTTTTCGAAGCTTTTGTTATTTTGGATGAAAAATATCAGGTTTGATGTATTATCTCAGGCGATTTTATTTTGGAGTTGCACGCTCATAATAATATAGCTTAAGTATATGTTTTTTAGAGATTATAGGGCTACGAGATAATCTTCCGTCTCTCAGACGGGTATTACGGCTAGAATATTTATTGGCAAGATGGTTTTATTTTGGTTTTGAGATTTCCGTCTTTTGTAGATGGTACCTATCTGTTTAGATCATGGTTGCAAAAATCAATATTTTGAATTTATAATAATATAATGGTACCGATTCGACGTGCACAACTAAACTTAACTAAAAATTAAAAACAACTATGGCGTATTTGGATTAATTGCCTATTAGGCTAGTGCAGATAGCTTTAAAAATAATAAAAATATTACTATTTTTATGTTTGAGTTGATTGATTGATCTCTATTTTTATCTGTATCAATCAACTCAAACATAAAAATAGTAATATTTTCTTTAAAAAATAGTATGCTTAACGTGACATATTAGATTAACCTTAAGATTAAATAAATAAATAAATATTCACAGACATTTCACACAGCGTCCTCTGGTCCCAAGCTAAGCTTATTATGCTTGTGTTATGGGTACCAGAATACGGATAGAATACATAAACTACTTTTCTTTTATAAATACATAGAAACACCCAGACGCAGGACAAACATTTGTATGCCATTTATAAACAACACACAAATGATTGTCCGAGGCGGAAATCGAACCCGCGACCCCGTGATCGGCAGTCCGCAATATAAACCACTACACCACGAAGCCCGTCGTTGTAAATGACATTTTAGTGCATTTTCTGAAAAGATTTTTTATAGTAACATATTATTATATATTTTTTTTTACCATCGGAAAGTAGAGATTTTAGCGAACAGGAAGCATACCATTTTTTTGCAAAACGCTGATATTTTCACGGATGAATATTCGATTGAAAATTAGGGTGCTTTTTCGACATTAATTCAAAATATGATGAAAAAAGAAATATTTCTGATCAAATAAATTACAGCGTATTTAGGACATAAAAAGGTAAGTTTTCACCAAATTTCATTAATGAAAAAACATTTTTGTAAAAGATAAAAATAAAAAACCAAAACCTTGTCGACCTCAGATCACTGGTAAATTATTTTTCCTTTTATTTTTATAATATTCTCCTCCTTGTCTTCTCCTTGTCTTGTGTTCTTCTTGGGTTTCATCCTACTATAATTTTATTTTTTGTTTTAAAAATTATCGGTACTGGTCTATATTTCGTTTGCACATTTTTATTAATTAAAATCGTTAGTCTATAACATACAAATTTTTTTATAAAAGAGTTCTGTTAACATTTCCAAATTGACACTATGAATTTTAATTTTTTAGTTAAGTTTAGTTGTGCATGTAGAATCGGTAACAGTACCTAATATATTTTGTTATTAGTAGATTTCGAAGCTACGATAGTGTACACACGTTGGGTTTACGTTTAGGTGCCATCGAATATACCTTGAAATCTTATAATGGTTTCCTGATACATGATACTTACATCCCATCCAGACACACATCTGGATATCTTTCACTTTGAGAGGGAAATAATTTTGATAAAAACGTAAAACAGCTATACGTATATACATTTGGTAAATAAAATAAGAGCTTTATGCAGCTAATGTGCGGTTTAGGAAAGTGGGCTAAATATTGTGTGGGTTCTAAAAATGTTGCTCTTTATTGAACTGAGGCTAACAGTTAATACCATAAATGAATAGTCGTGGGTGGAAAATGTACGTATGTTATTACGACGGGCTTCGTGGTGTAGTGGTTTATATTGCGGACTGCCGATCACGAGGTCGCGGGTTCGATTCCCGCCTCGGACAATCATTTGTGTGATGTTTATAAATGTCATACAAATGTTTGTCCTGCGTCTGGGTGTTTCTATGTATTATAAGTATGTATTTACAAAAGAAAAGTAGTTTATGTATTCTATCCGTATTCTGGTACCCATAACACAAGCATAATAAGCTTAGCTTGGGACCAGAGGACGTTGTGTGAAATGTCTGTGAATATTTATTATTATTATCATACGCAAAAAATCTCCATCTAAAGAGTGTCGAGTGTGACGAATCTATCACTGCCGCAGTTATTTTTTCATTATCCTTTTTAGATATATATTATTATACAATGTTAAGCTATTTGAATTTTGAATAATATATAACATCATTAACTATGCGCCACGCCTAGCACAACTAGTAGAGTAGATTATGCTTAGGCATAATAGAATAGGCATGCTGTCTATTATGTAAAGTCCCAAGGTAGAGTCGCGAGAAATTTCGATATCTTAAGCACTTAAAATCTACTGCAAACAATTACAAACATTGTGATTTGATTCATCTAATTTTCCTCGGACTTAAGCTGAGTTGATTTGCCGGGTTTAAATATGCAATTTGCTCTTGTAAAGCAAACGCTGACTGAACTACAAAACTATAAAAGGTCTAGTATCGTTATCGAGTGATCAGTACAAACAAATGACGTTCATGAGATCACGGGTTCGAATTCCGGAAAGACAATTTATTTGTGCGATGTAATTTATGTACATATTTATAATTAGTATGGATAATTATCCTTATTGTACACACTGTATGTTTAGATGTAAGGATGTGGGTTGCTCTTTCACACAAAAACAACTGGATGGATTTTAAAGAAATAAAGATGAGAATAACATCGCAATAGCTAAAAGCCAAAAGCCAAGAAGCATTTTATCCATAAAAGCAGGTGGAACGGCAAACATAAGCTAATGTACGACGAGCTTAGTTTGGGTGCTTGTTGTATGAAATAATACAAAAAATGTTTCAAGTCGCTTTTTTGTCTTATTGTAACTTCTGTTCTAGGCGTCAATGGATCGTCCAGGCAACATCCCAGTCGTCATAGCGTACCCTACCACCTTGTACCAGACACAGAAGAAATTACAGCAGGAGTTAACATTACCTCTAGGCACTGTAGTGAACGCAGTGTTCAAGAACGAACAGTGGCTGTATGCGCAAACTCCGCATGGGGACGAAGGATATGTTCTGTATAGCGCATGTTTACCATTAGGAATATTACCTAATAGGTTCGTATTTATATATTATTTTTTTATTTTGTTTGGAATTTCTGTAATTACTTGGATGGTCCGTGTGGTGACCGATTAAGAATTGAAGTGTCACCCTCTTCCTTCCTTACAGCACTTAAATGCCAGCTAAAGAATATGGGACACGGTGAACATCCTGGATACCTCGAAAATAAACCATGTGCTAACAAGCTTGGTCAGCGCGGCACAGTAGACCATAATCCCTCCCAAAGTGGAGGAGGCCCGTGCTTAACAGTGGGACGTATTGCTGGAGGGAGAGAGCTATGGAGTACCTAGTACATTTCTAGAAATTAAAGGATATAATCTGTTAAAAGGCGTCCATTTCATTCCATCCATAAGATATTACTACATCGAAGTTGTAAATACCTACTCTTTAAGTCTCCTTATTTAATCTGGACCAGTATCATTTTTCCTGTTAGATACTGAACATCATGGCCACCGTGCTTTATCAGTAATCAATACATATATACTTGAGTAACAGACTTAATATAAATAATTAAATTTTCCAGGCCATCACCCCAGAAGAAGACACCATGTTGGGAGAGCAGTACAGACTTATACCCACGTCCGTGCGGCAATTTGACGGACACAGAGAAAGAACAACTACGTGGACGCACGCGCTCCGAATGCCGTTTACAAAATAAAAAGCAAACCAAAAACTGTGCAGAAAAAAACTTTGATACGCTCTATTTAAAAACCAAATCTTATAGTTGTATAGATAATGTTGGAAAAGAGAAAAGCTTCAGACGTGTGAGACAGACTTTGCTCGTAGTGAACTGTGATTTTAAAGGCAGTCCCTTGAATAAAACTTTGACAGTGCATAAAGGGGATGTTGTTGTGTTAATACAGGGTGGTGGAAATGAAGTAGACGTTGATGCCGACTGGTTTTATGTTAGGAAACGTGATGGGAGTCAGGGTTTTATACCAGCAATTGTAGCAGGAAATGGCTATATTTAGTAGATGTGTTAACCTTCTAAGATTTGGGTTATATTGGAAGTTAATATAAATGTCGGAGGAAATTGTTACTTGTGAGATCTAAAGTAGTGATTTTCGTTTATTTTTATTTTGAATACGCTTAGTGCCTACAATGCTCTGGTTAAAACCAAAAAAGCATTAGTCGGGTTTACACTTTACAATTAAATAAAAAAGAATGTAAAAGTACATACAAGCTGCAATGAAAATAAAAATTAAAAATTATATCTAAGCCAAATTGTGTTTATCTATAAAATTTTATAATTATTATAACGTAAATTTATTGATTTCTTTGTTACTAAAAGTGTTATTATTCTTGTAAAATTATCAAAAAAAAATTTGCAACTCTGTAGTCGCGTATAAACACCTTGAGGTTTCGATTGATGTGCAATAGTCATGAAGCACTGAACAAGCTATTTTATCGTCAATATACAGAAGACTATATTATATACTTTTATTGCAATATTTACACTACAGACCCCTCAATTACTAAACACGCATAAAAAGGAAAAATGTGTTACAAATTAAAAGCAGTTTACCGAAAAATCGTTTTATTTTTATTTTAAAATCTTAGTTCACCTTAAAACTAGATAGCACATTTATCGAAAATGCAATACTTGGTCTCTATAATTAAAAGTAGTACACAGATCTATTTCTGGACTAGACCCGGCAATAGCCAGAATCTTATTTGGGCTAGTTCTCAATACTGCTGAGTAAACTGTAGTGGCTGATACAGGCAGTTCCACCTTCACTTCTCCAGAGTAACAAAGTTGATACAAGTGTTTTGCAGTGCCGCCGGCAATGACGCAATCATCGTGGAAGTATGATACGTGGATGCCGTGGTCAGGTATATCGAAGACTGTGACCACATCCAAGGATCGTAGATGCCAGAGAGATAGTCGAGGGCCTCCACCACAAACCTATCAAAACAAGTTTCTAAAATTACATGACAGTTAATTTCCTACTGGGAATAGCTATTAAGAGCGTCACAAACGACATATTAATATAGCCAGAAAGAGACAGATGTATATAAAAAAGGTGAGGCGAGGCGAAACAGATATATCTGTGGGTGACGTCATAAGTATAGATACATCTTGGTATATCAATATATATTTGTCTTTTATCACATCGTCTTTTTTCTCTTTTTCGTTATATTAATATATAATTACTATGCCACTTGCGATGACCTTAAAACTCATTTAAAAAGTGGCTTCAGTGGAGTAACAAATCTTACCTACAGTAAATAATAATGAATTTTATCTGTGTGGACACGGCTTAAGAATACAAGTGTCACTACTCCATTTCCACCACAAGGTGCGTAAAAGCCAACTAACAGATATTATAAGGATGAAGCAATCTCTGTAAGAGATAGAAAACTTGAAACTAAAGCCTATGCCAACACGCCTGGGGCCCAAGTCAGCTATTATAATGTTGTCACAATGATCAGCCACACATAAATGACGCCATTATGGCGCCATAATGGCGTCATTTATGACAAAAAAATAATAATAGACTACCAAATTTGATAAATCAGTCATGCAATCAGTGACTGATCATTGTGACAACATGGTAATAGCAGACTTGGCCCCCTGGTCCAGAGGCGTATTTACCCTAGGGTCATAGGGGCCATGGCCCGGGGCGGCCGGTCCGAGAAGGGCGGCGAAAGCCTTCAAGCTTAAAATGTTGCTCTATATCTTTTAATTTATAGGGCGGCTAATTAAATTGGCCCGGGGCGTCAAATTAAATGGCCCGGCGTGTTAATTTTCAAAATACGCCTCTGCCCTGGTCAGTGCCCCATTGTAGACCAAAACCCTCCCAAAGTGGGATAAGCCCAAGAGTGAGCTGTAAAGAAAAAGAGCAGTTAATACTTACAATCCAATCATCACTTAATGATGCAGATCCGACCCACTTGCCAATATCTGGCCTGCTCACTTTACTATTAGTATGTGGTTCCAGTTTGTTCTGGCTCGTTCTAGATCTAGTATCCCAGAGCAACACTGTACCATCTTCACTTGCTGATATTAACTGTTGGTTTCTAGAAACATAATGTCATAATGTTGGATGTGTAGCAGAATAAGCTGCATACTCATTTATAATGTTTATAACTAAAATGTATGTTTTTTAAAGAAATTAAGAAACACATGATACATACATATATCTAATAAATAGTTTAATAAATAAATATAAATAGTTAATTAATAATTTTACAATTTTTTTTTAGAAAAAGAGAAGTCAAGACCGACAAAATATTATGACAACAAAGCGTGTATTAATATTAGAATATGTACTTACAAAAATATTCAGTGATATTTATATTACTTACTTGCCATTGACAGAATGTATAAAGTCAGTGTGTCCTTTAAAAGTCGATAACAATCGTCCACCCTCCAGACTATATACATAAATGTCGTTGTCACCACAGCCTGCATATAACTTGGCTTCATCATCTGATAACCATAAACTATTAACATCAATTTTTCCCAGAGGAGTTTGTGAAGGTATTTTGATACACCAAGAAGGTTTACTCAGCTTTGGATTCAACACATTCTTCCATTCCCAACCAGCTATCTCATTAACAGAACCAACTATTAAAAAATTCTCCGCGCTCATTAAGCTGCACACTTGGTTACTAGACTCAAGAGTATGAATGTGTTTGGGCCTATTATAGTCTGCTGTAATGAGTTCTGCTATAGGATTTAGTATTCGATCGAGACTGTAAAAAGTTTACAATTAATGATCGAAGTAAAACAAAATATTATAAAGCATGAATAATAAAATAAAGAAATAGTTATAAGCGATAATTACTTACTCAAATACAGCAATTTGCCCGTAAATATTGCCGGCTAACAAATACTTCCCACACGGTGATAACGTCTGCGAAAGAACTGTATTGTACAACATTTTATCGAGCATGGTGGAAATCCGTAGTTGAACGTATGAAATTAGTTAATCAGAACCGAATTATCCGTGTCTCATTTATTTTTTAATTGTAAATAAACAAAACATAACCTCACAAAAACCAAACAATTTGACATTTGTCATGCCATGTCAAATCATTGTCAAATTGACAAAAAATCACAGACTACATCCGAGAAAGGACCATAGATATTTATTTTGTTCGATTCATACTCCCCGTTTTCCAATTACAGCACAGGAGCGCATTATGCGGCACAATGCTCAACGTTGAGTGTTCCAACTACAGCAACACATCGCACAATCAATTCACGCATCGTGCAATCCATACCAACTTCAGCGACAGAAAATTAACAAGTATTATTTCTTTAAATTGGCATTGATTGAAATTTTATGTATTATTATCGTTAGTAATATTATTTATTGTTAAAAAAAATTGTAAGGCTTTCGTTTCGTTAGAGTTTTCTGGAAATAATCAAATTTAATGCAAGCTGTGTTAAAAAAAAGAATATAAGTATGGATGAAGGTACAAACAATGACTTTTTTTATATTCCACACTCATAATTTGAATACAATAATTTTATTTTAGTATTTTTTTTTCAACACTGATTTTAGCGCACTCTGCTGGCGCATTTGAAAACTAATTCCTGTTCCAATTAGGCGTCACCATTGTTCAGCATTGTGCGGCACTGAGTCGCATTATGCTCTGCAATTGGAAAACTAGCACTGTTTCGTCCGTGATTACTAGCGTTGCTGTGAATTATCAGTTACCCTGATTTAATTGATTAAAATACATTGTCAGTAACTGTTCACCACGTTTCTGTAGAGGCTGAATTGCTGAAATGGAAAGAAATAAGTAGTATTTAAAAATTAACTGTCTTCTAGCATCTCTTTTTTTATGTCTTAGTTCTAGTCTATGGCTAGATGTGTTTATTACAGTTTATTACTATTCTTCTATCTAGTCTGCAGTCAGTTTTCAAATCTGTAAAAAACGGTTGTTTGAATTTGAACGAATTTGTTTGTAATGATTAAATGTTTGTATATTTATTTGATGATATATTTAATTTGCGATTAAGAGTGTGAATTTTGTTATAATAATGGAAGCGACGCCGAGTATTAGAGCTAGACCAATGTCAGAATTACTACCTGAATTGAGTGATGGTAATGTTGGATTATTATTGTTTACATTTTCATGTTGAAATGGTTGAAGTAAGAATATTGATGGAAAATAGAATGAATAACTTCAATTTAACGTATTTACACATTTCAATACATAAGTAGTCCGTAGGTGTTTTAAAAATATTTGAAACTCTTTTGTGATTTTACAAAAAAAAAAGTTAGGGCGCGCGAAATTCCAGTTAAAGTTAATTTTACGCCGAGTGTATATCCAAGTTCAAATAAAAAAAAAGTATTGAATTTAATTAAAAAAATTGCTGGTTGGTGCTACCTAGTTGTAATACAAAATTTTTCTCACAGCACATCCCAGTTCATCTTCCCTATGTAACCAATGTAAAGAATAAGTTTCATTATAGTTTTTTGGTGGAGTGGTTTATGTAATGGACTAAGATCACGATCACGAGGTCGCGGGTTCGATTCCCGCTTGGGACAATCATTTGTGTGATATCCATAAATGTCATACAAATGTTTGTACTGTGTCTGGATGTTTTCTATGTATTACAAGTATGTATTTACAAAAGAAAAGTAGTATATATTATGTAGTCTATCCGTATCTGGTACCCATAA
Organism: Orgyia antiqua; assembly: GCA_916999025.1. Lineage (NCBI taxonomy): Eukaryota > Metazoa > Arthropoda > Insecta > Lepidoptera > Erebidae > Orgyia > Orgyia antiqua. The sequence continues at coordinate 21,121,419 of OU779864.1, forward strand.
CACAAGCATAGAAATATAGCTTACTTTGGGACCAGAGGACGCTGTGTGAAATGTCCTGAATATTTATTTATTTATTTTAAGTTGGAATGGCTTCATTTATCTATCTCAGAAGAACATTTTGTTTTACATCATCCAATATTTTTAGAACCTTTTTATTTTCAGGTATTTTATCCAAAGAGTGTATGCGATTTTTTAGTGCTAAGAAAACTCATCAAGAAATAATACCGACTCGTAATGTGCGAAGTGCTATGAAACCTTTAACATTGGCAGAAATGAGAACTGAAATATTAGGTAAAGTAACAGTTTTAAAAAACTAGCTTTTTTGAACAATTGTAGGTATAGTATTCGGTGGTATTCTTGTTAGATGTTCTAAGAACAATTCATAATTGATTTGCTGTCACTTATGATGCTTTTGTCTTAATTAAAGTTTATTTTCTATTTGGTTTTCTTAATAAAATGGTGAATAAATAATAATGTAACTATCCCTTCAGCTTTACAGGTGGTCCAGTCTCCTAAAAGAGCAAACCAAGTGAATAGATCTGCAAGAAAAAAAGCTTGGAACTCATCAGTAAAAGTTGATAAAAAGACAGTCAGTCATACAAATAATAAACAGTTGCAGAATAAACCAGTTAGAAAAGTGCTTGACTTTCAAGCACCAACTGTAAGTTAATGAATTCTATAAAACTAATAAAAAGTCTGTGATGTGATGTCTGTGTGGTGGCGGATTAAAAATACAAGTGTCACCACCTCTTTTCTTCCCAAGGGTGGTGTAAGAGCCAGCTAAGGGATTTGTTGTCAGCTATTGTTATCAGAAAAACATCCTCTGTGAGAGACGGGAAAACTTGAAACTAAACACTGCCAACATACCTGGTCAGTGCGGCACAGTAGACCATAGTCCCAACCAAAGTAGAGAAAGCCCAAGTCCAACGACGGGACGTTAATGGGTTGGAGAAAATAAAGAGGTAAAGTTTGTAATATGTATGTAATATTAATCTACGAAAGCAATGATCTGATCCTAAAAAACTTCTCACTAATATGAAGCTACAGTCTCTAAAAGTGCTAAAGCCTATATATTATGTCTTTATGTAGTGATATGAAATACAGGCTGCAGGCACACAGGTCGCTGGGAATGCCTACTTTTATTTAGAAAACTATATTATAAGTTCAATTTTGTTATTCCTCTTTTTGTACAATAAAGAGTGATGTGGTGAGTGGTGATAAGAGTAATGTCCTGAATGTTTATAATTTATTTATTTACACTTTATTGTACACCATAAACTTAATTAACTAGACATTTATTAAATTAACACAGTACAATGGGCGGCCTTATCGCTAATAGCGATTTCTACCAGGCAACCTTTGGATGTAACATGTAATTTTATTGATTTGTAAATAATGACGAGTTAAAAATGTTTTCTTTTTTAAATCCCTAAACATTAGTATGTACACCACATTAATTTTTTTTTAATAATGTCACCATGATAATTTGTCTCCATTTTGTTTTTTTAGTGTTATATAATGTAACATGATTTTCCATTGTACGAAATATAAATATTCTTTCTTTCTTTCTTGTTATGACAAATATATTAAGCAAATAATCATTGACTTTAATATTTTTCAGGTTCCTATCAATTCAAAATCCACTGGTAGTTTTGAGTCAGTTTCGCAGCCAACTAAGTTCCGTAAACCTGAATTAAGAGTAACAAAATCACTAGCATTACAAGGTAGGTTATATAATGTTTTAGACTAGCTTATTTGATTATACTAGTCACCTAATTGGGTTTATCCGTGTGGTGACAGATTAAGAATACTAGTGTCACGACCCCATCTCCTCCCAAGGGACGTAAATGAGCTGTAGAAAAAGAAAATTGGATTTTATAACAACACTAGCTTTTACGCGCGGCTACGTACGCCTGAAGAAACCAAACCATGAATCCTATACGTAGTTTTTAACATTGAAGCTGCTTCAAATAGAAATAATTTTATTATAATAATAATGTGTAGTATGTCGCTTAGTTCATGGGTGATGCTGCCAGGAATGGTGTAAAAGAAGTGATGAAAGTACATTTTCACGAAGTGATCCTGATAAATACTGTTTTATGTTTTCAGCTCGACATGATCCAAGAATAAGTGGTATATGTAAAATATCAGAAACTCCAGTTGTCACCAAACCCATGAAGAATCGAATGACTATAGTCAATAAAGAAAATTTCCCAAGCCTTAAAAAGCCAAGTATTCAAAAACCATTACCGTCTGATGCTATGATTCAGAAAAAACTTGCTGTTACCACAACAGTACCTGCCACACCAATGTCTAATGACTCATGGAAGTCTAGTTGTGACGCTAGCTTCTTACAAGCGGAAAAAGAAATAAATGATATTGAAGAAAAGACCAAAGCATTAGCAGAAGAACGAACATTAGATAAATTAGATGATATCACACCGCCAGCGTCAACACCATTCATAGAAAATCGATGTATTAAAACATTTTTCAATCCCACTTCTGAAATCGACAATTCAGTTGATCATGATGATACTATAATGAACTTCGATAATCCTGCCAAGTCAAGGGATGATAGTGTCATAGTTTCATTGTGCAGCTTACTAAATAAAGCGACAATGAAAAGTCCCAAAAACAGCTCAGAACTTGATTATTTATTGCATATAGAGAAATTAATTGAAGAAGACGCTAATAAAATAGACAATACAATTGATACACTTAAGAAAATGAAAGATTCGCATTTGCAAGCATTACAGTCTATAAAAAAAGTAATAGAGGAGAAGAAATCTTCAAAAGAAGATAATATGGATAGGACTTTAATTGAAACCAAAGAGTCGAATAAAATTGAGAACACCCCAAAAAGATTGCTCAGTGAAAGAGGTAATAAATTTAAGTCAGTAATAGTTTCCCCAAGATCTCCGTCTTACAAAATACCTAAAAGAACTATTTCTTTACAAAAAAAAGTTGTTTGTAAATCTATGCCTAATATTGCAAATAATATGATATCTCCGATAAAAGGAGATATGGGTGTTCGTGCTTTGAGTATGTATATGAAAATGAAACAGCACATGAATTTTTTAAATACCCCAGTTACTAAACGAAATTATTGCGTAATGGATACGCCAGCTGTGACTTCACATAATTTACAAAACCAACTAGATAAACTTTATGACGAAGACTAAAATGTGTAAATGAATTCTACTATACAACGCCATCTATCGAGCAGTTTGCACAATTCAACGTTTTAGTGGAAAATAAGGTTAACTTATGTAGGTATCATGATAGCTCAGATGGGAGTGCAACGAACCGGTGTACCGAGGCTGTGGGTTCAAGTACCGTTCATGGTAATCATTTTTTCCACTATAATTTAGTTTAATAAGTAAAAGCAAAGCAAGTCAGTTGCAAAATTAATAAATTTTATGTAAATGAATTTTTATATTTAGCTATGTATTTTTCTTACTAATTATCCTTTTTACTTCTTTCTATAAGTTATTTCTATTTAGATATAGTAGTGTCTAATTATATCTAAAACTAGATAATTTTAGAATTTATAGCAATGTTAAAGACTCATTTTGAGGTGAGTAAAATATTATAATAGAATACTAATAACTGTATCCTGGGAGCCATATATCCCTTAAGTGTATAATATTATGCAATAGTAAAAAAATATTTTGTAAAATAAGGAAAAATATGATAATAATTAGAAAATAATTTAATATAATTCGGTATGGTTATTTATTATCACATTAGAAAATTCTATTTGTTTTAGAAATCTGTAGCAATTGTTGTCTATAGTGCATACTTTAACGATAAATAAGAAATCTTTAGTTTTTGTAAATTAAACTAATATCAAAAGTTAATGAAATTTTAAATATACCTTATAAACATTCAGGACATTACTCTTATCACCACTCACCACATCACTCTTTATTGTACAAAAAGAGGAATAACAAAATTGAACTTATAATATAGTTTTCTAAATAAAAGTAGGCATTCCCAGCGACCTGGGCGTCACAAACGGCATATTAATATATATACCTATATTAATATAGCGAGAAAGAGACAGATGTATACAGGCTGTCCCAAAAGTCGACGTCAAGCCGAAGTCGCATGATAGGTAAGGTCATATTAGTTAACAAAAAAATGTGTATTTTTTATTTTTAAAATATGTAATTGCAAAAATAAAATATTCAGGAAAATGTACCACCCTGTAACAGTTTTTACTTTCCTGTTGCTATAAATCTTTACTTTTTGAATTTCTTTTTTTTTGACTATCATGCGACTTCGGCTTGACGTCGACTTTTGGGACACCTGTGTAGAAAAAAAGGCTAGACGAGAAGAGGACAGATATATCTGTAGGTGACGTCATAATTATAGATACATAAAATACATAGATTAGTACTGTCTAAAAATAATAAAATATTTAAATTAAACACTTCAGTTAGTTGAATAATTAAGATAATTTGATATAGCTATCATCAAAAATTATATTAATGGCGGATTGCAGTAATTTGGCTAACACTAAACAGAAATATAACAAACAGCCAGTGGCGCCAATTTAAGCGCCCAGCGGAGCTAATTTTCTAAATATTGCACTGCCTATAAGCTATTTTTATCTACAAGCTATACAGCTGAAAATTTTTATTAAAATTCATTTAGTACTTTTGCGTGAAATAGTAACAAACATACTACATGAACTACATCCATCTAGACCTTCGTTTTAGTAGGATATTACCTACATACTAGCCAATGTCCCCATTCAAACCTTAGTCATTTTATTTTCTATACCATAAAATAAAACATAGACAAATAAAACAAAATAAACCCCGGTTCTAGGCAAATCCTAAGAAATCACGGTACAAACATTTTTTGTGTATTATGTAATTTATAGATGTAATTATTAATTTAAATAAATTTTTAGATTGTTAAAATTTTATTACGAAATATAATTTATGAATACAATATCGATATTTATTTGTCCACAAAATATATTGAAATAGCGATACATACCTACAGGCACAGCATAAAGGCTACATACACACCAACGAACGCAACAGTAAGTGTATAAGTCGGCCATTTTATCATCATAAAATCACGCCTTTGCCCATGGGGGTAGGCAGGGTCTATAGGGATTATAAGGCGCTATCTGCTACGATCGAAGCATACTTCCGTAGCTTCATTTACACTCATACATCTAATCTATACAGAAGCCTGGAATATGCTTTTAATAAATATTTAGTGCCGACTTACCGAGCCTCTCGACTAATTTTTTACCACAACTTCATAAAAAAGGTAAATAAAAAAGGGGTGTGGCTTCCATATTGTGCAAACATTAGACTAGACCACACCCCTTTAAATGTTTGCGCTCCAATCAGCTAATTTTCAATATAGGATCAAACACCTCGAAGTTTTTATTGTATGTTTTTAATGATAAAATTTTATTCCACAGCTTTTTTGTAACGAAGAGGTTTAATTTTCCTAAGATTAATAAACAGAATTATTTTAAAACCACAAGTGCACAGACTAACAACGGAACAACGTAAATTGAATGTTGATCTGTGAACTAATAATCAAAACAGCTGTATGTGACGTTTCAATTAATGACGTTTTGCTTGCTTGCCCTAAAAAGTTTTAAAAGTGATAACAGAATTATTATACTTGTGATAATAAGAATCTTAATACGTTTTTGTTGCCTACTTAGTGCGTAAACAGTTTATCGAGCGAGTGTTATCGCAAAAACTACTAAAGACATTCATATTGATACATAACCAACGTAACTAATTAAATCTTTAAAATGTCTTTATCAAAGCCAATAATGAACTTATTGACCACATATTTGCAGAATTTGTATCTCAATCCGATTAAGACTAAAGCAATTACGAGGTAAGTTGTTAAATATAAATATTTCTTATTAAATATGAACTTGTCAACTCTCATTGATAACAGGTTCAAAGTTTCTTTTTATGCTAATGTTTGCATATTTCTTTTAGCTTTGCAAGTCTTCAAAGTAATTTATAACAGCTACCGAGTTGAATATAATGTATTTTGATTTCATTTATATTATATTGTTATTTAAAAAATAATTACAAAGTTCACAATGCATTTGCTATTTATTGCTTTATAATAAATAGCCATTTATTATTTAGCCATCTAAAATAGGACTTTAGGAATTTAACAAAATTTATTTTATTTACTGATTTAATTAAAAAAAAATCTAATCAAGGTGTTTATTCATAATAATATAACATGATTACTATTTCAGTTGTGTAGTGGGTACTGCAGGCAGTATTGCATCACAGTTGGTTGCTGGTGATAATATAAGACTAGATCCTATTCTAGCATTTGGTCTATATGGGTAAGTACACTTGCAATTTCATACTATTATTATACTTAGAGGGCAAAGAGCAATCTGTAATACTGTATATTACACTGTTATCTTTATATAGTTAACCCTTCAACGGGCTGAACAAAAAAGTACGTGTTTTTTAGGTTAAAGTGTGCGTGTGGTATAATGTGAGATAGTTCTAGATCAGTGAGAAAATGAAAATAGGAAAGTATAAAAAAATATCATTTATTTATAGTTTGCCATATGGAACAGTTTAAACATTCTTGGGGACACACAAACACACATCTTTAAAACATTCTTCTTTTTTGATAGACATGATCTGGAATATATATAAAATTTAAATAAAAGACAAAAATAAATACCTACTTTTTAGGGTTCCGTACCCAAAGGGTAAAAACGGGACCCTATTACTGAGACTTCGCTGTCCGTCCGTCCGTCCGTCCGTCCGTCCGTCCGTCCGTCCGTCCGTCCGTCCGTCCGTCCGTCTGTCACCAGGCTGTATCTCAAGAACGGTGATAGCTAGAGAGTTGAAATTTTCACAGATGATGTATTTCTATTGCCGCTATAACAACAAATACTAAAAATAAAATAAAATAAATATTTAAGGGGGGCTCCCATACAACAAACATGATTTTTAGGGTTAAGTACCCAGTATCTCAAGAACGGTGATAGCTAGACAGTTGAAATTTTCACAGATGATGTATTTCTATTGCCGCTATAACAACAAATACTAAAAATAAAATAAAATAAATATTTAAGGGGGGCTCCCATACAACAAACATGATTTTTAGGGTTCCGTACCCAGTATCTCAAGAACGGTGATAGCTAGACAGTTGAAATTTTCACAGATGATGTATTTCTATTGCCGCTATAACAACAAATACTAAAAATAAAATAAAATAAATATTTAAGGGGGGCTCCCATACAACAAACATGATTTTTTTACCGTTTCTTGCTCGATACTAATAACGTTGCCTTATGTTGCATAGATAATGGTACGGAACCCTTCGTGCGCGAGTCCGACTCGCACTTGACCAATTATTATATATATATTAAATAAAATGGCTAAAATAGTACCAAAATTTATCTATCAAGTAAATCTTACTACAATAAATTAACTACTTTATGTTTCAGATTACTTTTTGGTGGCACTATCCCTCATTACTTTTACGAATTTTTAGAAAGACTATTCCCTGAAGAAGTTGTAGCATTCCCATTAGCTAAAAAACTGTTGTTTGAAAGATTATTATTTGCTCCACTCATTCAAGCTTTCTCCCTGTATACACTTGCAAGATTTGAAGGCAAAAACCACAGAGCTGCATCAAAACAATTATTGGCACTATACTTGCCAATATTAGAAGCTAACTGGAAGTGGCTTACATTGTTCCAACTCATCAACTTATCAGTAGTGCCTCCTATGGTGAGTACCAATTTTGTTTCTTTTTTAAAAAATTTGAACTCCAAGAGTGCTGTAGCCTATGTTTATTCGTCTTTCAAACATTTTTGCTGTGTTTTCTATGTATTATAAGTATATATTTCCAAAAGAAAAGTTGTTTATGTATGTAGTATGTTTGTACCCTTATCACAAGCAAATAAGCTTAGCTTAGGACCGGAGTATGTGAGATTTGTTAATAAATATTGATAATTTTGTTTTCAGTTACGAGTTCTATTTATGAATCTTGTTGGCTTTGGATGGGCGATGTTCCTAGCAACTAAAAGACGACAACAGAGTCAAAAAAAGAACTGAACCAAACTATTATTCAAAGAGGGAGGATTATATACTGTGATGAAATATGTGACAATTATTATTGATTTTAATGTTTAATATAGGTGTGTGTGGGATCAAATTTCAATGAACTAATGTGACAGTAAAGTCTTACGGTCTTATTCATAATGACTTATCGGAGGTTTAAAAGTTCGCTAAAATAGGTTCGAGAAAATTGTCAAAACTTGTTATTCATAATAGTCTTTTTACGCTAAAACGTTTATTCTCTCTGATATCTCCTTTTAAACCTCTGATAAGTCACTATGAATGAGACCGTTGGTAAATAATTGTAGACAAGCTATTGTTAATTTTATATTTGAATCTTTATAATTTTTGAGATAATTTCATATCAGTTATACGAACAATAATAATTCAGATGTTGACGCCTATTTACACCAAGTAGTATGTATGGCGAAATGAATAAGTGACAAGTCATTTTCAAGCAAGCCTTATTAACAGATAAATGGCGACACATCACTGAACTAAATGTAGGCAAAGGCAACAAGGGACATTTAAATTTGCTTGTAATTCTTATATAATGTATATCTAATCTTTGCCAAGGTTGAATTATCATTAAAAATTATAACAACTTTGATCCACTGTGCAAATGTTATCTAATCTATATTTTTGATAATCGGTTATTGTGTTATTTTTTATACAATTTTTAAGGACTGGGTTATTAGGTATAAGTGTAATTAATAAAAAATATAATTGTATCAGGGTACTTTATTAGACAACAGCAATTTAATCCAATATCAGTAATTATTATGATGTACATACTATTTTACTAGATTGTCAAGAAATCAATTCTTTGTAGTGCATCCTATTTATGTAATTTTTATACACAGGACGGGAGGCTATGGTTCTAGTTAACAGTTTTATATGGATTTTTTATATTGCAGGTAGTTAAACTAAAATTATCCATGTTTTAATAAATATTTTTCAAATTAGGTGTTTTGATTTTAAACAAGTGTCCGATCCGTCTGCAAATCCTAAAGAAGTTTGATAAATATAAATTATTGCCGATTTATCAACGGGTAAAACTACCAATGAGTACATAAGTTTTAAGTCTGTATTCCCATCCTGTATAAATCAAATATTATTCATTTTTATATGTCGATATTTATATTAAATGGTTAAACTGTTTATTTTGAGTATTATTCAATAATCTCACAAAGTTATTGCTCGTTATAATTGAAACGATCGTTCCAATTTTTACAACACCCGTTACATCACTAAAGTATTAAATATATGACTAGACTAAAATCTATTACTTATATAAAGTGACTAATAAAATTAAATTAGAGAAATAAATATATTTTTTTGTAAATATGCATTGTCAATAAATATATTGCACTTAAAAAGTAAGTATTTTGACTAGAGTATTATAGTTACCAAATAATAAATAATAACAAAATAAAATTATTAACAAATGCAAAAAAATAAATTACATAATAAATAAATCAGAGATCGTTTCCAATAGGGAATATTGAAAACACATTTGACTAGGTAAATTAACTTCCACTTAAGTTTAACCACTACTAAATAAACGATTTGTATGGTTAAGTAACTTATTATGTATGTACATTTTATAAAACATTTCATTTTCTGTATTAAAAGAAATAATACAATTACGCGACATTTTTATAAAATATTAAAATGTCTCTTAGAAATTGAGATTATACATCCAAACGTTTAAAGTCTTAGCCATTTCATAATATTTTTGGTGAACGAGCCAAAAATCTTTTTAGTTACGTCTCTTAGATATGCCAACGTTGTATAATTTTGGATGTGGCAAAAACGTACCTAGGTACTGTTTAAAAGGTACTAGATAGGTACTTAAGAGCTTTCATGCCTATTTTTCACTTTAAATTCAACGAAATATTAGATGTTTATTAACATTAAATGTTCCTTCCTTTCATATAGATGTAACTCCCGGCATAGCGACGTTTCGCTATTGATATTTTAGCCAGCTGCTAATGTTTTATTTAATTCATCCGCAATTCATTATACAAGTCCAAGCCGAGAAAATCTTACCGTTACTTTTAAATTGTTAATTAGATCAGTTGACGTGTTTTCTTTTATAACTACTTTGAATAGGTACAGCAATGTTTCTATTCGGATAAGTTGAGAAATCTATTGTATTGGTGAGAAGGTGGCTAAACTTCGTCATAAATTGACGAAGTTTAGCCACCTCAACCACCAAATCAACTTAGTTATTTTCAAATCAAACACGTCAACTACCTAATACGCATGTCTAAAAATACTCCACACTTATTATGCGCTCAATAGATTTAAAAATTAATTCGTAGCTTCAAATGTAAAGTAAATGTTACCATTTGTACCTTATTAGTTTTCCTAATTCCTTTATATTCTCAATTATTTATTGAACTTAATGCCCAAGAATCTCCCAGCCAACCTTGGGTGGTGCAGAGATAATGTATCGGGTGGTATCTATTACTTTCTAGTATGTGAAATTTCGCTTTAAATTCGGCACTAAAGTAATTATAATGAGGGTAGTTTGAACGAAATGTTTGGAGGACTTAAAGAACACAGAATTAATACTCTAAATACGAGATATTGTCACGGAAGCGAATGTTGGGTTACTTTGTTATTCCCTGTCTTCTATCGGTGATCGAGACCAGCTGCGTTGTGAAGACCTGCTGCTGTAACTGGTAGACGGAGTCGAAGGCGTAGGTCTTCGGTACGGTATCGGTCTCTTTCGAGCACTGTTTTGTTAATTTGTTAGTAGTTAGTATTTATGTCATGGCAATTAGTATATTAAATGGTCATACATGTTAATATATTTTGAATTTATTTTTAAACAGAATATGAGTGATTACTGAATAAAATAATGTTCAAAAAATGGAGGTAGTCTTGTAATATACGAACTTAATAATGGAACAAAATGTGGGTAGTATGGAAATATAAACTTACCTTTTAGTGGGTATTTATAGCAAAATAAACGCATGTCAGAAGCCTGAATGATTATACTAAGGCGAGTGTATCTACCATGCAGCAACGAGAAAAAAAAAACAGTCAATAATTGACAATAAACTTTAATGTGAAACAAAATGAATATGTTGAAACAAAACACACTGGCACCACGTTCTAAGTTTAAACACACTGTCTACATCTGGTGACGTCATTGGCTTATCTTCTTCTATATTTGTATTTGTTTGACGTGTACGTTAGGTCTATTATGGGTGCGCTACGGAGAAAAAATATACATAAATTTATTGTTGTAATTTTGAATTTACCCATTTTATTCATTGTTAGTAAAAAAAACTTATTTTAAGATGTAAAATCTAATGTAAATAGTAGCACACCCTGTTAGCATAACCAGTGTTAAACGCACACACTCAAACTTAATAAATGCAATAAAAACCACAAATAGGTAGATATGTCACAGCCAATAATATGAAAAATTACTTTGTACATTTTAGATTATAAAGGAATCAAAGATACATAGCAAAAGGAGAAGTGATACGGTAAGAAATAAAACTGACTAATATCGATTATTTAAATTAAAACTATCTAATTATGTTTTATATTGTAAATTTAAGCTGAATCACAAGTTGAGTACCTATAATTTTTAAATTATTTCTTAAATTTTAGACTAAAATGATATACAAAATGATTACATTACCAAATTACTTTCAAAGCCCCATTTTAACAAATATTTATTACGACAGATTTTGTATCTTTTTCTATCAATGTACTTAAATAAATAAATTCTGAGCAAATAACCGCAAATATTTAAAAAAGAAAATTAATCGTGTCACGTAAACTTTTGCTATGTCCAGAAATAATAATAAACTAAAAATGTTTTTAGAAATATATTATTGTAATTAGGACCTTAATATATTTTCTTCGATACAAATACATATTATTACTTAAACTAAATCCACACACACTAGCACACAATCACTTCACTAATCGGAGCTACTACTCGTGTCTTCGGAACTCGTGCTATATTTTCGCGACTTTTTTCTATAAAGAAAACAAAAAACAAAAAAAATAGGTAAAAAGAAAATAATATAATGTTCTGTGTCATGTTATATAGTTATACAACAAAAAATCTGCTTAAGTTCCAAAACAACATCGTTAAAGCGTCTCTTTGGATTATTTATCTGTGACTTTACAATTGATAAATATGACTAACTGAATTCATTCATACAATAAAATTGGTAAAAAAAAAAGTTTTTCTCAAAATATTTACACAATTTGTTTCAAAATATTTACACAATGTTAATGGTTAAGGCGACCCCATTACGTTATTAGAAAATACTTGTGTTGGGGTCGTATCGCACTTCCCTTAAAGTTAACTAAAGATAGAACAAAATTAAATGATAGGAGTAGACAAAAAATTAAGTAGGCACTTAAAATGAAATGTATTTGTCGACATACATAATATTTAAAAAGTCAACTTAATTTTATTCGTATTTTATATCTTATATATAAAATTCACGTGTCACAGTGTTAGTTACCGTACTCCTCCGAAACGGCTAGACCGATTTTTATGAATTTTTACATGCATATTCAGTATGTCTAAGAATCGGCCAACATCTATTTTTCAAACTTTTTTTTTAGTAGGTATGTCAAAACAACGTTTGTCGGGTCACCTAGTAAACATATAATTATTTTTGTAAGTATTTATGGTAATCAGAAAATATGACAATAGCTGGATGCTTGTGACTGAAAATCACTTATTGATTACTTAATAATAGAATAACTAGATAATATGACACAATCGCTAAGAAAATAACAAGCACATCAATAAAAAAATTAATTAGGTCAAAACAAGCGACACACGAAAACATGTTAAACACACTGTGCAATCTTTTTGTATAATTATTTGATTAGTTCAATTATGTATTGTTTTACATTTAAAATATCGTAGTATTTGCAAAGTCACTAATCAAATAAAAATGTTAATAGTTGCACATTGCAAACCCTATTTGTGTACAGTGCTTTTATATTTCATTAGTTAAACAAAAACAAGCTTAATTTGACCCATAATAAAATGTGAATAAATAGTTCAATATTGACGTATTAGGTCATAGCAAGATTTGGACAACACGGTGTTAATATACACCATAATTTTTATAGGCTGCACGAATGCAAATAGCTACTTATCTAAAAATAGTATTTTTATGAGCGTTTATGTGGAGTATTGAGAATGTTAAAATATTAAAGGTTTATATATGAAGAAACGAAATACTCTGTTTTCGTAACACCTCGGTCAAGAGCGCGTGTTTAAGGTGTTTTTCGACACGACTTTTTTATGAAATGGAGAAAATAATAATTGCCTGTAGTAAAACTAAATAAAGACATTGAGTAAATAAACTATATTTATTACCTTAGTCTTAGAACATTACGATACACTGGTTAAAAAGTGTGGATTGGTTTTTAAAAGCGCATTCGTCAATATCAAGTTATGTGTGCGATATATAAAAGCATTGTGTTAGCTTGCGTCCATGTTACGTCGAATCGAAACGAAACACACCGCTCAAGAAACCATTATAGAACGGCATTGAGGCCTTTTGAGCTTGATGCATCGAGACTTTTGACTTCGATGCATTTAGTCAGTCAGTTTTAGATCTAGCCCCGACGTTTCGGAGACTTATGAGTCATTATGGTCAAGGGCTAAGCTAATAATCTTGAGTAAATGAGTCGCGCAAGTGTTAGAGAATATTCGATGCATCGAGTAATGTGATTCGATTCGTCGCGTGTATGGACGTTTGCCTGTATGTCGACAGCTGACCTTGTGATGCGTCGCCGATCGAGAAAGCTCGGCGAGCCCGCTCTGCGCGGTATAGAGAGTGATCGAGAGCGCGAGCGCGGCCTCGAGTCGCTCGATCTACGATAATCGTCGTACACGCCCGTCATTGTTCTGATCGTTACGTACGCATGCATGCATTCGATAGAAGTACCATTTCATAGACAAACAGAAATTAACGTGTTAATACTTTAATTTGTTGACTGTATTCATTAATTATTAACAAAATTATATTAATGATAGATGGTACAGAATATCATATAATTTATCGATAATTTTATAAATACTCGTCACTTTTTAATTTTTTATCCTGGATGAAAAAAGAGCTATGTCTATTCTAATTTAATATGTTTATTGCATTATGAAACATAGATTTCTAGTTTAATTAAATTGAACAGATTTCGCTTTTAAAACCTAATATCGCATTGTAAATAATGATTTTATATTATTAAGTAAATTTTCCAATATTATTAAATTTGTAAAAACTTTGTAAGAAGTAGGTAATATGAATAAAAGAAATTCTATCAATATTATTGGAAACTTTACAACATACATAATGTTGTCATATAGATGTTAATTACCTTGTGGAGCGTGTGGACCGCGACGAACTACGCGATGATCGTGACGAACTCCTACTGCTATATGAACTGGAACGGCTTGAACGAGACCTGAAATGTCATTAAACGTATTGTTTTCACGTCACAACCAATATATAGTTTATTTTTACTATGGTTTGTAGTAAAATATATTCATGGACATTTCACACAACATCCTCTGGTCCCAAGCTAAGGTTATATGCTTGTGTTATTTGTACCAGAATAAGGATATACTACTTTTCTTGTACATTCATATAATAACATAAAACATTTGTATGACATTTATAAATATCACACAAATGATTGTCCCAAGCGCGAATCGAACCCGCGACCTCTTGATCGGCAGTCCGTTACATGAACCACTCCACCATGAAGCCCGTCATGTTAAAATAAATGAAGCATGGACATCAAGATATAGAATAAGTATAAACCGGTGGTAGGGAAAAATAATTGGACTTGTCATATGAGCATAATTTTGTTAACAAACTGTTGATTAAATAAAATTACTTTCATTTCATTTATTTGAATTGATAGGGGACCAACTAATTGATGGATTAGACTTCGATAGTTATGACAGCTAGCCAAGTATTAAACGTTTCATTACATACCGGTGGCTTCATAAAACAACGATAATGATAACTCACCGTGAAGAAGAATATGAGCGAGATCTGGATCGCGAGGAGCGGGATCTTGACCTGGAGCGAGACCTCGATGACTTCCCTCGTGACCTCGATTTACGAGACCTGGACCCTGATCGTTGTGATGACGAACGAGACCAACTTTGCCTCGATTGACTTCGGTCGCGCTTTTGTATAGTTGTTGAAGTCTCCGGTACTGGAGATATTGCTTTTAATTCAACTGATATCTCCTCCTTTTTATCGTCGTCTTTATTTTTTGGAGACTGCTCTTTCTCTCCTTCTCCTACTGAACCTGATTTTGGTGAAACAGACTTCTCTAACTCTCTTGGTCTCGAATCACCGCGTGTACCTTGTGAAGTTGACGGACCATTAACCTCTTCATTTCTTTTACGTTCTATCGAGGTTTTAGCTAATTGTGCCAATTTCTCCTTCAGCCTAGTTAATTCCTTATCATCCAAATTTTGCTGTCGGTTAACGTCTACTGTTACTATAATATCATCTTCTGAATCATCCTGCTCGCTAGATGAGCTACGCATGCAAACTGCTTTTGGTTTATATTTCAATAATTCTTTAATTGCTTTTTTCTTACGCTGTTGGTGCGATGGTGACTTTATATATTTACGTTTATCTTTTTCAGGAAATGTATCTATTATATCTCTATATCTCTCCGGGCTTCTTCGTGCTGGGGAATAGCTAAGACTAGACGTGCTTCGGCTTTTGCGAGGCGAGCGAGATCGTGACGTGTCTTTCGATTCTCTACGAGCGTGATTCCTTGCTTTGGGAGATGAGGAACGCTTATCGGAATATTTCTTGCCCTTTGTAATCGGCGTTTCATTCTTCTTCTCCTTTTTTGAGCTCTTACGGGGAGATGTAGATTTGGATCTACTTAGAGACCTTCTAGATTTTGCTCTTTCTTCAATTGATGGAGATTTCCTGCTCGATCTGATTACCTGTTTCTCAGCAGACCTTTGACGGGTTTTCAACTTTTCCGAAGTACTTTTTGAAACAGATTCCTTTTGTTTGCTATCAGCAGATGAATTACGTTTTCTACGGTTCTTTGATGACGGACTTTGTTTTGCAGAAGGGCTACGCTTTCTGTAATCCTTTTGAGATGGGCTACGCCTTCTATAGTCACTAGTTACCGATCGGCGACTTCTGGTGGCTGAAACTGAAGGGCTTCGTTTTTTATGATTATTTCTTGAAGGGCTACGCCGTTTATTGTTTTCAAGCGACAGGCTCCGCTTAGAAGATATACTACGTTTTCGATGGTTCGTTGAAACTGGACTCCGTTTCTTGTAGTCTCTTAGCGACGGACTCCTTCTTCTGTTATCCTTTGTAGCAGGACTCTGTTTTTGGTTGTCTTTAGGAGAAATACTTCGTTTTCGGCGTTCATTTGGCGACGGACTTCTATCTTTGTAGTAACGAGATTTATTTTTTGGAATATCTTCCCTTAGTTTTTGATTAGAATGTAGTTCTGATTCCGATTCTGATGATAAAGATTTTCTTTCTGATTTAGAATTTTTGTGTCGACTTTCCAAGTTACTTTCTTTATTTTTTCTTAATTTATTTGATGGTGATCGATCATTATCTGAAGAGATATAACGTCTTTCTTTGGAAACGCTTTTTTCTTTTCTTCTACGCGATTTATCCTCATAGTTTTCTCTGTCTTTTCTTTCTTGGCGGTAATCATGATTATTTTTGTTGGATTTCTCATAATTGCTTTCCCTTCCTCTTCTGCTTTTCATATCATTCGATTCCTCATCTCTTCTTTTACGATATTCCGGAGATTCACTTCTTGGAACTCTGCGTATGTCCCTTTCATCTCTATAATTTCTACTATTTTCCCTGGTATCTTTTTCTGCATCTTTTCTGTTATAATAACTGTCGTCTCTCTTTCTATATTCTGGGGAAGGACTCTTTCGTCTTTTCTTTTCTGGTGGCGGAGAACTGTCCTCTCTATTGCTTTTCTTATTTCTTTTATCAGCTCTTTTAGAATATTCTGAGTCTGACTCAGGCGAAGCTCGTTGACGATCTCGTTTTAAATTTCTGGAGCTTTTCTGCCTTTCACCTTCTCGAGAGTGTTCCCTGCTATCTCGTCTTTTATTATCTACTTTAGTTATGTAAGATCTATGAGTATATTCCGGTGATGAATATCTGGATTGGCTACGTTCACGTCGCTTGTCATTATGTCTAGATTCTCTAACGGAATGTTCATCCCGTTTGTCATGTTTTCTGTTAAGCTGTTCACGCTCCCTCTCAGAGTTTTTGTCATTTGTTTTTTCTTCAACGGATCGTAGCCTCGGATTATTTTTTGGATATTTTACTTGAGAACTAGAAACATAAAATTACATTGATTTTAAACGGGACACAGCATACGCTTATTATCAAAAACAGGGTACCGTTATTTACACGGCAATTAATATCATTATAACAACAATTTTAGTATGAAACATTAATCTTTATGTGTGTGTACAGAAAAAAAAAGCTGTTCTATTTCCTTTACGCACACATGCTAAGTATCTATGCATAAGTAGAAATGTCATAAAAAAATTATCTATATATTATTTCCGTATAGGTAACTATTATTTACTTTTTTTTTATTAAATAATACATCTATACATAATACATCTATTAGCTCCTTCTTGCTTTCCCCGATATCCAAAGCGATATACAGAAACAATGCAAAATCTCATAATTCCTTAAGTGCCTTAAGTAGGCGTTAGCCACTTTTGTAACTAAAAATGCTAAAATCAAAAGGATGAAAAATTCCAGAATGATTCAGTCTACCAACCAAAAAAAATTTAATATCGTTCTTACCTCTCGCGACTTGAAGGTTCGCTGCTGGCGCGACGTCTACTGCTCGACTTTTTCTGTATAAAATTGTATACAACGCATAAATATTGATATTCAAACAATCGGGCATACAACACCAGTGCCAATACAATAAGACTATAGTGGTAATGGCAAATAAATATATTCCACTAAAACAGCAAATTCTTCATAAGGTATTCACAAAAACCAAATGAAAAATTTACATAACAAAACAAAATCAAAAAATCACTTTTACACATGCAATCTAATAAGGAATAGTAAAATAAAATATAGGCGTTAAATAAATTCATAGTATAATAACCTAAAGCTATCAATGGAAGCGAATATAAATAAATATTTAATCTGTATTGAACGGAATCTAATTAGAATGTTATATTAGAAGTACATCATCCATAACATTCTATGAAACCATAGATAATCATGTAAGATATAGAGAACATAAAAAAATGTTCGATTCGGTTGGCACCGGTGCGTTACTTTCTTATGATAACTAAATATTATGTTAGTAACACATGACGGTTCAACATAAATTGTACATAAATATAATACACAAAAATCAAATTTAAATAATGAACACTTCGGTAACGTACCTTCATTAACAAACGGTGGTGGTATTGTGTACCATTTAAAGTGGAGCATCCTTAATTAGTTTTGGATAAATCAAAAGAGGGAGAATGTTATGGATTAGTTACATTTTAATAATTAACAACATTTTGGACATTTATATAAACGTGTGTTATACAAAAACATGCCTCATTTATTTTGATTCACTGCAATATTTAAAAAATAAATGTTTGTATAATTGTCGCGTTTTGCGGGTAGGGCTAGTTTTTATATATCACACACAACAAAGACGCGTACAAGACGAATTATAACCACCATCTGTTAAGGGCTACAACACCATGCATATAATAACTGTGAACTTGGACCACCACACTGCCCATAGTTCACTTCATAACTCAACAATGTTAGTCACAAATGTCATAGTTAACAATGCATTACCAAAATTATCACCGAGCACATAATTTTAGTATTCACCTAACATAGTGTTCTGAGTGTTATTGTTTTGTGATATACTTACAGTATACGTTATTTCTTCAGATAAAGATGGCTATCCTATGAAATGATGCACAGTTAAACAGATAATTTTTACTGGCTATTTCTTTGTATTTACAGAAAAATAATAATAAATAAAAATTTAAGGTAAGAAGACAAACATTTAAATAATATTTTATGGGAATTAATAATGGAGGGTAGAACAGCTATTTGTTGTAAGCTCGTAACAATGGTTTAAAGTAAAACAAACTCTGTGACAGCTACAGTTAGTTTGATAGTTGTCTAATGCATCAGAGGATAAAGAAAGGACCGTGTGAGGAATACACAAATCAAAATTTATGAAGCCAATTTATGCAGAGGATAGTGTGCCAAGAGTTTTTTAAAACAATGTGTAAATACACATCATTTAAAATAAAATAAGAAAGCCATGTGCTACTTGAACTAGTCGGTAGTAGAGCGTTAACAATACTAAGGATAACTTAAAGATAGTCGAAAGTAGCACCAGTCATAGAAAATCCAGTTTAAAATCTATTGAGGATATTGTTTGAAGTTCCTAAATCACCCAAAACCCTTTCACACGAAATAGTAACGTTAGACCTCAGACTCAAAGATTATGTTTTTAATGTAAATAAACTTTTAATTAAACCGTCCAAGAGAGAATTTACAATAGTGAATTAAGTATGTTCTTTCTTTATTGGAAATATTCTATCTTTAAAATGTTAACGCTGTTCTGAAAGTCAAAACTTAAAATGATATTTTGACTAAAATAATAATGCAGACTAATGTCTGGAAATAGAAAAAAAAAGGAATTTCAAGAGTAAATAATTTGCATTAAGAATACATATACCATTGTCCAAGGTCAATCATTTCTAACGACAAGTTTATTTGGCTTTAGCTGAATAACCTCAGACTGCTCAAGATTCTAAAAGAAAAAATGTATCTCTTAATTTTTCCGCGGTTTCAATAATTATATTTATATTGTATAAAATTTTAACATAATCCTTGATGTCAACATTTCTAGATTTTAGAGGGTAGTATCAAAATTGCATACAATGTAAGGTATTATTCAATTACCTTCTTTTTCTTTTTTTGTCTATCATCTTGTGAGCTGGCCGAATCGCTGTCCTGTGCCTCGGAGCTAGAAGAACTATCCGTATCAGGCGATTTGGAACGTTTCTTCTTTTTCTTGGCAGATTCATGCCTGGAAATATTTTATCGATTGGAGAACTACACTAAAACATATTTTAATAAAGAAAATAAAAATTAACAGGACCATAAGCCAGATTTCACTTGCTCAAAATTTATTTATTTATTTTTTGATTACACGAAGACCTAAGCATGATATTATATATTTTGCTAGCGGCCTAACAGCTTCTATAAATTGACATTGAAATGAACAGCTGTATAATTACATTGAATACATGATTACAATAATAATATGGTTTGTATATTTATTCAAATGTGTATACATAAAAACATATTGCAAAATCAGTTAATAATAAAATCTTTTGAATGTTGATATTTCGTTTCACCGAATTCTTTATGGCAGAAAAGTAGTTTTCATCATACAATAAGTTTCTGATAGTTTTAATTTGGTTTGTTAACATTCAGTTTTGCCACAAAATAATAAAAAACGAATAAACGAGCTTAATCATGTGTTTTAAAAAAAAGACAGAATTACACATTGTAATCGATAAACCTTGAATTCTAAGACCGTTGCAATTATTTTCTGTAATTAGTTCGGAATCTTAATTACTTTTGTAATATTTTACATTTCTTAATTCTTGTGACATATCTAATATCTAACCGATTTATACTATACCTGGTAATGAAGTTCAATAAGATTTTTCTTTCGCTGAAATTACGATCAGATATTTATGACAATTGTAAATTATGAAATAAATAAAATAAAAACATTTCAATACGTATATACTTGCCTCTTGGACAGCCGCAATATCACCTGTCTAGATTCAAAATTAATCTATCAAATTTAGGCCAATTTCTATAAATAATAAATGAAAATAACAAGTCAAAACAGGACAAATACTTACTTATCCTTTTTATTCTTCTTTGACTTTTTCTTCTTCATCTTCTTGGATTCAGGTGATGCACTGCAACAATTAAACGAAAATTAAAAAGACAGAATCGATACTTTTCTCTCTGACGTTGAATCTGTGAGTAAACATAGATATGACTTTAGGCAGTGTCTTTCCTTTCTTATCTTCTTTTACACAAAACATCCATGTGTTCTTTGGACTTTCTCTACCCTTTATTTCCTTCACATTCATCCGCAGAATATTCCTTACAATATGTATGATAACAAAAAAGAAAGGAGTGCGGTCTTGTATTCAAATCACTTACCTTCTTTTCTTTTTCTTCTTAGTAGTGTGCGAGTCTCGCTCTTCTCTTTCATGGCTTGGTGTTCTGATAAGAGGGTATTTCTGTGCGTGATCGCGGGCGCGCCTCTCCGCGTCGAGTGAGCTGCCCTCTACAAATCGTGGCGATATTCCAAACGCATCTCGTAATCGCGCGTTTTTCGCCTGCTGCGCTTCTGCCACAGCATGAGTCTCCCGAACACTAAACAACAATTACAAACTCTGAATTATAATAAAAATGTAATCTGCTTATAGAGAAACTCAATGTATGAAATATTTTATGGGAAAATTATATTTACCTGGACAGAACTAAGTGCGCTAAAAATAGGGAAATATTCAGTTTTAGCAGCTATACTTCAAAATACAGTACATTTCAAAGTGAATAATAAATATTCATTACATACAATTTTATCTAGACGCTACATACTATTTTTCTTGATGAGAAATTATCTATTTTGTGTATTTCGTTTACATTATTTCTAAGTACGCCTACCCCAACAATCAATTCATAACGCTACAATACAATACGCCTGATACGCGTCAATCGCCTATACTTTAATCAAACCTTGTTAGTGTAGCGAATATAGCTTTTAATTAAAACTCGGTTGCATATCGTACGACGTGCCCTGACACACATAAGCGTAATACAATAAAGGTATACGAGAAATAACAATATGTGCGAACCTTATAACAGATCGCATTGACTTCCTCTCCTCATCGTTGGAGAGACAGACCTGCAAATTTTCGTTAGTATTGCGGTCTACGGCAGAACAATTACATCGACAGCAACAAGAGTTTCTCAAGCCTTCAATTATAGTCCTGAGAGCTGGTTCGAGAGGGTCGACCACCGTAGTTGGTGCTTGTGGTACAACAGCAGGAACAAGCGACATATCTACATTAGGTTCGTGGGAGGAAGCTCGCGGCCTACGCTGCGGTCCAGCCAGCACGGCTTGAAAAGTACCGCGCCACAATCGTTCAAAAACGACTCTATTATTTTGATCGCGTCGCGACGCTCTGCCCCTTTGCATCTTAAACTACTTACTTAGCTAATGGAAGACTTGGTTTCTTATTATACCTAATATAACTATAAGACTAATACATAATGGAAGACTTGGATGTTGAGGGGGCGTGCGGTTACATTTTGGAGCGGTCGGCGGCGGACCGGCGGCGCTACTGGGCTTCTGAGATGAGAGGAGACATAACAGGATGTACGCGACGCGCGCAGCCTGCGCAAACATCGGATATTCGACCCCGCTTCTCGACGCCCAATTACAAAGGGATGTATTATCTTTTGTGTAAGAAACAATTAATTAGAACTCGCTTATTTTTGCAACGTTAAATGAAATGGCTCCTAACTGCGATAAAAGCTGTTTAGCAATTAGTATTATTTACCTAATACTTAATAGTCCAACCAAGTATACGGCTACGTGTTGCTATTTTACAGTTTGTTTCTTCGCCCGCAAGCCTTAACAGCTCACTCTCTTAATCTAAATATTATTTAAATGCAATTAAGCTTAAATTACTATTTAAAGTCAAGTCGTGAATTGTTGAAGAAGAAAATAAGGCAAAGATGCAAGCGTCTGCTTACACGGGCAAGGATATTAATCAAGCTACATTACTATTTATGTATCATATACGAAAGAAAGAAAATGTATTTATTTCTGTGATATCGACTACAGACCAAAGTTTGATTTATACAAAACTATCTGTTGCCCGTGACTTCGTACCCGTGGAATTCCTACTTACTTGACACTTATCGTCATATTTTGGACAATTCAAACAATATCTATATAAATTGTAGCCTATATGTTATTCTGATGTGTAAGGTACAGTGTTGTAAAGTTTCATTAAAATCTATTCAATAGTTTGTGCGTGAAAGAGTAACAATCATCCAAATATCCATACTCTGAAACTTTCAGATTTATAATATTAATACATTTTATTAAAGGCTGATAATGGTCCTTCCTCAGCAATTGCTATAGAAGCAAGCTTAACAGACATGAGTACAGACAGACAACATTTACCTCACGAATTGGCAACTAAGTAAAGTCGTGATAAGGAATTGCGTTCAGTAAACATTTTACATCATGTCGCTAACAAACTAAATGAGCACACAATACATATATTATAAAACAACAATAAAATTCAATACATGAAGCTATAATTTATTTCACGGTTGAAATAAACTGATATTAAATTGTAACAAAAACAATAAATTCAGGATAATGACGATGAAAATACATTAATTCATGATAAGAAAATAAAAATAGAAGACGTTGATGTAATTAAACATTTGAGTAAGATTTTAACAACTATTTAAATGACTAAGAAAAGAATCCATTTTGGAAAACTGCTGAAAAACCTGGAATGTTTCACACATATCAAGAAGGAATGTACTTTTTAATGTTAAAAGTTGTAGGTTCTCAAACATAAGTAGGTCACCCAAGGGTGGACAAAGACAAGGGTCGAGGTTATCAAATACAAAAGGTGTCAAATACAAAGGGTATCAAATACAAATATAACGCGTAATAAACAAAATGCCAGTGGTAGTAACACGATACACATAGCGTGTCTGAAGTGCATAAAAACTGAAAGAAATTATTATAATGGTACAAAAACCTGTGTATATTTCCGTGTTATGGAACCTTTAAAATAAGTAAACTCTGTGCCTAATATACACTTAGCAAGGTATTTCTTTTTCTAGATCTAAAACATGACATCTTCTGTATACATATATGCTTAAAATTAAGGACTCAGTGCCCGAGATTTTGTATTTACTGTAGTTCTTCCGAAGTACTCGATTCAGACTGTTTAATTGTATTTGGAGATAAATATTTGGCATTACATTTAGCAATCGTTTTCTTCGGTATACCTTTACGTTTTTATGGGTAAAGAATATGTTATAAAGGTGATGGAAGGTATGTTATTAATGAGTAACTTTATGGAGGTTGAATATAGAAATCAATATCGTGACGAGCTTGTGATGTTATCCGAGGCATTTATTTGCCTGTCTGATACTTATACATAGGTATTTAGTATGCCGTAATCACAGAGGTGTGGTGAAATATAGCTCACGAAATATAATCAAAATTAGCCAAACCCAGAGGCTCGCCTGCTTTTACTAATTGGCATTGTTCATAATTTTTGACCTGCTGTTTTTATATTTTTGTTTAGAAAATATAGACCATTTTAAGAAACTAATTTCAATATTATCGAAATATTCATTAAATTGAATTTAAAAAAAATATTTTAAGGAAATATTTTCTTCAAATGTTGTGACGTCATCGTTGTATGCAGACTGTGCCTTGCCTTTGCCTAATAAACTTTTACAACACATTAATCTATATCTTGTCAAGTTGATTTATTAGTCTATGCGGAAGTCACTCACATGAACTTTTAATTTGTTTTATTTTTATATAGTGTTTCTTGTCTATTTTTTTAGTATCCGTATCATGTACTTTTTATAAATTGTTGTTTAACACATAAATAAAAGTTTCACATTATTTACTTGTTTTTATTTTTGTTTGACAGTGCTGACGCATGTCGTAACCACAGACTAGTCGTAACTGTATCTTTTACAATTGTCATTACAACCATATTACAGAGTAGCGTGTCTCTTTAAAAATTGTAAGTCCTTCATTTCGAGGGCAAACAAAGGTAAAAAAGTAAAAAAGCCTTTTTTGAAAAAAATCTTAAGTATAGCAAATTTATTAAAATAAACTTATAGATTATAATTAGAAGCCCTATTCCCCTAAATGGTTTTCGAATTATGAGTTAAAAAAAAAATAACAATTCCAATTACCACTCTACATGTATATTAATTCGTTTTCTATATAAAAATGGTAAACCACACACGCTAAACAACACAGTTTTAGAAAAATATCAACGGGCAAGATTTTAAATTGATTCAATCGATGAAGATTCTAATTTTATTTATTTATTTATAAACTCTATGCACAAATAATATAGTATAAGCCACGCAAATAGGTAATGCGCTGGAACCTTGTCAAATTAACGCCCTTGTAACGTCATCAGCAAAGAAAAAATACAGCTAACAAAATGTAATATTCTCATCTATACGTCACTATGACGTCACCAACATGGCCGCCAGGCGCATTACCAATTTGTGTGGCTTATACAACGGCGAACTTAATGCCGAAGGCATTCTCTGCCAGTCAACCATTGGGGAGTGTAGAAAGCTAAACAGGTAGGTGCATTAGCTACAAGAGAAGAAGTACAAAGCCAATAGCTGCCGAAGAATGTGGCTATATATTAAATAACTGCATAAACTAAATATATAATATAATTATAAAAATACATAAATAATAGATACATAAAAATATACTACATAAACAGTAAATACAATATTGAATAGATATACCTACATATCATCTAATATATAAAATTCACGTGTCACAGTGTTAGTTACCGTACTCCTCCGAAACGGCTTGACCGATTCTTCTCAAATTTTACATACATATTCAGTAGGTCTGAGAATCGGCCAACATCTATTTTTCAAACTTTTTTTTTAGTAAGGTAAAACAACGTTTGCCGGGGCAGCTAGTAATTATATAAATAGGCATGTCGAGATTCATTGAGTTCCGCTGATAAATCCAAATAAAATTGGCGTGCCCTGCGCTTAAAACCGTTACGATTGGTTGACATTTCACGAGGGAGTGCATTCCAAAAAAGAATAGATTGAATGAAGAAAGAAGAGTGTACAAGACTAGAAGTATGCTGAGGGCATGAAAGAAGAAGGTCGTTAGAGGATCGGAGATATCTAAGATGATTGGATGAACGATGTTGAAGTTGACAAGTTAAGTACTCAGGCGCATTTTGGGAACTAAGCAGGGTGTATAGTGTGGTTACCGTGTGAAGACTTCGCCGTTGTCGAATCCGTAACCAGTTTAACTTACAACGATAAGAAGACACGTGATCATATTTACGGAGATTATAGATGAATCGAATGCAATTGTTGAGAAGTCGGTTAATTTATTGAGCAGATCTGCATTCAGGTCGAGATAGCACACATCACCATAGTCGATAATGGGAAAGACCAAAGTTTGCACCAGCGCTACCTTAGTTTTCTATGGTAAAAAGAGCAATATAGTGTGTGGATAAGAACAATATAATTATATCAGACATGTTACAATTGGACATAGAGTACCGTTTATTACAGAATATTTACGATCGTTACGCTTCGACGTAGCACGTGCATTATTTTTACGACTTATTTATAAAAGCAACTATTTTAGCACGCTATTTAAAGATGAGCCAATTGTTATTTGTATTTTCTTTGAGAATATATTTAATGTCCTATAAATTGTACAACAACTACAGACAAGAGTATTTGTGAGGGTAGGTACTTAAAGAAGTCTAACAAAATCTACTTCAGATAGTCTCATTAAGACTACGTCACAATCCATTGATGGGGCAGTAATTAATTAAAACAATGTTCGACTCATAAGGTGATCATTAGAGCGTGCTAGTTGATTTCTCGTACCGTACAATGATTCTACGTCCAATTATTTTCCTATTAAAAGAGACGAACTAAAGAGCTATGTGATTGGTCACATCTGAGGGTATAAATTAATTTTTCCATTATCGATATAAGCAAATTTTCACAGTACATATTCTCAATAAATAATATCTTCTTGTGTAAATTTCCCGTTATTGAGCATGGGCCTCTAGTTTAAGGGGGGGAATTTGGGAGGGAATTTACTATGCCTCGATATCCAGGTGTGTTGGAATCAGATAATAGAAACAATTGGAGTAATAGATTTTTATTCGTCACGCAAATGTTTCCTATTAAGTTATCCTCTAAAAATACAATGAAGACGCTGTAGTGCTGTAGCTTATCTTATTCCGATTTTACACATCTAAAAATAAGAGGACTGGCAAACGAAAACAACATGCTTACTAAAGAATTCATTTTAACGAAATCCAATGCAAAGTTAACGTAAAGCTTTCGCCAATATATTTATTAGGTACACATATTTATGTTGGTTATTTTTGGAATGAAGTTCATTTCCCGCTATATTATACAAGCGCCCGTCTATAAGAGGGGTGTGGGGAATGACGTCATGTATTACGATCGATATGCAAGGACCCTTTGAATTGATTGCGTGTCGTATATTTAATAGTATATAGGTATTTGTGTCCGGATTAAGGATTAGAATTTATATAAGTGGCAACTTTTGTAGAATTTTGCCTTTAAAATAAATAAATATTCTGGATGTTTCTCACAACGTCCTATGGTCCCAAAGTAAGCTATATTTCTATGGTTGTGTTATGGGTACCAAAATACGGATAAAATATACTACTTTTATTTTGTAAATACATACTTATAATACATAGAACACACCCAGACGCAGTACAAACGTTTGTATGACAATTATAAACAACACACAAATGATTGTCCCGAGCGGGAATCGAACCTGCGACCTCGTGAACGGCAGGCTGTTACAAGAACCACTAGCCCATCAATCAAGAAAATCCCGAAAATCAACCTTTTTTAGACGCATTATATTAATGTATTTACTAATATTATCCTAAGTTCACAGGAAATCTATCTATATATATGTTCTATATATATAAATATAATTATCAAAAATTGTTGGAGCTCATAAATGGAGACCTAAGACGGCTATGAATAGATATACACTTCCGTGTTGGTAGTGGCGTAAAGAAATGACAGTTATGTTAGCTCCATTCATTAGCTGAATATGAATGCAAAAATACTATATCGGCAGTTTAGCAGAAGTGTTTCAGATTTTTCCAACGTTATTTGCACTCAACCATCACACAATATGTAATGTATGTACTCTACAAGTATCAATTTCCGTCAATAGATAATGCAGTTCTTAGTTACACGCATAGAACATTAACTGTTTCGTTACGGAAACTGCTTTATACACAAAATGAGAACTTAAAATTTAAAAATAATAAAAATGTTATTACTCGAAATTAGTAACGTTCTTTTCAAAGAAAAGGAAATTGGTTTTGCATTTTTCAAGGGAATTTACATGGTAATGCTATTTTCATGAAAAATAATATTAAGTAAATTATATGTCGAATGTTTTCTGTAATTGAAATCGATTAAATCTTCTATGGTATATGATTGAATTTAATTTCATGATAGACTGACGTCCGTTTTCAATATTTTATTTATATCCTCGATACCTGCTATTAAAGTCAGACTAATAAAAACTTTTGTCTTTACTTGCGTATCAATAAGCTACTGACGATAGTATTCTCTATTAATTGAAATTTCACTAAAGATAGAAATATTTTACTGATAAACGAGGATAACCGTCTATCCGTTGCCGTACATTTGTTATTGAAAATGGCCGCAAGAGTACGAATTATAATTCTAATCACACCATTAACACTATTTTAATATATTCGCTAGGAAAAATAATTTTCTAAACTTTACTGCAGTTTAGTAAAATATTCAGTTGAAGATCTTACCACGCAACATGGAGTATAATTTACAAATGCATTATATCGTGGGCGGTAATAACATAAATAAGATTAAACATAGGATAATAAAATCGAGGTATACTAAATTCACATCCATCTTCGCATTCAGAGAAACAGGCGTACAGAAATAAGTAACAAAAACATTCTATAAATTATCTAAAACTTGAATAAAGGCATGGGTTTTGATTTATGAATGAAGTTTTCCTTTTTTTAAAACGAGGTTTTCCTATTCTCAATGTGAAGGACTATTTTATGGATATTAGTTTATGATTTATGAAATAAAATATTACTCACGCAACTCTGCCGAATTCGTCTTTGGGCACGTCCTTCTCGTTTCCAGTAGTAGACAACTTGGCTCTGAAGGCTGCCACACGCGCCGCTATCTCTTCCTTCGGCAACCTACGCAACCATACCAATGATACTGTCATTATTCACATACGAAAATAATATTAAATTAACTCTAACGCGTGCGCCGTCTTACTCGTTCGAGTTTTATATACACGCAAATCAATGCGCGCAAGTTTTACACTGAAAGCAAACAGCCGTAATATAAATCTTATAATAATTTTCCAATGTTATACGTACCAGTGCATGATACGTAGAAACGCTATATAAGTGTAGAATTACTTAAAACAATAAAACCGATAAGACGTTCTCGGTGTATGAACGTAAACTAAATGCGAAGCCAGTTTATTCAATTATAATATGTATGTAACAACTTAACAAGGAAGGGGTGCACTAGTCGTGGTCTGTTGAATTATTGATTTCACTCCGGCGCAAGGGCCATCGCCCCTAAACGAGGGTGCGGATATATTCGCATTATGTACTGACAGGGGTAGCAATTGCTTTTCAAAAAATAAAAAACAAGAGAATATTTTATTGATAAATAAATCGATATAGGTACGTGGTCAAGGCATATACAGTGAAAAGCAAAGCGAATACTAAAGTTATTGATAAGCCATGTTTTATATACGATTTTCATGGTTATAACGCTTTTGAAATCCATAATTATTAATTACGTTTATACTGTTAGGATCGGATTTCCGATATGAAATTTCTCGGAAAACCTTTGTTTTAAAATCTGTTTTGGTTTAAAAAAGGCAAACATCTCAATTTATATAGGAGTATGTATTGTTTTGGAAAATGTGGAAAATACATATATGTAGTTCCGTGTAGTGACTTATTGCAAATACAAATGTCCTACCATAGGGTCACCTAAGGGATAATATAAAAACCTTGAAACTAAACTCATGCCTGGTCGGCGTGGCATAGTAGTTAGTACCTACCAAATACGCTATCTAAAGTCGCCACTTTTGCACTTTGCACAAGAATGGTTTGTTTAATAGTTTATGACATTACTTACGGAATATTTAAAAACAAAAGTTCTATTCTTTAGTCATAGGTGTCCTACAAGAAGACAATTTAGTCTGAAATTATTATGTCTATGTATTCCTATGGCGGAATGTCGCAGTCAATTCCGCCGTATTGCTTGCTACAACTACAAATGCGTGAACAATAGATACCATATGCAGTCATACGGGTCGTTATAGGATTTTATTTTTTATTTTACCTTATCTAGGAACCAACGAATAACAAGTGGAGGCGCATCGCTCGGGCTGCATTGGCTACCGAAAATGCAACATCATCAACCAAGAATAAACGACTAAGAAGAATGAACTAACGAACGGATCGTCCATTGTATTTAAAATTATAGCAAAATATTTCTGTTTCTTTAAGCGCTTTAGCAGGTCATCAGTGCATACTCGTACATAGTTACTATATCCGGCTATGCATCGTTATGCATTTTATAGTCTCACTTGTAAGACCCTGTAAGTCTGACTTCCTCTCTCTCTCTTTTCAGCTCATTGAGCTCATTAATGTCCCATTGTTGGACCCCTCCTCGACTTTAGGGAGAGATGATGGTCTACTATGCAGCACTGACGAGGCGTATTGGCAGGGTTTATTTTCGAGAATCCAGTCTTTCACAGAGTATTTTATTTGTGTAATTGTAATATCCCTTAGCTGGCAGAAAGCAACCTGGGAAGAAATCAGGGTGGTGACACTTGTATTCTCAATCCGTCACCACACGGACTGAGCCTACCTCAAAAGTGTTTAATTATATTTAAACCTGGCGACGGCGCCTATGTCGTAAAGGAGCTAAAACATGCAAGGAAATAAAAACTAGTTAAAATTTGATTGCCGATTCGATAGTGCAGGTGCAATTATTTATACGACCATGGTAAACGTGAAACTATATGTGTATGTTTATTTTATAATAACTGCTAGCTGCGACTTTATACGTGTAGAATTAGCAATCATCATTTAAACCGGCCTTTCATTTAAATCGGTGCAGTAGTTGGCGATAGGCATGTTAGTTTCGTATTTATATTAGCCAGGACAGGAAACTTCCTTGGATTGATTCATAATTTTTATAAAAATATAACTAATTTAATAAAATATAATAAAGCTGAAGAGTTTGTTTGTTTGAACGCGCTAATCTCAGGAACCACTTGGCCGATTAGAAAAAATATTTCAGCGTTAGATTATATCAAGATATTATATATATATTATATTTATCAAGGAAGGCTTTAGGCTATATAACATCACGCTCCGACCAATAGAAGCGAAGCAGTAGTGAAAAATGTTGCAAAAGCGGGAAAAAATTTCTAAATTCCACGCGGACAGAGTCGCGGGCAAAACAGCCAGTTTTAGTAACAAAATAAAATAGAAGTCCTAGCTTTTTGGTGGAAGTCCCGAGATACGGTTATGGCTTTAGGAAAAAATAAAAGAAAAAAGAAAAATATTTTGTGTTGATTAGCTTAATCTGAAAATTATAAATTATATATAATGGAGGCTATTTCCACTATTTTTTTTCCTTTGTTGTCTGCCAACATGAAATATTTACAATCTACAATTTCACCTCCTATTTTTAAGGTATAACAGAAATATTAAAGAGAACATTCAATAACACTGTTTTAAAATAATAAACGACTCGGGTACACAAAAAATTTCATGTGATTATTTTGCTAGGTTACGGCAGAACTCCATTACTTTACTTTCAATTAGTTTAAGTCAAAAGTGTTTACATTTCTTGAAAAATGTACAGTGCATAGAATATCAATAAAAATTGCAAAAGCCAATATGCATAGCTGTTTTATTTTATCACAGGCTCAATTTACATTTTCACATAAAAACTGCTATAAAATTGAAAACAATGTAAAACTTGTACAAGTAGGATTGACTTGATGTGTTTATTGTATATATATACTAGCTTGGCTTCGTTCATGTGAAATTTCGAATAACAGGCTTAAAGCAGGTTTTCGTAAAGGAATTATATACTATTCCAGAATAAATTGTAGCCTATATTTTAAGTTAGATCTCTACCAACATAAACTGTATTTAATTCCATACAGTTGTATTTGCATGATGCACGTACAAAAATAAAAAATTGGTCCAGTGCGAGTAGGACTCGCGCACGAAGGGTTCCGTACCATTATCTATGCAACATAAGGCACGTTATTAATAAATGAGCAAACAACACACACAATACTTAATTAATCACGTTTGTTGTGTGAGAGCAAGAAACGGTAAAAAAGTCATGTTTGTTGTATGGGAGCCCCCCTTAAATATTTAATTTATTTTATTTTTAGTATTTGTTGTTATAGCGGCAATAGAAATACATCATCTGTGACAATTTCAACTCTCTAGCTATCACCGTTCTTGAGATACAGCCTGGTGACAGACGGACGGACGGACGGACAGCGAAGTCTCAGTAATAGGGTCCCGTTTTTACCCTTTGGGTACGGAACCCTAAAAACGAAAAAAATTCTATTTACACCATTGCTTCGGCTTCTATTACGCTAAATAAAAACGGCCGTTCAAATTTTTTTTCAATATCCTTAAAGTACCTAAAACGACTCTTTATCCATACTAATCCCTACTAATATTATAAATGCGAAAATAACTCTGTCTGTCTGTTACGCTTTCCCGCTTAAATCTCTCAACCGATTTTGATGAAATTTGGCACAGACAATCCTTAGAACCTGAGAAAGGACATAGGCTACCTTTTATTGCGAAAAAAAATTTTTTCCATATTCCACGCGGACTGAGTCGCGGGCTACAACTAGTACACCATAAAAAGAAATAATACAGAGACTAAAGATTAAGAAAAGTACAATGACAGGCGACTGGTTTCGTGGTCTAGTGTTTTATCTAACGGAATGTCGTTCACGAGGTCGCGGGTTCCATTCCCGCACGGAACAATCATTTGTGCAATGTTTATAAATGTCATACAAATGTTTATTCTGCATCTAGGTGTTTCTATGTATTATAAAGTATGTATTAACGAATATATCGTTAATAGTTTATGTAGTATATCCGTATTCTGGTACCCATAACACAAGCATATAAGTTTAGCTTGGGACCAGAGGATGTTGTGTGTAATGTAAAAAATTGGTCAAGTGCGAGTCAGACTCGCGCACGAAGGGTTCCGTACCATTATCTATGCAACATAAGGCAACGTTATTAGTATCGAGCAAGAAACGGTAAAAAAATCATGTTTGTTGTATGGGAGCCCCCCTTAAATATTTATTTTATTTTATTTTTAGTATTTGTTGT
Organism: Orgyia antiqua; assembly: GCA_916999025.1. Classification (NCBI taxonomy): domain Eukaryota; kingdom Metazoa; phylum Arthropoda; class Insecta; order Lepidoptera; family Erebidae; genus Orgyia; species Orgyia antiqua. The sequence goes on from OU779864.1 coordinate 21,154,908, forward strand.
TATAGCGGCAATAGAAATACATCATCTGTGAAAATTTCAACTGTCTAGCTATCACCGTTCTTGAGATACAGCCTGGTGACAGACGGACGGACGGACGGACGGACAGCGAAGTCTCAGTAATAGGGTCCCGTTTTTACCCTTTGGGTACGGAACCCTAAAAAGAAGAAAATATTAGCGGTCTTATCACTGACAGCGATCTCTAGATGACATCTTTGGTTTTACATACCATTATAACTATAACTAGCCTATGCTTGTAGTTTTATAGGCGTTCATTGTAACTGCCTACTCTTTGACTTAAAGTGTGTTGGTATATTTATAACTTATGTCTTATAATGCTCTTTAAGTTATATAAATGTAAAATTTCTTTAAAATCCATTCATATTAGAATCTTCTAAGTTACTCATAAAATATTAATGGTCTTATTCATAATGACTTATCGGAGGTTTAAACGGAGATTTTATCGGAGAGATAATAAAAGTTTTAGCATGAAAAGACTATTATGAATAACAAGTTTTAACAATTTTCGCAAACTGAATTTAGCGAACTTTTAAACCTTCGATAAGTCATTATGAATAAGACCATTGTTGTATAGGAGCCCTCTTAAATATTTACTTTATTCTGGTTTTCAGTTCTAGTAATAGTTGCAGCAAAAATACAATACTATGCTGTTCAAATGAAAATAGGATTGACCCCGCGTCATGTTGTGACGTTACAGTTGTCAATTTGAACCATTTTGGTAGGATCACCAAAAAAAGACATTTTTATAATATAATTTATCTATCATTTTGTCGTTATCGTTTGCTAATTTTCGAGCAATTAGCGAGACAAATACAATTTAAAACAATAACAAATAACGACAAGTTCAAAATAACAACACTAATAAACAAAAACAATGAGAAATAACAACAAATTAATTTTTTTGACGGGAAACAACTACATAAATTACAGAATTTAAAATAAAATGCCATAAAAATATACAAGACAAGGCACACCAACAACAACAAAATGGCGGTTGTCAATTCAACTTAATATCATAGTATCCAACAACGAAATTATTGAATGGAAATAGCATTTCTTTTTTATTAATATAACTATTATTACTAAATAATTTAAGACGTTTTTCGCTTCAAATTACTGAGATTAGGTAAAAAAAATTATATTATTGATACGCAACGTTGCTGACAGTACTTTTCTAATCGCTTTTGACAACTAAAGGTCATTGCTAATCCTATTTTGAGTTGAAACGTGTAATATATGTCTAATTTCAACGAACTATGGTTGTCACTTGTGACAGACAGATGGACAACATATGAACTTATTTAAGTATGTATGTACCAACAAAAACTATATGATAGATTTAAAGTTCTTTGAAAGATCGGCTAAAAACCCAAATAGATATTAGTAAAAGTAGAAGTTGTTAAATGACCACAAATTACGCCTAATTTTAGTATAAAAGTTGAATATGTTCTAACTTTAAGTTATCACAAACCTGTCTATAGGTGCTAATAATTGTGCCTAATTCCATATGAACCAGTTTTAATAACTACACCAGGTAGATATAAAATGTTTAAGATCACCACAGGTAGTAAAACTCTCTTGATGTCTTAGCGAATAGGAACACGTTTTTTACTAACAAATATACACAACACAAACTATTACGTCACGTAAAACTGAAAAAGACAAAATAATTTTAACTCACCCCTGTTCTTCAAGACTATCCTCAAGTTCCGCACATTTTACTTCTATCTTCCTCTTTCTCTCATGATCAAGAATCTCACGATTAGGTTGTTTATTTGACGCAGAGTCTAGTTTTGCTATTTCTTCCTCAGTACGATAATTTACCGAATCCTTCGTTTTTCGAACTGAAGCCCAGTTTCTTTGAACGTAGCCATTTGTACCAGAGCCTCGCGGCGTTGTTAGACCTATCCCATTATACATTTTGCTGTGTTTTTACCTAAAATTCACAAATCAATTTAGTAAAGCAGTAATGTTTAAAAACTATAACCTGATTGAAGGCAAAATATATCATCAGAGACAAAAAAAGATGAAGATTTTCAATACAATTTTAAAGGCAGGCAATAATTTGTTCCATCAATTTATCAGAAATTACTCACCATTCAAAAGCACCAGATTTTTTCAATTTTTACTCATGACAAACGTCCATCTTGCTTGTTTCAGTCACAGATTAGGCCTCAACAAATTATGCCAAAGAGTATAATAATATAGATAACTAGCTGACCCGGCAAACGTTGTTTTGCCATACTAAAAAAAAATAGATGTTGGCCGATTCTCAGACCTACTGGGCCCTGAGTCGGGTATTTCAACGGTGTCACAACTGTACCATTATTGTACCATTATGGTGCAATAGTAAAGATTTTGGTAGTCTACTATTAATGTGTCGTCATAACGACTTCATCATTGTCTTACAATTGTCAAAGTGACATAAATTGCTAGTCTCGTACTCGTACACAACTGCTTCACAATTGCAATTCAATGACTGAAATGTTTCGGTAGTCTGCTATTTTGAAATATTTTGAATTTGACAGTAATATTTTTAAATTGTCCTGTGTCGACAGATTGCCATAAATAAAAAATAGATAGATAGAAATATTAGAAATTGTTCTTTGTAATTTATTGCAATTTACTAATCTCCTAAACTTCACATTGCTTTTTATACTAATAAATAGTATGTACAAATATATTTAAACGAAGTCTAGCATGATTAAATGTTTAAATTTATTAGTAGTTTTTCGAAAATCACTTCAACTAACGCATTTTTTAAAAACGGCAACACATACATACCATTCTAACACAATCCATAGATAAAAGAGACCGAAAATTCAATGCATAGATAAAAGAGATCGACAATTCTATTACCATTGAAAGACCGTTATGACGGCATATAGCAGACTACGGATATTTGACTTCAATTGCAACGGTATCGTGCCGGTATTGTGCCGGTATGACAATTGTTCCAAAATAGTGGACTTGAGCACCAGATCCTGACCACAGATTTTTCCGATAAGTACTGCAAGCATAATGATTAAAATATCGCTGGATAAGACCATTAAGAATTAAGACGTCAACAAACAGACTAGCACTTTATTCGTGTTCATATTAAAAAAGTTGATTACCAATTTATTTGTCTGGCGTCTGTTGAAATGAAATGTATTATTTAATTTTCTTACAGCTGTACCCCCCTTACCCATGGTAAAAGAGATTAGAAAAAGACGATAAAGTACGTTTTTATTCATTTTTTACTATATATTGCAGTAATTGCAGCACTGCTTCTCAATGCCAAAATTGTATAAATAATATATTTATTTCAGACTTTTTGTATTAAACACTACCAAACCTTAACAAGTTATACAACAAAGCCTTTCTCTTGAACTTAAAAAAAAATACAGTATCAAAATCCGTAGCGTAGTTTTGAAAATGTTAGCTCATATACATATACGAGTACATACAGGGAGGTCCCTGGATCAATGCTGCGTTCTATCTTCCTATGGCCTATGGTGCCTAAGGCTCTAGCTCCTAAAGCCATAGGTACCCTGGCCCAGCCAGGGCACTCAACTCGAGAATGGTCAAAGATTCTTTTATTTGATGTATTTACTCCACAGTATAGGGTAAATACGTTTCTGCACTAATCTTAATTGAAACTACGAAGTCTAACTAATCATTAATCATTCTTCTGCCTTATCCCGTAATTTGGGGTCAGCCCAACATGTTGCCATGTTACAATAAGTTTTGGCTGAGTTTTACTACTGGCAGCAGTCCTGACGTCAACCCAGCTAGGATTTATTAATTTATGTGACGGCTGACTGTTGCCAATGTACATAGTTTAAAACATATAAAATAGCATAACATATAAACAAATATATAGTGAAAGCTATAGTTTAGGCGGACAAAGCTGCATGACTAAGACTAATCACTAATACAATCTAATATAAGATTGAAATAAATCGAAAACGCCTGGAACTCGCTAGATTAATCGACAAAGTAAATAAATTGGCAATACTGCAAGTGGTCTGCTCTGTGCTTCCCACATAACCTCCTTGAAGGAAACTTCATTAAGAGGATACCAAAATAGCTTCGTGCATTTTTCTAGGTACGAAGTTTTCATCGTTTCTTTAGATTGAATGGCTAGAGCTCTAATTTTTAAGTATATGTTTTTTCAATATATAATCTAGGATCGCATAAACTCAGAAACGCGATTGAAAAAAGTTTTCTCGATAAAAAAACTTAGCGAAAATACCTCTCTCATTTCTTATTTTTTTCATTTGTCGGTCTATTATCGCGTATTAACTAATGAAATAACTTTAAAAACATAAGTAACTATTATATATAGAAACACGTAAATCAGAATTAAAATATATTTAGTAGATTTTGAGTAAATAGGAAAAGTATCCCTAATTCTTTATTTTCTGTGCCTACTGGCTGTGTTAATATGTACGTGTCGGCGATGATATACGATAATATTGATGTAGGCCCTTAATTTCATAAATCACCGGTGGTGTCTTCTGTTTACCATAATGCAAAGCATGGCCCATCAACGGCCATTGTGTACTGGTACTGGTGCTCAAGTCCACTATTTTGGAACAATTGTCATACCGGCACAATACCGGCACGATACCGTTGCAATTGAAGTCAAATATCCGTAGTCTGCTATATGCCGTCTTAACGGTCTTTCAATGGTAATAGAATTGTCTATCTCTTTTATCTATGCATTGAATTTTCGGTCTCTTTTATCTATGGATTGTGGTTAGAATGGTATATATGTGTTGCCGTTTTTAAAAAATGCGTTAGTTGAAGTGATTTTCGAAAAACTACTAATAAATTTAAACATTTAATCATGCTAGACTTCGTTTAAATATATTTGTACATACTATTTATTAGTATAAAAAGCAATGTGAAGTTTAGGAGATTAGTAAATTGCAATAAATTACAAAGAACAATTTCTAATATTTCTATCTATCTATTTTTTATTTATGGCAATCTGTCGACACAGGACAATTTAAAAATATTACTGTCAAATTCAAAATAGCAGACTACCGAAACATTTCAGTCATTGAATTGCAATTGTGAAGCAGTTGTGTACGAGACTAGCAATTTATGTCACTTTGACAATTGTAAGACAATGATGAAGTCGTTATGACGAGACTAGACTAGACTACCAAAAACTTTACTATTGCACCATAATGGTACAATAATGGTACAGTTGTGACACCGTTGAAATACATGACTCAGGGCCCAGAGGCCTTTACAAAGAGTATATTAATATCAGTGTTGCCAGAAGGTTACATTTTTTACATTTTACGTAACTTTTGATCAGTTCATGTAACATGTATGTAAGAAACAATTTTAGTTAGATTTAAGTAACTTCTCAAGAATTACAAAAGAGGTAAAAATGAAAAAAAAATCTTGAAAAATTAAAATATTCTTATCTAAATTTATTTAATGAAAACAAAAACTACCGCAAAAAATTAAAAAGGTTATAATTATATTGATAGAGTCTGTCAAGCGAGTCGAGTCCACAACCCTTTTACTGATTTCTTTTAATGGCAATACTATGATCTGTCAAACAGATTGTCACAAATTCTGTTGAAACCTCGTAATAATCCGGTTTTTGTTGAGTTTTTTAATGTTATAATGCCGAAACCTATTAAAAGTAGTGTCAGGAGCTTGTTGTTTACAATGATTAATAAATATAATCGTGTACAGAGTGAATCTGACGACGTGTTATCGCAAAAACGACGACTTTTGGATGAAATCGTTTCAACATCAGGTAGGTTGGCAACAACGTGTTGATACTTTTAGCACAATTGTCTAACTTTTTTTATTTTACTGTGATGTGATCACGATTTCCGTTTTGGTTTAGATCCAGACGTCGTGTTCATGACCTTGAAACTTACTGGGGCATCTTTAAGTGAAAACTACTATAAAGATTGTTGTCATTTTTTTCAGCCACCTTGGATGATGAATTAATAAAAAGCACAATTCATGATTTAGTTAAGCAAGTCATAGCCTTAGAAGACCTGACCGCTATTGAACTTATATGGAGTTTGGCTAAAAGAAAAATAGCCAGCAAAAATTTAGGGATTCCAGGTAATGAAATGGAGAACCTTATAAAAGAATGTTTTAATAGTGTCACAGCCAATGATTGGAAAAAATGCAGCGATCACACTATTAGTGTCGAAAACAAATATAAAGTAAGAGACAGGATATCCGAAACTGAGTTGGAACCTTTCATCATTTCTGTGCGTAATGATGATACTGACAGTGATTTCTCATATGAAGGCATTGAATTTCTTGATTCTGATTTTAGTTCTGATTGTGACAAATAAATACTTACATTGAAATCCTTTTTTTTTATTTATTTCAAATATGTTTTTTTTTTATTAAAAATTCAAGTATCAATAAGTTTTTAGCGTGTTATATCAGTGTTGACACCTGAAAGATTTTTGAATTTGCCGCCTTTTTCATGGGACTAGACTCGCTTGACAGACTATAAATATAATTTTTTTTAAATTATTGTGTACAAGAAAAAATAAAATAATAATAATTTTTGATCTGCGAGCTGAAAATTACATGAGCGTGAATGTAGCAGACATCAGAAAAATTTAAAACTACAAATAAATAGAGTAAATAATTTAAAAAATAATATTTATAAAAAATACATTTATTAATTAGAAAATTTTTTAAATGCGCATTTAAAAAAAATCTTTTATTAATTATTTACTCTATTTGTAAATAATTATAAATTTGGCTGATGGCTGTTACATTCACACTCATAAAATTACCACTACGTAAGTTTTAGTTTAAAAATGTAACTTTTCATGGATGCCAACGTAACTTTCGACCAAATCACTCTGGCAACACTGATTAATATAGATAGATATTATGGCCTTTAGTCCAAAGAGTATAATAATATAGATATACTTTAGTCTGTGCCGTGGTCTTGATAAGAAAGTGTGTGCGCTGATTATTTAATATATTTTATTTAATTTTCGTTCAATAAGTACCTAACAAAATGGGGACAAAGGTAGAATTAAAGGGTATAGCAGAATTTGATGAGTACGTTAAAGGAGTCGATCCTCAAGGGCCTGTTGTTCTGTTTTGTTTTTCTGGTGCTAAGCTACCCTCTGGAGAAAGTTGGTGTATTGACTGCAATGATGGTAAGAAAAGAATTATTTAAAATATGGTTACCATTTAATTAATTAATTTCCTCGAAATTTAAGACGTACACCCAGCTTCAATATTTTTTGTACTTTAAAGATTTTTAATTAATTAAAAGCATTGAAATATTTTCTCAAATTTTTCAGAGGACACTGGAAAGCATGATGAAGAGCACTATTCGTTCCAGTGTCCGGTAGGACTAAGTGTAATATTTGTCATTAACAGCCGTATTTACAAACGTTACTGTGAGGTCTCTTAGTAGGCATGGACGCACAGGGGTAGCAAAATCATTCATAAACAATACTTATGTGGTGAAGCGCACTATGCGTTTGTTAAACTGAACGCATAGCTAAGTTTTGTCTATGAATACAAAGGCTCAATGAACGGAACGCACTGAGAAGTGTTACCCTTTGCACAGTGCATCAACACTTAAGTAAATATTGTTTGTGAATATGTGTGGAAATATTACAAACATTCCAGCAAGAATTTTCCTTTTTTCAGTTGTTTATTTTTATGGTACATGTATTGTATCAGAATCTACCGTTAATAAATATTTTTTCGCTCACTCGTAAGTAAATAAGATACGAATAAAACTAAACAATAGTAACATACTACTAAAATAGTGTCCACTGTGACCGTAATAGGCACATCACCTAACTTAGTGTCTTAGATGACTGTTCAGGAGACACAGCCTAAAAAGTAGTTAAGAATTTTGCATAACAATTTTTGTTCAATTATCTAATTTAATCTTATTATAAAATGAATCGTTACTTATTATAAAATAACTAGCTGACCCGGCAAACGTTATTTTGCCATAGGTATACTTAAAAAAAAAATTTAAAAATAGATGTTGGCCGATTCTCAGAGCGAACATGCATGTAAAATTTCATAAAAATCGGTCAAGCCATTTCGGAGTACGGTAACTAACGCTGTGACACGTGAATTTTATATATTAGAAGATATGTTAGCTTAAATCTTCAAAATTACTCAACGGATTTCAATACATATTTTAATAGATACCTCATAGGAAAAACATGTATTCTAAAAGAAGTGCATGTTCAAGGAAAATTTTTTAATCAAGTGCTGCATTTTACTGCCCTAGTTCTTGAATTTTAGCCAATGTGTTATTCTTATATAAAGCTTTAACATATTTATAAAGTCTCACAAAAAACTACTTGGCAGTAGGTATTTGCATGAAAGAACAGCTAAAGTCCTGACTTCCTTCACATACATAGTAAACTTTTGTGTTTATAATAATTTAGTATGATAGGAGTAAGTATTGAATCTTTTTAATTCTATGGTTTTAATTGACAAAAATTTTTATTGTCAAATTTTTTGTTTTAAGACATGTCTGAATATTTATTAAAATGCCAAAAACAGAAATTTTAAGAAAAGATTTGAGTGATTATGAAGATTTTAAAGTGTATGTTGAGAAATTGTCTAGAAAAGGTCCAGAAGTGTTATTTTTGTTTACTGGGAAAAAGAAAGAAAATGGCCGAAGTTGGTGTATGTACTGTCAAATAGGTATTTGCACAAATAAACATAACTAAAATAATTAAAGTTGATAATGTCAATAAGTATATATATTTTTTTGTATTACTTTATGCATATTTATGTTAATTAAAATCGTTAGTTTAATATACACAGCAACAATATGAAAATTTAGTTAACACTGCCAAATTGTGTTATTGACACTATCAATTTTCATTTTTAGTTAAGTTTTAGCATAGTTGTGCGCGAGATATCGGCACCATGTCAATCATATATAAACACAGGTAATAAACCACAGAAGTACCAGAAGGTGGGTTGGCATTTAAAATTGAGGACAAGTAAAGTTAGCCTGGGCTAACTTGAATTTCATGGTTAGACCATGAAATTCATGAAAATGTCACTTATGTTAAAGTTCCATATTATTTTAGAAATGATATGGAACTATAATATAAGTGACATACCGTGATGACAGTAATTTTTGCCTAATTTTTGCAATCTGTAAACGTCACTTTTGAATACATTGATACAAGTATGGTATTTAAAATCAAGATCTGTTTTATTACAACATATTCAATTGACACCATTATCAAGGTGTAGTGTGAACGCTGCCACGAACAAAAAAACAATAAAGAAAATTGGTCAAGTGCGAGTCGGACTCGCGCACGAAGGGTTCCGTAACATTATCTATGCAACATAAGGCAACGTTATTAGTATCGAGTAAGAAACTGTAAAAAAATCATGTTTGTTGTATGGGAGCCCCCCTTAAATATTTATTTTATTTTATTTTTAGTATTTGTTGTTATAGCGGCAATAGAAATACATCATCTGTGAAAATTTCAACTGTCTAGCTTTCTTGAGATACAGCCTGGTGACAGACGGACGGACGGACGGACAGCGAAGTCTCAGTAATAGGGTCCCGTTTTTACCCTTTGGGTACGGAACCCTAAAAATGACGAAATGCGCAGTCTTTGGGTGTTCTAGTGTATCAGAACTAATTACAAAATGCCACAACATAGGATTTCACAAGTAATTATATCTCAAATAATTCATTTTCACATCTTAAACACATTTATTATTATTAATTAAATGACAATCGTGTTTTGACGGACGTTAATAATGTTGCCCCAGGCTACCGGGTAACTTCACGTTGTTACTTCACACACACATAAATATTTTTTGACCTCAAGCCGGGTCATTGATTTAGCCGTAGACGCACTGTCTTGTATGTCTATGTAATAAACATATTGCGAGATAAACAGGAAAACTGTCATCCACTTCTTTTCTTAAGCATATTTTCCTTAAGTCTTCACCATCGCCGCATTCCCTTTCACTTAAGTGTATTAATGATATTACGTAGGTAATGGTTTGTAGTAAATTTACGTGGGGTGAAAAATAAACAGAATACAACCGCCACTTGTATTGCCCGCGGGCGTCGTTCAGTGGTCTGAAAATCGAGCTCCCCTTTCATAGAAAGTCAATGTGGGATTTTCATAAAACCAAAATATGGAACGTGTCAGGTATACATTACTTTAATGCATATTGTAGTATGAATGATTTTATTTACTCCGCGCCAGAGAAAAAAAATATTTATTATTTTTTTGTATGGAAGAAATTACATAAAGTACATTTTCTTGCGACTGAATGAAACTGAAAGGCTGGTACTCATACGAGCTATTGCCGCTCTTAGGGCGATTAGGTTGACATACCACTCGTGTACCTTTAGGTGCCGCTTCACACGTAGGAATTTTTTGAAATTTCGAATTTTTGGAATTGAATTTTTTAAGTATGTGACGTTTTTAAATGAAGTTGGTACGGAATTTGGAATAATATATTTATAATATGTCGCAAATACGCGCCTAATGTTCAATTACTTTAACTCAAAAAATAAGTTAACTTTAGAAATTCGTTTTTTTACGAATACTATTCGTTATCATTATCAATTACGGGAATTACTAATTACTTTACTAATAGTTCAGATTTTTTACGTGTTAATTTGCTCCGACCCTTAATGAGGGTAGTTATACATAAATAAAATGTTTGGCATGAATTTTATCAGTAACGTTTAGCACTTGTGCGCGTTAACTTTAATGTTTCTGTTCTTTCCGATTTTATTTATTTATTTATAACATTATGCACTTTTATAATGTACAATGGCGGACTTAATGCCATCGGCATTCTCTACCAGTCAATCATTGATGGTGCAGAGATAATAGGGCAGGTGCTCTTTTAAAAAGATGAAAAAAAAGAAGTCTTTAACTTACATTCTAATCTAACAATATACTTAAAATAGATAAATGAACAGATACATAATTATATATAAGATACACATACACAAAAGATACAAACATATTTACATATACCTACATGAATCATAATTACATAAACCTTACATAAATACATAACAAAAACAGTAAAGGGGAATTTAGGTATTTATTTCAGCCAATAATCTTCTAAAGTGTAGTCGTACTTTAGCTTTAAATGTTTCACGGGTTTTTGCTATCCTGATCTCAAGAGGAAGTGCATTCCAGAGAAGAATCGCTTGAATATGGAAGGAAGAGTGTACTAGCCTAGAACTATGAGGTGTACAAGTGAGAAGGTTTTTCTATTTTTTAAGGTTTTTAATCTATTATTAGGTTATTAGGTATTTAATCTAATTTTTAAGGTTTTTCTAATTTTCTATCACGATGGAAGGTTTTGGTACCAATCTTGATATTTTCATGTTTGTGGCCAACAACACTTCTTTCTCAGATCCCAATGTGTTGTTTGTAGTGTTTGTGAATAGTGTTGAATTGTCAGAAAATAAAAAGAGAGACTTGAAACAATTCTGCCAAACTTATGTGTGTCCATTGAAAAGGAAACGGATCCCATGAAATAACACGTGACATACTTTCATTAAAAAGTACGAAGCATGGCACCAAGAAGACATCAAATGGCCTGTAGTAATCAAGGAAAAGATTACTTCCTCCAACGCGCACAAGTGCTAAACGTTACTGACAAAATTCATGCCAAACATTTTATTTATGTATAACTACCCTCATTAAGGGTCGGAGCAAATTAACACGTAATAAATCTGAACTATTAGTAAAGTAATTAGTGATTCCCGTAATTGATAATGATAAAGAATAGTATTCGTAAAAAAACGAATTTCTAAAGTTAACTTATTTTTTGAGTTAAAGTATTAGAACATTAGGCGCGTATTTGCGACATATTATAAATATATTATTCCAAAATCCGTACCAACTTAATTTAAATGCGTCACATACTTAAAAAATTCAATACCGAAAATTCGAAATTTAAAAAAATTCCTACGTGTGAAGCGGCACCTAAAGGTACACGAGTGGTATGTCAACCTAATCGCCCTATGAGCGGCAATAGCTCGTATGAGTACTTTCAGTTTCATTCAGTCGCAAGAAAATGTACTTTATGTAATTTCTCCCATACAAAAAAATAATAAATATTTTTTTTCTCTGGCGCGGAGTAACTAAAATCATTCATACTACAATATACATTAAAGTAATGTATACCTGACACGTTCCATATTTTGGTTTTATGAAAATCCCACATTGACTTTCTAAGAAAGGGGAGCTCGATTTTCAGAACACTGTGCGTCGCAAGGATTGGACGAGAGAATCATGTCACCTGCACTTATAACCGAAGAGGGTTGACGTCTGAAAATGATCAAGAAGTCATGTTGCACTGACCCCGAATAATGGGAGTAGGGCAAGAAAATGATGAACTATTTTTACCCATTTTAATGTTAATTCTCCATGGTAGAATAACGAGTCGCTCAAATAATACCTTAAGGTTTTTATTTGAGATGTGGCTACCAAAGGGACCAGAAGCCTCATTCGTCGTTTTTTACTAAGTCTTATTAAAACTCGTGACCAAAAGGACAACACAGAGAGAGCCCCCTTTGTTTTGTGAAAATTTTCTAAATTCCGCACGTACAAAGTTGCGGGCCACAGCTAGTTATTTATATAAAAGGTGAATATCCGCCCCGGACTTTCCATGGATGTCTTTATCATAAAACTATAGATTTATGATATTCAAAATCTTACAGAACAGAGTTTCTTTTGTATAGATTTGTGCTCCGTGTGGTGACGGATTAAGAATACAAGTGTCACCACCCCACCTCCTCCCAAGGGTGCTGTAAAAGTCAGCTAAGGGATATTCCACACAGATAACATCTTCTGTGAGAGACGGAAAACTTGAAAAAAAACCCTGTGCCAACACGTCTGGTCAGCGCGGCACAGTAATCCATAATCCCTCCCAAAGTGGAGGAGGCCCGTGCCTAACAGTGGGACGTAAATGGGCTGGACAAGAAGAAGATGTAAAAGAATTTACGTTGTGTAACAATAACATTTATCAGTTGTGAATTTATCTGCCTTGCCTGACAATAATATTGCAGTAAAATAATCTGTACGTTTTATTTGTACTGTGTTGATAATGTTGCTTTGTCATTGTTTAACTATTTGTCTCTTTGTTTTTCAGCCGAACCGGTCATAGAAGCATTCCTGACAGAAATTAAGAAGAATGTGATATTTGTTAAAGTGGATGTTGGTGATAGAGAAACGTAAGTGTTATCTAGTTTACATAACTTTTTCCAGATTACTGACTGCCGAGAAAGAGTTATTTTAAAAACAAAGTCGTTATGTGTGTATGTCCCTATGTGAGCTTATATCTTCAAAACTACATTTTGATGTGGTTTTCTTATGAATACCTACCTACTGTTTCTGAACATGTTTTAGTACAAATAATGTGATAAGTATTACAAGAGATCTACTGGCTTTGAGAACCTACTTAATCTTGTAATAGAGAAGGAATTTTGTGTTCGTTATTCCTTCAAACTCAATCTGCTGACCTATGATGAAGTTAGGTGTGGTAGAGATTTCCAGGACTTAACTAACCTACGTAATTTATTTTTAGATGGAAGAAGACGGATTGTCCATTTAGAGTTGATCCTCGTACAAGACTGATGGTGATTCCAACTATAATAAGATGGAAGGGTGTCCAGAGGTTGGAAGGAGAACAATGTGGCAAGAGAGAATTGCTTCAAATGCTATTGGAAGATGATGACTAGATGTCTAACACGTATATAAATAAGCCGTTTGTTAATATGTATTTTAAGAATATATTTTTCAATAAATTATCAATTTAATTATTATACGGTTTTTTATTATATCATAAAATTATCGATTATAAGTATAATAACACAAGCGTATAAGCTTAGCTTGGGACCAGAGGACGTTGTCTGAATTGTCCATGAATATTAATATATTTTTATATTAAAATTGGTTCATTTTGTTAAATAACCAGTATAACATAAAGAAATAAACTCACAATGAGTCCACATTTAGGATCACCGTTATCATCAACCATGGTACCTCCATAGTGCTGTGGGAGATGATCTTTGTCCACCACAGACAGTACTTGCGCTTGCCATTTCTTAGCATCGGAGCCGTAAATTTTTATCTTTGATATTGTGTACTCATGCATAAACTTCTTGATCATTGATATGTGCAATGAATATTAAAATTTATTTATTTATTATTTAAATTTATAGATATGTAGTGCAGCACGACTATGTTCCATTCCAGTATAAATTTGCCCCTTATAACGCCGAGAGAAACAAAACGGTATTTTTTCTATTCATTGTACGAGCTTTGTGGTCTAGTGGTTTATGTAACGGGCTGCCGTTCACGAGGTCTGGGTTTCGATTCCCGCACGGTACAATTATTTGTGTGATACATATTTATAAATATCATAAAAATATTTGTACTGCGACTGGATGTTTCTATGTATTATAAAATAAATATTCATGGACATTTCACACAACGTCCTCTGGTCCCAAGCTAAGCTTATTTGCTTGTGTTATGGGTACCAGAATACGGATATACTACATACACTACTTTTCTTTTGTAAATACATACTTATAATACATAGTAAACACCCCAGACGCAGTACAAACATTTGTATGACATTTATGCATAACACACAAATGATTGTCCTGACCGGGAATCGAACCCGAGACCTCGCGATCGGCAGTCCATTACATAAACCACTCCACCACGAAGCCCGTCATTATAAGTATGTATTTACAAAAGAAAAGTAGAATATGTATTCTATCCGTATTCTGGTACCTACAACACAAGCATATAAGATTAGATTGGGACCAGAGGACGTGTGAAATGTCCATGTATATTTGTTTATTTATTATTTACCCAGTTATACGTTATCGTTAGACCTATTAAGTAGATTATACTAATAGCATTTTAAATGAGTAGAGCCTCCGTAATCCACTGCTCACGGTCAGCATTAAATGCTTCATACAGAGTTTATTAAACTCTGTAATGAAATAGGATTACAATAAAACATACAAGATAAACTTAAACGTATTTATTTACATAGCGATAACAGTAATAGATTATGTATTGAGTAATATTTAGAAATATCAAAATTCAATGTAACAAAAATGTAAAACATAATCACAGTATTAAAAACTTATCTTAAATGTATATACAGTAGTACTTATACTAAACTAGCTAATACCCGCGGTTTTGTCGGTGTTTATAATTATTTATCTCGACCAATATACCTACATCAAACTTGGACATAATATGACAAAAACCCCATCCTCTTGAACATCAACAAAAAAGCTGCACCAAGATCTGATGCGTACTTTTGAAGACATAAGCTTACATAGGGATATACAAAAATAACGACTTTGTTATATAATAAGTAAAGATAAAGAAGTCGTTATTGTTGTATGTAGGTATGTTCCTATGTGACCTTAAATCTTCAAAATTACGCAACGGTTTTTGATGCAGTTTTCTTTATTAGATAGAGTGGTTCAAGAGGATGGCGTTTCTGTATATTTTGTCAAGGTTTGTTTTCTAAATTCCACGCATGTAAAGTTGCGGGCACCAGCTATTTATTTTATAATAAGTAAAGAAGCAATAGATGTTTTCATTATTACAATAGTATGATAAATTCTTTAACAAGAAAGTACATACATACATACATATATATTATTATGATATACATTACTGAATTGTGTAAGTAATCGACACAAACAACATTTGTGTTTTTAATTTAGTTAGATTTAGTTGTGCTAGTAGAATTGGGACCTACAGTTTCGTAAGCTTGGAAAACATGTAAACTCATGTTATCCTTCCCCTATTTAAACTTAATTGTGTCCAAAGGTTAATAAGTAGGTAAAAATAAATATGATAACATAATCGATACCATCCTAGATATGAGAAGCGCAATTTTTTGTACTAATTATCTGTAATTACAATTGCACACCGCGCTGTTACGGTTTAAAATGTTTAAATATGATAAGAAATTCTAATTTTGTACCTATTATCACCGATGTCCTTCAAAAGGGTCAACAAGGTTTTATTGTGGGCCATGTATGACCAGATGTATGAGTGCAAATGAAGCCAAGGAAGTATGTATATATCGTAGCGCTTTAGAGTTTCTGCCTACTCCTATGAGAAAAAGTCGTGATGTTATGATAATGTACTTATCATTAAGGACTTTTGACATCCGGTTTCCAGCTCGCAGTTAATAAGGGAGAGTGACAACTTGATCTATTTGTCATAGTTCATAACGGGTAAGTATGACCAATGCTTACTATCAAAATTTCTAGTTTAAACTGAAATTAAACGAGGTCTTCGTTATACCCTGAGAAATCAAGGATAACCCTCAAATTTCAAAGGCACATGAAGTCGGTTTAACTTAACAAATCAAATTATGGTGGAAAAAGTGACTGCCGCAAGCAACATAATTTTTTAAGTAAAAAGCATGTCAATTGCAAAATTAAGTTTTATTTTCTTTAGTTTCTATTGTCTTTAGTCGGTTTAACTTGTTTAAAAAAATACTCAGTTATGTTTAGATAAAATGGGCGACGGGCCTCGTGGTGTAGTGGTTCTGGTAATGGACTGCCGATCAAGAGGTCGCGGGTTCGGTTCCCGCTCGGGACAATCATTTGTGTGATTTTTCTAATTGTCATACAAATGTTTGTACTGCGTCTGGGTGTTCCTATGTATTATAAGTATGTATTTACAAAAAAAAAAGTAGTATATGTATTCTATCCGTATTCTGGCACCCATAACACAAGCATATAAGCTTAGCTTGGGACCAGAGGACGTTGTGTGAAATGTCCATGAATATTTATTAAAAAAAAAAAAAATTATATCAAATATGGTCACAAAATCTCGATGAAATTATAAAAACGTAGGTATGAAAAAATCAATGAATCTTTATCACAGATATGCTTCACTTTTGTTAATTGTCTAAATGCATATCGCATTTTGTAATTTTAATAAATTAGTCTAATAATCTACTGTTACAACTAATAAACTTTAAAAGCCAATCGCCTATCACCAAGTCTTAAAATATTTAGGTACAATAAAAGCTCCATGCACCTTAAAGTATTAGGTAACTTTATTTACAAAATCAATTAATTTCATATCCTCTATCACAGGTGTGGCCAACTTTTTTGCAAATAAGATCAACTTTTTATTTTAAAATTGAGTCGCGATCGACCTATTTCTTATGTAAGAAGGAGGATATTTATGAAATGTGCTTTTATACCGCCGTGCACTCTTGCGAGTTCCAGCAACATACATGAATATTTATCTATTGGGTTAAAAAAGTTTGTCCAGGGGAATTAAAACTACTAAAAGTGGTTACGCTGAACGTCTCCCTACTCGAAGCATGAACTGCGTACTTGTTAATTCCTGTATCATGTACTAGAAACATTTGGCATTGAATGCGTCCCCTCATGGAACTTGCGAGCAATCGACCAAAATTGGTCGCGCGAGCGACCGGTCGGTCGCGATCGACATGTTGGCCACTCCTGCTCTATCACACACCTACGCGAGGCATTTTAAGAAGTAACCACAGACTTACCAGATGACTTACCACCAGACTATGGCTACATCACTCAGCCGGTTTGAAGTCACTTACATATCTTTATTTCATAATGACGTTTTGGAGGTTTAAAAGTTCGCCAAAATCGGTTCGCGAAAATTGGCAAATCTGTCTAGTCTATCTATGTGTGTGTGTGAAATATGTATCTCTGTGTGTCTATGATACAGGCTTTATGTCATAAAAAAACATTATTAGTCTATAAAACATGTAGCTAGGCTAAAGTTACGTGCCTTCAACATTGAACGCTAATACACTATCTGGTATCTGTGGAATTAACACCTTTTTTAACACGTGCTTAGACCAATTAATTAAGAAATTTCATGCAATGTTGTTGTGCAATAAAGAGTTCTATTTAACTATTTATGTATCTTAACAAAATTAGTGTGTCTAAATACGTAAAAAAGTGGTTTTATTTCAGTAAATTTTTCATAAAAAATAAATTTTTCTTTTTGCATTGTGTGATTTTTTTTTAAACACGTTTTTATCAGTTTGGTACGTATCTAAAAATGTATTAATCTATGTAACGGAATCTTTTAAAGTAATTTTTACACACTTGCTATAGCCGGATTGATATGAAATTTTGCAGACAAATTAAGGACCGATGATAATGCAATAATTTAAAAACGTGTATTTTAGTTTTTGTAATAAACAAATTATTAATAGTAGGTAATAAGCGGGAAAAAAATTCCTGACTATTAAACTACGTCAAAATATCTGTCATGAAAATGCATTATTATTTCTTAGGTTTAACCTTAGGGTTTAACATATAACTTGTGTATTAAGGGGTCAGGAACAAAATTACATGCACTAATAATACCTTTTGCATTAAACCTTAAGGATAAGGGCCCTAATGGTTTGGGCCTAAACATTGATACTCCCAGTGGCGGATTTGCCCTAAGGCCCGGTAGGCCCAGGCTTAGGGCGGCTAGATTTAGGGGCGGCCCCAATCGTGTCAAAAAACTTATTATAACGTATGGCGGGCGGACTGCACTGCATTGTGCAATCTATACCACATCTTCAAATACTCATCTATGTTTTTAACACGTTTTTATTAGTTTCACGTGTATGTTTGCTTGCTTGCTTGTTTGTTTGTAACCAAGGTTATCATAACCAAGTATGCCAAGTTGGCAGAGTATGATATAGCAAATAACTAGATGTAACAACTTATCCAAATTCTTGCGAAATAAAACTGAGTTTTTCTTCTAAATTTCTAAATCTATTTAGATAAAAGTTGGCAACGAAGTAATTTCATTATGTAGTCTATATGGTGGATGTTGAGAAAGTGGCGGCTGATGGCCAGGGCCTAGGGCGGCCGAGACTGCAAATCCGCCACTGGATACTTCTCTTAGCCACGTTACGTTTCTGAGCTCACTAACACATAATACAATATTTACTTAAAAATTATTCAGACTTTACAAATCGGTGCTGGAAGCTGTCGCTAACTTAGCATCATCATTAGGATCATCACTGATGTTGAGATCTTTAGCTGGTACTGTAATCAGGACATCGTAGAATATCTTCTTACTTCGCAAGAATGCGTTTTTATTGTCGAATATCACTGAATCTGTTGACAATACAATACATTCAGTTCAATTATTGTAATCTATTCTATACTAATACTAGCTGTGTCGTACATGTGGAATTTAGAAACCACACTTTAACAAATTATATAAAAAACCATTCTCTTAAACCGTACTATGTATTAAAAAAAACTGCATCAAAATCCGTTGCGTAGTCTCACATAGAGATATACATACAAAATCAAAGACTGAATGCATTGATTTTTAACAAATAGACGGATCGTGTGGTGACAGATTAAGAATACAAGTGTCACCACCCCATCTCCTCCCAAGGGTAACACCCTCTGTGAGAGACGGAAAACTCGAAAATAAACCCCGTGCCAACACGTCTGGTTAGCGTGGTACAGTAGACCATAATCTCTCTCAAAGTGGAGAAGGCCTGTGCCCAGCAGTGGGACGTTTATGGGCTGGGGAGAAAATCCGTAAGGAGTGTAAATAAATCCCCATGTTATTTACTTACAACACACAATGTATATTTACTCACAAGTAGCAGGTCCGTTAACAGGTATAATGCCGACATCAGTAGGACCTTCACACAGTTTGGTAGGTCCGTGCACTATCGACTCATTGCCTTCTTCATCGCGTCGTTTGATCATGAACTTGACCTCGTGACTATCCACTCCACATTCCCATCTGATACAAAATATAAAATTTTCAGTATTGGCACAGCTTAGAGGACATTACATCAAAATGCGTAGATTATATGCGATAAAGAATTTTTGATGAAAGCTTGCTTTTGCAAAAAAACCTTTTATTACTTTCGGGGGTTTTTCTAACCTGAAGGCCCCGTATCATAGATGGCTACTAAACTAACACTCATGGTTAGTGATAAGGTAGTGGTGGTAGCTTATCCAGTAAGAGTCAGATAAGTTTAGTTGAAGCAAAGGAAATATGGAACAAGTAAAAACAGTAGGGTTCAGATTTTGTGGAGTCAAAACAAAATACATGAAAAACAGGCAAAGTTTTTAATACCTATGCCATTTCATTTAGTCTGAACTATTTCAAAATTTCTCGCGGTGTACTATTATGAATATGATAGTACTTTTTAATGAATCTAGTATTAAGATAAATCATTCAATAAATTAAATTATGGTGGAAAAAGAGGTTACCGCAAGCGGGATTTGAACCCACGACCTCGGAACACCGTTTCGAATAAGAGCTACGGAACGGTATTCCGAGGTCGTGGGTTCAAGTCCCGCTTGCGGTAATCACTTTTTCCACCATGATTTAATTTATTAAGCAAAAGCATAGCATGTCAATTGCAAAATTAATAACTTACTTTAGTATGTACCTAATTTATTAAATAATTAATTCTTTAATTAAAATTCTGTAATTAAATTTAATTCTTTATTTGCGATTCAGTATATAAAGTACTTACTTCAAAACGCTATCGTTGTCAGAACAAAGAAGATCAACCACATGTTTTTC
Organism: Orgyia antiqua; assembly: GCA_916999025.1. Taxonomy (NCBI): domain Eukaryota; kingdom Metazoa; phylum Arthropoda; class Insecta; order Lepidoptera; family Erebidae; genus Orgyia; species Orgyia antiqua. Next base: position 21,175,520 of record OU779864.1, read on the forward strand.
ACCAGTCTTGATGGTAACTTTCTTGTATTCCTTCTGCGAAGAGTCGTATGAAGGACTGTTGGAGTAGTAGCTTTTAGGAACTTTACCACCTGGTCGCACCTGAAGTTGAAATAAGTATAAGTGAGTAAAGAGTTCTGATTGGTGTTGGTCAGGTCTATAAACTCTTCTAAACTGTTTTTAAAGTTTGTCAAATGAATCTGGAAATGAATCTGTTGTGTGGAAATGTCCGTGAATATTATTTATTATTATCTTAAAAAAAAGTCTCTAGGCTAAGTTAGATATATCCTGGTACTATTCCTTAAGGCACCGTTCTTGACTATTCTTATACCATAGATTAACCATGTTTTGGAAGGAGATATATTTTTTTCCTTTTAATATTATTGTGTTAAAACTCGAAGCAAATTAGCCTTTAAGTAGAAAGTATCGAGATATTTTGTTTTAACATCATAGGACTTCTTTTTTGGTGGTGAATATATAAATAAATTAATAAAACATTATGTTGAAAATATATTCGCAAGCCATATTCAAGCATTGTTGTAAAATTATTTGATCCATCCAATCATCCATCAGCTTTTCTACGTCCACTAGAATTAAAATTATAAATGTCATACAAATGTTTGTACGGCGTCTGGGTGTTTCTATGTATTATAAGTATGTATTTATGTATTTAGTATATGTATTTACAAAAGAAAATAGTTTATGTATTATATCCGTATTCTGGTACCAATAACACAAGCATAATAAGCTTAGCTTGGGACCAGAGGACGTTGTGTGAAATGTCCGTGAATATTTATTTATTTATTTTTTGGCATATCGCGCGTTCCTGCGTTATTTGGATTCAGCGGCTCCCTGCACCTTTGTAAAATTATGTTAAAAATATATGTATATAACTAGCTGACCGGGCAAACGTTGTTTTGCCATACAAATGTCAGTTTTTGAAAAATAGATGATGTCCGATTCTCAGACCTACTGAATATGCATGTAAAATTTCATAAAAATCGGTCAAGCCGTTTCGGAGGAGTACGGTAACTAACACTGTGACACGTGAATTTTATATATAAGAAGCACAATTGGTACATTTTAATTCAAAATGTACCGATTTTAATATTATTATATTAAAATTGGTACATTTTGTTAAATAACCAGAATAAAATAAAGAAATAAACTCACAATGAGTCCACATTTAGGATCACCATTGTCATCAACCATGGTACCTCCATAGTGCTGTGGGAGATGATCTTTGTCCACCACAGACAGTACTTGCGCTTGCCATTTCTTAGCATCGGAGCCGTAAATCTTTATCTTTGATATTGTGTACTCATGTATAAACTTCTTGATCACAGAGAAAGCTAGCGTGAATACCTTCGGAGCTGAAATAAATAAGTACACATATTATAAAAATATAAGTATTGTTATATTAGGGGATTAGGAATAAAAATATCACTATCCTATTTCTACCCCTAAGAGCCAGCTAAGGGAAGGTTAAGCAGTTAACATCAATCGCGAGCTCTTTAGTTCCAAGATTTCCAAGTCATGCCAACATGTCGCCTGATCAGCGCAGTATAGACTCTAGAAGTGGAGGAAGCCCATTCCCAACAGTGACACATTAATAGGCTAACAAGAAAATTTATTATTTAAAGTACGTACCTATATTGGTACTTATTTTTACGTGAACTTACAACCGTCGGGCATGTATGTATGACCAGATGTATGAGTGTGGAGGAAGTATGTATGGATCATAGCAGGGCGCTCTATAGTCTCTGCCTACCCCCATGGGAAAAAGGCGTGATGTTATGATGATTTTAAGTGAACTAGTTTTATGAGGTAGAGCGTTCAATCTCCGCAAAGGATAATTATTATTTGTGTGCTAAATATATTTCTACTCCATCTGTATAATATGTCTCTATTGTATATTAGTAGTTCCAAAAACGTAATCTAATGCACCTAAATCCTAACAGTTTTGGGACCAGAGAGCATAGTGTGTCCGAAAAAAATGTTTTGTAGGTGATTTTATTTTTTGCAGTATATGTTAGGTACTGTCTCTACATACATACTCTTCGTCTTCGTCTCTACTATATTATTTATATATATCAACAAAATGTATGATACTTACCGTTTACGATGTAACAAATCTTCAAAATCTCAGGATAGTTGGCTTCATAAACCTGCAGTAATGTGAAAACCATCTCAGCGGCTGGTTTCCACGCGTATTGTCTAATGTGAAACCCTTCCAGATCGAATAATACTACTACCTGTTAATAATATAACCGTTATTAAATATGGGTTCATCATGCAAAGATTTAGGCTAAATTAATTTGAGATTATGTTCTCTCCGCTTATGTACCTAATTATTGTACCTGCTTAGGGTATTGCGGCAATATACTTAAGTCTAAAAAAATTGCGACACGTGGTGGCTAAAAGCTTTTAAAAAAAGGCTTGTAAAAGTCAGCAGTGGCGGTGGAGCCTAATGACAGAGAAAACTATATACTGTACCTACGGCATAAAGGTATTCAGCAAAAACTGTCCTCCTTGGATTACATGTGGGCCATCATAGGCTTACTATTGACGCCAAGTTTCTTGAGTTGCTGCGATTTTGTAAGAGGCTCTTTGTGATCTCACTGTTACATTTATTGGGATTATTTCTATTGGCAATTTCGTGGGTCTGGTCCAGTCTTTCTATTTGCTTCTTGCTATAAGAAACGGTGATATACATCAGCAACACCCGAAGCAAGAGAGTTTAATTGTCAGTACAAACCTTTGAAGCATTTGGGCCATGTTCTTCAGCTTGTTTTTTGGCTATTGCTAGGTAATTCTCTAGATGTCTCAGTACCATACGGATCACGTCGGATTTGCTAACTGAGTGGAGCAGACCCCACACATCGAGACCCACGAATGGTATGATGATCACTGAAACACATAATACATAAACACTTAAGAAAATCGATGTATTTGCATTTAGCATGGAAGTCGGCTGCACATCACTATCAACCATGGTTCAATGATAGTTAAATATAACATTATTCTTTATATATTATTAACCGCTCGTCATCCCAAATAGTTGGGATGAGGACAGAAAATGATTACTATACTAACCAGGGGATCCTTCTTTGTCAAAGCCTGTGCTTCCACTGGGAAAATGTTTTTCTAATACTTCGGGAGCTTGCCAAGTCTGTAATGTGGTGTCTAACCCCCATTTCTCGCGCCATTTCAATGACTGAAAATTAATTAAAATGAATGTTAGGCTTTCTTCAATGAAAGTCGTAACATTATAGTGTTCTCATTCATTATACTAAAAGGCTTTTTACAGTGGCTGTGACAATCGTTTTGAAATAACATGGCTTAACTACACAAACGCCTAATGCGAAAGCTTGCTACAGATAAAAGTGCCATTTTTGGTGCACTTATGGTAGATTAAGAGTCTTGTCTTTGAATGTAGATAGGTACCTAGGTTTGTATGTACTTACTCGTATCTCTACAACGCTATTATAAATTAATCTTTATACAAAAATATAATTGCATCTATCATTGCACGTCTGTGTTGCACGTATTGTGTTTGTTATAATTATTGCGTTAGCAATTAGACTTGTACGTTGTTGTAAAACATGCTAAGTAGCTGTTTTATTTTTAAGAATATTTGCATTTTAATTAAAACTTAACTATTCAATGAACATAAATAATATTAATATAATTGTAACAATTTACTCTACTTATAATTTAAAAAAATAAAATTGTTTTTTAATTACTCATATTATTCGATTCAAAGAAGATTATTTTCCGTATGTCATCATCTTATTCCTGCCAATAGCTTCTGTCTGTAGGCTAAATAGATATTTACGGATCGTTAGAAGGGCAGCCGCCAGATATTGGACGTTTATTTATAACTACTTACACTATTTACAAACTACAATAGTTGGAACTACAAAACTTAATTGCACTTAATATTTTCTAACACTTGCGCGACTCATCTGTTTAAATAAAACTACTTTTTGAGGATTTTGACGCGTATATTTGTTTTAAATTTTGGCTTGACGTTTCGGAGACTTTGCAGTCACCATGGTTGGGTCACCAGTCATCAGTCTCACCCGTGACCATGGTGACTCCAAAGACTCCGAAACGTCGGGCCAAAATTTAAAATAAATATATGCGTCTAAATCCGTAAAAAGTAGTTTTATTTAATTGCACTTATTAGCGTTTTTGCGATATTTAAATAAAAACAATAAGGACTCTGATTTATGATTTTCTACAATCATAAATAAAATAAAAACAAATAAACCTTGTATTGTAGCTTAGATCTAAGATGTGTTAAATACACTTAAATTCATTTGTATCCAATTTTTGTTAATTATTTGCACTTTGCGACTTACCCGACAGAAATAAGATGATGAAATCGAATAATATGAGTAATTAAAAAACAATTATATTTTTTTTTAATTATAGCCTAACGCATTTAACTTATTCGGCTAATCAAATGAACTATTAAGCCGTTTTTCTATGCTTTTATGATTTCCTGTTAATCGAGAATAACTTTGTTCATATTGATAGTAAAAAATTACAATACAGTAATCCGTCATATTTCATCAGATTGAACATAATCATAAGCAAAGTGGAAACGTAATTTAACTATAATTTAACTCAATTAGCTACAACGACATAGATTGGGAGACTTAAGGGCCTACATCAATATCATCGCCGACACGTACATATTAACACAGCCAGTAGGCACAGAAAATGGAGAATTAGGGATACTTTTCCTATTTACTCAAAATCTACTAAATATATTTTAATTCTGATCCACGTGTTTCTATACATAATAGTTACCTATGTTTTTAAAGTTATTTCATTAGTTAATACGCGATAATAGACCGACAAATGAAAAAAATAAAAAATTAGAGAGGTTGTTTCGCGAAGATTTTCTATCGAGAAAACTTTTTTCAATCGCGTTTCTGAGTTCATGCGATCCTAGATCATATATTGAAAAAACATATACTTAAAAATTAGAGCTCTAGCCATTCAATCTAAATAAACAATGAAAACTTCGTACATAGAAAAATGCACGAAGCTATTTTGGTATCCTCTTAACTAAAAGTTTAAAGGTAAGTACATGCTAAGTACTCAATCTCTACCAATTTCGGATATCCAAACTTTGTTGTAGCTATGTATTAATCTCGTGATTGGAAGCAAAAAGCTTTACAACTTACGTCTCTAAGCATTTTTTCAGCCGCCTCTGGATCCCATTGCCTCGCTGAACAGAAAAACATGAGATAATTAAAAATAGATGACAAACAAACTGACACACGATGCGACTTAATAGAATATAAGGTTTCTTTTTTTTTCGTGTCGAGCCGTATAAGCGATGGTATGATAAGTAATTTAACTACAATAACAAATCTTCTTTACAGTGTCTAAGAATGTTTTACAAAATGAAATACCTATCTCTCTCTCTTTCTTTCTCCTTCCAGCTTGTTAACGTCCCACTGTTGGGCACTTACCTCCTCTACTTTGGGAGGGATTATAGTCTACTATGCCGAGCTTGCCAAGGGTATTGGCATAGGGTATTTTATCGAGTTTTCCATCTTTCCATAAAAACTTGCTAACAGAGGGTTGTTATCTGTAAATAATATTCCTTAGCTGGCTTTTACAGCATCCTGAGAAGGAAATAGGGTGGTGACTATCGGTGACACTTGTGTTCTTAATCCGTCACCATACGGACTACGAATGATTATGTATGGTCTTCCTACATGTTTAAAATTCTACTAGACTTACCTCTGAGCCAACGTAGTAGATAGTGGTCGTTATGTTCCGGCCTCATCACATCTTTTACGCTCCTTCGAAACTGTAACAACAATAATAATCTTTACTTATTATAAAACAAAGTCGTTATTTTTGTATGCATGTCTCTATGTGAGCTTATATCTTTAAAACTACGCAACGGATTATGATTTAGTGTTTTTCAAATGAGAGAGTAGTTCAAAAGGATGGATTTATAATATTATAGCGTTTACAGCGTACGAAGTAACGGGCAACAGCTAGGGAGAAATAAATAATTATGTCGATATAGTAAGATCATTGTAGAATAATGGTCTTATTCATAATGACATAACGGATGTTTAAAAGTTCGCTAAACGGTTCGCGAAAATTGTCAAAAATTGTTATTCATAATAGTATTTTTACGCTAAAACGTTTATTATCTCTCCGATAAAATCTCCGTTTATACGTCCGATAAGTCATCAGAAATAAGACCATTATAATAAGACTATAATCGTATACTTTTGGCCCGACTTTGCGATTGCAACTTAAAAGTTGAAAGTTTCTATGTTTCATACTCGGATTCATATATGTATTCAAATCAAGTTATGAAAATTTTAATTTAATCCGTTTCACAATTTAATACCTGAATGTGCTGGCTACAATTTCGTCATTTTTCAATTTGCATATTAATTCTAGAAAATTGATATTTTGATGGACGAAGTCGCAACTCGCAGGTAGAAGATAGTTTTCGATACAGTGTTGCAAAGTCTATGATTTTTGTAATAATACTAATACATGTATTATAAAGCTGAAGATTTTGTTTGTTTGTTTGAAGGCGCTAATCTCAGGAACCACCGGGCAGATTAGAAAAATTCTTTCAGTGTTAGATAGGGCATTTATCGAGGAAGGCTTTAGGCTATACAACATCCACAGAAGAATAGTTTTTTTTTTAAATTGTTCTTCTGTGATAACATCACGCTACGACCAGTAGAAGCGAAGCAGTAGTGAAAAATTTGCAAAAACGGGGAAAATTTTCTAAATTAATTTACGGGCAACAGCTAGTTTTTGTAATAAAACGTATTTGTGTGATGTTAATTTATTATATTGATGAATTTTATGAATAAAAAGACAGTTTTATTCTTGGTTGCTAGGTTACAATATTGACAAAACGTAATCAGAAAGCATCGAAGCGAATCAGTGAATATAATATTTTAGCCATAATTTTAGCTTTTTATAAATTAATTTATTTATTTGTGTGTTGTTACCATAGTTTACTATCGAAAAATGGCGGACGGTGACAATGTTTCAATGTTTAGCGCTGATGGGGGACAGGACACTGTGGGGTTACCTAGAATTGTAATGGTCACTGAAGGTTCAGACACATCCGCTTCGTCGCCTTCCTCCACATCTCCTGATGAAGACAATTGGGCAGACCTCATAAAATCAACAGAAATCCCCCCAGAATACTGGCATATACAAAAACTGGTAAAGTACATGAAAGCAGGCAATCAGACTGCAACTATGGTGGCGCTCTCTTGTTTAAAAGACCATGATTTAACGATTGAAGTCAATCAAAGGGCGATTCAGGAGATCGGAGGTTTGGAATTATTAGTAAATTTATTGGAGACCAGAGATCTGTACTGTATTTTAGGTGGATTAGCCGTCCTTAAAGATATAACTCCAAACATTGAAATTAGAAAAAAAGTTACTGATTTGGGCGCAATACCATTACTGGTAGGGTTATTGTCTGATCCAGCGAGAGATGTGCAAATACTTGCAGCTGAAACTATAGCTAATTTGGGGAGGATCAGGAAAAGCAGAAAATTCTGTAGAAAGTTTGGTGGTATTCCAAAACTGATTGATTTGCTTGATATTAAAGAAAGGTGAATATTATCCTAGTTATTTCTCATCTAAAATTTATTACAAAACTTTTGTGTACTCTTTTACAAAGCCATATTAAGAATAAAGCCTTCTTAAGCCTTAAGTTAGTTTTTCATAACTACCACTAAACTTGGCTGCTTGTCAAGGTGTAGTAGGAAATGAATTGGAGGATGACACGGCCTAATCTCACTCAGAAATCTCAGAATACACAGCGACACTTATAAATCCAGCCATCTATAAGTTGTTGTTCTTTTTTGAACTCAGATCTGCCTAAATATTGTGCAGTTACAATGCAATCGTATTAAGCTTTTTATCCAAATACCGAGATCTTAATTAACTTTATTTGACATACATCATTCTATTTCATCATCGTTTTAATTTGGCCAATGAAGGTTAGGATTATTAACTACTGCCGGCTAATTATGAACAAGTGTTGTGGATTTAAAAAATAAATAAAAGAATATCCAAAAACCAGATTTCTTCATCGAGCTTCCAATATGTCAAAACCCAAGGTCGATATCTTTCTTCTAATATATAAAATTCACGTGTCACAGTGTTAGTTACCGTACTCCTCCGAAACGGCTTGACCGATTCTTCTCAAATTTTACATACATATTCAGTAGGTCTGAGAATCGGCCAACATCTATTTTTCAAACTTTTTTTTTAGTATGGCAAAACAACGTTTGCCGGGTCAGCTAGTAATTAATAAATTCATTAGTCGCTGCACAAAACAGTGTTTTTATAAAGATAAAGTATCTAGATATGCTCCTTATCTAAATTACACTTTTTGTAAATTGTAGCTTTTTTGTAACAAAATTATCAGCTAAGGAATTTATTTTGTAGATATTTACTAACACCAAGAGAAGAATTAAATAGTGATGAAGAGCAGTTTCTGGATATCAGTAGAGCAGGAGCGAAAGCACTTTGGTCGATGTCAGCATCACAGAGAAATCGAGAGGCAATGAGAAAGTATGGCATGATTCCTCTTATAGCCAAGATGTTAAAGACTATTCATCTGGATATAGCCGTTCCAGCAATCGGTTTACTTCAAATGTGCGCTAACGAGACATCATTCCAATTAGCCATACAAACGGAGAAAATGGTAGATGACTTGATAACGCACTTGGCTAACGAAGATAAGGATTTAAAGGTATGCATTGGTTTTGTTGTCCGTGTGGTGATGGATTAAGAATACAGGTGTCACCCCCCCATCTCCTTCTCAGGGAGCTGTTAAAGGCAATACATATAATATCGTATACAGAAAACATCCTCTGTGAGAGATGTAAAACTTGAAAATAAACCCTATACCAATACGCTTGTTCAGCGCGTCATAGTAGACCGTAATCTTTCCCAATGTATAGAAGGCTTGTGCCCAACTGTGGGACATTGATGGGCTGGAGAGGGAGAGAGATTGGTTTTGTTCATAAACGCAAGGCAGGGCAAGGGCAAGGAATGGCTTTTTAGTAGGCAGCCGCTTTCCTTCTTCTTAAGAAAATTGCTACTATAACTATAATAAATTCACTACATTACTAAAGTTATAACGATGAATATTTTAAACACTCTAATCTCGGTATAGGTCCCGGCACGAATCTTGAGCGCTCGGTGGTAGAGTGGGGATCGCTTTGCGCATCGTATACTTCATTGTAAAAAAATGGGGATGATTTACTTTATTATAATTATATTCCGATTTTTTTTTTTACATAATCCATGTTGATGATTAACTACGTAGCGTACGTAAGCGGTAATTAAATTAAATTAAAATACTTGTGTTATTGTCTATCATTTATATCATTTTAAGGATAATAATTGTTTCTAATTATGAGTAAATAAATATTTACGGATATTTCACACAACGTCAGCTGGTTCCAAACTAAGCGTAATGATACTTGTAATATGGATACCAGATTACGGATATAATACATATACTACTTTTTTTGTAAATATATACTTATAATAGATAGAAAACACCCAGACGCAGTACAAATATCTGTGTTCATAACACAAATAGTTGTCTTGTGCGGGAATCGAACCCGTGACCTCGCGATCGTAAGTCGGCTACATAGCCGTTACGCCACGAGGCCCGTCAATAAAAACAAATAATATAAAAATTTAAATTTTAAAAGCTTCAGTTCAAAAATTTATATGTATCAATTTAATTGTCCTGAAGTGTACTCGTAGTCGTAAGGAAAGTGCATCTAGCATAGAGAGATCACCTCCAAATAGACCCAATAATTCACTTCTGCGCAGGTAAAGACCACCGCTCAAGATTCGTGCCGATACCTATAACAAGTTTTAATTTTAATTAAGTAAATAAATTTTTGATTAAGTACAACTTTCATTTAGTATAAAAGTTGAGTATAAAAGGTCAGGATAATCTGAAAAGGGTCATTATTGAAAAAAATATTTAATTGTAAATTTGTCGAGTAAATTAATCAAAGGTCCCATTATTCGGACAGGTATATTCAGGGTTAGATTAGTAAACCTTTTAGATCATTTTTAGAGGATATGTTAAGTTTTTGAACGTAAAAAAATTATACGTTGATACATAAATTTTTATTGTTCCGCATATCTTTCTAATAGCTCGTAAATGGCTCGGTAATTAATAACATGGTTTGTGGTAATTATGTTATCTATTTATGTAAGATGTTTTTATTAAAGTTCGAACAAAATCATCGTTAAAACATAAATTCGGTAGTATTCTTTTCAATACAATACGTCTGTAGTCTATCAGTCAAACATGACAAACTAAAACTGTTTGATATCGTAGTTGTAAAATAATATTTATGTATGCATGTACTTATACAGCCGAAAACACCAGCCTTCCTAAGCATTTCTGACCGTAGATCTTAAAAAGATTAATATAGTCATAACCTTAAGTGGTCTTAATAAAGTATTTTGTTTTGATGTAAATTATTTCCTTACGATTAAAATTTTATGTATTTTAGACGTACTGCAGTTTGGCGATTTATAAATGCGCTAGTGATGCCATTACTAGAGATATGATTCGTGCAGCTGGTGGCCTCGAGTTGTTAGTACAGGCCGCTTCAGACACAACTAATAGACCTAATAAGCCTTTACTGGCAGCCGTCACTGGTGCTTTATGGAAATGTGCTATCAGTGAAGCCAGTGTAAAGAGGTTGGATAACCTTGGAGCTGTTCCTATCTTAGTAAGATTGCTTGATGACGAAAATGACGGAGTTTTGACGAATGTAGCCGGTGCATTGGCTGAGTGCGCTAAGTTTCCACCCAACAGAGACAAAATTAGGATCGCTGGCGGTATTCCAATGCTCAGTGAGTAAAAATCTAATTTAATGCTCCAATTAATTATTACCTTCTCTCGATATTCTCTAACATTTAACCGACAAGTCCTTGGTATTTATATCCTCTCGGACTACCTAATATTGAAAACTCAACTCTTGCGAATCAGCTACAAGTTATACATGTTCTAGGCGGAGGTACCTAAATGTAAATCTATATTTTTAGTGTTATTATTTAAAAAGAAAAAAAAAAACAGCGAGCGTTTCTAAATATTTTTAACTGCCGTTATAATTGATGACCATATTTTGCTGGTCATCCCGAGTTGTCCTTCGAACGTGCTTGATTATAATGCGCTAAGCGTGGTTGGTTTTTGTTTATAAACAAAGAATACGGATACAGGTAATTTGTTATAACTATTCGCCGGTTAAACGAATGATGACGCAATGTTAGTTTGGTTCGGATTTGACGAAATAGTTTTTTCCTGTCTGTTTTTTATTTTCGTCGGCTTTCTAGTGATACCAGACTTGCCTGAATGAGTTATTCAGACTAAATTTTATTGCTAAAGGATAAAGGGTAAAGATCTGCTAGACAATAGTTTCAAAGGCAACACCCTAATTTTAAGTTATATTCCTGGTAGGCTTCAGTTAAAAATGGTTACTCCATATTACAATCACAAAATGTTGAATGTATTTCTCTGTTTCCTCCCAAAAATGTCTTTTTAACGCATTTGGCATTTTTAGGAGGGAAGAGAGTTCAGCATGTGAAATTCCTAGCTACAACTTCAATTTCAATAACATTACTGTTCTTTCCAGTACATCATCTAAACAATACATACAAACCACTTCTTGAAAATGTGCCTCTTGTATTAATGGAATGCGCTAAAGAGCAGAATTGTATGGCTGAAATAGACCAGTTGGATGGAGTTAGATTAATCTGGTCTTTGCTTAAAAATGACTCCAAGAAAGTGCAAACAAATGCCGCTTTAGCATTGAGCCCTTGCGTTCAGAATGCGGCTGATTCTGGTGAAATGGTCCGGTCATTTGTCGGTGCTTTGGAGTTGACTGTGGACTTATTGGACTCGGATGATCGCTATGTTTTGTCAGCCATATGTGCTGCAATAGCGACTATTGCTAGAGATCATGAGAACTTAGCTGTTATATCTGATCATGGTGTGGTGGCTAAACTCTCAAAACTTGGTAAGTTTTACTTGTGGAATAGTAAGTATGTATAGGCAGGTTGATATAGAGTGCTAGAATTCCGGTTCAATCATTCTAAGCTATACAGCTGAGAAGTTTGCATTAAAATTCATATATGTATAGTTTTTGGGTGAAAGAGCAACAAACATCCTTACATTCGCCCACAAATTCTTCTAAATATTCACTTCTATATTATTAATAGGATAGTAGGATTGCTCCATGTTTAATATGTTTAGCAGCATAGCTTTATACTTAGTTGATTCGTAGGTAGAGTCGCTCTTAAACATATTTGTATGTGAATTGATGACAGTTACTGTCCTATCACACACAAAATATAATGACAGACGCATTTTATGTTATTTTAGATATTTTAAACATAAAATGTCTATTTGTTTATGTTAAGTGTATGCAGGATAACTGTAATATTAATGTAGTTAATTAAATATTTGTCTCCTACTGTGTTTCGGTTTGAAATAAGCTAACGGTAGTATTTATGTGTGAAATTTAGAGCAAATAACCATTATTTTATTAGTTAATACTTATAATTTATTCAAGTATAGGTAGTGTATAAACCTATAAACCTAAGTTAGTTTTCGTCTCCGAACATCCAGAGCAATCCACTAGTTTTCTGAAGTTAGTGCATGTTATGTAATCTATCTATTATAATTAACGAATAGTTAGTTAAATATTATTAAATCTCTGTAATTCTTACCCAAAAAACTAAATCACTAAGTACGTCCTAAAAAAGCAGGTAGTTAATCTATGTCGTCTTTAAAATAAGGAAATGTTAAAATTGAAACAATTGACGTGTTTTATATAGGTAGGTATTAAATAGATAAAAAAAACTATATATTATATTATACATAGGTATAATTTGATTTGTAAAAAAAAATTACATATTAGGTACCTACTAAACTTAATTATATAACTATCAGTGCCCCGCGGTGCTACCCGCGGTAAAAAGAATAAAAAATCTGTTCATTTTTTATCATCCCAAGGGAACATTGGAGTTTTTCAGGATAAAAAGTAGCCTATATGTTATTCTGATGTATAAGCTACATTATTGTAAAGTTTCCTTAAAATCCATTCACTAGTTTTTGCGTGAAAGAGTAACAAACATCTATACTCGCAAACATTTACATTTATAACATTAGTAGGATGCACAATCAAGAGGGCACGATACCAAATTATGCTCCATACAAAAATATGGGTATCGTACTTCCCTTTTTTCTTCGCGAAAGTTAAACCGATTTTCATTGTTTCCACGCTATATTATAGATGAAGAGTATATCTATGCTTCTGTCATTTTCTTTTTTTCAATACATAATAACTAAAAGAAATATGACCATCCGAAAATCTCGATTTATTCGGTTTTCTTTAGGAAAAGTTGCAGCATCTATCACACATATTTGGTAACATTTTACCAAAAAAAAAAGTGATAAAAGCATAGATATACTCTTCATCTATAATATAGCGTAAAAATAATTAAAATCGTAATATTTTCTAACACTTGCGCGACTCATCTGTTTAAATAAAACTACTTTTTACGGATTTAGACGCGTATATTTGTTTTAAATTTTGGCCCGACGTCTCACGAGTCTCACCCGTGACCATGGTGACTGCAAAGTCTCCGAAACGTCGGGCCAAAATTTAAAACAAATATACGCGTCTAAATCCGTAAAAAGTAGTTTTATTTAATTAAAATCGGTTTAACTTTTGCGAAGAAAAAAGGGGAGTACGATACGTCTTTTTTCAAAGAATTTGTAGGTAAAATCTGTTTCAGCTATATTTGTCCCTTTCATCACGGTGCTCGGGAATAGGGATAGCAATACCTAAGGTAAATACCTAAATTAGGAGTACAGTACCCTCTTAAGTCCTTCGCCTTATCGCGTTAATATATAATGAAGCATTAATTACTATAATAATTTCGCCTATTTTTGCAATTGTTATTTGTCTAAATCAAAATATTTAAGAACCGTAGAAATATGAGGCCTCAATATAATATCATAATATTATTATGTTCTTAGTGAGTACTACAGACGACATGCTTCGCGCAAACCTTGGTGTTGCTATAGCGTACTGCTGTGATTGGGCACAGAACAGACAAGAGTTCGGCAGACGAGGCGCCATCACTCCTCTTGTGAACTACATGACTTCACGGGACCCCAATGTGCACAGATCCACTGCACTAGCGCTCTACCATTTATCATTTTATTCTATCAACTGTGTCACTATGCACGCGGTAAGTAATCTATAGGTACTATCTATACTATAATATTATAAAGCTGAAGTTTGTTTGTTTGAACGCGCTAATCTCAGGAACCACTGGGTCGATTTGAAAAATTCTTTCAGTGTTAGATAGGGCATCTATCGAGGAAGGCTTTAGGCTATAGCCTAAAGCCTACCTTATACTGGTCGTAGCGTGATGTTATATATAACATCACGCTACGACCAGTAGAAGCGAAGCAGTAGTTAAAAATGTTGCAAAAACTGGGATAACTTTCTAAATTCTACGCAGACGGAGTCGCGGGCAATAGGTAGTATGATACTATAACGTTTTGAAGCACTTTTTTCATGTTTATGAAACTAATACAAAACGGAAATTGGCAAAACGTGCCACTCGTTTGGCACACATATGCCATAAACAAGAAGTCAAGTGAATTGATATGATACTGGTAATCTGTTCGTGTAGTGACGGATTAGGAATAAAAGTGTCACCACCCCTTTTCCTTCCCAGGGTGCTGTAAAAGCCAACTAAGGACTATATACACAGATAACATTCACTGTGAGAGAGGGAAAGTCGAAAATAAACACGGCTGGTCAGCTGTGCCAACACGGCTGGTCAGCGCGGCGCTGTAGTCTATAATCTTTCCCAATGCGGAGGCGGCCCGTGCTCAATGGTGGGATGTTATTGGGCTGAAGAGAGAGAATCTTGTGTGTAGTCTAAGGTCTAAGCGTAAGGTAGGACGGACGATGGACGATCGACCGAAAAGTAAGGCAGAATGGACATAGCAGCGGAGGGCCTTGTATCTATGTATTATAAGTATGCATTTACAAAAGAAAAGTAGTTTATGTATTATATCCGTATTCTGGTACCCATAACACAAGCATAATAAGCTTAGCTTGGGACCAGAGGACGTTGTGTGAAATGTCCATGAATATTTTATTTATTTATTGTGGCGCAAATTGGGAGAAGCCTATGTTCAGCACTGGACTGCAACAGGCTGACATATTTATGATGATGAAAATTGAGAAAAATAACGTAGCTAATTAGCTTAAAATTAAACATATGTATTATGTACCCACAAGTCAAAGTCTGTTTTTAAGCAAACATAATTGTTTGTACAACGTCACAGGGTTTTTTAATGCGTCATTGCTAGTGTGTATGTATAGTAAAAACTAGTTTTGGCAGTGTAGAATTGGATAGTACTTTAATCACTTTATAGAATGACTGTCATTATTTTTTCTAAAGATATATGGTGGTTTTTTAACCACTATAATAATAATAATAAAGTTCTTTATTCGGACAATCAAAATACAATACAAAATCACACAACAATTAAATACAGTTTTTTAAATATAATAAATCAAGTCCATTACTGGTGTATTATATTAATGTCATTCTGGCTGTTGACAGCCTCTTCAGACAGTTCTGTTCTTCTTTTGATATTGACAAACCGACGAAAAGATATTCCTGCTGGCCATAGCTCGTGATTCAAAAACACGTTTACTTTACTACTAGCTACATATAACTTGAAAGCATTGTATGACTTTTCATAAGTACTTCATATTAATCATTTGCAAGGTAACTATTTCTTGAGTTTTTGATAGAATAGGTATGTCATATATGTACTTATTATGTTTCAAAAACTAAAAATCGCGCTGCAATAAAAAATCTAGTGAAACTATGCTATTGCTGGGGTAATGAGATAAAATAAGTTGTTTGCGGTTTGTCCCACAGAATTGTTGCATTAGTTTTAACCAACCGCATTTGTAATTAACAAAAATAATAACGATTGGTTTCAGAGAAAATATTGGCATCTAATTGTGAAAAAGAAACTTTGATTGTGTTATTAACTCCTTAGTGCAGATATAGTAACTAAATCCGCGTTATATATTCCTGTAAAATGCTGTCTGCCAGCATCTTTCTGCAGCCAATTCGGGTCCCACTGTTGGGTACAGGCCTGTGGGAGGGTTTATTGTCTACAGGGTCTACTCTTCCGCTCTTACCAGGTGCGTTCACTCTCTTACCAGGTGTGTTAAACTCGAAAATAAACACTAAGTATACGTTTTTATTTTCGAGTTTTCCATCTCTCACAGAGGATGCTATCTTTAATGGGGTGGTGACACTTGTATTCTTAATCCGTCACCACACAGGAAAATAGCGGCAGTCAGCGTCTACATATCAATTAATCGTCAATTATTTGGCGCTTTAAGTTTGAAACGAATTATCACAAGTTAACTACTTAGGTATATTACAAATTCTGTATTCTGGCTGTCCAAATTCAAAACTTAGCAAGTATATTTGAGTAAATTTTTCAGGAAAAGCTTTTTCATTTTGTGATCAACAAGTATGAAGTGCTAGTTGCTAGGTTTATACGTGTTCATATCTCTGATTATATTTAAGATAGAAATACAGTTGTTTTTGCATTAGACGCAGTAAAAAAATTGGGAAATATTAGTATATAAAAACGATTTAAAAAAAAATGTCCCACGCTAGGTTTTAGTTTTAGACAGCCGCATTATGTTTAAATAAACTTTAAGTATATCATACGAGACCTTACCAATGCAAGATATTCCTTATTTCCTATTAAGAACAAACTGGTATTTATATTGACAATAAAAAATACCATCTGCACATACAAAGGATATAGATGTTTGTTTATAAAGCACATAACTCAGGGATTCCCAAATACACACAAAAGAGACTTATTGTAAATAAGATTTCTCAAACAAAAATAATAATGTGAATTTGAATAATTTGAAATCCGACTATTACAAGTACAAATACTACATAGATACATGGATTCGAACGAAGTTGATTAAAGCATTTTAATAAATATGCAAAAACATAGATTACACAAGTACTTTATAATTATTTTAATACTCATGAATTTAAATAATCTACTATATAAAAATAAGTCGGATTTTCCTTCCTGACGCTATAACTCCAGAACGCACGAACCGATTTCCACGGTTTTGCATTCGTTGGAAAGGTCTCAGGCTACGTGAGGTTTATAGTAATTTTTTTATTTTTTTTACCTTTTTTGGTATGGCGAAACAACGTTTGCCGGGCCAGCTAGTTATTGTATAATTATATGCGGTTTTTATCATTTAAAACAACAATAAACATAACAATAAATGTTTATTTCAAATTGGATTCGAACGAAGTTGATTAAAGCATTTTAATAAATATGCAAAAACATAGATTACACAAGTACTTTATAATTATTTTAATACTCATGAATTTAAATAATTATTGTATAATTATATGCGGTTTTTATCATTTAAACATAACAATAAATGTTTAATTCAAATAACTAAGCATACATTTTGATTTGTCTGGTAACTATGTAATTTTATTGCAGATTTTAATCAGCAATAAAAATAAGTAGACACGAAATAAGTAGACATGAAGTGGTAGAAACAAAAATTGACACACAGGGGCGTAGCTACCGCCGTATCAATTATACGGCCACGGCCCGGGCCACGGGGGGCCCCCGACGTGTGTAAGCAAAAATTTGTAAATACTTCCCAATTTTTTTATTATTTAAGAAGTGATTTTTTTGTTTTGTGGGAAATCTTTACCCTTCTTAAGGGCTCCCAAATAAATTTTTATACAGGGCTCTACCAAGGCCCGCTACGCCACTGCATATACACGAAGGATATCGTACCATTATCGTTATATTAATTTTCATCATTATGATAGAATACGTCGTCTTTTAAGCATATCAGCCTTTCTGTGTCCACTGTTGGACATAGGCCTCCTCCATAGAACGCCACAAAATGCATCCAATAAAACCCCGCGACCTTAAGAGGGTACTGTACTCCTCATTTAGGTATTTGCCTTAGGTATTGCTATCCCTATTTCCGAGCGCCGCGCTGAAAGGGACGAAGCGGATTTTACCTACAAATTCTTTGAAAAAAGACGTTTCGTACTTCCGTTTTTTTTTCGCGAAAGTTAAACCGATTTTAATAGTTTTTGCGTTATATTATAGACAAAGAGTATATCTATGCTTCTATCACTTTCTTTTGTGGTAAAACTTTACCAAGTTTGAGTGATAGATGCTGCAACTTTATCTAAAGAAAACCGAAAAAAGTGGGTTTTTCGGATCGTCATATTTCTTTTAGTTATTATGTTTTGAAAAAAATAAAGTGTTAGAAGCATAGATATACTCTTTATCTATAATATAACGTAAAAACTATTAAATTCTTTAGATACTTTTGTATGGAACATAATTTAGTATCGTGCCGTCTTAATGACATCGTCGCTCCACCTTGTCGGAGGCCGCCCTAAGCATATATAGGTGAAGTCAAATTGAAAACGTTTACATATTGTATGGAGAGAATATTCTGTTAATATTAACGGGACTATAATCATGTTAATAACTTAAAAAGGCACAATACCTTTGCTCCCGACGTTTCGACCGAGTTGCAACGATCGTGGTCACGGTAATATTAACAAATTACGAGTTCAAATCGCGTAAGTTTAAAATCGAAACTATTCTGGTTTTTAGATTATATTTGTTGAATTGCGTCGCGGCTTACATTTGAGTACGGAACCCTGATAAGATATCTTCGTATTTATTTGTAGTGTCTTACTTACTTATACTTTTTCATAAGTATAATTAAAATAATAAATTACATAATAAACTTAATACGTAATAAAAATAATGAATTAGTTAAAACTTAATAAAAAAAAGTACGTACTTAATAAACGTGTAATTAACACGGTCTGTACTAAAAGAGCGTTTAAGCGTTTGGTACGTATCTTTCAATATATTAAATTATGTAACGGAATCTTTGAAAATGATTTTCACTCACTTGCAGTAGTCAGATTGATCTGAAACTTTGCACACACGTTAAAGACCGGTGTCAATGCAATAATTTTATGAATATTAAGAAATTATAAGCGTGTATTTTTGTTTTTGAACTATTTTTATATATTGAAACGGTTTTTTTTGTAGATAAATAAAGATAAATTAATTTTGTTTCAGGCCGGAGTAGTGCAATTTCTTTTGGAGACGATTGGATCCAAAGACCCAATATTACAAGAAGCGTCCGCAGGTTGTCTTTGTAACATTAGAAAATTGGCACTGGCCACTGAAAAAATGAAATTAAAACAATAAATGTTGGTCGTAATTATTTTTTAGTTTTTTTTTTATTTTATGAGCTACATCATTCTGTGGTCAACAATAAATTAATTATGTCCAACCGTCCTATTCCAAGCGTTTCCACTTACCTCCGCAATGTTTAAACCTATGTTCATCATCTAGCTATGTGTGTAGTTAAAATAATAACGTTAAAGCTTACAACCTTTGAGTATTTATTTAACTATGTATCTTCTTAGATTCTTCTTTACACAGAATAGAATGACGGTAAAATATGTTTGTGACTCTTTCTCTCTCCAGCCCATTAAGAGGGTACTGTACGCCTAATTTAGGTATTTGCCTTAGGTATTGCTATCCCTATTCCCGAGCACCGTGCTGAAAGGGACAAATATAGCTAGCTAAAGCAGATTTTACCTACAAATTCTTTGAAAAAAAAGACGTTTCGTAATCCCCTTTTTTCTTTGCGAAACTTAAACCGATTTTGATTGTTTTTACGCTATATAATAGATGAAGAGTATATCTATGCTTGTATTACTTTTTTTTTTTGGTAAAACGTTACCAAATATGTGTGCTAGACGCTGCAACTTTACCTAAAGAAAACCGAAAAAAACGGGATTTTCGGATGGTCATATTTATTTTAGTTATTATGTATAGAAAAAAAGAAAGTGACAGAAGCTTAGATATATAACTCTTCATCTTAGCGTAAAAACAAAATGGGTTTAACATTGTGGAAGAAAAAACGGAAGTACATATTTTACCATTACCATATTTTTGTTACCCATTTACCCATATTTTTGTATGGAGCATAATTTGGTATCGTGCCCTCTTAACGTCGCACTGTTGGGCACGGTCTACTGTGACGCGCTGATCGATCAATTTCGAGTTTTCCGTCTCTCACAGAGGATGTTATCTGTGTAAAATATAATTTTTAGCTGGCATTTACAGCACTAAGTAGGTACTATTTATTCAAAATTTAATAACTGCACCAATGGTGTATGCGATGAAAATCAAATGAGGTCATTGCTCAATTTAGATCATCTAGATTGTATGCACTTCTGATGGCTTGTTTCATTTATATACCTCTTAGTTACCAAACGTTACGTAAAGAAATAATGAAATACGGTCTTTGTTAGATATATTTCCAAGAAGTGTTAATAAATTATTCATTTAATGTAACTAAAATGTACTAAAATAGATTTTTACTTCATGGTCAAGTGATTTTTAACTAAGTACCTAGTTTATATCTCGCAGTTTTATGAAATTGGCAAGTAAACCTCAATCGGTATAAAATACAGTATATCTATAATGTTAGCGAGTTCTATTTTAAAAACGTTCACAGACGAATATCATAGGTACTCTAATTTTTATGAAGTTGATCAAAAAGGGTAAAACTTTATTAAGCACATTAAACATAAAATTTTTGCTTAGGTAAATGAAAAATAAATGGTAATTGTAATAATTGGTAATAAATAAATATCTCAGGAACCACTGAGCTGATTTGAATTCTTTTAGTGTTGGATTATGGAGAAAGGCTATAGGTCATATAACATCACGCTGCGAGCAATAGGAACAAAGCTTCAATGAAAAATGTTTAAAAACGAGATTTTTTTTTCTAAATTCCACGCGTACAATGGGATAAGGGCAAGAGGGTGATGATTGTATTTGTTGCATCAACTGATATATAAAAACTGTCAAACTTTCAGCTCTCTACTGTTCCAGAGATACAACCTGGTGAAAGACAAACGTTTTAATACCTCTTGTTACGGAACTCATGGCATTATGCACTCAGCCATGTTACAAGATTTTAATTATTTCGGTATTATTATGATAACAAGAGTTACAAGAATGTAATTGTACGTAAGTTACCAACAATAAGTAGTATTTGTAACATGTAGTTTAGATTATTGTTGATGTACTCACAATTAATAAAATACGCTCTGTTTGTGCCGCCTTTACAACTTGAGAGGGTTACAATATTGTAATGCAATATGAGAAGATGAAATATAGTTGAAATACGTGAATATAAAATAGTGTAACTACTTATGGCTATTAACAATAACCAATCTACGATTACGGATAGATTGTTTTTCTTGTTTATCAGTCATATATTTCTATCTCCAGTCAATTTTCGATTGAAAATGCTGTCTTCTTCTTCTTCAGCCTCTCTCCGTCCACTGTTGGACATAGGCCTCCCCCATAGAACGCCACAACGAGCGGTCCTGTGCCGTCTGCATCCAATGTCTCCCCGCGACCTTGACGATATCGTCGCTCCACCTTATCGGGGGCCGCCCAACGCTGCGTCGTCCGGTACGTGGTCGCCACTCTAGGACTTTTCTTCCCCAACGATAGTCAGTCCTACGAGCGATGTGGCCTACCCATTGCCACTTCAGCGTGCCAACCTTTCGGGCTATGTCGGACACGCCAGTTCTCCTACGGATCTCCGTGTTTCGGATTTTATCCCGTAGGGAAATACCGAGCATAGCCCTCTCCATAGCACGCTGTGCAACCTTGAGCTTATTTACGAGGCCAACATTTAAGGACCACGTCTCTGTTCCGTATGTCATCGCTGGTAACACACACTGGTCATAGACCTTCGTCTTCAAGCACTGCGGAATGTTGGACGAGAAGATATGCCTAAGCTTCCCGAACGCTGCCCAGCCGAGTTGGATTCGTCGGTTGACCTCTTTCTCGAAGTTGGATTTGCCTAACTGGACTGTTTGTCCTAGATAGACGTAGTGGTCGACAACTTCGAGAATCGCATTCCCAACAGATACTGGTGACATGGGCATTGAACATAACCTTGGTTTTATCCATGTTCATCCTTAAACCGACCCGTTGGGAAACACTGCTGAGGTCATTGAGCATTGTGCCAAGGTTCTCCAGAGATTCTGCCATGACCACGATATCGTCTGCAAATCGAAGGTGAGTGATGTATTCGCCGTTGATGTTGATGCCGAGTCCGGCCCAATCAAGGAGCTTGAAGACGTCCTCCAATGCAGCGGTGAACAGTTTAGGGGAAATTATATCCCCCTGTCTGACACCTTTCTGCAGTGGAATTGGTCTTGTGCTCCCATCCTGGATTCGGACTGACATGGTGGCGTTTCTATACAAACACTTCAACGCTTCGATGTACCGGTAGTCAATGTTGTCATCAGTGATAAAAAATGCTGTCATCAGTAGCTTATTGATATACAAGTAAGGACAAAAGTTTCTAGTCTGACTTTGGTAGCACGAATCGAGCCAATCGAGGTTTTCTGGCCATCGCACAGGGCTGCTGTCCATCCAGAATTCCTTGGTTATGCCCGTTTGAAAGGCGTCCGGGAGCCGTTCACTGGGTTTTAAAATATTTGAACAAAAAACGCACATTTTGTCGTGAAAGATGTTTGTTATAAACGTGAATTTCTAAGAGGTGGTTTGACAAGAAAACCATATTTTGCCTAAATGGCCGGCAATTTCGCTTGAAGCTGTCAGTAGCCGTGTCAGATCCGTATTTAAAAAAATTGCGGATCTGGACAATTAATATGGACACCGGACCCGTTTGATTTGCTGTCCCTTAAATTAATGGAAAAAGAACATAATATTATAAGTAATGGCTTGCGCCGCAGTCTGCCGCTCAGGCCATGGCACCTATGTGATAAATAGGTATGCCTCTGGGCCTTGCCCTCGTGTGGTCTCTGTACTCTTACACCCGTATTCACAAACAATATTTACTTAAGTAAAGCATCAACACTGTGCAAAGGGTAACACTTCTCAGTGCGTTCCGTTCATCGAGCCTTTGTATTCATAGACAAAACTTAGCTATGCGTTCAGTTTAACAAAGGCATAGTGCGCTTCACCACTTAAGTCTTGTTTGTGAAATGATTTTGATACCCCTGTGCGTCCATACCTACTATGAGACCTCACAGTAACGTTTGTGAATACGGCTGTTACCTACGTCTATGAGGTCGTCTGTTCGATCCCTATAAAATACATTTATTCTGCAATGAACAGATATATTTGTTCTAGTCTAAAAGCTAGTTTCAGTATTAAATTCGCTATTGTTTGCAACTACATAAGTTAGGTATATTTCTATTACAATTAAGTTCAATGTGATATGTAAGGTTAAACAACCCATCACAAATAATCATCATCAATTATACTAATCCGTCTTTAGATTTTTGAGTTTTTGAACACAAGGGAACAAAAAGTAAAAGGTTACAGAGACGACCTAACCTTGTAGTGATCTTAGATCTTAAAATATGCATTCAAATTAATAAAATGTAATCTAAAATTATTGTAGTTAATTCTACAATAATTTTAGATTTCATTTTATTAATTTGAATGCATTACTTATTTGCCTTTTATTTATTTATTTATTTAAAACTTTTTGCACTAACAAATGTACAATGGCGGACTTAATGCCAATGGCATTCTCTACCAGCCAACCATCAGTGGTGCAGAGATAATATGGGGCAACTTTATCACTGAAAGGTGAAATTAGAAAATAAGTTTTTTTTAATTTTTACACTAATTATAATGAATTAGTATAAATATCTACATACATACACAGATAATATAAACATACTTAGTAATTAATACATATACTAAATATACTACATATACCTATATAAAAAAACTGATTTTGTTGTTATTATTTATTATTATTTTTAAATAATTTTGAGATATGATTTTTATATATTACTAGCTGACCCGGCAAACGTTGTTTTGCTATACAAATGTCGGTTTTAGTTTGAAAAATAGATGTTATCCGATTCTCAGACCTACTGAATACGGAATTTGACGGGCTTCGTGGCGTAGTGGTTCATGTACTGGACTGCCGTTCACAAGGTCGCGGGTTCGATTCCCGCTTAGGACAATCATTTGTGTGATATTCATAATGTCATACAAATGTTTGTACTACGTCTGGGTGTTTTCTATGTATTATAAGTATGTATTTACAAAAAAAAAGTAGTTTTTTTTTTTTTTTTTATTTGCAAGTACAATTACAACACATACACATTATTATATAAACAGGTAGCCATAAAAACTTTAACAAGTTTGTCTCGGCTACCCTCGGTCCGCTGACAATCACTCGTGCGACACAAGCAAAGTCTTGCAATAAATACACTTTATACAGGATGTAACTTTTATTTTATATATTTCATTAATTTATAATTAATTAATATTTATAATATATATATAATATTTAATATTTTATATATATATATTATACAACGAACGAAGTTCCTTACGGCAGGCCTGGAGGAGATAGGGATTTTGCTGCGCGAACCGTAAGAAAAAATCCGTGGAAAAAAGGCCGTGGAATAAAACCGTTAAAAGAGACGTGCGCAGGCGCAACAGTCGTATACACAAGCGAGTAGTGTATAATACCTTTCTCTTTGTCTTTTTTTGCAAATTGTGTCGATTCTACATTAGTCGAAGGAACTTCGTTCCTACCTGGTGTCCCACGACACCACATAAAAATATATTTTTTTTTGTTTTAAGTACTTTGGACCTGTTCTAATTTCTTCAAGTATAGTTTTTTTAATTTTAATTTATGGTTTTGTTTAGTTATTTCTTTTTGATTAGATGACTGAATATTATTCAGCAACTGTGGTATTAAGTAATAATCGGTTCTCCTGCCATAGTAGTTATTGGTTTTAGGTAATTCAAATGTTGTGCTTTTCCTTCTTTCATATTTACTTTTAATCTCCTCTAAATGAATTTCTTTATGTTTATAATACTCAGATAAAATTAGCATCTCAGCTTTCATGTGAATAGGCAGTATCTTACAAAATTTAAATATTTCAATCATATTCTCGGTTTTCTTGATTTTAAATTTAATTCTGTGTGGTAATATTATCTTCAATAGCCTCAGCTGTAAATTATAGATCCTATCGAGGTAAGTTCTGAATGTGCGACCGTAACTTGTGATCCCGTAAGTTATTATAGATTCTGCCAGTGCATTATATAAATTAAGAAGTAATGTATACGGAACTTTGTGCTTTAAAATTGCGAATTTAACCAACATTGCCCTAAGCTTATCAACAATTAGGTCTATATGCTGGCCCCAGTTAAAATTGCTATCCACCGTAACTCCCAGGTACTTGTACACAGAGACTTGTTCCAACGACGGGCAAACACAGTCACATGAAGCTGCCGTCCCATGAAGGCAGTTATGGTCATGGGCATAGATTTTAATGGGTTGCTGGTAATCTATCAGATAATTTGAGCGAACGTGCATAATTTTAGTTTTTTTTGCGTTGATTACCAATCCATTATCATGAGCCCACTTGCATACATTTGTGAAATCTTCTTGGATGAGTTTGACAGCTTTTACGACATCACGATGGGCGATAACAAGGCATGTATCGTCAGCATATTGATAGACAGAGCAGTTGGTGACCATATTCTCCATGTCATTTACGTAGGCTAAATAGTGTAAAGGACCTAAGACTGAACCCTGCGCCGTGCCGTGCGTGACTCCGATCTGATCACTCAACTGGTTATCTATTTTAACGTGATAAGCTCTTTCTTTCAGGTAGTCCTTACACCAATGTAGTAATGGTCCACGAACTCCTGTATTATCTAATTTATTGATCAGTGTGTCATGTATGAGAGTGTCAAATGCTTTACTGAAGTCTATAAACAGTAATATTACGTGTTTTCTGTCATTAAGATTGTTATTTATTTCATCCGAGAACATCGAGAGCAAGTTAATAGTTGATCTTTTAGGTTGGAATCCAAATTGAGAGGAAGATAGGATATCATTCTTAGTATAATAATTCTGAATTTCTTCACATATGTACTTTTCGATTATTTTGTCAATTGCTGATAATATTGTGATTGGGCGATAATTTTCGTAATCATTATGTTGTCCATTTTTGTATATTGGTCGTATAATACCAGTTTTTAAATCTTGTGGATATTTTCCCGTTCCCGTTTTTTTAGTTTATGTATTATATATCCGTATTCTGGTACCCATAACACAAGCATAATAAGCTTAGCTTGGGACCAGAGGACGTTGTGTAAAATGTCCGTGTAAAACAAAAACAAACAAAACTGAATATGCATGTAAAATTTCATAAAAATCGGTCAAGCCGTTTCGGAGGAGTGCGGTAACTAACACTGTGACATGTGTATTTTATATATTAGAAGATTATGTATAGATTACCTCAGTGTATCTATGTGCACTCCTTTACAAGGTTAAGATGAATATTTGAATAGCCTTTTTAAATTTTTCTTTTTTGTAACATGTATATACTTTAACAATATTTAACATAACATTTTGTACTTTACCGCCGAATTATTACTATTTATTTTTGTTACTTATTAAAGGATAATTATGCAAGTAGTTTTAGTATCAAAACAACAATTTTAAATAATAATGTATTTTAAAACAGTAAATTAAACAACAACAGACGTCCTTCAGTTGTTTTTTCAGTAGATTTTCAAAGTTAATTTATAAAAAGAAATTTAAATAAAATATTACGTAACTGTTGTCCACGACTTCGTACGCGTAGAATTTGTAATATATATCCCTTTTTCGCACTAAAAAACTAATCCATCTTTTTTCAGGCTCCAGAGCACTTCGGATTATCCGTGTAACGAACGGTACATGTCGACGATCATATTGATGTAGGCCCTTAAGGCCTACATCAATATTATCGTCGACATGTACCTTTTAACACAGCTAGTATGTATAGAAAATGAAGAATTAGGGATATTTTTTTTGTTTACTCAAAATTTACTAAATATATTTTAATTCCGGTTTACGTGTTTCTATATATAATAGTTACTTATGTTTTGAAAGTTATTTCATTAGTTAATACGCGATAATAGACCGACAAATGAAAAAAATAAAAAATAAGAGAGGTTAACATAATATTTTCTAAGTTTTATTTATAAGAGAGGTTATTTCGCTAAGATTTTCTATCGAGAAAACTTTTTTCAATCGCGTTTCTGAGTTTATGCGATCCTAGATTATACAATATTGAAAAACATATACTTAAAAATTAGAGATTTAGCCATTCAATCTAAAGAAAAAATTAAAACTTCGTACGTAGAAAAATGCACATAGCTATTTTGGTATCCTCTTAAGTTTAATTTTTCAAATTCAAATTTATTTATTTCTTCTCACAAAATACATATTTAATGTTAACATTTTCTACGATCTAAATAAATTTTTATTACATTTATATATTATGTCGTAGGAGACTTGATTAAAATGCTTTACTTAAGGATTTTTAGTTTTAACTTAGGTTCCAGTGAAGTGGGTCCTTAAATGGTGTCAATGGTGAGTAATTCCTTTATTTGATGAGTTCGAATGGTGACCCGTTGAATATTCATAAAAGGCGCCTTCCAAACCAGCTACACGTGTCGTAAGCCACGGATCGATCTCATCGTAGTAGAATGTTGTAGTTAACGTAGTTAGCTTACTCAGTATTACAGGGTGTTTGGATTGGAGACTACCCTGGCAATAGTTACAGGTGATGTCTACGGTGAATTTCTCCGATATATACAATATTTTTGTTAACAACATCAATGACTTACCTATATCTGAATGTGAGAAGCTGGTGTCTGAAATAGGCCGTAACCTGTGTCACAGATCACCAGGTCCTTCACCCAAAACAAAACATAACAAGCCAATGATATAGAGAACTTTAAGAAAAAATTAAACTATTTTAGTAGTTTTGGTGTGAACTCTCGGTACAAATAATATCTAAAACATTCTAGAGTCTACCACTAGAACTTTCGGGGACTGTACCTTGCTATTATAGAATATTTGTTAGAGTATGACCATTACATTCGGAGATTTACACACACGTAACAAACTAAGTACATCTTCATTAATAAAAAAATTAGACACTACAGCAATGTAATTTCATATATTCATATATCTTTGCATATTTTTTCAAGATTTTGTTCACCGGCTATGATGAAAGAGGTAAATAAACTCATTATACAATCGTTGCAGTACATTCTGCATTAAATGTATTTTACTTATTACGTGGGAAGCATGTGGCCGTGACATATGAATATAATTTAAAAATTTGTACAGAAAAGTATAGGTATTCTTCTTCCAAGCCACAGCCTACTCCTACTTCCAGAGGAGGAAGGAGTAGAAGTAATTTATGTGCCAAGCCCAGGCACACACTCGGTTTTGAGATTTTTCAAGACTTTCACGCAGTTTCCGTCAATAGCTTTATAAGGAAGGAAGTATGTAAGCAGCTGTATATTTTGTAAAAATGTACTTAAATAATTCCGTGTGGTGACGGATTAAGAATACAAGTGTCACCGCCCCATACTCCAAAAGGGGCAAGTGCGTAGCACTTACAACCGTTGGGCATGTATGACCAGATGTATGAGTGTGGATGAAGCCAAGGAAGTATGTTTGGATCGATTGTAGCAGATGGCGCTCTATAGTCTGGGCCTACCCCCATGGGAAAAAAGCGTGATGTTATGATGATGATGATGACCACCCCGTCTCCTCCCAAGGGTCCTGTATATTGCACACAGATAACATCTTGTATAAGATACGGAAAACTCGAAAATAAACCTTGTGCCAACACGCCTGGTCAGCGCGGCACAGTAGACCAGAATCCCTCCTAAAGTGGAGGAGGCCCGTGCCCAACAGTGGGACGTAATTAGACTGGAGAAGAATCTAATTGATTTTCATTTAGTAACTTACTGTTAGCTGTAATGTGCATTATTTGACCTGAGCATGGTAGTTAGTATTAAAATTCGCTAAATTAGTTATTAGGAGAAATGACACCTGCGGCCGTATTATGAGCTTTTATTCACAGGCTGTTTACGCCGTGTATTGAACTGTCTGGCAAATTCGTATTATGAACAAATTATTAGTCAGTCAGTTCGCTAAACCAGTCATACATTAATATGTTTAAGAAGAAGGTACAACTAAAAGTTAAAGTACTAACTAAAAATTTTCAACTATAAGTTATCTGTGTGCAATATACAATTGCACACAGATAACATCTTGTATAAGATACGGAAAACTCGAAAATAAACCTTGTGCCAACACGCCTGGTCAGCGCGGCACAGTAGACCAGAATCCCTCCTAAAGTGGAGGAGGCCCGTGCCCAACAGTGGGACGTAATTAGACTGGAGAAGAATCTAATTGATTTTCATTTAGTAACTTACTGTTAGCTGTAATGTGCATTATTTGACCTGAGCATGGTAGTTAGTATTAAAATTCGCTAAATTAGTTATTAGGAGAAATGACACCTGCGGCCGTATTATGAGCTTTTATTCACAGGCTGTTTACGCCGTGTATTGAACTGTCTGGCAAATTCGTATTATGAACAAATTATTAGTCAGTCAGTTCGCTAAACCAGTCATACATTAATATGTTTAAGAAGAAGGTACAACTAAAAGTTAAAGTACTAACTAAAAATTTTCAACTATAAGTTTTATTTTTGCCATAATACCTAATTTAGCCATGCAGTTTACGGCCTGTCTGGAACTTGAATGATTTTAAAAAGCTCATAATACGTCGGCTGTACTAAAGTTTTGTGTTGGATAATGAATGTACAAAAAGACCAGACAAACAATAGCTAGGTGTTTCCAAATAACTTATTGTAGCATTGCTAAAATTAGCTTATTTTGACGGATAAAATTTGCATAAAATTAACATTTGCTATTTCTTAATGATACTTTTTCTTAGTATGATATGTTAATTATGTTGGAACAATACTATTGTTAACATAGGTTTTGCATTATTCTGTTACG
Source organism: Orgyia antiqua (assembly GCA_916999025.1). NCBI lineage: Eukaryota > Metazoa > Arthropoda > Insecta > Lepidoptera > Erebidae > Orgyia > Orgyia antiqua. The sequence continues at coordinate 21,205,662 of OU779864.1, forward strand.
ATAGAAAATTACTGTTTTTAATAAATGTTTGCAAGTGGCACAAGATTATTAATTCTTTACCGACGTTTCGGAGACTTAACGTGAAGTAAAATGTCTCCAAAATGTAGGTTTGCCTAGATTTAAAATACAATATAGTTATGCGTTTTAATCCATAAACAAGTGGTTTTATTGAAATAAATATTTATTTCAATAAAATCAATATTAGAAAATATAATCTATGTCGTTTCGAAAAAGTTAAAGAATAACTACATAAAATGTTTTACAAGTTTCGCTGTTTTAATATTATGAACTTGTGACGTCGAATAACGGAATAATTAAGTAAGCGAACGTTACATCAACTGTGTCTCAGTTATAATTTTATTTTACAAAGACAATGTGCCAATTTTACTAGCAGAATTAAAGCTAAATTAAAACATAATGGTTTAGTTTTTAGCACAATAGCATCGGTACCATTGGTATCGTTTTATTATTGGTACCAACCATGTGTTCACCCGCAGTGACGGGCCTCGTGGTCTAGTGGTTCATGTAACGGACTGCCGTTCACGAGGTCGCGGGTTTGATTCCCGCTCGGGACAATCATTTGTGTGATATTTGTGTTTGTACTGCGTCTGGGTGGTAACTATGTACCTATTGTATATATTTACGTAAAAAAAAGTAGTATATGTAGTATATCCGTATTCTGGTAACCAAAACACAAGCATAATAAGCTTACCTTGGGACCAGACGACGTTTTGAAAAAAAAAACAATTAATAAAATTCAGCAAGTAAATAGATTAGAAGAATATTAGTTAGAAAAAAGGTTAAAATGGAGTTGCTTACCGTATTCGAACGAAATTCAGTATAAATAGTGATATCCATTTCAAGCGTAAGAATTTGCAGGCAGCTGCTTGCTAGAAATATTTTGTAGAACTAAAAGCTTTGATATCGCACAAAAACCTACAGTACAATTGTACATATGTAATACAAATCTTTGCTCACAGCAACTGTGGGCTCTATAATTAACCTTCATACTTTTGTACATGGTCTCTGTAAGTCTATAATTTTCAACTATAACTGACAATGCAATCAATAATTCACATCAATATTGCTCATCATCATAAATTATTGCGTACTTACAAAAAAAATGTCAGTCATAGGTGAAACCTGCGAAACAGGCTCATAAAATTAGTGTTCCGTACTTACTAAAGTACATGGTTTAAAAAACTATAAGGGTTCTACCTGTGGGCTCTACAATACTCTACATGACAAACTTATCTTAAAATCGAATCTATCCAAGATCTAATCAAATCTTAAGTTCTATCTTAACTAAACTTAAAATCGTCTATAATAACTATAAAAACTATATACAATCGTCTATAAAAACTGCGTACATACGCAGTTTTTGCGCTGACCATGCGTGTTGGCATAGATTGCATTGAACACTGTTATGACTGTAAGTAGGATAAATCGAGAAAAACTGATATATCGTGTTTTATTCGATTGCACGTGTGACAAAGTTAGATGATACAATGGTCATACTTAATCATTATGGTAAAATATCCGTGAAAAAAATATCTTGGTCAAACTAAATTATTTTTTATATTAAAGGAAATTTCACACAACGTCCTCTGGTCCCAAAGTAAGCTATATTTCTATGCTTGTATTATGGGTACCAGATACGGATATACTACATATACTACTTTTTCTTTTTTAAATACATACTTATAATACATAGAAAACACCCAGACGCAGTACAAACATTTGTATGTATTTATGGATATCACACAAATGATTGTCCCAAGCGGGAATCGAACCCGCGACCTCGTGAACGGCAGTCCATTACATAAACCAGTCCACTACGAAGCCCGTCAATTAGCCCGAAAATGTATTTATTTATTTATTGAGATAAATAAATAATAAAAAATGTACACACGTGTACCTACGGGACCCTAAAATTAAATCCTTGACAATAATATACAAGTATTTCTACAGGCCTCAGTACTCTTACGTAAATGCAATTGAGATGCCATTCAAGTAACGTTCCATGACCTTGAATAAGCTTGTATAATATTTTGCAACAGACGCCGGACAAACATTGCAATACAAATTTATAAACAGCGTGACAGTGACATACTGGCATTTAGCCTTTTTTTAGTGATTATTTTTTTAAACTGATAAAAATCTCTGTAAGGGCAAAGTGGTCAGGATGAGCAGACTTTTGTACATCTGCCGATAATGAGTGACCATATAAAGAAAAAAAATGATTTCACTTACGTTATTTTCAAACTAATTGATGCTCGCGACTTCGTAAGCGTGTAATTTGGAATCGCTTTTATCGCATTAAAAGATAAATTAGGGATGCTGAAGGTGGAGAACCGTGTATCGTGACGCGAATTGAGAGAGGCCTATGTATAGCAGTGATCTGACTTGATTAAGGGATATATCCTTTCTCGGGCTCTAGACTATCTGTATAACAAATTTCATATAAACCAGCTCAGTAATTTTGACGTGAAATGTGGCACACGGAAAAAGAGAGTAACTCTCTCATCTTAATCCTTACTTATTATAAAACAAAGTCATTATTTTTGTAAAACTACACAACGGATTTTGATACAGTTTTTTTTCAAATCTTAGAGCGTTTCAAGAGGATGGCTATTTTGTATAATTTGCTAATTTCTACGAGCTAGAGTTAAGACGGGACGATACCAAATTATGCTCCATACAAAAGTATGGGTATCGTACTTCCGTTTTTTCTTCGCGAAAGTTAAACCGATTTTAATAGTTTTTGCGTTATATTATAGATAAATAGTATATCTATGCTTCTATCACTTTCTTTTTTTCAAAACAGAAAAAACTAAAACAAATATCAAAAAAAAAAAAAAAAACCATAAACCCACTTTTTTCGTCTATCACACTAATTTGGTAAATTTTTACCACAAAAGAAAGTGATAGAAGCATAGATATAGGTACTCTTTATCTATAATATAACGCAAACACTATTAAAATTGGTTTAACTTTCGCGAAAAGAAAACGAAAGTACGAAACGTCTTTTTTCAAAGAATTTGTAGGTAAAATCTCGTCTCTTTCAGCGCGGCGCTCGGAAATAGGGATAGCAATACCTAAGGCAAATACCTAAATGAGGAGTACAGTACCCTCTTAATATTTTACTTAATAAAATTTAACTTATTTAATTCTATGCCAAAGAAACGTTTTCATTAAAAGTCAAGGTTTCATTATGATTTAATACATTTTGGATTACATTTAATGCGATAAATGATACAATCTATCGTTAACAAAATTGTTCGCAAATTATGTTATTAATTGAAATTGTTATTATTCATTTTTCGTTAAGGTCATTGAAACATTATTTTTGTTTATATTATTATGTCTCATTCAAATATTTATATTTGAATGAGACATAATAATATAATAAATTAATATTATCATCAAAATAATCATATTAAAAATACACGTCCGTACTATTACGATTAGTATCTAATCTATGATATAAAAATCATAAGAAAGCATACACAATATCGTTTAGGGCTTCTACAATCTATGTAGGTAGAGTATGCTCTTCATTTTAAAACTAAGATGCTTAAGAAGCTTAACATGTGAATGGTCATTGTTCATATTTTTTTTAAACTCTTAATTCAAAAACCATTTCGGGGAATAGAGTTTCTGATCATGATCCATTAGTTTTCGGACGATTGGCTATATTAACGATTATTTTTCCAAAAAAGCAAATGATCTCTATTTGCCCTTGAAATGAAGGACTTAAAATATTAAGGCGTTCTGACGGATACTACACTGTGGTGCAGTTGAAATTGGTCTATTATATCAACTTGGCAACTTTGAAAAGATGTATTGCAATCTGTCTTAAGTCTATCAGGAAAAGTCAATACACAGATTGCGTACAACGATGACGTCACAACATTTAAAATAATATCTTTAAGTATTTTTTTTAAATTCTATATAGTGAATATTTCAATAATATTGAAATTAGTTGCTTAAAATAGTCTATATTTTCTAAAAAAAAATATAAAAACAGCAGGTCGAAAATTATGAACAATGCCAATTATAACACACATATTTTTATCGAAAATTAATTATGAACTTGGTGTGGTTGTGAAACAATTCATTTATGTTTACTAGCTGACCCGGCAAACGTTGTTTTGCCATACAAATGTCAGGGGTGGACAACCCTTATCACTTAGGGGTATGAAAAATAGATAGTAGCCGATTCTCAGACCTAGCGAATATGCTTAAAAAATTTCATAACAATCGGTCCAGCCGTTTTGGAGGAGTATGTGAACGAACATTGTGACACGAGAATCTAATATATAAAATTCACGTATCACAGTGTTAGTTACCGTACTCCTCCGAAAGGGCTTGACCGATTTTTATGAAATTTTACATGCATAATATCAAATAGGTCTGAGAATTGGCCAACATATATTTTCCAAACCTTTTTTTTAGTATGGCAAAACAACGTTTGCCAGGTATATATTAGAAGATTTATATATTCTTTATTGTACTCCGTAAAAATGTATTATTTATGTCATTAAGAATGGTTACTTAACAATGCATGATACGCTAATTAAAATTTTATTGTCGGTTATTAAACGTATCTTGTATACCATTTTATTGACATGACGAATTTATTACAGCTCCTTTAAAGGCTGGATATATACCATGATTATTTTAATGGCATTTTCCTGCAAGTTGACACATTAAACTGATATAGCTCGGTGTTAGAAATACGTAATCCTTAGCTGTTGGCTATGACTTTGTATGCGTGGAATACAGGAAGCAAACCTTTGCAGCTTATATTCTGTGGCCGGTGTTCCTCCTTGCTTTAAGTCTGAACCGACAGAAAGTATAACTTAGTTTAGAGCTACCATCGCCTAAATTGCCAAACACGACAAAAATCCCAGACATTTGGACAAAATATGGTTTTTTCCCCTTAGATTTTTTACTAACTCCAGGCGGACGCCACTTGGACGATATTCAAGTTAGCCCAAATCCAAAAAGTTATTTCATTAGTTAATACGCGATAATAGACCGACAAATGAAAAAAATAAAAAATGAGAGCGGTTGTTTCGCTAAGATTTTCTATCGAGAAAACTTTTTCAATCGCGTTTCTGAGTTTATGCGATCCTAGATTATATATTGAAAAAATATATACTTAAAAATTAGAGCTCTAGCCATTCAATCTAAAGAAACAATGAAAACTTCGTATGTAGAAAAATGCACGAAGAATTTTGATATCCTCTTAAGTAATCCGAGTATCTGTATCTACTTACAGATAGAAAGTAATAAAGTATTATAAGCATATTCTGGTACTCGATAGTAATGTTTTTAGTAATGTACTTCATATTGTTATAAAATGAAAGTATTATAACTACATATTATTATAACTGTCACTTGTGAAGAAGATACTTACATCTAATAGTTAGATGGCCATCGAGGGCCGCAATCACAACAGTTGATAGGTATGATATGTAGATATGTTTGCGAGATTTAAAACGTGAATGTTATAACACAACACATACATATATACAAGACACGCATACATACACTAATCGTTGCCCTCAACTCCGTACGCGTGCATTTTGCAAAAACATGAAAGAGTATTTTTGAGGATGCGGTATAGATTGCACCATACAGTGCAGTCCGCCATCCGTTATAATAAGTTTTTTGACGCCTACCGGGCCTTAGGGTAAATCCACCACTGGTTATATCAAAATTATAATTATGTCTGATATAATAATAGTAATAAATAATAAATAACCGTAAGTTTAATATGGGTTTCTGTAAAATAAAAGTAATTTGGTTAGTTCATTCTGTTATCGTTCAACTCACCCACACTCACACACAACGGAAAGTAAACTATTTTTTTTCCTGTTATTGCTTTATATCAATCATTGCTTTATATCATCAACTTTGGTGTTTTATTCCACTGTATGTTAAAGATAGATACGGGTTAATAAATAATAAAATCATTTATTCAGATAACTAGTGATCCATCATTTGTTAGTATTACATGTTACTTTAGTATTACATATTACTTATGTTAGTATTACAAGCAAGGACAGTCTTTATTTATTTACCTAATACTAATTATATATTCTCTGGCCTCTTAGATCTGTCAGTGTGTCTAGATGTAAGTACATGTTTTTTTGAGTTATGTTATGAGTTTGATGTTATGTTGAGCGGACTGGCTATTACGTTTTTTTTAAATTTTAGTTTTTTTTTTTCATTTATTGCACTGACATCGTCATCAGTGCTTAATATGTGTATAAAATTTCACGAGAATAATGCAAAAATCACTTTTAAAATTGTTGTAACATAAATACGAACGAAACCAATAAAAGAAAAGAAAAATTTAAAAGAAAAAAAAATGTTAAAATTTCTGTGAAGGGCACAACGTACATTCTAACTTGCTATATAGTTGTGAATATTGCTGTGTAGTCAGTTCTGATGCAAGTGAGCAATGATTGCAAAACGTTCGTGTTACGCACTACTTGGACACTGACTATTTAATGCATCACAACATTACGCGCCAGAGCAAAAATCTTTACAAATCGGTAACATTAGCTTGCTATTTCTTACACAATACGTAACTTGAAGCACTTACCTTACAATGTATTTCATTTTGCCTGACGGTCAACAAAGCTTTATATTTTTCGTGCAATTTTTTTTTATATCATTAACATTTCACACAACGTCCTCGGGTCCCAAAGTAAGCTATATTTCTATGCTTGTATTATGTGTACCAGATACGGATATGATAGATACCTACTTATAATACATAGAAAACACCCAGACAAACTTTTGTACGACAATTAGGTATGTACAGTGTGTATGAATGTAAATTTCTTTTTTATTTCGTCTCTTTTTTTTATACTACTGAGGTGGCGAACAGGCGTACGGCCCGCCTGGTGGAAAGCGGTTCCCGTAGCCTATAGACGTCTGTAACACCAGGGGCATCAGTCGCGCGTCGCCGACCGTAATCAATCTATCAAACGGATACCGGATACCGATTCGTCTATATCACCTAAGCAGAGGCAAGTTTATTATTTTGCTCTTTCTCCAATGGCAAATCAAACAGGCCTGAAGCCCTATACTATGAAGATCTATACTTCTTTAGAGGTATTTGTTGATAATACCTCTTTAGGTTATAAGTACTTAATTGAAGTATGTATATTTGTTGATTATACCTCTTTAGGTTATAATTGAAGATGTAGTGTGTAGGTGTGAGACCTTAGTATAGATGTCCTATACTAATAAAATAAAAGATGTTGCGTGTTCACTTGAACAGTGTTTATTCGACAGATTCGACTAACTTATTTATTTCTATGCTTACATTCTACAAGTAAAATAACGACGCGACGCGCCTGTCAAACCCATGTCATTAACAACAAAAAATCTTAACAAATTTCTATACAATGTGAGAAACAAATGTTTAAGTAAAAAACAGAATGGTCAAATTTCATACATGCATTGGTCCATAAGTAGCTATAAACTAATTTATAGCTAGTAAAAGTAATTTACTAAAGTAATTTAAGTAATCTATACCGTAAGGTAACAATGTTTCAAATTTATTGCAGTTCTTACAATAGGGATCGTTACTTATTTAAGCTGTGACATATATGTAAAACACATGTACAATATATAATGTCGTCCCTACAACTTCTATATATATCTATATTCTAATATTATAAAGCTGAAGAGTTTGTTTGTATGTTTGAACGCGCTAATCTCAGGAACCACTGGGCCGATTAGAAAAATTCTTTCAGTATTAGATAGGGCATTTATCGAGGAAGGCTTTAGGCTATATAACATCACGCTACGACCAGTAGAAGCGAAGCAGTAGTGAAAAATGTTGCAAAAACGGGAATTTTTTTCTAAATTCCACGCGGGCGGAGTCGCAGGCAACAGCTAGTGTATAAAAAAGCCACTACACCCAATTTTTCTTAAAAAGATTTTGGTTTTTAGAATAAACCTATGAAGTTTCATAATGGAAATAAATCGACTCAGGTAATAGTACATTAAGCCTTAGTATACTCGTATGTAGGTTATTTAGCCTTTATAGATTAATAAATACTTATAAACCAAGAAGGTTATAATAGGGAGTAACAACTCGGGAACATAGATTTGTTCCAAGGTAGGGCCGCCCTGTTTATGGTTTAAAAGTAAAATAGTAAATAGTAGCCTTGCTTTCTCTTTTACTCCCGCTTAAAAAGAAAGAGTTAGAAAGGCTACTAAATCATTTATTTTTCTTAATGTGTTTAACTAAAAAAAGCAGCAGGCCGGATTCGTTGTACCGAGTGTTACGTCTAGATCTATATCCTAAGTCTATGATATAAACTAGATGCACCCCGCGGTGTTACCCGCTGTAAAAAGGGTAAAAAATCAGGCAGTAAAGGGTGCTTTAGTACTTGACACTAATCGTCACATTTTGGACAATGGGCATTGTTCATATTTTTTTTAAACTCTTAATTCGAAAACCATTTCGGGGAATAGAGTTTCTGATCATGATCCATTAGTTTTTTTCGGAAAATTTGCTATATTAACGATTATTTTTCCAAAAAAGCAAATGATCTCTATTTGCCCTTGAAATGAAGGACTTAAAATATCTATTATATCAACTTGTCAACTTTGAAAAGATAAAGTGCAATCTGTATTAAGTCTATCAAGAAAAGTTTTGAACACAGATTGCGTAAAACGGAGACGTCACAACATTCAAAGTAATATCTTCAAGAATTTTTTAAAAATTCTGTATAGTGAATATTTCAATAATATTGAAATTAGTTGCTTAAAATAGTCTATATTTTCTGAAAAGAATATAAAAACAGTAGGTCAAAAATTATGAACAATACCAATTCACACAATACATATATTTATAAATTGTAGCCTAAGTGTTATTCGGATTACTCTAGCTAGGTACATGATTCTGCTACATTATTGTAAGTTTTCATTAAAACTCATTGAGTAGTTTTTGTGTGAAAGAGTAACAAACATCCAAACATCTATACTCACAAACTTTCTTATTTATAATATTAGTAGGATAGATCAATTAATAGTATTAACTTGTGTGAGAAAAGTTCATTACCAAATATGATTTTTTATTTGTTTTTTTCTCAATGGATAATTATTTTTTTTATGATAGCTACAATTATCACTTCTTTTCAATCTGTCAGACACGGGCTTCCTCTACTTTGGAAGCTTTTGGAAGATATCTGCTCAACTATCCTGCGTTGACCAGGTGTATTCGTATAAGGTTTAATTTCAACCGCCTCTCACAGAGTTTGTTCTGCACAATAATATGCTAGCTGGCTCTTACAGCACTCTCAGGAGGAAATAAGACGGTAATACTTGTATTCTTGTATTTGATCTTAGATAATGTATTCTCAAAACTCCAATTGAGACAAAGTGAGAAATCTAATATTAGGATATATTCTGTTTAATCTCGCACTGTTAGGCACGGGCCTCCTCCGCTTTGGGAGGGATTATAATAATATCGCACCGCTCTACACCCCAAGCTGCTCACACCGGTGTTGCTCCCTGCTGCCTTGTCTGGTGGCTGTGTGGGGGCCCATCTAGTGAGTCGGCCAGTCACCGTATGCCACGGTTCAAGAAGTATTAGTATTAAAGGCAGGCGTCCGTATTATTATTCGCAATAGTTTTATATATATCCAGTCCATTAAACACCCAACACAATCAATCAGTTCGTTTCTCTACATTATTTTGCAATAGATCTACAGCTACCATTGACATTCCATGACTCTACTGCTATAGTGCAGGTGTGGAGTGTCGGTGGTAGGTGTCCCCATTTATTTATTCATTAAAATTCTCAAAGGGCCTCTGAATGTTGGAACCATGTCCCCATATAAGCCTTACAAAGGACCGGGTATTTCTTATAATAGAAATATACCCGTGACTGCAAAAGTGGTGATAATAATAATAATAATATTTTTTATTATTTTCTTTCACAAAGGCAGCAGATATAAACAAATACAGAGGCAAAAACCAATATTACACTTTTCACATACCTTTGTGAGAGACTGGTGTCCGTGATAGGTAAAACCTGTTACAGATCACCAGGCATTACATAAAGAACTATATTATGAAATCTATCTATATGTTAATCTTAATTCGTAATCTAATTGAGTTGATATCAAATCAATACGATTACAAAATATTGTTAGATGTTATAACTAGGTAATCTATAGATTTATTTCTTCTAATTTGTATTTCCTTATGTTTATATTACAAGGCTATTTGATACAGTGACATCTATTTTCAAATTAAGCAGCAATAATAATGCTTGTGTTTTGATTTTCAGATAACTGATATAATTCTTTTTTGTAAAGAAAATGTAATCTATGGTCAGTTTAAATCTTTACTTATTATAAAACAAAGTCGTTGTTTTTGTATATGTGTCCCTATGCGAGCTTATATCTTTAAAACCAAGCAACGAATTTTAAACGGCTTTTTAATGGATAAGAGTGGTTCAAGAGGATTGATTTTTTGTACAATTTGTTAAGTTAATTCCATGCGGGGAACAGCAATGAATGTGGGAATCAAACTAGCGGGAAATCGACATTATGTACAAGTCTTTTTTGACAAAATGTTGTAGGTACTTTCAGTATTTTGTAACTATGACCATGAAAACTTCAATACGGCTTTCACTAACTATAAAACACTCTTACCTTGATATGTGAGAGGAATTAGTGTAAAACTGATTTATTATAATATGATTAACATTAAGACTACACTCAGTAACTGAAAACTGTAATCAAAATTTCACAAGCTGCGCTTAGTTTGTGACTAAAAGACCGTGTGTGAAATATCCAGGAGTTTATAATAATTAGGTACCTAAGTCATAGACATACAAGACAGTGCGTCTACGGCTAAATCAAAGATCCGGCTTGAGGTCAAAAAATATTTATATGTGTGTGAAGTAGGTACAACGTGAAGTTGCCCGGTTGCCTGGGGCAACATTATTGACGACCGTCACACACGATTGTCATTAAATTTATAAATTGTGTTTTTGATGTGATAATGAATTATTTGAGTTAAAATTACTTGTGAAATCCTATGTTTTGGCATTTTTTAATTATTCTGATACACTAGAACACCAAAAGACTGCGCATGTCGTCATTTTTGTTTTTTTGTTCGTGGCGGCGTTTACACTACAAGCTGACAATGGTGTCAATCATAGAATTAAGTATCCTGAGTATCGAATGATATTGGTCGCAATTCTACGTACGCAACTAAACTTAACTAAAAATGATAAAAACTATGACGTATTTTGAATAATTGGCTAATTCGTTGTGCCATTTAATAATTAAAGTCGTTAGTCTATCCTTACTTATATAAATGATATTATATGAGTTTGTTTGTTTGTATGTGACGCTTTCACGCAAAATCTATCGAATAGAATTGCACGACAATTGGTATAGAGATAACTTATAGTCCTGGAAATAAAATAGGCTGTATGTATATTATTTCGCTAAAACCTCTGTACGAGATAATAAAAGCAAATATTTGTGAAATATGGTATAAAATAATAGTTCAGCCATATTGTTTATTTTACAGTTCTCATAGCAACACATAGAATCCGTCGACTTAAAGGTATTTTTTTTTTAATTTGCCCATAAGGTTTTAATCCCAGACTGACACTTGCGATTTACGTGGTAGCTCGGAATAGAAACTCCTTGTGTGGTACCAACTTTTTTTTAAATTGAGACGATTAAAGAGGTTGGTAGGTTGGTTAGTTAAGTACATACATATTTATATTCTGTACTACGTCGTTTTTTTTTTATTTTGGCAGAAAGAAGAGTTCCAGTTTTGAATTAATATTTTCTTACCATTACACACCTTAACCATAGACTGTGCATCCATCCAGCTAAAACAGCTTTACTTCTTAAAAGCGTCATGTGCAGGGCGCCATTAATATATATTAGGATTCCTAGTTTCGTAAAACAATTGCCTATGAATAAATTTAAAAAGACATTTAAAAAAATTCTAACCGAAAAATGCTATTACAGTATACAGCAGACAAAGTAAAATGGATACAATAATGATAGTTCTAATTTATTTCATTTTATGACTTAGCTTGTAAATATGCGTTGATACCTACTAATTAATTATTGTTTATGATTTGTTTTGAAATGGACATAATGTTGGGTTAATTTTAAATTAATTAATTTGTGTCACTATTATTATCTCTTTGAATTCAATATTTATAATCGTTTTGACAACTGTTATTTATAATTTGTAATTGACTTGTTTATTTTTGACATAACGTAATTTTAAATCTTATCCTAAATGTAAACTTGTAATTGAATGATGTACCTACCCATTCACATATTTGTACACCATTTTATGGTTGAACATGTTGTATCTCTTTACCTATTTAACATCTATGATAAGCAATACCTATGTATTATTATTGTAACCCACACATGTTTTTACAAATAAGTAAATATATCTTTATCTAATCTTACAATTTTAATATCAATTGAACTTAGTATTTGTTTTCGTATCGTATTTGACTTTGATTTTAGTAGATATACGTAGTATTTTGTATCGATTGTTGATTGAGGTTTTGGCTATAGATTTCAGTATTGATTTTAGTATCTATTAATTTCAGTTCAGATTTCTGTTTTTTTTTTATTTTACGTTTGATTTCAAATTCGATTTGGCCACTAATGCGCGCGAAGCCGCGGCCAGAATCTAGTAATATATAATAGATAGAGATTTTTTAATAGAAACATCTGTTAACATTGTCGAATTGTGTTATTGACATAATCAATTTTCATTATTTAGTCAAATTGAGTTTAGTTGTGCACGTAGAATCGGTACCATTTTTTCTTCAATAAAATTTGACATTTTCTAAGACCCGTCTCCGAGTCAAATATCATATTGCAATAATGGGATTGCGGACACCATTTTGAGAAAAAAAAGCGTCACTACAGATTCTATCGCGATCTTGTCCAAGTTATATAATTTAAATATCGTTAGTAACTGTTTTTAAAATTGAAGCTAACGCAGCTATCTTTTTAATGTTGTAAATAACAAAAAAAAAATTTTATCTTACGTAGTGCAAACGACGGCGGTGAAACGTTACTTATGTAATAAGTTATTTACAGCTATTTATGTACTTAAAATGTTTTAATTAACATGTAAACATGTTTAAAAATAACTTACGATAAGTAATATTTTTTTGCGATAGTTATGATAGTGTAATAGCAACTATAGCAATGATAGAAATAATATTTAAAAAAATTTTAATATAACTTCTGAGCCTCGTGGTTGAGTGGTTTATGTAACGGACTGTCGATCAAGAGGTCGCGGGTTTGAGGTTCCCGCTCGGGACAATCATTTGTGTGATTTTTCTAATTGTCATACAAATGTTTGTACTGCGTCTGGGTGTTTCTATGTATTATAAGTATATATTTACAAAAGAAAAGTAGTATATGTATTCTATCCGTATTCTGGTACCCATAACACAAGCATATAAGCTAAGCTTGGGACCAGAGGACGTTGTGTGAAATGTCCATGAGTATTTATTATTATTATTAACTTAATATTCTGTAAACTTGCGCGATACATTTGTTTAGATAAAAACCACTTTTTACGGAATTTTGACGCGTATATTTGATTAGCCAGACGTGACTTTTAGGGAAGAGTTACCTATACAGTTTTTAAGAATCAGGCTTAGAACTGAAAATTGTACAAATATTTCTTCATTTCTTTATTTCCTAAATTCATTACTAGATATAACTAGATAGATGTTAGGAGTGTTAGTTATTAAAGGTGCCATTCGGTTTCTAGAGGCTTACGACCCGCGACCGCGGTTCTGATTGCATTGACTGATTGATTGCAAAAGTGGGCATGGCTTAAGAGGGCACGATACCAAATTATGCTCCATACAAAAATATGGGTATCGTACTTGCCTTTTTTCTTCGCGAAAGTTAAACCAATTTTAATTGTTTGTAAAATGCTTCTGTCACTTTCTTTTTTTCAATACATAATAACTAAAAGAAATATGACCATCCGAAAATCCCGATTTTTTCGGTTTTTTTTAGGTAAAGTTGCAGCGTCTATCACACATATTTGGTAACGATTTACAAAAAAAAAGTGATACAAGCATATATATACTCTTTATCTATAATATAGCGTAAAAACAATTAAAATCGGTTTAACTTTCGCGAAGAAAAAAGGGGAGTACGAAACGTCTTTTTTTCAAAGAATTTGTAGGTAAAATCTGTTTCAGCTATATTTGTCCCTCTCAGCGCGGTGCTCGGAAATAGGGATAGCAATACCTAAGGCAAATACCTAAATTAGGAGTATAGGAAATACATTCTTCTAAATATTTTGGCAAAGTGCAACATCGATCTGATTTTCGCTAGGTAGGTAAGGTAAAGCTTCCTGTTTAGGGTCCCACTGTGTAGTGGGACCCTAAACAGGAAGCTTTACCTTTCAAACGAACAACACCTAAAGAACAAAACCCACATCAATTGCTTTACAATTACAACTGTCAATGTCAGCATTTGTTTGTATCAGTGTCACAATACACCAAGGTCGTTGATGAGCTGCTGATGTAGCGAATTAGCGTACGGGTGCTAAAAACGCTATGTTTATTGTCGTTGTTGATATATACGCGTATATATCTATTAAGTAGGTAAAGTCCACGCGGCTTTATGACTGTATGTTAAGATTTTTTATTACCTATAATAGGTATCTGACCTCAATCTAAGATTACCGCTGTAAAAAGATTATATCGGAAAATTCTGGAATAGAGTATGTTATGCTTTGCGTTTAGTAGTACAAGATTTGGAAAAATATTTTGGTATTAAGATTACGGTATACTTAGTTAGATTAAAACAAGCGCTAAACTAGCGATTTTTAAAACTATAAAATTTATTAGAAATAACGAATTATCTTATCTTATCTTATACTTATGCTGTATCTGCTTCCCAGCCTATTAACATCTCAACGTAGAAACGTGTGCCCAACGCACACGTCTCTACACTCGCGTGCAACCGAATCGACTCACCTATACAAAACTGCTAAATGGTGTAATATGTTGTAAAAGAATAAAAGATATAGTAAGATATGTATATTTTTTGAAAGCCTATTTCATAACCTTTAAAGTAATACCATAATTTTAAAAATCTGCTCAATAGTTTCGAATTTAATCGAATTCGAATTACAAAACAACAAAAATTTAATTAGTGAAAAATAACAAATGATAAATAAAATTGTTAATTAACCAAATGTTATGAAAAATAAAGGAATTTATTAAATCAATAATTAGTGTTGCCCCTCCTGGCTTTAATAACAGCTCTGAGGCGGTTCCTCATCGACCTGATAACCCTTACTACCAGATCTTGAGGGAGAGCTTCCCATTCCTCTTCGAGTGCTGTCTTTAGCTCTACAATGTTTGCAGGCGCTGGATTTCTGGCCCGGACCCTGCGTTTCAGCTCGTCCCATATGTGTTCAATAGGATTGAGATCAGGGCTGAGTGGTGGCCAGTCCATGGTCTCAATACCAACTTCATCCAGGAACTGACGAGTGATTCGTGCTGTATGGCAGCGGGCATTATCGTGCATTAGAAGGAAGCTATCACCTATGAAGCCTTCATAAGGAAGGACGTGATCAAGGAGAACATCTTCCACATATCAGTCTGCAGTCAGACCGCCTCCTCGGCCTCCACCGGGGATGAAAACAAGAGCTGTTTTTCCTTCCACTGAAATGCCCGACCACATCATACACGAACCACCGCCACAGGCCACTGTTTCCGCGAAACAACATTGCGAAAATCGCTCGCCTGGACGCCGGTAGACTCGAGCTCTTCTGTCGCTGCCATGCAGACACACTCTGCACTCGTCAGTGAACAAGACCGATCGCCATTGTTCAGCCGTCCAACCGATACGTTCGCGAGCAAATGCAAGGCGCGCTTGTCGGTGAGCCCTGGTCAATTTAGGGCCTCTGGCAGGCCGTTTTGGAGTCAGGTTGGCATCTCTCAGCCGTCTTCTCACCGTCCACTGACTGACAGCGACTCCTCGAACCTCTCGCAGCCGCTGCTGCACAGCAACACCGGTGAGATGGCGATTTCTGAGGCTGTTTTTCAGGACGGTAGAACACGTCTCACTACCCCATTTCTTACCGAGGTCTTATAGTTTTGCGGTTTACCTAATTATACTCGTATAGGTACTTAAAAATTGTATGTGTAACACCTGATTATTTGTTTTCTTAACGATAATATTTTGTTGTAGGGTGCTCAATCTTAAGATAATTAAAGATATGATATGTTTTTGATTAATTAATTGTTTTGTATTTTACACAGATATACATAGATAAAGGTATAGCATAATATACAGATAAACACAGTTATATGTATAATCTGTAGCATAAAATAAAATTATAGACATAGCATTGTTTTCCTTGTAAAATGCGTATTGACGTAACAATATGCTACTGTATGTTAAGAGGGCACGATACTAAATTATGCTCCACACAAAAATATGGGTATCGTACTTCCCTTTTTTCTTCGCGAAAGTTAAACCGATTTTAATTGTTTTTAGGGTTCCGTACCCAAAGGGTAAAAACGGGACCCTATTACTGAGACTTCGCTGTCTGTCCGTCTGTCACCAGGCTGTATTTCAAGAACGGTGATAGCTAGAGAGTTGAAATTTTCACAGATGATGTATTTCTATTGCCGCTATAACAACAAATACTAAAAATAAAATAAAATAAATATTTAAGGGGGGCTCCCATACAACAAACATGATTTTTTTTACCGTTTCTTGCTCGATACTAATAACGTTGCCTTATGGTGCATAGATAATGGTACGGAACCCTTCGTGCGCGAGTCCGACTCGCACTTGACCAATTTTTTAAGCTTCCGTCGCGTGTGCAGCCTTAATGGTTAAAGTTACATAGAAATCATGTATGACGGAAATATTCTACATAAAATTGTCTAAAAAATATCCCTGAACCAGTCTCACCCGTGACCATGGTGACTGCAAAGTCTCCGAAACGTCGGGCCAAAATTTAAAACAAATATACGCGTCTAAATCCGTAAAAAGTAGATTCTAGACGTATTTTCAGTTATATAGACACTAAATTATTTTGTTGAAAGGAACACTTTGTTCTCTAATGATATAGTATGGTCGTACAGTACAGATATATACACGGTCAAAATAAAATTTGTCCAATTTTTTTTGTGCGGAACCTCTAATGTAATATAACAAATACTAAAAATACTCTTCTGTCAACCTCCTTAAATGAAGGCGTGATGATTCTTCTAATCTATAGATATCTAATAGGTACATTAGTTATTATTTATTCCGGTCACAAAACTGCTGACAGCGACACATAATTTCAACACAACGCGGTTTTAAAAGTGAACGTTTGTTACTATTATAGTAGGTACTTGTTATACGGTCAACACTTTCTTTAATATATGAGCAAAAGGAAAGAAAGTGTGTGTAATAGTTCCAACGTAAATTTTTTTTTTACTAATTCGTTAAAATAAAAAAGATATTGGTGCCAATTCTACATGCACAACTAAACAAAACTTAAAAATTATATGTTTATAGTGTCTAATCTGTCTATACCTAACACAAGTAGGCAATGTTAACTGAACTTTCTTATTATAATACTGGTAAAAAGATGAGCTAAAGATTTTCTAATACATCTAATATATAAAATTCACGTGTCACAGTGTTTGTTACCGTACTCCTCCGAAACGGCTAGACCGATCTTTATGAAATTTTACATACATATTCAGTAGGTCTGAGAATCGGCCATCTATTTTTCAAATTTTTTTTTGTATGTCTAAACATCGTTTGCCGGGTCAGCTAGTAATTAATAAAAATGTACACGACAAATGACAACATAGCCAATTAATAAATAAATACTCATGGAAATTTCAAACAACGTCCTCTGGTCCCTAGCTAAGCTTATTAGGCTTGTGTTATGGGTACCAAAATAGGGATAGAATACATATACTACTTTTCTTTTGTAATACATAGGTACATTACATAGAATACATAGAAACACCCAGACGTAGTACAAACATTTGTATGACAGTTAGAAAAATCACACATATAAGGATATTGTTGGCTTGAATTAGTTACAAGTTTCTTTAAAATTCAGAAGCTAAGCCTTTACAAATGTTGTTCTTGTACATTCATATATTACATAGTAAACACCCAGACGCAGAACAAACATTTGAATGACATTTATAAACATCACACCAATGATTGTCCGAGACGGGAATCAAACCCGGGGCCTCGTGAACGGGAGTCCGTTACATGAACCACTAGACCACGAAGCCCGTCAGATTTCAATTATTTTCAATCAATCAATCATCAATCAATGTATAATTTCAATTATAATTAATCAAAATACAACTATAGTTGTTTTAATTTTTTAGTTAAATTTAGTTTAGTTGTGCACGGAGAATTAACATTATTGAATGGATTTGATTTACGAGTCGACATTGTTACTGAGTTCTATGTTAGGAAATTTTCACGAAACGGGTTTAAATTACTTTTTAGCTTACCTATTCAATAAATTAACGTCGGAATAAAGTAGTAAATACGAAATAAAATTTCACTTAATTGTTTATGTTACGTTATACAACAATTACTTCTATAAAACGCAGTGTAGTGCTGCTTACATCTAGCGACCCATAAAACGTTCAGTTCAACAAGCACATAGAACAATTTCTGCCTGTTGAAATTAAAAAAATATCGATAAAATTAGGTTCTTTGTTACTGTAGGTACCCATTTTAGTTACTCAAAATATTTTTTATTTCGATAACGACATCTTAAAATGGAAAAAGCAAACTTATATCCATATACAGGTTGTCCCAAAAGTCGACGTCAAACCGAAGTCGCATGATAGGTAAGGTCATAACAGTTATCAGAAAAATATAAAAAAAATATGTTTTTATTTTTAAAATAATAGAAAAATAAATATTCAGGAAAATGTACCAGCCTGTAACAGTTTTTACTTTCCTGTTGCCACAAATCTTTACTTTTTGTCATTTTTTTATTACTTATGCCACAAATCTTTACTTTTTGTCATTTTTTTTTATTACTTACTAGCTGTTGCCCGCGACTCCGTACGCGTGGAATTCAGGAAAGTTTCATGAAAATCCATCCAGTAGTCGTTACGTGAAAGAACAACAAACATCCTTACATTCATACAATCCAACATTAACCAAACATCCAAATACTTATTAGAGTATGGATAGAAGACCGAGGAAACGTTCGCGTTGCTCGGTTAACAGTTTCACTGCCGCACTAAGAGACATTTAATGGTTACTTAGGGAGCTCTTTAGTATTGATTTAAAAAAGTAAAAGTTAAGTTAAAACTTTTTTAAATCAATACTAAAGAGCTCCTTAAGTAACCATTAAATGTTAATGGTTACTTAGGGAGCTATTTAGTATTGATTTAAAAAAGTAAAAGTTAAGTTAAAACTTTTTTAAATCAATACTAAAGAGCTCCTTAAGTAACCATTAAATGTCTCGGAGTGCGGCAGTAAGTATTTTATTTTGTCGCGCGTAATTCTTTTTTCGTCATATCTTCTAAGATATTCATTTAAATTGCATGCTGTAAAAGCAGTTATAATCTATATTAAACGTGTAAGCTAACTAAGGTATTTAATTTGATAAAAAAGAATACTATATACACATAAATAGCTTTTGAAAACCCCCTAATGAATTTGATAATTTTTTCGACATTATTATGGGTAGCTGTACCCATAATAATGTAAAACCCGCTGGGGTTTCCCTTAAAAGATAGACATATCGCGGACTTTTTTGAAGAACTATAGGTAACAAACAATTCCATACATTAGTTTGTTGTACCTCACATAGGTAAGGCAGCGTTTTCATTTATAGCTCGCACGCGTCCGAGTTTCTCGACAAATTTAATCATATCTCATCCAATATATTATATAGCATACCCCAACAAATTATGCAAAAAAGCCATCCTCTTGAATCATTCTATATATTAAAAAAAACCACATCAAGATCCGTTGCGTATTTTTAGCTCACATAGGGACATACATACAAAAATTACGACTTTTATAAGAAGTAAAGATAAAGATAAAGATATCATCCTGAATAGTGCTTCTGTAATTTGTTACATTAAAATCTGAGCTAACTGCTCCAGCTTGAAAGAAGATGCCATGTTTTGTAGAACTACGTTTCAAAAAACAATTTTTCAATGTTGTGCAATTATTTTAAAAATAGAAAACATAATTTTTTTTTAATATTTTTCTGACTACTAATATGACCTTACCTATCATGCGACTTCAGCTTGACATCGACTTTTGGGACATCCTGTATAATAAAGATTAGCTGTTTTCCGTAACTTCGTGCGCATGGAATTTAGAAACAAACCCTTAACAAATCACGCAAGGCATCTTTTTAAACCATTCTATCTATAAAAAAAATTGTATCAATATCCGTTAAGCAGTATTGAATATCTAAGCTTACTTATGGACATACATACAAAAATAACGACTTTGTTTTATAATATATTTTTTTTTTTACATTTCACACTACGTCCTCTGGTCGCAAGCTAAGCTTATATGCTTGTGTTATGTTATGGGTACCAGAATACGGATAGAATACATATACTACTTTTGCTTTTTTTTGTAAATACATACATACATACTTATAATACATAGTAAACACCCTTTTATTTTTTATTTTTTGATTCCTTACTTACAAATAATTTGTGATTCATAATAAAACTGTAAGACCTGTACTGTTTCCGTTACAAGATCTAAATTACTTATGTAATTAAATCAATTAATAATGCACGATTTTAAGATACATAAAATATAAGTAGTTAATAAGTATGTGTAATCACAATAATCACTAAAATGCAATTTCCTGTTGTAATATCAAACCTTTATTATTTATCTAAACTTAACTAAAAAATTAAAATTGATAGCATCATTATCACAATTCGGCAAAGTTAACTGAACTTTGTTAATATAAAAACTGTGTATTATAGACTAACGATTTTAATTAATATAAATATGTACAACGAAATAGCAAAGTCATTGATAATATATCTACATTTTTAATTATATATTACCATTTTTAATATATTTTTTTTAGTTTAGGTGTGCACGTAGAATTTGTACCAGTATTTAGCTGCCGAAGTGGCGGTAGCCCTTGCCGAACAGATGAATGGGTTGGAGAGAGAGTACCTATTCAGTATTCTCGTAATGGATAAAATTTTTAAAATTTTGCTTAGTTATTAATTACTTTATTATAAAACAACGCGCTATTTTTATATGTCTATAATTGAGCTTAAATCTTCTAAACTACTCAACGGATTTTAATGCAGTTTTTTTAATTGATAGGGTTGTTCAAGTAGAAGATTTATTTCTATAATTTGCGAAGGTTTGGTTTACAAAGTCGCGAGCGACAGCTATGTAGGTATCCCCTCCCGACGAGGTGGACATGCGGAAAATGTGGGTGTCGGTCACGGCAACGCGACAGGGGGACCTAATGCTCCTCTTAATGGGCCCAGGTGCTCAAGTCCACTATTTTGGAACAATTGTCATACCGGCACAATACCGGCACGATACCGTTGCAATTGAAGTCAAATATCCGTAGTCTGCTATATGCCGTCATAACGGTCTTTCAATGGTAATAGAATTGTCGATCTCTTTTATCTATGCATTGAATTTTCGGTCTCTTTTATCTATGGATTGTGTTAGAATGGTATGTATGTGTTGCCGTTTTTAAAAAATGCGTTAGTTGAAGTGATTTTCGAAAAATTACTAATAAATTTAAACATTTAATCATGCTAGACTTCGTTTAAATATATTTGTACATACTATTTATTAGTATAAAAAGCAATGTGAAGTTTAGGAGATTAGTAAATTGCAATAAATTACAAAGAACAATTTCTAATATTTCTATCTATCTATTTTTGATTTATGGCAATCTGTCGACACAGGACAATTTAAAAATATTACTGTCAAATTCAAAATAGCAGACTACCGAAACATTTCAGTCATTGAATTGCAATTGTGAAGCAGTTGTGTACGAGACTAGCAATTTATGTCACTTTGACAATTGTAAGACAATGATGAAGTCGTTATGACGACACATTAATAGTAGACTACCAAAAACTTTACTATTGCACCATAATGGTGCAATAATGGTACAGTTGTGAGACCGTTGAAATACCCGACTCAGGGCCCTGATTAAAGGGGCCACCCCTCGCCGGGTCATGGTAAAGCTCAAGGCACCATCATGGCCTTAAGACGAAAATTTAAAAAAAAAACAGCTAGGTAATAAATTACGAAATATTTAAATAAAATATTTATTTAATAATAGGTACAAATTGGTTGGTAAATTGATTAATTTATACAATCACAACCAATTAGTAACTATGGACGTAATAATAATTATCAAACACTTTTTTTACTATTAAACAATTGAAAAAAATGTGTTTTATTATTAGTCGTGGCACGAGACCTAATTTAAAAACTAAAATATTATAGTTACCTACATAATTATACTGTAATGTTTGCTGAACATTAAAAAATTTACAGCTATGCTAAGCTAGTATAAAAAGCACTGTACTTCTGGTTATTGGCATTGGTTTAATTTAAAAATATAATCAATTATAATATTTTATTTTAATTTATAGTGTGATATATATAGCTATAGTAATATATATATATATATATATAGCTATTGTTAATTATGTTATTCTAAATAAACTAAATTATAGTGGAAAAAATGATAACCATGAGCGGGACTTGAACCCACGACCTCGGAATACCGTTCCGTTGCTCTCCCATCTGGTTCAAGTCCCGCTCATGGTTATCATTTTTTTCCACTATAATTTAGTTTATTTAGTAAAAGCATAGCAAGTTAATTGCAAAAATTCATAAATTTATGTTATTCTAATTTAATTCATTCATTTATTCTCTAGCGAATTTTATTTACTTAAAACAAAATAGGCACTACTTACTAACCGGCAGCTAAGTACAATCTAATTTACTACTTTAATGAGATAAACAATTAACTGATAGATAAGATATTCGATACGAAGTTAATAAGAGCGTAAAACAAAACAATAAACATTCTTACCTTCATCAAAGCGAAAAGTTGATCATCATCAATTCCTGTGACTTTATCAGTAACAGGAGCCATTTTCACAAACTAATTCGATTTATTTAACGATAAAATCGTTGATAATTAATTTATCGGCAGACGGAAAGACGTATAGCGGTACCGCCAGTATTCAGCGCGCGCGAACGAATGAGTCAACTCAAACTCGACGGTGGAATAAAATTAAATGCAGGCTGCAACGTTAACAAATACGCTGCGGAGATATTATTTGAAAATGGAAAGGCAAGCAAAGGCAAGTATTTAAAAGGCATTAGCAGGAAAGTTTTAACGATGCGAAACTCGGCTGACTTATACGTTAATCGATCACATACTGCTAGCGCCCTTCACATGTTAAGTAGTTAAGCGTCGTGTAGGTTTTATTTAATCAGATCTAAGTACCGATCTTCAATAATTTATTGTGATGTTATGGAAGTCTAACAAGATATAAATATACCACACACGAAAAGAGATAGGTATTCAACACATGGAATTAGGTACCTACCTACTCAATTTGTTAGTGTGTATGTGGTTAAAACACACTCATTTACATTAAAAATATTAGACATAAACCCCGTTTTCCAATTACAGCACAAGAGCGCATCATGCGGCACAATTACAAAAGTTGGAACACTCAACCACAGAACATTAATACTCTAACGAGAAGAATGAAGACTACATAGAAAAAAAATGCAAACATCTTGCGATACTAGCGCTCCAACAATTGCCTTATGAAACTATTTTTGGCGCGAGGTTTTGAACTGATGATATAAAATAATGATGAATAATGTAATTGTTGTATCATGAAAACAAACCGAAATTCAGATATTTAACTGAATTTCGGTTTGTTTTCATGATACATACATATATAAGGAAGGTATTATAAATTAAACCAGTTTCTAAGCATTTTTTAATATATTTATTTTTCTTTTTACAGATTTTTTTGAAGCTTCGTCGGTAAACAACCTATTTTTTAAAATACAATGTATTTTTATGCTAATACAAACTGTTGATATAATTATATGCATTTTATTTTTATCATAATGCTCAGAACAATGGAGCAACCATTCGAAATATAATTTTTCTTTTAAAATTTCTATTATTTGACTTTTTATGTCCATTTTACACCCCTGCTCATTCAAAAATGTATTAACAATTGTTGCAGCAAACTCTACTGTCTCTGTAAAATTTTTATTAACATAATTTAGACTGTTGCACATTGAATTGTATTCTTTAAAATTCGTAAATAAAGGACTCACGTCAGTATTCTGGTTAGCAAGCATTGCGGTTTTGCACTGACAGCAAGTGGTTCCTAATTTTTTTATCATAAAACCGCATACATATGCGCATGCTTGCAGTTCCCCAGAACACTGAGGTATTACAGTATTACACGATTCTACATTTTCTGTTACATCAAATTCCTTATCAGTAATTATTTTTCTATTTTTGGAGTAACTTTTTGTTAAAAAACATTTTAAATCATTAAGAATTAAATTTTGATCTTCTTTGCAATTATTATTTTTACTGCTATGCAATAAATTATTTAAAATAGATGTTTTTAGAGCTGCAACAAATTGTACGGTATTTGGGTTTGGGTTACATCCACAATTGCTGCGAATGCAACCAAAACAATTTTCCAATGGGTCTTGATTGAGTCTGCGCGTTGATAAACTCTTTATATGGTACCTTTTTTCTAGATTTAAAAATAAACGCTCGACTGCATTCAATGTTCTTATAAAACCTTCTTGCGAAGGGGGCTTGCATCTGGCTCCAATAAATTCAAATTTACCAAACATACTTTTCATTTCCTGAAAATAATTAAGATGTGGACTTCTTCTGGTTAAATTAGTCAAGAATTTCTTTCCCCTTTTTTGATCAGGCGTATCGCCATTTAATGTGTCGAACAGCTGGTCCATTTTTTCTATGAGCATGGCTGTTGTTGTCGCTTCAGAAGGCAATTCATCTGGAAGGCAAACACTTGTTTTTATACTATATTGCGAAAAATTAAATAAAACACAAGACAAAAGACAAGTCGCAATTTAAGCTAAATTTCACTATCACTACATATTATAAAACAAAGTCCTCCGCCGCGTCTGCCTGTCTGTTCACGATAAACTTAATCATTTGTGTGATATTCATAAATGTCATACAAATGTTTGTACTACATCTGGGTGTTTTCTATGTATTATAAGTATGTATTTAGGTACAAAAGAAAAGTAGTATATGTAGTATATCCGTATTCTGGTACCCATAACACAAGTATATAAGCTTAGCTTGGGACCAGAGGACGTTGTGTGAAATGTCCATGAATATTTATTATTATTATTATTAACTTATATTAACCATTCATTATACAAGGAGTGTTCGTATGGCAACGTATTACGAAAACACAGGTCAACACCCCATTTCCGCCCATGAGGCGATCTTATTCGAGAGTAAAAACTTGAAATGAAAACCTATACCAATAAGCTTTGTTAGTGTATTGTATTAGACCAAATACCCTCGATTTATGGAGGAGGCCAGTGTCCAATAGTGGGTCGATTTTAGCTGATAAGTATACTTATAAGTAAAATTCAAAAGGAATATCAAACATGACAGTTTGAAACAGTTTAACTTACTGTTTGCAATCTTTGCAAGCATGCCTGCGGCGACTGAGTGGCTAAATACTTGGCAAGCAAACTTAACCTTCATCTTTTGCTTAAAGTTTGGTTCTATATGTTGCTTGGTTAAGGCAGGTGCAAAAACAAAATTTGGATTTGCACTGTCTTAGTGTTGATTTTCATAACATTTAGTATAAAAAATAGTCATAATATATTTTTGAAGTTATTTTCGCTATTTAATAAAGATAATTACCTGCCACAGCTTTACCATCATTTTGGAACACTTCAGGACATTTGATATTGTATTTCAGCAAATTATTTCTGAAACATTTGATAAGGTGAGGTGGGTCCATAATTGTGACAATTTCGTGGCCTTTAAAGTCAAAATATGGACGAGTCACAGAGGATCCAAGGGAGTTTAATGCCTTGATGTTTACACCTAAGTTATCTGAAACAGTAGCAGCAACATCCAGTCCAGCTTGCAAGCTTGCATCAAGCACCTATAAATAAAAAAATAAAAAAACATTACATACTGTGTATGTTTTAATTAACTTATTAACTGTGAAATTAATTACGCTAGAGATCGCCTGTTGCTCAAAATTCCAGAGCCATTTATTTAAATAACATACAATAAAACCTTTTTTAAAAGTAATAAGTACTTTTATTACTCTTTTCTTATTATTGAAAGACAATAAAATTTACATTTCTTATATTTCCTTTGCAAAACTATGCATGTGTTAAAATAATGTAATTAGCACTATTAAAAAAATTGGTCAAGTGCGAGTCGTACTCGCGCACGAAGGGTTCCGTACCATTATCTATGCAACATAAGGCAACGTTATTAGTATCGAGCAAGAAACGGTAAAAAAATCATGTTTGTTGTATGGGAGCCCCCCTTAAATATTTATTTCATTTTATTTTTAGTATTTGTTGTTATAGCGGCAATAGAAATACATCATCTGTGAAAATTTCAACTGTCTAGCTATCACCGTTCTTGCCTGATACAGCCTGGTGACAGACGGACGGACGGACGGACGGACGGACAGCGAAGTCTCAGTAATAGGGTCCCGTATTTACCCTTCGGGTACGGAACCCTAAAATGATAGCATTCTAGCCTCTTCCTGCATATAAACTATAGCTGGGCCAAATTTCATAATCTTCGGTTTGCATAATTTTCATAAAAAGAGGGACAAAGTTTTCGCCTCTCATATAACATATTATTAATATATGCCATGATATTACATACCTCTTTTATAAGAACAGATAATCTATCGGCTGTAACGCAATCGCCAGAAAAGTAGAATGCCAAAGGTTGCTTCCAATTCTTTCGAATTCCGATAGCCATAAACAACAGTGCATGTGTGGCTGGCTCCATAGTTCTGCCTTGATTTCCATGATCTTGATAACCATCAATAATGTCTTGTTTACCATTATACTGTAAATTTTTTCGTATAGACATTTCATCGAATGCCAAAATGCACAGATTTTCTTCAGGTTCTCGCTTAGCAGTTACATCTTTAATTGTTTCGAATATTTGGCTATTTATACCACATTTCATCGGAATTTTATTAAGAAGCTGTTTTAGTGTACCTTCACTTGGTAGACAAAAAAGTCGTCTCAGCAGTCTATAGCAGGCCGTAGACCTTTTGTAGATGCTTAAAGCCATAACTTTGTCGTCTATAGTCCATCTCCGACCAGTCAGTTTTCTGGGAGTATTTTGAAGTTGACTTTGCAACAATAAAGCAAATGACCCTGACATGTTTTTATTCAAGAGACTTTTGACATTTGAATCTGTTGTAAGTGTCTTGAATAGGGCACGTGGTTGTTTCTTAATTTTTTGTCTTAATCTTATTATTTCACTCAAGTTTCTTCTACATTTTTTGTAAAGTTTGAGTTTTTTAGGGGTCAATTGTACTGACTTGTTTATATCCAGCTCCCTCAAAATGCCTTTAGTCTTTGGTACCTGGAAATATAAAATGTATTATTAGTAAAGTATATCCTAAGCCTAGTAAAATATAACCTAGCATCTATTTATAAGTGAAAATGACTTTACTACAAGTGAAAATGACGATTTTATAAGTGAAAATGACTTTACTACAAACCTTATAACTAGTAGAGGGTTCACATATGGTAGGCACCTGAACAGGCAATGTAGTTTCCATTGTCACTAGCACCTGAAATTGAAATTAAATAATAGGTGAACAGATGAATTTTAGTAATTTTATTTTAAACCAGCTGACTCACGAAACTTCGTTACTAATACTATTTATTATCAACATAATAACATCATCTGGATAGTGATTTTCACTATCCAGATGATGTTTTTAAGTTTTTAAGCCTCACTTAATTAATTTTATCCTGTTTTTAATCCTGTTTTTATATCGGCAACAGAAATACATTGTCTGTGAACATTTCAACTATCTAGTTATCACGGTTTATGAGATACAGCCTGGTGACAGACAGACCTACAAAAAAAGTATTGTAGTCGTAAGTATTGTATATGACCAGAGGTTGTTGTGTGAAAAGTCCATAAATATTTATTACTATTTAAATATTTATTATTATTCAGAACATTTTGTTAAAGCATCTTTTAAATTTTACAATTTATTTATTTAAGTTTATCATTTTACTTTGATTTTTATTTTAGGGCAATTACGAACCCCACAAGGTACGCCTTAAACTTAACAGGACTTTTTTGGTAATCTTATACTATTTTAAATGCGAAAGTTTGTATGTGTGTATGTTTGTTACTTCTTCACAGTCAAACGGTTCAACAGATTTGATTGAAATTTGGTACTAAGATAGCTTAGATTCTAGATTAACAATATAGGCTACTTTTAATCCCGGAAAAATGCAGTGACCCTGTCGGATAATTGATTACAGAGTGAGTAGTCTGTGTCTTTAAAACTTTTTACCACAGGTATCATAGCAGGGCGCTGCTAGTACTTACATATAATACATGTAAAAGATACACATTTGCAATAAATTATTGAGGCACACTAAACCATAGACCTTAAATTAGGTAAAATAAGACACAGCAGTTTTATTTGATTCGATCACTCACAAAAGTATTATAGAAAATTTTGGGTTAGGTACTTTTTTGACTGGACTTATTAATTCAAATCACGTACATATTTTCAAGCTTTAATATTAGGGGAGTTTTGAGTGACAAAGTATGCTAATGTTACACTTACTTGAGGATTCTCAACTGAGATATTTGTGTCTTCATTACTTCCACTTGTACTTGCACATTGTTCTTGGCGATACTTTATCAATAATTCTTGTGCTCCAATTGGGATTGCATAATTGTTCAATCGTTTCCTAGCACTGCTTGTAAACGAGGAGTCGTCAAAGTGCTTACTACATAGCAACTTGTGTTGCGAGTGCAAATCTTTTAGCTGTTTTTCAGTCGGCCACTGTCCAGTGGGATAACAGTATTCAGCCCAAATAGATGCCCTATAATTATCGAATAAATTAGATTTTCATCTAATCAACTATTGCTCATACAGAAGCACACAAACAAAGGGAAAATAATGCAGCTAATAAGTTTTCTATGAATTTTATTAGATAGCCAAAGGGACTTTAAGGTTTTAGCTAATTTGTGGAAATAATATATAAATATTTACAGACAATTTATGTAACATCCTCTAGTCCCAAATTAATTGCGATTGTATATTATGCCTGTGTTATGGCTACCAGATTACTGCTGAATAACTTTTGATTTGTAAATACATAGAAAACACCCAGACACAGTACAATTATTTGTGTTTATCAAACAAATATTAGTCCTGTGCAGGAATCAAACCCGCCACCGCTTGAACGAAAGTCAGTTACACTACCAATATGCCACTGGCAGCCACTGGGCCCGTCATAAATGGAGAAACTAAGAACGATTAAAAATAGGTTAGTTACTTACTTCATTAAGGTATGTTTACCGGGGAGAGGAAATCTGTGGAAACTCAAGTTTCCATCTTCTGCTGCCGTGATATTACACTTAGCACACTTTCTGCTAAGTTCATTACGCGTGTGGCGAGACATTTTAAGATGCACAGAACCGTACACAAAATATGAAAATGAGTCTCTATCTCGAAAGTTGTTTCGTGTCACAAGATACGAAAAACACAGTGTCCAAGAACAAAAACACAAAAATAATATTAAATTTATATAGGATTTTCAAATAAGCCTCTACGCAAATTTAGCAAAAACAAAGATATAAACAAAACAATGAACCACCATTTTAATTTTCTTGTCAGTGTTCGGTGTTGCTGCTGAATAAAAAACAAATTATTTCTAAAATAATAAGTAATTTATGAGTAATTAAGCAAATTTATTCAAAATCGTGCATTGCACATGAATTTAATTATAAACTAAATAATGAGTTAAACAACAAGTTATTGAGAATGTAGTAACCGCCATTAAAAAAATCTACCATTACGGTACGAATTTTTAAACTGATTGTGCAAAACACTGATAGTGATTTCTCTGTCTAGCGTATATCGTTGTCTCTGTTTCGTTTAGTTTGCCCAATATTGGCATAGACTACCTACAGAGCTGACTCCCTCTGCACTCAACGTTGAGACGTTGAGTGTTCAATGTTGAGTGTTAATTTTTAACAAACACACATTTTCAAGACACTCCTCACAATCAAATAACATTTTAAAATCAACAAACGAAAATCCATACAATTATTAAATTAAAGAAACTCAATATTAAACAGTTCAGTGAATCACATGAAAAAATAAAATGGCCTCCGTCGAACCAAAATATTTCTGCTATTTAAATAGATAAAACCTTACTAAACAAAAATGCATAGTGTGCATACGTGATTTATTAGACTTCCGACAATTATTTTTTATTCGGATTATAGGCAACGAACGAACATTGCCGAATACTCGCGGAAATATCCGATCGCCAAAGCAGGCGGCAGGATTTACAGTACAAAGCGTCTTGGATATGCAAGCATGTGTGCGTTTGCGAACTGTGCACGGACACCAAAATTTCTACACACATGAATTCATCTCATGCGGGCGGCGACCGCCTGACTTGATTAGACATATGACAGAGAAAGCAATATTATTCCTTCGCCAAACGCCTGGCAAACTTAAGCACCAATTTGCAAGCACATATTGGTGCTATTTATAAATTATTAGGCGTTTTTAAGTTATAATATTTTGTTTAAATAATAGTAAATAAATGAATAAAGTTTATTAAAATATCTGTGAATGGCAAGTAAAGCACGGCTTTTCTAGAACAGGGAGCGCACACCCCTGCGTGCAATCCATACCAACTTCAGCGACAGAAAAATAGAAAGTACTTTTTCTTTAAATTGGCATTGATTGAAATTTTATTTATATGTTATCGTTAGTAATATTATTTATTGTTAAAAAAAATTTTAAGGCTTTCGTTTCGTCGGAGTTTTCTGGAAATAATCAAAGTTAATTCAAGCTGTGTTTAAAAAAAATAAATATAATTAAAGATGAAGGTACAAACAATGACTTTTTTTATATTCCACACTTATAATGTGAATACAATTTTATTTTAGTATTTTTATTTTCAACACTGAACTTAGCGCACTCTGCTGGTGCATTTGAAAACTAATTCATGTTCCAATTAAGCGTCAGCATAGTTCAGCATTGTGCGGCACTGAGTCGCATTATGCTCTGCAACTGGACAACTAGCAAAATAATTGGTACCTACTGCCAGTACAGGCATAAAACATTATATAAGCTTAGCATATTATTGCTTTATTCATTCTACCAGCGAAAAAGATCGTACATACTGGATCAATGGTTTATGAATGCTGCCTATCCAAATAAGAAAATAAAATTATTATTATTAAATATAATAATAAGCATAATAAGCTTAGCTTGGGACCAGAGGATGTTGTGTGAAATGTCCATGAATATTTATTTATTTATTATTATTAAATTTATCCCTTTGGTTTTTAGCATGATTTTAAGTACAAATGCTACGAGTAATATGGGGAGAGATGTTTTATTGGAATCAGGGGCATTAACAAACAGTGGTACCTAACTTCTTCAGGATTGTAGGGAGCCGCTGGATGCAAGTGGCATTAGCGCTTTCACAATGGCTTTAGCATTTGAACTTTGGACATTAATTTCATCAATGATAGCGAGGGAAGTGTTTAGCGAAAGAGTTTTTATTTATGTTTATTATTTTTCTTTTGTTTACAAAATAATATGCTCGATTGCTAATTCCGCATTTTTCGCTGTCAAGCTTCCAAAATTATTAGCAGCGCCATCTAGTTTCTTTCGAGTTACGACTATCTCTCTATTTTTTTGTAGAGCAGAAGATACAGAAGTAACTACTGTGTAAGCATAATATGATAGAAAATACATGCAACTAATTTTATTTTCTGTTGCTATAACAGGTATTTCCAATTTTGACAATCTACTTTTTTATGTAATCATGTATTTTATCAAATTCTACTTTTATGCATTTATTTTATTTATTCTTCTCATTTGTCTATTTTGATTGTAATACCTTTAAGTTACAAATAAACTTTCCTTCTTCTTTTACTTGTTTTGCTGAGACTTTTTTAAAATTCAATCTAAATTTTGTGGAATTGTTAAAAGAACAGATTTAAATAAATAAAAATAAAATAAAATACTCTTTATTGCACACCATATTAATTTACAGAACTTACTTACTAGACTTAATAATAGGTACAAAGGGCGGTCTTATCGCGAGCTGCGATCTCTTCCAGACAACCTTAGAATGGACTTGACCGAGACTGAATAGGTAACTTGTGGTGTACTAATATTATGGTAGTTATATGCCAAAAATAAGCGAAAGTACTAATAGCTAATACAATATAAATACATACAGTACAAACACAATTCTACTTTTATACATATATAAACATATACATACATATACATATATATACATACATATACAATACATACATATTTATAGCAAATACATAAATACTAATACTAAGTAAGATTCATATTAAAGTAGATCAGTTAATCGGTAGTGATAAGTAGTGGTCCTTAACAAGTTTTTTAAACGTTGATATGGTTTGAGCGTTTCGTATCGTCAACGGTAAGGCATTCCATAACCGGGCCGCTTCTACTGTAAAAGATTTACTAAAGAATCTCGTGGAATGTGATACTACAGTCAACGTAAGGTTTTCCGATGATCTTAGACTCTTCGTATGTGTGTCATGGAGAAACGTAAACCGTTTTTTGAGGTAGTTGGGAGTGTTTGGATTGAAAAGAATATTGTAAAGAAGACTAAGAATGTCAGTATTCCGTCGAAGTCGTATGGGCAACCACTTGAGCATAGTTCGAAACTCGGATACATGATCATATTTACGAAGTCCAAATATAAATCTAATACAGAAGTTCTGGAGTCGCTCAAGCTTATCAAGTTGGTCCTCGTTGAGATCAAGATAGCTGGTGTCGGCGTAGTCAAGAATCGGGAGAAGAATAGATTGTGCTAACGCAGTTTTAGTGTCGGTGGGAAGAAAGTTACGTAGTCTACGAAGGATAGCTGCAGAAGAGAAGACCTTACGACTAATATGTTGTAGTTGTACCGTCCAAGATAAGGATTTGTCGATAAATATTCCCAGGTTTTTGACGCTATCACTATATGGTAAGGTTACTCCATTAAAAGAAACTTGGGGTATCGTTACTTGAAAAGAATAAAATATGGGACTGCCCTAGACGTGTTAAACCATAGCCTATTATCATATATACATAAGATATACCAGAAAAAGTAAGAGCTACAATAATATCAATAATTTAAATCATAGACAAAAACATCCCATAATAATATAAGGAAAAACTAATCCGGTTTCATAATTTTTTAATAGAAATCCAGTCTTTTTAATTTATTATATTAACAACCACTCCTCCTCTTTCTGGTTCATCATCATGTACTTCATTATCACTACCTTCATGATTGGAATCATTATCATCATCACTATCTACATCCCTGTACTTTTTAAAATTGGTTCTATCTATTGGTAATTCGGCCATCTTTATGCCAGTACGGGCTAATAACTTTTCAGCTGCATGCTGTGCCTCTATTTCTCTTATATGATTATTATATTCTTTTTGCAGTTTTAAAGACTCTTCTATAGACAATATCTTTGCTGGACCATGGATAATCGGTGGTGGTGTGGCCGCAGTCACTTCCCAAAATTTATGTTTTTTTCTTTTTATTTCTTTTTCTGGTTTATGTACATCAGATTGTGTTGTTTTATATGGTTTAAACTGTCCTGTTGCTTTAGTTTTTGGATTTAGTTCTGTTTTTTCTACTATATACTTCACATGTGGTAATTCACCTATTTGTAACAAATCTTCAGTGGTTATTAAAGGTTTTTCAGGTTCTAAGACTTTTATTGTTTTTTCTTTAGCTGTACTTTGACTTAATATATGTAAAACATCTTCGGGCTCGCTGTCGTCATCCGAATCAAGCATAATATCTCTCTTTTTTTCTATTTTACCTGTCCATTCCACTTGTTGCACTGAATTTTTGTCAACTCCATTTAGTTTTAAATGATCAAACATTGTACATGCTTCATCCTCATTTTGTTTAGCTCTTAACTCCTTAACTATTTTATCATGTAAAGCTTGGATTTTTGCTCCTTTATCAGGTAATTTAGATATAAAGCTTTTGTTATTTAAAAGTTTTAATTGTCTGTCACGTAATTCACAAAGTTCTGGAATAGTTTTCAATGACAAATTTGCGATTTTCCCATCTATTTCGCTTTTTGGCGGAGGTGGAAGCTCACCAGGAATTCTTTTAATAATCCTTTTCATAGTTTCCTTTTGTGTTTATCCTTATTAACCTCTCTGATAGTTAAATTAAAGGCCAGTTATTATTACACTTTGGTTTCAAATTTTTTAAGTACAGCAGAACCACAGTAGAACGCTTATTGAAGAGAGTGATTTTTAATAATAACTACTCATTTAGAAATTTTACTATGTATTTATCACCAAATCACTGATGAGTAATTCACACAAAGAGTAAAATAATCTGAAATAATCACAACTATTCACAACATCACAATCGTGATCACAGAATAGATAGAAGATATGATCGTGATTAATAGAGAGTAGAGTAGTATAATCTTTACATTAATTTATGAATTTTTGCAATTGACTTGCTACGCTTTTACTAAGGGCCGATTTTTCAATCCCCAGATAAACAGTCAGGTAGTACTTATTAGATAGATAACAAAATATTGCATTTTTCAATCGTCAGATAGGCACGATCTGGTGCTCAAGTCCACTATTTTGGAACAATTGTCATACCGGCACAATACCGGCACGATACCGTTGCAATTGAAGTCAAATATCCGTAGTCTGCTATATGCCGTCATAACGGTCTTTCAATGGTAATAGAATTGTCGATCTCTTTTATCTATGCATTGAATTTTCGGTCTCTTTTATCTATGGATTGTGTTAGAATGGTATGTATGTGTTGCCGTTTTTAAAAAATGCGTTAGTTGAAGTGATTTTCGAAAAACTACTAATAAATTTAAACATTTAATCATGCTAGACTTCGTTTAAATATATTTGTACATACTATTTATTAGTATAAAAAGCAATGTGAAGTTTAGGAGATTAGTAAATTGCAATAAATTACAAAGAACAATTTTTAATATTTCTATCTATCTATTTTTTATTTATGGCAATCTGTCGACACAGGACAATTTAAAAATATTACTGTCAAATTCAAAATAGCAGACTACCGAAACATTTCAGTCATTGAATTGCAATTGTGAAGCAGTTGTGTACGAGACTAGCAATTTATGTCACTTTGACAATTGTAAGACAATGATGAAGTCGTTATGACGACACATTAATAGTAGACTACCAAAAACTTTACTATTGCACCATAATGGTACAATAATGGTACAGTTGTGACACCGTTGAAATACCCGACTCAGGGCCCTGGTCAATAACAGCCCTAACTGAGGAATGAATCTATCTACCTCTTGGACCGGCAGATAAACGTTTATTCAATAGATACAACTAGATTCCTTTATTGAAAGTATTAATATTTCATTGTAAATAATAATATTGTATAAATTCTGTATTGTAAATAATAGTTTTTAGTAATATTAGTTTAAACAAAACTACTTTTCATGGATTTAGACGCAAATCTTTGTTTGTAAATCCGTGAAAAGTGGTTTTGTTTAAACGGATGAGTCGCGCAAGTGTTAGAAAATATTATAATATTAGTTTATTTTATTTTATTAATAGTTTACTGAAACCTCTCCTGAGATGATCCTATCTTTCCAAATTAAACGTTAAAATTTTATAAAACAATTCTTTTCCTAATTTTTAATATGGTAAAAGTTAGTGTCAAAAAGAGAAAAAAAGATTCCAATAATAGCAAAATAATAACAAATCACTGACAATAAATGAAACTAACCTACAAAATCACCACACGAGAAAGAGAAAGTTAACAAATTTTATTTATCCATAAACGTCAAATAAACGAGTGTCAACACATTTGCTATCCTCTTTTATCACACAGTACACCATACGCATGTCTCGCTTCCACAATATTGCAGTGAAGTTGGCAACATAAAAGTCACAGAAACTATTCGCTTGTTATCTAGCCATTGAAAAATGCAACAATTTTATTTGTCCTTTTATCAATCAGATAAGTTAATTCTCTTGTTAGTTATTCGTTCAGTTATTCGATGATTGAAAAATCGGCCCTAAATAAACTAAATTATAGTGGAAAAAATGATAACCATGAGCGGGACTTGAACCCACGACCTCGGAATACCGTTCCGTTGCTCTCCCATCTGAGCTATCATGGTTCCCGCATATGTTTACCAAATCTTCCACTACAACCTTCTCAATGTGAGTTAAACATCGTGCGATGTTTTGTGTACAACGCCATCTATTGAGCGGTTTGCACCAACTCGATCAATCGATCACTTAGTGTTCTTTACAGAACACAATTGGACCGAAAATAATGACTGTACATGTATTTCTACATTAATTTATGAATTTTTGCAATTGACTTGCTACGCTTTTACTAAATAAACTAAATTATAGTGGAAAAAATGATAACCATGAGCGGGACTTGAACCCACGACCTCGGAATACCGTTCCGTTGCTCTCCCATCTGAGCTATCATGGTTCCCGCATATGTTTACCAAATCTTCCACTACAACCTTCTCAATGTGAGTTAAACATCGTGCGATGTTTTGTGTACAACGCCATCTATTGAGCGGTTTGCACCAACTCGATCAATCGATCACTTAGTGTTCTTTACAGAACACAATTGGACCGAATGACAGATAGATGGCGTTGTACACAAAACATCGCACGATGTTTAACTCACATTGAGAAGGTTGATCTCTGTTCCGTGAGTAAAACAATAAAGTTTGTCTGTACCAAATCTGGTGCTCAAGTCCACTATTTTGGAACAATTGTCATACCGGCACAATACCGGCACGATACCGTTGCAATTGAAGTCAAATATCCGTAGTCTGCTATATGCCGTCATAACGGTCTTTCAATGGTAATAGAATTGTCGATCTCTTTTATCTATGCATTGAATTTTCGGTCTCTTTTATCTATGGATTGTGTTAGAATGGTATGTATGTGTTGCCGTTTTTAAAAAATGCGTTAGTTGTAGTGATTTTCGAAAAACTACTAATAAATTTAAACATTTAATCAGGCTAGACTTCGTTTAAATATATTTGTACATACTATTTATTAGTATAAAAAGCAATGTGAAGTTTAGGAGATTAGTAAATTGCAATAAATTACAAAGAACAATTTCTAATATTTCTATCTATCTATTTTTTATTTATGGCAATCTGTCGACACAGGACAATTTAAAAATATTACTGTCAAATTCAAAATAGCAGACTACCGAAACATTTCAGTCATTGAATTGCAATTGTGAAGCAGTTGTGTACGAGACTAGCAATTTATGTCACTTTGACAATTGTAAGACAATGATGAAGTCGTTATGACGACACATTAATAGTAGACTACCAAAAACTTTACTATTGCACCATAATGGTGCAATAATGGTACAGTTGTGACACCGTTGAAATACCCGACTCAGGGCCCTGTATACACTTCTTTAATTTTTTTTGTCTATGGCTTTTTTACACTGTGGTTGTATTGTATGTGAAAATTTATTTTTGCGAGATATTTTCTTTTTGTGCTAGTTATTCAATCAGTCAGTATTGATGACTATTGAATGATAAATTACAATGAATGCTTTTTTATAATTGTTATACAACTCTAAAATTAATTCTTTTTGTGTTATCGATCGTAGAACAACAATGGAGGAATGTACGGTATGTTACTTAGCCTTAAAAAATGATTTACGTTTGCTTACTGGTAGTGGAATTGGTTTAGTTTTTTCCCTTATATTATGACTAAAATCATCTACTAATCTCAAGTAAAAGCAGTTCAAGTGAAATACAGTTTAATAGGCAAAATGTTTGATTCCTAGGTGCCTCTGTCATTGGAGCCCATTCAACAAAGCGACGTGTGTGACAAGAGGCTATGGATTGGGAATTTAGACACCAGAGTCAATGAGTATGATTATTTTATCATTATTATCTCTCCTTCACATATTTTTAGTGGCTTTCCAAAGTAATTGCGTGATGAAATGATTATATCCCTTAATTTTTAAATGCTACTTAATAGTCTATTATGTAGCGTATTAAGTAGTTTATTTATTACAATAAATGTTGAGTTTCCAACATAACTGCTACACATTAGTGACCACCTCTTTGTGACAGACTGACACACCAAAATGACACAAGTGTTTCTTTTTAGGGTTCCGTACCCAAAGGGTAAAAAACGGGACCCTATTACTGAGACTTCGCTGTCCGTCCGTCCGTCTGTCTGTCACCAGGCTGTATCTCAAGAACGGTGATAGCTAGAGAGTTGAAATTTTCACAGATGATGTATTTCTATTGCCGCTATAACAACAAATACTAAAAATAAAATAAAATAAATATTTAAGGGGGGCTCCCATACAACAAACATGATTTTTTTACCGTTTCTTGCTCGATACTAATAATGTTGCCTTATGTTGCATAGATAATGGTACGGAACCCTTCGTGCGCGAGTCCAACTCGCACTTGACCAATTTTTTGTATAAAACCCTTAAAACAAAGTAAATGTTGCAGTATTTTAGCATAGCATAGTTTATTGTCATGGACCAAACATATTCTAATTATAATTTGCTAGTTCAAAAAGTAAGACACTATTTCATTGTCATCAGCCCATAATATGTGTGCAATATTTCTGATCAATCAGACAACTTCAAGTAGGTGAAAATTGCTTTCAAAGATTCTGTTACATAAATAGATATGTTAATACATTGACAGATACATACCGAACTAATAGAAGCATGTAATTTTGTCTGTCTGTGAGATTGTATGTGCATATTTTTCACAAGCTACTTTTTCTTATTACCGGTATCAACTATTGAAAATGGTCCGTGTGTATGGAAACATTGAGAAGTTTGATATGCTGTTTCATCGAAGTGGTCCATGTACTGGGCAACCGCGTGGCTTTGCATTTGTTACATACAAGCTGAGACAAGATGCTATCAAGGCTATGAATTCCTTGAATGGTCAGTTGCTGGGCTCCAAGAAAATTTGTGTTAAATTTGCTAAGAACACTGTAAGTTGTATGACTATATATTAACTACAGTAGAATCTAGTTATAAAGACATTTAAGGGAGTAGGTAGTGATATTATGTTGTACTCTCTGAATGACGCCCAAAATTGTATATTTTGTTAGTACATACTTAACTTCAAAACTAAACTTTACTAATCCTCATTGTCATTATAGCCAGTTAGTTATTATGAACAATGTTGTTATAAGTGACTGCTTCTCTATATAATATAGGTTTATCTTTAGTTAGTAACTGAAGACTTTTGACTGAATTATGTACTTGAATTTAATCAAAATTTTGCTTTTTCATGTGATTAGGCAAGAGGTACTAGAGATTTAAATAACCACTTAGAGATTTAAATAATCACTTTAATTGAACTACATCTTATTTCAGGATGATCAGGAAAAACCAAAACCAGAACTTGGTATTGCAGCTTTAGCTGGAGCTAAACCAGAGATCAAACTTAGTAAGAAAACTGCTATCCAATCAATTGAAGCTAAATTGAAAATGATGGAGAATTTGAAAGCGGGTGATGACTTTGTTATAAATAAATTAGCTGCAAACGAAACACCAGTTATAGCACAATATCAGACTAAATCACATCACCCTCCAAATAAATCAGTTAGCTCATTTAAAAGAAGACACCCGTATCATAAGAAAAGATAGCTTATTTAAACTGGTTGCACATCAAAACTCTTTGAAACTTAAGCTTCACAGCATTTCTCATTATTCTTGCAGCCAACAGATAACATTTTATTCTGATTAATGCAAGAATCATTTATTTAAATAAATCTACTTGATATCTAGCAGAAATATCTATAAATCGGGAATGTTAGAAAAACAATATGACTTAATCACAGATTTACCATAATATAGTTCTCATTCAATCTTGAGTACACCTAACTTTAGCCTGGTTAAATCATATTTCATGGTCTAATAACATATGGTATACTTAATTTCAAGAGACAGTAGTTTTTGCACACTACAAATGTCACTTTTACAAGAAATAAAACAAGTATGCAATTAGGAAGAGAAGATCTGTTTTATTAATCTATGGTTTAATTGAACACACATAGAACTTATAGCATTATATATATATTATCAAGCCATGTGAGCAGAGTAGCTATCGACACACTATCAAATAAATTACTAGTAAATCTGTGGGCTTAATCATGAAAATTTGTTTCAACTATGTCTTCTAAATACTTGCTGTAATATATACTATTTTTTATTTATAAGTACCCTCCATACTTTGGAATTGTATGTAGCCAATTTTTGGTATTAGGTTCTGTATCATGTTTACTTTTTGGAAAGAAATCTCATTATTTTATAGTGACTGTTGCCCCCATTATGAATAAGTTCGATATTTATTGTCCAGTGATTTTATTATTAAGGTTTTAACAGTATTTTATAGATTTAAGTGTCTTCCTGAGTAAAGGAGTCCTAAATGTTTTTTTTCTACATATAGTATTTACTTTAAGCAATATTTCTTAATGTTACAATTCGACTAGCTTTTTAATTCATTTTATTTATTTATTGATAACGTAAGTTACAAGTCATACAATTTAGTACAAGTACTTATTAAAATTACAACTACTTATTAATTTAATACAACCGATTTTATTTTTCCTTTACAAGATGTTTTATTTATCAACATTCAAACAAACTATGTTACTTTTTCACTGTAATATTTTTTTAATACACAATTTCTCTGGTCCCAAATTAAAGTTTTTTAAAAACATTATTGCTTTTCGTTAAATAACTCTGTAGTTTTAATTGTGTCATGCCATCACTGTGTTCAGTACATGTCAGATTGTTATAGACTGGGGTCTAAGACGTAAAAACCTTTTACTGTGAAAATGTATTGGATATGGTAGTCTACTGTCATTGTAAAAATACCCGCCACTCCCGTCGTTTCTTTTGTGATAGTAGATACAAAGACTTCAATATATTTCACCACTGAAAAAATGAGTGAAGGGTTTTATCTGTCGGATCTTAGTCTATTAAATAAGTGTTTATAGTGTCTGTATTCATCGAATTATAAGGAATGATATTATTCAATACTCTATATTAAGATTTTTAAATATACATATTTAAGTTATGTACCTGAAGTTAATGCAGTTTGTGCTATTAATAAAGTTAGCTATAACTTTTCCTGTTTTTTTATTTTTATCAGTCAGATATGTAATTTCAAATATCAAGTAATTTAGTTGACTATATCCCTGGTATCTTATACATAAAAAGAGTAATTTTGAGCATTTAGTCAGCAGCCAAGATCATTAGGCAACTTTCTATGAAAATGGTACAAGGTCAACGTTCATTCTGCATTAGCACATTCATAATTAGTAAAGTTTTATTTCTTAATAAAACATTATAGTTAAGGGTTTGTTTGACCGTGCTAATATCAAAAACTACTTGTCTGATTTGAAAATATGTTTTTTGTTGGATAGTTCATTTATTAAGGAACGCTATATAACGTCACGCTGTAACAAATAGAAGCGAAGGATCAATGAAAAATATTGTAAACTAGCTGCCCCGGCAAACGTTGTTTTGCCATACAATTCTGTATAAAATAAAATTTCATCAAAATCGGTCCAGCCAATTTGTAGCCTATGTGTTATTCTGATGTATAAGCTATATTGTGGTAAAGTTTCATTCAAATCCATTCAGTAGTTTTTACGTGAAAGAGTAACAAACATCCATACATACAAACTTTCGCCTTTATAATATTAGTAGGATACAGGGAATTTGTTTAAAATTCCACGTGTACAAAGCTATCATTAATAAATAGAAATTCAACAGAATAAGCTCAGTTTGCTTGATGTTTTAGCAACGGAATGGACGTCTACTTCATTCATATGTTGTTTTTATTAATTAGAGCTATAATTTTAAATTCAATTGATTCTAAAATATAGGATATAAAATTACTACAACATTAAATAAAAAACCAATTAAAACTGAATAAATATTTATTAGGCGTTGAAATGTACATCAGTGCTTAAACAACATAACAAATAACATATGAAACTAATTTAATGTCAATACAATATATTTATTTATATTATACTTTGACCTGTATATTAAAATTCTTAATGCTTATGATAGAATGATTTCTCCATTATTTTAATCAAAATAATTTATCAATGTTATTTTTAAATCGGCGGTAGTTTGAGCGTCAATCAATATTTTAAATTTGTAGACATAATGCATATGAAAAAAGATATTAAATTAGATTTAAAAGAATTTCAATAAAACATGGGGCCACTCTAAAAACTATTTTTTTTAACAAAACCTTTTACTTCAGTTATTAACACAAAATGATTCGTTTATATTTTTTAAAATAGTCATTTCAAAAGTGGTTGTTACGTAATATTTTCTAACACTTGCGCGACTCATCTGTTTAAATAAAACTACTTTTTACGGATTCAGACGCGTATATTTGTTTTAAATTTTGGCCCGACGTTTCGGAGACTTTGCAGTCACCATGGTCACGGGTGAGACCATTTTTGTCATACATACATACATACATTTAATTTGGTTGTTACGTACATTGATTTTATTGATATTTGATAATTGATTAAATGTATTAGGTATTTTAATTTTATTACTCTGTGATAACAAACTCAGCTGGGAGTATCTGTGATTACATGTTCCTTTAAAAATAAACACAGGAAGTTCACCTTTACATTAAAACATATTTCTTATGATAGTAACTATAATATAAAAATAATCTTCACGTTAACTATCATGAGAATATGTATATTTTGTACTACTTAAATATAATGTTATTTCTAAAATCTATGCACATTCATTTTGTCGCAATCTATAGATACATATGACAATATAACAATCAAAAGGAGAGATAACAATGTTACATACAAGGTAAAAATCGATATATTTTAAATCTCTACTTTAGAAATCACAAAGAAACGCTTATTAATAATACATGAATTAAATAAGCAAAAAATAAAATTTTTCGATGCTTAAAACATATACGCTGAAGCCAATGTACAGATAAAGAAAGTTATAGAAAGAAAAACGCGTCCACGAATGGGCAATTAAAAGACCCCTAGTAGATAATGCAAGGTAAACAAATTGATAAAGTTGTTTCGTCGTTAGAAAAGGACGGCATAGAATCGATTAGGATTAATAGGAATAAGCGAAAGGTACCGCTTAACAATTGACTTCAACGTAAAATATTATGGGGTTAATCTAAAGGTAAAATAACGACAAGATGATAATGATGATACCCTTTTTAATTTGTCAAGAATAAAAATAAAAAATCACAAAGAAAATTAAACTAATCACCTTTACAGAAATTTGTACAATATATACACTATTTCTAATCACAGGTCACCCCCAATAGATTCGGCACACATAAAAACTGGACGTATGAGAACTCGGCGTGTAACTTTGCTAGGACTAATAAAAATGGTTATTTCATTTTCCACAACCCGCGCCCTTGTCCAAATTTTAATCGTCTCGTAATGCGTTATCTATTGGAAGTGATCTGTTGCAAAAGGAGTTGATCTGTGTTTTCAATTTAAAAAGTGGGATAGCAACCAAATCACGTTTCAGTGTGGGATAACGGTAAATATGAATAAAGGGGCAATAAATCCACC
Organism: Orgyia antiqua; assembly: GCA_916999025.1. NCBI lineage: Eukaryota > Metazoa > Arthropoda > Insecta > Lepidoptera > Erebidae > Orgyia > Orgyia antiqua. The sequence continues at coordinate 21,249,694 of OU779864.1, forward strand.
ATAATAAAATCTTGTAGACATAGCTTAGGACCTGAATATAGTCGATTTATTCATTTTCCAAAAGATGTCCCTTTTGACCCCTGCCTTTATATTAACCCCTTATTACTATTACTAACTTTGCAATAATAATTTTTTCTATATAATCTATGTTAAACAAAAACATTTTCACTTGTCATAAATCCTGGTGAGACACAATTAGACAAGGACGAAGCTAATCTCTGTGTGGGGCTTGCACTCACTAAGAAATCATCATCATCCATTTCTAATTTCTTCTTCATTGATGTGTATTGTGTCTCATCATCGTTGCCATCTTTTAACCAGTCTTTGTATTCTATGCAGAGTGGCCAAATTATTTTACCAGATCTGAAATATAAAAGTAATGTGTGAGTATTTTAAATAAATTTACTTTTTATTGTAAATACAGTGGATTTCATATTTAATTAATTTATCTACAAAATTTGAGTAACAACTATGTAGCTATATCTATGCTAACATACTTTAACCTTAGGATGAATAATTGTTACAAGTATTTAATTAAATAAAATTACTAGTCTCACCCGCAACCATGGTGACTGCAGTCTCCGAAACGTCGGGACTTTAAAATTTAAAATAATTTCGCCGGGTCATGGTAAAGCTCAAGGCACCATCATGGACCGGCAGGACAAGGCGGAGATTAAAAAAATAACGTAGGCCATTCAGGCAGATTATCAACTTTAATTATTTAATTTACAATTAATTTACAACATACTTACTTAGGCAGGTTATATGGGTCATATGGGAACCATTCATCATAATGCATCGCAGAAGTAGCTTGTAATGTTTGTCTCGCATTTTTCTCTATAATAGGTTGGCAATATACAACTTGGTATTGTCGAGTCACTGAAGAAAATGCTCGAGTCACTTGTGGAGGACAAGACCGTAGCGGATTTAATGAGCACATTATTATACGAGGAAGATTTAGAGATTCCACAAAGTTTAGATCTGAAAAAGAAAAAGTATTATAATGGCATATGGTTTAACAGAGCTTACAGGTCATTTCTACACTAAAGAAGACATTAAACATTGGTAAATCAATGCCTCAATTGTCTATTTTTTATTTCTAGAATATATACAACATGTAAAAGATCTTCTTGTATAAGTAGGAAAGTTAAAAGAAAATCAGTGCCCCTTTGTCAGAGGGAAAAAACGGGTTTTCAATATCAATTGATTTTTTTTAACTAACATGTAAAGATAATTAATTAGATAGCAAAAACATGTTATTCAAACAAAATGTTTATGCTTTTTAATCAATTATTCAGGTAATTAGGAAAACATTATTTATCATTGACACTTACTTTCTTTGCTTGAAAACAAATAGTGATGTTTAAAAGCAACCAAATAGAAGATAGCATGGCAGACAGCATGGAAGGCACCATGGGCCTTCACATTATCACTGGCTGTAGTAGACTCCTGTGTAGCTGTGATGTAAGAGTGACACCATTCTGACATACTGCATAGATAATGTATCAGTCTTGAGTTTGGTACACGAACACATCTGGCTAGGAGACCTGTAATAACAAACAAACAAAATAAATGACTACATATTATTAGATTATATATTTGAAAGCTGTGTATGCTGTTCTTGATTTATTGTTGGGATTCCCGCAAATAATGCATTATATTTTAGGCACTCGCTTTAGAACCGAGTAGGCGAATTACCGCGCGCTATTCACTTGTCAAAATTTTTTCTGTCACTGTATTGTTTCGTTTGTATACTAAATCAAATCAAATCAAATTTATTTATTTGTGTACATAGGTATAAATATGGTATTAAATAATAATGTAATTTCTGCTATGTCCTGCCAAAATATGGCGTACAAATATATACTATAGCGAGTATAGTAGTAATATAAGCATAGCAAAGCAAGTTAATATTTTTCAATGGTGATTCCATTAGCTAAAGTTTAATGTTTAAATAAGATGTCGTATCAGTAAAATCTAATTTCCATACAAATTTTTTTTTCCTATTTTTTAAATCTATATATATATAAATCTTCTGTACGTGTGTTTGTAATTGAACTCCTCCTAAACGGCTGGACCGATTTTGATGAAGTTTGTTGTGTGTATTCAAGGGGGTTTGAGGATGGTTTAGATTCACAATTGGCTGGACCGATTTTGATGAAATTTATTGTTGTTGATTTTTACACAGAATCGTATGGCAAAACAACGTTTGCCGGGGCAGCTAGTCGTAATTATAATATTTAAAAAACAATACATTATTAGACAAATATTTACGTAAGCTTAGGGGGAAGGGGTAAGAAAGCTCTTACTTTAGCTGAAAAGGGGGAGGGGGGGGGCTAACAGCTGTAATAAATCTGCTTACGTAATATTTGAACGGCCCCTAATAAAAAAATTAATTTATTTAGTTATTATATTTATTTTTTATAACTAAAATCCTTAAACATCACATATTTTTTAAATAACAAATAATTGTAAATAAGGGGTCACTACAAATTCATAGGATGACCCCTTCAATTTGTTAACCGTTTCATTTAAAAAGGGTATTCAGGCTATAACTAACTACAAAATAAATTCTCATACATAATATTTGGTTTATATTTTTGGACATACAAAAATAAATTTAATAGTTTATTACCTGCTAAATGACTAGCAGATGTACGTCTAGTAGTCAGTGCTCCAGGACTTATGCCATGCAATCCAGCAGCTACTAGCCACAAGTTATTAAGTACTCTATCTGCACACTGCTGACTTATAGATATTGTATACAGTAATAAAAACTGGACGTGTCTGGAACAAAGAAAATAACAATATGAAGAATATGTACAATTGGCATGTTTAATTCCATACAAGCGATAAAGTTATTTAATTTTATTTGGTTCATATCTGTCTATTCACGACTTTGAAATACCCTTCTATTGCTCTGCCCACTGAGCTATCGCAGATTCTATCTGTACTAGTTCTTTATAATCACAGATAATATAATAAAGACAGATACACGAATTAGAACATTAATATTGGATCACCCTAACTCTGGTTATTTAACTGGCTATTTTCTTTCCTACGATTTTCAACAGATGGTATCAATTAATACACATAAATGTATTGCCATCTAGTGACAATAGCTAACACTAGCAGCACTACTTGCCTTGTGCGCTTTGGTAGATAGTGCTACATTGTTTACCTACTCACGGCCGCTGGCCAGTGCGTATTCAATTAAAGTTTCGTACGCTATTATAGGTTATAATATGTACATCGGAGAGGTAGTGGGTCAATTCTGTTGCGGCAAAAATTTAACCTAACTAAAATTAAAACAAGGTGTATTTGGATTGTCCATTTCGTTTTACAAATATTATATTAAATAAATTCGTTAGTCTATTGTTTCCCTAATAACAAAGTTCAGTTAACATTTCTGAATCGTGTTATTGACACTACTACTAGGTATCAAGTTTCATTTTTGGTTAAATTAAGTTTTGCATGTAGAATTGTAGAAGTGATTTAAGTTGATTTTTATTTATGACATGTACGAAACCCTTCGTGTGTGAGTTCGATCGAGTGTTGGCAAAAATCAGAGTTTCAGTTCCGACGGTAAACATGCCGAAACTTCGAACAGTGCCTCAAGTCCCGTATTTCAATGGTCTCACAATGGCAACACAATGACACATTATAACCTCAAAAAATTAACAATAGACTACCAAACTTGATAAAATTCGCCACTAAGCAATCAGTTCTTGCATTTTTTTGCAATAACACTCAAGAAAGCGAATGGCGTACGCTGATAAAAGTAAGGATTAGACATTGATGATTCAATAACTATAATAGCATCATTTAGCATGCGTTAAAATGATCATTTTATCATTTTTAGATCTTGATATTTCCATTTTTTTTGTTTCAACTGTTTAAAATCATTTGCATAAAATTTTAACAAGCTTTAGCTCTTGTGTGTTACCAAAAATATTATTCTTTTAAAAATATCAATGTATTTTAAATATCAATATCCCTGCTACAGGACATAAAATCATAATTCGCCATGTTCCAAAATGCAGTTGTTAGGTGCATTTTAATGTTTGCGCCATCTAGCGTTATAATTGAAAAACACTAAATGAATCTCAAAGCTAAATTATATATGTAAGTGCCCTAAACTTTGGTATTTTCAATCGATTATTTATGGTGTTTCTAATCTTTAAATTACATAGTTAAATTATGGTGGATTTGAAGTTTTGTTTATTTAATTTGCTATTCTTTATTTTTAACTCAATATTTCTACTTAATTCGGCTTATTTACATTTTATAATTTACAAATGTGCTCATAATGCCACCTATTGATTGTTTATATAAATCAATTACAAAATGTTCTAATTCGTACCCCATGTTACAATGCATCAATCCTCGTAACCATCTGATATCTTGTACTTCTTTAGCTGATTTAATTTATTGCAAAATTTTAATATAATTTTTTTACTTACTTAATGCCATACGTAGGCAATACAATTCTTTCAAATACATTGCAAAGTATATTTAGTATATCGCCTCTTTCATCTTCCAACCATTTGAGTACTTCTAGCATAGAATAATCTAATGTTTCTGCAACCTCATCATGTGCATCTACGTCCATATCAAAAATCATGTCTGGCTGATGTTTATTTTTCCCTTTATCTACTACGTTGACATCCATTTCTATCATTCTGAAATAGTAAATTAGTTATTTAAGAAAAATTTATACAGCGGAATATAGTCTTTTCAGTTGGCATACAAAAAAATACCAATGTAAAAACTCCATATCTTTTCCTTAATATCGCGAATCGTCGAAAATGCGGAATACAGTTATCAATTATATAAAATTATCTACAGCAACGCTTGTACTTAAATACACTATGTAAGTAGATGTAGAATAAAAACTTACTTGTTGATAATAGCATTCATTATCTGCTCTCTAAGTGATGGTAAATATTTGCTTATCCAAATCATGTTGTAGATATATGCCCTATTTACATAACAACCAGTTTTATAGTACGGAAAATTCTCTATCAATATATGCATTAGTAGATCACTAGTCCTGTAAAGCAAAAAGAATAAAATATAGAACATGTTAAATCAAGAAGTTAAGTATAAATAGGTGACTTTATCACTACGATTTCCTCCACCACTTTCATTTTACCCCATACAATTTCAAATGACACTTGATATCGCGTCGCCGTTGCTGCGTGTCATTTCAAGTAATTAGGTAAATCTTATAAATAGATGATTCTGTATAAATATGTACTTTAGCCACTTCATCAAATTAATTGACCCAGCCCACTTCAACTGAACAGTGAAATTTACGGCTTTACAGGGAAAAGGGGTTATTTGAACTTCAAAACCCCCAACATTCTCATAATCGTAGCAGAAACAGGTATGTTCGTATGCGAAGGTACGGAACCATTCGTATGAATCGACATGTAGTTCCCAATCGGCTGAAACTGCCTCCGTTTCAAACCTAAATGTTGAAGTATTGCGCTGATTAGAGTGCTTCTCTAACTCTTGATACAAATGTATCGAATTCGGTGCAAGTGTAAGGGCATAGATCGCGAGCAATATGGCGCTATGGTCTCGAGTCCTCACTGATGATGACAAAGTATCATGTCATGGAACGGTATTGTGACATTTAGCCGCCATAGTGAAACCATTAATATTTTTAGTAATCTGGAGAAAATTTCGTTAGTTTGGATAAACGTTCAAACGGATGGTCGTTGCCGTGTACACCTTGCATAATCTTTGAACTGAACAAGTATCTTTTAATGACTCTTCCGCTCAATGCTGCTATGACGCAATCGCAAACTTCAAGATTTGCTTACTTCATTGCCAAGCTTGAATTGCTTTCGTTGACTAAAGACGTGGCCAGAGTGTTCAATAAATATCGAGACTTCTTCATACTAAGAATTCTATTGCTCAAATATGAGGCGGAATTATTTCTGTGAAGAAATCCCGATATTTACACAAATATAGCCATCATCTATTATGAATGTTCTAAATATTTAACCTACCACTGAATTTCAGTGGTGAAATTTTTTGGTAGGTCATGAAGGGAAAAATCTCACAAAAGTAGTCAGGACTGCTCTGTGATGTATTTCCCATTGAAGTAATAATCATTCTTACCTCATTTAAGTTTTGTGAAAGACTTAAAGCAGTATTGAAGTTTTGGGTTTATGTGTACTAGTGCAATAGTGCCTCCATAACATAACCAAAACCTTCAAGGCTATGGAATGTTATGAGTTAACCCTTTTACTTAAAGAATCATTATATCTGATGCTATTGTAATTGTTCTGTATTGTCACCGACCCAGTTCAAATATCTGCATATCCCAAATTTGACTGAAAATTTTAAAATAGTGTCAGAGAATCTTTGAAGCGCTAGCCAAAGCTTTATATTCTATCAGAATATAATATGCAGTGACCACTACAAATTTAATTTTGAAAGTGCAGTAAAAACTGCAAATTTAAATATGCAAGGAATACTGCAAGTTTAAGCACATTTCAGAGCACGGTGGGGTTTGTTTAACCCCAATTGCATTTACGCAAGGGGGGAAACTTCGGGCGTCATGTGGGACTCCTGGCTCATTGATGGAAGCCAGACTACCCACTAAGCCCTATGGTGTTCCCCCTCACATCTGGTTGGCCATGTTATTGTACTTTGAGCCAGGGTTGGACTGACTCAGCAGGGCCCAGGTGGCTGAATACAGGTCTGTAGCTCGAGACTAAACCATGATGGCTGATGGCCTAGAGGCTCAGGGCCACACTCACATGCGCGAGAGTGGGGCGCTACCAAACGCCATTTTACTCCCCCTTTACATTCTACTCTGCGACCAACAGGAACAAAGCATTTAGGAAAAATGGGAATAGTTTCTAAATTCCACACGTACATTGACAACAGCTAGTGATGCTATAACACTTTTAGCTAGTAATAAGAGTACTTACAATGGCATAATAGCAACAATTTGTCCAATCACATCATGAATATTAGACCACATTTTTAGCTGCTCAATTGGTGGTGTTACGTCCCAGTTTTCACCTTCCACTGTAATATGATCAAATGTTTAATTACTATTGTAACTGGACTGTAACAGAAACTAACATTAAAACAAATTTATTAAATTTATCGGTATAATTTCCAGTATATAGCACTTACAACCGTCGGGCATGTATGAGTGTGGATGAAGCCAAGGAAGTATGTTTGGGTCCTAGCAGATGGCGCTCTACAGCCTCTGCCTAGCACCATGGGAAAAAGGCGTGATGTTATGGTGATAATGATGATGATGAATTTTCAGTATATGTATAAAGCATTTCATGTAGAAATAAATAATATAAATATACCTCTAATTTCCTTTTAACCTCTATCTTAAATAATATATGGGGTGATGGACAAAAAGAATAAAATATACTCAAGGAGGGTTGATATCAGGACTGCTTGTCATTCAGTCAAAACTTATTGTAGCATGGCAACATGTTGCACCTAAATTATGGGATAAGGGCAGGAAAATTATAATCTTAATTATATGTATTTAATGTAATAAAATATACTGCTGAATAAAATATAACTAGTGAAATAATTCTGTCATGTTCATTCTTGAAAAAAATAAGACATTTTACTGACTAACTAAATTTTGATCCTATGACTATTTAAATTTTGATCCTATTTAGAGATATTGACCAATTGAATTTTAAGCAAACTAGATTGCACCATAATTATATGGACAACTTAAAAAAATTAATATATCAATTTTAATTTAGCACATAAATACAATGGCATGACCTTAAATTTGGACCTAATACCATAGGAAATATCCAAGATATTACAACACTATAAACACATGAGTGAATCACATCATAATGTTGTGCAAACATACTAAAAACATTGTTATGAAATATGTTGAAACCATAACATTCAAAAAGATAGCTAATCAAATTTGTTACATAACATTTTATAGATGCAAAAGATTTATTTTTATATTTACCTTTGAACAATGAAACCAGCTTCATGATAACCTTTGGACAATGATAAGTATGAGCAGTAAGGAGATCCAATATAAACTTCTTGTACAACTCCACAAGCTCCTCACCCCGACTAGCCCATTCTATATTACATACTGCATCTACATATTTGTCTAATTCCCTCCCCAACAACACAACACACGATAAGCTGTCATCAAACACAATCCTAAAGTTATCATCATTTAACGGGTAATCTCTCAATACTTTTACCAACTCTAAATACGGTCCTGACACATTCTTAGTAACGTAATTCACTACTATTTGTTCTACTTGCTTCTTACTAAAACGTAACCTCATACGAGCAACCGCTGTATGACGATCTAAAGTCTTTTGCATCAAAAGCGCAACACTTTTTGGAGTAGTCACTGCCATTTTGATATCTATTTCTTAAGCTCGGAAGACACAGATTTTAGATATTCAATTATTTCAGGCTGCCGTAGCAGTTCAGCTTTTTTGTGATTTAAAACTTCTCGAAGTATGTTACCACTCTCTTCCAAAGATGGCAAGTTTTGTACTGGTTGCTCGTAGCTAGTACTGGGTTTGTTGAGCCCAAGGCTAGTCTCAGAAGTTTCTGTTGATCGCTTATCTTTTAAATACGTTTGCAATCTCTCTAAAACAACTTTGTTGTCACTTTCTTTCTTCTCAGGACTATAACCTTCTTTGGACATCGCTTCACAGAATTTTTACATCGTATAAGAAGTTTCTTACCACAGACTTCAGATTTTCGTAGCAACAACGTTTGAACCGATAAATTTTTAGTTTCCACGCAGTTAGTAATGAAATAAGACTCTAGAAATAACACTCAAATTCGGCAAAAACACGTGTAAATCGCGCGAAATTCCGTCAAATGAATGACGTGACAAGATGACATTGACATATCTCAATTCTATATTGTCTATGTTTGCTTTTTTTTTACCGTTCTGCCATGGAGACTAGAAGAAAGGAGGAATATCTCAGTATATTAAAAAGTGTGCGCTGAAAGGCAGCAATTTAAGGTGGCGCCATAGTAGCAAGTAGAAGAATAAAAAGAGCGCTACAAATTATTAGAAAGGAAAGAAAATCTTCCGCTTTGTTACAGCGCAGTTTTTTAAATTATTATATTATATAGACAAACATGACTATGAAATAAATTTATATTAATTATTATTATAATTATACGTGTTTTTAAGTACCCCAAATATTTTTATATAGCAAATAGAAAATAGTATTAAAGAAATTACCGCAACAGTAGCACACTTCACTCTGCTTATAACTGCTACATTCATATCATTCATCTTGCTACACTAGCGCTATTTCGGTGAGTGTTATGCTGTTTACAAGTGGACACTTTTTAGACTGATCCCCCAATTCCCCCATACAAGATATTACTCCTTTCTTCTAGTCTCCATGAGTGCTGCCAACGCTTTACTACTTTTGGTGATTTCTTCTGTTGTTCACTTGTTTTAGCAGAATGTAATTGGCCTTTCATGACGTCCTAATGACAGTATTTTATTTAAAATTATTTATCTGTGGTTTTTCATTTCTCAATGAGTTTGGGTGGGGTGAAATGCGTGTGTATTTCTTAATTCCGGATATACGCTTTATTTTAATATGTATTGTCGTTTTAAAGTGTGTATATTGTGATATTACAATTTCGTGTGTTGAATGAACTTTACAAATACAGTGTAACATGTTTTGCTCATTTTCTTTCTAATCATCGGGCGTTGATAATCATGCAAAATGGCCAACGATTTGTGGTCATGTACCTGTTGTTCGGAGGCTTTTACGTGTTGGCTGCGTCTAAAACTATCGCAGGAGGAGATAGAACAAAGATACAGAAGCAAGGAAATAGATAGAATATTAGAGAAAGAGAAACAAACTCTACGACGACAAGTAAAATTGCTATTGCTCGGTGCGGGTGAAAGCGGAAAGTCAACATTCCTGAAACAGATGAGGATAATACACAAAGTTAAATTCGAACCGGAATTAGTGCGCGAGTTCCAACATGTTATATATCAGAATATAGTAAAAGGTATACAAGTATTGGTAGACGCGAGAGACAAGCTTGCTATACCGTGGGAGAATCCTCGAAATCTGGATGTTGGTCAACAGGCGCTGCACTTTAACAACACTTCATCGTTAGATAGCAGACTATTCGTACATTACGCACCACACATCCACTCCTTATGGCTGGACAGAGCTATAAAAAGGGCATATGACAGGCGGAGAGAATTTCAATTGGTAAGTTATATTTTCAATAACAGTACATAACTAATAAAAAAGTCTTTGTTATTAAAATAACAAATATGTATTCAAGCAAGTGATAATTATAGATAACTTTGTTCTCTCCTACTTTCGCTCTAGTTGATTATACTATTTATTTTAATCAACCAGCCAGTTATTTTTCCTCAATAGATAGTAAATTATTATATTGTATACACTGATAGAGGTACTATACGTACTAAAGTTAAAGTCTAAACTTCAAAGTAATCAGATTATAACTTTTTAATTTGTGTGTATTATTATATTTATTTATATTGAGTGTGTGTTATTATTAATGACAAGATTATTAAATTATTTTCTTTATTTAAACGAATACAAAGTGAGTAATATCATGGTTGACTCATTTAAACCTTTGTTTAGATTCTTGAGAGATATAACTAACTACATACAGTAAAATCATGTATTTTTCCATGCAAATAAATTTTTTTTAATGAAAGCAGAAAGCTAATAATTATCATAAAATAAAGCACTTATATTATGCCTATTTTAATAGTCCACAGCCAGCTGTTTGCTCGACACCATTTGAATAATAATTACTTGGCAAAAACATTTCAATGTATATTCATGTGTTTTGACACCTCTCTGTATGTGTGTGTTGCATATAACTATTATACATTTATTGTGATTTTACCAGTCAAAATTTACAAAATTATTAGTCCATTTGCTGTATGTTTTAGATATTATTGAATCAATAATAGATTGATTCAATAATAACTAATGTTCAGATAGGATTATATTACAACACAAATTTTTTATTAGCTGGTGGTTGTCTGTTGTTCCCTATGAATCAGTCAGTCGGTGCAGTGAACAGGTCAGACATGGATATAGAAATATATTAAAAATTCTGGGATTTCAGATCTTCACTTAAATTTATGGCCATTTCACTTAGTTATGTGATATCTGCTTAGTTCTTAACTAAAATCTTCTAATGGAAAAAAAGTGCTTAAAAAGCAAGTTTAATTATTTAAATTTTTTGCCTTATCATCAGGTCATAATAAATGTGCAAAATTTCAGATCAATCTGACTACTGCACTTGAAAATCAACAGTGAAACATACTTAAAGATTCCGTTTCATAAATTAATACATTGACGGATACATACCTAGCTGACAAAAGCGAGTTAAACATAGAGCTAAAACTTAATATTTAGGTCTTTCTTTATTTTAAAAACAAACATAATATGTAACGTGTTAAAAAACCAGTTTCACATGACACTCAGTAAGTGTATGTAAATTCTTCATCAAGCATGCTTTGTTTTTATTCAGTGTTTTTATTGTTAACACTTATGATATGTGAATCATTCTTATTTAATTCTATTGGCGTGTTATAATACCGATATAAAGATTTGTATTGGTGCCAATTCATACGTATGACGAAACTAAACTTTACTAAAAGATAAATGTTTGTGGTAGTCATGATAATAAAACTGCTAATTTTGTTGTTAAAACCATTGAATTGAATAACGAATTTATATATGCTAGCAGATTCCACCTGTCAGTAGTCTAGGTCAAGGTATCAGAACACATGGAAATTGGGATCAGCTTTTTGGCATTTAAAAGTACATAGCTTGTCTTTTGAGTCATTTTTAAGATTATACTGTCTATGTACAAAATTTTCTATTCATTACTTCGGCAGTTTTACTGTGATAGGAAAACGATCAGATTATAAATGCAAAAGAAACTCTCTTTTGCATTTATAATATTACTAGCTGTTGCCCGCGACTCCGTACGCGTGGAATTTGGGAAAGTTTCATGAAAATCTATCAATAGAAGACCGAGGAAACGTTCGCGTTGCTCAGCCAACAGTTTTTAAGATATTCATTTAAATTGCATCCTGTAAAAAGCAGTAATAATCTATATTAAATGCGTAAGCTAACTAAGCTGTTTAATTTGATAAAAAATAGAAACAACACATAAATAGCTTTTTAAAACACCCTATTGAATTTAATAATTTTTTTGACATTATTATGGGTACAGTCGGTTTCCCTTAAAAGATAGACATATGGGCATATGTCTATATTTTAAGGGAAACCGACTGTCGCGGACTTTTTTGAAGAACTATAGGTAACAAACAATTCCTCCATACATTATTTTGTTGTACCTCACATAGATAAGGCAGCGTTTTCGTTTATAGCTCGCGCGCATCCGAATATCTCGGCAAATTTAATCATATCTCTCCAATATATAGCAAACCCCAATAAATTATACAAAAAAACCACCCTCTTGGACAATTATATCTATTAAAAAAACCGCATCAAAATCCGTTACGTATTTTTGAAGATATAAGCTCACATAGGGACATACACACAAAAATTACGACTTTGTTTTATAAGAAGTATATAAAGATAAAGAAAAGAAATAGGATAAATGTAGTGGCCACCATAATAGCCATCAAACCGAAATAGATTATAACTAGTTTTTTTCATTTTAGTAAAGCTTTGTTCTTGACGTAACAGAATAAGCGCAGTTGTGAATTATGGTAATCACCTGTCACTGGGTTGATGTAATTTACTTGCGAAACTCGTTCAGGTATTAGAGTTTTTGTCTAAAAGAATTTGCAGTGGAATGTAATCGTGCCCTTAGGTAACCTTTTGACGAGGTTTAAACTGAACGCGTGTTATAGGATCAAGTTAGTTTACTTCGTAAGTTTAAAGCCATCCATGTTTGTAGTGTATATTATTCGAAAAATTCTTGAAAGGGAATCTATATTAATTAACTACTATTTCGTTATAGTTAGTTAGTTATCACGAAATACAAATAGAAATCCACTTCAGCGTTTATCTAAAATAATAAAAAAAGTATTCATGGATGTTCACACAATTTTCCCTATGTCCAAGCTAATCCTATTACTATAATAGACATACACACGCAGACGCAATGTTATATATGTCTGTTACAAATACAATTATCACACTTTACTGTCCTTTACGGGAATCCAATTCGCCACTTCATGAACAGCAGACCGTTTTATTAACCGCTGCACCGCGATGTCCGGCTATACCTAACATAAGTTCATAACTATGTAGTAAGATAAACTTTCTCCATATCGTTTGTAAGATAATTTGTTTAGTTTAAACATAAAAAAAAACAAGAACGAAGGTAAATAGAAGTGTATTAAAAATATAAAAGAACTTAAGACCTTAGTATCTTGCAATCCACGGTTTGTGTGGACACTAAGGACTCAAAAGCAAGCTTTATGTTGCTATTGACCGGATGTGATAAATAGTTGGGACACGGCTCTCAAACTCTGTAATTATCAGATGCGCAGACAGAATATTGGTAAAATAAAAATTTACTTCATATATCTGCGTATTCACATCGTACCCATCCTAGACTTGTGTGTAGTTATAGACGTAAATGAAATAATTATAATTGCATTCCTTATCTTATTTGATTAGTCACACAGATCGTTGCGTCATCCGTCGTACTCGTACCGATATGTTGCAATGCGTAAGGTGTTTATATATGATTAGAAACTATTAAATCATATTTATTTCTATTGCATGGTTATATCCGTTTAGTAAATGTGAAGAAATATAACATTGATGCAGCTATATTAACTACTATCGAATATGTATTTAAAAAAATACGTAAAGAAGTGGATAAGTACACACTGTCCAGTCGATTTGATCATGATCTTAAGTTAAAAGTAGGAAGATATAAAAGAAATAATGTCGAAAACCTCATAGTCCGTCACGTCCTTATAGTTAAGCAGTCATTTGCCTAACGCTTTCGATAAAAAAATATATAGTTACAGCGATTTTTAAACCTCAAGGTATAAAAATCGATATCTAATCGTAATATTTTACGTTCGATCTAACTATAACAATCGTATTAATAAAAGTATAGTTAGCATAGTACATATTCAGATGTAGATCGTTACTATGTATATACATAGTTAGTTACAATCGATAAGAATCCTTAAATCGCTTTGTAATTACAACTGTTGCATACAAGTTGATTTAAATATTATTGGAGTGATATAATCGTAATAGTTTTCAAGATATTTGAAGACTATAATCGGGTCAACTATTAGTTTTTGAACTCGTGGATGATATCTATCTAAATCATCATGACTTTTGGGACTATATAAAACCCATAGTTATTCTCTAAAAACAGATTCCATAACATGGACAGAACATGTTTTTAGAACCACTTATGTTAACTGATAGTCTTAATCAAACCTTCACATAGTCCACTTGTAAGGCTGCCATCATCTAAATTGTTGACGCCGGATAAACCGGGAAAAAATTCTGGACATTTTGGCGAAATATAGTATTTTCCCTAACATCTCTAAAAATACGGGGAAACCCGGACGGATAGTAGCCGTACCTATTTTATGATCTATCTTCTTGAACACGTTGGCAAGCCACATGTATGAGAATTCTTCGGAAGATCCTTGAATATGTCTGATGAATGTCTATTTTACTGCGACTTGGATGTGGCCCAATGTGGACGACGATTTTTTCTATGATGTAATGACCGCAGAACATAGGAACTACGTCTTAAATTCTTATGTTTTATTAGACTTTGATGTTTTTATTTCTAGAGGTAAACTGGTTAAAAGACCTCTAGAATGTTCTAAACTAATCAAATAGATTTCTTTCTAGTCTATATTCTTAGCACTATATTCTTTATGTGGCAACAATTTTTTATTTTGGAGACATTATTTAAGTATATCATTACGATGTAATGAAATGAAATACAGTGGTCTATTTTAAATTCGGTCTATCCACCAACAGAACGTATAGATAGTTAATGGGTTGTAGCAAACATTGAGTCTCCTATTTGCGTAATAGCTAGGAAGGTTTTATCTCTGTAAGTACTTATCAAAAGCCACTTGCTGGTAATTTTATTCCTAGGTGGTCTCCTAAATATTTAAATGTAATACCAACTGTGTATTCCTAAATTGATTTGATGTCTCGGTTTGTGAAGAACTAATTGATGTCTGGTTTTCTAACTCTATTATTAAAATAAAGTGCGTGTGTGCATACATTACCCGAAGAAATTTCAATAGTTCTCAAACTTATGCTAATTTGCTTGAGTTGTTTTCGCTGTTTTCGCTTTAGAGCACAGACTTTCCGTCCGTACACGTGGATGCACATAGCGGTTAGATAATTACTGTCATGATTGGCAAATTATAATAAAACGAACATCCGTTTGTGTTGATTCTGGAATGCGAATAGATTTTTGTACTTTTTAGACTGATAGAAAATAGTTTTAGTAACTAGCTGTAGTTTTTATAAATAACTAGGTATTACCTATTTAGGTAACTTAGTACTTTGCCATGAGATTTGAAGCAGTTTTTGTAAAAAATATTTTAAGATATCAACCCTCATCCAGTAAAAAACGTAGTACTATTTAGTTTACGAGTAACGCCATAACTTTGAAGATTATTATATTAATTTCTAGTGGCAGACGTCATAATTATGATCTAGTTAGGTATTCGTACTTTGTGGAACATTAAATAAATAAATAAATAAATATTCATGGACATTTCACACAACGTCCTCTGGTCCCAAGCTAAGCTTATCATGCTTGTGTTATGGTTACCAGAATACGGATGTAATACATAAACTACTTTTCTTTTGTAAATACATACTTATAATACATAGAAAACACCCAGACGTAGTACAAACATTTGTATGACATTTATGAATATCACACAAATGATTATCCCAAGCAGGAATCGAACCCGCGACCTTGTGAACGGCAGTCCAGTACATGAACCACTACGCCACGAAGCCCGTCAAAAAATTTAAAATGAAATTAAAAATTAATAATAAAAAATATTATTATTTAATTATAAAAAATTAAATTAAATTGGTTATAATCCTTGATACAGTTCGCAGAATTTTCGTTTATTATACAAAAGTTTAATGATCCCGCGTTAGTCTAGAAAAAGGTTAAACTGGCTCCCAGAAGACTGAATGTAGTTAATCGAACTTTTAATACACTTCGCGGAGTTCACGAGGGGCATGACCCAATTTTATTGTTTATTAGTTACTTGCTATCACGCAAATACTAGGAATTTGTAGTTTATATGTACAAACGTAAATAATTTTCTACTTAAAATGTTGACTATTATTTCAATTTTTATTTTTCTTTTATTCTCTCACAAAATTCAAAGTCAAGTCAAATCAAAAATTTTTATGTCAAGTTGGCTTGTTTCACAAGCTCTTTTGAAACGTTAGAAGCTAGGTGTCTGTTTCCAAACGCGAAGCCAATGGAGAAGAACAGACAAGAAACTCCATGGACTTTTTCTCTTATATTATATTCTTATCTATAGATCTTATCTATCTATTATATTCTTTACTGTATTTTTAAATTTCCTTGAGACAGAAACCTATTTAATAAGTGAGTGGGCAGTAAAAATTATGCAGTTTTTGATAGTAAATAAACTTCACGATATTGTACAATAGCCATAATTATTAATATTAATATTATTTCTACAAGCAATGTATACCAGCACTTGTTATTATTATTAAAACCACTAATTTACCGGTTATTTAAAGTGGATTTGTTTCATAGATTATAATAAAATCACGTAACTTAGCCACGGTATTACATGGTATTATTAGTATTTTAGGGTACGGTAGTTCAACCGTAAATAAACTAAAATGTATATTGAAATAGCAATTAAGCAATATAAACCATTACATCCTGTTTCTGCTTTCCCTATCATTCGCGTCATTTTTGCATTCACGGCGTAACCATCGCATCGCTTGTCGACCTACATTCCAATATACCTACCGTAGCACATTCTCAATATGTTACGAAAACCCTAAGATCGTGTACTTTTTAAGTCATTACTAATTTGGTCAGTTATTTACCCACTTAATTGAAACTATCGTAAAACCTCTAGCTATTTGATATTAAACTTAGTTTGAATGTGCAGTAGTAGTATAAACAGAAATAACTATTTTATAGACTTCTTATTTATTTAAACGTTGCCGTTGTTAGAAGACGTCTATTTACTATAATAATATTGTTCCCATTGTTTGCATTTTTGTAAACAGTTGTATGAAATGCAAAAGCAACTTTGTCCTCCGGAAAACCCTGCTAACAATGGCGTACTTCGATTCAGATTTCGTAGCCCAGCGCTTAATTAATTGTTAGATGACGTGTGTATTATATATATGTAATAACATATCTATGCTAATAATATATTCCGCAGTTATTCTGCCAAGAAATAACTACGAATATTACCACTCAATTTACAGAGGTCAAATAATAATTAGTGCTTTTAAATACTAGTGACCTGCCTTGATAAATCGGTAAATTGTTGTAAGCTCTCGTGCAAAAGTTCACAATGTATTTAAATTGTTTGTAATATTCATTACGGATAGTTCGTTGTTCGCTTAATGTTCATTGGAAGGATCTTGTTAATGTGTCGGCTTTTGTATTTAACTTGGTGATCGATGGTATTTTAAAGTAACTACATAATATAATATGGTCTCTTCAGTTGCGATGTAAAGATTGTTATTGAAAATTTATGTTATTAAGGTAACCAGTTGGAAAATTTCTTGTCGAGACCTAATTTTATTCCACAGGTTGTTCCTGTATGTCAGTTGAGACATGTTCTGCGAGAGACGGGATCATAAACTAGCTCTGGTTGTTAATCTTATGTATATAATTGAAAACGAAATCCCAGCTTCCTGTGTGAACAAAGCCGATAAGCCATAGCGGAACACACCGAATAACTAACTATACGAGGCTCTTAATCCTGCCTAATCCTTTACCGTTTGATACCCAAAGGCTTTGCGGGTTGTAGATAACATATTATACATTATTCATGTATCAATAGAGTTATTTATTAAAATTATGTAAAATGCGATGAATATAACTATTTAGAATACAGTCAGCGCCACGTATCGTCTTATGGTATCTGTAATACACAATACATGTGATAGAAATGCTAAAAGAAACAGACTACGAGGTAAAATCTTAATAACTCCTGGTCGGTGCAGTGGTGACTAATCCTACCGTAATTTATTTGGTTTTATTTTTATAACTGCTTAGAGCATTAATCCAACAGGATTTGGCCTTATTAATCGACTCCCGCAGAAAGAAAAGTGCGTAAGTCTACTCTTGTGGGTTGATTATCAAAGTGTAAATATTATTTGATCATTCGATCGTTGAATATTATTTGGCTATTTACGTTTCAATGATATTGAAATTATTGATAACTAATTAGTTGGTTTACCTAATTAATTTCCTCTTTATAATATTAGTATAGTTAACTAACTAATGCATTTTAACTGTTTTGTAAACACCTAGTTAGGTCTATTGATAGAATTTAAGGAAAATTCTAAAATAGTGCTCCGCTACAATGATTTCCAGGTAGAGTCATAGCTCTTTTTTTTTCACGGAAGCTTTGCATTTTTTATTGTTATAAAATGTATAGCAGTATTTAGCAGAATGTTTCGCTTTTAATACTATGCCTAAAATGTGATTCATAATACATCTGCGATTGTAAAGATATTTGATTCTCTCACTGACACTCGGAACGTAATGTAGACGTCATCGGTTTTTTTTCTACCGCAATGAATCACCGTAAAACGTAGTAGGTACAACTATTTGCTAATGTGAATGTTTTCATAACTGCCGCGATAAATATTTCATTAACATTATCTTCACTGATAAATGCTTTTATAGTAAATTTTCTTATTGTGTATTTAACAATAACTATGTGTTGTGAAATTGATGTGATTGTGGTTTTGAAATTATTGACAACGATAATGTTACGAAGGTGAGAGTTGGTGCGGAAATGATTGTCAGATAACGTACCCACCTACAAACTTGTGACTAAACAAAATTATCTTGAAAGTTGAAATTTAAAGTTAGAAAACCTGATAAATTAAATTATTATTATTAAGTAAAAGCATAGCAAGTCAATTGCAAAATTTATAAATTACTTTAGAAAACCTTGTAATATATTTACAAATGTAACCGGCTTGCAAAAAAGTTTTATGTGTATTTTTCAAAAACACCGCTATTTAGAAAATTTTTATAGCTTGTTGGGTGGGATATGACGTCCAGTGGTCTGCAACTGGGAAGGAACTGAACTGTTCGAATACAGGCACAGTAGCATTTTTCGGCCTGTTAATGACCAAAACATGTTTAAGAAAATCATTATTACCAGATAGATCCCATTACACTAGGTTTGTGGCTCTACGCGACATGTCACCAAAATGGTCATACCAATCTATGTTTTAATGATTTTATGATTCAAAAGTATTTGTATGAAATCTGCGTCGGAAATCGTTTGATAGATAAAGGATAATTACTTACTATCTTATCATCATAGACACTTACAATATACAAGATTGTACCATCCCGTATTACTGTGTTATCGTATATTACACAAGTACTGGTGTTATATAAAGGCCTTTATACAATGAAGGGTTTAATTAGTATTGATTCACACCCACACTAGCCTCGCTGTAATGAATACTAAGTAAATTGTTCCCATTTTGTTATTAGCTTTTGTTTTTGGTTTACCAAACGTTATTAGGACAATGCCTGGTTGTTTCTCTTCTTCCATTTTCATTCTATTAAGGTTTCACTGTTTAGTGCAGGCTTCATCCACTTTGAGAGGATATTTAATTTTGGTGTTCTTAAGACGGCACGATACCAAATTATGCTCCATACAAAAGTATGGGTATCGTATTTCCGTTTTTTCTTCGCGAAAGTTAAACCGATTTTAATAGTTTTTACGGTATATTATAGATAAAGAGTATATCTATGCTTCTATCACTTAGATTATTGTCACACAGAGACTATTGTCCCTTAGCTATTTTAGTAATCTGGGGAATAAATGGGCTTATGTCACTTGTGTTTTTCTTCTTCTTCTCCGTTGCTTCCTCATGTCTGAGGGTCGTGACCACGATGGTCAAAACTGTGCACCAAATCCCTCCAGGCGTTGCGACTTTCAGCGTGTCTGATAGCAGCAGGGATGCCGGTGTTCGTGGCCTGGTTGACGGTATCAGACCATCTCATCGGTGATCTGGCTCGACTTCTCTTGCCTTCCACGTGACCCACGACAATTAGTTTTTCTAAAATGTCAGGATCTTGTCTAGCCGCGTGTCCGAAGTACTTGAGGAGTCTCTGCATGGCGATGGTCGATAGGCGAGGTCTGATATTTAGCTCGGCAAGAATAGAAGCATTAGTACGTCGGGCTGTCCAAGGAATCCTTAACATTCGGCGCCAACACCACATTTCGAATGCATCTATTCTTGATCTTGTGCGGGCTTTGTATGTCCAATTTTCGGAGGCGTACAGAAATATGGAGCAGATAAGGGTGCGCATAAGGTTCATCCTTGTACTCTTTTTAATACTTCGGTTCCTCCAGATCTTCTCCAGCCGTTTTACTGCCGTCTTTGCGATTTGAGCCCTCCTCAGGTATCCTAGTAGGTAGGTAGGTATAGGATCCTTGTGTTTTTACTCCGACACTTTAACCTTCAGTCGACTTATATAGTTACCAGGCATTTTGTAATAATTTTTACCGTTTATGAATTGGTTTAGTAATTTTGCTAAGGTTTATCCTAAAGAAAATTCGGTAATTAAACTTAAGTTATGTCTTTTGCTACTGTAAGTCTAGCTAGTTATTTCTCTACCAATTATTTTTACCAGTACGGTATATATATAAACATTTGTTTTAAAAATCTACTAACTACGTTTTAGTTCAATTTACTCTTAATCTGTGTTAATTAAAAATAATGAATAGCTACGTTCTACAACCACAATGATAATATGTCAAGTGACACAGTAAATAACTTGTGGTTTTGTTTGTCAGGGTATAGACTGCATGATTATCTAAAATGCTATAGTGATAAAACATCATGTTAGCACTAGGCCATTGTAACACAATAACCAGGCATTTGATTTTCCTGTATATATCTATAATGCAGTTGCATGATGCTTTCTAAGCCCTCTCTTTTTCTTTTTGTTAATTAGTTCCGTATTTTTTTCTGTTATTTCATAAAATTGTTACAAAATGAGCCTCCACGAGAAGAAAGTAACATAGTTAAGAGAGATTTGTCTATAAATGTGGCAGGAAAAAAGTCCAGAGGAAAACCTAAGAAAAGATGGATGGACTGTGTGAACGAGGACATGAAAGAAAGGGGAGTTAACACAGACATGACGGCTGATAGAAGACTATGGAAGAAAAAGACATGTTGCGCCGACCTCAATTAATGGGATAAGGGCAGGAGGATGATGTTACAAAATGAGCCACTATACATCACCTGGACACTAGAGAGGCAGAGAATATAGAGCACCATTTGCTAGGATTCAAACACACTTCTTAGGTTTCATCCACACTCATACATCTGGTCATACATGTCTGACGATTGTAAGTTCTACGCACTTGACCCTTTTGATTTGGCGATGACAACGGATCAGCGTTTCCACTGTTCATATCTATTAATTTGACGAGCTTCGTGGCCGAGTGGTTCATGTAGATGCCGATCAAGAGGTCGCGGGTTCGATTCCCGCTCGGGACAATCATTTGTGTGATTTTTCTAATTGTCATACAAATGTTTGTACTGTGTCTGGGTGTTTCTATGTATTATAAGTATGTATTTACAAAAGAAAAGTAGTATATGTAGTCTATCCGTATTCTGGTACCCATAACACAAGCATATAAGCTTAGCTTGGGACAAGAGGACGTTGTGTGAAATGTCCATGAATATTTATTTATTAATCATTAATTAATTTTGATGATATGTATAGTAGTTTAAAATTGCGTATATTATTTTCCGGGAATATGCTCATTGTATCACAACCGGCGACAGTGCATTTGCAAACTGGTTACCCAGAAGAAAAGTTTTTTGATAAACTATAGACGTTCTTTGTTTTATCGTTGACAAATTCATCATACAATAATGGTTCTTTGATGGCAAAGTGACCTTATACAGTTATCTAAATAATCAGTCTTTTAATAGAAATGTTCTGATGGTGACTATATATTTTTGTTCTTATTGTTCACGGCTTAGTTTTGTGCGTTCCTCATCCTCCCTTTTAACCGTCTAGTGTTTTTACATTATTTTTTGAATTGCTGTTTTTCTCAAACCAAATTGCTGCATAAAATCTATTAAATACTACTCATGAAATTCACTTCTTCGTCTATAATTTGATTTACAAATATCTAGTATTTTTGCTGAAATATCTATTAATTTTATGCATATCTTCTAAATATGTATATAAATTTCTCGTGTCACAATGTTCGTTCACTCCTCCGAAACGGCTTGACCGATTCTTATGTAGTTTTATACGCATATTCAGTAAGTCTGAGAATCAGCTACTATCTATTTTTCAGGGGTGGGCAGCCCTTATCACGTAGGGGTACCTACGTGATAAGGGCTGCCCACCCCTGACATTTGTATGGCAAAACAACATTTTCCGGGTACTATTTATCTAAAATTTTAAAGTAAAAAAAATTATTTCACCTAACTTAATTTTCAAACCTTCTTTCTTTATTGAGTTTCGATATTTTCTGTTTATTTTTATAAAATAATTGGTCAAGTGCGAGTCGGACTCGCGCACGAAGGGTTCCGTACCATTATCTATGCAACATAAGGCAACGTTATTAGTATCGAGCAAGAAACGGTAAAAAAATCATGTTTGTTGTATGGGAGCCCCCCTTAAATATTTATTTTATTTTATTTTTAGTATTTGTTGTTATAGCGGCAATAGAAATACATCATCTGTGAAAATTTCAACTGTCTAGCTATCACCGTTCTTGAGATACTGCGTACGGAACCCTAAAAATCATGTTTGTTGTATGGGAGCCCCCCTTAAATATTTATTTTATTTTATTTTTAGTATTTGTTGTTATAGCGGCAATAGAAATACATCATCTGTGAAAATTTCAACTGTCTAGCTATCACCGTTCTTGAGATACTGGGTACGGAACCCTAAAAATCATGTTTGTTGTATGGGAGTCCCCCTTAAATATTTATTTTATTTTATTTTTAGTATTTGTTGTTATAGCGGCAATAGAAATACATCATCTGTGAAAATTTCAACTCTCTAGCTATCACCGTTCTTGAGATACAGCCTGGTGACAGACGGACGGACGGACGGACGGACGGACGGACGGACGGACGGACGGACAGCGAAGTCTCAGTAATAGGGTCCCGTTTTTACCCTTTGGGTACGGAACCCTAAAAATATTTAAAAGACATAAAAGCTAAACTCGCCTACAAAGTATCCGCCGGATATTACCAATCGAGGTCGTGTTACAATCTGTTGGTGGTGGTGGATAGAAGGTTGTTATAAGAGCAGTTTTATTTACAATATTATATAAATAAATAAAATAGATCATAACATTATATTTGGAAAAAATACGAAAATGTACTTCAAAACTTCGCTCATACAATCATTTAAGATATAAACATCCAAAAGATTTCCTTTCAGCAACGGTGACTACAAATATACGAAAATGATTGTGTCCCTATAGATAAAAACAGTCGTCCTCGATTTAGTTAACAAATCTTAACTTGGATCTTTCGAATTTAAATATGTAGGTACTTGTAAAATCATAGGTAATAAAATGTCCTTTTGTTGATTTCGATTAGAAACTACGTGAATAGTTAGCTATATTCGTCGATTCTTGGTAAGTTTTGGGAGTTCTCTCTTCTTCTTAGAATATAATTAATTAATCGATACACAGACCGGATGTTGTTTAGCTAAAAACTCAGATTTTCAGTTTTCATATCAACTACTAGGTTTTTATAGCTACGTTTAACCTCGTAACTTTTACGTCGACTATGCTTATGTAATAGGTGCAGTTCTTATATCCGTAGACTCAAAATTATTTGTTACGTGTATATATTACATATATCGATAACTAACTATACGAGTACTTGATATACCTATTACACGTATGTGAAAGTATTTACTGCTTAATATTCAATTTTGTTTGTGGTACTTTCACGCTTCCATCTCAACAGATCATGTAATTAGCCACACAGATCGTGTTGGAGATTACGCGGGAAATCGTGTTCTCTATGTAAGTACACGAAACCCTTATAAATAAATATAAAATAAATAATAAATAAATAAATATTCATGGACATTTCACACAACGTCCTCTGGTCCCAAGCTAAGCTTATATGCTTGTGTTATGGGTACCAGAATACGGATATAATACATAAACTACTTTTCTTTTGTAAATACATACTTATAATACATAGTAAACACCCAGACGCAGTACAAACATTTGTATGACAATTAAAAATATCACACAAATAATTGTCCTGACCGGGAATCGAACCCGAGACCTCATGATCGGCAGTCCGTTATATGAACCACTACACCACGAGGCCCGCCAAATAAGTATAACGACATAAGCTTACGATGTTAAAATCTTTACTTATTATAAACCGAAGTCATTCATTTTTTATGTATGTGTATGTCTATTTGAGCTTATATCTTTAAAACTAGATGGATTCTGGTGCGGATTTTTTTAATAGGTTGAGTTTTTTTTTTGTCTTAAAGACTATACTAAACCGGATGAAACCGCGGACGTTAGACATTAGATAGTAGACTATATTTCATTACGTGTAATCTTCATCTCTAATTGTATATATATATAAAAATCAATAGCTGTTTGTTAGTCTCGCTGAAACTCAGAACGGCTTGGCAGATTTAGTTGTTTTTGGTTTTGAAATATCTGTCATAGTTAGTCCAGGGAAGGTTGGTTGATTTAAATTGACTAGGCGTGTTGGCATAGGCTCTAATTTCGAGTTTTCATCTCTCACAGAGAATGTCGTCTGTTTATATTCTATCCTTTACCTGGCTCTTACAGTATCCTAAAGGAGGAGATAGGGTGGTAACACTATATTACTGTTGCCTAGTAGTGGCTTGCAGCTGTGGTGTTTGGTTTTCAATTGCTGTTTGTAACTGACGATGCTTGGACCATAGGTGAAACTCTTGTAGATATTTCTATAGTTGCGTTTGCGGAACACAGATTCGCCTTTATTAAAATGATTAAAAAACAGTACCATTTCAATATACAATCTTGTGCATTATTTTAATGTCCTTGTACTTCGTACAGCAAACCACGAATCTTGTTTTTTGTTAAGGAAACTATAAACTTTAAATTTAGTGCTAATGAGGTTGGATTAAGATTTATTCAGCACAAATAATTACTAGTTATTATTATTACTCTGTATTTATACTGTTTTACACTTTTAGATAGCGTTTAAAATATTCTAAATTATTAAATGTACCTAATTTTTCTCTAGACAAAACCCGCTTAGCATAGACATGTTTATTAAATTTTATTAATTAATTAATTTAATTTTGTATAAAATGTGCTAGAATATATCTTATTTATAGTTATTTCACCAAATTCTAAATTCCTGTATTCTAAATCTTTAGTGTGTTTGACTTGTGTAACTGAATCGACTTTTTAACATTAAGTTTCTAATATTAAAGTGGTTATATTTTTTACACCAGGGGCTCCTAAACTTATTGTGTCTACTGCCCACTTTTTTCTGGGTCACTTACCGCGCCCCTGCAGCATCCAAAAAGGCCCGTTATCGCCCACTTTGGGAAAGGCTGTTTTTAAGCAGCTAACCATAATTAATGTATTAAATTGGTGATAAATTATATGCACATACATTGCAATTACAGTTTTGTTTTAATGCCACTAGTTACGTCATACTCATAAATACTTGTTCCGGGAAAGATGTGTTAAGAATAGATATCTGTTTTATTTATATTGCATAAGAATCACTACTGCGATCTCCTTTCTCCAACGAGTTATTATCCGTGAAGGTGAATTCAATCGATAATAATAATTAATGAATCAATTGTACCAAATCTGTAGTCTCAATTTATACGGAGCATGTAACATGTTCGCCTTTTCTGTTTTGTGTTCTAGATTCTTACTTTACATGCCTATTTTTAACTAATTTGATCCAAAAATAATCTAATTACTACCGTAGATGTAGATTCGGCTTAACCTAATTTTATTTAGAAATGTAGTAAGATGTATAAAGATTTGTGTTGAATTAGTTGATAGGCACATACACAGAATTGCCAGGTATTACGAAAAATACTGTCACTTGAATTGGAAATACCATATCTTATTAGATCATGAAGTAAGATTTAGCCAGGCTAAAGTTATCCCTCTTCAAGATTGATCGCGTACTATCTGATAAGTCTTTGGGAATATCATAAAATAGCAAATTATCAAAGAGTATATAAACTTAGTTACGGTTTAGGTGACACCTTTATTACAATTACTTATATTTACATTTAGTTTATGACTAAGATCTGTGGTTATGAATACTCGTAAAGGCAAAGAACAGGAAATTTCTTTGGGTCAGGTCGGGGTCTTAGAATCATGTTATATTTTCAGCAATTTTATGAATTATCCTGTATACCTCAGTTGATGTTTCTAAAAGGAGTTTTGTGTTGCATTTTGTTATATAGGCAAAATAACTTTAGTCACTGTTTAAGTATGACATTTATTAACTTAACTTTGTTCTTATTCACTTTTACTTTTGTTAACTTTATTCACATATCGACACAAAGCATTGTTTCAAATAGAGTTGAATAATAATTATGAATCTCGAATAATATTATTTTGCCACCTGTTTTCTAACTCTTACTAAAGGAGTCTTTAGAGCGAGAGACCGATAGCGATACTATTCTATTTGTTAGCAAGGTGTGAATAAACGTAACTATTATATGAATATTTCCGCTGTCTATTCGGAGTACATTCAGAAATTAACAACAGTTGTGTGTAAGTGCTTTTCCCTAAGAAGTGTTAGCATCTGATTCTCTACTTTGACATAGTAATCTTACAATGTATCACGGGATGCATCATATTCCTTCGCCGGATGTTAATTAATTCAGTCGTAATTATTCAATTATATCTAGGAACTGCATGCTGTTTCTGACCTGATAAAGTTTTCTACACGATTATCTTCTTTGTTGTAAACTTGTTAAGTAATGAAGCTTTAAAAATATTGTCACCTAGGTATCATACATGTAGACAATACAGACTGGGAGGCGAAGATTTGTATGAATGATCCATTGATGTACTGTCAATGTTATAGACATGAATAAATGAAATTAAATATGACATCTCTTTAAACTGTCTCTGCTATATTGTATGATTAAGCATAGTTTGTTGTTATGTTTATTTATTTTGTTATAGTACAATGCCTTTCTTTAGTAAATAATAAGTAGAAGTTATCTGTGTGCCATGTCTACAGGAAATAACAAAATGACAATTGGTAGATCGGTACGTGTGTATCAAAACAAGTGTCTTTAGCATATAACTAAGTATGATCTATCACGGTGACTGTTTTAAATACGGAGTTATCGCTAAACTAATAGTGACTATTTACTCAAATATTCACTTATCATAACTAATTAGTTATTTCTTTAAATTTTCCTACAGTGTAATTATGTAAATAATAGTGAATTAGTGTATAACTATTATTAGTTGTATTAGTATGTCTGTCGTGGTAATACCTGAGTGGCTACAACGGCTCGGGTTTCTGGGCACGGAGAAAAACCATGGGGTTTAGTGGGTAGTCTGGCCGCCGCCGGGAGTCCCACACGTAGGGTTACCATATCTCAGGATTTGTCCTGAGATTACAGGAATTTTCGACTTTTCTCAGGATTGCGGTCGGATTTTGCAAATCTCGTGAAATCTCAGGATTTTCAATAAAACACAGGTTACATTTTAAAGATCTCTTTAATTAAAAGTTAAACCAACTAAAATAATCTTCTTTTGGTAACAATTAAACAGTTAAAATCAATACTTATTCATCTAAGTAAAACAAACTAAAAATAATTTTCTTTTGGTAGATAACAATTGCAGTTAAAATCAATACTTATTTATCCAAGTAAAACAAACTAAAAAAAATCTTCTTTTGGCAACAATTGAAAAGTTAAACCCAATACTTATTTATCCAATTATAACAAACTGAAAAAAAATCTTCTTTTTCCCCCCACCCCGCTGCGCGCCGCTTTGAGTGCGATGTGCAAGTTGCAACGCGTGAGCTAGATCCGCAGTGTATAAAACGATAATAATACGTTTAATTCTCAAACTGTATAAAATCTCAGGACTTTTCCATAGTAATCAGGCCTTTTCTCCGGTCTTTTGATTTTTACATCTGGTACCCTACCCACACGAAGCGCGAAGCTTGCCTCCGCTACTGGACAGGCGAAGTGCGTCAATGCATTCCCCATGTAAAAAAGATGTCTACCTATATGTATCGACTTCAAGAACATAATCATGCTTGTAGGTTGAGCATTTTATTTTTGCTCATTTTATAAAGTGTTACAAGTTGTCAATAATATATTTTCTATTTCGTTCTTTCTATACATTATAAAACATTCGTTATTTTTATATGTATGTTCCTGTGAGCTTATACATACGAGTATATATATCTTTAAAACTACGTAACGGGCTTGTATGCTTTCTTTTTAATAATTAGAGGTTTCAGCTCTAAATTCCACGCATAGAACAGAGAGTAGATAAATAATATAGTTAACTAGCTGACCCGCCAAACGTTGTTTTGCCATACAAAAAAAAAAGTTTGAAAAATAGATGTTGGCCGATTCTCAGACCTACTGAATATGTATGTAAAATTTGAGAAGAATCGGTCAAGCCGTTTTGGAGGAGTACGGTAACTAACACTGTGACACGTGAATTTTATATATTAGATATATTAGATTATATCATATACAGTGGTTTACAACACCAACACCTGCTTAACATAAAAAATCCATTATAGTTTTCTATGAAATATCGATGGTTAAGAGATATTTGACAAGCATTTATAAATACAATATTAGTTCAGATAAAACTTGTATTGGCGGAAACGTGTGCAGTGACTCATTGTTTACAAGTATATACCTATACGAGCTATAACAGAATGAGGTCAAAGGATGTATTATGGTCATCTAGTTATAAACCAGATAGTTGAAAGTGAGAGCTCACGTTTATTGTACAATATAAAATGTTGGTTGACATCTTGTAACACGTTTCCTGAAACACTTATTTTTACTACAAAACGGTATTTTCGGGATTCCGTGACAAAAGGTAAAACGGCAACCTATTACTGAGACTGCGCTGTCCATCTGTCACAAGTCTGTATCTCCAGAATGATGGTTGCTAGAGTGCTGAAAATTTCACAGATGATGTAACTATATCTCTTGATCTAACAACAAATACTAAAAACCTCGGTAGGCAGCGGCTTAGCTATGCCCCTGGTATTGCAGAGTCCATGAGCGACGGATGCCACTTGCAAACGGCCCACCTGATGACAGGTGGGCCGTTTGCTCGTCTGTCGACCAAAGCAATAAAAAATTGGTCAAGTGCGAGTCGGACTCGCGCACGATGGGTTCCGTACCATTATCTATGCAACATAAGGCAACGTTATTAGTATCGAGCAAGAAACGGTAAAAAAATCATGTTTGTTGTATGGGAGCCCCCCTTAAATATTTATTTTATTTTATTTTTAGTATTTGTTGTCATAGCGGCAATAGAAATACATCATCTGTGAAAATTTCAACTGTCTAGCTATCACCGTTCTTGAGATACTGGGTACGGAACCCTAAAAATCATGTTTGTTGTATGGGAGCCCCCCTTAAATATTTATTTTATTTTATTTTTAGTATTTGTTGTTATAGCGGCAATAGAAATACATCATCTGTGAAAATTTCAACTGTCTAGCTATCACCGTTCTTGAGATACTGGGTATGGAACCCTAAAAATCATGTTTGTTGTATGGGAGCCCCTCTTAAATATTTATTTTATTTTATTTTTAGTATTTGTTGTTATAGCGGCAATAGAAATACATCATCTGTGAAAATTTCAACTCTCTAGCTATCACCGTTCTTGAGATACAGCCTGGTGACAGACGGACGGACGGACGGACGGACGGACAGCGAAGTCTCAGTAATAGGGTCCCGTTTTTACCCTTTGGGTACGGAACCCTAAAAAAGACCAGAATGCAATAATTATTTAAGTGATCTTTTACAACAAAAGTTTTTAGCCTAAGTTGAGGATACCCTCTGACGACATGTTTATGGCGGTATAACGAATACAATAAGTATTATGTTATTTACAGTACGGAATCCGTCGTGTGCGAGTCCAACACATACTTGGCCGGTTATTATATATTTGGCCTTATTTTCTTGCTTTGTTTGATGAACGCGACAAAAGTGTCCCTTATGTACGTTTTTATTTAACGTATGTTTTATTGTGTGACGTACTTACTATGTACTTACCTGTTAACTAATTGTACCGTTATTATTTTATATGCAGCTGCTAATTTAAAATACACGATTTGTATTAAACTATTTTTGGATGGTGCTAGAAAGTGGAACGCAGTGTGCTTCTTTTACAGGTGTATAATGTTTTTTTTGCTTGTAAACGCTTACCACCATTACGTCTATATGTATATCTGAGCTAGACAATGACGTATTATAATTTATTAGACCATAAAAATTTAAAAAAAAAAACACTTTTCACGTTTCGGAGACCTTTCTGTAACCATGGTCACGGGTGGGACTGAGCTGTGATGTGTCCTCAGTTATCAGTTGTTATAGGGCTTACCCACATTTAATGTAGTCTTTATTAAAAGCCTCATCCACGATAGATTAAATTAACAGAGAGCGCCTGACATAGGGCAATCTATGACGTGTGCACGTTAAGGAGACTACCCTAGCTAGAGTATCACTACAATCTACTTAGACAAACTCAGCTAATCTCGCTCTGACAATAGAGATTAGTGTAAGTACGTAGAAATTAGAGTAGGTATACATTGGATTAGTCTCGAAGCTGTTTAGCTCTATTCTCTCTACATGGGTGAGGGGCTTTACAGTATATCATCAATATGATGTATTTCTATAAATGTATATATATATATATATATATACCTACGTGTTTGACACTGAAAACTTAAAATTCTTACAGATTGTTAACAAAAAACGCGAATAACAATTCAATTATTTTGTTTACATACGTAATGTGTGGGCATCGATGTAACTAACAATGGGTTGGATTTCCAAATGTTACTATGATCATGGCAGCTGTAATGTTTCCCAGCTGTGCATTACCAACCACACCGATTGAAAACCACTTACGTCCTACTGAAGGACTTCCCTTGATAATAAAGTATTGTTATGTTTTGTTGACTTGAAAGAAATATTCCTTCACTCATTTTTTTTTTCTTTAGAACCTAGAATATGGGGAATATTATTAATGCGAAGATTTACATTGCGTTTTCTGACCCATACATAACCTAGAAGAGGTAATGCGGTTTTGGTTTGACACCTTGATATGCATAACTTAACACTTAGTTAGACAAAAAAGAAGACAACCAGAACCCTTATGGGGTCACTTCGGTCAATGTCCGTCTGCCTTCCTTATGAGACTAAAATCGCCATTACATTAAAAATAAACACTTATTTTGTACTAAAGCTTGACTTAAGAAAATTATATGTAAAACAACCGTTATTCCATTGAATTACAAGATCTTACTGTGCGTAAGGCCGTTTAAAATCACATCAATTAAATTTAAAACAGGTTACCTCGCCAGTTTAAGCGATTAGTACGTTAAATGCTTTTGATAAACTAGTAAGAACTGCATAAGTCGTAGACTGCCTTTATTGCTAGGTCAGTCAAGACTTATATTGTGAGTTATAGATGAGTCATGTCATTATAGGATTGTAGTGACGTACGGTTATGGATTTAAACGTTCGTCAACACACCTTTTCGTCGGAGGTTTACATCGTGTTCCTTAAGGTTTTAATGATTTACTGCAAGATAGCTACATCAAACACGATTCATATTTCTGAACCATATTGGTCGATTCTCTCAAATCACGCCATTTTGTAGGGCATATATAACTACAAGAGGATAACCGTAGCATGGCGAATAAGTTTAATTTGACAATGATTTTTCTTGGTCGTTACCTGTTGTCGTTTTTATTCTATGTCCGTGTACACTATTCCCTTGGCACCTTTAGACCCTGTGTTCAGACAACTAAACAACTTAATTCGGCCCAGTAACTAACTCTTTAATAAATTATTCTATGATATTGCAGTGTTATCTTCAGCAGGTTTCTTTTGGTTCATAACGTTTTGATTGCAACGGCTAAACAATATTGCGGCCCAATGTTTATAGAAATCATTAAAAGTAACTGCATGCAATTGCTATTGCTAACAATGCTTGTTATTACTTCAAACTATTAAATTGTATATAATTTTCGATAGTGCCTTTCACTGGGTTCAGATGTTAAGTCGTTAATAAATTGAAGTAACGAGTCGTAATCATCAGACCAGTGGAAGTAAGTTTGTTTTGAGCATTATTTTATAATTATAGTATAGTCTGCTCCAGGCTGCTTTTAAATCAAAATATATGTGTTATGTATCCAATTGTAAGAGGATTCTTAGGCATAAGTTCTGTATAGCCAAAGGAGACTCCCTGTTTTAACAAGGGATCAAATCGGGATGCCGAATTATCCATTATAGGAATTATTTTTATATCAGCGCTTAATACTCCTCGCTACAGTATCCTAAAGCTTTCGTTATTCATTTGATAAAGTTTATATTTAACAAATCTTTTTTTTAAATTCCAGAGCGACTCAGTAAGCTACTTCTTCGACGAGCTAGAGCGTATAGCTCGGCCGGACTACGTGCCGTCCCACCAAGACATTCTGCACTGCCGGAAAGCGACCAAAGGCATTACGGAGTGCACAATCAGTATAAACAATGTGCCATTTGTGTTCGTCGACGTCGGTGGACAAAGGACGCAGCGTCAGAAGTGGACGCAGTGCTTCGATTCTGTCACGTCGATACTGTTTCTTGTGTCTTCATCAGAATTCGATCAGGTGTTGTCAGAAGACAGGTGAGCACTCATATCTTTTATAATATGTTTAGTTAGCATAGCTTATAGTCACGGTTCAGCTATTAAATCTTTTTCTTCTTCGCTCACTATGTTACTCTTTCATGGTAAGAGAATTAAATAATTCTAAGTTTAAAAAAATCATAAACTAAATTATGTAAAAAGGCGTATTATAAAGTTTCTGATTACATTAAAGATGATAAAGCTTGGGACTAGGTTGCTCTGGAGCAATACATATTCTATATTGTAACGTTTTATTAGCACTGTAAGTATAAATTGACATTTACATAAAAAAAAATATGGATTTAATTAAAAGCTCTATGTACTGAGTTTCTTATGCCGGTTCTTCTCAGCAGATTGCGTCCTGAACCGGTGGTAGGGAAAAAAATGGACATGTCATAAGCACATAATTTTTCTAAAAAATTATGTCTACTTGATTAAATGGTTTTCATTTCATTTCACTTTACTTTTTTGCCCTTCTTTTTCTCATATCGTAATTGTTATTTTGGACGATGTACCATAAATTTTGTCGTTTTCAAAATAAGTATTTGGAAATGGACTGGCGAATAGAAAACTTAAGATGCTTTTTGTGTATTTAACTAGTTGTTACTACTTGTTTACGTTCTTTTCATTTCATTTATTTCATTTCACATACGCATATTAAAAATATACATTTGTAAATTCTCAATACAAATCCGTGTATCAGCAATTTTATTGTTTTGTTCGCTCGCGCACCATTCAGTATGTTTACGTCACTGGAGCTGCTTATACAATTAATGAAATTTTCCTGTAGCGGTATCTTGCTTCGTCGTACCTGATTCATCACACCTGGATTTAAAAATGTAAACAAAACTAAATCAATTTTAATCTTATCTATGATCTAACATCCGTAACTTCATAGTTTCGTAATTTTTGTTACAAAATTGTACCTGTGGTATATTGGGTTTTGTAATTTGTTCATATCTATTATCTTTCTATTATCTAATACTTAGGATAATGGTGTAAACTCTGTACCTGTCTTGTTCGCTATAGCGTTGCCATACTATTTAAATTGGTCTTAGCGTAAATCACGTTGAAGTCCCCTTGGAATTGTAGAATTGGAAAGCGTTTTCGGATATCCTGATTTGCTTAGAATGATTTTAGTCGTGAAATAGAAGCAAATGTTTAGTTGCTGCGAGTAAGCTTTCCACTTAGAGGAATTATTATTTCAACTTACCATACCAGTTCAGTTATGTAACTTAACATAAATCATGTACTTGTGTGTTATGGATAAATCTAATATATAAAATTTCCATGTCACAATGTTAGTTACCGTACTCCTCCGAAACGGCTTTACCGATTTTTACCAAATTTTACATTCATATTCAGTAGGTCTGAGAATCGGCCAACATCTATTTTTCAAACCCTTTTTTTTAGTAGGTATGGCAAAATAACGTTTGCCGGGACAGCTAGTATAATATAAAATGTACCTACCTATATAATTAATCTAGCTATATTTATTTTGCATAACTTTCTCTTTCAATAACATGGAATGTAACTCCCATAACATAAGTGCCTGTAATGTAATATACTCTATACTGAAAGCGATTTACTTATGTAAACACCGCGGGGCTTACACGATATGGCAATTTAATATTTCACTTGTTGTATGGGTAGTGACAAAAGATTAATTTATTATATGGCTTTCCATTTCTTTTCATTTGTAGTCAATAACCGAGGAAATCTTCTAAGTCACATGCTAACGTGGGTCGTAACCCACGTTAGCATTTGTGAATTTACTCTTCTTTGGTTGTCCAGAGAAAATACTCTCCCATTGTAGAGTAGACCATGCACAATGTTAAAAGTTCCAGCATTTATTAGTTAAAATAGACAAATTTTCCGGATAATTCATCAACCTTTCACTGTTGGATATAGCTCACACGCCCACGTTCTGGCGTTCCAAGAGGGAGGCCTTTATACATAACACTTAAAATAAATTACTATATTTCACAGACATTAACTTGGACGTGTAGTACTCTCTTTTTATGAATAAACCAAACGGAAATTAAAAACAAAAATTCTGTTCCTAAATTATGTATATCGGAGAAAAGGTATCGTAGACATCACCTGTAATTATTGCCAGGGTAGTCTCCAATCCAAACACCCTGTAATACTGAATAAGCTAACTACGTTAACTACAACATTCTATTAACTACGATGAGATTGATCCGTGGCTTACGACACGTGTAGCTGGTTTGGAAGGATCCTTTTATGAAATTTCAACGGGTCACCATTCAGTCTCACCAACTACAGTAAATAAACGAATTACTCACCATTTACACCATTTAAGGACCCACATCACAATCTTGGAACCTAAGTTAAAACTAAAAATCCTTAAGTAAACTATTTTAATCAAGTCTCCTACGACACGGCCATTCTGCGAATACACACGTCCCCGTGTGTAAATCTGCAGTAGAACTAAGTTTTTTCGCTCGGCTAATTCTGACCCAATATAAAGTCGCAAAATAAAGAAATCCACAACTAAGATTTTTCCATACACTCGGTCAGTTACAACAATTTCCACAATAATTCAACATTCACGCGGTCAGGTCACATTAATTCCGCATTATCGTTACGTTGCACTTTCTCACAAATACACACTCAGCAATTACACTTTGGAGGATATTCTAATTGTTTAAGTTATAGAACTGGGCAGCGTAACGACCCGTATAATACTGACTGCTCTAGTTGTCAGGTTTTTCGTATTTAAGCTAACGAACAATGAGTTGTGTGGGCTTAGTATTGACTTATCGAGTCAATACAATCGCATTCAAATCGATGAGTTCAAATTATCAACACATTAAAATTGTATTTCGATAAAGACAACCACTCGGCTGTAATTTGATAACTAATTATTTAGGGTTTAGCTAATAATTCGCAAATTACCCAGAAAATGATTTTTAGCAACGTTAGTAAACGCATTAGAAAAAAAAAAAAATTTTTTTTCTTTTTTTTTTTTCTTTTCTTTTTGTTTTCTTTTTCTTTCTTTTCTTTGTTTCTCTTTGACTTTATTGTCACACGGCCATTCTGCAAAGGCACGCGTCCTCGTGTGTTCCCTATCTACTTGAAACTAATAGAAGGCTTTCCGTTTGGCCTATCCTGCTGATCTAGACGGATTCAACAGTAAAGGAATTATTTTTTTATTTAGTTTAAATACTAATGATTAAACTATCAGTAAATAAAAAGTTGAATTTAGAATTTTCGTACTAGCATACGAATAAACACTGTTACTTTACCTCCTACTTGTAGCTCAAGTAGAAGTTAAGCCTACATAACTCTTTTAGCTGTTGCTACTAAACACCTAAATCGTGAATAGTAACCGTTGGTGCATAGTATCGTAACGTGGTATATTTATGCGTATAGCGTCTGAAGGATACAAAGGATTAAGGATTTAGGAAGGATAAAGGGTTTGGGAAGGATAGGTAAGGGAAAGGTCGACGTTGCCGCGTAGGCAAGGGCCCTAGGAATAAAAGGATAGGTTGATGCTGTGCCATAGGCGGTCCTGTTCGCCGTCGTACACAGGGGACCATTATTCTTTCAGGATAGGATAGTTATAGTGGCTTATATTGGTCGGCTCCACACGCCAATATAGCATCTTTTATTTATTGATTTATTTTCATTTTTTTTTTTTGGCTTATTGGTCGGCTCCACACGCCAATAGCATCTTTTATTTTTGGCTTACTGTAACGCTCCACGCGCCAACAGCTCTTTTAATAATAATAATTAGTTTACTCGTGGATACACCACGGTAAACTGCGTTGTTAATACTATAAATAGTTCACTGAACGTCTCTGTACACCAAAAACGCTCGCAATTAAAATTTAAGAGGTAGATAATTTGTTACGGTATGTAGATCTGCTATAGTCAATCCACTACAACAGATTCTTGTTCAAGTAAATAAGGTCAAAAGTTATGCTCGTGAATACTCAGAGGTGATCTCCTGTCGCCTCGATAATTTGTAATAAGGGTCGTATGCGCGAATAAACGGAAAGTAATAAAGTTAAAAACAAACGGTAGACTTCATTTATAAAGAGAACCACGCGAAACAGTTGCAGATTGCTAGTGATTATTTTTTTTTTTCAGCCTGCATAGACCAATTAATAAAAATTCTTACTTTAATAATTTATTAGACAATTAATTAACAAGTAGAATCTTATTAGTCGCATAGATTTAAATCAAAATACAACTGAAGTATTGTATGGGCGTTAAAGGCATTTTGGAATTAAATATTTGTAATAAGATGAACCTGCTATACTGGACATCTCTATGAAAATTTTATAAACATGCTATAGGTAAACCACAATAAAGCGTATGGTTAATGTTATTAATAGTTTACAAGACGTCTCTGCATTATCAAGATTATTCAAGATCATAGTTGTAGATGTTTTAAAAAGAAGATTTCACGAACTGATTATAAGTAAGTAAGCCACAATAAAGCATGTGGTTAATATTATTAATGGCTCACTAGACGTCTCACACGTCAGTAAGTTAAAGATTTCAAAAACTTATTATACACCACAAAAAGTGATGTTAATAATTATTAATGGTTGCTAGACGTCTCCATACGTCAATGGCACCGTCAGGTTCGTATTTGTAGCTAGATATTTCAGAAAGGATTTTAACCGCATATTATAGGTACACTACAATAAGTTGCGTTGGATGTTATTTACGACTCACTAGACGTCTGCATACGTCAATAGTACAGACGAGAACATAATTGTAAGAAGATTTTTCCTACCTCTCATCTAGGTGAAAGTTTATTACGATTTTATTTGCTAATCACAAATAACAAAGTCTAGTAATGGGTTAGAAAATGAAAAAAAACACATTATTACACGGCAGAGATTAAATCTTTGTTTTTCTTTAAAGTTT
Source organism: Orgyia antiqua (assembly GCA_916999025.1). Lineage (NCBI taxonomy): Eukaryota > Metazoa > Arthropoda > Insecta > Lepidoptera > Erebidae > Orgyia > Orgyia antiqua. The sequence continues at coordinate 21,287,777 of OU779864.1, forward strand.
TAGTTATCAAGTACGCCTATAAATAAGCGCAGAAAATCATGAACCAACTTTATAAAAAGGAAACCGATCACTTTAAAACGAAGTGTTGAATGTTCATAAAGCCACACTATATTTCTGTTCGCAATCAAGTAAAACGATTTTACTATTATTTATTTATTGATACACGAGATAAATTAAGCAAGTGAACACTGTAGATTAATAAAATTACTAATAAATCATTGTCATTTAATTTTTGTTACGTAGTTATTGTTATAGGGTAATTAACTAATTACCTATGACTTGTTATTATCAGTCTTTGCTTGTTAATATAATCAAAGTAATTTTTTACCAAAAAGAAACTTTGCGAAATCTTTAAATTTTTACTAAAACGCCGGTTACGTTTAATTTTACTGTTCTAGTTTTTTTTTTCAAAACAAAATCGAATAACGACTATTCGATCCCACTTCTGATATCGGAGAAAAGGTATCGTAGACATCACCTGTAATTATTGCCAGGGTAGTCTCCAATCCAAACACCCTGTAATACTGAATAAGCTAACTACGTTAACTACAACATTCTATTAACTACGATGAGATTGATCCGTGGCTTACGACACGTGTAGCTGGTTTGGAAGGATCCTTTTATGAAATTTCAACGGGTCACCATTCAGTCTCACCAACTACAGTAAATAAACGAATTACTCACCATTTACACCATTTAAGGACCCACATCACAATCTTGGAACCTAAGTTAAAACTAAAAATCCTTAAGTAAACTATTTTAATCAAGTCTCCTACGACATGTATATTAAAATCATAAAGTAGATATCGATCAATATACAGACAGTTACAGTAACACACGTATACTATTTTTATATTAGCCAGTTAGATTCAAGCCATGTGGTTCGTGACACAACACATTTATTCACAAAATCGTAAATGATCCATATCGATTTGCGTATTGCGTGTTTGTTGTTTAACCTAGTTTCGTTCAAGAAAAGGACAACTGTATATAATTTAGAAGACTGGTTCTAGAATAAATGAGTGTATCTATTAATTAAATTGTAGTTTAAATTGTATTAATCTATATCGAAAAAAGAAATAGTTGGGAAATTCTTTTAGTAATATTCTAACCAGCATTCAAGTGGTATAATAATTAGTTTCGCCTTAGTTTTTCCCAATAATTAATGATCTGATGACCTCATTGTGTTTTCAATAACGGAAAATGTAATACCTATGCTCTGATTGACACTTCAGATTTTACATATAAAATTCTAATGCTAATTTTCCTGGCTTTTGAATTTGTAAGACATGTGGGAGCTATTAGCACATTTTTTTAAAAGTACCTATAATATAACGAAACTTTTTTAAGAGATTTCGTCGTCGTCAGAAGAATTGGAAAATTCAAGGGCTTTATTGTTCTTTATTAAAATAATCCGTGGGCACGCAAACACGAACTTTCGCCCTTTTAACATGGCGTGATAACATAACGAGTGTAACTGATGTTTGAATGATTTATTTATATTTTAATCTAAACACATCTGTCATCGTCATCATTCAATCTGGTTGAATACTTATAGTTTATAATAATTATTTTGGATTAAACTACTATCCACATAAAACTTCGCAAGGTCTCTTGAGTAAATTACCGAGCTGGCGATTGGCCTCTATCTATGCTCAATACGAATTATTATATGCATAGAGTAGCATGTAGCGCTCTATAGTCTCTGCTTATCCTATAAGAAATAGGTGTGACTGTATGTACTTGGACGTTTCGTCTGCTGTTTTATGTACGAGGTCCAAATTTTAAAGACGAGAAGACGTGCTAGCATAAAATATGTTAATATGTTAAAAAGGGGAGGTTCTTATATCCATAAGGCAATTTATAATAAGGCATAAGGTATTTGGTGATTGTTTGACAGTAGATTTTTCAGTATATTTATTTTCTCTCTCTCTCTCTCTTTCTCTCCAGCCATGGGGTACGATATAGAACATTTTGTAATTTATTTATATGAACGATCAATAGGTGGCATTACGATGCACGTTTGTAAATTATAAAATGTAAATAAGCCGAATTATGTAGAAATATTGAGATTAAAATAAAAAGTAGTATATTTTAGAAACAAAACTATAAATTCACCATAATTCAAGTCCTTTAATTGAAGATAAATAACACCATAAATAAAATCAATTGTGAGTACGTAAGTCTAAGCTGCTTACAAGCATAATTTAGTTTTGACGCTTATGTAGTAATTTTTAAGTATGACGCGAGATGGCGTGCACATCAAAAACCACCTTATTATTGTATATTTGGATATTTTTATAATTATTAATAATTTTTTTGATAGATTTTACATAAATGTGTATCGATCATATGTGTCGATGATAATATGTGTCGATGTTCTCAAAGTCAAACCATCGACTCGATATGAAATCATCTATGTTATCATAAACATTGATTTACATCATTTAACAGATTACGCTAATTGCTTTCTTTGAGTTGAATCTCCTACTCGTTTTATTAAAGTAAGAAGTATGATTACGCTATATAAATACATATCAGACAGCTCAATGGTGTAAGAGGGCGGTAATGATAGAGAAGGTCCGGGTTCGAATCTCAGCAATGACGGTTTTTGTTTTCGTTGATTTTTTTAAAACGTCAAAAAGTTAGTTCGGTTCCTAATGCAAAAAGTTTTTTTTGTTATTTTTTTGTAAAATGTCAAATAAAATGATCCTAGAAATTTCATGCTACGACAAAAATGGGACCTCAATGTTTTTAGAGCGGTAATATCTAGAGAGCATAAAGTTTCGTAGTTTATGTATAAACATCTGGTTAACAGATCGTAGCTTGGGATGGATTTTACAGAAATTATTCATATTATGTAATTACATAATATGAATAATTTCTGTAAAATCCATGCATGAATTCTTTTGATACGGAACCCTAAAAACCAAAAAATAAAAGTAAAAAAGATTTATAAAAATATTATATTTAATATATAAAAATCCAAAATTTAACAAAAAGTGCATTCGGTAAGACTCAGGATCGATCCCAAGTCTTCCGTATCATTACCCCGCGTCTTAACAATTCAGTCACGATAATCTGACAGCTGTTGACTAAATTATATAACATATTCTAATGAAATATCTTTTCATTAGAATAAGATATATAATTTCGTCAATTCGGCAATTTTTCAATGCTCAAAAACCTAACTAGAATAATAAGAAAGTTCAGTTAACATTACGGAAAGCTGTTATTGACACTATCAATTTTCATTTTTTAGTTAAGTTTAGTTGTGCACGTAGAATTGGTACCAATATTTATTTATTTTATCTAATGGACACCGGCTAACTGCTGTATCCATGTTTCTAAAATTGAGGCGTCATAGGCCGTCAAATCTGCAGGAACCGATGGACCTATATCCGGTTTCGTGCGTAGTTTCGACATGTTTACCGTCGAAATCTAAACTCAGATTTTTACCAACACTCGATCGAACTCGCACACGAAGGGTTTCGTACATGTCATAAATAAAAATAAACTTAAATCAATTCTACATGCACAACTAAATTTAACCTAAAGTGAAAATTGATACCTAGTGGTAGTGTCAATAACACGATTCGGAAATGCTAACTGAACTTTGTTATTAGGGAAACAATATTATAGACTAACGAATTTATTTAATACTAGCTGACCCGGCAAACGTTGTTTTGCCATACCTATTAAAAAAAAAAGTTTGAAAAATAGATGTTGGCCGATTCTCAGACCTACTGAATATGTATGCAAAATTTGAGAAGAATCGGTCTAGCCGTTTCGGAGGAGTACGGTAACTAACACTGTGACACGTGAATTTTATATATTAGATAATATGTGTAAAACCAAATAGACAATCCAAATACACCTTGTTTTAATTTTAATTAGGTTAAGTTTTTGCCGCAATAGAATTGGCCCACTACCTCTCCCATGTACATATAACTTTTAAATAGCGTACGAAACTTTAATTGAATACGCACTGGCCAGCGGCCGTGAGTAGGTAAACAACGTAGCGCTATCTACTAGGGGTGTTCGCAACGGCTATATATTGCAAACGCGTTATAACGATACGCTACTTTTAAAACGCCTATTATTTTATACGCTATAATATAATATTATATAATATATTAGTTCGCTTCGTACAACGACCCGTTTTGATTATCGTTATAGAGGACGCCGCGCGCCGTGTGCTGTTAAATTAAGAATATGGGCACATTAACAATGACAACACATTGTTTTCGTGGCATTTTTAACTATTTACAGAAAACACTTAACCTACATTTGCACTAAACTATTATATCTCTAACTTTTATTTACAAACAATCAGTACTTAAACGTCTCTCACAAACGCACGGTAATCAAATCAACCACACTACGACGTCATACGTGGTCAAGCGAAGTAGCCGCACTGATTTAATTGTATTCGAACAAAAATTATCCTAGCGCTATTAGCCGAACAAAATATATTAGTTTGCATAATATATTTAATAAATATATTAGGCAAACTAATATATTATTTTGTTATTTAACGGAAATAGTTCTTATGCGGTCACCTTAGGGTATAATTTGGTAGGTGACAAAAATATTATACTGCCAAGTGCAATCGACTTCTAGCCGAACAAAATATATTAGTTTGCATAATATATTTAATAAATATATTAGGCAAACTAATATATTATTTTGTTATTTAACGGAAATAGTTCTTATGCGGTCACCTTAGAGTATAATTTGGTAGATGACAAAAATATTATACTGCCAAGTGCAATCGACTTTGAATGGGACGTTCCGTTTCGTTTCGAATAGTGCATGTGATGTGTTGTGTGTATAATGAATGGGTCTTAACTAATAAAAATAAAAAATAAATCACAACATAAATAACGCCTGCCAGTTGTAATAAATAATAGGTTGAATGATTATTAATAAATATTAGATTATTTTATCAGCTATCTAATATAACGATCACCTCTACTATCTACCAAAGCGGACAAGGCAAGTAGTGCTGCTAGTGTTAGCTATTGTCACTAGATGGCAATACATTTATGTGTATTAATTGATACCATCTGTTGAAAATCGTAGGAAAGAAAATAGCCAGTTAAATAACCAGAGTTAGGGTGATCCAATATTAATGTTCTAATTCGTGTATCTGTCTTTATTATATTATCTGTGCTCCAGCCCATTAACGTCCGCCTGGACGGCACGGGCCTACTTTGGTCGAAATTTTATTATAGTCTACTGTGCCGCGCTCGCCAGGCGTGTTAGTACAAGGTTTATTTTCTATTTTTCCGTCTCTCACAGAGGATGTCATCTGTGTATAATATTCCTTAGCTGGCTTTTATAGTAAACTGAAGGAAACGGAGTGGTGACACTTTTGTATTCTTATTCCGACACCTGACGAACAATATTTCGTTTATACATACCATTTTATTATAGATACAATTACATTATTCTCATCACACGTTTGACATCCGGAAGAACAAGGCGTTATTTATTTAGAATTACTTGCAATTCATAAAATTATATGCTATACATAATTATGTACTAGTAATAATGAGAGGATTTTGCATACTATTGCATAAATTGCATAAATAACTCCATTCATGTCTATAAATATTTTATGTTGATGTTTTAATGCAGTCTTGTAGTTTTATAATTATTTGTTTCAGTGGCGTGCACATAAATTTGAAGCAGGGTAGGCTCTTATACTGTAGGTAGTACTCTTATAGATTTTTAGCATAGCCACGCGACGGATCTCTAAGTCGGAAACCATGCCAACAGAACAAATTTAAATCTGAATATCCCGAATCAGTCCACACTGTACTAGAATTACTAAACAATAACTACGTACGTACATACATACGTACATGTACGTATGTACATACGTTTCATAACTTTTAACATGAAATTTTCGAGTTACATTGGTGCCTATTCTATGTGCAGACCTAAACTTAACTTAACTAAACAATGAAAATTGATAGCGTCAATAACACAATTCGGCAATGTTAACAGAACTTTTTTTATATAAAAACTGTTTATTATAGACTAACGATTTTAATTAATATAAATGTGTGCAAAAAAATAGCGAAACATTTAAGATACAGCAATAGCTGTTTTCATTTTTTAGTTAATACCTATTATACCGTTGTCCGTCCAGCTACGCGTGGCGCTGATTCGATCGGTACCGCGCTCGCATGTTGTAACAAAAAACCTTTAAGTATAGCTTCTTATCTATAATACCTAGAGTGAAGACAAATACTACGAAAAATTACTAGAAGACTACAGATGAAATCTATCTATTTTTTAAGATCTGAAAATTTATTTTAAAGTATTAAAAATGAGAACAGAAGAGGACAGAGGAGAAAACATAACAATTCAAAATATAACTCGATTTTACTCTTAAAACTGTGATATGTATGCTATATGTATACTTAATTATAAAGCACAAATCATCTAGTTTATCTTGATGTATAATATGTAATATTAATAATCTATGAACTCATAAATAAAACTAAACTACTTACGACAATCCGCTGGAACTTCAAAACCACTTGTTTACTAAACACAAAGCGTAAAGTGGACTGAAGATAAAAACTGCCATCTAGTGATTATGGATTGTGAAGTAATTCATCAGCTATCTATTACACAACTTATAGACGCAAAAAATAACGCAATTTGTCCATAGATGTCGGTATATCTAATCGTAACTGACTGTTGATACTCGTTTCGATACGAGATTTACCAAAAGTATTTAATTTTATGCAGGCCTCCAGATGTTTTTCTGTATGGTCATGCTTCTTTGTCGCGGAATGGAAATTATTTAAATCTGAATATCCCGAATCAGTCCACACTGTACTAGAATTACTAAACAATGAGCAAGGGAAACAAAATAATTTATTCGTGTGTACACAACCACATAGCCAGTTATACGTTTCATAACTTTTAACATGAAATTTTCTAGTTACGTTACCCTTTTGTTGATTAAGTTGTAACTCGGGTATACATCTACCTATAGACACAATTTGAATTTTTTCACCGAACGACAATTGTGAGAACTTGTTATTTTTAATTTTTAACAAACACACACTATCAACACACATTTCACAATCAAATAACATTTTATAATCAACAAACGGAAATCCATACAATTATTAAATTAAAGAAACTCAATATTAAACAGTTCAATGAATCACATGAAAAAATAAAATGGCCTCCGTCGAACCAAGTAACGAACGAACGCCGAATACTCGCGAAAACTTCCGATCGCTAACTCATGCGGCATGACATGCCGTACAAAGCGTCTTCAATATGCAAGCCTGTGTGCGTTTGCGAACTGTGCACGGACACCAAAATTTCTACACACATATGAACTCATGGCAGGCGGGCGGCGTGAAGCTTGCTCGCTACGCTAATATTATTCCTTCGCCAAACGCCTGGCAAAAAACAATTTGCAAGCACATATTGGTGCTATTTATGAATTATTAGGTAGGCGTTTTTAAGTTATAATATTTTGTTTAATTAATAGTAAATAAATGAATAAAGTCATCTAAAACATACGAACGTTTTATTAAAATATCTGTGAATGGCAAGTAAAGCAGTGCTTATAAGCTTGTATAGAGCGCACGCCACTGATTTGTTTTGGTCTTGTTATAAAGTCATGATTAGAACATAATTTTATTGCATTTATGAACTGATGAACGACCTATTGGCTGGAGTGGGCTTGCTATCTGTCAGATTGCAAATGTTACCGGCTGAGTAATTCCTATTTTTTCTCTCTCTTCTGGTGGGGGCAATGCCTGACCGCACACACCCCACTGTCCGGGGACAAGGACAACAGAAGGGTAGTGTGGGGCCCTCACCCACTAAAATTCCCGCCATTTGCCTACATCAACTGGGGAATGGGCACTGGTACTGCTGGTGGTTCCGCCATCAGCTGCCCATCCAGTGACTGCTCCGTGAGCATCCGATCGCTGAATAATTCCCTAAGCCAACTATTGCAAGCGCCTATAAAATGGGGATTACCACCTACCTATCAGTATACAGTTTCAAAGTTGTGACCAACTAGGCTATCGTGGAGGTTACTAGTAAAAGCAGTTTTAAATTTCAAAATTGTAAATAACGACCATTGTAAAATGTTTAATGTACCGTTGTATGTATATGCAAACTATCATTATCATACTGTCACGCCTTTTTTTCATAAGGGGTTGGCAGAGGCTATTGAGCGCCAATAATGCTATAATTTGTTTAAATTAATCTATGTTTTATTAACGTGCATCTTATTTCTTTCCAGGAAAACGAACCGCCTAGAAGAGGCGTTAAATATCTTCGACACAATCGTCAACAATGTGAACTTTAAAGGTATATCAATTATTTTGTTCCTTAACAAGTCGGATCTACTCGCGAGGAAAGTTGCGAGTAAAGAGACTGACATACGTTGGTACTACCCGCAGTTCACAGGCGACCCTCACAACCTTCGGGACGTGCAAATGTTCTTGCTCAATATGTTCGCGAATGTTCGGAGAGAACCCAAGACTACATTGTACCATCATTTTACAACAGCCATCGACACACACAATATTGAAGTCGTATTCAATTCCGTCAAAGATACTATTCTTAATCGCAATTTAGCATCATTAATGTTGCAGTGACATATGAACTTTTTGTATTTGGAATGTTCTAGATTTATTTTCCATTTTGTGTTTACCCTCAGTATAAGTGTTAACACAATTCAAAAGACAAAGAATGTGATCTGAGTGGATGAGCGTGTAAATGTTATAATATTTATTTACCAAATGTACGGGATTTTGGTAAAATTATGTACCTTTAGACTAATGTAATGTAATTATAAAATTTGTATATCAGTATATTTCTGACCAAAAAAATGTAGATTTTGCACGAAATGGACATTATTATAATCATTGTTTATGAAGGTTGCTTTAGGTGTTCTTAGGCCAGAATAAAGTTGTGCGAATGAGCATTGAAGACTGATCTGTGTAAATATTACTAAATGTATCATATTTATCTCATATAGCTTGTATATTTAATTAGTAGCTGTTGATATGGTAATTATTATACCACACTGCCATATAGAGGGCTTAGTGCAAATTTTTTCTACTACGTGTGTGATGGTGAGCGCGTCAAGGTTTACGCGAAATTGTATGAAAATCGGACAGTGTCGTTTTACGCCACTGTCCGATTCATTCTTTTCGTTCACGAAGTGAAAAATTCTCACTAAAACTTTAGATAAGGCTAAGCTTTTCATATCGTAGTGATACCTTATTTGAGGCCGCGTTCCATCGAAGTGAAGAAAAGACGAGATCAAACAAACAGAATTTTGTCATTCAAACAGCGACAACCAGACGCATAAATAACGAAAATCTCTGAGTTGCTTATAACTCATCAATCTACTTACACAGTAACTTAACTGCTTGATCAGGATAACCTATGTACGTGAGCACTTTTAAGTTTCATGAATGACGAAATCTGGGAGTTACCTTTTCTTACTTAGCTTAGATGTTCAACAGATATGATTATAATAGTTTTTGTCTAAATACAATATTTATTAGAGACAATACTAAATTAGTTCGTCTGATCATCACGGTATAGCATGGTAGATGATTATTGATGATGATGAAGAATGATTTACTATATAGTTAAGAAAACGTTGGTTAGTGTGACTTCAATGTGTTGTTCGCATATCTTTCTTTAATCTTATAGTGGTCTCAGTTTGTATTAAATAATACTGCAGTATATATTACGTACGCGATTAATTAGAGTATAGAAATGGTATAGCCAGGGACTATTTTAAAACGTAGCGGGTTCTATATACATACCTTTCAAATTGATAGAATTTGTTATAGATAATGTAAACGCTCGCGATTGGAAAGGTTAGATAGTGGTATTGCAAGTTTTGCATTGCGATTTTTTATATTATTAGCATAGCTTTAACTATTCCAATTCCTTTTATATCAAGATTAACGTATTAACGTAACTGATTGTCGTAAATATTGTGAGGCAAAAATGGATTATCTTCCCATGGAGCGCAAATATAAATATAGATTTTACACAAGTCGAAAACTTACATGAAATGTTTATTAAAAATGCTAACACATTTAGGTCATTATTCGTTTTAATTTATTAACATTTATTTGTCATAAATAAAATATTACTTGTAATTTACCTTACGTTAATGTTTATTTATTTACATGATAATATGGGAGGTCACTAGATCTTCTAAATAATAGTACAAAATACGATGAAACTTATCAACGATTCGCCACGCTCCACAAAAAACAAAATTTGGAAAAATAATAAATATGATATAACTACCGGGTTTCTTTTCAAATATTAGTAGCTGTGCACAGTGACGTTGTACCTACGTTTGCTCATATAACATTTTTTTACTTTTCTATAATTTGGACGTTAATTCTATTCAAATAAATTGTATGAATATAGTCACAGTTTTGTTGTTTTATATCATAATCTTTTGCCAGTTATTATTTATTAATTTTATAGTAAAAATTCAATTTAATAATCTGCAAAAACAGCGTCTAATTCTGGAGAAAGTTTTAAAATTCTGAATAACGTATTTAAATGTTATAAACATAAGCAACATAAAACGTATAAACAGTCATAAGTTACTAGCACAATTTGTTTTTTTTTTCTTGTTCTCAGTCCATTCAAGAGGGTTGGCTTCCCAATTAATTTGCCAATGTCAAAGTCTTAAGTTTTCTTTCACATTTTTTGTTCAAATTTCGCACAAATTGTAATAAAATAAGTCAATAATAAATAAATAAATAATTAATAAAAAAATAACTTAATTAACTTATTTATATTTAAATATAATAAGTTAATCAGAAGTCTTTAATTCACTTCTATTAGAAGCTTGTTATTATTTTAAAATACAAAGGTTTAGGTTTTGTTTTAGGAGTTTGTGAGTTCCGAAAATCGCGAGCGTAACTTGGTTTCTCAATATATAGTGCCAAGTATTAGTGATGTATACATATATATCGCTATATCGAATAGGTGTAGTTATAATGAGATTGCTCTTATAGGGTGCCACAAGTAAAGGTATACAGCCTTTGCGTTGGGAAGACTTTATATAAATCCCTAATGGGAATAAAAAATGTATATAAATAAACCATTGTTAGAATCGTTTTATAATCTGTGATTGAAGTATAAAAATTATTAGGCTGTAAACAGCAACGAAAGTAAATGTATTGCAACTAGTAAGAACTGCTTTTTGACATCTGTTTTTTTTTTAACGAAGCTCAATTTTTTTTACGCTGGCAATTTATTCGTATTCTATACATGCGATAAATCCGTCCCTTGGCACAGTCAAATACAAGTTGTAAAATCTCATTAGCTTCTACCGCCTATTTTTTTTAACTTTTTGTAAAAAAAATTATATGGGCACAAATCTCTTACGGAAAAATTTTTATGAATTTTTTTAATGTAATTTTTATCGGCATTTGCTTTTTTGTATGTGAAATGTATGATCTGATTTTAATTATTTAAGTACAACGCATAATTCGATCATAATAATATTTTGTTATACTCATATAATTGTGTAAGTCTTTTAAGCTTTAGTAATATTTATTGAATGAAATCGTCATAAAAAACTATTGTTTATTTTAATGTGAGAGTTGAAAGTTATCTATTTATTATGTGTACATTTTTGTGAATGATTTTATTGAGGCTAAATGTGTAAATACCTCTTATTTTTACTGATTGTATATCGTTTCTTAGTATTTTAGATTCTTTTTTTAATATTTCGGTTAAATTAATTGTCTGATTGGTTTGAAATGAATTGCGTATGAAATTTCCATTCAGTGATAACTTTTGCATTTAGTAGTGCCATTGTGTGGTGCACAGTGTTGCCACTAGGAAAAAATATAGCTAACAATAAAATATCAACAATGTTGTGTAAAATATGTTCATAATATAGAAAAAAATATATCATGGCTTCGATTTTAATCACTACAGTTAACTAGTTTTCTTTTCTAAGGCACTTTCGGTACAGTGAAAAAGTGGTTTAATTGGTTTGATGCCGAAGGTTAAATAATTTCTGGACTAAACTAATAACATTTATAAAAAAAATTGATAAAAATAAATTGTAGCAAACACATTTTAAACTAACGGTAAAGCACCAAAATTGGCGAAGGCTTCTTTTAGTCTTGAGATAGTTTAATACTATTTTGAGTAGTGTGAATACCAGTATTGTTACTAATAATACACCTGTCATCACCCGATTTCTTTCCCCGGTATTAAATGTGCTGTAAGAGCTACCAGCTAAGAAATATTCTAAACAACTAACATATTCTATAAGAGACGAAAATCTCGAAACTGAATGAATACGCCTGGTCAGTACGGCTAAGTAGGCCATAAGCTCTCCCAAATTGGAGGGGGCCCGTGCACAATAGTGAGGCGGCAATGGACGGGAGAGAGACAGACTATTGTTAACGTTTGTCACTTGCCATTGCTTGATTCAAAAGTTAATACCTCTTAAAGTATAACCAAATGTTCATACAAACAGATGATAGATGATAGATGTTAGTCTATTTGTTTAGTAATACCACAAAAAATGTATATTGAAATTTATTTCATAAACATAAAATACTTAATACATTGTTACCAATTGTATGTGTACAGCTAATCTCATACATGGAAACAACGATGGTGTATGTTAATGATTTGGCTATTTCGTTATACATATTTTTGTTCATTAAAATCGTTGGTCTGTAACAGGTGTGGCCAACTTTTGTGCACAAAAGATCAACTTTTTATTTTAAATTTGAGTCCCGATCGACCTATTTCTTAGGTAAGAAGGGGGGGGACGTTTATGCAATGTGCTTTTATACCGCCGTGCACTCTTGAAAATAGTAGAAAACTACTAAAAGTGGTCACGCTGAACGTCTCCCTACTCGAAGCATGAGCTGCGTACATGTTCATTCCTGTATCAAGTACTAGAAACATTTGGCATTGAATGCGTCCCCTCATGGAACTTGTGAGTGATCGACCTAAATAGGCCGCGCGGTCGATCGGTCGATCGCGATCGACTTGTAGGCCACTCCTGCGGCCGTGTTATGAGCTTTTATTTACAGGCAGTTTACGCCGTGAATTGAACTGTCTGGCAAATTCGTATTATGAACAAATTATTATTCAATAAGTTCGCTAAACCAGTCATACATTAATATGTTTAAGGAGAAGGTACAACTAAAAGTTAAAGTACTAACTAAAAATTTTCAACTAAAAGTTTTATCTTTGCCATAATACCTAATGTAGCCATGCAGTTTACGGCCTGCCTGTAACTTGAATGATTTTAAAAAGCTCATAATACGCCGGCTGGTCTATAATATACAGATTTTCCAATAAAAAAGTTCAATTAACATTGCCGCATTGTGTTTCTATCAATTTTCATCTTAGTTTTGTTGTGCACTTAGAATCTGTACCATTACGTTTTGTTTTTAAAGTTGCTGTTTTTTGTAAATAATCTGTGATGTGACAGATTTAATTGCGTATACTTTTAGACTTTATTGAGCTTAAACCTGACGGTTGTTCGAGAGTATGATCTCTAATTTCCAAGATAATACTATCTGAATAGATAAGTACCTATCTATCTAGATAAGTAAGCCTTAAGTAATTATCTATAAGGTCTATAATATATACACGATTAAATTAGTTAACTTTATTATTGGTAATGTCCATTTTATTTCACTTCAAGTTCCAACGAATGTGCCACTCAGGTTTAGCTAAGCCAAGGGCGCCAATTACATTGCTCCAAAAATTATCCACATTTGTTTTATAATGGTTGTTAAGGCCTATGGATATCTTTCACTTTACGAAAATATGGAATATGCTTGTTGATAAAATAAGGCTTAAACAGACTTGTTATTTTTATCTATTCAGTTCGATTATTTAAAATTGTAATCATAAATAGTTAATTCATACTTTTAAATTATAACACAGCTGTTTTGAAAATGTCGACATAAATGTTATTTTAGTTAATAATTTCTTTTGTTAATCTTAATACCAAGATTATAAAAGCTTTAACAGGCTTTTGGTTTTAAAAACCTTAGGCAATAGATCCTCCTAAAAAACATAATAACAAATCTAAAAGACGCATTAGAAGGTTCTTAAGACCTGATAATAGGTCTAAAAGACCTACTACTAGGTCTTTTAGATTTTTTATCTTGTTTTTTTAGATCGATTGCCAGGTTATTGAGAAATTCTTATTTGGAAAGAAATGATTTATAGAAAAAGTGATAAGTCTGTTCCAGCTTATGGGTTTTTACACAAAACTGCGATGCGAATTCGCAAACCAGAAAATTACGACGCGAATTGCTGCGATGCGATTTTGTGCGGGAAGACTTCTCTCAGGGTGACCATTCCTTCGACGACCGTCAACCGTACTAAACGTATTTTAAATTGAAAACTAGATCATGACATGGATCGTAAAAAGAGGTGTGCACTTTTGTTATTGCTATGAGATACAGGAAAATGAAACAAAGAAGATTTTGGGTTCCTCCAGGTTTAACATCGCAGGAATGCGCGATGCGAATCAATTCGCAAGTTCTTGCGACGCGTCATGCGAGCTTTCAGATTTTTACGGGGCGAGGTCGCATCGCAGTTTTGTGTGCAAGCCCTATTAGTTGTATGTTATGAAATGTTGAACATAATGTGTTAAGGGATCGTTTTACACTCGTGTTGATGTATGCTAGTGTTGACAATATCTTTTGGAATTCCTCTATATTTTGTATACAGCCCAATATTTATTGTACAGTGTAATAAAACACAATGCATGTATAATTATGTTTTATTTATTTATCCAAGTTTAACCGATCACTCCATGTCACTGGTCGAAATGATCGGACTATTTAAAATCTTTCAAAGAGAGTTCATCAGTCAAAATGTTTCAAAGAGAGGTTTCAATAAATTTTAGGTATCAATTTTATATACTTACTGGGATTTGACGTCAATGACTAATTATCTGCCGATTTCCACGTGTTTATTTATTGAAAAGATAGAAATATTTACGGATATTGGGCATGACGTCCTCGGATTCCGAGCTTGCTTGTGTTATTTGTACCAGAATACGGATGCTAAAATACATAAGTGTATAATACTTTGTATATGTACTACATAAATTATGCAGATAGATGGAAAACGCACGCAGTAAAAATATCACAGAAATAATTGTCCTGTACAGGAATAGAACCCCTTATCTTATTAACACAGTTAACCATTGCACTATGGAGCTTATCTCATATCTGTGCCAGTAGCAATATTGGAACCATGGAGAAGCTGTCGCCACAGATACAGAATTGTACAGAATACTGGACGAAATTTTATTAAGCTAAGTATCAAGTGATTAAAAAAAAATACCATAGTTAAGGTTACCACAAACGGCATATTAATATGGCGAGAAAGAGACAAATATGTCTATGTACTGTCGGTGACGTCATAAGTGTACATATATCTCGGTATATTAATATAATATATCTGTCTCTTTCTTGCTATATTAATATGCCGTTGGTGGTGCCCTGTAAGTACGTATTTAAACGTTGAGTGTTCATAATGTACCTACCTACGAATATATGAAACATGCATGACTTACGTTGCACACATTGGTAGGTACTAATTGAAACTATAAATTTATATTTTAAAAGTCTAGTTAACATTATTTAGTTGCGCAAGCAGAATTGCCACCATTATTTACGTACAAGGACTTGACACTTGAACCGAGGCATTGTACACGCAGATCACCTTTATTTATTTATTTATTTATTTATTTATCGCAGTAAAATCACATACCGAGTTTTCTTAGATAATAATAATATGCTGGTTAGCACAATTATTATGTTCGGTAAGCGTAACGTCTGGAATCTATTAGGGGTGTTCTGTGCATTGTACATAGCCTGTCGTAGAATAGATAACGTGATGTTTATCTACTTATATAGGTAGGTACCTACGTGCAGGTGTAGGAAACAGATTTACGAACATACACTGGAAATTGGAAAACTTTGTTAAAATGGTATTTGCAAAGTTTTTAAATGTTTACGTTTTGTAATACCTGCATGTTATATAGGTACCGTAAAACGGGGTGAATAGAATTGACGGGGATATAGAATAGAGAAAAATTATAATTTCTAACTTTTTTATGGCAAACTCGGTATCCCAATCATAAACCCGCAATTTTAATAATTTGTTGGTGTAATTTTTCAGGTGTTATATGTTTACACAAAAATTTTTATTTGATTAATTTTATAACTTTCATTATACCTACCACATGAGAAGCCATTACATGAGCCTGGCAATAATCCGCTAAGCCAGTGGGTTGCCACAAGGGAAAAAAAAACCTCCCTAGTTCGGTGAATTTTGGTCATAATAGTTTAAAGTTATCTCCAAATTACGGTCAGTGCTGTTATAAATATATTGTGCTATAATTATTTAAGTAAAAATATGTATTATTATATAAAATTGTTCTTATTTCGTAAGCCTTGTTTTCTTTCATTTTTCGAGGTGAATAGATACACGAAAGAGGTGAATAGACACGCCTGAGGGGTTAATAGGCACGCAAATATGGTTAATAGACACAGCAAAGGGGTGATTAGTTACGAAAGAGGGGTGATACATATAATTTTTCTTTAAAACTAATAATAAAGATACTCTCTCGACTTTGCTTCCCTTTATTCTAAAAAAATATTTAGGGAAACTTCGGTGAGGCAGCCCTACGATTTTTTTCTAATCACCCCTTAGGTGTGTTTATTGTCCCCTGATGTGTGGTAGTTAGAAATCACGTAGTTATATTTTGTGTCTTTTCTTATTAACTAAAAGCATATCCGAATAGAAACAAATATAAAGTCAAATATAAAGTCCAAAGCAATTTATACAGGGTGTCCCAGAACGTAACGTAGCTGGGAAGGGGGGTGATAGGGGGGGTCACAAGGGTCACCAGAAAAATAAAATAAAAATTCCCCTCTGGCTATTTAAAAAATAAATGGCATTTTTTTAAAAACTAAAAATTTTACACCTTGTGGGGCTATTTTGCTAACTGTACCTACAAATATAGCTGTTTAAAAAAAAAAAGATGTTATGTAATCCTCAATAACCCTTCATCAAATTGAATTAAAAAAATAATACATATCCAACCAAGATTTTAAAGAAAATTAAGTTCTTTTCCAGTCAAGGACTTAGTAATTACAATTTCACTCAACTTTCTCCAAGTGTACTGAAAAAAAAATGTACTATGCAGCTCCGGCGTGTAACTTAAAAAGATAGGTAATTTTATTGCAATTCCAAAATGGTATAACACTTATTTGAAAAAATCATACTTAGACATTTAAAAATAATTTTCGGGAACAATACCCCTGCAAAACAAAACATATCAATAAAACAATAGTCTCAAATTCCTAAGAAAATACATTTTTAAATGTCTCTTCTGTTCCTCTAATGTTACTGCCCGTTAATTCTCAAGATTGGAGTACTGTACATACCTCAAACACTCAAGTACAGTCTAGGCCAGATAAAGCTTTACCATATTTTATGACAGGGAATTTAAATGAAACTCGAAAATAAAACAAAATTGTAATTATTTATTCAAATTAAGTGCTCGAAATGTGCACCACCAACATAAATGCACGCCCTACATCGTTTTAAAAATGAGCGGGAAATGTGCCGAGCAAATCTTCTATTATTGATTGATTCCGCGGCCTCTGTGATCCTCGCCTTCAAGTCACCCAAGTCCCTGATGGGTTTCCCATAAACTTTTTCTTTTATAGCACCCCAGTAAAAGAAGTCCAACGAGTTTAACTCCGGTGAACGAGCTGGCCACGCTATAACACCGGCCCTTCCCATCCACCTACCAGGATATTCGTTGTTTAGGAAATCTCTTACTGGGCGTGCATAATGTGCTGGGCACCCATCATGCTGGAACCACATATTCCTTAATGTTTCCAGCGGCACATCTTCCAATAAATTGGGTAATTCGTTTTGTAAAAAGTGCAAGTACGCCTCGCCAGTCAGTGCCTCAGGTAACTCAAAGGGTCCGATTATTTTACCGTTCAGTATTCCGGTCCACATGTTCACTTTAAAACGATATTGGGATCGATCTTCTCTAATAAGGTGGGGATTTTCTACGTGCCACTCGTGTAAATTATGTAGGTTCATGTAGCCGTCCTTTTTAAAAGTAGACTCGTCGGACCACAATATTTTATTAAAAAATTGAGGGTCCTCCCTATGCATGCGCAGCATCCTACTACAAAATGCAAGTCTCGCAGGAAAATCGCGTGGTATCAGACTCTGTACGCGTTGCACGTGGTACGGGTGGAACTTTTCTGATTGTAATATGCGATGAGCAGTACTTTTTGATACACCTGTATTTGCTTCAATTGTCCGAACTGAAGTACTCGGGTTGTCTGCGACGGTTTGAAGCACTACATCTTGGACATCGAACCGAGATCTGCGTTCATTAACCATTTGATGTGGAAGTCGACCCTCAGACAATAGTCGGTGGACATTGACAAAAACACGGCTATCCGGGTGACGTGGGGCGTTCGGATATCTTTCTCGGTACAGTCTTGCTGCAGCACCGGCATTACATCTACATTCGCCGTAAATGAGATGCATGTTCGCATATTCATGTGGAGTGTACGTGGGTGGCATGGTGGCACTGTATCACACACTTTAGTCCTTGAGAAAGCCAAGTCGTTGGAAGAAATCACAAACAATGTCCAAAATCACAAAGAAATAATCAAGTCCAGAAAGCGAAGCAAAGTTGTTAGTACTAAATGAACACAAACGAATACAAAGATGTGCAGTAAACGAGAGAGCTTAATGTACTGCCCGACTATTTGGCTAACCAGAGACAGCACCCCTACTTTTTCTCTTCCTTTAACGTATCTACCTGTCTCTTTCACTCCCTGAACTTGTTTTGTTTCATTGTTCTCGCGCATGGCTAACGGTACGAGAGGGGTACCTGCCTACCTGCCTGTACAAGGAACAGGAATATTTGCTTAGGAATTTGAGACTATTTATGTTGGTGGTGCACATTTGGAGCACTTTATTTGAATAAATAATTAGAATTATGTTTTATTTCCGAGTTTCATTTAAATTCCTTGTCATAAAATATGGTAAAGCTTTATCTGGCCTAGACTGTACTTGAGTGTTTGAGGTATGTACAGTACTCCAATCTTGAGTATTAACGGGCAGTAACATTAGAGGAACAGAAGAGACATTTAAAAATGTATTTTCTTAGGAATTTGAGACTATTGTTTTATTGATATGTTTTGTTTTGCAGGGGTATTGTTCCCGAAAATTATTTTTAAATGTCTAAGTATGATTTTTTCAAATAAGTGTTATACCATTTTGGAATTGCAATAAAATTACCTATCTTTTTAAGTTACACGCCGGAGCTGCATAGTACATTTTTTTTTCAGTACACTTGGAGAAAGTTGAGTGAAATTGTAATTACTAAGTCCTTGACTGGAAAAGAACTTAATTTTCTTTAAAATCTTGGTTGGATATGTATTATTTTTTTAATTCAATTTGATGAAGGGTTATTGAGGATTACATAACATCTTTTTTTTTTTTAAACAGCTATATTTGTAGGTACAGTTAGCAAAATAGCCCCACAAGGTGTAAAATTTTTAGTTTTTAAAAAAATGCCATTTATTTTTTAAATAGCCAGAGGGGAATTTTTATTTTATTTTTCTGGTGACGCTTGTGACCCCCCCTATCACCCCCCTTCCCACCCTGCGGGAGCGCGAACGCTCTGGTAGCACCTTGCCCCCCCGCAGGGCCCCGGGCAGGGGCCGTCGGCGCGCAGTGGCTGGCCGGCCCCCCCGACGAGGTGGTCGCGCGCGGCGAGTCTTTATTCAGAGACCCGCCGCGGCAAATGTGGCTGCTGGCCACGCGACAGGGGGACCTAGTGCTTCCCCTGTTGGGTCGGGCCCCGATTAACGGGGCCACCCCTCGCTGGGTCATGGTAAAGCTCAAGGCACCATCATGGCCCAGCAGGGTAGAAGGCGGAAAGATAAAAAAAAAAAAAAAAAAAAACCCCCCTTCCCAGCTACGTTACGTTCTGGGACACCCTGTATATATTGCACCACACTTAGTATGCAATAAATATTTGAATTTGAATTTATATTTTAATAGTTTGGCCTAAGGCTCAAACAATACATGCTTTAAAAAATGGGTATCAATTCTGCAACATTACGAAAATCGTTACTAAAGTTCGAAGACCTATCTATTCACCCCGTTTTACGGTAGGTTAAAAATTTTGATTTAATGATATAGACTTGGTCTTGTTCGTTCATTATTTTATTTTATTTTATTTTATTGAGGAAAACAAACAACTACATAATAAGAATTACAACAAGTAAATTCTATACATTTACACTTAAATAATTACGTAATCAACACCGTTTTCCGCAAATTACTTAAAATAAAGTAAGTAGCCATAAACATAAAGAAATAGAATATAACATAAACATGGTAAAAGATTAAACTATATACGAGAAAGGAAAAAACAAAATTTATACAATAACAAAAGAGCACAAAGAAAGCCAAAGCCAAATGTTTAAATACAAGTTAGATACGACGCTACATTAATATTATACTGTACATTAGGTACATACTGCATATCATGCTGTTACATTAGGTCATTACACTTATCCACGATTGCCCTTTTGTACTGTGAAGCAGATAAATGAAATATATCAACGTGAGTGAAATGATCATTGTAAGATTTCATAATTCTTCGAAGAGGAGCTCGTTCGCCAGCATTAGTTTTAGTTAATTTGGGAGCAAATACATTATGTTTATATGCATTACGAATCCTAATTGAATCACTGGGTATGCGAATGTATACTTGATTCATTAATTCATTACAGTCAAAAAGATTGTGACAGATTTTATAAAAAAATGTTTGGTCAAGAAATAGCCTACGTAACTTAAGAGTAGGCAAAGAAAATTTTTCAAGTAATAAGTTATATGAAACCCTAGCATGTAAGCACTTATATGAAACGAACATTATGATTTTTTTTTATTTCAAATTTGTGTAGTAGGCTAGTAAGCCAATATCAGCATAGGTAGGTATATAACTACGTAGGTACTTAGCTATTTAAATTAGTTTACATTCGTTACCTCATATTTATAGTACCTACACACGTAAGTAGAAGTACAGAATATATATTAGTAGATCGTAGATGCTAGACGTGCATGACGCTCTCCGTGTGGTGACGGACTAAGAATACAAGTGTCACCACCCCACCCTCCCCAGGGTGCTGTATAAGCCAGCTAAGGGATATTTTAGGCACTTAATATCCTTTGTGAGAGACGAAAAACTCGAAAGTAAAGCCTGTGCCAACACGCCTGGTCAGCGTGGCACAGTAGACTATAATCCCTCTCAAAGTGGAGGAGGCCCGTGCCCAATAGTGGGACATTAATGGGCTCGAGAGAGACGTGCATGGGTTTAGCCAAGTTTAGATTTTTATTTTGGTATTTTTAGGAGTTTAATCTCCCAAAATTCGCCCTCTAACTACGCCCATGAAAAGCTGGTAAAGCATAATAAAATAGCGGGTTCGATTCCCGTTTGAGACAATCATTTGTGTGATGTTTATAAATGTCATACAAATGTTTGTTCTGCGTCTGGGTGTTTCTATGTATAATAAGTTGTACCTATGTATTTACAAAAGAAAAGTAGGTATATTGTAGTATATCCGTATTCTGGTACCCATATCACAAACGTATTAGCTTAGCTTGGGACCAGAGGACGTTTTGTGTAATGTCCATGAATATTTATTTAATTAGGTATTTATAATTCAAATTTTTGAGCCACTTCACAAAAAAAATTATTTCTTACATCGAATAACTAGTTCAAAAGTAGTTAAATTTTAATGGAAATTTTTGTAGTCAACAAGCTAATGAATCTTAACTTTTTCAATAAATACAAAGTTTTGTAGCGGTCCTCGCTCTACCAAAGTAAAAGTTTTCTAGAAATTTCTACATATTTCTCGATTTTAATATTAAGTTCTTGTAGTAAGAAACATTGTGGTCTATAAATTTTTAATTGTTGCTTGTTCTTAATTAATTTAAAATCGACCTGTAGGCTAAAAACGTATAAACGATCCAAGCTTAAATTAAATAATTCCTCAATAAGATTCTCGATCGAACTACTACGTACGTGTAATTAGTACGTGTAATTATATCTGTAATACTTCGCACGCTTATTCATAAACTGAAATAACTCAAAATTTACGTTTTGGGAGTTTTTATCATAAACCGAAATAATTTCGTCAGGAGAATAGGTACAGTCCAACAGCCATCTCGACACGATGAAAATGACAGAGATAAATGATCGTCGTTCTCTTTCTGATTAACGCTCGCGTCATGTTGATTCCTGTAAAGTGAGTGAGTTCAGTAATGCGCCGGCGTTTTTCCAGTTATGAGCTTTATATAATTTTAAAAAAGTGAAATAATCCAGAATTATTCGCTATTTGAGTAACAGGTAATTATTTCATATACCTTATTATATTAAAAAACTGCATTTATTCGGACTTATTTCATTTTATGAGAAAAAATATTGTCATTTTGATGGGTAAAATTATGATTTAATTCTGTTTTGTATAAATTATATCGTACCAAATATGACATCAGTTCGAATTAGTGCAGTTTAATATTACAATGTTAAAATTAAATCGGTGAAATTAAGTTTTATTTCAGTTTTATAATATTTATTGCCAGAAACATAGTTATTTTTCTATTTATTGCTGTTTACTTTTAAATATATTGTATTACATTTGATTAAGTTTGTAATAGTTTCAGTATTTTACAAAAATTAGGACTATAAAATAATGGTATCTGAAAGTTTGTTGTGGTTTTAGAATGACCACGTCTTCAAGAGCTCGAAAGATTTTAAGTTTGATTGTTGACAATACAAGGGAAGATAATATTATTATTACTAGTGAAAATGAAACAGGAGATTATAACTTAATTGAGGACTTAAACAAAAGCAATAATGGTTCTGATCACGAGGTTACTTACCTCGTGATCAGAACCATTATTGCTTTTTATTTGCAAACAAAATAAAATTAAACGTATGCGTAACAAGGGAAATGCATACATATCGCAGTCGAAAACTCAGAAACGAGTTGTTTCATTTCGTCATCTTAAAGAACCTTGCACAGATAAATGCTGACTTAAATGTACTACAGAAATTAATATAGAAGAAAGATGTAAACTATTTCAGACGGTTTGGGATTTGGGTGATTTAGTAAAGCAAAGAGCATATATAAATGCGAGTATGGTTGATGTTCAACCTCGATACAAATATACTAATGCTGAAAGACCCAGGCACAGTAACAAAGCATTTCATTTTATAATCGACGGCAAAATGTTCAGAGTATGTAAAACGTTTTATAAGGCAACATTGGATATCTCAGATCGCATGATATTTACAGTACAAAATAGAATTAAAGACAATGATTTTTCATTTAATGATTTGAGAGGAACACATCAAAACCATAAGGAAATTGATCCAGAAATACGAGCTGCGGTTTTGGAGCACATTAAATCTATCCCTAAGGTTGAATCTCATTACTTACGAGCTTCTACATCGAAAGAATATATATTATAGAAGGTAACAAAACTATTAAAGATTTATACAATGATTTTAAAGAAAACCAAGAAAAAGAAAATAAACCAGCAGGTACATATAATTACCTACTACAAAATATTTAAAAATGAATTTAATTTGTCATTTTATCAACCAAAAAAAGATCAGTGTGATCTATGTACTTCTTATTCTAATTCTAATGAAAATCAAAAAAGAGATATAGAAGTTAAATATTTAAAACATATAGAAGAGAAGGATTATAGTAGAGTCGAGAAAGTTAATGACCGTAAAAAAGTAGATAAGAATCTGAGAGTTGTTGTGTATGATTTAGAGGCAGTGCTGCAGTGTCCAAAAGGTAACAGTTCCAGCTTTTACTATAAGTCTAAACTTAATTGCTATAATTTAACTCTTACTGAATTAACACCTAAGGTATGTAATGTAGCCTACAAAAATGTGCATTGCTATTTTTGGACAGAAAGTGATGCTAAACGTGGTGCGGTTGAGATTGGATCTTGTGTATGGGCATATCTTAAAGATATAAATGATGAATATGGTGATGAAAAGGAAGTGATTTTTTATTCGGATAATTGCTGTGGGCAAAATAAAGATAAATATATAACATCACTTTATTTATATGCTGCACAAACATTAAATATTAAGAGCATAACGCATAAGTTTTTAATCAGGGGCCACACGCAAAATGAAGCTGATAGCGTTCATAGCCTCATTGAGAAAGAAATTAAAAAAAAACTTAAAATCAGGCCCAATATATACGCCCGATCAGTACATTGCTTTGATTAGGAATGCTAAAAAATCTCAACCTCCATTAATTGTGCATGATATGAATTATGAATCATTTTATGACTTGAAAACATTACAAGAAGAATTGGGGTACAATTATACGACAAATACAGATGGACAGAACGTTAATTGGAACGAAATAAAAGTCTTAAAAATAACTAAAGATAACCCTACCTTATTTTGCTATAAGACATCATACAAGGATGAAGACTACAAGGAAGTGAATGTAAGAAATAAGAGAAAGAAAATGAAACCAACGACAGAAATAGCAATTCCAGGAGCCTATACTAATAAACAAGAAATAAGTGAAAACAAAAAGAAAGACTTGAGGGAGCTGATTTCTCAGGCATTAATCCCATCTTTTTATGCTGGGTTTTATAATAATATACTATAAATATATATTTTATGTTACATTATAAACCAGATCTCATTTATTTGATTTTTCAGTGTGATGATGATAAGCCAAAATAATAGTCATGTAGAGTAGAGAGAGAGAGTATGTTGTATTTTTTTTTGTTAATTTAGTTATAAAGTTTTGAGAAGAAGTTTTAGTTTGTTTTGATTGATATTATTTGATTATTATGGATAATAATATAATTATTATCTTTTATGTTCATTAGAGGGTATCTAATGTTACGATACTGATGTATTTTTTTTTATTTTGAAGACTGAAAATGTGACCTATCATTACTGTGTTAATAAAGTATTGTTTAATTTGCTTTTTAATAAAGACAATATTGAAATCGTAAAGGCATTTCTTTATTTTATTAAAAATAAAAATGGTAAAATTGGTAAAATGACATTAAGAAAGCAATAAGTAAGTACATTTATATGACAATGCACACGTCTATATTCCAATACTGCAATATTTCCGAATATTACGCATACTAATATGATTATTTAAACTAATATTGCAATATTTTCAAATACTCCGTTTGCAAAAAAAAAATTCGGTTGCATATTTTAGGAAAAAGTGTAATAAGTAGGAACGTTTTTTAAATAGTTCTGGTAATTGAGTATTTGGCGAAAATATAGTAATTTTAATATCTTATCCTAATACTTTATTAGTTAACCTACACATATCTATTTTTATAATCAACCAAAAATGTCTCATAATTTTTTTATGATTTTTTGAAGTCATCAATTTAAACAAGCAAAACTTTAAATGCGATTTCCCACAAAACTAAATTTTTGAATTATTTCAGTTTATGAATAAAGGTGCGACTTGCTTGGTTTTGAAATCATTACGACTTACGAGTATGTAGGCGGCTATGTGGATCAACCGGTCGAGCTATACAGACAAATACTACATATACTTTTTTTGTGAATAAATACTTATAATACATAGAAACACCCAGACGTAGTACAGCCATGTGTATGACAATTATAAATATCATGCAAATTATTGTCCCGTGCAGGAGTCGAACCCTTGAGATAGTAGATGGCAGTCTGTTACATGAACCACTAGACCACGATGCCCTGTCTAAAAATAATAAACTAAATACTGTGGCTCCTGTGCTAAGTGATACAACTCAAAAATCACTACTTTTCAGGAGAGCAAAAACAAGTTTAAAAAAATTCTAGTTCATTAGATAAGCGGGCTAGGTAGAACTTGAGTACCAACTTTTGTAGATAAAAGCATTAGCTTTCGTTATGTGTTTAAATTGTTCTTTTATACGTTATATTTTTTAAGTAATTCCTGAAAAATCATGAGTTATACCTTTTGCCGTGTCATAAATTTCGTGAAATACGTGTTAAACGATACAACTACACTTATATCTTATTGCACCAGCATAAATCGTCTCCGTGTAAATGGATATACATCAATTTACAAAATGTAATAACTCATTACTGTATGTTTCTAGAGCAATATCGCTCTTACATAAGTTGTAACTATTACTTTAAAGATTACATTTTTTACGTAAGTATTACTCTTCTTTTGTCACGATTATGGTAAATTGTATCAGTTTACACCAAAATTTTGTGTTTTAAAATCGTGTTAAGGGATATAATTAATGTTATAACCCACACTTTTTTTGTGAAAATGGATACATGTGCTAGAGAAATATTTTACGGCTTTTCAACTTCTTTAAACTCCGTAATTTTTGGCCAAATCAAGCAAAATTTTATCATATTCTTAAGATAATAAAATAGTAAAGAGGTTGTTGTCATTATTTTTCAATAAAAGCTTTATTTAACCATAAAATATGGACCTAAAAGGAAATAAGAGCTTTTAGTAAAAATTATGATATTTTTTTCCATTTCTTTATTTATTATAACTAACGAGCTACTAAACAGCGCATATTAATCTATCAAAAGATATATTGTAATAATCAATCATTAAAAGTCGGTAATTATTTAATTTACCTATGCTCAAGAAATTCTAAAGTTCCATCGATGACTACGAGCCATAAAACACTAAACGCGTAACAAAAACAGAGGGATAACAAAATTTCAATGATTTAGAAGTTAAATGGCATCTAAAAATAGTTACAATAAGAAAAATGACAGTGGTGGAACGTAATCAGAAGCCAAAGATTGAGATGTTCTCGTAAATTTTTATTCTCATAGTATGAAATTTACAGCAGTCTATACATCATTGTAAACTGACGTAATAGCTTCACAGTATTGTCAATGGTATTGCGTGTCCTTGACAAATCTACTAATCTAATGCTAGGCTGTAAAAGTAAAACAAAACCATTTAATTCGCCAATAGCTCCAAATAAAAATGAAAAATTTATAGATTTTGAATGATGAATCGCCATTTCTACTTGTAGTCAGAACTTTCTGTTTTGATTATTAATATTAACTGTGAAGGTCCAGAGAACCTTACACGGCTTTATTTAATTGAATGGTTATGCAATAGTACTTCAAAATGCAAATCTTTTGACGGAGTTCACAAAATAGCAGAAAATTATGCCCAAATTGGTTGATATGCATCTACAGGTAATTAAACTCACAATTTAAACGTAAAAGAAAGGTTTTTAATCTTTATAGCCAGAAGTAGAATTTGAAGAAAGAAACTGCCTAAAACATTTGCAATAGGGTCAATGCAATCAATATGTTACTCGATTACTCTCGGTGGTACTGCACATCCAATTTGTAAAAATTTGTGATGTTAAAAGGTGAACTATGCACTTTATCATCTAGAAACAGATAAATTGAATTGAAGTGATGAGTTATGAATAGATTCTTTGTCAATAAATAAATAAATAATAATAATAAATAAATATTCAGGACATTTCACACAACGTCCTCTGGTCCCAAAGTAAGCTATATTTCTATGCTTGTATTATGGGTACCAGATACGGATAGACTACATATACTATTTTTCTTTTGTAAATACATACTCATAATACATAGAAAACACCAAAAATCAAAAATCTTAACGTATTAAATATAATGTAGTAAAGATAGCAAATAGCTGTCAAAATGTGTAAGTGCATATCAGGCGTATTGTTTATTTTTTATTTGTGTAAACGCATGTCAGGCGTATTCTTTTGGTAAAATAGCAAACTTGAGATATCAGTAACTTAGTAGTCTTAGTAGTATTGTCCAGTTTCAGAAATAAGTACTTGGTTGCTAATTCTGGGTAGAGCTGAAGTAAAATTGTAAATATGTGTTAGGTCCCATGCATATTTTGAGATAAAAACGTATGTTTAATACAAAAAATGTTTGGTAAGCCTAGCAATCACGAATATCAACGAAACTGAATGATGTTAGCTTTCAATATACTATAGAATCCCAAACACATGTCTCTAGTATCCTCATCATATGCATACTTGTATCGTTTAGCACGTTTTGTATACTATATAGCATTATTCAGATTTGTTTTGATTTCAGATATAAGTTAACTTATATCAGTTAATACAAATTCGGCATACGGTTAGAAACAGTTTATTAGGGGTATATCTCGAGTTATACCTTAGACAGTATGAGAAGAAACTGGTTCAAAGTGATATAATTTCGTTATATCCAAATTCACAATAATTACTCAGAAAAATGGTACGTGAAAAAGAATACAACTGTACGTATATCAGGAGACGCGAAAAAAATGTGCGTGGCTTCAAAACAATAAAAGGGGTGACTTGATATAAATCTATATTCACGAATTTTTTGTCAACATTGTGTGAATGGTATCAATTTGCACGAAATTATCTCAGAAACTATAATAGATAGAACAACGTGAGTTAGACCAAAAAATACTAATTTTTTTCTGATTATTTATATGTAAGAAAACCGAAAAGGGTATAATTCGAGATAGATCACTTAGCACAGGAGCCACAGATATATACAACATAGATAAACACCTTAGTGCACCATTAAACCTTCACATCATTAACCGTCGAGATAATCACATAACTCACAGAGATCGTAACTTAGTACGGGTTTTATTTCTTCATACGAAATCGTGATCCGTTTCCTGTCATATATTTCATGCGTTTGGATAAATTTACGATACAAGCGTTAGTTGGAAGGATAGAAAAAAATGGAAACATATTTCGTGTCGATGAAAAAGATATGATTAAATATCTGTCTCTCTAGCCCATTAATGACCCCTGTTGGGCACCGGCTTCCTTTATTTTGGGATAATGTTTGGTATACGGTGTTGGCAAATTAGGCAAATCGTTTAATTTGGAGTTTTCCCCTCTCTCACAGTTGTTGTTTGACAGTACCCTGGAGATGAAATGGAATAGTCTATCGTTTTATCCTTACTCCGAATTTAAGTCTCACCAAATTGTCTGATCGGACTTAAACCGAACTGCCTAACGATTCGAAATAAGCATTTTAAAGTAATAATATTTTTGAACAATCAAAAATCATTCAAATTAGCACGTCGTAACATAAGAGAGTAGAAATAAATATTGAAAGCATTAAGCAGTAAACCATTTGGCTCTATAATAAAATAAAATCAATCAAATAACTTAGGTATCGAACGAGATCTGGAATGAAGTTATGACCTAAATTGCTTTTTATACAATTCATTGAGTAATTCCTTAATTATTTGCAGGTGATTTATTGATATGTTCAACCCCTTGTATATTGCTTATAGAGGGTTTTATCCGTGTGGTAACGGATTAAAAATACAAATGTCACCTACTCTTTTTCTTCCTAGGATGCTGTAAAAACTAGCTAAGGGATATTCTACACAGATAACATCCTCTATGAGAGATGGAAAACTCGAAAATAAACCCCGTGTCAACACGCCTGGTCAGCGTTGTATAGCCCTCCCAAAGTGGAGGAGTGGAGGTCATAATGTGCTGGAGACAGAGAGATAGTTTTAGGTGTTTTTTTTGTGTCGCTCTTTTCAACTTTTATTTGTGCTAAAATAGGTATCTTATATTCGTAATTAAAAATAACTCACATAATGATGTACGGTACTAAAGGAATAAACAAAAGCAAAACGCTGTGTGATTCAAGTCAACATGTTATTACATTTAAGAAAGTCAACATGTTATTACATTTAAGACATGTAACCTGTCTTGAGAGGTACACACATGTTAAAACAAATTTCAAAATGGCTATAATTTCTTCAGCGTCTGTCACCGTCTTGAGTAAAAGATGTAAGCAGACTGAATAACTGTAATTAGTTCTGACTCGTGGTTAGCTAAATCTTATTCTTGAATTTCATGCCTCTAGAAAATGTCATGTGTTATTCATGTAATGAATAAATTACTTAAGGTTCTTTTTGGCTAAGAATTTAAACGAGATTAATACGTCCGTGTGGTGACGGATTAAGAATACAAGTGTCACCTTCCCATTTTCTGTCAAGGGTGCTGTAAAAGCCAACTAAGGAATATTGTACACAGATAAAACCCTCTGTGAGAGATGTAAATCTTTATAATATACTCTGTAACATCACGCCCGGTCAGCGCGACACAGTGGACCATAAAGTGGAGGAGGCCCGTGCCCAACTGTGCGCTGTGGGACGTTAGAGGTCTGTGGATTAAAGAGAGAGCGTCGAGAGCGAGATGAATACTTTAAGGTTTGTTTAGGTAGCTAGCAGTATTGCGAATTATTTAGCTACAAAAATACTGTACAAAGTGCTGTATATATACAGGGTGTGGCGTAATTAATGGATAAGCCTGTGCCTGTGGATAAGCCTCCTACTGCGCTATACGAATATGTATATTTTTAATTAATCCTATGTATGGTCTTGAAAAAAATGGCATAAGTCATGTTTTTCATAAAATGACTACTTTCACTAACCAATTATGCTACTGTTGCCACAATTTTCAAAAATTTTGCATTCTGTTTTTTTTATAAAACAGCTTAAGAGGTGAGCTATTGAAAGCAATAAAGAATTCCCTATTCGTAATACAAATTTTGGGAAAAAATACATGAGATATCAAAAAAGTGTTATTGATTATTCAATTTGTTGACTTTGTACATCGTCTAGCTTAAAAAATCTTTATGGGAGTTGATTTGCCCAATATCTTAAAAACATGCTTGTTTTATGCAGTTTCCGAAATGGTATAATACTTATTACATTTCACGAGGTTTTAAAAAAAAACGACAGTTGTAAAAAAATACCCTAATTTTCTTTAACAGAATTATTAATTTATCTTAAACATGTCTTTGTAAACAGTTTGAATGGACCCTTTTTTGTGTGCTCCGGAGCAGGTAGTCATTCACAATGGACCCTTTTTTGGGTGCTCGGGAGCAGGTAGTCATCCACCATGAATAGGGTAAGCAGATAACGACTCTAAGTCAACTACTTGTGGTTGTTTATCGCACGGCAAATCCAGACGGTTAGTCTTATCATAAGACAGAGACAAAGCATTTTGATGTCAGGTAAATAACAGTTGTGCGACAGAGATAGATTTTTATTATTCTCACAAACAACAAAACAGCTTTTGAACTTGTTTAACAAAGTTAGTGCTCTTTTGACTATCGTCTCTTGCGCACATATCGTTTGCTCTATCGTGTTTGTTATTGTGACGTGAATTTGGCTTATGTACTACGGACTCTGTTTTTGCTATACGAATTGGACAATTGTGATATTATCGACGACTTCTACATATCCCTGGACTACTGATCATGCCGCGTCATACGTACACTCCTCAAGAGTATGCAAATATGCATCTTATTTACGGCCTGTGTAACTGCAATGCAAATGAAGCTGCACGCGAATATCGTCGAAGATACCCCGATTTGCGACACCCAGACTACCGGGTGTTTACACGTGTGCACATCGCTTTTAGCGAAGGGCGAATGCCTGGTACCGGTGTTGGTGGTGCTTCGGAAGGCAGACCTCGACGACATCGTGATGACGAAGTTCTAGAAGCTGTGCGTGCTAATCCAGAGTTATCAATTCGTGAGTTAAGTAGAGGAACCGGTGTAGATACGCGTACTGTGGGCAGAATTCTGCACAGGCATGAGCTTCACCCGTATCACTATCAAAGGGTGCAAACACTAATGACACGAGACTATGAGCCTAGAGTCCAATTTTGTCGCGTCATGTTGCGAAAACTACGCGAAGATTCGGCGTTTTTTGACAAAATACTGTGGAGCGATGAGTCATCATGTAAAAGAAATGGCTACGTCAACATGCACAATCTTCATAGTTGGCAGGCAACCAATCCGAGAAACATAAGGCAAGACCGAGCTCAAGTCCAGTTTAAAGTGAACCTTTGGACAGGAATTTTAAATGGACAAATAGTTGAGCCCGTCGAACTATCCGAGACACTAACAGGTCCCAATTATTTAAATTTTCTGCAAAATACGTTGCCGGAACTATTACAAAGTTTAAATGTGCCAGAAAACTACTGGTTACAAAATGATGGTTGTCCCGCTCACTACGCACGAATTGTACGGAACTACCTCAATTATGAGTACAATGAGAGGTGGATAGGTCGTTTGGGTCCCATTTTGTGGCCACCAAGGTCCCCTGATTTGAACCCTCTAGACTTTTTTTACTGGGGGTGTTTAAAAGAAAAAGTGTATAATAAAGAAATAGCATCCCTGGAACAACTAAAGGCCCTGATTTTTGAAGCCGCTGATGAAATCAAGAGCTCCGGCTTCATCCGACGCCTAAAGCGGTCATTTATCCGTCGATGCAGGGCCTGCATAGCCGCAGGTGGCCGCCATTTCGAACATTTTTTGTAAAATAAAATTTATGTAGTGTTTGCATCTTTAGAATAAAAAAAATAAAATAAGTTGTTATTTTTTTTCAACGACTAACATTCCCACTGGTAAACTCAGACAGATAAGTTAAAATACCACTGACAGTTTGTTTAAGTTAACAGTATTAATTTGATTAATTAAATCACAATAAGAACATTTTTTTACGAGTGTCATTTGGTTCTTTAATATCACATCAAACTTAATAAGTATTATAATAAGTATTATACCATTTCGGAAACTGCATAAAACAAGCATGTTTTTAAGATATTGGGCAAATCAACTCCCATAAAGATTTTTTAAGCTAGACGATGTACAAAGTCAACAAATTGAATAATCAATAACCCTTTTTTGATATTTCGTGCATAATTTTCAAAAAATTTGTATTACGAATAGGGAATTCTTTATTGCTTGCAATAATTCAACTCTTAAGCTGTATTATAAAAAAAACAGAAAGCAAAACTTTTGAAAATTGTGGCAACAGTAGCAGAATTGGTTAGTGAAAGTAGTCATTTTATGAAAAACATGACTTATGCCATTTTTTTCAAGACCATACATAGGATTAATTAAAAATATACATATTCGTATAGCGCAGTAGGAGGCTTATCCACAGGCACAGGCTTATCCATTAATTACGCCACACCCTGTATATACAGTATATATATACAGTATATATATATATACAGTATATAGGTATATACTATATACTGTACTGTACTCTGTACTTAGGGCGATATAGTCGCAAAGCGACCAAGCCCTTTAAATAAAAAATAAAAAATACTGTATTTTAATTATCAAATACTAGTCACCGTATTTTCTTTACAGAGTTTGTTTAAAAATGCGTATTTGCAGCCATTTAGAGACTCGTAAACTTAGATTTTGAGGCTTTTTTACTTGGAAACTGTGACTTTGTAAAAATATTTTTTCTGTTTTTGGTATTTATTATTTCACTCGAATAAATATTCGAATTAATCAATCGCACAGCCCTTATTTCAAATACAACATGTATAATGTTATTCACTACTCGACTCCACAAAATAGTAAAGACATCATAATTTCTACCACATTAATTTTATAGTTATTGTCCTCTGTTTACCAAACTTTCGGTGGTTTAAAATGGCTTTGTTATTACCATTGTATTATGTTATTCTAAAAGACGTAAATAACTTAATGCTATCCAAATTGCAGTTTTAATTTAAAATTTCATACTAAGTTCTTTAACTAACTACGGACTGTTAACATATAGGTGCTATATCGTTAGAATATCTTCATTAACTCGAGGAATTCTAAAAGTTCATGTTCTGTATTTCCCTGCATATAAGCTCATTTGAAGCTAACAGGGGTATTTAATATAGAGTCGATTACTTCACGACTGGACTGTCCATTAAACCCTAGGTTTAAATTAAACGATATCACGTAACGAGTCGGTCATTTCTCTGTTGATGTGCCATAAGAATGTTGATGTGTTTAGATAAGATACGAGTAAATGTTGAATGTCGCAAATGTCGTTTAGCTTTAATGTAGTTTAGAAACGTTTTAATCTAATGGTTTCTTTGGACATAATATGCTTTGACTGTTGTTTATCCTTAAGATGTATTTTCAAGGAGAGAAATTTAAATGGGATTAATTAAGTTATATATAGTAAGAGTACGAGTTGAGCGAAGAATCGGTTGGGTTTTGTACCTGAACGCTGAATGAGAATTTCAGTTCATTACTGAGCTAAATTATAGCTCTTAATAAATTATTGTTAGCAACTTGTAAAACTTTGTCACGTATGAAATCTGGTTCGTGCCGTATTTTGCCTTTGTTGCCCTTTATCAATATTCAATTTTTTTTTGAGAGGTTGTATAGGTAACTTCGCTTGAAATTAAAATCTTTAGCGATCCTTATACTTGATATTGGTCCAGCAGTGAACCTGAATCGCATTGGTGTATAGAAGTAATCTACTTCTCTAACATCACTCACAAAATATTTAGGTAGGTACTCAAATTGCGAACATAACCCAAAACTTCTGATTACATTTTGTGCAAATAACAAATATTTAAAAGGTAAGAAATTTAATTTAAACAATCTCAACGTATGTAAATCTGGTTCTGCACTTAGAGCATTAAAGCAACAGGAGTTGGCATTCTTGGGTGATTCCCGGTGAAAAAGATACGAGAACAATCGTCACAATCTTAGTAAGTCTGATAATTATGTTGACCGTTAAGTTAAACGTGTTACGGTATAAAGTTAATCTTAAACGATTTAAAACTGAATTATACATTACTGTTCAAGCACTGTATATTCACTAATTATACAAACTGTGTGTGCGTGCCAATTTTGTGCACTGGATGCGTAGCGGCCAATAGAATTATGTTAAGGTGTCATTCGGTTCCTAGCGACAAGAAGTGTCAAACGACCCACTCTGATTCTTCGTAGAAAACACTGTTCGATTCTTAAACGCGCATGGCGTGCGACTGCGGATTTCACTGTGTTTATGAAAAGAGGTCGCGACGACGGTGGCACTTTTGTGTTTATGTATGTTACTTCGGCAACCCGCTGTACTATCAGAATATTGGACAAAGGAAACAGCGTGTCTAACTCCTGTTGATTTCATACTCAAAGTTCCTGCACGTGTACATATTTATGTAGATAATATGTAACAATACCTGGGCCCTGAGTCGGGTATTTCAACGGTGTCACAACTGTACCATTATTGTACCATTATGGTGCAATAGTAAAGTTTTTGGTAGTCTACTAATAATGTGTCGTCATAACGACTTCATCATTGTCTTACAATTGTCAAAGTGACATAAATTGCTAGTCTCGTACACAACTGCTTCACAATTGCAATTCAATGACTGAAATGTTTCGGTAGTCTGCTATTTTGAATTTGACAGTAATATTTTTAAATTGTCCTGTGTCGACAGATTGCCATAAATAAAAAATAGATAGATAGAAATATTAGAAATTGTTCTTTGTAATTTATTGCAATTTACTAATCTCCTAAACTTCACATTGCTTTTTATACTAATAAATAGTATGTACAAATATATTTAAACGAAGTCTAGCATGATTAAATGTTTAAATTTATTAGTAGTTTTTCGAAAATCACTTCAACTAACGCATTTTTTAAAAACGGCAACACATACATACCATTCTAACACAATCCATAGATAAAAGAGACCGAAAATTCAATGCATAGATAAAAGAGATCGACAATTCTATTACCATTGAAAGACCGTTATGACGGCATATAGCAGACTACGGATATTTGACTTCAATTGCAACGGTATCGTGCCGGTATTGTGCCGGTATGACAATTGTTCCAAAATAGTGGACTTGAGCACCTGCCCTTGTTTCTCGCCGGTTTGTGTACAATGGCTCGGTACAAATACCTATTCTTAATGCCTTATACAACAGAACAATACAGTTTAATGTTTGTTTACATGGTTAATAATATGTAAACAGAATTATTTAAATTAAGGAATTATAGTATGTGTACAAAGAAGAGAAACATTTTCACAACATATTTTAAAATGACGATGCTCAGTTTACTTAGAAATAATAATTGTGTGTATGAAAATACGGGTAAGACGATAAATAAGATAGTCTCAATAAACAATTGAGACTTTCTTATTTTTCTATCTGTAGCCTCACAAAAATCTATTTTCACCAAAACGCAAAGTAAGATAAAACAACCCCCAGCTAGGTGGAACGACGACCTTAAAAGCTATGCTCTTATTTTTATACTGTTTATTACTATACGAAGCAATTTAAAACCGATATTGTTTTAATTTACGGACAGTGATATTAACACATCGTAAATTAAAAGAGTCGTTTTGTTAATATCGGAAACAACGGTATTCATTCAACTCGTTAATTATACAAATAAATAACGTTTTGTGCGAGATCTGGAATTAAATTACGGCTCAAATTGCTTTTTCTACAATTCATTGTGAAAGGTATGTCGATAATTATTGGCAGGTGATGTATCGATGTGAGAATGTATGTGTACTTGTGATATTGGACTGTAAATCATAACGATATACAAAATATACTTAGGATTTATCTACACAGCAGAAATGTGTCTTGTATGCTGATGACACTACTTTAATTATAGAAGATATTAATAAAAATACAATGGAGGGTAAAGTTAACGAAGCATTGGATAATATAACAAATTGGTTGGATGTTAATAATTTGAAAGTCAATATTGATAAAACAAAAATGCTACAATTCCAGACTTATAACAGTAGAGCTGTTGAACTTAATGTTAAAAATAAAAACGAGGTAGTTGAAGAAGTGGATGCGACCCTATTCCTGGGTGTCATGATAGACAAATATTGTAACTGGAAACAACATATTGAAAAGCTTTGTTTGAGTCTTGATAGGTTTGTTTATGCACTATATCGTTTGAGACAGATATCTTCATTGGATGCTGCTCTTAGCGCATACCATGGCTATGTTGCATCTAAACTAAGATATGCACTAATAATTTGGGGTAATTCTGTAGACGTTAATAGAGTATTTGTATTGCAAAAAAAATGTATTCGGGCAATATTTGGTTTACAACAAATGGATAGCTGCAGGAAATATTTTAAAAACTTTAACATATTACCATTGCCTAGTCTTTATATATTTGAAATTTGCATATTTGTAAGAACACATTCTAATTTGTTTAGCAGACGCGATGATGTTCAAACGAGACCAGGCAGACACAATCATAAATTAGTAATACCTAAGCAAAGAGTAGATGTGTATAGCAAGAATGTGTACTGTATGGCTATAAAAATTTATAATAAATTACCAACTAGCTTAAAGGACATCACTACTACGAAGGCTTTCAAAGAAAAATTATTGAGGTTCTTATTAAATAAATGTTTTTATACTGTAAAGGAATTTTTAGACGCTAGAAAACTGTGACATTGTATTGATTTGTATTTTGTGTTGCTTGATTATTGAAATATTTATTTTTAATATATGACTTAATAGTAATGACTAAATATTACATAATTATATCTCTATTTATAAAATATTATAACACTCGAATATTTGTACGCCAGATACTGGCAGATTATGGTCTCGGACTCTGATAAATGTACCTATACACCTTTGTACCCATATTCTGACAAATAAATGATTTGATTTGATTTGATTTGATACGGTAGCCCTAAACGAGGAATATAAAAAAAAAACGCAAAACATGTTACCGAAGAAAACCCTTAAAATCAAGTCAAACCAACTTATTATGAACTAGCTGTTGCCCGCGACTCCGTCCGCGTGGAATATGGAAAATTTTTTTTTCGCAATAAAAGGTAGCCTATTTTCTTTCTCAGGGTCTAAAGATTGTCTGTGCCAAATTTCATCAAAATCGGTTGAGAGGTTTAAGCGGGAAAGCGTAACAGACAGACAGAGTTACTTTCGCATTTACATATAATATAAGTAAGGATTAATTAAAACGGATTAAGAATACAAGTGTCACCACACCTTTTGCTTCCCAGAGTGCTGTAAGGCTGTGCTGAGGAATATTGTATACAGATGACATTCTCTGTGAGAGACGAAAATCTTGATAATAAACCACCACGCCTGGTAAGCGTACAGTTGACCATAATCCCTCCTAAAGTAGAGTAGACACGTTTCCAACAATAGAACGTTAATGGACTGGAAAGAGAGACAGAGGGGGAGTTTTGGAACAAAAACACTTGCTTCAATACCCTGAAATTTTTTCATCCTGCGTTGTCATCGTTCCTTCTCATAAGAAGGATTGATCTGAAATTTTGCACACATATGTGCAAAATTTCAGATCAATCTGACTACTGCAAGTGAGTGTAAATCACTTTCGAAGAGTCCGTCACATAGATTAACACAACCCAACCAACCAAAACCTCCTGCGGGAGCGCGAACGCGCGGGCCAAGTTTGCCCCCCGCAGGGCCGCGGGTAGGGGTCGTCGGCGCGCAATAGCCGGCGGCCCCGGCCCGCGAGGAGGCCACGCGCGACGGGTCAGGGGATCTGTCGCGCCCAATGTGGCGGACGACCCCTCGCCTAGTGTTCGGGCGAGGGGTGACCGTCCGACGGGGGGGCACGTTGCCCACCCCGTCGCAGTGAGCCCCCACCGCTAGGGGGCCCCCCGTGTCGGGTCGTGGTTATACCTGAGTGACTACCACGACCCGGCAACGGGCGAGGAGGACACTGTAGGTTTAGTTGGTAGGCTG
Organism: Orgyia antiqua; assembly: GCA_916999025.1. Taxonomy (NCBI): domain Eukaryota; kingdom Metazoa; phylum Arthropoda; class Insecta; order Lepidoptera; family Erebidae; genus Orgyia; species Orgyia antiqua. Next base: position 21,326,517 of record OU779864.1, read on the forward strand.
GGTCGAGAGAAATTTTACTCCCCGGGAGTCCAACACGACGTCCTTCGGCTGCCCCTGCAGTCGGGGGGTAAGTGCGTAAAAAGCATTCCTACGAAAAAAAAAAAAACCAACCAAAACCTGACAAATTATACAAAAAAAAAAACACCCTCATAAACCTTGAACTATTATAAAAAAGCCGCATTAAAATCCGTTGGGTAGTTTTGAAGAACAGTTAATATTAAAATTAATGCAGAACTAGTCATAGTAGTTCAAACGACAATCCGCATTGCTTTAGTTAGAGTGCGTGACAATACCAGGACGATATCTTTGGTATCTTTAACTTTCTTGGGAACTAACTTTTGGGTTCTAACACAATTGTGTCCCTCCGAACTACTAACAAACGTCACAAATTTGAATATTTTAAGTTGCAGTATTCACAAGAGACCCTTTTACGTAAGATTTAATACTTTTGAAGAAGTTATGATGTTTCTACGTAATGATGAGAGCAACATGACATAAAATTTTTTTAGACTTCCATACTAAAAGCTAAAACGGGCCCTTATTACTGAGACTTTACTGTCCGTCCGACCGTCTATCAGTCTATATTTCTGATATGTTTTTCCAAGACTGTATAGTTAATGAAATTGTTTCATTTATTGGAAAACCGGTCAAGTACGAATAGAACTCGCACAAAAATGTTCCGTGCCATTATTATCATAAAACAAAGGTATATATAAAAGACAAAATATAACTTAGGTAATATACGGTAAAGTATCCTTACTTATTATAAAATAAAGTCGCTATTTTTGTATGTATATCCCTATGTAAGCTTATATCTTCAAAACAACCCAACGGATTTTGATAGGATTTTTTTAATAGATAGAGTGGTTCAAGAGGATGGCTTTTTTGTATAACTTGTCATAGTTCGAATTAATAGAACACATATATAGAAGCACACACACACACACACACACACACGCACACACACACAGACACACACACACACAGAGAGAGACACACACACACACAGACACACACAGACATACACAGACACGCACACACACACACACACACACACACACACACACACACACACAGACATCAAATATTTCTGTGTTGTATTAATAAACTGTAATTTATGTGACCTGACATCCTATTACTTTATAATCTTAGCTTGGATGTCAGAGAATTATCCAAATGTGCGATACAATTTATACTATAAACCTACTCTTTGTACATAATTTTCTCTAACACACTGTTGTCAAATGTAAATTGTTATCTGTGAAATAAATATTATTATTTATTTATATTACGCGCACGATGATGCTGGCAACAGCCAGTGTTAGTAATCAAATTAATTCTATTAATTCAATCCTGTTACAATAAAACACACTGTAATTTATTTATTTATTACAAAACATGTTCTTAGAGATTGCTGTAAATAAAGATTTTTAGGGATACTGAAAGTGGCTATAATTCCTTCAATGTCACTTAAAATGTAGAGCGCCATTTGTATTGTTACGTGCTAGGGTTCGAAGGATTTGGAGAGAAAGACCTGCTGACTCTTTTAGAAGACTTTATTCACTAGCACTAGTTACACACTAAGCACTAGGTCCAAACACTAAGCACTAGGTCCAAACACTAAGCACTAACAATGTCCTAGGTTGAAGCCAAGTCGTAGGTTTCACTGGTATCACTCTTGATCACTTGTTTTCGCTCTCGAAGTCGCCTCGTATCGTAGCTCGAACTGAACTGCCCGGGCTCGCTTCCCTGCCGCTATTTATATGCGCCGAGGCGAGTTCCAGACTATTCCAGAATGTTCCCGACTGTGCGCGAACGTGATCGCCCGGTACGAATGTTTCTAGAAGGTTCGCGCTTGTACGGTAGTTCCTCTAACGCCATCTAGTATCTAATAGGGGTTTCACTCTGTTCGGTTCTTTAATTGGTTTTACTAGTTGCTGCTAGATGGTGTAACGTTGCACTCCTTCAAGAGAGAAAGAGGCAAGTCACAATTGTTAATTTGTAAGGTACTATTAGGACCCTAACAAGTAACAAAAAAAATACAAGAATTAAGATAATATTTAGAGTTTATATTAGAAAAGGAAAACACACTTTAAATAAAAAAAAAAGGAAAGGTAAACGTAAATTAATCTATTTGGGGTTTAAAAAAATCAATCTAGTTGGGATTCTGGTATGGCGGTTGAGCAATAATTCGTTAGGTCTTCAACTCAGTTCGTCAACCTCATCAATAGTGGCAACGGCAGCAGGCGGTATTAGTCAATGATAGCAGTAACGGCAAAGGCTCCCCAAGAGCAAGGTGGTGGCAGTCAGCTATATTATTGAGATTCAATCCACTCAGAAAGTAAGTCCAAGACCTTAAGTGTAGTTAGGCCTGGAGAGTTCAAGTATTGCAGAGTTTAAAGATTAAGTCACTGACCTTTCTAAAATAATTCACAATCCACTATTCACAGGAAATCTTAGAATCCGGACAGTCAACCGTGCTCTCTCAATTCCTCTAGCTGAATGCCTTTTATATCCACAGGAAAACTTAGAATCCGAACAGTCTACCGTTCTCTCTTAATTCCTCTAGCTGAATCCATTTCTTCTCGAGATCCATCAAAGTTTTCGAATTTCAGTTTTTAAATTTAAATCTTTAATTCCATACCAGAATTCTACAATTCAAATTTTAAGAGAAGGACATAAAAAATATAAGGTTAACAAATGTCATTCAACCTCTATCGTTTTAAGAATAAATAAATTAATAAAAAAAAGTAAAAGATTTGTGACATGACATTTGTCACTCACAATAATATAAACATTAAAATTTTACACATTTTTAAGACCAAAATAGTATAATGGAAAAACAAAGAAAGGTAATAAGATACATAAGAAATACTTAAATTATACTACAGAATCTATATACAAAATTTCAGGAAAAGGTAGAAAATACAATAAGTATAACAAACATTACATTTCCCCAACAACCCCTGAAAAATTTACAACTCATTGGAAATTTTGAGGCTATGGAATAGTACCTTGCTCTATCACACACGTCTTTCGTTTCTACAATCACTCACCTTCTAGCATACTTAGGGGATATGGTTCACATTCAATGACGCATACTCCACAAGGACATATTCATTAATATTAACGTAGGCTTATTTATATAGGTGTCGTCACCCGCACCGTTTGAAAACCCATAAAGAACAAAATATTTACAAGATATTAAGACTTATTTTCCCTTAAGAAGTCCTTGAGACAAGGAAATTTAAGAAAGATAGACTTAAGTCTATTAGAATTAAGAGTTTAAGATTCTCCAAGGCAACGTTGTGCATTAAGGAGATTTAAGAGTTAAGAAGGTAATAATCCAACTACGTAGGTAATTACCCAAGTTATTAATAGAAAATAAATTTAAAAAAAAAGGAATAAAATAATGAAGCCTAAAGGGTTTGGTTATAATTGAATATAGTTACAAGATAAAATAAAATAGTTTTACATTTCTAGAAAAAAAATACAGAGAAAAATTATAAAAACATTAAAGTTTATAAATATCGAAATATTTATGTAAAAGTTCGTTTAATACAAAGCTAAGTTAAATAATTAAAGGAATTGAGAAAGTAGAACCAACCTTTTTAGTCAAGTGTCATAGATTTTAGTTCAAATATAATCTTAGTTACGCATTTTGTTGATTGTCAAAAATCAAAAATCAAAAGAAATAAAATATTTTCGACAACTACAAATATGAAAATAATGTGATGAAGGTTCAAAAATGTTATGAATGTCTTAGACTTCAGTTCCCAGGATGTGCCCGAAAACCTGCATGTGCGTCTACTACAGGATATTGTCCTGCAGCACGCCGTAGAGTATTTCAAACCCCAACTTGTCAGTGACCACGAATGGTTTTAAGAACACTGCCAAGAGAAGAATGAATGTAGATTGCCGTGAGCAATCCGTAAGTAGTGTAACAGTGTGTGGGGTGCGGTGTAATTTGTAGGAGTACTGTATAGTGTACTACGTTCAGAGTTAAAGATTGAAAAATGTAAGTAGTGTCTAATAAAAATTGAAAGAGCCTAATAATGAGTTGAGAGAGCCTAATGAAATATCAAAAATAATTACCTATTTGTGCAAATATTAATTTAGAATTTAGAGAATAAATTTAAGAGTGAATTTAAGAATTTAGAAGGTTCTTTTAGTTGGGCGCCAAACTGTAACGTTGCACTCCTTCAAGAGAGAAAGAGGCAAGTCACAATTGTTAATTTGTAAGGTACTATTAGGACCCTAACAAGTAACAAAAAAAATACAAGAATTAAGATAATATTTAGAGTTTATATTAGAAAAGGAAAACACACTTTAAATAAAAAAAAAAGGAAAGGTAAACGTAAATTAATCTATTTGGGGTTTAAAAAAATCAATCTAGTTGGGATTCTGGTATGGCGGTTGAGCAATAATTCGTTAGGTCTTCAACTCAGTTCGTCAACCTCATCAATAGTGGCAACGGCAGCAGGCGGTATTAGTCAATGATAGCAGTAACGGCAAAGGCTCCCCAAGAGCAAGGTGGTGGCAGTCAGCTATATTATTGAGATTCAATCCACTCAGAAAGTAAGTCCAAGACCTTAAGTGTAGTTAGGCCTGGAGAGTTCAAGTATTGCAGAGTTTAAAGATTAAGTCACTGACCTTTCTAAAATAATTCACAATCCACTATTCACAGGAAATCTTAGAATCCGGACAGTCAACCGTGCTCTCTCAATTCCTCTAGCTGAATGCCTTTTATATCCACAGGAAAACTTAGAATCCGAACAGTCTACCGTTCTCTCTTAATTCCTCTAGCTGAATCCATTTCTTCTCGAGATCAATCAAAGTTTTCGAATTTCAGTTTTTAAATTTAAATCTTTAATTCCATACCAGAATTCTACAATTCAAATTTTAAGAGAAGGACATAAAAAATATAAGGTTAACAAATGTCATTCAACCTCTATCGTTTTAAGAATAAATAAATTAATAAAAAAAAGTAAAAGATTTGTGACATGACATTTGTCACTCACAATAATATAAACATTAAAATTTTACACATTTTTAAGACCAAAATAGTATAATGGAAAAACAAAGAAAGGTAATAAGATACATAAGAAATACTTAAATTATACTACAGAATCTATATACAAAATTTCAAGAAAAGGTAGAAAATACAATAAGTATAACAAACATTACAATGGCGCTAGCTCCTTTGTGTTTTGTGTGTTCGTAACACTACTCCCCTCTTAGAGATGCTCGTCCCGAGCATCGTTGTTACTACCATGGTAACGCGCCAGACGGTCTATGTGTACCACTTTGAATGTCCCTCTTGGTTGCTTTTGAATCCTATAGGTCACATCATTCAGTCGGGTAACCACTTTGTATGGACCGTCCCACTTGTTCTGCAACTTTGGAGATTTCCCTTTCCGGCGAGTTGGGTTATGCAGCCACACCAGTGACCCTTCCTCGAAGCCGCTCGTGTTCGATTTCCGGTCGTATCTGGTTTTCATGTTCTCACTTGACTGTAACCCATTTTCCCGAACCAAGGCGTGTATATAGCGCATCTTTTCCCTTAAATCGCAGACATAGTCTTGTACAGTCTTTGGTCCCTCCGGTGACCCTCCTGTCAATAGGTCTACTGGTATTCGTAGTTCTCTACCGAAATTGACATACGCCGGAGTAGCTTTTATGCTCTCATGCTCGGCGGTTCGGTAAGACAGAAGGAAGAGTGGTATATACTTGTCCCAATCCTTTTGTTTGTCATCTACCAATTTCGCCAAATGCCTCTCAAGGGTCTGGTTAAATCTCTCAACCATTCCATCAGACTGCGGATGGTACGCGGTGGTCCTCGTCTTATGCATGCCCAAAATTCTGCACACTTCCTGGAACACCTGCGATTCGAAGTTCCTGCCCTGATCAGAATGGATTTCCAGAGGCACACCAAAGCGACATATAACTTCTTCGACTAACTTAGAAGCGACTGTTGTGGCTTCTTGGTTTGGTATGGCGAACACTTCGGGCCATTTGGTGAAGTAGTCAATGACGACCATAAAATACTTGTTTCCCGAATCCGTTACAGGAAATGGCCCAGCTACGTCAACTGCAATTCGTTCCCACGGTGCACCGACGTTATACAACCGCAGGTTCCCACGGCTCCTGGTCTGTGGTCCTTTTACAGCAGCGCAAGTAGTACATTTGCGGCACCAATCCTGTACATCATCTCGACAATGCAACCAGTAGAATCGTTCTCTCACTTTTGTTAACGTCCTCTTGACACCTAGATGACCTCCTGATACGCCATCATGTATTTCACGGAGAACATCTGGTACTCTCGTTCTTGGGACAATTATCTGAAGATGGAACTCTCTGCCGTTAGTCTTCTCCCATTTCCGGTAGAGTATTCCGTTTTGGAGTATCAGACTGTCCCATTGCGCCCAGTACGCCTTAGTGACAGCGCCAGTGGGTGCAACCTCACTCCATATTGGTTTTACGTCACCCCGTTTCTTCCATGTGATGATGTGCCGAAGGTCGTCATCTTTTTCTTGAGCCTCCCTCATAGCATCATTCTCCCAGAGACTCAAAGGATTCGTTCTCGTTAGCTTTATTGTTACTTCATTGCATTCCTGCTTAACACAATGTTTGCAGTCCTCCGAACACGGCCTTCGTGAGAGTGCGTCGGCATTCCCATGTGTCTTTCCGCTGCGGTGTTCCGTCTTGAAGTCGTACTCCTGGAGCTGTTCAATCCATCGAGCTACTTGACCTTCTGGGTTCTTGAATTGCAGTAGCCACTTCAAGGCTGCGTGGTCAGTTCGTAGTAAAAACTGTCTGCCGATGAGATATTTGTTGAAATGTTGTAGCGTCTTTACAACAGCCAAGAGTTCTCGTCTTGTCACACAGTAGTTTCTCTCTGGCTTGGATAAAGATTTGCTGAAATATGCAATAACAAATTCTCTTTCACCCTGTTTTTGAGATAACACCCCTCCAATGGCCGTGTTGCTTGCATCCGTGTCAACTATAAACTGACCTTCAGTTTGTGGATACCCCAGGATTGGTGTTTCACACAGATGTTTCTTCAGTTTCTGAAAAGAATCTTCACAAGTCTCATCCCAACTAAATTGTCGTTTATCTTCTGTCAGCCGATGTAATGGCTTGGCTATCTCTGCGAATCCCTTAACAAAACGCCTGTAGTACGAGCATAGGCCGAGGAATGCCCGCACTTCGGTTTTGTCCTTCGGGGTAGGCCATTTTTGAACTGCTTCCAGTTTCTCCGGGTCTGTCTGGATTCCATCACTGGAGATAATATGGCCGAGATAGTTGACCTTGCTCCTGAATAAATGACACTTTTCCGGGTTCAACTTTAATTTGGCTCCCTCTATTTTGGCGAAAACTCGCTCCAAGTTTCGCAAATGGTCCTCGAAGTCGCGGCCGACAATTATGACGTCATCCAAGTAGACTAAGCAAGCCTCTCCAACTAAGCCTGCCAGTACACACTCCATGAGTCGCTCAAATGTGGCAGGTGCGTTGCACAATCCGAAGGGCATGACGTTAAATTGCCATAAACCTTTACCGGTCGAGAAAGCTGTCTTCTCCTTGTCTTTTGGATGAATTTCTACCTGCCAGTAGCCAGACTTCAGGTCTAGGGTCGAGAACCATTTCATGCCACTCAGGGTATCTAAAGTGTCGTCGATTCGAGGTAACGGGTAACTGTCCTTCTTAGTGACATCATTGAGACGCCTATAGTCCACACAAAATCTCGTGCTACCATCTTTCTTCTTCACTAATACAACAGGTGAGCACCACGGACTTGTAGACGGTTCAATAATCTTATTCCTTCTCATGTCCTCCAAAAGGCCTTCAACTTCTTTTTCCTTTGCAATTGGTATCCGTCTTGCTCGTTGACGAATTGGTCTCTCGCTTCCGGTATCTATCCTGTGCTGAACCATTGACGTTCTTCCAAGGTCCCCTTCTTGACTGGAGAAGATATTCGCGTAGCGCTGCAAAAACTTCTTAGCTTTCATGCTCTGCGAATAAGTCAGATTACTCTTACAGTCATCGAGTAGCTTAGTCACTAAACCGTAATTATTGCTGTTTGCCGAGTCTGCGCCTGTCATCGAACTACACTTTTTCATCCAGACAACTTCCTCGCACTTTCCGATGACATCACCTTTGTTCAGGCAGATCTCGCGATCATCAAGATTCAAAACCCTGACCACAGCGTTTCTGCTTCCACTAACAAGGGTTCTCGCCGTCATCAGTTTTTGTGACGATGTCTTGGTAGGTGTGTCTTCGATCAACACGCATCTGTTTAACTTTTTCTTTCCAGCTGGCGGCAGTTCCACCAGTACCTGAGCTTCCGCTCGTCCAGGTATGATGACTTTCTGTACACATGCGACTTTCCCGCAGGCGCCTCCAAGAATGAAGATTTCTTCTTCACCACACTTGAAAACTCCGTCTGCGACATTAATTCTGCAGTTGTATTTCTTCATGAAATCCAAACCCAATATGCAATCATCCACAATCTCAGCCACGATTACGTTATGAGAGTATGAGGACCCCCCTACATACATCGTAACTGACGTTTCTCCCAGGACGGGTATTGGCTGACCGGAGGCAGTAAGAAGCCGACAGTTAATTCTCCTCTTGTGTCCCGTTGCGGTTTTTACCAGACTTGGGTTCACTATTGTTCTAGAGGCTCCTGTGTCCAGAGTCATTTTGCAATCCGTCCCGTTAATAGCCCCCTGAATCGCAAGACTGTTTCCGCTGCATGCCTGGGAGATAACAGTTATCGGGGCTCCCTCCGCGTCAGCCGGCACTCGCCCCTTAGTCCTGTTTCCCTGATCCCGGGCAAGGGACAAAGCCCCCTGCTTCTTCAGAACCTCTATTTGTTCCTCGATCCTTTTCATCCTTTCCATCTGGGTTTCCTTTTGCGGGCAGTTAAGCTGAAGATGGCCCCTCTCGCCGCACTTGTAGCACATGGCTCCAGAACTTTTCTTCGTAGGGGCCTTAACCTTCTTGACTTCCTCAGCGACCTCGCGGATCTTATGGGTATGCCGTATGTCATAACGAACAGCCTCGACCTCCAAAGCATGCGCTAATGCTTCCTTTAGCGAGGTATGGTGACGAAGCCTCACTGCAGCTCTGACCTCCAGGTCTTTGATTCCGTCGACAAATGCTTGAACAATATTCGTGTCTATCATCTTGGTGTCGGCTCCTGGATGTGCCTTCCTGACGAGTTTTTCAATTTCCAACGCCCATTGTTGTAGTCCTTCTCCTGAGCGTTGGACTCTGTCACGCAGTTGGGCACGGAACACGTGCTCCAGGTGTCGCTCCCCGTACCTGGATTCAAGTGCCTCCATCAGGTCTTGGAACCCATTTCCTGTATGTGGCAGTGCTTCCAGGACCGACAAAGCTTGCCCTCTGAGTGCAACAGTAAGAGCGGTCAAGCATTGTTCTTCCGTCCATCCGTTGGCAGTAGCAACCGTCTGGAATTGCTGACGATACGCGTTCCAGGAAGTAGTGCCGTCGTATGGCGGAACTTTCACTCTTGGTCCTTGTGCCACTCCGATAGTTCCACTAGAGATCGCAACTCCCGTGGTTTCAAGGCGCACTACTTTCTTCTGTAGTTCAATGAGGCCGGTTTTCACATTTTCGACATCCAATCCTAACCCGGTAACTCGTTCTTCCACTACGTCGACATCTTTTCGAAGCTTAATCACCGTGCTACTAACATCATTTATAGCACAAAGCACTTTTTCTTGTGATTCTTGCAAAGCGCCGAGCTTGCGTTCTTGTGACTCCTTCATTGACCGAATTTCAGCCCTTTGCATCTCTATCAGTTCAATTAAACTTCCTAATTGAAGTGCCACTGACGCTACGGCGCCGCTCGTGGGCGTGGCTTGTCTAGTGGGCGTGGCTTGTCTAGTGGGCGTGGCCTGTGTGGTGGGCGTGGCAAGGTGGGCGGATCCAGTGGGCGGAGCTTGTCTAGTGGGCGTGGCCGGTGTGGTGGGCGTGGCAAGGTGGGCGGAGCCAGTGGGCGGGGCTTGAGTCTGAGTAGGCGGAGCCTGGGCCTGGGTGGGCGGAGCCCGGTGGGCGTGGTCGGTGGGCGTGGCATGGTGGGCGTGGCCAGTGGGCGGGTCTAAGGGGGCGTGGTCGGTGGGCGGGGCCTGGTAGGTGGGGCCAGTGGGCGGGGCTTGGTCCACAGCGGGCGTGGCCTCCGCAGCTCGTTGTGCCCTTGTCCTGACGCCCTCGAAGTCCTCTCTCGGAGTCAATGGCATCTCCAAATCTCACTTCCGACACCAGTTGTTACGTGCTAGGGTTCGAAGGATTTGGAGAGAAAGACCTGCTGACTCTTTTAGAAGACTTTATTCACTAGCACTAGTTACACACTAAGCACTAGGTCCAAACACTAAGCACTAGGTCCAAACACTAAGCACTAACAATGTCCTAGGTTGAAGCCAAGTCGTAGGTTTCACTGGTATCACTCTTGATCACTTGTTTTCGCTCTCGAAGTCGCCTCGTATCGTAGCTCGAACTGAACTGCCCGGGCTCGCCTCCCTGCCGCTATTTATATGCGCCGAGGCGAGTTCCAGACTATTCCAGAATGTTCCCGACTGTGCGCGAACGTGATCGCCCGGTACGAATGTTTCTAGAAGGTTCGCGCTTGTACGGTAGTTCCTCTAACGCCATCTAGTATCTAATAGGGGTTTCACTCTGTTCGGTTCTTTAATTGGTTTTACTAGTTGCTGCTAGATGGCGCTAGCTCCTTTGTGTTTTGTGTGTTCGTAACAGTATGCTGAGCAATTGTAACTAAATCTGACAGGGCTTAGTTGTCGTGTATTGATTTGAATTACCTGTATAGAGACAAGTATAAATAGAGATCTTATAGCGTAATAGTAGGGACTAGGGATGTATTTATTTTTAACCATTTCCTGCAATGGTATTCAGTAAGTACCTATAAGTGAAGTGAACTGATGAGTGCGGAAATTGTTAAATCTATCTGATATTTGGATGGCGACAGTATTATCTAGGTATACTTATTATAAAACAAAGTCGTTATTTTTGTATGTCTGTCCCTATGTGAGCTTATATCTTCAAAACTACGCAACGGATTTTGATGCGGTTTTTTAATAGTTAGAGAGGTTCAAGAGGATGATTTTTTGTATAATTTGTTTGAGTTTGGTATTTAAATCCCACGCGTATGAAGTTGCGGGCAATCGCTAGTCATATATTATATATATACTTAATAATATATTATTATTATCTTTATATACACGGGTTATATAAAGATAATCACATAGAAGCAGAAGCTAATAAAACCGTGTTAATAAAAAAATATTATGACCGTTTTAATTAAGTAGTTAAAATGAAAAGGTACTTATTTTAATTTCCAAACATAAAAATGTTTTTTAAACGCTTATAAAATAACAAAAGAGGCTTGAAATAGGTTCATAAAAAAATTAATAAATCTTGCAATATTCAAGATGTCAACGATTGTCTTTATTTCTTTGTTATATTTTGTTTTATTTGATATTTTTGAGGCAGTTGTATATGTTACACACAGAATATGTAACGTGCCAACTATTATTTAAGAAAAATAATTGAAATATTAAGGTTTTTTTTTTCTCCGCATTGCTCTACCGTGCCATGATGGTGCCTTGAGCTTTACCATGACCCGGCAAAGGGGTGGCCCCGTTAATCGGGGCCATCAGGGCCCGACACGATGAGGGGAGCATTCAGCCCCCCTGCGGCGTTTGTTGCGGCGGGTCTCTGGATGCCAACCCGCCGAGCGCGACCTCCTCTACGGGGTAGTGGAGGGATTGCTATTGCGCACTGACGACCCCTGCGAAATATTAAGGTACCAATATTATGTGCATAACTAAACTTAGTTTAGTTAACATATCCAAATCGTGCTATTGACACTATCAATTTTCATTTTTAGTTAAGTTTAGTTGTGCGTGGAGAATCGGTACCTAACTAAATGTAAAGAAAAACATTGATGTTTTTTTTTGTGATATTTTTTTTCAATTACGTTAATGTCGTGGTCACTGGACGTCTGAAATTTCAGTACAAATTATTTTTGGGTGCCTTAAGGTTAGAATAAAATAATATTTCTGACTGGCTGTTGCCCTCGACTCCGTCCGCGTAAAATTTTGGAAATTTTCCCCGTTTTTACAACACTTTTAACTACTGCTTGAGTGAGAGTATTATAAACGTAAGAGTAAACAAATATAATCAGAATGCTCCGAACTGCTAAGCTATCAGGAGTTACACGTGTTATTGTGAGTCAACCATAAAATATAGATATATGATGTTCAGGGATATTTTTTAGACAATTTTGTGTAGAATATTTCCGTCATACATGATTTCTATGTAACTTTAACCATTAAGGCTGCACACGCGACAGAAGCTTAAACAATAGAGAAATAATTGGTCAAGTGCGAGTCGGACTCGCGCACGAAGGGTTCCGTACCATTATCTATGCAACATAAGGCAACGTTATTAGTATCGAGCAAGAAACGGTAAAAAAATCATGTTTGTTGTATGGGAGCCCCCCTTAAATATTTATTTTATTTTATTTTTAGTATTTGTTGTTATAGCGGCAATAGAAATACATCATCTGTGAAAATTTCAACTGTCTAGCTATCACCGTTCTTGAGATACTGGGTACGAAACCCTAAAAATCATGTTTGTTGTATGGGAGCCCCCCTTAAATATTTATTTTATTTTATTTTTAGTATTTGTTGTTATAGCGGCAATAGAAATACATCATCTGTGAAAATTTCAACTCTCTAGCTATCACCGTTCTTGAGATACAGCCTGGTGACAGACGGACGGACGGACGGACGGACGGACGGACGGACGGACGGACGGACGGACGGACGGACGGACGGACGGACGGACGGACAGCGAAGTCTCAGTAATAGGGTCCCGTTTTTACCCTTTGGGTACGGAACCCTAAAAATGGAGTAACTTCTCCCGTGTCCCCAACATTTCCCTTCACTACTCTGCTCCTATTGATTGTAGCGTGATGAAAAGTATACTATAACCTGCCCAGGAGTATGAAGAATAATTGTACCAAGTTTCGTTAAAATCCGTCGAGTAGTTTTTGTCTCTATAAGGAACATACAGACGGACAGACAGACAGACAGACAGACAAAAATATTATTGATTGCATTTTTGGCATCAGTATCGATCACTAATCACCCCCTGATAGTTATTTTGAAAATATATTTCATGTACAGAATTGACCTCTCTACAGATTTATTATAAGTATAGATAATGACGTTTAGTTAGACACCTAGCTTCTTCTGAAAAGAACTTTTAAAACATGCCAACATGAAATAAAAAAAAGTTTAATTTAATACTTGTTGCGAAATAATATTTTAGAGTGAGAACTTTTTATAAGCTCTAGGAATTAAAGCTTCCTAGTGACTAAAGACTAATTAAATTTTTTTAAAATTAATTTATTAATTTTGCAATTTACTTGCTATGCTTTTACTTAATAAATTAAATTGTAGTGAAAAAAGTGATCACCGCAAGCGGATCTCTAACCCTTGAACAATTTAAGACCTCGGAATACCGAATTATCATTTTTTAGTTAGAGCTACGGAAAGGTATTCCGAGGTCGTGGGTTCAAGTCCCGTTTGCGGTGATCACTTTTTCCACTACAATTTAATTTATTAAGTAAAAGCATAGCAAGTCAATTGCAAAATTAATAAATTACTTAAAAAAAAATTGAATTTGACTTTAGTCACTAGGAAGCTTTAATTCCTAGAGCTTATAAAAAGTTCTCACTCTAAAATATTATTTCGCAACAAGTATTAAATTAAGCTAATTATAATCACTTACTTACCTATATGAATAGAATAAGCATTAAACAAATGAGAACCGTATTAGTAAAAAAAACGGGGCAAGTTATTCAGACTACGAAAGATCTTAATCAAAAAACTTAATGTAAAAAGACAACGTATTTCTCCTTTTATCTAACCAGCTTATAACGTGCAACTTTTAGGCCTTCAGCACTTCGGAAGGGTTTTTGATGTACTACCTATATCACGTTGATCAGACGTGTTGGTTGGGTTTTGTTTCAAGCTTTCCATCTCTCACAGTATGTTACCTGCGTACATGTTATGTGTACCTCTTACCTGGCTTTTACATCACCCTGGGGAGGAAAAGGGGTGATCACAATTGTATTCTTAATCCGTCATCACACACACGGGCTGTATTTACCCAATAATATTATTAAATAAATAAATATTTTGGACATTTCACACATCGTCCTGTGGTCCCAATGTAAGCTATATCTCTATGCTTGTGTTATAGGTACCAGATACGGATACTATAGCTACTATAGCTTATCCCAGCGTTCCAAATGTTATCTGACGTTTACTGTGTTGCTATGTCATTTACACTTTTAAAATCCTCCAACCGTTATTAAACAAAAAACTATACGTAAATCTTTAGCAGATTTATATAATTTTGAAAATTAACTTAAGTTAACTATTTTTCCGGATTCATACGACCAGTGCAACCCTGTGTATTACTTTATTTCTGAGATATGCGCGTACAAACTCACTCACGCGAACAAATAACTAATAACCGTACTAGAGTTCAGGATGGTGCTATGCTCGCCAGAATCATAGAACAGTGGAACGAGAATCAAATAATGACTAACCATAAAGTGGCGAATTTTTAAGCTTGTTTGTTTTTGAAGACATGTTTATTTTACTTTGTGTTATATTATATAATGCAGTGATTCCCAATTCCACGCGAACGACTTCGCAGGCAATAGCTAGTACGACATTTCTGGTCGGTTAAATAATCGGTAATAACCGGGATAAAAAAATTACGGTTGGCCAACACTATTGCCAAAAATGTGGCAGCATTATTTTCAGGTTTGGCAATAGTAACTGTCAAATAATATTTCGAATTCTGGGATGGATATTACATACATACTTTTTTTGTAAATACATACTTATAGAAACACCTAGACGCAGAACAAACATTTGTATGACAATTATAAATATCACACAAGTGATTGTCCCATGCGGGAATGAAACCCGCGAACTCGTGAATAGCAGTCGGTTACACGAACTACTAGACCACGAGACCCGTAAATACCAATAAAAAATTATATTTAGTAAAATAATAGTAACATTTACCACACAGATATAAATTTCAGATTCATTTACATAGCTGCTGAACTGTACTATAGCGATAGTTAATATTTCGAGAATTGTAGTCGCCCGGCGATAAATGGTGACATTTTATCTACAAGCTGACGTTTTCAGCCGAACAACTTGTATTTAAACGAATTTTATATTCAAGGTTTTATATACGAGATAAAAGTATGGGAAAATGAGTATTATTTTTATTTATTTATTGATAAAATCGTAGTCACTTCTATTTGAGACCAAAGTCAGTTAAGTGTGTTCTATCGAACACACTTAACTGACTTTGGTTACCACAAGTTATTTCGATTCTCGATATTGACTCGAAAATAAACCCTGTGCCAATACGCCTGGTCAGCGCGCCATAGTATTTATTTATTTATTTAAAACTTTATGCACATAAGATGTACAATGGGGGTTGATTGACGGGCTTCGTGGTGGAGTGGTTTATGTACGACTGCCGATCACGAGGTCGCGGGTTCGATTCCCGCTTGGGACAATCATTTGTGTGATATTCATAAATGTCATACAAATGTTTGTACTGCGTCTGGGTGTTTTCTATGTATTATAAGTATTTATTTAAAAAAGAAAAGTAGTATATTATGTATTCTATCCGTATTCTGGTACCCATAATACAAGCATAGAAATATAGCTTACTTTGGGACCAGAGGACGTTGTGTGAAATGTCCTGAATAAAAAAAAAATGCGGTCTTTATGCCTCAGGCATTATCTACCAGCCAACCAAAGATAGTGCAGAGATAAACAGTGTGGGTGCTAAATGAGACTAGCTAAATGAGAATAGTAGACCATAATCCCTCCCGATTTGGAGGAGGCTCATGCCCAGCAGTGGGACGTTAATAGGCTGGAGAAGAAGAGAGTCTTTAAGTCAATCTAGAATGTAAGTAATCTGTATTGGTACTAATTTTCGTTCAAATCCTAGGGCTGTTAAGTGTGAAAGAGTAACAAACATACACGCAAAGCATAACACACTCATATATAAACACTAGAGATGAAACGGATAGTAGTTTGGCCAGATATCGGATATTCGGCGAGCTACTAGGCCGGAGCGCCGGATATCCAGCTGCCGGATATTCAGCACTTGATTGCGTTCACGCGATCAGTTTGATTTGAATATTGGCGCGGTGAACGAGATCGGGAATATTCAGGCGCATTTAGGTCGCACGTAAGCGGAGATCGGGTCGACTCGGGGGCGTTCGAGTGTTATCGCGCGTGTCAGTTTGTGTTTGTTTCTCAGTTCGTTTGTTGTTTATTTCATTGTTTATCACTTGTTGTCGTGATTTTATGTTTGAATTCTGATAGATTATTTATTCATTTATTTATTTATATATTCTTTATTGTACACCATAAAAAACAAGTTACAAAAATTATCTTAAGACTAAGAAAAGTACAATGGGCGGCCTTATCGCTAAGAGCGATCTCTACTAGGCAACCTTTGGATGGAGATGTTTATAGGAAATAGCAGTAGTTGTAGGTGCACAAAAATAGTTTATGTTATAAATTTACAGATAAATATAGACGATACATGTAGTTAAATATATAATGATACTAAATTACATAGATACAGATATACATTCTAAACATAAGTACTCATATAAAACAAATACATACTTCATATAAATACATGTAGATGAAAAAAGAAGAAAAGATGACGAGGACGAAATCAGCGACAGCCCTATTAAGCATTATTGTGTCTCTAAATAGTAATATTAATGTGTCTCTAAATAAATCTATAATTTGCGCTTAAATGAAGGCAGTGATTTGGATCTCCTGATTTCCTCGGGTAAAGCATTCCAAAGACGAATTGGTGATACAGTGAAGGAATTACCGTAAAAGTTAGTAGAATGTTGCAGAGTTTTAAGATTCAAGCTCTCTGATGACCTTAAACATAAATTATGCGTGTCATGGACAAATTCAAAACGTTCCTTTAAGTAAGAGTGAGTGGAAGGGTTGAAGAGTATACCGTATAGCAGCGAAACAATGTGAGCATTCCGGCGAAGTCGTATTGGTAACCATTTAAGCTATGTTCGAAATTGGGAAACATGATCAACAAGAAATGTCATCATCAAAAACACGATCGCCAATATGGCAATATTTTGATTTAAACAGTGACGATAACAAGTACGCGGTATGTTTATTGTGTCAGGTTAAAATTTCTCGAGGTGGTGAAGGAAAAAAGGCGAATTAAACTAATAATTAATAAAACAAACATTTTTGATGTGCGATTATAAAAATAAACGGTGTCCATAACCTATTGGAGTATGATTTGCCTTGTGTAAAATACTGAGATTTTTTAAAATGTTACTATCCGGTATCCGGCCGGATACTGTATCACTATCCGGTATCCGGCCGGATACTGTATCACTATCCGGTATCCGGCCGGATAGTGAAAACCAGGCCAGATACCGGTTTCATCTCTAATAAACACACAGACATACACACATCCAAACTTTGGTCTTTATTTAAAACAGCTATTTCGTGCAGAATTTTGCATAAAAAAATAGGATAATAAATGTGGATGTACTTTTTTCTCCGTATGTCACTTAAGCTCGTATAACTCCAACGAGTATTTAATAAAGAGTGGATGTCCTCCTTAACGACGGCTGTGACGACGTCCACGCCACTATACATTGCATTGTTCTAAACTTAAATTAAACTATATTACCTAACGGCTATTACTCTGTTGATGTTGAATGTAAATGAGTTTTGACTAAAAGCTTTATATAGTAGGATGTTTTCTTAAATCGATTAACACAAGATAAAAACACACTGGAAAAGTAGTGTTTGTATATTTGTGTGGATTTGGAAATATCTACTGCTACTTGCTAGTTATATAATTAATTTTGTTTTAATAGCAAACATTGGTACCGATTCTACGTGAACAACTAACCTTAACTAAAAAAATAAAATTGATAGCGTTATTATCACAATTCGACAAAGTTAACTGATATTTGTTGTCATAAAAACTGTGCAATAAAGACTAACAAGTTAAATTAATATTAATATGTACCACGAAATAGCAATCTATACTAATATTATAAAGAGGAAAGATTTGTCTTTTTGTATGTAACGAATAAACTCAAAAACTACTGTGCCTATTTCAAAAATTCTTTCACCATCGGAAAGCTACCCGTGCGAAGCCGTAGCGGGCAGCTAGTTAATAGACACTATAAATTTTCATTTTTTAGTTAATTTAAGTTTAGTCGTGTACGTAGAATTGCTACTATTATCGAATTACGTTATTAATGTAGTAACTTTGCCTGTCGCTCTTTTATGTCAATTATTACTGTTAAATCTTGGTATACGTACTAGTAGTCTAGGTATTGAGAAAGGACACTGTATGTAGAGATTAACCTCTGACTATGCTCACTAATTGAGTCTTTATTTTTTGCATATTGGAAACGGTTAAATATGGCAATTGTACCTACTCTTATAAACTTACCACTTTATAATATTCGTTAACCCATATTCTGCAAATAAATCATTCTTTTAATTTTATTCATTCAAAAGATTAAAACTTCAGGTGAATAAAGTTGCAACCAAGGGATTTTATCATTTTCTTAAAATTAAAGCGGTTAATTAAATCGTTCCATATTGTCATTGAAATACGGAGTATTAAGCAAGAATAGAATACTGACCATCTTATTCGTATCACGTCCTTACTCACAACTTAACTGAGGTTGATAGTATCTACGATAAGCCTATGGTTCTGTCGCATATTTCCATATTATTGTAACAGCAAAGTAATTCTAAACATATTGTAGTGTATTTAAAGTTGATTTTTCCTGTTTGTGTTTGAAATAAAGTTATTTGGTTTTTGGAATTTTAGTAAAACTAGTTGAGAACTTTTATGCGGCTCGTTTTACATAGTCTTTTCCAAAAATACTACTTCCTGTTTAGACATTTCGTGACTGAAATACGAATCAGTCCTTTAGGAACTAAAACTTAATAAGATTTTAGCCCGGAGGATAAAAACTTCCACAACAGGAATATCTCATAGTAGCTTTTATTGTAACAATGCCTTGTAGCTAATAGTTACTAATAGTTTGTAGCTTAGCCGCGCGACGTAGGCATGTCGTAGCATGACTTAGTAACGACGTAGGCTTATCGTAGCGTGATTTGGAAACGACGTAGACGAGTCGTAGCAACACGTATTTTTAGGGTTCCGTACCCAAAGGGTAAAAACGGGACCCTATTACTGAGACTTCGCTGTCCGTCCGTCCGTCCGTCCGTCTGTCACCAGGCTGTATCTCAAGAACGGTGATAGCTAGAGAGTTGAAATTTTCACAGATGATGTAT
The DNA here is from genome assembly GCA_916999025.1 of Orgyia antiqua. Classification (NCBI taxonomy): domain Eukaryota; kingdom Metazoa; phylum Arthropoda; class Insecta; order Lepidoptera; family Erebidae; genus Orgyia; species Orgyia antiqua. The sequence continues at coordinate 21,345,995 of OU779864.1, forward strand.
TTCTATTGCCGCTATAACAACAAATACTAAAAATAAAATAAAATAAATATTTAATGGGGGCTCCCATACAACAAACATGACTTTTTTACCGTTCTTGCTCGATACTAATAACGTTGCCTTATGTTGCATAGATAATGGTACGGAACCCTTCGTGCGCGAGTCCGACTCGCACTTGACCAATTTTTTTAACATGGTGAATGCATTTATGTACTTCGCTCGGCCTGTTGGGGGGCAACCTTCGAGTTTCATATGGAACTCCTGGAAAGAGCCAGACTACCCACTAAAGCTCATGGTGTCTCGTCACTTTTACCGGGCCATGGTATAGCAATTTCAGTCTGATCATGACGCGGCAAGAACATGTCTTAGTAACGACACCGTAGACAAGTTACTACGCAACAAGCAAGGCGTAGCTATACAAATAAGTACTGTATAAAAATTTGTAGTTAAACAAGTCAAAAGTTATTTATTCATTTACATCAATCGCTGTAGGCGCTGGAAAAGGAATGTAGAAAAAATTATAGGCTTCATAGCACTGATAACTAAATGATACCTATATTTTACAAAACCTTATAAATTTCTATACGCGCCTTTGTTAACTTGACTATCAAAAAGTGTACATTGTTAAAATAGCCGGATATTGAAAAACATTTGAGGCACCTAAACAATGTTATTATAACTTTTTAAATACTTTCCTTGGAACTAGCGAAACCTTAATATCTTATAATAGAGACACGTCGATCGCTGTTAAGTTACCAATATATTTATATCCTTATCGTCTTTATGATTCTGTTTCTTTTCAAAACATTATATATATCGTAGGGGTCTTAGTATTTTGGTTAAGTAGCCGCCATAGGTTTTGGTCTAGTGACGTCGTTTAGTTCATATGGCAATGTATTATGTCCTTTTGTTCCCAAATCGCGGTCATTTCTCCAGGGAGAACCCGAGTAAGTGTTTAAATTCACTATATCGCATCTGCTGGTCATTGCTCCAATCATGTTGAATAGAATTTCATGATTTAAATTAAGGATTTTTGTACCCACGCATGCATCCATTAATTAGAATGTTTTGCTGCTAACTTTCAGATTTTACTATAGGTAATTATATAAATATTATTTAAGGATATTTTTTTAAAGGTATTAAAATGTGTAAGTATTAATATATAAATAATACAGAGTTTATATTAGGTATATGAGTTAATACATCATGAAATAATGACAAAATCTCTTCGCGCTAACCAGATGTGATGGCATTGGGTTTACTTTCGAGTTTTCGGTCTCTCACAGAGGATATTATATGTGTACAACAACCCTTAGCTAGCTTTAACAGCACCTTAGGAAGAAAAGGGGTTGTTACACTTGTATTCTGAATCCGTCACCACACGCGTCCGTGTGAAACAAAAACCAAACAAGTGGATTTAAATATAGCAAAAGTTTGACAATGGTATTAGTATGCAATTTCAGATCAATACGAGATCTGCAAGTGGGTTAAAATCACTTTCATAGATTCTGTTACATAGATTAATACATTGATAGATACATACCGAACTAATAGAAGCTTGTTAAAATGAAAACAACTATGGCGTATTTTGGTTAATTGGCTATTTCGTTGTGCACATTTTTATTAAATAAAATCGTTAGTTTATAAAATACAGATTTTCTAATAAATGACAATTGCCGAATTATGTTATTGACACTATCGATTTTCATTTTTTAGTTAAGTTCAGTTGTGCACGTAGAATCGGTACCAATAATAGTTGGTTTATTGTAATTTTAAAACTTTTGTAAAATAACTTCTGTAATATTCTTTGCATTAAACAAATATAAATGTACTAAAAATCCAACGTTTTGTGAACTTTTGCCTTCGCATATTGTACTCATCTATCAACATACTCGTCACGTGCCGGCAGACTGTACCTATACTAGTCGTTAGGAAAAGTCATTAGTTTAAAAATCACAGTAACGTTCTATTGTTTACAATGTGAATGAAAATGTAGCTCTGAATTTTTGAGTAAAAATTCAACGACAAATTTAATACTATAGGATTACATTCTACTGAATAGATGAATTTAAATTCTGTTTTAAGAGGATACCAAAATAGCTTCGTGCATTTTTCTACGTACGAAGTTTTCATTGTTTCTTTAGATTGAATGGCTAGAGCTCTAATTTTTAAGTATATGTTTTTTCAATATATGATCTAGGATCGCATAAACTCAGAAACACGATTGAAAAAAGTTTTCTCGATAGAAAATCTTAGCGAAACAACCTCTCTAATTTTTTTTTTTCATTTGTCGGTCCATTATCGCGTATTAACTAATGAAATAACTTTAAAAACATAAGTAACTATTATATATAGAAACACGTAAATCAGAATTAAAATATATTTAGTAGATTTTGAGTAAATAGGAAAAGCATCCCTAATTCTTCATTTTCTGTGCCTACTGGCTGTGTTAATATGTACGTGTCGGCGATGATATACGATAATATTGATGTAGGCCCTTAAATTGTTATATTAAAATTACTTCTCTACTTGACGGTTTGAGCTTTCATTATTGGAACGTGTATTTAAATTGGCTTACTATACTTACCACGCCGGTCAAACATGCTGTATTTAGTTGAAACGAAATGAAATGAAATTTATTGATGACACAAATAGGCTTATAACATTGCGAGTTCCTTAGCACCTGTGCTAGTATAACTGTGTTACAAGTACCAGAGTCCTGCGATCACAGAGTCGCATAATGTATTACTTATTATTAAAATAATTATGTGATATTAAACTATATTAAAAACACAGATAAAATTAATTATTGCTAATGTGTATTTGGATAAGTATTTGGATTTATTTGTAGGAAGTATCTCAGTAGTTGTAAGATCACAGAGTTTTTCGTGAGTAGGGACAAGGAGTTCTGCATGCAAGTGGTCCAGTGCCGCACACTGTGTCCTTCTATGAAAAAGCTAATCCCCTGTTTACTCGAACTGCGAGATAAACTATTATATTGAGATGCTACAAACTTTTAGTTTTTGTCCACTTTCATAATGTAAGACTTGTTTGTAAGTAATTTACATAATCTATAATATTTCCCTTTTCTTATGGTCGTAAGAAAACACAATTTGTTTATGTGTTGACTTAGGTTGTTTACAATATACTTCAAAGCTTCTTCGTAAATTATCGAGTATGTTTTAAAATTTGTTGAAATCACGAAACATTACAATAAATTACCAGAAGTATTAATAAAATGACATAAAATCTGTTGTCTTAATTCTAAAGTTATACAACACACATTTGTTTTCTAACACTTACAAGTGTTGTGCGAATCATTTGTGTAAATAAAACTACTTTTTACGGAATCAGACGCGTGTATTTGTTTTAAATTTTGGCCCCACCTTTCGGAGATTTTGCAGTCATAATGGTCACGGGTGAGACTGAACAAATACACGCGTCTATCCGTAAAAAGTAGTTTGATTTTCACATTTGTTTATTTGTCTTTTACATTTATTTATTCGTTAAATTAATGATTCTGAAATATATTCCTTGATACTTAACCTTGACCAAGACCCATAGGGTCTTGTTATTCTTACGAACGTAGTTATTTGAAATTTTGATCATATTAAGTGTGAATGAATTTGTCCATGTGATGACGGATTATCAATACAAGTGTTACTACCCCTTTTGCTTCCCAGAATGCTGTTAAAGCCAGGTAAGGAATATTGTTTATAAAGATACCATGAGCTGTGAGATATAAAAAACTAATAAAAAATTCTTGACAACACGCTTGGTCAGTGCGGCACAGTAGACCATAATCCCTTCTAAAGTGGAGGAGGCACGTGCCCAACAATTGTCGATGGGACGTTAATAAACTAATAGGCTGGAGAGAGAGTGAGAGAGAGCGAGAAAGAGAGAGAGAGAGAAAAGTATGAATCGTCAATGATCGTTTACTGAATCTATCTAATCTATATAATCTATGAATACAGACCAAGAATTGATAACTGATGACATTGAGTTGATTAATTATGATTTTTTGTGTTGATTCTCCTTTATGTATCTAAGGATTGTAATTTGCATGCCAAATGGCTAAATATGGTGAAACAAAAATTCTAAATGTACTTCTTTTTTAAATTATGAATTAAAATTCAGTCTTAATTTTCGAAATTAATAATTCGAATCTTTAATCCATCTTTGTAATTTTAACTTCAGAAATAAAATATAAAGTTTGTTTTCTAGAATATTTGTCAAACATCTTCTATAATATTAGTACACCCACGCATAGTAATAATATAATTGCTGGATCATAGGACATTCACTAGACGGTTGATGTCCGAATAATCGATCCCTTCGACCCTTATCAGAGTTGACATATGGCTATCCGTTACTTAAAGTTAGTGTGTGTTTTCTAAAATATTAACTTATTAGATTTCACTATCTTTTATGTTCTCATATCTTTTATAGAGAACTTCAAAGTTGTGTATAGAAAAAAAAGGCTTTTTTAGGATTCCGTACTAAAAAGTAAAACTAAACCCTATTACTGAGGCTTTATCCATCCGTCTGTCATCAGACTGTATCTCTGGACCAGTAATAGCTTGAGAGCCGAAATATTAACTGTTTATTTATATCAGTTGATGCAATAACAACAAATACTCATAATCATCTATCCTGCCATTATCTCGTCATTTGGGGTCAGGAATATGACGAAAATGTTATGATAATATCGGAACCCTTTTTTTGCGACTCCAACTTGTACTTGGCCGGTTATTAAATATAAAATATATAAACATATATATTAAATATAAACAAATATTCATGGACATTTCACACAACGTCCTTTGGTCCCAAGCTATATGCTATAGCTTATATGCTTGTGTAATGGGTACCAGAATACGGATATACTACATATACTACTTTTCTTTTGTAAATACATACTTATAATACATAGAAACACCCAGACGCAGAACAGACATTTGTATGACACATACAAATGTCTGTTCTGCGTCTGTGTCCGTTACATAAACCATTTGACCACGAGGCCCGTATTTCTTGTATTATCTCATAAACATCATACTGTTAGGCATTCATGAGCTGTCGCAGTGTTATGTTATGACAAGTTTGTAGACAAGGGGTGAAAGCGCCAATTTACACAGTTCTAATTATTACTCTGCCTGCACATGAAATTAATTTGATTATGTTTGAATATGTATGTAGGTATTAAATTAGTTATTAAAGATTAATGAATATTCCCAAATGATATTTATAATGTATGCGTAAGCACATGCTTTCAATATTATTACAATATAGCATTGGGGCAAAAAGTTATGGTTAGAGGGGAAAATCGTAAAATTACTACATCCTTTCCCTGGTACACTTGTCGTCACCGCACAGAAAAGGAATCTTAAATAAAAGACTAGTATATTTCTTTTTACATGGGGTATGAATTGAGGCAACCTTCGGGCTTCGTGTGGGTCTCCCGGCGGCGGCCACTGCGGCCAGACAACTCACTAAACCCCATGTTGTTTCTCCGCGCTCAGAAACCGTGCCGCGATCGTCACTCAGGTATTACCACGACGCAGCTAAAGGGGTGACCCCGCAGATAGGGACCGACTCGATAGGGGAGGACATTAGACCCCCCATCGCCTACAGCTTATGCTAATGGCCTCTCACGGAAACACTAGGTGAGAAGCCATACACCACATTGGACGTGGCAGGTCCCCCGACCTACCACGAGTGGCCTACTCGGATGGACACTGCCCGCACATTAGGTGGGGGCGGCGTCCGTTGCCTTTGCTTAAACTTAAAAATAAATAGTTACTCTTTATTTAGCCTTATTAGAGACGATAAGTGTTGATGGACACATTCTTGTTTATTATTCTACTAGCTTCTGCCAGCGGCTTCGCACGCATTAGTGGCTGAATCGAATTTGAAAACATCCCTAAAATAAAAACTGAAATCTGAACTGAAATTAATAGATACTAAAATCAATACTGAAATCTATAACAAAATTTAACTCAATCAACAATCGTTACAAAATCCTATGTATATCTACTAAAATCAGAGATAAATACGATACCAAGATGACAACTACAATTGAAACAAACCAAAACAAATACTAAGTTCAATGTTATTAAAATTGTAAGAAAATATTAATTCCATACTGTAACTTTTTTTCTGCCAAAATAAAAAAAAAACGACGTAGTTCAGAATTTAAATACTTAACTATTCCAACTTCTTTAATCACCTCAATTAAAAAAAAAGTTGGAACTAAGTAGGTAACGCACAAGGAGTTTCTATTCCGAGCTACCGCGTAAATCGCATGTGTCAGTTTAAGATAAAAATCTTCTTGGCCAAATTTAAAAAAAATCTATAAGTCGACGGATTCTATATGTTGCTATGACAACTGTAAGATAAACAATATGCCCGAACTGTTATTTTATACCATATTTCACAAACATTTGCGTTCATTATCTCGTACAGAGTTTTTGGCGTAATAATAATTAGCCTATGTTACTTCCAGGACTATAAATTATCTCTACTTATACCAATTTTCGTGCAATTCCATTCGGTAGATTTTGCGTGAAAGCGTCACAAACAAACAAACAGACAAACTCACTTTCACTTTTATATATAAGTAAGGATAAGCTGTTGTTCTCTACTTCGTAGGTACGTAGAAACTAAACCTTAACAAATTATACAAAAAATACAACCTATGAATCTCATGAACCACTCTATCGTTAAAATACACTTCTAAATTAGTTGCGTAGTTTTGATGATATAGCTCACATAGAGACAAACATACAAAAATAACGACTATGTTAAGAAAAGATTTAGTAATTTAGGTTTGACTAATATGACTAATTAGTAATATTATTATGACTCCAAAGATCAGTCATCAAGATAATTATTAAAATATATATTATTTAAAAAAAGATATTGTTTTTTCTCACACTCAAAAGCATTTATTATAAAGAATGCTTATAAATAACTAAACAGTAAAATTAAGTAAATATTGGACATTTTCTGTACATCGAAGATTTAACTAGGAACTCAGATATTACTGAGAAAATTGTAACAAAGGAACTCAGTAGCTGAAATTTTGTCAAAATAACAAACAATTGCAAACAATGGTTTAATTTGCATTAGGTTATTGTTGAGGGGTCATTACACATTATATTATTTACAAAAACGCCTTACATAAGACCTATTGTGTTCTTTTGTCTTGGGTTATTTCGCTTATTGTTATTAAGTCTATGATTTTTCATTACGGTGCCTGTACTAGCTATATCTTTAATTGATGATATACATTAAAATACATAATATTATTACATAGGTAATAATATAATATGATTAAACAAAGATAATAATATGATATCAGACAGAAGAGACAATCAGAAAAACCAGAAAAAAATTACAGGGCTCCCGTACAACAAACTCCTTTGTGTTTGATATGTTTATAACGTCCGTGGTGTTACCGGCAAAATGTATACAAGTGTCACCTCCCCATGTGTTGCCAGCGGGGATCGTAAGAACAGACCTAAAGAACCACGTTGTATGACACTGACGCACAAACCCTAGGAGGGATGACGCCAGGCTGGTCGTGAAAATCAGCCAAATCCTATTGCAACAAGTAGTCATATTCCTCCGATCCGAATAACGCGATAAGGACAGGAGAAAGATGATGCCTATAACGAGGACATTCTTCTTCTTCTTCTTCTTCTCCAGCCCATTTACGTCCCATTGTTGGGCACGGACCTCCTCCACTTTGGGAGAGATTATGGTCTACTGTGCCACGCTGACCAGGCGTGTTGGCGCAGAGTTTATTTTCGAGTTTTCCGTCTCCCACAGAAGATGTTATCTGTGTGCAATATCTTTTAGCTGACTTTTACAGCACTCTTGGGAGGAGATGGGGTGGTGACACTTGTATTCTTAATCCGTCACCACACGGACAAGGACGAGGACATTATTGCAGCTTAATGTTATTACAATTACCAATATATTTAATAATGATAATGTTACAGAACACTTCGTGCGAGCCCAATATCTACGGGGTCCGTTTTTTGTAATTCGAATACCACATGTAGTTACGTAAATACTTTGATCATTATTTATGTATCCGTTCAAAATACAAACAAACAATGAAATTTTATGATTCGTTTTATTCGGATGAACCCGCTGAAATAAATATTTATTGCGGGGAGATAATAAGATCTGGCTGCTTTTTGTTGCGTCGTTTATAAGATATTTTGTATTTAAATTTAGGAATTGTATTCCAATATAAATATTCAATATGTTTTATATGAATCGGTCGGTTATAGTTAGATATTACTTGTGGCAATAAAAATATTGGATAGATACTAGTACTATATTGTCTATAACTACCTATTGTAGCGCACTGTAGAATTCAAATTCAAATATTTATTGCATTCTAAGTGTGTTACATGGTGGTACAATTATAAAGTGCTTTAGACTTAGGCCTTCTACAGGCATAGTAATGTTAGTACTATGCCGTTCAAATGAGAATAGGATTAACCCCGCGTCATGTTGTGACATAATAGCTGTCAATTCAAACAATTTTAGTAGGGTCAGCAAAACAAGATATTTTTTTAATATAATTTACTTATCACCTTATCGTTATCTTTTACTCGTTTTCGAGTAATTAGCGAGATAAATGCAATTACAAACAATAGCAAATCGAGACAAATACAAAATAAAAACACTAACAAACAAAAACTGCGACAAATAACAAAAAAAAAAATTATTTGACGGGGAACAAGCAAATAGCTAACAGCATAAAAATAAAACTTAGGCAAGCTTCAAAACTCGACAAGGCGCAATAACAATAACAAAATGGTGGTTGGTAGTTGAACATAATATTATCTTCTCCAACGAAGAAGTATTGAAATAAATTAGTTTTCTTTTTTATTAATGTTAGAAGTATTATCCCTCAAAAATGTTAGATATTTTTGGACTTAGAATAACTGAGATAAGACAAAACATAAAAAATAATTTATTGATTCGCAAATAAAGTTTCGTTGCTGTCAGTACTTTAAAATCACTTTGACAGATAGCCAATCCTATTCTCATTTGAAACGTACAGTAGGTATATAATTGTGTTAGTTATTAATTTGTTAGTTATATTTATTTAGTCATTAATTTATTTATTTTAACAGAGTAATGCTTATTTAGCTTATTTAACATTAAAACAACATAAATCACAATAGTGGTCTGGTACTTACATTCTAGAAACTCTTTAACAGAGTAGTAACAATGTTGGACCAGCTTGTTTTTAAACGATTGGATGCAATCAGCATTCTTTATATTGGCTGGTAAATTATTAAATATTTTAACTGCCATATAATATGGACTTGTATTAAGCATTTTAATTCAGAATTAAGACTGATATCACACAAAAATTCATCTATTGTCATCTGAAGAACCCGCGCATGCAAAAAAGATAGATAGATAAATAACACTCTTTATTGTACACAAATTAGTTGTATTTTTTTTTACAATTTAGTAACTACACATAACACATATACACACAGATATATACACACACACACACACTACATAACATTTTACGACATGAAAATTGGGAGTATAATGACATGAAGCGATCTCTTCCAGGCAGCCATTGGATGAAATTTGAGAAGCAGATAAAATAGCGGATTGCAGAGAAAAGCTCATTTAGTAGAGACAGATAACTGCTGCAGAATTAACTTGTGCTATTTATATTACATTCCTAAACTGCAGAGCTATGATAACTTGTGTGATAGTCAAAGATAGAGTCATCGGTATCAAATACATTGCCAATGGCGTTTTAAATGCTTCCAATTTAATAGGGTGTTTCATAGTATAATTCTTGAACCTTCTCAATATCTTCGTTGCTGTGAAGTTTGTTTCTGAAATTTTTATAAAACGAAAATAAAGAAATAGGAATAAAAAAATATTTACTTATTAAATTATTATTTATTAAAATATATTTATCAAAAAATAAAAATAATATTTCTCAAACACGCAACGTTAGCCAGTACTTAGCGATCATCTGATTAAAAAAAACTTACTCGAAGATGCGATGCTATATATCTTCGATAAAATTCTATTAGTCTTTACATATTCATTTTGTAATTGTTGCCCTGCATATGCCACTAAAGACATATAAAACATTACGCAGAATTGAATCCATGACAAATCTAAAGCTGTAAAAACATTATAGTCTTTGCTCTGTAATGAAATTAAATTTGTTTTAATTATCTATCTACTTCATTACTTAGTCGACCATCAGCTGAACTTATGTTAAACTAGCTGTGCCGATCCGTCGCCCGCGTGGAGAGCTAGTTTGTTTAGTAATACATATTTTCGTTTGAGCTGTCTTACTATTGGTTTTCGTCGCGTGGTAAAAAGTATAAAAAAGTCTGTTCGTTTTTAGGGTTCCGTACCCAAAGGGTAAAAACGGGACCCTATTACTGAGACTTCGCTGTCCGTCCGTCCGTCCGTCCGTCCGTCCGTCCGTCCGTCCGTCCGTCCGTCCGTCCGTCCGTCCGTCCGTCCGTCCGTCTGTCACCAGGCTGTATCTCAAGAACGGTGATAGCTAGAGAGTTGAAATTTTCACAGATGATGTATTTCTATTGCCGCTATAACAACAAATACTAAAAATAAAATAAAATAAATATTTAAGGGGGGCTCCCATACAACAAACATGATTTTTAGGGTTTCGTACCCAGTATCTCAAGAACGGTGATAGCTAGACAGTTGAAATTTTCACAGATGATGTATTTCTATTGCCGCTATAACAACAAATACTAAAAATAAAATAAAATAAATATTTAAGGGGGGCTCCCATACAACAAACATGATTTTTTTACCGTTTCTTGCTCGATACTAATAACGTTGCCTTATGTTGCATAGATAATGGTACGGAACCCTTCGTGCGCGAGTCCGACTCGCACTTGACCAATTATTTAGGGTTCCGTACCCAAAGGGTAAAAACGGGACCCTATTACTGAGACTTCGCTGTCCGTCCGTCCGTCCGTCCGTCCGTCTGTCACCAGGCTGTATCTCAAGAACGGTGATAGCTAGACAGTTGAAATTTTTACAGATGATGTATTTCTATTGCCGCTATAACAACAAATACTAAAAATAAAATAAAATAAATATTTAAGGGGGGCTCCCATACAACAAACATGATTTTTTTACCGTTTCTAGGAGCATTCATTTTAACTTGCCCGGAAGTGCCTTCGTGCCCCAGGTATAGCGTAGTGGAACATTACTTTGGTTTATATAGGTTATTGCGCTGTAGACCTATTGATAATATTCTAACAGAAGTGCCAGGGTCAGCTTTGGGACAAGAGTTTCCGCATTTAATTGTACTCTTAAAGTACTTAGAGCCTTGCAACTGAGTAACCCGGCATAGGCCGGGCTGGGTGGCGAAGTAATGCTCAAGCGATATGCACCGGCACTCCGTTTGGAGCCTTACGTTATGGAGATGCGTTTCCTTGTCAGGTGAGGGGTGTGTCTGTGTGCAGGATCCGTAGCACCGGATCCAGCCGGTCACGGAGTCCCTTCTGTTTAATTATCTATTAAAACTCCTAACGTAATCGACTATCCTTACCAGGCTGCTAACTTTGGCTGTAGTTTTAAGGACCTTGAGACTCTTGTCTTATGCTCTCAGTGTGTATCTAATCGATACTCACACACCTTGGAGAGAACAATATTTATTAAATGTAGTACGCTGTAACAGCAGTAGTAATTATTCTTAGCACGCGCTTAGTGCGACCTGGTAGCGAGTCTACGCATACTCTACGGTACTAATACCGCTTAATATACACAGGAAAGCTATATGCTAATTATATTGGCCTAAATCTAAAGCCGTCCTATGGTTATTTTGTTTACCAGCCTTGTTTGTGCGGCCTTAGGGCGTAACTTAACATCCAAATCAATCAACAGATAAATGGACATTAGTATAAGCCCCTTTGATTGCCCTCTGTTAATTAATTAATGGCCAGCCACTAATATGGAGCCAGCGTTGGGCAAGCGTCCAGTCCCTGGTCGAGCTTGACAGTAGAGGGTGCGGAGGATTGGAGCATCTCTACCCCCTTCAGGGGCGCATGACCAAGTAATTATGAGTAGATATAGGAAATTTCAAAAATGATAGGCATAGGGTCCAAATAGAATCCATCACACCTACAAAATGGTCGAGCTGTGCGGGGCTGATGTGTGCGTTAAACTCGTGAACGGGTGCCTTCTGCAGGGACTGGTCGACTTGCTCCAACAAGGCTATTTTTTATTATTATTAAGTTAGTTTCAGTTAGTCTTGATGGTAGGTACTTATCGGCATCATTCTCACACTCCTGATACAACAATGTATAATATAATAGGAAAAAAAAATGAAAAGAAATGAAGAGAATAGAAAAAAAATACCATGGAGTTTCTTGTCTGTTCTTCTCCATAGGATTCGCGTTTGGAACAGACACCTAGTTTCTGACGTTTCAAAAGAGCTTGTAAAACATGCCAACTTGAAATAAAAAAATTTGACTTTGACTTAGAAGGATATGCTTCCTCTTTAAATGAACAATTAATGAAAAAAAATAAATATATTCCGACAGTACTTCCTAAGAAGTGAAAACTGTAACTGAAAAATGTTGTTAAGCGAACAAAGATTTTCTACTTACAGTTATATTGAATTTATTTGCTTACCTCAGTTAAAAGTATTTTCCACACACCAAATGATGTTGCAATAAAATACAATGGGGTTGTAGTAATTACAAAAAATATCTGAAAACGTAACAAAACTATACATTATTTGGAAAATTCAGCTACAATATAAATAACTAAGGTCATCTAGGACTTCTGAGCTCAGAAATGGTCTATTATTGGACATGGGGACTTCTTAAGTTCGGGATAGTATTTTCTCTCCTATCTTTCTTCTCTATCTTTCTTCCTCAGGTACGTTGAAATAAGTCTTAGTTTGTATATTTCCGTCCCTTACAGATAAAGTGCCTTGCTTCTTTTATTTCTAGCACCGACTCTTATAGCACTACAGGGAAGAAGTAATATACGGACAATTTTGCCCTTAGTCAATCGCCACGGACGTAAGGGTTTCTAATATATTTTTAAAAGTTAAAGGTCCAATTAAACTTCTTGATATTACCTGTTGTTTAAAACACGAGGATAGGAGCTTACTGCAAGTAAATAAATGTTGATATTCCTCATTCCATTGAACTACTTGTTTCACAGTTATAACTTCATTGAACTCACATTCGTGCAATTCTTTATAAAGAAGTTTAGCGTGTGCTCTCATTAAAGAAGCGTTGACACACTTTGATAGATTATAAAGTATAGAGATGAGTGAATAAAGTACCATACATTCAAATATTACTCGAATTTCATTTAAAAATGTATTCATAACCAAGTAAACAAGAGACCATAAAACTGCTGCCTCCGTAAATTTAACACGTGTTTCCGATAAGTTACATGCTACAAAGATTGTTCTCGAGCCAAGATAAATAGGAAAAGTCATACAATTAAGTATGTTTAAATGTTTTATTTTCTTGATAAATTCTGGTTCTTTGCCATAAATATTATGTAACGTTAGAAGGCGAGCTATAAGAGACTTGTACGACTGAATATTTAAAATACTGCTTAAAACAATTGCTGTGCTACTATAAAAATTTATAAAGTGTAAGATAATGAAAACCCGGTATACGTCGTCTATTCCCCCCAAAGCTTTAATAATTAGAAAACAGTAGGTTAATAAATACGAAAAAAACATTAAAACTTCTAATACACATCGAATAATTACGATTATTTTATTACGTTTTTTAATGAATGTATTATTCCTTAATATACACATTACATTCTCCACTTTTTCTAGATTACATATTAATTTGATGTCAGCCATTTTACAACAGCATTACAACAACTACTTGGATGTACTACCACAGTAAAGTTGAGCTTTTTTGTCGCAAAACAAAATCGCTAGTTTCAGCGTTTTATTTAAGAGGCAAAAAAGTATATTTTACAGTAAGAACCGTTAACTTGAAAGCACTCACTACTCCTGTAGTTATTAAAAGTCGAAAAATACAGTGTTAGCCGATTTATGTAACCTTAATGATATAACTTGTTGAAATGCTACAAATTGAATGTGAATAAATATAACTGTAATTTAATTATATCAGGTAGGTACATAATAAATATGTTACGTATATTTCCAGTATATTATAACAACAACTGAGGCGTCATGCGTCAATAACCAGATGGCCATCCTTTGGGAAATGCAAAACTGCTGACAGCGATACCAAGAAGACCCCGCTACTGGTCGATGAGGAGGCCTTCTCGTCACTCTGTGGTTCATAGCCGAATTTGTCGACCAAGTCAATTAGTTACAAGTTGAAGAACCCACCACAGACCCAGCCAATTCACAGTTTAGGTATTTGTGTTAGGTCTTGCTATTCCATTTCCGAGCCCTACGCTGCGCAGAAGAATGCAATAAAAGTCACTAACCGGGTGGAGACACAGGTGACGGTTTGAGAAAAAAAGTTACTACCCCATTTCTGCGCTGTAAGAGCCAGCGAGGATTAATATAAGTATAAGCAGTTAACATTAACTGTGAGAGGCGGATATCTCGAATCTAAACCCTATTTCATTAAGTTTCATTCCGTAGTTTTTGCCTAAAACAAAAACCAACGTCTTTACATCCGTCTATATTATTAGTAGAATCAAACAATTAAACTTTTAGAAACAAAAAGTATAAAAAAAAAGAATATTTTTAAATTATTTTCAAAGCTTTGTAAATATTTGTTGTGTTAGAGCGGTGTTTGTTAACTTTTTCATGCATAAATTAAACTATTTGGAGTAACAGGCCAGCTAGAAAATTGTTGTTACAACATGGCTACCACACAGAGAGCAATGTACTCGTACCATCGTGTTTCTAATAAAGCTCTGAATATATATTTATAGAAATATATCAAAAATATATACTATAGGCTTATTTAATAATCAAATTTGTTTGAAAATAGCCTTATAGCTACATAACTCTTAAAAAAACTAATACTTTATGTTGTTTAATCGCGATTTTTTTATAAATTTGCTGTTGATATGTAGAGATCACTCTATCTAATATCGAATACTTATGTTTAAACTGCCTGAAACTCACACCACGACTATTTCCCATGGAGATAAGCAGAGATAGGCACTTCTTTGGCTTTATTTACACTCATGCATTTGGTCTGGTTATTAGAGATACGTAAGTAACGATAGATGGATTGTGTAAAACAGAATATGAAAGAAAGAGGAGTAAATATAGAAATTATGTCTTAAGGAAGAGTGTGGAAGAAAAAGAAATGTTGCGCTGACTTCAAATAACGGGATAAGGTCTGGGCGATGATGATGGTTATAAGTGCTACGTACTTGGCCCTAAAGGCTACTTAATTGGCAGATCTGCTTCCTAAACGTATAAATATTTATGTAGCTATTATTATCTTTTATGTTTATGTATAATTCCCTGGGTTGTTTGTTCCACCGGTTGTGTACAATGGCTCGTTGTCGGTACAAATACCTTTGCTTAAACGCTTTTGTGGTTATGAACAATACGGTATAATGTTTGTTTACTTGGATAATAACCAGCGGTGTTAATAGAATTATTTAAATAAAGTAATTCGTTTGCAGCAAGAAAATTGTAATATTGGGGCACATTAATGTTTACTAATATGCTTGTATATTCGGTAGGCAGCGGCTTAGCTTTGCCCCTGGTATTATGGAGTCCATGAGTGACGGATGCCACTTATTATCAGATGGGCCGTTGCTCGTCTGTCGATCTAAGCAATAAAAAAAAATTTTAGTTCGGTACATCTCTAACACTGTATTATTCTATGTAACGGAATCTTCGAAAGTAATTTTCACATGTTTGCAGTAGTCAGATTGATCTGAAATAAATCGCCCAACAGTGGGACGTTAACGGGCGGGAGAAAGAGAAAAAAATTTCGTAGTATATATATAATAATAGTTAACAAATATAATATTGTATTTAAACCCTTAGAGGTTAAAGAAATGACCGCGATTTAAGAACAAAAGGCCACAATATATTGTCATATGAACTGACTCAAGTGCCTTTACTTAAGCCCAGGTCTGCTACACAGCCAGAATATTAAGACCTATACAATATTTATTTAGTTTTGAAAGAACATAAAAGTCTGAAGAAAGATAAGGATCTGTGTAGATTGGTGGCTTATAAAGAAATGCCTATAAATATAGGATGGAGTTATAGTACCGAATCGAAGACTTACTTATATCTATAAAAGATATTAGGGTTTAGCTAGTAGGTAGTACTAAAGATGTTTTGTATAGTGTTAATTTATCATCACCATCATCATACCGTTACGCTTTTTTCCCATGGGGGTAGGAGGGGGAGCAGGCTTTTACAGTATCCCAGAAAGGAAACACACAGGACACTTCATTCTTCGTCCGTAAAACGGAATTATAATAGTTTATTAATTTTACAATCGACTTGCTATGCTTTTTATTTAATAAATAAATAAATAAATATTCACGGACATTTCACACAACGTCTTCTGGTCCCAAGCTAAGCTTATATGCTTGTGTTATGGGTACCAGAATACGGATATAATACATAAACTACTTTTCTTTTGTAAATACATACTTATAATACATAGTAAACACCCAGACGCAGTACAAACATTTGTATTACAATTAAAAACATCACACAAATGATTGTCCTGACCAGGAATCGAATCAACTCATTGTGAACCTTTTCTCCGCTATAATTTGATTTATTAAGGAGTTTTATTAATTATGAAACTTAAAGTCAAACTAAAGTCCTTATTTTATGTATGAGAATAACGTTTCTGTATTAATATTTCTTAACAAGCTAATTGAAATACCATCGTATTGAAAAGCTATAAAATTATGGTTATCGGAGGCAAGTCCGAGCTCACATACGGTCGATAGGTCCACATAAAAGGAGCCTTCGATAAGCCGTTTTATCTTGATGTACATTTTCCTAATGTTGTTATATTAGAGTAATTCAAAACATGTTGTAGCCTATCTAAAGTTGATTTTAACCTTTAATGTTTGAGATAAAGCTGTTTGTGTTTTAGAATTTTAGTACAATCTGTTAAGTACTTTAATGTAGACATTAACATCTAATCTGTAAACCCACAGTAGCATAATTCATACAAGATAATATAAACTATTGTGCTTTTTAGGGTTTCGTACGAAAATGTAAAACGGGATATGCCTGCATAAGCAGTGCCAAAGATTATCTTAGTACCTACTCTATGTAATAGTGTTGAGAGGCTCAAAGGAAAGTGTTTTTTTTTATTTAAGAAATCTATCCTATATATTTCCGTGGCAATTGTAGGCTGAGAGTCCTCTATTTTTTGTATTAGTACGCTTCTGGTCCAAATGCAAAACATCAAAGAGATTAAAGACCATTTAAAGTCTTTTATGGTTATGAAATAAATTAGAAAAATCGAAATAAACATGCAGCTACCTTCAGGATTCTTTATCACGAATGGGTCGCAATATTTAACTAAGTACCTATCTATACTATAAAGCTGAAATGTTTGTTTGTACGCACTAATCTCAGGAACCACTGCACTGGTCTGATTTAAAAAAATCTTTAAATGTTCGATAGTGGATTTATCGAGGAAGGCTATAGGCTATATAACATCACGCTGCGATTAGTATGAGCAAAGAATCGGTGAAAAATGACGCAAAACGGGGAATAAAAATATTCCCACACGTCCGAAGTCGCGGGTAACAGCTAGTCTTACATATAATCTGCCTCCTGGCTGTAAGATAACGAAATTTGAACACGTGTTTGTCTTGGGTTGTTTACATTTTCACCGGTTGTATGTTCCGTAAATACATTAAAACCTACTTTGTATGTTATGTAAATATTGTATGTGTTGTATCTTCGTTTGATCATTAATTAATGATCGTTATTTATGCCACGCCATCAAATATATAACATGTATGTATGTGTACTAATGTAATTTCTAAGTATGAGACATAAGAGAGCTATCTTTAAAACTACGCAATGGATTTTGATGCAGTCTTTTTAATAGAGAAGGTGTTCAAGAGGATGACTTTTTGTGTTATTTTTTATTTCTTTTTTATTTTCTAAACTCCACGAGTACGAAGTTGCGGGTAACAGATAGCTGCTAAGCTTATATTTAGAGGTTTAATTTCTTTCAGAACAGAACATTAAGGGCACAAATTTATTTGAGGGATGTTCCACAGGTTAAAAACCCTTCACAGCATATATATGATAGTTATAGTTAGATAATATGATAGTTACTTTTTGTTGTTTTGGTATTATGTAACATTTTTGACGTGCGTACATATAGTACACGTCACACACTTGTTTTAATAAGCTTTTATGGAAATTT
Organism: Orgyia antiqua; assembly: GCA_916999025.1. Taxonomy (NCBI): domain Eukaryota; kingdom Metazoa; phylum Arthropoda; class Insecta; order Lepidoptera; family Erebidae; genus Orgyia; species Orgyia antiqua. Next base: position 21,364,390 of record OU779864.1, read on the forward strand.
GAAACAATTTTCTCTGTTTCCAAATTAATTACCAATTACCTATAATTTTTAAATTTGTGTTATAGCTTATTAGTCATACTATTTTAAATATATAGGCACCTCTTTACAGTATGTAAGGTCAAAAGCAGACCAAAGAAAAGATGGATCAATTTTGTGAAAGAGGGATTGAGTGAAGAAGATGGATTCACAGATGACGTGCGACAGATGAGTATGGAGAAAGAAGACATGTTGTGCCCACCCCAAATAATTACAAACACCAATATCACGCTAATAATTGCTTTTTGCGGGAATGAATCATGTGTCTGCTATACTCTCAATCTCATATATCAATCTCAATATATCTCTCAATCTCTCTCTCCCCAGTCTATTAAAATCCCACTGTCACAGGTCTCCTCAACTTCGGGAGGATTTGTAGTCTACTATGCTGCGCGAATCAAGCGTGTTGGTGGTTGATGACGTGGTGACACTTGTATTCTTTATCCGTTACCGCATAGATAACTACTCCCTGCTACACTACAGAATTTTAAAAATGTTTAAGTTAAAGTAACTTAAACTTATGGCCACATTAAATTAGAAAGAAACTCAAAAGATATAAATAACTACTTACTAAAAGATTAGCACATTACCGAATTGCGAAGATAATGTATTGGTCAAAGGACATTGGTTATTTGGTGATGCTCAAATGCCAAACCCTTATCAGAAAGGTGGCAGCTGTTTTCGATTAGACGCAACTTTATCTGTCATGTAGCTTTCAAAGACCTACTGTGTGTATTTTTCTTTATGTTATATCATCCAAAATATAAATAAAAACAAAAGCCAATTCAATATTAGACACAATAAATAAGCGTTGTTGTAATTTGTTGATGTCATTAAATGTCTGAGAAATGTTGGTGTGCAATATACGCACTTTGTCATGGTTTCTGCACTGCTACCCAAGGTTGACTGGAAGAGAATGCGTCAAATGACAAAGTCAAAAACAAAGTCAAAGTCAAATATTTTTGTTTCAAATAGGCAAGATTACGCACTTTTAAACAGTCGGAAGCTAGGTGTGTTTCTGGCGTAAACTGGAGACTTCCTTTGGAGAAGAATAGACAAGACACTCCATCCTAACTCCTCAAGCATTAAGTCCGCCTGTCAACATTTATCTTTGTTGTGTATAAAATTACTAATAAAAAAAAAAATATCTATATTTCTTTTATAATATGTAATGGGTTACTTGTACTCTCTATACGAAATGTAATAACTGTTTAATCCTCACTTTAAGATTTATTTTCATTCACACTTTGCACTGTCAATATGTAACAAAATGTAATAAACACAATATACTCGTATATAGGTGTTTCTGTACTTATGTAAGTAATATCACATAATAGAGAAAAAAAACCAGCAAAATCTTAATATCTCTTCGCAATAAATAGGTATTTATTTGTCTTCATCGAAGTAAATCGAATCATAAAATTTTAATCAACTTTATACCTGCACGGATTGTATATCCGTAAGCCAATCATTAACATTGTCGAACTTTAATTGTCATTGAAAAAGCAAGTTTTCTATTTATAGATTTTATTTCTAAGTTAAGCTTCAAATAATAGAAAAATCAAAACACCCGACTGCTTAAAAACTCTCACTCGTCTTTAGTGACACTCGCTGGGTTAAGACGAATCAATTGACCAATGAATCAACATACATAGGCTTCTGAACACGTTACCACTCCTTTGCGTTGGGCAGTCGGACAAAAACCTGTGTCACACAAAGATAAAATAATTTAGCTACTTTTCTGTGTAATCTTTGCAATTCTCAGTACTCATTTATATGTTCATAATTTGGGTTGAACTGTTTTACATTGTCAAACAATATACATATTGCCTTATGGCCATAAGAAAACAAAATTATGTTCGCATGTTTATTTAGGTTCACTATATAATATGATATACAAATAAATTTAAACCTACTTTGTTTATACAAATCTATAAAAATATTATAAAGCTGAAGAGTTTGTTTGTTTGAACGCCCACGGGAACTACTGGTTGAATTGAAAAAATCTTTTTGTGTTGGATAGTCCATTTATCGAGGAAGGCTGTTGGCTATTTAACATCATGCTGCGTTTAATAGGAGCGAAGCATTAGTGAAAAATGTAACAAAACGGGAAAAAAATTCTTAAATCCACGCGTACGGAGTCGCGGGCAAAAGCGTAACTTTGCACCAAATTCGTGTCGACAGAGGCTGCAAATTCATCTTAAGACGATCGTAAAATACGGGACTTTTGGATGGCCATATTTCTTGTGGTAATCATATTTTGGAAAAAAGAAGCTATGCTAAGCTACGATTTCTTTGTCTGAAAAGGGTCAAATAATTAATAAAACAGTAAATAATTCATTAAATAATATTATTAAATTGTAAAGCTATGATAACATGAGTAACAGTCATAGATAGAACAATTGGCATTAAATCCACACTTAATGTTTATAGCCTCAACTGAGACTGGTGGCGTCATTGTTAAAGTTTTAAAATTTCTTACTACTTTTCCCAGCGGTGAATTCTGATCTGAAATTAAAATTAATTGATCTAAGTCATCGTATCTGCATGACTAGCTGACCCTTCAAATGTTCTTCTGCCAGTAATTTGTATAAATTTTAAACGTGATTAGAAGTTTTCTGGTAAAAGATGCAGTTTTCGTGGATATTTCTAGTAGATTAATTAAAGATAGAAACAAGCCTACCACTTATTTTTATTATAATTTAAACTAATTAGGTAGCTTTTTGGATGAGTGCTCCAAGACGCATTGTTTTTTTTCCCGTCATTTTTAACAATTATCGCTATATTTTGACCAATTTATACCATAATAAACTAAATTATAATGGAAAAAATGATAACCATAAGCGGGACTTGAACCCGCGACCTCGGAATACCGTTCCGTCGCTCTCCCAACTGTCAATCGCAAAATATTAATAAATTAATGACAATTTATACCATATCTTAACAAATTAAGAATTTTGTTACTTCCTTGTGTACCACTGTAATGTTGGTGAAAACTGCAAAGACATCAGTTCTGTAGTTTTTAAATTTGTCGTATACTGACAGAAAGACATTTTATAATACGACATGTGAGAATATTCAAACCCGCACTTGTAGATAACGTGTTGCACAGTTTAGATAAAAGCTTATTCACAGCATCGCCTTCGCTTTGCAAGGCTTGGCCGATTGAAAATGTCGCCCACATAGTAAACACAAAGTTAAATAGAATCCATCGGTCTTTGACAGGTGTGCAAAATTTCAATAGAATCTGACCGTTTAAAGTGGGTCAAAATAGCGTCCAAAGGAGTCGGTTACAAACATACAAACATACAAACAAACATACAAACAAACATACAAGTGAAGCTAATATAAAGCATGTAATGACGACGTGACTATAGAAAATATGAGCTGAAATTAAAGTTTACAAATTTTTATTATTATAAATGTGAATATCTATGTAATATCAGAAAGTCTTTTAATTTTCACATTCCAATGTTGGGTAATAAACAATCCGACCAATTCGATTAGTCCACACTGATCAAAGGTACCGGCGATGGGTATAGTTTCAAGTTTTACCTACTTTACTCACAGATAATGTTATTTGAATACATGATCCCTGAGCTGTTTCTTGTAGCACCCTGATTAGAAAATGGGGTGGTGACACTTATATTTCTTAAACTATCATCACAAAAATAATACTAAATAACTGTTTGAATGAAATTTGTCATGAGCCAAATATTTCGCCGATTTATAATTTCATTGACAATAAATGTAATCTCTGAAAAATGAGACATTTTATGAAATCATGACTGACATGAATCTATTTCCCTGATATTTAAAACAAGTACATAAACCCTCACTATAATTTACAATATATCCGTATGTTTCAACCCACTCGTTTACTTTTTCTGTCATAGCTGTGGGCTCCCGTCGCGCTTTGTCAACGTTTTTTAAGCTTTCAGATATAGAAGAGTTTAAATATTTCACAAAGTTACCACAGTACACCTATGTACGAGTATATGCACAATACAAGGCGTTCTAAGATAAAGCGGGTTTCACACCACATATCCATTATTACTAAAATTATAAAATGAAATAGTAAGTGTAGGTCTGTGCCATTGAAAATCGTAGTTCCAACGTCAAAAATTGCCCAATATATTTTGAAAATAGTGTACAATCGTTTTGTACTTTTTATGTAAATGGGTGAATTTTGAACACAGAGTGAAGTGGTTTATCTTATATTTTTTGTATTTGGTTATTGTTAATATGCCGCAAATTATATATATAAAATTGATAAATTCATTTACATCCTCGACGACTATAAACAAAAATTTTCTATTGACTGTACTAGCAATAATAAATCTGTAATTATTTATAAATAAAGGCTCTTTAGTATTGATTTAAAAAAGTTTTAACTTAACTTTTACTTTTTTAAATCAATACTAAAGAGCTCCTTAAGTTACCATTAAATGTCTCTGAGTGCGGCAGTAAGACTTCATAAAGCTTAAGCTATGAAAAATAATTTCGGTGAATACACATTATACTTTCGGCTGTTTCTGCAGTATTAATGACATGAATTTTAGTCATTTTGAAAATAATTTTAATATTCAACCGCGCAACAAATGTAGAACGCGTTTATGTTATACATATAGGGTGAGATAATCGAAAGCACTGGAAACATTGCGTTGTTGGTATACATAATTAAAACAACATTGAAGACAAATAGTTTATAAATCGTAAGGAATAAATACTTGTTATAACATTATTTAAATTTAAAGCCTGACACCGAGGCTAAGGTCTTTTTTCTCTATTTTTAGCCATCAACGTTGCGACTCTGTGTAAACCGACCTTCCAAGGAGGTTGACGATATTATCATGCATCAGGATCGCAGAGCACCGTGGCACAAAGGCGTGTTTATGTCTAATAGTGGTCGTAGAAAGGCTGATGGATAGATTGATACATGGGGACAGAGGTTCAGTTCATATATAGGCACTTCGAGAATTTCAATGTATCAATGTGATCAGTCCGTGTCAGTCCGTGTGGTGACGGATTAAGAATATAAGTGTAATTACCCTTTTACCTTCCCAGGGTGCTGTAAAAGTCAACTAAGGAATATTGTACACAGATAAAATTCAGCACTATCTCCGTATATCGACACAACCTCACGTTTAGCTGCATCCACATCTGAGTCTATGAAGCTACTATACTACTATCTATCTGTATTTAAGTACCTGTATTATATGTATTTATGGTATGTGTAATGTGCGTATATATCTGTGTATGTATGTATGACATGTATGTATCTGTTTAATTGTATTGATTTACGTGTATCTCTATGTATGTGTATGTAATGTACTCTTTATAGGATTTATCTATGTCAATAAGTCTTTAACAACTATAATCTTTGATAATCTAGCTTTATTTGTTACACTTCTACCTTCCCTTTTTCTGCACCACCCTATGGTTGACTGGTAGAAAATGCCTTAGGCATAAGGCCGCCTTTGCATAGTTTAAGCATAAAGTGTAAATAAATAAATAAAATTCTCCAGAGAGAACGTGATCACTAGAGGCACTCCTTGGCTATTCCATAGAACTGAATTTTGGAATGCTTTTCGAATGCTAAAGGTAAAAATCAGGTACTCGTAGCTAACACTCTAGGTTTAGGGTTGGGTGTACTTGGGTGTTAAGCAGACTGGTTAATTAATGATAAAAACTACTAAAATAAAAACCATAAGCGGTCGCCTACCTGCAATGCTTCTACAAATCTGTTGTTAGTTATTTATTACTAACAAATAAATTGTCTCATAAAGCTTTTAACTTTATTTTAGTATGTTATTTACACTTACGCAAGTGTCGTTAACATTTCACTCAAGTGTCACAAATTCATAATTATTACAAATAATGAAATTATAATTATAATACATTATGTAACTTAGTTAAATATGTAATTAAATGATATTATTAAATTGCAATGCTATGATAACATGTGTTACAGTCATAGATATAGTAAGAGGTATTAAATACATTCCAGCTTTCGTGTTCATTGCTTCAATTGTGATTGGTGTTGTCATTACCATTACTTTAAAATTTTTCAATATTTGTTTTACTGGTGAAATCGTATCTGAAACTAGAATTATAAATTTTTAATCAGTAATATTTTAACTTTCCAAGTCATATATGATGACTGGTATACCTATATATACAGGATGACTGGTAAGACAACGTTCCACAGATAACGAGACCCCAAATAATGGGATAAGGGCAGGATAGTGATGATTTTTAGCATTTTTTGTTGTAGCATCAACTGATATAGACAAACTGAAAATTTCAGTCTCCAGCTGTCATTGTTCCAGAGATAAATAAATACTAAATTTTCAGTATACGAAAACACCGACCAAAATACATTTTACATATATAAAACCTAGCTAGATCGATTTGCCGCCCGCAAAACCCTCTGATCTCAAAAACGGCTCCAAAGATTTTCGTTAAATATGGTGTCTCTGGAACGGTGAGAGAGCTGAAAATTTTACCGTTTCTGTAAATCAGTTGATGCTACGACAACAAATACTCGCCGTAGTCATCATCCTACTGTCTGGGGTTCTTTATCCTACTTCCCATTGTTTGGGGTCTCGTTACTTGGTGTTATTTGGGGTTGGTGTGACGAATATCGAACACAAAAATATGTTTGATGCGCAATATTGCGCGATACCGATCTGGGCTCACAGCTGCGTGTGAAATTACTGTTATCGGTGAGGCATTGCTAACTATATAAACAAGCATTGCTCGTTTAAGGGTGTAGGATACATTATAGGTAATTAAAATTTTCAAAGTTCATAACTTTTGGTTACACAAGTACCATAAACTATCATGTCCTTCAATGTTTACGCTCTTCTACCAGTCACCCTGTAAGAGATCGTACTTGTGGAACACATGGTGCAGAGTTTAGATAACAGCCTATTAATCGCAACCCCTTCATTTTCCAAGTTTTGAGCAGCTACAAATATCATACACGTAGTTATTGCTAAATTAATAAGCATCCATAATTTGTACACGGCGAGTGCATAAGTGCGATATTCCTGTAAAAACCAATGTAGTCGATTTATTGAATATCGTAATATCACTAAACGTTTTATTTTGAACTAGCTGTTGCCGCTGTTACGCGTGGAATTTAGAACATTTACTTCAATTTGCACCTTGAACCTTGCATTCTTACGGGATAAAAAGTAGCCTTTATGTTAATCTGGCATATAAGCTACATTATTGTGAAATTTTATTAAAATCCATTCCGTAGTTTTTGCGTGAAAGAGTAACAAATATCCAAACGTACTCACAATCTTTAATATTTATAATATTATTAGCTGTTGCCTGCAACTTAGTACGCGTGTAATTTGGAAAATAAAATAAAACCGCAAAAATTTCACAAAAAAGCCATCCTCTCGAACCACCCTATCTATTAAAAAAACTGCATTAAAATCCGTTGCGTAGTTTTAAAGATATAAGCTCACATAGGGAAATACATACAAAAATAATGACTTTGTTTTATAATAAGTCGATCTTCGTGGTTGAGTGGTTCATGTAACGGACTGCCGATCATGAGGTCGCGGGTTCGATTCCCGCTCGGGACAATCATTTGTGTGATATTTATAATTGTCATACAAATGTTTGTACTGCGTCTGGGTGTTTCTATGTATTTTAAGTATATATTTACAAAAGAAAAGTAGTTTATGTATTCTATCCGTATTCCCGTACCCATAACACAAGCATATAAGCTTAGCTTGGGACCAGAGGACGTTGTGTGAAATGTCCATGAATATTTATTTATTTATAAGTAAAGAAGATTAGGATATTACCTTTTCAATAATTATAACTATCACTGTATATGTAAAACAAATATTATAAATTGAAGATGAAGCAATAGAAAATACGAACTGAAAAATTATAAAAATGAGTTAATAAGATTATAGTAATATTTAAATCTGTTATTCTCTCACACACAAAAAATAAACGGAACCCCATTACTGAGACTTAACTGTCCGTCTGTCCGTCTGTCACACATTTCACAGTATATATATCAGTTGATGCTGCAACTACAAATGCTTGTAACTTGTACACGAAATTTGAAGTAGCTGTATTCCTAGATATTAGTTACGGCCTATATAATATATACCGCTACGTCTTTTTTTCGTATCCTTTCAATTTTTACAACGTGGATGTAGTAAGTAAAAAAGATATTATTGCTCTAAGTTATAATAATATACTGGCGCAGGTTTTCTTTTTTGGCACTTGTATGAAGTAAATTAACAACTGTAACAAGTAAAATTACAGATGGAGACGAATTGTTATGGCAACGACTAAGTCGGAAAACAGTCCATAACCACGACCACTCTGGAAAATAAGTAGCAGATATAATTAGTTTCTTTACAACGTTCGCTACACTAAAACATGTAATTTTCATAGGATCGTTGCATCACGCTATGTAGATGGGATACACTACATGAATACGAAAAACTTTATTCCGAAAGTCACAAATACGAATTTCATAATACCGATTTTCATAATTCCGAATGGTTCAAAATTCCGAATATAACAAATTCCGATGTATCATAACCCAGATTTTCATAATTCCGAAACTTCAAAATCCCTAACGTTCATAATTACTATTCTCATAATACCGAAATTCAATAGTCCGAATAACAAAATCCCGACTTATTGGTAATTCGAAATATGTATCAACAAAATATTTTGTTTCAATTAAAAATATTTTGTTTCCCTTAACCTGACCGAAGCGATTCATCAATAATACAGAGGATTTGCAGCAGGCAAACAAGCATGCAACATGCAAGCAGGCATGCAACATTCAAGCAAGCGTGTAACATGCAAGGAGGCATACAACATGCAAGCAGGCATGCAACATGATACCAGGCAGCAAGCATTGTTTCTGTCACGGCTCCGGCGCTACGGGCTTTGGGCGGGCCCACGCGAGCTTATCTCGTCGCAGATGATTTGAAGGCACACCGCTGCTGCTTCGGCGTGCTGGGCGGCATGCCGGCCAGCCTCAGCTTCAGCAGCGCGCCTTCAAATCACCTTCTCCTCAGCCCGCGGGCCATCCCAGCCCTCCGTGCCTACGCGGGCTTACCCTCTAGTGTAGGGCAAACAAGACTACGTGAAGTCGGTTTTACAGCGATTCGTTTCAGACGCAAAATTTTGTGGCACAACATGTTGAGCCTATTCGAAGTATCGAAAATCGGAATATCGTTTTTCGGAACGAGAACTCTTCGAGTATTTGACTCTTCGGACAAATGAAAATCGGAAAAGTGACAAATGGGATTTATGACTTTCGGTAAAATGTGTTTCGTGATTTTTAATAATAGACATTACAACTTTTCGGTATTACGAAATTCGGAGTTATGAAAATCGGAATTCCAAAATTCGGAATAAAATTTTTCGGAATTTTTGGGTGTTCCCATGTAGATGTCATATTCACCTGATATTTAAAGCAAGTAGATAATCTCTTGCTACAATTTACAATGTAAGAATAAGTTTCAGCCCATTCATTTACTTTCTCTGCCAATACCGTAAAATCCTGATGCGCTTCATCGATGTTTGTTAAATTTTCAGATATAGATGATTTTAAACATTTTACAAAGTTGTATATTATAGTAATGTGTATGTAAAACACAAAACGTTCTAAGATGAAGCGAATCTCGCACCACATATCAATAAGTAATAATATTATGTAATCATCTAAATACAATGCATCAGTTATAAATAAATAAGAAATTAATCTTATCAAATTAACAACAGCTGTTCCCAAAACTAATACGGTAAAATATGTTTTGATAAAATCATTCAATAATTTTGTGTTCTTTATGTAATTTGGTACATTTTTACACAAAAAGTGGACATTGGCGACATTTGTTTTATATTTTTTGTACTTGTTTGCTGTTAATATGCCAGAAACTATGTAAATAATGCTTATAACAAAATTTGTGATTTCAATAAGAATAAATAAACCTATCTTATTATTTATAGCAACATTAATAAATACATAATTATTTACGAACAAAGGATAATATATGCAAATTTCCACCAGTACACGGATCACTGTTAATATTTTATAATGTTTATTATATGAAACAAAATTTCTACAAACGCCCATAAATGTTTCAACTTTTTCGGCAGAATTAATAACATTCATTTTAGCTAATAACACAGAAAGTTATTAAATCAATCTTCGAAATCGCATAACACGTTCAAGTTTAAAAGCGTGATATTGTCGAAAGCACTGGAATTACGTAGTAAGTACATGCAGTTGATAGATTATAAGTAGTTATGGTTACAATATTACAACAACACAGAAATCAATTTGTTAACGATTCAATGATGTCGGCATCCAATACTCATCATCAGGACAGGCGGTAGGTACTGGTAATAGATTACTTTATTGATCGTCGAAGCTCACGAAAATTCAATACAAAAATTATTAATAATCGTCACATATTGAAATAGACTTCAGAGAAATTATTGATATTATAAAGAAAACATCTGTCAGAAATGATGACTCGAGAAGGGGAACCTAGCTTGACCTAGCTTGCAGATTTATAAGCATCTTTCTGTATCATTTGATTTGTTAAAAATAAAAAAGCATATAAGCTCAATTGAAGCATTTATTACAATATTCTCTACATACAGACGTGCGGCAAATTACCCAGTACAATAAAACGAGACTAGAACTTATACGTTAAATGTCTTACAAGTGGCGTAGAATTCAGACTGTCTCGCTCTCTGTCTCTATCTCTCTCTCTCTCCCTCATTCTCTCTTTATCACGATCGTAGCATCTAGTCTCAGTCGTGCTTGAGCTTTAAAAAGTGTGTAGTAACTAATCTATACTAATATTATAAAGCGGAAGAGTTTGTTTGTTTTTTTTTGAACGCGCTAATCTCAGGAACCACTCGGCCGATTTGAAAAATTCTTTGAGTGTTTGATAGGGCATTTATCGAGAAAGGCTATTTAACATCACGCTACGACCAGTAGAAGTGCAAGCGGTAGTGAAAAATGTTGCAAAAACGGGGATAATTTTCTAAAATTCACGTGGACGGAGTCGCGGGCAACAGCTAGTCAATTAAATAATGTTATTAAATTGCAAGGCTATGATAACATCTGTTACAGTCATTGATATAATAAGTGGTATTAAATACATTCCAGCCTTCGCGTTCATAGTTTCAACTGCAATAGGTGTCGTAAGTGTCATAACTTTGAAATCTCCTATTACTTGATTTGTGCTCAAAGTCTGGCCTGAAATTAAAATTAATACTTTTAACATCATATAATATTCTAACTTATCTAAGTCTTGATGAAAAGCATGGTAGGTAAGGTAATATCAATTCGTACTTGTAGACATATTGCAGAGTTTAGATAAAGATCTGTTAATTGCATCGCATTCATTTTGCAGGTTTTGAGTAGATAAACAGATCATCCACATAGTTAATACAAAGTGAATTAGGATCCACATCTTATGCACGGCATGGACATACATGTGATATTATATGTTATATGGCAACTACTACTTGAAATATTCTATACCGGTGCTCGTGTATGTCACAATTTCGTAGGATTTTTTTTCTATAAAAAGAGCCTGGTAGAAGCCTACGTATGGAAGAAAAGGACATGTTGCGTCGCCATCAAAATATAATGCTGAACAATGATTATGTTCTGCGTGTAAATTATCTGTATATACAACTTACCTGATATTCAAAATAAGCGGATAGCGACTTGCTACAATTTACAATACATGAATAAGTTTCAGCCCAAATATTTATTTTATTTGTCAATGTTGCAGGATTACATTGTGCTTTAGCGACGTTTGTTAAAACGTTAGATATAGACAAGTTTATACATTTCAGAAAGTAATATAACATAGTAATGTATACGTATAACACGAGACGTTCTAAGATAAAACGTATCTCACACCACATATCCATTAGTAATAGAATAATAAAATTAACTAGATATTTTCGGTCAGTAGTAAAAATACGATTTAATATTCTTAACATAAAAAATACGACCGATCCTAAAGTAAGTACGGCAAAATATATCTTGAAAAAAATATTTAATTGCTTTGTATTTTTTGTGTAACTTGGTATATTTTTATACATAGAGTGAACAGCTATGACGTTTGTTTTATATTCTTTGTAGGTGAATGTTGTAAGTAGACCGCAAAATATGTAAATAATATTTATAGAAAAGTTTACTATTTCAATAAAAAGAAATAATACCATCTTATTGTTAACGGTAGTAACAATAAATTTATAATTATTTACGAATGAGGGAAAATATACACAAAGTTCTAGAAGTATGCGAACCACTATAAATATTTTATAATGCTTACTACATGAAATATAATTCCTAAAAATGCACATAAAACTTTCTATTTTTTCTGCTGTACTAATGACATTCATTTCGGCTCTCCCACAAACAAATTGAAATTTATCAAAACAAGTTATACCTACAGCGACTTGAAATTGAAAGTACTGTATCGATTACGCAGTTAGTATATTGGTAGTAGTTATGGTAACAATATTACAATAACACAGAAAACAATTTATTAATTTTCATCAGCACGTCATAATCTTATAAAACACAATCCCTCAAGTCGTTTGTCTATCTGTCTATTCACTAAATAGCTTTGAATGGAAACCTGTCTGCTTGGTTTATTTTGAATGAAATGATTGACACAAAACAAACTAATGTACATTGTACATGATAAATACAGAAATCTAAAATTTCATTTATGCTTAGCTATTAACTTACATTGGATTATTGTAATACTAGCAGTGCCCGCGACTTCGTACGCGTGGAATTTAGAAACGAAAAATTAAATGAACTAACAATAACGCCATTTTACAGCTAATTAATAAATCGTCCGTTTGGTTTTCTTTTTTTGCACAATTCTAAAGAAGTAACACACATGGCCCCAATGTCATTTTAGTAAATGATATCTCAGAGTTTTACCTTTTTAGGGCTTCGTACAAACCCCTATAGTCTCACTACGGTGTCCGTCTGTCTGTTTATCCGCCCGTTAAACTTTTTTTTACTCGGCAACGGCTGAAGGTATCAATTTAAAACTTATACCAAATGTAGATCTATGCGGTCCCTTGCTGCAAAAGATACAATCAATAATTTAGATCTACACATTCGGAAGATATAACCGAATTACAGCCATTTTTGAGTATTTTCAACTTTCGCTAGGGAATCAAAATTTACAGGTTACTTCCCACTATCCCAGAGACTTGAAATTTGGCATGACCAAGCCTACATAGTGCTGATAAAAATACAAAAAACTTGTAATTTGTTACCCCATCACATAAAAGATTTGCTAAAAACTAACGCCGACGCCGACGCCTATAATAACCAATTCAGCACCGATACGTCGGGATTTGAGCAGCGTAACGACCATACGCCGACGCCTATAAAAACCAACTCAACACCGATACGTCGGGATTTGAGCAGCGTAACGACCATAAGCCGACGCCGATGCCGATGCCGATGCCGATGCCGACGCCGACGCCGACGCCTATAAAAACCAACTCAGCACCGATACGTCGGGATTTGAGCAGCGTAACGACCATACGCCGACCCCGACGCCGAAGCCGACGCCGACGCCGACGCCGGCGCCTATAAAAACCAACTCAACACCGATACGTCGGGATTTGATCAGCGTGACGACCATAAGCCGATGCCGATGCTGATGCCGACGCCGAAGCCGATGCCAATGGCGACGCCGACGCCTATAAAAACTAACTCAGCACCGATACGTCGGGATTTGAGCAGCGTAACGACCATACGCCGATGCCGACGCCGACGACGATGCCAATGGCGACGCCGATGCTGACGCCACCGCCGACGCCGGTGCCTATTAAAACCAACTCAACACCGATACGTCGGGATTTGAGCAGCGTAAAGACCATACGTCGACGCCGACGCCGACGACGACGCCTATAAACATCCACTCAGCACCGATACGTACGTCGGGATTTGAGCAGAGTAACGACCATACGCTGACGCCGACGCCGATGCCTATAAAAACCAACTCAGCACCGATACGTCGGGATTTGAGCAGCGTAACGACCATACGCCGACGCCGTCACCGACGCCTCGAAACACCAACTCAGCACCGATACGTCGGGATTTGAGCAGCGTAACGACCATACGCCGACGACGACGCCGACGACGACGCCGACGCCGACGCCTATAAAGACCAACTCAACACTGATACGTCGGGGATTGAGCAGCGTAACGACCTGTAAGCTATATTATTGGAAAGTTTCATGAAAATCCATCCAGCAGTCTGTACGTAAAAGAACCACAAACATCCTTACATTCATACATCCAACATTAACCAAACATCAAAACATTGGAGTATGGATAGAAGACTGAGAAAAACGTTGTTCGCGTTGCTCAGCCAACAGTTATAGTATTTTATTTTGCCGCGCGTAATTCTTTTTTCGTGATATCTCCTAAGATATTCATTTAAATTGTATGCTGTAAAAAGCAGTTATAATCTATATTAAATGCGTAAGCTAACTAAGGTATTTAATTTGATAAAAAATGTTACCAAATACACATAAATAGCTTTTGAAAACACCGTGTTGAATTAGATAATTTTTTGACGTTCTTATGGGTACAGCAGGTTTTCCTTAAAAGATAGACATATGACCTCGCGGACTTTTTTAAAGATCTATAGGTAACAAATAATTTCTCCATACATTACTTTGTTGTAACTCACATGGATAAGGCAGCGTTTTCTTTTAAAGCTCGCGCGCGTGACTATTTTCCCCGTTTCTTGCAACATTTTACACTGATGCTTCGCTTCTATTCGTTGCAGCGTGATTTTATATAGCCTATAGCCTTCCTCGATAAATATACTATCCAACACTGAAAGAATTTTTCTAATCGGACCAGCGGATCCTGAGATTACCGCGTTTAAACAAATAAACAAACAAACAAACTCTTTCGCTTTATAATATTAGTATAGATTAACACAGTAGTTCTTGGAAACACAAATAGTTCCATTCAATTAACAAAAACTTTAAGCAAATTTTATAATTACATAAATATTGGAAATGGGAAATGTAAATTAGTCCCCCAACCTAAACTAACACAAATATTGATTTGTAGACGGCGGCGTAAATTTAATTTGAGTCGACGTTAGTCATCAGATGAATATATAATCAGAATTCGCTTTTAACGACGACCATGTAACTTCAAGTACACAAAATAGGGAACTTAGTAAATAATTTTGAATGTGAAACTATTAAGTTTGTTTTGTGTTGCTCTTAGAGTCGCTCAACTACAGATTACATGATAATTACTTCGAACTAAAGGTGTAACTCACTTCAATCTGAGATGACTCATAACATCGAACAATACAGAAGGTCCAATTAATTTAGAGGCTACTTAGGAGGAGAATATAATATTTGAGTGGGTCACGCTGCTCAACGTGAAATGGGCGTTATTAGACTTGAAACTTGGTCTGGTGACGTCGTCGCATCGGAGACAATGCCGTCGTGCGATTACTTTTTGCATTTAGTCACGACCATTGGTCGTGCAACGTGTATGCTATACGTGGCAATATAAGAAACCCAGTAAAATTGATATGAAACAAATAGTATTTTTTAAACACAAAATGCCGGGTCACGCGTTGCTAAGAATTGATGCACCTTAAGTTTCGTATGTAAAGTAGTGCCGCACTGTATATCCTACATCATCATCTATAGTACATATTCATAAAACAATAATATTCGTATTTATGCAAAATGGAATCAAACGATAATTTTTCATTTTTGGGCTTTTTGTCGAATTCTTATTGAAATGTCATTCAAATACTCATGTTTATTCATAATGTTATTACACGTCATAATTTTTATAATACAAATACATTACAGTATAAGAATATACATACTCATTATAATATATCATTAAATTTCTTATGAAAAAAAGAACCACATGATTTTCCCCATACAAACTAGATTTAAAAGAAGCAGAACAAAACCAAGAGCAATAATGAATGCTACATATAAAGCAAAAGCGAACCATAACTCTCTGGATCTTGATTGTTCTAACAAATAAACGATATTATTCCCAGGTCATTTTATACAAAAAAGAATCACGTTTACTTGGTTTTTGATATTCAATTTGATAATGATGTTAAATGAACACTTTTTTATCCCATTTTATATTTTTTACGGAGGAGGTTCTTACTCATCTGTTTTTTTTATGTTTGATAACTCATAACTTTTAACTAGGCGAAGCAATTTTAATTATTCTTTTTCTTTCCGTGTGGTCTTTGCAATCAAGGAAAATCCTCAAATTTCAAAGGCACACAATGGCACACACATTGTTATCACATATTATGTATTGTAATAATCTTCAGTAAACACCACAAATTTTCACATTTCAAGATGTATACTACAAACATAATATATACGGATATAATACATAAACTACTTTTCTTTTGTAAATACATACATAATTATAATACATTGTAAACACCCAGACGCAGGACAAACATTTGTATGACAATTATTAATATCACACAAATGATTGTCCCGAGTGGGAATCGAACCCGCGACCTCGTGAAAATTAAAAAAAAATGTTTAATTACAAGAACATTAATTAAATAATGTTATTAAATTGTAAACCTATGATAACATGTGTAATAGTCATAGACAGAATAACTGGAATTAAATACATTCCAAACTTTGCTTTTACAAATTTTATCGTGATCGGCGTCATCATTGTTGTAATTTTAAAACTTCGTATCATATCTTTTATTGGTGATTTATCACCTGAAATTGAAATAAAAAAAATATATACAAAATTATGGACTTATTCATGTTATTTAAGGGGATTAAAACATTTATGGTCTTATTCATAATGACTTATCGGAGGTTTAAAAGTTCGCTAAAATCGGTTCGCGAAAATTGTCAAAACTTGTTATTCATAATAATCTTTTTACGCTTAAAACGTTTATTATCTCTCCGATAAAATATCCGTTTAAAACTCCGATAAGTCATTATGAATAAGACCGTTAAAGTCCTACTTGTTGATAAAATGCTGCAAAGTTTGGATAAATTTCTTTTCATCACCGTGGTTGTATTTTCTAACTTCTGGCCTGCATATAAAGCCACACACATAGTTAATACATAGTTTATTAGAACCCATGAGATATAGACTACCACGTCATATTTGCGGAATTCCTGTAAACATAATGTAGGTACCTTTATTTTGAGACTAACATAAATATTATAAAGAACACAGGAGAATGAATACCTTTTTGATTAATATAGCTATTATGTCATATGTATAACAAATGTAGTAAGTTGAGGAAGTAGCTATTGCAAACATTAACTGAAATTAAAAGTTTGAATTATTAATATGAAATGATAATATCTCTAAACACAATGTTCTATTTTGATATTTACTTGGTATTCAAAGCAATTTGATAATGCCTTACAACAATTTACAAGATATCCGTATGTTTCAGCCCATTCATTTACTTTCTCTGCCAATGTCGTAGATTCCTGATTTTCATTATCAACGTTATTTAAAACTTCGGATATAGATGAGTTTAAACATTTTATAAAGTTACATATCATATAAATGTATATATATAGCACGAGTGGCTCTAACACATAGCGTATTTCGTACCACATTTCAGATATTAATAAAAAAGTGAAATTTGTTAGATACGATGTGTTATTTGCAAACATATTATAGATAAAAAATCTTATCAAACTAATAAATAATGTACCAACAACAAATAATACCAAATAAGCATTGAAAAGAATGCTTGAACGCCTTGTTTCCTTGATATAACAAGGTACACGCTTATAAATACAATGAACGATTTCCACGTTTGTTTTAAAACATTTGTAAGAATTTGTGGTAAGTATGCCACAAACTATATAAATAATATTTATTAAAAAATTTACGATTTGAATGAGTATAAACAAATATTCTATATTTATTGTACTGTCTAAAGTATTAATAAAGAATAAATAATTATTTATCAACAGAGGAAAATATATTATTATTTCAATAGCTACACGAATCCATATTAGAATTTTGAAGTTTTTATTGTAAGAAATATAATTTCTGTAGATACACATAAATCTTTCAACTCGTTCTGCAGTAGTTGTCACGTTAATTTCAGTCATGTTAAAAGTAAAATAATAAGTTATTTTGGTGAATAAACTCTTCAAGTTACAAGTACCACACAATCGAACATTCTGGGCCTTGGTATTAGATAGACATGGTTATATAAAATTGACAGACTATTAACTAATTACTTTCCACGTTGTTGTTTATAATTATAATAACCTTTTACCCGCAATGTAATCAACCTAAAGCTGAGTAATGCAAACTTTTGCTGGCTTGGTAGTAAATTGGTAGTTTTTTATTTTATAATATATTTTATTATTTCACACAATATTAAATTATATAAATACTAATGTAACTACATAATTTTATACCTATACGTTGCAAAGCTTTATAAGACTAATTAATTGTAAAAGTCACATTTTCCTTAATCACTATCGTTTAACTAATAATAATAGGGCAAGTCTCGTACTCGTATACGAATGGTCCCGTATCGCTATTATCATATTACATTCGTCATATCGTCACACTGAAACCGCTTGCTGTTTGAGAACCCCTTTGAACATTTATTGTATTCTGGTCATTAGTATTTGGTGTTACAGCTTCAACAGATCCTGATCTGACAAATTTTTATCTATCCAGTTTTTAACGTTTCTAATATAAGCCCTAAACAGACAAGGACAGCAAAGCGTCAATGATAAAGTCCCGTTTTATCTTTTGATGCCGAACCAAGAAATAAATTTACGATCTTGTGTCATTTTTCATTCACATTTTATTTGATAAATTATTTAATAAACGGTCACCTATTTTTAGTAGGTACATCGATGTCCAGATATACCTAACTATATGCGTAATTTTAATTATTGCGTAGTGTTATCCTACTTATATACGAGTAAATTATTATATTATATTATTGAATTGTAAGGCTATTATAACATACGAAATAGTCATAGATAGAACAACTGGTATTAAATACATTCCAAACTTAGATTTAACAAATTTGATTGTGATAGGTGTCATCCTTGTCATAACTTTGAAATTTCTTAATAGGTCTTTTGTCGGTGACATCTGGCCTGTAATGTAAACAAAACTAATTTAGAAGACTAGTGTTAATATATCTCTGACCTTCATAACTAGTATGCATTTCAAATATATTTGGATGTGACAGTGTTTATAAATATACAAAATTTAATCAAAAATTTGTCTTATCCAGTTGTGAAAATGTTAGCATGAATGTTAAACTCTTTATCTCACCGCGAACCAAAAATACAATTTTTAAAGTTCAAAAATGTGTTTTGCAAAGATATCTAAAGTAATTTATTGATTTTGCAATTGAAATGCTATGACTTACTTAACAAATCAAATTATGGTGGAAAAAATTGACTGCCGCAAGCGGGACCCACGACCTCGGAACACCGTTCCGAAGCTCTTTCCAACGACCGCAATAAGCTCAGTTGGAAAGAGCTTCGGAACGGTTTTCCACCATAATTTGATTTGTTAAGATAATATCTAAAGTCCTACTTGTGGACAGCTTGTTGTAAAGTTTAGATAAATTTCTTTGCATTGCAGTGGTTTCATTTTCCAATTTCTGGCTCGCAAATAAAACCACGCAAGTAGTTAATACGTAGTTAATTAAGACCCATGTAGTATTTATGGCAACGACATTGTTGTGGTATTCCTGCAATAAAAATATAAAACAATAAATGCTATAAATGTAAATATTAATTAAAATTATAGGTTTAAAAAAAATACCTACCTTTTTTAAAAATACGGCTAATATATCGTATAAACTACAAATATTATAAAAAGATGATGTTGCAATTGAAAACATTATCTAAAATTGCAAAATTATTAATTAGTGCATTTAATTTCTAAAAAACTAAATTACAAAAATTTATGAAAATATCATAGTTACTTGATAATAAAAGCAAATTGATAACGAATTACTACAATTTACAAAGTATCTATATGTTTCAGCCCATTTATTTATTTTTTCTGCCAAATTTGCAGGCTGCTCGTGTTCTTTATCGAGGTTTGTCGAAACTTCAGAAATAGACGAGTTTAAATATTTTACAAAGTTGTATATTATACTTATGTATGTATGTAGAACGAGTCGTTCTAATACAAAGCGTATCTCGCAATACATTTCAGAAACAATTAATATACTAAAATTTATAAGATAAGATATATCTGTCCCAACTATATGATAATAGAATCTTATCAAACTAACTATTACTGTGCCAAAGATAAATACTGTCAAATAAACTTTAAAAATAGTATTGGAGCGCTGTGCGTCTTTGATGTAACAAGGTATATTTTTATAAATGCAATGAATAACGTTTACATTTATTTTAAAACTTTTGTATGATTTTGTGGTTAAAATACTGTAAACTATATAAACAGTGTTTATAGAAAAGTTTACTACATGTATTAGTATAAATACATAACCTATGTTTATATCACTGTCTAAGGTAGCAAAAATAACTACATGATTATTTATTAACAACGGAACAAACGATATTATTTCCAGAACACAACGTATCAATATAAATAACTTGTAAGTGTTACTATAAGAAACAAAGTTTCTATAAATACATAAAAATCTTTCAACTCTTTCTGGCGCAGCTATCAAATCAATTTCAGCCATTTTAAAAGCTTCGATAAATTAGTTGGTAGAAAAAATACAACTCAAGTTAGCATTAGCTACTTACAACTGAACTCATTACAACTGAATATTCTAGTCCATCGTATTTCATAGACAATTAACATATTATTTTGACAGGCTATTAATTAATTGCTTACAGTGAAGAATAATATAGAAAATATGGAATGTCATCAAATTGACAAAAAATGATTGTCTTGTTGAATATAGCCTTGGACAATAATTTTACCTTGATGATATTTTTAATACAATTAAATGAAAAAGTATTATTAGGTCAATCTATTACTATTATCCCTGAAAGCTATTTCACCACTAGTATACTATATGGGTTCATGCATATTTTGTGAGAAATGAAATGACATACATATTATAATAATCAGAATTTTATTTAAAAAATGTTAATTCATAACATTTTCCACTCGTTGTCGTCTTTGTAAATATAGAATCATCCATTCATCAGCCTTTCTACGTCCACTACTGAACATAGGCCTCCCCCATAGAACGCCACAATGCGCGTCCCTGCGCTTACTACATCCAGTATGCATTACAGGATATAGGGTACGTATCTTGTATCGATAATTATGTTTCTTGTATTGGTATATATCCTGTATTATAAAATAAAGAAAAAAAATTGAAATCAAAGTCATATCAGTTGTTATTAATTTAATAGAACAACGGTTAAAAGTCAAGTAGCTATCATAGGAAACGTCAAATACAATCGAAAACCCAATATTATGTACATATTTGGTGCATATTTTGCTTTAAACGTCACTGATACAAAGATTGAGCAAACCCTAGACTAAATGTTGGCTCTCGTCATGATCTGTCAGCATTAAAAATTTCCTTAAAATCGATTTTATGTTTCGAAATGGCGGTCTTTAGTAGTAGTAAGAAATACAGGTGTGCTTTCTTTTTTCATAAATTTAAGAGGGTACTACAGGAAGTCATGGTCATATAAAAATATCGACCGCTGTTTTCTTCGTAGATATTGCCTCTACTCTAGAGCAATGGTTCTTCTCACAGTATCTAGCTATCTAGATCCTTTTTAAAAACCTTTGTAGCTGCTAAATTTTATTATGTAGCAAAGAAGAAAATACTGTTTGATTGGTCGAAATACGCAGATTATACTTATATATTTCGAAAATGTGAAACTATTATCAAGATTTAAATAAAACTAGATAAAAAATGAGATTAAGTAATTAAATAAAAAATAAAAATTTTGAATCCTAATTTTATGCAAGAAATACTAGTTATTTTACCAGCAAAGTATGTTCAAGTCAAACTAGACTTATTCCCGTTTTTTTTTTATATGCATATGTTCATAATTAATTATCCCTAAATAAATAAAATAAAACAAAGGAAGCACATACTCCGCGTTTTTTTTATGTCCCCGCGGCGCGTCGCGACTTACGCGCGCTATCAAAATAAATAAATCGACCAGATTCAGTCGAGTCAGGTTGATCAGATTCGCAATTTTGTTTTTATAATACGTATTTTAACAATAAAAGTATTTGAGTATGTTTATTTTATAGTAATTTACTAATATTTTAATAAAAACACGTAAATTAAATAAACACAAGACAAAAATTACTACGACAAAAAAAAGTATTTTTTTTTGTTTTCGGTAATCTTAAGACAAGGTTTTGTATAAAAGAAAATTAAAAGTAAAAAAGATCTTTCAACTAATAAAATATGATGGTGCAAAGTTTGGCTTAAGATTAATTAAGGTTATCCAAATTCCAACCTGAAGATAGAGTGCTCATGAGTTTCGATAAAAGTCTGTCCATCGCAACGGCTTCGTTATCCAATTTCTGGCCAGCTGATAATGTCAGGAACATAGTTAACACAAAGTTGATCAAGAGCCACATGATATATAACCCAATAGCATATTTGCGGCATCCTGTAAATAAAAGAATATTTTAAATAACATACTTTGGTCCCACATCAAGCGTAATGTTTGTATGGTTAGCGACGTAATACATAAACTTGGCTGGACACGCTACCGCATGTCGAGATTATACTCGATTATTTTTTCCGAAACACTCAACCGTTGTACAAAAATATAAGTGTAAAGGTGGCATTGCGATCCTCACAACGCGGCGCACGTCGCTAAACCCACTCAGAATGAAACCCACTAAAAATACAACATGTTTTTCTTTCATATCTCTGAGACGTTATATCAGTGTTCACTCATCATTCTTTGATAACCTTTCACACGATCAGGACTCTATTCAGACTTTCTCTAATATATTCATTCTTTACACATAATTACCATTTGCGTGACGCCACAAGTCTATCTCAACAAACACGAAAAAGCTGTTGTTAAGTGAAATGCTTTTGTTTTATAGATAGTGAAAGTTTGAATAAATAATGTTATAATGTACCTTATTAATAATAATAGCTGTTATGGTATATGTAAAGGAGATATTATAAAGTGAAGCCGTAACAATTGAAATCATTAACTGAAATGAAAATATTAAAGATTGTGAAATTTTTTCAATTTGAAAAATGTATCTCCATGTAGAAAGATATTTACTTGGATTCCAAAGCAATTTAACAGCCCATTATTGCTTTTTACAAGGTATTCATATATTTTAATCCATTTATTTACTTTCGTTGTTAGAACTGTGCGATTTTGATGTATCTCATGGGTATTTTTTATAACTTCGGTTATAGACATGTTTAAACATTTCAAGTAGTTATAAATTGTATTTACGTGGATGTATACCACAAGACGTTCTAAAATAAATCGTAACTCATACCATAATTCTGATGCAATTAATAAATTAAAATTAACTAAATTTGTATTAACATCAACTGTATAAATGTAAAATAACATCCTTATTGAACTGAAAATCATTGTACCTACGAAGAAAACTACGAAATATACTTTTACAAGAATATTCAACCGTTTTATACTTTTTATATACGAAGGAACATTTTTATATATACAATGAATCGCTACGGAGTTTTGTTTCAATTCTTTGTAAGCATTTGAAGTTAATATGCCACTGATTATAAAACTGATATTAAATATAAAACTTGAAATATGAACAAAAGTAAACAAATATTCTATATTAATTGTACTAATTATAGTACCAATGACAAATGTATAATAATTAAATAATGAAGCAAGATAAATCACGATTTCAACAACAATACGAATAATTATAAAGATTTTATGATTTTTATTATAAGAATAATAGTTTCTATAAATGCACATAAATATTTCGGCTTTGTCTGCAATATTTACAGATGAAGACATTTTACAGATTATTGTTACGTTCAAACGTTAGAGAGAAAATTTTAAGTTTTGCGTAATATTTATAATTGAAGACTTATAACGAACACGAACAATTGATGCTATGGAAACAATTTTCGAGCAACGTACAACGCAATTACTTAATAGTGTTAAGTAGTAATTAAATTTTATAAGTAATTGTTACAATTTATGTTATTACTGATAAGAACAAGTGTAAATTATAAATACGTCAGAAACATTTATTAAACTAGGTACAGACTGCATTCAAAAAAATTAAAAGTGTTAAAAGCGCTGTTATTCCAATACAAACTATAAGCACGTAAACTAGAAAATACTCTAAAGAGAAAGATATTGTTAGTAAAATCTATATGATATTATTAAATTGTAAGGCTATAATGACATGTGAAATTGTCATAGATATAACGACTGGTATTAAATACATTCCAAATTTAGCTTTTCCAAATTTCAAAGTGATTGGTGACGTCATCGTCATTGTTCTAAAACTTTTTAATATTTCTTTTATCGGCGACATTTCAGCTGGAATTAAGCAAATAATTGTTAAACAACATATTGAAATCAAATTTATTTGTTACGTAGTCATATTGCAAAAGTGGCTTTAGGCATCCACGGCAGGGTTGCGTCAAGTTGCGGCACCGATATCTAACATTGCAAAACCGGTGCAACGGACATTCTTCTTCTTATATATAAAATTCCCGTGTCACAGTGTTAATTACCATACTCCTCCGTAACGGCTCGATCAATTTTTATGAAATTTTATATGCATATTCAGTAGGTCTGAGAATCGGCTACTATCTATTTTTCATACCCCTAAGTGATAAGGTTTTTTTTTTGTTTTGCAAAACAACGTTTGCCGTGTCAGCTAGTAATATATAAAATTCTCCTGTCACGGTGTTTGTAATTATACTTCTCCGAAATGGCTCGACCGATTTTGTGAAATTTTGTGCACATATCCGTTATCCGTTATCCATATCAACATCTATTTGTCATCCCCCTGTTGGTAAGGGTTGTCCACCCATAACATTTATATGGCAAAACAACGTTTGCCGAGTCAGCTACTAAATATATATTCTTGTCTTCATTTGGCAGGGTATAAATTGACATTAATTTGATAGGTCGCGTGTCGCAGTCGCAGGTTGCGGTCGCGGGACTTCCGAATGCTACCTTAAGTGAGATTGTGAATGTGAGATTATTGAATTCTTACTTGCGGATAATATGTTGTGGAATTTGGATAAAATTCTGTTCGTTGTAGCTGTTTCATTTTCTAATTTCTGACCAGCTGATAATACCATGAATACAGATAATATAAAATGTATTAATAGCCATATTATGTAGAGCAAAACGGCATATTTTTTAAATTCCTGCAAATAGTATGTCTACTATATATATTTAAATATTATACAAGATATTGTAATGATAAATTGATTATGTAGCTTTTTAAATAAATAGATTTATAAGATTACAGATTTACTAAAGATATAGGATTACATTACACACAAAAATAATGATTTTTTTATATAGTAAGTAAAAATATACCCTTTTTATAAACATAGCTATAATGTCGTATGTGAAAGAAATATAGTATAATGACGACATAACAACTGAAAACATAATCTGAAAAAAGAAAATAAAATTGTTACAAAATTTGTTGGTGTACTAAAACTACTTTTAAACAAGGTTTATTTATGTCATAGTCAAAAATAAAACGAAATAAATTGAATAAATAAAAATTTCTAATCGATTCAATGTGTAAAATTTTAATAATATTTATTTCCTTAGATTTGAGAAATCGATTCGTAGCCTTGAAAAATAATTCAAGTCATCTCAAATAATAAAAAAAGATTCTGGTTAATCGAGAATTTACTACTTCGTTGGAAAACGATTAATAAATATTTGTAACTGAATAGCTCATTTACTTGATACTTAAAGCAAGTTGATAATCCTTTGCAGCAGTTTACTAGATATTCATAAGTATCAGCCCACTCATTTACTTTGTTCGCTATTGCAGTGGGCTCTTCTCGAATTCCATTCATGTTAATCAAAACTTCAGTTATAGACGAGTTCATACATTTTACAAAGCTATATATTATAGTAACGTGAGTATACAACACTAGGCGTTCCAATATAAATCTTAATTCGTAACATAATTCAGAAATAATTAAAATTACAAATTTAAATAAAGGTGAATTGCCGTTTCTAGATATAAAATCAAAAATTCTTAGTGAGTTTAACATCATTGATCCTACGACAAATATAAACATATAGGCCTTGACGGCAATATCTAAACGTTTAATGCTTTTTATGTAATATGGAACATCTTTATAAACTCTGTGAATAGCTACCATGTTCATTTTATAATTTTTATAGGCATTTGTTGTTATAATCCCAAAAATTATATAAATAATATTAATAAAAAAATGTGTAATTTGCGTAAGTACAACGAAATATTCTATGTTTGTTAGACTTTTTTTTTGTGTAGTTAATATATTAATATAATTATTTAACAACAAAGAAAAATATATAATTATGTCCACAACTACACGAATCAATGTTAATGTTTTATAGTACTTTTTATAAGAATTATAATTTCTATAGATACACATGAAATTTTCGATTCTTTCTGTGTTATTTATAACATTTATTTCTGACATTTTATATAATATAGAAAACTTAATAAGTGAGGTTTAGTTTCAGATATTAGTACCGAGCGTTATTTTTTTGTAAATAAGTAGTATTTTATTAAATGCCTCAAAACCAAAATTTTACTTAAATTGTTGGAGCCGTCTTCGAGATTCCGATTAAATATAAACAAAAATGGAATAGAAGAATTAGATATGAGTAATGTGATCGAAAGAACTAGAATTAATTACATAGATTGCAGACCTAATCGTTTCTATGGATACAACTTTAACAACAAAATAATATAAAGTAATTTGTTGACTTAATAGTCTTAATTGCAGACAAAACACATATATAATTTGCTTTAGACACAAACACTCATAAACAAATCTCTTATATTTATAACAGTACCACCCTATACACAGCCAATGTGCATTAACATGGAACAGTCATTTTAATACACACTTTATTTATAAATTGCTTCTAGAAATGTTCTTGTTCATGTTTTCTATTTAGATAATTTTGTTAAATTGTAAACCTTAATAATGGTTGACTGGAAGAGAATGCTTTTAGCATTAAGCCCGCCATTTTACATATTAACTTTGTGCAAGAAGTTTGAAAAAAAAATAAAATAAATAAACCTATGATAACATGTGTAATAGTCATAGATAGAACAACTGGTATTAAATACATCCCAAATTTAGCTTTCATAAAGTTTATAGTGATTGGTGACGTGATCGTCATTATTTTAAAACTTCGCACTTCTTTCGTCGGTGATATTGGGCCTGAAAATTTAAATTCATTATTTATCATTGTCTCTAAAAAAAATATCAACCTCTTTAAGATAAAAACCCCAGATCACCTCCATGAGATAGAGCATTACAACATATTTGTTTAAAACTAAACACACAAACGTTAGAGGAAGGCGCAGTTTGCGGGACATTAGGCGTAGTCAAATCAAAGTTTTCATTACCTATTACCTTCATTAGGTACCTATGCGACAATAGCGCAAAAGTTCGATGAGCGTCGATCGCCTTGCGCCTGCGATCTATTCGAGGTTGTCTGTGATATAAACGGATTGGGCATACTCCTTGTACATAATGTATTGATTTGTAATCTCACAAAATACTGTGAAAATGTTTTTGCAACAATTTACAAACTGATATGCTCCAAAAAGAACTGGTCCGGTTTTATCCCCGATTTCATTATTGGATGTAAATTTCTAATAATAAACACAGACAATACTGACATTTCTATAGACAAATGAATCACTGACAAAATTTTGTAAATCTTTGTCAAGGCATTATAGTTTCGGTAAATACAAATAATATTTTCAATTTTATGTAAAATATCTAGTATTTTTATTCGCGCCATTTTATTGAAATTCCTAGAAGAGTTAGTAGTCTATCGAATTTCAAACTAAACAAATAGAGAGGTCAGGGGTGTTGAGCGAGTAATTAATTACATCTATATTTTCTAACACTTGCGCGACTCATCTATTTAAATAAAACTACTTTTTACGGATTTAGACGCTTATATTTGTTTTAAATTTTAGCCCGACGTTTCGGAGACTTTGCAGTCACCATGGTCACGGGTGAGACTCTGAGTCTCGCGTCTAAATCCGTAAAAAGTAGTTTTATTTAAATTACATCTAAATAAATTATGTAGTAACAGATTCCATATTAAAATATGTTTTTGTGACGTTCTATTAGATCATTAAATGCTATCACGCTATTAAATAATAATATTATTAAGCTTTTTTTATATCACCATTAAGATTTTTTAATGAAGGATAATGAGCAATTAATTTTTGTAAGGGACTTGATCTAAATATATACCCACCACCAATGAGACACGTTATTAGTGTTATTACGAATATACACGGTTTCTTCGCGTGGTGACGGATTAAGAAACCAAGAAAAAGAAACAAGTGTCACCACCCCAACTCCTCCCAAGGGTGCTGTAAAAATCAGCTAAGGGATACACACAGATAACATTCTCTGTGAGAGACGGAAAACTCGAAAATAAATCCTGTGCCAATACGCCTGGTCAGCGCGGTACAGTAGACCATAATCCCTCCCAAAGTGGAGGAGGTCCGTGCCCAACAGTGAGACGTAAATGGACTGGAGAGAGAGAATGAGATAAGTTAAAAGCCCACAAAATTCTGGGTGAATTTTACTTAGACAGTTCAGCAAAATAAACCTGCCAGTAAAAAATATGAACGTTTTAAAAATCATTGAGATCTAATTTGAGGGGGAGACCGAGTATCGTGCAAGTTTCTCCTCGGTATGTCCGAGATATGGCGTCAGTTGACCCAAGTCGGTTATTGGAAAACTATGGCTTGAGATCACCCGGTAATAATGGGCAGGAATCTGTAAAAATGTCATGTACTTTGTTGTCTCTTTTTGAATTTGATGAAACGTAAGTACCATTGTGAATTTTTGGACAGAATTTCGCTAAAAGACGACGTCAAACAAGCTATTTGTGAGATCGACATGTTAAAAGTTTGTTTCCCAAAGTTGTCTGTAAAAAATATTAATCTATAATGATATATATATGATATAGGGCATTAGATAACAAATAGTCTGTTATACAATAAATAGCTACGAAACTAAAGGTATGGATTATATCTGAAGCTTTAACGGAGCTTAATCATGATTAATGGTGTAACTTAAGACTTTGTACTATTGTTTTCATAAGATAAGATTACTGTTTGCAATAGGATAAAAATTTAAATTCGAAAGACCTACACAATATAGCAATAATAATAAATCATATTTTAAGCCCTCAAAAATGTTACAATATGATCCATAAAAGGAATTAAAGAATGTTTAGACGAATCTAACAATAAATAATATTATATATACCGGTATATAATAATAATATTATATACCCCTATCCACACACATAGCGACGGGCCTGGTGGTCTAGCGGAGTGCCGTTCACGAGGTCCAGGGTTCGATTCTCGCACGGGACAATGATTTATGTGATGTCTATAATTGCGTGTTTTCTGCGTTTGGGTGTTTTCTATTACAAAAGTAAAGTAGTTCTGGTACCCGTAACACAAGCATATAAGCTTAGCTTGGGACCAGAGGTTGTTGTGTAAAATGTCTATGAATATTTATTTATTTATATAAGCAAAGTACCTACCCGTAGAACACATAAACTTTTCTTGGCAGTCGGGAAAAAATATACATATTATATTTTAATCATGTGGGTGAATGTATTGTTATGGAAATAAAAAATAAATAAATATAAATTTATATTACTTAATACCCTAGGTCACTTACAATAGATAGAAAGTTACGAGATTTTTGTTAACAACCTAACGCATCAATGTTGGAGGAAGGCGTGACTGGTGGATGTCCGGTGAGGAAGGTCGTGTACTAGAAAAAAATGCACCGATATATCAAGACAGCGTTTTATTACACTAATTTTTCACCAAAGAACTGAAATATCGATTAGATTGTTATATTAAACTACAGTTCAATTATTAAACTAATAGGTACAGTAGCAATTATTCACTACGCGGTAAGAATTTACTTTGTTATTTATACAGGGGGCTTCGGGGATTCCTGCGTCCCTCCTCCTTTTTATATGCGAGTCACAAGACACGCCGTCTAGTGGTGTTCACAGCGACACGGTAGTGAAGTGACATGGGGTTTGGTGTAATGCATTTCCATTGGTCGTAGCGAAATTACACACCGAGTTCTCACTATGCGAGAAGAACGCATACGTTTGGTGTGTAACTTGCGTACAGAAACCATTTGGGGGGTGATCTGTGTTTCTACTATATAGCTAATTGTAATAAAATTAAGAAATCTTATATATATTGCGTCTCATTATGATTAAAATGACACAATATTTCCATCTCCATTGAATAAACTGTAATAATGATGATGCAATTAAAAGCATTGTTCAATTAAAAAGAAAAACCCTTTTTCTTCAATAAAATTTCTGCTTATAACGTTGTGAAAAGCAAGATAATAAGATATCTATTAGACAGCAGACTGCTGTTGAGTCTATTGTGGTCAGGAAACCATTAAGGCATAACATAGGCAAGTTTTAATGAGGACATTATAAATTTAAAGGTTATTTTCGTTAGTTACTTAAAATTTTATAATAAAATACCACACACACACATTCTAAGATACTATCGCTCTGTATTAGTATTTAGTTTAAAATTGCTTAGAGCTGTTTAACTTAGGGTATTAACGTAAAGCCTAAGGTGGCATTTGGAAGTCAAGTCAGTCAGTCAAGTCGCATATCGTGATCGCGGGACTTCCGAATGCCACCTTTAGGCCATCGCAACCGGCTGGTTTTAAAGCCAATGTCAGAATAGAATTATTTTATCATAGCTTATATACATATCTCTCTCTCTCCAGCCCACTTACGTCCCACTGTTGGGCTCGGGCCTCCTCCACTTTGAGAGGGATTATGGTCTACTGTGCCGCGCTGAACAGGCGTGTTGGCACAGGGTTTATTTTCGAGTTTTCCGTCTCTCACAGCGGATGTTATCTGTGTGCAATATCCCTTAGCTGGTTTTTACAGCACCCTTGGGAAGAGATGGGGTGGTGACACTTGTATTCTTAATCCGTCACCACACGGACGATATATACTCGTATATACATATAAGAATGAGGAATTTCCAGGACTGTTGTGATAGCGTGATTTTTTTGTTTTTTTAACTATGAAATTATTATTTTGTAACGTGTTATACCCCACTACAGGCCTTGTTTGCTGTTCCTCCTCGTTCCTGCCGGGCCATGGTATAGTGCCTTTAGCCTGACCTTGAACCGGCTAGGGGGAGAGTATACCTATAGGTACACCTACCTACACGTAAATATTAGATTATTTAATGTATTAATACAGTAGTTTTATCTATTTGTTATGTGTGACGTCAACGAATAATTTTCCAGTTATTACTGTAACATTCATTAATTTACAAATAAGCCGTCGTTGCTTTCGAACCTTTATTTCATAACTGGAGTTATAAATAATAATTAATAAAAAATATTCTGATAAAATGGCTGGTATAAAAATGATAAATATTTTAGAAAAGATAGGGAATGTAATGTGTATATTTCGAAATTACATATTCGTTAAAGAAAAATATAAAAAAATAGTAATTACTCGGTGTATTTTTGAAATTTTATTCACATTTTTATATGTAACTGGCTACGGTTTTATAATTTATGTTACTGTTATGGGTGTTGATGATATGTACCGCGTTTTCGCTATTGTTCATTTTGTTTACATGTATACTAACTCAGCTTTTGTTCTAAGCAGTATTTTAAATACTCAAGTCTATAAGAGTTTTACTAACCACCTTCTAGCCTTGCATTCTATATACGGTAACGAACCGATGTTTATAAAACAAATTAAATATTTAAGTTTATTTATTTTTGGGACTTTTACTATTTACTTCTGTTCGAGAATATTCTTTGTTGTTTATAATACGTGGCTGACACGTTTTAATACCTGGGAGTTGGACGACTTCGTTTTTAGGGTTCTTGTTTTCTTGGTTTGGCATACATTTTGGAATGAAGTAAGAGTAATATTTGAATGTATGGTATTATTTTCACTAATTACTATACTTTCGATTTTGTCGAAGTGTATCAACACTTCAATGTTGAGGATAGAGTCTGAACTAAATAAAAAAGTGGTGAATAAACGTGAATTTAATGGAATCATAACTTTAAGACACATACTAGAATGGCACGATGACTATCAACATTTGATTAAATGCAGAAAACTGTTATCTATATGTTTTAAGCAGCAGGTAAGATAAGTAAAGAAATTAATTTTAAAAATATTATATTGAGAAAAATATTGTTTCGTGCCAGGACATTCTGACAGAAATAGATTAAATCGACGGTTCCTATGTTTATACGGTAAAGTCAAAAACCGAGGTTTTCAGGAGAGCGTAATTAGTGTTCAACAAGCCCTATAAAAATTCTATAAACAATAATAAATATTTTCTTTCCACAATATTTTAACAATTTTATGAGCTTTACAATGCCATTTACACATATTTTATTTTTTTACGTTTTCTATTTCTAACTCTATAGTTTAAATATTTTTTTCTACGAAAATGTAGGTTTATATTATTATTTTCAAATCAAAACGTTAAACATCCTGAAATCATCACCCATGGTTTTAAAAAGGACTTAAATAAACATATATCACTTTATACGTGGTTTTAGCAGTTCGGGCTAAGAATATAGTCTTACAATGTAAACAAAGACATGTCTTTAAATAAAATGATCAGGTTTGTGTTTTATTAATTCAACAAGGTTTATAAATAAAAATTTAGTTATTATTAAAGAAAGAATCTTCTTACCAACAAAATTTTAGATACCTACAGTCGCACTGAAGTATGAAGTATACGTAATAAATCATTGTTGTCTATTATTATATGTATGTTATAATTTTAATTTTGAGCATGTGCCTCCGCCTAATTATCTGTCCAACAGTGCAATTGGTACCTATTGCTTAATAATCATCACAGTTTTATTAAGTAGGCAGCTCTGCTTTATTAACTACCCCTCAAATTAATTATTAAAGTTTAATAATCATCACAGCATTGTTTTAGTATGTGCCTATTCTTAATTTCAATTGGTTCATTTAACAATCATCACAGCTTCTCTAGAATCAGTTCTTGTTCTTTCTTTTTTCTCTCTCTAGTAAATTTTAAAAGATCTATCTTTCCATGAGGTGACGGATTAAGAATACAAGTTGCACCACCCTATTTCCACAGTTTCCTATAATTTTCCTTAGAAAAGCCATACTTAAATTCTATTATGTTTGGATTATTCCCTTGCACTTTTACTTCTCTTACCCTATTGCAAGAAATTTTCTCTGAATTTAAATCTTTTGTCCAGTTTTTAGTATGCAGAGCCAAGCTTTAAAATCTAAGACTACGTCTTAATCTACTTCTACAACTGTGTATGGTGAATTATTCTTTTTAGCATAACAAACCAGTGTGTACCATTCATTTGGTATGTAAATTAGTTTATATCCGCCTCATTATGGCTGTGACCTTTTTCTAAGAATCGATGACGTCCTTAAATCTATCGCTCGCATATAATTACATAAAAAAAACAACGCGATTGCGGTTTTGGCCAGCACAGTTATCGGACCAGAAGCTAAAATCTTTGACTCCAGCTTTAACCTTGTTGTGGACGAAAGAATAAACAACTAGCCACATCTACAACTTTTAATCCGGCGTCAAAAACAGTGAAACTATATACTGATAATTTTCTTTTATAATACAGCACAATAATTTAGCCATGTGGAGTGTTATTTATCTTTTGGAAGTCAAACATCGCGGTACAAATACTTAAATTCGATTGCTTCAATTTTATTAACGTTTATCAATTGCCTGGCAAGTTTTATTGTTATCAATGTGTGTCTTATGTTTCATTTCATAATAATAATATAAGTACTTAAAGCAAACTACTAAATCTAAACTGTATCATAATTTAATTATTGTTTCATCACACGGACAAGTATCGACCTATTCTGTTTGGGAACCCCCGTAAACGGCGAATGTGGCGATAAGTCTGACAAGCAAGACCGCGTCCGCGCTGAGTGGCGCGCATTTTAAAACAACGTCAAAGAAGATATGTATAGATGTCCGCATCTACTACACTTATTCGTTGTATTTATAATACTTGTTATCTTATACAATTTGTAAAACAAGGTCAATTTTTAAGATTTAAAAACATCTTATGTTGGTATGTGCGCATAGCCAATCTAAAGACAATGATGCAATAACAAAAAAATTACATTTTCGACATGTCCGTTTATACGTAGGGACCGTCGAAATTCGTTATTTGTATAATTTCGAAATGATGCAAAGTTAAATGAGCACAAGCTTGTAGAGATTAAAATTGTCAATGATAAGATGTTGGATTGTCCGTGACAGTGAAAAGAACCGACTGAGAGAACTACATCGCATGGCACCTTCGAATAATGTACCCCTAGGAGAATTGACGTCAGGCAGACGGCCGGTCGTAAATATCGTCCAAATCCCAATGCAACATGAACAAGAAGTCATGTGGCATCGATGCCAATGGGATCGGGGTAGGAGAATGATAAAGTTAAAGTTGAAAATAAAGTTAATGATAAAGTTCTATTTATATAATTTCAGATGATTTTTGTAATGGCTACAACACCCATATATTTCACTGCTATGTTATTTGGAGTATGGAATATACTTTTGAATAAAGTAAGTGTACAGAAATTTGTATTAATTTTGCAATAATAATTGATTTCGACGGGCCTCGTGGTCTAGTGGTTCATATAACGGACTGCCGATCACGAGGTCTCGGGTTCGATTCCCGGTCAGGACAAATATTTGTGTGATGTTTTTAATTGTCATACAAATGTTTGTACTGCGTCTGGGTGTTTACTATGTATTATAAGTATGTATTTACAAAAGAAAAGTAGTATATGTATTATATCCGTATTCTGGTACCCATAACACAAGCATAATAAGCTTAGCTTGGGACCAGAGGACGTTGTGTGAAATATCCATGACTATTTAAAAAAAAAAAATCCTACGCTTTTCAAAAACAAAGATGTTATTGTATGTCCCTATGTGAGGTTATATCTTTGAACCCACTCTACAGATTTTGATGCGTTTTTTTATAGATAGAGTGGTTTTAGAGGATGGATTTTTTTTAATTTGTTTAGATTTGGTTATTAATTTCCACGCGTATGAAGTTGCGGGCAACGGGTAGTAAAACATCAAAGTGCTATTCCAGGATTCCTGTCCAGAGGAAGTACTTATCGTATTATCCTCATCCCTTGAGGTATTTGTCTCATAGCTACATATTAGAAGCGCCTAGAATCTTTTATACCACCTTGGGGTTCTTTTACAATAGATCTATCTATGTGAGCATAAAATACGTATCTATGCGTGCGTCTGATACACGTTGCGGGCTTAATTTAACCATAGACCAACAAAAAAGGACTTCTCTTCACAATGTTTGTATACTTGTTTTATTGCTTGTAAAAGGGAAGTTTGTAGTTTGTGAAAACTACTATAATCACATGAATTGAGAATGCCATATTTTATTAGACCATGAATTACGATTTAGGCAGGCTAAAGTTACATGTCTTCAAGATTCAAAGCTTGCCCAATATCTGGTAAATTGGTCATCTAGGTCATGGTATATTTTCAGGCTAAAGGATATACTACTGTCACGGCTATAGATATGTCATGGATTCAATTCTGTGTTATGTTTTATATGTCTTTGGTGGCTTATGCGGGACAACAACTGGAAAATGACAACGTAATCATGGCTAGAATCTTATTAAAGATTTATAATATCTTATCATCAAGTAAGTTATATTTAAAACTCCTAACAGTAGAGGCTATAATACCGGAAAGCCACATTTAAAAGATTTTGTGGTCTTAAATGTCTTAATATAGGTATTATTTTCATACTAACAAAATGAAATGATGTTTGGAATTAAATGCAGTTTTACTCATTCATTTCTGAATTAATAAAATTTTTCCACTGGAAATCTTATTTTATGATAATCTTTTGTGCATATTACTTGTTTACTTGTGTTATTTCAAAGAACAATGGGCATTATTGTATGGGTTGCGTCCCAACCCTTGTAACATGTTGCGACTAGTTTAAATGTTCACTTAAGTTTTTTTTTTATAAATAATTCAAGTTTTTATTATAATTGAGTGCAAGTAACACTTTTTGTATTAAATAATGCTTTACAGACTTTTTTACATTTTGTGTTACATACTCACATAAGTACTTATTACGTTCATAATAATTGTACAGTAATCACAGTCAGTAATCGTTATTTTAGACAGTTATTAATAAACACACAGTTGAAAATGGTACAATTATGGCTGAATAATTCTCTTATATAACTTAAACAATGCACTTTATACACTGGTACTTGTGATACAACAATCAGTTTCTTTATCGTATCACAGTATTTATATTTATTTATGTTAGTATACAGTACCTATCCTTTAATAATGGACTTTATCTGCAACAATGTCGTCCAAAAAAGTCGGCGGTAACAATATGCTTTGCTGGTGTCTTGCCCAGCCAAGGTACCAAATGATACTCATTATGTGAGCGCAAGTACCTACTGTTCCCTTCCCAGTCAAACAAGAGCAATAATAATGAGCAATTGATTCTCTCGGTGTTTCTGCTCTATTGTTAATCAAAATGTACGATAATAAATTCTTCGCGATTTTATCCGCCCCCTCAAAAGAATACCATCTAAAATGTTTATATTGTATCACACAAGGTTTGGAATAGCTCCTGTGCATATTTCTATTGTGTATATGCCGTTTCTTATGTGTTCACTCAAATAAGACCGTGCAAGTTTTATTTGATAAGTTCCTAATGAAATTAATAGAAGGTCTTCTTCTGCTAATATTGGAAATTGCATTAATTGATTGTCATCTGCGGTGATAGTACAAAAAGAAGCTCGCTGTCGATTTATATTATTTTCGATAACATAGTCACTTAGACTGTTAGCCATATGAATTCTCCTATTTAGCACTTCTATTATATCGTGAGCTCGAGGATGGTCTTTTAAAGGCTCTCTAAAAGTATTTAAAAGAGCAGCAGCAATGCGTATATCAATGAATAAATGCGTCACTGCCCGATTAAAATATTCTTGTCTGAATATTTTAAAATCGCGCTTAATCCACCCATTCACTACCTCTACAACCCATCTCACGATTGTAACTAATCTTGATTTATTAGCTTCTGCTGTACTCAGTTGGCTTTCACTTCTAAGTTTTGTTGGAGGCATGTGGGCTTGATAGCCCCAAGTCTCTAAGGTTGAGGTATAGCGGAGTAACAATTTTGAAAGCCGATAGTACAGCACAGGTACAAAACTACACTGCCAAAAAAAGTAGTGTAAATAATGTTTATTTTTTTTGTTTATTTCTTCATATTATTCTATAACTTTGATTTGTATTGGTATTAATTTTCAGAACCTGAGGCAATAGAAACGAAGATATTAATGAAATTCAAAAACATAATTGTACACAATCCAATCAAATTGGAAATATTGAAAAAGCCTCTCGGAATGTTTCTAATACCAATGACTCTGTCGTGGACTATAACACATGTGATCATTGCTCTGCAGTTTAGAAATATAATATAGTATTTTTTTATTGTTTGTAAAACATTTTAAGTAAATGATGTTAGTTTAATTAAATGATGTGCTATTATTGACAGAGTATTTCTTTTTTTATCTTGTTCCTTGTAAAGTATACAATAAAAATACAAGCGAAAACAATGCGGTTGTGTGTTGCGACCAAAGTACTTAGTGTTTGTGTACATAACATCGACGCTCCAACGCCCTTGCTTCATATTTGACAAAAAGATCACTTATCATCTTAAAAAGATCATTATGGCATAAGATAGATAAGATTGTATGCCTGATTATAAAATTAAGAGATATTTGATTGCTGTTTAAAATATTTATATCAAACTAGCAGATTCTCGTGACATACGCGTGGATTTAAAAATCACCTTTTAAGAATCCTTTATTCTTTTTCAAGCTTACGACTTTATGTAATAATATGTATACCAAATTACATCTAAACATTTGTTCATATTGTAATTTGTTTAGTAATTTTTTTTTCCGAATTTTGTTTTGGTTGGTAAAAACCAACCCCAGCCGGACTTATTATCGACCGTACACCCTGGTTACCAAAGTATTCAAAATTATCATATTATTTATTAAATAAATATTAGGAAAGTGCGGTATTTTAATTTAGTCCTATTTTATTGTTGATTTTTTTTTGAGGTGTCTAGAAGAAAAAACATATTTCGAGCAAGTGTCCAGAATTATTACCGCATTTATCTGATGTCGGCAATTTAGGTGACTGCAGCCCTATTTCTAGTGCAAATTAATATTCCATTAATAACCATTTTAATGTTTTTTCTTATTTTTAACGAGTAATTTGTTAAACTAGTATAATTAAACTATTATTTGCTTTATTCCAACCAAGTTGCTGTGTACACAATTTGTTTTAGTCCAGTCCTATCCCAAGGTTTCCATTTACCTCCGCCGTGTACCTATACAGCTTCTGTTGATTGTCTTTTATCCATCCTCTCTATATGACCAGACCACTTGAGTATACTTTGCTTTGGTCAACCTAGACTGCAACGTTCTCTTATGACTTCATGTCTAACTATATCTTACAAAGTCATACCACACATATTTCTTATAGAGCGCATTTCTACAGCATTAACATTTTTTTTTTCTACAACTTTCATGACTAGAAATAACGGCCTGCTTGGCACCAGTTAGCCTAAATGTACTAATAGTCCGGTCAATTTAGACATTCGAAGTTACCTAAATTCCCACCAAGCTGAAAATCGGTAAGATTGTTTAAAATATCATTAAAATTAAAATTTGAAAGTTCCCCATCTTTAATCTTTATATTGAATCACCAACAGTAGAGGATCCGTTTGATTCCAACGAGGCATTTTTCAAATCGGCCACTGGGCCGAGTTCCGAATGCCGAATTCTTTCAGTTATTTAGGGCATTATCGAGGAAGGCTATATAACATCACGCTACGACCAGTAGAAGCGAAGCAGTAGTGAAAAATTTTGCAAAAACGGGGAAAATTTTCTAAATTCCACGCGGACGGAGTCGTGGGCAACAGCTAGTTTAATATATTTTAAATATAAAAGTTGATGTACGATTTATTCATATAACCATTAAGTATACGCGAGTAATTATTATAATGAAACTACAATAAAGAATATCATATTACAATTTTTGGTTATAATATTATCTTTTATACTTCTAGATGTGAAGTTAAATTACTAGATACTTGTGTCAAAGCACAAATCTATCAACGAGATAGTTTTCCAGTGAAATGTACCACAATACTCCTCAGATTTAAACGTAAGAATGCTTAACTGCGTGCGTTTAAACCGACATTTCTCACATTCTTGTCCTTTTCCTCTCATTTTACACGCATAAACACAATGTTGTTGTCATCTGAGAAATTATAAATGTAATGTTGTAACTAATGTAACTTCGAGAAAGAGGTCAAGCGACGAATCAAAATCGGCTGGGCGTTCCGGAAGCTTAGGCATATCCTCACGTCCAATATTCTTCAGTGCCTTACGACAAAGGTCTACGACCAGTGTGTGTTACCAGCGATGACATACGGAACAGATAGGTGATCTTTCAATGTTGGCCTCGTATCTAAGCTAAAGTTTGTACAGCTTACTATGGAGAAGGTTTTGTTCGGTATATCCCTGAGGGATAAAATACGACATACGGCGATCCGCAGGATTACGGGCTTATCCGACATAGCCCGAAGAGTTAGCACCCTGAAGTGCTAATGGGCAGGCCACATCACTCGTAGGACTGATGATCGTTAGGGAATAAAAGTTATAGCGTGGCGACCACGGACTATGTACGGACGGCAGGTAAAATCGGAAATTTTTTGTTCTGCTCCATTGTGCTCAATTATGATGCAAGCGGCAGAAGACCGCACGTAGTGGCGTTATATGAGGGAGGCCTATGTCCAACAGTGGACGGAGAAAGGCTAAATAGATGGACGGATGGATGAGTGGTAGAGACTCACTTTTGTCCATAAATATTCCCATTGCCTATTATGTAAATTATTTTATTATTTTAATAACTATTAGAAAATTATATATATTACTTTCTGTATTAAAAATGCACAACGCATGCTACAACAAAGCAACTATAATTAACCCCAAATATTTCGAGACTAGAAGAAAACGTTGTGTCATACCCTATAGAAGAATTCGTACTGCATTTGCAAGGCGACAGTATTGTGCCCAAGCAACCTATTTATATAACTCAATTAATAGAAAACTGTCTATCTATGGAAAGACAAAATACGTTTGTAAAAGTATA
Organism: Orgyia antiqua; assembly: GCA_916999025.1. NCBI lineage: Eukaryota > Metazoa > Arthropoda > Insecta > Lepidoptera > Erebidae > Orgyia > Orgyia antiqua. Next base: position 21,405,038 of record OU779864.1, read on the forward strand.
GTAATGAATTGGATTGCTTACATATGATGAAACTGAGGCGGTTCTACATCCCATTGTATAAAATACCATATAATGTACGTAATTTTTCTCAACTCTCCGTTATAGCTGCTCCCTTCATCCTTCTTTTTCTTTATGTGATGACCTATAGTGGATGGATCACAGATTTTTTACTAAAAAGCCATTTGGTGGTTTCTTTGCATGACACAATAATACACATACATACATCCATTCACACATTCGTATAAACTTAAATGTTAATGATAGTGGTAGGATTAGTAAGAACTAACTCTGAACTGTATTAATTACTAAAATTTACATTGCATATATTCAAAACAAATTATAATGTAGTTATATGTCCAAAGTTTTAAATTGTAAAATAGATCAAGCGCACCTACAGAATACACACTAGTCTCACATACTTGTCAGTCCATCCCTGTCCTCGCGCACGCGCGCGCTTTTCACTTTAATCGCTCATAGTTCATCTACAAGTAAATACATTCACACATCACATACATTCACACATCTACAAGTAAATACATTCACACATCTCACACACAGCTAGCATAGCATAAAATAGGTAGGTAGTTGTTAGTAATGTTCGCTCGTTGTCTTGTATTGCATTAGATTAAATTATTGTAGATTTAATTTCATAAATATGGAAGAGGGAGCCTTCCTGGCACAAGTATCTTTATACTTAAAAGGAAGACTGATATGTAAAAAAAAATATAATATATGTTGGAGTAACATAGTAGAAGGATGGAATAGCCATGTTTTAAAATCAGTCTACAAATTGTAGACACTGTCTTTAAGATGTTCATACATCAATCTGACATTCTCTTTCACACATAAAAGGTTCCACAGCAGGTCTCCAACCAAATCCCCTATAACCTGCGCCTCTACCACCAAGATGATGTTCACACAAAACGTCACCTCTCAATCGTCACTTTACACTTTCTCACAAATACACACTTTATAATTATACACTCGCGATTATGACCGGAATAAACTCTTTATCACTACTGTGAGTGAGCAACTAGTCGGGCAGAGATTCGCCCAAGAAAGGTCCGTACTGTACGGCGGCTCGAGTGTAACTGCCTCGATTGCCCACCGTGCGGCGGTATTTATAGTGCCGGCGCACGTGCATGTCATTCGGTCGTACCTGCACGTGTTCGTAAGTTTTTAGGTTAAGTATTGAATTTACAATGACGTTATTTTTACATCGTAATAAACCCTAAAGTAATCAACTTGGTGGTTTATAAATTAATATTGGAACAATCAAATGGTTTAACTTAATTATTTTAGGTTCTCTAGACTAATTGTTGTGGTTGCGCCGACACGGCCATTCTGACAGGCGGTGCGTGCTCTGCACCTGGCTGCGATGTGATGTGTGTTATCTGAAATTAAGAGTTTTCTCTGAGATCGGTATCTGTAAGCAACCCATGTTGCTCATTTTGAAAGGGTTATTGTTAGGACAGTACACAAAGACATCTCCAATGTACTGACTTATTCATTTAGTATCTGTGGTGTGTACGTGTCCACTCATGGCTCCACAAGGCGTCCCAACGGTATCTCATGGTTCACATGTGGATGCATCAAGGATCCGTGGTTAGCTCAAGGGTAACACATGGTTTAGCTCAGAGGTACCACTCTCCAGATATTTTGTTCTCGTAGATTATTATTACAGAGATGTAATTGTGAGGTTAATAAGTATAGTAAGGTTATTAGGTTCTCGGAGATTATAACGAAAGGATTTCGAAGGTTGTCGTAGAGTTCTCGGAGGTTCTCGTAGCTTTTCGTTGGATCTCGTCGATTCTCGTTGACCTGAAAGAAGAGAAATAACTCCTTTTGAGTAGTACATCTGTAAGCAACTTATGTTGCTCATTTTGAAAGGGTTATTGTTAGGACAGTACACAAAGACATCTCCAATGTACTGACTTATTCATTTAGTATCTGTGGTGTGTACGTGTCCACTCATGGCTCCACAAGGCATCCCAACGGTATCTCATGGTTCACATGTGGATGCATCATGGATCCGTGGTTAGCTCAAGGGTAACACATGGTTTAGCTCAGAGGTACCACTTATTATTATTATTATTGATTATTATTACAGAGATGTAATTGTGTACTGATATCGGGGTAATATAATAGTAAATGGAATGAAATGAATGAAATGAAATGAATGAATGAATCTCGGAGGTTCTCGTAGAAATCTTAGAATTACAAATATTTGAAATTTACTTAAATTTAATTGGCTATTACAAATCGACTCGCCTCTTATTCGGACGATGTCTCGATGATAAAATTAAAATAAATCAAAACGTTATCTATAAAGATCGAAAACTGCACTATATTTTTGAATTGATGAAAATTGGTGAACTATATTCTATTTACGGTAATGTCTTCGTTATCAAAATGAAATTCTCAACTTTGTTTATCACTTTACAATGTGTGTGTAATTGTCGAATACAAAATCCATCGATTTCATCACAATTGAACTTTTCTACCAAGTCAAAATTAATGACGGTAGTTCAACAAAATCATATTATTATAAAGTTCATTTCGGTAGTGTAGCAACCGGTAGTGAAAACGTTGATTACGAACGAAGCGCATCTAAGCGATAAAATTACGTGGTGTTATTGTGAAACTTATTCAGTTTTAAAAGATAACCAGAGAACATTGTTTTTTTTTTTTATAATGAGTGTACTGAATATGTGGTGATCTATCAATTAAGTGTTTTGTGATAGATTTTAAACAAATTGAGTAGTTTTATGGAAAGAGATAAGTGAAGTGAAAAAGCATTGTGAATACGTTTTAATTTACGCAGTTATAACATGGGGTAAGTACTTGTGGCTTGTTTTTATCAATCTTACTTTGAAGATAATCAAAGCAATATAAAAAGTGTCTATTAAATCTGTGTATTGCGCAATTTTACAATAAACTTAGCTTTGTTACGTGACGTTTTATTTTCTTATCACAAAGATGAACTAGGCATATGAAATGTCATAACAATATGAAATTTCATGTCGAATTTTGGTATTTTTACTGCACCACAGCTTATTATTGCAAATGACTTTTGTTTTTATCTTTCTCTCTTATTTAATAGAAGAATGATACTGCTTACCGAGTATGATGACGTGGTTCCATAGCCACAAGTTGCTGCTTTAAATATCGCCTTTGCTCACTATGACGACTATTTGAAAGTAATAAATTTTACTCACTTGTGGAGACACGTTTTTAACTACTTTTAATTATTGGTAGGAACGCGGTTATGCGCATATCCTACTATTTATTATTACGACGGCAAAAGTGCACGATATCTTTACTTTTGATTTTAACAATTTAAACGTTTTACACTTATTGAGTTAGTCGTAGGGGCCGCCTCTCGGGTTTTTTATCCCACACTTCTGATGTTGGAGTAACATAGTAGAAGGATGGAATAGCCATGTTTTAAAATCAGTCTACAAATTGTAGACACTGTCTTTAAGATGTTCATACATCAATCTGACATTCTCTTTCACACATAAAAGGTTCCACAGCAGGTCTCCAACCAAATCCCCTATAACCTGCGCCTCTACCACCAAGATGATGTTCACACAAAACGTCACCTCTCAATCGTCACTTTACACTTTCTCACAAATACACACTTTATAATTATACACTCGCGATTATGACCGGAATAAACTCTTTATCACTACTGTGAGTGAGCAACTAGTCGGGCAGAGATTCGCCCAAGAAAGGTCCGTACTGTACGGCGGCTCGAGTGTAACTGCCTCGATTGCCCACCGTGCGGCGGTATTTATAGTGCCGGCGCACGTGCATGTCATTCGGTCGTACCTGCACGTGTTCGTAAGTTTTTAGGTTAAGTATTGAATTTACAATGACGTTATTTTTACATCGTAATAAACCCTAAAGTAATCAACTTGGTGGTTTATAAATTAATATTGGAACAATCAAATGGTTTAACTTAATTATTTTAGGTTCTCTAGACTAATTGTTGTGGTTGCGCCGACATATATAATATTTTCAAAGACATGTCGAGAAAAGCGACTAAACTTAATGAACCAATAAAAAATAAATCAACCCTAATTGATGAATAATTTATTAACATAGTTAGCTTTAGCTACCTACTTAGCTACCGTATCTCTCGCCAACCTATTTACGTCCCACTGTTGGCCACGGGCCTCCTCCACTTTGGGAGGGATTATGGTCTACTGCGCCGCGCTGACCAGGCGTATTGGTACAGAGACTAGCTATCGTATGATTAGGTATATTTTTTGTTTTTAAAATCACTTTCTCTACATTTGTAATTAGACTATCACACGACAGAAAATTTCCTATTAATCTTAGAATACTCGTAGAATAGATTTATTTATAAGTATAAAAAATTGTAGGTACAATAGACCAGGGTAGGAGCCTTTAAAAATATTAAAAAGTGAAAACAAAATAGTAGGTTGAAACCCATTAGAAAAGGAGGAGAATATTATAAAAATGAAAGGAAAAATAATTTACGGGCACTCTGAGGTCGGGAAGGGGATGGGGGTGAGTTTTTTAAAGGGTAAAAAACGGCTTTTCTCGATTTCCGGCAAAACTAAAAGTCCTATGGAAAATAATGAAATAGCAAAGTTGTAGGTAATAAAAAGATCTAAAACTTTTGTGTTTCCACTATTTTCACTTAACCTCAAAATTTATGTGAAAAACTGAAAAAACCAAGGTTTTGGTTCCCGACCTCAGATCGCCCGTAAATTATTTTTATTTTTATTATATTCTCGTCTTTTTCTAATGGGTTTCATCCTACTATTAATTTTTTGGTTTTAAAAATTATCGACCATGGTCTACAAGTCATGTTAAAACATGACTTGTAGACCATGGTAGATAGAATGGTAGATGGAATCAGATACAGATTTATAAATGGACTAAAGTCCATTTATAAATCTGTATCTGATTCCAATGACGTTGTCGTTAATCATAATACTATGCCGTTCAAATGAGAAAAGGATTGACCCCGTGTCATGTTGTGACGTCTTAGTTGTCAATTTGAACAATTTCGGTAGGGCCAGCAAAACAAGACATTTTTATAATATAATTTATCTTAAGCTTTGTCATTATCGTTTACCAATTTTCGAGTAATTAGCGAGACAAATACAATTAAAAACTATAACAAATAACGACAAGTTCAAAATAACAACACTAACAAAGAAAAATAATGAGAAATAAGTATAAATTTATTTGTTAACGGAAAACAACCACATAACTAACAGAATTTAAAATAAAATGCCTTATAATTCATATACTCAATAAAACTCACCAACAACAACAAAATGGCGGTTGGTAATTCAACTTATTATCGTAGTATACAACAACGAAATTATTGAATGAAAATAGTATTTCTTTTTTAATCATATTTAACTATTATTACTAAATAATTTAAGACGTTTTTCGCTTCAAATTACCGAGTTTAGGTAAAAGAAAAAAAAAACATTATTGATACGCAAATAAAGTTACGTTGCCGACAGTACTTTCCTAATCACTTTTGACAACTAAAGGTCATTGCCAATCCTATTCTCAGTTGAAACGTATAGTACATGTAATCATCGCGTTATAGCTTACTAATCTATACTTATAATAAATCTGTAGAGAGGTCAATTCTGTACATGAAATATATTTTCAAAATAACTATCAAGGGGTGATTAGTGATCGATACTGATGCCAAAAATGCAATCAGTAAAATTTTTGTCTGTCTGTCTGTCTGTCTGCCTGTCCGTCTGTATGTTCCTTATAAAAACAAAAACACAGCGAAGTCTACTAGTCTAGTCTGGTTTTATTAGTGTCTAAGACATTAGTACACACGTATTTTAAAAGTTTTAGATACGCGTTATAAGCATTTATTTTGTATACAGCGTAATACATATGAAATTAAATTTAGTTTTATAGCCAATATAAGCAAAATATTACACAGCACAATTGTAATATTTTAATCTTAAAACGATAGTTTTGAATTTGCACCATTTTAGGTTACACTAGCTGTTGCCCTCGACTCCGTCCGCGTAGAATTTAGGAAATTTTCCCCGTTTTTGCAACATTTTTAACTACTGCTTGAGTGAGAGTATTATAAACGTAAGAGTAAACAAAATATATAATCAGAATGCTCCGAACTGCTAAGCTATCAGGAGTTACACGTGTTATTGTGAGTCAACCATAAAATATAGATATAATATGCTGTTGCGGGATATTTTTTAGACAATTTTATGTAGAATATTTCCGTCATACATGATTTCTATGTAACTTTAACCATTAAGGCTGCACACGCCACGGAAGCTTAAAAAATGGAGTAACTTCTCCCGTTTTCCCAACATTTCCCTTCACTACTCTGCTCCTATTGATTGTAGCGTAATGAAAAGTATACTTTAACCTGCCCAGGAGTATGAAGAATAATTGTTCCAAGTTTCGTTAAAATCCGAAGTAGTTTTTGTTTCTATAAGGAACATACAGACAGACAGACAAAAATTTTACTGATTGCATTTTTGGCATCAGTATCGATCACTAATCACCCCCTGATAGTTATTTAGAAAATATATTTCATGCACAGAATTGACCTCTCTACAGATTTATTATAAGTATAGATAATAATGAAAGCGAGGGTGCGGATCTGTATTGGTATATTATTGTAATAATATTGTGTGTGTGTGTTAAGTTTCAAAGCAATTACCGCGGAACCTATTAACTTAATACTGTGTATAAATAACTTTAAAACGTAGAATGAATTATTAATATCATAATGTATTAAGTTCTTTACATTGTTACTAGTTACGTTTTTTCTTTTACTTTCATGAAAACTTCCTGCGTAATTTGACATTTAAGTAGAAATTCCTTTTTAATTTGACATTACCACTTAATATAATATTCTAAGTTTGAATAATGATTGGTACAAATTTAATAAATATCTTAGAAATTATAGATAATTTTATGTGTATATTTAGAAATTATGTATTTGTTCAAGAATATAAAATGTTTGTAATAATTCGGTGTGTTTTAGAAATTGTAATTTTGTTTGTCTATCTGTATATTGATTTTAGATATTTCATAATAACATCTATAAGTGGAATTGACGATATCTATTGGGTGTTCGTTGCCATTCATTTTATAAATTTATATGGTAGCATTTCTTTTGTGATTTCTGGTATTTTGAATACTAAATCGTATAAGAATTTCATCGATCATCTTCTAATCTTATATAAGCTTTACTGCAAAGAAGAAAAGTTTGAGAAAAAGCTGAAGTGTTTAAATTTTATCAACTTGGCCACTTTTAGTATTTTTGTTTGTATAAGTACAATATTTATTCTGTATAATATATGGATTGTATATATGAATGCCATTTTTGCAGAAAAAATTTTATTTTGGCCTTTCGTTTTTCTTATTGTCTATACTGTTTGGAATGAATATCGTATAATCTTCGAATGTATGGTGTTATATTCTTTGGCCACTATACTGTATAATTTATTGAAGTGTATTAATAGTTCAATAATGAGGGCAGAGTCAGAACTTCGTAAAAAAGGAGCAAATAAAACTCGGGAGTTTAGTGAAATTATAACCCTGGTACGTATTTCACAATGGAATGAGGATTATCAGCATTTGATTATATGTAGTAAGCAACTATCTTCATGTTTCAAACAACAGGTTAGTGATATTATTTTACGCAACTTTTTGTTGACTATTAATGAACTTACATTTAATTGTGTGAAATATCTCTGCCAAAACGTTTCGCAATTATCTACTTCAATATTTTTTTGCACAGCAATATTATCTTAAAGTTCTGAAGTGAGTTCTCAAAGTATTATATTACATTTTTTTTAAATAGATAACTTTTGTCGATAGTTATAATATAATTATATATAATTATATTTATATTTATTATTGTTTAAGCTTTCAGCTTTTTCTCGACTTTTTTTGTCGGTTTTTCATAAATACCCCGTCCCGTTTCCTACGGGAAAAGAGATCCCGAGATGTCCCCACTACCTCATTCGTACTCCCTATTCCCCTACCTCTCCCTCTATATCGTCTTCTGCCTCTTACAGTGTTTGTGTTGTGTGTGTTTCTATGGTTTGTGTTAGTGTGTTGTGCTTCTTGTGTGTGTAGCTGGTTGTGTTTTGTGTCAAGTGTCCGTCCTATTCGTCCCCTTCCTCTTCCTCTACCTCGTCCTCGACCTCTCATTGAGTGCGTGTTTTCTGTATGTGAATGATTTAGTTGAGTGTGTGTGCTGTTTGTTATTGATGTGGATGACGATGTTGATGGTTGTGATGGTGGATGCGTGTTTTGTGGTTGAGATGTGTTGTTTGTAGAATTTTCTGTGCCGTTCGCGTTTGTTACAAATACGGTGTCACCAAGGACTTTGCTCAATATGGTGGAGGTGTGTATTGCTGCTTGTTTTTGAAGCATTGTAATATCTATTCTGCATTCTAATTTATCTATATATCTATGTAAACTTTTCGCTACTAATCCTGTAGCGCCTACTACTATGGGTATTGTAGAGTTTGAGCAGGACCTATGAGTAGTCCTATATACCTATATAGTACGATAGACATTGTTTCGTGCCTACTGGTGGCGGGGCGGTCGGCCATTACAGCGAAAGCCACGGGCGAGAGCGGTCGTGCCGCCTGCGCACACAGTGAGAGTTGTCGAGCCAGTGAGATCGTGTTACAGGTACACTACAAATGGCGACGAGGACAAAGGTCAGGCTATTTAATTTATATCAATAAAAATAAAACAAAATAAAAGGGAGTAAAGAGCAGGTACATAAAAATAAGTATGAAAAAGCGTGACAAGATGTTGTCATTGATGCATTTAGCATCTTTGTTGTACGATGTGGGGTTTGATAATATTGTGGTCCAAAAATCTTGTACTACTTCTTTTGAGGGTAATTTAATTTCTACATTACTATTATTTCCTAAGCTTCTATATAATCTATGTTCATTTTCACTAAATAATTTGTTTTGTTCTTTCCTGTTAGTCATATCTTCATATCTTTTTATTCTGCCGGCTAATGCTTTTATTCTTTGCTTAATGGTTTTGGAAATGTTATCATGATCGTTTTCATTGTGAATATTGTACTTAGCAAATTTTTTTTTATTTTTATTTCGCATGGGAATGCCTTTACGCACACCCGCTCCTGTCATCTCGGTCATCACCGTCATGGTAGGAGCGGGTAGTGTCGGACTCGCCGATGAACGGAATACCGACTAAACCTAACTGCGGCGCTCTCCACGTCTTCCTAGAGCGCCAGAGGTTCTCTTTTTTGAACTCTCTCTGACGCCCCGACGTTGGCCTGGCGGCACAACACTCGGTGTCGCAACACATTAAGGCGGGGGGTGGAGACGAGCGTACTCGCGTCGCCTCCTTCCTGGCCTTGCTCGGCGGAGCAGGTCTGCATTGGCAGCTGCCTCGCGCTCCCGCTCCGCAGCCTCCTTCAGGAGCATGACGGCTTCACTGAAGTCGGCGACCGCTTTCCAGCACCTGTCGCTGTTAAGCATGGCACTGATTACTGCTTTCAGCGACAGGTCCCCGCCTATCTCCTGGGTCAGGGCCGTACGCTGTGCCTGCCAGGCAGCGCAACTCTTAATTGTGTGGCGCGCTGTGTCCTCGTGCGCACCACATAACTTGCAAGAGGGCGAGGACTCCCTCCTTGCAATCTTGTGCAGGTACTTACCGAAACAGCCATGTCCGGTAAGTACCTGCGTCAGCCTGTACGTCAGCTGACCATGCCTCCGGTTGAGCCATTTTTTAAGTAATGGCCTTATGGCCTCAACAATTTCAACCCCGGCGGCGGGAGATCTCAGTTCGGCTCTCCACCGTCGCCGGAGTGTGGTCTGTGCCTCTTTTCGCACCTGGGCAGCAGATGGTAACTCGCCCCTTGACCTTGCGTCCGCGCGGTGTATGAAGACTTCCGCCAACACCTTCGCCTCGAGCTCCCAAGGAGGATCACTTGCCAGGACAGTAGCAGCCGTCCATGACACAGTACGGTACCCCCTGATTGCCCTTGACGCGATGACCCTCTGAGCTTTTCTCAGCAGGGCCTTATTGCGTGCGTTAAGGGCGTCGAACCAGATCGGAGCCCCGTACAGAGCCATAGATCGGACAACTGCGCTGTATAGTCGCCGGCAAGTTGAGTTTGGACCTCCTGTGTTAGGTAGAAGTCTTCCCAGCGATGCAGCCACTTTAATTAGTTTCGGGGCGAGCTGAACAAAGTGTGGCCTAAAGCCCCATCTGCTGTCCAGGTGCAAACCCAGATATTTAATGGTGCTTCGTACTGGCACCTCCACTTCCTTGACGCGGAGTTTCGCACCTCGGGGGTCTCCGCGTCGCACTCCATGGAATAAGAGGGCCTCTGTTTTGTGTACAGAGACCCTCAAACCCAGCATACCTATTCTATCAACGACGAGCTCAGTCCCGACCTCGGCCAGACGAGCCGCCGCTCCGTAGTTGCTCCCCCTGGCGGTGATGAGGGTATCGTCGGCGTAGCACAACACCCGCATACCGGGTAGGAGCCTACCGATGTTCCACAGAACCGGGCCCAGAACCGAGCCCTGTGGAACACCACACTCCATGCGACGTTGGGACAGTCGCCTGTCGTTGCTCTCCCAAACCACCAATCTATTTTCAAGATACGCCTCCAGCAGCCTTCGGAGGTACAGGGGCACCCTATGGTGTACTTAGCGTATATCCTATCTCTGATTTTAATAATTTTTCCTGTATTTATACCTCTTTTTATTTCTATTAATTGTCCTAACTCTTTCCTAAACTTTTCTATTTTATCTTGTATTCTTCTTTTCCAAGGTGCATCTGAGTTGGGCTTTACTGTGTTTTTGGGCATGAAAGGTGTTTGCTTGTTATTGATAATTAACGTTTTTGCAGTAGCGTAGATAACATTGTTTATATCTAAGAGACTGTTGTTTGAGAGTAATATGTTGGGTAAGTAGTTGTTAAGTGTGTTCAGGTTATTCCGAAATTGCTTCTTTATTTTAGCTTTTGGTAAGAAAAGTCTATCTGTAAATGGGGTTTCTTTGGTTTCAGCTAATATTTGCAAAAAATGAAAAATTTGTGGGTCTTGCTCTTCATCTACTTCTATGTTACTTGTTAGTTCGTTTATTAAAGAGTGGTCCGCCAGCTCTTGTGTATCTTGTGTAGTTGGGGTTGTTGTGTGTGTGTGTGTGTTGTGGGTTCTGTGTGCTCTACTTGTGGTTCATTTATATTGTTGTCTGTTATGTCATTTGTTAGTGTTCCTTCTGCTTGTTTTTGAATTCGGTCTAATAGTTCTTGTAATATTACGTTTTGTTTAATAATTCTACGTGCTTGATTAGATAATTTATTGCCATCGAAATTGTTTAGTTTTGGGTTATTGGGGTTTCTGTCTTTAAATAGCGTGTATAGTTTTCTTATGTATCCCGGTCCTTCAGATCGGGCTTTGTAATAGCAGTAAACTAACTCCTCCAATTCCTCATTTGACCACTTTCTGCGTCTATCATCGCTTACATAATTAGTGGTCGATGCGGTTGAGCCGACAGAGCCTGTGGGCGAAACCCTACTCTACAAAGCATCACCTGCCTCCTCCCTCCCCGTGGTTCGGTAGTTACTTCTTCGGGTTCCCCGACTCTCGCCCGCCTGCTCAGCAGAGAGCCACTGACAGTTCGTATTACAGGGACGTCCAGCGCCAGCTCCAGACGTGTCCTGGCGCTCGCCCCCGGGAAGCGGTCCTATACGTATTACATTATTTTCACCATCCATTCTACTGGGTTTTGCCAGTGCCATTTTAGCCGTGCCCGTAATTTCGTAGTCACGTGTCCGCCCCCCACGTGAATCTGGTGGTCGATTCGGACGCATAGTTGGGCTTGGGGGGGCATATTTATTATTATCTATTATACAGGATGGCGCAATAGAACGTGCATATAATATGTATAGGCTAAAAAATAAATACAAAATGTATAGTTGAAATAAAAAATAGGATGACTAGGTAATTAAATGTAGTTTACTTTTTAAAAATGACATCACCTAAATGACGCCCCTCTCGAAGACGGCACTCCTCTAAACGCGAACGCAGATTGGTGAAAACTCTTGTCAATAAATCTGGGGTGATTGCTGCCATTTCCCCTAGGATATTTTCCTTTAGCTGACTGATGTTCCGCGGATATCATCCTATTTTTTATTTCAACTATACATTTTGTATTTATTTTTTTAGCCTATACACATTAAATGCACGTTCTATTGAGCCACCCTGTATAAAACTTACATGTCACAGTGTTAGTTACCGTACTCCTCCGAAACGGCTTGATCGATTTTTATGAAATTTTACATGCATATTCAGTAGATCTGAGAGTTGGCCAACATCTATTTTTCAAACTTTTTTTATTAGTATGTCAAAACAACGTTTGCCGGGTTAGCTAGTAATTATATATAATTACTAGCTGTCCCGGCAAACATTGTTTTGCCATAATGAAAAAATAAAAAAGGTTTGAAAAATAGATGTTGTCCGATTCTCAGACCTACTAAATATGCATGCAAAATTTCATAAAAATCGGTCAAGCCCTTTCGGAGGAGTACGGTAACTAACACTGTGACACGTGAATTTTATATATAAGAATAATTATTATATTCTTAAAATTGTCATCGAACGTAACGTCGAAATGTCATCCGTATCCGTATAAGCAATTTGTTGATGAAGAGATAAAAAATATAAGTAATAGTTTATAGATGTATATTTTGTAAAGAATGTCGAAGAAACGATAGATGGATTGTGATCTGAAAGAAGTAGGTAAATACATAAATGACGTCTGATAGAAGAGCATGAAAGAAGAAGGCATGTTGCATTGACCACAAATAAAGGGATAAGGGCCCTACTCTTATCCCTTTAGTTGGGGTGATGATTGAATGATTGATGAACCAATTTATATGGTATTGCAATTATCTTTACTTTTTATATTCATTTTTTTTTGTATATATGTCTCATATGTGTTAGCTTATATCTTCCTAATTACGTAACGGATATTGATACGGTTTTTTTGGTAGATAGAGTGGTTTAAGAGGATGGATTTGCTGTTTAATTTACCACACGTACGGAGTAACGGATACAGCTAGTGACAAAATAAAAAAAAAGATTGACGGGCTTCGTGGCGTAATGGTTCATGTACTGGACTGCCGAGCACAAGGTCGCGGGTTCGATTCCCACTTAGGACAATCATTTGTGTGATATTCGTAAATGTCATACAAATGTTTGTACCACGTCTGGGTGTTTTCTATGTATTATAAGTATGTATTTACAAAAGAAACGTAGTTTATGTATTATATCCGTATTCTGGTACCCATAACACAAGCATATAAGCTTAGCTTGGGACCAGAAGACGCTGTGTGAAATGTCCATGAATATTTATTATTACTATTTATTATTATTATTATTAAAGATGAGCTTAATTCATGTTGTATGTTTATTTAATGGTTTTAGATGACTTTCATCATGGCTATCATTCCGTTATATTTAATTGCGGTGTCATACGGAATCTGGAATATACTTCTAATTAAGGTATGTAGCTCACTACTGGAACTGTAACTTATGATATTATTGTCTAGGAATTATGGTATACATTTCTGTCTTTACTTTTTATAAACTTCCTCGATTTCTCAGAAGATAACCATCAGATGTTGAGCTGGTGCCAATGCAATCTTACGGTAACCATCAGCTTTCAATTAAAAATAGAATCATTAAAATCGTTTCGTTCGTTTAAAAGGTATGAGGTATTCAACAAAAAAAAATTACAGACAAATTGAGAACCTCTTCTTTTTTGAACTCGGTTAAGAGAGTCGTATGTGAACGTAACGTGAACCCTTACATCTTCAAAACTACGCAACGGATTTGGATGCAGGTTTTTTTAATACAAAGAGGGTTTAAAGAGGATATCTTTTTTGTTTAATTTATCTAGGTTTAGTTTTTAAATTTCACGCTTACGACGTTGCGGACAACAGCTATGATTGCTATGAAGTAAGCATTCAGTCAATATAGTTTTGTAATGACAGGCCTTTATTAGTTTCGTTTATGTCTATTTAACGAATCGTTTGAACGTGATATCCACCTCTCTGCAACCCTGGGGAGGAAAAAGAGGTGGTGACGCTTTTGTTCTTAATCCGTCACGACGCGGAAATAACATTATTGGTAGATTATTTAGATGAACTCTGTAAATGATCTGCTAATATTTTTTTACAGAATAAAATTCATGGTTTTATGACTGCCTTAGATTTATCCTGGCTTCAATTTTCGGTAATGTTTTATATGGTGTTGGCAACATACGCTGGGCAACAGTTACAAAATGAAAATGCTATCACGAATAGAGTTTTATCAAAAATATATAGCATTTTGTCTACAAGTAAGATTTTAATATTAGAATTTTTACTATTGCGTCGGTGCAGTAGAATATCACCGTATTTCTTCCTGTAGCTATCGTACAAGAGAGCGTGAAGAAGTGTATTTACCCCCTTATAACTTCTTCATAATCAGACCTGATGGTGTCTGTCCCTTCACAGACAGACAGGTCATTAGACCTATCGGACAACAAAAAGAAAACAAGTGTCACCTCTCAGTTGTATAAATACATTGCCTGCCGGCAAGACTTGGGAACGACCGGGGGAACCACGTTGCATGACTCCTGCACATATGCCCGAGGAGGGTTGAGTCGGCCGGTCGTAAAAATCAGCCAACAGCAATTGTAATATGGCAAAGTGTTATGCCGACCCCAAATTATGGGATAAGGGCAGGAGAATGATGATATGTACAGACTGGTTGGTGCGACACGTTTATTTTCTTCCATTAACTAATCGTGTTTTTAATTAATTTTCAGTACCAGATGCAACAGAAACAAGAATAATCAAAAATTTCAAAAGTATAACTATCGCTAATCCAATTAAATTAGAAGCGATGAGAACCCCTTTAGGAATATATCTCATTCCTATGACTCTATCTTTAACAATAACGCAAGTAATAATAGCACTGCAGTTTAGAAATATAATATAGTAAGATGTGTTTTTTTTTGCATATGGAAAGACTATTATGCTTATTGCCTAGTTAAAACCATCATCATCATAACATTACACCATCATCAAATAAGCTTAGCCCGGCACCAGAAGACGGTGTGTGAAATGTCTATAAATATTTATTTTATTTATTTATCATCATCATAACGCACGCCCACGGAGGTAGGCAGAGACTTAAGAGCGCGAGGCTAAAACCGATTTGCACATATTTATCGATCATGTGTATGATAAATTATTGTTGTAAATTATTAACCGGAGGCGAGTTTCTCGGAAAGTTTGATTTATCTGTACATATTATTCGCTACGAGGGCTGTAACGCTGACCAAGTGTTTTGATATAACGTTTACTTAAAAGTATTAAACGTTTTCAAAGTTCACTTAAAACTCTCACAGGTGTTGTTTGCTTGTGTTATCTTAGGGCTGGTTTGTAAAGTAACCTAAGAGATGATTTTTTTATTCTTAATTTATTACCGTACTAACGCGTATGCATATTTATCTTC
Organism: Orgyia antiqua; assembly: GCA_916999025.1. NCBI lineage: Eukaryota > Metazoa > Arthropoda > Insecta > Lepidoptera > Erebidae > Orgyia > Orgyia antiqua. The sequence goes on from OU779864.1 coordinate 21,420,603, forward strand.
AAATGCAATTGTTACTTAAAATGCTTGTAAAATATCTTTATTAAAACAAGGAGCTGATTTTGCAAGTATTTCAGTAGGTAACATTATGATTTGGGTTACGTTATCTCTGACACGCATGGATAAACACTGCCTAAAATTGGGCATCAGTACACATTATCATATTATTATGGTATTTTTAAGAGACTAGAGCTGTAACTTAGGTATTTGAAGTAGCTATGGCTATATCGTAAAGCGCAACAGCTATGTAAAAAATATCTATTCCATCCATCAACCTTTTTTCTGCGCATTACTGAACAGAGGCGTCCCCATAGAACATTACCACACAATAACAACGCATAATAGTACATTACAATATTAGTGCGTTAAAATGGTTATAACATGCGAGGCGGAATTTCGTAATTGAGCCGAGCATGTTATAACCAATACGCACGTATATCGTACGACGTTTTTTAACACATTTGCGAGAAAACAGAAAAAAAACATTTAAATAAACTCAATCTGTGAATGCACACTGTTGCTCTCCCACCATTTTAACAGTGCACTAGCGCTGCCTACTGAATGGCGCCGCGCGGCGATTAGTTCGAAATTTGAATAGCAACAGCGCGCTGCTTGAGTCGTGCGGCGGCGATCAGTTCCATATTTGAAATGGCAAATAATACTGTTATGAAATTTGTATGGACTATAACTTAACTATTTGCTTTGGTAACACACGCGTTTTTTATGACCCGCTTTACATATTTAAAACCGGTGGAATTACATCAGCTTTACGAGCAAGGGTGTTAAAAAATATATTAACATATTATTATATGCTTCATTGTCACATTATTATATTTGAGAGTCAATTGGATCTGAAGTCTCTAGTAAAAAATTATCTTGAGGCAGGATTAGAGCTTTATCAATTTAAAAAAGGTGCTTACACCCTATGTACAGCAAAAAAATGCCGAAATAAAAACCATTTACATCATGTACTTGGTTTCGTTTAATTTTCACATTTCTGTGGCGTATACTAAATCTTTGTTACATTATAATTTTATGCCTAGTTAATTATTAAAACGCACATTGCTATGCAACCCACATAGCTTTCACAAATTACATTACTAATAGGTGCAGCTGTGGAATGGTTTCAAATGGTGCTTATCAATGCAAATTTATCCGATGGCGAAAGGTAACGTAAGTTTAATTGATACTTGACTCATTAAATAATTTCTCTATTTATGCATATTTCCGTTTTTGTAAATAATTAACCAAGATGAGTTCTTTGATGACCAAAGTATTGGACCATAGAACTTTGACATTATAGTGCTACTATTTTTAGATTATATAATTGTTATTCTGACATTATATTATTGTATACTCTGACATTATATTATTGTATAACTGTAACACCTCTGTATGATATGTTTGTTGTTTTGTCGTTAATAATTGTGTCGCCTCAACCAACTTAATTATTGTATGCCAGTTCGCCAGAACATAGTTGCACATTTGTAAACTATTTATCCTGTAACATCACAATAAATGAATTTGAATTTGGAGATTGTGACTTTTTTGGTTATATGATTTACATCCAGTTTTTTAACTTTAATTTACCTTAGGTTAATTAGCTTGAGATTAACTCTGCAGCTAAGCAGTCTTTAGATCACGCTTAAAAAAATATCATCACAAGAATATGTATTGTGATGTCATTATGTATAAAATACACGTAATAAATTCAATTCTATTTAAATAAAATTACCTTTAGCCGATGGTAGGGGATAAAATTGAAAAGTATCGAAAGCGCAAACTTTTTGTTGAAAATTGTCTACATGAATGTTTTCTATTTTATTGATATTTATTTTCTCACTACGATTATTATGCTAAACACCTTCTTTATTTACATAATAGTCATAGATAGAACAACTGGTATTAAATACATTCCAAACTTAGCTTTTAATAATTCGATCGTGATTGGTGTATTCGCTGTCATGTTTTTATTTTCTTACGATTTCTTTTGTCTGTAATGTTTGATCTGAAATATAATTAAATCATTATCTACACTAATATCATAAAAGTAAAGTATTTGTATTTTGCAGTGGCAATAAAATATGCTTGGTACGAGTAGTTTGTGTCTTGTGTATAGAATGGATGATAGACGAAACGAAACGTCACGAACGAACAAACAAACGAACTCACTTTCACTTTTATATAATACTAGACTAGCTGACCCGGCAAACATTGTGTTGCCATACTAAAAAAAAAAAAAATTGTAATATAGATGTTGGCCGATTCTCAGACCTTCTGAATATGCATGTAAAATTTCATAAGAATCGGTCTAGCCGTTTCGGAGGAGTACGGTAACTAACACTGTGACACGTGAATTTTATACAGGGTGTTTGGTACATCGTTTGCCAAATTAAATCAGCTAAAAGATAGTGTCATTTGCTATAGTTTAGCATATTTGATTTTTTTTTTGCGCCGCCAGTATTTTTTTTGGTCATGGAACATTTTTGATAAAAAATTCCATACTGAGCTTTAAAACCCAAAAAATAAAAATGATATGAATGATATACGCATTGTGAAATTTTCAGCTTTGTAGCTGTCACCGTTCCTGTTGACAGACGGACGGATGGACGGATAAGGAAGTCTCAGTAATGGAATCCCGTTGTACCTTTTGGTATGAAACCCTAAAAAACAAAAACGCATCTTTAAAAAGTAGGATACAATATAATTATTTTTACCAGCATGATATCAGTATTAATTTGCTCTAAAATCAACCATTTTTTTGGGATAGACATTGCATATTCATCTTAAGACAAAAGTAAAACGGGTTTTTGGATGATCAGATTTCTTTTAGTAATCATGTTTTGATAAAAAAAAAGAAAGTAAGACAAGCATAGATATAAAGAACTAGATACTGTGAGAAAAAATCGTTGCTCTAGAGAGAGTATTCACGAAGAACACGACAAAATACGATGTTTATATCTACGTATGGCGCTGTAGCACCCTCTTAGTATCAAATTACTAACTTGTAGATAATGTACTGAAGAATTTGGATAAAATTCTGTTCAACGCCAAAGTTTCATTTCCCAATTTCTGTCCAGCTAGCATTGCCATGCACATAGACAATACGAAGTTTATCAGAAGCCATAATAAATATACGCCAATTGCATATTTGCGGTATTCCTGTGAATAAATAATAAATATTCGTGGACATTTCACACAACGTCCCAGACGCTGCCGCGCTGGACGCATCCCAAACTAAGTTTATGTGCTTGTGTTATGGGTACCAGAATACGGATAGAATACACATACTACTTTTCTTTTGCGAATACGTACCTACTTATAATATATTTAAAACACCCAGACGCAGCACAAACATTTGTATGACATTTATAAATATCAAACAAATGATTGTCTCGTGCGGGAATCAAACCCGCGACCTTGTGAACGGCAGTACATTACATGAACCACTCGACCACGAAGCCCGTCTTAATTTATGTAAATTATAAATCTTAATATCACATTGCACCGCCCCTAAATAATGGGATAAGGGGAGGAGAATAATGTAAATTATAAATATCACAGTCATATTCAGTCAGACCATCACAAACTCTATCCATACTAATATTATAAAGCTGAAGAGTTTGTTTGTTTGAACACGTTATTCTCAGAAACGACTGGTCTGATTTGAAATATTCTTTCAGTGTTGTATAGTATATTTATCGAGGAAGGCTGTAGGCTACATAACAGCACGCTGTGACCAATAATAGCAAAGCTTCAGTGAAAAATGTTACAAAAACGGGGATTTTCTAAATTCCACGCACACGAAGTAGCGGACAAAAGCTAGTAGCTTATTAATCGTCTAATATATAAAATTCACGTGTCACAGTGTTAGTTACCGTACTCCTCCGAAACGGCTTGACCGATTCTTCTCAAATTTTACATACATAATCAGTAGGTCTGAGAATCAGCCAACATCTATTTTTCAAACTTTTTTTTTTAGTATGGCAAAACAACGTTTGCCGGGTCAGCTAGTTATCTATATATATGAATATGTATGTACCTGTCTTATACATATAGCTATAATGCTACACAAAAACGAAATATTATATATTGAAGATGTAGCAATTGAAAACATTAACTGAAATGTTAAATGTATAGTTTTAAAATATTTGAAACCATTTTAACATACGTAACTGCGTATACAGAATATAATATTTACTTGATGTCCAAAGCAATTTGATAACCTATTTGTACAATTCACAAGACGTTCATATGTCTTAGCCCATTTATTTACTTTCATTTTTAATTCGGAGAGGCCAAGATTTGTTTCGTTAATGTTTGTCAAAACTTCAGATATAGATAAGTTTAAACATTTTACAAAGTGGTATATTACAATTACGTGATTGCATATCACGAGACGTTCAAATATGAATCGTAATTCATACCATAATATATCAAATGCTACTAAGAAATGCAAACTAAAAAGGTTTGTTTTAACTTCAATAAATAAATGATAGGTTATTCTAAACACATTACACAATATTATTCCTATAGTAAACACTAATAAATAAATTTTAACGATAATCTTATACCGCTTAATACTTTTTACATAATTATGTACATTTTTATACACGCAATGAACGGCTAAAATGTTTACTGTAAATTCTTTGTAGGAATCTGTTGTTAAAATTCCCCAGACTATATATACAAAGTTTATTACAAAATTTGTAATGTTTATGAATATTAAGAAGTAGGTATTCTATATTTATTGTACTGTTTGGATAACTAGTAATAAACGCAACGTATACAAAAATGTATACGCAAAATATATAGACAATTCCACAACTATACAAGTCATTGTGTAAATTCGATGTTTATTGTTATAAGAGTAATAGGTTCTATAAATACACATGAGTTTTTCAACCTCATCTGTTGTGATTATTAGTGAAGACATTATACAAATAAATTAAAAAGAAAAAGTCACAAGTTTATACGCGTAATTTATATAATAGAACTAGTAATACTCAGATAGTGGATTTAACTGTGGTTTCGTAACAGCAACAAAGAAAACAATTACTTAACTATGTTAATAACGTAACAGACAATGGATTATCCTTACTTATATATAAAAGTGAATGTGAGTTTGTTTGTGTGTTTGTGACGTTTTCACGCAAAATCTACGGAATAGAATCACACGAAAATTGGTACCTATAGAGATAATTTATAGTCGTCGACGTCAAATAGGCTATATATTATTTCGCTAAAAACTCTGTACGAGATAATAAACGCAAATGTTTGTGAAATACGGTATAAAATAATAGTTCGGCCATTTTGTTATTTTTACAGTTGTCATAGCAACTCATAGAGTACGTCGACTTATAGGTATTTTTTTTTATTGGCCACAAAGGTTTTAATCCCAGACTGACATGCGATCTACGCGGTAGCTCGGAATAAAATCTCTTTGTGTGGTACTAAGTTTCAACTTTTTTTTTTAATTGAGATGCTTTCCTAATTAAATTGTTTTTATTTGATAATCATAGTATTTTTTAACGAATATTGATTGATGTGAATTTTGCTATGGATTTCAGTATCGATGTTAGTATCTATTAATTTCAGCTTAGAATACAGTTTTTATTTTAGGTTTGATTTCAAATTCGATTCGGCCTCTAATGCGTGCGAAGCCGCGAGCAGAAGCTAGTAGATACATAAATAAACAAACACCTATCAATAAAATTGTTTCACAGGCATTTCTTTTCAAGGCGTTTACTGTTGATTACATACGGCCTTCTTATGTAATAAACCGTAAAAGCATATCCCTTACGCAGTAGAGGCATGGACAGTGCACGAACTGGAAAAGCGGAAGATAAATGGTCTGGAGATGTGGTGCTGACGGAGGATGCTTTGGATTTCATGAACGGCATTCCGTACCCACCAACGTATCTATACTCCAGGAATACTCAAGGTATCACACAGCGTTTATCATCCGTAGTACAGTCAAGTATACTGCAATATTTTGGCCATGTTTCAAGGCGGAGTAATAACTCCATAGAGCAATTGGTCGTGTTGATGTGGCTTGTGCAAAGTGGAGGGCACTAGGTCGCGGGACAGGTCACCTATGCGCTGGACTGGCCATGTGAAATATGCAGTGGGATCTAAAATTTCAGAGTGCACCAGACAGTCCAGGAATACGGAGAGATGGCGGTAAATCGTGCGGTAAATCGTGCGAAAAATCGTGTCCACTTCTACCAGATGCCTCAGCGTGACCACGACCGCTCTGACAAGAGCAAGACGACAGAGAAGAAGACATGCAGCCAATTATGAATCAGACTTACACACGAAGGGTTCGATACCATTAGGTATATTCATCATCATAATATCGTGCAGCCTAAACGTATCATTAAGTTACACTATAAATGTTTTTTGTGTCGTGTGTCTCAATTTATTGTATTCTGGTCTTTATTATTTTTTGTTATATCGCACTGTGGTTTACAGGACCCTTTTTTCGAACGTGCCCATTTTTAATATATAATGTGATAGATACTCGACAAATACAGAAAATATTAAACATTTAAAATCGTTCAAATGATACCACTAGGATTTAGACGCATCCGCACGAAATTTTAGCGCGACGTTTCGGTGACTTTGCAGATGCTAACTGCTACGTCGGGCTTCAATTTCATGGGTGGGACTGAGTTTATAAAGTGTCTTCTACGATCACTTGTTACAGGGTTTACCATAAAGTTTTGATATTACATTTTATTTATATTTGAAATACAATGTAACAATAAACAAAATATGATATAAAGAAAATATAAAGGTAAAACTTATTTAATTTTATCTTAAGACTAATGTTTTTATATTAATATTAGGTATACAACATAGCATGCAACTAGGTATATATACATAAATACTACTATTATTTACATAGTAACAAGTAAATTTATAAAAGATTTTTTGGTTTTTAGATTAGAAAGAATATTTTCAGAAATTGAAGTTTTTATAATATTTTCTAACACTTGCGCGACTCATCTGTTTAAATAAAACTACTTTTTACGGATTTAGACGCGTATATTTGTTTTAAATTTTGGCCCAACGTTTCGGAGACTTTGCAGTCACCATGGTCACGGGTCACATGGTCTCACCCGTGACCATGGTGACTGCAAAGTCTCCGAAACGTCGGGCCAAAATTTAAAACAAATATACGCGTCTAAATCCGTAAAAAGTAGTTTTATTGAAGTTTTTATGTTTCTTTATTTCAATAGCCTCACGAATAATTCTAGGTCAATATTTATCTAATATATAAAATTCACGTGTCACAGTGTTAGTTACCGTACTCCTCCAAAACGGCTTGACCAATTCTTCTCAAATTTTACATACATATTCAGTAGGTCTGAGAATCGGCCAACATCTATTTTTCAAACTTTTTTTTATTGTATGGCAAAACAACGTTTGCCGGGTCAGCTAGTTTTTTTATAAAATCGTATTTATTTGTTAATCTAAAGTAGCTACAAGATTCGTTCATATCCTTAAATGTGCAGAATTACGAACAGTTTCAATGTACACAATATAATTATAGCGTATATTGCTTATATATGCTATAGCGTATATATTGCTTAGTTTCGAAGATATTTAGATTTTTTGTTTATCCGCAAAATATTTTGACGATTTTCGACAACCTGTTAAAAAACTAGACAAACTAAATTTTCAAGAATTAAATGTTCTCTATTTAAAAGTTATTATCTATCACATTTTTAAATAAAAATGAGCATGTCCGAAAAAAGGGTATTGGGTTGGGTTGGTTTTGGGGCTTGTAAAACAAAGTGTATCGTCAACAAATATATCTACCATTATCTATGAAAATCTCAATTCTCTAGCTATCACTGTTCCTCAGATCTATTTCTATTTTTTTAAATGGAGTTCCAATTCAAATAAGCTTTTTCAATCTGGAAGCAAATATGCGATTTAAAAGGATGAATAGAGATTGTGAGGTGCTTGAAGGCAGTCCGGCTTTTCATGTACAGGGTGTCCCAGAACTCAACGTCAAGCCGAAACGGGGTGACAGGATAGATCATAACCATCACGAGAAAAATCAGAAAAAAAATCTATCCCATGCAGTTTGAAAATTATGGGCATTTTAAGAAAAACCTAGAAATTTGGTCTAACTGTACCATTTTTCGGTTATTGTGGTTAATTTTTATTATTTTTGGTCATTTAAACTTTGGAACCGTAACCCTAAATAACATCTCGAGAATCACAGTCTAAAATAATGACACAATTACCCCAAGTTTCCTAGAATTTAGACTATTTGTTAAACTATGAATTTAAAATTTTCAAACTTTGTCGACTTTGAAACACCCTCCTTTAAAAAAAATGTACTAGAGTGCCTTGGCAAGTGCCATTAAGAGTTGGCGCATTTAATCAGGATTGTAAAATGGTACAATACTTGTAAGTTTCGTACTAAAAAAAACGAGTAAAAAATAAAAACCTCAAGTAACCCGATTTTTGCTAACCCATTTTACTCAGGAAAAATGTTTTTTATTCGCACAAGCCCTTGGTAGGTTCTTTATTTTACGGCAAAATGATGAGAGAGATGGATAGTGGACATGTTTGCCATGAGCGAGCGAGACAGATAGTGACGCCACGCAGTGAGACGGAGATGCATCGTTTAAACGAGTGCGAATGAAACAGATACAGACGCCATACCAAGCAAATAGCTACGCTGCCAGTCTGACACCAGTTAGTACATTTCGCTCATTCGTCTACTGCGCACCTTTCCGTATTCGCTTGTGTTAATTTAGTACTGACAACTTTGGCTTTTCTTTTTGGACTTGGATTTTTGTGAATTGGACTTGTTGATTACATACCGGCAACTTTGGCTTCTCTCTTTTGGAATTGGACTTTTGTGTTGACATCCTTCTCATCACTATGCCTACGCGCTACACTTCACAAGAATATGCGAACATGCATCTCATTTATGGGGAATGCAGATGCAACGCAAGTGCCGCCGCTAGACTTTATCGTGAAAGATATCCAAATTTAGAGCGCTATCCGGATCACCGCGTGTTTGTTAATGTGCACCATTCACTCACAGAGGACGGCCATTTCCCGAATCAAATACGGGCTGGAGGTAGACCTCGCTTTCCTTACGAAGAAGAAGTGTTGGAAGAGGTCGCAGATGACCCAAGTATTTCCGTTCGTGGAATTGAAGAAAGAACGGGAATACCCAAAAGCACAGCACATCGTATTTTACAAAGAGCTGAAATGCATCCATTTCACGTACAACGAGTTCAAAGTCTTCTCCCTCGAGATTATCCTGAAAGGATTTCATTTTGTAGAACAATGCTACAGAGGCATAATGAAAATCCCCAATTCATCCAAAAAATTCTCTGGTCAGATGAATCTACATTTAAAAAAGATGGCTACATAAACTTACACAATTTTCATGAGTGGCATGTGGAGAATCCACATTTAATGCGAGAAGACCGATCCCAATATCGCTTTAAAGTTAACCTGTGGACAGGAATTTTAAACGGCAAAATAGTTGGGCCTTTTGAGCTGCCTGAGAATTTGAATGGCACGAATTACCTAAATTTTTTACGAGAAAATTTACCAAGTTTGTTAGAGGACGTACCACTAACAGATCGTTGCCACATGTGGTATCAACAAGATGGCTGCCCAGCGCATTACGCAGTGCAAGTAAGAGATTTCCTTGACCAAGAATATCCGGGAAGGTGGATTGGACGTTCAGGCACTATCTCGTGGCCAGCCCGTTCCCCAGATTTAAATCCCCTGGATTTTTTTTATTGGGGCGTTCTCAAAGAAAAAGTTTATTCTAAGCCCATTGAGAGCGTAGCCGAGCTGCGTGAACGAATTTCTCAAGCTGCTGAGGACATCAACTCTCGAGGATATGCCCGGCTAATAAGTAGATCTTTTTTAAGAAGATGTAGGGCGTGTGTTGAAGCTGATGGTAAACAATTTGAACATTTGTTTTAATAAAAAATGTTATTTTCAAATCTGACTTTTATTCCAATAAACCTAAACAAAACAAGGTCAACATTTTTCATTATTTTATTAGTATTTTGTTGCTTTGGTAAAAGTGGCGTCACTATCTGTCTCGCTCGCTCATGGCAAACATGTCCACTATCCATATCTCTCATCATTTTACCGTAAAATAAAGAACCTACCAAGGGCTTGTGCGAATAAAAAACATTTTAACTGAGTAAAATGGGTTAGCAAAAATCGGGTTACTTGAGGTTTTTATTTTTTACTCGTTTTTTTTAGTACGAAACTTACAAGTATTGTACCATTTTACAATCCTGATTAAATGCGCCAACTCTTAATGGCACTTGCCAAGGCACTCTAGTACATTTTTTTTAAAGGAGGGTGTTTCAAAGTCGACAAAGTTTGAAAATTTTAAATTCATAGTTTAACAAATAGTCTAAATTCTAGGAAACTTGGGGTAATTGTGTCATTATTTTAGACTGTGATTCTCGAGATGTTATTTAGGGTTACGGTTCCAAAGTTTAAATGACCAAAAATAATAAAAATTAACCACAATAACCGAAAAATGGTACAGTTAGACCAAATTTCTAGGTTTTTCTTAAAATGCCCATAATTTCCAAACTGCATGGGATAGATTTTTTTTCTGATTTTTCTCGTGATGGTTATGATCTATCCTGTCACCCCGTTTCGGCTTGACGTTGAGTTCTGGGACACCCTGTATAAATTAATTTTATTCCACCTGTAAATTGAAACTGAGTTATTCGTTTAAAAATATTATAGTAGGTATTCGCAGACGTAATAGCTATTCTTTACATCAATATCCTGTCCTTATCCGTTATCAGGGGCCAGCGCATTGTCACATGTTTTTTCCATTCTGAAATCAAATGAAATGAAAAACCATTTAATCAAGTAGACACAATTTTTCAGAAAAATTATGTGCTTATGACATGTCCAAATTTTTTTTCCCTACCACCGGTTCAGGACGCAATCTGCTGAGAAGAACCGGATAAGAAACTCAGCAGAGCTTTTAATCAAATCAATATTTTTTAATTAAATGTCAATTATACTTACAATGCTAATAAAACTTTACAATATAGAATATTTATTGCTCCAGAGCAACTTACTCCCAAGCTTTATCATCTTTAATATAATCAGAAATTTTATAATACACCTTTTTACATAATTTAGTTTTAATGAATTTTTTAAATTTAGAATTATTAAATTATCTTTCATCAATAGGGAGTTTATTATAAAATCGTATACAATGACCCATGAAAGAGTTACATATTTTGTGGAGACGGGTTACATGCATTACAAGGTTGTGTTTATGCCTTGTATTAACATTATAGTGATCGCTTTCTCTTCTGTTAAACTTCATATTTGTGTTAACTCCTCTTTCTAGCATATCCTCTCTCTCACACATTTAAATTCCTTCGTGGACCATTCCCTAGAAGTATACTCTCCTCTGGACTCCTCTCGTCTTATTATACGACCGCCGCCAGCGCCCAGCGCGCCGAACTCGTCGGGATGCTGGGTGAGTATTTGTCGCTCTCGGCCATCGTTTCGTTAATAGCCGAGAGCAAACAGTGTTGGCCTGCCGTCGCCTCCTCTGTTAGGAAGGTGAGGCCTCGCCGGGTCATGGTAAAGCTCAAGGCACCAAAAAGGCACCTGACAGCGATAACGACAATTTTCACTGATGCTTAGCGTGTTGTTATATAGCCTAAAGCCTTCCTTGATAAATGTACCTACTATCCAACTCTGAAAGATTTTTTTCAAAAAAGACCAACGTTTCCTGAGATTAGTGCGTTCAGACAAACAAACTCTTCAGCTTTATAATGTTAGTTTAGAAACTTATTATACGCTTAGCTATGGATTTTATTTAACAAAACATCCATCCTTGGCAGTTAGGTAAATATGTAGCAATTAAGATTATTGTAAGTAACACAATTATCACAAGTTTCTTATCATTATTAATCGTTACCCGAAACCGAATACTATAAACCGAATGTAGCTATTCTACGTGCACAACTAAACTTAACAAAAACATTTTAAATTGATGAATGAATTTGCATTTGTAAAAAATTATTTGCTAATTATTAGTTAACAAATATATGAGGTGATGAGGTTATAGTATCTTAGTGTGAATAACCTCATTCGACAATGTAAATGAACTTTCTTATTATAAAAACTGTGTATTGTGTGTGACTGACAATTTCGATTAACGTAAATGTGTAAAACGCAGCAGTTAATTGATCGAAATAAACCATAGTTGCATTCATTTTTAGTTAGGTTTTTGACTCATCAGAATTTGCTAAATTTATTGTGTATTTAAACTGAATTTTGTATTTATTTTTGTAGTTACATTTGCATTGTATATTTTAGTGTATTACTTCAAAAAGTAAAAAACATGTTACAATTCGAACAAATTCTTTGGATCGTGTTCTTAACAATTGTCTTTGGAATGGTATGTACCTAATATTCATATTATAATGTAAACGGTAAACTAAAGAACTACTGAATTGATTGTTACGCGCATTTCATCAATAGATTAGGAGAGTTTACATGTAACTTGTTAAAATTTTGCGCTAATAAATACTGACAATTTTGGTACAAACATTTCCTTCCTTGATGGTCCGGAAAAAAGCAATGGCACTATGGCAATAGAAATATATCAAATGGTGACTAATTGGTTTGAGAACTTATAAAGAAGGTTAAAATAATTTTATTTTTTTAGTTACAGAATGCAAAATGTGCACCGTCGCCGTTCGCTCAAATGCATATAGCAGATGGCTGTAAGTAAAATATTGTACCATGAAAAGAAATAAATGTCTTTTCTTTCTACCATTTATGATACTTGGATGAGTATTAAGAGACTACTATATACATTACAAGACTGAATAATTGATTGTGAATATTTTTAAATTACAGATGAACTAGACACTTTTATCTATAATTGACAACGGAATGAAGAATCATTGATTAAGGGCCTACATCAATATTATCGTCGACATGTACATATTAACACAGCTAGTAGGTATAGAAAATGAAGAATTAGGGATATTTTTTTTGTTTACTCAAAATCTACTAAATATATTTTAATTCTGATTTACGTGTTTCTATATATAATAGTTACTTATGTTTTTAAAGTTATTTCATTAGTTAATACGCGATAATAGACCGACAAATGAAAAAAATAAGAAATGAGAGAGGTATTTTCGCTAAGATTTTCTATCGAGAAAACTTTTATCAATCGCGTTTCTGAGTTTATGCGATCCGAGATTATATACTGAAAAAACATATACTTAAAAATTAGAGCTCTAGCCATTTAATCTAAAGAAACAATGAACGTAGAAAAATGCACGAAGTTATTTTGGTATCCTCTTAAATAAACCTTATATTGTACTTTTATGTGCATTATTTATTCGTGTTCCTGTTATCTTACACTGATTACTGTAAATCAGTTGACAACACAACGTATGCATTTTTTTTGTATATCTGAAATCTTTACTTATAATAAAATTCTAAATAGTTGATGCCTGTAAAATAGGAAGAAAGAAAGAAGTAAAATATTTATTTCACCCCTATGAGGACACAAAGCATCAAAACAACAAAAAAAATATTAATAAAAAAAGAAAAAACAATATCAAGTAAAACCATAAAATTATAATCTAACAACAACAAGTAAAAAAAAATTGGTCAAGTGCGAGTCGGACTCGCGCACGAAGGGTTCCGTACCATTATCTATGCAACATAAGGCAACGTTATTAGTATCGAGCAAGAAACGGTAAAAAAATCATGTTTGTTGTATGGGAGCCCCCCTTAAATATTTATTTTATTTTATTTTTAGTATTTGTTGTTATAGCGGCAATAGAAATACATCATCTGTGAAAATTTCAACTCTCTAGCTATCACCGTTCTTGAGATACAGCCTGGTGACAGACGGACGGACAGCGAAGTCTCAGTAATAGGGTCCCGTTTTTACCCTTTGGGTACGGAACCCTAAAAAAAGAAAAAACAATATCAAATAAAACCATAAAATTATAATCTAACAACAACAAGTAAAAACAATCTAATCCCGTAATCCCTGAATATCTTAAAAAAGTTTTCAGTTTCTCCATGACACACATACACACATTCAAGACCCTTAAGGTCAGCGGAAAACTGTAGTTTAGCTATACCATTACACTCTACGACATTCTATGCTAAGTCACAGTAGAAGCAGCGCGTCTGTGGAATTCTCTACCTGAGAACATAACGGCACCAAAATCGGTAATTACCTTTAAGAAGTACCTGAAGGAACATTACTTGTCGTTGTTATCCAAATAGGTTATATGTTAGTATATATAGACTATATAGAGTTTATATGTGTATATTTTTTATGTATTTTGTATGTACGTGTCTTTATAGTTATTTAATTATGTTTGTGTAGGTATGTGTGTATGTATGTACATCACAATTAGCCAAATTTTTCCTTCCTCTCAGCCCATCCAAAGGTTGTCTGGAAGAGATCGCATTTTGCGATAAGACCGCCTATTGTACTTATCTATATATTCTTAAATTGTATAATTTCATTCATTCATTTATTTATTTAATTAACATTTGGTTACATTTTATCTAGATTATATTTTAATACACTTACATTTAAGCTAAATTCACAGTAATATAATTACATTTAACTTATTACATTTTAAACATTCGACTATCTAGCAAAGTATGCACTGATCTCCCATATAGGCTAAAGATAGCCTGTGTTTAGGAGACTCAGTTAAGCCCTATTGTGTATAGTAGGACATAATAATAAAATTATAGTAATGGTTTACACAATGTACACAAGTTATCACCTCGAAATAAATCATATTTGATACAATTTTTGTTTCATTACATAAGTACCTACTAATAATTTCAAAGCGTGTGTTTGTGTGTGTGAGCGAGCGTGTGGGTATGTGTATGTGGTGGAGTTTGCAGAAGGTGTGTATAACGTCCGTTAGTATGTGAGTTTATGTGCGACTGTGATTATGAGGGTAATATGAATGGGGATAAGAGCGGTGAGTAAGGATGACCCTGATCATTTTTATATAATTTCTCGGTTTCGTCATACGTGAGTTTAAGAAGTGCAGTGCGTAAAGCTTTTTTGCAATTGAAGTATGTTAGACCATATATAGGGCATAGTGCGTTTAAACTGTTGTAAAGAAATGGACCATTGTATATAAAGAATTTTTTAATAAAGGAAGTACGGATAGTTGGTATAGAGCAAATCTTGTCTCTTCGTCTTTTTGTTAATATCTGAAATGGTGTTTTACGGTGTTGCAGAAGAGTCACATGCAGGATATATTGTTGTCTTACGTTTAATACCTTCCAAATGCTATAGATTTCATTAGTAGGGAATAGAATTGGTTTAAACAATGAAACTTTCAGAATAGCTCTGTGTGCAATTTCAAGTGGCATTAGGTAAGATTTTGCTGCACCTCCCCAGCAGGAGATACAGTAGGTACTCGTAAGTAAGGATTGGCATAAGGCGAAGTAGATTGTGCGAATTATTTTTTGGGGTGCTACATGCCGAAGTATTTTGAATATAAAAATAAGCTTTCTTATACGTCCAGTTAGGGCGCTGATGTGTGGTCTGAAAGTTAGGTGTTGGTCTAGCATGACGCCTAAATATTTTGCTTCGTTAACAGCTAGTATGCAAGGGCAGTCACAGTCAAGAGCCGATGGCGTAGTGCAAGAATGAGCTTTAATTGATAGGTTGTTTATTGGTTGCGATTTGGAAGAGATTGTAAAGTTTATGAAGTTAGTGTTAGTGGTGTTTAAAGTTAGTGCATGAGTTGAAAGCCAGGATAGAGCTGTGGTGAAGCCATTTTGAGCAATCAATTGGAGATCTAGCCAGGTATCGGCAAAAAAGGTAATAGTTGTATCATCAGCGTAGGTCACAATTTTAGCATTAGGGATGTTAAGGTTGCAGAGGTCGTTTATGAACACTAAAAAGAGTGTAGGCCCCAGGATACTCCCCTGCGGCACTCCGTATTCAATAGACGCCTCATCACTAACAAAATTATCTATTAAGATATACTGAGTTCGGTCTGATAGGTAATTCTTGAAAAGTTCGAGAGGGTGGCCTCTTATTCCCACATTCTCCAATTTTCTCAGAAGTAAATGAAGAGGAACCGTATCGAAGGCTTTTGCAAGATCCATGAATACTGTCACGACTTTCTTGTTTTCATTAAGTTTATCAGTGACAGTGTTTATAAGTTCATGGACTGAATCAGCTGTTGATTTCTTGCTGCGAAAACCGAATTGTTGTGGTGATAGAAGGTTATGGTGTTCAAGGTAATGCTTAAGGCGTTTGTTAATTAAATGTTCAAGAATCTTATATAAAGAACTAAGGATAGGTATAGGGCGATAGTTGTTAGGGAGGTTCTTATCTCCACCCTTAAAGATTGGATGGATGATAGCTTTTTTTAGGGATGTGGGGAAGACTGCTATTTCGAAACAAAGATTAAATATGTGAGTCAAAACAGGTGCAAGAGTACGAGAGTAACGTTGTAGGTACGTAGTAGATATATTGTCCCACCCGATTGCGGCGTTGTGCCTTAACGATTTGATAGTTGACGATACTTCAGCTGTATCTGTTGGTTCTAAAACGAAGGAATTTGGGTTTTGAGAAGAATTTATTGGAAAGAGAGGAGGAGTTTGAGTATTATGTTTAGAGTCAATGCTGTTAGCTAATTTTTTGCCAATATTTATAAAAAACTCATTAATTGCGTTACACGAGTCTAGGGGGGAGGGTTTATGTAGTAAAAGCGGAGAAGACGATATTTTTGATTTTGTGGTGTTTGTTATGGATTTAATGGTTTCCCAGAGCTTCTTAGGATTATTACTAGATTTATTCAGTTATTGAGAGTCAAATTGCCTTTTTAATTTACGAAGTAGAGTAGTGCAAAAATTTCTGTATCGCTTGTAGGTGATCTTATGAGTGTCATCTTCAGGGAATTGTTTAGTTTTTTTGTATAGATTGTCCCGATTACGTATACACCGCAGAAGGCCGGGTGTAATCCAGGGTTTTAGAATTACTTTTCGTGCTGGAATTTTGATACTAGATGTACACGCTGCAATAGAAGTTTGAGATATTCTTATAAATTCATTTATAGCATCATTGGGATCTGAATAAGAGTAAAGGTGACTGAAGTCCACATTATTCATAGATGTATCAAGGGCGTGATAATTAATTTTGGATATAACTTTCTGAGGACGAATATAGGGTAAAATATTAAGTACCTACTGTAATATTGTTAAGATGTACAATAAAGAGTATTCTATTCTATTCTAAAAACAATAAGTATCATAAATTAAAAGATATAAATAAAATATAGGGAGCTGATGTGTCCCATCCATGAAGCAGAAAATTGGTGATTTTTAGCAACACCCCTTTACCTTTGAAGATATCGACGTGAAAGTACAGGATTGGATAGGCGATCTTTATTGGCGTAATAGAAGCCAAAAGAATTGTTTATATAATTTTTTGTCTGTCTGTCGGTCTGTATGTTTGTACGTGAATCACGCCAAAACTGCTGCATGGAACTGAATACTGTTTTCAGTAATGTGTTGAGATCTAACTAAAAGTTTAAGCTACATTTATTTCGAAATAGTATCTATTTATTTATTTAACACTTTAATGCTATTACATGCATAGGCGGGCTTAATGCCTAAGACATTTTCTACCAGCCAACCATAGGGTGGTGCAGAATTAAAGGAGGCAGGTGTGAATACAGAGTTAAGGAGAAGAAAAAAATTAATTAATAGGAAAATGAAAGTTACAGTTTTTATTAGGGTTCCGTTTTTACCCAAAGGGTAAAAACGGGACCCTATTACTGAGACTTCGCTGTCCGTCCGTCCGTCCGTCCGTCCGTCCGTCCGTCCGTCCGTCCGTCCGTCTGTCACCAGGCTGTATCTCAAGAACGGTGATAGCTAGAGAGTTGAAATTTTCACAGATGATGTATTTCTATTGCCGCTATAACAACAAATACTAAAAATAAAATAAAATAAATATTTAAGGGGGGCTCCCATACAACAAACAGGATTTTTAGGGTTCCGTACCCAGTATCTCAAGAACGGTGATAGCTAGACAGTTGAAATTTTCACAGATGATGTATTTCTATTGCCGCTATAACAACAAATACTAAAAATAAAATAAAATAAATATTTAAGGGGGGCTCCCATACAACAAACATGATTTTTAGGGTTCCGTAAGCAGTATATCAAGAACGGTGATAGCTAGACAGTTGAAATTTTCACAGATGATGTATTTCTATTGCCGCTATAACAACAAATACTAAAAATAAAATAAAATAAATATTTAAGGGGGGCTCCCATACAACAAACATGATTTTTTTACCGTTTCTTGCTCGATACTAATAACGTTGCCTTATGTTGCATAGATAATGGTACGGAACCCTTCGTGCGCGAGTCCGACTCACACTTGACCAATTATTTATTATAAAATGAATAGGGGTATAGACATGGATATATTGAAGTAATGATTTACATGATACATATAGTATCATTTCTTTCTACCTGAATAAGTTACCTATTGCCCAGTTATCTAATATTTTCACGCGCATAAGTCACGGGCTACAGCTGGTCATCATCATCATCATCATAACATCACGCCTTTTCCCCATGGGGGTAGGCAGAGACTATAGAGCGCCATCTGCTACGATCCAAACATACTTCCTTGGCTTCATCCACACTCACACATCTGGTCATACATGCCCGACGACGGTTGTAAGTGCTACGCACTTGCCCCTTTTGGAGTATGCCGGCGATGACATTGGAGTATATTTTTCTCAGGCGTCCTCTCCCAGCATTTCCACTTACCTCCGCCGTGTATATGCCTTTCGTTAAGCGTCTCTCATCCATCCTCTCCACATGACCAAACCACCTAAGCATACTTTTCTCCACCTTAGTCACTACATCCTCTTTCAGACCGCAACGTTCTCTTATAACTTCATTTCTTAATCTCTCTTTCAAAGTCACACCACACATACTTCTCAAAGAGCGCATCTCTACAGCATTTATTCTACTTTTGTGCTTCTTCTGCCACACCCAACATTCGCTTCCATAATCCATTCGCTACAGCTAGTAAATAAATATATGTAAATAAAATGTTCTCCGTGTGGCGACGGATTAAGAATACAAGTGTCACCACCCCAACTCCTCCCAAGGGTGTTGTAAAAGTCAGCTAAGGGATATTGCACACAGATAACATCGCTGTGAGAGACGGACAACTCGAAAAGAAACCCTATGGCAACACGCCTGGTCAGCGCGGGGCAGTAGACTATAATCCCTCACAAAGTGGAGGAGGCCCATGCCCAACAGTGGGACGTAAATGGGCTGGAAAAGAAAGAAAGAAAAGTAACAGTGTATGTAACAGCTACTGTTGGATTAATACCAAAGAGCAAGATAGAACCGAATATTATCTGTACTTTTACAATTCCTATTCAATGCCACGGTAAAATAATATTTATTAGAAACACAACAAATAGAACAATATCATCTAATGAATAATAACATAAAACCAAATCTTTTACACAAGTATGTTCATAATCACCAATAACTATAAGTACAACCTTTGAAATGAGATAACATGTCATAAAAGACGATTGGAGTGTGTCGTAAAGTGGAACGTTCTAGAGATGCGCCAAACATCTGGTGTCTGACATATCGACCCGGCCATTACTAAGATTGTATCTAATACATAAGTAGTAGTAAGGTATACTATGTAGTGTTGTTTTTCTTCATAACTAAGTTTTAGTTTTCTCTAACCCATTATCTTTCCACAGTACACAGGCCTCATCCAGTTTGGGAAGGTTTATGGTTATATATAGCATATGCTGACAGGGCGTGTTAGCATAGGACGTATTTTCAAATTTAAATATGTACATAATAATAATAATAATACATAATATACATTTCATATATAATATACATAATATACATGCATAATCTATTACACACACACTATCTTCTGTAGTTTTAAAAAAGTTCTATTTATGTAACTATCAGGTTTAATATTTTTCGGAAGTTCAACTTTTTTGGCACCTTACGAAAAACAATTTACTTTCGCACACGTCGAAAAACCGGCATCACGAATCCCAGCTCTACTTTTTTGTTATCCTGGCAAGTTTTCAGCGTATGCCAGTCTCATGCAAAGACTTTTTATCACTATTGGGCTTCTTATAAACATAGGTTAACCGGAAGCTGAAAGAAACATACATAAAAAAACAATCGTAACGTTTTATACAGCCAGTAATCTTCCCGAAAATTATCGAGGCAAGTTATCTGGTATTAATCTTATTGCTGTCAGAAACACGAACGTTTTATTCTTTTAACAAGGGGTTGCTTAAATTTCTTTTATCACAGCGCGACAGAGATATTTAGGAAACTTTTCCTGAGAACTAAATATATATATTATTTTTTTCTAATTTTTTATGTTGTATTTACCTATTGACAAAACACTGACCTCAAAGAAATATTCTGTTGAAGGATCGATTGGTAGGTTGTTTGCCTAGAGGCATGTTTAAATGTTGTTTTAAGTATTATTCAACTAAATATTATGCTGCAATTCCTTACTTATTATAAAAGAAAGTCGTTTTCTTTTAATGTATGTCCTTATGTGAGCTTATATCTTTAAAACTTCGCAACGGAATTTGATTTGGTTTTTTAAAAGATAGAGCGGTCCAAAAACATAAGGTAATAGGCTTGGTCCATTTAAAATTTTAAGTCTCTAAGACAATGGGAAGTAACCTTAAAAATAAGTAAGTCAAAAATAATAAAAAATGGCTGTAATTCGGTTATATCTTCTGAATTCGTAGATCTAAAATATTGATTGTATTTTTTGTAGCAAGGGACCGTATAGATCTACATTTGGTATGAGTTTCAAGGTGATACCTTCAGCCGTTGCTGAGTAAAAAAAGTTTGACGGACGGACAAACAGAGAGACGAACACCGTAGTGAGTCTATAATTGTTTTTACGAAACCCTAAAACGTGAAACTTTATTACTATAGATGTTTGCTACTCTTTTACGAAAGAAACTACTCAAAAGGTAAAGGTATACCAAAAACCTATTTTGTAACGTTCATCGTACTTATGCAGATTCCATTAGAATTTCTTTCATAAACACAACATGTACGTAAATATTTACGACTGCAAAAATTGGAAAATCTGTTTTTCGTCCAAATAACAATAATCATGGATTGATAGCTTAAACAAAACAACAACGTCAAAAGTCAATTATCTTTGGTGAAATTGATTTCGACGGCTTATTTTTGTTTGTCCTACCGAATTTTCTTATCTACCAAATTTGTCTGAAGTATTTCAATTGTAAGTAGTTTAAATAAGTCTTACAAAATGAAAAGTTTATTATTTTTTAACTTAATTCAGGGACTATTATTGTTATCAATATGTCAGTCAATAACCGTAACTGAAGATAGCAATAAATGTGACACCTCATCTAGAACTATATAATACCTACGATTTACCTATTTATTAACAATATGGCATAGCAATTCCGTATTTTGCTTGAAGGCTCAGCTAGAATACTCTGGATAGCTCTGGATTGAAAAAGTTATCTCATAATGTACGAATCATTCATTACTAACATTACAAATGTGAAAGTAATTCTGATTTTCGGTGGTTTCCCTCTTTGAAGCCAAAATAATTAAATCAAATTAAATAAAAATAGGCATATAAAAGTTTAGAACCAGATAAAAGACATAGCCTACTTAATACCAAAAAGGATGATTCTAAATTCCACATTCCAGATTTAACATACCAGATTTTTTTTTATAAAAAATAAGGAATTGCAAATAATACATCGAGTAATAATAAGAGCCTATTCTATATTTATTTTGCTGTAGGTATAATTAATTTAAACCTTAATACAGGTATACCTACTTTCAATAAAAGCAATAAAAGTTTACGATTTAATTTACATCTTTGTAGGCTTATCCATAAATATTTATTAGCGAGAGACACTGGTACCTAACGTTTGGTTTCATATTGTACGAAATATGTCGTAAGAAATTTTTGTTACATATTTCTGATCATCCGGTCAGCCGAATGTTATGTTAATTTTTATTTATTTATTTTTATTTAGTTATTGTACATTACAGTGTTAACACCAATGCGTTATACAAAAAGTGATACTACAATATTAGTTGGAAATATTATATTACCGGCTAACACTCACTGTTTTGGGATCGAAGATGTCGACCCAGGTTTCGAGCATATCCGATGCTCATCTTCAGGACGAGTGCGCAGCGGCGTCTGCGACCTTCCGGTGTGCACTGAGTGTTAGCCGGTAATATAATATTTCTAATATGACTCAAACTCACGAAAATTTCAATACGAAAACAATATTAGTTGTTTGCAGAGAGTACCTATTCTAAAAATCTTGTTAGTTTTCTCCTTTGCTTGCATTTATTAGACACCTGTATAAACAAAAGGCCATCGTGAAAGTTAAAAAGATTGTAAAATATATATAAGTATAAAACTATAGCACTTAAAAAGTAATAAGACAATAGTCGACGCACGGGCTACCGTGCGTCGTCGTGCCATGCATTTTAAAACGATCATTTGAACGATGGAAATGTGTTCTATAAAAATGCTTTTAGTTTTAAAAGGATATTTTAAAAACTAGGACAGTTTGCGCTCAAGTTTCTTTAATGTTTTGCAGGATAGTTTGAAAATAGATGTTTTTTAAAACCACTAATATATCTAAGAATAATGAATGAATGATTGAATGAATGAAAACTCTTTATTGTACGCCAGAAAATAACTTACAAATGTTAATAACAATAAATCTTATATTAGGTACAAAAGGCGGTCTTATCTCAAATATTGCTCTAATAATAATATAGAATAATAATATAAGAGAGATGTTAAAATATTAAAATAAACAAAAAGCAATTAACTACTATGATATAAACTATAGGGTAGGGTGGTACAAGTTTGCGCGTGCGATAAGATTGCGCATACGTCATATCTGGGTAGTGGAAGAAACTTCGTCACCAACTTCAGTTGTGTATTGTGTGCTATATCATGACTGAGACACGCACACGAAATTATTTTCTAATTGTATTTATAACACAAGAGATATGATACTACAAAGTTTTTAGACACGTTTAATCTTTTTTTTTCATGGAATGAAAGTAGTCAAAATGTCTTACTATAAGTAATTTACCCACATTTTCTCGCGGTAGATTTATTGAATTTTTAAATTTAAACTAAGTAGATGGCATATTATTTAGGAGATAGCAATGACATCGCAATTTGTCAAGAAGCATTGGGGTGTGTAAGTTTGCGCACTAATATCGCGTGTAAGACTGCGTGCGCAATCTTACACATCTTTTTTTTCAGTTGATTACATAAGGTAGTTTTAAAATATTCATCTTAATTTTTATAGTTTATGGGCATTTATGTATGCACTATGTAATTAGTTAATGGTTTGAAGCGAAATACTTATTTTAGAATGTCCAGAAGAGAAAGAAATCAAGTCACTAGGTTGATTGTGGCGAAGTTAAAAGAGCCGTGGTTCCGGCTCTGGGGATGGCGACTATGATTTAATTTTTTACAACTACTTTGTGCTACAAGGTTAGGCAGATATGATAAAGCAGTGTCGAGGGTAGGAAAACAGATTTTTGCTGTTGGTTTTAGAGCATGAGGAGAAATATATTAGAAGTCAATTGTAGAAGATTGGATAGCGTGCAACACATGTACGGAGTGGTAGCATGAAAACGGTTCAGACTATAATGAAGCCAGCCCTTTTATGTGTGATTTGTGCAAATAATTTAGTTGCGCAATTTTATCGACCTTCATGCGCAATCTTACACACTATGGTGTATAAAATTGCGCAATTCCCGATTTGTGATTTTTGTTTATTTCCTAAAAAGATAGCATAATTTTTATTAAAATTATTACAGTAATCTATAGCCAGAATGTCAATGTATGATTTATAAATGATTAATCTGAAACAAGACGGATATTTTTTATTTTATGAAGCGTTTATTTCAAACTGCGCGGTCTTACACCACCCTACCCGAGGTCTATACTTATATATTGTCCGTGTGGTGACGGATTAAGGCTACAAGTGTTACCACCCTATTTACTATTAAAGGAGCTTGTAAAAGCTAGGTAAGGCGTGTACTATACTCTGTGGGAGACGTAAAGCTCGAAAATAAACCCTAGGCCAAAATTACTAGTTAGGGCGGCACAGTAGACCATAATCCCTTCCAAAGTGGAAGAGGCCCGTGGCTAACAGTGGAACGTTAATGGGCGGGAGAAAGAGAGACGTACCTCTATGCTGTTAGGGTATTTGTCTCATAGTTTTCAAAGTATTTGCAGATACAGCTATTTAGATTATACTTGATTTATTAGCAATTGAATAACCATTCTTTCCGTGTGGTGACGGATTAAGAATACAAGTGTCACCACCCCATCTCCTCCCAAGGGTTCTGTAAAAGTCAGCTATAGCATATATGGGGATATAGCACACAGTTATCGTTCCGCTTTTTGCATTTATAAATTAGTAAGGATGACGATAAGAACCAGCTGTTACCCGCAATTTCGTCCGCACATGGAGTTTAGAAATAGAAACCAAATTATACTTATGCAGAAAAGCCATCCTCCTAAAACACTGTATTTATAATATAGGTACTCTATCTGGTAAAATCTGTGACTATTTAATATTTTTTGTTTGTTATATTTTTGGGATGTATTCGTGATTTCACGCTTGAATGCTTCCTGGTACTGGACAACGGTTTGTTACGGTCTTGGATATACAATATTCATAAATTGTCCTTTAGTAATATCGGCTTATATATTATGATTGTTTGACAGAAGTAGCATATAAGAAAAAAAAGTTATTTTTCTTTTAAAAATGTATAGTTATTTTTCTTTGATAAGTTGAAGTATAAAGGTTCACAGCTCAAATTTAAGAAGTTAGGAAGAAAATCTATAGTTTGTGTTGTGATGGATTAAAAATACAAGTGTCACCAACCCATTTCCTTCCCAGGGTGCTGTAAAAGCCAGCTAAGGGATATTACACAGACATCAAGTGTGAGATATTGAAATCTTGAAAATATACCTAAGTCGACACGCCAAAGTAGAGAAAGCCCGTGCCCAACTGTGGTGCGTTAATGGGTTCGAGAGAGAGAGAAAGAGGAAGAAAACCCAACGAAACTATTGATTGATTTTGCGAAATTGATTATCTAATCACAGAAAAAGGAGTAACCATAGATATGAAGCCAGAAGAGTGAGGGATGGAATAAAATTAAGTACATTTTTTGCGGGGACTCCAAGCACATATACTGAATTTTATTACACTTGAACGAAAATAAACTTTTCTATCTTTTGTTTCTTAGCTGGCCAAAACAGATATAACAGCTCTTAGTGTTCTACTGAATACGTTTCCTAAATACAAAATCAGATCTGTGGTTAATAAAGTGAATCTTGATTTCATTCTAGTTGTTATCCATTATAAGATTTTATTTCAAAGGAATGCTTCTTATCTATCTATCTTCTTATCTTAGATTATTATCCTTAGAGCCTTTGTTTCTCTAGGTTTATGAGATAGTATTGTTTTAGCATCTCTTTTATGTTTTATTACATTTGCAAGATTAAGTTACAAAAAGGTCTAGAACATATAGCTAAATATGCTCCAAAATTGACATTGGAATTCAGGTTTTTAAGTTAAAAATACTTTATCCATGTGGTGACGGATTAAGAATACATGTGCCACCACCGCTTTTCCTTTTTTTTCCTCCCTGCTGTAAAACTAGCTAAAGAATATTGTACACATCTTATCTTATCTTCGTCTGAGAGAGACGGTAAATATGAAACTAAACCCTGTACCAACACGCCCAGTCAGCGCGGCACAGTATATACATATATACCAAAGTGGAGGAGGGCCGTGCCCAACAGTGGATTGTTATTGGGCTGGAGAGAGAAAATGAAAAATCCTTAGTAGTCTCCAATGTACTTATTACATGTCGAAGAACTGGGGTGGTAACACTTGGTTTCGTAATCCATCACGATTGGCAATCCAAGTCGCACCACCCCACTTCTTTCCAAAGGTGCTGTAAAAGCCAACTAATACACACGGATATTTTTGCGGACTAAGTTGTTTAAAACATTTTGTTTTGCTGGTTTCAACATCTATAAAAATCTAATTAGATAAAGCCGGTAAGTAGTTAATTGCAGTTTTATATTCGCCGAAGTCGTCAACTTTGTGGAACTTCCGCCACATTGTGGAAACTAGGAAACTAAGTCGGTAACTTTAATGTCCCCATTTGAATTTAATATCTAAACTATTCTAATTTGAAGATAACCGGCATATTATGATTGAACAAAGATTTATTTTTGTATTTTAATTATTGTAAATTGATTTGGAATTGCGGCTAATGTTTTCGATAATGATTAATGAAAAGCAATGTTGTCAATTACTTTGAGTTGAAATGTATATTAAAATAAAATTTTATGGAATTAAATTACTATTTAGGGAACTGTTCTTTCGGTGTAGGTAAGGGACTAAGGGGGACCCTGAGTATAGTATAATATATGTATTAACTAAATCGTTATTCTGTAAAAGACAAAATTATTTTATTTTACATTATAATATTATGTTATTACACACATTACGTAATTATTATTATTTTACTTATATTCAGTCTATTTCAGTTTAGCACATATTAGTACCAATTCCGCTTGTTTTGCAAGCGGAATATCTGAGAACACATCACAGTTTTGTCTTTCACAAATTGCAATACAATCTGTTATCGATCAAAGTAATATGGCTGTTGATTGTATAACTCTGCCGATGTAGAATATTATAATATTACTAGCTGGCCCGGCAAACGTTGTTTTGCTATGGCAAACCTTTTAGACTTTTATTATTTCGTCCTTCCATCTCTCCACTGGTCTTCCTCTGCCTCTCTTCCCAAGTGGTCCGCTCCACATAGTAACGTTTCTTGTCCATTTGTCGTTGCTCATACGAGCAACATGACCCGCCCACTTCCATTTTAGTTTTTTGCAGTGGTGCAGGGCATCAATGGTTTGCGTGATGTTCCTTATGTCTTTATTTCTTATCCTGTCTTTCCTTTTTTTTCTTTTTAGTTGCCTTTAATAATAACAATAATATCACGTAGTAATATAATAATAAGGTAATAATCACGAGATCAATACAATAATTTGCTTAGTTCGACAGCAAAAAAATATGCTTAAATATCCTGAATATTTATATAAATTACTAGCTGACCCGGCAAACGTTGTTTTGCCATACAAAAAAAAAAAGTTTGAAAAATAGATGTTGGCCGATTCTCAGACCTACTGAATATGCATGTAAAATTTCATAAAAATCGGTCAAGCCGTTTCGGAGGAGTACGGTAACTAACACTGTGACACGTGAATTTTATATATTAGATTTATCGCTGATACAATTTATAGAATAACATTATAAAACCTATAATATTGGACTTGTTGTAATGTTGAAGTATTTTAAGAAGATATTAATGCTAAAAATATAATATAACTAGCTGACCCGGCAAACGTAGTTTTGCCATACCAAAAAAAAAAGATTTCAAAAATAGATGTTGGCCGATTCTCAGACCTAGAGGGTATGTACACAAAATTTCAGGAAAATCTGTCGAGCCGTTTCGGAGGAGTACGGTAACTAACACTGTGACACGTGAATTTTATATATTAGATATAAATAGAGCATAAATGACGCTGGTTGACAATTTATTAAAATTCTGTTAAAAGTTTAGGTAATATTGAAACTTTAGAATGAGAGCAGCTTAAAAACTGATTACAATAAAATTTATTCAAAAATCATATTGATCCTCAAAACGCTTGCAATAATGCGATGACAACATGATATATTTATAAGTTTCTTTTTATGTTTCGTTCTTACATATAATTTCAGGTAATATCGTTTTCAAATTAAACAATGTCATGGACATTAATTACAAATCATAAATTTACACAGACACAACAGAATCGTTAAATTGTTATCAGCTCTTTGATTACAGGTAATAAATAAAGTTTTTAAATGAATATTGAAATGAAATTTTTTAAATGTCTCAAATAGTTTGACATCCTAGCTGCAGCCGTGGATTAGGATTAAATAAACACGCAAAATATTAATGGAAATTCTGCTCTCAATGTATGGCGTCCTATTCGTATGTTTATAACGAACGAGTTGTAATCATTGCTTATAATATGTATCTAAAAGTACAGTCTAAAAGTATACGTACATGTTTTATGAAGATAATTATGAAGTTGTCTGTATTTGTCAGTATAATTGTGTTGTCGATACCCTTTTCCGTCTATCAAAGGATTACCGAAACATTAAGAGTAAATCATTATTTTACTTATAGGTACATAGATTAGGTTACACTCAGTAAATGCTATTAAAATAGAACGATTTTAGTTCTCGTTGTGGTTGACATACTGTGGAACAATTTTCCAGTTGGCTTGTTTCTCGAATCATGTTCTGTTTGGTTTTATATGTAGACAATTTAAACGAAATTGTGACAAAATTGCCCGATTTAGTATGTGTTTGAAAGACACGTCTAGTGACAATAGAGACTGCATGGTTACCAATAAACTCGCGTGGGTGCTCAGGCATTTTGATTTTACTGCCATTTAATATAATGGAGGTATATAAAAATTACCAACACCAGCAAAAGAAATTCCCAATGTTGGCCAAGAACCTCCACTACTTTGGACTGCTTTAAATGCAAATTAGTTATTACAAAGTTATTACGACAAAGATCTTAATTCTTGTCGCGTTTAGTTCTTTCGATTAAAATTTAATACGCCGAGTGATAACAGAGAAAAATGACATGGCATTATTTAACTGCCAGCGCCAAGGCTCCTAGGCTCCGCGCAGCCAGCGTTTGCTCTAAATTTATTAAATTTCCTCTTTTCTGAAACAGAAAACTCTAAATTATCTGGACCTTGTTGAAGATAAAAACGCTCATTTGTAACTTTACTGAATTTACTCTAGAATAACGAGTAGATTCCGGGTTAAATATTAATTAAAGAGCATATTATTCTATGTTCTTCATTCAGCATTTATTCCATTACTTCATTTACATATTTTTTTTAAATTTATGGGTTTTATAAGGTACAGCATTTTTAAATATTATCAACGATAGAAGAATATGAATTAAAAATATTATCAACTATGTTACTTATAGAAGTTTGATTTAATCAACACTTGACATGTAGTACATGACAAATAAATTTTAGAAAAAAGGCTACGTTGAAATGCAGAAATTTCTCTTTTGGAATTCCAAATTAAGTGCTTTATTTTATGCAAAGGCACTTTACCGCTTTTCTGTTTGTCACTTTCCAACTAGGTGAAATAGTAAACTAAGTGAGCTTATACATAGGCATAGCATTCATAGCTTTTTATCAGAGACGAACACGAGTACTTGAAAGCAGTTGAGCGTTTAATCCGGATCAAAATGCACTTGCCAATGCTTTGTTTGCTGTATCATCATGGAAAAGAATTGTGGAACTTTTATTCTTAATCAGAGCAGCGCAAAGTTCGATAAATCTGCCAGCATTCAGGGAAAAAGTAAACGCGCAGTATTAATTTAATGAGGTGCATATTTTCTATTTTTTCTATCACTTTCTTGGTGCAGTGAGTATTTATTACCAATAATGCGAAATATTATTTTCAAACACGTCTTTGTACCATGTATCATCGAAATTCGTTAGGCTATTTTAGTATGAAATTGGGATTGTTCATAATTTTTGACCTTCTGTGTTTATAATTTTTTTTACAAAATGTAGACTATTTTAAGCAACTATTTTCAATATTTTTAAAGTATTCACTATAAAGAATTTTTAAAAAAATCTTTTAAATGTTGTGACGTCATCGTTGTACGCAATCTGTGTATTGCCTTTTCCTGATTATTAAGACAGATTGCAATACATCTTTTCAAAGTTGCTAAATTGATTTAATAGACCAATTTTGACTCACCGTTGAGTAGTATATCCTTAAGAACGCCTTAATATTTTAATTCCTCCATTTCAAGGGAAAATATAGCAAATTTTCCGAAAAAAACACGAATGGATCATGATCAGGAACTATATTCCCCGAAATGGTTTTCAAATTAAAAGTTTAAAAAAATATGAACGTTGCCAATTGGATAGTGTATATAAGTTTCGTCTATAGTGTGATTCAAATCGAAAATAATTGTTTACAAGTAATTTTGTTTACATTACTATCTAGTATTTCCATGATACGATTGGAGAATATTATATTAACAAAAGTCCTTTCGACCCTTTTTTTATTTTTATTTGTTGTCACCGTCACCGTTATGACCTTTATCGTCAAAGTTTAAATTGCCAATGAAACTAAAGGCACTGTTTTTATACTTTTATTTTTGGCATATGAATTCTGATTGGATTAAAAGAACCATTTCATTTTATGTTTCTCTTTCCCCAGCCCATTAACGTCCCACAGTTGGGCATGAGCCTCTTTCCCTTTGGGAGGGATGACTAAGGGAACTGTGACCAGACGTGTTGGCACAGGATTTAATTTCGAGATTTCCGTCTCTTACGGAGGATGTTATCTGCATATAAATATAAATAATATGCTTTAGCTGGCTTATACAGCACTCTGGAAAGGAAAAGGAGTGGTGACACTTGTATTCATAATCCGTCACCAGACGGATTTACACGGACATTATGTTATTGTACTAAGTAAATCGATTATAATCTTTACTTTTAACAAAGAGGAGAAAATTGTTAAATTTATGTAAGGGCTAATCTCCGTAAGTACTGTTCCTAAGTTTTTGACTATATTTTCTGGTTACTGCATCTGGGCCATCACCGACTTGCGAATTTTATTACCTTAAAAAGTGTCTAAATAAATTTATCTATTGAAAGGAAAATAATAATAAATGAAATATGCTTCCAATCTATGTGTAAGGTCATCCAAATTTGCATTAACTTGCTCATTGTATTCCAATTGTAGACCTCATTTACATATCTTTATAAGATATCGTTCTTCGGGTAACGAAGCATACCTAATCAGTACAAGTGTTTTGAGGTTTATTTTGACCTAGGATATAAGGTTTAATTTGGTAAGTAACATACAATTCGATTTTATGTTTATGTATTACTGTTGATCCTATAGGTTTTATCATAATAAAAAAAAATAGTTTTAAACATTATGCTAACGATAATTATGTTTTTAGAAATATAAAAATATTATTAGAAAATGTTGAAAAAGAATTAGTTGCCTTTATAATAATAAATAAATATAAATATTCATGGACATTTCACACAACGTCCTCTGGTCCCAAGCTAAGCTTATATGCTTGTGTTATGGGTACCAGAATACGGATATAATACATAAACTACTTTTCTTTTGTAAATACATACTTATAATACATAGTAAACACCCAGACGCAGTACAAACATTTGTATGACAATTAAAAACATCACACAAATGATTGTCCTGACCGGGAATCGAACCCGAGACCCCATGATCGGCAGTCCGTTATATGAACCACTACACCACGAGGCCCGTCGAGTAATAGTCGAATAATAATAATAAAGCCTCATTTATTTCCTTAAATACATTATTTTTATTTTTTTTTAAATCGTCATATATTATTATATTAATTGGTATTATTAAGGACCTCTATACGAGTAAAGGCCTCCTCCAGTTGTCTCCATGTGTCCCTCTCTTCTGCCTTTTCTGTCCAATTTGTTCCTGCGACTTTTATTATTTCGTCCTTCCATCTCTCCACTGGTCTTCCTCTGCCTCTCTTCCCAAGTGGTCCGCTCCACATAGTAACGTTTCTTGTCCATTTGTCGTTGCTCATACGAGCAACATGACCCACCCACTTCCATTTTAGTTTTTTGCAGTGGTGCAGGGCATCAATGGTTTGCGTGATGTTCCTTATGTCTTTATTTCTTATCCTGTCTTTCCTTTTTTTCCTTTTTTTCTTTTTAGTTGCCTTTAATAATAACAATAATATCACGTAGTAATATAACAATAAGGTAATAATCACGAGATCGATACAATAATTTGCTTAAGGCCCCTACACACCTTACGATTTATC
Source organism: Orgyia antiqua (assembly GCA_916999025.1). Lineage (NCBI taxonomy): Eukaryota > Metazoa > Arthropoda > Insecta > Lepidoptera > Erebidae > Orgyia > Orgyia antiqua. Next base: position 21,452,724 of record OU779864.1, read on the forward strand.
GAACGAAAAGTCGACCGACAAAACTGTGCAGTTCAATTTGGGTATTCTTTTTTTTTAAAATGTATGTAAAATCGCTGCAAATCGAATCGTTCGTCAAATGTGCGTTGTTTAGCGCGCACTAAATTATCGTACGATAAAACTGTGCGATCTCTTGATCTTCGATTTTTCGTTCGTTTGTAGAACATTTGCTGCGAATTATCGTTCGTCGAAGGAAGATACAATTTTTATTTCTTAAAATCGTTTCGATTTTCTGACCGCTTGATCGACGGTCCTCGTGGTCTAGTGGTTCATGTATTTGACTACTGCGGCCGTTCAAAAGGTCAAGGGGTTCGATTTCTGCGCGGGACAGCCAATTAATTTTTGTTTTTATTTGTTACACAAATACTATAATAATAAATAGTAGGTACAGCGTCTGGGTATTTTTGACCGACTTAAAAAAAAAGAGGAGGTTTTCAAATCGTTTATATGTTTTCTTTTTTATTTATGTTTGTTACCTCATAACTTTTAACTGGGCAAAGCGATTATAATGATTCATCCATGCCTAGTCCATGTGTAACGATGGTCAAATATGACTACACCTTTCTGAAACACGTTGTATATAATGGTTTACCCTGTTTTCGTCTTAAAAGTTGAGATTTGTTTGGTGTAACGAGTAAGTATACTCGTTACACCAAACAAATCTCAACTTTTAAGATACAGAAGTGAACTGGGCAAAGCTATTATAATGATTGTTTTTTTACAAATCTGCTGATTCCCGTGCGGAGCGGCGGGCGCCCGTTTCGCGGCGAGTGCCGCGATGGACACGGCGGGCGCTGCGGACTGCTCAGTGGGCGCCGTTACTGGCGGTGCGGCTTGTTTGGGCGCCTTCTGGCGGGGGGTGCGGACTCGATTTTCGCTGCCGCGGCATTTCCTTCTTCTCTTCCTTTTAGGGCGGGCTGCATTGGCGCCGGCTGCGTTTGCTGCCGCCACCAATGAGTTAAGCGCACTGTCTACCGTAGCGACAAAGGTCACTACGGGTTTGGCTGCTGATGTAGTTGTCGTGCGCGACACCGTTCCCGCCCGTTTGTTTCCTGCTTCCGTGCGAAACACGCAGCAATGACGTGACGCTGTTGGCGGTGTGTTCGCCGCCGCACGGCTGTCCAAAACCCAAACCTAGCAAGTTACATTTGAGTAAATTTTTCAGCAGATGCTCTTTCATTTTGTAATCAACAAGTATGAAGTGCTGGTTGCTAGGTTTATTATACATGCTTGTATCTGTGATTTTATGTAAGATAGAAATACAGTTGTATTTGCATTAGACGCAGTAAGAAAATTGGGAAATAATTGGTTAAAGAAAACGAATTAAAAAAACGTCACTTGCTAGGTTTTGGTTTTGGACAGCCGCGCAGTTTCAAGGATGTTGTTGAGTGATTGATTTTTTATAATTAAACTAGATGGCGCCCCGGCAACCCTCGGTGCCACACGAAAAGTTGTAAAAAACGTTGTAAATAATGCCATCTACCGCAAAAATGCATTACTATTTGAACGCACTAGAAAAACAACAGATGTCATGTCAGTACCAGACTACCAGCTGTTTAGAGTTGGTCATATTTCACAAATGTTTACAACAACGTATCACATGGCGCCACTCAACCTGGTGTAACCGCCAATAACAGTTCCGTAAACTATTCTAATAACTATCTACTATCTACCCATATCACAGGCATATTTATAAGCTTAGCTTGGGACCTGAGGACAATGTGTGAAATGTACATAAAATTTCTATTTAAGAGTATGCATTATGCAGTTTATGTAACTTATGTGATACTAAACAAATATTTTGTCAAGGTTATACGTAAATGCGTCAAACGAAATAATAGCGTGATGTAGCGAGACGGCACAACGCCATCTATCGAGTCGGATAAAAACTTCTTGTGACATTTGTTTATTTAACAATTAATTTATCGTCTGTACTGTTGACGACATGCTACTTGCACGAGCTTGTGAGGAGAACTGGTGCTCAAGTCCACTATTTTGGAACAATTGTCATACCGGCACAATACCGGCACGATACCGTTGCAATTGAAGTCAAATATCCGTAGTCTGCTATATGCCGTCATAACGGTCTTTCAATGGTAATAGAATTGTCGATCTCTTTTATCTATGCATTGAATTTTCGGTCTCTTTTATCTATGGATTGTGTTAGAATGGTATGTATGTGTTGCCGTTTTTAAAAAATGCGTTAGTTGAAGTGATTTTCGAAAAACTACTAATAAATTTAAACATTTAATCATGCTAGACTTCGTTTAAATATATTTGTACATACTATTTATTAGTATAAAAAGCAATGTGAAGTTTAGGAGATTAGTAAATTGCAATAAATTACAAAGAACAATTTCTAATATTTCTATCTATCTATTTTTTATTTATGGCAATCTGTCGACACAGGACAATTTAAAAATATTACTGTCAAATTCAAAATAGCAGACTACCGAAACATTTCAGTCATTGAATTGCAATTGTGAAGCAGTTGTGTACGAGACTAGCAATTTATGTCACTTTGACAATTGTAAGACAATGATGAAGTCGTTATGACGACACATTAATAGTAGACTACCAAAAACTTTACTATTGCACCATAATGGTACAATAATGGTACAGTTGTGACACCGTTGAAATACCCGACTCAGGGCCCTGACGACCGCGGTCGTACATAAAAATCGTTCGATAAAACTGCGCAGTTTTTTCGTTATGGTTTATCGTAACGTGTGTAGGCGGCTTTAGTTCGACAGCAAAAAAATAAGCTTAAATATCCCGAATATTTATATAAATTACTAGCTGACCCGGCAAACGTTGTTTTGCCATACAAAAAAAAAAGTTTGAAAAAAAGATGTTGGCCGATTCTCAGACCTACTGAATACGTATGCAAAATTTGAGAAGAATCGGGTCGTTTCGGAGGAGTACGGTAACTAACACTGTGACACGTGAATTTTATATATTAGATTTTGTATTTAATTGTTGTCGGTCCTTAATATGTGTGCAATAATTCACATCAATCCTACTACTGCAAGTGGGTGAAAAGGAACAAAAGTTATTACATACTAGCTGTTGCCCGCGACTCCGTCCGCGTGGAAATTAAAAAATAATTCCCCGTTTATGCAACATTTTTCACTACTACTTCGCTTCTACTGATCGTAGAGTGATATTATATAGCCTAAAGCCTTCCTCGATAAATGCGCTATCAAACATTGAAAGAATTTCTCAAATCGGTCCAGTGGTTCCTGAGATTAGTCCGTTCAAACAAACAAACACACAAACTCTTTAGCTTTATAATAATGTATTAGTATAGATAGATTTAAGCAATTGTATGAAAGCCTATTAATGTCTATTGCCAAAATATTGACACGGGTTTGTATAATGGTTGTTAAATCATCACACATTGTACTACCGAGTGGCTGACCCTTGTCTGAAATGAAAGCTCTCAATTGGACTTAGAGTCATCTGTTAGTGAGTGCTAAACTTTATAAATGACTGCTTTTAAAATACTTATACTCGTAGTCTTTACCTTATCGAGGGTTTAATCTTTGTTTTAGCTATTAACGCATATATATTTTTGATAATAATAATATAAAAGTGTTTATAAAACTTACAATATTTTGGTCAGTATCCTTTAACTATGGACGTGCGGTCTCATAGGCCGCGTGCAGTTTGTGATTCTCGTGGCCCTCTCCTCCCGCGTACCCCACGCGTATGCCACGCGAGTGGCGAAACGACCCCTGTGAGTGTAGGTTACGTCGCCGGCTGAATGATACGTAAGTAATTTCGCTTTATATTTTGAATGCGGTCTGTGAGACCGCGCGTCCACGTTTGTGTTATAAATTCACGCTGACGGTGATTTTGTTTGTTTTAGATTTTGTAAACTAAAATGTCAAAAAACGATAAACCAACGACTGCAGGCAAACGAACGAGTTCGTCGACTCAGAGAGCCAGCAAAATATTGCGATTAGATGATCCTTCTTTTGAAGACGAGTTTCAACGATTGCTTTTAGAATCCGATCAGTGCGACAGCGATGGGGATGTTGATGATTGTCTGTTTTATGAAGCTGACATTGAAGACAACTCACTCGAGTGAACAAGAGATTATTAAAGACAGTGGTAGTACTACCAGAGCTGACGGTCACTTAAGGAGATCGGATAGTGAATATTCAGATGACGACAATATACCTATAAATATGTCCAAGTTGGGCCCTTGTCGAAATTTTTAGGTTTAGTTTTGAGAAGATTATGTTAAGTTTTTTATGTACTTTGTTCTCTATATTTTATTATAATAGAAGTTAAACTATATTAAAAAGGCATTTTCCTGTGCTCTCATAAAGTGATCTCGAGCTAAAAAGTCTGAAAAGTACCTTTGATTGTTATATCGTTAGATCTAGTTTAAAACAAATAAGTTTTTCATTAAAATTACATCTTTTATTTACATTTAGTAACTCTTCTAAGGGATAAAAATAAAAATCATACAATATTTACTCATCAAGACAGAACCCAGCCTGTAAAAATAGCGGTCTGTGAGGCCGCACGTCCATAGTAGTGTAACAAAAATATAACGTCCATAGTTAAAGGGTATATACAATAATTTAATTTTGGAGGATCTTGGCACAATGCTCCACGACCTCAGCAGTGTCTTGAATGCAAGCGGTGAACAACCACGTTTTACGACGTCCTGGGGTAAATATTTAGTATTTGGAACCTTAAAGAAGTATTTATCTGGCAACGGACGAAGAAAGGCTAATCGATAGCTATCATGATATTATGAATTACCATTCACCTATCGAGCTTCGAACTTTGACGTGTTTGCTAAGAACATGATAATTTTACTGAGAAACGAAATGAATTTTTAGAAAATTTGTGCTGAAATTGTACAATAAATATGTTTGTTTTTATCTAGGTATCGTACTACGGAGTCTGAATAAATTTCTACATATTATTATGCAAAAAGGCAGTTTACCTAAAATTTTTAATTTTTAATACATTACGAGAGTATTACAAATTGCGATGTTTACAACAACACCTAAGAAAAATGTCACTGTTACAGAACCAAAATAAATAAAGTATACACAGCACAGTATGTGATTCTCTCAATTTTTTTTTTTAATGTATTTTGGCATTACGTGTGTTATACGTAACACACCTGATTCATTCCCACGAGCTTTTACCGAGGCTTTTTGGAGATGTTTTATGTTATGAAAATATTCTCTTCCTGTATTTTCGTAGCTTCACTGAAGTTATTTCAAAAAAGATTTTTTATCCATAAAGACTTGATAGAAATTAAATAGATAATTTGTATTTCAGTATTTTGATGGATCTATATTTAGTAGCATAACAATATTTGTACTAATTTAAGTAGGCATAACGTTTTTATGGTTAATTTTATTATAATTTACCGTAACAACTTAATGCTTAACTGTTTTCGCATAGTATTCAGATTCTGTCTGAATACTATGCGAAAACAGTTAGCTTAGATATTTAAACTACTTTTGCTTGCTTTGCTTACTATTTTGAGTAATACTGATCGTTGTGCTCAAAAATTTAAGCTAAAAAAACGACTATGCATAAATGAATAAATTACATTATAACGCTGTATATTATGCTACAGTCATTATAACAAAGTAAATTAGGAAACGCAAATTACGCATTTTAAAAATGTAGGATGCATAATGATGTATAACTTTAAATTCATTTTCTTGATGTAATTTTATCTTAAAGTTAAAATGTTTATCAAATTGTTCTGTTTAGCTTTAATAAAGACAGCTTTAAAAGGTTAATTTTAATTTCCGTTCTATAACAAATAAACAGTCGACGCTCATTCAGAATTTCGATGAAATGTTTTCTATAAGACTTCCAGCGTCACTTACTTCAACGTGAGTGTTTTAGCAAATTAATTAAGTTTCAAGTTATCCCAGCCTCAGGATGAAGACGGATTGCCCTTTGTATTTAAATAAATTTTACAACAGACACTTTGTTAAACAAAGCCAAAACTTGAATTATTTTCTTGCTAAAACTGTATTGTTATATAAACATGTCACCAATCCATTATTTTATTCTTTTTATTGCATAGTTGATTTAGAGCTAATTTTGTTTTATTTTAGATGTGAAGTAAAGTCAGCTGTCTTAGCACTGTCTAAATGAGGTAGTTTACAAATATTCTTGGTCTTTTTACAAAAATCAGTAAGTATTAATATATGTATTACGTGCGTATTTGGTACCTACCCATAACAGAAACATAGAAATTTTGCTTACTTTAGGACAGGAGGACGTTGTGTGAACAATAATAAATAATCTCTTGAAAATTTCTTCATTCATTAAGGATTCATTCATTCGTTCATTCAAAACATGAGTAACCAGATTAAACCCGTCTACAAATGAGGCTTTTACTCGTACTATTACGTAATACTAGTTGTTGATCGCGACCTCGTACGCATGAAATTTAGAAATAATACAAGGAATATAAGAAATATCGAAATAATAAAATTTATTAAATCTTTACTTAATTAATAACATATTTCAAAACTTAGCGTTCTAAATACCTAAACTAAATACCGTGACATTTTCGCAGAGAGCTTTTTGAAATTTTAACAAAACCAATATAATAAAAAGTGAGTGACAAACGAAATGATTTTAATATTTTGTGAGCAACAATACAATCTCTTTTATAATTAAATGAAGATTGTGGCGCGATACTAAATATTGACTCCGTGTGCGATCATCACTCAATGTCGTTTTTAGACAATATAAGGTATTACAAGAAGATTGATGTACTTGATCTTTTGTCTGTCTCATCGCTATACTTGTTAATTAAATAGAAATACAATATTGCTTATAATAATAAAGTTTATGTTCAAACCAAATATTATGTTCATTTCTGGCCCATACTTTACCAAGCAAGATCTGAGACCGTCCGCGTAGTGACAGATTAAGAATACAAGTGATACCACCCCATTTTATCCCCAAGGTGTTGAATAAGCAGTTTAAATTACATGTTACCGTGAGAGACAGAAACCTTGAAATTAAACCATATACCAACACCCCTGGACAGTGCAGCCTAGTAGTAGCAAAGTAGACCATATACCTACCCTCCTAATAAGAAGACTAACGGTCTTATTCATAATGACTTATCGGAGGTTTAAAAGTTCGCTAAAATAGGTTCGCGACAATTGTCAAAACTTATTATTCATAATAGTCTTTTTACGCTAAAACGTTTATTATATCTCCGATAAAATATGAATAAGACCATAAGTATGCAAAACAAGCGTGTTAGTCAATTGTTTATTTTTAACAATGGTTTGTGTTCAGTATGTATCTATCAATGTATTAACCTATGTAACGGAATCTTTGAAAGTAATTTTAACCCACTTGCAGTTGTTGGGTTGATCTGAAATTTTGCACATACTCGTATATCAAGGACGGAAGACAATGCAATAATTAAAAAAAAAATATTCAGGATCTTCAAGCGTGTTTTTAGGGTTCCGTACCCAAAGGGTAAAAACGGGACCCTATTACTGAGACTTCGCTGTCCGTCCGTCCGTCCGTCCGTCTGTCACCAGGCTGTATCTCAAGAACGGTGATAGCTAGAGAGTTGAAATTTTCACAGATGATGTATTTCTATTGCCGCTATAACAACAAATACTAAAAATACATACAACAAACATGATTTTTTTACCGTTTCTTGCTCGATACTAATAACGTTGTCTTATGTTGCATAGATAATGGTACGGAACCCTTCGTGCGCGAGTCCGACTCGCACGTGACCAATTTTTTTAGTTATTTAACTAAGTAGATTATTATGTCATGTCTTCATTTCACCTCTCGAAGAAAATTGAATAAGGCCTGTAATGTTAGTAGTGGTAGCGATAAATATTTCGTTTTCCTCGCGGGTAGACAGATGTTTTTGTAGATACTTTTTTAGATAACATAGCGATATACAAGATTGTGGTTAAAATATGTTACCAATGTACCAGCGCGTTGTGTAACAATGTTTTAGATTTTCACTTATTTATTGTATTTTCCTTGTAACTTTATGGAATATAACAATTACTTATGTATATTCTACTAGGTAACTTAAGTATATAATATATTAATTAGTTTCTATGAATAAAGTTATTCCTCCTCTCTCCTCTCCAGTCCATTTACGTCCCACTGTTGGGCATCCTCCACTTTGGAGGGATTATGGTCTACTGTGCCGCGCTGACTAGGCGTGTTGGCACAGGGTTTATTTTCGAGTTTTCCGTCTCTCACTGAGGATGTTATCTGTGTGCGATATTCCTTAGCTGACTTTTACAGCACCCTTGGGAGGAGATGGGGTGGTGACACTTGTATTCTTAATACGTTACCACACGGAGGTTAGAACGTAACGAACGTAGAACAATAAAGTTATTCAAATCATTGTTAATATACTTATTAATTGGTTGGAACTACAATTAGTACCTACTTCCAATCACACAAAGACTCAAGGTTAAAGCTTCTGTAAATTGCTTGTATGTTTCAATTATTGCTACAAAATAATATTACCCCGCAAAGTTACGCATGGTTAAATATTTTGAAAAAAAAGCAGCATGATAGAGCTGTAAGTGGCCGTGACAACACCGTAGTCTTCTAACTCGACGCTAACACCATCTAGTTAGTCTATGCGAGTTATTTATTTACACCACTGGGACATCACGTATATTTTAGATTAGAAGTAGCATAAGTGGCATTCTAGAATTTATGTAATCTTAATACCAAATTTTATTCAAAACCGTTGAGTATTTTAGTAGCGTAAATTAACTAAAATCACACACACATGCAAACTTTTGTATTTGTTATATTAGTGTGACAATGATACCAATTCCACGTACACATCTAAGTTTAAATTAACTAAAAATTGAAACAACCACTTGTGTATTTTGGTTAATTGGGTATTTCGTTGTACATAATATTTATAATAATTAAAATCGTTAGTCTATAATATACAGTTTTATAATGCGATGTAGACTCAATCGAGGAACGTTGTGCTTTAAATTGGTTACTATTAGCACGACCGCAATAAGCTCAGTTGGCAGAGCTACGGAACGGTATTCTGAGGTCGTAGGTTCAAGTCCCGCTTGCGGTGAGCACTTTTTCCACTACAATTTAATTTATTAAGGCATGTTAGCCAATATTGCCGAATTGTGTTACTGCTAAGATCACTTTTAATTTTTTAGTTTAGTTGTGCACGTAGAATCGGTACCAATAACAGGGATCGTCAATTACTACAAATGTAATTAACAAGACATAAACAATATTCATTCAATATGCTAGTAGTTCGTTTCCATGCCTACTTCAAGAACACATTACAACATATTGGTATTGTAACTTAACGACGCTAATTGCGGCTTTGAAAGTTCTTGCCCTTTGTTTTCAACATTATCATATATTATCGAACTCAATGCCAAATAACAACTACATAGGAACTGAAACCGAAACTGCGTTAGGAGAAGACCGATACAAGGTATCGTATTTGTTATATTTAAGATAGAAATCATAAAAAAATCTAATTGCATATCTACACACCAAGTACCTTTTCTATGCTTTCAGCCCGCAAAAAATTATTTTATTTAAATAAAGGATGTGAAAAAGTTCTCTTTTTCTTCTCCAGTCCATTAATGTCCCACTGTTGGGCACGAGAATCCTCTACTTTAGGTGAGATTTTAGTCTACTTTACCGCGATTACCAGGCGTTTTGGCGTCTCAAGATTTCCGTCTCTTACAGGGGATGTTATCTGCTTATAATGTCTTTTAGTTAACTTTTAGAGCACTCGAAATAGGGTGATGACACCTGTATTCTTCATCCGTTACCACACGGACAACAACGCGCAAGTGTTAAAGAATATTATCTATTGAAGAAAAAAAAAACCTAATGTTAAATTAATATTTATTTTTAATACAGATGTAAACTTGCAAGGCTGATCATAAATGTGGGTGTTAATTCTGAAGTGAGTTCCTAATTCGATATCAATAGTCTGCAGGTAGGTTAAAATCTAGATCCAGCCCACCTCAAACGTGCTTTGGCAAGTCGCCCAACAAGCCAACAACTATTAAAAGTTGCTCCTATTGAAACTCGATTCAATATTAATATGATCAATAACGATGTTAATTTTAAGTAAGAATAAAAGTATTACTGTAAGAACCAGAAAAGAATATTACAGAAATACAATTTTCTCAATAAAATATTTAATTACTATCACTTAATTATATAGGTAATATAAAATCTGAGTGGTTTTGTTGTTTCACGCCAATAAATTTGTGATAAGTCATAGTAACTTAAATACATGATGAGATGTGTTATTTCTTCCAGTACAAGTCGACAATCACAACGTTTCGGAACTTTCGAAATAGGTATTCAATAAAACTTAATTTGACACCATTAGTAGTAACTCAAAGATAATAAACTCCCACAGTAAGCTGTGGTTGGAAAAGTTAGCGTGCCAACATTGAGTACTAGCCTCAGCGTATACCGTTTAAGTAACATAAATTTTGCTTCGCTGTTGTTTTGTTAACTATTATTTGTACTCTCTCTCTCAGGACCATTAAGTACTGTTTTACCTACAAATTCTTTGAGAAAAAGACGTTTTGTACTCCCCTTTTTTCTTCGCGAATGTTAAACCAATTTTAATTGTTTTCACGCTATATTATATATGAAGAGTATATCTATACTTGTATCACTTTTTTTTTGGTAAAACGTTACCAAATATGTGTGATAGACGCTGCAACTTTACCTAAAGAAAACCGAAAAAATCGGGATTTTCGGATGGTCATATTTCTTTTAGTTATTATGTATTGAAAAAAAGAAAGTGACAGAAGCATAGATACACTCTTCATCTATAATATAGCGTAGAAACAATTAAAATCGGTTTAACTTTCGCGAAGAAAAAAGGGAAGTACGATACCCATATTTTTGTATGGAGCATAATTTGGTATCGTGCCCTCTTAAGGTGCCACTGTTGAGCACGGGCCTGCTTCACTTTGGGAGAAATTATGGTCTACTGTGCCGCGCTGACCAGGGGTTTATTCTCGAGTTTTATGTCTTTCACAGAGGATGTTGTATGTTTTATGGTTTATCCCTTAACTACTTTTTACAGCGCACTGGGAAGGAAAACCAGTGGTGACACCTGTATTCTTAATCCGCCAATAAACCATCGTGTTTCTGTGCATAATTTTGCATATAGAAATTTATTTTTCATGTTGAAAATACAATAAATAACTGAGATTCTAAAACAATGTAACACTATAACGAACTGGTACATTACTTCTATGTTAAAATCTCATTAACTCTATGTGTATAAATACCAACCCTTTGAACAATTCCGCAATGAAGGGCGTATTACATTATCCGTGCCCATTGAAATGGGAATCAAAAACCTTTCACCATAAATAGGGCATCAAATACGTTTATTTATCCTTTGTATATCTTTATATTTTTAATATTCTACTAATTATTGAGCTATTGCATAGCTTCTATCGCGAGCCTTGAGCGTGGAGACTGAATCCAGAAATTTCGTAACGAAAAATAACCTAACACTCCGACGGACGGACCGACGGACGGAGGGACCGACGAATGGACGGACCGATGGATGGACGAACGGACCGACGGCGACGGGCGAACGGACGGGCGGACAGACGGACTTACGGACGGACGTGCCGACGGACGGACGGAAGGACGGACAGACAGACAAATAAAATAATGAAAACATTATAATTGCATAAGTTGATAAAAATGCTATGCAAAAGCTTTACCGCGGCAGTCACCGAGTGCCACGTCTTTTTTTATTTTATTAAGTTAGGAGTTTTGTATTCTTAGTCCATGCAGTGATGGATTAAGAATGCAAGTACAATCACCCTATATCCTCTCCAGGGCTCTGTATGAGGCAGCAAAAAGATATTAAGGGCGAAAAACACGAAACAAAACCTTTTGCCAACATGCGTGATAGTTGCAATATAGTACATCATTAACCCTTCCATTGAGAGTCTGGGAGATTCCCAATATTGGGACTAGCTAGGAAATTTAGTTTTATTCCTTAAACACTCATGTACGTTTGACGGATAGGTACTTTTATTTTTCATAATTTTCCACTTCTAACAGTGATAAACCACATGTGTGCGATTCCAGTTCGTAAGGCTTGTTTCATTAATAAGCCTCAGATTTAAAATAAACAAAAATATGTTATGAATACAATATTCATGAAACGTACTACGTGGATTAGTAGAACAAGCAACAGCATTGCGCCAATGGTGCAGTAAACAAGTGATAGTTTAAACTGTTTGTTGGAGTAGAGCCAATTTTTGAAAGGCGATCTCCACGGATTTAATTTTGTGGTGTTATAACACTACTTAATTACCTGTAGTCTTAACAATAAAACCGGTTAAGTACGAGTTGAACATTAGTTTTGTAGTTTTGTAGTTTGTAGTTTGTGTTTGTTTGTTTGTTGAAAGCGTTAATCTCAGGAACCACTGGGCCGATTCGATAAATTCTATTAGTCTTAGATAGGTCATTTATCGAGGAAGACTTTAGGCTATATAACATCACACTACGACCAGTAGAAGAGTGAGTGAAAAATGTTGCAAAAACGGGGATTTTTTTTTAAATTCCACGCGGACACAGTCGCGAGCAACAGCTAGTCGTAATATATTCGCCATATGGACCCCAAATAACGGGACCCCAGACAATGGTGAAAATTAAGTGGAAGAAAATGATGATGATGGTAAATATTAATAATACACAAATTGTGAAATTTTCAGCTTTCTATCTATCACCGTTGCAGAGTTACAGCCTGGTGACAGATGAATGGACCTTTAAATAGCGAAGTCTCAGTAATAGAGTTTTACCTTTTGGTACGGAAACGTAAAAATGTATTTGCTGTTTTTTGTACATTGTTTGTATCTAAATATGTATCTATCTATTACCCTGTATAACGTAATCTATGAATGTTTTTTTTTTTACCCTCTTCTAATTGTTGGATAAATCAGAATTTAGGAAAATTTTCAGTGAACAATAACATAGTTTTTAAATAGTCTGTCACCAGTGTCACCACACGTACAACTTACTTTGATCTGGTTACTGTTAGCACGGCCGCAATAGCTCAGATGGCAGAGCGACGGAACGGTATTCCGAGGTCATGGGTTCAAGTCCCGCTTGCGGTGATCAATTTTCCCTCTACAATTTAATTTATTAAGTAAATTTTAATTTATTAAGTAGCAATTCGATTGCAAAATTAATAAATTACTTTATCTTACTCAGACATAATATTTAAACTACAGAACTGTAGCCTCTTACTTAAAAAAATAAATTAAAAAGTTAAAAATTTAGGTAATTCTGAATTAAAAAGTTTTGGAATTGGACCATGCTGTCGGAGATTGTTCGAAGATATTACACGTTAAGAAGGTATCTAGATTGATACAGAAACAAAGACCCATGTTTATCATATTCAACATCTGTAGTTAATTATTTGAAGCCAACTATTTGAAGAGGGCTATAAACTATTTTCAATAATGTAAATTGCTTATTGTTATGCCATGCCATGAAATGTAAACTATGTGTGAAATTGAATACATATTCTAATTAATTTATGCAATGTAAACTATTACTGCAATGTAAAAATTAGAATATGAATTGAAATTATGATAAACATTATCATAAACAAAAAAAAATTATGATAAACATTATCATAATTTCAATAATATTTGATAAAGAAATGTATTTATCTTACAAATATTACACAGTAATTGGTTATTTTAGAGGTATATTTGTTGATAATACCTCTTTAGGTTATGATTTAAGATGTAGTGTAGGCGTGGAACCTCAGTATAAATGTCCTATACTAATAAATAAAAGATGTTGCGTGTTCACTTGAACAGTGTTTATTAACGACTAACTTATTTCTATGCTTACATTCTACAAGAAAAGTAACGACGCGATGCGCCTCATTAAAGTTGTCAAACCCATATCATTAAGGGCCTACATCAATATTATTGTCGACATGTACTTACATATTAACACAGCTAGTAGGTATAGAAAATAAAGAATTAGGGATATTTTTTTGTTTACTCAAAAACTACTAAATATATTTTAATTCTGATTTACGTGTTTCTATATACAATAGTTACTTATGTTTTTAAAGTTATTTCATTAGTTAATACGCGATAATAGACCGAGAAATGAAAAAAAATAAAAAATGAGAGAGGATGTTTCGCTAAGATTTTCTATCGAGAAAACTTTTTCAATCGCGTTTCTGAGTTTATGCGATCCTAGATCATATTTTGAAAAAACATATACTTAAAAATTAGAGCTCTAGCCATTCAATCTAAAGAAACAATGAAAACTTCGTACGTAGAAAAATGCACGAAGCTATTTTGGTATCCTCTTAACAACAAAAGATTCTTAATTAATTTCGATACAATGGTTCTCACATGTTTAAGTAAAAAACAGAATGGTCAAATTTCATACATGAATTGGTCCTTACGTAGCTATAAATTACGGTAACAATGTTTCAAATTTATTGCAGTTCTTACAATAGGGATCGTTACTTATTTAAGCTGTGACATTTATGTAAAACACATGTACAATATATAATGTCATCCCTACACCATTCCCCACTTTAGAGGTATTTTTGTTGTTGATACCTCTTTAGATTATGATTGAAGATGTAGTGTCGGCGTGGGACCTTAGTATAGATGTCCTATACTAATAAATAAAAGATGTTGCGTGTTCACTTGAACAGTGTTTATTAACGACTAACTTATTTCTATGCTTACATTCTACAAGAAAAGTAACGACGCGATGCGCCTCATTAAAATTGTCAAACCCATGTCATTAACAACAAAAGATTCTTAACTAATTTCGATACAATGGTTCTCACATGTTTAAGTAAAAAACAGAATGGTCAAATTTCATACATGAATTGGTCCTTACGTAGCTATAAATTACGGTAACAATGTTTCAAATTTATTGCAGTTCTTACAATAGGGATCGTTTCTTATTTAAGCTGTGACATTTATGTAAAAACATGTAAAAACATGTAGAGTCCGTCAGCACTACTTAAATTCAATCTTGTGATCAGGTCCACTCTGTTTATGTGTATTAAATTGTTGTATGTATGTATGTGTATAGGTATATAATTATGTAATACGTGTATCTACTTATGTATATGTTATATGTTTTATATGTGACTATATTTAATTATCATAGGTATTTATAGTACGAAACTATATCTTTTTATTTTAGTGAATTAATTGTGTTTATATGGTAAAATCCATCTCGGACACACACTTATGTATTTTCTTTCACGCTCTCCTCTCGCGGGTCTACAGGCAGTAATTTCTATAAGAAATATGTAGACCCCTACACGAATTATCCTATGCATATTGTATTCTACTATTCCTGTGTGTAAAATTGTTAAATAAATAAATAAATAAATAAAATATACATATAATGTCATCCCTACAGTTATATATATATTTCACTAGCTGTTTACCGCGCCTTAGTACGCGTGGATTTTAGGAAATTTTGGCGGTTTGGCAAAATTTTTCACTTATACTTCGCTCCTTTCAGTCACAGCGTGACGTTAAATAGCCTTAAGCCTTCCTCGATAAATGTACTATCTATTACTGAAAGAATTTTTCGCGCGCGTTGAAACATATGTTACCGGCAATCTGTATAAACTAGAATATATTATACGTTACCATTGTATAAAAGCCTTGTACAGTTAGGTTAGATAGGTACATAAATAGACAGCCCAGATATTGTATAGAATACCAGAATTGTACAGATTATCAATATATGTATATACATATACAGATTTACATACCTACAAACGAAAATAATCAACATTATTTTCATGATAATAAACATTAAGATACGGTGATTACGATAAAGTTACCGAAATACGGCTATGAAAGGTCTAAGACGGCGTGAAGGATCGAGTAATCGCCTTCTAATTTGCATTTCGGGTGTTAAAACCATGGTGGCGAAATTTGAGATAAGCAAAGAGGGCTCTTAAAACTTATTTAATGCTCGATTCATTTTGAACCCCGGACGTTTCCTTGGTTACACTCAGAAGATTTATGTTTAATCCTTTCTGTGTTATTTACATGCAATGATAACGTCAAATTATAAATTTTCTAATAAATAAATAAATAATCTATAGTAATTTATTGATTTTGCAATTGACATGCTATACCTTACTTAACAAATCAAATTGTGGTGGAAAAAATTGACTGCCGCAAGCGGGACTTGAAGCTCTTTCCAACTGAGCTTATTGCGGTCGTGCTAGCAACATTCAATTTAAGCACCACATTTGTCACTCGACTGAGTTTATATATTTTTACGTACAACGCCATCTACCAAGATTGCTTTACAACATCTCGACCAACCACCTAGCATTCTTTACAGAATACAATTGGGTTGAAAATAATAATAATAATATATAATAATATCTTTATTTCGAGTAACACAAGACTCATCAAATGTTAGAATTACAAAGTACTTAAATGTATTAATATTATAATTAGTAATAAAATTATATTAGGTACAGAATTTTGTTTACAAATTATAAATTTCATTAGCTAGTGCTTGATAAATAAAATGATGATAAATAAATGAAATGATACGGCAGTGATTGATGGAAGCATCAATCACTGCCGTATCATTCCATGAGAAATGGCACAGCAGTGACCGATGTAAGCACAGTCAAATCTGTCAGCAATCATGGACAGGATCCTGTTGGGGCTGGCCCTCACCCGGCGCACCAGAGATGCACACCTTTTGCGCATGGTGGTGTAGAAACAATCCACGCGCGCATCAGCGAACATCCCCAATGCGCTACAGTATCGGGGCAACCCCAACAGAATCCTGAATGCATTGTTATATTGGATACGGAGGGTGTTGTACGATTTTTGAGTATATCTGGCCCACAGGTTGCACGCGTAGAAGGAAGTGCAATATGCTCTAAAAAGTGTGATTTTAACATTTGTTGAGCAGCGTGCAAACCTGCGCGCCAGCATGTTTGCTCTTATGGACAGCGCCCTCCTCTCCCGTTCTATGTCATCATCGTCTTTGAGACCAGGGGTTAAGACATGTTCCAAATATTTAAAATTGTATACCTTTTTTAGTGGGGTTCCGTTGAGCGAGATAGATGGCATAATGTCTGGACTTTTACCCCTGGTCTCAAAAACCATGACTTCACTCTTTTTTATATTGTAAATGAGTCCGTGGGTTGTCGCGTATCTTTCACACACTCCTACTAGTCTTCGCAAACCACAGGGCGAAGCACTTAACAAAGTTATATCATCAGCGTAACTGATGTTGTTCATGCAGACTCCGTCTACATGACATCCTATCTTGCTGCTGCTAAGTTCAATAATCAATTCATTTATGTACAGGTTGAAAAGTGTGGGCGAGGTTAACCCTCCCTGTCTCACTCCACACTCCAACCC
Source organism: Orgyia antiqua (assembly GCA_916999025.1). NCBI lineage: Eukaryota > Metazoa > Arthropoda > Insecta > Lepidoptera > Erebidae > Orgyia > Orgyia antiqua. The sequence goes on from OU779864.1 coordinate 21,470,204, forward strand.
GTACTCGCGCGACATCGTTCCCGACCATCTCACCGCATTGACCTGGTTAGCATACCAGTACTTTAAGATATTAATAATTGTTGATGGTAATTGTGACTTTTGCAGTTTATCCCATAGAATGTCATATGAAACCAGATCAAACGCCTTGGAGAGGTCGAGGAAACAGCTGTATACAGATGTCCCACGCTTAGCGTAGTAATCGACAGCATGCTTAAGACACAGAATAGCACCATCAGTTGATAAACCGGGACGAAAGCCGAATTGGTTGTCATGTAATTTTACATATTTTTGTATCTGTGTGTTAAGCATGCTATCGAGCACCTGGGATGATATCGTGGCCAGGGAAATAGGCCTGTAGTTTGATTTATCGGCCAAGTCTCCTGTCTTATTTTTAACAATAGGTACCACCACAGTGCGTAACATTTCTCTAGGTAAGTAACTATGATTTACACTAAAAGTATACAACAACTTTAAGACTCTGGGTAAGTGTGGACCTGCATAGCAGAGATGCTCGATGCTGAGACCGTCATGGCCCGGCGACTTGCCCCTGGTCATTGACAGGATAACATCCGATATTTCTTTAGATTTAAACCTTATAAACCATTCCATGCATAATGACGCGACGTTTATTACTAAAGTAATTTATTGATTTTGCAATTGACATGCTATGCCTTACTTAACAAATCAAATAATGATGGAAAAAATTGACTGCCACAACTACTATTTTCAACCCAATTGTATTGTGTAAAAATATATAAACTCAGTCGAGTGACAAATGTGGTGGTTAAATTGAATGTTGCTAGCACGACCGCAATAAGCTCAGTTGGAAAGAGCTTCTGAACGGTATTCCGAGGTCGTGGGTTCAAGTTTCTTTGCATTCTGCAGAAACACAGAATGTAGAATTAAATACTAAGCTTTTGGATACTTTGGAAGAATTAAAGAAATTTAAATGTTTATATGAGGGATTGAGTAGGGAACATGAAGATAGTGAACGAGAAGCACTGTTAGTTATAGAAAAAAAGAATGAAGACGTTTTAAAACTCAAAAGAGAAATGATTAGTTTAACAACAAAACTTGAAATTACTACAGAGGAATATATTCAATTACAATCTAGGGTTTCAAGTTTTTGAATTTGAAATGACTCTTAGACGTAATGTAGAATTAGGAGATGAATTAAGTCAGGCATATCTCACTATAGAACAGTTAGAGCGCTCCAACCAGGCATCTAGGACTGCACAAACACAGTCGCTGTTTGAAGAACTCGTTGGTAGCGCTCCTGATCTTCTCGATACTTCTAATAAAAAAGCAAATAATTCTTGTGATAATTGTGCGATATCATCTTATTATTATAATCAAAGTTGTTTGTGTCTTTCATATGAAATCAAATTAGATTGCAATAACTTAAAATATGAGACCATCTGAAATCCTTGAACGATTCTCTTTATATAATGACAGAAAAATTTGAAACTGCCCAAAAAAACATTGAAGAGCACTTATAAAATCTAGATTTATTGATAGATGTTATGAACCAAACTATTATTAAACTATCGTATTCGCACGGAAATCTCTAAAGTAGTTGTAACATCACTATCGATGACACGATGACGATAATTATTACGTTTGGCCTTTTTGAGCGCCAAAAAAGTGCGTCGCCTACGTGTTAACATAAATTCATTGTGTACAAAAACTAGTTATCTGTGTTGTACATTCATATAAAATTGAATTGTTTTACGAACTAATAATTGTAGTCGTATTGTGATGGTGTAAATTCATTGCTTGAATCACGTCGAACTCGGTCATTTGAAGAATTCAAGGACCCGTGTCTCCAGCCTGCATTCAGTTAAGTATAGTCTGTTAGCATTAGACGTTATATTGGCCAATTGTAGTTTAATGTTAATTAGATTGTACCCAAGGCTTGACACCGTGAAGATTGTATTGAAGATGAAGACAAGGTAAATTTCATGATTATAGACATTTAGTATTAGCGCTGTGTATTGCAGTCATATGTTCGTCCCTTTTGAACCTGAGACATATCACGCTTCCACTTTTAACCTATGATCAAATTAAAACGCCAGGTTGGACGTAACAATAGAAATGAGTAAGGAAAATGAGAGAAAATTCTTGTCTCTGATCGATGATTACAACGATAACCAATGTAAGATAACACAAACTTCTTTACGGTTAATACATTTAGTAGAAACAACAGAGTGCAGTACTGAGTGATGGTATCAGTACCAGTGCTTCCCAATGTAAAAGTAAAAGTAAATGTAAACGTTCAATTGTTATGTTTAGTGATGAATTAGGAAAACATATGAGCCAAACAATACTTCATAACATAGGACTACTAGCGACCAACTTCTGTTTGCCTGGAGCTAGTTTTACACAAATACTAGATATGTTACTGTTAGATAGTAGTAGTTACACTCCTGAGACTACTTTAATTATTTTATTAGGGAGAACAGGAAATGTTAACAATTAAAAATAATTAAATACTTTGATTTATTATCTCAACTAAATGTAAAGAACATAATTTTTTTCACATTTCCTTACAGCAAGTTGTTGTCATGCGCTGATAATAATTTAAGACATAAATTAAACATGAAATTACACACATTGACTATATACAATGATAAATGTAATCTCATTGACATTCATACATATAACATATGACATATATTTAATAAGAATTATTTTAATTTTACAAAAGATAACTTTTATCTTGCAAATTATTATAAGAGAGAGATAGCAATGTCGCTATCATATTTTATTCATTTTTATTCTGCTTCTATTGACCAGCCTCATGTTTTGACATCATGTAATGATACTTTACATGACTCTAATTCTTTAAATTAGTTTGTAAGACAACAGAGGCAAACTCTGGCAACAAAACTATAAATTCTGTTAATGATAATCACAATGTTGTTATTAGTACATGTCATAGTTATATAAATAATAATTGTAGATCTCCATTACCTACCAATAAGAAAACTAAACTAAATTGTCTCAATCTGGTGCATCAAAATATTCAGACAGGGAGTTAGAATTGGAATTGTTTTTGAACTGTAATAATATTGATATTTTATGTGTTACAGAATCATGGCTTAAAAGTCATCGGGTCATATTCAGTTCCAATAACCACCAGGTTGTAAGCTCTTTCAACAGGGTTAGTATGATACGTGGTGGCTCTTTAATAATTCTCAATAAATTAATTAAATTTAAAGAAAGAACTGATATTGTGAGCCTCTCTGTTGAACGGGTAGTAGAGATTGCATGTGTTGAACTGCAGCAACTTATTGTTATGAGTGTGTATAAACCTCCATGTGCGCCTTATGAATCTTTTATTAATATCATGGAGGACGCCCTGTTTGAAAAATAACTAACAGTCCTAAAATAATTGCTATTTGTGGAGACTTTAATATAAATATACTAGAAAATAGTTCTCAGACTAGTAGTTTTTTAAATCTTTTAATTTGTGTAATGTTTTCCTTGAACCCACAAGAATTACCACTACTAGTGCTACCTGCATTGATGACATATTTATAAACACCAAACCAGATATTAATGTTTAATTAAATTAGCTCTTTGTCATCTGATCATTGTGGTCAGCTGATATCAATACCGAAAAAGAGCACAAGGACTCAAGAGAAAAAGATTAGATTAGCCTTAATAAGTTGTATGAACTCTATGAAGAAAAAACTTATAATCATAGTGAAACTTTAAAAAAGTATGTAAATAATTATTCTAAAGTTTTTAAGAAAGCCTGCTCTACCGCAATATCTATTTATTACAAAAATAAAATACAAAATTCTTCAAACAAGATTAAGACTACTTGGGATATTATAAATAGTGGTAGGGCTACAGCTCGCAGCTGCGACTTTACAATAAAAATAAACAATGTAAATGTAACGGCGGATATGGAAGTGGCGACTGAGTTCGAACATTATTTTTCTAATATTCCTATAGTAACAACAAGTTCACTCATGTCTTCTTCCATTTCAGCCGAAGAGCTCCTTAAACAAAATGTTACAGAATGTGTCACCGAATTTTCTTTTATCGCTGTTAATGATATAGACATTATAAGTGCTTTTAGAACTATAGATAAGAAGAAAACCATAGATCTTTGGGGATTATCTGTCAAAACTATTGATAAAATTATAGAAATGATTGCCCCTTATCTTGCAGAAATTTTTAATTGTTGTATTGATTTAGGTGTCTTTCCAGATCTCATGAAACATTTTTGTAAATTAATTAAAGTTAACTATTTTTACGGATTCATACGACCAGTGCAACCCTGTGTATTTCTGTGATATGCGCGTACAAACTCACTCAAGCGAACATATAACTAATAACCTTTCTAGAGTTCAGCGTGGTGCTATGCTCGCCAGAATCATAGAACAGTGCAACGAGAACCAAATAATGACTAACCGTAAAATGGCGAATTTTTTACCTTGTTTGTTTTTGAAGGTATGTTTATTTTACTTTATATTTTATTATACAACGCTGCGATTCCCAATTCCACGCGTACGACTTCGCATAGCTAAAACGACATTTCTGGTTGGTTTGAATTATCGTTACTAACCGGGACAAAAAAGTTTCGCTTGGCCAGCACCATTGCCAAAAATGTGGCAGCATTATTTTCAAGTTTGACATTAGCAACTGTCGAATAACATTTCGAATTCTGGGTAGAGAAGTTAGAAAAATGATTTATGACGTATAGTGTTTTATGAAGAGGGAAGCTGATAATAATGCAGTTAATTTATTTGAATCAATGTATGAAACGGACCGCAGAGGCAACAAAATGTTCCGAGTCGACAGTGAGACGAATAGTAAAGAGTTCAAAAGATTCGGAATTTCTTAGTTTTCCGAACTCCCGGCAAAAATAAAAGAATGATTTAATGGAAGTAGTTTCAATATTACTTTTATTTTATTTCTCGTAAACATTCTTTAATACATAATTCAAACATGTTTTTAATTCATTTTATTGATATTTTATCTAATATATTTTTCTTTGTAATATAATAACTAATAAGAATAACAAGTAGGTACCAAGACACAACTCGCCAGCGGAAGCCTCGTTCAAAAATAAAACAACTTTCGTGCGAGAGTATACCAGCGTTCTTTTTACGTGACGCGTACTATAATAATTTGCTTAGCCGCTCAAAAACAAAAAACACACTAGAAAATCCGGTATATCTTTTATAAATTCATGCATTGTCCATTGTACATTGTTGTTATTAAAGACTATGGTCTTATTCATATTGACTTATCGGATGTTTGAAAGTTCGCTAAAATCGGTTTACAAAAATTGTCGAAAATTGTTATTCGTAATAGTCTTTATACGATAAAACGTTTATTATCTCTACGAAAAACGTCTAAATCTCCGTTTAAACGTCCGATAAGTGATTATAAATAAGACCATAAGTCTGCAAAATTTCGAATCAATTCGACTACTGCTAGTGGTTCACCCACTTGGGTGAACCACTAGCAGTAGTCGAGATTTTCCCACTGGACTACAGCATGGAGTTCTTCAAAAAAGGTGTGAAGAGATTTCCGCAGGGTCGGTGACGCGCGAGTGATGCCCCTGGTGTTACAGACGTCTATAGGCTACGATAACCGCTTTCCGCCAGGCGGGCCGTACGCTTGTTCGCCACCTCAGTAGTTAGTATAAAAAAATAAAAAAAAAGTTGAGTTGATCAGAAATTTCCGAATTACGTTAAAAAAATTCATATATATTAATACATTGAATAAAAGCGGTTAGTAATATATTTATAACTAAATAAAAAACTGCAACCAATTTATTACAGCGATAGCTAATTAGGTAGCCGTCGTTGGTCATTAAACTAACTTGATTTAATTCAACTCCAGTGGCCTTTGATACTTGCTCCAATTTCTATTAACTCGGCAACGTTTCATCTAATTAAATACCTGCCAAGTGCCATTGTAGCTCGAAAAGATTAAAATGGTTTATACAAGTCAAAAGTTATTCAGCAACTATTATCTATACATATAATAAATCTGTAGAGAGGTCAATTCTGTACATGAAATATATTTTCAAAATAACTATCAGGGGGTGATTAGTGATTGATACTGATGCCAAAAATGCAATCAGTAAAATTTTTGTCTGTCTGTCTGTCTGTCCGTCTGTATGTTTCTTATAGAAACAAAAACTACTCGACAGATTTTAACGAAACTTGGTACAATTATTCTTCATACTCCTGGGCAGGTTATAGTATACTTTTCATCACGCTACAATCAATAGGAGCAGAGCAGTGAAAGGAAATGTTGGGAAAACGGGAAAAGGTGCTCCATTTTTAGGGTTCCGTATTTAAGCTTCCGTCGCGTGTGCAGCCTTAATGGTTTAAGTTCATCAAATCATGTATGACGGAAATATTCTACATAAAATTGTCTAAAAAATATCCCGAAATAGCACATATGTATATTTTATGGTTGACTCACAATAACACGTGTAAACTCCTGATAGCTTAGCAGTTCGTTCATTCTGATTATATTTGTTTACTCTTACGTTTATAATACTCTCACTCAAGCAGTAGTTAAAAATGTTGCAAAAACGGGGAAAATTTCCTAAATTCTACGCGGACGGAGTCGAGGGCAACAGCTAGTTTTAAATATATTAACAATTAAATTCATATAATAACATTAGTACCTTTGACACTCGGGAAAGCTCGTTGTAGTAAGTAACTCACTAAATAAAATAAATACTTAAATAAATAAATAAATATTCAGGACATTTCACACAACGTCCTCTGGTCTCAAAGTAAGCTATATTTCTATGCTTGTATTATTATACCAGATACGGATAGACTACATAAACTACTTTTTTTGTAAATACATACTTATAATACATAGAAAACACCCAGACGCAGTACAAACATTTGTATGACATTTATGGATATCACACAAATGATTGTCCCAAGCGGGAATCGAACCCGCGACCTCGTGATCGGCAGTCCATTACATAAACCACTCCACCACGAAGCCCGTCACTAATTAAGAATTGTAAAGATATACAATATTTTATTAATAATTATGCATTAACAAGTTCATTATCAACGTAGAAAGCCATACAAAGCTATTTATTATCACAATTTTGAAAATAAAATATAGTTATTAAAATACTTTATCATCCAAATATCTCTGAATATCGTTAAACCTTAATAATTTACACTTAATCACTCCAATCACACTAGACTGTAGGTCAATTCTGTCACTCAACCTGATTTGGGTTAAGAGTACCAATTAAACTCAAGATCAAGCCGTAAGTGGGTTCAAATCAAAATCAAAGTTGACTTGTCAAGGGTACGAGCTCAGAAGCTTAAAGATCAAAGTAAGTTTGATTTATTGATCCCATCGGCTCATCTTGTTGACATCATACAAACTACCTTTCTTTCAATTTCGTGTCATAGACATAGTACTGCAGCAGACATAAATCATTGTTATTTACTTGATACCAGTACGCTCTGCATTCACATCGTATATCGCTACGTTGTTCTGTGGAAATCTAAAATCGTTTGTGTTTCGATTTAAGGTTAAGTTTATAAAAAACATCTATACCTTGATTTAATAATAATCAAGAATGTTGTTTTATAATTTAGACATTATATCGATGGGATACAATATGCAAAAAAAAACAACAAAAACGTTGTGAAGGTTGTCTAGACCAATATAGCAATTAGTATTTAGTAGGTACCTATCTATATATAAATACTGTTAACTAAACTACTAACTCAGTTGTATTGTCTGCAATATGAGAAAAAAAATTGGTCCAGAGAACCTGATGTCAGGATGTCTGGACCACCTAATTTTCGCATTTTCTCGATATCTACCGAGGTTCTACCAAGCAGGGTACAAAATTTTTAGTATATACCAATCACTGGCTGTCTATGCTGGTCCAGACAAACTGACGTTCACCAAATGTTCGACTGACTAAATTTGAAACTAATTTTTCACACAATGACATGATACTCTCAGTAACTTCACTGCGGAAAAAGTTGACTCCCTTAGAGACATCCTTATTTTCTACGTTACTCACAAGATTATTCCAAATAGCGTACCTACCAGAAAAGGTTGAAATTCATGTAATGAAAAAAATCTGTTTATCTATCTATATATAAAGAAAGATACTTACAATAAAAATCGAAAATGTCGATGAGGATACTTAGAAGATATTGAAAAAGAAATTAGATAGGCGGTCTTTATTGGCGTAATAGAAGCAAAAACAATGGTTTATAGAATTTTTGTCTGTTTGTCTGTCTGTATGTTTGTACGCGCATCACGTCAAAACTACTGCATGGAATTGAATACCGTTTTCAGTGATATGTTGGTTGAGATCTAACTTAAAGTACCTAATAACTGTTTGTTTCAGGAAAACCTGCTTTATGATTTTTATTGCCCAGTCATTCAAAATTTCACGTGAACGAAATCGCAGGCAACAGCTAGTGGCTAGATGTGTAGAAGAAAGTAAATAATACTGTTAGTGAAACGCTAGATATATTTCCCAAAAAAATACGAGCTGTATTACATCCCAAAGGAATAAAATTCATTTCCCTTCTGAGTGGACTTTCACGTAAATATGTAATGCATTTCCTCTGGAAAAGAGCTTTTATCGATACCTATTAGTATCTCGCTGAAAATTGAATCTAAACTAATCTATACTAATATTATAAAGCGAAAGAGTTTGTTTGTTTGTTTGTTGGTTTGTTTAAACGCGGTAATCTCAGGATCCGCTGGTCCGATTAGAAAAATTCTTTCAGTGTTGGATAGTATATTTATCGAGGACGGCTATAGGCTATATAACATCACGCTGCAACGAATAGAAGCGAAGCATCAGTGTAAAATGTTGCAAGAAACGGGGAAAATAGTCACGCGCGCGAGCTTTAAATGAAAACGCTGCCTTATCCATGTGAGTTACAACAAAGTAATGTATGGAGAAATTATTTGTTACTTATAGATCTTTAAAAAAGTCCGCGAGGCCATATGTCTATCTTTTAAGGAAAACCTGCTGTACCCATAAGAACGTCAAAAAATTATCTAATTCAACAGGGTGTTTTCAAAAGTTATTTATGTGTATCTGGTAACATTTTTTATCAAATTAAATACCTTAGTTAGCTTACGCATTTAATATAGATTATAACTGCTTGTTACAGCATACAATTTAAATGAATATCTTAGGAGATATCACGAAAAAAGTATTACGCGCGGCAAAATAAAATACTATAACTGTTGGCTGAGCAACGCGAACAACGTTTCCTCAGTCTTCTATCCATACTCCAATGTTTTGATGTTTGGTTAATGTTGGATGTATGAATGTAAGGATGTTTGTGGTTCTTTTACGTACAGACTGCTGGATGGATTTTCATAAAACTTTCCAATAATATAGCTTACAGGTCGTTACGCTGCTCAATCCCCGACGTATCAGTGTTGAGTTGGTCTTTATAGGCGTCGGCGTCGTCGCCGGCGTATGGTCGTTACGCTGCTCAAATCCCGACGTATCGGTGCTGAGTTGGTGTTTCGAGGCGTCGGTGACGGCGTCGGCGTATGGTCGTTACGCTGCTCAAATCCCGACGTATCGGTGCTGAGTTGGTTTTTATAGGCGTCGGCGGCGGCGTATGGTCGTTACGATGCGTAAATCCTGACGTATCGACGCTGAGTTGGTTTTATAGGGGTCGGCGTCGGCGTCAGCGTATGGTCGTTACTCTGCTCAAATCCCGACGTACGTATCGGTGCTGAGTGGGCGTTTATAGGCGTCGTCGTCGGCGTCGGCGTCGATGTATGGTCGTTACGCTGCTCGAATCCCGACGTATCGGTGCTGAGTTGGTTTTTATAGGCGTCGGCGTCGGCGTCAGCATCGGCATCGGCGTCAGCGTATGGTCGTTACGCTGCTCATATCCCGACGTATCGGTGTTGAGTTGGTATTTATAGGCGTCGGCGTATGGTCGTTGGTTATTATAGGCGTCGGCGTCGGCATCGGCGTCGGCGTCGGCGTTAGTTTTTAGCAAATCTTTTATGTGATGTGGTAACAAATTACAAGTTTTTTGGATTTTTATCAGCACTATGTAGGCTTGGTTTGCTTGGCTTGGTTTGCCAAATTTCAAGTCTCTGGGATGGTGGGAAGTAACCTGTAAATTTTGATTCCCTAGCGAAAGTTGAAAATACTCAAAAATGGCTGTAATTCGGTTATATCTTCTGAATGTGTAGATCTAAATTATTGATTGTATCTTTTGCAGCAAGGGACCGCATAGATCTACATTTGGTATAAGTTTTAAATTGATACCTTCAGCCGTTGCCGAGTAAAAAAAAAGTTTAACGGGCGGATAGACAGACAGAATGTCAAACTTGAAAATAATGCTGCCACATTTTTGGCAATGGTGTTGGCCAACCGTAACTTTTTTGTCCCGGTTAGTACCGATTAATCAAACCGACCAGAAATGTCATTTTAGCTATACGAAATCGTACACGCGGAATTGGGAATCGCAGCGTTGTATAATAAAATATAAAGTAAAATAAACATGTTTTCAAAAACAAACAAGGTTATAAATTCGCCATTTTACAGTTAGTCATTATTTGATTCTCGTTGCACTGTTCTATGATTCTGGCGAGCAAAGCACCATGCTAAACTCTAGAAAGGTTATTAGTTATATGTTCGCTTGAGTGAGTTTGTACGCGCATATCACAGAAATGCACAGGGTCGACTGGTCGTATGAATCCGTAAAAATACTTAACTTTAATTAATTTACAAAATGATATAAATCTGCTAAAGTTTTACGTATAGTTTTTTGTTTAATAACGGTTGGAGGACATGACTATTTTAAAAGTGTAATTGCCTAGTGTTGTCCGCGATGGTAGTTCTAACTGACGCATCAATTAGGCTTGTTGAAAAAATATCTATATAATAATATCGATATTATTTTTTCGATATATCAATAATTTTGAGCGATATTTAATTTTTCCATATATCGATATAAAATTTCAAGTACCTATCGAAAATCGATTTTTTTTTCAGATCGAAAACATTTTTAAGTATTTTTTTTATACTTATTTTTTTTAATACCAAATTACCTGATATGTTTTTTTAGGTTGACTCTTGATTTGATGCTTTTTAATTTGATACTTATGGTGGTTTTTAAGTTGGCCACTCTGTCTGCCAATTTCAACCTTAGATTTTAACTGTCCGTCTGTTGACCGACTTCTATATTATAAGCTCAACGCTTGGCGATTCTGGACTAAGATCATCTAGGCCCATAATTTACAGTGATTTTGATGACGTGCTATTGACAATGTAATCATCTCGAATGTAATACGGAATACGCATCGTAACAGATTGCGCTCTTTAGACTCTGCCTACCTCCATGGGAAAATGGTGTGACTGATGATGATGGAATAAGGAACTAGGTATATACGAAATCCTTTGTGATTGATTTCTACTCGCAAATGGCTAGTAAAAATATATTTTTAATAATAGAATATCTTTTCTAGTTTAGATATTTTTATAAATATCGATTATCGATACACCGATATTTTTTCGTGTCCGATACGAGCCTTACCTCGTGTCACCAAATAGACCGATAAATCGCCTATGCGCAGCTTGACCGCCAGCGTTCTTTTTACATGACGCGACCTTACGCGCAAATTTAATCATATCTCATCCAATAAACAGTAAACCCCAACAAATTATGCGAAAGAAGCCATCCTCTTGAACCATTCTATCTATTAAAAAAACCGCATCAAGATCCTTTGCGTATTTTTGAAGATATAAGCTTACTTAGGGACATACATACAAAAATTACGACTTTGTTTTATAAGAAGTAAAGATATTTTATTTATTTTAGAATAATCTTTGCGGCAAAAGCATAATTATAAAGGTTATGTTGCGGCCTTACTTTCACTGCATTATTAATGAACCCGTTGCTATAAATTGCAAAAGGTATGTACCTATATTAGAGGAGTATGGCATGTGTCAAATACATCAAAATTCACCCAGCTCTGTATAAGTCTTCTTAAAAGATTTTAGGAATTCCTTGAATTGCTCCGGAATCTCGTCCCATTGAAATAAAAAGCTCTTTCTTTTTTTACAGTTAAAATATACTTGAAACTAGACACTTAAATAATTATTCTACACTAAGTAGTTAATTGATGTTCATAACTTAACATCGTGCGCGTGCTATTTGAATCCAACACCTTTTGCAATGTTTCTAAATAGACCGTATTTAAGAGGGCACGATACCAAATTATGCTCCATACAAAAATATTAGTATTATTCGTACTTCCGTTTTTTCTTCGCGAAAGTTAAATTGATTTTAATTGTTTCTACGCTATATTATAGATGAAGAGTATATCTATGCTTCTGTCACTTTCTTTTTTTCAATACATAATAACTAAAAGAAAGATGACCATCCGAAAATCCCGATTTTTTCGGTTTTCTTTAGGTAAAGTTGCAGCGTCTATCACACATATTTGGTAATGTTTTATCAAAAAAGAAAGTGATACAAGCATAGATATACTCTTCATCTATAATATAGCGTAAAAACAATTAAAATCGGTTTAAATTTCGCGAAGAAAAAAGGGGAGTACGAAACGTCTTTTTTTCAAAGAATTTGTAGGTAAAATCTGTTTCAGCTATATTTGTCCCTTTCAGCACGGTGCTTAGCATAGGGATAGCAATACCTAAGGCAAATACCTAAATTAGGAGTACAGTACCCTCTTAAAAGTATTATCTGTAATAGTTATTTCGTAGTAAAAGTTACCGAAAGGCTAACGAAATAACAATCATGATTATTAAAACGGGCATAATAAAGTTTGATCCGTCAATCTTAATATAACAGTTGCTTTATCTTATTTATAGTTACAAATGTTATTAATGATTGTTTCTTGAACGTGTCTGGTTTTTATAGCTAACGCCACTTATGCGTTTAGGGCATTATGTGATGCTTTTTTGGTGTTAACTTTGATTACGTATTTAATTACGTATTTTAACGCAGGGTTCAAATCTAACTCACCCTTGATATAACAGGAGGAAAATTAAAAAATATATAAATGATATGTTTTAATATATAAACGTAAAGCAAATGTTATGAATTTTAAAGATCAGGGTTCTATTTCCTACATTTCTATCGTAATCCTTACCAAAATCTATATCTGCCTCCATAGGCTTTAAATCGGAGCAGTTGTCACGAATAAAAAGACAGTACATAGGAACTGTAAAATGAATATTTTAGCTGGTATATTAATATAGGCTGTATCATTAATAGTAATCAATTCAGTCCAATGTAAGTAGCTCTTTATATCGAATATTGAAACGCCTTATGCCTAACTGGTAACTAAGATATCAAAAACAAAAGATCTAATCCTTCTGCGTGGGTTTTTGTGTGCACTTTATTTAGATATTGGTCGGGCACCGCTTGGACAATAGACACGTAGGCGGACATGCCGGACTTATTGATTGAGAACTCTATCTAGTGTTTTAATACTGTGATGTTGGTAGTTCCAGTGAAAGCATTTAGATACACATCATCCAATATTATTTTGGGCAGTTTGATCTAGTGCTTTTATTTGATATTACTTTACACGACTGGACCTCATTACAATGTTATGCGTTACCACAAAGCAAATTATGGTCCTTATAAAATAAAATAAATAAAATAAAAATAGCCTTTATTTCTACTACATGTTCTAATTACATAAATTATATAAGAAATATAGTTTGTTCGGTATGTAATATTACACATTTTCTTTGTTTTGTTTCTCAAAATTATAATATTTAATGCTGCTAGGTACTGCTTTTTATTTTTCTATTGTTTTCCTTATCTTATGTTAACGTAATCATATACATGTAGTAGTCGCCTCTGCGGCATAGGCCTCTCCTAAACCTTTCCATGTCTTCCTATCCCGAGCTGTCTGCATCCAGTTACGTCCACAAATTCGATGAAATACGTCTCTCCATCTCGTATTCGGTCTTCCTCTCTTTCTTTTTTTCTCTCTAGGTACCCATTCTGTCAATCTTTTTGTCCATCTGTTGTTATTCATCCTACAAACATGTCCTGCAAAATACCATTTGAGCAGTCTAACTCTCTTCTTTACATCAATAACTTTAGTTTTGTTCCTAATGATATAATTTTTAATTTTGTCTGACAGTTTTAATCCTAACATACTCCGCTCCATCTTGCGTTGGCAGACAGCAATCTTTTCTTCATCCTCTTTCCTTAGCGACCAAGTCTGACAACCATATGTTAGACATGGTAATATTGTTACATCGTATATCTTTTTCTTAATTTTAATGTTGATTGTTTTATTTTTCATTATTTCTCGAAGTCCCCAGTATTTCTTCCAAGCTACATTTATTCTTCTTTGTATTTCTTTTTCTGTGTTTTTCTCGAATGTTACTAGCTGCCCTAGATAGACGTACTCTTTCACATAATTAATTCTTTCTTGTGCTACTTCAATGTCTCTGTGCAATCCATTTGTTAAAATCTTTGTTTTTGTTGTGTTCATAAATAGACCCACTTTCTTGCTTTCTTTTGCCAAGTCGTTAACCATATTTTCTAGTTCTGTAGCACTTTCCGCAAATACTACAATATCATCTGCGAAGCGTAGATGATTTAGTAGTTCACCGTCTATTCTTATTCCTTTTGTTTCCCAATCCAATCGTCTAAAAATGGATTCCAAAACAGCTGAAAAAATTTTTGGTGAGATTGGGTCTCCTTGTCTGACTCCTCTTTGAATGGGAAATGGCCTGCCTTCGCGTTCCAGGCGTATTGTTGAGTTGCATCTCGAATATATGTTGTATAATAAATTAATATATTTAGGGTTGACTCCTTGTTCTGTTAGTGAAGTCCATATGGCTTCGAAATACAATGAATCAAAGGCTTTTGTAAAATCTATAAAGCACATATATATATCTATCTTGTATTCTTTTACTTTCTCTATTAGTTGTGTTATAACCTGTATGTGATCTATAGTCGAGTATGTTTTACGGAAACCCGCTTGTTCACGGGGTTGGTTTTCATCGAGATTGTTTGTTATTCTATTTAATATTATTTTTGAGAAGATTTTATATATATTAGTCATGAGACTTATTGGTCTATAATTTCCAAGCTCGCTTCGGTCGCCTTTCTTATGCAGTAATATGATTGTTGATTCTGACCACTGTTTCGGTGTGGATTCCTGATTGAGGATATTATTAAAGACGGTTTGAAGGGGTTTGAGAATCGAAGAGGATAATAATTTGAGTACTTCATTAGCAATGTTGTCTTTCCCCGGAGTTTTGTCATTCTTTTGCGACTTTATTGCATGTTCTATTTCTGATTCGAGGATGCTTAATGGTTCTACGTCGTTGCTTGTTATATTATGTCTGTCTGAGGTCATAGAAATTGGTAGATGAGTTATACTTTCAGCAGCATAAAGGTTTTCATAAAATTTCGTAGCTTCGCATATCATGTCTGGGCGTCTAGATTTTACTGTTCCTTTTTTATTTTTTAGCTTTTCTGTCCAGGTTTTCGTTTCGTTTAGTTCTTTATAAGCCTTTCGAAGGGCACCTGTTTTGCTTACAAACGTTTCAAATGTTCCTTGCCTTATTATATTTTTTTGTTTTGTTATGTTTCTATTTATTACTTTACTTATGAGTGTTATTTGTTGTTTTATTTCTTTTGTTCTTTTCTTTTTATATAATTCTTGCCTTTGTATTAAAAGATCTTTAGTTTCTTCGGTGATATAGTTTCGACTGTTTTTCTTTTTCCGTGGAAGTTTAGTTAGGAGTTTTTGTATTTGCATTACTAAATTATCGTACTGATTTTGCACTTCTTGAGATGAATACACCGCCTCCATAAATTTGTTTTCCCAGTAATTGGTATTAAATTCTGATAGATGTGGTAGTTCTCGACAGTAGTTAGTAGGTTTAAATATTCTTCTTTTCAATTTCAAATCCAAGTATATTTCGCAACGTATCATCCTATGATCTGTATTAAAATTTAGGTTTTTAATTATATCAAATGTTTTAATAACTGATGGTTTGTTTGTTAGTATGTAATCAATCTCATTAAAATGCTGGCCGCTTGGTGACTGCCAAGTCCATTTCTTGTGTTTTTTTCTTGGAAATTTGCTATTAACGATGTAAAAATTATTTTCTAATATAAATTCGACTAGTTTTTGGCCATGTGGACTTCTTTTTCCATAAGCGTATTTCCCTATATTGTTTTCTTCGCCTTTTTGTGCACAGCCTATCTGTGCATTCCAGTCTCCTAGTAAAATGATATTTTTCGTGTGGACATAGTCTAAAGCTGTTTCTATAGTTTTATAAAAGAGATCTAAATCTTCATCTGTACAGGCTTCGGTAGGGGCGTATACTTGGACAATTGACGAAATCGAGTTGGAAGACGTTTGTATTTCCAATGTAGCTACGCGGTCTGAGAAGGTTTTAACACTTATTATATAGTTTTTCAGGTGCTTTTTGATTAAAAAACCTACTCCATTTCTTCCTTTCGTTGCAGGTGTATGAAATAAGATGTAATCGGAATATTCTGCTATTATTTCTATATCTCTTCTGGTCTCACATAAGCCAATTATATCCCATTTGATTGATTTAACTGCGTAATCCAATTCTTCTATTCTACTATCTGATAATAAAGTTCTTACATTAATGCTTGCTATAAAAATTGTTTGAGGTTTTTGTTCTTTATTTATATTTCGATATGTGTGATGTTTTATTAATATCCCTATCCGTTATTTCAATCCCAGAATCTCTTAGAGCTGTGGCTACAATTTGAACAGCAGTGATATTTTTATTAGTGTTTTCCTCGAAGCCGTAAAAAATCAGATTTTGCTCCTTTTTTTCAGATTCCAATAGATAAATTTTTTCATTTAATTTCTTCACTTCTAGTTTCAAATATCTGTTTTCTTCTACTAATGGTTTCAATTTCTCGTCCATTTCCTCTCTAATAGAATTGGTTAATGTCGTCGTTTGTTTCTCTAATTCTAATTTTAAATTTGAAAATAACAGTTGCGTTTGGCTGTCCATCACGTTTGCTTGATGATAGTATATAGCAACACTGGGGTAGTTAATTTGTTTGTGTGAGTGATAGCACGGAAGTGCAATCTGCGTAGAACGGAACGTTTTGGTTTATATTTATTTTCTGGTACATGTGGGTGTCTCTAAAAATCTGTCAAATATTGTTAACAGTAATATTATAAACGTTTTATTTGCAAATATTTTGATGTATTCAACGTTAACGCTTGGTTAGTAGAATTTATTCACTAGTTTAAGTCCTTAACTGTCTGTGTCACTTACACTTCGCATTGGTAAACAGAAAGATCAAGCACGTCCGATTTTAGTGAAAATGTTAAACATATGGAAAAGAAACGAAATTTTAAAAAATAAAAAGAGATTACCTAGTAATATCTACGTCAATGAAGACTTTAGTAAAGAGGTGTTAAAAAAACGTAGAGAACTAATACCACAGTTGAAAGAAGAAAGGAAAAAAGGTCGTATCGCATTCCTAAAACATGACAAACTTGTTGTGAAGGATGATGAAGATATAACTCGGGACAAACGTAAGAGAGAACAATCTGCATCCCCAAATACCAACACCGAAAAAAATACCCGACCTAAAATAAACAAAATAAATGCATTCGAACGTATGTATCGAAACAGATCTCACTCAACATCTGAAATAAATAAAAATTAACAACTACCAACCCTGGTCAACCGAAGAATATACAAAGAGAAAATATGCAACGAGATATTAACCACCAATACAGCTTCCCCAATCCGGCTGGTCACCGAGGGGGAAAGAGACCAATCCCTTCCAGCTCAAAATACCGGAAATAATACCAACATCGCGCTTATAGAACAAAAAGAAGGAAAAAGAAATAGTATCTATATTGCCACACTGAACTGCCTAACACTAAGAACACAAAATAGATTAACAGAATTAGAACTAGCACTGTCAAATATAAAATGGGATATACTAGGTTTAAGCGAAACAAGAATACTAGGGGAATCTATCGAAGACCGCAAAGATTATATACTATGTTATAAAGGCGAAACAAAGGGCATTTATGGTGTAGGTTTCGTGATTAAAAAATATCTGGAAAGATATATTGAAGAATTCAAGGGTATATCTGAGAGAATAGCCGTACTGAATATGAATCTACCAATGTACAAGAATAAATGGTCAATTATTCAAATCTACGCTCCCACTGAGCAGCATGAAGAACTAACTAAAGATGCATTCTATGATCAACTGTCTTCAGTTTTACAAGAAGCACACAAAAATGTCATCTTAATGGGAGATTTTAATGGTAGAATTGGAACTCAAAAACCTGGGGAAGAAAAAATAGTAGGCAATTTTGGCTATGGCAGAAGAAGCAAAAATGGCAATAGAATGATCAATTTAGCTTTTGAAAATAATCTCGCATTTATGAACAGTTTCTTCAAGAAAAATCCAAAAAATAAATGGACATGGCTGTCCCCAGACGGTTCATTCAAGAACGAGATAGATTATATAGCAACTAACAATGTGAAAGTATTCGAAGATGTAAGCACGCTTAAGCAATTTAATTTTAACAGCAACCATAGAATGCTCAGAGCGAAACTAAAAGCTTCAGAACCAAAAATGAGTAGAAATAACTTTAACTTTACAAAAAATATAAATCATCGAAGTGCAATAAAAACCAAGACAGAAGAAAAGTACGATTTACAAATAAATGAAATATTCGGAAAACTACGAAATGTCAAAGAAAAACCTAAGGCTTGCGCCACTAATGATGAAACTAAAAAATTAATAGAGGAAAGAAGACGGCTCCCAAAAAATAAACAGAATTTGAAAGCAATCTCAGAAATTAGTAAGAAAATAAGTAACAGCATAAAGAGAGATAGAACTAGACGAAGAATTGAGATGCTAAATTATCATATAATACGGACAGGAGGAGTTAAAAAAGGTTTAAAGGAACTAAATGAGTCAAAAAAATGGGTATCTTACTTAAGAAATAAATTGGGAAAAAATGAAAATAAAAGAAAATCCATAATCCAGATAGCAACAGAATTTTATAAATCACTTTACTCTTCGGAATCAAATACACAACTTGATTCAATAAAGAATGTTAAAGGTAATGAACTGGACGAAATACTACCGTTTCTTTCATCCGAAGTCGAAGAGGCCGTACGAAGTCTTAGGAATGATAAGTCACCAGGACCTGACCAGATAACAAACGAGATGATTAAAATTTCAATCACTGCCCCTGATAACCTAATAAAACTAAAAGAAATATATAACACCATCTTAAGAACAGAATGCATACCACCACAGTGGACTAAGAGCACGATTATATTACTACATAAGAAGGGAGATAGAGATAACATAGAAAACTACAGACCAATAAGCCTAATGTCAAATATATACAAGGTGTTTTCCAAGCTGATTCTAAATAGACTCTCAGGGACGATTGATGAACAGCAGCCAATCGAACAAGCTGGTTTTAGAGCGGGGTTTTCAACTGTCGACCACATACATGTCTTGAAACAGTTAATTGAAAAGTGCCAAGAGTACGGCAAAGCGCTTTACATTGCGTTCGTAGACTACAGCAAAGCATTCGATTCGGTAATACACGAATCACTCTGGAAGGCTTTATACGAACAAGGAGTTCCTGAAAAATACATACGTATACTGATAAACATATATAAAAATAGCACTGCACATATAAAACTAGATAATAGAGGCGCTGAGTTTCCTATAGCTAGAGGGGTGAGACAGGGTGATCCGTTATCTCCTAAACTATTCTCTGCCGTATTAGAAAGTATTTTCAGAAACCTGCAGTGGGAAGAGCTAGGTATAAACATCAATGGAATGAAACTCAACCATTTAAGGTTTGCGGATGACTTGGTCCTAATCACTGATAATGGTAATACACTTCAAAAAATGTTACAACAACTAACAGAGGAAAGCAGAAAAGTTGGCCTTGTCATTAATAAATCCAAAACAAAATTAATCACAAACAGGGAAGAGACAGACATAACAGTTGATACAGAAAATATAGAATACGTTAAGAGCTACACATACTTAGGACAACAAATATCATTCAGAGACCAAACAGAATCCGAAATGGACAGAAGAATTGCCAGTGCATGGAATAGGTACTGGTCATTAAAAGAGATATTTAAAAGTAAACTATTTCCTATAGCTATTAAGAAAAAGGTATTTAATTTGTGTGTTTTGCCATGTCTCTCTTACGGATGCCAAACTTGGGCACTGAATCATAAGCACAAACAAAAATTGAGAACCTGCCAAAGAAGCATGGAGAGAAGCATGATAGGTGTTACAATAAAAGACCACGTGAGAGCAGATGATATGCGATCCATAACAATGGTAGAAGATATAATAAGGACAGTAAAACAGTTAAAATGGAGATGGGCAGGGCATATGACAAGAGACAGCAGAATAAAATGGACAAGACTTATAACGGAATGGCAACCATGGGATGGAAAAAGGAAAAGGGGTAGACAAGCAAAAAGATGGACAGATGATTTAAAAAAAGTAGGAGGTATTGCTTGGATGAGAAAAGCTAAGGACAGAAGCGAATGGAAGCAGCTGGAAGAGGCCTATGTGTCACAGGACACGCTAATTACGGAACCGGGGAACCAGGGGTTTAGTTCGTAAAAAATATTCGTTTCATATTGTATTACCTTGTTTTGTTTTTAGCAATAAAGGCTTAATAATAATGTGTGATGTTTAATCCTTTTTTTTTCAGACGGGCTTCGTGGCGTAGTGGTTTATGTACTGGACTGCCGTTCACAAGGTCGCGGGTTCGATTCCCGCTGAGGACAATCATTTGTGTGCTATCCATAAATGTCATACAAATGTTTGTACTACGTTTGGGTGTTTTCTGTGTATTTTAAGTATGTATTTACAAAAGAAAAGTAGTTTATGTATTATATCCGTATTCTGGTACCCATAACACAAGCATAATAAGCTTAGCTTGGGACCAGAGGACGTTGTGTGAAATGTCTATGAATATTTATTATTATTATTATTATTTTTTTATGAAATTATTGAACCCAGAATGTGAAAATGTTAAAACAAGACACTGATACTAAGACCTTACAGTTCGTCAGTCTAATACGCTTATACGAAAACATTGCCGATAGATGGTGATGAGGACAATTTGGTATTCGTGCGTCAGTCCAACTGATACCTACTTGGCTAATATTTTTTTAAATAAACTAAAAATTGACGTGATAAGTAAAATTAAAATATTTAGCTAAAAGATGACCAAAAAAAAGAACTTCTCAAAGAGTAACAAAAGCTACGTATCCGAATATTTATTCAGTCTGACCTACAACAATGGGGCTGATGATTCTGATGCATCAAAAACTCATCTAAAATGAAAACAAACAATATAACAGTAACTAAACTATAGTGTGTTTTTATTAATTGGCTATTTCGTTGTACATAAATTAAGATCACTAGTCTGTTATACACAGTATTTATAATAAGAAAGTTTGATTAACGTACCTGAATTGTGTTATCAATAACATAATTCAGGTACGTTAAGCGAACTTTGTCAATTTATGTCAATTTTATTGAATTTTCACTTTTAGTTAATTCCAGTTTAGTTGTGTACGTTGAATTGGTATCATTTTGTGATGTAATTTATAAGTCGTATCTATATGTTTATTAGTTTTAAGAAATAAAGTGTTTTTATTTAAATACATTACAATCAAAGCTACTTCATTAAAATTTAAATATATTTGGTCTTATTCATAATGACTTATCGGAGGTTTAAAAGTTCGCTAAAATCGGTTCGCGAAAATTGTCAAAACGTGTTATTCATAATAGTCTTTTTTACGTCAAATCGTTTATTATCTCTCCGATAAAATTTCTGTTTAAACCTCCGATAAGTCATTATGAATAAGACCATTAAGCTTTTAAATTATGTACCAAAGTTTTAGTGTATTTAAAGACAGTGATTTTATTACCACGAGAGTGTTTAAGTGGCTGTGTGTATCTGCTTGACCGAGCGTAGCTTTGGACCCTAAAAACTAAAAAAATAATTACCGACTAAAGACGAGCTGGACACAAAGGGTTTCGTACTGTTATTATCAAATATTCGTCACACCAACCCCAAATAACACCAAATAACGGATACAATAAGATGAGGGCTGGATGAGGATGATTTCCAGTATCTGTTGTTGTAGTTGTTGTAGTAATAAGATTTTAATTTGTATCTCTCTCCGAGTCATTAACGTCTCACTGTTGATCACGGGCCTTCTCCACTTTGAGAGGAATTACGGTCTACTATGTCACACTGACAAGGTGTGTTACCATAGGGTTTATTTTAGAGATTCACGTCTCGCACAGAGTATGTTATCTGTGTAAAATATCCCTTAGCGGGCTTTTACAGCACCATTAGGAGGAAAAGGGGTAGCGACACTTATATTCTTTATCCCGCATCACACGGACGATATTATTGATGTACAAGGTAAAGAAATTTGTTATTTATCACAGATATCTTAAATAATATACTGCATAATGTACTAACACTAAGAGAATACAAATATTTGATTTGTACGGATCAAACCGGATGTCTCCCATAAGGGAAACGAACCGACTGACTTGGGTTTACCCCTACCTATGAAATATGGCCTCCAGTAGAAAACAGAGCAATAAAATGTATTACATTATATCCTACTAATCCCGCTAATATTATATACACGATAGTTAGTAAGAATGTATTCATGGATGTAGGAGTTTTGTTACTCTGCTGTGAAAACTACTAAAATATGTATTTTAGTGAAACTTTGTAGCTGTTTAGCTTAAATCACGATGCTAAAAACATGGGTACCTCACTATAAACGCAGTTGAAACCATGTGCATTATTATTGTAATAGTATTTTCATACGCGGCAGCGTTTCGTTTCACTAACTGAAAATACGTATTCGATGGGTCTCGTAGTGCAATGGTGGCTTGCATGAACTTCGAGTTCGATCCAAATACAGAATATAATTATTTGAGTAATATTTGTACTTATTGTAATCCAATATTTACCAACATAAATACATAACAAAATCATAACAAAAGATGCTATATTAAAATACTATTTTTTACAAGTTGAATTAAGTTCAGAACAAAGACATCCATCAAAAATATGATTTATTCATTTTAAATTATTAATAGTATTAAGAATTCAATTTGTTTTATTTCTTTTTTATTTTTTATTATAATGAGATTGTTGATTTGAGGTCACAGAATAATAGATGTCAACGAGTTCATCAATAATAACAACGAATCTACGTCAGATTCATATCAATGCCAATGGTCTGAAATTTCAATTCATGCAATTTTAATAATTTAGTAGGTACGTATCTACCTAGCTTTCTACTAAATATAAATGTTGATGATTAATGTAAGCGTTGTAAGATATTATCAATTAATTATACTTAACAGTTACAACAACCACAAGTTACTATTTAATGAATGTTTAAAAAGAAGTACCTACCTAATATAAAAGTAACGTTTTAATCGTATCACGGACCTGTTTTTAAAAAAAATATGAAAAATTGGTCAAGTGCGAGTCGGATTCGCGCACTAAGGGTTCCGTACCATTATCTATGCAACATAAGGCAACGTTATTAGTATCGAGCAAGAAACGGTAAAAAAATCATGTTTGTTGTATGGGCCTTAAATATTTATTTTATTTTATTTTTAGTATTTGTTGTTATAGCGGCAATAGAAATACATCATCTGTGAAAATTTCAACTGTCTAGCTATCACCGTTCTTGAGATACAGCCTGGTGACAGACGGACGGACGGACAGCGAAGTCTCAGTAATAGGGTCCCGTTTTTACCCTTTGGGTACGGAACCCTAAAAAGGAACTAAAAAGTTGACAGATAAATGAATGGAACGGTTTTAAATGTTGAATATTGGAAATTTATAACAAACGCGAACCAAATAAATAATGTTGATTTAAAAACAGTTGATATCAGATTACTTTTAAGATGATAATATAAAATGACTTGTCCTGTGTGTATTACATTACCATCACCACTGCATCACATGGTCTGTCAAATTATAATATTTGATCTAAATTAAATCATTGTCTGATTTAAGAGGATACCAAAATAGCATCGTGCATTTTTCTACGTACGAAGTTTTCATTTTTTCTTTAGATTGAATGGCTAGAGCTCTAATTTTTAAGTATATGTTTTTTCAATATAATCTAGGATCGCATAAACTCAGAAACGCGATTGAAAAAGTTTTCTCGATAGAAAATCTTAGCGAAACAACCTCTCTAATTTTTTATTTTTTCCATTTGTCGGTCTATTATCGCGTATTAACTAATGAAATAACTTTAAAAACATACGTAACTATTATATATAGAAACACGTAAGCCGGAATTAAAATATATTTAGTAGATTTTGAGTAAACAAAAAAAAATATCCCTAATTCTTCATTTTCTATACCTACTAGCTGTGTTAATAGGTACATGTCGACGATAATATTGATGTAGGCCCTTAAATACAAAATGTAGTTATTATATTGCTGGTAGTTATCGATCTTTCGCACTGTGTATTTAACCTCCCCATATTTTGAGGTAGGCGACGAACTGGTACTCACTCGTATATTCTATTAATCTTATTTTATATTCACACACATGGTATTTTATATTCGCCTTTGAGCTGCACCTACTAGTTCTGGAAGAGGTTATTAGAACTGATAGTTCAAGCGTCACTACAAGTTGCTCGTTATTTCCCGTTATCTTTAATATCATCCTAAATCTTATACAAATAGATAGGTATATTTTAAGAAGATATTTTAAGGTTTGTTGATTAAAATATACCAAGAGATGCGTATTTTTATGAGTATACTAGCTAGATATTTTTTTATATTAGATATTTAAAAAAAAAATCTCTTCGTTTTTTATTATCCCACGGGAACATTACATTATTTCGTGATAAAAAGTAGACTATAATTTATTCTGAAGTATATGCTACATTATTGTAAAGTTTCATTAAAATCCATTCCGTAGTTTTTGCGTGAAAGAGTAATAAACATCCAAACATCCATAAAAACTTTCACATTTATAATATTACTAGCTTGTGCCCGCGGCTTTGCACGCGTTAGTAGCGCGATGGCATGTGACATCGAACCTAAAATAAAAACTGAAGTTAATACTGAAGTCAATAGTTAAATTTACATCAACCAAAAATCGATACTAAAACTATATTATCTACTAAAATCTAAACTTAATACGATACGAAAATCACAATAAAATTGGTATTAAAAACCAAACAGAAAGTAAGTTCAATTGATTAAATCTAAAAAACTAAAAAAAGTTGAATTGCCACATATTATGTAGAACATGAAATATCCTTACTTATATATAAAAGTGAAAGTGAGTTTGTTTGTTTGTGACGCTTTCACGCAAAATCTACCGAATGGAATTGCACGAAAATTGGTATAGAGATAATTTATAGCACTGGAAGTAACATAGGCTATATATTATTTCGCTAAAAACTCTGTACGAGATAATAAACGCAAATGTTTGTGAAATCTATACTAATATTATAAAGCGAAAGAGTTTGTTTGTTTGTTTAAACGCGGTAATCTCAGGATCCGCTGGTCCGATTTGAAAAATTCTTTCAGTATTGGATAGTACATTTATCGAGGAAGGCTATAGGCTATATAACATCACGCTGCAACGAATAGAACCGAAGTATCAGTGTAAAATGTTGCGAGAAACGGGGAAAAAAGTCACGCGCGCGAGCTTTAAATGAAAACGCTGCCTTACATACTCCAATGTTTTTATGTCTAGTTGTTTATGTTGGATGTATGAATGTATGTTGAATGAATGTTAATTTCCTAAATACGTCCATTTCTGAATTATCATTTCATGGAACAAATCAGGAGCCTTCAGCAATAATAATGAAAATCAATGAATGGGCGGAAATATATAGATATGTAGTAAGTTGCAGCAAGCTGTTATCTACTTGTTTTAAATATCAAGTAAGTAAAATTCTTACTGTCCGTGAGGTTACGGATTAAGAATATAAGTGTCACTACCTCTTTTCCTTCCCAGGGTGCTGTAAATGGCAGCTAAGGAATATTGTACACAGATAACATCCTCTGTGAAAGACGCACAACTCTAAAATAAATATGCTGTGCACACGCCTGGTCATCGCGGAACAGTAGACCGAAATCCCTCCCAAAATACCGGAGGCCTGTGCCCAGCAGTGGGGCGTTAAGGTGGAGAGAGAGAGTGAAAATTTTTATCAACAATTTATTTATATTAAATTTTATTTCTACAATTAATATTCCTAATTTCAGATTATATTATTAATAGTCACATCTTCGATTTATTACATTATTTTTGGATACAGCATTGCTGCAATTTTTATTCAGAAGGTAGGTATGTAAATTTAAAACCAATGCAATTTGGAATCGTACACGGAGGGTGCTGTACCGTTACATAAATTATTACATAGATACGTACCGAGCTAATACAAGCGAGTTAAAAAAACTAAACCTATTTTTTTCGATTAATCGCCTTTGATACGTATACGTATACTTAATGTTTTGTTTTTTTTCTCCTTTAGGTGCTTATATTCTAAAGTCACGAAATCGCAAATGCAGTGGCCGCGTCATGCATTCTTTCACTCCGAACCCTATTTATCTCAATACGGATACCATTCATAACCTCGATATTTATACCTTAACATAATAATATATTTTTACTATTTCTACAGGACATTTACAACTATTCCATTGCCTTACACTGTATTTGGATGATAAGCAATCATGTAATAACTATGTGGATTACTACATCATCTGGTCAAAAATTACTAAATGAAGTTATTGCGATGAAAAGAATTCTGTCCCAATTGTGCAGCACATTTTCTACAAGTTAGTAGTAATAAACTAAATATTATTAAGCTTATCATAGCATATAAGTTAAGAAAGCATTTTGAATTTAAACTTGTTTTGACACGCTAGGGCAAATGGCCGTGTGGTAACGGATTAAATATACAAATGTCACAACCCCTTTTACCTGTGCCCAATAGTGGGACGTTAATGGGCTGGAGGGAGAGAGAGAAGGAGGGAGGGAAAATGTTTGAGAGTAACTATTAAATTTTAGAAGATACGAGCCATGAATTTGAAGTTACAAACGAAGATTAACGCAAAGTTTAAAAAAAAAGTATAATTTCATAAGTTCATAAATTTTTTTTGGGTTTCGTACAAACCCCTTATAGTCTCACTACGGTGTCCGTCTGTCCATCCGTAAAACTTTTTTTAGGAAAGGCTGAAGGTATCATCTTAAAACTCATACCAAATGTAGATCTATACGGTCCCTTGCTGCAAAAAATACAATCAATATTTTAGATCTACACATTCAGAATGGGAACACGCTAAAATTCCGAAAGACGTTATTCCGAATTTTGAAATCCCGATTTTCAAAAGTCCGAATTTCATAATACCGAAAAATTGTAATGTCTATTATTCAAAATCACTAAATACATTTTACTGAAAGTCATAAATCCGATTTTATCTTTCCGATTTTCATTTGTCCGAAGAGTCAAATGCTCGAAGAGTTCTCGTTCCGAAAAATGATATTCCGATTTTCGATACCTCGAATAGACTAAAGTTCAACATGTTGTGCCACAAAATTTTGCATCTGAAACGAGTCGCTGCAAAACCGACTTCACGTAGCTTGTTTGCCCTACACTAGAGTGCAATTTAAGCCCGCGTAGGCACGGAGGGCTGAGGCGGCCCGCGGGCTGAGGAGCAGGTGGTTTGAAGGCACACCGCTGCCGCTGAAGCTGAGGCTGGCCGCCACAGCCGGCCAACACGCCGAAGCGGTGTGCCTTCTAATCATCTGCGACGAGATAAGCTCGCGTGGGCCCGCCCAAAGCCCGTAGCGCCGGAGCCGTGACAGAAACAATGCTTGCTGCCTGCTTGCATGTTGCATGCCTCCTTGCATGCTACACGCTTGCTTGAATGTTGCATTCTTGCTTGAATGTTGCATTCTTGCTTGAATGTTGCATTCTTGCTTGCATGTTGCATGCTGTAAATCCTCTGTATTATTGATGAATTGCTTCGGTCAGGTTAATGGAAACAAAATATTTTTATTGGAAACAAAAAATGTCATTGATGTTTGGAATTATCGATATTATTCGGTCTATTGACTTTCGGTATTTTGAGAATAGTAATTATGAACGTTAGGAATTTTGATGTTTCGGAAGAATGAAAATTGGGGTTGTGATACATCGGAATTGTTATATTCGGAATTTTGAACCATTCTGAATTATGAAAATCGGTATTATGAAATTCGTATTTGTGACTTTCGGAATAAAGCTTTTCGTCTTTATGTAGTGTACCCATTTAGAAGATGTAACCGAATTACGGCCATTTTTAAGCATTTTCGACTTACGCTAGGTAATTAAAATCTACAGGTTACTTCCCTAGAGATTTGAAATTTGGCATAGAGTGTGTGGCCTTTAGATTGTTAATATAAGGAAAAATCCAAAAACTTGTAATTTGTTAATACATCTACGATACAATATTATACACGTAAGAATTCTTTAAACTAAAACCAACTTATGAAATAGTCAAATTGTAGGCGATTCCCGGAGCTATATTGCAACTACAAAGTTGGTGAGTTGCTTTAAGCTTAATTTACTGTTTATTTGTATTTAGTTATTGATGTTTTTCGGTCGAGTAGGTAGGTACGGAACCCTAAGTGTGCGAGTTTACTTCGCTCTTGACAGGTTTTGTTTATTTTGAGATCACCTCTCGCCGGCCTTGTGTACGTATGTAAGGATTAAATTTTCATAAAACTATGCGTACATACATAATGTAAAAATTGGTCAAGTGCGAGTCGGACTCGCGCACGAAGGGTTTTGTACCATTATCTATGCAACATAAGGCAACGTTATTAGTATCGAGCAAGAAACGGTAAAAAAATCATGTTTGTTGTATGGGAGCCCCCCTTAAATATTTATTTTATTTTATTTTTAGTAGTTGTTGTTATAGCGGCAATAGAAATACATCATCTGTGAAAATTTCAACTGTCTAGCTATCAACGTTCTTGAGATACAGCCTGGTGACAGACGGACGGACAGCGAAGTCTCAGTAATAGGGTCCCGTTTTTACCCTTTGGGTACGGAACCCTAAAAAGATGCTCATTTAAGTAAAACAGGAGCTATCATCGAGAAAATTAAGAAATGAAAACAGTATAAATAGTTTTTATGTTACACGTAAGTGAATTTCTGGTAATGTGTAACCTGATGTACACATTACCAGATGATGATTTATAATTTAATTACGTATTGCATTAAAAATGACTCAATAAAAATAGTTTTTAATTTGCCTCCTCATCCAAGTTACTACCAACATAGTTTTAAAAACGGGGTCCGGCTGTTTGAAAAGTCATTTGGCAAAATTACACTTGACAAACATTTGGCAAAACGATGGATTCGCTTATTGATCATTAGCAAATATTTCACTTTGCCCAATGATCAACACTTATATTTACGTTTGATATATAATTACTTTACAAAACGAACATTTGACAGGCCTCGTGGTCTAGTGGTTCAGGTAACGGACTGCCATTCACGAGGTTGCGGGTTCGATTCCCGCTCGGGACAATCATGTGTGTGATATTAATAATTGTCATACAAATGTTTGTCCTGCGTCTGGGTGTTTACTATGTATTATAAGTATGTATTTATAAAAGAAAAGTATTTTATGTATTATATCCGTATTCTGGTATCCATAACACAAGCATAATAAGCTTAGCTTGGGACCAGAGGACGCTGTGTGAAATGTCCATGAATATTTATTTATTTAGCAACCGAGTTATTTATCCGGTCTAAAAATATTTCATAAAATGTATTGAGTGACTAGTGATTGATTTGGTATCAAATCTAATAAAAGATATAGTATGGATGGGTTAGGTTAGCAACCGAAGCGAATCATTAGGGAACCTTCAAAAACATTTGTTCTAGTTATTGGAGCTCCTGAAATATTTATTGCGTTCTTGTTTTTATTATATTAGGTTTTTACGGCGACAATATAAATACATAACACAAAATCTGTGAACATTCCTACTGTCTAACTGTCACCGTTCATGAGATGGACGGACGAACAACGGTGTTTAATTTGTAGGGTTCTGTTGGGTACAAAGCCTCATCAGAAACCTTTAGTATTCTATACTTATACATAATAAGTTTAGAATACTAATATGATATTAAACTACTTTTTACAGATTTAGACGCGTACCTATATTTGTTTTAAATTTTGGCACGACGTTTCGGAGACTTTGCAGTCATCATGGTCACGGGTGCGGGTCTCACCCGTGACCATGGTGAGTTCTATTTAGGGCCGATTTTTCAATCATCGAATAACTGACCGAATAACTAACTAGAGAATTAACTTATCTGATTGATAAAAGGACAAATAAAATTGTTGCATTTTTCAATGGCTACATAACAAGCGAATAGTTTCTGTGACTTTTATGTTGCCAACTTCACTGCAATATTGTGGAAGCGAGACACGCGTATGTGTGAGAAAAGAGGATAGCAAATGTGTTGACACTCGTTTATTTGACGTTTATGGATAAATAAAATTTGTTAACTTTCTCTTTCTCGTGTGGTGATTTTGTAGGTTAGTTTCATTTATTGTCAGTGATTTCTTATTATTTTTCTCTTTTTGACATTAACTTTTACCATATTAAAAATTAGGAAAAGAATTGTTTTATAAAATTTTAACGTTTAATTTGGAAAGATAGGATCAACTCAGGAGAGGTTTCAGTAAATAATTAATAAAATAAAATAAACTAATATTATAATATTTTCTAAACACTTGCGCGACTCATCCGTTTAAACAAAACCACTTTTCACGGATTTACAAATAAAGGTTTGCGTCTAAATCCATGAAAAGTAGTTTTGTTTAAATTCACAATACAGAATTTATACAATATTATTATTTACAATGAAATATTAATACTTTCAATAAAGGAATCTAGTTGTATCTATTGAATAAACGTTTATCTGCCGGTCCAAGAGGTAGATAGATTCATTCCTTAGTTAGGGCTGTTATTGACCAGATCGTGCTTATCTGACGATTGAAAAATGCAATATTTTGTTATCTGTCTAATAAGTACTACCTGACTGTTTATCTGGGGATTGAAAAATCGGCCCTTAAACAAATAAGTCGTGCAAGTGTTAGAAAATATTATACTAATATGAAAGTTAAAAAATAAGGGCTCACGAATATTAGACGTAACCTTAGTAACGGCCGGGTCGATATGTCAGACACCAGATGTTTGGCGCATCTCTAGAACGTTCCACTTTACGACATACCGTCTTTACAATCGTCTTTTATGACATGTTATCACATTTTGAAGGTAGTGTAGTTATTGAAGCCTATGTATACTTATACAAACAGAGTTATATAAGCGTGTTATAAAGAAAAACAACTATACATTTTAATATATTACTAGCTCGCAATTGCTGTTATTTTTATTAATAAATTCATTTGAATTTGGAGCCATAAATAACGGTGGATTTATTACGAAGCAAAGTGTACTATTTTCATATGAAATAGGTTAATAAATAAGAAAAGGTCCTCGAGTGGTGAATTAGGCGACGACACGTGTACACACTTACCTACTGAATGAAGAGAGGAGTGCAAAAGGTGCCAAGGTTTAGGTTTACGGGATAATATCTAATTCCTTCGGGAGAACCTGCTTTAAGTAAGCTTATTAAGCAGTCAGCTAAAATTTCACGCGAACAAAGTCGCAGGATACAGCTAGTATATAATAAATAGGATGCTATACATCACAGATACGTCAACGAGTATGTTACTGTATTAATTAGTTAGTGAATAAACACGTCATAGCTTGTTTGTCGCAAAATCCATTATTAAATCATAACAATAGTATAAACACATTCACGAAACTCTATCAATAAGCAAAACCCACGAAGATACATCTTTAATCAATATTCTATTGTAAAGTGGGAGGAATAGTTGCTCTGTAGATAGCAGATAAACAATTAGGTACTACTGTTAGTACGTAGTTATTTCTATATTGAATAAAAGGAACAAAGGAAAAAATTTTTTCTTAAGAGGGCACGATACCAAATTATGCTTCATTCCAAAATATGGGTATCGTACTTCCCTTTTTTCTTCGCGAAAGTTAAACCGATTTTATTTGTTTTTCCGCTATATTATAGATGAAGAGTATATCTATGCTTCTGTCACTTTCTTTTTTTCAATACATAATAACTAAAAGAAATATGACCATCCGAAAATCCCGTTTCTTTCGGTTTTCTTTAGGTAAAGTTGCAGCGTCTATCACACATATTTGGTAACGTTTTACCAAAAAAGAAAGTGATACAAGCATAGATATACTCTTCATAATATAATATAGCGTAAAAACAATTAAAATCGGTTTAACTTTCGCGAAGAAAAAAAGGGAAGTACGAAACGTCTTTTTCTCAAAGAATTTGTAGGTAAAATCTGCTTCAGCTATATTTGTCCCTTTCAGCTTATTCATTAAAATTCTCAAAGGGCCTCTGCATGTTGGACCTATGTCCCCATGTAAGCCTTAAAAAGGACCGGGTATTTCTAAAAAAAATATAGGAATAACCCGTGAATTAAAACAGAGATACAAATAATAATAATAAATTAGGAGTACAGTACCTTCTTAATATTTACAGAACAAATTCGTTACCTACTTTTTATGTAGGTATGCCCCTGTGTGAACTCATATCTTCAAAATTACGCAACGGATTTTGATACGGTGTAGGGGTAAGTAAAATATTCTTTATTGCACACCATAATGATTTACAAAGCTGACATAACAGATATGTCATAGGTACAAAGGGCGGTCTTATCGCGAGCTGCGATCTCTCCCAGACAACCATAAGGCGGATTTGACCGAGGCAGAATAGGCGACTTTTGGTGTACTAAAAATAAGTGAATATACTATAGTAGCAGATATAATATACAAATACATATATATCGGAGAAAATCACCGTAGACATCACCTGTAATTATTGCCAGGGTAGTCTCCAATCCAAATACCCTGTAATACTGAATAAGCTAACTACGATAACTACAACATTCTATGTACTACGATGAGATTGATCCGTGGCTTACGACACGTGTAGCTGGTTTGGAAGGATCCTTTTATGAATATTCAACGGGTCACCATTCATTCTCATCTAATAAACGAATTACTCACCATTGACACCATTTGAGGACCCACTTCACAATCTTGGAACCTAACTTAAAAGTAAAGATCCCTAAGTAAACTATTTTAATCAAGTCTCCTACGACACGGCCATTCTGCAAATACACACGTCCCCGTGTGTAAATCTGCAATAGAGCTAGGTTTTTCCGCTCGGCTAATTCTGACCCAATATAAAGACGCAAAATAAAGAAATCCACAACTAACTTTTTATCTCCATTCGTCGGTCAGTTATAACAATTCCCACAATAATTCAACATTCACACTCAATCAGTTACAATAATTCCGCATTATCGTTACTGTGCACTTTTCATCACAAATACACACTCAGCAATTACACTTTGGAGGATATTCTAATTGTTTAAGTTATAGAACTGGGCAGCGTAACGACCCGTATAATACTGACTGCTCTAGTTGTCAGGTTTTTCGCATTTTTGCTAACGAACTTTAAGTTGTAGTGGGTTCGTATCGACTTATCGAGCCAATACAATTGTAGCATTCAATAGATGGTTTCTAATCATCAAATCCACTACACATTAAACTAGTGTTTTCATAAAGACAACCGCTCGGCTGTAATTTGATAACTAATTATTTAGGATTTAGCTAATTAATCGTAAATTACTCAGAAAATGATTTTTAGCTACGTTAGTAATAGCATTAGAAATTTTTTTTTTTTTTTGTTTTCTTTTTCTTTCTTTTCTTTCCTTTGTTTCTCTTTGTCCTTATTGTCACACGGCCATTCTGCAAAGGCACGCGTCCTCGTGTGTTCCCTATCTACTTGAAACTAATAGAAGGGTTTCCGTTTGGCCTATCCTGCTGATCTAGACGGATTCAACAGTAAAGGAATGATTCTCTAATTTAGTTTAAATGCTAATGATTAAACTATCAGTGAATAAAAAGTTGAATTTAGAATTTTCGTACTGGCATACGAATAAACACTGCTACTTTACCTCCTACTTGTAGCTCAAGTAGAAGTTAAGCCTACATAACTCTTTTAGCTGTTGCTACCAAACACCTAAATCGTGAATAATGACCGTTGGTGCATAGTATCGTAACGTGGTATATTTATGAGTATAGCGTCTTAAGGATAGAAAGGATTAAGGATTTAGGAAGGATAAAGGGTTTGGGAAGGATAGGTAAGGGAAAGGTCGACGTTGCCGCGTAGGCAAGGGCCCTAGGAATAAAAGGATAGGTTGATGCTGTGCCATAGGCGGTCCTGTTCGCCGTCGTACACAGGGGACCATTATTCTTTCAGGATAGGATAATTATAGTGGCTTATATTGGTCGGCTCCACACGCCAAAATAGCATCTTTTATTTATTGATTTATTTTAATTTTTTTTTTTTGGCTTATTGGTCGGCTCCACACGCCAATAGCATCTTTTATTTTTGGCTTACTGTAACGCTCCACGCGCCAACAGCTCTTTTAATAATAATAATTAGTTTACTCGTGGATACACCACGATAAACTGCTTTGTTAATACTATAAATAGTTCACTGAACGTCTCCGTACACCAAAAACGCTCGCAAATTAAAATTTAAGAGGTAGATAATTTGTTACGGTATGTAGATCTGCTATAGTCAATCCACTACAACAGATTCTTGTTCAAGTAAATAAGGTCAAAAGTTATGCTCGTGAATACTCAGAGGTGATCTCCTGTCACCTCGATAATTTGTAATAAGGGTCGTATGCGCGAATAAACGGAAAGTAATAAAGTTAAAAACAAACGGTAGACTTCATTTACAATGAGAACCACGCGAAACAGTTGCAGATTGCTAGTGATAATTTTTTTTTTTCAGCCCGCATAGACCAATAATATTAGTCGCATACATTTAAATCAAAATACAACTGAAGTATTGTATGGGCATTAAAGGCATTTTGGAATTAAATATTTGTAATAAGATGAACCTGCTATACTGGACATCTCTATGAAAATTTTAGAAACATGTTATAGGTAAAGCACAATAAAACGTGTGGTTAATGTTATTAATAGTTTACAAGACGTCTCTGCGTTATCAAAATCATATTTGTAAGTAGATGTTTTAAACAGAATATTTCACGAACTGACTGAGTAAGCCACAATAAAGCGTGTGATTAATATTATTACTGCCTCACTAGACGTCTCACACGTCAGTAAGTTAAAGATTTCAAAAACTCATTATACACCACAAAAAGTGATGTTAATAATTATTAATGGTTACTAGACGTCTCCATACGTCAATAGCACCGTCAGGTTCGTATTTATAGCTAGATATTTTAGAAAGGACGAATTTAACCGCATATTATAGGTACACTACAATAAGTTGCGTTGGCAATATTATTAACGACTTACAGGACGTCTGCATACGTCAATAGCACAGTCGAGATCATAATGGTAAATAGATTTTTCGAAACAGTATTTCTGAAACGAATGGCAAGTATATAGATTTCCTAAACTTTCTTTCGCTGTCTAAGGATTTAAAATTTTAAACGAATATTTCGTCAAACTCTTTTTATCACAACTCTATCTTCTACATGTAACTACATGTTGGTCTAATCTTGAGTATTTAGTCAACCATGATTTAGATTTTCTCACTACCTCTCATCTAGGTGAAAGTTTCTTGCGATATTATTTGCCAGTCACAAATAACAAAGTTTAATAACGCGTTAGAATATGTAATAACACATTATTACACGGCGGAGATTAAATCTTTATTTTTCTTTATAACTTTTTTCACGAACACTTTGAAACGAAGTGTTGAATGTTGATAAAGCCACACTATATTTCTGTTCGCAATCAAGTAAAACGATTTCATAATTATTTATTGATTGATACACGAGATAAATTAAGCAAATGAACACTGTAGATTTATAAAATTACTAATAAATCATTGTCATTTAATTTTTGTTACGTAGTTACAGTGTAATTAACTAATTACCTGTGACTTGTTATTATCAGTCTTTGCTTGTTAATATAATCAAAGTAATTTTTATCCAAAAAGAAACTTTGCGAAAACTTTAAATTTTTACTAGAACGCTGGTTATGGTTAATTTTACTGTTCTAGTTTTTTTTTCAAAACAAAATCGAATAACGACTATTCGATCCCACTTCTGATATCGGAGAAAATCACCGTAGACATCACCTGTAATTATTGCCAGGGTAGTCTCCAATCCAAATACCCTGTAATACTGAATAAGCTAACTACGATAACTACAACATTCTATGTACTACGATGAGATTGATCCGTGGCTTACGACACGTGTAGCTGGTTTGGAAGGATCCTTTTATGAATATTCAACGGGTCACCATTCATTCTCATCTAATAAACGAATTACTCACCATTGACACCATTTGAGGACCCACTTCACAATCTTGGAACCTAACTTAAAAGTAAAGATCCCTAAGTAAACTATTTTAATCAAGTCTCCTACGACATATACATACATAACATTTATATAAATAGGTATATACTTATATACATATTTTAACATATACATACATACACAATACATACATATTATATACATACATAGAATATTCATATGGAAATATGTATATCAGTTTATCGGTAGGGACAAGAAGTGTTCCTTAACAAATTTTTTTGAATGATGATATGGTTTGAGCGTTTCTTATCGTCAAAGGTAAGGCATTCCATAGCCGGGCCGCTTCTACTGTAAAGGATTTACTAAAGAATCTAGTCGAATGCGTAACTACAGTCAATGTTAGGTTTTCCGATAATCTGAGGTCCCTCGTATGTGTGTCATGGAGAAACGTGAACCGTTTTTTGAGGTAGTTGGGAGTGTGTGGATTGAAAAGAATATTATAAAGAAGACTAAGTATATGAGTATTCCGTCGAAGTCGGATGGGCAACCACTTGAGCTTAGTTCGAAACTCGGATACATGATCATATTTACGAAGTCCAAATATGAATCTAATACAGAAGTTCTGGAGTCGCTCAAGCTTGTCAAGTTGGTCCTCGTTAAGATCAAGATAGCTGGTGTCGGCGTAGTCAAGAATCGGGAGAAGAATAGATTGTGCTAGCGCAGTTTTAGTGGCAGTGCAGTGGGAAGGAAGTTACGTACGGAAAAAAGTAAAGGAGATAAAACGCCACCCTGTGGGACGCCAGAACAGATGTCAGACCACGTGGAATACGTGTCGTCTAACTCTAAACGAATACGCTGGCGGCGCCCGAACAGGTAAGTAATAAACCAATAAACCGAAACGAAATAATAGATAGGGTAGTTTAAAATAATGGTTTTATTTTTCACTTGTTAAAGCTTAAGTAACTTTATTAATTTTGCATTTAACATGCTATGCTTTTTACTTAATAAATTGAATTCAATTTATTGTTGTAGCTTTTTTCCTAAATTGCATGCGTAAGACGTTGCCGACAATAGCTAGTAAATTATATAAATATTCCCTCCAGCTGAGCTAAAACGGTAATTGATTGAGTCTCAAGTGGTGTCCAGGAGTGTATTTACCTTAAGGCCAAGAAGACCACGAGCAGAGATGGCTGTCTGCGAAGGACGGCGCTGTAGCGAGTCGAGAATAGAGACCGAGACTCACAGACCCAGATAGGCGGAAAGTGGAAGAATTTTATATTTCTATTAATGAATGGGGCGGCAAATTTTCATGTGTGTTAAGCAAATGATGGGTGGACTTCAGCAAAGCGAAATTGGCACTTATATGAAAGTGTAGATATGTGAAACGTATAAAACTACAATGAAGGAATTATACTTCTATTTATAGTACAAAACGTAAGACATAGCAATCAACACCCTTAATGCTTTGAACTAATCACCCAATGGGTCATTACATTTAGTCGACATGTAATCAATCATAATATTACGCAGTAAACAAATGTTGCCACATAATCGACACACAATTTAAACAAAACAGATTATAAACTCATGTAGTAATCTTTATTGCCTGAAAAGTAATACAATTGAATAAAATGACCACAATTGCCGTTGTAAATATTTCAGACAAAATTGAAAATGTCTTAGGAGTTTACAGGAATTACACTTTTTGTTCCAAATTCTACAAAAGGCTAATATTACTTCGCATAATTGGAGAAATAATATTGTATTTTAACTTTTTTACTAATGGCTGTATAACCGTCATTACCGGCGCAAGTGGTAGTCAAACGTTGACATATTTGTTTCTTGCAATTCAAATTACAAACATCATCGTTAACATAATTTTTAGGGTTCCGTACCCAAAGGGTAAAAACGGGACCCTATTACTGAGACTTCGCTGTCCGTCCGTCCGTCCGTCCGTCCGTCCGTCCGTCCGTCCGTCCGTCCGTCCGTCCGTCCGTCCGTCCGTCCGTCTGTCACCAGGCTGTATCTTAAGAACGGTGATAGCTAGAGAGTTGAAATTTTCACAGATGATGTATTTCTATTGCCGCTATAACAACAAATACTAAAAATAAAATAAAATAAATATTTAAGGGGGGCTCCCATACAACAAACGTGATTTTTAGGGTTCCGTACCCAGTATCTCAAGAACGGTGATAGCTAGACAGTTGAAATTTTCACAGATGATGTATTTCTATTGCCGCTATAACAACAAATACTAAAAATAAAATAAAATAAATATTTAAGGGGGGCTCCCATACAACAAACAAGATTTTTTTACCGTTTCTTGCTCGATACTAATAACGTTGCCTTATGTTGCATAGATAATGGTACGGAACCCTTCGTGCGCGAGTCCGACTCGCACTTGACCAATTATTATAATATATGGAGTTCTTAAAACAAATGACTACAAAGAATATAGAGCAAACATTCAAGTTATCCATTGTCTTTGTAACAATATACCAGAATACAAGAAAAAATTAAAACAGATAAATATTGTTGTGATAATTTATTTAATAATATTTATTATTTTAACAGCAACTTTAGGCGCCTTAAGAATTTTTGGTCACATTTGGTTATTTGGAAATTTACATGTGTATAATATAGTTTTGTTACTTGTATCTGGCATATGGTATGAGTCACGATATATTATAGAACGGCTCGTGCTATATATACACATAAATATAATAGTTAATTTTGTAACCTGCCTTAATTCATCCGTATCAGAATTATTAATAAATAATAACAGAACAAATCAGGAACCCTCAGCGATAATAATAAAAGTGAATGAATGGACAGAAACATATAGATACGTTGTAAATTGTAGCAGACTGTTGTCCACTTGTTTTAAATTTCAAGTAATTAAATCTACATTATTTGATAATAAATTATTTATATCCAAGTTAAATTATAATAACTATTTAATATTATTGTTTCAGATCATGTTTTTAGTAGCAATATCTTCAATTTATTACATTATTTTTACCTATGTTGTTGCTGCGATATTTCTTAAAAAGGTATTTAAATTAGTGTTTAATTTACAAGTACTATTTTAGTTTTACCTGCCTAATGTTTACCAGAACGCGAATGAAACGAAATCTCGCAAGCTTTATTTGGCCAACAACTAAATTCAACTTTTTAATGGATCGGACGTATGACATGGAACCGATCTGATGATGAAGCTAGTTTTGTCTTTATTATACTTCAACGACAAAAATTAATTAATACTTTAGTTAAATTTAGATATGTTGTTTAAAATCTACTAAAATATATTGTTTACAGGAATATTACAGTGTTTTCATAGCTGTTTTTGTTCTATGGTTGTTAATAAACCACTTGCTCACTATGTGGATGACGATATCATCTGGTCAAAAATTACAAAATGAAATTATTGCCTTTAACAGAATGTTGTCTAGACTGTGCAATACTTTCACAACAAGTCAGTATCTAATATGTTTTAAAACTATTGATGTGAAATAAATATTTAAAGGCATTTGACATTCCTCCTCTGGATCACATGTTACTTTCTAGGGTTAAAACGGAACTACATAAAAAATACGCAATTTTCGTCCGACTGTCTTTCACCAGATATCCTTACCAATATTATAAATCCAAAAGTAACTCTGTCTGTCTGTATGTTACGCTTTCCCGCTTAAACCTCTCAACCGATTTTGATGAAATTTGGCACAGACAATCTTTAGACCCTGAGAAAGGACATAGTACACCTTTTATTGCGAAAAAAAAAAATTACAAATTCCACGTGGACGGAGTTGCGGGCAACGCTAGTATCTAATAAATTGTGATCGCGACATAGCACAAATTTTAACATATAAAATGCTTGTTTCTGTTGTCGCTATAACAATAAATAAGTACTAAAAATAAAATGAAATTGATATTTATCCAACATCTCCCCAACACAACAAGGATTTTTTTGGTTTTGTGATATACTTATCACGATATGATTGGAATATTACGACTTATTATAATATATGTTGTGATAATAATAGTGCAGAGGCCTTTGGGTAGACTAGATCTAGGCACATATATCTTGGTTCATCATATAACTAAAACGGTTGTTTCTATATGTAGGTAGGGTTTAAGTGCGCCATATGTACAGGTCAGCCAGAGACCCATTGAATATTAATCTAACTGTAATTTTCCTAGGTATACATCGTGATATTTTTTATTTTTAGATAAGCTATTACCGGCAAGAGAGGTAGTCAAAGATTTTAAGTTGATGACGTCGATGGCACCCATTGTTATTGAATTCGCAAAATCTAAACTTGAAATGTATCTAATACCAACTGTTATTACGACAACTATTACTTACGTCATCATTGCTTTACAATTCAATAACATCATATAGAAAAACGATATTTAAACAAACTTTAAAACAAACAATTTCAACATAGAATATTTACCATTTAATCTAAAACATTATTTAGGTATCGTTTAGATAGATTTCTTCTCTTGCACTACTTCTAATAATGGATATTTACACTGCAACTTAGTCTAAGCTAATAATTCTAGTAATAATTTGCACCGCTTTTAAATATGGTAAAGTGAAGTGAGTGATTACTGTAGGTACTACGCAATCAATTAAGCACGCAATAAATCTTCGCCTTAATGAAATCAAATGAAAGTCATTGAAATAAAGTATATTTTATATTATATATTTTTATATACTGTTAAAATTTAGTTTTAAATCCAAAGAAAAAAGAAAATTAATATTAAGTTAAATTTATTGTTTCTCATCAAGATTATTTGCCACATAGATTTTTCAGTACAGAAGCGTTAAAATATGTGTAAAAAGTATAACCACTGGTGATGTTGGTAAGCTCTTTTGATTTTAATCCAGAAATTTGTCGCCAATAATGTTAACGACGCCAATTCTGACGCGTTAAAAACTTAACTAAAATGGAATGGATGTGTCGTATTTACATTAATGCCTATTTCGTTGTACATTAGAGATGTAAGGAATGCTGGATTTTTCACATTCGTGAATGCGAATGCGATTGCGAATATTTATCTTCAACAGTCGGAATGCGAATAAGTATTTTAAAATTTCAAATAAGCGCGCATAAATTTTTTGACAGGTTTGACGCTTCATGTCTACCATGTTTAAATTGAACATAGCCGAGCCGATATTGGTTAATTGAATGAATTTAGTCACAGAAAGTTCATTCTAAAACTTTTGTTTTGTTTTGTTTTGAGGTTAGTTTTATGTTATTTTTCAAATACATTCACTGCGGCAGCATTAAATCTAAACTTTCTGCTAGTGTTATACGAGACACATATTGCCGTATCTATATTTCCTGATATGCGTTACGGCTTCTATTTTGCCGTACGAGAACCTGGCTTTCAAGGTCCATACAGACGTGGGCACCGCGGATATCAATGATTTTTATCAATAAATCGATAGATTACATCCTTGTATATAACTAGCTGCAGTAGCCCAGGGTTCTTTGCGATATTTTGAAAGATACAAAGTTTTTTCAAAATCAATCATTTACGGCAATATATATGCCGTATAGCGTAGAAGTGATAAAATGCTAGGGATGGGGTTTACTGCTGAAGTCATAATCGATATTTTAAAAATATTTTTGTTCAAGATACAACATTCAAGTTATATTTTGTAATATAAATCAGCATAATTATGTACTTGATCATTATAATTACTTCTGAATCTTTTTGAAAATGAGATCACAAAATATCAGAAACTTAAATTTGACAAAATAAATTTAAAAAACTTATAGTAATTTTATGAAACTTGATAAGTAGTTATTACACGGAATAACTTTTACACGCGACATCTTGGGCATCAAGAATTATCTCTGACATAAGAAAATTAACTAATAAAAATTAATAGATATTTACAGCAAATATTGTAGCAAAATTAACATATTATCATTATAGCAATTCAAACGCATTTCGACATTCTTGACAAAATGTACGCACTCTCTTAACTTTCCTATCAGTCTCACGGCTGCTGAAGTCTTTTCTAAGATTGCGGTAACAATAAAAACACTTTTTAATTTTTTTATTTTCTCTAAAGTGTGAGTAATTTGTTTAAAAAAATATCGAGCACTTAATAGTCTCGCTTACGGCCTGCACTGATGCAAACTGCACCGCTGCGAGGAGGCATGCAGTGTCGTGCGGGGTTGGGGGGATACGGCAAGATACCGTACCGCACTGGATGAAAATAATGATCTTACTGTGCGTTACGGCAACTATTTTGCCATTTAATATTTTTATATAATAAAAGCGACAATATCGAAAAGATCACTTTCTCTTTCCAACGCGTACGGGAACTTAGTTAAATTGCTCCCGCACCGTGCGCAAAATAAGGACAACGAGATGCCGCACTGGCTAAGAGTCAAATACGGCCAAATAGTTGCCGTAACGCAGTGAATGTGTTAACTGATATTTAAGGGAGAAAGTGGCATAAAAACACGAGTAAAGCACACATCAGCGAAGTGTGACTTATTTTACAATATATGATGCTGAAAATGTTAATTGCAAGTCGTGTGATAAAAAGTACTCGCGCAAAGGCAGGACCACTAGGTGCTATGAGAAATCACCTGGAAGCTAAACACATATATAAATTCGTTAAATATTCGCATAATTTTTGCGAATGCGATTGCGAATATTGAAAAATACGCGGATATTCGCGAATGAGAATGCGAATATCCGTTACATCACTAATGTACATATTTATATTTATTAAAAGCGTTATTCCATAATACACCAGTTTTATGATAAAAAAGATCTATTAACATTGCTCAATTGTGTTATTGACACTATCAATTTTCATAACTAATTACTCGCATATGGTATTATCTTTTAGTAAACATAATGATTTACAAATATTTAATATATTATGCAGCGTTATAAATTTGGACACTTTTTAGTTTATTACGAATTTAGAACCACATGTATTCCATTGGAAAGTTACATTTCTTTTATATTATTTGATTACTCATATCTGGTGTATTGTATGAGAAACGGTTTATTCTAGAAAGTCTCGTGCTATTTGCTCACATAAATGTAATATCTACATAATTTTGTAAACTGTCTATACTCATCTATTTCCGAATTATTAATAAACGATAACCAGGAACCCTCAGCAACAATAGAGAAAGTTAACGAATGGACCGAAATAAACAGATATGTTGTAAACTGCAGCAAGCTATTGACGAACTGCTTTAATTTCGAAGTAAAAATATAAACTATTTAATACATAAACTAAATTATAGTGGAAAAAATGATAATCATGAGCGGGACTTGAACCCACGACCTCGGAATACCGTTCCGTTGCTCTCCCATCTGAGCTATCATGGTTCCCGCACATGTTGATCGAGTTGGTGCAAACCGCTCAATAGATGGCGTTGTACACAAAACATCGCACGATGTTTAACTCACATTGAGAAGGTTGTAGTGGAGGATTTGGTAAACATGTGCGGGACCCATGATAGCTCAGATGGGAGAGCAACGG
This sequence comes from Orgyia antiqua, assembly GCA_916999025.1. Lineage (NCBI taxonomy): Eukaryota > Metazoa > Arthropoda > Insecta > Lepidoptera > Erebidae > Orgyia > Orgyia antiqua. Next base: position 21,514,293 of record OU779864.1, read on the forward strand.
AACGGTATTCCGAGGTCGTGGGTTCAAGTCCCGCTCATGGTTATAATTTTTTCCACTATAATTTAGTTTATTTAGTAAAAAGCATAGCAAGTCAATTGCAAAAATTCATAAATTAATGTATTTAATACATTTTCGCCATTACTTATTTGAATTATTTTCATAAATTTAATTTTTTTCATAATTTTAATTTTTTTCATTTCAGTTTATATTTTTAGTTGCAATATCTTCAGTTTTTTTCATTATTTTTATGTACGGAATAGCAGAAATACTACAGAGGTAACATTACTGTACATTTCATTGTTTTTAATGTTACCATCAACGAAAATTACTGTAGCCTTTAATTTTTTACAGGAAAATAACAATTTATTCGTCGCTGTTTACAATATATGGTTACTAATAAACCAGCTGCTCACTATGTGGATGAAGATATCATCAGGTCAAAAATTACAAAATGAAATTCTTTCTATGAACAGAGCGTTATCGAAGCTGTGAAACAAACTCTCTACAAGTCAGTAAACAACATAAGTTTGATAACATAACACTTAGCTGTTTATTTATTGTAATATTGTTTTAATCTGTACAAAGTTTGTTTTTCATTTTTAGATCAGCAGTCGCAGGTAAAAGAACTAGTCGAAGATTTTAAGTTAATGACAATAATGACACCGATTGTGATCGGATTTGGAAAATCTAAACCTGGAACGTATTTAATACCTACTGTTATTTCTAGAACAATTACTTACGTTATTATTGCTTTAAAATTTAACAATATTATATAACTATTATCCTAATAATTAATTGAGGAATATAATTATATGTATTTAATAAAGAAAAAAAATTAGTTTAATTAAATTAAGCAAAATTTTAAAGACTCCTTTAGAAATCGCAATATAATTAATTTATACAAGTTTTATCTATACTGATAGTATCAAGCTGAAGATTTTGTTTGTTTGTTCGTTTATATGTTTGAACCACTAGTTATCTCAGGAACCACTCGTCCGATTAAACAAAATTTTGTGTTGAGTAGTAAAAAAATGTGATCATGAAGGAACATGAGAAATAAAACAAATAGATGTAATGAGGTAATATTTTATTTTATAATTATATTTATTATATAAATATATTTCGCTATCGCTGTCATTTTCTGTAACATTTAGATTCACTAAAAGTTCACAAAAAACTATAAACGTAACAACAAACACAACGTAACAAAACTTTAACAAAAACCCAACAAAATAACAAAATATCGATTCGCAATGAAACAAGATATTCGTGTAGTCAAACTGGGAGATTGAAGCCGAATGACAAGCAAGATAAACAAAATGGCGATAGCTGCACGAGCGCGCACGGGTTGCCAATACAGAAAACTATCTAGGCTCTTTTAGTATAAGTTTTGTTTTTAATATAAAAAACAAAAATATTAACTTTTTTTAAAATAAAGCAGCGGTTACTAATTTATAAATAATTATTATGAATAATTATGTATTTATTTAAATAAAAAACAATAAATTAGTCTTTATAATACATACATAGTCTTTTATAATACATAAACAGTGTTTAGTTCAGCTCTTAAGCTCTTATCACTATTCTAGAGATATAGGCTGGTGACGGACGGACGGACGGACAGCGAAGTCTTAGTTATAGGCTCTCGTTTTATCTTTTGCTACGTCACCCTAAGAAGTTGGTGCCAACCATGCTGCCAAAAAACGTTAACTCTGAAATTCGGACGGGCTTCGTGGTGGAGTGGTTTATGTAATGGACTGCCGATCGCGAGGTCTCGGGTTCGATTCCCGGTCAGGACAATCATTTGTGTGATATCCATAAATCTCATACAAATGTTTGCACTGCGTCTGGGTGTTTACTATGTATTATAAGTATGTATTTATAAAAGAAAAGTAGTTTATGTATTATATCCGTATTCTGGTACCCATAACACAAGCATATAAGCTTAGCTTGGGATCAGAGGACGTTGTGTGAAATGTCCATGAATATTTATTTATTAATTAAGTTACAGAAAAATAAATGATTTGTTTGAATTTCTTTTTATTAAATACTAGCTGACCCCGCAAACGTTGTTTTGCCATACAAATGTCAGGTAGACAAATAATTTGCAATAAAATAATATTGCGACTATAAATTGAAATGTAAGCTATCCTATCTTTCAAGTTGGGTCAATTTGCACACGGTGTGCAAATTCAATTTAATATCGGTTCAGTAGTTTAGGAGTCCATCGCGAACAAACAACGTGACACGTAATTTTTATATATAAAGATATGATTTATGTATTTGGATTCATTAAAACAAATAAACACATTCTTTTGAAACACTTAATCTTACAAAACATGTTACGTGGTGTCTACAAATTACTGTTTAACTTGTTAAATTTGTAAAAACTCGTTTCCAACAAAAAATTTTCATTTTTATAGTTAAGGGCCTACATCAATATTATTCAATATCATCGCCGACACCTACATATTAACACAGCCAGTAGGCACAGAAAATGAAGAATTAGGGATACTTTTCCTATTTACTCAAAATCTACTAAATATATTTTAATTCTGATTTACGTGTTTCTATATATAATAGTTACTTATGTTTTTAAAGTTATTTTATTAGTTAATACGCGATAATAGACCGACAAATGAAAAAAATAAAAAAATAGAGAGGTTGTTTCGCTAAGATTTTCTATCGAGAAAACTTTTTTCAATCGCGTTTCTGAGTTTATGCGATCCTAGATCATACGAGTATATTGAAAAAACATATACTTAAAAATTAGAGCTCTAGTCATTCAATCTAAAGAAACAATGAAAACTTCGTACGTAGAAAAATGCACGAAGCTATTTTGGTATCCTCTTAACTTTAGATTTTACTTATTTATTTTATCATTTTTTCATAATTCATTCATTTTAATGTGAACAGCGGAATATTGAAATAGGCCATGTAAAATAATAACAATTAGAGAGAGAACTCCATACAAACTATTATTTTCCATAAACTCTTGGTTTTAAGAAACTACAGTACCTACTGTCTGGTTGCATAAGCGTTAAAAATTGTATCGTGAATGGCGAATAGGAAGGTATGCTACGTATAAACCAGTTGGTACACGAGGTGTTTCGTGTCGTTATCTATATCTATATCTATAGGTACATATAATAAACCTGTAGACATTTTTTTTGTACGGTGAATATATTTTCATAAAAAATAGTCACATGGTTAAAGGATAACCAACAGAACCCATTTCCAGCATTTTTGAAATTTTTGTCTGTTTGTCTGTTTAGATGTTTGTCTGTGCACGCATCACGTAAAATGTACAACACTTATAAACATAAACGTTATACGTAAAAATTGTACATAAGTCAAGGTACCTATTACTTAGTACTTGTTCACGTAGAAAAGCGCGGCGCGGTGGCGGGCGCGGGCGCGGAGACGTGGCGATTTCGTGTTCACGTTGACCGCTAGGCGTTTGCGCGATTTTGACGTGTTGTCAGAGATTGTAAACATGAAAGACGATCTTATATTTTTAACCGAAAATTCATATCTAAAGTGGGAGATGACAAAAATTAGAATTAGTGTGCATGAAATTAAGACGGCACGATACCAAATTATGCTCCACACAAAAGTATGGGTAACGTACTTCCGTTTTTTCTTCGCGAAAGTTAAACCGATTTTAATAGTTTTTGCGTTATATACACACCGGCACAATTTGCGGAACACAAAAAAAGCAGGATTTTAAAATCTTTTACTTGAGGAACTGGCCAGTTATGATATTTTTTTAATTTATTGTCAAATTTGAAAATAGAAAATTAGATGACATACACTTTTTTCATTCATTTGGTTTATTTTCCCGAACAATACGTTTTGTCAACTTGTTCTAGTAATAACTACGTAATTGTAATTTTTTTGAAAAATTGCACTTAATGGTTTTTAGGGTTCCGTACCCAAAGGGTAAAAACGGGACCCTATTACTGAGACTTCGCTGTCCGTCCGTCCGTCCGTCCGTCTGTCACCAGGCTGTATCTCAAGAACGGTGATAGCTAGACAGTTGAAATTTTCACAGATGATGTATTTCTATTGCCGCTATAACAACAAATACTAAAAATAAAATCAAATAAATATTTAAGGGGGGCTCCCATACAACAAACATGATTTTTTTACCGTTTCTTGCTCGATACTAATAACGTTGCCTTATGTTACATAGATAATGGTACGGAACCCTTCGTGCGCGAGGCCGACTCGCACTTGGCCAATTTTTTATAAATTTGTTATTCTATAGGCAATTTTGTTTATTAAAAGCTCTTTATTATGCCTGACTTAACATCATTGGAAATCATTAGGGCTGCTGAAATGAGAAGAAATGGCCATACCTACAGATCGATTGCCTCGAGGCTTCGTCGACCAGTATCAACGATTCATCGCAGCATCCAGCAGTACAGATCGTCTAATACTCTTGTGAGGAGGAGGGGTCAAGGTAGAAAAAGATGAACATCGAGGCGAGATGACAGTTTTTTACAACTTGGAGTTCGTAGGAATACGCGATTAACGGCTGTACAAGCTCGAAATGAACTGGAAGACGTTCGAGGAGTACGAGTAAGTGAGCGTACAGTTCGCAGGAGATTTGAAGAAGTTGGTTAAGGGTCGTATATACCTGCCAAAGGCCCAAAACTTGAGAGACGTCACCGCGTAAACCGATAAATACGAAATTTCTCAATTTGGTTACTTGCAACGCCATCTAGCGGCTAAAACATTATCAAAAATTTGATTGGGTCGATCGGAAATAAAAAAAAATCGATCCACGTGGACGGAGTCGTGGGCACAGCTAGTTATCATAATAAATTCTTCGTATTCCCGACCCCAAATAACGGGATAAGGGCAGGAGAATGACGAATATTTGTTGTTGAAGCATCAACTTATATACACAAATTGGGATTGTTCATAATTCTTAACACGCTATTTTATATATTTTTTTAGCAAATATAGATTATTTTAGGAAACTAATTTCAATATTATCGAAATATTCTTTAAATTGAGTTTACTAAAAATACTTCAAGAAAATATTCTTTACGAATGTTGTGACGTCATCGTGTCGGCCTTATGCTTATGCCTATAAGAAAAAAATTACTTTTGACAGATCAAAATTGTCAGGCTGATATAATAATCTATGCGTGACGTCAACATTGGCATTGCTTGAATATCTATTTAGTCTTAATTTCATTTTGCTACATTTTTAACACCCACATTCTATCAATCTCCCGAGTTTTTATTACCTTATTATATCTTCTAATATATAAAATTCCCGTGTCACAGTGTTAGTTACCGTACTCCTCCGAAACGGCTTGACCGATTTTTATGAAATTTTACATGCATATTCAGTAGGTCTGAGAATCGGCCAACATCTATTTTTCAAACCTTTTTTTTTAGTATGGCAAAACAACGTTTGCCGCGTCAGCTAGTTTACTTGTAAATATCATTAGTAAATACACAAATAATGCTAAAAGTTTTACTTTTCTTTGGCGTTGACAGCGCTGCAGACAAGTCCTAACAAGATCTGTCAAAATTATGTCATTATCAACTCAAACACGGACCAAGAACGCCTAAATATTTCAAGTCCTTCGTTTCAAGGCCAAATTAAGGTCAATTGCTTTTTTTGAAAAATAATCATAGATATACCAAAATTTTCCGAAAATAATCATTAGATTGTGATCAGCAACTATATTCCCCGAAATGGTTTACGAATTATGAGTTGAAAAAATATGAACACTGCCAATTGTGACATTTTCAGTCCTGTAGCTGTTAGGTACGGTTCCTAAGATACAGCCTGATGACAAACGGACGGATAAACAGCGGAGTCTCAATAATAGCGCGGGACCCTAGATAAAATCTTTGATACGGAATCCTAAAAACTAGAATAAAATGAATATTTAAAGGGACTCCCATAAAACAAACGTTTGATATGATGATGAATTTAATAATAATGATATAGAACCACGCGGGCAGAACTCAAACTCGTACTAAACCGGCATTTTTAGGGTTCCGTACCCAAAGGGTAAAAACGGGACCCTATTACTGAGACTTCGCTGTCCGTCCGTCCGTCCGTCCGTCCGTCCGTCCGTCCGTCCGTCCGTCCGTCCGTCCGTCCGTCTGTCACCAGGCTGTATCTCAAGAACGGTGATAGCTAGAGAGTTGAAATTTTCACAGATGATGTATTTCTATTGCCGCTATAACAACAAATACTAAAAATAAAATAAAATAAATATTTAAGGGGGGCTCCCATACAACAAACATGATTTTTAGGGTTCCATACCCAGTATCTCAAGAACGGTGATAGCTAGACAGTTGAAATTTTCACAGATGATGTATTTCTATTGCCGCTATAACAACAAATACTAAAAATAAAATAAAATAAATATTTAAGGGGGGCTCCCATACAACAAACATGATTTTTAGGGTTCCGTACCCAGTATCTCAAGAACGGTGATAGCTAGACAGTTGAAATTTTCACAGATGATGTATTTCTATTGCCGCTATAACAACAAATACTAAAAATAAAATAAAATAAATATTTAAGGGGGGCTCCCATACAACAAACATGATTTTTTTACCGTTTCTTGCTCGATACTAATAACGTTGCCTTATGTTGCATAGATAATGGTACGGAACCCATCGTGCGCGAGTCCGACTCGCACTTGACCAATTTTTTCTGTACCTTACAATCTTAGCTACCGCAGGTAGCAACGCGAGGCACATTTAAGGTTGGAGTAGAGTGTGCGTACTGTGCGTTAGTGCGTGTGTCCTAAAACCGCTTGGAGTCGAAACGCTCTGTTTTAAATTTAATTAGATATTTATTAGCACGCAATTTTAATTATTATTTAAGTAAGTGGTAAGTATTTTAATATAATAATTCTTTAAAATTGAACAAAATTATTAGTTTGTATGATATTTCAATGGTTACGAAATATTATTTGATGGGCCTCGTGGTCGAGTGGTTCAAGTTCACGATGTCGCGGATTCGATTCCCGCTCGGATCATTCATTTGTGTGATATTTATAATTGTCATACAAATGTTTGTACTGCGTCTGGGTATTTCTATGTATTATTGGTAAGTATCTATTTAAAGAAGTAGTATATGTATTCTATCCGTAATCTTGTATGCTTGTGTTATGGGTACCACCCATAGCACAAACAAATAAGCTTACCAGCTTAGCTTGGGACCAGAGGACATTTTGTGAAATGTCCATGTATAATAATTTATAATCTATACAACGTGTTTTAGAAAGGTGTAGTCATATTTGACCATCGTTACACATGGCCGGTGACTAGGCACTAGGCATGGATGAAATTACAAATACTAGTTATATTATGACTTTTATGTGTTCATACAAATAGAATTAATTTATTAAATTAATCGATCTTGTTTAATTACAACACAACTATGAGGTCATCTTTTATCGTAAGGTTCAATCGCATTCAATAAACCGTAAACATCTCATAATTGATGCGCTCCTGGTAGTTATTTAATAGTAGGCTATAAACAGCAAAAAACTTATCAACTGTATTTTTCTATGTGTAACTGTAATATTTATAATATTTAAGGCCTATCCAGTGCAACCTTAAAATATGACTACACCTTTCTGCAACACGTTGTATATCTTATATATAATCTAATATATAAAATTCACGTGTCACAGTGTTAGTTACCGTACTCCTCCGAAACGGCTTGACCGATTCTTCTCAAATTTTGCATACATATTCAGTAGGTGTGAGAATCGGCCAACATCTATTTTTCAAACTTTTTTTTTTAGTATGGCAAAACAACGTTTGCCGGGTCAGCTAGTCTAATATATAAAATTCACGTGTCACAGTGTTAGTTACCGTACTCCTCCGAAACGACTTGACCGATTCTTCTCAAATTTTGCATACATATTCAGTAGGTCTGAGAATCGGCCAACATCTATTTTTCAAACTTTTTTTTTTAGTATGGCAAACAACGTTTGCCGGGTCAGCTAGTAATCTATATATTATTATCTGCTCTGGCTGTAAATACAAGTAATTTCTATAATGTTAAAACGATAAAAGTGCTACATTGTATAAAGGTTCTAATCTAGTATGTAAAATTCTCGTGTCACAGTGTTACCATACTCCTCCGAAAGAGCTTGACCGATTTTTATGAAATTTTTTATGTATATTCAGTAGGCCTGAGAATCGGCTACTATCTATTTTTCATACCCCTAAGTGATAAGGGTTGTCTGCCCCTAACATTTTTATGGCAAAACGTTTGGCGGGCCAGCTAGTAGCTATATACTAATGTACGGTATAGTGTACTCAAACTAATTACGATTCCTGTGAATATTGTAACTATGTGATCATATTGATACCTGTTTATACAAGGCGTATTTCATTTAATATAAGAGTTGAAACAACAACAAAAAATATTAGGTAAGGAATAAATACACACATATCCACTTTTTTCTACTGATAAAATTGTATGCATATATACAATTACATGCATTGACAAATACTGGAAATTAGATTACAACAAATATTTTTAAGGGGGTTCCAATAAAACAAACGTTTTCAGTGTAACTTTGCGATACGATTTACGAGACGATTTTGATGGTATGATATTATGATGATGATTGTAACATGATGATAATGATACGATAGTCTTTACGAGCGAGTCCAACTCGTAGGTACTTGGCTGGTTTTATTCCAGAATGATAACAAAATTTCAACAAGAGATGGCGATGGAAGAAAATTCGACAAAGCCATTCACAAAAGCGGAGCCTCGAAAATATCAATTAATCTATTGGAACATTCTGGTCGGCTTATATTATCATGTAGCTGCTCTAATTGGGTTATACCTAGCTATAAAATGTGCAGCGTGGTCTACTATTTTGTTCAGTAAGTCTTTACCCAATTGTCTGTCTTCTTTCATTGCCTGTCCATTAAAGTCTCATTGCCCATCGATTAAGGTCTCATTGCCGGTCCATTAAGGTCTCATTGAGCACGGGTCTCCTCCACTTTGGAAAGCTCAACTTACGCCATTTAGACCAGGCGTGTTGGCATAGGGTAGAATTTCGATTTTTTTCTCTCGTATTATCCCTTAGCTGCCTCTTAGAGGCTCTAAAATTGAGAAAGTATGGTGACACAATACATGTTATTTTTTTATTTCCTACCACACGTCTATCCAAATATCAATGAAGGGTTATGTTTCGTGCATAATAAAGTCTATTTTCTTTCTTTCTTTCTTTCTTTCTTTCTTTCTTTCTTGTTTCTGTATGTTTGTTTGTACCTGAACTTTTTTAGTAAACATCAGGTTGTCTGGATCAACCAAGAAGGTTATAAATAGGGAGTAACAACTCGGGAACATAGATCTGTTCCAAGGCAGGGCAGCCCTGTTTATGGTTTAAAAGTAAAATAGTAAATAGTAGCCTTGCTTTCTCTTTTACTCCCGCTCAAAAAGAAAGAGAAAGGCTATTAAATCATTTATTTTTCTTAATGTGTTCAACTAAAAAAAGCAGCAGGCCGGATTCGTTGTACCGAGTGTTACGTCTAGATCTATATCCTAAGTCTATGGGACCAACATAGAAATCCAGTGTACTACTACAATTTAGCCCCTTGCTACCTTTTGGTAACTAACATCATATTTCTAGTATCTCGATAAATATCTAGAAAATGCGAAAGAAAGGTCCAGACAACCTGACGTCAAGATATCTGGACCAATTTTTATCTCATACTTGCAGACATCATTGTTCATTCCAGTACCATCATAATTATTTTTTTCACATATCATTAAAAAGTTATGCAAGGTAAAATTTTTTCAGTACCTACTTATAACAAACAATGGATTTCTATGTTGATCCACATAACCTGACGTTTTTTCATACCTTATCTTTGCATATAAATCGATGCAACAAAAAAAACCGTTTACAGCTTATGCTTTATGAAGACGGTTTTTCTGAAAAAGCGCGCATTGGTAAATCTTGCTGTCATAATTTTCACTCTGATGCGTAAGAGAAGCAAATCTGCAAAAAGCGTGGTAATAGGAGATTTTCTATCCATCTATTCATTTTCAGACATCCTAACTTTCTGGCTAGCTGAAACAGGAATCTTTGCTGGTGCTCACCGACTTTGGTCCCACAAGAGTTACAAAGCGAAAAAGCCTTTACAGTTTTTTCTCATGATTTGTCAATCCATTGCATATCAAATCAGTGCTATAGATTGGGCGAGATACCATCGCATCCATCATAAATATGCTGATACTGATGCGGATCCTCACAATGCTTCTAGAGGCTTCTTTTTCTCGCATATAGGATGGCTTCTTGTAGAGGAACACCCAGAATTCGTAAGGAGAAAGAAACATGTTGACGTATCAGATCTTTCAAGCAATCCATTTCTTTATTTTCAACATAGGTAAGTTTAATTCATAACTGTTTTTTTTTATTTTTATTCAAAGGGCTTGATCTATATCGCCCTACAAACGTATAACTGTTTTAAAACGGGAAAATTTTAGTAGATACCTATCTAGAAGCTGAACTCACTTCATAGTGAATTTTGTGCAAATTAATATTTTTTTCGTCATATTACTTACATTAGGAGCAATATATTAATGCCGAAAAACTAAATTCTTCGTGACATTTTCCAATAAATTGAACATAGTTTGAGGTCCTACGGACACAAATAGTGGAGTCAAATTATAAGTCACGAGCGCTCTATATTATCTTTTAGTACCTCGTAAACACTTTTTACTGTTGAAAATGCGCAACTAGTATAGTTATATTTTTTACAAAACACCATAATTTAAAAAAAACACTTTTTATGGATTATGACGCGTCTAGATCCGTAAAAAATGATTTTATTTGAATAGTCACGAACCATTAGGGAATCATAATAATAACTAGTTTTAGTTGATAAACAAGTTCAAATTTTAATAGCATAATATTTACATGACTTTTCTATATGATTGATGGTGGTCTATGAAACAGAAGAATCTCAAACTTTTCTGATTTCTATGTATATAAAAATTTATCTGAAATGTATTTCTTTAATTTTCAGGCAAAATAAATGGTTCCTGCCCTTCATGGGACTTGTAGTCCCATCCATTATTCCTTATTATTTCTGGAATGAGACAATTTCAACTGCCTGGAACGTAAACATGCTAAGATACGTCATAAATTTAAACACCACTTTTACGATTAACAGTATTGCCCATTTATGGGGTAATCGGCCATATGATAAAGGAATCCAGCCTGCACAAAATAAAATAGTGTTCTGCCTTACTTTAGGGGAGGGATCCCATAACTATCATCATGTTTTCCCAATTGATTATAGATCTGATGAACTTGGATTATTTAATTTTACAACAAAGTTCATAGATTTCTGTGTTTTTGTTGGACAAGCCTATGACAGACAAGTTGTAGATGTAAAAACTATTAAAGCCCGGGCTCAAAGGACAGGAGATGGATCAGTTTATGGAGACCAGTAGGGGCGACTATTTCTTTTTTGCATAAAAACTGTTAAAACTAGTTTCTGTAGAATGGTTTGATTAAACAAAAAAATAAAAGTTATTGATGTGAGGTTTTATGTTTTATTTATGACTAGCTATAACCCGTAACTTCGACTAATCGGCTTCGAATAAATACCCAGTTTCCACTTGGCTATTCGCCGCATTTGACCCCGATATATAAATATATTACTTTGCCCGTTTTGAAGACTAAAAGTAGTCGCATTATCAACATTCTCAAAGGTTTATATTTATGAGTACGGCAAAATGCGGTTGTTCTTGTTCTTGTTTGATGGCTTCTTTAGAAGCGACTTATCGTAGTGTTTAAGTCGCGACTCTGCCAGTATCCTTAGTGATAGTGTCGCAAAATGCGGTTATGACAACTAAAACTTTATGTCATTCCCTAGGTTTAATTGTCAACTATCATATGGTCTTAAAAGAAAACTTTGCTAATTTTTGCTAATTTGTATAATATATGTAGGTAGGTAACCCATTTTTAGACAACGGGTAAAAAATCACGTTTTTGTAAAAAATAATTTTAAGGGGCTTCAAATAAAACTACTTTTTACGGATATAGACGTGTGCATTTGTTTTTAATTCTAGCCCGACATTTACAGGGACTTATTAAAATTAAAATTTAACGTTATAAACTATTACCGAATTAAAACATAGAAAAAAAAAATTGCGATTTTGTATAGACGTTTGGCCAACGAGACTGGTTGTAGAAGGCTACGTGTTAAAAATATTCTATAGAAATTTAAGAGTGGTTTTAAAAAGAATTGGGAGGGTTTGAAGTGTGGCTAAAAGGTATAATCAAAGCACCTAATATTACAAAATCATTGCCCGGTCGTCCAACTAAATCTTTTTTACAGCCTAGTGATAAAACGAAGTGTACAAAGACAATACCTCTTCGGAAACTTACAGATATGGATCAATTAGTTTATTCGATTCAAATGAGTCTTTGTTCAGGTGGAAAATCAATAACAACCAATATTTTAAAAAGAATATCCCAATCCCCAGATCAAGCCAAGGAGTTATCTATGTCAACAAAAGTTGTACCAGTTAAAATTTGAAAGTTCTGATAGAAGCTAATGACGAATATTATTATATGTCTTGTAGTTTATATTGATATTTAAGCTTATGTCACAAATCAATAAATAAAATACATTAATCAAATATGAATAAAACAAAAATAATTTTAATAAAATCATATTTTTATCTATAAATATTAAGAATACTAGTTACTGTTGCCCGCGACTCCGTAAGCGTGGAATTTTAATCAATTCCCCATTTTTACTACATTTTTCACGCCTATTAGTTCGCGCCTATTAATCGCAGCAACACTGAAAAAAATTTTCAAATAGTAATAATAATGTTTATTAAAACTTCATTTTTAAATATAAATTTTTACATTACATGCTTAATTATATTTTATAAAATGCACAAAAATTTAGTTTAGTCTCTGGCAACCATACTAAGATTAAACTTGTATTATGGCTGCCAGGAAATAATAAAAATAGGACCAGTGGTTCCTGAGATTAGCGCGTTTAAACAAACAAACTCTTCAGCTTTATGACTGGGCCATATGGCCCAGTCATTTAAGGTTTAAAGAGGTAAAAATCTCGGAATTTAAGGAATGACTGGGCTATTTTAACCTATAAACTTGGTCCCCGAGTCCGATATCGGTGAGTCTGAGTTTTTATACATATGCCTAATTTGGCAGATTTACTAAATAACGAATACGCGTTCAATGTTGAAGACAAACAAATTTAGCATGGCTAAATCGTACTTGATGGTCTAATAATATGATATGGTATTGTTAATAAGTTTTTTTTGATATTTTTTATTTATTTATTTATCCACAATAATATAATCTAGCCTGTTAAGGCGAATAAGTAATTTAAATCTAACTTAAATTGCTAAATAGAGTTTGTTTAAGAATGTGTCCATTAATACATATCTGTCTCTATTATTGTAAACACACTTTGTTATTGTATTCTTTGTTACTATAAATTTTAAGTTTTTTAAGCCGATCATCAAAAGATATCACACAGTGAGGTTTCTGTCAAGTTTTTCATCGGTATTTTCTGACTGCGTTTCAACATGAGGTGCAGATATGGTTTTTTGTGCATAGGTTAAGTTGGCAACAACGGGGTTATTATTTGTGACTAACTTTTGTTCACTTGTTGTTATTGGAATAGAAATTGTATGAGCTGGTATGGTTTTCGTTTTTAATGTCTTATTTTTGATATTTTGTACTTCTTTAGCTACGACACATCCTCCATAGCTAGCTGGATGTGGTGGATGTGAAGTAAGTGATTACACTGATTACTGTAGGTACTACGCAAGCAATTAAGCACGCAATAAATCTTCGCCTTAATGAAATCAAATGAAAGTCATTAAAATAAAGTAAATTTTATATTAAATATGTATTTGCTTTATATACTGTTATAATCTAGTTTTATAGCCAGAGGAAAAAGAAAATTAATATTAAGTTAAATTTTAATATTTGATTATTGTTTCTCATCGAGTTTATTTGCCACATACATTTTTCAGTACCGAAGCGTAAAAATATGTCTATACTACGGCCGTTCAGAGAATGCGTTCCTGACACCTATCAGTTAGTCACGACTAGTGATGGGCACAACATAACACTGAGTTCGTTACCGTTCCTCCAAAATGAACCGTCACGTTATGTTTAAGATTATTTTCGTTTTAAATTGGCGGAATCATTTAAAATTTATATTTTAGTTATTTAAGTGGAAACCAAGAAAGGGTAATATTAATATAATAAAATTGTTTTATTTATTCTTTGTTACAAAGTCTACTATCTGTATTTCTATTCAATAAAGTACATTGAATTGAATGTGCGTACAGAATATTAATCAGACTCCGATTCGCTTGAGGAGGTGGTGTCTTCATCATCATCTTCGCCTACATGTATAATTATATTATTATCAATAACAGAATCAATCCAAAATGTTCCACAATCAGGTTTTTTGTTTTCTCAACAACCTTTGCCCAGTCATCTCTTGTGACTTCCCCGCAGGCTTCTTTTAATAGGGTCATCATCTTCTTCGTGCTGAATGGCGGGGAAGTATTGTGGCGGGCGGCGTAACTTGTTATTTGAGCCCAGATTAGCTCAATCGCGTTATATTGGCAATGATACGGTGGAATTCTTAGAACGCGATGACCGTACTCCGGAGCCAGTTCATCGATTTCGTATCGCACATTTGCCGCTTTATTTTCTTTAACTAATTTAATTAGCTCTGCTTTTAGCATCTGCATATTTGCGTCAATGCCTTTTGCTTGTAACCAAGCCACCATTTCTTCTTTTTTATTAGCTTGGGCAGGTGGTTTCTGTATTTGAACCGAGTGATAGGAGGCATTATCCATGAATATTACAGAAGGCTCTGGTAGGCTGGGCAAAAGCACGTTCTGGAACCACTCTTTAAATGTAGTGGCATTCATTTCCTCGTGGTAGTCATTTGTGGATTTTGATTGAAATGCCAGTAACGCGTTCTCCACAAAGCCGTATTTTGCAGAACCTGCGTGGCATATGATCAGACGGGCCCCCTTACCCATTGGTACTTTCGACGTCGACGCTTGTGTATCATCCGTCCAAGAACGGGAAACCGTGTGATTGGCGTTTAGCCATGTCTCGTCAATGAACACGACATTATCCCAGTTATAAATTTTTTTGCTTCTCTCAAAAAACTTATCGTCAAAGGTGTCAATATCTGTCACGGGTTTAGTTCTACGTTTCTTCTTCGGAATACGTAAAATATTATCTTCCGTGCCAGTAGAGCCGAACTTTTCTTTATTAATATTTGTTATCGTTCGTTTGCTAACCCCAAGCGCCTGAGAGACGCGTTCTTGTACTTGTTCGACAGGTACCAAGGGTCCGCCATTTTGCCGCTCCCGCTCAAAATAATCTTGCAGCTTGATGATTAATTCACGGGCTCCACTTTTCAATGTTTGTCCACGCATTATTATGCACCAAAAGTAAAAAGAACGCAGTACAAAACACAATCGAAGTCCGATTTAGCGCCGATGTCAGTTTGAAAAGCAGAAACAGTCCATTAAACGAAAGCCGGGTAATCAAATAAAAACAGATCGAAAACACTTGAAGAACGTGGTCTATGCGCACGAAACGACAACATACGGCTGTTTTAGCGTCACAAAATGGCGGCCCATAACGCCATTTGGGGTTACCATTTTTAATCTAAGTATAAAAATGCTAGTAACACCATTTGGGGTTACCATTTTCAACCTAAATATAAAAATGCTACTTTCTTTCGCGCGTTCCGGTAATATAATATTTTTAAGAAGATTAGTTATTTATATTTGAAATGAAATGAAATGAAATGAAAAATCATTTAATTAAGTAGACATAATTTTTAGAAAAAATTATGTGCTTTTGAAAAGTCAAATTTTTTTCTCTACCACCGGTTCAGGACGCAATCTTCTGAGAAGAACCGGCGGCGTAAGAAACTAAACAGAGATTTTAATTAAATCATTTTTTAAAATTAAATATCAATTATTCTTACAATGCTAATAAAACGTTACAATAAATAATATGTATTGCTCCAAAGCAACCTACTCCCAAGCTTTATCATCTATACATATAATAATCTTTAATATAATCAGAAATTCTATAATACGCCTTTTTACATAATTTATTTTAATGAATTTTTTATATTTAGAATTATTTAATTCTCTTACATCAATAGGGAGTTTATTAATAAACAGAAGAATATTACTAACATCACGTACATGTACAATGTTTCTCACAGAGGATGTTATCTGTGTTATCCCTTAGCTGGCTCTTACAGTACCCTAAGAACGAAAAGGGGTGGTAACACGGTTGTATTCTTAATTTGTCACCACACGGACAAAGTATCTTGCCAATGAATGTTAACCAGAGATAAATCACAAGATATGGTTTGACTATGACTATGTTTTGATTTTGACTGATATGATAAAGTTACCAAATTACAAAAAAAGAATCAGGTACATAATATTTTAATTAAGAGTCAAAAGTGCCGTGAATCACTTCAAGAAAATACTACAGGTAGTGCTTCTGTGCTTGATTTAGACCAGAGACTTAGCGTGCCTTTAGAAAAAATACATTCCAAATTTGAAATACCTAAAAATGTGGTTTGTATACAGTCTCAATAGTTTCGTAGGTTTTGTAATATTGACCTGAGGATCTGGCAATTGCCATGACACAGAATTTTCCATTTATTAATTTACAAATATTTGTACCAAATATTCAAACAATATTTAAGTAAGTTTTACCTAATTCTATCAATCGCAATTCATATAATATTATTAAATTGTAAAGCAATAATAACATAAGTGACAGTTGTCGACAAAATAGTTGGAATCAAATACATTCCAAGTTTGGAATTTTCAAATTCCACATTAATTTGTGCCATTGTTGTCATTAATCTAAAATCTTTGATTATACCTTTAGCCGGTAATTCTCGACCTGAAAATAGAGAAAATAAAATTATTATGATAAAAATCTATGATTAAATGAATATATTAATTCTTATTAATTCTCAAAACTGACCTGTGGAGAATTTATTGAAGAGCATTGACAAGATTCTGTTTAAAGAAATACTTTCATTTTGCAGATTTTGACTAGCTGAAGTAGTCATCCACATAGTTATTAACTGGTTGCTTATTGTCCATATACCATACGATGCAAACATATAATTGATATATTTCTGCAAATATGATAATCATGTAATATAGAATTATCAAAATAAATGTACCATAATTGTTAAACTACTTATACCTTTGTAAGAAAATTTGATATAATTCCATATATATAAGCAACATAATAAAATGAAGAAGCTGCTATTAAAAATTTTATCTGAAAATAAAAAGAACTGGAATGTTAGTTATCAAAATTATTACTAGCACGTTTTTTCATCACAACCTCTCTTGGTTGTGAGGAAAAAACGTGCTGCGCCGACTTTAACTGATGCCCTTATTTCAAATTACTGCAGGTAGGCCAGGCAGGGCAGGCACTTGAAGAAGAAGTGTTAGTAAAAATATATAAATATTTATTTGACGGGCCTCGTGGTGTAGTGGTTCTGGTAACGGACTGCCGATCAAGAGGTCGCGGGTTCGATTCCCGCTCGGGACAATCATTTGTGTGATTTTTCTAATTGTCATACAAATCTTTGTACTGCGTCTGGGTGTTCCTATGTATTATAAGTATGTATTTACAAAAAAAAAAGTAGTATATGTATTCTATCCGTATTCTGGTACCCATAACACAAGCATATATAGCTTATATATATTATATATGCATAGCTTGGGACCAGAGGACGTTGTGTGAAATTTCCATGAATATTTATTTATTTATTTATTTATTTACTTGATATTTAAAACATGTTGATAATCTCTTGCTGCAAATCACAAAATATCTGTATATATCAGCCCATTCATTTATTTTCGTGACTACTACTGAGGGCTCTAGATATGCTTGATCGATATTTTCTAATAATTCAGTCATAGAGGAGTTTAAGCATTTTATAGAAACATATAATATCTTCACATGTATGTACAGCACGATGCGTTCAATAATAAATCGAGACTCCGACCAAACATCAAGTGCGATGAACATTAAAATACTAGACAGATAATAATACGATGATTCACGAAAATAAAAATGATATAGAATTTTTATTAAATTGAAAATCACTGTGACTGCTATAAAAACAAATAAATAAAATTTTACTGCAATATTTATCTGTTTAATATATTTTACGTAATATGGTGTATTTTTATAGATACAATGTGCAGCTTCAATATTTTCTTTGTATTCTTTGTAAGCACTTGTTCTGATAATTCCATAAATCATAAAAGTAGCATTGATGAGTATATTTACAATTTGGTAAACAGAGAACATATATACAGTAATTGGATCACCAATAGTAACTTTCATAAAAAGCAAGCTGTCATATATGAAAGTGAATGAATACAAAAGTAATTCAAAAATTATTCGAATTATTATTAATATTTTACTGTACATAGTAAAAGAGTTATAATTTCTGTAAACACACATGATATTTCCGACTTTTTCTGAAAATTTTATAATATCTATATTAAGCATTTTTAGAATCTTAATATTTTTATTTGTAATGGTATTACGCATCAAGTTCGTAGCGAGTTTTAAGTGTACAGAACATAAAAGACAGTATTTTGTTGCTAATGTATTCCATTGGAACATGATTGATTAAAATTTAATGTTGACAATATTATGATTGTTTAGGTTAGCTTGCATTAGTTAATTAGGTACGCTCTGTTTTCTTATTAATTGATATGATGTTAATATCTATACAGAGCTCGTTATCATCATCATCATACTGTCACACCTATTTTTCAAGCAGGTGGACAGAGACTATAGAGGGCCACAAAAAGGTAAAGGTTTCAAGATTATATAGTACACTAGCTCAGGCAGCATACCAAATAACTATTTGGGAAAGAATCCCAAATAGGGATTTAGCTGCCTTAGCTATAGTGTACTATATAATTTTATAAACAGGCTAAAAATTGGTTTGTGTATATCTGTAGTTCGTCACAGTAAAACACATTAAACAAAAAAAAAATGAGTTATTGTGTCAATATAAGCATCACAACATTGTAACTAACATCAAAATAGGCAGAATTTTGCTCACATAAGTAACTAATGTATATTCAATATTTATTATTATTATTTATTTCATTGTATATGCAATATTTACGCCCTTACTTATATATAAAAGTGAAAGTGAGTTTGTTTATTTGTTTGTTCGTTTGTGACGTTTTCAAGCTAAATTGGTGCACAACTAATTTATAGTCCTGGAAGTAAAATAGGCAATATATTGTTACGTGCTAGGGTTCGAAGGATTTGGAGAGAAAGACCTGCTGACTCTTTTTGAAGACTTTATTCACTAGCACTAGTTACACACTAAGCACTAGGTCCAAACACTAAGCACTAGGTCCAAACACTAAGCACTAACAATGTCCTAGATCGTAGCCAAGTCGTAGGTTTCACTGGTATCACTCTTGATCACTTGTTTTCGCTCTCGAAGTCGCCTTTCTCGTAGCTCAAACTGAACTGCCCGGGCTCGCCTCCCTGCCGCTATTTATATGCGCCGAGACGAGTTCCAGACTATTCCAGAATGTTCCCGACTGTGCGCGAACGTGATCGCCCGGAACGAATGTTTCTAGAAGATTCACGCATGTACGGTAGTTCCTCTAACGCCATCTAGTATCTAATAGGGGTTTCACTCTGTTCGGTTCTTTAATTGGTTTTACTAGTTGCTGCTAGATGGCACTAGCTCCTTTGTGTTTTGTGTGTTCGTAACACTACTCCCCTCTTAGTGATGCTCGTCCCGAGCATCGTTGTTACTACCATGGTAACGCGCCAGACGGTCTATGTGTACCACTTTGAATGTCCCTCTTGGTTGCTTTTGAATCCTATAGGTCACATCATTCAGTCGGGTAACCACTTTGTATGGACCGTCCCACTGGTTCTGCAACTTTGGAGATTTCCCTTTCCGGCGAGTTGGGTTATGCAGCCACACCAGTGACCCTTCCTCGAAGCCGCTCGTGTTCGATTTCCGGTCGTATCTGGTTTTCATGTTCTCACTTGACTGTAACCCATTTTCCCGAACCAAGGCGTGTATATAGCGCATCTTCTCCCTTAAATCGCAGACATAGTCTTGTACAGTCTTTGGTCCCTCCGGTGACCCTCCTGTCAATAGGTCTACTGGTATTCGTAGTTCTCTACCGAAATTGACATACGCCGGGGTAGCTTTTATGCTCTCATGCTCGGCGGTTCGGTACGACAGAAGGAAGAGTGGTATATACTTGTCCCAATCCTTTTGTTTGTCATCTACCAATTTCGCCAAATGCCTCTCAAGGGTCTGGTTAAATCTCTCAACCATTCCATCAGACTGTGGATGATACGCAGTGGTCCTCGTCTTATGCATGCCCAAAATTCTGCACACTTCCTGGAACACCTGCGATTCGAAGTTCCTGCCCTGATCAGAATGGATTTCCAGAGGCACACCAAAACGACATATCACTTCTTCGACTAACTTGGAAGCGACTGTTGTGGCTTCTTGGTTTGGTATGGCGAACACTTCGGGCCATTTGGTGAAGTAGTCAATGACGACCATAAAATACTTGTTTCCCGAATCCGTTACAGGAAATGGCCCAGCTACGTCAACTGCAATTCGTTCCCACGGTGCACCGACGTTATACAACCGCAGGTTCCCACGGCTCCTGGTCTGTGGTCCTTTTACAGCAGCGCAAGTAGTACATTTGCGGCACCAATCCTGTACATCATCTCGACAATGCAACCAGTAGAATCGTTCTCGCACTTTTGTTAACGTCCTCTTGACACCTAGATGACCTCCTGATACGCCATCATGTATTTCATGGAGAACATCTGGTACTCTCGTTCTTGGGACAATTATCTGAAGATGGAACTCTCTGCCGTTAGTCTTCTCCCATTTCCGGTAGAGTATTCCGTTTTGGAGTATCAGACTGTCCCATTGCGCCCAGTACGCCTTAGTGACAGCGCCAGTGGGTGCAACCTCACTCCATATTGGTTTTACGTCACCCCGTTTCTTCCATGTGATGATGTGCCGAAGGTCGTCATCTTTTTCTTGAGCCTCCCTCATAGCATCATTCTCCCAGAGACTCAAAGGATTCGTTCTCGTTAGTTTTAATGTTTCTTCATTGCATTCCTGCTTAACACAATGTTTGCAGTCCTCCGAACACGGCCTTCGTGAGAGTGCGTCGGCATTCCCATGTGTCTTTCCGCTGCGGTGTTCCGTCTTGAAGTCATACTCCTGGAGCTGTTCAATCCATCGAGCTACTTGACCTTCTGGGTTCTTGAATTGCAGTAGCCACTTCAAGGCTGCGTGGTCAGTTCGTAGTAAAAACTGTCTGCCGATGAGATATTTGCTGAAGTGTTGTAGCGTTTTTACAACAGCCAAGAGTTCTCGTCTTGTCACACAGTAGTTTCTCTCTGGCTTGGATAAAGATTTGCTGAAATATGCAATAACAACTTCTCTTTCACCCTGTTTTTGAGATAACACCCCTCCAATGGCCGTGTTGCTTGCATCCGTGTCAACTATAAACTGACCTTCAGTTTGTGGATACCCCAGGATTGGTGTTTCACACAGATGTTTCTTCAGTTTCTGAAAAGATTCTTCACAAGTCTCATCCCAACTAAATTGTCGTTTATCTTCTGTCAGCCGATGTAATGGCTTGGCTATCTCTGCGAATCCCTTAACAAAACGCCTGTAGTATGAGCATAGGCCGAGGAATGCCCGCACTTCGGTTTTGTCCTTAGGGGTAGGCCATTTTTGAACTGCTTCCAGTTTCTCCGGGTCTGTCTGGATTCCATCACTGGAGATAATATGGCCGAGATAGTTGACCTTGCTCCTGAATAAATGACACTTTTCCGGGTTCAACTTTAATTTGGCTCCCTCTATTTTGGCGAAAACTCGCTCCAAGTTTCGCAAATGGTCCTCGAAGTCGCGGCCGACAATTATGACGTCATCCAAGTAGACTAAGCAAGCCTCTCCAACTAAGCCTGCCAGTACACACTCCATGAGTCGCTCAAATGTGGCAGGTGCGTTGCACAATCCGAAGGGCATGACGTTAAATTGCCATAAACCTTTTCCGGTCGAGAAAGCTGTCTTCTCCTTGTCTTTTGGATGAATTTCTACCTGCCAGTAGCCAGACTTCAGGTCTAGGGTCGAGAACCATTTCATGCCACTCAGGGTATCTAAAGTGTCGTCGATTCGTGGTAACGGGTAACTGTCCTTCTTAGTCACATCATTGAGACGCCTATAGTCCACACAAAATCTCGTGCTACCATCTTTCTTCTTCACTAATACAACAGGTGAGCACCACGGACTTGTAGACGGTTCAATAATCTTATTCCTTCTCATGTCCTCCAAAAGGCCTTCAACTTCTTTTTCCTTTGCAATTGGTATCCGTCTTGCTCGTTGACGAATTGGTCTCTCGCTTCCGGTATCTATCCTGTGCTGAACCATCGACGTTCTTCCAAGGTCCCCTTCTTGACTGGAGAAGATATTCGCGTAGCGCTGCAAAAACTTCTTAGCTTTCATGCTCTGCGAATAAGTCAGATTACTCTTACAGTCATCGAGTAGCTTAGTCACTAAACCGTAGTTATTGCTGTTTGCTGAGTCTGCGCCTGTTATCGAACTACACTTTTTCATCCAGACAACTTCCTCGCACTTTCCGATGACGTCACCTTTGTTCAAGCAGATCTCGCGATCACCAAGATTCAAAACCCTGACCACAGCGTTACTGCTTCCACTAACAAGGGTTCTCGCCGTCATCAGTTTTTGTGACGATGTCTTGGTAGGTGTGTCTTCGATCAACACGCATCTGTTTGACTTTTTCTTTCCAGCTGGCGGCAGTTCCACCAGTACCTGAGCTTCCGCTCGTCCAGGTATGATGACTTTCTGTACGCATGCGACTTTCCCGCAGGCGCCTCCAAGAATGAAGATTTATTCTTCACCACACTTGAAAACTCCGTCAGCGACATTAATTCTGCAGTTGTGTTTCTTCATGAAATCCAAACCCAAGATGCAATCATCCACAATCTCAGCCACGATTACGTTATGAGAGTATGAGGACCCCCCTACATACATCGTAACTGACGTTTCTCCCAGGACGGGTATTGGCTGACCGGAGGCAGTAAGAAGCCGACAGTTAATTCTCCTCTTGTGTCCCGTTGCGGTTTTTACCAGATTTGGGTTCACTATTGTTCTAGAGGCTCCTGTATCCAGAGTCATTTTGCAATCCGTCCCGTTAATAGTCCCCTGAATCGCAAGACTATTTCCGCTGCATGCCTGAGAGATAACAGTTATCGGGGCTCCCTCCGCGTCAGCCAGCACTCGCCCCTTAGTCCTGGCTTTTATTCGTTTCCCTGATCCCGGGCAAGGGACAAAGCCCCCTGCTTTTTCAGAACCTCTATTTGTTCCTCGATCCTTTTCATCCTTTCCATCTGGGTTTCCTTCTGCGGGCAGTTGAGCTGAAGATGGCCCCTCTCGCCGCACTTGTAGCACATGGCTCCAGAACTTTTCTTCGTAGGGGCCTTAACCTCCTTGACTTCCTCAAAGACCTCGCGGATCTTATGGGTATGCCGTATGTCATAACGAACAGCCTCGACCTCCAAAGCATGCGCCAATGCTTCCTTTAGCGAGGTATGGTGACGAAGCCTCACTGCAGCTCTGACCTCCAGGTCTTTGATTCCGTCGACAAATGCTTGAACAATATTCGTGTCTACCATCTTGGTGTCGGCTCCTGGGTGTGCCTTCCTGACGAGTTTTTCAATTTCCAACGCCCATTGTTGTAGTCCTTCTCCTGAGCGTTGGACTCTGTCACGCAGTTGGGCACGGAACACGTGCTCCAGGTGTCGCTCCCCGTATCTGGATTCAAGTGCCTCCATCAGGTCTTGGAACCCATTTCCTGTATGTGGCAGTGCTTCCAGGACCGACAAAGCTTGCCCTCTGAGCGCAACAGTGAGAGCGGTCAAGCATTGTTCTTCCGTCCATCCGTTGGTAGTAGCAACCGTCTGGAATTGCTGACGATAAGCGTTCCAGGAAGTAGTGCCGTCGTATGGCGGAACTTTCACTCTTGGTCCTTGTGCCACTCCGATAGTTCCACTAGAGATCGCAACTCCCGTGGTTTCAAGGCGCACTACTTTCTTCTGTAGTTCAATGAGGCCGGTTTTCACATTTTCGACATCCAATCCTAACCCGGTAACTCGTTCTTCCACTACGTCGACATCTTTTCGAAGCTTAATCACTGTGTTACTGACATCATTTATAGCACAAAGCACTTTTTCTTGTGATTCTTGCAAAGCGCCGAGCTTGCGTTCTTGTGACTCTTGCAAAGCGCCGAGCTTGCGTTCTTGTGACTCGAGCTTGCGTTCTTGTGATTCTTGCAAAGCGCCGAGCTTGCGTTCTTGTGACTCGAACTTGCGTTCTATCAGTTCAATTAAACTTCCTAATTGAAGTTCTACTTGAGGAACTGACGCAACGGTGCCGCTGGTGGGCGTGGCTTGTCTAGTGGGCGTGGCCTGTGTGGTGGGTGTGGCAAGGTGGGCGGATCCAGTGGGCGGAGCTTGTCTAGTGGGCGTGGCCGGTGTGGTGGGCGTGGCAAGGTGGGCGGGGCCAGTGGGCGGGGCTTGAGTCTGAGTAGGCGGAGCCTGGGCCTGGGTGGGCGGAGCCCGGTGGGCGTGGTCGGTGGGCGTGGCGTGGTGGGCGTGGCCAGTGGGCGGGTCTAAGGGGGCGTGGTCGGTGGGCGGGGCCTGGTAGGTGGGGCCAGTGGGCGGGGCTTGGTCCACAGCGGGCGTGGCCTCCGCAGCTCGTTGTGCCCTTGTCCTGACGCCCTCGAAGTCCTCTCTCGGAGTCAATGGCATCTCCAAACCTCACTTCCGACACCAGTTGTTACGTGCTAGGGTTCGAAGGATTTGGAGAGAAAGACCTGCTGACTCTTTTTGAAGACTTTATTCACTAGCACTAGGTCCAAACACTAAGCACTAGGTCCAAACACTAAGCACTAACAATGTCCTAGATCGTAGCCAAGTCGTAGGTTTCACTGGTATCACTCTTGATCACTTGTTTTCGCTCTCGAAGTCGCCTTTCTCGTAGCTCAAACTGAACTGCCCGGGCTCGCCTCCCTGCCGCTATTTATATGCGCCGAGACGAGTTCCAGACTATTCCAGAATGTTCCCGACTGTGCGCGAACGTGATCGCCCGGAACGAATGTTTCTAGAAGATTCACGCATGTACGGTAGTTCCTCTAACGCCATCTAGTATCTAATAGGGGTTTCACTCTGTTCGGTTCTTTAATTGGTTTTACTAGTTGCTGCTAGATGGCACTAGCTCCTTTGTGTTTTGTGTGTTCGTAACAATATTTTTTCGCTAAAAACTGTAAGAGATAATAAAAACTATTATTTGTGAAAAACGGTAGTAAAATAATAGTTCAGCCATTTTGTTATTTTACAGTTGTCATAGCAACTCATAGAAGCCGTCGACCACAGAATAGATAGAAGATACTACGTATCAGAAGGGAAACTTAGAAGAACGGGTAAATTATAGAGGAGGGGTATTTTGCATTCTGACAACTGTCATTCGACTGTCATTTGATTGTCATTTGACTGCTCAACTGTCAACCTTCTGTCAACTGAGTACAGCCGTAAAAATTAAGCCATGTTAGATATTAACCACATGCTTAGACCACATGTTATAGCTATGTAGCCACATATTTTACACAATAGATAATTATTTAGATACAAAAATAAAATTACAACTATGTGGTTACCGAATTATTTTATTGTAAATGACAAAACAGAATGAACATACTCGTATCTACGAAAATACACTTATAAATATAAATATTATATAGGTACACTTATTATCAAGGTCAGAGCAAGCCAATATACTTTTAAAAACTAAACAATATGTATTGCCCCAGAACTACTTACTCCAAAGATTTATTTTATTATCATTAACATAGTCGAGTTACATGCATTACAAGATTGTGCTTATGCCTCGTGTTAACAAATGGCGGACGATTATTTAAAATAACAATTTTATTTTTTATAACGTACAATAAATTTTCGTCTCTCACAGAGGATGTTATATGTGTACAATATTCCTTAGCTAACTTTTACAGCACCCTAGGAACAAAAAGGGGTGGCGACACTTGCATTCTTCACTATACGGACAACAGAAACAGAATTTACAACAGTAAATTGTTAACTTTAAAATTACCTAGCTGACTTAATAAATTAAATTAAAGCAGAAAACCCGGGTACTAACTAACACCCTGAATAGCCGATGGGCCTTGAGATTCATAACTAGTAGCAAATGCGTCAGTCTCAATTTCCTCTTTTAAGAATATAGTAGAATATGAGAATTCCCAGCGTCGTAACAAATCGTAGTTCAAAGTGTTTGTTACACACATATGACGATCTTACTTGATCTTGATCCGAAAGGCCCTTCAAAAGAGCAGAGTCAATACTCTAAATACACTTCTTGGTGACTGTTTCTCGAATCGGAAATTGGTGCAGAGCCACATTCTTTCGCTTGCTTTTGCATTTAGGAATACAGCATGTCGTCTTCATGATAAAACATATACGGAATATTGCAGTTTTGATGAGAGAAGATATGCTCGCAGAATATACTCCTGATACATTCAACTTATAACTAAAATTATAATTAAAAATAAGATGTAAAAAATTGCTAATTAAAATAAGGGCAAATTATACAATGGTGACAACCATGTGACGACACAGGTGACAAGTTGACAAAGAATAAAGAAACAAAAGTTCTCTAAAAAGCTCTTATTCTTCCACTACATCACATAGGGCTCCTTAAAAAAACGCCGAACTTCGAGACCCTGCGCCGTTTGCACTCCTTCAATCCCAAGAACCCAAATAAATCATCACAGTGTATGAAACAAAGACAAAAATCGTCACCCCTTTTATAATTAGATTTTTTGGAGAATTTAATTTGATGAATGAATTTAGTTTAGTTTGAGAGGTTAGTTTTTTGGAGGAGCCCTATGAACCAGAGGTGGTTCCAAGGCTACTATCAATCCTCGTCTTCCGGTTTGTGGCCGCCGCATATGTACTTACAAATTTGAATCATTGATCAAATCTGTGCTCTTAAAACCTATCACAGAAAGTTCAGAACATATTAGTCTGTGCTGAACAATGGCAACACTAAAATTAATGTCATAGACAGACATGACGCCTTTTTAGCGATGCAAAAAAAAAAAAAAAAAAAAAAAAAAAAAAAAAAAAAAAAAAAAAAAAAAAAAAAAAAAAAAAAAAAAAAAAAAAAATGACGCCTTTCAAAACCTAAGTTTCCTCAAATTTCCTCTGACGTCCGCTGTCACAAAATAGTTGTCTATGGTTTCTTCTAAGATTCCGGGCAGTGCCGTCGACATATAGTTATATTTTTTTATTTGGCCACGAAGTTTTTAATCCGAGATTCACACATGCTATTTACGCGGTTGTTCGGAATAAAAACTCCTTGTGTCGTACTTAGTTCCAATATTTTTTTTATTGAAATGCTTTCCTATTTACAGAGGTTCGAATAATTAAGTATTTATATTCTATACTATGTCGATTTTTTTTGCGATATTGAATTAATAATTTCTTGCAATTTTAACAACAATTAAACTAAGTATTTATTTTGGTTTGTATTTTTGATATCAATCGTAGTTGTCATTTTGGTATCGTATTTAACTCCATTTGATTTTAGTAGATATACATAGTACCTATTTTTAACCGATTGTTGATTGATGGAAATTTTGCTACGGATTTCAGTATCGATTTTAGTCTCTATTAATTTCAGTTCTCATTTCAATTTTTATTTTAGGTTTGATTTCAAATTTGATTCGGCCACTAATGCGTGCGAAGCCGCGAGCAGAAGTTAGTAATAATATAAAAGTGAAAGTGGGTTTGTTTGTTTGTTTGTGACGTTTACACGTTGACGTTTATACTATGACCAAACCAGCCAAGGTCTCAAGTTTGAATAACTACAACAAATAATAATAAAAACACAATGCTTTAAATTTCATTGCCAATTTAAACTTTGACGATAAAGCCGGGACTGACATAAATAACATAAACGGCCAAAGGACTTTTATTAATCTAACCCTATGTTCTTGTTGTGTGCGTACACGAGTATATTTATCCAAAATTAAACATGAATCGTAACCATTTAAAATTAAATGTTTTGAGATTTCCCGTGTGGCACCTGATTAAGAATCCTTCTCTGGGTGCTGTAAAAGTAAGTTAAGGGCTTATTTTCGAGATTTCTGTCTCTCACAGAGAATGTTTTCTGTGTACAGATAAGCCCTGTGCCAACATCCCTGGTCCCTGTGCCTCCCAAAGTGGTGGAGGCCCGTGCCAAACTCTAGGATGGATGATTATGATGATGGGACTTTAATGGGCTCGATTGAGAAAGATAAAATAATCATTTTTGTACAATTGTCATTCTACAGTGTAACAAAATATATTAATTAAGTTCATTTGGTTCCCTGCCTCTCAAACAAGGCTTGAACCTGTATTTTGTGAAGCAGTGTACCTCCGTCTATCAATTATACATAGTTTAATTTATTATTAAAATGACAGATTCAATTTGCGCTAACTAAAAAAATTGTTTTTAAGAGTCTCACCCGTGACCATGGTAACTGCAAAGTCTAGCAAACGTTAGACATGTAGGTATATAATTTAAAAGAAATATACATGTCTAAATCCGTAAAAAGCAGTTTTATTTGAAAAGATGAGTCGCGCCAGTGGCAGAAAAAAATAAGAAGCATTATTGGGATAATTAATTATTGGCCGTATTGACATATAGGAACATTGGCACTTGGCACATAATATTGCCATAACAACTGGTTACAATAAACTAAAATTTTATTGACTGCACTGCGACAATATCTGTTAGTAGGGCTATAAAATTGTCACACTCAGACAATACCTATACGAGTATTTATTATCAATGAAAGTATCCTCGTAAACAACGAGTAGGTACAAAATATTATCAGTATTTAAGCGACAATATATTGCCTCTTTCCAGAACATAATATTTTATTACTTCCTGCTGTGTGCGTGTTATTTACTTAATTTACTCTCATAAAAATCCTCTGACCAGTCTACCTAATGCCAGTTACTGTTGACCACCGTATAATAATAATTCACAATTATTTTAAGTGAAATATTGACCCATGTGGTGATGATGGATTAAAAACTAAGAGCTAGTGCAACCACCTTATTTCTTCTCTAGGTTAGACCCAGCCTGCTCAGCTCAGGGATATTAATAGCCAATAACATCCTCAATCCTCATCCCAGCTATGTCAATCAAACTTGATAACTATTTACAGTTAATAACGCTTAATTTAAAAGGTTGTTGTTTGTTAGGCATCTTGTTTAATACTTCTAAAATTGAGACTGATCTATTCATCTCTTGCTTAAACTGTAAAGCAATAATAACATAAGTAACAGTTGTAGATAGAATAGTCAGAATCAAAAAAATTCCAAGTTTTGAATTTGCGAATTCGATATTAATCTGTGCCCTATTTGTCATGAGCTTAAAATCCCTGGATATTCCTTTTGCGGATAAAAATGTCCCTGAAAATGGAAAAATATTTAATTTGACAGGGAAGAGTATTGTTATTTGAATTAGTACTGTACCTGCAGATAATTTGTTGCAGAGTTTTAATAAAATTACGTTCAAGGCAATACTTTCATTTTGCAGTTTTTGACTAGCTGAAGTGGTCATTCCCATAGTTATCACATGGTTCATTAGCATCCACATACCTAGTATATACAGCAACGAAAGAACTATAATAGCTCTGTAGACAATAGTTATATTTAATGAAATATTTAATTGAATTAAAATTCTCAAAGTGCCCCGTACATAGATTGGACCACGCAAGTCTTGAAAAATAGAAATGTGAATTCGAGAGATTTATATATTATTTATATATTTATATTTATTTTTCAAGTCCATTATTTGCAGAACTTCCCAAAAATGGAATACGCTTCCTGCGCGCGTGTTCCCTTCTTCTTACAACATGGGGTCTTTTCAAGCGAGGCGTGAAGAGGCACTTTGCGGGCCGACAAGGTGGGGGCGGCTTGTGCTTTCACACTGTACTAGCCGTCCTCACATTTGGATTGCACTTCACTCAACATCAGGTGGAGTGCAGTCATTTGCCTAACCCTAGCCATAAAAAAAAAGATATAAGTAGATATAAATTCATAAGTCTTATCCTATGCGTAGGACGTAGTGACGGTGGGCGCGCGCTTCAATTTACCCACTTCGCTTGCAATTAACCCACATTCATAAATCAGAATTTGAAAATATGTTTTTAAAATCGCATAACTTAGCTGCAAATTGTAATAAATCGAAGAAGTTGCTATTAGAAATAGGATCTGAAAAAGTAAGTTAGGTAGTTGTAAGGTAATAAATATCTGATTTTAGTCTGATTATTTGCGTGGTTGTGACAGCGCGGCAGCGTTTACATATTTTAAATAGGTAACGTGTAAAACTTTTAATGTAGGTATTTTGTACATATTATTTCAATATTCCATGACATACACGATAAAGGCTGATACGACATAGAAGCTTTTATATCTAATATATAAAATTCACGTGTCACAGTGTTAGTTACCGTACTCCCGAAACGGCTTGACCGATTTTTATGAAATTTTATTTTATTTCAGTAGGTCTGAGAATCGGACAACATCTATTTTTCAAACACCTCCCCTCCACGGACATTTGTATGGCAAAACAACGTTTGCCGGATCAGCTAGTTTTTATATATATAAAAATATAAAAGCCCCTATGCCGTATCAGCTTTTCTTCCTCTAGAATATTAAATAATATCCGCTTACTTGGTAATCAAAACATGTTGTCAATTTCTTGGTACAAACTACAAAATATCTATACGTATCAGCCCATTCATTTATTATGATCATTATTGCTGAGGGCTCTACATGTGTTTGTTCAATATTTGTTAATAATTAAGATATAGTAAGTTTAACACGTTGAATTCGAAACCGGGTCAAAAAGACCTGGTTCGTATCTTGCTTACAGTGCGGCTTTGGGACCTCTCTGTCTTGCGAAAGACATAACTTTAATTTGGGTCGGTGGACGAAAGAGATGGATGTATATCTAAGATGTAAAATTATAATAGAGTCCTAAGGTACCTAAGTATAAAGTGAGGTACCAACATTATTATGCATTTAAATGCTCTTTATATATAAATATAAGGAGCATTTAAATTCATATAAGAGCTAGCACTCCAGGGTACCTAAAGAATGTTTTCATAGGTACGTCGACAGAAAACCAGTTCAGTTGATGCTACTTCCTTTACACAGACAGTGGCCAACCTTGCGAAGTACTTATTTATCTGGGATTTTAAAATTCTGTCACACAGGTTGGTCCAAAAAGCGACTATGGTCGCGAAAAGACACAAAAGACTCAGATTTACATTACCTCTCTGCTATAAATACATGTGGCTATTTTATAGCGCATAGCAATATAGTAAACAATGAGATTTTATCCCAGCAATACTGTATCAACGATGCGTAAGTGAAAGATTGAAATGTTCTACGCAGACAGCGACTTGATCGATAGCAACATTACACTGACCAACGCTCTTCTATTTCAATGTGAAATACTCGCTATTCACGAGAATTATTATTACACGCTTAACAGCAAAATTTCCGTTTCTTATATATTCATGAATATTGGAAGCAACAATATAAGCAGTTAACGTCTACTGTCAGAGACATAAAACTCTAAACTAAACCCTTTGCTAACAGTCAGTGGTCAGTGGGCGCACTAAACTAAAATCACTCCCAAAGTGGAGGAGGCAGCAGTGGGACGTTAATGGGCTGGAGATAGAGAGAGAGACAGTAATTTCTTAATAACTAGTCAGATTTCCGTGTGGTGACGGTTGCACAGATAAGATCGTCCGTGAGAGACGGAAAACTTGAAGATGTACAAAATGCCAAAACGCCTGGTCAGTGTTGGATAGTAGACTATAATTCCTCCCAAAATGGAGGAGGCCCGTACCTAACAGTGGGACGTTAATGGGCTAAAGAGTGAATCAGAGCGTAGCATTTACAGCCGTCATGAAATCACCTGAAAATCATGTACAGCCATTTTTTTTAGAACATGCAACCTACTGAGACGAATCCGTACAAAACCCGGTAGAGCTATTTTGATTTTCGCCTGTGTTACGCATGTCCTTATGTATGTACTTAATGTACTTAGGTATTATAATTTGTAGCTATTTACTTTGTAATAATACTAGAAGATTTATCCATTTATCAAAAGGGTCGCAAGTTGTTTTAATTATTGTTTAACTATCTAGAAGCTGTTTCTGTAATTAATGGTCACAGAATGAAATAACGCTATATTAACGATCCAAAATTAATCAGTTGGCTTGGCTCGTATTTTATCAATAGCTAAACTACAGAACTATGTACTTTAAATATATCAGACTTCCCGGAACCAGAAATAATCTAGAGTTCTGTAAGGCACTAGGGCAGGACTATACCTAGGAAGTGGCGAACACAATAGGCAGTGATACTAAATTTAAACATATTTACTTGATAAGCAAAAACCTCAAAAATTATGATGTTATTTGAATGTTGTGATAAGTAATAGATGAGATACTATATGGACCTCAAAGGAAATCAACTACATGGAAACCAATTCAGATATCATTAAATTAGAAAAGTTCAGATATTAAATTTAAACGAAGTCATTAAAGTGGCCAACTTAGTTTTCAAGTTTTCACATTGTAGCAAAAGTTCTGCAAAGTTGTCAGCGACTTCTGCAGTACTTATGGATATAAAACTGCAATTAACTACTTACCCGCATTTATAATCACACTAGCTTCTGCCCGCGGCTTCGAACGCGTAGTGATCGAATCGAGTCTGAATGTAAACTAAAACTGATATCAAACTTAAATTAATACCAAAATCGAACGACACGGAGACTACAATAGAATTTTAAATTGAAATTGAAAACTCAATGTTGTTGTTTTATAAATTATAATTATATTCAAAAAGTTTAAAATGTTACAAAAAGGTTACCATATAATTTCTTTAAAATAAAATGGACCGAGTTATGCCAAAATGTACCAACTGCATAAAATTTATTTCGAGAAAATGACGTTTTAAGTTGGAGTTGTAATTACTCATGATCAAACCCTCTGCAGTGGTATTCAGTAAAAAAAGTGAAGTGCATTTTTGATGAATCTTAATCACGTGACAGCGCTGCTCTATTTTTATTGGAGGAGCGCTGTCACGTGATCAAGATTCACCAAAAATTCATTTCACTTTTTCTTACTGAATACCACTGCTGTACCAATACATTTTTTGTTATTTGAAATTTGTGTGGTTTGCTAAAGAGCTTGCGTACGTATATAGATTAGTTCTGCATTAGCTTAGATTTTGAAAATAATTGAAAATGCACTTGGTATGTTTTGGCACAAATGGTTTTATCAAGTAACGGGGCAAAAAAGAAATATGCCAAAATGTATCATATAATTTAAATTGGATTAAGGTTCTATAAAAAGCATTTAGTTTCAATATTTATACAAAATGTTTAATTTGAGAAAGAGAATAAAGCATCTTTTAGTGCCCCTATTTAAATAAAATAACGATAACAGTAAAGGAAATAACATTTTATTTTCTTTTTAAACAGTAACAGCTGTGTTTGCATTATTTACGTCACTCTAGCAACTCTATGTCAAAATCAGGCCTATCAATACCATCAATGTCATCTACAATACTACTGCTACCCCTAATCTTAATATAAAAGTCGTGACAATCAGCTGGTATTAAGTGCATCATGGATGTCACAGAAATACCAGAAGGTGGGTTAGCGTTCAAAATTGAGGACAACTCAAGTTAGCCTGGGCTAACTTGATTTCATGGTCTAAAATGATATGGAACTCTACTATAGGTGACATACCGTGATGACAGTAATTTTTGCAATCTGTAAACGTCAGTTTTGAACAATCTGATACAAGTATGGCATTTGAAATTAAGATCTGTTTTAATACACCATATTTAATTGACACCATTGTCAGTTTATAGTGTGAACGCCGCCACGAACAAAAAAACAAAAATGACGAAATGCGCAGTCTTCTAGTATATCAGAATAATTAAAAAATGCCACAACATAGGATTTCACAAGTAAATTTAACTCAATTATTTCATTTTCACATCAAAACACAATTTATGCGTGTTTTGATGGACGTCAATAATGTTGCCCCAGGCACGTTGTACTTCACACACACATAAATATTTTTTTGACCTCAAGCCGAGTCATTGATTTAGCCGTAGACGCTCTGTCTTGTATGTCTATGATGGATATTATGTCATCCACTTTAACCTGAGCAATTTCTTTCCCTTGGGGCGATAGTGGTGGTAAAGTATATACTTACATCAAAATTTCATACAGCTACATTTAAATTTAATTTAATAATTTTTATTAAATTTAATTACATATTTTAAATTTTCGAATTAAAGTTTATTTGACAACAGCTGTCACAATTCTTGTGAGTATGACGTATAGACAATCTTAAAAAATAATAGGCAACAAAATATATAGTTCCATCCATCCATCCATCAACCTTTCTGCATAATTTCCTGAGTTTTCATCATTATGGAGATGCACTCTCAGGTTTGTTGTTAAACAAAATTTTTCGACTTGAGGCTATAAGACTAATGACTTAATACAGGCTCTGATTTCGTCTGCTGGTGTACCTCTTTGGATAACTGGCAAAGTTTGGCGGAATCACCAGCTAATAAAACTACCATGCCTCCCATAATATCTTCAATGTCTCGCAGATCTTGAAGAGATCTGTTTAAGGCTTCTATGGCTTTTTATGCGACATTGTACTTTCGCCCCATACTAAAAGTTTACACTGCTGCAACATTCTGCCTCGGGAGCTGTTTTTACTTATGTTGCAGATGGGCGAATCCTCTTACATAAGATTTAAAATCGAATGTGCAGTACGACCACCGTGCAATAATGATGCAGCTATACCTGAAGAAGCAACTGCAACTGCTATATCTTTGTCTGATTGACATTAATAATAAATTAAGTAAAAAAGTTTTTCCTGTGCCTCCATTGGCATCGAGAACGATGAGAGCACCCTTTTGAGATTCTATTTTGTTTTTTTTTTCTCGTAGGAATGCTTTTTACGCACTTACCCCCCGACTGCAGGGGCAGCCGGAGGACGGTTCTCTGATTTTATGTGGTGATTGGCAATGCACGGATTCCTCCCTTGTTTCGTCCCAATGATTACTATTTTCTAATAAACATCGAACTTGACAGGCTTCTCTGTATGTTTGGTATTCTTGGCCATTGACGATTTTTAGGTCTTTAAAGGATGTTGGACCTCGAACATGATGTAGTAGTATGCGTAAGCAAAAGCATTCAAAATTTGTAACATCTACAGTGTAAATACGACCAAGAGCATCTGAGGATTTAATTCCCGGGTAGTTTTCTACAGGTGAACATTGGATTCGACGACGCCACTCTTTTTTAGAGGTGTTCCATGTATAATAACGGGGAGTTTGAGAATATAATAAAGTTTTTGCGAAAGTATCTCTCTGGCATCGCTGGAAAAGAGCGGTGAGTGTAGTTTTTGGAGGCGATGAAATTCTTTCATGAAAATTATTTCTTAAATTTTTAAAAAAACATTATTTTTAAAAAACACACTTTCTCCATTTTCTAAATGTATAGCTAGATGTGTAACTGTGGGATATCTTTCATGTAATGGAAATCCGAGAAATTGGCGATTTCTCGGATTTCCATTACATGAAAGATATCCCTGCTTCATTGCTGTTGACATAGCGCCGCTTGATAAGTTTGTACTTAATCTAAACACTGTTCTTCGCATTCCGTACGAAGGTTGAAGATTGCTTGGTCGTTTCCTATATTTATATATTTACATATGTATTTAATAGCACGGACAGAGTTGCATGCTACCACATTAAGATATGTATTAAATAATTTACATAAAATTGGTGAGTAAGGTACAGCCCAGCTGTTGTCGAGCTCTACGCCTATATAAAGGGTAACCTCTATCGTTGTGTATTGTTTATTGTAGAAATTCTCATGGGGAATTTTTTTGTACATTTATTGTTTTTCATACAAGGTGATACTACATTATGTGCGCCACAGGGACCGCGAATTATGTTCTTGATTATTGTATCGTATTGATTTTTATCATATTCCGGATCAGGCAATTCAGCGCTTATTATTTTGTCTAATTGATTTGGGCGCAGCTTTTCTTTTAACTATGTGAGTATATGAACATATAGTAGTCCTCTTTTTTGCCATTCTATTGAATACATGTGGCATTGGACGTCTCCAAATATTTTACCCTTAATTATGACATTCATCATCTTTTGGACTTTTAAACGGAACACGCGGGCAACGATGTCATGTCGATCAGTGGCCTTTTGTCCATCCATAACTTCCTTGCTTGTAGCATTCCAAGAAGTATTGCAGATCGTACGTAACTGAAAGCGTCTTGGGTATATTCGTGAAGATAGCGTGGACTATTTGTAAAAATAGAAGGCAGAATAACCATCTTGCCTAGGTTATTGGGGCTAATGTTACTGTAAAATAAAAAAGATGTGTGTCACTCGGGGACTGCCGTGATAAAGCTATTGCATGCTATTTTTTATCAACTTAGGCAATTATAATTATTTATTTTATTTATGCCAGAATATAGGTAAATACTAAAATAAGATTAATAATCCTTATTTACTGATGCTTACATCTGTCCATTGTTTATGGTAATTATAATAAAATAGCGATTGTCAATCAAATGTCAATAAAATAAAAACTAACGTTTTTGAAAATGGCAAGGGTTAAGGCCGACGCAAAAAAAAAAAAAAACAAAAAAAAAAAAAAACTACAGCCAAAACTGACATGAGTCACCAGCGCGAACAGCGAAACGGCTACTGCGCATGTGTGAGGTTTTTTACGCTATTTCCGTTACCTACGGAATTTAAATTTCGAATTTTGTGGATTCGGTCTCCACGCTCAAGGCCCGCGATAGAAGCTATGCAATAGCTTAAAAATTATATTATCTTTATTTATTTTAAAACAATATCATTATTTTGATATGTATGTCCCAATGTGAGCCAATCTTCAAAACTACGCAACTGATTTTAATGCGGTTTTTTATAGAAAAAGTACATCAAGAGGATGGATTTGTATAATTTGTTAAGAAGGTTTTTTATTTTACAAAGTTGCGGACAACAGCTAGTAAATAATAAACTAAAGTAGAAGTAAAAAAATATGCACAAAGACAAGTTAATAACGTTTCGCAAAAGGTTACGGGAGCTCTTCGCTCTCTCTATCGACTAAGGAACTTTTTACCAATCGCCACTAAGACAACTCTCGTGCACACCTTAATCTTTCCCATCATCGACTATGCTGATGTGTGCTATTTCGACCTGAATGCAGATCTGCTCAACAAACTTGACCGTCTTCTCAACAATTGCATTCGATTCGTCTTTAATCTGCGTAAATTCCGGTCTCGCTTGAAATGGCTGCCAATAAGACAACGACGAAATCTTCGAGCTTTAACAACCTTATTCTCTATCTTATCTTACTCTCATTCGCCCTCTTATTTAAAGCCAAACTTTCAATACCTTTTTTCCACTTATGAACGAGATTTACGTTCCTCTATCGTCTTCTCTCTTGTCCACCGCATACTTCCACCTTAGTACATTCTTCTTTTAACATTCAAGCGATTCTTCTCTGGAATGCACTCCCTCTTGGAATCAGGATGGCAAAAACCCGTGACACTTTTAAGGCAAA
Organism: Orgyia antiqua; assembly: GCA_916999025.1. Classification (NCBI taxonomy): domain Eukaryota; kingdom Metazoa; phylum Arthropoda; class Insecta; order Lepidoptera; family Erebidae; genus Orgyia; species Orgyia antiqua. The sequence continues at coordinate 21,552,234 of OU779864.1, forward strand.
AGTACGTGAGCATTATAGGGGACTGTTGGCGGAATCTAATCGCTAAAGATCACCTTTCACTAAAATATTATAATTATTTATATAACTATATGAGTATATTTTTATGTATTATTAGTATGTAAGTTTATATGGTATGGTATTTGTTTATGTATATATATGAAGGTATAGTATTAATATTTGTGTTGTTTATAATAATATATTTGAATTTAGTATGTAATTTAAGTTTGTATTGTGTAAATAAGTTGAAATTGAAGCATTCTATTTCTTTTTTTTAGTTTATTGTAAAATAGCACCTGCCCCAAATTGTCTCTGCACCGACGTTGGTTGACTGATAGAAAATGCCATTGTCGGCATTAAGTCCGCCATTGTATTATTAAAGTGCATGAAGTTTTAAAATAAATAAATTAAATAAATAAATGTACAAAGTATTAGGCGAAAAAAGTATGTGAAAAATTTAGAAAAGCAGATTTTTTCAACTTTTTATACTAATAAGAGGAAAAAGTAATGCCACTATACAATAGTATACATTATACATTGATGTCAATGCTGTTGGCATAATTAAATTAAAATAAGACATTAGTTTCAATCGTGTTAAGAATATAATTTGGTTAGCTAAATAAAGGTAAAAGCATCATGATATCTAGCATGGCACAGCACAGCCAAAATCTTCCTAAAATGGCCTTGCCTGTGCCTTTTAGTGAGGGGGTGGAAGTAGGAGGCTGGAAGTAGGAGAGGAATAACATCGTTATTTGCAGTTATTTTGTATGTATGTCTCTATGCGGGTTTAAATCTTCAAAACTGCGATCGGATTTTTATGTTTTTTTTATTGATAGAATAGTGTTCAAGAGGTTAATTTAATAGGATTTCAATTTAAAAGATAAAACGGGACCCTATTACTGAGACCTCGCTCTCTGTCCGTCTTTTCGTCTGTCATCAGGTTGCATCTCTGAAACAGCGATAGTTAATTCTCTCTCTCTCTATTTATCCAGCCCATTGACACTGTTGGGCACGGGCCTCCTCTAGTTTGGAAAGGATTATGACCTACAATGTCACGTTGACCAGGCGTGTTGATTTGTTGTATTTTTGAGTTTACCATCTCTCATAGAGGGTGTTATTACTGTAGGTACTTAGCTGACTTTTTTGACACGAAGAGTTTCGCACTGTTATTATCATAATAATTATATTCGTCATACATGCTCTAAATAACACCTAATAGTGGGACCCCAAACAATGGGATAAGGACAGGAGGATGATGAAGATGAGTATTCGTTGTTTTAGCATCAACTGACCATTCATACATCACAAACTGAAAATTTTAGCTCTCTAGCTATCATCGTTCCATAAATACAGCCTGGTGGCAGACAGATGGACAAACGGATTTATAGTGGAGTCTCAATAATAGGGTACCCTTTTACTTTTTAGGTACGGAACCCTTATAAATGGTATTCAGAGTTATTTGAGAACTTTTACACTACAAACGTTTCCTGGATCAGCAAGTAAGCGAAGTAATAAATTCGAAAGTAACTCTACCTGTATGTCTGTTACATTTTCATCTTATAAACTACTAAGCCAGTAATTCTTGAAGTAAGAATTCTTGATGTATATGTTTTTAGATTTAAGTATATATTGTATGTATGTATATTGTTATTATGTATTGTATGTATAGTATTCTAAATATATCTAAGTATATTATGTATTTTATGTTTTAGTAGCTTATGTAGTTTACACTAGTACAGCACTACTACTAGCACACACCACAAACTACCGCGTTATCTATCCTAGATACTTTTATCCATCCTAAGGTTGCCTGGGAGAAATCACAATAGCGATAAGGTCGCCCTTTGTACAATACCTTACTTTAAGAAATTATTATGTAAGTAAGTAAAATGTATTATTGTGGTGTACAAATAAAGAGTTGTCTATCTATCTAAGCCGATTTAAGTGAATAGTATGAAATAAGTAGGTTTTAAATTTCACCCGTATTAAGTCGTACTCAGTACGCATGGAAATTTGGATCCCTGTAAATCACATAAAAATATTTAAAATTCAGTATCTCCTAAGTTGATGTGGTATCTGTGTGTAGTATTATATACAGTAGAAACTATAGATGATAAAATTTGAGTTCATGAATTAAAAGAAGAATAATATTTTATATTAGAAATCATAAGTCACAGAAGTATTTGAAAATGTAAAACAATAGAATTTTGGTCCACAATTAACACAGAAGTTAGGTCACACGATGTTACCATTTTAGCTTAGTTAGGTTTGGTTACATAACGTATTACGAACAAAATGTGATTTTGATAATACCAACAAGAATTGTGTCAAAAAATCTCACTCCTTTTGTAACAACTTAAATATACCAATCACAATAAATAACAGAACATTTCTGAGGGATATAGCGATTTATGAATATTGGACGGCCGAAACAGCAACGAGCCGTTGTCCATTCTTAGTTTGCCGAAGCATTCAACCGAAAAATAAAAAGTTCTACGACACAAACTTTTAACCAGCAAAAAATATTTCATACTTACTCCGATAAATAAGGTACAAATTTCTCAAATGCTGTACTGGTTGGAATTTATTCGCGCTGGCAATTTTTCCAATGACAAAAACTTTTGTTTTTATTATAATTATGCTTAACTTTTGGTTTTCCCTCAACATTTTTAATTTGGAGAACTAGAGCAACGCTGTATGAAAAAATACTATACCTAGTTATTTCTTATACAGAAATGATCCAACTCTTTGTCTAATTTTGTATTTAAAACGGATTTTAATGATAAAAATGATTAATGATTTGATGTACAATTAGTTAAAAACGTACTTTGTACAATAGTTTCATAAAAATACATGCTTAAAAAAAACTAATTCATTTACTTTAAAAGATTTACCAAGCAGTTTATAAACATCACAGATTTTCTCTACAAAGGAAGGATATGTGAAGAATCTAAATTATTCGGATCTATTTGTGTACCCCGATATCACATTGCTAGATATAGACTTCCCCCATAGAACGCCCGCCTGCGCTACCTGCAATTGCATACAGCGCATTGGCTCGCTGCAGACAAAGTGACAATGTCGTCAGTCCAACTTGTTGGGAGCCGCCCCACGCTGCGTCGTCGTCCGGTTTGTGGTCGCTACTCGAGGACCTTCTTTCCCCATAGTCGGATCTTCGAACGATGTGGTCTGCTCATTGCTACTTCAACGTGATAACTCTTCGGGCTATGTGATACAAACCCGTCCTTCTATGGATGCATCTCCGTATTCGTAGTATGATGACGTACGGTGATAGACTGACAGAAATCCTAAGTAAGCAAGAGTCCTACTTCCAACAATTCACTTGAAATAAACTTGAAAATAATTACTCATATTATAATCTTTACTTACGATATAACGAAGTCCTTATTTCTGTGTGTATGTGAGTTTACATCTTCCAAACTACGCCACGGTTTTTGATGCTGTTTTTTTAATGGATAAAATCGTTCAAGAATATCGATTTCTTGTATTATTTGTTAAGGTTTGGTGTACATTTTATATCCCACGCGCACGAAGTCGCAGGCGACGTCTTATTTGTTTAATAAAATCAAACAGTGTGCTTCCTTATCCTTACTAATTTATAAATGCGAAAACGAGTTGATGACGCTATATAAATTTTGACGAGCTTATGTGTTAATGTGTCGAACGAAACTATAGCGCGATTTAAAAGACTATCAACGGCATCTATCGAGTGGCATAGTAAACTTCAGTTTTAAGGTTTCATTTCTAAATTTCACGCGTACGAAGTCACGGGCAGCAGCTAGTATATTATGAAACAAAGTCGTTTTTTTTGTTCGTATGTCCCTATGTGAGCTTATATCTTCAAAACTACGCAACAGATTTTGATGCGGTTTTCTTCAATAGATAGAGTGGTTCAAGACAAGTTTAGCTTTTTTTGGATAATTTGTTAAATTTTCATATATATTGAGGGTAGGTGGGCTCAATAAATATAAACGCTGTGAAACCGTGGGAATTAGCTAGTTAAGTAATATTTATAAGATCAAAGTCATGTTTTATGTCTCATAATTTTTTTTAACATCAGATGCGACTTAGACGAACCCCAAAAGTTATGCTAACACTTCTTTAAACTTCCAGGCTATTAATTAAACCAAACATGGAAATTTAGTTAAATAAGTGAAAATAAGAGTTTGAAATATTATATTTTACGGAAAAATATTTTAGTGGATTTTCTAGCTTATCCTAAAAACATTATAGGATTTCTACGATATTATAGGATTATATATAGCATTATAGGATTTTTTACCCTAAATATAGTAAAATGAGACCAAAATGACGGAATTAAAAAATTGTAAATACTTTGTGTTATTAAAGAAAATCATAACATATTTTCACTAAAAACTGTAAAGCTTTAATATTAATTTATCAAGATTGTTTGCATTGTAATCGAGGAGTTATTTACTGACATTACAAGTCAACTAAATTTTCCACTACATGTATATCAATTCAGTTATCCATCAATACGATCTAACTTTATAAGGCCATATATCGAGCGTTTTCACAACACGATCGATTAATCAGAATAGATCATCATGGAAAGCTATTAAATTAGGTACTGTAATTAATGACTGGCATGTGACTCTTGAATCTTTACATAATACATTTAACAACTAATAATATTACAACGACATCCAATAAATAAATAATAAATAAATATTCATGGACATTTCACACAACGTCCTCTGGTCCCAAGCTAAGCTTATATGCTTGTGTTATGGGTACCAGAATACGGATATAATACATAAACTACTTTTCTTTTGTAAATACATACTTATAATACATAGTAAACACCCAGACGCAGTACAAACATTTGTATGACAATTAAAAACATCACACAAATGATTGTCCTGACCGGGAATCGAACCCGAATAACTAATAATATTGATATTACATCAACATTTCATTAATCACGTTGAAACGGAATACATAATCAAAAAATCTACAGTCATTCTGATTGCTGAAACAGGCTGTTGTTGTATTATTTTGGTTCAGTAAATAATTTTCTCACTTTGTATAATGACTGCTATACCTATTATTGGTTTCACAGAAAAAATTGCAAACTTTTGTGCGTTTATAGAAATTATACATTTTATCCCAAATACTGTAAAGTGTTAATTTTGTTTCGCATTACTCTAGAATTTTTTTTTTATTTATTCCTGTTTGCTAATGATTTGAAATTTGTTTTTAATACTACTCATCATAATGACCCCAATATAGTATATGTGTATTTTATTTATCAAATTATGAACATGTAGTGCTAAGTTCAACTACCGCCCGTGCTGTTTCTGAATTGCTAAAATGTGTTGTTTTAGATGACGTGAAAAGATCAGCTTTGTTTTAGTTGCAGCTAAAACAGCTGCCGTATTGGAGGCGATAAAACATTCCAGCAATGTGTTGCAGCATATTTGAAACATCCCCTGAAGGCTCTAAATTTAGGAATGGAAAGAGTGCCCACGTTGGAGCGAAGGGGTATGTATAATAGTCCTGCTTCCAGTCTAACTTAAAATACAAATATTTTGGGCTCTGAGTAGCAATGATGCTGTAGAGTGTAGACAAAACAGGCCAAATGCAAGTTCCTTGTTCCTGCCATCCTTATCATGTTTCTATCATTTAGGTATGGTGTAATGCGAGTTCTTTTTGGAATGTTGAAATAATACCAATGTTAACAGCTTAAAGTATGCCATTAGCTGGCTCTTAGTGGGGAAGAAATAGGGTGGTGAAACTTCTATTCTGATGTGTGATGTAAAAAAATGATTTCACATGGCGAAGATCCAAGCCGTGTCCTCGAATTAGGCAGTCCGTACACGAACCACCAGACTACGAGGCCCATTATTTAAGATATTAATATAAATTAATGCAACAGAACGTTACCTTAAGCTGTCAACATGCTTTGTTCATTTCCTTGAAAAACGCTACAACAATTGGCATTGTTCATTTTTTTTTAAACTTTTAATTCGAAAACCATTTTGGGGAATAGAGTTCCTGATCATGATCCATTAGCTTTTTTCGGAAAATTTGCTATATTAACGATTATTTTTCCAAAAAAGCAAATGCTCTCTATTTGCCCTTGAAATGAAGAACTTAAAATATTAAGGCGTTCTTAAGGGCCTACATCAATATTATCGTCGACATGTACCTATTAACACAGCTAGTAGGTATAGAAAATGAAGAATTAGGGATATTTTTTTTGTTTACTCAAAATCTACTAAATATATTTTAATTCCGGCTTACGTGTTTCTATATATAATAGTTAATTAAGTTTTTAAAGTTATTTCATTAGTTAATACGCGATAATAGACCGACAAATGAAGAAAATAAAAAATAAGAGAGGTTATTTCGCTAAGATTTTCTATCGAGAAAACTTTTTCACCCATCTTTATCTTTATTTTATATATACATACTAGCTGACCCGGCAAACGTAGTTTTGCCATACTAAAAAAAAAAGTTTGAAAAATAGATGTTGGCCGATTCTCAGACCTAGAGGATATGTACACAAAATTTCAGGAAAATCGGTCGAGCCGTTTCGGAGGAGTACGGTAACTAACACTGTGACACGGGAATTTTATATATTAGATAAATCTTCTGTACGTGTGTTTGTAATTGAACTCCTCCTAAACGGCTGGACCGATTTTGATGAAATTTTTTGTTGTTGATTTTTACACAGAATTGTATGGGAAAACGTTTGCCGGGACAGCTAGTAATATATTATAAATCTACTGTACGTGTGTTTGTAATTGAACTCCTCCTAAACGGCTGGACCGATAATGATGAAATTTGTTGTGTGTATTCAAGGGGGTTTGAGGATGGTTTAGATTCAGAATTCGCTGGACCGATTTTGATGAAATTTTTTGCTGTTGATTTTTACACAGAATTGTATGGCAAAACAACGTTTGCCGGGACAGCTAGTTATTCATATAAATATTATTAATACTTGTTGAAAATCAAAAATTCTAATCAAACTAGATTAGAATTTTTGATTTTCCAGTAATTTTTAATTGATTGATTGGGAAAAAACTAAAATTTCTAAAAAATAATACAATAAAATAATAAAATCCTTTAAAATTTCCATGTTTTTTACGCGCTTTTATTAGCTTTGTCCGTATCTATGTAGGTATGAATCCATGTATATAATGTAACGGAATTTTTGAAAGAAGCCTGAATTACCCACTTGCAACAGGTGGATTGATCTGAAATTTTGCATACATGCCTAGTGAAGACCAATATACTTAATAGTTTGAAAAAAAATACTGGATTTTCAAGACACACCGCTGTGCGTCCGTCAGTTAGTCACCAGGCTGTATCTTTGAGACCGCAATAGATAGAGAGCTGAAAATGATTGAGTTTGTGTATGTATATCAGTTGATGCTATAATAACAAATACTCGTCATCTTCATTTTCCTTCCCTAATCTCGTTATTTGGGGTCGGGGTATATTATGTTTACATCGGTAAGGAACCCTTCCTGTACAAGTCCAACTCGTAATTGACCAGTTTTTTTTTAATAACTTAACGTTACCCATGCAAAGCTAATGCAGCTTCTCTACAGCCCATTAACGTCCCACTTTTGGGCATGAGCCGCCTCCATTTTGGGAGGGATTATCGTCTACTGTGTCGCGCTGACCAAGTGTTATGGCACCGGATTATTTTCGATTTTTCCGTCTCTCACAGTAGATGTTAACTGCTGTTATCGCTTACCTGGCTCTTATACAAGTAAAAAATGGGGTGGTGACACTTGCATTCTTAATCCGTCACCACACAGATTATATCTGTTTATTCAATCTTATTCCTGTTCATCACACCCTTACACATTGTTATGACATTCGTGTTATTATTCGTGAGACACAATATAGACGAATATAATGTAGTAGTTTTTGTATTACTGAATATATATTATGCCTATTATGTTATCAGTACCTATCTGTGGTATTATTTTTTGCTCATTTCGTAGCATATGAGCACAGTTTTAGCAGAAAGTAGGTATGCGTTCAATAGTGACGACACGTAAATCCTAGAAAATATTTTCAAACAATAGATGATTCAAATATCCTGTTCGTGACCATAAAGGCTTGGGATGGAAATTAGGTTTAATAACATCATAACTCAATCATAAATAAAATGATCAATAAAATATTAGAACTTTTTAAATTGTAGGGATGTAGACAATACTGAGTTACATTTATAAAGGTTAATTAACTTCCTATATATATATAGGTACTAGCTGTCCCGGCAAACGTTGTTTTGCCATACTAAAAAAAAAAGTTTGAAAAATAGATGTTGGCCGATTCTCAGACCTACTGAATATGTATGTAAAATTTGAGAAGAATCGGTCAAGCCGTTTCGGAGGAGTACGGTAACTAACACTGTGACACGTGAATTTTATATATTAGATATAACTGGCCTCTTTGGCAACCCAGAAAAAAAAGAAAAAGAAGTCTGTCTTTTGTTTTTTTAGAATAAAAAATGACACATAATTTGAATTACGAACATAATAGAATAGAAAAAATTTTCTTACGTTCTCTTGTGTTAGTTTATTATTTAATAAATGAATTATTTGACGCGCTTCGTTAATTAACATGATAAAAAATTGGTCAAGTGCGAGTCGGACTCGCGCACGAAGGGTTCCGTACCATTATCTATGCAACATAAGGCAACGTTATTAGTATCGAGCAAGAAACGGTAAAAAAATCATGTTTGTTGTATGGGAGCCCCCCTTAAATATTTATTTTATTTTATTTTTAGTATTTGTTGTTATAGCGGCAATAAAAATACACCATCTGTGAAAATTTCAATTCTCTAGCTATCACCGTTCTTGAGATACAGCCTGGTGACAGACGAACGGACCCTTTGGGTACGGAACCCTAAAAAGCAGGTGATTCTCATTGCAAACAGAAGAAGAAGTAGAAGAAGAAGAATAGTGAAGAGAAGGGAAGAACTTTAAAATATTCGTCGTGCTGGACTAATGGTGAGTAAAAAGCAATTTCAGCAATTTGTTGTAGGTCTCCTCATCTATTAATATACAATCACCGGGTCTACTTCGCGATAAATATACCTAATCTATTTTAGGTACGATACCTGTTTTATGTTCCGACGTTCCGAATTGTATCGACCGTGGTCACAGGTTAACTGATGAGCGGCAGCGGTCTTCTTATCCAGTCAGGATCCGTAAGTTATCAGTAAAAAAACTATTCGACCTATCCGTTGAATAAAGATCGATGTGATCATAGGGCAAAAATGAGTTTATTAGCCTAATAAGCTAAGGACAACGAACTCTACAGACGGGCATTTTTAAAATTTTCATATCTTTTGTAGTTTTGGAAATATAGAATCGAACACCGTCACATTTGATATTAGCTCCGCAGTAAAACGCACGAAGTGACTAAGGGACGCCGTCTGGGAAGCGAGTACCGAGTCCGTATGACAGTTCGGCCGTTGTTTTATGGAGATTCGATATTTTTCGTCACGCGACTATCTTTTGTCAGATTAATGTAAAAAATTATTTATTTACGGTTTTGCATAATAAACATAATTTATATAAACGTCACGGTCACGAAAACTTTTGGATATGCTCAACAACTGTGCCAACAGTTTTGGTCGGCGCGGCACGTGCATAGGTTTTATTTGCCCTTGTGTAATAGCTTATTTTAAAATATTGTGTAAAATGGGTGTTTGTGCAAATAATAAAATTGGTCAAGTGCGAGTCGGACTCGCGCACGAAGGGTTCCGTACCATTATCTATGCAACATAAGGCAACGTTATTAGTATCGAGCAAGAAACGGTAAAAAAATCATGTTTGTTGTATGGGAGCCCCCCTTAAATCTTTATTTTATTTTATTTTTAGTATTTGTTGTTATAGCGGCAATAAAAATACACCATCTGTGAAAATTTCAACTGTCTAGCTATCACCGTTCTTGAGATACAGCCTGGTGACAGACGGACGGACGGACGGACGGACGGACGGACGGGCGGACGGACAGCGAAGTCTCAGTAATAGGGTCCCGTTTTTACCCTTTGGGTACGGAACCCTAAAAAATATCTATCTATCTATCTACTGTGTGGCGACAAAAGTAATGAATAAAACACGATTAATTAATTAATTCACAATTAATGAATAAAACACGAGTTGGAGATGTGAATGTTGAGATGCATGTGTGACGGCTCTTGAATAGGTAACCATAGGATATATTAAATTCTCTTTGTAAGTAATTATGGAATGCTTAACATTAATTACATTAAAAAGTGTTGCCAGTGACTGAAAAATTGAGGTGTACTGGTATAGTCATGTAATGAGGCGAGAAATTAAGACTGGATTAAGACCAATTAAAAGGATGTATGAACTGTGTGAAAGAGGACATGAAAGAAAGATGAGTGAATACTGATGACTGACAAAAGCTTATGATGGAAAAACATTTGTTACCCTGACTCTCATTTAATAAGATAAGGGCAAGATAATGGTAATAAGAATTGTGACTGCTTACCTATATCAAAAATTCCATCAATTCCCAACCAACTTAAACAAAACAGAAGCGCTTTAGTGAAGTCTAAATTTAGTTTTATAGTATTAGGTATTTGATGGACTTAGTGTCTGTACCTTTACGTAAATGCTTTATCCTTTTGGTATGAATAGCTAATACACGTGGGTACCGACTTCACTAATTCACTTAAGTAGATCCCCTCATTTACATCTAAAGGGATTTTGTACAATGTGTATAAAAATGGTTAGTAAAATATTAGAATTATTTAGTTTTTATCTTTGTATTATTATTTTTTTAATTGTATGGACCTAGCATAGAAAATACTAAGGTTACATACAGGCTGATCAATTTCTTCTATATAACTGGCCTCTTTGGCAACCCAAAATATGAAGAAGAAAAAAACAAAAGACATCTTATGTTTTCGCTACCGTACCTTGACCGGGTCTACTCCGCGGGAAATATAATTTATTTTAGGTACGATACCTGTTTTGTCCCGACGTTTCGGTCTACTTATCTCATTATACTCAGCCATGTTCGGGAGGTTCTAAAGCACAACGGATATCAGGAGCGACTGAAACGCTCAAAAAAGAGGCGTTGGCGTTGACAGAGCACCAGCCTTTTTACCTTATATCAAAGGAGTGACAGACAAGGTGGGCACAGTCTTGAAGAAACTGTCCGTAAAGACTGTTTACGTTCCTCACTGTAAGGTCGCTAGGTGCTTAAGGACAGCAAAGGATGTTGTTCCTCTCCAGACGGCGGGTGTATATAGGCTGTTAATAATATTTTAAGTCCTTCATTTCAAGGGCAAATAGAGAGCATTTGCTTTTTTGGAAAAATAATCGTTAATATAACAAATTTTCCGAAAAAAGCTAATGGATCATGATCAGGAACTCTATTTCCCAAAATGGTTTTCGAATTAAGAGTTTAAAAATAATATGAACAATGCCAATTGTTGTAGCGTTTTTCAAGGAAATGAACAAAGCATATTGACAGCTTAAGGTAACGTTCTGTTGCATTAATTTATATTAATATCTTAAATAATGGGCCTCGTAGTCTGGTGGTTCGTGTAACGGACTGCCTAATTCGAGGACACGGCTTGGATCTTCGCCATGTGAAACTCATGTGCTACTCAGAGCCCAAAATATCTGTATTTTAAGTTAGACTGGAAGCAGGACTATTACTTCTAACACTGAATCGGAACTATGTACAAGCCACACAAATTGGTAATGCGCCTGGCGGCCATGTTGGTGACGTCAGTACCGTTAGCAACGTTGCCCGACGCGTACGCGTATCGAGTTGTGATTGTTGTTTTTTTGTTATATTGTTGTGTCATAAATGATACTGATGAAATGAAATGATACTGATTCTGACGAGACATCAGACTCGGATACCAATTCTGAGTCTGATGTAGATTATATGAGTGGTGTTGAAGAGTTAAGTTAAGATTTTCAAAAATGTGATGAATGATGATGATGATGATTAAAAGTTAAACATTATTCAAACATTTAGTTTTAATTAAAAAACCAAGTTGTGAGTAGGCCAATAATGGAACATAATGGGTTAGGAAGAAATAGAAATAAAGTAATAAAAAATTTCAATTCATACCTACTAGACCGAAAAACATAATTAACTGCAATAAGTTAATATTTTTAATTTTTAATTTCGCTTATACCACTTCACCAACTTAATTTTATAGTTGAAATAGTGGGAATCGCCTTCATATCAGTTACTCCTTAAGTTGGTATTAGTACCTATAACCTATGCTTTCGTGTGATGTGATAATAAATTACAAAATATTTTCTAACACTTGCGCGACTCATTTGTTTAAATTAAACTACTTTTTACGGATTTAGACTCGTATATTTATATTTTACAAATATACGCGTCTAAATCCGTAAAAAGTAGTTTTATTTAAATTACAAAATTTTAAATTTTTCCTATAATAGTACTACTATATAGGGCTTAATCCAGCCATGCTCAAAAATGGGCGTAATTCGGTTATATCTTCTAAATGCGATTTAAATTGTTGATTGCTTTTTTACAGCAAGGACCGCATAAATCTACATATCGTATGAGTTTCAAGTTGACATTTTCAGCCGTTGCTGGGTAAATAAAGTTTGACGGGCGGACAGACAGACCGACAGACCGAGGGACACCGTAGTGAGACTTTAAGGGCTTGTACGAAACCCTGATAAAATAAATAAGCTTTTGGAGGTTTCCCTAAATTAGCATGTAGACTTGCTATGTCTTACCCACCCCGCGGAGAAAAATTGTGTAACATACAGACACCAGAAGTGATTTCGTGAGCAGTCGTCTATTTACCAACCATCTGAATCATCCGGTAGAAAACTTGAATTCAAATTCAAATTCAAATTCAAAATTTCTTTATTTGTTAAGAACATGGGTTATAAAACAGGTATAAAATATTGGTGATGAAAAAAATTAATATTGAGCTCCAACATGTTTGGCCATTACAGGCGTACAAAAGATTATGTTTATAAAAAAACAGGTCATAGAATTATTAGAATATAATATTATACCGTATCGAACTTAAATACAATGTCTGGATTTAATATGGTTTAGTAAAAAAATAAAAAATTATGTCAAATTAATTAGTAAAAGAAAAATATAATCAACAAAAACAAATCAAAAACATAATGTCAAAATTAAGCAACTATATAAATAAAAAGACTAGTCATGTAAAAAGTCAGAAACTCTATAATAGCATTTCTCTACTAGCATTTTTCTTAATTGAGCTTTAAAGGAATTAATATTAGAGTTTTTAATTTTGTCAGGTATTTTGTTATATATAATGGGAGCCATACAAAAAATGCTCTTGGTCATGAATGTAGTTTTAGCAGGCCGCACTCGTAACCTAGTGATGTCCCGTTGACTACGGGTGGCACCCTCTGCTAACCGCGTGAATAAATGTTGGTTACATTTTACAAACAGTGCTGTTTCGTAAATATATAGTGACGGAAGTGTTAGAATTCTGTGTTTTATAAAATAAACTAAAAGTATATATAAAGTACTTGCTATTACTATTTCTTTGTTTTCGCATTTAAAACTGCTGAATGCGACCACGATAATGACGATTTCTAAATTCCACGCGTACGAAGTCGCAGGCATAGCTAGTTTAAGTATATTCTATTGCCTATGAATTTGTTCACCTATGTTTTATTTATTTAATTATTATTATTATGTTTCTTATTTTGCAGTCCACGGGCTATTTCTATTTTAAAAAAAGGGGTGTGGCAGGAGAAGCACAAAAGTAGAATAAATGCTCTAGAGATGCGCTCTTTGAGAAGTATGTGTGGTGTGACTTTGAAAGATAGATTAAGAAATGAAGTTATAAGAGAACGTTGCGATCTGAAAGAGGATGTAGTGACTAATATGGAGAAAAGTATGCTGAGGTGGTTTGGTCATGTGGAGAGGATGGATGAGAGACGCTTAACGAAAGGCATATACACGGCGAAAGTAAGTGGAAATTCTGGGAGAGGACGCCCGAGAAAAATATACTACGATGTCATCGCCAGGATACTCCAAAAGGGGCAAGTGCGTAGCACTTACAACCGTCGGGCATGTATGACCAGATGTATGAGTGTGGATGAAGCCAAGGAAGTATGCTTCGATCGTAGCAGATGGCGCTCTATAGTCTCTGCCTACCCCCATGGGAAAAAGGCGTGATGATATAATTATGATGATGAATTTTTAAAAGAAATACCCGGTCCTTTATTAGGCTTGCATAGGGACATGGGTCCAACACACCGTTTTTTTTTACTTTTCTTGCCTAATAAACTTGTGTTCATAAGTCTATAATTTATCTAAGTATTAATGTTTCTTGTGTTATATTGTTTGGTATTCCTGTGCATGTTGTTTTTCATTTTCTAAATGTGGACGTCATTACACCTTGTGAGTAACTATGTGACTTATAACTATTCTGTTTAAAATGTAAGTCAGTTAGGATAACGCATAAAATCAGCGTTGTTGTTGTGTACCTTTTCCCCGCTTACGGATGGGTTAACCACTTTATGACTACTTTTATGTACTTCATCTAGTTTAACTTTAGATTATAAGCTAGTAAACTATACTCTGTATCGCTTCACCGTCAGTGTGAAATAAATATATTTCTTTATTTTCTTTCTTTCTTGTAGACAACTGTGAAAGATGTAAAACTCTAAATTAAACCCTACGCCTGATCAACGCGCCATAGTACCTAGTCCACAATTCCCCCCTAAATGGAGGAGGCCCATGCCCAACAGTGGGATTTCAATGAGGTAGAGAGAGAAACCTGGCGGACTAAATAAATTTTAATGTAACTCATAATATTGTACATCAAAATAATAATCAGTAACACTATTCAGAGTCTCAATCTGTTCCCGAAGTGAGATCACGTCTTAAGAGTTCGCCAAATGAATTATTTAAGGAATCTGCCCAATAATCTATACAGCTATGCTTTACAATACTGACAGTCACGTACTAAGCTACCTAATTTATCATCTTAAGATCTGACTTCATTCTGTTCAGGAAAAGTAACATTAGTAGAATTGATGACTTATTTTATTAACATTATCACAGATACATTTTTATTCATTAATATTAAATATTCATGAATATTTTACACGTTCTATGGTTCTGAACTAAGCTTATTGTCTTTTGCTATAGATATTTCAATACGAATGTAATGCTTAATAAATTTTTTGTTCATTACAAAGTAATAATGTATTTATAATAATTTTGCGGTGTTAATCAGATTCGCACAACTGTTAGAGAATATTAACTTAAAGAATATTATTAATTTCGTATCTACAAAGCCTTTACATTTGAATTTAAAATCAATTTATAATAACTAGTCAAATATTGATTTCCTATTTATTTGATTTTTGCTGTTTTTGATCAGGTTCCGTATCGTTATAATCATAATATATTCATCATATTCTCGATTTCAAGTAACGGTATAAGGGTAGGAGAGTGATGATGATGAGTATTTGTTGATAAAGCATCAACTGATATATCCTTATCCTTACTAATTTATAAGTGTGAAATCAGGATGATGACACGGTAATAATTTTGACGAGCATAATGTTAATGTGTAGAACGAAACGATAGCGCGATTTAAAAAACGTACAACACCATCTATTGAGCAGAAGAGTAAAATTCTGTTTGTTAAGGGTTGATTTCTAAATTTGACGCATACGAAGTCGCGGGCAACAGCTAGTAATAGTAATAACTATGAAATTATACTATTCCAGAAATTGAATCTTTTTGACGGAGGGATGGACAACGAAGTCTCAGTAATAGGACTAATGGGGACCTGTTTTACTTATTGGTTTGGAACCCAAAGAAAAATCTAGTATCAACTTGTTTCTTCAGCGTGGTATTTTAGTTCAACAGCCTTACTTGTCGGAAAAAACAATTGTGTGACATTGTTGTTATAGACTTAGAAGAAATTAGTTAGAGTTTCTTACGTATTTTATTTCTTTTATTTTCTACTTGTTTATTTAAAAATTAAAATGAATGTAATGTACCTATTGTGTAGTATTGTGATATGCTGACTGAACATACTACCTACGAGCTACGTTCTGTACTAAGGGCCGCCAGTAGGAAAGAAAATTCATGGAATAAATTCATGATTTTGGTTTCCTACACGATTTTCCTGTTCCGGAAACTTACACAACGTGATTTTGTATTGTGTTATTTTTTCTTCTTCTAGTTTTAGTTATAGCGACGTTGCTATGTGTATGAAACAGGATTTCATTATTATAATTACTATGAGAGTACCAACTTGGAAAAGTATTATGTAGTTAAAGTATATTCGTGATATTTTTGTAACAAAATTATATTTGTTTCTTTCTTCCAAGAAATTTATTTAGGCAGAGTGACACATATTAGTTATGAGCCAGAAGTACATAATTATAATCTTCAGCTGCGTCCGTGTGGGTGGTGACGCATTAAGAATGCAAGTGTTATCACCCTTTTTCCTTTCCAAGGTGCTGTAAAAGCCAGCTAAGGGATATTGTATATCGACATAAACCTCGTAAGAGACGGAAAACTAGAAAACAAACACTGTGCTAACACGCCTGCTCAGTGCGGCACAGACTAGACTGTAATATTTTCCAAAGTAGAGGAAGCCCGAGCTCAATAGTAGGACGTTAATGGGCTGAAGAACAATGGTGCTTACAAGATAAAACCTACCTATATTTTATGAAGGCTTATAAAGTTGCAGCTCCCTTGGAAAGAAAATGGAGTAATGACAATTGTATTCTTCATCACACGTAGAATTGACTATCAGCATAAAATTAAAACTGTTCGAATATATCAGCATAAAATTAAATTTATTTAGCTAGATTATGTAGCGAAAATATCCACATAATCGTTTACGATCTAAAGATATCACATGTCATTAAGAGGATACCAAAATAGCTTCGTGCATTTTTCTAGGTACGAAGTTTTCATTGTTTCTTTAGATTGAATGGCTAGAGCTCTAATTTTTAAGTATATGTTTTTTCAATATATAATCTAGGATCGCATAAACTCAGAAACGCGATTGAAAAAAGTTTTCTCGATAGAAAATCTTAGCGAAAATACCTCTCTCATTTCTTATTTTTTTCATTTGTCGGTCTATTATCGCGTATTAACTAATGAAATAACTTTAAAAACATAAGTAACTATTATATATAGAAACACGTAAATCAGAATTAAAATATATTTAGTAGATTATGAGTAAATAGGAAAAGTATCCCTAATTCTTCATTTTCTGTGCCTACTGGCTGTGTTAATATGTACGTGTCGGCGATGATATACGATAATATTGATGTAGGCCCTTAAGAGTCGACATTAAGCAAACCCTCGCTTTGTAAATGTTCGCACATATCAAGAAATTCCGCATAACATTGTGGCTAGGGGAGGAATAATTACATTGATAAATATTGTAACAGTCGCCTATGACATGTATGCGATACTTTTAAGTGGCAGCGATTTGTCTGACATCGGTATGCTAGAGTTTTCATCTATACATCAAGCGATAAACTTTGATAAAAAGTCTCTGGTTTGAGCACTGTGAAGGTTGATATTGCGTAAGCTCCTATATCTTAATTTTAAAAAAGTACATTTATGTTAATTTTAAGCCTGTCTCGTTTTTTTCTGAATGTAGATTTCGGTTTAATGATTCTCCAAAATACGTATATACCTAATACGTAAATATAGATCGAATAACAGCTGGACCCGTACACCGCGTTAATATCCGTTTGCGTAAGAAAACCTGGTTTTCTATACATACCACATAGTTTGACTAATTACACACAGGCAACACTTTGTTGTCTTACAATTGAATGATAGATATTCGTTATATTTCCGACTCCAAAAAACAGGATAATGATGATGATGAGTATTTGTCTTTATATCACCAAGAGAACAACAGATTGTAAAATTATAAGCTCTCTAGCTTTCACCGTACCTGGGATAGGTACATTCTGGTGACGGACGGATAGTGAAGTCTCAGTAATAGGGTCCTGTTTTATCTTTTGGTACTGAACCCTAAAAACATAAACTCTTAAGAAATTAAAGCATATTAAATTCAAAATTAATTTAAAATCCCTAGTTGTAATACAAATAGTTCGTTTAACACATAAACAACTGTGATTAGAACTAGTAGGACTAGAACCTGAAGTAAGTACCACATGAATTAATACCGAACATGACCTAAAATTATAATCTTATAACAGCTATATAATACCCTAATAACAATTTAATATTATTGATATTAGTCAATAACGCCCACTGAGATTATCAAATAATATCTATCTTGGGCGGTAGGTACAAACTATGAAAGGGTTCTAATTAATGTAGGTAGTTGACAAGTTGGATATTGATGATGAAGGTTGGACACTGATTGCATTAAAATCTAATGTACTAAAGTTATTAAATATAAACTGTTCCACGCAACATCAGCGTCAAAATAATGCTCTGTCTTGTGACTACCGCAAGCATCATAATAATTCTCCTGCCCATATCGCGTAGTTCAAGGTCGGCGCTACATGATTTTTATGGACCGATAAAGCAATTATATATATGAAATCCCATCGTAGAGTTTACAAAAGGTCCCGCGCTGGTTTAATCTAGCATTGAAAGTAAGTAACTATTTGTGCGCGAGCCCAACTCATAGTAAGCAATTACAAGTAAATTTCCATTAGCTTTATAAACAAAGCCTATTTAAAACTAAATCGGTAATAAATAAACCCTAACATTATTAT
Organism: Orgyia antiqua; assembly: GCA_916999025.1. Taxonomy (NCBI): domain Eukaryota; kingdom Metazoa; phylum Arthropoda; class Insecta; order Lepidoptera; family Erebidae; genus Orgyia; species Orgyia antiqua. Next base: position 21,571,010 of record OU779864.1, read on the forward strand.
AACAATTCAAAGGGTTTGCAGTGTGATAACTTTTAACAGTAACCACGGAAAGGCCAGATTCAAATTTAATGGAGCATTAAATAAGTTTAAAAAGCTATTCCCTTATCTGGAATTGTACCATGATGGTTATAACTTTTTAAATACCAAATTAGGAGGCAATAAGTTTATACTTCACGCTGACTTGGACCTTTTTATGTAGTTTAAAACCATAGACTTAGGATATAGATCTAGACGTAACACTCGGTACAACGAATCCGGCCTGCTGCTTTTTTTAATTGAACACATTAAGAAAAATAAATGATTTAGTAGCCTTTCTAACTCTTTCTTTTTAAGCGGGAGTAAAAGAGAAAGCAAGGTTACTATTTACTATTTTACTTTTAAACCATAAACAGGGCGGCCCTGCCTTGGAACAAATCTATGTTCCCGAGTTGTTACTCCCTATTTATAACCTTCTTGTTTAAAACAGGATCTTATTCTGGCTATTTGTTTTTTCTTTTCATGTGTTCAATGTACAGGATACGGTGTCGCCTCAAGACCCCATAGAACGCCAGAATATTGCTAAGATAGGTGAACAGATATTTTTGGTAAATTATAAAGAAACAAGAATAGTTAAACCACCTGAATAAATTTAGATTTTTAACGACAGACATTTTATAGGCAAAGTTCGGAATTTTATTCGACACTTGTCTCATGATCAGAACAAAAGCAATGATGTGATTCAATATTTATTTGTGTCAATAAGTGATTATTTTACATACAGAACAAACAAAACGTTTTTCGCTTATCTCTAATATGGTTGATCAAAGCCAGTATTGTTAAGAATTTTTTCTTTTACTAATCTAAAGAGGCGCGCTTTCTTTTAGGTCGTCGCTTCCTTAGATGATGGATAGGGGCTTTGTCTTTACAAATTGAGATCTCGTTGAGCTCAGCAGCTTTGCTCACAGAATACGTGACGAGGGTTTTATTAAAATTATGATTGACGTTATTTAGGGATTATGTATTTTGTGGTATTTTCAGAGGAATTAATATATTGCGCCAATTTCCATGTAACATTTATTGAGCCATTTATTTTAATATATATTATTTGAGCGTTATAATTACTATTAACTAATAGATGTAGCTATGAATCACTATGGTGTTGCAAGCTGACGATTGATGGTTGTAAGGCGGGCAAGTTGATAAATAGTGTAATGGTTTCACCGTGGCACAATAAATATTACATTTTATATGAATCTACTTATAATTGTTACCTCTCTATATACAAGTCTTATCCTGGAAACATTATACTACTAGACCCGAAATAGTAGGCGTGGCCTTAGGCGAAACGTCTGAGGAGAGGCTCGTGTGTGGGCATTTGAGTGAGATATTCGGGAGTTCGCTTTGCGTTGCGGGACAAACCGATGGTCTTTGGGGTGAATCGCGAAAGGTTAAAGCGACGAATGGGCGGATGGAGAATAGAACGGAACGTATGGAAAAGTAGGACAGCGCAAAAGGTGCGAGATGACGTAGACGGTCTAGAGTAAGAAATTCCAAACATAGTTAAAAATATATTAGTTGTACCTCACATAGATAAGGCAGCGTTTTCATTTATAGCTCGCGCGCGTCCAAATTTCTCGGCAAATTTAATCATATCTCATCCAATGTACTGCAAACCCCAACAAATTATGCAAAAAAGCCATCCTCTTGAACCATTCTATCTATTAAAAAAACCGCATCAAGATCGGTTGCGTATTTTTGAAGATATAAGCTCACATAGGGACATACATACAAAAATAACGACTTTGTTTTATAAGAAGTAAAGATAACTTTAAAATAAATAATTCAAGTCTTAAATTAATTGCACATTGGCTTCAAAAAATTGTTTTTTTTTGTTTTGTGTTTAGGTATTTAAGATTTGATATTTTGTTTACAGTAATAACAGCTTTGTCTCATTGAAAGATATTTTTGTTTTTTTTTGTTATTATAATATTGTTTGTTTGGTGCCCTTTGTGCTTTGAAGATGGCTGCCGCCGCATATACTATTGTCCGCGAATCATATTCCGGGATTACGACTCATTTGAGATGGTTCACTTCTGCTGCCGCATTGGTGAATAGGGAGAACCGTACGGAGGCATTGTTAGATAGGCATGAGAAATGCCCTACGCGACTTCAGGAGGTGGAGGCGCCGCGTTACCAGCGCTTCATCTTACATCTGGATGATGTACCCCTGGAGTCATTCCCCAAGGAGTGACGGGACCAAGTCCACGAGGACTACGTCCAAATTATGGACCTGGCCGACGACATCGCCTAACGCGCGCGGGAGATTTTAGCCTCGCGCGCCGGAGTACTGGCTCACCGGGCCCCCTTGAAAACTCCCGTGGGCCTTTTTTATAAAATGCACGCCGTGAGCCTGCGCACGAATCATTAAAAACTAACTTATATAAATGCAATTACATAATAAAAATGTTATGTTTAATGCCGGGTGCCTATAACTCTACTCCTAATTTAGGCATTTGCCTTAGGTATTGCTATCCCTATTCCCGAGCGCCGCGCTAAAAGGGACAATAACTATAGCTGAAGCAGATTTTACCTACAAATTCTTTGAAAAAAAAAAGACGTTTGTTGTTGTTGAAGTTAAACCGATTTATTACTTACTTTTTTTTGGTAAAACCTTACCAAATTTGTGTGATAGACGCTACAATTTTATCTAAAGAAAACCGAATATAACGGGATTTTTGTATGGTCATATTTCTTTTAGTTATTATGTTTTGAAAAAAAGAAAGAGTTAGAAGCATAGATATATAAGACCTAGATACTGTGTAAACAACTCGTGCCTCTGGAGGCAATATCCTCGAAGAAAACAGGGGACTACGATGCCCTTATTTTTGTATGGATGGAGCATAATTTCGTATTGTGCACTCTTAATTGTACCCTTTCAGACCGTGGGGGTCAGCGGTGACCGCGGTCCTATCCTGACTTTCAACACGATTTTCTCGAGGGAGGACTCATGTCCGGCACGCTCACCGCAGTGTAAAAACTGCATTGAGCGTGCCCGGTACGGTCCTGGAGAGTAGTTAACGCATACTAGCTTATTCTTTATACTTATTGTAAATTTATTTTTATTATTATTTATTTAAAACTTTTTGCACATACAAAATAGTGTACAATGGCGGACTTAATGCCAATGGCATTCTCTACCAGCCAACCATCAGTGGTGCAGAGAAAATAAGAGGTAGGTGCTACTTTAATACTGAAATAGATAAATAATCTACTTAGTTTAAAAACTAAAAAACACGCTTAAATATCCTGAATATTTTTTTATAAACAAAGCATTTTTATGTGAAATTATCTGATTATATATGAAAGGCATACGTAGAAACACAATAATCTTGATGAGTCTACTCATATACAATTAAACTATTACGTGTATAGTTAAATATAAAAGTGTGGTCATAGTGATACTTCAACATGCTATTCTAGTAATTCTGATCAAGGAATTGGGATTATTCTTTTAAATTATTGCATTGTCATCAGTCCTTGTTAGGTGTGCAAAATTTCAAATCAATCCGTCTACTGCAAGTGCCTGAAAATCGCTTTAAAAATTCCGTTACACAGATTAATACATTGATAGATACATACCAAACTTATAAAAGCGTGTTAAAGAAAACACTTATAATCTCATTACGATGTCCGTCTGTCTGCATGTCCGTCCGTGAAACGTTTTTACTCAGCAACGGCTGAAAGTATTAACTTGAATCTCATAAGATATGTAGATCTACGCAGTCCCTTGCTGTAAAAGTTACAATCAACTTGTTACAAGTCAAATCATATCAAATACTAAAAGGTATTTACTGTTGAGATGTTACGCGTTACGAAATTGTTTAGTTTTGAACTTGGTAAAAAAATTTGATAAAACATGGAATAGTCTATATTTTCTAAAAAATATTATTTAAAAACAGCAGGTCAATAATAATAAAATTATGAACAATCTCAATTATATAACATTGTTGAACTGTAAACCAATAATAACATAAGTAACAGTTGTAGACAAAATAACAGGGATCAAGTACATTCCAAGGTTGACTTTAGCATATTCAATTATAATAGGTGTCATCGTTGTCATTAATTTAAAATCACTGATCACACCTCTTGCTGGTGATAGCTGATCTAGAAATAAAAAATTGGTCAAGTGCGAGTCGGACTCGCGCACGAAGGGTTCCGTACCATTATCTATGCAACATAAGGCAACGTTATTAGTATCGAGCAAGAAACGGTAAAAAAATCATGTTTGTTGTATGGGAGCCCCCCTTAAATATTTATTTTATTTTATTTTTAGTATTTGTTGTTATAGCGGCAATAGAAATACATCATCTGTGAAAATTTCAACTGTCTAGCTATCACCGTTCTTGAGATACTGCGTACGGAACCCTAAAAATCATGTTTGTTGTATGGGAGCCCCCCTTAAATATTTATTTTATTTTATTTTTAGTATTTGTTGTTATAGCGGCAATAGAAATACATCATCTGTGAAAATTTCAACTGTCTAGCTATCACCGTTCTTGAGATACTGGGTACGGAACCCTAAAAATCATGTTTGTTGTATGGGAGCCCCCCTTAAATATTTATTTTATTTTATTTTTAGTATTTGTTGTTATAGCGGCAATAGAAATACATCATCTGTGAAAATTTCAACTCTCTAGCTATCACCGTTCTTGAGATACAGCCTGGTGACAGACGGACGGACGGACGGACGGACGGACGGACGGACGGACGGACGGACGGACGGACGGACGGACGGACGGACGGACAGCGAAGTCTCAGTAATAGGGTCCCGTTTTTACCCTTTGGGTACGGAACCCTAAAAACAATATGTATTATAGCCCCGCCTTTAATTGTTATTCGTGTTTTACATGTTTGTAACTAATTCAGGTCGCATCTTAAAAATGGGGCCTCAACATTTTTTCCTTACTCGCCGAAATAAGTAAAACTTTGAAAAACTCTCTTCAATATGTTCTCCTAGTTGTCGCCCGCGACGTCGTACGCGTGGAGTTGAGAAAATTTGCAAATGCTTTGCACCTATTAGTCGCAGCGTGATTTGACTATAATCTTCCTCAATAAATGGACTATCCAACATAAAAAGAATTTTTCAATTCGAACCGGTAGTTCCTGAGATTAGCGCGTTCAAACAAACAAACAATCAAACTCTTCAGCTTTATAATATTGGTATAGATGATCAGCCAAATTTTATTTATTTTGTTGCTACTAACTTGTGGAAAATGTGTTGTGCAATTTGGCCAAAATTCGTTTCATCGCAATAACTTCATTTTGTAATTTTTGACCAGATGATGTAGCCATCCACATGGCTAATGCATGACTGATTAGCAACCAAATACTATATACGGCAAGTGAGTAACGATTATCTTGCTGTAAAAATAATATTATTAGAATACGTAGGTACAAGACATCAAGACGCTAACAGAGGTAGTAGTTCGTAGGTACGCAAAGTGCACAGGCACTGACGTCTCTTGGCGCGTATGTGTGCGGGTTTTGCGGGTATTTGTGTGCATTAGCTTGGCACCTCACCAGCATGGCAATACAATTATTATTACACTGCAGAAAGAACAGCCTGTGTACCTACTTGTGTTGGTTTAATACTCAAGGTGAAATTGGGCAGTGCCTATCGGAACTAGATTACTCCAGTTTGTGGCCTGGTGATTACTGTATTTTTTTTCTGTTTCTTAATAAGTCATTTCAGATTTTGATGAAATTTGTTATGTGTATTCAAGGGGGTTTGAGGATGGTTTAGATTTACAATTGGCTGGACCGATTTTGATGAAATTTTTTGTTGTTGATTTTTACACATAATTGTATGGCAAAACAACGTTTGCCGGGGCAGCTAGTACATTAATAAAGAGCTACTCTCTGTTACCCTGGCACTAAAAGTAAAAATTTCAAACCTCTCGAAGAAAAATTAATGCAGTGCCGTAACCAAAAATTATGTAATAAGTCGAAGATATGGCTATTAATAATATAATCTGAAATAAAGAAAATTACATAGTATGAGAAAAGTTTAAATACAATTCTTAAATAAGGTTAAATAAATTAAAAATAAATTACTTGATATTTAAAACAACTGGACAACAGCTTGCTACATTTTACAACATATCTATAAGTTTCAGCCCATTCATTTACTTTCAAAATAATTGTTGAGGGATCCTGATTTGTTCTGTTATTATTTATCAATAATTCAGAAATAGATGAGTTTATGCAGTTTAAAAAGTTAAATATTATGTTTATGTGTACGTGCAACACAAGTCGTTCTAAAATGAATCGTAACTGGTACCAAGTATCGGTCATGATTAGTATTATAATACTATGTGTGTATGTAGCGTCAGACAAATCTATGTAACTTAAAATTCGTAAAAAACCCAAAAATTAAACTGTTGTAACAGTAAATATTAACAAATAAATTTTCACAATAATATTTAACCGGTTTAATTTTTCTACGTATCGTGGTGTATCATTATAAATACAATGGACAGCTTGAACATTTTTAATATAGTTTTTATAATCACTTGTGTTAAGAACTCCACAAACTATAAAGGTGGTATTAACGATAATATTTGTAAATTGAATTATCTCAAACAAATATAGCAATTGTAGATCCTCGCTTGCAACATAAATAAGAAATGCACAATCATTTATGAAAGAGTAAATATACCAAAATATTTCCAAAATTATACGTAATATCATAATAACTTTTAAGTACTTTGTGTAAAAACTAATATTTCTATAGATACATAAGAAACCTTCAACTTTTTCTGAGGTATTTATGACGTTTATGTCAGTCATTATATTAGTTTTTGAATTCTTCAAGCAATACAAATAATATTTACGTATGTATTTACAAATCGATAAACTAAATGTGACGTTCACGTATACTTCTTATGTTGGAACTACTAAGTCACTAACCTCCTTAGTCACAATTTACTTCCTTCACGATACATTATAGTGTGATAGATTACTTGTTGACTTTATTGAATGTCGTCTATACGGGTAATTACCTAATTAATAACGTTAAGGGTGCTCACTACCTTGTAATCTAATCTAATATTTTTTTTATTGTTTAATAACTCAATCACTGCACTTTTGTGCTAAATTACGAGGATTTCCATGCATCTAAAATATACCCACACTGCTGGGCACAGGCTTCCTTCACCTTACACTTACACTGGATTACTATCTACTGTGTCACGCTGACTATGCGTGTTGGCACAGAATTTATTTTCGATTTTTTTCCATCCATCCATAAAACTAAAATTCTGCTATTAGATCAAACCCTAACAAAAAGGTTGAGGTTTTCGTCTAAATTATTTACATACAATTAATTAAAAACAATTTACTGCTATGTGACCGTAATAAAACAAATTTTGTTCCCATGTTTATTTAGGTTGGTTGTTATTATAGGGAGAAATATTTGAATTTATCTCTTCTAATGTGTTCAGAACGCTATTTTAACTTTATTTTGAGAATAAAATTTAAACCTTAATATATTCTCACACTAAACAACAATATACCTACTAAGTATTTTTAGAGATTTTAACGTGTTTATTTAGTTCAACTAGTTAAAATCTGAAATTATACGCTAAAATCCGTAAAAATATTTTTGCGGAACAGGGCCTCTCCAAAATGAGTACCAAAGTATGATAAGGCTGTTTTTAAATTTGGAAGTATAGTAATATCGAGATATTCATGTGATAAGGCCTCCTTGTTACTTATTGTTATTACATACCAAAGAGTTTGCATACCTATGTATTTATTTTATTTATTTATTTTAAAATGAGAGACTGTATTTGACAGATATTCTTTTGGTACGAAAAAGTGGTAAAGAAATACCTATATGAAAACTAGTTGTAAAAATAGAAATAGATATTCCTCTAAATGCTAATGTGCTTAATTTTATTACAGTAATACGGTTTGCAGCATTGATTATGAAAATACAAAATAAATGATTAAATAGGTAGGTACGTAATTGCTTTTAACTACAATAAGCTTTGGTTTTCATTGTAAGGTTTAATAACATCAATCGTTTGTAAATTCTAAATTAATCTATTATTTAGAAATTTGTCTTCGCAAAAACTCCGTTATTTTGCTATGAAAACATTTGCTTACTGTATTAGCGATGCAAAAATTAAAAAAAAATGGTCAAGTGCGAGTCGGACTCGCGCACGAAGGGTTCCGTAGCATTATCTATGCAACATAAGGCAACGTTATTAGTATCGAGCAAGAAACGGTAAAAAAATCATGTTTGTTGTATGGGAGCCCCCCTTAAATATTTATTTTATTTTATTTTTAGTATTTGTTGTTATAGCGGCAATAGAAATACATCATCTGTGAAAATTTCAACTCTCTAGCTATCACCGTTCTTGAGATACAGCCTGGTGACAGACGGACGGACGGACGGACGGACGGACAGCGAAGTCTCAGTAATAGGGTCCCGTTTTTACCCTTTGGGTACGGAACCCTAACAACCTAATATGGCACGTCCATTTTTATATCAACAAAAGCCTACCTAACTGTGTGACTTTGAAAGACTGAAGAAAGAAGTCTCATGTGAAGGCTGTGGTTTGAAGGATGATGTAGTTCTCTGGCTCTAGCCCGTTGATGTTCACAGTTAGACACGGACCTTCCAATCTGAGAGGGATTCTGCGTGTAGTCTTCTGCGCCAGGGCATGTTGGTACAGGATTTATTTTCGAGGTTTCCATCTCTCACAGAGGACATCATGTGTGTCCAATATCGCTTATCTGGCTTTAACAGCACGCTGGAAAGAAAAAGGGGTATATGATACTAGTATTCTTAAGCCGTTACTACATGGACAATGGTAATTTATCACTATCAGATTTCTTTCTCAGCCCATAAACGTCCCACTGTTGGGCACGGGCATCCTTCACTTTGGGAGGGATTATGATCTACTGTGCCGCGCTGACCAGACGTGTTGGCAGAGGGTTTATTTTCGAGATTCCGTCTCTTACAGAGGATGTTATCTATGTACAATATCCCATAGCTAGCTCTTACAGCACTCATGGGAGGAAAAGGGGTGGTGACATTTGTATTCTTAATCCGTCACCACACGGATGTCAGATTACAAGTACAAAATATGACTATTTTGTATTTACGTGTTGGTTTTACCGTACCATATCGATCAATAGTTTGATAGTAACATTGGTAATAAATTGACATTGAATAGGGCGTTATAATTAATTAATTGAGTCTCCAAGATGGACGGCTTGCCAAGAAACTTGGTGACAATATTAATTAATGAGAGACATTCGCTAAATAGAATACAGCTATTATAACAACTCTACTATTTTTGAAGGTGGATTATTTCAAACGAATGGTGTTTGGTCCAGAAACGAGTAACTGATTTTGATATTTAATAAGTTTATATTTTTTTGACGATATCGCTAATTACTAGATATGCCGTACCTATTCATCAGATTTTTATAAAACTGACGTGATCAGGCAGATATAGCGTTGACCTATTTAAAAATTTTTACTCCGAACCGTCGATAATAATATCCAAAAACAACTAAATATCCCTTTTTGGAGAAATAATAATTCAATCGAATTGAACTTTGTCACTACCCTATTTCTTCCCCAGGGGGCTGTAAAAGCCAGCTAATTGATAATACCTACACAGATATCATTATCTGTGAAAAACGGAAACCTCGTAATTAAATCCTTTTTTTTTTGTTGAGGAAGGGGGAAATTCCTGACCGCTCACCCCACTGTTCGGGGATAACAGAAGGGTAGTGTGGGGCCCTCACCCACTAAAACCCCTCCCGTGTGCCTAACTCAGCTGGGGATTGGGCACTGGTACTGCGCTGATTCCGCCATCAGTTGCCCACCCAGCGGTTGCTCCGAGAGCATCCTCTCAAGGGTGACGTCTGGGCACACCGGGACGTCACCTCTACGTGGTGGGCTCTATTGCGGATAGTCAGACTGACGTCCCCGATCCGACTACCCGCGGCCCCGGCTAGGGAGGCAAGAGGCGCGCATAGACGCGCCTCCGCCGCCCGGCTCGCCGGCGACGGAGCGACCCAGCCAGGGCTCGTAATTAAATCCTATGCCAACAGGTTAGCGTGGCAAAGTAGACCACAAACCCTCCCAAGGTAAAGGGTGTCCTTGCCTTACAGAGGAACGTTAATGGGCTGGAGAGATATGTGTGCTTATAAATATCGTTTGTAATGTACAGGGTTAAATGCAGGTTCTTCCACCACAATTATACATGTAACATAAAATAACAATTCAATCAGTTTCTTAAAGTTAGAGTCGTGAGTCTTACTGAGAAGCAACTTGGAAGATTCGCATTTGTTTGCAAATTGCGCCGGAAGCAATTTAGAAAAAAATAACATAGAAATTATTCGCAAACGTTTCAAGCTAAATACATGTGTATTATATTTATATTACCTATTCATTTTTCGCAATTTTGTTTTCCATAATTTATACCTACGTTGATGAAAAACAAAATGAAGAAATTATTTATTCATATTTTCTACATTTCTTTTCGTTGCAAGTAAAATGGTTTTCAAATTTATATTTTCATACTGATACTTCTTTTGTATTTAAAATGTGTCTCTGCTATTTCATTAAAAATCACTCGTTCATAGAGGTTTTGTTTCATGTAAGTAGTAATTTACTTTATTTTCAACTTGCTTTTTTTGGTTTGAAAATCAACAAAGCTATTTGCTCCGGGCAAAATTAGCCACTCATTTTCATAAATTCTCCATTCCAGAGCTACGGGTATCATAGCCTAAGCCCAGACCAGGAGCTCGTTGCTACTGATTACTGCAAAGAGGTCACGGCATTGACCCAGTGAAACCGGGTAGAAGTATATAGTGTATCGCATAGAACTCAACATAGAAACCTTCTTAATAAACCATGCCTATTAAATGCTTGCTTATGATGTGACTGTTGGTGACAAACAATCTTAAATAGTATATACATTATATATGTGCGTTATATACATGTGCCTAATGTCCTTTATTTCTATAACGCTTATGGTTTGAAAATAATATTATGTATATGCAGTTTCAACAATAATATTTTACAAGCAATTTTTCAGTCTGGAGCGGTAGTCGCAGCTGTGGCTCAGTCACATAAAACTTGACTAGTTATAGTCATTTGATAACAAACATAAAATAATATCTTCCTTATCTTAATTAAAGTAATATCTTCTTTATCTTATATAATATGTTACAAATTAAATGCAAAGCAAGCAAGCAGTTCAGTTAAGTGAAATTTATTTTATAGGAATCAATAAAAATCTTTTTTTCAATTTTTTTTACCTTTTACTTACGTAAAACAAAGTCGTTGTTTTTGTATTTAAGTCCCTATGTGTGCTTATATCTTCAAAACTACGCAACGGATTTTGATGAGATTCTTTTGACAGATAGAGTGGTTCAAAGGTATGGCTTTTTAAATAACACGCTTATATTAGTTAGGTAGGTATCTATCAATGTATTAATCTTTGTAACGGATTCTTTGAAAGTGATTTTAACACACAGAAGTCGGATTGTTCTGAAATTTTGCACACATATTAAGGACCGATGACAATGCAATAACTAAAAAAATTTGGAGGATTTTCAAGCGTGTTTTTTTAGTTGCTGTACTAAGCAAATTATCATTTGTATAATTTGTTAAGGTTTGGTTTATGTGTATGTCCCTATGTGAGCTTCTATCTCCAAAACTACACAAAGCTAGTTATATATAAATGATTTTAGTATGGTACAAACTTCTCAAGGGTTCCTGAAATCTACACTCTATACTGGCGTTATAAAGCTAAAGAGTTTGTTTGTTGGTTTGAACGCGCTAATGTCAGGAACTGCTGGTACGATTTGAAATATTCTTTCAGTGTTGGATAGTACATTCATCGAAAAAAGCTAGAAACATAACGCTGCGACCAATAGGAGCAAAGCATCAGAAAAATGTTGCAAAAACGGGTTGTTTCAAATTTTCCCCGTTTTTGCAACATTTTTTACTACTGCTTCGCTTCTACTAGTCGTAGCGTGATGTTATTTAGCTTAAAGCCTTCCTCGATAAATCCCCTATCTAACATTGAATGAATTTTTCAAATCGGCCCAGTGTTTCCTGAGATTAGCGCGTTTAAACAAACAAACAAACAAACTCTTCCGCTTTATAATATTAGTATAGATACATTATTTTAGTATGATAAAGACTTCTCAAGGGATCCTAAAATAGAATCATACAATTTCAATCTGAAACATAAGTAATATGAAAAGATCTGAGGATCTTTCTGTTAATTGAGCTTTGTCAAAACTAAAAATTAAGTTTAAGTTGAGTAAAACCATACAAAAAAATATACAAAGTCAAAGTCAAATTTTTTTTATTTCAAGTTGGCATTGTCTGTTCCATACGCGAATCCTATGGAGAAGAACAGACAAGAAACTCCATGGATTTTTTTTTTCTATTCTCTTCATTTCTTTTCATTTTTTTTTCCAAAAATATTATACATTGTTGTATCAGAGTGTGAGAATGATGCCGATTAGTACCTACAATCAAGATTAACTAAAACTAACTTAAAAATAAAATAGCCTTGTTGGAGCAAGTCGACCAGTCCCAGCAGAAGGCACCCGTTCACAAGTATAACGCACACATCAGCCCCGCACAGCTCGACCATTTTGTAGGGAACCGTGCGACCCGACGTGCAACGCTACCAACTTCGAGACATTTGAGTGAGCATGACGAAGTCGCTCCGTGGCACAGTACACAAAGCATTTCAGACACAATTATACATAACCAAAGGAAATACACCAGTTTCGGCATAATACTTACACCTTTACAGCTTAAATCTTTAATCATTAAAAACTCGTGTTGAAATAAAAAACTTTCTAGAGCGAACATCACATCACATCGCCCTAACACCTTCAATGCGTTTCCATTTACTGCTTTCACACACATATTTTCTATACTATTACATTCCATTCTCATATCATTCAACAACGACTGGCTGATGCACGAAACTGAAGCACCGGAATCTGCCAAAGCCACATCTTTTACTAAATTTGTACTGAACTTAACTAGGGGTCTAACCTGCATATTCAATTTTTCCGTAGACTGCATCTCAACATCCATAACATGTGTCTGTAGAAGGCCTGATCCCCTATCAGCCACCTCGCTGAACTGGACCTTCCTCAGTTCTGGCGAGTGGGAAAATTCGGCTGTGACCGTGTGTTCCTAAAATCAGAACGTAAATTATAGTTATGTCTATTATATTAAGGAGATGAAGCTGCATCTTGTATCTGACGACGACCCCTCATATCTTGTGACGGGCTGGATATGGGCGACGAGAATGGTGTGGGTGCACGACGCTCATTTACGAAATTCGGTACTAGTGCCCTAGGGTTGAGCTCTAGTTGTAGCGTGTCCTTCTCTCTGCTACAATACAATTTTTCCACTTGCCGGATCACATCCTTTAACACTACTTTCGTCGGCAAATAAGAAGTCGATAGCCTACTCTTATGGAAAGGGTTCAATGCCCCTATAAACTTAATAATAAACGTTTTGTCATCCGCAATCTTCGCCTTCCTAGCGATTTCATTTAAATAATAATAAAATTCCGACAGACTTTTACGATTTTGACGAGCGTTATAGAACAATTCTTGGTAATTTATTTCTTGAAACTCTTCCCTTAGTCTATCAAATACCTCCTGCACGCTTTTGCACGTGTCTTTAATGCCCCGGAAGAAAAGTAAGGCGTTACCCCTTAAAAATGAGGGCAATAGTGATAATTTTTCTTCTTCAGACGAGCATCTCTTGAAAGTTATTAAAGCGTAAAACATTTCTTCAAATTCATCTAGGCACTCTTGTGCGCAACCACCGAAAGTTATCGTGGCTAGTTCCATCTTAGTTATAAATAATTTATAAAAATTTAATAAAAAGATACGGCTACTTCTCTGATAATAAATATTTATCCTGTGTCGACCCTTTGCTCGTCAACACATCCCTGGGCGTAGGAGCTGGTTTACCAATCGGGCCGCTATACCCGGCGCGCCTCCACCATTTGTAAAGCTTCTACTTTACATTAATTTATAATAATAATTTAAAACACATTTAATTAACTTGTTATATTTTTTATAATAAAGAAAAACTATTTTACAATCATTTTTCAACATCCTCTCATCATGTCCTATCCACATGTCCCTTCTTTTCTTTTTTTATTTTCAAATTTTAAATTTTTTTATTCCTTTTTTTAAAAACAAATCTTAAGTGGCCTGTATCATTGTATAGGTTATATTCAATGATCACAACCTTTACAATATATATAAATACTAGCTGACCCGGCAAACGTTGTTTTGCCATACTAAAAAAAAATGTTTGAAAAATAGATGTTGGCCGATTCTCAGACCTACTGAATATGTATGTAAAATTTGAGAAGAATCGGTCAAGCCGTTTTGGAGGAGTACGGTAACTAACACTGTGACACGTGAATTTTATATATTAGATAAAGTTTCTGGCAACATACACTATCATTTAGTCAAATAATACTTGAAATCATTAGCGGTTACAATACGATATTAAAGAGTACTTATATAACAAAAGTTATCATATCTCACGTCAACAAAGCAAGAAAATGCTAATAAAATTATGCAGACATAATATTTTCCGTATCAATAAAATTATTTATTTCATTGCCAGAGGGCCGCCGCGAAGTGAAGACCAAGCGTGTTTATCTTCCTTCTACAAAAGTAAAACATTGCATTATATTTAATTATTTTGCGTTTAATAAACGCGCACTATATTTGGAAATTAGTATCGACATTTGAATTCATGAAAGTCTTGGACGTTAAAACTTAAAGAACGTCTCCCACCTAAGACGTGATTGCCTTAATATGTTTGGCACGTATTTTGAAAGACGGTGTGACCTATTATTCAAACATATTTAACCTTTGAAAGAACCCTAATGTTCAAACTGATTTAAAAAAACAACAACTTATTAGCTTCTCTACTTGTTTCAATAGGGATCGCCTGACAATGACAATTGTAAAATTAATGCCAGTGATTAATGCTCTACAATATCCGAGTATATCTATCCCTCTCTAGCCCATCAACGTCCCACAGTTGGGCATGGGCCACCTTTAATTCGGGTTTTTGTTCTACTGTGTCGCGCTGACCAGGCATCTTGGCATTGTATTAAGTTCCAAGGTTCTCATCGCAAGTAAATATTAACTGATTATGATATTCCTTAGCTGGCTCTATACAGCGTCCTGGGGCAGAAATGGAGTGGTGGCCCTAGTATTCTTAATCCAGTACACGGATAATTTGCGCCAATGATCTCAATGCATATCTTTAAATTAAGGTCATGTTTTTCTGTAATACTACTTGGAGTCATCTGAAGATTTACGTAATCGTCTTAGTTTTAAAGCTCCTTTTTTAAGAAAACCGAGTAACAGATTGAGTTTGCTAAATAAAAGATTTACATTTTTTAGCAAGTTCACTTTTTGTTCGATTTTCAGTGTTCAGACGGGCATGTTTCCTAAACAATGAAGCTGTTTAAGTCCCTTTACAGTTATTGTCTAATATTTCTCTCTCCAGCCCATTAACTTCCTACTGTTAGGCACAGGCCTCCTCCTCTTTGGGAGAGATTATGCTTTTAGCATTAAGACCGCCTTTGTATACTGATGTGCTTAAAGTTATTAATTGAATAAATTATGGTCTACTATACTACATGAAACATATAAAAATAAAACCTATGACACACATACTTTTACTTTATTTTCCAGTTTCTCTCTCACAGAGGATGTTATCTGTGTGATATTCTTTAGCTTGTTTTTACAGCACCCTAGGAAGGAAATGGGGTGGTGACACTTGGATTCTTCAGGACAGGGACTATCTAATCTGAAATAGATAAAATAAGTGTCCTATAATAAATTTCCATCCCCAGAAGTCCTGAAAAAATTTCCAGACACTTATAAATAGGAATGTTCTTCGTGAGATATTGCACAAACAAAATTAACTAATGAGTCATACTGCGCATTGAATAAAACTTAAACTAATGAACTTTAAGGAGCAAATAAAGTGCTAGTCATTTTTAGGGTTCCTTACCAAACGGACACAGGACCTTATTACCGAGCTTTCGCAGTCCGTCCATACATCTGTTCAACTGCCTGTAATAACCAGATAGTTGAAATTTTCACAGATCGGGTAACTCTATTGTCGCTGTAAATACCATTACTTCCATACAACAGACAACGACGTGATGATACGCTTAAACGACATGGTTATTTCGACATATTGGCATTATACTTTATTACTATTATAATATATACTAGCAGTGCCCGCGACTTCGTACGCGTGGAATTTAGAAACGAAAAATTAAATGAACTAACAATAACGCCATTTTACAGCGAATTAATAAATCGTCCGTTTCGTTTTCTTTTTTTGCACAATTCTAAAGAAGTAACACACATGGCCCCAATGTCATTTTAGTAAATGATATCTCAGAGTTTTACCTTTTTAAGGCTTCGTACAAACCCTTATAGTCTCACTACGGTGTTCGTCTGTCTGTCTATCCGCGCGTTAAACTTTTTTTTACTCGGCAACGGCTGAAGGTATCAATTTGAAACTTATACCAAATGTAGATCTATGCCGTTCCTTGCTAAAAGATACAATCAATAATTTAGATCTACGCATTCAGAAGATATAACCGAATTACAGCCATTTTTAACACAAGCATATAAGCTTACCTTGGGACCAGAGGACGTTGAGTGAAATGTCCATGAATATTTATTTATTTATTTATTTTTGAGTATTTTCAACTTCAGCACCGATATGTACATCGGGATTTGAGCAGCGTAACGACCATACGCCGACGCCGACGCCAACGCCGACGCCGATGCCGATGCCGACGCCGACGCCTATGAAAACCAACTCAGCACCGATACGTCGGGATTTGAGCAGCGTAACGACCATACGCCGACGACAACGCCGATGCTGACGCCGACGCCTATAAACACCCACTCAGCACCGATACGTACGTCGGGATTTGAGCAGCGTAACGGCCATACGCCGACGCCGATGCCGATGCCGACGCCGACGCCCTTAAACACCCACTCAGCACCGATACGTACGTCAGGATTTGAGCACCGCAACGACCATACGCCGACGCCGACGCCGATGCCGATGCCGACGCCGACGCCGATGCCGGCGACGACGCCTATAAAAACCAACTCAACACCGATACGTCGGGATTTGAGCAGCGTAACGACCATGTGCCGACGCCGATGCCGATGCCGACGCCGACGCCGATGCCAATGACGACGCCGACGCCTATAAACACCCACGTAGCACCGATACGTACGTCGGGATTTGAGCAGCGTAACGACCATACGCTGACGCCGATGCTGGCGACGGCGCCTATAAAAACCAACTCAAAACCGATACGTCGGGATTTGAGCAGCGTAACGACCATATGCCGATGCCGATGCCGACGCCGACGCCTATAAACACCCACTCAGCACCGATATGTAAGTCGGAATTTTAACAGAGTAACGACCATACGCTGACGCCGACGCCTATAAACACCCACTCAGCACCGATGCGTCGGGATTTGAGCAGCGTAGAGACCATACGCCGACGCCGACGCCAACGCCGACGCTGACGCCGATGCCGATGCCGACGCCGACGCCTATAAAAACCAACTCAGCACCGATACGTTGGTATTTGAGCAGCGAAACGACCATACGCCGACGCTTATAAAAACCTACTCAGCACCGATACGTCGGGATTTGAGCAGTGTAACGATCATACCCGACGTCGACGCCGACGCCTATAAAGACCAACTCAACACCGATACGTCGGGGATTGCACAGCGTAACGACCTGTAAGCTATATTATTGGAAAGTTTCATGAAAATCCATCCAGCAGTCTTTACGTGAAAGAACCACAAACATCCTTACATTCATACATCCAACATTAACCAAACATCAAAACATTGGAGTATGTATAGAAGATCGAGGAAACGTTCGCGTTGCTCAGCCAACAGTTTAAGTATTTTATTTTACCGCGCGTAATTCTTTTTTCGTCATATCTCCTAAGATATTCATTTAAATTGTATGCTGTAAAAAGCAGTTGTAATCTATATTAAATGCGTAAGCTAACTAAGGTGTTAAATTTGATAAAAAATATTACCAAATACACATAAATAGCTCTTTGCACCCTATTGAATTTGATAATTTTTTTGACGTTCTTATGGGTACAGCAGGTTTTCCTTAAGAGATAGACATATAGCCTCGCGGACTTTTTTAAAGATCTATAGGTAGCAAATAATTTCTCCATACATTACTTTGTTGTAACTCACATGGATAAGGCAGCGTTTTCATTTAAAGCTCGCGCGCGTGACTATTTTCCCCGTTTCTTGCAACATTTTACACTGATGCTTCGCTTCTATTCGTTGCAGCGTGATTTTATATAGCCTATAGCCTTCCTCGATAAATGTACTATCCAACACTGAAAGAATTTTTCAAATCGGACCAGCGGATCCTGAGATTACCGCGTTTAAACAAACAAACAAACAAACAAACTCTTTCGCTTAATATTATTAGTATAGATTTGCTCATGATTCAACTTATCTGACGGAGTATTTAATGGTGTTATTGGTACCACATGTGTTAATAAACCATACAGACGCAATGCTTCCTAAGAACGTGCAAAATTGTAGTTTTCTGACAGGGTGGTCAGTATTAATAGGTAAAGACAAATTAACAAAATATCTATAATTATTAATATCATAAAGCTGAGTTTGTTTGTTTGTTTGAACGCACTAATCTCAGGAACCACTATGGTCCGATTTGAAAAATTCTTTCTGTATTGGATAGTAGATTTATCGAGGAAGGCTATTATAACATCAAGCTGCGACCAATAAGAGCGAAGCATCAATGAATTTTTTTCCAAAAACGGGAAATATTCTCTAAATTCCACGCGTACGAAGTCGTTGGCAACAGCTAGTTTACAAATAAAACTACTTTTTACGGATATAGATGCGCATATTTCTTTTTAATGTTAGCTCGACGTTTCGGAGATTTTGCAGTCACCATGGTCCACTAAATCCGTAAACAGTGGTTTTATTTGAAGAAATAAGTCGCGTAAGTGTTAGAGAAACTTAATTACAGTTTATTTACTCATGTGTTCGTACGGAACGCTTCGTGGCCGAGTCCGACTGTTACTTGGCTGGTATTTACTAACGTTTTACATCATCATGGTCCGAAGATACAGGAACAACGACAAGGAATGCCAAGGCGCATCAATCTTCCCTTTATACCTAATATTGTCAGAAAATGACGTTGACTGATGGTTGTAGCTCAAACTAATATTAAATATCGCTTTAACGGCTTCATTTAATAAATATAAGGACAATGTTTTCCTTTATTCAGTACGTCCCCTCTAGTTTTGTTTTGTGTGAAAAATATGCCTACTAATGAAATATTTCGTAAACTTTTTCTCGAACACAGTAGGTAGGTAGGTACTTTACAATTTTATTGATTGTTTCTTATTTTTTATTTAATTAATCTTATGAATCATTTAACTTTGACATTTGTAATAGTATAATTATGTAATACCTACTTGCAATTATTTTAGTTCATTTAATTTTATTTTGTACAGCAATGACAGTGGTAAAATGTAGCGGACAATTCTATTGACAATGTGACAAAATAAATATTGATTGATTGAGTGTTTGACTAGAAACTTCACACAATGTCTTCAAGTCTCCAGCTAAGCTTATTTCCTAGTGTTATGGGTAAGCAGAACACGGATAGGCTAACTATACAATTTTTTTGTATACACATTCTTATAATACACAGAAAACAGCTAATCGCAGTACATACATTAGTGTGAAAAATATAATTAACACAAAAATGATTTCCCTGTGCGGGAATCGAACCCATGACTTGAACCACAAAAGCATTGAAATTTTCGTACACGGAATTTTCGCATTCAACTATACTTGTATTTCATACATATCTACATATCATATCTACATTCACCATTACATATCTACAATATAAACAGAGTCTAGATTGAGTTAATTCATCAACCTCAGGTTACAGTATTTCACTGTCCCCGCACATTACTTCTGTGGCAGGTTGACAAATGCCACGATTAGTACTAACGAATGAAATATCGGGAACACATTACGAGTTACAATAGATCGCCATGTCCTTCACATAAAAATATTCTTTGTGTGCCATAACGGTAGCCACTTCACATTTCTCCTATTCCCATCACTGTGAAATTGTTTATCACAAATGAAAATATCTTTGTCAATTAAAAATATCATGTAGGTAACCAGCTGTTGCCCGCGACTTCTTACGCGTGGAATTTAGAAAATTTTCCCCGTTTTTGTAACATTTTTCACTGATGCGTGATGTTATAGAGCTTTCCTCGATAAATGTACCTTCCAAATCTGAAAAATTTTCTTAATCGGACCAGTGGTTCCTGAGATTATCGCGTTCAAACAAACAAACAAACTCTTCAGCTTTATTAGTATAGAGTATAGATGTGTATAAGGACAGTGGAACATTTAGGGTCTGGAAAGGAAAAGAAGGACATGTTATTTTTATTGAAATATTATATTTCTTGCAGAACAGTGAGAGGAAAGTGTTTTTGAACACATAATAAACCTGAAGTAATCTTTTTCTAGCAATTTTGATAGTTCACAGCAGTTAATTTAAACAACGAAATCATTATAATAGAAAACAATGTGACTACCAGAATAAGCCGATAAAATTTAAATAATATTGGGAAGTTTTGTATTGGAATGTAAATATAAAGTTCATAGATTTATGAACACGAATTACTGATTTTGTACAGACATAACAAAAACGTGCGTAATTTCCGTAAATACATTTTAAGTACTTAATAATATTAAACTTTTAAGCTTTCAAATAATACGAAATAAGTAGAAAGCATAACACACCGCCATCGAGAAGTCAATAACTACCTATTTCGTAAAAAGCCTTCCGTCACATTTTGACATACTCGTAGCAAAGATGGGATAAATTGAATAAAAATGGCCTTTGAACTCGAGTCTCTCAAAGCCTATGTATTCTCAATGTAAACGTGTTTGGCATTTTCTTTTATAAGAAGTAAAATAAATGTTGTCAAGCAAAACGTGCCCGTTTCAGCATATTATGTAAACACACTTCATTAACCTTTGAGTATTTAAACAACTGGAGTAGTTATAACGCTTTTTTCTTTGTCGTATATACGACTAAGGTTGGTGGGGTATCGAGGTAACACAATACACATAAATACACTAACGTAATTCTATTGTATAACAACGCACGCACGTACGCACCTGCACAAAAACCGCACACATTAATCTAACTACGCACACTGTTAAAACACTCCAAGTGTGTGTTTTTAACAGCGTGTGTACTAGACTACAATATTATAATGAGGATTTCTCTTGTACTTTTATCAGTGGAAGTTGTCTGACATTGCCTACTATCGTTGAGTTAATGCTCTTAGTTAATAACTTAACAAAGTATTTATTTACGATTGGTGTTCATAGTTTACTACTAGTTTACTCCAGGTTATAATTGGCATCGTGTTGCACTGACTAAAGCAGGGTAGGGCGATTATAAAAAATGGGTAAGAGGGTGTTAATTAAAGGGCTTAAGTTAAGCACAGATTATTTCAAAAGAATAATTGCTCGAATTATGAATACTAGAAGAAAAAATACATTAGGTAACTGATAAGTCTAAATTTGACCACAAATATACCTACC
Organism: Orgyia antiqua; assembly: GCA_916999025.1. Classification (NCBI taxonomy): domain Eukaryota; kingdom Metazoa; phylum Arthropoda; class Insecta; order Lepidoptera; family Erebidae; genus Orgyia; species Orgyia antiqua. Next base: position 21,592,798 of record OU779864.1, read on the forward strand.
AAAGCGTGATATTCAAAGCGCGTTTCCAATTAATTAGAAAGGTAGGTTTATAGGTTATTGTAACAAAGTTTACACATTCACAAGTTTACAACACGTTTTCAAGATTTCACTAATTCAATTAGTATAATAATATTATTTTAAACATACTCTCTCTTTATTGTTACAATAAGGATAGACGTAGAATGAATTCTAGTCGACCAACACGCTTACAAAATTGTTGTCGAGATTGTAGCAAATTGCACTCATTTCGTTATGTTAAAGGAAATTTAATTTTCTCGTAGAATGATTTTACTTAATTTTGGTACAAAATTAATTTAAATTTATTGAATAACCTCCACTTTAACTAAAACTTTGGGCATTTAATAAAATTGCAATATTTAATTTTATATTGTTTATAGGTGTATTTCAGTGTACATGGTCATATCGAGATTTTAAGGTTTTTTTTTTAAGAATATATAATGACAAAGACGAACAGATAGCGAATTATAAGAAACTGATCCTGTTTTATTCTTTGGGTTTGTAAATCTAAAAGAATCAGTTTCAATAACTCAATTTAATTACAAAAAGTTTGCAGCTACTTTCTGACTATGTTATTACATCTTACAACGTTTTTACTATGTGCTGAAAATGGAACTGTTTGAGTTTTATGACCATTCAAAGTAATGCGGAAATACCCAAGCGAATTGCCCACAGTATCATAAAGTTTCATTGCCTGTTTGTATGGATGCTTTTGATGCCATATCACTCCATACTCAACGAAAACATGTATATGTTACCATTGGTTTTTATTCAAAAAGAATCTATTTAGAGATCTAAAGTAAACTGTTATTATTGTTGGTTTAAACATTCAAAATACTAATCAGGCCAGTCTTCTCCGCTGGGCTGACCAATCACATTTTCAGAGACTCACTATTATTGTCATTATTTTATTACGAAATGATAATATGTATATCTCCGTGTGGTGATGGATTAAGAATACAAGTGTCACGACCCCATCTCCTCCCAAGGGTGTTGTAAAAGTCAGCTAAGGGATATTGCACACAGATAACATCTTCTGTGAGAAACGGAAAACTCGAAAAAAAAACCCTGTGCCAATACGCCTGGTCAGCGCGGCACAGTAGACCATAATCCCTCCCAAACTGGAGGAGGTCCGTGCCCAACAGTGGGACATAAATGGGCTGGAGAAGAAGAAGATAATATGTTGAAATGGTTTTTGTTTCAATTAAGTTATGATAGACTAATTTATTCAAAGTTTAATGAATCAATTTAAAAACCATTCAACTTAGCCTACCTGGAAAATTTACAGGATAAAAAATTGGCTTTTTATTATTAGGAAATTGGTTTTACTCTGTATTCAATTAATATTTAAACTACGTAATTATGTTAAATATAACCCGCTCTATACATTATTGTATTGTTTTAATTGCTTAGTAGAATCTCAATCTTACTAATAAATACATATAATAATATACATTCGTATGAATTATTAAAAAAATACAGAATAGAGCTTATCAAAAAGTAGTATTCTTTTAATTCAGACGGAACATTTATTTTCTGTACTGTTAGAAAAATGGTAACGATATCTCACATAGGACTTTTTTTATTGAAATTATTATGATAAAATCTGTGTGACATTCTAACAAAAGAGTCCGAACAATAATAAACGAGATAATCCGACTGTAAGGGGCACGACTATAACAGAGACTTTTACGGTGCTTGATCATGATTAATGGTCAAACTTTCGACCTTCGTGCTCCGGTTACCATAACACTAGGTTATTTTTGGCAACAAGAAATGAATTCATTTAATTTCATAAAAAAACATTGTAAGTACTACAGTACTTAATGAATTAAAATTGATGTTAATGATTTTTCAGTTATTAGCAGCTTATATAAATAGATAAATATTCATGCACATTTCACACACAGTCCTCCGTCTTAACCTAAGCTTATATGCTTATGTTATGGTACCAGAATACGGACAATAATCTCCGAAAGTAATGGTCCAATCCTAATAATCTTTAACTGATATAGCTATCCTAATAATCTTTAACTTTAACTGAATAGAGAGCGCTATGGGCTCTACATTATGTCTGTATCCTGGCTATAGTCAGGCTCCAAGCATATACCATGGACTGGTTTCGGCGAGGGGACAAAAATACATTAGGTATGTCTAATAGGTATTGGTGGAAAATTTCAGGCGTGCGAAGTCGAGGGCAGCAGCTAGTCATCAATATATTTTTTATAGTTTGACAAAAAGACATTTTTTAAGCCAAGGTAATTATCTGGTTTTCTAACACCAACCACTTATTTGAAATTTAGAGAGTACTTTGCTGTTTTCAAGTGGCTGAAATTAGTTGAGACTTTATTAATTTACTAAAATACTCGTTGACGTAACAAATTTAAGGCTTTAAGAATACTTCACTTCTTCTCTGTCGAGATTTTAAATAAACGTTGACTGTTATTAAAGCTTGGAATTAAAAACTAGACCGCTAATATATTAACTAATTATATTGTTTAGAAAACGTAAACAAATAAAACGTAGACCGAAAAACACATTAGGTGCTGTGTGCTACACTGCTGTCCTATTTCCATTTCTTTATTTTCTCTATGATAGATCTTATTTATTTTATTTTTATTTATTTATTTAAAAAAAATTGGTCAAGTGCGAGTCGAACTCACGCACGAAGGGTTCCGTACCATTATCTATGCAACATAAGGCAACGTTATTAGTATCGAGCAAGAAACGGTAAAAAAATCATGTTTATTGTATGGGAGCCCCCCTTAAATATTTATTTTATTTTATTGTTAGTATTTGTTGTTATAGCGGCAATAGAAATACATCATCTGTGAAAATTTCAACTGTCTAGCTATCACCGTTCTTAAGATACAGCCTGGTGACAGACGGACGGACGGACGGACGGACGGACAGCGAAGTCTCAGTAATAGGGTCCCGTTTTTACCCTTTGGGTACGGAACCCTAACAATTAGCACAATATTGTACATTAGGCGGACTTCATGCTAAAAGCATTATCTACCAGTCAACCTAGGGTGATGCAGAGATATTTGAAGTAGGTGCATTACTTGCTTTACGTGATACATGAATAAATTGAAGATATGATTATAAGAATAAACTAAATATGACAAATATAATACACATTAGCATAAAATATAGGTATATACGATATATAGCTCATACATACATAATAGCTAAATCTACTATATAAAAATATGTCGGATTTTCCTTCCTGACGCTATAACTCCAGAACGCACGAACCGATTTCCACGGTTTTGCATTCGTTGGAAAAGTCTCGGGCTCCGTGAGGTTTATAGTTAATTTTTTTTTTTTTAACTTTTTTTTAGGTATGGCAAAACAACGTTTGCCGGGCCAGCTAGTACTACATAAATAAATAACTTTAAATACAATAGACTACATATAAATAAAATAATATAATTATAATATAACATTAAGTTTGAGATGAACTATTTATAGCAAATTTTTGGAGCAGGTGTTTTTTGGTATTACGCTTAAAACTAGATCTGTTAGAGGCCATCCTGATCTCAAGAGGGAGGGAATTCCAAAGCTGGACTGATTGTACGAGAAATGACGACCTAACTCAATCGGATCGCTGTGACGGACAAAGAAGAGTTGAATTGAAAGTTAAACGTAGATTTTTGGAATGATATGCACTTAAGTATGTGAAACAAGAAGTCAGATAGGAAGGAGCAGAGGGAGAATTCAGAATGATAGTAAGAGTAATGTGTAGTAAGAGTACGTAAACTTCGACGATGACGAATAGGCAACCATTTCAGTCCAGAACGATAAGCAAAGACATGATCATACTTTCGAAGATTAAATATGAACCGAAAGCAGAAGAAGCTTGTCGTATTTATTGAGAAAATCTGCATTCAGGTCTAAATAGCACACATCACCATAGTCCAGGACAGGGAAGATCAAAGTATGTATTAGCGTCGTTTTCGTCATGATTAATTTTTTTTTCCCAAGCTGGAATCGAACCCGCGACCTCGTGATCGGCAGTCCATTACATAAACCACTCCACCATGAAGCCCGTCAAAATTTATCCAGTCATTTACTATTTCTGTGTCTGCGGTACATTTTTGGTTAAAAATTTCATTTGTTTCATACCATATACATCAAAACTAAATAAAAGAAAGATATTAATCATTAAAATTATCTACAATTACATACGTAATTATTTAACCTTGTGATCAAAATGTGTATACTAGAATAGTGGTTCAAGGTTAATTAATTATAGTTGGGTTCTAAGTTTTAGAAAAATTATTGCGCAATAGAATTAGTACCTTTGTCTAAGTAGTATTATTCTAATATACAATTCCTAACACATGTATGTTGATTGGTTTTGGATGGAAACCCATAATTAATCTTGGGTTCATTATAATGAATTATTTGGGTGGAGCTCCTAAATAATTAATAAGGAACATATCATCCATCAGGAAGACAAAGATTAATTAGGAGCTAACAAATTGTATTATATAAATCGAAAATACATATAGTATTTATTATTTATTATTATTATATAGTATTATAATTGCAAGTCTTCAGACAACAAAATGCTACCAGTTAATAATATTTGAATACAAGTGTTGCCATCTCTTTGCTTTCCTAAACAGCTATCACGCTTGGTCAACGGGGCGGAGTAGACCCTGCCAAAGTGGAGGACCAACAGCGGGATGTTAATGGGCTGGAGAGAGAGAGAGAGAGAAGAAGCGATGATCATATTGTATATCCCCGCAAATATTATAAATGTAAAAAAAAATCTGTTTGTCGCACTTTCACGTCAAAACCACTCACTTAACCTATTTAAATATAATTTGGTATACCTACAGATAGTTTAGTGGCAGTGAAAGGACGTACGATACTTTCTAAAGCGAAAAAGGATTGCATTTTGTATTTCATATGCCAGTTATAAACAACTACTATATCAATGGCGGAATAGAATTACACACGATATATTAATATGGAACACCGAAACAAGAATGCTCGGCGCATACCGTAATGTCATTTAATGCAATCCTGGAATCGCAGTACTGGACATTGCATAGATTCTAGGCTTTCAATATATGACAAGAAACTCGTGATGATGTGCTTCAAGTTTTAATTAAATATCAGTAGTGGTATTCAGTAAAGGCCGGTTTACACTTTGATTAGTGCGAATGCAGGTGATTAGTGCAGGTGCTTAGTGACTAAGCTACACCTAGTCAGCGACTGATTAGTGCAAGTGATTAGTTGGCTGTGTATTAAGGCTGGTTTACACTTTACCATTTTGTACAACAACAAACGTCCGACGCTACACACTAAACGCTAAACACTCTTGTCCAGACGTGTTTAGTGGCAGGCACGCTGCGAGTGAGGGGAAAGGGAGGGTGCGCGGGACGTGGCCAATCGCAGTCCACTCGCAAAAAATAGAACACGCTTCTATTCACTTTACAGGCTGGTTTACGCTTTGATATATGATAATATTTAAATACATATGATATATCGGGCTTACTTCATCGGACATCACTACTTCAATTAAGCCAGAGATTGCTGTCATAAATTGATAGATGTGATGAAATTTTTACAGAGTACCATAGCAGTATTCGTGCAAATATCCAACTAATCGTAGACTTAATGAAAAAAAGTGTTACCTAGACAGTAGGTAACACGTTGATTTAGTTGATTCTTTTAATATTTGGAACCTTTTATTTTAAAAACATCCTAGTCCTATCGTACCCTAAGCTTATATACTTCATATTTGTATATAATAATAAAGCTAATTCTCTTAATCGACTTGCTGCAAAAAGCAATTTATTATGAAAATCCTAATTTGCAAAATTTCACGTCAATCTGACTATAGAAAAGACATAAAAATGTATTTTAAAGATTCCGTAGCATAGGTTAGCTGATAAAAAGAAATGAAACTAAAATAAGAGTTAAAATTTAAAACAAATACACGCGTCTAAATCCGTAAAAAGTGGTTTTATTTAAAATAAGAGTGTTAAAAATAATTTGATGAAATTTTAAAACTTTTAGCACACTAAAATGGTCTTATTCATAATGACTTACCGGAGGTTTAAATGGAGATTTTATCGAGGAGATATGTGAGATATTTTGTTGGCTCAATTTAAGGCTGTCGCCTTAAATTGAGCCAACAAAATTTAATCAGAAAGACAAATGTGATAAATTATAATAACTATAAACTCATAGATATAAATTATAAATTAAAAACTCTTTGGCAAAAAACGTGCAAAACATTATATAGGTATTTATTATATAGCAATAAATAAATGTAGGACAACTCATGCACGTACTAAACATTTTTCTAAAAGTGAACCGCGCTTGGACGTGATACAACTTATAATGACAGATATTTCGCCTTCTTTTAATTCTCGCTCATATAAGTTTCTGAACTCAAAGAGTAAAATAAAATTGTTACGAATAATTTTGTGATCACGTTTGGGATAGGTTCCTAACAGAAAATGTGAAATAAAAGTTTGAAACTCATTAGACCGCGACTCCCTGTCAACACCGGCTCACGTAGTAGCTACGGACCTCCCAAAAAAAATATGTGATGACAAATTTTACTAATTTGGCTGTCAGCGTCTATAGGTTTTATTAAAACTATATTATAGTAACAATAGAAATGCACCATCTGTGAAAACTTCCACTGTCTAGTGTCTAGGTAGCACAGTTTATAATATAAGGCCTGGTGACAGACGATACTGACAGCGGAGGCTTAGTAATAGTATTCCCTTTTACCCTCTGGGTTTGAAATACTTAAAACGTCAAAAATATATATTACAACATTGTGGGTTCGATTCCCGCACAGATACACAAAAGTTACATTTATGTAAAGTTTTTCACACCTAACACAAATTATTTCTTCTGCGTCTTAATGATATTAGTAGGAATGCCTTCAAATAGGTATACAACGGTAAAACATATTAGAAATTATAACTACCTGTGTAAAATGCCTACAATACTTTACAATTAGCCAAAATAACAAACAGTAAGTTAGCTTTTATTTCCTAAATAAATTCACAAAGGCAACTCATTAATCTTGAAACTTGTCACAGTGGTTTTAGTAACGGACTAAATTGTGGCATGTGCCTTTGTCACTGACCAACTTAATACATTTAAGAGGATACCAAAATAGCTTCGTGCATTTTTCTACTTGCGAAGTTTTCATTGTTTCTTTAGATTGAATGGCTAGAGCTCTAATTTTTAAGTATATGTTTATTCAATATATGATCTAGGATCGCATAAACTCAGAAACGCGATTGAAAAAAGTTTTCTCGATAGAAAATCTTGGCGAAAAAACCTCTCAAATTTTTTATTTTTTTCATTTGTCGGTCTATTATCGCGTATTAACTAATGAAATAACTTTAAAAGCATAAGTAAGTATTATATATAGAAACACGTAAATCAGAATTAAAATATATTTAGTAAATTTGGAGTAAATAGGAAAAGTATCCCTAATTCTTCATTTTCTGTGCCTACTGGCTGTGGTAATATGTACGTGTCGGCGATGATATACGATAATATTGATGTAGGCCCTTAAGGAAAAGTTTCTTTGATTTGTCATATATACAACTAGCTGCTGCCCGCGACCCTGTACGCGTGAAATTTACAAAATTTTCCCAATTTTTGCAACATTATTCACTTATGCATCGCTCCAGCTTGATGTTGTATAGCCTAAGGCCTTCCCCTATAAATGGACTATCCAACAAATAAATAATTTTTCAAATTGGACCAGTAGTTCCTGAGATGAGCGCGTTTAAACAAACAAACAAACTCTTCCGCTTTATAATATTAGTATAGATATCAAATTAAAAAGAAACTTTACATCGTTTAGGTAACCCAAAAAATCCTTTTGTGTAATTTTGAAGATATTAGCTAGATTGAGCTTGAAATAGAGACATACAAAAATAACGACTTTGTTTTACAAAAGTAAAGATTATATCCAATTTATTACTATGAAATATGAGTTTTGAATAAATAATAGACGCTTATTCAAAACTCATGTTTTGTTTTCTGTTTATCTAAAATTTGATGAGAGTTACGATATTCGCTCAATAAAAACATTAATTCTAAGCAAAATTTCAGAGAGAGCGGTTTTTCAATGCAAGTAAATTAACATACAAATTGGAAAAGCTTTCATTTACAATAAAAACATAACTGACTTTTTTATTATAATAGGAAAACATAATAGGAAGAAAACAAAAAACAGGCCCCAAACATATATGTTTAACTAGCCGTGCCCACGACTCCGTCCGCGTGTATCGGTTTTTTTTCGATCGACCTAATCAATTTTTTGATTCTTTTTTAGCCGACAGATGGCGTTGCAAGTAACCAAATTGAGAAATTTCGTATTATGAAAATATCTCTTGATTGAGTGGACCGATTGCGATGAAACAAAGACTAAGTAATACCTTGAGTTGTGTTTAATTTTTACGTATAACATTTATATTTATAAGTGTTGTGCATTTTATGTGATGCGTGCACAGACAAACATCTAAACAGACGAACAGACAAAAATTTCAAAAATGCTGGAAATGGGTCCTTTGGTTTTTCTTTAACCATCTGATTGTGTTTTTTGAAAGTATGTTCAATGTACAAAAAATTTTTTTCTACAGATTTATCAATGCCAGGCTATTATAATCGGTAGCCAACGAATTACGTGCAGGCTTGACTTAACGAAGGTCCCGCCAATTACATTAAATGGTCTAAATATTAATTTGAGTTTTACCGTCAAGGACCTAGGGCTACACATTGACTCCAATTTAAACTGGCAGGCTCAAGTCACTAGTGTAAGTAATAAAGTAACAAACACCTTACGTATGCTTTATCGCCTTAGGAAATTCTTACCATGCAGCACCAAGGAAACGCTTGTACACACATTGATCTTTCCTATGATTGATTATGCTGATGTGTGTTACTTAGATCTTAACTCTGACCTACTCAACAAATTTGATCGCCTTTTAAATAACTGTATCCGTTTCATTTTTAATCTTCGTAAGTACGATCACGGGTCTCCTTCTCGCTCTCAACTAAAATGGTTGCCCAACCGTTACCGCCGTGAACTGCGCGCTCTTACTACACTTTTCTCCTTTCTTAAATCCCCTTCTCCTCCAGCTTACTTATCTCACTTTTTCCAGTATCTCTATTCTAACCAGGACAGACTTCCCCGTTCTTCTAACGACCTTCTACTTTCTTGTATACCCCATAGGACTAACTTTATCAATTCTTCTTTTCCCGTCCAAGCTGTCATATTGTGGAACTCTCTTCCACATGAAATTAGATCCGCCAAAAGCCGCCTCACTTTAAAAAAAAGAGTCAAACATATGTTGTTACAAAGGTTAGCTGAATTATCGTAACTATAGATTATGTAGTATTTACTTTATGTATGTTTGTATGTATGTATATGTACCTATTGTGTATCTAGTATGTATTTTGTATGTATAGCGTTCTCTGTATGTATGATATATATATTTTAGTAAGATAATTGTGTATTGTATGTAGTCTATTGACAGTAATTATAAAATTTATATAATATCACAGAATATACACCTACTTCATTTGTTTCTGCACCACCCAAGGTTGACTGGTAGAGAATGCCTACGGCATTAAGCCCGCCTTTATACAATCTGTTTGTATATAAAGTTTTAAATAAATAAATCATATTATGTATAATAATAATATAATATTATTAGATTTTACGATAAAAGTGCTACATTGTTTGAATGCTTCTAATCTATCTATTAAAATTGTTTTGTATCATAAATCTAGTGGTTCGTGGACAACTGTGTTACTGTTATTTAATTTTGATTGCGTTGTTTTTGGTTTTTTATATTGGTTTATGAATCATTGTTATTTTTACTTTTTGGGGGTGCAGCACTAGCTGGTTACAACTGAAAATCAACGTTGGGTGTCATTTGTGTTGCCACCTAACATTGTGCTAAGTTGACTGCCCTTTGGCAATTTTATTGTTATGTAAAATAAGTAGGAAATTTAATTATCATGATGTAAATTATTTAAGATTCCTAAAGTTACTGGTGTCAGTAAAGATCTGTCTTTTCTTTTTTTTAAAAGAGGTAATGTACCTACGTACGTAGGTAGTAATTTCCAAAAATAGTGCCCTGATCATAAAATGTTTCTCACGATCAGGAAGCTATAGTCTCTGAGAGTGCTTTATGCACTTATTATACATGAATGTAGCGATTCGAAAGTCGAGGTAAAAATGCTAGTTTCTAACAATCTCAAAAATTATGGTTTCACTAATAGACAGTAAAATCCATATGGAAGTTTAGGTGTCAAATCTGTTAACTTTTTGTGTAACAAGTTTAGGGGTCTATCTATATTAATAAAACACTACCAGTGCGAAGCTAAGATCTTTCGTTAGTATTTAATTAGGGATAGACAAATGGCTACTTACATTAACGATGAACTCACTCACAGATGACATCCGGTCCAATCGAGAGCTGTCTGCTAAGATAAGGGTCAGACATATGGATTGTACAACCATACCTCTGTTCTAATGATTCTCATACCATTACAACATTATTGTTAAGTAGAACGTAAATACGAATTCCTAAAATCAAAATATACAATGATTCTAATTCTGTTGAAGTAAAATCTAAACCAAATATAGAACAAAGTTCATTGTAAAGCATCTAAACAATCTAACATTTAAAACAAATATACGCGTCAAAATCCGTAAAAAGTGGTTATATTTGAATGAACGTGTCGCGAAGGTTTTAGGCAAAGTTATGTTAGAAAATATAAAATTTATTGCAAATTTTGAGTTTACATTTAGAAAGGCTTTATCATTTTTGACAAGAAAAATGTTAAAGAAATATTATAAAAGCAAGGCGTTAACAAAGTCAGTTTTGGTATATGTTACGAGTGCCAAAACACGGATTTATTACAGTTTGTAAATAGCTTCTTGGAGTACCATATATAGATAGGTATAGATAAAATAGTAAATTTTATTCAACTGTCAAAAATATGAGTACAATAACGGGAACATTATAACGCGGACTGTAACTGTAATAAAAATAATAAAACCGACCTAAAGGACTTTTATTAATCTACCGACTGTTCATTTTATGCATCCTATTTACTTAATTGTGAAAGTACTAAAATGACAAAAGGGTCACTGGTTTCTGAAAAATAAGTACGATAATAATTATACAATATCTACTGTTTTGTTACGGATGTCTATTCTTAGAAATAGTCTAAAATCTTCTCAAAACTCCTATAGAACGGCTTTACCAGTTTTATTAAATTATTATTGAGTTTTTATCGGGTGGGTCTTAGTATTGGTCCACAACCATTTTCAGCCCTTGTTCGTTAGATCCTTGTAAGTAGGTACGCAAGTAAAACTGCAGAGCACATCTATCAACTATATTTTAATGTGTCGCAAGAATGTGATTATCACTTTTGTAAAAATTATTATGTTACGATGACAACCATAGATTTTAGTAAGCGTGGTGATGGATTAAGAATATAATCGTCACTTTCCCATGTCTTGCTCGCTGGGGTCGTAAGAACCAGTCGACCGATGGAAGCAAGTCGCATAACACCTGCGCATTTACCCAAGGAGGGTAACGTCAGGCAGGCAACCGGTCGTATAAATCAGCAAAATCCTATTGAAACATGAACAAGTAGTCATTTTGCGCCGTCTCCGAATAACGGGGTAAGGGCAGGAAAACGATGAATATTTTACATAGAGTAATTTTATAAAGAGATGTTCACATCCCTTGAAACAAGATTTATATACGCATCACGTTGTATAATGCCCAAAAAGTTTGTTTCAAGGAACTTATACGACAAGGTCTTTAAAGTTTCTACCCTTATACAACAAGACACAACCGGGCTACCAAGTATCCCATAAATTGTATTCATTAATCATTGAATGTGTTATCTTTTATAATTAACGTGTAAATCTTATATATAAAATTCACGTGTCACAGTGTTAGTTACCGTACTCCTCCGAAACTGCTTGACCGATTTTTATGAAATTTTACATGCATATTCAGTAGGTCTGAGAATCGGCTACTATCTATTTTTCATACCCATAAGTGGTAAGGGTTGTCAACCCCTGACATTATATGGCAAAACAACGTTTGGCGGGTCAGCTAGTCTTATATATAAAATTCACGTGTCACAGTTTTAGTTACCGTACTCCTCCGAAACGGCTTGACAGATTTTTATGAAATTTTACATGCGTATTCAGTAGGTCTGAGAATCGGCCAACATCTATTTTTCAAACCAATTTTTTTTTTTAGTGTGGCAAAACAACGTTTGCCGGGACAGCTAGTCTTATATATAAAATTCACGTGTCACAGTGTTAGTTACCGTACTCCTCCGAAACGGCTTGACCTATTTTTATGAAATTTTACATGCATATTCAGTAGGTCTGAGAATCGGCCAACATCTATTTTTCAAACATTTTTTTTTAGTATGGAAAAACAACGTTTGCCGGGTCAGCATTCATACAAAATACAATAAAACAGTATTCATATAAAATTTGATTCAAAGTTTAGGTATTAAAGGATTGGATCTGAAATCTTCCTTTGAATTTGGTTAGCTATACAAATATACGTACCTACTAGCAATTTCTAAAATCATCGTCCTAATAACATAGCTTTTGTTCCGTGAAAGCCCTAATTTTTTAAGTTTAGCTTCTCTAGGCCTGATGGAGAAAAACTATGAGAATAAATTTGTAGGAAAGGAATCGACACCATCTCGTTATTTAGGGTCAGGAATATGACGGATATATTTTGATAATAACGATACGAAATCCTTCGTGTGTGTGTAGGTATAAAACGTACTTGGCCTGCTTCTTTTTTAAATTTTCCACTATCCTTGGTTGATGTGTGTGCCAAATTTTAACGTTTAAGGCAGTGAATATTGCATATACAAGTCTCGTTACATAACGATAGAGATGTCTATAGATAAAAAAGAGGTTAATTTAACTAAGTTTCTAGTGAAATACTTTTTTTTATTTTTATTGAAGGGCTTTGTCGCATTGACCATATCACCCAAGTGTAATGCTTAGTAGTACTTACTTAGTAGTAGTTTCGCCACATGGAACACTGACTAGTTCAAATCTTCAAAATATAAAAAGACTGGAGACTCTAAAATAACCTTTTAAAATTTTTCCATTAATTTAGAGCAGGCGCCACGTAATCCGGATTATACAGTGAACTATTTCAATGGTCAGTCAAGTAAGCTGTGTGTGCCTTATCTATGACTTTGTGGAGCTCACTTTGACATCCCACTTTAATACGAAAAATTAATTAATTTATTGTTATAAACGGTGAAAACCAATTTTATCCATTCAATAGCCTTTCTTTGTCTACTCCTGAACATAAACCCACTCCATAGAATGTCGAAAAATGCTAATTGCAACAAGGCGCTTTATAATCCATGTATTTTGGCACCGCCCTACGCTACCTCAGTCGGTACGTGGTCGCTAGAATTTTACTCACTAACAGAGGTCAGATCGTCGAGCGATGTGGTTTTCCTGATTTTACCTGAGATTTATCCTTAGATTTAATTACAAGCGCAAACGTAAGTGCAGACGGAAGAGCAATTAACTAAATAACAATTTCTTACACACTTAAAATTACAAGACTATGAATTTATTATAATTTAAAAGTAACAACAATAATAAAACTGGAACGATGTAGTCACTAATTAATCTCTAAGTTGGCTTTAATTCAATATTGTAAAGTAAATTTACAAATGAGCCTCCTTTCCTTATCTTTAACAAAGTCCGGATAATTTAGACTTAACAGACTGTCTTAGAGAAGAGGAAATTTAATACTTTTAAAGTAAATGTAATAAAGCCGACATCTTGGATCCTAGACGACTTGTTGTTGGCCGTTGAGAAATGCTTACCCATTTATCTCGGCAATATGATTCCTTGGATCATTTTGTAATCGTGGGAGTGTCATTAAAAAGGGATTACTGCCATTAAAAACTGTAATAAATTGCAATTATAGAATTTCATTTAACCTATTCGCTTCGTAACTCTTGATAGCTTTGAATAAAGCGTCAAAAATGTTCACTTCACACGTAAGTGACGGAAGGATATATCATTGAGATTAATTTGTGCAGAAATATTGAATTATTTTTTTTTTATTTTTATTTATTTATTATATTCTTTATTGTACACCATTTAGTTTTACATTACAGGATGTTCTTAAAATAATGTAGTACAATGGGCGGCCTTATCGCTTAAGGCGATTTCTACCAGGCAACCTTTGTATGGATACATGATATTATGGATAGAGCGGTAGTTGTGGGTGTACTGAATTAATTAATTATTAATGAATTTTGTTCCGTGAAAAAATTTAATGTCTTCACACACCTTTTATAATCAGAAATGATTTCTCATGCACACGATCTATAATTTGTGCAATTAGGTTTGAATAGGTTTATCGAAAAATAACTATCATAAATCACAAGTGACATTAACGTATATCGCAAGTAAGTTATTATTTACTTAGACCAACATTTTTAATAACTTTGTTTTAGTTTGTAATGGATATATCGCCGAAAAGATTCGTTCTTTTCGATACGTCAGCTGCAGGAAAAAGGTCGAGAACAAAGCCGACCATTGTACTTGTGCTTTGTTGATCTTGAGAAGGCGTTTGACAGTATGCCTCGAGAAGCCCTGTGGGTTGTATTGGAGAAACTGGGATGTACGCCGAAGTTTGTGAGACTCGTGAGACTCCTCCATGATAACATGCAGTGTTGTGTAGCAGCTAATAATGAGTGGTCGGACTTCTTCCCGGTCACATGCGGAGTCAAGCAAGGATGTGTGTTGGCGCCAACACTGTTTGCGTTATACTTCGCAGTTGTAGTCCGCGAGGTAATACAAGCAACGGCCGAAGGAGTTCATATCCGCTTTCGGACAGATGGCAATTTATATAATCTGGGCAGATTTCGAGCCCGCAGTAAAGTATCGTACGCTTTAGTTACGGAGATAATGTATGCAGATGACCTGTGCTTCGTAGCAGAATCCCCAGATGGCCTGCAACTCTTAATGTCAGTTTTCACCGAATCATGTCTTAAGTTTGGCCTAAAGGTCAATGTAAGAAAGACAGAAGTGATGTCCATGGCACCGCCTGGTCATGGTCATTTAACTGTGAAACTCGGTGAGGATGTGCTGAATCAGGTTGAAAAATTCCGTTATCTGGGAAGCACCGTAACAACGAGATGTGACCTTGATGCTGAAATTAACAGTAGAATCGCCGCTGCGGTCGCAGCTTTTGGCAGGTTGAATCGAAAGGTCTTCTGCTCTCATGATCTACAATTAAGCACTAAAGTCTCTGTATATATGGCGATAGTACTTCCCAGTCTTCTGTACTCCGCTGAGTCGTGGTGCTTGTATCGTCACCATATTCGAGTACTCGACAGATTCCACCTTAAATGTCTGCGTCGGATAATGAGAATCAGATGGTGTGACCACGTGCGGAACACAGAAGTACTAAGACGAGCCAATGTGGGCGGCATTGAGGCTTACATCATGAGGCGACAACTACGGTGGTGTGGACATGTATCGCGCATGTCGGATGAGAGAGCGGCGAAACGCATTTTCTTTTCAGAACTCCAATATGGCAAGCGAAAGAGCGGAGGCCAACGTTTAAGGTATAAGGATGTGCTGAAAAGACATCTTAAGCGTTGTAAGATCGAATCCTCGCACTGGCATACTAAAGCAGCGCAACGCACCGAGTGGCGGCAACTCATACATCAAAAGGTGTTAGAGTTTGAGGAAACCAGAAGATCTGACATGGACAAAAAACGGGACGACCTTAAATCCCGCGAGCCTGCTACTGTCACGTATAATGTAGTTGATGGTGTGCTCACGTGCGTGCAATGCGGGCGCACATTCACTACTAAGATTGGCTATATTAGCCACTGGAAAGCACATCTAAGGGCCAACCAACCTGGCTAATAAACGAAATTATTACATTGGTCCATGAAGCGGTCGCTGTAGCCGAAAACGGCTGTGAGGCATCATCATCATGTTTTCTTTGTATACATTTGAATTACTTAGGGGTATACATTTTAAAATAAATACATTGACACTTTTTATAACTTAGTTCTTTGAATGAAAAGTGATTAAATTATTTTTTATTTTCTTTTAGTTTATATTTGGGCAACCAGACAGCTGACGCGATATGAGAAAGATAAAAGAAATAAAGCGCCGTTACATACATAAAAAGCATTGCGTAGGCATTCTGTTAACATTTAAGATGAATATTAAGAGAAAATTATCGCAAAATAAATCTTTGCCTGTAAATTCTTTTTATCTCTTACTCTGCGGATCCACCTGCGTTATCGGTACCGATTATAGTTGTGGCCAAATTCACAAAATCATCTGTACTATAATTTTTTAACAAATTAGGTAATATTTATTTACTAAATTTCTTTACCTGCTTCAAACGTTACTGATACCGATTACTTTTATTTAGGCCACTAACGAATCTCGGGTATCGTGTGATGCGCATGAAATAGTGCAACTCATCTAAGCAGTATTATCAAACAAAACCATAATTTTATTCCAATACATTAAAAAATTATTTTGTCTAAAGTGTTCTTCTCGAAAATAATTGTTCAAAGTTATCCTGTGACAATCTTCAACCATCAGAAACACGAACCTTTTTATTATTTAACAAGAGGTTCTTCATAGCGATTTTATTTCAACTCATTGGAGAGTATTCATGAAGTGGGAATCACTTTCTATTCTGTATTATTTGCGTTATGTATTTTAATGATCTCAATATTAGACTAATCTACTAGACTCAATACTAGCACGTAGTATAATATTCTACGAGTCCAGAACCTAAATCCTTCACTGCCGCCCTAAATGCATGATGGAACAAACAAGGGCAAGGGGCTTGATTGCTCTAACTTTCACAGAATTTGCTACTATACATTCTGGCCCCACGTTTGATTAATGCGACTCTAGACCCTCTTGAATCTGGAAGGAATCAAGTGTAGAAGAAGACATATGAAAAGATGTGTTTGAAAGAGAATGTGAAAAAACCGAGTTGGACGCGCACATGAGGGGTTCCGTTATCATCATAATATATTCGTCATATTCATGACCCCAAATAATGGGATAAGGGTAAGGGAATGATGATTATGTGTATTTGTTGTTATAGGCGTAGCATCAACTGATAAACAGAAACTGGGAAATTTTCAGCTCTCTAGCTATCACACGGACAGACAGCAAAGTCTTAATAATAGGGTTTTGTTTTATGCGGAATTCTAAAAACGAATTTATTCGAAATAGCTATTGAGTAGTTCAAAAGATTTAAACTAAACAGATGAACATAATAAGATAGGGTTGCTGGTTATATTTTTCGTAAACGTACACTACGAGCATATGATGAGCATGAGTTAGAACGTGTCTTGACTTAGAACGGCTCTATATTGTTCCCGTTTAATAATATTATGTACTACTATACAGTAGCGGTGTATAGATTATATGGTGTATATATATAAATTTATGAGTAAACGTATAATAGATTGATTGATCGTTGTTGAATAATTTTAGACTAAAATTGTAACTCGATTTTAGTTTGGCTTTGGGTTTCAATTTTAATTCTCATTTATTTATTTATTTATATGACCATTAACGCATGCTAAGCGTTAGGATAAGCTATTTGACTTATATCGTATTCACGATATTACCAAAATGTGTTTAATATGTAGAAGAAAGACAGGTCGGTGAAAACACAGTAAAATACCATTTTAGTTTTCATAAAGTAATTTTAATGAGATAGATATCTTTATTTCCATTTTATACTTACAATTTTCTTTATGTACTAGAGCTGTCTCGGAAAAATGTTAAAAGTAGGAAAGTATATTTCAATTTAAGGTGTCATGTTTTGAATGAAAAAAAGGAAATGTTTAACTGAAACAAGTTAAGCTACGTTCCTTGTTTTACGAATGTTACGCATTATTAAAAAAAAAACCGAGCCAAGTACGATTTGAACTCACACACAAAGAGTTTCTTACCATAGTAAGTGTAATATATTCGTCATATTCCCGGCCCCAAGTAACGGGATAAGGACATGCGAATGATGATAATAAATATTTGTTGTTATAGTTAAAACTAATATACACAAACTGTGAAATTTTCGCTCTAGCTTTCACAGTTATTGAAATAGAGCCTGGTAACAGACAGACGGACGGACAGCAAAGTTTCATTAAAAGGGTCTTACATTATGGTACGGGATCCTAAAAATATAAGCAATTTATTTGAAATAGTCACTACTTTAAACGTTATATGTAAAATAGATAACATAAATTACGTACCGACCTAATAAAAGCGTGTTAAAATTATCCCTAAGAACTAAATGCCTCGTTTTCTATAATATTTGGATGATGAAAAACCTCACACATAAGACAAGTTACATTAAATCAATTGAAAGTCTAGACAGCTGAATGAAGTTTATTCTATTTGAAGTACCTCAAAGAACTACATAATGTTTTCTTTACAAATGGCATGTGAATATTATTTTAATGTACCACAAAAACAACTTTTCGTAATGTACCAACTTTACTTCACTAAAACAAAGTGCTCTTAGTGTTAACATGTGAAGATAAATATCACTCTATCTAAAACTATGTCACGTAATGTATTGTGTTTTTACTTATTTTGTTTAGTGTAGATATTAAAGATACCTTTTGTACTCAGTTTAATAATATAATGAAAATGATTGAAATGAATGATTGAATATTAAGAAATAAATGTTATAGATATTTTGTACTAGCTGCTGCTCACGACTCCGTCCGATTGGAATTTAATAAATTTTCCCCGTTTTTGCAACATTTTTCACTACTGCTTCGCCTCTACTGGTCGTAGCGTGATGTTATTTAGCCTTAAGCCTTTCTCGATAAATGTCCTATCTAACAGTGAAAGAATTTTTCAAATCGGCCTAGTGGTTCTTGAGATTAGCGTGTTCAAACAAACAAACAAACAACCAAACAAGCTCTTTATAATATTAGTTATGTATGTAAGCATAAAAGCCGTGATGACTTTACTGTTGATAATTTGTTGGTAATCAATTATCGAAAAGTCTAAACGTTAAACTAAACTGCATATATTCGAATATTACTATGGCGCATCTTAGAAGGCTAAGGTCTGATACACTGTTAACGTCTAAGCAACTATTAGTACTCATGACTAACGCAGCAATAACCAAATAAAGAATATGATTCTTCAAAAAAATTAAAATGTGAATAAAGCTGAATAAAAAAATATGAACATAAAAAGACACACATCTTGATCCTAAATCAAACAATGAAAACCAGTGTATTTAACTATTTTCTGTAAGATTTTTCGAGGAAATTTTACCACTACTAAAGTGAATAAATACATTTCTATCAAGTTAATTATTATAAATGTTAGAAAGCAATTTGCCCTTTGTAGTAGAAACAACTGGAGACTTAAATAATACTGAAATAGTTTCGTTCTTGTAACGAAGTTTCCATTGTAAGTCTTAGGAAGAATACTTTGTTATTTTACTGTCAACACTCTGAAACAGTGTTTAATTAATTTGAATAACAAATTATTTCAAAATAATCTTAGTTACCAGTATCATATCTTTACTTATTATAAAAGTAGTTATTTTTATACGTATATGTGTGTCCATAGGGACATGAGCTTATATGTTTAAAACTACGCAATGGATTTTAATGCAGTCTTTTGAAATAGATAGAGTGGTTTAAGGGGGTGGTTATCTTTACTAATTTATAAGTGCGAATCCGGATGATGACACAATAGTAATTTTGACGAGCATAAGTGTTAATGTGTGGAACGAAACGATAGCGCGATTTAAAAAACGTATAACGTCATCTATCAAGCAGAAGAGTAAACTTATGTAAACGGTATGTTAAGGATTGATTTCTAAATTTCACGCGTACGAAGTCGCGGGCAACAGCTGGTATTACATAAATTGAAATCTGGGCAAGAAAGAGTTGGATTTGCACACCGAGAGTTCTGTATCGTTGTTGTCATAACATATTCGTGATATTTCCGTTGATGATAATGATGGGTATTTATTTTTAGAGCATCAACTGATAACAATAACTAAAGGATTTTCAGTTTTCTAACTAGGTACCACTGTTCCAGAGATAAGAACTGATGACAAACGGACGTACGCATAACCAAGTCTCAATAAGAAATAGGATCCTGCTTTACCTTTTAGTACGGTACCCTTAAAATACCACGTTTGTAACTAATTTCAGAGTGTCGGGTTTTCGTGACACGGCGCACTATGTATAAATTACTTCAATAATTTTACTCTAATTCTCAAAAAAAATATACAATTTATAAAATTATCGCTAACAATATACTAAACATAGAGTTAATAGATAGTGCGTTCGCGTTTAATCTTGAGGACATGTAAATTTACCCTGGCTAAATCGTACTTCATAGGCTAATAATGTGTCATAATAATATATAGCCAAATATAATATACATATACCAGAGACACAAATAGATAATCATTTCACGCACAAATTTATGTTAATGTGGCTTCAAGCCGAATGAGTGATATAGCCATAGACTCCCTCTCTGTTAAATCCACAGAAAAGAAATCAAGTGGAATTGCAATGTAACAAAATTACTATAGAAACCAGTGTCGCCAAACGCACACAATTATACCGATAATCATATAATGTACTACATATAAACAAATCGTTTGATTGGTCGTTTACATTTTATACTAAACTAGCATAAGCCATATAACCTACATCTGAAAATAAACCTTCTTATTCTGGAATAGGGTTTAATTCGCTGTGCTTGATTTCTTTTCCGTGGTTAAATCTGTGATACTATGGGTATATTATCTTAATAACAATAATGAAAATCTAATAAAAGTATCAAAAATTTATATTATTCTAATACGCGTTACTTTTGTTCTCTCTATTTTGTTAGTAATATTTTTAGACCTAGGTATAAAATAGATAATAGAGTATGGTACTGATATCTACCTAAAAGACTGTTTTTGAATACGGATTTCATACTACCGGTACCAGAAGTACCAGTAGTACAAATGTTCAAAGTTCCATCATTAACCATGATCAAGCACCGTAAAAGTTTTAGTTATTATCGTACCCATTAACGTCGGATAATTTCATTTATTGTTCAAACTCTTTTGATAAGATACCATTTAAATTCCATCGAGGCAATTTTAATGTATTATGTAATGTTGATGTTCTTACAATTGTGTGTTATTGCACCATTTAATACATAAATCTAACTATTAATAAAATTATGAGTTTGTAGATATAAAATGTATGTTTGTTACTCCTTCACGCTGAAACAGCTCAATGGATTGGAATGAAACTTGGCGCTGATATAGCTTGCATTTTACGTCAACATTTAGGCTACTTTAAATCCTAAAGCGTCTCCCTTTTCCTTCCCAGAGTTAAAGCCAACCAAGAGACATTTTACGTAACATCCAATGTGAGAGACGGAAAACTCGAAAATAAACGCCATGTCAACATGCCTGCGCAGCATAATTCAAAGGCACGTCCTAAGGGACGGCCCGTGTCCAACAGTGGACGTCAATAGACTAGAGAGATACAAAAAAATCTTTATTAAAATTTTTATTTTTTTCTTATAATTTTTTTACCTACTTTTATTAGCCTCTAATATTATATTATGTCTACAAATATTAGATATAAAATATTTGTATTACAAAAGCCAAGTTAGTGAGTAGTCTTGTCAAATAAAGTATTGGTTTCGATTTATACAGCGTTAAAATAAAGAAAATATATAACATGATATCTTAACCAAGTTTTACTTGTAGAAGTTAATAGTACTCGTAGTTGTTTGGCGAACTGCCAAAGCAAGTTGGCGTAGGACGAGACATGATTGTATTCCAATCTAAGCGCAGACAAATGCTATCGAATTATGAAAATAAGCAATTTATTACGAAGTAATAAGTAGATAGACGACAAATATTGGATCTGTTTTCATGTTTTTGATACTATTAAAATAGCCTATAATTCTTATGTATTTGAATAACAGATATAACAGAATAATTGATACAGATAGTAACAGAATCAAAAATATTAACCGTAAAGGAATCGAGGTACCTATAATATTAAAACTCATCTTCTGTTCGAGACGAAAACCTGGTAGTAAATAAATAAATAGGTACTGTAGTCCGCGAAGCGCAGTAAACTAGTAACCCATATTGTACCCTTCCGCTATGGAGTGGGCCCGTGCCCAACAAATGAGTCTTTATTGATGAATAAGGAAAGGAAGAATATAAAGAAACTAGCGGTTGCCCGCGACTTCGTAGGCGTGGAATTTAGACATTTTTTCCCGTCTTTGCAACATTTTCCACTATTGCTTCAGTCCTATTGGTCGCAGCCTGATATTATATAGCCTATAGCCTTCCTCCATAAATGCACTATCCAATAATGAAAGAATTTTTCTAATCGAATCAGTGGTTCTTGAGATTAGAGCGTTCAAAAAAAGAAACAAACAAATTCTTCAGCTTCATAATATTAGTAAAGATGTGTAAGACGATAACATTGCAAATACTCAACAGTGTCTTGTACCCTTTAGATAATCGGCAAAGACTTTTTTCTCGTTGTTTAATGACAACCCACTAATATTCAGGGTTTCCAGAGGATTATTATGAGACTCATGTAATGGCATTTGATGCACACGAACAATGAATCTATGCATAACAGTTTGCATCGATATATCGTTACGATATTGCTACATGTGTAGCAGATATGAGTGAATTTTACTGCGGTATCTGTCGCCTCAGTTATTATACTTTGAGGTAATATAGTAAGTATTCATATCGTGCAGATGCTATGCTGAAGTATTACCGATATGTGCTATAAATAATTTATGTTCACCTGTTGAAGCTTGCGAAATGAACGCTTATAAAGAGTCAAGCATTCAGATGGAAATTGTGTAGTATATTACCTAGTATAAGGAGCAATGTGGTATTAAATTAGAAAAGTGTGTGTGTATTTGTGTACGTAAAATGTTACACTTCTATTTCTCTCCTTCAAGTTGACTTATATTTGTAACAAATTTCATATTATATATTTTTATATATTTATATATTTTATTTTATTTTTTTCTAAAAAGATTACAATTTTTGCTTACATGACTCTGGATCCCGTGCTAGTAGAAACTGTATTACAGGATCCAGTCTTCTCACTAATTAACATTTTATAATAAACAATGAGTAAGCGAAGTTACACTATTTGAATTTAAACAGGTACATATTAATAAATAAATAAATTCTTTATTGATTTCTTTCACAAAGGCAGCAGATATAAACAAATACAGAGGCAATATACAATATTACATTTTTCAGATACCTTTGTGAGAGACTCCGTGGTAGGTAAAACTTGTGTTACATATCACCAGGCTCTCACCTCTGGGACTAATCTAAATTAAATTAACTTACTCAATTAACTACTTGTAGTTTACAATTAACTAATTACTTAAGTCTATTATTATTTGAATGAGTACGTGTTAGTGTGTGTGAGTATGTGTCTGTGTGTGTGTTTTTATTATATAGTCACAATCAGCCTACCAAATAATCAAGACAAAGGAACAAGCAAGTCTTCGGTATCATTATATGTTAAATTTATTAACCACATAGTGTTGATGTTTTTAGCTATTTAGGGTTTCTTGCCAAATGGTAAAACGGGAACCTATTACAGAGACTTCACTGTCAGTCCATCCAGTTGTCTGCCATTAGGATATGTTTCAAGAAAGCTGACGGCTAGAGAGTTGTGGTCTTATTCATAATGACTTATCGGAGGTTTAAAAGTTCGCTAAAATCGGTTCGCGAAAATTGTTAACTTGTTATTCATAAGTCTTTTTTTTAATAAATATTCAGGACATTTCACACAACGTCCTCTGGTCCCAAAGTAAGCTATATTTCTATGCTTGTATTATATATTACTTTTTTATAATATACTATTTTTCTTTTGTAAATACATACTTATATTACATAGAAAACACCCAGACGTAGTACAAACATTTGTATGACATTTATGGATATCACACAAATGATTGTCCCAAGCAGGAATCGAACCCGCGACCTTGTAATCGGCAGTCCATTACATAAACCACTCCACCACGAAGCCCGTCATTTTTACGCTAAAGCATTTATTATCTCTCCGATAAAATCTCCGTTTAAACCTCCGATAAGTCATTATGAATAAGACCATTGATGTTTTCGCAGATGATGCATATTAATTGATGCTACAGCAATAAATATCAAAAATCAGAATACAGTAAATATTCAAGGGGCTAAATATGCAACAAACGTTTTCTTCAGTGAAATTTGATAATATCCTTGGATGACAAGATCATGACGGTATGATGATTATATTATGATAATAACAGTACAGGAACCTAGGAGTGCGAGTCCAACTCGTATTTTGACAGTTTTCTATAAAATTGCTACGTTAATCTTAAGTAGCAAAATATTTAAAAAAATTGGATATTAACTCATGTGCTAGAGTAAAAGTAATACAGCTAAAGGCTTCACGTATATATTGATTAAATAATATAATTACTATTTCCGATGCCAGCTATGCACACCACAATTAACTTTCTGGAATACGTGATTTGCCGGAGCCTTACTATCGGTCGTTTCCAGATTGAAATATCTCTCTGAAATTGAACTTGACTGTACCTACTCTAGTTTACTTTGTGACATTATTGTTTCTTATGTTGCATAATAAACTTATATTCATGGCAAGAAGAAGTATTGCTAAAAAACTTGGCTACAAAAAAAAAATATCTTATCATGTTATTTGTAGCCAAGTCTAAATTAATGTATCTGTCGTAGGAGACTTGATTAAAATAGTTTACTTAAGGATTTTTAGTTTTAACTTAAGTTCCAAGATTGTGAAGTGGGTCCTCAAATGGTGTCAATGGTGAGTAATTCGTTTATTAGATGAGAATGAATGGTGACCCGTTGAATATTCATAAAAGGATCCTTCCAAATCAGTTACACGTGTTGACGATGTGATTTATAGTTTTTATATGCCACGGATCAATCTCATCGTAGTTAATAGAATTTTGTATTTAACGTAGTTAGTTTGTCCAGTATAACGAGGTCTTTAGATAGATGACTGCTCTGGCTGTAATTACAGGTGATGTCTACGATGCTTTTCTCCGATATATCTATGTATTGAAATCTCGCAACATGATTTTCAATTTTCTTTCAATAGATTGATTAATCCGAAACTTTGTAGCTTTTCATTACCAAACACAACGTAATAATTTTAAAAATATCAAGTTTTTTAGAATTCACTAGGAAATATTATTTTATGCAATAAACATCTAGTTAACAATAATATTTAGTCGAGTTTCAACAACACTATAGTAGGTGACACAGATGTTTGGTAGCTGGCCAAATAAGTTTGGAATGAACACGACGTGAATTTTAATCCTGGGGCCAATCAGTGTTATCGAAGTGGATTCTAAGTTTAGTTGTAAAACTACCTTTAGGCTATATTGAAGTTGCATAGCGTAATAAAAGTTTTCTATGGTACCTCACTAAAAGGTGATACTAATGCTTTATAGTTTTTATATTTGTAAAAGGTCTTTCTCTAATATAGATTACGTTTAAATAAATTTCTAGCAGTCCGTAAACATAAAAATTAATTTAAGTCCGTCCAGCCGGCAGCCAGCAATCTGTCTGTCACCAGGCTGAGTCTCAGGAATGGTGATAGTTTTAGAGAGCTATAATTTTAACACATGTTCTGTTGATCCTACAACAATTATATTTAAATGGCCTTTCACACAACAATCGTTTTAGTGCAACTTATAATGGGTACAGAACTCTTTGTTTTCGAGTCTAGCTCAAGCTTGGCCGTTTTTAGTTAAGCAAGTCTTATTTTGCTACTGCGCCCGTATTATGAGCTCTTATTCCCAGGCCGTTTACGCCGTGAATGGAACTGCCTGGCAAATTCGTATTATGAGTATATTATTGACAGCGAATCAGTGGTCACGTGACTTCAGGCTGATATCGGCCCGACTTTTGTTTCACTGGCTGGCGTTAAGCGTATTACGAGCGCAAATTTGACACGTAGTTGATCGTTTTAACTATCTAGAAGTGACAAGTAAATCCATTCAATAGAAGCTGCTACATTGTTACGTATAATAAATTGTTTTGGTTTATTTAGAATTAAAAGTAACTATTATCTACATATTAACGATGGGTGATGAATTGGAGGTGTTTGAATTTTCGGAGAGCGACGATGATGAACAAAACACTAGTCGAATGCGAAATAAGTTAAATATATAAAATAATATTAATATATTATTAAAATAATTATTGATTACAATAATATCGCCATGTGTATTAAAGTTACTTTCTTGCGAATCACCAAACAAAAAATATTTTTTATAAAAACTTGTGTAAAAATGTCCGTTCTAGGATAATGAAAAACTAAGCCTATGTTCCCGCTATATCAGCTGAAAGTTCAAGTGACGGGTGTCGTTCCAAAACTAAATCCCAAAACATAGATGAATAATATAAAATAATAAAATCTAAATATAAAAAGAGATAATAGTATTACCGTTCTTTTCTGTTATATAATGGTCTAAGTAACTTGTGTTTAGCAAATATATTATATTTTGTATTATATTGAATACAAAAAAAATTGTAAAATATAACCGTAACTAGCCGATAAACACAATAATTAAGTTTGCGAACGACTCTATCAAAAAGCTTTACACGGCCATAGACACTTAATCCATTCAAAAATCGGCTAGTTTTATGTATGTCATAATACGAAATAAAAGTCAGGCCGTTTGCCGCCGTGAACAGAATCGCCTGGAACTTGCATGATATTTTGAAAGTTCATAATACGCCCGCTGGAATATTTAAGGCCTTAAAAATGGATGTTTACCCCATTTTCTTTTGAATTACGTCGATAGGTACCTATACATTTTCAGGCATAGTTTTTGAATGTGGTTTATAGTTTTAAAGACTAGTAAGTAGGTTTAGAAGTCTAGTCAGCTGTTAGTCTGGGCATTTAATTTTCAAAGCTTGTATGGCCTTTGTAGTCAGTTACCGTCTTATGCACAAAACCGCCTTTAGTGTCTTTGATTATAATAACTATATACGCATTTAAAGTAGTTATGTAATCGATATTCACACCTTTGAAACTGAAGAGTTTGATAAAAATAGTCGAGGTTTTCCAAGTGGACTTTAGCATTAGGTTCTTCATAAAAGGAGTTTAAAGATTGCTGCTAGATGTGTGACGTGATCTGCCTCTAGAATTGCAGACAGACCGTGTGCTTATTCTCTACGTTAGTGGTTAAATTTACCTTTAAAAACCTTTAAAAGATTTTTTTCCTTGATCTCTCATTATCGTCATCACTATCCCCACCACGTATTATGTGTTTTTTTGGCAAACGTTGTCTACAACTTTACACCTATCTTTTTCATAAAATATAATTCATCACACTTTCCATGGATCTTTTCCTGGGTCTGTCTTTTATTGGCAATCGGCAATCCGATGTATTTTTATGTCTATCGTATTTAACGCTGCTTCTATTTTGACATATACTCGTACATTAAATTTATCGCATTTTGCACAATTATGTCACGTCCCTTTTGAATGAGCCCAATGACCTCTACTTATATTACGCCAAATGATACTTCTATTTTATATTCTAAAGCCTCCAGTCGTCTCGTCCGGGTATAATCTACGTTATTATAATTAATTCCATTGAAAACGGTCTATATCATAACCATTTTATTTTAAGGTGTGGCCATAAAATCGCGTAGAAAATAGGTGAACCTGATAAAGTTTTGCGAAAAGCATATATTATTACGTGAATAGATCATTGTAATCTTATTTGATTATTATATTTATGGCATAATGTCTATGCACTGCATATTTTTATTACTGCATATTTCAAGACAACCTTAAGTCGAATCCTATAGTTGTAATATGTCATAAAAGATTCCGCCGTATAAATAAATAAAATGGGCCTCATGGTGGAGTGGTTCATGTAACGGACGTGTGCCGCTCCCGAGGTCGCGAGTTCGATTCCCGTTCGGGACAATCATTTGTGTGATCTTTATATGTAATTGTCATGCAAATGTTTGTTCTGAGTCTGGGTGTTTCTATGTATTATAAGTATGTATTTACAAAAGAAAAGTAGTTTATGTATTATATCCGTATTCTGGTACCCATAACACAAGCATAGAAATATAGCTTACTTTGGGCCGTTGTGTAAAATATCCATGAATATTTATTATTTTATTAAATAAATATTCATGGCTATTTCACACGATCTCTGGAGCCAAACTAAGCTTATATGTGTATGTAAGAAAGATAAAATAATAAGTTAAAATAAACCTTTTAGACCTTGTTAGAACCTTGAACTTTACAAGAAAACATCGAACAAAGTGATTGTTTTAATATTCTAAGATATTATGAATAACATTACTTATTTAGATTAGATTTTAACTATAATATTCATAACTTTAATACCCTGGAATTAGAAAGGGCTTATGTTATTAAACAAGATTAATCCAACGACTGAAGCTAAATTATACTTAATCGTAATACGTGAAACAAACTATTTACGAAAACTAGGCCTATTTACGAAATTACAGAGCAATGCAATTATGTTACAACAAAAATCTGAGACTTTCAGGACCAACTTGTGTTTTAGTAACTAGTTTCATTTGACATGGTAGATCATTATTTAACTTAGGAGACCTGCAGGCGTATTATGAGCTTTCAAAATATCATGCAAGTTCCAGGCGATTCTGTTGACGGCGGCAAACGGCCTGACTTTTATGTCGTATTATGACATACATAAAACTAGCCGACTTTTGAATGGAATAAATGTCTAATGCCGAGTAAAGCTTTTTGATAGAGTCGTTCGGAAACTTAATTATTATGTTTATCGGCTAGTTACGGTTATATTTTACAATTTTTTTGTATTCAATATAATACAAAATATAATATATTTGCTAAACACAAGTTACTTAGACCATTATATAAAAGAAAAGAACGGTAATACTATTATCTATTTTTATAATTAGATTTTATTATTTTATTATAATTCATCTATGTTTTGGGATTTAGTTTTGGAACGACATCCGTCACTTGAACTGTCAGCTGATATAGCGAGAACATAGGCTTAGTTTTTCATTATCCTAGAACGGACATTTAACTTTTTTTTAACAATATTTTTTGTTCGATGATTCTTATGAAAGTAACTTTAATACACATGGCGATATTATTGTAATGAATAATTATTTTAATAATATATTAATATAATTTTTTATATTTAACTTATTTCACATTTGACTAGTGTTTTGTTCATCATCGTCGCTCTCCGAAAATTCAAACACCTCCAATTCATCACCCATCGTTAATATGTAGATAATAGTTACTTTTAATTCTAAATAAACCAAAAAATATTATTATACGTAACAATGTAGCAGCTTCTATTGAATGGATTTACTTGTCACTTCTAGATAGTTAAAACGATCAACTACGTGTCAAATTTGCGCTCGTAATACGCTTAACGCCAGTCAGTGAAACAAAAGTCGGGCCGATATTAGTCTGAAGTCACGTGACCACTGATTCGCTGTCAATAATATACTCATAATACGAATTTGCCAGGCCGTTCCATTCACGGCGTAAACGGCCTAAAAATAAGCGCTCATAATACGGCCGCTGGTGTTAGTTCATAGCCCAAAGAGTTAGCACGCTGAAGTGCCAATGGACAGACCGCATCTCACACTGATGACTGTCGGGGAAGATTATCGAACACGTCCCGGACGATGCAGCGTTGAGCGGCTTCCAACAAGGTGGAACGACAATAATGTCGTCAAGATTGCAAAAAGCCACTGGATGGTAAGGTGGAAGTCCTATATCCAGCAGTGGATGAACAAACACCGACGGAAAAATGGTTATGAGAATGCCGAAGTCTCAAGCAAAAAGTAGGTTTTTCTTTCCAGATCATTTACGTCCCACTGTTAGGCACGAGCCGACTTCACTTTGGGAGGGTTTATCGTCTACTGTGCTGCGCTGCCAGCCTTGGGAGAATATGGGGTGGTGACACTTGTATTCTTAATCCGTTACCACGCGGACTGTAAGTAGTACAAGTAAAAGAAAAGCAGGTTTAAATGTCATTAATTCATCATTCTCTTGCCCTTATTCCGTTATTTGAAGTCAACATGACATCTTGATAACAAGTGGATTTTGGCCGATATTTTTGCCCAGCGGCCTGCTTGACCTCAACCCTCCTCAGGTATATGCGCAGGTGGCTTGTGACGTGGTTCCCTTGGCCGGTTTTTACGATACTAGCGGGTAAGACTTGAAAAGGAGACACTTGTATTACTTTTGTTGATCACTCCACGGATGGAGTCACTTGTACGCAACTAGTAATTGTTCACGGTTTACTGCATTCCAAATGTATGACCTTCCTTCTTTACTATTACTCTTAGAGGGTTAAAATAGATCATATCAAATTAAAACATCGGGTAATTATTAGCAGATACGCATAATTTGAAAGTATTTGAATCATTTCCAAAGCTAGCAGTTACCAACGCGATATATAATAATATTATGTAGTTCGCATGGCCTCACATTTAGGGTATATATCTGTAACACAACGGGGTCCGCGTCACACAAGATTAATCTTCTGAAAACAATGTATGAGGCTCCATTGTTTAAGGTAATGCTCTCTACAATTGGAATATTGGTTCATCAAATGATATGTAGCGTCTATAAATAGAAAGTACAACGTTGTACATCTATTAAGAGTTTATTTTGGTATAAATATAATAATAATAGTTTTTTTTTCTCTTGATGGTAAAAAAGGCTTGTGAAATGCACGTCAAACTTTTCTGATGATTTTTATAGCTAGGGTTAGCAAATGTCTACAAACTACCAAATTTAGCAAAAAAGACAATCATAATATTTAGTATAACAATAACACACTTTTATTAGCTTTACTCACATCTATGCGTCTATTTATATATGTAACAGAATCTTTTCAAGTTCTCCGTCTTCCCATGTTGGGATTAATCTGCATACCTTTTAAAGACTAATAATACCTAATAGACTAGTGCAGATAGCTTTAAAAATAGTAAAAAAATAAAAAAAAAGAGAATATTATGGGAGAATATTATGGACTCCTTCCCATCCCTTTCCCGACATCCCCTTCCCGACCTCAGATCGCCCGTAAATTATTTTTCCTTTCATTTTTATAATATTCTCCTCCTTTTCTACTAGGTTTGATCCTACTATAATTTTTTTTTGTTTTAAAAATTATAGGCACTGGTCTATAATGCAATGATTTAGAAAAAAAAATTACCTATTTGGCATCAATTAAATAGGTACTCAAGCAAGATGGTTTAGTTTTCAAGGTGATATTATTAAATGAAGTCAAAGAAATTTGAATATTAGTTCTAGTATATTTAATATAAATAAATTTATAAATAGGCCGCCTACATAGCTCTACAATACTCTACATGTTACGTAGGTGTCAGTTTATGTAGGAGGAAGGCTGACAATGGTGCCTATTCTATGAGCAGAACTAAACTTAACTTAACTAAAAAATGAAAATTGATAGCGTTAATAACACAATTCGGCAATGTTAACAGAACTTTTTTAATATAAAAACTGTTTAAGACTAACGATTTTAATTAATATAAATGTGTGCAAAAAAATAGCCAAACATTTAAGATACAGCAATAGTTGTTTTCATTTTTTAGTTAAGTTAAGTTTAGTTCTGCACATAGAGTAGGCACCATGTACTACGACGCACCGGTCGTTGACGTAATTGCAGACTCAATACGACTTTCAAGTATCTGACAATCAGAAGAAATTTTATGGATTTTATGAATAGTTTTCATGACTCTCCGTATTGACTGACTATTGATCAAATAAAAAAACTAATAATATATTTCATTTTATAGTTTATTGTTATTAAAACTAAGATATTGAGTATTAAAATTTATACAAGTCAAAATTAAAATTATATTAAGTGCAGGCATTAGGTACCGTATTACAGATCTAAACTACTTAAAATTTTAATTAATACGTGCGTTTTTAAAATAAAGTATTGTGTGCGTATTCTGGTACCCATAACACAAAATAATAAGCTTAGCTTGGTATCATAAAACTAAGTGTAAATATCCGTGTAAATATCATCTGAGATAATATTTACTTATTATTTACAGTAATTTTATTATTACTTATTATAAGTCGTTACTTTTGTATGGGTCCCTATGTGAGCTTATATTCTCAAAACTGCTCAACAGATTTTGAAACGGTTTTTTAATAGATAGAATGTTTCAATATGATGGTTTGTTTTGTAGAATTTGTTAAAGTTTGGTTTCTAAATTTCATGTTCACGAACTTGCGGGCCACAGCTGCGTTTATATAACTGTTACAGCTTGCATTTATATAATTGTTAATCAAAAGCATCTATATCACATTCCGACGAGGTAGCCACGCGTGGCAGGTCGAAATTCTGGGATCCTCTGTACTCAATGTGGTAAATGGCTACGCTATCACGACGGGGGGACCCAATGTG
The DNA here is from genome assembly GCA_916999025.1 of Orgyia antiqua. Lineage (NCBI taxonomy): Eukaryota > Metazoa > Arthropoda > Insecta > Lepidoptera > Erebidae > Orgyia > Orgyia antiqua. The sequence continues at coordinate 21,625,430 of OU779864.1, forward strand.
CCACCTTTGCCGAGCCATGACAAGGTTCAAGGCACCACCATGGTGACGCCGGAGGGACGGCGAGAATTAAAAAAAACCTATATTACATTACATAACTGTAGAAAAAGAATAACATTTGATATAATGAAAGAAAGTACCATAGGTATTAGGTAAATACCCACAGTAATTTTAAAAATTCGTAACTTGATTGGTTGTTGATTTATTAAAATAATAAATTTTTTTGCGCATTTATTAATAGCAGGATCTGAGCCTGAAAAGAAAAATGTCTAGTAAGTTTAAAAATAATTTGAATAGTAAATAATGTAATGGAGTTTTATAAAATTTGAAAATTCATTGCAGATGATGACTTACCTTTAGACAATAAACAATGCAATGTAGATATTGTTTGATTAATGATTACAGTTTCATTAAGTAACTTTTGACCAGCATTTGCGACTAAATATACCAAAAATAAATAGTATAACACCACATACAATTCACATGTCGCTGTACTTATATGCAGTCCCTAAAACAAATAAGTCACGAAATGATCAGAACGAATCATAATCAAAAAATTTAAAGTCATAACTTCTTAAGAAAGGTTAGGACAGACTTGCGCCTAACGCCCCTTCGTTAGGTAACGCATTACGTAAGTTTGACTGCATAGACTCACGCATAGTTGCCATTTATATCGGAAGTCTCTAGATCTACATTTTATTTTATAATATTTTTAATTAAAACTTACTTTTATTGATAGCATATAATAAATTCTACTTAGTTTATAAACGATGTTCCAAACTGATGACATCACTGGTATAATTACCTGGAAAATAAAAAGAAACTTTTTAGGCAGGTTACTAACCTTTGGTCCTGAAAATAACAAAAATATTCAAGTAAAAGGTCTCGTAATTAACATAAAGGAAGCAGTGGCTAAAACTAAACGAAACGCTAAACGACTTGGCTTGGCTAAACGACCGTAAAATTCTAATAAAACAAGACTGCTATTTCATACTTTTTCAAGAATTTCTGTAGCAAATAAATACGATATTTTGAAACTTATTGTTTTCTTTTTAAAGAAAACCGCTTTAAAGCTATTGTGACAAAGAAAAAGTACATAATTTACCAGAGCAAAAGATTGGGCCACTAAATTTGTACAGATATAGATATGTTCATAAACATCTCTCCATTTTTTAAGTAAATCTTCTGTAATGGACTCAACACAGTATTTTTCCGGAATTTCATCGCTTAACAAAATTGCATCTTCAGTATTTTGCGATTTTGACATACTATTTGCTATTGATTTTCTACTACATTTTAAGTAATAGTATAATATTTTTATATGTGAGAATAAGACATAATGTTCTATTATATATCTTATATCGATCCATACTTCAGAAAACATAAATATTATGCTTCTTGGTAGCATGTCCATTGGCATGATCTTTTTTATATCATAAAATTTTAAAGTTGTCAAAATTAATCTTAGTAATATTAGTATTAAGCTGCTTGATACAATATTTCTCTTAAGGCTTTTTAAGCCTTTAATATAATATATATTGTTTTTATATATTGCGTTTAATATTGAAATTTTCTCAATTAGTGTGTCGAACAGTATTCTGGATGATATACCACCAATAATAAAAAAAATATCACTGCTGAATTTAATACCATAAGTAATAGTAAAGGGACCTCTATATTTATTTACACCTTCGTCTGTTTTTAAAATATGAAAAAATATAAGATTTATATTACTTATATTAACAGCAATCAAGATTGCTGTCTCTATAAAAATGCGAAGTAAAATTAATATTTTAGAAATCAATTTAAATGTATTAAAATTTCTATAAACACATACTAGGTTTTCCATTTTTGTTAATGTATTTATTACTTCAGTATGAGACATAATAAATAAAATATTTTTTTTTCAAATGAAACGTCTGTATGACTTCAAATTTTTATTGAAAGTTAATGACACTTTTCAAATGAAGTTAACGATTAAATTTAATAGTTAACAAACAATTTTGTAGCGTCACCGTCATTGTTGATATATAATTATAATTTCATTAATGTTACATTTTCATCACCAGACTTTATATTAGAATAATAAATTACTCGTTACTTATATATAACTAGCTGTTGCCTGCGACTCCGTCCGCGTGGTATTTAGAAAGTTTTCCCGTTTTTGCTACATTTTTCACTACTGCTTCGTTTCTACCGGTCGTAGCGTGATGTTGTATAGCATAAATCCTTCCTCGATAAATGCCCTATCTAACGCTGCCAGAATTTTTTAAATCGGTCTAGTGGTTTCTGAGATTAAATCGTTCAAACAAACAAACAAACTCTTCAGCTTTATAATATTAGTATAGATTATGTTCAGTTTATTTGTTATTTGGTAAATTTTTTTTTTATATGATTATAGCAAATGTATGTATGTCAAATTAAAATTTTGAGATCGACGCACCAATATATTTTATCGGAGTGTATTTAATTTACAAAAATTCTGATACACAGGATGCCTTGGGTCCCTTAAGAGGACACGATGCCAAACTATGCTCCATACAAAAACTGTTTTCTTCGTAAATATTACGAGTACCTCGAGAGGAACGAATTTTTTTCACAGTATCTAGGTCTTATCTTACATATCTCTTTCGTTTTTTTTTTCAAATCATTTAAACCAAAAGAAATAAGACCATCCAAAAATCCCATTTCTTTTTTTAATTTCCTTTAGTTTAGTCTATGACACATATTTGGTAAGGTTTTACCAAAAAAGAAAGTGATGTTTGGTACAAACTAGAAACTTCGGTGTTCGTCTGTCTGTCTGTCCCTCTCTGTCTAACATTTTTATTATATAATTTACACGACATGTATGGACTGATCATCATGTATGATATAAAAAAATAATTGAATTACTTGTAGGTACCGTACCTTTATATTTATTGACGATCATAGTTATAAAAAATGATATGTCATGTTAGGCTTTTTATAGCAGTTTATTTTTATTAGGTTTTATTTAAATTAGTTAGTTGGGTAGTTAATTGAGCAAAGTGGTTTTATTAGTCAATTCCAATACTTTAGTTAGAATATTCTTCTTGAACGACGACTTGTGTCATTATTTTTAAAGGTATAAAAGTGCAGTTATTCGCAAACAATGTCTGATATCGAAGCGATTAACATATTGACAAAATTGGAGAACTTTGTTTGTATCTACAGAAATTTTTGTTCTTTTAAATATTCTACGAAAATAATCGTAGCTACACGAACATTGATTGAAATTTTAACTTTTATAGTTATTTTACTGAATAATGTTAGCATTGTGGTTTATATTAACATGCGAAATTCAAGTGAGAAGATAATAAATAAATACACTTTTATTGCCGTCACAATATTATACATTTTACAGTTTAGTAGTGATCTTATTATTACGATATTTGCTTTAAAACACACAGAGAATTTTAAAAAGTTTATAATTAACTTCGAGAAAGTTTATACAGTTTATAACAAAGAAAATATCTATGTTACGAACTTAAAGCATTTAAAGTGGACGTCATTAATGACTATAACACTTCTTGTAGCAATCAGAATAATACTTACGTCATTAAAATCAATAGATTTTCTCTTTATGTTTCCGCCACATTTGGTAACAAGGAGTTTAATTTTAAATTTTTCTGAAGCATGGGTTGATTTACGTTACATCTTAGAAAATTGTATTCTTTTTACTTATATAAGTTTACTGTGTAATACGGTTAAATGTTTGAAGAAATCAATGAAACACGTTTTGGTGAAAACGCAATACAGTTATGCTATTTCTAAGAAAAGTAATAAAAGTCTATCAAATCTTAATGAACTTATTACATTAGAATTAATAACAAAATGGTATAAGCTTTATGAATATCTATACTTTAGTACAAATTTACTTTCTCAATGCTTTCATCAGGTAATTTTATTTTTGTACAAACAAGATTTTTTCGTTATTATTTATCACTAGCTGCTGCCCGCGACTTCGTACGCGTGAAATTTAGAAACTAAACCTCAACAAACAGAAGTTTACTATGAAAGTCGATAGATGGCGTTGTACCTTTTTTTAAATTGCGCTATCGTTTCGTTCGACACATTAACACTTAAGCTCGTCAAAATTATTATTGTGTCATCATCCGGATTTCGCACTTATAAATTAGTAAGGACGATTAGTTTCAAATTACAAGCTACGTATAAAGTAAATATTGGTCATCATATTGCCCATTCTTCTCATAATAATCTTTGTTTTATGATCTTTGTTTTCTTTTGGTTGCGCGCCACAGCTCACTAGCTGAAGCAAGAATGGGCAATATGATGACCAATATTTACTTTATAGCTTGTTAACTTCGTATGCTTGGTGTTTAGAAACTAAACCCTAACAAATTATACAGAAAAGCTATCCTCATAAACTACTCTATCTAATAAAATAAATCCTATCAAAATCCGTTGCGTAATTTTGAAGATATAAGCTCACATAGGGACATACATACAAAAATAACGACGTTGTTTTATAATAAGTAAAGTCTAGTGTTTGTGTATACTCCCCTCTCTTTTGTATCTTTTTTCACACAATTTAACCATCCTTTCTGAGATCTATCGCTATCCTTAAATTCATTCCCAAAATACTCATAACAATATTACTTTTATGTCGTCAAAAAAGTAATATTAACCTAATTATACCAAGACAGACACTGATTTCTTAGTTTATATTTTAGTACCTAGGTGATTTTTTAGTACGCAGGCTGAATAGCTTTCGTCCACATGCTTATTTGTAAATTTTGTTCGTATCGCCGCATAATCGATACGATCAAAATTAAAAATAAATAGTAATGTTTTATTCTCAAACAAAAAATTTTTTAGGTTGTATGGCCGATGACTTTATCACTAATGACACTCATTTACAAAACAAGCAGAGTTTACAGAATATTTTCCAAAGGAGTAAGTATAATGCAGTTTATAGTATATCATTGTGTAATTAGTGAACATTTACTAAGATTGATTTGTGGAGGAGCGTGGGTCACCATGCTCCTCTAACGCATGAAGAATTCTCTTACCGGGTTAAGTTATCAGTACTGGTTAGGGCTTTCACCTCGAATGTATTCGATGCAAACCTCGTAAGTGCGATGCAGATATACGGAATCATATTGTTCAACGCCATCTGTTGTCACTGTGCTGTAATACCGTAGTCAAATCCGATAAATGGCACCAGGATTTGTATAGAAATTTTCATTCTGTTTTAGGAGATTTATCGTCAATACAATGGCATGTGTGAATTATATATTGCATTTTGCTATTTACTCATGATAATCCTCGTTATCAGTGCAAGTCAAAAACTGTTAAACGAGAGTATTGATATCAAGCGAATGACTGCTGAAATGTGTAACTTATTGTCTAAAGGTAATGACATACCAATAGCTTTTTTACAATAGATTTATAGATTTTTTTTTATAGATTTATTTGTAGTTTTTGCGAAAGTAAGCAATAGGCTACTTCGTAAGCTACCACTCTAATGTACTAATATATTAATTTACTTTTCTTAATTTTAGACCCAGATTCAGCAACAACTAAACAAATGAAGAAGTTTATGGGACTAATTAAATTAAAAACGATTAAATTTCAGATTTCAACGTCACCTGTACAAATGACATTATTTCCTCTGATTTTATCTTTTATGGTTTCAAAAATTATTTTAATATTACAGTTTAATAATGTGATTTAATAATTGTTACGGTGAGTCAATATATGTGAATTTTTATTAATAATATTAGGTGTGATTTCTTATTAATTGTTCCCGCTAGACTCCCGAGTCACGTTGCGTTCAAGCAGCAGCGCCTACGCACCCACAAAATTCTTTATATAATTTTAACATTTATGACCGGATTGACGCATGACAAGCGAGTCCCGTTATTAAATATATATTAAAATTCTACTGCAAACTCCTAACTTCCAGCGCTCAAGAAAAGCAAAGCCTTAACGTCCAAATATCTTAAAATTTAACTTAGTTCACTTTAAATAAGTTCATTTACTATCTACAGGAATTCAAGACCTGTTGGAAATTTTCTATTAATGTCGAATCATGAAATTCCTTTAAAGAGCAAGACAATTTACTTTGACTGTATTACGCTCTAGTAGTTTTGGAACCCCAGGGATGCGAGTCTACCCATCATACTACATTTTTATTTATAAATAATCACTCTATAATGTTGTACTAGCTTCTGCCCGCAACTATGTACGCATGTAATTAAGAAAATAAAAAACACCTTATCAAATTATACAAAAAAAATCATAATCTTGAACCACTCTATCTATGAAAAAAACGCATCAATATCCATTGCATAGTTTTGAAGATATAAGCTCACATAATATGGATGTACATAAAAATATAAATAACCACTTTTTTAAATAAGTAAAGAAGAAACTAGCTGTATAATACTACACAAAGCAGAAATATGTATAAGACAGTTCCAACTTCTAACTTGACACTAACACCAGCTAGACGTGTTCGTAATTTAGTTATATCCCTATCTTTTGGGAACACCCCCTTTTTCTGGAACGAGGCATTTTTCTTTCAGGTGCAGTTCGGTTCAGGTCCAAACGGACAACATAATCTCAGAATTTGGCTTGGGATCCTAAAAATAGAACATAAACCTTACGCTAATATAAAAACTTTAGGGTTCATTGTAAAAAAAACCCTTTTGTATAGCTCAAGATATATGAGCACCAAATAAAATTACACTCGACTAGTGAAAGCTTCTATAATCTGAATTATGTAATAAAAAAGTTTTAAATTTTAGGTATACCTTTTTAGGGTTTCGTACAAACCCTTATAGGATCACTCCGGTGTCTGTCTGTCCATCTGTCAAACTTTTTTTACTCAGTATCGGCTGAAGGTATCAACTTGATACTCATACGATATGTAGATCTATGCGGTCCCTTGCTGCAAAAATACAGTTACCCTTTCACCTCAACGCATTTAAAAGATATAACCGAATTACGACAAGACAAAATTCATAGGTTACTTCCCGTTGCCCTAGAGCCTTGAAATTTGGCATAGATCAAGTCTATATAGTGCTGATATAGGGAAAAATCCAAAAACTTATAATTTGTCATCACATCACAAGGAAAAAAGTGTTTATACTAATACCAACTTATGAAGTAGCTGAAATGTAGGCGATTCGCTATATTTCAACTACAAAATTAAGTTGGTGAGTTCTTTTGAGTTTAATTAAATGATTATTTTAATTCAGTTACTTATTTTTATATGTCTAGTAGGTACGAAACCCTAAGTGTGCGAGTTTACCTCGCGCTTAACAGGTTTTTTTATGTAAAAGAAGAATTATATTGGCTAGAGAGTTATGAGTTACGTTAAATCTACGAATGGGAAAATAACCCTTATAATCTCAACCAACTATCAGTAAACCTGCCAAAATATTTTTTTCATTCAATACCTATAAGAATCTAGTTGGCGTATGATGAAATAAATATATAAATATTGACCTCCTAATGTAAAAAAATAACAACGAAATGTAACAAAAAGACGATAAATAAAACTACTTTTTACGGATTTAGACGCGTATATTTGTTTTAAATTTCAGCCCGACGTTTCGGAGACTTTGCAGTCACCGTGGTCACGGGTGAGTCTCACACAAAATTTTAAAAAATATACGCGCTCAAATAGCAGATTTATTTAAACAAATGAGTCGCGCAAGTGTTAGAAAATATTAAGAAAATAAATGTACCTACATGGTTGTTTACATCAAAATACGGTTCCAGGGCAAGTACTTTATCCCACGTACAATCAGGTTATGGAATGAACTTCCTGCCGTGTTTTTCCCACATAACTACTGCATGGGGCTCTTCTAATAGGGCGTTAAAAGGTTCCTACAGTCTAGGCAACGCGTGACTGATACCACTGGTGTTGCAAACGTCCTTAGTTTGGCAACACGGTCACCCTCTTAGTAAAAAAGTTTATAACATTTAAGACATCATATTTTTTTATAAATTTGATTCTATACAAGCTACAATACAATGGACAATATATTGCTAAAGTCGAAGCGTTACTGAATTATGAGCGACTCTCTCTGATCAATGGATAGGCAATAAAAATTCAACATCTCTTACGAGCGTTGTCGATTGCGATATATTGCTTTAAACGTTTATTACTCTGTTATGTTCTTTCCCCATTTGTTACGTAGTACGTAGTACATAATTATTAACTTATTCTATTGGTAATGCTGGATTTTAAAACGTGTGTAAATTAGTTTAAATACAGTAATGTTTGTTGTACTTATTTCATATTTGTAAAGTTCTATTATAGATTTATAGTATTTTTGGTCATAAAATAACACTTCGTGGTGGTACTTATACTTATTTATGTTATTTATTTAATTTTCTCCCTAATGGCAGCGATTAACCTAAACTTAAACGTTACGCATACTAAGAAACCGGCCCGAAACTTTTCACTAAATGCGTGTACCAAAAGTTTTGAGCTTATTGTAACAAACCTTTTGTACTTGTGATATATGGCCACTAAATTACTCACTAACAATAAGTATTGAAAGGTCAGAATAATCTTTGTTCCAGAATGTTAAAACATTGTTAATTTAGGGAATAGCGTTCACTTTATCTTAATAAGGAACTTGCAGAACAAAATATTGAGAGTGAAAATGCTTTTCCTTTATAATTCTATTACACGGCTGTTATTGAAACTTTTTTAAAATTTATGTTCGATGGATTATTTTAAATGTGTGTATTACAGCGCTGACCGGGTGTTTTGGTTTAGGATTTATTTTCGAGTTTTCTGTCTCTCACAGAGGCTCTCTGAGCTGGCTTTTATAGCGCGGCGTAGTAGAACATAATCTCTCTCAGGGTGGACAAGGCTAGTTGTCTATAGTGGGTCGTTAAGGGGCTGGAGAGAGAAAGATTAAGTAACTCTCGAATCACACACAATTCAAGACTCTACAACAGAGAAATTCCTTTACTGAATTCAGAATAACTATAAATTTAAAATATACACAACATCGTTGAAATAGTGATACAAATAAAATCACACACCGACACCACATTACGCAGCCTCTTCGATACAACAGGAAACAAAACGACAGATATAAAAGAAGCCTCAATTGCCTTGGGAATGGCGGCCTACTGAAGTCAATTTCCCGGAACATATACAAGACCTTTTGCGAAAAGCCTATTTTCTTCTTACAGTCAGTCATAGGTCGTCAACAACATTATCGTTTGGTAACCATGTTGTATGACTGTATGTACTTTTATATTAAGGTTTTTTTTTATTATACAAAATGGTGACAAAGAAGCAAACGGCCTGCCAGGTGGTAATCAGTTATGGACGTTCACAACACCGAGGTCGCTGACTCCGAAGATTATTTTATATCATGAAAAATATAAATTATAATTATGATCAGGACCGCTTATGAAGTATTAATAGGCATGATATCTTTATCAAACCTATATATAAATACTTATTATTCTCTAATACTTACGCGACCCATTTTTATGCAAATAAAACGACCTTTTACGGATTTAGACACGTATAGGTATTTGTTTTAATTGTTAGCCCGACGTTTCGGAGTTTTCCAGTCTAAGTGGTCACTGACAGGGACTATAAATACTTACAATAATCTGATTCCTATTTATGCTACTTGTATTCATAGAAAAAGATATGATGTTGTCATTTTTAAGGTCATAATTTCCCGTTACCATGTATGAATTTCTTCTATAATGACCTATTAAATCTGTTGTCTTTAAGTTTTTAGATCCATAGATGGCTGCTTGGACATATTAAATTTTTATTTATTTATAATACTATATAGTAATATAGACAAATGTGTACTACTTTGCAGTACATTGTAACATATACAACCGTACCTTTTAGGTTGTATTGACTTGGGATAGATCTAAGGTAAACACTACAAGTTCTTGTTAAGCTTCGTTTTGGGATCTTCGAGGCCTCGTAAGATAATACTATAAGACACGCAAGTGTTTGCAAACTTACTTTTCTTATAACAATTTCCTAATAAACAATATTTGAACCGATAGATTATATAAAACAAAAGTAATTACAGATTTTGTTAACATTAGTCACGTTAATGATACTTGTATCCCTTCTCTTCCCATACTATTAACATCCCACTGTTGGGCACGGGTCTACTGTACTTTGGTAGGGTATTTGGTCTTTTGTGTCGCGCTGTTGACGTAACTATACTATATACTTTTTTATCTACTACTACTATTACTACTATACTATATACTTTTTTATCTATTTGGTATTAAATCCGAATATACATAAGTAAATTTTTCCGTGTGGTGTCGGTTTAGGTATTCAAGTTTCAAGACCTCATTTCCCTTCTAGGGAGCTGCAACAGCCAGCTAAGTGCCTATATTAGCAGTTTTCGGCTTCTGTCTGTGAGGATAGAAGGATAACTCGAAACGAAACCGTTCGCCAACATGCTTGGTCAGTGTGTATGCCACACTGAAAGAGCGTGTTGAAACCGTTCGCGAACATGCTTGGTCAGTGTGTATACTGTGTATGCCACACTGAAAGAGCGTGTTGGCAAAGGGTTTCATTTCAAGTTCTTTCTAGTAAACCCATTCCCCTCCCTAAGTGCTAGCTCCTAACATTGGACTTTTTACTGTCACACTTTCACGAAAAACCTACTGGAGTGATTTAAACTCCATTTCATACAGAGAGAGAATACAACCTTAATATATATGTTCATTTTAATACGAAAAAATTATATTCCTAACTTCGGGCAGGCTGTAAAATTTGCTGGAAACAGCTAGTTCACCACAAATCAAAATATAAGTTGTTCTGAAGATCAATTACGTTTTACTTTTGGAAGAAAATAATATAATATTTCAGACAATCAATCTTTGATAAAGCACATTATATTGTCATTGTACCATTACACAGAGAAATTTTCTCCAAAGATAAATAAATGAGAGACATATAGTCTACTCGTAATAGTTTATATACAAAGATAATGATTGCACTCTTGCACTGGTGTTTAATTTAAATACAAGTCCACCAGGGTTGTAGGAGCTAGCTAAGGGATATTGTATTGTCTCTGACAACGTATAATTTAAAATATTTTTAAGCTATTGCATAGCTTCTATCGCCGGCCTTGAGCGTGGAGACCGAATCCAGAAATTCAATAGAATCCAGAAAAATAGCGTAATGAAAAAACCCTATTATCAGCTGCGGCGCTACTGCGCATGCGTAATCCCCTCTTCGCCTAAGGTTTTTTAATCGACAACATATATCCTAAATGTTCAGATAACAGCGTATTTTAGATTTTAATAATGTAAAATAATGTTTATTTTATTTTATTGACATTTGATTGACAATCGCTATTTTATCATAAGTACCATAAACAATGGACAGATGTAAGCATCGGTAAATAAGGATTATTAATCTTATTTTAGTTTATGGAATTTAGATTCTTGCTTAAATAAAATAAATAAATAATTATAAATGCATAAGTTGATAAAAAATGCTATGCAATAGCTTTACCGCGGCAGTCCCCGAGTGCCACACGTCTTTTTCTTTTTAATTTTCCTCGCAAGTGTTTAAAACATTTATGGCACATGTTACACAAGCCTACTCTTTAAGTTTAAAATAAATCGAATCTCGGCGATGCCATATAATAATATTTTTAAAGATTGCCATTAGATGTATTTATCGCGTATCGGTATCTAACGTATTAAGTTCAGGATGAAAAGAAATCACATAATATGAAACTACCATCACTCTCTGCCTAACATATGGGATTCTATATTATATAAAATGTTACGAATGTAATAATAGTTCCATTATGTATCATTAGATCTTGGCGTTTGCTACAAAAGTGTATGCGTAGCAGTCAGTCGACTTCTGGTAGCGTAGCGCGTAGCACGTAGTCGCTACTCTCATGGCTGTATTCTCGTAGCGTTTCGTGTGAGTCAGTGCATGGTATGACAAAGTTTAGTGTTATGTTATTGTGTTGTGTTAATATACTATCAGTAATTTATAATGGTAATGGTAAGTGTCTCTAACAATTTTAAAACTATTTCGAACTTATAAAGAAGTTTACTTCATTAAAATTCTAATTGTTGCTAATACATTTTTAGCAGTGTACACTTATAGTTATTTCAACTCTGAAATAGACTTCCCCACCCAACATAAACACGCAACATATACACACCCTTTCAATTAATTAAGCATTTTAAACATTAACTAACGTTGTCACACTGTGTAAATGTTAAACAATTTTTATAAATACATAATTCTGTTTCTTTGTAAAGTTATGTGAACTTTACATAAATTATATTTATAGAAAGAGAGCAAAATGCAAGTGTGAGTAGATTTCACTATCACTCATCTGTTAGTAAAATGTACAGCGTAGGTATAATACAGAAAAATATTTATGTAATATTCCTAACACCCTGAAAGATTGTTGAAACCAAGAAAGTTGTGAATACACATTAATTTTCTTTATTGTGATACATTTGAATACTAGTTTATAATTGAAAATGTCTTAATCTGAATAAATAGGATCTTACTCGCTGATGTTATACGATAAATAATAATAATAATATTAGCAGCATTAGAAAAATAAATAAACGTTAAATATTTATGAATATTTCGCACAACGTCCTATGGTCCTGAGCAGAGCTTATTTGCTATGATATGGGTGCCAGAATACGGTTATACTATTTCAAAATATTATAATATAAACATTTTCTTTTGTAAATACATACTCATAATGTTCTCTGCTGAGTTTCTTACGCCGCCCGGTTCTTCTCAGCAGATTGCGCCCTGAACCGGTGGTAGGGAAAAAAATTGGACATGTCATAAGCACATATTTATTCCAAAAAATTATGTCTACTTGATTAAATGATTTTTACACAAATACCTACTTGTTCTGTGCAGGACTAGAACCCGCAGCCTTGTGAATAACAGTCCGTATGTAACGGACTAGGTACGAGGCCAGTTAATAAATAAACCCAGTAATAAGTAAATAAATAATAAATAAATAAATATTCACAGACATTTCACACAACGTCCTCTGGTCCCAAGCTAAGCTTGTTATGCTTGTGTTATGGGTACCAGTATACGGATAGACTACATATACATACTTTTTTTTGTAAATACATACTTATAATACATAGAAACACCCAGACGCAGTACAAACATTTGTATGACAAACATAAACATCACATAAATGATTGTCCCGAGCGGGAATCGAACCCGAGACCTCGTGATCGGCAGTCCGTTACATGAACCACTAGACCACGAAGCCCGTCTAATAATCCCGTCAATAAATAAAATAATTAATATTAATGAACATTTCATACAACGTCGTCGTCTGGTCCCAATCTAAACTTATTTACTTGTGTTATGTGTACCGGAATATAGATAGACTAGATATATTTTTTTTGTTAATACATAAAAACAGTACAATAATTTGTGCGATAACTATAAATAATATCACACAAAAATAATTATCCTGTGCAGGAATGGAACTCGCATCCTCATGAACAGCAGTTCCTTACCTCCGGTCCCGTTAACCACTGTGGGAGTGGGAACCGTCAACGTAAACGGCGAAACACGACATATAATCGAATTTTAACATATAATAGAATGCTTAGATCACGGTTGATTATATCAAAAAGCTCATGACAAAAAAAATTAACGATAAACCCTTCAGGCAATCCTATGTCATATAAAAAATATCAATACATACTTATTAAAAAGACGTCTTCAGAGAAAACTATAGGGTTTTATCGATAAATTTGCTAAACATATCAAGACTACTGGACCTTACATAATTGACGTCGGTGTACACGGTTGAATCAACCTAAACTGATTTACATTATATTAAAGCCTTTTGTTTGTACGAACATTTTGAGCAGTATTTTTTTACGTTCAACTCAATCCACCGAGTCAGGGTTTTGTTATCTTGTCAAAATATTATCTATAATAATAAAAGGAGTGAGTTGTTTGAATTTGATTATTCCATTATTTTTTAAATTACACCAGTCAACAAATATTTGCAAAGTTTAGGCTAAAATACCAAATAATGGCACTCCTCTTCTTTCTACCTACTAAGCCTCACTGTTGGGCTCCAGCCTCCTACAATTCGGGTTATTGGTCTTTACCGCGCTCATCAGGCGTGTTGTCATGGGGTTTAAGTTTCAAGCTTACCGTATCCCACAGTTGATGTTAAACGTTTATACCCATCAGCTGTCTCTTATAGCAAGCACCCTGGGGAGAAATAGGGTTTTGATACTTGTATTCTTAATCCATCCTCACATGGATAGGTAGCACTCAGAGAAATCTATATTAGGATATTCGCTAAGTTGAAAAATAATAATAAATAAATAAATAAATATTCACAGACATTTCACACAACGTCCTCTGGTCCCAAGCTAAGCTTATTATGCTTGTGTTATGGGTACCAGAATACGGATAGAATACATAAACTACTTTTCTTTTGTAAATACATACTTATAATACATAGAAACACCCAGACGCAGGACAAACATTTGTATGACATTTATAAACATCACACAAATGATTGTCCGAGGCGGGAATCGAACCCGTGACCTCGTGATCGGCAGTCCGCAATATAAACCACTACACCACGAAGCCCGTCTATATATATATAATAAATCTTTATTGAGACCAACAACTTATTTAACAACGTGTTTACGTGTACCCTCTGTCTCCAGAATTAGATCTGTACCTGTGTCTCAGAAAACAGTTAAGTTTTATTTTTATGTATGTGGGTTTTTAAAAAAATGTGAAACCTTTAATTACTCAGCATCTAAACACTATCTTATTACGTTATATAAATTCAAACACATGCCGAAAATACGGCATCAAAAAGAGCCAAAGAAATCTTAAGGATTCCTCTACAGAAATTCATTCGCAGGTTTTTAAAAGGTAGAACCCATTAACTTAGACTGGAGGCAACGCTTCTACGATCGAATTTGGGTGGCTTAATGTGTAAGTGTGCCTCCTTTGATGAAAAGGTATTACTTGAAATGGATTTTCTACCGTAATCATTTTTATTAACGTGTAGGCAGCCGCATTGTTTTTCTCATTCAAAATAATGCCTGCATCGTTTTAGTGTGATGAACATAAATATTTATACTTCATTTTGTAGTTTCTTTTGTAAGAATTACACAAAAACATTTGGGAGTGAATCAGAAATACGTTTAAGCATACGTAGTAATAACCGCTTAATTATTATCAGTACCACACACTCTGATGTAGACTATCATCATCATTATCATAACACCACGCCTCTCTCCCAAGGGGTTAGGCAGAGACCACAGAGCGCCATCTGCTACGATCCAAACATACTTCCTTGGCTTCATCCACACTCATACATCTGGTCGTACATGCCCAACGGTTGTAAGTGCTACGCACTTGCCCCTTTTGGAGTATCCCGGCGATGACATCTGAGTATATTTTTCTCGGGCGTCCTCTCCCAGCATATCTACTTACCTCCACCGTGTATATGCCTTTCGTTAATCGTCTCTCATCCATCCTCTCCACATGACCAAACCACCTAAGCATACTTTTCTCCACCTTAATCACTACATCCTATTTCAGACCGCAACGTTCTATTCAATAAAACTACTGTCTTACACACGGATTTACCAGATAGTGTCTATGGCTACGTCACCCAGCCGGCTTGAAGCCACTTATTTATCTATGTGGGCGTGAAATACTTTATATCTGTGTCTTTAATACTCGCCACAAGGTAGTTTAAACCATAGACAAGTCGTCTGTTCCTAACAGAATTCTTGTCTCATTGCCAGTATAATTGACGTTCGTATTTTGCAAAAACTACATCAATGGCATATTTTATTAGACGTTGAAGTACGATTTAGTCAGGCTAAAGTTACATGTCTTCAAGACTGAACGCGTATCCACTATTTGGTATATCTGTGGTGCGCCTGTCACAGCAGACATTCAAGGATAACATCATTGAAAGTATTAATATATCTTTTCTGTTTTTAAATACAGTTAAACACAATATTTAATCTGATTTCTGAACGCAGAAGTCATCCTCGATGCATAAAACAGCGATATTAAAGAAGCAGGTTACTTCTCCACAATTATGAATTTTGAGATATTTGTAGAGCACAATAAATTAAATTCACGGCTGCGACAATCAAATAAAACTGTCTTAACGCCCCCCCAGGGAATGAATAATTAAACACTTATTGAACTGTTTTCCATTATAAGGGAACACGAAATTCGTTTTTGTTATCCTCGACCTAAAATAATAATATTGTAAGTTTATTTAAAAGTTACTCTGAATATATACCGAAAAAGATTTATCTACTCTTTTCTGCATTTAAATATCAAGAGAAATGACAAATAACTATCACTAATAACACTACAAAAATTATTTCAGTGTTTATCAAGTAAGGCCATAGGCTATATAACATCACGCTGCGACCAATAGGAGCGGGGTATCAGTGACAAATGTTGCAAAAATGAAGAAAATTTTCCGAATTCCACGAGTACGAAGTCGCGGACAACAGCTAGTATATAATAAAAACCCATGGTGATTTTTCAAACTGCAATTAGGCTCACAATAAGTGAGAAGTAGAATCTGAGAAAAGATCAAGGATACTTTCACTTTAATCTCCAGCATTTATAATAGTGTAAATAAATAACAACACAAAATACAGCAAGTTTAAAAATATGGAATCATCATCATCATCGGGCTTCGTGGTCTAGTGGTTCGCATAACGGACTGCCGTTCACGAGGTCTCGGGTTCGATTCCCGCTCGGGACAATAATTTCTGTGATGTTTATATTTCTCATACAAATGTGTGTACTGCGTCTGGGTGTTTCTATGTATTATAAGTATGTCTTTACAAAAGAAAAGTAGTATATGTAGTAATATCCGTATTCTGGTACCCATAACACATGCATATAAGCTTAGCTTGGGACCAGAGGACGTTGTGTAAAATGTCCATGAATATTTATTTATTATTTATTTATTTATCATGTCAACCTATTGCATTCCGCTGCTGGACGTAGGTCTCTCACAATTCACGCCACAATATAAGGTCCTCCGCCTTCCGCGTCCAGTCCCTTTCCGCGACCTTCTTCAGGTCGTTGGTCCACCTGGCAGGGGGGCGTCTGACCCTGCGCTTGCCGAGTAGCGGTCTCCACTCCAGAACTCGTCTGCTCCATCGGCCATCGGTTCTGCAGCAAATATGGCCAGCCTATTGCCACTTTAGCGAGCTTGCTCTGCGAGCTACGTCAACCACCTTGGTTTTTGGCAGATTACCTCATTTCGGAGTTTATCCCTCAAAGAGATTCCGAGCATAGCTCGCTCGATTGGTCGCTGAACGACTTTTAGCCTGTGGACTAGCCCTATTGTAAGTGTCCACGTCTCGGCACCGTATGTCATGACAGGTTGTAGACCTTCATCTTCAGGCATTGCGGAAGAGGCGAAGAGAAAACACGACGTAGCTTGCTGAATGCCGCCCAGCCCAACTGGATTTTTCTGTCAACTTCTATCTCAAAGTTGTTTCTACCAAGCTGAACAACTTGTCCAAGTTAGGTATATTCTTGGACAACCTCGAGCATCGACTCATCGATGTAAATTGGTCTCGGCGTAACACGTTCATTGAATATGATCTTGGTCTTATCCAAATTTATGCCAAGAACAACACGTCGAGCGGCTTCGTTTAAGCTGGGCAACATTTCGCTTAGCTGTTCCAGCGTCTCCGCAATAATGACGATGTCATCGGCAAATCGAAGATGCGAAATGTACTCACCGTCTATATTCAGGCCCCGTCCAGTCCAGTCCAATGCCTTAAAGACGTCTTCGAGTGCGTTGGTGAACTGTTTTGGGGATATCACGTCTCCCTGTCTCACCTCTCTGCGCAGCTCTATAGGGTTGGTCTTTTGGTCCTGGAACTGAACATTTAACTGGAACATTGAACTGGAATTGAACTTTGGTCATAGTAGCAGTGCAATACAGACATCTCAACACTTCGATGTAACGCCAGTCAATCAGACACCTTTGTAGAGCTTCCAGAACCGCCCAGGTTTCAATGGAGTCGAAGGCTTTTTCGTAATCCACGAAAGCCATACACAGCGGCAGACTGTACTCTTCAGTTTTCTGTACAATCTGCCAAACAGTGGATGTGGTCCACGGTCCAGAAGCCTTGGCGAAAAAATATGAATACTTCCAAAATACTTAAATAAATCTGCAAAATATTTTATATACTACCATAAAATATCTATCTTGCTAACAGCAAAAATGTTTTAAGTAAAAGTTTACTAAGAATTCTAAAATCTTTGAAAGGTAAATGGTAAAATGGAAATCTAAGGAATACAAAATTTCCGTTTGATGTTGTATTTCAATATTCTGGTCTTGTTTATTACAAAAATAAATATTTAGTAAGTTTCAAATAAAAGTATTGTAATATTTTTACATTTATCTAAATGGAACATATTTTTTTACTTAAATGTTTAAAGTTAGAAAAATGAATATTTTAACGAGCTCTGAAAACAATTACATTCAGAATGTAATTATATTCAGACCCTATTAAAATTTACACATTTTTGCACAAGGGATAGAAATAATGTGATCATTTAATAGACATATTGTTATGTTTTTTCAACCAATTTTATTGCCACTTATTATCAATATAATATTCTTGAAAATGTTTATTTATTTTTAGCAGCTTGGAGTCCTTTAACTTTAAGCCCGATATAAGCATCAAAATATTTGTTATAAGCTTGGTTTATAGGTCCTTATAGCGCGGGTGTCAAAGAACAATGTTTATTTCGTTTAGTTTGGTCGTATCCATACGGCTGTTAGATTGTATTTTTCGCTTTAATAAGCGTGCAACATATTTTTGAAAGAGCGTGCAACAAGAAAAAAGTATAACCTGTGAGTGTAACTTTATTTTCCATCTCTTCAATGTTGCCACACGAGTAAATAAATTGTATTTACTCGTCTGATGTCGCTGTCATATAAATATATAATAATACTAGCTGACCTGGCAAACGTTGTTTTGCCATACTAAAAAAAAAAAAGTTTGAAAAATAGATGTTGGCCGATTCTCAGACCTACTGAATATGTATGTAAAATTTGAGAAGAATCGGTCAAGCCGTTTCGGAGGAGTACGGTAACTAACACTGTGACACGTAAATTTTATATATTAGATTTTATTTCAAAACTTTTAGTTTTATCAAACTTGCAGTTTCTGAAACATAATATATTGCAGAATCATTTGTCTTACTGTAGCGGGTATGTGACGTGGCGTGTACGGAACACAAAACGGTTTCTGACGTAGTACAAATAAAGTTGTCACCTTATTAAGTATAAAACGATGACATTACAGAATGTTTTTACTAAAAATATTTATACATTTTAATAAGACGGGCCTCTTGGTGGAGTGATTCATGTAACGGACTGCCGTTCATGAGGTCGCGGGTTCGATTCCCGCTCGGGACAATCATTTGTGTGATCCTTATAACTGTCATACGAATGTTTGTACTGCATTTGGGTGTTTACTATGTATTATAAGTATGTATTTACAAAAGAAAAGTATTACCTATATGTAGTCTATCCGTATTCTGGTATATATATAACACAAGCATAGAAATATAGCTTACTTTGGGACCAGAGGACGTTGTGTCAAATGTTTATGTCCATGAATATCAGTTGTAATTTCCCAGTAATTATTTTCATGATTCATTATTTTCATTTAATTGTATTTGTAAATTGTGACTTGGTGGAAATCTATTATAATTGTTAAAGACTGAACACGAAAATTCCATTTGTTTTTTGCAATATTCCGCAAACAATCTAACAATTCACGTGTTTCGCTACTATGCATCGATATGGTATAATGAACAATTAAAGCTACTAGTTTATCCTTATGGTATAAAATCTACATATGATGTTTTTTTGTTAAGTGGCTATCAATATTAGCTTTTAAGAATATTCAGCTGATGAGAACTATTACCGACCGAAATCAACTCACCTTTTATAATTAACTTTTCTGTATTATTTGACTTATTATACTTTTTTTAAACTTTCATTTTATTACACATTCGGGCAAAAGAGATAACGAACATTTTGGCTGTAAATATTTGTATTTATATCGCATATCAATTGAAACACACAATTTAAAGCAATATATTTCCCTGGGTTATCTAATATAATGTTTTGGAGGGCCATTACCGGTCTCTGTTCGATAAAAAGAGGTTGATACGATCTCTGAATAAAATATGAGCTACTTTTATAAGCTCTTTTTGTCTACGCATTTGTTAGATAAGGAAGTACATTAGTATGCTTGTAGGATTCATTTTTATGTCCGACTTCATGGTGTAGACGTGATCTGTCGCCATCTGGTCCTAAATTGAGCATAATCGGTATAGGTATTAGATTACGGATATTAATTTTATATGGTCTTTGTTTTGATAATACCCAGAAATTACCTAAATAATATTAAGTTTCCATGTGAGTCTCAAAACAACCAATACTTATAAATAAATAAATATTCATGGACATTTCACACAACGTCCTCTGGTCCCAAGCTAAGCTTTAAATGCTTGTGTTATGGGTACCAGAATACAGATATACTACATAAACTACTTTTCTTTTGTAAATACATACTTATAATACATAGAAAACACCCAGACGCAGTACAAACATTTGTATGACATTTATGAATATCACACAAATGATTGCCCCAACCGGGAATCGAACCCGCGACCTACTGTGAGAAGCAATCAATTACATAAACCACTCCACGACGAAGCCCGTCAGACTTCAATCAATACTTCAAAAAAATCCTAGTTAGCATGGCTTAGTAGACCAAATTTGTACTAATACTCGTTTGTTTGTTTGAACGCGCTAATCTTAAGAACTACTAGTTGGAATTGAAATTTTGTTATGGGTAGTCCATTAATCGAGGAAGGCTTTAGGCTATATAACATCACGCTGCGACCAATAGGTGCCAAGTATTATTGAAAAATGTAACAAAAACGGGGAAAGTCATAGGCAACAGCTATCATAATAATATTTATATACTCAGTAGAACAATATATACACATTTTAAAACTTATAATAATATATACTTCGTGGTTAACCTATATTAAACGCAAAGATTGTCGCAACTCGTAAGTCTTACGTGACAAAACACTTTGGGTACAAGATAATTTTACAAGGATTACGTGTTCTGATTATAGAACAGTATCTACATATTAGTTAAGTAATTAGAAACTTTAGTACTCTATATAATTTATTATTATATTGAGTACTGAAGTTCCTAATTACGTACGTACGGTGATGGTTCCCTTTCAACTTTTCCTCAAAAGTTGGAAAGGAACCGTCTGTCCTGATATGGGAACATAATGAAGAGGGATAAAGGTCATTCAACCAAAAAGGCGATGAATATGAATGTTGATAAGATCAGAATACCACAAAGGCGAATTACATAGGCAGTAACACACTCTAAACTTAGTTGAAATCGCGGACAATTGCTAGATTTTTAACAATAAATTATTAAAAGTCTCATAAAAAGCTCTCTAAATAATTAATTATTACTAAATTATTTCAATATATTTTCAACTGAATGTACATCAAAAACAGAACAGCGAAATTACATGTCATGAAATTACTATTTCCATATTTCATAGCAGAGGCCGACAAGTTTAACATAATTTGCCGCAGTCTGTATACATCGCCTAATCAAGGCGGCTGTCGATATTTTTTTCATGAGCCATAACGTAGTCATAGAAATTCAAATGAATATATAAGTCATGAGAGTATATTTAATCTTACGATTCGGTTTTATAGGGTTCCGCTCAAATAATTTGCTTAGTCCAATACTTAAAAAATGCGTTTGAAAATATTGAATATATTTTTATATTATTGCATTTTTATCGGTCCTTAATATGTGTGCAAATTTTCACATCCATCCGATAATTGCAAATTGGAGAAAACTATAAAGATACATAGATTAATACATTGGTAGACACGTACCGAAGTAATAAAAACGTACCGAAGTATAGAAAATTTTACGGTCCACTGCTATTTCAGTCCACTCGTATCGTCTCCCTGCCTTTGGAACGAATTCCCTGTACCGCTTTTATTAGCTTCGTTTGTAACTATCAATTTATGAATTAATTAATCGATATATGGTTGGAATCTTTAATCCACCCACTTGCTTGTTTTTTGCACCCACTTGTTGGATTAGTCTAAAATTTTCCACCCGTATTAAGTAGGTCATAAACATTATTACTATAATATTTTTGTTGACTGAATAATTTAAAGGTTTTAATTAATGGTATTACAAAAATCTGTCAAGAGCGAAGTAAACTCGCACGCTTAGGGTTCCGTACCTACTTGACCAAAAAATATAAATAACTAAATACAAATAAACAGATAATTAAGCATAAAGCAACTCACCAACTTAACTTTGTAGTTGCAATAAAGGGAATCGCCTACATTTCAGCTACTTAATAAGTAGGTATTAGTTTAAACAATTCTTTCATGTGATGCGATAGCAAATTACAAGCTTTGTATGTTTCCTTATATCAGCACTATGTATATTAAAATAACGGAAAGCGACTCTCATAGGACAATCTACGACGTGTATACATTAGCGAGACTATACTAGCTAGAGTATCACTACAGTCCACGTAGACAAGCTTTCCTACTCTCATTCTAATATTCTCTACGTGTACGTAGAAATTAGAGTATAGATTAGAATAATCACCAAGCTATCTAGCTCAATTCTCTATCTATCTATTTGTTAATTCTAAGGCTGCTTGTCCACGTAGGACGAGCGGCCTTAGAATTGACAAAATAGTTTATATTGACTACAAACTACCTTAACGGCTGTTATGGAAGCAGTGCGTAGCCGAAATGTCGATTGTACTAAATACACGCTGTACTTCATAATAAATGAACAAACTGACAATAATCCCACGCCTCGGGTCAAGTGGGTATGAGTACATTTTATGAAACATCGATATTTTATCAGATTAGTTCTAAGCTCTAAGATGTAAAGAAAAATTTGTATTAGGTTTATTGTATTTCAAAAATATTTAAAGACTAGTTTAAATCGAGAAGTTAACGGCAGCTCGTAATTATATTATTAAAGGCAGCTCTGCAGATTTACCTTCTGCTAAAGAAGCTTATTTCCAGTAGAGTACTGTAGCAAGAGACTTAGATAATGGTGTGATAGATTATATAACTACCTGATCGTCAACTCTTCGCAAAAATAACTATTATTATTAGATAGATAGATAGATGACACTTTATTAATGATTTACATTTCATTTATAAATTAGATTACAATGACAAATGCACAAAGGGCGGCCTTATCGCAAAATGCAATCTCTTACAGGCAACCTTAGGATGGACAAATAATTGAAATATAGTAGTTGAAAGTGTTATACATATATGTTTACAAATACATAAAAACGAACATACGAATATAAATACACATATACGAATATAAATAAACTTAAACCAATTCAAATACACATATACATAATTAAGTACCATATTGTATATATAATACTAGCTGACCCGGCAAACGTTGTTTTGCCATACTAAAAAAAAAAAGTTTGAAAAATAGATGTTGGCCGATTCTCAGACCTACTGAATACGTATGCAAAATTTGAGAAGAATCGGTCAAGCCGTTTCGGAGGAGTACGGTAACTAACACTGTGACACGTGAATTTTATATATTAGACTAGCTGATGCCCGCTACTCCGTACGCGTGGAATTTTAGATACCTACCTATATATTTTGTTTAAACCTTTTAAACCTTCCCTGGACTTTCACGAATATTTCAAGACCAAAATCACCAAAATCGGCCCAGCCTTTCTCGAGTTTTAGCGAGACTAACGAACAGCAATTGATTTTTATATATAAGATTACTACTTATACTATGTCTGAAGTGATGTGTAATAATGAGTAAGTTTTGATTTAAAATTTGTTAAGGACTGCGCTCTCCTAATTTCTACAGGCAAAGCATTCCATAGGCGTACGTCTTTAACTGTAAATAATTTTGCATAAAAATCCGTTGAGTGTCTGGGCACACTCAGTTTCAGATATTCGGATGACCTTTGGGGTCTCAGATGTGTGTCATGAACAAAAACAAATCGTTTTTTAAGATAACTGGGGGATTTGGGATTAAATAATACATTGTAAAGTAATGCAAGGACATGAGTATTCCGGCGAAGGCGAATTGGAAGCCACTTGAGCTTTTTACGAAAGGCGGAGACATGATCGTATTTGCGAAGCCCAAATACGAACCTAATACAGACATTCTGAAGTCGCTCAAGTCTATCAAGTTGTGCTTCGGTGAGATTAATATAGCTGAAATCGGCGTAATCAAGTATGGGTAAGAGGAGAGATTGAGCAAGAGTAGTTCGAATAATAACATGCAAGAAATTTTGTAGTCTCCGCAAGGACCTTACTGAGGCAAAGAGCTTACGACTAATCTCCTGCAATTGGGCATACCCGGACAAATTGTTGTCAAAAAAAATTCCTAGGTTTTTAACTTTTAAACTGATTGGTAGACTAGTGCCATCAAAACGTAATTGTGGAAGAAGAGACCAGTTAATTTTAGCAACTAGGAGCTGCCGTCAACAATAACTTGGGTTTTAGAGGGTTAACATTAAGACCATAATCTCTACTCCATACATATATTCGTTCCAGGTCTTCATTCATTATCATTATAGCCTGCAATATCGAGTCGAGTGGAACCTGAGTGTATATCTGCAAATCATCCGCATAAAGGTGGTAGAATGAAAGTGGTTTATTGGAGATAGAACTTTAAAAAAAAAACTGCTAAAAGTAAAGGGGATAAAACGCCACCCTGTGGAACACCGGCAGTAGTATTGCTCCAAGCCGAGTACGTATCTTCAATACGTATGCGTTGCCGGCGTCCGAACAGGTAACTATGAAACCAATCAATTGCTGTTGGAGATATGTTAATTGAGCGAAGTATTCCGAGAAGGATGTAGAAATCAACCGTGTAAAAAGCGTTACTAAAGTCTAACAGGGTTAGGATAGTGAGAATATTATAACAATTCCATCAAAATTACCTATTCCATTCTCACTACAGCTGGTAATGAGGATCGCAGGTTTCATGCCATTCTATTCGAATTTTAATTGCTTTAATACTTTTTGCAATCAAGTAAACAGAATTTCAAATGACAGCAATTAAGCGCGGTAATGAGCTTTTGTTCTACATCCATGGAGTAGGTAAAGATAAACCAACGTATATATAGGTATTTCTACTGTTATTTATGTGCGCTCGCTGGATAGTCACCAGGTAGTTTTTTTGCAATATTTATTGTTGCAATTCAAGCTAATGTGTAAAGCTCAATTAATAAGATCTCTATCTCTCTCTCTCTCTCCACCCAGCTCATTAACATGCCATGGCTGGAAATGAGTCTCATCCAATTTGGAAGGGATTATGGTCTAACTACACCACTCTGATATTATTTTACAGAAGTTTCTATATCAAATTATTTCTAGATGAGTACTGTTATAAATATTAATTAAAAATAAATATTGTAGTAATGATAAAAGCCTAGGAGAAAAATTATAGCATTATATTATCTCTCATGATTGTAATGTCACTCAGCTAATGGATACATAAGCCAGATGTCACCACCTTACCTGCATTACAGTGTTGGTAGATTAGTTTCTTTCATTATGGGAAAGGCTTTGTGTAACGTTGAGTGTGCGAGGTACGGAACTTAAGCATTTATTTACGGAGTACCTCCATTTTTGTCTACTTGTTTAGGAACAAAAAAAAATTACACAATATTTATCAGCCTATTATCAAAATTTTGAAAATCCTCACCCTTACTTATTCCTGAAATTTCAGTAGCATATTGACTTCCTATTACAAATATGTATGTAAAATATTTTGGAAAATGATCAACTAATTTCTCGTAAAAATATCAATTTAAAGGATTTAACAGTTTTATACATAATAAGTATCTAAAAAAATGTGAGATTAGTGTAATAGTGTTATTGTCTTTAGTCGATTTACAAATAAATAAATACATGAAAAATAAATAGTCTTGGACAAACTTGAAACGTCTTTTAAAACAAAACTTATTTGCTTGTGTTATGGATACCGAAAACTAAACACCTATTTCATTAAAGTAATACGTTTTTAAGTGAAAAATTTTTGGTAGCTATTCCAATTAATTTCAGCATTTCTAAAAGACGTACCACTTAACCAACACATTATAAGAAAATGTAGAACATTCATTAATATAACGAGTGCTTTAGCCAAATTATAACCTGTAATTACTGACATTTCGGTAATATTTCATCCGAAATTTTAATAGCAGTGACTGCAAACACATTTGGAAATATTATGACGATACTTTCATTAAAATTTGAGATTCTGAATTACTATAAATACTTGAAACAATTGTATAAATAGTTTTTAAGAAATTTTGTACCCAAATTCTGTTACTTTTTTTAATCTCAAGCTACGCATTAAAATATGGTATGCATAAACTCGCGGAAGATGTTACATAATTGCTCAGTATTTAACCTTTACCTGAGTCCTGCTTCCTTATTATTCTATTACTTATATAGATAGTATATTAATAAATAATAAAATAAAAGAAATTAGAAATACTTACGGTAATCTATACTAATATTATAAAACTGAAGAGTTTGTTTGTTTGTTTGAACGCGCTAATCTCAAGAACCACTGCACAGGTCCGATTTGAAAAATTCTTTCAGTGTTAGATAGTACATTTATCGAGGAAGGCTATAGGCTATATAACATCACGCTGCGACCAATAGGAGCGAAGCAGAAGTGAAAAATGTTGCAAAAATTTCACGCGTACGGAGTTGCGGGCAACAGCTAGTGATAACAATGAATATCTAAGTTTGATATAAGTACCTATATATGCAATAGAAATAAGTTGATTGTTTTTGTTCTAGCGCTAATGAAGATGTAAAAGCATGCGTGTGCCCGCAACAGCTGCGCTTTTTCTCGCCGCATTCGCTGCACTTCCTTACCGAGGTATAATAAAACACTACACTAATTTATATTCAGCTCAAAGCTCTAGTGAAAGAGCTTTTATTTACCTACTACAATAAATCATAACTCTTAGAGGTACAGTTTAAGATTCTGTGTATAAGCTTTTGGTCTTAGTTTATCTTATACCCATAAATATTACATATTTTATGTTAAAGCAAAAGATTGTATATAAGAAAATTTGCAAACATGAGATAGAGTGTCACAAACGCCTCCATAGCACATTACAAAATCTTAATTTCTTTTTATGACGTTATACTTATAAGAGCAACTACTATCAAAACTGTTTTACCTTAATATTACACAACACATAACCAATCAATGTATTTGAATTATTTATAGTAATAACTCCCAGAAATGTGTAACAGAATAGAATTCCGAAGGATAACTATTAGTCATTTAAAAATAGTTTGGTCTATAAAAACTAGCCTATTAAGTTTCAACAAACAAAACTATAAAGTAATTCAAAGATTTGTAGAAATACAAACTAACTTTAGTTTAAAACAAATATTTAAATTACTTTTTGGAATTATCTTTTGTAAACTTGAGCAATAGAAAATATTGTCCACTTTAACAGCTATTAGATTTATTGATAACTGTAAAGTTAAATTAATAGGGAATTATAAATATGAATTGTGTTTTAAAAATCATAACCACTCTCCTGCCCTTGTCCTATTTGTTTGGGGTCGGCGCAACATGTCTTTTTCTTCCATAGTCTTCTGTCAGACGTCATATTTGTGTGTTAACTCTTCTTTCTTTCACATCCTCATTCACACAGTCTATTGATCTTCGGTTAAGTATTTCAAAAGTATCTTACTAATTACCTATATTGTCATTGACAGGAACCGATGCTGACGTTGATTCAAGAATATTGAACGAGACAAACAACTTTCAGAATTCTAGTAATCAACCAACAGTAAACAAACTATATCAAATGTTACACACCAGCTCTGAATTCTACGATCACAAACAAACTGTCGAAAACTTAACTCATTCTAGAGATAATTTAACACATAGCTTAGACACGTACAACCCGAAATATTCTACTCGCATAGACAAATTAGAAATCCAGTGTTGTTTAAACTTTGAAGACGTTTATTTAAAAAGTAATTTAAGTTTAATAAATGAAGGTGCTAAGTTTGATGATGTTGGTAATAAGACAGTTGAAAATGATACTAAGAAGAATAGAAAAAGAAGGGTTGTAAGTATACAACGTGATGTTGAAACAACCACTAGCAGTACGAAAAGACGTACAGATGGGTCTAGTATAACTATGCTCTCAAGTCAGTCTCCAATCACGATTGAGAGACGAAGAAAACCAGGAGAAACGGGATCTAGTGCTCCATTACTAAATTACATATTTGATACCTTCCATTCTTCAAATACACATCTACATAGAAATGAAAAGTAAGTAAATGAAATACTAATTTGCGTTAATTGATTACTTATAAGTATGGGTATTTCAAACAGTGATCGATTAATCATGTTACAACTCCATACCCTGGGAGACCTAAAGAAATAATCTAAGTAAGTCTTATGTTAACAAGCTTCATATCCATCAGTTATGAGGAAGGACGCCTTGCTCAATCGTTGGATGATTGTCAACTAAAACAGGAATGTTAATAGTTACATGGACTACTTAGCACATCTCAGCCAAATCTTATTAAATTGTTCATTATAACGTTTAAATAATAATAAATTATTTACAACTAGGACAGGAAATGGGAACAACATTTACATAGCCGCTGCTCCTGAAATAGAAGCTTTGGTGGGGTCTACGGCATATTTAGACTGCAAAGTAGATGCTCTTCATGATAAACTGGTAATAAGTATGTTTCTTGTCAGTTTTGATATGCTTAGCGATAACATCGATTTTTTTCCATTGATGCCAACTTAGCTGCTTTATAGCTAGATCTAGAAAATAAAGGACCGGCCGGGAATCCCCGAAAAATAGACTAGTACAACAATAACAAACCTAAAAGAATGAGCGAGATAACGTACTTATATATATGCGACTTGCTTACTCGTATGAAATCCGAGCGGGATCACTATGGAGATTCTCGATTGTTTTACTATAGCCTGGGGCTCAAGTCCGCTATCAAATATTCAATGGTGTCACAATGTAAGTTCAATTGAATGGCATCATTTGTGACAAAAAATTAACAGTAAACTACCAAACTTGATAAAATTCGCTATTATGCAATTTGCAAAAACTTTGGTAGTCTACTGTTAATTTTATGTGGTTATAATGGTACATTAGCGGACTTGACTTTGACAGATCCACCTATTGGGATTCACCTTTTACTATTTTCATAGGTCTTTGTTTCTATTTCATTTCATTCTTTTCATACCATTGGTCATCATCGGTAGACTCAGTTGGTTGATCGAAATAAAATAGTTTGGGTTTTAAATGCAATAAATATTAAAGC
The DNA here is from genome assembly GCA_916999025.1 of Orgyia antiqua. Classification (NCBI taxonomy): domain Eukaryota; kingdom Metazoa; phylum Arthropoda; class Insecta; order Lepidoptera; family Erebidae; genus Orgyia; species Orgyia antiqua. The sequence goes on from OU779864.1 coordinate 21,654,943, forward strand.
CTTTAAAAAAGATCACTGTGTGATTTCTAGTAATCATGTAAAACGGTATTTATTTTTACTGGGAAAGTTAGCAACTTCTAGCTACTTTTCAGGATGAACAAATTGCACAATCTAGCAACTTTCTGTACAATTCTTAGCAACAAGCCTTCGGTAGCAGTTGGCAACACTGTTTTTTTCTCAATTTAATGAATAACTTACCATTTGCTCATAGAAAAATGTTTTGTTAACGAAATATAAATTGCTGTTATTGCATTGTAGGTCTCATGGGTACGTCGAAAAAACGATGAACAGCCAATGGAGTTACTAACCACAGGCACACAGCAGTATACAACTGATGACAGGTGAGAATAATAGTTTTTATGGTGCCTTAATTCGAAAGACGCTATTTTCCTCAAAATTTGAAGAAGAACATAAAGTCAATTGCAAAATATGAGGACTTTTCCACTCCTACATCAGAGATACTCGGGTACTCATTAATCACAAAATTCATTACTGCCAGGTACTCAGCGCGATTTATACCACCAGATATTTGGAGACTAGAAATAAAAGAAGTACGTCCATTAGATGCAGCCCATTACGACTGTCAATTATCTGCTCATCCACCCCGTACGGCAAGAATGACTCTGAAAGTGCCAGGTTAGTGGAAAATTATTTAGAGTAATAACAGACCTGAATGATTAAGGAGGATTACATTCATTTCATTTTCATTCATTCAGGACGTTGTGTGAAACGTCCATGAATATTTATTTATTCTTAGTCGGTATCATAAATATTTATGTGATCAAAATAGATAAGTACTATCTGGGATGTGTTTGATTCGTATTTTCAGTTACCAATGTATGGCTAATAATAGATTTTTTATTACTTAATGGAATATTTTTTTGTAATATTCTTTTATTTACAGATGAAGCACAGTCATAGCATGACTTAAGTGTCTTTTAACCAAAACTACATGAAGTTACCAGCAAATTTAACGTAAAGTCACAACATTACGTTACATTTGGTAATTTTAATTGATTTTTTACAGAGGTGTCAGTGCGCATTGTAGACGGTGCAGGAGCAATAATGTCGGAACAAGTATGCGAAGTTGGTAGCACTGTCGCGTTAAGGTGTGAAGTTAACGGGTTAAAGATGGAAGGTGGTCCATCGCTATTATGGTATAGAAGAGAAGATCTTTTAAATGATGACACCACTAGAGGTGGAATAAGGTTAGGAAACCATTTTACGTTTGACCTTAAAATATTTAACTATAGATAAGAAATGACACAAGCAGATTCTTGATTTAGGAACAATAATCCCAGAATATTTTCAACATTCTGTCAATCATTCAGTCTGGGTGTTTACTATGTATTATAAGTATGTATTTACAAAAGAAAAGTAGTTTATGTATTATATCCGTATTCTGGTACCCATAACACAAGCATATAAGCTTAGCTTGGGACCAGAGGACGTTGTGTGAAATGTCCATGAATATTTATTATTATTTATTATTTATTTATTCATTTACATTATTGCATCAGGTGACACTACTGCTAGTTCACGGGCTAGGGCTAGCTCTAGATATCGCGTTGACCAGATAATATGTTGGTTGGTCTATTTTGTAGATTTCTATAAGATACTATCTGCATTACTTTCCCCTTAGCTGTCTCTTAAAAAACCATACCTGCACGAAGTTGAAAATGTCACTACACGAACTATTTTTCATTCAAGGATGAGATTGATGAGATTTTATGTTACCATAAGTTTGGATGAACCCTAATTCTTTCTTTATTTCGGCAGTGTACGCACTGAATTTGGTCCTAATGGTGCAAACTCAGTACTGCGTGTCGCACGAGTTCGCAGCGACGACGCCGGCCGGTACACTTGCGCCGTAGCCCGAGCTATACCTCCAACACCATTACCTGCACATGTTATTTTACACGTGATAAAAGGTACTCGATTTATGTAACGTAATTTATCTGTTTTACCCACGTGATGATACATAATGCGTAATTTATCTTATTTAATTAATGGGGATTCGTTGAATCTAATGAGCAACAAAGATCTTACGTATAAGGAAGGGGTTTACATGGTTTATAATGTATTAAATTGTATTTATTCTGCTTGGACTCTATAAGATGCCGAGACATTTTGTAGCCATAATGACTTAAGTGTTAATGTGTCGAACGAAATGATAGCGCGATTTTAAAAACGGTACAACGCCATCTATCGACTGTCATAGTAAACTTCAGTTTGTTAAGATTTAATTTCTAAATTTCACGCGTACGAAGTCGCGGGCAACAGCTAGTTTTATATAAACAAAAATTCCTTGCAAGATTATTTACTACTATTTGACTGATTCTTGTCTGTCTGATTGATTGTCAAAAATTTTGTTCTGCTTAACGTTACCTCTACATATCTGGAATTAGGTACCAAATCATTTTTAGGGTTCCGTACCCAAAGGGTAAAAACGGGACCCTATTACTGAGACTTCGCTGTCCATCCGTCCGTCCGTCTGTTACCAGGCTGTATCTCAAGAACGGTGATAGCTAGAGAGTTGAAATTTTCACAGATGATGTATTTCTATTGCCGCTATAACAACAAATACTAAAAATAAAATAAATATTTAAGGGGGAGCCCCCTTAAATATTTATTTTATTTTCATATAATATATACAACAATTATGATTTTTTTACCGTTTCTTGCTCTCATACAACAAACGTGATTAATTAAGTATTGTGTGTGTTGTTTGCTCATTTATTAATAACGTGCCTTATGTTGCATAGATAATGTTACGGAACCCTTCGTGTGCGAGTCCGACTCGCACTTGACCAGTTTTTTTCCAAACCTTATATATAATACCTTACTGTGATGTACCTACGACATTCTGAGAGGAAAACACAATAACAATATTATTATGTTACATCGAGCCAATGATAATGAAATACACAATTGTTTATCGTCATTCTATATTTTCTGTCGTTATACTTTATTGTTAATTTTCATCTCATTGGAGATATAATCATATATTTGATAGAAATATTTTCTCAACTATTAGCCAACTTTTAATAAATTTATATACCTACCAAAATAAATATTTCAATTTTTCTAGGTGAAAGTTTGGCTGAACTACACCAGCGCGGGACTTTTGCATCTACAAATATAGTGTGGATATTGACATTGGCGTTATTCGCGATTTTATAAATATAATATTAAATTTATTTATTTATTATTAAAATTGTTCGTATTTTATGTGACTTGTTTATTTTTTACCCCAGCGGCAGTGCTAGACTAAATATCAGCGTCCTTAGCTTGACGAGGCCCGTTTCTATTTACAGTTTATATCCCACTAATCTGTAAACAATTTCTTTTGTATCGAACAACCATCCTGCATGGCAAAGACGGTATGTTAGGTAAAAAGAAAAGTTAACTTTTAACTCCTACCCTATGGAAAAAGGTGTGACGTTAACATGTGTTACATTATTACAAACTATATACTTACTATTTAAGCCACAGTATCAAGACAAATACAATAAAAAATGTAATTTGTAGATATGAAATTCAATGAAGACATGACAACACATATAATATAATACACAGACACAAAATTTCATCATACAAGTTTCTTTTATGTGCCGTTATGACAAAATGTACCGCGTGTTCTGTCTTTTTACTGCTATTTTATTCTTATATATACAAAATAGTAACGTTACGTATGATATGTTTTTTGTACATTTAAAAATATGAAAGACAAAACATTCGTTTGCTTGTTTGTTTGTTTGAAAGGAATAGAAGCCGAAACTGTATGTGATGATTAAAAAAATTGTTTCATCGTCGTCGGTTAGCTCCACTACCCTCGGTTAACATAGGTTATGTTTATTTTAAACAAGAATAGAGATTATTGCTTAAATAGAAACAATTTTGAAAAATAATGTATTAAATGTCTATAGAAACAGCAACTTTTATCGATAATATTACCCGTGCGAAACTAGTGGTGGATTTCTAGGTGTTATACCGACTCAAAATACAAATTGATGGACATTTCAATAATATAGACAATATAGAATAATATAATATATTATAATAATTTATTTTCTATATTTGTAATATAGAAAATATTGTACGGTAGCGGGACTTGAAACTACGGCCTCGGAATAACGTTCCGTTGCTTTTCCGACTGAGCTACCACGGCACCTGCGCATGAGATGGTGATCGCATATACAGGCACTATGGTACCTTTACAGCAAACCACACCTCATGGTGATCATTGTTTCCACTATATTTGATTTATTAGGTATGTATATCAAGTGAATTGTGAAAAATTATAAATTACCTACTAAAACGAACGAACCTACGAAAATTTTCCCTGCTTTCGGAACATTTTTCACTGATGGTTCGCTCCTTATAGTCGCAGCGTGGTGTCTTATAGCTTATAGCCTTCCTCGATAATTGTACCTACTATCCAACACTGAAAGAATTTTTAAAAAGGACTTGTGTTATCTGAGATTGGCGCGTTCAAACCAACAAACAAACAAACTCTTCAGCTTTATAATTTTAGTAAAGATAGAAGTATAGATTTTACCCATATTTTACAGACTCAATTTTTCACAAGACGTTTGCGTGACTTGTGTTATTAGTATTGTTATTTGTAAAACAGTTATTTGTAAATATAATATGACATGTACTGTAATTGTCTAACCTTGAGAAGTTAGTATTGCCTCTTATAGGTAGTTCTACATTACTAGTTCCGAATTAAATTAAGGTAGTCGAAATTGCCTAAAAATAATAATTGAAGTAAACTTAATTTATTATCACCATCATCATCATCATGATGATAGTGATAATAAATTAAGGAAAAACCATCATACCCTCATGTCTTCTTCCGTAGGCAGACACAGACTCCTATACTGCGTCATCTGCTACGAACGATACACACTTCCTAATAAATTAAGTAATAAATAAATATTCATTGTCATTTCACACAACTTCACAGGATATCAAGCTAAGCTCATTTGCTTATGTTACGGATATCCGAATACGGATAATTGTACAATTTTTTTTTTGTAAATACACATTACGAATGACCCAGACGCAATAAAAAAAATTGTGGAACAAATATCACTCAATTGATTGTCCTATACGGAGATCGAACCCGTGGCCTTCTGAATGGCATGATGTCGGCCCATTAAATGAACCAGAACCACAAGACTGTTGTTCTATTAACAAAAACATTCTTTATTCCACAAAAATTTTATGTAATATCCATATTTCGAATTTTATACCTTTCTTATTTTAACTATAAATAATTACGTTTATTTAAATTAACTGAAATTTGTAATTTGCTCATTTATATTAATATTTACCTTTTAATTTCAAATATAACTAAAATTTATACTGGCTATAAGCATATAATTATATAGATAGAAATAGAGATACGGTTTTAGAAAAGTAGGACGAGTAAGTGCTTAGTAGGTACATTTTGCGTGCGGTGACAGATTAAGAATAACAAGTGTCACCGCCCCTTATCCTCCCCAAGGTGCTGTAGAAGCCAGCTAAGGGATGTTTTACACAGATAACATCAACTGTGAGAAGGAAAACTCGAAATAAACCCCATACTAACACGCCTGATCAGCGCGGCATAGGAGGCCATAATCCCTCCCAGAGTGGAGGAGGCCCGTGGCCATAAATGGGACGTTAATAAGCAGTGGAGACAGAGTGTGTAAGAGAGAGAAAGAAAGCCACTTAAAACCAGAAAACACGTTTTCAGTTAAACTTGATGATACACTTCATTATGAAGATATGATATGACGATGATGCTATTATGACGATAATTGTTCGGAACGCTTCATGCACGAGTTGAGCTTGTAATTGGCCGGTATGGTCCAGGAGCCAGTGACAGTTTTTCATGAACAAGTCCCTCCCAATCAAAAATTCGAGCTGCGTAGCGTCGCAGCTGACGGTCGCGAGTATTCATAGTATAAGTCCCTTATGCATTTTACAAAGTTTCTCTCGAGAAGAAATAATTGACCAAGAATGTACCTGGCTCCCGGACCAGCATAAGAAATGTAAAATAAAATTGTTAGTAGTACAAAGAAATGGAAATGTGCCAAATGTACTTCAAGTGACACACAAATAATCTGTTGCGTGCGACATAAAAATGAAAGAGTTGTGAATACTATAAGTTATTATAATGACGTGTCACAGAGATATGAGGAGGCAAATTTCTTTGTTCATGTTATCGCATTTATATCCCACTAGCTGTTTTTTTCCGTTTTTGCAACATTTTTCACTACTGCTTCGTTTCTAATGGCCGCAGCGTGAAGTTATATAGCCGATACACTTTTCGATATATATGTACTATCCATCCTTTACTTCCTTGACCAGGGATTCCTGAGGTTAGCGCATTCAACAAACTCTTCAGCTTTATAATATTAGTATAAAATAAATAAACACGATAAAATAAATAAATGACGGGCCTCGTGGTGGAGTGGTTTATATAACGGACTGCCGATCATGAGGTCTCGGGTTCGATTCCCGGTCAGGACAATCATTTGTGTGATGTTTTTAATTGTCATACAAATGTTTGTACTGCGTCTGGGTGTTTATTAGGTATTATAAGTATGTATTTACAAAAGAAAAGTAGTTTATGTATTATATCCGTATTCTGGTACCCATAACACAAGCATAAATAAGCTTAGCTTGGGCCCAGAGGACGTTGTGTGAAATGTCCGTAAAAAAAAAAAAAAAAAAATAATGTACATTTCACACAACGTCCTCTGGTCCCAAGCTAAGCTTATATGCTTGTGTTATAGGTACCAGAATATAGATAGAATACATATACTACTTTTCTTTTGTAAATACATAGAAAATACCCAGGCGCAGTACAAACATTTGTATGACAAATTTAAATATCACACAAATAATTGTGCCGAGGGGCAATCGAACCCACGACCTCGTGAACGGCAGTCCGTTACATAAACCACTCGACTACGAGGCCCGTCATGTAGATAGTATAGATTGTTGGACACGAGCTTATTTTAATTTCGTGAGGTTTTTGCTCTACAATTTTCACACAAGCAAGAAACAAACACGAGGAACAAGCATGTTGTGAGCATAGGGTTAAGTTTTGAGTTATTCCTCCGTCAATTGATGTTAACTGCTTTTAATATTGCCTTAGCTGGCTTACATAACCCTGAGAAATGGGATGGTGACACTTGTATTCGTAATCCATCACCACATTGATATATCTGTATTTGTTCAAGTTGTATCCCGCATCGAACACGGCCGAGACACTTGTCAAAAGTATTTATTTCAAATAAAACCACTTACACTTTTATCGGATGAGACGCACATATTTAACAAATATTGCGTGTCTGAATCCGTAAAAAGTGGTTTTATTTAACGAGTCCCGCAAGGGTTAGAGAAACGGTCTTATTCATAATGACTTATCGGAGGTTTAAACGGGGATTTTATCGGAGAGATAAAAAACGTTTTATCGTAAAAAGACTATTATGAATAACAAGTTTTGACAATTTTCGCGAACCGATTTTAGCGAACTTTTAAACCTCCGATAAGTCATTATGACTAAGACCATAAGTATTTATTTTAATAAATAAAGTGTAGTTGTACTACTTCTTTTTCTTGTGAGATATGTTTAATAAGATAAAAATAATATGAAGAGAATTACCAGTTACCAGGTAGTTCTGTAATTACATTAATTCGGAGAAACACAAGTGTATTGAATTCTACTGTAAATCGATAAGTAAGTTCCTACTATAAATATTATTTCCTAACCCAATCTCGATTTATGTATGGATAGCGCAATATGTCTTCTCACCTGATTAAAGAAGATCCAGAATTTATTGCAAGGATTTTCACTGAACTTTATGATCCTACTGACTAAAAATATTATGGTCTTATTTCGTGAACTTTATTTATTCTAATAATAGGCAATCTTGCAATTTATTGTGTAAATAAGTAAATAAAATTGTTTTGCTTAATACATAATTATTACTCAAATATCAGGCATATAATAAGTATTGTTGAATAAGGGTTTTTAATAAATACTTACTAGCTGTTGCCCGCGACTTCGAACGCGTGAAATTTAGAAAATTTTCCCCATTTTTGCAACATTTTTCACTGATGATTCACTCGTTTTTGTCGTAGCGGGATGCCTATAGCCTTCCTCGATAAATAAACTGTCCAACATTGGTGTTGTCCGTGTGGTGACGGACTAAGAATACAAGTGTCACCACCCCATCTCCTCCCCAGGGTGCTGTAAAAGCCAGCTAAGGGATATTTTATACATATGACATTTTCTGTGAGAGACGGAAAACTCGAAAGTAAACTCTGTGCCAACACGCCTAGTCAGCGCGGCACATTAGACCATAGTCCCTCCCAAAGCGGAGGAGGCACCGAGCCAAACAGTGATACGTTATTGTGCTGGAGAGAGGGGGAGAGACTGTTTTCCCCAGCATTATTAATTAATATTAAAACGAACTCAGTTATATAATACAAAATGAGATTGATTCAATATATTAAATTATAAAGAATAACAAAGAAAGAACCGAAAAGGAAATCGTAAAAGCATATTACGTAAGTTTGTTATGATTTGTACATAAATTTTCTTAGAACTCTCTTTGAAAGTTTTGCTTTTGGGACGTTTATATAACATTTACAAGATAAGAATGGTTAATGTCTTAATAATATTGCCTATAAGTTTATAAAAATATTGTAGGATTATAGCTTTCTATAATTACTTTAACTTCGAATGAGTTTTAGTAATTTAGTCTAGACAGAAAATCATTACAGCTTTGTTATGTCTATTAGTTTATGTTTCCACCTCTATATTGCATACGATACAAGCAAAGGAGCGGATAATTCAGTGATTACCTACTACAGAATTTTAATTTCAAATTGATAAGTAATTTTTATTGTAGTTATTACCTGCTACTCATTGTACTAGCTTTATTATTATGTACTCTTTACAATGATGTGCAAGAGATGCTTCTTTAAATATCAAAATATAAAACGAAGGCATCGGCAGGGCGTAACGTTATTGTTTCAATAACGTTAAATATAATGTTTTATACATTAAAATTTATTCACTGCATTTAATTGCATAACTGAGTATTTTTTTAATTTCAACCGTCTTCATGTGCCTTTGAATTTTGAGGGTTTTCTTCGATTTCTCAGGAGATAACCATTAGATCCTGACCTGGTGCCAATAGGACCAAACGGGAACCACCAGCTTTCAAATAAAAAAATAATCATTACAGACGCTTTGCCCAGTTAAAAGGTATAAGGTAACAAACATAAAAAAAAGAAACATACAGATGAATGGAGAATCTCCTTCTTTTTTTGAAGTCGGTTAAAAATAACAACAATGGAATCCCATCAAAAACATTGTGGCCTAACAAAATTTTAAGTTTTCCTATATCTACTAATAATTACTTAGACATTGCGCCCCTGAAGGGGACAAAGGCCGCTCCGCGCATCTGTCGTCGAGTTCGTCCAGAGACTGGGCACTTGCCCAGCTTGGCTCCCAAATGGCAGGCCATACTTAAGAGAGGACAATCAAAAGGGGCTTATACTAATGTCCGTTTGTCTGTCGATTGATTTGGATGTTAAGTTACGCTCTAAGGCCGCACAAACCGGCTGATAAACGAAATAACTATAGGACGGCTTAGATTTAGGCCCATAATAGTGCTAGGCGATAGCTTTCTGATTATGTACTTGGCGATAGCTTTCCGATTATGTGCTTGGCGATAGCTTTCCTGTGTGTATTAATGGTATCAGTACCATGGAGTATGCGTGGACTTAGCCACGAGGCCGCACAAAGCACGCGCTAAAGTTAAATACTGCTGTTGCAGCGTACTACATTTAATACATATTATTCTCACCAAGGTGTGTACCTAATCGGTACATTGAGAGCACGAGACAAGAGTCCTTAAGTCTTTAAAACTGCAGCCAAAGTCAGCGGCTCTAGGTCGCTGGCTACGTTAGGAGTTTTAATAGATAATTAAACAGAAGGGACTCCGTGACCGGCTGGATCCGGCACTACGGATCCTACACACAGACGCAGCCAGGAATATTATCAACAGGTCGACAGCGCAATAACCTATATAAACCAAACTATTGCTCCACTACGATATACCTGCGGCACGAAGGCACTTCCGGGCAAGTTAAAATGAATGCTCCTAGGATAATCGGGCTACCCAGTATGCGTTAGCATATAAATCAATCAAGTTTGTCCATTGGTCAAAAATCATAATAAAACCTACGGGCGACCGTTGTCGGTCCTATCGTGCGTCAGTTGGTCGGTTCCATAATTGTACAAATAAAGCTACACCCTACCTACTAACCACCTAGAGAGAGGATCTAGGTTGTCGGTCCTAGGTTAATGTAAAGTAACCTAGAAAATATTGCGAGGTACACAAAATGATCATAATATAAAACACACAAAGAAATATCAAATCAGTAAATAAGCCACAAGAAAATAATACGTCAGTAAATAATATACTAATAGCTAGGACTCACCAGATACGCCGAGATCTTCGTGCACCGCTCTGCCACTGCCCTCTTCGCCAGCTCAAAGCACTGCGTCTCGTCACGAACACACTCCCGATATCTCACTCAAATACCAACTCGATTTCTCAAGCGACCGACCCGCTCCGCGCTCAAAACCCCAGTGAACCGCCACTCGTCCTACGTTTTCCATCCCTCAAAACCCCTTCCCTTCTACGCTAACATTATGCGTGTGCGCCACGTGCGCCCCAGCTGTGTACCTCTTTTCCTTTCCAACAACTTATTTACACATCTACTAAATCTTAACGCTAGACAAGGACAAGGACAAGCTAATACTGCCTGCGTATTGAAAGCCTGTGCTTTGTTTAAAATCGTCCGACCCTACGCTTTCTAATATTGAGTTATGTACTTTGTTGAGACATTAAGAGGGTACTGCGGCCGTATTATGACATCTTAAAAGCATCATGTTTTCTGTATGAGAAAAGGATAGTGCTATTCGTCCTGTAAAGCTCCGTCTCTTTTTCACACCGAAAACATGATGGTTTTAAAAGGTCATAATACGGCCCCTGTACTCCTAATTTAGGTATTTGCCTTAGATATTGCTATCCCTATTCCCGAGCACCGTGCTGAAAGGGACAAATATAGCTGAAACAGATTTACCTACAAATTCTTTGAAAAAAAGACGTTTCGTACTCCCCTTTTCTCTTCGCCAAAGTTAAACTGATTTTACGCTATATTATAGACGAAGAGTATATCTATGCGTGTATCACTTTTTTTCTGGTAAAACGTTACCAAATATGTGTGATAGACGCTGCAACTTTACCTAAAGAAAACCGAAAAAATCTGGATTTTTGGATGGTCATATTTCTTTTAATTATTATGTATTGAAAAAAAGAAAGTGACAGAAGCATAGATATACTCTTCATCTATGATATAGCGCAGAAACAATTAAAATCGGTTTAATTTTCGCGAAGAAAAAACGGAAGTACGATACCCATTTTTTTTGTATGGAGCATAATTTGGTATCGTGCCCTCTTAACAATGCGCTTGGAAGAACCATTACAACATCAATGTAAAAAAAGGTTTTACAAATAAGGTTTTTAAGGATTGATACAAGGCGGTGAGCAGGAAACTGAAATAGTAAGTAAATAATATTGAAAAAGCGGTCAAGTACGAGTTGGACACTTGCACGAAAGGTTCCATATAATAAGTCGTCTAAGCGTCAAGTTACACTGAAAACATTTGTCGTAGGTAGGGGATCCCCCTGAATATAACATTGAAATCTAGTTTTAGCGCTCCCTTTTTTTGTTACAGCGTCAACAACTATACATAGTTTTACAATGTGACAGAGAAGTCGCCGTAATAGGGTCGAGTTATTGTTTAACCTTTTGGTACAGAACCCTAAAAACAAATAATAATGTAACTGAAATACTGCCAAAATTACAACACATTTTCTCAATTTGACGTCGTTAGTGAGAATGTAATATTATACGCTGTTTCCTACTTAAATTGTACGCGAACGTGCCAATTATAGTTATTCAGTTGTATGGTATTCTGTATTACGAAGTAATTGCCTTTCGTGGTTAGCGTGGATACGTTATTTAAGTGGCGATGATTTAAAGTTTTGGTATAATAGTATTTGATTTTGTATTGAAATTGGTCTGAATATAATTTATTGATTGAGTGATATTGCAGAAGTGAAGCTTCAAACAGCTTCGTACGTATCTATCGGTATGCCTATCAATGCACCTATTTTTGCAGGAATTATGGAAAGCGATTTTCATCCACTTGTAGAAATAGAATTGTTCTGAATGATACATGAATGACTGATGACAATAAAACACCAAATTCAAGAAATTTGGAGAAATTAACTAATATTCAAAAAGCGAGTTTTTAGTTTTTCTACTATAGAGATAATTTAATTAATTAATTACATAGTGGAAAAAGTGGCGAGCAGGCGAGATGTGAGCTCACGACCGTTAATGACCAGAGTACCGTTGCGTATGCGACGTGGGCTCAATCGAGAAACAGTGAAGTAAAGGAATTGCTCACCACTGGAACGGCTGCGATAGCTTAGTCGGTAGAGTGACGGAACGGTATTCCGAGGTCTTGAGTTCAAGTCCCACTTGCAGTGATCACTTTTTCCACTAGGTATAATTTAATTTATTACTCAGGTAAAAAAGATGAAAGAAGATTAAGATCTTGTGAAAATGTTTCAAGCGATCAAACAAGTTGATCAAATATTTATGCTCATACAAATCTCATAACAACTATCTTGTTCTTCAATAAATATAAACATTAATTTTGCTACAGAATTCCTAACAAACTTGCTAACAAACTATCTTAGTAGAGCCAAAACAGCGATAGTTATTCAATCATAACTTTGACTAAGCAATTATTGCTACGAGCTCATCCAAAGCGTAAAACCACAAGAGGAAAGCACACTGAATAAATAATTGTAGTCTGTAATGATGCGGTTATTGTATAATGGCTTTTGTTGAAAATTATGTATGTTGCCAAAAGATTCCTATTTCTTTCGTGTATAAAATTACTGAGTTATATATAGTTATTGAATTTCAAAAATTATTTTTCTAAGCATATTTTAAAATTAATTTCTCTTATTATCTTATTAATTTATCTTCTAAGTAAATACTCCTAAGTTAACTCCACTCGTAATAAACAACAAATTAATGCTTTTCACAGCTCAGTAACAAAACGATATCTATTATTACTTCCTTTAACACAATTTGTAACTTTAATCATTCAACAAAACACCTTTGAGTATTAAACGAACAGGGGTAGTTATTTACGCTATTTTCTTTCTCAAATAAACTCCTAGTTTGTCGGGGTGCCAAGGTAACGCACACAATCGTTATAACGTAGCTTGCACGCACCGTACTAAGTTGACACACAAGAGGTGGCATTCAGAAGATCCGCGAACGCGACATGCGACTGCGACGGGTGACCGATCTAATTGGTTTTAATTTTAACGTTGCCAAAAAAGACCAGAATAAACACACATCGTTCTCGTAATGTCAAAAATGGGGCCTGTGAACCGAAGCAACCCTGTCGCGTCGTTAGCGTTGTCAATTCTTCGGTCATTTGTACGTTTAGCCGCTACCACTTCTCAAACAAAGCAGTGACAAGTTGTCGCTGTTGCAGAATCGGAGGACATTTCCAATATAAAATCAGAGTTGGTCGCGCGAAGGGGTCGCGGGAGTTCTAGATGCCCCTTAAATTTAGAGGCGCCACTATCCGACCTGTCTGTATATTATATGAGTAAAACATTGCTCTCGTAACTTATTTTAATGGGGTTACTCAAAACGTACGTTACCTCCAGTTGGATCAATGCTTTAACAAAACACTGAGGCGTAAGACGTATCAACAATTTATTTCTTACAATGAATACCCATTAACGGGTCGTTTTGAAGCCATATTTAAATTATCAATAGAATGGAAATACATTTAAAGGACCTCATTCACTGAAAATCTGTTTATGTGAAGGAAGAACTTCATAAACTGAAAATGTCATTTGTTTTTGTTACACGATAGAATAAAAATCCAGCCAAGTGCGTGCTAGACTTGTTTACAATAAAATTGTCCGTAGGTATCATCATAGTAATATTTTATATTCATCGCCATAATAATATATCATAATCATTACTAAAGTAATTTGACATCCATCATGCCATCTATCAAGATTGCTTTGCAACAATCTCGACCAACCACCTAGTATTCTTTACAGAATACAAATGGGTTGAAAATAATGACGTGACGTTCATTACTGAAGTAATAGGGTAACGTTGTACGTAAAAATATATAAACTCAATCGAGTGACGAATGTGGTGGCATAATTGATTACTGAAAAGCACGACCGCAGTAAGCTCAGTTGGAAGAGCTACTCCAACTGAGCTTACTGCGGTCGTGCTTACGGTATCCCGAGGTCGTGGGTTCAAGTCCCGCTTGCGGTAATCACTTTTTCCACCATAATTCAATTTATTAAATATCATAATCATATCATATAAGACGTTTATCATCAATTTGCACTAAAACGTTTGCTGGCTTTCACACGGAGCCACCTTACTCTACTAAAATTAAATCTCAAATGAAGAAAAAACATACTCATTCGCATTGCAGCTTTTATTTTAAGAGCGGTTTTCATGTCGTTCTCATTTAAGGTTCAAGAGAATATTTGGTAGTAATTAAAGCTTTTTGGGGTTGTGAAATTAAGCAGTCCGTTTATATTTGCAGCATCTACGTTTCTGAGCATAATGAATGAAAACTTTCTGCAATTAAAATGTTTTACCAAAATTCTATGTCATTTTTTACTGTAGATTTAGTATGTAAAAAAAAATAAAAGTGGTAGTAGTTTATTATGTAAGACCAGCTGTGAACAATGATAGCTCAGATGGGAGAGCAACGGAACAGTATTCCGAGGTCGTGGGTTCAAGTCCCGCTCATGGTTATCATTTTTTCCACTATAATTTAGTTTATTTAGTAGATTTTTGCATTGCAAATTTTTTTTTCATTGATCTCTGTATACAGGGCGTGGAGTAAATGGTGGTCCAACGCTAAGGTGGTTATAGTTCAAGTATTCAACTATCATATAAAAAAAAAATTAACCATTTTTAGCCATTGGTTTCGGAAATATGATTTTTTTATTTTTTTGTAAAAAATCGATAAATATTTTATAACTTCGACAAATGACATTATTTTTTTAGTGTGTTTTTTGTGTTGTACGGGCGAGTACTAGCACTAGCACATGCATTTTCGTTTTTTCATGTAAACCCCAAAAATAAACCAATAAAAAAAAACTAAAAATTAATTTCTCGTTTTTAACAAATCATGCATTTTAGACGTGAGTAGTGTAAAAAAAATGTACTACACGGCCAGTGCCCAAAAAAAAAACAAAAAAATTGGAAATATTTTTTTTTATATGATAGGTGAATACTTAAACTATAACCACCTTAGCGTTGGACCACCATTTACGCCACACCCTGTATATATAACTCTTCAGCTTTATAATATTAGTATAGATAATCTTTATTAATGACAATTTAACATCTTATCTTTGTGGTTTTTATTTTACTAACAAAATGATTTGTATGGTTCTGTACCAACAGGTAAAACTTAACCACAATTATGACCGAGACTTCGCTGTTCGTTCGACCTTTCGTCTGTCGTTCGGTGATAGCTGGAGGAATTTTCGCAAATGATGTATATCTGTTAATGCTATAACTTCTAATAGGTACTGAAAACTAGAATACAATAGATATTTAAGGGGGCTTCCATACAACAAATATTGTTAGTAGGTATAACTTGATGATGACCTTTAGACGATATGATGAATATGTTATGATATTATCGATGCAGAACCCTTCCTGCGTGAGTATAATTGTATATATACAAGTAATGTATATACAAGTCCTTGGCCAACAGCAATACAATCAGCAACAAAAACCAAAATAAATAATTAGTTTTTTTTAGTTGGGTTTGGCAAATGACTACACCTCATCTGATGTTAAGTGAGTTTGCAATCCATATGCGAGGACGGCTGGTACATTGTCAGAGTACTAGCCCCCATCTTGGCCGCCCACAAATGAACAAAAAAAAGAATGGGTTTTATATTGTGTTATTCTTTTGCATTGCTGGTTTAGGGTAGGTATTTATGTATGTGTAGCTTGTGCTTCTGTATGTTTATATCTAATAAATATATTTTCTTTTCATCATTCTTTCTAATAATAACTGTATGAAATCCTTCATGCGTGAGTCTAACTTGTCATTGCCCGGGTTTTATGTTGTAATCTAAGCAAGTCCAAACTTTTCTAATTTGTGTATTTAAAAGTATTAATCTGGGCTATTTAAAAATAAAAATGTCCATTCCAACTCTATTTTTATCTGCTGGCATGTTTAAAGTAGAATTAAGTGCCTTTACCTTAGCTATTTCACAGGCAGTCTGCATTATTCATAGCAGTTAACTCTCAAAGGCCAAATTATGTAGTTTACAAGAAACTTGGTAAAGAAAAATGAGTTTGTAACCAGAAAAAAAACATTTTAGTACTCTTTAACTTTTAAATTAGACCATTACATGCAAATTTGAAAGTTAAACAACTTGGTTGGGGTCTGAAATTGGTACTTCAAACAACCTTGAATACTCGAACACCAAGTTATTGACACATGGCATTGTTGAATTTATGGAAACGAAAAGTGAACTAAATTAGTATTTGTTCTTCTCCTTTTCAGTCCTTAAACGATACAATATTTTTATTTTATATTTATTTTTTATTTTTAAGGAAATATTAAACATCATGCAAGGGATGCTGTTTAAAAGCCCAAGTCCCAAGCTAGGCTTTTAATAAAATGCTTGTATTATGGGTTCCAGAACACGGATAGAATAGATATACTACTTTTTTTGTGTAAATACATGATTATAATACATAGAAAACACCCACACGAAGTACAAATATTTGTATGACATTTATAAATATCACACAAATACCTAATAGTCCAGTGCGAGAATCGAACTCGCATCTTCGTGAACGACAGTCCACTATATGAAGCCCGTGGGAATGTTGAACATACTCCACATTAGAATACTATTTGGTCTACTATATTATGCAAACGCGGTTGAAGATAGCAGACGAAAGCGTGTATTCCAAAATAAATCTATTATAGCAGGCAGTCTGGCTGTAGACGGTTATTTTTTTAAACTAACAGGATATACACAACATACAATAAATACCAACATTCTAAAGTACCTACTAAACATTACAATGGAACATCATAATCAGGAAATTGACTAAAAGAATCAGATCGAATCGATCCAGAATCAGTGTATTAAAAGACTAGCTGTGCCCACGACTCCGTCCGCGTGGATCGATTTTTTTCGATCGACCCAATCAATTTTTGATTCTTTTTAGCCGATAGATGGCGTTGCAAGTAACCAAATTGAGAAATTTCGTATTATGTAAATATCTCTTGATTGAGTGGACTGATTGCGATGAAACAAAGGCTAAGTAATACCTTGAGTTGTCTTTAATTTTTACGTATAACATTTATATTTATAAGTATTGTACATGTTACGTGATGCGTGCACAGACAAACATCTAAACAGACAAACAGACAAAGATTTCAAAAATGCTGGAAATGGGTTTGTTGGTTGTCCTTTAACCATCTGACTATTTTTTTTGAAAATATGTTTAAAGTACAAATATTTCTTTTCTACAGATTTATTATGTATATAGATATAGATATATAGAAATGTTTTCTTTTCATTCCGTCTTTGGTTTTAAAGGCTGTCTCACATGCCTTTCTTATAGACGTATTATTTTGTAAAGTATAAAAACGTATAACAAATTGCGTCACGTAATAATAATACCAGTAATAATGATAGTATGCCATTAGATAGATAAAAATATGTAGTATGGTAGTTAAATATAGATGATTGTATAGTGTGATAGTATTTTGACTATTGTGTGTGTGTGTGTTTTTTTTACTGTTGATTGTGCTAAACCTTAATTAAACTACCTTATATGCTAGCATCTAGTTTAGAGAAAACCAGAAAATGTTATACCTTCATCAATGGTCTTCCTAAAAATATTGAACTAAGTATTTTCAGAACTTTCCGAATTACATTGTCACTAATGTATACACACCGGCACAATTAGCGGAACACAAAAAAGCAGGATTTTAAAATCTTTTACTTGAGGAAATGGCCAGTTATGATATTTTTTTAATTTATTGTCAAATTTGAAAATAGAAAATTAGATGACATACACTTTTTTCATTCATTTGTTTTATTTTCCCGAACAATACGTTTTGTCAACTTGTTCAAGTTAAATATCTACGTAATTGTAATTTTTTTGAAAAATTGCACTAATAGTTTTTTATAAATTTGTTATTCTATAGGCAATTTTGTTTATTAAAAGCTATTTATTATGCCTGACTTAACATCACTGGAAATCATTAGGGCTGATGAAATGAGAAGAAATGGCCATACCTACAGATCGATTGCCTCAAGGCTTCGTCGACCAGTATCAACGATTCATCGCAGCATCCAGCGGTACAGATCGTCTAATTTTATTGTGAGGAGGAGGGGTCAAGGTAGAAAAAGATGTACATCGAGGCGAGATGACAGTTTTTTACAACTTAGAGTTCGTAGGAATACGCGATTAACGGCTGTACAAGCTCGAAATGAACTGGAAGACGTTTGAGGAGTACGAGTAAGTGAGCGTACAGTTCGCAGGAGATTTGAAGAAGTTGGTTTAGGGTCGTATATACCTGCCAAAAGCCCAAAACTTGAGAGACGTCACCGCGTAAACCGATTAAGCTATGTGCGAGGACATAGTCATTGGGATTTGAACGAATGGCAGCAGGTTCTCTTTACTGATGAGTGCAGAGTTCTTTTAAAACAGATCGATGGGAGACAGCGAATATGGAGACGCAAAGGAGAACGCCACATACAGTCTAATTTTGAACACACAGTGGCTTATGGTGGCGGCTCGATTATGGTTTAGGGAGGGATATGTTTGGGAGCTCGCACGGAGTTAGTGATAGTCACAGGAGGGACCATGACAGCAGATCGATACATCAGGGACATTTTAGAAGAACATGTTGTACCATTTGCCCCATTTATTGGTGACTTTATTCTAATGCAAGATAATGCTCATGCTCATAGTGCACAATCGGTACAGGCCTATCTGAGCCACGTAGGTATACCGGTGATGCAGTGGCCAGCAAATTCCCCCGATATGAATCCGATAGAGCATGTCTGGGACTTGCTAAAAAGAAGGGTTAAATCCAGAATGCCACCCCCCAACAATCTGAATGAACTTGGAAACGCATTACTTGAGGAGTGGGAGCGGTTGCCTCAAGAAATCATGGATAACATAATCTGTAGCATGCCCAGACGAATGGAAACCGTAATCAGAGCAAGAGGGGGAAACACTCGTTATTATTTTTTCTTTAATTTTATTGTTAATTCATTTAATGTTTACTTTTTTTTGTGATGGTTCATAATCACCTAAAAATTTCACTTATTTCAAATTTCTTTATTTTTCAATAAAAAATAACGAAGACTTTTCAAAGTCGTTGTTAAAAGATGTTAATCAATTTGTTATTTTGTGTCTAATTACATTTTCGTCAAATATATGCGTTATTATCTCATAGTCTCACTTATTTTTCTGTTCCGCTAATTGTACCGGTATGTATATAATAACGAACGAAGAAAAACCAATCTCATGAGATTTCTGTAAATACATTTAGACTGAATCCAATTATTCAGGCATAGTTGGAATACTATCCTATTTTCTTTTTATTGGGAAATAATTCAGTATGTAAATGTAGTAACAATGGTGTCTCGTTATTTTTTCCAGCTCTCTAGAGTATTGGCGTATTTTTGTCTGTTTCGGCAAAGTTTTCATTCAGTATGTAGATTTTTGAGAATTTTTGTACCTATGGTAAATCAAGAAAGAATGGAAGTACTATACCTATTTGCGTAGTAACATTATTGCAGGTATTACGTAATAGAAAAATTTTTACGTATTGTTTAATACTATTTAAAATTGTAAAATGCTTATATTATTGACCTAGTCACACCACTGAGTGCGATAAAATAGCTTAAATCTTATACACCCTGCTAGCACTTTAGTGCTTATATCGCCCTATCGCACTTAGCTCAAACAGCGCGTTTATAGTTAGTATAGCTTTTTCAAAGGTAACAGCGCTTCTATCTATCTACTACTATCACTATCCTTGGATACTTATACTTAATAATATATCTGTTAGCTATTTCAGCAAAACATTTGCTTGTATGATCCACAGTTAATTGGCTAACAACGCCGTAGAAAGGCGGCAACACCCCAAAAAGGGGAACAATCATAACATAGGACATAGGCTACTTTTTAATGAGAAAACCTTGGAATGCCATATTCCTTACAAAGTCAGCTAGTTTATTTATATTCTATGCATGTTTATTTTCATACGTATTTGAAAACTTGTCAACGAACTTCACGTAGTGTTACCGGAGCGCTAGTAAATGGTTGACTTTAAATAAGGATAAGAAAAGCTCCTTTGTCATCGTTGAAAGTGTACTGTAACTCAGGTATTGTTATTTCCATAAACAGCAGAATTCACTTACCGTTGGTATGGCTATTGACTAGTTTGCTTTCCGCCATAAGTTATAAAAAACTCCTTAGAGCCGAAAGCACCAATATAATTCGGACGTGATCTGTTTTTTTTTTTTAAGAAATTTCAATGACAACCATGAAATCTGATGAAAGTAATTATGTTAATATAATTTTGATTATCAAAAAGGAAACTGTATAGTAGTGTATAGTCCCCTTGCATTTAGAAGTCGTCTTCATAAAAGTTTACATAATATTGATCATAATTAATCTACATTTTAACAACTAACCTGCATCGAAATTATTTGCTTAGTTCAAAAACGAAAACCACACTTGAAAATTCTGAATATATTATATTTATTATTGCATTATTGCATCATCGGAGTAAGTGTTCAAGATCAATAGGACTTCTGCAAGTGGGAGAAAATCATTTTCTAAGATTCCGTAACTTAAATTAATACATTGGTAGATACATACCGAACTAATAAAAATGTGTTAAAAAGCGATATAAATCAACAAAAGCTAAAATATATAGAAAAAAAAAACATTTTTTAATTCTTTAAAAGAAAATAAAGTTCTAAAAAGTATTTAAAATTATACTTTCTTTTGTACAACGTTTCAGCGTAGTGACGAATAGGCATGCATTATCCACACCCGAGGCTATAGTTTACTGTGACGTGTACCATGGCAGGTTAAATCCCTTTCAAGCCGGATATACCACTACGCTAAATCGTTAGGGTGAAACGTGAAGGGATTTACTCGCGATAAAAAGGTCAAAAAGGGAAAAAAGCGTAAAATACGCCAGTTGAGATACAATAACATATTTTAAGATAGAAGAAATTTCATTTTGATAGCAAACTAGTGAAAAATATTCATGAATACATACTTCATACAACGACTAAGTATATTTTGTTTATAATTAAATTAATACAATATAGAAAACATACGTGTATTCTTTATCCGTGTGGTCACGGATTAAGAATACAAGTGTCACCACCTCATTCACTTCACATAAAAGTTCTCTAAAAGTCAGCTAAAGCATATTACACAGATTACATTTCGTGTGAGAGACAGGAAATTCGAAAACAATCCTATGCCAAAATCTTGGGTCAAATTAGACTAAAAAAAATTCGTGTACTAGTTGGTTGTTTGTAAATTTAATGAACAACTGGAAACATCTAACGCAGAATCTACAAATATATGTGTTTATCACAATAATAATTGCACAAATATAGTGACGCCATCGACACACCACGATGTCACATAGAAATAGAATAATTCAACGAAATCTATTATTTATGACAACATAGGTACTTATTATACATCTCATACATATTCAAAACATTTTGCTCAACGTGAACAATGTTTAATACTTATAACAATATCTCGAAAACAGTATTATGCTATGACGTCAAAACAAAACATTAACCTTTAGCCCGCCCTATATCAAAGAATAAGACTAACTGTTGCTAGCGACTTGGTAAGCGTGGGATTCAGCAAATTTTCTCCGCTTTTGCAACATTTTTCACTAATGGTTCACTCCTATTAATCGCGGCGTGATGCCATATAGCCTTCTTTGATAAATGTACTATTTAACACAAAAAGAATTTTTCAATTCGGCAGAGAAGTTCCTGAGACTAGCGTGTTCAAACAAACAAACTCTACAGCTTTTAACAACTCTATAGATTGAAATTAATTGGCACCTACTAAAATTGAAAGTACCAGATTATTAAAATTTAATGAAGGGCTCTAATTTTTTTTTTCCCGTCTGGCGACATTGCTGGTAGGATGTTAGGTTAACTTCCCCCTATTAGAAATTTTGTTTTAATAATATTTTGCCTTGTTTTCCTATTAATTGCTTCTAATTTCAATAGAAAATCGCTGTATAATTACGTAAAAATTATAATACAACGGCTCAATAATTGATATGTGAAATAATTAGGATTTTTTTCTAAAACCGTTACAGTGTGTCAATTTTGAAAGTGCAATAAAAAATTTCTTATTTTTCTGAGATTTGGTAAGTTTTAAACAAATCTAATACATAAAATTCACGTGTCACAGTGTTAGTTACCGTACTCCTCCGAAACGGCTCGAACGATTTTTATGAAATTTTGCATACATATTCAGTGGGTCTGAGAATCGGCCAACATCTATTTTTCAAATCTTTTTTTTTTTAGTATGGCAAAACAGCGTTTGCCGGGTCAGCTAGTATATATATATATTATTAGTACATTTGCAACATTTAATCTACCAAATTAACTTAATTTCATCATTGTGGATAGGCTCTTGCAAAAATTTTTTTTACTTGGGAACTGAATAATATTTTGAAAATAAATGTACACTCTGAACCCAGAGTAAATTATATGCTAGTTATAATTTAGTCCCTTGTCAAGTCTAATCTTGTTTTTTTTTTGTTTTTTTTTTGTCATTAATTAATATTAAAAAATTCCTTTGTTACTTTGATATTTCCTTTTTTTTTCTTTTCTTTTAATTTTATACCATTAGTTAGCCTTTGTTTCTTTTTTTATATACTTACCCTCATCTCATTTCTGTAATTAACCTCATTCTTTAGTCTTAATCTTTCTTTATCTCTAATATATAAAATTCACGTGTCACAGTGTTAGTTACCGTACTCCTCCGAAACGGCTTGACCGATTTTATGAAATTTTACATGCGTATTCAGTAGGTCTGAGAATCGGCCAACATCTATTTTTCAAACCTTTTTTTTTCTTTTTAGTATGGCTAAACAACGTTTGCCGGGACAGCTAGTTTTTGTATAAAAATGATGACAAGAAAGGCAAGTGCTCGTTATGAGGAGTTGAGTGTTAAGTTTATGGACACATTGCAACAACTGCATTCTGCAGGAAAACAGAATGTAGAATTAAATACTAAGCTTTTGGATACTTTGGAAGAATTAAAGAAATTTAAATGTTTATATGAGGGATTGAGTAGGGAACATGAAGATAGTGAACGGGAAGCACTGTTAGTTATAGAAAAAAATAATGAAGACGTTTTTAAACTCCAAAGAGAAATGATTAGATTAACAACAAAACTTGAAATTACTACGGAGGAATATATTCAATTACAATCTAGGGTTTCAAGTTTTGATCAATGTGCTGTTGAATTTGAAATGACTCTTAGACGTAATGTAGAATTAGGAGATGAATTAAGTCAGGCATATCTCACTATAGAACAGTTAGAGCGCTCCAACCAGGCATCCAGGACTGCACTAACACAGTCGCTGTTTGAAGAAGTCGTTGGTAGCGCTCCTGATCTTCTCGATACTTCTAATAAAACGTCAAAATTAGCAAATAATTCTTGTGATAATTGTGCGATATCATCTCAAGATAATCAAAGTTGTTTGTGTCTTGCATGTGAAATCAAATTAGATTGCAATAACTTAAAATATGAGACCATCATTCAGAATCTGAAATCTGAGATTCAATCCTTGAACTAAAGTTTTTAAGAAAGTTTGCTCTACCGCAAAATCTATTTACTTAAAAAATAAAATAAAAAAATTCTTCAAACAAGATTAGATACTTGGGATATTATAAATAGTGAAACTGGTAGGGCTACAGCTCACAGCCGCGACTTTCATATAAAAATAAACAATGTAAATGTAACGGCGGATATGGAAGTGGCGACTGAGTTCGAACATTATTTTTCTAATATTCCTATAGTAACAACAAGTTCACTCAAGTCTTCTTCCATTTCAGCCGAAGAGCTCCTTAAACAAAATGTTACAGAATGTGTCACCGAATTTTCTTTTACCGCTGTTAATGATATAGACATTATAAGTGCTTTTAGAACTATAGATTAGAAGAAAACCATACATCTTTGGGGATTATCTGTCAAAACTATTGATAATATTATAGAAATTATTGCCCCTTATCTTGCAGAAATTTTTAATTGTTGTTTTGGTGTCTTTCCAGATATCATGAAACATAGCAAAGTGATACCTTTATTTAAATCAGGTGATATTTCGGATCCATCGAATTTCCGACCTGTTTCTATTCTGCCGTCATTAAGTAAGATTTTTGAAAAAATTATTCTGAATCAGCTCCTCAAGCATTTTAATGATAATAACTTTTTGAATAAGAAACAGTTTGGATTTACGAAAGGATGTTCAACTACAGATGCAGGGGTTGAACTGTTGAAAGGTATATTCTCGGCATGGGAGAACTCGCAAGATTCGCTAGGTGTTTTTTGCGATTTGTCCAAGGCTTTTGACTGTGTGCATCATGAAACATTAGTTAGGAAACTACATCATTATGGTATAAAAAATAAAGCACTAGATCTTTTGAACTCTTATTTGGACAATAGAATACAGAAAGTTGATGTTAACGGTAAAAGATCTCCAGGAGCTGCTGTTACTTTGGGCGTACCACAGGGCTCCATTCTCGGCCGATTCCTTTTTCTCACATATATTAATGACTTACCCTACTACGTCGGGAGCGATCATGAGATTGTTTTGTTTGCTGATGATACTTCCTTGACTTTTAAAATAAACAGACAAATGCGTGATTATGACGAAGTAAACAACGCACTCTCAAAGCTTGTACACTGGTTTAATGTTAATAACTTATAATTGAATTTTAAGAAAACGAAAGTAATTAAATTTTCTATGCCAAATGTTGCTCAAGTAGAGACCAATGTACATTTGAGTGGAGCGAGACTGGAACCAGTACAATCAACTGTATTTCTAGGAATCACTATTGATTCGAAATTACAGTGGGGCCCACATATTGAAAACATGTCCGGAAAACTTAGCTCTGCGGCATATGCGGTAAAAACAATTAGACGACTTACAGATGTAGGTACGGCTAGAATAGTTTACTTTAGTTATTTTCATAGAGTAATGTGTTATGGAATTCTTCTTTGGGGAAGCTGTGCGGACGTTAATCGGATATTTGTGCTCCAGAAACGCGCTGTTAGAGCTATATATGACCTAGGCCCTCGGCATTCCCTAGGGGAAAAATTCAAGGACATAAATATCTTGACAGTCGCTTCACAATATACAGGGTGTGGCGTAATTAATGGATAAGCCTGTGCCTGTGGATAAGCCTCCTACTGCGCTATACGAATATGTATATTTTTAATTAATCCTATGTATGGTCTTGAAAAAAATGGCATAAGTCATGTTTTTCATAAAATGACTACTTTCACTAACCAATTCTGCTACTGTTGCCACAATTTTCAAAAGTTTTGCTTTCTGTTTTTTTTATAATACAGCTTAAGAGTTGAATTATTGCAAGCAATAAAGAATTCCTTATTCGTAATACAAATTTTTTGAAAATTATGCATGAAATATCAAAAAAGGGTTATTGATTATTCAATTTGTTGACTTTGTACATCGTCTAGCTTAAAAAATCTTTATGGGAGTTGATTTGCCCAATATCTTAAAAACATGCTTGTTTTATGCAGTTTCCGAAATGGTATAATACTTATTATAATACTTATTAAGTTTGATGTGATATTAAAGAACCAAATGACACTCGTAAAAAAATGTTCTTATTGTGATTTAATTAATCAAATTAATACTGTTAACTTAAACAAACTGTCAGTGGTATTATCTGTCTGAGTTTACCAGTGGGAATGTTAGTCGTTGAAAAAAAATAACAACTTATTTTATTTTTTTTATTCTAAAGATGCAAACACTACATAAATTTTATTTTACAAAAAATGTTCGAAATGGCGGCCACCTGCGGCTATGCAGGCCCTGCATCGACGGATAAATGACCGCTTTAGGCGTCGGATGAAGCCGGAGCTCTTGATTTCATCAGCGGCTTCAAAAATCAGGGCCTTTAGTTGTTCCAGGGATGCTATTTCTTTTTTATACACTTTTTCTTTTAAACACCCCCAGTAAAAAAAGTCTAGAGGGTTCAAATCAGGGGACCTTGGTGGCCACAAAATGGGACCCAAACGACCTATCCACCTCTCATTGTACTCATCATTGAGGTAGTTCCGTACAATTCGTGCGTAGTGAGCGGGACAACCATCATTTTGTAACCAGTAGTTTTCTGGCACATTTAAACTTTGTAATAGTTCCGGCAATGTATTTTGCAGAAAATTTAAATAATTGGGACCTGTTAGTGTCTCGGATAGTTCGACGGGCCCAACTATTTGTCCATTTAAAATTCCTGTCCAAAGGTTCACTTTAAACTGGACTTGAGCTCGGTCTTGCCTTATGTTTCTCGGATTGGTTGCCTGCCAACTATGAAGATTGTGCATGTTGACGTAGCCATTTCTTTTACATGATGACTCATCGCTCCACAGTATTTTGTCAAAAAACGCCGAATCTTCGCGTATTTTTCGCAACATGACGCGACAAAATTGGACTCTAGGCTCATAGTCTCGTGTCATTAGTGTTTGCACCCTTTGATAGTGATACGGGTGAAGCTCATGCCTGTGCAGAATTCTGCCCACAGTACGCGTATCTACACCGGTTCCTCTACTTAACTCACGAATTGATAACTCTGGATTAGCACGCACAGCTTCTAGAACTTCGTCATCACGATGTCGTCGAGGTCTGCCTTCCGAAGCACCACCAACACCGGTACCAGGCATTCGCCCTTCGCTAAAAGCGATGTGCACACGTGTAAACACCCGGTAGTCTGGGTGTCGCAAATCGGGGTATCTTCGACGATATTCGCGTGCAGCTTCATTTGCATTGCAGTTACACAGGCGGTAAATAAGATGCATATTTGCATACTCTTGAGGAGTGTACGTATGACGCGGCATGATCAGTAGTCCAGGGATATGTAGAAGTCGTCGATAATATCACAATTGTCCAATTCGTATAGCAAAAACAGAGTCCGTAGTACATAAGCCAAATTCACGTCACAATAACAAACACGATAGAGCAAACGATATGTGCGCAAGAGACGATAGTCAAAAGAGCACTAACTTTGTTAAACAAGTTCAAAAGCTGTTTTGTTGTTTGTGAGAATAATAAAAATCTATCTCTGTCGCACAACTGTTATTTACCTGACATCAAAATGCTTTGTCTCTGTCTTATGATAAGACTAACCGTCTGGATTTGCCGTGCGATAAACAACCACAAGTAGTTGACTTACTGCCGCACTCAGAGACATTTAATGGTTACTTAAGGAGCTCTTTAGTATTGATTTAAAAAAGTAAAAGTTAAGTTAAAACTGTTTTAAATCAATACTAAAGAGCTCCTTAAGTAACCATTAAATGTCTCTGAGTGCGGCAGTTAGAGTCGTTATCTGCTTACCCTATTCATGGTGGATGACTACCTGCTCCCGAGCACCCAAAAAAGGGTCCATTGTGAATGACTACCTGCTCCGGAGCACACAAAAAAGGGTCCATTCAAACTGTTTACAAAGACATGTTTAAGATAAATTAATAATTCTGTTAAAGAAAATTAGGGTATTTTTTTACAACTGTCGTTTTTTTTTAAAACCTCGTGAAATGTAATAAGTATTATACCATTTCGGAAACTGCATAAAACAAGCATGTTTTTAAGATATTGGGCAAATCAACTCCCATAAAGATTTTTTAAGCTAGACGATGTACAAAGTCAACAAATTGAATAATCAATAACACTTTTTTGATATCTCATGTATTTTTTCCCAAAATTTGTATTACGAATAGGGAATTCTTTATTGCTTTCAATAGCTCACCTCTTAAGCTGTTTTATAAAAAAAACAGAATGCAAAATTTTTGAAAATTGTGGCAACAGTAGCATAATTGGTTAGTGAAAGTAGTCATTTTATGAAAAACATGACTTATGCTATTTTTTTCAAGACCATACATAGGATTAATTAAAAATATACATATTCGTATAGCGCAGTAGGAGGCTTATCCACAGGCACAGACTTATCCATTAATTACGCCACACCCTGTATATAATACTAACTGTCCCGGCAAACGTTGTTTTGCCATACCAAAAAAAAAAGTATGAAAAATAGATGTTGGCCGATTCTCAGACCTACTGAATATGTATGCAAAATTTGAGAAGAATCGGTCAAGCCGTTTCGGAGGAGTACGGTGACTAACACTGTGACACGTGAATTTAATATATTAGATATGTAATAAATAATAATAATAAATTCGTTTATTTCATAATAATAAGAATCAATACAAACACGAAACAATACAAGCACGAAACAATATTTGCATTACACAGTAGGTATATATATTTATAAGAAAGAAAAGAAAAAGAGAAAACTCACCCCATAGATTTTCAAGTAGATATAAAATTACTAGAATTAGAAAGGCAATTCTGTGTACAACTAGATAAACATGTACCGAATAAGTATGAATAAGCAACACGCTCAATGAGAATTTCAAAAAGGAAATATAACAATCCGACAATTAATGAGTTTTCGCAAGATAGGCATAGTAACAAAATCACACCACTGGATTGTGTCACATAATATAAAATATATATCAACCGGTAAGTAATACGTGACTAAAATGATACTAACAAACAGTAAAGACACTCAGATTTCGAACTACCCCCATACGGGTACTTATCAATTACGTTTATAGATGGGTGAGTCTAGCACAACGATTGTTTTCTACATTACACTGCAGGGCATATTAAACGATCGAACCAACAATGATTTAAAAATAAAATCAAAAATATACAAATAAATTCATTAGGAGTTAAAAGAAAGCATACAACTAGATTGGTTTAAAAGGGTGTCTAGTTACAATTACCATTCATCATATAAATTAAAGTCAGATAAGGTATCAGATTACATTACATATCAAGTAGGTTTAAAACTGTAGCAAAACTAGACAACAATTAAGGTAAAAATAAAATAAATAGAAAATGGCATAATTTCATCAATTATTTTGCAATAGTATACAATAGCATGCAATAGTAATACAGTCTACATCAGATTTTTACATTTATTTCCCACATTCATCTCAACAAAGGAAATGGTCGTACCACCAAGTGTCAACAAATATCACACGAAACAACTGGGTACGCAAATAACTGTGTTTCGGAGACGTCTACACCCGAACTAGGCGTGAGCCTGTATCTCGGCGTGTAGTTTCCCCAGCAAAAATAATCATTCATTTATTTAGCGTTATTTCAGAAACTATGTAGTTCTAGTGAGACAGAGCCAATTAAAGTCACAATGTTCAATTTTATATAAAAAAAAAGTTCAAGAATAGTTAAGTGTATATTGTAGTTTTTGTTGTTGTTGTCAAAAAAGATTTTAAAATTTTGAGTGAGTGAGGAGTATACATTCTCCGTGTGGTGACGGATTAACAATACAAGTGTCACCACCCCATCTCCTCCCAAGGGTGCTGCAAAAGTCAGCTAAGGGACATTTCACACAGATAACACCCTCTGTGAAAGACGGAAAACTCGAAAATAAACCCTGTAATAATCCCTCCCAAAGTGGAGGAGGCCCGTGCCCAACAGTGGGACGTAAGTGGGCTGGAGAGAGAGAGAGAGAGGAGTATACAAAGCAAAATTATATAAATGAATAGAGTTAAGGTGTATGTGTTCACCTCAAATAGATAAACACATTAGCACAGTTACAAAAAAACATTTTGTAAAAAGTTTTCAGGCACAAAATTTCTCTAAGCCACTATGAACTCCAGGCTCCATAGGAACCAGATAATTGGCTCCTGCAATACCAAGTATCAGAGTTCACAACCAAATCTGACACATAGAAGTATGTGTGCAGGGATTATTACTTATTCGAAACAATGGAGCTATTGGGGTACTTACTCGTATATGAAAATTTATTGCACATCTATACTTATAATAAATCTGTAGAGAGGTCAATTCTGTACATGAAATATATTTTCAAAATAACTATCAGGGCGTGATTAGTGATCGATACTGATGCCAAAAATGCAATCAGTCTGTCTGTCTGTCTATCCGTCTGTATGTTCCTTATAGAAACAAAAACTACTCGACGGATTTTAACGAAACTTGGTACACTTATTCTTCATACTCCTGGGCAGGTTATAGTATACTTTTCATCACGCTACAATCAATAGGAGCAGAGTAGTGAAAGGAAATGTTGAGAAAACGGGAAAAGGTGCTCCATTTTTTAAGCTTCCGTCGCGTGTGCAGCCTTAATGGTTAAAGTTACATAGAAATCATGTATGACGGAAATATTCTACATAAAATTGTCTAAAAAATATCCCGAAACAGCACATATCTATATTTTATGGTTCACTCACAATAACACGTGTAACTCCTGATAGCTTAGCAGTTCGTTCAGTAGTTAAAAATGTTGCAAAAACGGGGAAACTTTCCTAAATTCTACGCGGACGGAGTCTAGGGCAACAGCTAGTAGCATAATAATATAAGCAACCCCAGGGGAATTACACGTTGCCGACCCGACAGAAATGTTTTCACTCCATTTTTAAAGACCTTCATACTTTAATCTGAAATCTCTTCCGGTGGTTCATTTTAAAACTTGATTATAAGTGGAATAAAATTCCCATGTTGTATAAGCGTGATTTATTTTCAAAGTACCTACTTTAACATTTTCTTGCATTACTGTGAAAACCCTGCAACTTTCCACTCACAATCAATATACAAACATATCAGTTACAAAACATTATTAGGGAAAAAATGCCCCATTGTTTTTTCTATCACCTCATTCATCATTTATTCCTTTATTCCATTACATCATATTAACATACAATGCAGCAATTTTTGTTTGAAGAAAAGTAAGATTTCTTCAGCTAACAAAAAAACAACTCTATTTTATTACTAAATGTTCTCCGCACTTTCACTTACTCACTTACAGGAAACCATATCTATAATCTAGGAGCATGAAAAATATTGACCGTTCCTGATATGCACCTAATTTTTTACCGATTAATTCTCATGACTCTCCAAACTAAGTAGGTATTTTATTTTTTCCATGCCCTATTAAATGATCACACCAGAATCGCTGCTCATTTCTAGTAAAATAGGACCCTATTAATTAAGGCTTTGCTTCTGTCGGTCTGTCAGCCTGTCACCAAACTGTATTTTCAGAACGATGATTGCTTGCCCATTAAAATTTTCACAGACGATGTATTTCTGTGGCCATTAATACACTAAATAATAAAAAACCAGTTTACAATAAGCATTAGGGGTATTGCCATGCATAATTCATTTATTCCATCTTGATGATTAAGTTTATGATGATAATGATATGGAACCCTACATGTTCAAGACCAACACGTACTTAACAGACTTAAGAGGGGAC
This sequence comes from Orgyia antiqua, assembly GCA_916999025.1. NCBI lineage: Eukaryota > Metazoa > Arthropoda > Insecta > Lepidoptera > Erebidae > Orgyia > Orgyia antiqua. The sequence continues at coordinate 21,686,774 of OU779864.1, forward strand.
TATAGTCCTAATTTAGGTATTTACCTTAGGTATTGCTATCCCTATTCCCGAGCCCCGCGATAAAAGGGACAAATATAGTTGAATCAGATTTTACCTATAAATTCTGTGAAATAAATCATTGTGTAGTCCGCTGTTTTCTTTGTGAAAATTAAACCGATTTTAATTTTTTACACCGTTCTATAGAGGAAGAGTATATATAAGCTGCAATCACTTTCTTTTTTGGCTTTCATTTGTGTGACAGACGCTGCAAGTTCATCTAAAGATAAGCGGGATTTTTGGATGGTCATATTTCTTTTAATTATTACGTTTTGAAAAAAAGAAAGTGATAGAAGCATAGATTGTATAAAACCTAGATCTCTGGAGTCAATATCCAGGAAGTAAACAGCGGACTATGATGTCCATATTTTTTATGTAGTTTTTATTTAACAATTAAAAAATCGGTTTAACTTTCGCGAAGAAAAAAAGGGACTACGATGCCCATATTTTTGTATGGAACATAATTTGGTATCGTGCCCTCTTAATAATTTCAAGTATCTAATTAATAATATCATAAGACATAAATGTTATCAATACAAACATTTCTAATCACAAAACATGTCCTATAATGTCATTAGTTTGCTGATTGACAAGACATCCAAAGTTTTAATTAAACGCTAAAGGATTTGAGTAAAAGCAATATAACATGAATAATTGAAAGCTTTATGCGCTTCAATCATAAAATTCTAGGAATTTGATTAGAACTACACTACAATTGTGACCGTTATATACTCAACTAACAAATGCCCACGGTTTCACCCGCGTTTACTGTTAGCTAATTGTCTCTTTTCATTTCATTGGCTTTTCTAATTTAGTATGTTGAATCATATGCATTAGAAATGCCATTATATTATGAATAATATTTTAAAGGAAAACAGATTTTAAGTTAAGATTTTATACAATATTAGCTAATTCCCAGCGGTTTCACTTATGTACTTGCCAAAAACTCGTTCCCATTATTCCCGTCTTTTCCATTGGACACACGTGCCCAGGGTCGAAACTAATAAAATACACATAGAAGTTCGAAATCTTTATATGCTCTAAGTCCAATATACTTAGATCATTTTAGTACCCTGATGTTCACAAAATATGCTTTTCTATTACATAAAAATGTTAACAACATTGAATATTTCGTAGTCTTTTTATTGCCATAATATAAGTTAACCGTTATCCAATGAAATGAGAATTGGAAAATGTTGACGTTCGTGAATAAATTTAGACCCTTTTGAAGGTTATTTCTATGTATCCACACTACACAAACCACATCAGTTTTTAAGGTTCCGTACCTGAAGACTCCTCAAATACTGCAATCACGTGGCCCGGAGAGATCCAAATAACTTGGAAGTGCTCATAGTTGTGGGGCACGTGGAAGGCACGAGAAGTCGAGGAAGATAACAGCTGAGATGGTCTGATGCAGTGAAGGAGGCCACTAATATTAATATTCCCGCCGCAATTAGACGCGCCGAGTGCCGCGACGACCGGAAGAAGCTAATCTGAAATCTAGTCCATGGTGGTCAGGACCCTCAGTCATGAGGAACCGACGGAGAAGAAGACCAGAAGGCAAAACGGCACTCTATTACTGAGACTTCGTTGTCCGTCCGTCCGTCGGGGCTCCCATACAACAAACATGATTTTTTTACCATTTCTTGCTCGATACTAAGTAATAACGTTGCCTTATGTTGCATAGATAATAGTACGGAACCCTTCGTGCACGAGTCCGACTCGCACTTGACCAATTTTTTTTATTTTACTTAGAAAATGCTTTTGTTCGTATGAAATATTTAGACAACTTTATATAACCGTTCTGTGGAACAAAATTAACTATTAAGAATTTTAATTTGTAGCAAATAAAATCATTTTTGAAGTTTAGTTCATAAGGGAGCATGAATCACTTTGTTACGGAACGCGTTACGGTGCCAGCATATGTATTTCTCTCACACATAGTTACTACTTCACACTTTTGTACAGAAAATGTTGTAATTAGATTTATATTCTATGTATAGTTTTATTTATTGGGTCTCTTTCAAAGAACAATCGTGACATTTATTCGTAGTTCACAAAAAAGAAATTGCTTGAGTTATTTTGGCTAAATCGAACGTTTATTTATATAAATGGCGGTCCAGTCGAAAAAGGTGAAGCACAAAAGTATACTTGAAAATCTTAAATGAAAACGAGCCAATAAATTCGAATTTTCTTACAATTTTGTGTATTTTCCTGTGTACTTATTTATGTTTTCATTTTTTAGTTAATATTTTTATTATTAAAATCTATTACAACCTCTGTAAGTTCTATTCTTTAAAAACAAATATATATTTATCATTTTCTACCATCAAATTTAAGAAGTCAGTTATAAAATAATTCAAGCGATGAAATATCAATCAATTACTCAAATTAATATCAAGAATAAAAAAAAACAATTGACTCGGTGGAACTGTCGGTACACTAAATAGTTCTACAGAGTGCTCCTTTTGATCTGTAACTCTGTAACATAGTAAAAAACACTCTTACTTAAAATTCTTTGTTTATTACTCAATTAAAGTTTGGATACAACAATCCACCTCGTCCTGCCACCTCTCTCACTCCGACCAGTCCGGCGAAGTTACCAATAGTCACCCGAAGTGGTGGAGCCTAATTAAGCACTAAATATTATTAACAGAAAGTATAATTAATAAATCAAATTATGGTGGAAAAAGTGACTGCCGCAAGCGAGACTTGAACCCACGACCTCGGGATACGTCATTATTTCAACCCAATCGTATTCTGTAAAGAATACTAAAATGTTGGTCGAGCTGTTGTAAAGCAATCTTGATATATGGCGTTGTACGCAAAAATATATAAACGCATTCGAGTGACAAATGTGGTGGTTAATTTGAATGTTGCAGGCACGATCTCAATAAGCTCAGTTGGAAGAGCTTCGGAACGGTATTCCGAGGTCGTGGGTTCAGGTCCCGCTTGCGGCAGTCACTTTTTCCACCATAATTTGATTTATTAAGTAAAAAGCATAGCATGTTAATTGCAAAATTTATAAATTACTTTAGAAAGTATAATATGTAATAACAATAATATGTAATAAAATAAAAGTATAATATGTAATAAAATAACCTTTAATAAAACTAAAAAATTTGGACCAAACTCTTAAAAAAAGGGATTTGAACTTAACGGTTCCTCATATCGATAATTACAAATATAACTAAAATTTTTATGTTAACAGCTTAAAAAATCCGAAGTGTGATTAATTATAACAACAGATTTATCGGAAATTGAGAAAACATTTTAAATTGTACAAGTTTAGGCAAATATTTTCGATTCAAAAACAAAAATAAAATTCAAAGCAGGATAAATATTAAGTATTATTATAAAAGTAAAAGAGTACCTTAGAAACTTTCACTTTGAAAGCTACATTGACATTTATTGGACGTTCAAAAGAAAGTTTGACATTACTTGATTTATATTATTTAAATTGACGCGTATATCTAATGCTTATTTCTAACTAGCTGTTGCCCGCGACTTTATTCGCGTGAAACTTTGGATGACTTTGCAGTAAAAAACTTAAAACAAGCTTTCCCGAAAGAATTAGATATTATTTCAAGATAAATTATATTCTATACTTTAAGTTAGATCTCTACCAACATATCACTAAATACGGTATTCAATTCCATGCAGTAGTTTTAGCGTGATGTGTATACAAACTTACAGACATACCAACAAAATTTTTATAAACTATTATTTTGGTTTCTATTATGCCTATAAAGACCTATCCTATCAGAATTTAGGTGACACGTTGTGAGGAATATCCATGAATATTTATTTATTATTTATTTTATTGACCGAAATGTAATAAATTGTCTATAAAAAGTAAAAAGTAATTGGCAATAATCCAACTTAAACTGCATAGAAAATGCACACGTTGCACGTTGTGCAAAGTTCTATCGCTGTAGAACAAAAGCTCATTATAGAACTTTATTGCTATCATTTAGAATCGGAATTGCGTTTACTTGATAACATAATATATATTAGAGTAATTGAGATTAAAAATCAACTCGTTTCGGAGGATTTTGTGACGTAAGTTGAACCATGGATTAATGAAACAGGTCTTCTAAAAAAGTACATGTTTTATTGGTTGTAAAAGTGACGGCTGCAGTTTGCGAAAACTACCGTGTGCCTATAGACTAACCATACTATGAAACAACCATAATATTGTGGAGGAGCGTGGGTGATCGGGCTCCTCCAACCACAAATGGAGAATTCTCCGACCAGGCTAGGTGATCCGCACTGGCCAGGGCTTTCACCCCACTATTGTACGTTCAGATGTTGTAGCTGTCTTAACTCGTATGCAAATGTTGCTTGTGCAATGTAGGATTTATTGTGACATTACATTTTGACATTTAACGCCATGTATCGTCATTGTACTGAACTATGTAGCTATTGTTCACTAGGTGTCGCTACATCACGCCCCTCCAAGACCGGAGGTCGGATGTAGTTGTGGTCGTCTTGCCAGGATCAGTAGTAGGTTGCGAATTCCAGTGAGTCGGAACTGAAGTGTGAGTTCCAGTGAGTCGGAACGGAAGAGCGAGTTCTAGTGAGTCGGAACTGAAGTGCGAGTTCCAGTGAGTCGAAACTGAAGTGTCCACGGTGAGTCGGAACGTAGTTGTTGCGGCGAAGTCCTCAGTGAGTCGGGGCTTGTTATCCGCTAAGTCCGCAGTGAGTCGAGACTTGGTTGCTGCGTAGTGCGTAGTGGCTTCTGGCTGCTGCTAGACGGTGAGAGGTAGTTGCTCTGTTAGCCGTAGTGCAGGGTGCTGTGAAGCCTAGACGCGATGTGGCCGTAGGGTATACCAGGCTTAGAAGAAACTTGGCTAAGAATTAACGAACATAGTTTATCTTACCGCGGGTGAAAGAATTTTTTAAATAGATGCATACTTTCATAGCATAATCAAAGCAAATTCATACTTCTTATAGAAAAAACTCGTTATTTGTGTATGTGAGCTTATATATTTAAATCTACGCAACTGATTTTGATAGGTTTTGTTTTTTTAGGGTTCCGTACCCAAAGGGTAAAAACGGGACCCTATTACTGAGACTTCGCTGTCCGTCCGTCCGTCCGTCTGTCACCAGGCTGTATCTCAAGAACGGTGATAGCTAGAGAGTTGAAATTTTCACAGATGATGTATTTCTATTGCCGCTATAACAACAAATACTAAAAATAAAACAAAATAAATATATCCCATACAACAAACGTGATTAATTAAGTATTGTGTGTGTTGTTTGCTCATTTATTAATAACGTGCCTTATGTTGCATAGATAATGGTACGGAACCCTTCGTGGGCGAGTCCGACTCGCACTTGACCAGTTTTTTATTTTTTTAAATAAAGTAGTAGAACAAGAGGTTGGCTATTCTTTATATATATAAATCTTCTGTACGTGTGTTTGTAAATTGAACTCCTCCTAAGCGGCTGGACCGATTTTGATGAAATTTGTTGTGTGTATTCAAGGGGGTTTGAGGATGGTTTAGATTCACAATTGGCTGGCCCGATTTTGATGAAATTTTATGTTGTTGATTTTTACACAGAATTGTATGGCAAAACAACGTTTGCCGGGGCAGCTAGTTTTTTATAATTTGACTAGCTGGCCCGGCAAACGTTGTTTTGCCATACCAAAAAAAGTAAAAAAGAAAAAAAAAAAAAGAACTATAAACCTCACGAAGCCCGAGACCTTTCCAACGTATGCAAAACCGTGGAAATCGGTCCGTGCGTTCTGGAGTTATAGCGTCAGGAAGGAAAACCCGACTTATTTTTATAATAATAATTACGTTTGGGTTTTAAATTCCACGCGTACGAAATGGCGAGCTACAGCTAGTTAATAATAAAAATGTCCATCAATATATATATTTATACTCATGTATGTAATTACTTTTAGCAAGTTCAAAGACTAATTTGCAAAATTCCGTAAGGTTTCTTAATATGTATTGCTACATACTTATCATGTTATAATTCTCAAAGCGATTTTATTCAAGTGTTGCGGAAGCTCTTTTGAGGAGTGGCTCACATAATTGTTACATTAATTACTTAACATCAAAGCAATCTTATGTTCATGATACATATTATTAGGGTGCCGTAAAAAATAAAAGCTATTACGTATTTTCTTTACAAATATATTAAAGAGAAAGATTTCATTATTTGATTGTTGCTTTAAAACCAATAGAAAGAGGCAACTCTATAAAATGAGACAATATCTTATTGACATTCGAAAATCCCGCATCCCAGTCGCGCGACTAGTTTTGATTTTGTATAGTAAATGCCGTCTGATTCCTATATTCTAACTGCGTCCTAAATGTAACTGCATTTTGTGTGAAGTTGGGGTAGCTAAATGCAAATGTGACTGCAGAGTAAGCACCACTGACGGCGCAACAGAGTCGCTTCGGAATTGGTAGTGGGACCAGAGTGGTGTAACCGCAAAAATGTATTCTTGTCTTCTTTTGCAAACGTGAAAATTAACGCCAATCTGAGGGGTCGCGCGTTGCATTCGAACGTTGCGGTTGCGGGACTTCCGAATGCCGCCTTAATACATTTACTACTTAGTTCAAAAACTAAAAAACACGCTTAAAATCCTTATTTTTTTTTAATTATTGCAATGTCATCGGTCTTTAATATATGTGCAAAATTTCAGATCAATCCAACTATTGCAAGGGGGTTAAAATCACTTTCAAAGATTCCGTTACATAGAGTAATACATTGATAGATACATACTGAACTTATATAAGCGTGTTAATAAGTATACTATTATTATTGTGTTGTGGTCCCAGGAACGTTGCGAAAAAAGATACATCTTGCAAACTTTCATGTTCCTAGTATAAGTAGTTTCGATATACGACAGTCAAGTAAACAGATTTTGTAAAATCCTAAATACTATTAGGTAACTTAATATAGATTGTTTTATTTAGAAACGTTTTAATACGAAACTTTAAACAGAGAACTGACAAATGTTAAGAATAGAAGTCGTGGTTTATAACATGATTCAGTCAATCCTCGCTATAAACAGACACTAATACATCTGAAGCATCTAAGTACTGTAAAGTGCTTTTCATATCCATTATATCGTCTACAGACTGTCTAAATTATTCATAGCAGTTAAGTCCCAAAGGCTAAATTAGTAAGTTTGAAAGAAACTTCGTGAATAAAATTGAGATTTGTATTCAGAAAAAACATTTTAGTATTCTATAACTTCTAAATTAGTCCATTATGCGAATATTTAAAAGTTAATGTAAGAAATATATTGTGAGAAATGTGGTACGAATATACTTTTCTGTGGCTTTTAATTTAAATTATTTGTAGGTATAATCTGGTGACAGAAGTCTTCTCTTTTCATATAATTATGGAACATGAAATAAGCTGGCCATTCACTATTCTCTCTGTAGTTTTTAAAGCAAAATGTAAATAGGTACGTGAAAACCTCTTTTTATATTCAATTTGTTGCACGTGACATCGCATGCGTAAAATTTGTTATCTCTACACAAGTTTTATTCGCATAAAAAATTGCCTTAGGTCTTTTCTCAGACTCCCTGGGTTCCAAATTTTATTCAAATCATTTCTGTAGATTCGGCGTGGAATAGCGACAGATAGACATTTTTATTGTTTAAGTAGATATTTATGATCGTTTGACCTTTATAATACTTATTATAAATATTATTATGTTCATATGCTAGGTTAATTGAAATATACCTTTTATTAATGAAATTCTACCTAGTGCGAACATAGAGCATTAAAGTAACAGAAGGGTTGGCGACGCGCGAGTGATACCCCTGGTGTTACAGACGTCTATAGGCTACGGTAACCGCTTTCCATCAGGCGGGCCGTACGCTTGTTCGCCACCTCAGTAGTATAAAAAAAGAAATTGGCATCGTAATGCGATCCGTCGCAGCAATACTCCTACTCATTGCGTGCGAACACTGTTGTCTCTTAGTGTATGTACGTGAGGCGATTGTGTGCAGGGCGTGCTTGGCAGTAAAATTACGTAAAAACGTTTGTGTGCGTTAGCTCGGCACCTCACTGATCTGACAAGCAACTGTTGACTTGACTTGTTCGCAAGCTAGAAATAAACTTTTTCTTTCTTTCTTTCTCTGTTTCTTTTAAGCTATTGCATAGCTTCTATCGGGGGCTTTGAGCGTGGAGACCGAATCCAGAAATTCCGTAACGAAAATAACCTAACACCCCCACTCCGACCGGCACAGCGGTGATACTTTTCAGTTTTGCCATGTATCGATGAATAGCAAACCTTTTAATGCCTTTTTTGAAATATCACGCTTGTCTCTTTAGTTCAGCAACTCGCCTCTAGCATTGGTGTTTTGGCGTTAAATAAAAATATTTTGAACAATATTAACTTCACATTTATTTAATATCAAAGAAAAAAAATAAAGGAAAACAAAATACTGCATAAATAAATAATTATTATGTAATTGCATAAGTTGATCAAAAATGCTATATATAGCTTTACCGCGGCAGTCCTCGAGTGCCACGCGTCTTTTTTTTCTTTATTTCTTGCAGTACATATGATAAACAAAACGTGTGTAACGACTCTTGTTAGCTTAATACTTGAACTATACAGGGTTACATTTTATTCTTGGCATCTTATTACACATGTAAAAATGCAATAATAATAATAATAAGACACACAAAATATACAAAATTAGTATTATTAGCCTAAAAATCGGCAATTTTCAATAAAAAAATTAAAAGTTGAATATCTCGAAAAGGGTTAAGTTTAGGGTAGGGTGTTTCATAGTGAAATAAGTCAGAAATGATGGGTACTCCACGCCCTTAACGGATCTAGCACGACTTTTCCTGTAACCCTGTATAACAGAAAATTATACTGAAATGTGAGTAGATCGTAGATTTGATCGTTCGTCCGTCTATAAAAAGCGGTTATTTACATTTAATAGGCAAAACTAAGTTGTCTGACAAATATTACAACGAAATTATCAGGTTTACTGTACGACCATCCCTCGAGTAAAAAGACACTTGGCTCAACATTTTGCACAATTTATTTAAATCGGATGTTGCCCTAGGGAAATAACTTTTGATGTTTTCACAAGCTGTGCTAGATAAATGTTTATATACTGAACTTTGTATACTTTATTACAATTTTAGTGAATATGACCCATTTTATTTCAAGGAGCATAAAACAATTAGTCCATATTATAAGTCCGTAAATGGGTAGAAATAAAAAACTAGTCAGTGTTGAACTATTCCTAGTGCTTGTTGCAATTCAGAAACCAAGCCTTGGCAAATTATACACATAAACCTTCCTCTTGAACCATTTCATGTATTAAAAATCGTATCGATACGATTTTTAATAACGTGATTTTGAAAATTTTGAGGATTTAGGCTGAGCGCAGACCTGAGTCACGACAGTTTTAAGACAGACTAGACTTTTCTGACATAGACAAGTCTGCCTTAAGACTAAAACGAAACAGTTTTGTCTACAACACGTCGCACACCTAAAACGAAACAGTTTTGTCTACAACACGTCGCACACCTAAAACGAAACAGTTTTGTCTACAACACGTCGCAAACCTAAAACGAAACAGTTTTGTCTACAACACGTCGCACACCTAAAACGAAACAGTTTTTTCTACTACGACGACGCCCACCGTCTGCGACAATTGGGATTGTTCATAATTTTTGACCTGCTGTTTTTATATTTTATTTTAGAAAATATACACTATTTTAAGCAACTAATTTCAATATTATTGAAATATTCGCTATATAGAATTTAAAAAAATACTTAAACGAAATTATCACTAGACTGTTTTGTCTTTGATGTGCGCGCCCGCATACATACAAAAGGGAAGCCGACAATCGTTAGTCAGACTTGTCGCCTTGTAGTTCTTGTAGGTATTAGACAATTTTGTCTATGAGACGTTTTGTTTAAAGTGTGCGCAGTTTCATAATTTTTGTAAAGCTGTAAAAAATAGTCTGTCTTAAAACTGTCGTGACTCAGGTGTGCGCTCAGCCTTAAGCTGATGTAGGAAGATACACACCAAAGTAACGACTTCACTTTAAAATACGTAAATATGAGTGGAAATAAAGAGAACTCAGCGTATTAATCATAGTTTTGTAAATATCTATAGGTTGATTTCTAGCCTGGTTCCTGTACCTACCCGACACTGACGGATCTCTGGATCCCTTACAAGAACCAAGCGATTGATAATTTTATTAGGGCAAAAACAGACGCCTCCTCACAATGCGTGCCTTGTCTGGAAGTACTCAACTCTGTTTCATGCCCTTCATCCATCCACTGTACTCTTTTAATAAGAATTTTTCAAATATTGCTACTGTGTATTGTAACTGTGCACGGAACTTCCCCCCTTTGAGAGGGCTTATGGTCTACTTCGCCTAGCTGACCAGGCGTGTTGGCATAGGGTTTATTTTCGAGTTTTCCTTAACTCACAGAGGATGTTATCTGCGTACAATATCGCTTAACTGGCTTTGGAGAGGAAATGGGGTGCTAACACTTGTGTTCTTAATCCGTCACTATACAGACGGACATAATATTTACATACAAGTTGTTAATTACTTAAATTGACTAAATTTTAGTAATTATCAAGAAACATATTTAGTAAAAATGCCATGATAATAGTATAAGATACCAATTTGTAGTCGTTAGTCGGGGAGACCATAAGGTAATATTACACGTTGTTAATCTCAATAACAATTACCGCTAATGGATTGAAATTTGTATAAGAACATACCAATTATAGTTCTCTAATGTCATAAACTGGTACTTTATACAATCTATACTAATATAACAAAGCTAAAGAGTTTGTATGTTTGAACGCGCTAATTTCAGGAACCGCTGTATCGATTTAAAAAATTGTTTTTTAATTTTGGACAGTATATTTATTGGAAAAGGCTTTGAGCTATTTATCATCACTAGACTACTAGAAAAAGAGCGAAACGTCAGTGAAAAATGATGCAAAAATGGGAAATTTTTATTGAAATTCCACGTGTACGAAGTCGCGGGCAATAGCTAGTAAGGTAATAAGTCCCTAGTGGTTTTAGTCAATATACTTGCGTGTTTAGGCAGTTTACGGCTTTATTACAGGTATGATTAATTTTAATAATTTGAGAGAAACTAACTAATATAACTAATGTAAAGGGAATATACTTACTTTTGGGAATAGCTGCTATAGGTACTATACGAGTATTATCGGTTTATAAGAAATTGACGTCATAATCGAAATAATCGAACTTGTATATTGCGGTTTCTAGTAACCTTAGAGCATTAATCAAACAAGAGTTGACATTATAAGGCGCCCCCGCTGAAAACACATAAGAGCATTGCTCATACTAATGGTGTACAGACACTGTCGTCTCGTCGTATGCGTGAGGTCATTTTGGGCGAGGCGGCCAATGAAAGTGCGGAAATAATAATAATAAGTATTCATGGACATTTCACACAACGTCCTCTGGTCCCAAGCTAAGCTTTATTATGCTTGTGTTATGGGTACCAGAATACGGATAAACATAAACTACTTTTCTTTTGTAAATACATACTTATAATACGAAGTAAACACCCAGACGCAGGATAAATATTTGTATGACAATTATAAATATCACACAAATGATTGTTCCGAGCGGGAATCGAGCCTGCGACCGCGTGACCGGCAGTCCGTTACCTGAACCACCAAACCACGAGGCTTGCCCAAATTTTCAATCCTGAAATAGGTGCTTAAATATTAGTTTACCGTGGAGCATGGAAGAGCAACTAACATACCCAGACACATAAAAACTTTCGCTTATTTAATATCGGTATGATTATAATAATAATATGAACACAATAAATCGCTTTGCCACAAATGGTTGCACGTGGCTTTGGTAGAAAATTTCAAACAAACTTCTGTATAAAGCTACGTTTGTGAAAACCAAAGAGTAATAACTTCGACAAAGCCGCAATTGCTAGGAATTCATCAAATGTTTAAAACCAGAAGAGGGAGCATTCTGATATTATATTTGGGTGAAATAATGCAGTCTGTTAATGATAGAAATAATGTATTGTGATGGCTATAAGGTTAAGTTTTATTTAGTCTGGCATCTGGTTTAAGTTAATTATGGAATGAATTAATAAGAGAAATTTTAGTTTGAAAGAGGAAGACTGGGTGACAAAGTATGCTTAAGGTGGTTTAGAAGAGGATAGATGATAGAAGAATAAAGAGAGGCATATAAGTTTTTTTTTTTACGTAGGAATGCTTTTTACGCACTTACCCTCCGGCTGCAGGGCAGCCGCCGGACGTCGTTTTGGACTCCCGGGGAGTAAAATTTCTCTAGACCCAGCCTACCAACTAAACCTACGGTATCCTCCTCGCCCGTTGCCGGGCCGTGGTAGCTACTCAGGTATTACCACGACCCGACACGGTGGGGGCTCACTGTGACGGGGGGTGAGCGACGTACCCCCCCCCGTCGGACTGTCACCCCTCGTCCGAACACGAGGCGAGGGGTCGTACGCCACATCAGGCGCGACAGGTCCCCTGACCTGCCGCGCGTGGCCATCTCGCGGGCCGGGGCCGCCAGCTATTGCGCGCCGACGACCCCTACCCGCGGCCCTGCGGGGGGGAAGAGTTTCCCCCAAGCGTTCTCGCTCCCGCAGGGCTTCTCTTTTTGCCGCCATCACCTCGGATGCGAATGAGGTGACGGCGGCCCAGCATTCTTTGCTGCCGGCCATCGAAGCGATGACGGCCGGCAGCGATAAATTTCCGCCAATTACGCCAGTGAGTCTGGCGCGCTGGACAGTCCTGGCCGTGCACACGACCAACGTGTGCTCGGCCGTGTCCACGGCTCCGGTCACACAGCTCTTGCAGCCGGGTGCGGAATCGACTACCACCAGCTCCCACAGGTACTTGGCGAAGCAGCCGTGACTTGTGAGGAGCTGGGTCAAGTGATAGGTCGGCACCCGGTGCGGCGCCTCGACCCACTGACGCAATACGGGGCGGGGCGCACGGCAGAAAGAAGCCGCGCGCCCGACGTCACCACTGACAACCTCTCGGCCCACCTCCCGAAGAGGACGTCGCTATAAGTTGTACACGGTGGAGGTATACTCTGATGGCATCGGCGCTGTCCTTCTAACTAAATGGTATGCACTTTTTCTCAAAGGCTTTTTTATTTTTTATTAATACATGTATATGTATTAATAAAAAATAAAAAAGCCTTTTATTTCTTGAAAAAATACATAGTTAGTAAAATAACTTAAAGTAACTAAAATTAAGTACAAATAGCAAGAAAGATAAATTTATGAATGTAGGTATATAAAATTAGTTTCGGTGTTTATAATTTTCTTTGTTTTTTTTAAGCATATATTTATGTATTTTTTTTTTTTATTTCTTCGATTATTATTGGTTTGCTTTGCTTATTTCTTCGTTCATAAAACATCTGTTCAATTCCATATCCAGTATTTGTTTTAAGTTGTTGATCTTATCATTACGTTTTCCAAATAAGTATATTGTATTTTATTATATTCGCATATATTTATTTTTCTTTTCTCCAAGAACCCCATTAAGAGTACAGGCCTCCTCCAAAGATTATCTTTTATTTATTTATTTACTTTTTTTTCTGTTATACTTCAATTTCCTTCTCTTACTATATTCACTCCATTTTAAACTTAATTTTTCTTTTGATAGTTTCTAAGTAATTGTTCTTGCCTTTGGAGGGTTATGGTCGTAATCTTCCACGGGGACCAGCCGGGTTGGAAGATATCAAATATTTTTTAAATTACATGAAAAAAATTACATGTATTACCAGATGCATAAATAAGTGTATATGAAGCAACTGAAGTGTATAAGAACATAGCAGATTGCGCTTTGTAGCCTCTGACTACTCCCATTGAAAAAGGCGTGGCGATATGATGTTGGTGCCATAGACATTAAAAGTTTTGTATATGTATGGCGGTACTCAAAAATATTGCCAATATTTGTGTTAAATTTAAAATTTCTTATTAAAAAAACAAAGAAACATTTTGTTTCGATAAACAGAAAATAAACCAACACGTTTGACTCCGAATTTCCTCAGGGAAAATACGTGACGGTAATTTGTTAGTGCAAAAACTTTATTCCAACCGTTAAGAGAAGGAGAACAAAGATTATTGTTAGTAATGATTAGATTTTCTTTATTCCGAGTAAAAAATACAATACCATTATGTATTCTGTAGAAATATATTAAGATAACCGCTGTTGGTATTTCAATGACGTCATAGAATCTGTAGGACAGCTGGCGGTTGGTGTATTTGAAAGTGACAAACGTTAGCTTACAGATGTAGAAACAGGCAGGTGGTGTTCCAGAGCTGAAAATTGTTTAGGAAGAATTGCTGCGGCGATCTTTGAGCTAGATCCACCCTACTCGAAGCAGTTGCAAAGATATGGCAACGTTAGGCGATCAAAAGGTACACAAGCAATGTTTATACTCATAGTGTGGTGACAGTGTTGTCTCTTTGTGTATATGTCTGCGTACTGGTTTCGAGCAGTGCGTGTATAGCAATTAAACCAATGGAATTACGTAAGTGTTTGTGTGCGTTAACTCGGCATCTCACCGATCTTGCTTATTATTTGACAAACAAGAGCGTATCTATCTACTCCTGTTGCTATATACTCAAAGGCAACAGTGAAAGTAAGACATACAATGCTTGCAAAAATAAAATCTAGGCACATGCAGTAGCAACCTAAAATACCTAATAGCAATAAAATTTTTCATTTTTCTCCTGAATAAGTCATTAAGATAAAACGCAAATCTTTTTATATCTCTACTATAATAATATCGTAAAGTCCGCCTGTTTGTTACCTTGATTTACGTTATTCTTTTTTTTATTACGTGGAAAATTACCTAACTTAACACATTCACTGCGTTACGGCAAGTATTTGGCCGTATTTGACTCTTAGCCAGTGCGGCATCTCGTTGCCCTTGTTTTGCGCACGGTGCGGGAGCAATTTAACTAAGTTCCCGTACGCGTTGGAAAGAGAAAGTGATCTTTTCAATATTGTCACTTCTAATATAACAATATTATATATTAATAATATACGGCAAAATAGTTGCCGTAACGCACAGTAAGATCATTATCGAGATCACGATCCAGTGCGGTACGGCGAATATCTTGCCGTATCCCCCCACCCCGCACGACACTGCATGCGTCCTCGCAGCTGTGCAGTTTGCTTTAGTGCAGGCCGTAAGCGAGACTATTAAGTGCTCGATATTTTTTTAAATGAATTACTCACACTTTAGAGAAAATAGAAAAATTATATGTGTTTTTATTGTTACCGCAATCTCAGAAAAGACTTCAGCAGCCGTGAGACTGATAGGAAAGTTAAAAGAGTGCGTACATTTTGTCAAAAATGTCAAAATGTGTTTGAATTGCTATAATGATGATATGTTAATTTTGCTACAATATTTGCTGTAAATATCTATTAATTTTTATTAGTTAATTTTGTTATGTCAGAGATAATTCTTGATGCCCACTGTACTGTACTTACCAAGTTTCTTAAAATTACTATAAGTTTTTTAAATTTGTTTTGTCAAATTTAAGTTCCTAATATTTTGTGATCTGATTTTCAAAATGATTCAGAAGTAATTATAATGAACAAGTACATAATTATGCTGATTTATATAACAAAATATAACTTGGATGTTGTATCTAGGATAAAAATATTTTTAAAATATCATCATTATGACTTCAGAAGTAAACCCCATCCCTAGCATTTTGTCACTTCTACGCTATACGGCATATATATTGCCGCGAATGATTAATTTTGAAAAATCTCTGTATCTTTCAAAATATCACAAAGAACCCAAGGCTACTGCAGCTAGGTATATACAAGGATGTAATCTATCGATTTGTTGACAAAAATCATTGATATCGGCGGTGCCCACGTCTGTATGGACCTTGAAAGCCAGGTTCTGGTACGGCAAAATAGAAGCCGTAACGCATATCAGGAAATATAGATACGGCAATATGTGTCTCGTATCGCACTAGCAGAAAGTTTAGATTTACTGCTGCCGCGGTGAATATGTTAAAAAATAAAGCATATTTACATCTCCAAGTTAGATGTTGAAAAAATTACAGGTTTTCTGGAATTAGATGAGTACTTATGCAATATTTTACACGGACGGGAATAGAAACAACTATTAAAGAATAATAATTATTCTGTTGTTTTACGTAAAAAAATTTTGCTGTCACTTCGATAAAGATTTTGTTTCTGAAGGTAAAGAAATCAATGTTATTTTATTTCTATTAGTGACTAGCAATTGCCCGTGACTTTCAGGTTTTCCTGACGGATTTAAAAACTATCCCGAAATAAATTGTAGCCTATAGTTTAAGTTAGATCTCTACCAACATATCACTGAAAACCTTGTTCGATTCCATGTAGTATATTTGGCGTGGTGTGCGTACAAACATACAGGCAGACAAAAATTCTATAACCATTGTTTTGATTTCTATTACGCCAATAAATATTGAATATGCGGGTTCGATTCCCGCACGGGACAATTATTTGTGTGATATTTATAAATGTCATACAAATGTTTTTGTACTGCGTCTAGGTGTTTCTATGTATTATAAGTATGTATTTACAAAAGAAAAGTAGTATAATGTATTCCGTATTCTGGTACCCATAACACAAGCATATAAGCTTAGCTTGGGACCAGAGGACGTTGTGTGTAATGTCCATGAATATTTATTTTATTATTTAATACCCAATTTATTTCTTCAATATCTTCAAAACATGGACATCGACTTTTTAGATTTTTATTATATGTCTGTGTTATATGTATAGACTAGCTTTTTTGCCGTAACTCTAATTTTCGTCATGTATAACTCGGAAAGAATGTAGCTTCATAGAAAAAAAAAATTTTAAAGATTCGGTTACTACTTTAGGATATCTTCATGTAAATATTACAAACTTTACCTCTTTCCGTTATTAGTATATTTGAAATAAAACGCCGAGTAAACCCGTCTAGACAGTGATCAATAACACCTAAATTAATAAAATAGAAAAAATGAGATTGGAGATGTTTTGTAACCTAAAAAAACTTTAAGAATACTACTAGCTGCGCCCTATAGCGTTACTCATAATCTCATATTATTAGAATTCTGTAAAAAGGTAAAAGGAAAATCAGACTTTTCAGACCTTGAGAGAGTTAAAATTTTCACAGATGGTGTATTTCAGTTGTCGGAGTAATAAAAACAAATTCTGAAAACCAGAACACAATAATACACAATATATATAAGAGGACTGTTATACAACAAAGTTACAACATGAATATATTGTGATGCTAGATGTTGCCTGTAATTTCGTATGCGTGGAATTTAGAAAACACACCCTAATAATATAAAAAATATATAAAAAGCCATTCTCTTGAACCATTCTATCTCTGAACAAAACAGCATAAAAATCCGTAGCGTACTCACCAAAATATAAGCTCAGATGTGGAGGGACACACATTCATAAATACAAACAAAAAATAACGACTTAGACTTTTTTTTTTATTATGTAAAGACTAATGACGAAAACGTTTGTGAACGAGCTCAACTCGTAATTATCTAATTTTTCTCTTAAGCACATAAAAAGTAGTTTAACTTCAAAAAGCATTATTAGTTTAGCACCTAAGACGTTTTGTAAATTGTTGGTGAAGAAAAAACAACAAACAAATGTCATTTAGTACAGAAACGCTTAAGCCTTGAGATAAAACTTTATTTTGGTTTGCCCTAGTGTAATTCTTTTTAGAACATTACAGTAAATACTTATTAAGTAGCGAGGTAAGGTAGGACAAAAAAATCTACGCAAACGGTAAAACTTTGTAAATACACATTTTGGTATTACTTTTGTTTAGGCTTTGTCTGGAGTTATTTCATTCCTTACTCCAAGAGAAAGATATCCACGTTATGCTAGACTGAAGCTATTTTAGGGTTCCATGCTACAGGGGATCCGGAAACCTATGACTGAGATTTCGCAGAACATCCTTTTGTCTCTAGTCTCATTCTCAAGAACTGCGATAGCTGAACTGTTAAAATTCTCATACACGATGTCTTTCTATGGCAGCCGAAACATGAAATACTATAAACAAGAATAAATATTTAAGGAAACATATTTGTTGTATAGAAGCAACAAATATTTTTGTGTATCTTGCTGATAATTCTTATGACGATGTGATTAATATGGCACGATATACTGACGCATGCAATTATTATTATGATATTAATACGGAACACTACGTGCGCGATTGTTAATTGTACTTAGCAGGTTTCATTTTAAATTGCCAGACGAATACTAATTGATGGGGTAACTTTTAAGTGGTTCTATGGTTACTTTTTACATAATTGTGTAAAGTAATTTCTATAGCAATTGCTTAGTAAACATTGTGTTTATTGGAACGAAGTTCGTTATCGCGCGTTACGGAAGGGGGCTAGACGGAAAAAATTAAGACCTAAAATTGTAACGACACTTTTTGCTAGTAGTAAACCGTGCGGCGTGCGCGTGTTTCTCTGTCTGTCTCTCTCTCTCTCATAACATTTATCTATCTATCTTCAAATACCACGTAACGGATTATGATACAGTGTTTTTGTAATAGATAGAGAGGCTCTAGAAAGTGGATTTTTTGTATAATTTGTAAAGGTTTGGTTTCGAAATTCGACGCGTACCTACGACATATTTGATAAAGAGATGCAACAAATGCAACAAAGCAACTAATGAATGCTACTCGACTATATTTGAGTAGAGAATTTCCCTTTTGTAATTAAATACGACAGTATGTTTTAATTACATACATTACAATTTTGAATTTCAAAGATAGAGTAGTGTAACTTCTTATAGTAACATACATAGATACTACATAAGCTATCCGTGCCGCGCCGTTACTTACTTACATGTAATTCTTGTAACAGCTATTCTTTTGACACATCGCTCCTTTAAAACGAAAGGGCAACATATGACTATATATAATTATATTTTGACCGGCTTCGTGGTGGAGTGGTTCATGTAACGGACTGCCGATCACAAGGTCGCGGGTTCGATTCCCGCATGGGACAATTATTTGTGTGATGTTTAAAAAATGTCATACAAATGTTTGTACTGCGTCTGGGTATTTCTATGTATTATAAGTACGTATTTACAAAAGAAAAGTAGTATAATTATGTATTCTATCCGTATTCTGGTACCCATAACACAAGCATATAAGCTTAGCTTGGGACCAGAGGACGTTGTGAGAAACGTAAAAAATAAGAAAATATCAGTAATTTGCAGAATCGTCTAGCATTCGTGTATTTTCAATAAGGGTTCCGCATCAAAACTGAGGTTTTGCAGTCCGTCCGTCTGTCACCAGGCAATATCTCTGGAATGGTGATAGCTAGACATTTGAAAATTTCAGTTTATGTTTAACAGTTAACGCTATAACCATAAACACTCATCATCATCATTATTCCGCCCTTATCCTGTTATTTAGTCGGGTATATGAGCGACGATATCGTCAAGGTCGCGGGGAGACATTGGATGCAGGCAGCACAGGACAGCGCGTTGTGGCGTTCTATGGGTTGGTAAGGACTCCAACTCGTTCTTGGCATGTATTTTTAAACTAACAAGTGATTTTTAACTAAGTAATGTGTGGATCTATTTCGCTCTTGTCTGTGTAATTGTAACGTTATTTTAAACTGTACAATTACATTATTATACTAAATACAAGAACTTCGTGTAATACATTTACACAAGGACATCAACATTTTATATAAAATTTTCAATTAAGTAACCTAACTAGGTACCTTATTGGTATCTATTGAAAATGTAAATTACTATTAACATAATCACAATGAAACGTGTGCAAATACCCAAAATTCCATTAAAAGCTTGTGAAGTTCTATTGTAATTCGGCAACGATCATAACATAATAGACGTTAAAGCTTCAAAAGAACAAGTGAAACCGAAAAATATTTTATTTATATTAAATCTATTCAAAGAAAATGTTTCAAACAGTAACCAATTTTAGAACTGTTTGAAGAAATAAGTAATAATGTATTTTTATTTTTCAACAAAAGGTACAGAATCATTACGACTGCTTGTTGAAGAGCTGAACAGAAATGAATTATTATTTACTTCTTGTTCATGTACCCAAGGAGAGAAAGATGTGTTAAGAGGATGATATGAAGAAGATGAATATAAGTTCAGAGGTGACGTCTGACGAGACATGTTGCACCTACCCTAAGTGATTGGAAAAACGGACAGGGAATGAGGTTCGTGGAATACTAGAACCATTTGTTTGTCCATCATTATCATCAACATAATCATCATGTCTTTTTCCCATTGGGGTATATAAAGAGATTGTAGAGCGCTATCTGCTACCTATATGCGCTATCGAAACACTTATAGAGTTTCTTGTCTGTTCTTCTCCGTAGAATTCCCTTTTGGTACAGACGCTTAACTTCTGACTTTTTATAAGAGCATGTATATCTTTATAATAAAAATCTTTAACTTTGACTTGACTTCGTTGAATTCTTTTACACTCAATACGCTTAAATCTAGCCAAACATGCACGATGATTGTAAGTGCTACGCACCTGACCCTTTCGAAGGACATCACCATATATTAGAGATGGTCTCGGCGTTACCTTTCAGAGTTTCCATTTACCTCTGCCGTATACATGCCTTTGGTTAACATGTACACAAGTAAAACCACTGGGCGTAGCTAGTAATATATTCGTCTCTTAAACGTTTCAGACTATCATTTTAAGTTTGAAAATCTATTTGTTTGCTTTCAAACTAAAAAATTAGTTGTCTCTACTCTTACATCTTAAAATAAACATAGGCTTGTACATACATATAGCAGAAGAACAATTTTCTTTTTATTTCATAAATTTACATACAAACACACTTAAACTGGCTGAAGTTACTGAGATAAAAGAAGGAGCTACAAAAACATATAATCTCAAATATTACCTTATTTCAGGAAGCAGCAATCTTGGTATATAGCTGAAGGGAGTATAAATGAACGTCAGTAGTTGTTTCTGTGAGAAAACTTAGATTATAGATTTTATTCTGCTAACAATTTTGCAAGTATTAAAAGTCGATCCTAATTTATATTTTACAAAGTCTCGGGCAACATCTGCCCGAGACTTTGTTCGCGTCGGTTTTAACGAATAAAAGCAGTAAGTGATTTTTTTGATAAATAAGTAGCTATGAAATTTTTGACGCAAGTTCACTTACGTCTTTTTTTACGGGTAGTACGATATTTTATCCTTGCTATCTCTGTTAGCTACCACAATCGAGATTTTGGAATAGAAAATTATTGGGCGTCTCGTCATAATAAAGCTACTCACGGAAAATCAGCTTGATAGTAATCAAGTGAAAAAAATGTACTACGGGTACCGTACTATAATATAACAGTCATAATATTATTATATAACAAAAACAATCCAAAGAAATGAGATTTTATGTTTCTAGACGTTTCTAAATAAAATAGTGACCTTTTTAGAGGCCATTCATTGCGCATACCACATGTGCGTTTTAGTATTTCATATAAGAAATTGTTGAAATATTATAAAGGTCCATTTCTTACATACTCCTTTTATCCATAAAGGACACAATTTATTACTTAGTCATGTGTTACTTCTAGTCATCATATTCTCCTAAGCAAACGCTACTTTTTAGGGTTCCGTAAAGGTAAAAGGGGACACCATTACTGAGACTTCTTTACGTCCGTCGCGTCGGTCTGCTACCAAAATGTATCTCTGACGGTGATAGACAGAGTGCTAAAATTTTTACAGTTGTGGCATCAACTGATATATTCATATCAGTTGATGCCACGACAACGAATAATGATCATCATCATTCTCTTGCCCTTATGTCGCTATTTGGGGTCCCATTATTAGGGGTCGGTATGATGAAAATATTATGATGATAACGGTTCGAAATCCTTGGTGTGCGAGTCCAACTCGTACTTGACGGTTTTTAAGGGTTCGTATGAAAAAAGCCCTTAAGAGGGTACTGTACTCCTAATTTAGGTATTTGCCTTAGGTATTGCTATCTCTATTCCCGCGCACCGTGCTGATAGGGACAAATATAGCTGAAGCAGATTTTACCTACAAATTCTTTGAAAAAAAGACGTTTCGTAGTTCCCTTTTTTCTTCGTGAAAGTTAAACCGATTTTGATTGTTTTTACGTTATATTATAGATGAAAAGTATATCTATGCTTGTATCACTTTCGTTTTTGGTGAAACGTTACCAAATATGTGTGATAGACGCTGCAACTTTACCTAAAGAAAACCGAAAAAAAAACAGGATTTTCGGATGGTCATATTTCTTTTAGTTATTATGTATTGAAAAAAGAAAATGATAGAAGCATAGATATACTCTTCATCTATAATATAGCGTAAAACAATTAAAATCAGTTTAACTTTCGTGAAGAAAAAAGGAAATGCGATACCCATATTTTGGCATAGAGCATAATTTGGTATCGTGCCCTCTATGTCAGTCTGTCTCCCTGTCTGACAATTTCTTTTCTCAGTAACGGTTAAAGCTATTAAGTTAAAACTCATAATCATGTATCATTGCGACCGAATGCATTTTTAAGTGAAAAAAAATCAAGCAATCTTTTATGTCGCGCAAATGGTCATTTTCATGCATTTTTGATATATTCTAGGAAATCAAAATTTACGGGTTACTTCCTAAATAAACTTGAAATATGATAAAAACTTGAAATATGATAAAAACCTAGCTTATATAGCATCGATGTATGGTAATATCTTAAAATTGCTAATTGTTGTTAATTTCTGATATTAAAGCTACTAAAATTGTCTCTAAATTATGAGTATTTCACTTGCGCCATATTAATTTGCGTCATAAATATCTCTATATTAATACCCCAATTTTATATGTCCAACTAGCTGACCCGGCAAACGTTGTTTTGCCATACTAAAAAAAAAAAGGTTTCAAAAATAGATGTTGGCCGATTCTCAGACCTACTGAATATGCATGTAAAATTTCATAAAAATCGGTCAAGCCGTTTCGGAGGAGTACGGTAACTAACACTGTGACACGGGAATTTTATATATAAGATAATGTTACATTTATGTTGAAACCTTTAATTTGACTTGGCTAATTTAGCGTTCATATGTTATTATGACAATAAAAAAGCTGTATACAGGATAGGTCAAATTACCTTACATATTTTGTTGGAATGGAGCATCAAAAATTATGTGAATATGAAATCTCCGACAGTATAATTTATCTGGCTATGTTATATGATATATGCTTTTAATGTCGTAATTACATGTATGACTCCATTGTTTATTTTCGTATGCGAATATTATTTAGATATTAAAGAGGTTTATACGCAAGCAATATCATTTTACGAATCTGTTTACATTAATTTCGGTACAAAAACACAATTTTCTAATAATGATAAAAATATAATGTTTGCCATCTAACATAAATACCGTTTATAATAACATAGTCCCGTTCCGTTTCTACATTCAAACTGAAGACCCGTCAACATTACTTATCAACAATCTCGTAATTGTGTCATCGTATTGCGTTGTTCACCTAGTATGTTTATATTGTGTGCTTTTATAGGTTTGTATGTATTGTGTGTGTATGTTTTATGTATTATTATTATTGGTCGATATATATATTTATGTACTGTGTATTTATTGTATATATTATGTAGGCTTGTTAAGGATCTATGTATGTTTATGTATTTAGTATAAATTTATTTTAACTTAAATAGTTCACCGTATATCTGTCACCCTACACTACACACCCATGGTCAATCTTTTTTTTTCACAATTTCCTCTCGCGGGTCTACAGGTAGAGATTTCTTTTAGAAATATGTGGATCCCTACACTACTTTTCTTATGTCTGTATTTACTATGGTTTCCTGGTGTAAAATCTTTTAAATAAATAAATAAATACGTTATACTTGGTTGTGTTGTGACGGATTAAGAATACAAATGTCACCATCCCTTTTCCTTCCTAGCGTGCTGTAAAATCCATTTAAGGGTTACTACACCCAGATAATCCCTGTGAGAGATGGAAATCTTGAAAATAAACCATATGCCAACACGCCTGGTAAGCGAGGCATTGAAGACTAAAATCCCTCTCAAAGTAGATGAGGCCAGTGTCAGTGGAAAATTAATGGGCTGGAGAGAGGGTGAAAGGTGTTATATTATTGTGTAATCTACTAATAATCATCTCAGCCAGAGGCGTATTTACCCTAGGGCCATAGGCCATGGCCCGGGGCAGCCAGCCTGAAAAGAGCGGCGAAAGCCTTCAAATTAAAAATTTTATTTATTTCGATTAATATAAAGGACGGTGAATTAAATTGGCCCGGAACGTCACATCAAATGGCCCGGGGCGCTAATTTTCAAATACGCCTCTGTCTTAGCTGTGAATTTGAGACAAATCAACTAGAAAATAAATAGCTAAGTCAAAATAAAGCAATAAATTATTTAACATTTGCTAAGTCCGACGAAAAACGACTTAATTCTTGTAAGATATGCAAGTGGAGTCACTTGCATATCTTACAAGAATTAAGTCGTTTTTAAATCACACCGAATAATATTAAGTTTTATGTACTACACACTCATACAAAATATAATTATCATTCGCGCGCTCTAGTTTCGGACAGAAAAATATATATTTACTTTGGAACTAATATAGAAAGGCAATTATGGATATGAAATAGAGAAATAAACAGAAATATCTGTCCGTTGATAGATACAGTTTCTTGAAGACTTTCTTCTGATCCTAACGTAAACAATATGTGTGAGTATTAATATTGCTTGTTGACATAAGGAATACTGGCTTTAGATTTTATTTTCTAGGCGTAAATATTGCAATAAATGTCTGTCATAAAATCTCTAACTAGATACGAAGAAATAAAGTGCTCTAAATGAGAACTGATCTTGAGATCTTTTTCCCGACTATACCTATAAATAATGTTTACTTTTTCCGATTTCATTATAGATAATTATGAATTAAGAAAATAAAACAGACAATGATAACGTACTTCAGGTGTGCTCTACACACATTAAGCCGGAATAAGCAGGGAGCAATTTTTAATTATGACTTGTTGACGAATTAAAAATACAATGATTTCAACCAACAGAGCAATCGTGGACTTTGCTAACCATTTTTCAATTAGGTATTTAATCTATACTAATATTACAAAGCTGAAGATTTTGTTTGTTTGAACGCGCTTGTCTAGGGAACCACTCGTCCAATTTTGATAACTTCTTTCAATTTTGGATAGTACATTTGTCAAAAAAGGCTATAAGGCTATACATATAATACCACGCTCGCTGCGAAGAATAGGAGCGAAGCTTCAGTGGAAAATGTTGCAAAAACGCGGCAAATTTTCTAAACTCTACGCGCACGGAGTCACAGGCAACAGCTAGTTTGTCAATAATTAGATAACAGAATATATTTATTATTATTTTTAAAATCAATGTATTACATACATACAAAGATATTATATTGTTTAATTAATTATGTAATCTATGCTATTATTTATTGAAGACCATTTTTAATAAGCAAACGGAAAGATTGTTATCCTCGTTTAACAGTAAGATATTCCTGACAAATTGTCAATAGAGAATGCAGTCATCAATTGATAATTATCAATTGATGACTGCATTCTCTATTGACACATCTCATTTTGTACTTACTTGCATATTATAATATGCAAGTAAGTACAAAAGTTTAGACTAGTCTTACTTTAATAGATTAGGTTCAATCCTTTTTAATTAGGTTCCTACCTTACGTTTGGTAAGCTAGGTTAATTAGCAAGAATCGAAGATAGATAAAATATTTAAAACGTCCGTAAATGTTTGTAATATTATGTATGTAGGGGATGATCTCCACAAGTAATGGTCCAATCATGTTATTTTTTCTCTGATAAGAGGTTATATTCTTTAGATTACGCCTATAAGCAGTGATTCGAAATTCCAGACGTGTGAATTCGCAGGCAATAATTAGTTGCTTAATAAAAACTACCTACTTAGTAATTTATTTGTTCGCTACATATTAAATGTACCGTTAATATTTCATATTATTTCCTCTGACTAGAGTTGTTTATATATCATCTATTCAAGTGTAATGAAAATTCAGATGTCGGTTCCTATGTATATTTCTGTCTCTAGGGTGCTATATAAATGCCTGAACGAATTATGAACGAGAATTACTTTATCGATATCTATAATAATCGATATCTAATATTATACAGCTGAAGAGTTTGTTTGTTTATTGGAACATGCTAATCTCAGGAACCGCTGACCCGATTAGAAAAATTCATTCAGTTAACAAATCAAATTATGGTGGAAAAAATGACTGCCGCAAGCGGGACTTGAACCCACGACATCGGAATACCGTTCCGAAGCTCTTTCCAACTGAGCTTATTGTGGTCGTGCTTGCAACATTCAAATTAACCATTTGTCCATACCATAACATATTTATTAGAACAGTATTTTCTTTAACGTTTCTCTGAAAACAAACAAAGCTTGTAATTTAGACAAGGAATATATTTTTATTTCGTGTTTATTTGTACTTATATGTATTCACATTTAAAGACCTTCAATTTACGATATGAATATGGTAAACCATTCTTTAGTAAATATAAATGAGAATTGTTGAATAGATGTAATGTAATAAAAGAAGGATACCTTTTCCGTGTGGTAACGTGTAATACAGATAAAAGTGTAGTATATGGCTGCATATCAGATGATTAGAAATGAAATAAAAGTCATTTAATCATTTAGACACCATTTTTAACCAAATTAGATATACACGCAGATTTAATATTATATCGATACCAATAAATATAATAAAATTCGTAGCTAAACAACAACATTAAACATTGTTTTAAGATACGTAAGGCACAACGTAAACTAATCTAACTTTTGTTTTTATAGTATTTGATGGATCCGGAAATTGATGTCTTTGGGATTTTTATAAATTTAAAACCTAAATATTATGTTACAATTAAGTATCCTTTTTTTAACTTGTCCGTATTTATGCAAAATGGAACCAGACGACAATTTTTCAATTTTGTTTTTTTTTGTCGAATTCGAATTAAAATGTCATTAAATTTCTTATGAAAAAAGAACCACATGATTTTCCCCATATAAACTAGGTTTACAAGAGGCAGAAAGGAACCAAGAGCTATAATGGATACTACATATTAAGCAAAAGCGAACCATAACTCTCTGGATCTTGATTGTTCAAACAAATAAACGATATATCTCCCAGTTAATTTTATACAAAAAAGAATCTCGTTTACTTGGTACCATTTATACATTTAACATTTTTTAATGTCTGCAATTATTTCTAATACGTCGAACGGAACCAAAGAATTTGGTAATATATTATTGGTATATAAAATTTTCCATTTCATAGTAAATATTTTTTTGCAACTGGAACCACATACATTTGGTTCTTTCATGTGTAAAAAATATTAAAAAATGGTGATTATCTTTAACATGGCAATTATTACCTTATGTCATTGCCAATATGACTCAATATACAACAATTCAGTTTTTAACCAACTTCAAAAAAGGAGGAGGTTCTCAATTCGTCTGTATATATTTTTTTATGTTTGTTACCTCATAACTTTTAACTGGGAGAAGCGATTTTAATGATTCTTTTTTTATTTGAATGCTAGTGATTTCTGTTTGGTCCCATTGGCACCAAGTCAGGATCTCATAGTATTCTGGTATAAAACCCTAAACTTCAAAGGCACATGAAGTCGGTTAAAGTTATGTTAAAAAATACTTATCTATTAGACAAAACGAACACCTATCATATTGGGTGACACATAATGAAGTAATTTGCATGAGCGACCCAGACGGTCAGTTTTTAGGGTATCGTACAAAAAAGAAGCCCTTATAGTCTCACTACAGTGTCCGTCTGTCTGTCCAGCCGTTGAATTTTTTTTACTCGGCAACTTGAAACAATTATCAAATGTAGGTATGTACATTTACGCATTTAGAAGGTATAACCGACTTAGGACTATTTTAAGAATTTGTCACTCACGGTTGTGAATCAAAACTAGAGAGTCTGTGAATAAGTTTTTACAATAGCCTTATTAATGATGATGCTATTGAAGACGACATGACGTCGAACTAGACACGGAGGTTTTTGATATTTACTTTGATAAAAATGTTAAATGAACACTTTTTAATCCCATTTTACATTTTTAACGGATTTTTCAAGAGGAGGTACTTCTGTTTTTTTTTATGTTTGTTACACATAGCTTTTAATAACGAAGAAATTTTAATGATTCTTTTTCTTTCCGTGTGTTCCTTAAAATCAAGGAAAACCCTCAAATTTCAAAGGCACACAGTGGCACACACATTGTTATTACATATTATGTATCTAAATAATCAAATAGTAGACTACCAAGGTGGTCTCATGAAGTCACTTTTGTTGAATAATACCTAATTATTATGATATTAAAGCTTTCTTACTCTAAACAGTTAGTTTTATATTTAGCAATAAGTATTCGTGTTGTGGTTCTCTTTTGTTGAACGTCAAAAGGAACAATATTTAAATATTATTTTAATCAAATTGATATTCACATACTTAAATAAGGAATTTATCCATAAATTAAAATAAAAACTAAGTCTAAATTATTTACATCATTTAACAGAGCTTTTGCAATTTTTGCAAAAGCTTTGATTTTTCAGAAAAGTGTTTTTGCGGGGTGGTTCCATTTTGCATAAATACGGACGGTCGCGCGTCGCATACTATGGAAGGCTACCTTAAACGTGTTAAGTAATATTAAATCGTACCCGTGTCGTGAAAAATTAAGAATACAAATGTGATGATAATAATATTATTTTAATTATGTATCTGATGGCAATCAGTTAAAACTAACATACACATGAAGATACTATCTGAAATATTTCAATTATTTTAGTTAGATCATTTGTCTTCTTTTTAAAGCTATGTACAAAAGAAGATAGAGCAGCATTGTTGAATCGCGTATGATCGATGGATGGTCCTTTGAGGCTTAGATTCAATTCCGGGATATATTGCGATGTGCTCAATGAAAATGCTTTCATATAGGTGAAGAAATAGTATAAAAATATTTAATTTACTTTTACAATTTTGTATAGAAATAGATTTCCATGGTTTAATCAATTTGACAAGATTCAATCTACACATCAATCAGTATTTGTTTGTTGCTTTTTTTCTTATACAAAATTAAATATGACGGGCCTCGTGGTCTAGTGGTTCATATAACAGACTGCCGTTCACGAAATCTCGGGTTCGATTCCCGGTCAGGACAAATATTTGTGTGATGTTTTTAATTGTCATACAAATGTTTGTACTGCGTCTGGGTGTTTACTATGTATTATAAGTATGTATTTACAAAAGAATAGTAGTTTATGTATTATATCCGTATTTTGGTACCCATAACACAAGCATATAAAGCTTAGCTTGGGACCAGAGGACGTTGTGTGAAATGTCCATGAATATTTATTTATTTAAATAAAATATCTTAGAGCCTATTTTAAATATCTGCAGCAACTGATACCAAATAACCCTTGATTTAAGCAAATGTTTAGTTACTTAACAACCAGATAGCGTCACGTGAAATGTAACAAAATACATTATTAAATAAAAATCAATGTATATAGGTATTAAGTTAAAATGTAAACTCATGATGGCAAATCATAAACCCTAGTGGTTTCCAAATGCCATTCTTATTGTATATATTTGTATTTGTTATTCTTTTTACATGATAATAAAGAAAAAAAAAAAATTTTTTTTCGTAACATCTATATTTCTACACCTACTTAATACTATAAACTAATTGACTATCTATATTACAAAACACCACTAACACCACACACATCACAGGGATTTGCTGCGTTCACGCCTCCACACCGTGGATGCAGCGTATTCTTGAGATGTCGCAGACCAGACACATAACACACTGTCCATGCGACAACTACACATACACGCAACACCTACATGCCTTCTAACCCACTTCAAGTTCATTAATTTATGTTTCTCTCGACCAATGTAAATTTAATTTTGCCATCGGAGTGCTTCATAATTGGCGTATCTATAAGCCTAGATTAACTATTATATAAATAACAGCTGTGAAGGACCTAAATTAAATAAATAAATAAATAAAGCTGAAGAGTTTGTTTGTTTGTACGCGCTAATCTCAAGAACCGCTTGTTCGATTTGAAAAATTCTTTCAGTGTTGGATAGTACATTTATCGAGGAAGACTATAAGTTTTAATACCTCACGCTGCGATCAATGGGAGCAAAGCAATAAGGAAAATAACGAGGCAATTTTTTTAAAGTGTGCGGGTAAGTAATCTCGTGCAACAGCTATACATTTAATACAGTTACACAATAACACTTCTCCGTTCTAAAAGCATATAAAAGTATATACTATCTTTTGAATTATTTCACAGAAAAAGTCAAAATAACGTCATAACCATTAATATTTCACAGAAACAAATGAAACCAGCTAGAATTTTTATTTATGTCGAAACTGATCAAAGAAAGTAAATAAAAATAAGGATCAAATGAGTCGCTTTTGTTGAAATTAAATAAAATATATTTTCGAACAAAATGATGAGTAAAAAGATAAAACGGTAAAGGCTTCTTTGATTTGCGTGTTTTGTTTGAACAAAATATTTTAGTACTTTGTCCACATTTAGGCGTCTGTATACATAAATTAATCTATTTAGATTCTACGAACTGGTTATTCGTGAGGAACTATTATCTCTGGAAATGGTATGAATATCATATTTCAACTAGGGTAAACACAAGCTATCTTTTGCAAGGGTACACAGAGAGTAGTTCGTGTTATGTGTCATCACCCCATTTTGTCAACAGAGTGCTGTAAGAGTGTGAAAGAGGACATGAAAGAAAGAGGAGTTGACACAGACATGACGGCTAATAGAAGACTGTGGAAGAAAAAGACATGTTGCGCTGACCCCGAATAATGGGATAAGGGCAGGAGGATGATGAGTGCTGTAAGAGCCAGATAAGTTTTAAACAGATATTTTCGTCATATTCCCTACCCCAATTAACGGGAGGATTATGTGGAGTGTTTATTGTTATAGGATTAACTGATATACATAAATTTAATTTTTCAGCACAGCCTGGAGACAGACAGACGGACGGACGGATAGTAAGTCTCAGTAATAGGTTCTTGTTTTACTTTTACGGTTACGGAATCCTAAAAAGAAAAAAATCTAATTTTATTTTATCGACTTTCGAATTTTTGTCACTTCATGATAATAACAGCGATTGGTCAAATTAACTTCGTGATCAATTATTGTGTACATTAACGTTATTACTACGTAAATTAAATATCCATGATGGTAATATAATTAAAACATAAGTGAGTTAAAATATTTACTTTATTTCTCATTCATTTATTCTCTTATTATTTACATATTTTTTTAAAAAAGATTATAAAAACAACACTCATTCAAATTAAAAAAAAACACAATAAACACACTATAAATACAATATACACACTTAATAAAAACATGCACACCTTATAATCTTTTTAAAAAAATATATAAAAAATAGTGCACCACCGGCATCGGGTACAGGGACCAAGCTGCCGGCGGTCAGGGATCCAGAGACAGGAACCTCCTCACTATGCGAGCCGTATCGAGGACGACTGCCTGCATCAGACCCTTGACCCAACTACCTAACGCGAGCCTCTCTAGATGTTGGTCGAGGCTCTTGGCTATTAGTCCATTGACTGATATGACTATCGGTACAATGATCGCCGAGTCTACATCCCACATGTCGACAATCTCGTGAGCTAAGTCCAGATATTTCATTTGTTTATCTTTTTCTGCTTTCACGAGGTTATGCTTTATTTCTTATCATTGCGGGATACAACTCTAATGATATTTAAAGCAAGTTTGTAAAGAAGGATAACGTGATGACAAAACAGATTTTTAATATTTTAGAATGGGCTGAAAGCGATTTTTGTGTTCATAGAAATTACAGTTTAAGAAAGAAGTGGTGTAAATTATTAAAGTTAATGCATTTAATACTGGAATTAACCTTTTGTAGAGACAGTATTCTTTGTACTATACTTTGTAATATACTAATTTCATTGTTTGCAAGTAGACGTATGTCAACAGGTCTACGAATGTATAAAGACGGTTGTTCTCGCCGCCTAATTGTGAGAGAAAATAAATAAAACTTTGAATTATTAAGTGTTGATCAATTATTATTTGTTAACTGCTATTCTATAATAATGACAAAAGTTTAGAGGTACATTCGTGTCCACACATGTACGTATTTATAATGTGAATTAATTAATCTTTTGAAAGAACTCTGTTATACTGGTTTGCTTCAAAGCACATTGCTGCTCAGACTGCTCAATAACTTTATTTAAGA
Source organism: Orgyia antiqua (assembly GCA_916999025.1). Classification (NCBI taxonomy): domain Eukaryota; kingdom Metazoa; phylum Arthropoda; class Insecta; order Lepidoptera; family Erebidae; genus Orgyia; species Orgyia antiqua. Next base: position 21,719,214 of record OU779864.1, read on the forward strand.
GTCGTAGTATAGTCGCTTGAACTGCTACTCGAGTCACTCTGTTCAACAACTATTTTTGGCCTATTTGTGTCTTTGGTATGCGTTACACAGCTAACTTCACTGTCTTCATCCTCTAATATTGATATTCCTCTTGTTTTTTCTATTATTCTTACAAATATAATTGTTTTAGAGAGATGTTTAATTTTACTGAATAATAGTCACGTACAAAGACTTAATAATAAGTTAAGATTTTTTAGTTTAATTTTTTTAATACAATGTTTTCTTGGTGTCCATTCACTTATGTTTTTACCTAGTAATAAGATTAAACTTTTTGCTACGGTTTTTTTTACCAAAAAGGTACAATAAACCATTTTCAATTGTAAAACTGTGTTTAATTTTTGACATATTTTTTATAATGTTGGTTCAAATTTTGAATGCAAAAGGGACTTTTATGCTTTTTTTTCTTAATAGGTAACAGTTATTACAAAGTTTATATTGTAGATAGATAGAGCTAAAAAATACGCATCTAATGATATATTAACATCTTATATTTAATTAATAAATATATGAAATATTATAAATAAACAATTTCAAAAATTTGTTTTGGCTGTCCTGTAAAATTTATGGATTTCGATTTGTGGCCCTTTTGTATTCAAGGAGCAATATATTTAACACAAATAAGAATATGTCTCATAGTAGGTAATATTAAATAAGTTTGTGGCATTACGAGTGTTTTTCAGTATTTTACCGTGTTTATCATTCAATATAATAATAAAAGAATATTCTGAAATGAAAATGTGTTTATTTCTTTAATAAAAGCAGACAAACAATAATTAACATAATTACAAGATGAAATTGCAAGGCCTGTGAACCTGAAACGTACACAATATTTTCTTTTACACTGTAAGATTTTTGGAAATCTAATCCCTAGGGATGTGTATAAAGAGATGAATGTACCTACGTGAAAAAAGTCGACAATAGGTGTATCAAGTTCGTAGAAAAAGCTGAAGGCGACCAGTTATAAGTAGGTACATTATCTTATACCTTTAAACGAGCAAAAAAATATATACATACGAGTACATGTATATATATATCGGCGTAACCTAACCAGGATTGGAAAGTGATCATAACAGCTATTCTGTCTGACATTCCTATAAATTCAATTATGTTATTTTTGAGATATTTCTTTACTATGAACCCGACACTATATAAGTAGTCCCGCAGTTTTATTTTTGTAATTTAATATATAGTTTTGATGTTCTTCGATTCTATCGTCTACTCTCCATATCTTATTTTAGTAATAGGCATTGTGGTAAAAACTAGACTTTAATAACAGTAAAAACTTGTGAGTTTAGAATTCCATATCATTTTTAATATTTAAAATGATATGGAATTATAATTTAAGTAACATACCGCGATGACAGTAATTTTTGCAATCTGCAAACGTCACTTTTGAACACATTGATACATGGCATGATACATGGATGGCATTTAAAATCATGATCTGTTTTATTACACCATGTTCAATTGATACCATTGACAGCATAGACATACAAGACGGCTAAATACGGCTAAATCAATGACCCGGCTTGAGGTAAAAAAAATGGTGTCCGATTGTTTGACCAAAATTCATTTGGCAAAACTACACTTGACAAACAACGTTTGGCAAAACAATGAATTCGCCTATTGATCATTTTACTACTGATCATTTTACTACTGATCATTTTACAAATGTTTCATTTTGCCAAATGATCAACACTTAAATTTACATTTTATAAATAATTACTTTACAAAACTAACATTTGGCAACTAAGTTATCAGATAAATTTATTATTGGTCTAAAAATTTGGTACTTATTCTTATTAAAATTACCATCTTTTGCATATTTTTTTGCAAAACCACTGCTCTGGATTTTCCTAAAAAGAAAATATTATAAGTATTTATTGATATTATATTTTATTAATTAAAGATAGTAGCAAGAAAAAAAATGAAATTTTACATTATTTGCAAAATGATTACTTATTAACCCGTTCGTCTTTGGAGATATAATAATATACCTCTTTTATTAGATTAGGTTAGGTTAGAACTTTAACCCTAAACACAGAAGCCAGAAGCGCCTTTAGGGCATTTCTCCCTTTAATAATGATTCATGATGATAATGATGCATTTATAACAACTTAATTTACGAAAAATATCATTTGGTGAAATGACAAAAAGGTCAATTGACATTGGAATACTTAACACATTTGTCAAGTGTAGTGTTTGCTAATGGATCTTTTGCCAAGTAAGTTTTTGTAAGATGATACTTTTGTAAAGTGTATCGTTTGCCAAATGATCATTTGGTGAAACGTTGTTTGTCAAATGATAATTTGTCAATAATTTTTTGGTCAATCATTAGGGAACCCAAAAAAATATTTATGTGTGTGTGAAGTACAACGTGAAGTTGCCCGGTTGCCTGAGGCAACATTATTGACGTCCGTCAAAACATGATTGTGATTAAATTTATAAATTGTGTTTTTATGTGAAAATGAATTATTCGGACGTCAATAATGTTGCTAGGCAACCGGGCAACTTCACGTTGTACTTCAGACGCACATACATATTTTTTTGACCTCAAGCCGGGTGCTTGATTTAGCCGTAGACGCATTGTCTTGTATGTCTACGTTGGTAAATATGTGAATGATGATGAATGATGACCATCATTGCGAGGCATGGGACCAGCTATATAGGGGTGCTGGTATGCTGTTATTTATTCAGTTTGTCGATAAACTCTCCAATCCTTGCAAGGTTACTCCGGCATATAAATACTCATATTCCGATTCCGTCACCACATGGACTTTATACAAAAGTGTTAAGTGTGTCATTTGATGCCGCGCCCTTCAAGGCCTAACAAGATAAATGCAAAGCAGATTTTCAGATTTTCCCAAAATACACACTTAATATCATAGATTTGGCTGAACCGTTCTCAACGTATATGGTAACTTATGTTGCTTTTAGGCAACAATCATAAGACATATTTTAATATCGTTGTGTCTTTGTTGTATATTGAAAATAATCAGTAAATCCCTTGGCAGGCTTTTACAGCAACCTGGGAAGGACATGGGGGGCTGACACTTGTATTCCTAATTTGTCACCACACGGAGGTGTCACGATTAGAATATGGTATGGTACTATAATGATATTGTTACTTACATAAAATATTTATAGTTTTAATGTAATTAGGTACTAATGTTCTGGAAGTAATTTATATACATACATAGTTGATACGTTTCTTACCGTGGGCGTCAATAAAGTGAAATTCCATAAAACAAAAAATTGTTATTATAATGGTTACCAATATTTTTAATATCCTAGAATTGGCTGAAAGTATCATGTGTATTTATAGAAATAATATTTTCCAAAAAAAGCCCTGTATATTATTAATATGGTTTCGTATAGTCGTAGAATTAAGTATACATTGTGCGTTATTGATAAACAATTATGTTTTCATTGCGGGTTTTTTAAATGCAGACAGAATTAACTTTGAATATTGGAGTATAACATATCATGTTGTTAATTTCATGATGCATAATACTTACATAATTTGTGGAATTATAAATACAAAATCTTATAAGGAATTTAAAATAAATATTAAAGCTGCTCACGATTTTTGTAACAACGATTCAAGTTATATAAAAAACATAAAACGAATTACTATAATTATAAAAATATGTCTAACTGTATTTTTATGCGAATTACTGATTTTAAATCCTTTAAAAATATACTATTATATTTCTGTTAATGGAACAGTTAATTTACTAAGCTTTATTTTAATGATTTCTTCAGAAAAATGGCAAGAGATACTATTTACTTTGGAAGGGCTTATTTTATACATATTTATTACTTTAAAATATAATTATATTCAATGTATAAACCATTCTTTGTGTAAATTAGTGACAAAAAAAGACAAAAGTCACCAGAATTCGATATCTTTGGTGGAAAACATAGAAAAATGGGTCGAATTTTACGAGCACATTGTGGATTCTAGTAAATCGTTGTCAACGATCTTTAAATATCAAGTAAAAATATGTTCAATTCTATTTGCAATATAATAAACTATGCATCTTTTTAAAAATTCGTTTGTAAATTGCGTAATATAAAAAAATCCACAGATTCTTAAATATATTTGTAAAATTCTCAATTTAAAAATATCTACAGATGTCTTTAGAATTACATTGATGTTGTAATTAAAAAACACGTCTACAAATTTTTAAAAACAGTTTTGTTTTCATTTTAGATGATATTTGCAATGATAACATCAGCGTTTTATTATATCGGTTTTGTTTATGGTATTATAGCTATTTTAGTAAAGGTGGTAAAGGTATTTCAATGTTCTTATGTTATAAATTAACAATTTAACGCTTACATTCATTAAAAAACCTTCTACAGTTCCAGAATACATATATTACTGGTTTATTTTTGACATGGGTGTTCACAACACATTCATTTATAATGTTCAAAATATTATCATCTGGACAAAAGTTAGAAAATGAAATCACAAGCATAAAAAGGAATATTTCTAAACTCTATTGCACATTGTCCACGGGTAAATATTGGATTTAACTATCAACATTAAAGGCGTCACAAACGGCATATTAATATATAACATTATTATAGCGAGAAAGAAACATATGTAGGTATATAGAAAAAAAGGCGAGTAGAGAAAGAGACAGATATATATTAATATATTATATCAATATGCCGCAGCCGTTTGACGTTGACATTTTTATTTGAAAAATATATAAATTTGTTTTGCATTTGGACAACCACAGTACGCCACCACCCAGGCTTAACACAAGTGTACAGGTACTTATTTCTACATCTGTGTACGGCCAAGGAACCGTGCCCCTACAATATTTGCACCAGCCGGAAAGTAAAAGTGCCGTGAGGCCGCCCACGCTTCAAACGCGGACTAATATTCCTATATGGTCCGAATACCTGTCTGAGGCATCTCAAGCCATGTTTGCCACGGGGTTATCGTTACCCGACTATCTAGTGTGGACATCACCTATCATCTGGGTAAACCAAGTAAGAAAATCGCAATATGGACACGGATGGCAGAATCATGACCCTGGCCAGCAGTAGATACGCTGATTTTATGTGATTTTACTCAAATTATAACTTTTATTTCCAGATCAGAATTCAAGCGAATTAAACAATATCAAACTTTTCAAATTAATGATAACAAAGAAACCGATTGAAATTGAATTTGGTAAAAAGAAACTTGGGATGTATTTGATAACTGTCTTTTTATCAATAACTATTACACATGTAATAATAGTTTTACAATTTAATAATATTATTTAATATAATTACTTAAAACTAAAAAAGCAGTCGTCTGGTTTAAAACAATTACTTAATACGAGAAAAATAAGCAGTCATAACAATTAAAAGAGATTTCTTTAACATTACTAGTAATAAACAACAACGCATACAATTATTTTATATATTTAGATTTCTGTGTTGTATTGTACCTATATCTTTTACATAGGCACTTGTTTAATCTTCCTGCACAAATAAAATCTATAGCTACTTCTTAATGAAGGCATTTTTATTTCATTTACAGTGAACCACTTCCTTAATTTGTGCTTTTACATATTTTTATGCAAACAATCGTAATTTTAATTGATTTAATCCTAGTTTAAATTTAATCTACTATATAAAAATAAGTCGGGTTTTCCTTCCTGACGCTATAACTCCAGAACGCACGAACCGATTTCCACGGTTTTGCATTCGTTGGAAAGGTCTCGGGCTCCGTGAGGTTTATAGTTCATTTTTTTTTTTATTATTTTTTTTTACTTTTTTTTTGGTATGGCAAAACAACGTTTGCCGGGCCAGCTAGTATTATCTATAATTACCTATATTATTGTCTTTCATCCAGTTTTGGCCTATTTTGCATAGGTGATAATATACCTACATATACGCAACGCTTTTCAATAATGTTTGTTATTACTTATTATAAAAACAAAGTCGTTATTTTTATTTGTATGGTATGTGAGTTTATATCTGTTATATCTATCCAAAACGCCTACCCGCAAACGGTTTATCGTGGTTTGGTATAAAACCCCCAACATATTATTTTTAGTAAAGTTGCTTTAAATAATGTTGAGGATCTAAAGAGCGATCGTCTGTCAATCATAACTTCGACAAAGCCACGATGGCCACGAACTCATCAAACGCGTAAAACCACTAGAGAATATCCCTGTAGGTATAGAAATTTAAATCTGGAATTATACCGTTGCTGTAAAATTGCCAGTAGAAGTTTTAGTTTTTAGGGTTCCGCATTTAAATGAAAGTCTAGTGAAATTAGTTTGAATGTATTTTCATGTACTTTATAGACCTTTAGTTCAAACCTTTTAAATGATTTGCTAAAGTAGACCACACCAGGTTTTTTTACGTTTCTTACCTTTAATATATATCTTTCTTTAATGATATGTCTAAAAAGATAAAAGACCATTGTTGGCGTACTGTAATCGATGGTAGATCTCCCGGGGTTTTATTTCAATATGTCGACATAAAATATATTTTTCTATTCCCAATAGATACCATTGCTTTTACCTAAATGAATCCTTATTAATATTATATATGCAAAAGTTCTATCTGTTTTTGCCCCTATACGTTAAACTACTCAGCCGAATTTTAAGCCGATTTCAATTAAATTTGGTACACAGATTTGTTAAGCCTGAAAAAGGACATAGTCTACAAACAATCATCTGAAATAATCGCTTCCATTGACGAAGACAATAAAGAAAAAGTATTTAATAACAGGTATATTTTTTTAATTCTTTTGTCACGCATGTTATGATTGCTACGTAAATATCGATTTACAAACATACCAATAAACAATTCCCATTTCCAATGAAAACAAAATGGTATCGATCTGATCATAGAGAAAAACAAAACCATTTTGAATATAATAATACATATAACAATATTACTAAACTACTAAAATATACATAAAAAACAGATAACATCCTCTGTGGGAGACAGAAAACTCGAAAATAATCCTGTGTCAACACGCCAGGGTCCCAAGTCTGTTATTACAATGTTGTCACAATGATCAGTCATTTCTGACAAAAAATTAAGAGTAGAGTAGCAAAATTGATAAAATTTGCCATTGCATTCAGCATGCTATCAGTGACTGATCATGGGTTCCTGGTAAGCGTGGCACACTAAACCATTATCGCTCTCGAAGTGGAGGAGACCGGTGCTTAACAGTGGGATGTTAGTGGGCTGGAGAGAGAGAGACATGTTGATATAATAATTATAGTCTTTAGCACTCTCGGAGAATGTAGCTTTCTGTTAATATTTTTTTGGGCTCGAACCATTATTCTCCGGAATTACTACATACATGTTACAAATTTTACCTCGTTATTAATAGACAATAATTAAAGAAACTACAAATAACACGATAATATCATGATATTATATTCACTAGACTAATTTAGGAAAACAGATCTTGTGGCGCACTAGTTAAGCCATTAGCTTTGAAACAACGTTTGAATGAAATTTGTTAATCGTAACCGGAATAATTTACTTGTCGTCATGAATACAGAAGCACGAAGTTTTATTCATATACAGGGTGTTTGGTACATCGTTTGCCAAATTAAATTTGCTAAAAGATAGTGTCATTTGCTATAGTTTAGCATATTTAATTTCATTTTTGCGCCGTATTTTTGATAAAAAAATCCATACTGATCTTTAAAACCCAAAAAATAAAAATAACTGCTGTTAATCGCGTTCAATTTCTCAATTGTGTTAATTTTTTTTATTTTTTGGGTTTTAAAGCTCACTATGGAATTTTTTATCAAAAAATTTCCAAGACCAAAAAAAAATATCTGGCGGCGCTTAAATAAAATTAAATATGCTAAACCATAGCAAATGACACTATCTTTTAGCAAATTTAATTTGGCAAACGATGTACCAAACACCCTGTATACAAGCAACAACATTCGACAAATAATTAGAATTCAATAAATAGATAGAACACTTATGAAAAATCTAAGCAACACTAATCGCGGCTAAGAGAAGAGATGCCAGGGAACAAAAAAAATGCTATACCAGCACTCCTGAGCAGTAGGGCACAGTGGACCAAAAATACGTCTTGAGTGCAGGTCCATGCCTAACAATGGGATGTTATTGGGCTGGGAGGAAAAGATTTGTATTATAAAGCATAAAAAATTATATTATTCATTATTATTTGCATGCATTGCCTAGAAAATACTTGAAAATACCATGGTATAAACACTTCCTACCTCTAGAATTTTATCGGCGTAGATCTATGTGGCTTTAGTGCACTTGAATTTTTGCCACATGGACCATTGTACGCATTATGTTTTTATGATAAAAGTCACATATTTAAAAGTGTATGATTATTTACGGCGTACGCCAAATAATATTTTCCTTCGTCAGTGTGTACATACACTTATTTTTTTTTTTTTTTTTTTCTTTATTTAAGGACTTGGTACACAAAAGGGAAGCGACCATGTCGTCCTCATAAGGCTTCACTAAATCTAAATACATCAAAAGTTATTCCCTTAAATCTAGACCTAATTTAACAAGTTTGTATAATAATTTGGCTTCCTCAGACATTGGATCAGATAGTACACTATTGCATCCTCCTACATCATTAAACCTAACCTTATTACTTATAGAATCTCTAAACCTCTTATTCCGGAGACATTCCACCAATATGTGATGTATGTCTTCAATCACTCCACATGTAGAACAGTTAGGAGATGGAACCTTTCTCATTATAAATGCGAATTTATTTAATGGGATGTGTCCGGAACGAGTTCGAAACGCCGTAACCAACACATTTCTATCCAGAGAGCTTACTTGAAACCAGGGATGGTGATAAGGACTTGATCTTAGTGTAAAATACCAAATACCCTTATGCGTCGACAAATTCTCAAAATATTCAGCCCATTGTTTATATATGTTTTCTCTTAAAATTGGTAATATGTCCGTGTAAAATGGAACAAGGTGGTAGGGTGAACCATTTGTTATAGCTTCATTGGCTAAACGATCCGCCTCCTCATTACCCTTTAGCCCAATATGCGAAGGGACCCATTGGAGATGTACTGTCACCCCAGACTTCTCTAACTTTCGCATATGGTCTAGTATTTCGTAAGCTATCGGTACTCCTCGAAAACTCGAGGTGCACCGAGCTAAGTGTTGAAGGGCACTCCTGGAATCAGTTAATATAACAAATTTGTTGTTGTTAACACTATTAACATGTTCAAGTGCCTTGGCCAATGCTAAGAGTTCAGCGTACATGATTGAAATATTACATGATACCCTAAATTTACTTTTAACATTTATCTGAGGATCAAACACTGCCGCGCCTAAACCATCTGAGCTTTTAGAACCATCCGTGTAAATTTTATGGAACCCATTGTATCTGTTACTTATCATTTCGTTACATTTTGTTTTTAAATGCATGTCATTCATGTATCTTTTTGCTTTTTTAACCCCGTCTATAAAATAGGATATATTATTATCTATGTTAATATTTTGAACCCAAGTGTCAAGGCTAAACATCTCCAGTCTTGGTGACGCATGTACCACTAGAGGCTTTAGAGTATTATGTATGTCTATTAACAAAGGTTTCTTTTTACGACTCCAATAACCTGACGTACTACATTTGTTGAGAAGTTTATCGATAAGCCTAATATTTATATTATTTTGAACACTATTGCTGCGAAGCCAAAATTTACCACCAAGAAAATACCTACGCAAATGTAAAGGTTGCAAACAGAGTTCATTTTGCATGACATGGATTGGGGTGCTTTTTATGAACCCTCCAATAACACGCATGCACTGATTTTGCACCCTATCAATTTTGCATAAGTGTGATTTAACACTAGTGTCGTAGAGGAAACTACCATAATCTAAACGACTACGTATTATACTTATATAGAGTTTTCGCAAATGGTTCGGATGTACTCCCCAGCCTGACCCCGCCAACACTTTAAAAATGTTAATAAATTTTAAAGCTTTATGCGTAATTTCGTTTATGTGCTTGTGCCATTTGAGAGACCTATCAAACCAAATACCCAAATATTTTATGCAATCTACCAGTTGCAATCTTACACCCTTTAAACAAACACTTGCCTGTTGCCTATTAAAACCTTTACTAAACAAACAGAGTTTCGTTTTTCGCTCCGACAACTCCAAGCCAAGACTTTCTATTAGATTTGATAGGGAATTAAGAGCTGACTGTATATTTTGACTGCCTTCGTGGACAGATTTGAAAGAGCCATATAGAACAAAGTCGTCTGCGTATTGCGAAGTGAATACGTTATTGATACTTTTACAGATGTGCATAGTAGCGACATTAAATAATATAGGAGATAGGGGATCTCCTTGAGCTAGTCCACGCCCCGTCATTCTGGATAAGGTATGTTTATCAGAATACGTCAAACTTAAATTTCTCTGACTTAAAAACCTCCATAAATAGTGACAGAATTGGAGACCCACTCCAATGTTGTCCAAAGTCTGTAGTAAGATAGTAATGTCTATATTATTGTACGCATTTTTAATATCTATAAAGCATCCCAGTGTTATTAAATTCTCACTAAAACCCAACTGAATTTGAGAGGCCAGTCTTACCAGATTATCCAAACATGAATGACATTTCCTAAAACCAACAATGTTATCTGAAAAGCTATTTTTAGATTCTAAAAACCATTCCAGTCTATATTTTAAAATTGTGTGAAATATTTTACATGGGCAAGACATGAGAGCAATGGGCCTCATGTCGATACTTTGAGAATTATCGCTGCCTGGTTTCGGAATGGGAATTATTTTGATACATCTCCATTGAACGGGCACAAATCCTGCTTGAAGAAATAAGTTACACAGTCCTACCAAAATATGTTTACCAATCAGAGGAAGATGCTTAATCATTGAGAACGAAATATTATCCTCACCAGGGCAAGTATCTTTGGCTTTAATAGCACGGTTAAGTTCTTGTATTGTAATTTCATTCTCAAGGATAGAATTAACAGACTTAAAAATAGGTTTTTTAGGTGATACATAATCCGGAGTTAGACTGTGTAAGATATTGCTTGCTGTTTCTTTATTAATTACCGGAGCCCTAGGAAGCCTGTAGCCTTTTAACCACTTCATTTGGCGCCACATGTCGCTCGACGATGTTGTATTGCTAACAGAGTCACAAAATTTTTGCCAGGAAATACGTTTGGCTTTACGAATTAATTTTTGCGCTACAGAAACCTTCATCTGGAGAGCACCTAAATTTTGAGGCGTAGGGTTTTTCCTAAAAGTAGCCAGTGCTAATCTTCTTTCTGCCACCGCACGAGATATGTCAGCATTCCAATAAGGCTTCGGTTTAAACTTACTAAGTCGTATAGGATCATTGCACACCTTCACATCTGGTATATGGGTGTCTGCAGCCGTATTTATAGCATTGATGAATTGATCATACGTCTCCTGATAATCCCCTGACACAGAGAAGCCTGTAAGAGTATTCTGCAGCATATTAGAATATTTCTCCCAGTTTGCATGTTTAAAATTTCTTTTTTTACCGACATTTATGACCGACGTATTTGATGTAGAGAATTTAATAATGAGGTGGTCACTTCCTAGACACTCATTCGTTACACGCCAGGTAAACTGTAAAGCGATATCATTCGAAGCAAATGTCACATCTGGAGACGATTTACGTAGCCTATTGTTCACTAACTTGACGCAGGTTGGAGCTCCATTGTTTAAACAAACAAAATCAGTATCCAACATAGTATCAAAGAGTTGGCTGCCTCTAGTGTCAGTCTTAAATGACCAACATGAGTGATGGCCGTTGAAATCGCCAGCTATCAGAGATTTGTTTTGACACGAGTTGAATATTGCTTCCCAGTCCTCTGGGCATGTTCTGACGTGTGAAGGACAATAAATTGAAATAATATTTTCTATGTTGGAACAATTCAGAATTTTTGCGTAAAGAATTTGAATCTCAGGATTAATTCCTTGGATTTGGACTAGTTGATATTTAATAGACGAATGAATAACAATAGCCACACCACCATACCCATCTCCTCGATCTTGACGAAGAACATTGTATCCAGACACCTTAAAATGGCTATTTGGTTCGAGCCAAGTTTCACTTAAAATAGCGATATGAACTTTTTCATGTGACAATAACTGTTCAAATTCTACAAGTTTAGGTTTTATACTACGACAGTTCCATTGAACTATATTAATAATCTGGGTTAAACAATCCATTTTGAATAAATGACTTAAGATTCGGCCACTCTGAAAAATAGTTCGCTATTAAATTTAAGATCCAATTGTAAATCAGCTTACCACAAGACTGTAATTTCTCGCTAATACTATATCCTCTTATAAATATAATTTCCTTAATTCTTCGTAATAGTTCATTGAAGTTTATATTACTATGTGATTGCTCTTGTTCTTCATTACTTCGTTTATGAGAGTCTTCCTCTTCTTGGTTGATTCGTTCTCTCTCACTCTCTATAATATTTTTACTGTCTCTTCGCCTTCTTGGTGGCCTAGTTGAGTCTTCCTGGCGACCTTGGGGTTTAGGTGAAGATTGCTGCTTATTATGTACATCCTTGGGACGTTTGAGCACTTCTGCATAAGGAGTTTTATCTTCAGATTGTATATGGCTTTCTTGGAAGTTAATGCCAACGTTGTTGGACCTTCTAACTGACGTAGTGCCAATTTCAGGAAAAGCTGGGGGGTATAGTGTCAGAGCACGTTTAAAGGAACAGTTAAATTCCGCCATTAACTCTCGAATTTTTCTCTCTTTGGTATAAATGGGACAAACCTTTGACAATGCCATATGAGATCCTGAACAATTCACGCATCGAAATGATGTGATTTCACAATTTGCATGGGCTTTTCCACATTTAGGACAGGTCAAGTGGTTTTGCGAACACGTCCTATGCGAATGGCCGTATCTCCAACATTTAGAGCATTGCGTGACGGGGAATATATAAGGTTCCACCTTTACCCTCATACCGTGAACTCCGACATAGGGCGGCAGAGAAGATCCTTTAAAACATAATCTAATACATTCACTATCTTCAAATTTGCCAGTCTCAAAATTACGTCTTTGAAGTCTTTTAGCGTTTAATATTATAACGTTACTTTCCAGTTCCTCCAGGATTTCAGTTTCGGTCAATTCTATCTCAATATCCTTTATAATTCCATAAGACATGCCTACCTCAAATGTTTTTTGACATTTGAATTCGTTATCCGTAAAGTACTTGCAATTTATTAATTTATCGGCACTTTCCTCCTTACTAAATTTTAACAATACCTTGTAACTGTTAACATATTTAATATTCACAATATCCGGAATATCTTGCGCTTTTAATATGCGTGCCAACCCTATCTGTTTAGGTAAAGGCTCCTTTCTAGACGTAAGACTAATTTCAATTTGTTCCTCGGCCACTCTAGTACTATTATCTTTAGAAACACTCCGCGCTAAAATCTTTCCTCTCCTGCCCACTTCTGTCCATATTTCCTCCACATCCACATCACGACTCCTTTTATCTCCTCTTTTACTGCACAAGCCTTCCTTAATTAAATCCACAGTTTCTTCAATTAACGTTGAATTGTTCATGTTAGTCTCCCTCAAGTCTTCTAATACGTTTTTTACTACACAAAGCGGCTCGTCATCGGATGAGTCAAATGTATAGGTATCCATAGCCGGTGTTTATGCACCGCATTACGATTCCTAGAAAAATAACTCGCAACGCGCTAATAACACTTAATAGTCTCGAACGCACACGTGCCACTACGACAAGCGCGCGTACGCAACTGACATACACTTATTGTAGACGATATAAAATTGTAATGGGACTGTCACTAACGTGTTTTAGCGAATTGTTAGCGTTTTTAATAGGTAGTTGATAAGAATCACACCTAACAACAGAATCATATTATGAAAAATTCAGACATTAATATTTTATATGTTGTCGTCTATCTTTCAGAGGTGGAAAATAAAGAAAGCAGGAAGTTTAGGGACAAAATGCCAAGCGCATTCAATTCTTAAATATCCCGAGGGAATGCATGACGCAATTTGTTAATGGAAAAGTGAAACATTGTTGTTTTGATTAAAAAAGAAAAGATTTACTGCCAGTATTTACAAGCACAAGATTAGATTAATTCTATACTGATACAAACTGCGCCCTGCTATAATACTTGCGTACAACTTACTGGAATACTCGCCCTCATATGAGCTGGGGTACAAAAATTTGATGTGGACCGAATATAACCTAAACGATAAACACAGAGTTTTGTAAAAAAAATTTAACCTTTTTTGGAGGAAATTTGTAACAAACACCGTAATACGTGAATTTTATATATAAAAGATATTTCATTTCATGCAGAGAACTACTCGTAAGTACTGAATAACTACATGTTTAATGTACCTATGAAACTGTGTTATTCATAAAATGTTTTATTCATAATATGGTATAACTTCAAATTCTATGTGGATAAATATTTCTAATAGGCTATTTATAGTACTTTATTACCTACTTGTTTTGTTACATAAATAGAACCTACTTTTTTAGTATACTACATGTAATAAATGCTTATTATACACTTCTACTAATATTCATAATAATATTATTTACACCACAGAATGTACAGAATATTTTACTCTTATGTCCGCCCTAATCTTGCCGTGAGCTCACGGTGAGAATTGCGGCGGGAACTCTACGAAAAGCTGTGAATGTAGATATACTATAAACACCTAATAACTTAAAATAACTATACCTAGCGAAACCTCAGGAATAAGGGAGAACCCATCCAAATAAAACATAGTTTTAATATTATATTAGTCTAATTAAATCTCGTCATTAGACCCTGATGTACATTGTTTTGATTAACTGGAATAAACTTGCCACTGTAACACAGTAAACTTTATCCGATTTCGACCTTTGTTCAAAATAAGAGCGATCTTTTAAGCTTTTATGTTATACATGTGTTTATCTATGAGCAACGGACGCATCCAAGATTTATTTTGAGTAGTTTAATCATACCTTTCCCAAATAACGAAATATTATCATGATAATGAGTATTTGTTGTTGTAGCATCAACTGATATACATTAACTGTGAATTTTCAGATCTCTAGCTTCATAGACATACAGGACAGTGCGTCTACGGCTAAATCAATCACCTGGCTTGAAGTCACAAAAATATCTATGTGTGTGTGAAGTACAACGTGAAGTTGCCTGGTTGCCTGGCAACATTATTGACGTCCCGTCAAAATACGATTGTCATTGAATTGATAAATTATGTTTTTGATGTGAACATATTAATTACTTTTTATGTAATTCTATCATACTAATCTACTAACCATCAATGTGTTTGTCTTACTAATCCACTAACTTTGTGTTGTCTTTCATGTTTTTTGTAGATAAACCATCCTGGTTGAAGAACACACAGGACCATTTGACCGGCCAATTTTTTTTTTAAACCGTTGTACATCCTTCAGTTTATGAAACTATCATAGCCTACACTGGCGGAATCGCGAAAGTTTGCATAAACAAGTAGCGGAGCCATAAAAAAAAAGAAGAAAATAATGACTTCTGAAATCCTATGTGGTGGCATTTTCTAATTAGTTATGTTACACGTACTAGAACACCGAAAGACTGCGCATTTCTTCGTTTTTGTTTTTTTGTTCGTGGCGGCGTCCAATAATTTAAGTAATAAATAAATAAATAAATATTCATGGACATTACACACAACGTCCTCTGGTCCCAAACTAAGCTTATACTTGTGTTACCAGAATATAGGTACCACAATACGGGTATACTATATATACTACTTTTCTTTTGTAAATACATACTTATAATACATAGAATAGCCCAGACGCAGTGCAAATATTTGTATAACATTTATAAATAACACACAAATAATTATCCCGTGCGGGAATCGAACCCGCAACCTCGTAAACGGCGGTCCATTACATGAACCATTGGACCACGAGGCTCGTCTAAATAAAGTTCTGTTAAACTCTTATCTGAAACTCAACTAGGTTAAGAACTTTATACATTCAATAGAATGGCTATTCTAGATACAAGAGCCATTTATATGAGAGACGGCCCTCGATTAAATTTTATCTCTGAAATCTTTTACCGATAAGTGAACGCTTTGTTGTTTGTGACATCTTCGTTTTAGGAGTCATCGAATTGTATGTGTACTTAAGCTTTTATCTTGCAATAATAATAAAGTAAGAGGCCATAGCCCATGCGGCTACTGCAAGTGGGTGAAAATCACTTTCAAAGATCACATATATTACATAGACTCCCTTACATAGGTACTCATTGATACACAGATACATACCGAGCTTATAAAAGCGTGTTATATAATAAACGTAAGAACAGTCACGAAAGAATATTTGTTAAATGAAAACTTAACTTATAAAATCAAACTAAGAGAATTTTAACAGTAGCATAATTAAATTCAGTGTAGTTTCAAATCACAGAATACAGTTTCAAATAGACTTAAGTTGAAAACCATGTTTGGTTGCTAACAAACATGAAAGAAATTATTTATTATATTATTTCTCAAAAGTATAAATATTTGTGTAAAATACGATCTAATTTACACAAATATTTATAATATTGAGAGTTAACTTTTTTTAATAACACGAAGTTTAGCCCTCTACAGAAGTATTTATTTAATAATTTTGACAGCCAGAACTCATTTCTGAAAGTGTTTGGAGTCTTTGAAGCGGATTTAGATTGAGAAGTATATTTAAAAATCCCTACATGTAGGTATTTATGAGTCATAAAAAACGTGAAAGTTTGTAAGAATTTATGACTGTAGTTTCAGTGCCCAGTGACCTACATTTATTAATTTATCCCTACGAACACCGCATTTTACCGGGGCTAAATGTAAACTGTGAATGCATGCCATATTTAATGACAAATGGTCTTATTCATAATGAGTTATCGGAGGCTTAAACGGAGATTTTACCGGAGATATAATAAACGTTTTAGCGTAAAAAGACTATTATGAATAACAAGTTTTGACAATTTTCGCGATACGATTTTAGCGAACTTTTAAACCTCCGATAAGTCATGAAAAAGACCGAAAATTTCATATTAGTTGGCGCCCAACTGTGATGTTAAAAAGTGGCGTTATTTTTTAATTAACAATTCTATTTTTTTTTTAATATTGAACCTTTTATCTACTTTATTAGTTATCAAGTTCTACTATTTTATATATAAACACGTCCTCAAAGTTACCCTTTTTACATAAAGTCAACATTATTGTTCCAACTTTATGAAAAGTCTGAAACAGCGCTAGTCAAAGTTTATATTCAGGCGTTTGAATATTTCAGATAATGATATAGGATTTAAATAGGTAAAGATATAGTTCCCCTCCCGGTCTATTAAAGGCCTCTTCCAATGCAATTTCTCCTCAAATCCTTCAAAATACCATAATTATGTTGGAGTTATTAGGCGAATTCCGCTGAAAAAGAAATGAGAGCAATACTCACTCATAGTGTACGATCGGCGTCATATCTTTGAGTGCGTAAAACGACCACTTATGCGCGATCTGTGCTACTCGTGGCTTTCCATGCTTTGCTCATTTATCTTTTTTAGGAGGAGCCTTTTAAATATTGCATGGAATTTGCTTACTAATAAAAACGTTAAATGTCAAAGTCCCAAGTGTTCGAGTGTTTACTGAGTCTAAAATTTACATTTTCATTTATAGGATCCGACATCGATGTTGACTCAAGGATATTGAACGAAAACAACAATTTCCAAGAGACTGTCTCATAACTAAAAGTGCTTATTACATATTGCTAAAATGCACATATTCGCAAGCAACAAAAAGCCAAGCGTAATGCTACGTTTTTATTCTCATTTACGTTCGATTGTTACTTCAAAGAGTAGCGTAACATAAATACAACGGCAAAGTGGGGGCCAAGTCTGCTATGGAATGTTGTCACAATGATAGTTCAATGACACAATTATAACCACAAAAAATTAACAGTATACTACCAAACTTGATAAAATTCGCCATTATGCAATCAGTTATTGCATTTATTAATTGCATAATAGCGAATTTTATCAAGTTTGGTAATGTACTGTAAATTTTTTGTCACAAATGATGCCAATAAGGCGCCATAATAGTGTCAACGAACTATCATTGTGACAACATTGAATAGCAGACTTGAGTCCCAGGATGTAATGTGATGACCAACCTCCTAGCGAGCTCACGTTGATGTTACGAACACCTTACTACACGCATGCACCTTATTGCTGGATTTCTTGGGACGTTAGTGCGCGCTCGCAAACTTGAAAATGATACATAATGAAGATTACAATTGTGAAACTCCATCACTACCTATCTCGATTGTAGCGTTCGTGTTTACTTACTTACTATACAGCAACTAGCTGTTGCCCGCAAATTCGTATGCGTGGAATTTAGGAACTAAACCATAATAAATTATTCAATATAAGCTCACATAGGGACATACATACAAAAATAGCAACTATGTTTTACAATAAGAAAAGAAGTCGTTATTTTTGTCCCTGTTGGAGCTTATTTTTTTGGGTTCGATTCCCGCACATACAATTATTTGTGTGATGTTTATAATTGTCACACAAATGTTTGTCCTGCGTCTGGGTGTTTACTATGTATTATAAGTATGTATTTACAAAAGAAAAGTAGTATATGTATTATATCCGTATTCTGGTACCCATAACACAAGCATAGAAATATAGCTTACTTTGGGACCAGGGGAAGTTGTGCGATATGTCCAAAAAACATTATTTTTTTATATTTTTAAAACTGCGCAACGGATTTTGATTCAATTTTTTTAAAAGATGGAGTGATTTAAGAGGCTGTTTTTTTTTTACTTGCTAAGGTCGGTTTTTAAATTTCACTCGTATGAAATTACTGGTAACAGCTAGCTTTACAATAATACTTAGACATGCTTATTTCTTGCGTAAATGTAATCAGTACTAAAGATAAAATCCACGATCAAATGTTACATACCACAGCTTACTTAAACACTACACCAACTTGGCGAAAAGTTAAATTGTTATAAAGACAATCTAACCCTCTAATTTAGATATGTAAAATCTTAAGTGTCAAGGCAGTTAGATAAAGTTTTAGTTGAGCGTTATTTCAGTGTTAATCAAGTAAGCATGTAACAATATTATATAGGTGTATATATATAGTATATATATATAGGTATATATATATATTTACATCCCAGAATCATTTTGGCGTCATGCACAAAGCCCATCAGTACGACGTCCCCGGGTTCCCCTTACTTTTGCTAACATGTTTTGATGAATATTGCTTAGTTTTTTTATTTCTAGCTGCGTGGGGTACATCATTTTTTGATATTTAAATTTTTCGAGATATTCGTCATGCAGTTATGCCCAGACATTTTTGAACCCCGAACCATAATGATACATTACAGGCATCCAGGATATATAGGTGGTACTTCAGCCATGGCATCGATTATGTAACGTCCTGACAGGATGGTAGGTACTTTGGGGAATGCGACGTTGCCAGATTTACTTTTATCATCTCTTTAGATACCTACCGCTTGCTTGTGACACACAATTTCAACATTTCATATATTTAAACATTTGTTAGTTTTATATCTATAATCTATATACGGATGCCGGATGCCCCACGTGTAATAACATACGACCACCTTATAATTATCCTATTATCATAATTATTATTCATTATTCATTTATTTCTCTTATAAATTACATTTTTAAATATAAAATAAAAAAATAAAAATACATTTAATGTTGAATTAATCAATATTACTTTCTTTTTATTAATTATTATTTTGGATATAACACTGCCTCGCCTCGAAAGGCGGCAGGACGCACTCCGACGAGGTCCGCAACAGTCAGCCGGAGTGGTAGAGCCTAATGGGAAAGAAACCGACGAACTATACGGGCATTGTCAAGCAAGACCGCTTTCTGCATCGGTCACCGACTTGCTATTGAGCCTCTCGAGATTTTGTGAGAGGCTCGTTGGGACTAAACCGTTCACCGATACAACTATCGGGATTATTTCTGTTGATACCACCCTCATAACTATTAAACACATAATTAACACATAACTATTAACAATAATTAACACATATTAATTATTATTATCAATTAATGGATTGAATGGTCAATGAATGTCTTATGCCCATCTTTCACGCAACACCTATTGAAGAACTCTAATGAAATTTGGTAGATTTTGTAATTTCATATTTATTATGATTAAAAAACTAAGAAATACTGGGAACCATGCTTTCTGCTTACAGTTGGTAGCTTACAGTCACATAGTACCGTATATCTTCAATCATGATCATAATTGCTATTGAACGTCCGTATTCTGCAATTGAACGTCCGTATACAGCTATTGGGCGTCTGTATATTGCAATAGGACGTCCGTATTATGTGTACGTACATAGCACAAAGCTTTGCGTCAGTTTGACGATACTAAATAACAAATACTGATAGGTACCAATGTACTGGGCGTAACAGAAAGGTGTAGTCAGTTAAAACCAATAATCTATCAACGAAACTGGACAAATTTACCATAAAACATGAGCTGATAGATCCCAAAAACCAAATGTTGGTCTCCTATTCAAAAATTTCGATCAGCTGATCAACTTATTATAGGAGTCCAAACATTTGTTTTCGAATTTCAACCTATGTGTCTTGGAGAAAGTTCTTTGTTGTTTCATGAGATAATTTACGTCCTGAAAATTGACCAAACCTATCTGTTTCCCCTGTACAATGGGTAGAACGGTTATGCAAACTTCCACCTTCTTTTATTTCCTTATCAAATATAATACAAATCGATATAGCAGGTATAGATTCCCTGTACACACTTCTATTCTACTTTTACCCCTTAGGAGATGATTTCAGAGATAAAGGTATTCAAAGTTCTTTCCCGAGTCTCAAACCATCTTCATATTTTATAAATCAAGTATTTAATGTGGTAAGTATTTAAAGCTGGACAGCATGCTTTAATGAATTGCGAACATAAAATAAGGTCTGACCAAGTAAAATGTGCTCCCTGGAAAGGAACCGCCCGGCAAATTATAAAGGATGCTCGGATTTCCAAGAACTACTTAAAGATAAATACCCATTTATTTAAATATGTGTTAGGTTTACATACCTATCTACTAAAAACTTCAGTGAAATTTGTAGATTTTGTAATTCAATAAATACAATTTAAAAAAGTGAAAATATACTGAGAATCGTGCTTTCTGCTTACAGTTGGTAGCTTACAGTCATATAGTACCGTCTATCTTCAATCGTGATCATAATTGCAATTGAACGTCGTATTCTGCTATTGAACGTCCGTATACAGCTATTGAACGTCCGTATATAGCCATTGGGCATCTGTATATTGCAATAGGACGTCCGTATTATGTGTACATACATTGCACAAAGCTTTGCGTCAGTTTGATGATACCAAATAACAAATACCGATAGGTATTAATGTACTGGGCGTAACAGAAAGGTGTAGTCATTTTAGACGGTGTATCTATCAACGAAACGTTCGTCTCCTATTCAAAAATTTCGATCAGATGATCAATTTATTATAGGAGTCCAAAATATTATGCAAACTTCCATCCTTTTCTATTTCCTTATCAGATATAATACAAATCGATACAGCAGGTAGAGATTTCCTATACAAGCTTTTATTCTTCTTTTACCCCTTAGGAGATGATTTCAGAGGTAAAAGTATTCAAAGTTCTTCCCCGAGTCTCAAACTATCTTCATATTTCATTAAACAAGTATTTAATGTATAAAATGTGCTGGACAGCATGCTTTAATGAATTGCGAACATAAAGTAAGGTGTGACCAAGTAAAATGTATTCTCTGCGAAGGAAACCGCTCGGAAAATTATAAATGATATATTATTATGACGCAATCATGATCACAATTATTGCAATTGAACGTCCGTATTCTGCAATTGGACGTCCGTATACAGCTATTGGGCGTCTGTATATTGCAATAGGACGTCCGTATATAGCCATTGGGCGTCTGTATATTGCAATAGGACGTCCGTATTATGTGTACATACATTGCACAAAGCTTTGCGTCAGTTTGATGATACCAAATAACAAATACCGATAGGTATTAATGTACTGGGCGTAACAGAAAGGTGTAGTCATTTTAGACGCTGTATCTATCAACGAAACGTTCGTCTTCTATTCAAAAATTTCGATCAGATGATCAATTTATTATAAGAGTCCAAAATATTATGCAAACTTCCATCCTTTTCTATTTCCTTATCAGATATAATACAAATCGCTACAGCAGGTATAGATTTCTTATACAAACTTTTATTCTTCTTTTACCCCTTAGGAGATGATTTCAGAGGTAAAAGTATTCAAAGTTCTTCCCCGAGTCTCAAACTATCTTCATATTTCATTAAACAAGTATTTAATGTATCAAATGTGCTGGACAGCATGCTTTAATGAATTGTGAATATAAAGTAAGGTGTGACCAAGTAAAATGTATTCTCTGCGAAGGAAACCTCTCAGAAAATTATAAATGATGATATAATATGATGAAATCATAATCACAATTGCAATTGAACGTCCGTATTATGCAATTGGACGTCCGTATACAGCTATTGGGCGTCTGTATATTGCAATAGGACGTCCGTATTATGTGTACGTACATAGCACAAAGCTTTGCGTCAGCTTAACGATACTAAATAACAAATACCGATAGGTAGGTACCAATGTACTGGGCGTAACAGAAAGGTGTAGTCATTCTAGACGGTGTATCTATCTACGAAACGTTCGTCTCCTATTCAAAAATTTCGATCAGCTGATCAATTTATTATAGGAGTCGATACATTTTTGTTTACGAATTTCAACCTATGTGTCTTGCAGAAAGTTCTTTTTTGTGTTTCATAAGTTAATTTACGTCTTGAAAATTGACCAAAACTTTCTGTTTCCCCTATACAATCGGTAGAACGGTTATGCAAACTTCCACCCTTTTCTATTAGGTACCTTATCAGATATAATACAATTCGATATAGCAGGTGTAGATTCCCTATACTAACTTCTATTCTCCTTTTACCCCATAGATGATTTCAGAGATAAAAGTATTCAAAGTTCTTTTCCGAGTCTCAAACTATCTTCATATTTTATAAAAAAGTAATTAATGTAACAAATGTAATATTATATAATTAACTTAGTTCATTGATTAATAAAGTGATGTCATAACACGAGGGGCGCCGAATAGAACGCAAAACCTATGTGTTCGAAGACTTTGTATATTGTATTGACTGTAGTATTGATATTGTTTGAGTTATAGTCATAATGTTATGGCTCGAGCTGGCAACGTCGCAAATACGGACGCCAAATAACCGAGTCCGTAGCTAGAAATTAGCTTGGATATACGCGTGTGGATATACGCGCTGCAGCAGCGCCTCACCCGCGCTGAGATTTTTTCGGGAACTTATTAATATTTTTTTGCAGCCATTTCAACGATTTTTTTACTTCCGTCGATATTTGTACTACGGCTAGCTGGGACCAATAGCGTCTCAGAGCAACCGCTCAAAAAAGTGGCGTCCGGTATACGGACGCTCAATGCTGGTGGACGCCCGTTTAAATGCACTTTTTCCTTCAGAGGACGGCCAATCGTTTGCAGGATAAATATATATATATATATATATATATATATATATATATATATTACTAGCTGACCCGGCAAACGTTGTTTTGCCACACTAAAAAAAAAAAGAAAAATGGTTTGAAAAATAGATGTTGGCCGATTCTCAGACCTACTGAATATGTATGTAAAATTTGAGAAGAATCGGTCAAGCCGTTTCGGAGGAGTACGGTAACTAACACTGTGACACGTGAATTTTATATATTAGATATAGGCTTAATTATGGCACTAAACTTTAAGGTCCAACATATCATATTATCGTATCGTGAGAAAATTATCTTCATCTCAGTAACATTATATTACATACTTTATGTACTCGTATTTACAAGAGAAAAATAGCATATGTAGTATATCTTTATTCTGGTATCACATAACACAAGCAAATAAGCTTAACTTGGGACCGGAGGTCATTGTGTGAATCGATGATGAATATTAAATTGATTTATTTATTTCAAAGAAAATAATTTATGAATGGTACTCTTTCTTGTTTTATCTACAATTAAGTTTGTGTTTGTAGTGAGTTGATTAGGTATATTGGTATTTTCAAAAGTTTTACAGAATTACGTATACATATTAAATACATAAACAATTTTGGGGTCGTTTGTTTATAATCTCGTATTCTCCTTTCGTACCTAAAAAGTGTGTCAGATTGTTTTCTATACCATAAATTAAATATTCCATTTTATTACACTGAAAGGGAAATATTCCTTTTAAACCTTAAATTTAGACGCGAAATGGCCATTAAAATTTCCAGTAAAGCATTTTAATAAATAATTTTGTTCTTTTTAAGGTGTCCAATTGACTTTGAACTACCTTTAGTGTTGTTTTATATTTTATTGCGTATTCAGTGAATAATCTGTATGCTTTTGAATTCTGTGTCTAAGAAGATAAACAGGATTGTTAGAAGAATGTCATATCCATATAGGGTATATGTATAGCTATATATATAGGGTAAATGTCTGTTCGAATTACCCAATTTTATTAAATTATTCGTTAAAAACATATTACTTATTTGGTGCACTGCAGGGTTGCAGTAAATGTTATAGCATCACATACACGCACGCACGCACACATACTCATACACGTAACTCACCCGCACGTATTGAATGGCACCTTTGTTAATAAATTTGTTGATATTTTAATGTATTGTAACTACCCTCCTACTTTTCACTGTTTGATACTGGTTTATATGGCTTATTTACTAATGCCCTAATGCTCTTGTTCGCCGTTGGATGGGGACCTGGTGATCTGTAATACAGGTATTTTTATGCCTAATTCGGACACCAGCTCCTCACATGCTTAGACTAAACAAACTGTAAATAGATTAAGTTAACTTGTAACCTATGTATAGGTATATCTATGTATTTGTGAGGAGGAAATAAAATATATTATTATTATTATTATAATGTTCTTTCAGACTATTAATTTGTAGTGACTTTGACGCAATTTTTGCAAAACTTAGATTATTAGCTTAACCACAACTAGCTTAGTAATACTCATCCCCCTCTTAGGGGACGTATATCCAATTTAAATTGTTAATTTAAATAATTTAATTCTATAACAGAGTAATATAAAAAACATTGTGTTGCGATAATATTAATCCGCTCCTAAATTCGGCTATTCTAATTCACAAAACTTTACTTTTGTCGGATCAAATACCCTTCATTTAAACGTATCCAAACTGGTGTTATTATTCATATGAGCTTATCTACGTTCCACAGAATTGTAGGGAAAGCAAATTTTGCATAGACTAGACATACATAGTTAATTTTCTAGAATGGACCGAGCCTTGGTCAAACCAATACGTAATAAATTAGCATAAATATAGTAGATTTCTTACAATCTGATAACTTCACCTGTGTCATTGATTTTCAAGTATAGTAAAAGGGTTTACATAATTTGAGGAGTAACTATGTGGTGAGACTAAGATAGAGAATTGTACACATGCATTCATAAACAAATAAATGAAATGAAGAAATGAAATGAAAGAAATGAATGAAAATTTAAAGCATATTTGTTTTCTGCCTGCAACTTCTTTACTTCTTATAAAACAAAGTTGTAATTTTTGTATGTGAGCTTATATCTTTAAAAATACGCAACGGATTTTGATGCGGTTTTTTTTTAATAGATAGAATGATTCAAGAGGATGGCTATTTTTGTACAATTTGTTGGGGTTTGCTGTA
Source organism: Orgyia antiqua (assembly GCA_916999025.1). Taxonomy (NCBI): domain Eukaryota; kingdom Metazoa; phylum Arthropoda; class Insecta; order Lepidoptera; family Erebidae; genus Orgyia; species Orgyia antiqua. The sequence continues at coordinate 21,745,097 of OU779864.1, forward strand.
TATGGGATGAGATATGATTAAATTTGCCGAGAAATTCGGACGCGCGCGAGCTATAAATGAAAACGCTGTCTTATCTATGTGAGGTACCACAAACTAATGTATAGAGGAATTGTTTGTTACCTATAGTTCTTCAAAAAAGTCCGCAATGGCATATGTCTATCTTTTAAGGGAAACCCGCTGTACCCATAATAATGTCAAAAAAATTATCAAATTCAATAGGGTGTTTTCAAAAGCTATTTATATGTATAAAGTAATATTTTTTATCAAATTAAATGGCTTAGTTAGCTTACGCAATTAATATAGATTATAACTGCTCTTTACAGCATGCAATTTAAAATTAATATCTTATGAGATATTCACAAAAATAGAAAATGAACTTATTTTTTATCCTTTTTACCGCGGGTAGCACCGCGGGGCACAGCTAGTCTACTATATAATATGCTCCGATTTTCATAACTCTATTAAAATTATTGACAAGCTATATTGGAATTTCTAAAAATAGTGTAATGCTCGCCCGCTGTGACAAACTACAGGTTGTTGTGCAGTTTTGACACCACTTGGGTATCTAAGTTAGCCAATTTCCTCCTTTATAATAAAGAAGAAGAATGATAAGCCATAAAATAAGAAGAAGACGAAGAAAAAGAAGAAGAAGAAAGATGATAAATGGTTTGAGTGAACCGAAATCTCGAGTTAGACAGTACCTATGGTCTAAAATAGTTGTCTGTATATAACTAATCATTTAAAATATAATTTAATTTTTAATTCTGACAATATAACGAAAAATAAATATTATGTTGATAATTTTATTTTAGAAAGTCAGAAATGAATATCACAAATTTTATTGTGAAGTAATGTACAAGTTTGTCAATTCAGTAAAACGAAATCTAACAATTGAAATTATTTTAAAGTCGTAAAGTACTTTTATAGGAGTTTTTACTAAAAGCAAACTTTTCTGTTATTGCTAAGAAACATCTTATAATTTATAAATAACAGACCTGAAAGTTACTTTGACTTAAAACAATACATATATTTAAAAAAAAAATGTTTTAAAACATGCTCATGGGCCTTGTGATGCAGTGGTTGGTGTTAAATCCCGTGGCAAAATCGCATATGGTATATGTTTTATAAAAACAAATAAAACATCTTTTTACGGATTTAGACGCGTATATTTATTTTAAATTTTGGACCGACGTTTCGGAGACTTTGCAGTCACCATGGTCATGGGTGAGACTTATTTTACTTTTATTTAAACAAATGAGTCGCGCGGGTGTTAGAAGAAAAAAACATTAATAAAAAAATTTTCATGGACATTTCACACAACGTCCTCTGGTCCCAAGCTAAGCTTATATGCTTGTGTTATGGATACCAGAACACGGATAGAATACATATACTACTTTTCTTTTGTAAATACATACTTATACGCAGTACAAACATTTGTATGACAATTAGAAAAATCACAGAAATGATTGTCCCGAGCTGGAATCTGAAATGAACCACTCAACCAAGAGACTCGTCAAAATTATATCTATACCTATCTATTCTGTTTATATCTATTCTATATTCTAGTACCCATAGCACATGCAGTAAATTTAGTTTGGGACCATAGGACATAGAATGATTGTAAACATGTATTGTGGTGGATATTTATTTATTACATTAAACCGTTGTTTGTTTTAACTAAATTTCTCACATATATCATTTCTTATTTAAACTATGAATAAACAATTGCTCAACAATTGCATTCGATTCGTTTTTAATCTGCGCAAATACGATCATGTCTCCATTTTTCGGTCTCGTTTAAAGTGGCTCCCAATAAGACATCGGCGAAATATACATGCTCTGACTACCTTGTACTCTATTTTAAATAACCTTAACTCTTATTTAAAATCCAATTTTCAGTATCTCCATTCAACTCATGATCGTAATTTGCGTTCTTCCCACAATCTTCTTCTTTCTTGTCCCGGTTATACTTCAAGTCTCGTGCACTCTTCCTTCAATGTTCAATCAATCCTCCTATGGAATGGACTACCTGTTGAAGTTAGGATGGCTAAAACTAAATCTTCATTTAGAACTGGATTACGCCGTCATTATTCTAGGCACAGTAACCATTAGAATTATTTCTTCACTGCAAACATGTTTGTAGATTCCCGATTACTAGATAGGTATGTATGTATATATGTAAGTATATGTATTTTTGTATATTATGGTATTTATGTATAATTATATTTTTTATAAATAATTATAACCTTTTATTTGTATAAATAAAACTAATTTTTAAGGATTTAGACGCGTATATTTGTTTTAAATTTTTGGCCCGACGTTTCGGAGACTTTGCAGTCGCCATGGTCACGGGTGAGACATGGTGACTGCAAAGTCTCCGAAACGTCGGGCCAAAAATTTAAAACAAATATACGCGTCTAAATCCGTAAAAAGTAGTTTTATTTAAACAGATGAGTCGCGCAAGTGTTAGAAAATATTATCTTTTATTTGTATTCACCTATAGTAATTGTTTAGATTAAGTTGATGTTATTTATTTGGTTCTTGTTTTGTCTTTTAATATTTTTTTGTATTTGGCACCCACACTGTTGCTCTGTACTATCACTGGTTGGCTGGTAGATAATGCCCAAGACATTAAGCCCGCCATTGTACTCTGTATGTGCATGAAGTATTAATAAATAAATAAATAAACGCTTTTTTTCATTTCATTTCACTGTTTTAACTAAGTTCCTCATATATCATTTCTTAGCAAAATATTAACTTAAACTACAAAACAGATTGCCCATTCGCGTTGACTAGTGTTAGGTAAAACCACGGAATAAAAATCAAGATTTGATTTTTATTCCGTGGGTAAAATAGCTTACTTTTGTAGTGTTTGGCAAATTAGAGGATTAAAACGAAGCAGGTTTTCCTCAGTAGGTACTTATTTGCAGCAGTTTATTTGCAGGATCTCGCCTTAACTCTGGCATTTGTGAGAACGACCTTGTGACGCTTCCTTCTATATCTAAAATGTCCTTAAATACACCTAACAAAAAATGTAACTGATTGATGTCAGTAGTCCGTAGGTACATGGAGTAAATAAAAGAAAGACTTATATATAAGATCTGTATTAAGTTACAACAATGACTGTTTTTTTTAAACTTTGTCTGGTTAGTAATTTAATTAATGTGGTACACACACACACAACTCAACCTGATAATTAATGCAGTTTATTAACAAAAAAAAATCAATTCCAAAAATCACGACATTCTATCGACGTAAATACATTGTATAAGATCTGGAAATGCATCTCATCTTTGAAGCTTCCTTCTTTCCCTTTCCAGCGCATTAATGTCCCACTCTTGGGCAAGGGCCTCCTCTCCTTTCAGAGGGCTTTTGCTCTACTATGCTGCGTTGCGCTTATAATATCCCTTAGCTGGGTTTTACAACACCCAGGTAATGGAGTGGCAACTCTTTTATTTAATAAATTAAATTATAGTGGAAAAGTCGAGATTGTTGCAAACCATTCTCGATAGATGGCGTTGCACATCAAAAATGCGATGTAGACTCAATCGAGGAACATTGTGGTGGTCGAATTGGTTACTGTTAGCACGACCGCAATAAGCTCAGTTGACAGAGCTACGGAACGGTATTCCGAGGTCGTGGGTTCAAGTCCCGCTTGCGGTGATCACTTTTTCCACTACAATTTAATTTATTAAGTAAAAGCATAGCAAGTCAATTGCAAAATTAATAAATGACTTTAGTAACTCTTTTATTGTTAATCGGTCAACACACTCATTAAGAATAACAAAACGGTAGCAAGCAGCTAACAATTCGTTCTATATATCAAAAATGTAACTAACTTTGTAATAAATAAACTTGACAAATAAAATGGTCATTGGAGAAGACATGAGTATTCCCATTACACCCGGATGGGAAACAACTCTAATGTCGTAAACAAAGAAATATGATATTTTCCACGTTTCTATGTTAACAAAATAACTAACTTATTTGCACAAGTTGTTCGTGATATTATGACATTAATATCGACTTTCTTTTCTTCTCCAGCTCATTTACGTCCCACTGTTTGACAGAGGCCTTCTCCACTTCGGGAGGGTTTGTGCTCTACTAGGCCACACTCATCAGGCGTGTTGACATTAGGTCTCTCACAGATAATGTTAACTGCTGATAATATCCCTTAGCTGGCTTTTACAGCACCCTGGAGTGGAAATGGTGTGCTCATACTTGTGTACTTAATCCGTGACGGATAACTATCGACTACAGTATTGAAATAGATGTGCTTTAAATATTGCTTTACCAACTTTACTGTATTTCTTCTTACTTTTACTAATATTATTTGCGAAACTTTGGAAGAACGTGGGATGGATAGGATGCATGAATGTAAGAATTTTTCTTGCTATTCCATGCAAAAACTACTGGATAGATTTTGATAAAACTTTTTGAATGTATAGCTTATAAATAACATATAGGCTACATAATATCATCACGCTAAGCTTAAATAGATTAATGCCATAGTTACCTAGAAAATCCTTATACAATTTGTGCAAAATATTTATAATTATCAAATTATTTCTGGTTCAAGAAATAGCAGTATTTTACTGCCATTTATTGAACCCGAAATAATTTGAATTCAACATAATTTTATTAGAAATAGAGACTTACGTGAAATAAAGTAATTCGCTCTATTGACTTTCTTTGTAAAGGACAAAAAGACTTGTTATAGCAGACTGTACCACTAGCATTTTACACTCAAATTATTTTGTTCTTGTTTCTTAGTACAGTTTTCATCTATCTATAGTATCTATCCAGCAACAAGATTATTTTACGTTTACGTACGTTCAGTCTAAAAATGTTTTCTCGCTTATATTGTGGGTACTAATTGTCGCCCACGACTTTGAACGCGTGAATGTAAAAATTTTTACTGTTTTTGCAACATTATTCACTGATCACCTCCTGATCGTCGCAGCGTGATATTATATAGCCTTAAGCCTTCCTCGATAAATGTACTATCCAACACTGATAGATTTTTTTAAAATCAAATCAGTGTTTCCTGAGATTAGGACGTTCAAACAAACAAATTATTTAGCTTTATAATATTAGTATAGATTCGTGTTCATTATAAGTTAAAAAAAAAATAATAATAGTTTAAAAAAACTAAAAAACACGCTTTATTTAATCGAATTATTGCATTGTCATCGGTCTTTGACAGGTGTGCAAAATTTGAATAGAATCTGACCGTTTAAAGTGGGTCAAAATAGCGTCCAAAGGAGTCGGTTACAAACATACAAACAAACAAACATACAAACAAACATACAAGTGAAGCTAATATAAAGCGTGTAAAAACAACGTTAGAAACGTTACAAACGTTATTATAAAATGTCAATTACACTAAATCTGGACAAATTTATTTTTCTGATAAAAAAAATATCTTATATCTCGGTCATATTTGTTTTTTTATGCCACTAAGCAAAACTGGGTCTTCTTCGCGATAAAAATTTCTAGGAATTTATTAAATATTCCCCGTTTTTAAAACATTTTTCACTAATGTTGCGCTCCCATTAGTCGTAGCGTGATCGTATCTAGCTTATGGCCTTCCTCAATAAATGTGCTATCCAACAGCGAGAGAATTTTTTAAATCCAGTGGTTCTTGAGATTAGCGCTTTCAAACAAACAAACAAACAAACTCTTTAGCATTATAATATTAGTAGGTATAGATCAATTACAAAAGTTATAAGAGGGTTGTCAGGCAGTCATGAAAATTAGCCAGAACCCAAAGCAACGAAAAAAAGAACAAGATAAATGTTCGGGTAGTCGTGTTGCGCCGACCAAATAACGGAATAATGGCAAGAGATTGTTGATTAGAAGTGGTAATCTATATCTCTCTAAAATCTTCAGCTTTATGTATAATTTTTTACTGCTTAATAACATTATATGTATATAGTTTTAAAAAAAAATTAAGCAAATATTATGTACAAAGCTGAAAATAGAAAAGAATATGTTATATCTTCAATTTGTTTGTTTGAACGCGCCTACCTCAGGAACCACTGGTCCAATTTGAAAAACTCTTTCGGTGTTGGATAGTACATTTATCGAAGAAAATAACTCTCTCTCTCTCTCTCCAGCCCATTAACGTCCCACTGTTGGGCACGGGCCTCCTCCACTATAGGAGGGATTATGGTCTACTGCGCCGCGCTGACCAGGAGTATTGACACAGGGTTTATTTTCGAGTTTCCGTCTCTCACCGAGGGTGTTATCTGTGCGCAATATCCCTTAGCTGAAATTTACAGAACCCTTGGGAGGAGATGGGGTAGTGACACTTGTATTCTTAATCCGTTACCACACGGACAGAAGAAGAATATAACATCACGCTGTAACTAATAAGAGCGAAGCACTAGTGAAAAATGTTGAAAATGAGTGAACATTTTTCTAAATACCACGCGTACGTTGTCGCGGGCAACAGTTAGTTATATTATAAAAAGAAAAATTCCATGCAAAGGCAATAAAAAAATATAAAGAGAAGCGTTTTTCAAAGTTTTATGGGTCGTTAGTTGGACGTGACAACGAATATAAATGGTACAACTAGTCGTTCTAGATTTATTATTTTCTGATTGCTATCAGCATTTCTTATGATAAAAGTAATGTAGGCTTAAGTTGTTATTGTAACACTGATACAAGCTGAGATCAAATATTGGTACCATTTCTAAATGCACAACTAAAGTTAACTTAACCAAAAACCGAACACAACTGTAGCGTATTTTGATTTTGATCTTTGGGGTATAATACAGTTTTTATCATAAAAAAATTCAGTTAAACATTGCTGAATATGCCGTTATTGATATAAGCAATTTAAATTTTTTAGTTAAGTTTAGTTGTGTATGTAGAGTTGATAACATTGTTTTTTTGCAACAAACACATTCGAAAAATACTTAGTTTCATAACATGTTTTGTTCTACCTATCATGTTATATAATAATATATTCTATCCCCCACAATATTCAGCAATATCGATCCTATTTCAAATTCCCCCTTTACCTAACCTTTTTTTACAACATCCTGATTCTAAACTAAGCGCTATTACTGTTAGCAGGCAGTGTGGCAGACAAAAAGAAATAACTATGTGCATAAAAAGTAATAAATACCTATGTGCAAAGCAAAGGTTCGCCCCAAAAAGCTGTAATGAGCAGGAATTGACGCCCGGCGGCACAGAATCAGGATCTACTAAGCCCGCCAGATACTTTAGCAATTCCAAATATTCCATAAACTGCAAACTTTGTAGCGCATTGACTTCTCTGACTAAAACTCTTCTCTGACTAAGTTCTATAATACTACAAATATTGTACTACTGGGATTTAAATAGTCTGTCTGTCTACATAAACCCCAGTAGTACTACATTAATGAGAAAAGTTTGTTCAGAGCTGTTAAATCACAATGACTCTAGAGTGGTGTTTAAAATTGAAAACTTCGAGATATCTGTTGATAATGTTGTGTGAATCGATATTAATATAATATTAATGGTATTCCGGATGGTTTTAATACAACAAAACTTTTTACCATTTTAAGATACCATAAAGTTGCAATTCTATTAGCACGCTCATCTTATCGAACCTTGAAATGGGATCTTCCGAGAACCCGCACATCTTTTGCACAAAGAGCATTTAAATCTCGCGGACCGTTCCTCTATACAAAGGTGTTTGCAGCCAGAAAGGACATTATCAGCATGAGTAGATATAGTTGTAAGAGATTTGTTTACGAATGGTTACATACAATGAGCTACAACAATACTGAGGAATTACTACAAATCTTGGCATAACACACTGCGTAAAACACACACACCCACTCACAAACAGACACACACGCACACACACACAAACTTTTACTACACTTAGACACACCACTTTACAATCTCACAAATAGATTGCATTCATATATGTACATCTATACCTAATTTAGTAAGTAAGTTAATTTTATCATTTATCATTACTAAGCATTGTTTTCTGGGAAGAAACTGGTCTCTACGACACAGGGAATCCTAGTGTAGGGACCAATGTAATTTACCAGTTCTGTACTCCTTTTGTGAACTAATAAACGTTTTTTATTTTTTTTTATTTTTTGTTTATAACTATATTACATTATTTATAATAACATTAATGATGTGGTGAAAAATCTTGGCTTGCTCATTGATTCGAACTTAACATGGGAACCACAAATTCAAGAAGTCAGTCGGAAATTATTTGCATCTGCAGCATCACTAAGAAGATTGCGTTACCTTCTACCCACTGCTACCAAAATCGCACTTGCCAATTCCGTTCTTTTGCCGATTCTCGATTACGCCGACGTCAGCTATCTAGATATCACCGAATGCCAATTAAATAAACTTGAGCGCCTCCAAAATTTCTGTATAAGATTCATATTTGGGTAACGCAAATATGATCATGTCTCCCAATTTCGAAAACAACTCAAATGGTTACCTATCCGCCATCGCCGGAATGCTCACATATTACATCTACTATATAACACTCTATTTAATCCCACATCTCCTCCTTATCTCAAAGCACGGTTCGAGTATTACGATGTTGCGATTAATAGGAGTATACATAATATTTTCTAACACTTGCGCGACTGATTTGTTTAAATAAAACTACTTTTTACGGATTTAGACGCGTATATTTGTTTCAAATTTTGGCCCGACGTTTCGGAGACTTTGCAGTCACCATGGTCACGGGTGAGACTTGAACGGGACACGGGCCAAAAAATGAAACAAATATACGCGTCTAAATCCGTAAAAAGTAATTTTATTTAAACAAATGAGTCGCGCAAGTGTTAGAAAATATTATGTTACCTATCTTTTGTTATAATGTTCCGTTCAAATTGAATATCGATTCTAAATAAGGAAAATTTGGTTAATCTATCATCGCTTTAACACATTCACTGCGTTACGGCAACTATTTGGCCGTATTTGGACTCTTAGCCAGTGCGGCATCTCGTTGTCCTTATTTTGCGCACGGTGCGGGAGCAATTTAACTAAGTTCCCGTACGCGTTGGAAAGAGAAAGTGATCTTTTCAATATTGTCGCTTCTAATATAACAATATTGTATATTAATAATATACGGCAAAATAGTTGCCGTAGCGCACAGTAAGATCATTATTTTCATGCATTAGTGCAGACCGTAAGCGAGACTATTAAGTGCTCGATATTTTTTTAAACGAATTACTCACACTTTAGAGAAAATAGAAAAATTTTAAAAGTGTTTTATTGTTAACGCAATCTTAGAAAAGACATCAACAGCCATGAGACTGATAGGAAAGTTAAAAGAGTGCGCACATTTTGCCAAGAATGTCAAAAAGCTATGTGTTTAAATTGCTATAATGATAATATGTTAATTTTGCTACAATATTTGCTGTAAATATCTGTTAATTTTTATTAGTTAATTTTTTATGTCAGAGATAATTCTTGATGCCAAAGATGTCGAGTGTAAAAGTTATTCCGTGTAATAACTACTTACCAAGTTTCATAAAATTACTATACTTAATAGTTTTTTAAATTTATTTTGTCAAATTTAAGTTCCTAATATTTTGTCATCTCATTTTCAAAATGATTCAGAAGTAATTATAATGATCAAGTACATACAATTATGCTGATTTATATTACAAAATGTAACTTGAATGTTGTATCTAGAACAAAAATATTTTTAAAATATCGATTTTGACTTTAGAAGTAAACCCCATCCCTAGCATTTTATCACTTATACGCTATACGGCATATATATTGCCGTAAATGATTGATTTTGAAAAATCTTTGTATCTTTCAAAATATCACAAAGAACCCTGGGCTACTGCAGCTAGTTATATACAAAGATGTAATCTATCGATTTGTTGATAAAAATCATTGATATCGGCGGTGCCCACGTCTGTATGGACAGCAGGATCTGGTACGGCAAAATAGAAGCCGTAACGCATATCAGGAAATATAGATACGGCAATATGTGTCTCGTATAGCACTAGCAGAAAGTTTAGATTTAATGCTGCCGCAGTGAATGTGTTAAAGAGTTTAAACAGGATGTACTATTTCATCGCAATGTTTATTTCTCCATTATCCTGTTGTATGCTATTTTATTTAAATGACCAAATATATAAATTAGGTGATTAGAAATTATTAATGTTCCTCGTTAATTGTATATAACTAACTAGGTTATCCCCTCGGTTCCAATCGCATTTATATTTATTTAGCCTACCCTCCCTTTAGGTTGATCGACGAAATCTTAACAAATTACACAAAAAAGCCATCCTCTTGAACCACTCTATCTAATAAAGGAAACCGCATCAAAATCTGTGGAGATATAAACTCAAATAGGGATATACGTGCAAGAATCACGACTTTGTTTTATAATAAGTAATATAATAATAATAATAATATTCTTTATTGGCTAATATAGTTTTTTACAGAATTGAAGCTATTAGACCCCGTGCTAGCTTTTTGAAAAAGCTGTGTTACAGGGCCTAAGTTATACATCCGTTATACGTGAGACATACTTAATCCTAAATTAAAATCTAGCATGCAGCATAATAGGAAATTAAAATTCATAAAGTTGAGGCCGTGCACAGTGTGTGTGTCCACATGTGTAAATTGTACGTAATATGTTGTAATATGTATGTGTGTATGTATGTGTGTATGTATGTGTGTATGTATGTGTGTATGTATGTGTGTGTTAAGCTGTGAAATAGTTACTATGTGACATTTTCAAGCAACTTTTCCGTCCCTGCATAGTCCAAGCTCTGCAACCATCGTTTGAGTACAGTTTTAACACCTCGGCTGGCATTAAACCTAATATCACTATGTCCATTTAACATATTGTACAGTTTGGGGCCCATAAAATCGTAGTGTCTTTGACCATACGAGCTATTAAACCTTGGTATAGAAAATTTGTTGATACGCTTCACAGTCGTGGGCAAAATAGTATAATAAGTAAAGATAAGTAAAGATAATGCTTTATGATAATACATAAATATATCAAAACTAGACCATATTTCGTGACTTCAGCTTAGTGAACACGATTGATGTGGTGTTTATCCGCTTTACTGAGAATTACGTAAAAATATACAAATTTTGATATAAACATGCTTGTTTTCACAGTTAACAGTTTTAAAAGGAATCACGGAAAATATAAACGCAATCGTATATTTAACAAAGTTCTTAGGAACATTTAGGTACTTTATTACTACCTACTCTTTTAACAAATATTGCTGAAAGATCAGACTACGCTGTACTGTAATATGAAGTGAAAGTATAATCCACATACGAAGACAACTAGTACATACAGTGTCTTTCCTTCCCAGACCACTGTTGGCGGGGGCTTCTCCAATTCCGTAGGCTTTTCGATATACCGTGCCCAGAGATTAAATTCCAGTCTTTAACAGACGATGTTAATTGCTTTACCTGGCTCTTAGTTTACCCTGTGGAAGAAATTCAGCGATGTAACTCGTATTCTTAATCCAATACCACACAGTCATTCAGTATAACAGTGAACTAATTGAAAAAATTAACTGTACAACATGTAAAACCCATAATTGAATAAAATCGTAGTGTCTTTGACCATACGAGCTATTAAACCTTGGTATAGAAAATTTGTTGATACGCTTCACAGTCGTGGGCAAAATAGTATAATAAGCAAAGATAAGTAAAGATAATGCTTTATGATAATACATAAATATATCAAAACTAGACCATATTTCGTGACTTCAGCTTAGTGAACACGATTGATGTGGTGTTTATCCGCTTTACTGAGAATTACGTAAAAATATACAAAATTTGATATAAACATGCTTGTTTTCACAGTTAACAGTTTTAAAAGGAATCACGGAAAATATAAACGCAATCGTATATTTAACAAAGTTCTTAGGACTACGCTGTACTGTAATATGAAGTGAAAGTATAATCCACATACGAAGACAACTAGTACATACAGTGTCTTTCCTTCCCAGACCACTGTTGGCGGGGGCTTCTCCAATTCCGTAGGCTTTTCGATATACCGTGCCCAGAGATTAAATTCCAGTCTTTAACAGACGATGTTAATTGCTTTACCTGGCTCTTAGTTTACCCTGTGGAAGAAATTCAGCGATGTAACTCGTATTCTTAATCCAATACCACACAGTCATTCAGTATAACAGTGAACTAATTGAAAAAATTAACTGTACAACATGTAAAACCCATAATTGCAAACAAATAAATATAATGAAATTATTTCAATGATACATTACAATATCTCCATAGCTTCACCCAAAATACACCCACAATTTCTCAGTAATTTTATTTGAAACACACACACAATATTTCGTTATATATTATTACAAAGTTCTCTTTTGTACCTCTAATGATGAAAATGGATATGGAAATGTTGGATTCATATAAATATTCATGAGATTACAAACCTAGTTAATTATCGAATAAACTTGTGTAATAGATCCGATGTACAATAGTTATCATGTAAATTATTTTATGTACTTTATCTGAATTTAATATATTACACTAAGAATACATAGTTTACCCTTTTTACATTTTATTGTCTATATTCCACTGTTAGGTACAGCCCTCCTCCACTTTGAAGGGGAATTGCGTAATCCCTGAAAAATGTGACGTTCCCATGCGATAAAGTTAGGTTTTACAGTCATTTAATAATAGTTGGAGGAAAATTTTGTGTCAAGATGGAATCTCTCCTCAAAACTCCTTACCGTAATTTAGTTTTTTTTTGCTATTCCAGTGCTTTACTCTCCTTATAAGCGTTTTAAAAAAAAAAATTTTTACGTATTTAGACGCGTATATTTGTTTTGACGTTTAGATGAAGACGAGAATCTTTACTAATTTCTAGTAGCATAACATTTACGTTTTAACACAACGAGCACAAATACATGACTCGTGTCAGTTCAATCTTACTAAGATTGTCTATACAAGGATTTCTATTTGTTCATTATTACATGGAGCCTCATAAACATGGATGTTATGGTTGTTTCCTATTTTGTTATTGATTTCCTTTTTTACGTGCATCTTATAATGTCGAAAAAAAATTTTACAAATCAAATAAGTAACATTATTCTCTAACAATTGTAATTCATTTATTTAAATAAAATCATTCTTTACGTATTCAGACGCGCATAATTGTTTTAAATTTTAGTATAACGTTTCAGAGACTTTACAGTCACCATGGTCACGGGTGATATTGGACCAAGGTCTTTAAAACGTCGGGCAAAAATTTTAAACAGATAGGTACACGCGTCTGAAATCCCTAATAAGTGGCTTTATAGTAACAGAATTAAGACAAATTATTTCTAAACAGACGTAAGAACTTTTCTGATAACTGAATTTCATCAAAAACAGTTGAGTATACTTATTGCTCATTTTTAAGCGTCGTAAATCATCCAACATTTTCCAGCTAAACATCTTGAAAATACCAGCAACGAGAGAACCAATATTACCTACGTATAATTTATTTAGCTTGTCATGTACCCAAACACTTCACAGAAGCCGAACTTTTCATCCCGTTAACTGAAGCCTCCAGGAAGCACTTTGTAATTTCTTAGCAAGCGTGACTTGCCTAAAAATTTCATCTTTACGTTAAAGAAATGTTACGATTATATTATCTGTGTAAGGTCTTTTTAAAAATGTTAACGTCAAGTACTTGATTAAAAAGGATTTTCTTTTTTTTAACAAATCAAATAAAGTGGTTATAATGAGTGGGATACAACCCACGGCCTATAGCACCCATTCTACTGCTATCGATCAACTACCACCAAGTTAAAGTAGTATGGTATCATGATGTAGATCACTAGCCTGTTGACCGCGACTCTCTACGCGTAGAATTTAAAACATTTCCCCGTTGTCGCTAAATTTTTCACTAATACTTCGCTCCTATTGGTCGCAGCGTGAAATTATTAAGCCTTCCTCGATAAATGGTCTATTTAACACAAAAAGATTTTTTCAATTCGAACGCGTAGTTTCTGCGATTAACGCGTTCAAACAAATAAACTTTTCAGCTTTATAATATAGATTAGTGTGGATAATAATCCCCATCGTGCGTGAATTCAACTCGAATGTAACAGGTAAATATTTTTTCTTCTGTTCGATCATGTTTTACGTTCGAGTGTAGGGCTGCGTGTATATGTGCGTGCATATCTGTAAGCGAGTTTGTAAATAATTGTATAACAGTTTAATATAGGTATTTAGGTCTGTACTAAACAACCTACGTGTGTATTTACATAAACGTATTTATGTCCATATGTACATATGTCCTTCCTCATAAATAACTTAGATTTTCCCTATATCGCAGTTTCAACTACTATAGTAATAATAATTAAACATAAACACCGTCATTGTCATTTAACTGTTATATAAAACCTGTTACAATTTTTTAAACCATTTTTAATTAGAGTCTCCATGAATATGTAGTTTAATAAATAGATAAATATGAAAGAAACAAATAAAAGAATAAAAATGTTAAACATATTGTTAATATGAAAACTATTAAAATGTTTTCGTGTAATGTAATGTAACCTATATTTTGTTAGACTGCCTTTTCAGTAGCGTTTTTTTAATACCCACCATACATCTTCTCCCGCTAGCTGGTGGGCGGGTGCCGAAACTGCGCAAGCTATTCGGTTGTCCGCCCATCGCCTGCTCCGTAAGCACCTTCTCACGGATGACGTCTGAGCGCACTAGGACGTTGCCCCCTTGCGATGAGCCCTATCGCTGATGGACAGATATTGATGTTAATACTGGTAGACTGGCTACCATAACCCCAAAAAGGATTGCAACAATCGTGCAAGAAAATTTCCGAAGATCTAAATTCTTTATCCCATCAGTAAGTCGTTTTCCTTTTAATTCTATCCCACCCCACAAAGCCGCGTTTCAATATTCGTTTACATCGCAGGAGATGGCGTTCTTTATTTCCTAGACAGCTATATAGAGGCCTTTCCCTTCTTATGGGGCAAAGGTTTGATGGTATGATGAACACCATCATTTTTTGTCCTTTATTAGATACTAACTGTTGCCCGCAACTTCGTACGCGTAGAATTTCGAAACGAAGCCTTAACAAATTATACAAAAATAAACATCCTTCCTCTTAAACCACTCTATCTATTAAAAAATACTGCATCAAAATCTGTCTCGTAGTTTTAAAGATATAAGCTCACATAGGGACATACATACAAAAACAATGACTTTCTTTTATAATAAGTACCTAATAATACTAAATCGATACAAGACTAATCTACATCAATATTTATTTACGCTATACCAACTGAAGAAAGATTAATTAACGTGTGTATAATATCTGTACTTAGTGATTAAACCTAATTAGCGTCACTTCGCTTACCCATTGTTATTTTATTAAATGTAAAATCGGAGGAAGACTGGATCCTGTAATACAGTATCTACTAGCACGGGATCCAGAGTTATGTAAGCAACAACTGTAATATTATTTGAAAAATAAAATAATTATTAATTAAATTAATTATAGTCAATATGTTAATGAAACAATTTTAATTAAACAACCTGTATATAGGAATTGTATTTGTACCATGAGGTTACCTATTTTATGGAATTTCTGATTTAATTTAATTAGTATTTCATGGTGACACTACGTGATGATTTGTAAGCAATTTAAAATATATTTTGTATTGAAATTTATGAAAGTACCTTTTTTCAAATTTAAATGATTGCATTCTGTTTTAGTGATTATTTTAATATGTATAGCCCAAGTGGCATGGGCTGACAAGACAGATTTTTATCATAATGATGCTATAGAGTTGGGGCCACCAAAACAGCTGCACAATGATTCTTATTTCGGATTCAGTACAACGTATGATCGATATAACAAGAAGTAAGTACTTAGTGATGTTCACCAATTTAAACTAAGGTCTTTTTTTCTTTTTTAACTCTTTTAACAAATAGTGGAAAATTTAATGTAAAGTTTGTGAATTATAGCAGTTGTTGGATAAAGCTCTTGATAGATTACACGTGCAATGTACCTAGCGTAAAATGATTGTTATCAAATGTGTAGATACATGTATGTATACATCATTCGGGACATGGGATCAAATTCAGGTAAAACATTTAAGTATATTGCAAAGAAGACCCGATCCATATTTGTTATACCTTAACGACCGCTTTTTGCAGAAACTATATTATAATCAAGTAATGTACGTGGCAATGACATTTGAAGTTACATTTTTCTCTTAATATTTTTCTTCATTTAGTTTAAGATTATTGAGTGCCATCTGATGTGGTCTATACACATTTTCTTAACATCATTTACACTCAAATATCTGGTCTTACATGCACTACGGTTGTAAGTGCTACACACATGACCCTTTTGAAAGACATCGCCGGTGACATCAGTCTATCTCGTGCGTCCTCTCCCAGCCTTTCCACCTACGTAAAAAATGTTATTTCCTTTTCAGAATGATAATAAGTGCTCCAACCGAAGATTTGAATGGAAAAGTGTACGAGTGTGAGATATCTACGCGAAACTGCACAGCAATCATCCACACAATTGAGAGATATGGTAAGACTTTGACAGTCCAATGTAGGAGTTCATGTTATTCCTGTTAATCCTTTAATTAGAGGGTATTTTGTAAATCTTACAAAGTTTTTCAATTTTAAACAAAGGTTCATCGAAATACGAATACCTACTGATAAAAAAAATGACGGCATAACGCTAATATTCACAAAATCTTTGTGTATGGGGTACCCATTAGAACAGAATGTAGTAATTTATTTTGGATGTAAATATATAAACGACAAACAGATGGCATTATGATTAACGTTTGTAAATTATAAGCGAAATGAAAAATTATAGGCCGTTTGTAATGTCATTACGCCGAATTATGTAGAAATATTGAAATTAACGTCCGTGTGGTGACGGATTAAGAATACAAATGTCCCCATCCCATTTATTTTCCAGGGTGCTGTAATAGCCAGCTAAGGGACATACAATAGATATAACAGTAGTAAAGGATATAAGCAGTTAACTTCTACTGTGGAAAACTCGAAAATAAACTTTCTGCTAATACGCCTGGTCAGCGCGGCACGGTAGACCACTATCCCTCCCAAAGTGGAGGCAGCCCAACAGTAGGACGATAATGGGCTGGAGAGGAGGAGGGTTATAATTAAAAAATATACTCTGTAGTAATGAGCACAAGATGGCAAACGATAAAATCTAGTTTAGATGGATAGATATTAATCTAATTTGCAATTGCTATCAAAGTTTTAGAAAGAAAGAGACATTTCTATGTATGTACAACTTTAGTGAACTTTTATATTTGAAAACTTTTATGAACAAGATATGAAGCATTAATATCATGATTTTGTACTAGTAATAAGCATGTGTAGTACCTTGCTATTATTTATATATTTATTAGTGGCGGACTTAATGCCGACGGCATTCTCTGTCAGGCAACCACTGGGAGATACAAAAATTAACTAATTAAAAGGAAGTAGGGGAATGATCTTCGACAGGCTTCATGGTCTTGTGGTTTATGTAACGGACGAAAAATTCACAAGGTTACGGCTTTCATTCCCGCACGGGACAATAATTTGTGTGATATGTCTGGGTGTTTCTATGTATTATAAGTATGTTTTTACAAAAGAAAAGTAGTTTATGCAGTATATCCGTAACTGGTACCCATAACACAAGCATAGAAATATAGCTTAAAGTAGTTTTATTTTAATATTTATGTTAATTTATCTGAAACTGAAATAATATCGGGTGCTTAGGCGATCCCGCGCCAACAATTTAGTGTTATAAAAATTTTATTATTTTATTTTTATTAGATCCTAAAGTATATCAACACAATTATTGGTTTGGAGCAACTGTGAAGGCTGGTTCTGATTTTGTAGTGGTGAGTCAAAATTTTATTATATTAACTTTGAATCTCTCTCCAGCCCATTTACCTCCCACTGTTGGGCACGGGCCTTCGCCAATTTAGGAGGAATTATGGTCTTTGTGCCACGCTTACCAGGCATGTTGGTACAGAGTTTTTTTTAGAGTTTTCCGTCTCTCACAGAGGGTCTTGTCGGTGTGGAATATCCTTTAGCTGACTTTTACAGCACCCTTGGGAGGAGATGGGGTGGTGACACTTGAATTCTTAATCCATCACCACACGGAGACTAACTTGGAATATAATTTATTAAATAATATTATGTAAATAAGTATGCTCATGTGAATGTAAAAATGAAAGAAGTTGGTACCAAATCTACGAGTACAATAAAACTTAACTAAAAATGAGAGTTTGGGTCGTGGTAACACCTGAGTGACTACCACGGCCCGGGTCTTTGGGCGCGGAGAAACACCATAGGGTTTAGTGGGTAGTCTGGCCGCCACCGGGAGGCCCACACAAAGCCCGAAGGTAGCCCCCGCAACTGGACAGGCGAAGTGCGTCAATGCATACGCCATGTAAAAAAAAAATGAAAAAAAAGAACTAAAAAATGAAAACATCTATGGCGTAATTTGATTAATTGGCTATTTCGTTGAGCACATTTTTACTAATTAAAATCGTTAGTCTATATTATACAGATTTTCTATTAAAAAGTTCTGTTTACATTGCCGAATTGTGTTATTGAATCTATCAACTATCATTTTTTTAATTAAGTTTTGTTGTGCACGCAGAATCGGTACCATTGCATGAAAATTATGTTTCTTGATTTTACCCGATGCGGTTAATAATTAAGCGAATTGTTTTTATTTCAGCATAAAAACGTTTATTTATAATAATTAGATATAACTTAGATGTTATTGTTACAGGCATGTGCTCCCAGATTGACAAAAAGTGAGTATTATTAGGTAAATTATCTATACTTAATATAATAAATAAATAAATAAATAAATAAATAAATAATATATAAAGCTGAAGAGTTTGTTTGTTTGTTTGTTTAAACGCGCTAATCTCAGGAACCACGGAGCCGATTTGAAAAATTCTTTCAGTGTTAGATAGGGCATTTATCGAGGAAGGCTTTAGGCTATATAAAATCACGCTACGACCAGTAGAAGCGAAGCAGTAGTGAAAAATGTTGCAAAAACGGGGAAAGATTTCTAAATTCCACGCGGACGGAGTCGCGGGCAACAGCTAGTTAATAATTAAGTACATTTTGTTTATTGTAAATCCAGACATAAAATAATTACATTTAATTCGCATATTCCGTATTCTGGTACCCATAACATATCAGCTTAGCTTGGGACCAGAGGAAATGTTCAAGAATTTATCATGCGACATTTTCATCATTATCCATATATATCCGTCATATAGACTTGAGCTAAAGTAGCAAAACTTTCTAGTTTTCTACACACTAATACATACAAACAAACATACATACGTATCTCGTAGATTATATTTTACATAAGTTATTGGTATATTCTTACGCACACCACCCACAGGAAGTATCCTTTACTATGAGGAGGCATACTTTCTATTCATAAGTGATTTAAATAAATAATTTAAAACCGAAAATGACGTTAGTGATTTTTAAATCTATACTAATACTAGCTGACCCGGCAAACGTAGTTTTGCCATACTAAAAAAAATTGAAAAATAGATGTTGGCCGATTCTCAGACCTACTGAATATGTATGTAAAATTTGAGAAGAATCGGTCAAGCCGTTTCGGAGGACTACGGTAACTAACACTGTGACACGTGAATTTTATTTATTAGAAGATCATAAAGGTGAATAATTTTTAATTTTTGTTTGAACTCGCTTATGTCAGGAACTACTGGTCTGATTTGAAAAATTCTTTCAGTGTTAGATAGTACATTTATCAAGGAAGGCTATATAATATCACGCGACTACCAATAGGAGCGAAGCATTAGTGAAAATGTTGCAAAAGCTGGATTTTTTTTTAATTCCACGCGTACGTAGTCGCGCTCTACATCTAGTATTAAAATATGGGTACAGAGAAACAACCGCTCCGCCTCCTGCCCTGCCAGGCTATGATGTTGCCTTGAGCTTTACCTTGACGAGATCTAAATAGGTGGTAAAACTATGAAGTATTGAGAATTGCAATGAGGTCCCATCACTGTTTATTGAATTACCTCTGTTGTTGCGTTTTATTTCAGTACCAATTTATATATTTTGTTAGAAAGAGGAAAAGGTAAATAGACCACTAAATAACTAATCTATTTATGTTTCCTTTAATGTATTCACTGTTAGAAATAACGCGCAATGTGTAAATAATTTAAATTTGTATCAAAATAATACCTAAATAATTATTTTATAGGCAGTTACAACTTATGGTAGCAATAACTAGATATAAATTGACCATAATACTGCTTACATATCAGCCGCATAAATAAGTTTGTATATTAAAAAAAATATTAAAAATATTAAAAAAAAGAATTGTACGCGGATATCATCCTCTCTGAGAGATGTTAATTTAGAAAATCAACCCAGTGCCAATACGCTTGTTCAGCATAATTTCTCGGGCCTCGTAGCCTAGTGGTTCTGGTAACGGACTGCCGGTCAAGAGCTCGCGGGTTCGATTCCCGTTCGGGACAATCATTTGTGTGATTTTTCAAATTGTCATACAAATGTTTGTACTGCGTCTGGGTGTTTATATGTATTATAACTATGTATTTACAAAAAAAAATTAGTATAATGTATTCTATCCGTATTCTGGTACCCATAACACAAGCATATAAGCTTAGCTTGGGACCAGAGGACGTTGTGTGAAATGTCCATGAATATTTATATTTATATTTATATTCTCCCAAAATAGAGAAGTCCCGTGCCCAACAGTTGGACGTTAAAGGACTGTAGAAAGAAGATAATGAGAGATTTAGATAAGTTAATAATTTTTTGATTCTTATATTCATATGTGTCTAAGTTTTCAAATTGATATCAATCAATTTGAAAACTTAGATTACATTTGAAAGAACGGTGATTAAAAAATATCTCCGGATATTTTAAGCGTGTTTTTTAGTCTTAAAACTATGAAATTATTTTGTTAATGATGTAAAACCTATATTATAGTGGATTTGTAAAATGTGGTCGTATTTTTCAGTGTATGTTCGAAAAAGTCAAAACGGTACGTTACTGTTTATGCATATATGCATCTCAGCTTGTATTTTCAACAACATAAATTTTAATAAAAATGTAATAATAATAACTGATCAAAACTAATTAACTATTTAAATTTAACTTATATCACCATTTAATTATTTTTAACCATATTAATGCATTCCAGCATGTATTTTCATTAATAAATTTATATAATTTATAATTATTTTGATAATTAATTTTTCTTACTAATTCAATTGATATCAATGTATAATTAATTTATTAACAATTAACTTTAACAATTTACATGCATTTTAATTAAATCTTTTTAATAAAATAATTAAAAACTAATGATTTAATGTAACTAATATACTTAACTAGTATACTTAGGTGTATATTATTTTAAAAAATTATCTAACTATTTCTAATACATAGTGTTAAGCTAAACATTTTGGATTAAGTTTAATATATTTTTAAACTATTAATAAGTATTAATAAACTATTAGTTAACGGATGGATGAGCGATGAATATATAGGAAGTGTTGCCAGTGACTGAAAAAATGAAGACTGAACGACTGTCCTTGCATGATCAAGTAATGAGATGAGAGGGTAACAATATCGTTACAAGCATTTTACGAATAAAAAAGAAACAAAACGGAAAAAGTCTAGAATGTAAATTAATAAACCGTTATGTTCCCTAATTAAATTAACTAAAGGGCTGGATCTGCATCCACGACCTTTACTAACTTCTTAATTTACAGAAACTGAAAACATGGCCGCAACTTATGGTCAATGTTTTAAACGTACCGCGAAACAAACCAAGTTTACTACAACAGTGAAGACACCTTTCAATTCAAAATCCCAATCGGCTGTAGGTGAGAATTTTTTTTTTAATCTTATTAATTTTTGCAATTGCCTTGCTATTTTTACTTAATTAATCAGATTATAGTGGAAAAATTAATAATGTGAGAGGGACATGAACCCTAAGAGTAACGACAGCAATTGAAGGATAGTCCAAAGTCTCGTGCCTTTTTTTTCTTCTCGCACTAACCGGGCCATTGTATGTGTCTTGGGCCTCACCATGACCCGGCAAAGGGTGGTCGCGTGACCTGTGGCAACCAAGTGGAGGGACATTAGATCTCCTATAACGTGTATGATTTTCTATTTCCTATTTTATTTCCTGCTAGGTCGTCCTGACAACTCATTCACTCCTTTCAGTTCTATATCAGAACTCAATCAATCTAATCTCGTCTTAGTTCTTGTTCTCCTTTTCGAGCTTTCCTATATACGTGTACATGTAATATTAGTCCACAATAATTAATTTCAGAACTGGTCATGGAAACATTAGGCTGGAGTATAGACATTGGAAGGGATGACTCTTTAATTGTCGGAGGTCCCGGAATGTACCAAAAAACAGGTATTTATTTATACACAGTACATAGCGTTATGAAACAACATTAAACAAGAAATTGACTATACAAAGGATCTGATTATTTCTTTTAGAAATCTCTTCCAAGTGACCCGCGAGAGGAAAGTGCTTAAAAATATTTTTTTATTATTGCGTTGAAAGGAAGCTTTAAGAATAAAGAAAAAAAATGCTGTTGGATTATACACACACAGACTTAGGACTATTTAATTAAATTATGTTATTTAATAGTTCGAGGAATTTGTTAACACAACAGTGAAATATAATTTATGTTACAGGCCTAGCAGCAATATACAGAACTCAAAGGAAATTGCCGTCATTTGATCGTATTAGGAACATAAAAGCAAAATTCAATTTCGGTTAGTATATTGATTTATTTGTAACGTATTTTTAGTTACTCCCTGCTCCATGGTTCTTGGCGTGAATTTACATAGCCTATGTGTTAACGTTGGACCTTAGAGCAATAATGTTGACATTATAAGGCAACCCCCGCTGAAAAAGTTACGAGAACATTGCTCACACTCATTGTATATAGGCACTCGTCCCTTAGTGTGCGTGAGGTGATTTTCAGCGGGGTGTGTATGTGAGTAGCCAATGATATTACGTTTTACTTTTTGCGTGCGTTACCTCAGCACCCCACAGCACTGACGCGGCAGTGTATTTGTTTAAGAAAATGCGAAATGAAAAGCGTGTGTGTGTGTGTTTTACTAAGAATATTATTATTATGGTTATGTCAAATGTTGCAAATTTTCACATGCCTTTCAGTGGCTAAATAGATGGACTATTGTAACAAATTTATGTAACACCTTTGTTAACTCTATTTTAAGTGAAATAAAGTTCATTCATTCATTCATTCATTCATTCATTAGTGTCACCGTCCCATTTCCTATCTAGGCAAGAGCCAGTTTCAGGATAATGCAATATCAGACAATATCCTCTGTGAGGAACAGAAAATTCGAAAGTAAATCATCAACCCGCCTTGTCTACGTGGCATAGTAGACCGATTTACTCGTATGTTGAACTGATAATCATAAAATTTAATTAAAATGTAGCTGATTAATTTGAAGGATCTAATGCGTTTTGGGTCTACTATTGTATTTGCCTCTTTGTGTTGTTGTTCATGAAAAGGACTGGGATGTCCTTTTCATGTTCAAAAGGTTTCGGGTTCGATTCCCGCATGAGACAATCATTTTTGTGATATATAAAGCTGTCATACAAAATGTTATTACTGCGTCTGGGTGTTTACTATGTTTTATAAATACATATTTACAAAAGAAAGTAGTTTACGTAGTCTATCCGTATTCTGGTACCCACGACACAAGCATATAAGTTTAGCTTGGGACCAGAGGACGTTGTGCGAATGTGTTCATTTCATTTCATTTTATAGGCTATGGCGTTGCAGCAGGTTATTTCTTTGGTGAGACTTCAGTGTGGTACGCTGTCGGCTCTACATATGGTATAAATGGTGAAGGAAAAGTGAGTATTGTTATGTTAAATTCGTCATTTAAACACATAATTACTAGTATGAAGGTAATTATTGGTACTACTTAAACAACTAAAGCTAACATAACTAAAATATTCCATACCCGCCACCTTATATAAACCTTAAAATATAAACCTAAAATATTAACCTAAAATGTTGTAACGGGGCATTTACGGGGATGTTCTGTGATTTCTATGAATTGCGCTCCCGCCGCGTGCGTGATGGTTTGTCCAATGAGAACCCAGCAGTAAAAGAACCACAAGAAATGTATTTTTTTTTTTTCAGGTGTATTTTTATAATTATTATCAAGATCAAATTCGGGCTCCACTTTTTTTGGCGAAAGGTATAGATTCTGAAACAGTTGGTTCCATGTATGGAGCCGTTTTATGCTCAGCGGATTTGCGTAAGTCCAAAACTAGGAAACCAACTGATTTGCTTGTCGGAGCACCAACTTATGCCTCTCATCTCACTTACGACGCAGGGGCAGTATACGTTTATATTTTTAGTAGTTTAGGAGTAAGTAACAAAAATAATATTGTAAATACATCATCGTAATAATAATACCGTCACCCCCTTTGCCCATCGGGTCGACAGTGAGGGTAGAACTCGCTGGGTGAAGGGGGAATGGGCTGGTCATATTTGCCGAAGAACCGATGGTCGATCGAGCAAAGGAGTTCTGGCATGGAGATCGCGTCGGGTCTCGACAATCTGAAGAAAGTTGCAGGCTGGGACTGGATACGGAAGGCGGAGGATCGTTGTATTGTAGTGCCGATTGGGGGAATCCTATGTCCAGTAGTGGACTGCAATATTCTGACGTGATGAGTCAAAGACCATGCAATATTCTGATGTAATGAGTCAAAGACCATGCAATAATCTGACGTAATGAGGCATAGACCATGCAATATTCTGACGTAATGGGGCACCGTTTGCTATGATCTGAACATCCTTGGTTTTATTTACACCCATATAATATTATATTCGTGAGAATATAATGTTGTGAAAATACGCTGTTTAAGAAGTATGCGCGGAGGTGACTTTGAAAGTAAAGTGAAAGATAAATCAAGTCATAAGAAAAAACTTTTGGCTATTAAGCATAGTAATAATATTTATGGTTCAAAAGATACCTATTTAAAACGTGTATCATCACTACAAACTATAAAAGAAAGTCCATTAAATAACTAACTCAATATGATTTCCAGAATCCACCAAAATACACAAGGAAAATTGTAAGTCAAAAATCTGGATCATTCTTTGGCAGTGCTATGATCAATATTGGTGACCTTAACGGTGATGGTCATGATGGTAAGTATTATCGTGTTTTAAAAGAATAAACTTTCAAGCAAATACTTAGTTGCCATCCATTGCCGTCGCGGAGTGATTTATGTCTGTGAAAGTTAAAGAAGGACTTAGCTACTCCGCTGGTTATCACTTTTCTATGTAGAGAATCAGCCTGCCCATTCCTCTCTATGCAGCTTTTAATGTTTTTCGTTAAGTGTAGCACACATAACATGGTGATATTATCTATTTAGTTGACGATATTCGATATATCTGCCGAATTCAGTTGCGACAGAACCAAGCTAAACTAAAATTAAATATAACCAATTATGATGGTGAATTTATAATTAAAACCGGTTTTCCTTGAGAAAATATATTATTATTCTGTGACCAATCATAACTTGTTTATTAGTATCGTATTTTAATTAGTCTCATTTCTTTATTTAGTTGTTAACGACACATAGGTAATATTTGTAAGAGCCAGTTAAGATATATTGTTACCAGTGAATATCAACTGTGATAGACGGAAAACTTCAAATTAAACCCTATGCCAAAATTCCTGGTCAGAACGACATAGTGGAACAAAAACCTTCCAAAAGTGTAAGGCCCGTGCCCAACAGTGAGATGTTAAAGGGCTGAGATAGGATAAAACTGTAAAAAAGAAAGCTACTCGTATATTCCTAAAAAAATTTACACAAATAGGTAGCTACAGTCTCCGAGAGGTGTAAAAGCTGTTATTTCTATATTTACTTATTCGAAATTCGAATCCAACGACGTCGCGGCTAACAGCTGCTCTAATAATAATAATATAATCTTGATTAACAGAGGTAGCGATAGCAGCACCTTATGAAGGCGGTGCTGGGGCCGTTTACTTATACAGTGGTGCTGAATTGAGCAGTAGTAAACCAGATACCGCTTTGACATATCTACAAAGAATCTCCCATTCAGGCTATCGCTCATTTGGCTTAGCCTTAAGCGTGCTTCAGGATCATGACGATAACGGATGTAATGGTAAGCACACGTGACATCATTACGTTGGAAAAACATATAACTTTTGCTCTCAGTGTGGTTAATTGTCACCGCCATCTTATTCTAAATAGTGACGCAGATCACTATACAGATAATATAAGCAGATAAACATGTTCTGCCAGAACAAATACGCCTGACACACTTGATATAAGTAGTAGACCAAATTCACTGAAGCCAGGACGAGGTCTGAGATCAATGGTAGAACTTATTATTATTATTAAATGTAATGAAAAAAAGATATTTTGTCAATTACAAATTCTTGCTGCTAGCTAAAAATTTTGCCGTATTTTTATGGAAGATATTTATAAATTACATACTATATAGAAATCTAACATTTGTGATAAAGTAGACATTAGAGGTTGATTGTATTAATAAAAATGCTTTTTAACAGAAATCGCGATCAGTGCACCATATGACGATCGAGTATTTGTTTATAGTTGCCTTGCTGCTGTTACTATCAAAGAAATTACGACTGAATTCCCGAAATTACAAGTAAGAAAGACTTTGTTGTAACTTTTTCACAGTCTATAAGTATAGGTGTCCTAAGCATGTATGATTATATGTAGCATATAAGTAACCTGTCGATGTCATAGACATTGTATTGAATAGAAGAACTTCAGTACTAAACTCTTAAGAAAATGTTAAGTGTCGACGCTGAGTTAGGTACATTGCTCATTGAATTTGTGACAAGCGCCTATCTCGGTTTTACGGATTACGTAAAATTTTAATTGTAACTCTATAAATAGAGGCCTTAACATCAGTAGTTGTTACTTAATACTTATTACTTAGCCTGTAGATGGAGGAAGGCTGATATCGATCTGATATATATCCATCCATCTGGCCGGGTTGAAGCATAGAGCGTCCTATTGATGGGCGAAGATCTTATCCTTATGCTTTAATTTTCCAGAATCGACAGACACAGACACTTTTCAATTTCACAGTTTGTATACATTTACAATACCCAAAGAAACCGGAAAAAATAGTAGCAGGTAAGTTTAACTCGTTGATCCAGTAGTTTTGGAATCTATTCAATTTAAACACACAAATATTTATAATATTGGTATGGAACACATTTTTTTAATAATATTCCAGACATCTCAACTAATGTGGCGCTGAATCACATACGTGCAAGTTTATCTAAGCCTAACAATGGCAACTTGTTTAGATTTACGACTTCTCTTGCCGATAAACAACCAAAATACTGTCAAATAATCGACTTTAACTTACCTCTGGTTAGTATGACTTCTACAATTATTGTTTCATTTACTAATATACTATCTTCTTCTATTTATAACAGGAAATGAAGAATTTACTACATAATATACGGCTTTTTGTAAATATGTATGACCATCATTATGTTGGTGGTAGAGGCGCAGGTTATAAGGGATTTGGTTGGAGAGCTGCAGTGGAACCCTTTTATGTGTGAAAGAGAAAGTCAGATTGATGTAGAACATCTTAAAGATAGTTTCTACAATTTGTAGACTGATAGTAAACCATAGCAATTCCATTCTCTATTATGTTACTCCGACATGTACTTATAATGCATACGTACCGTACGCGACCCGTGAACGGCATTCCATTATATGAACCATTAGACCATAAGGCCCGTCGATACATCTTGCTCTTGAATTTAGATAACATCTAGCCAATAAACGGAGATATTTTCAATTTATACTTTATACAGCATACTAGTTTATGCCCGCGATTTCACCCGCGTATAGTTAACGATTCCTCTCTCTCCATAAATTATACAAAAAAGCTATCCTTGAACCACTCTATATAATAAAAAAACGCATCAAAATCCTGCGTATACATAAAAAAATGAGGACTTCGTTTTATAATAAGTTAGGATTCATTTCTTAATGTAATCTTATATTGCTTATAATACTAATCGGATTACAAAATTTCGCATGTTTTAGGATGGAAACTATAATATACAGATTGGCTACGATGTCTCCACAAAGTTGTTAAATAATCCAATGGAGAGGAATTTTGACAGCGCTCGTGTAGTACTTAGTGATACTAGTATTTTATCGAGCAAAGGTGCTGTTTGGGCAGCTGATTGTGCTGGAGCTAACGAATGTAATCCTATTCTTGATATGGAGATTAGCTCTGATATAAGGTAAGTGTTTAAAAAAGCCAAACAAGCATACGGCCCACTTAATAGTAAGTGGTCACCTTACCATAAAGACTAAAGACTTATGGAATACCAGAAGTGTCACTCGCGCGTCGTGAACCTGCAGAGATCTGGTCACTCCTTTTTTGAAGAACCCTATACTATAGCCCAGTAAATATCACATAAATGTACCGTGTAGCAATCGAACCTGCAACCTCGTGGACGGCAGTCCGTTGCATGAACCACTAGACTTCGAAACCCGTTATAATATAGCAGATGGCGCTCTATAGTCTCTGCCTACACCAATGGGAACAAGGCGTGACGGTGTGATGATGATGTGTATTTTTAATGTCTTCTACTCTATACAGCAAACCCTTCATAATCGGCTCAAAAGACATGGAGACGTTTAGAATATATGTAAAGAATACTGGTGAAATAGCATACGATCCATGTGTCCAGTTCCGGTTAGAGAATGCGGAATTGTATCGACCGCCCATGGAATGTTCTCAAGTAGATACACTCGATGGTGTATATGAGTGTACTTATAGGAAACCTTTGAGGACTGATCAAACATGGGTGAATAATTTGATTATCCTAATAAAATTATAAATGTGAAAGTTTGTGAGTTTGGATGTTTGTTACTCTTTAACGCAAAAACTATTAGATGGATTTTAATGAAACCTTACAATAATGTAGCTTATATACCAGATTAAAATATAGGCTACTTTTTATTCGGAAAGAATAGAATGTTCCCGTGGGATAATAAAAAAACGATTTTTCATCCTTTTTACCGCGAGTAACACCGCAGGGCACAGCTAGTAAAGTATAAGTGTAACAACATTATAAAAAAACCCGCGATAATATCACTATCGCGTACATCATGTCAAATATACCGATTGCGTAGGAGTCGGACATAATTATATTTGTGTGGCAGATATCAACATCCCAGAAATCAATGTCCTGTGCAGGCATCGAACCCTAGACTTGTACCACTCTTTCTCTCTCTCTCTCTCTCTCTCTCTCTAGCCCATTTACGTCCCATTGTTGGGCACGGGCCTCCTCCGCTTTGGGAGGAATTATGGTCTATGGTCTCTGATTATGGTTACGCCACGATACCAGGCGTATTGACACAGGGTTTATTTTCGAGTTTTCCGTCTCTCACAGAGGGTGTTATCTGTGTGCCCCCTTGTGTGTATCCCTTAGCTGACTTTTACAGAACCCTTGGGAGGAGATGGGGTAGTGACACTTGTATTCTTAATCCGTCATCACACGGAGAGACCACTAGACCTAATATATTTAACTTATTAATAGTACTGCTTAATATGCGCACTAACCAATCATAGGGTGTCAGGGACTGTATCCTAAACACAGGCTAAACTTTTAGCCTAGTTTGGTAATACAGAACCACGCCCGCAACAATTGTACTTATAAAAATTTTGTTTTAATTATATTATAATTAGTTTTTGTAAACAGCTTACCAGTAGTAGTACTACTAAACAAATCTTGTGTTTGAGAAATAAAAAATCATTTATTTATTTATTATGTATTTAACTTAATTATTTTGCAGACTATAGACGACATAACCCTGAATTTAAAAGGTCTTACCAATCGTCATAATAATTTTACAATGTTTGTGACGTTATTCAACCAATGTAAAAACAATAACAAGATACAAACGGCTAACTACGAAGTGCCATTGAAAAGCCATTATGATGGCCTTGACATAAAAGGGTAAGTCTCTGGAACCTTAAGAACCTTATAATTGTAAAAAGTTAAAGTATAAAAAAAACATAATTATTATAAGTTTTCTAACACTTACGAGACTCATTTGTATAAATAAAACTGTTTTTTTACGGATTTAGACGCGTATATTTGTTTTAAATTTTGGCCGAAGGTTTCGGAGACTTCGCACTCACCATGGTCACGGGTGAGCCTCACCCGTGACCATGTGAATATACGCGTCTAAATCCTTAAAATTAGTTTTATTTATTATAAGTTTTAGAAACTTTGCAAGAAATTTTAACATTTTCTTGTATAGTTCCTTGCATTTTCTTAATATTTCTGTTTATACTTCAGCAGACGAATAACCACTTTAGTAGTTGTTTAAAGGTGTTTATAGATTGAATGAGAGGGGATTTTTTCTAAGGTTTGTTTGGGGGAGCAAATGCCACCAAGTTAATACATCCATCGTTATTTTTCAGAATAACCAATATTGGTGACGTCATAAACATGAATAAGCAAGATCTTCGTGATGGAAAATTCATGGAACATATCTATACGGTAAATTTATATAAAACTACCTGTTGCCCGCGATTTCATATACGTGAAATTTAGAAAACAAATGATACATATTTATATAAACCACTAACGCAGCCCATGCAACCGAAGCCCTCAAATATGGATAATTTTCCCCAATTTTGCAATATTTTTCACGAATGTCCCGCTCCTATTGGTGGCACCGTGATGTTATGTAGCCTGAAATCTTTCTCGATAATTGGACTACCCAACAAATAAAGTAAATATTGGACAGACGTAAAAAAAGAAATTTGACAGACTTCAAATATTTTTTTAAAAAAATAAAAAAAAACATATAGAGGTGGTCTTCTTCTTAAAAGCCGGCAAGCAAAAATGGGACATTAATATGCCCCTCTGTTGGGCACGAGCCTTCTCCACTTCGGTAGATTTAATATGTCATGTCCAGGCTTGTTGGCAGGAGAGTCCAGATTTTCACAAAAGAGGTTATTCTGATTATAATACCATTTAGTTAGCTTTTGCAGCAAATTTGGAAAAAATGGGGTGGTGATAACAGTATTTTTAATTCATCACCACACAAACAACTAATTCCGACCGTAATATGTTAAATTTTACAGGTCACTAATAATGGCATGACAAATATGGAAAACTTGGTAGCAACAATCACGGTTATAAAAGAACCGTTTATGTTGTATCCTAAAGAACCAGTGAGCGTGAGTTTTTAATATTAATTAAATACGCTATTTTAGCTTCCTTATTACTTATCTATTAATTTATGTAATGCAATATTTGATCATAATGTTTTTCCTATTCCAAATTTCGGATAAATCTGAAATTTTGTACACATGTCAAGAATCCAAAACTGAATAAAAAGATACTTTCTGTAATTTTCAGCATCGGCTTATAAATAAACATACATTTACATTAAATTAACTTATTGCTGAATTATGCTTACTATCTGTTGCCCATAACTTCGTGCACGTGGAATTTCTAATGTGGAAACCAAACCTTAATAAATTATACAAAAAAAACTTGAACGACTTTTACTTTTTATAAGTAAAGATATCAAAACCCACAGGGGTGCCCGTGGGTTTATAGAGGATAAACCGAAAAATGGAATACTAAAAGTATTATGTCAAAATAACATAAAATGTTGTTGAAATAACATATTACATGTATTAAAATTTTCAGATTTATGAAGAAAACAAACATAGAACAAATGATCGGACTTATTGTGATATCACGGCACAAGATGATTCTATACTAATAGCCAAGTGTCCCATAAATTACTTACCTAAATCTAATTATGTTAAAGTTAAAATGAACATGAGAATTGCCCCGGAATCTTTGGGTAAGTTAAAGGAGATAATCTATATTAATATTATAAAGCTGAAAAGTTATTTTGTTTGTTTGTTTGTTTGTTTGAACGCGCTAATTTCAGAAATCTCTGATTTAAAAAAATCATTCAGTTATGGATAGTACATTTAATTAGGAAGGCTATAGGCACATCGTAGCGCGTTCAATCTTTAAGAAACAACTTTGGCCTGGCTAAATCGTACTTCATAAACAATTTTCATATTGTTTTTTTATTTTCTTTCTCAATTTTAAATGTTTTTAGCCCTGTTTTATGTTTTGTAAATACCTCGTATAGTAAATACTACTAATAGAAGTTCACCTAAAATTTTCTTGCAACACTCTATTTATTAAAGAAAACCACACTTCATAAACTAATAATGTTGCCTATGACGTATAGCCTGTATCAATTGTAATATATCATAGGCACACGTGGATACATTTTCACACACACATAGATATGTAAGTGGCTTCAAGCCGGCTGAGTGAAGTAGCCATAGACACTAGGTACATTTGGTTTAAGTGTGGATAATTAAAATTTTCTTATCACAAATTACTAAATTGCTGATCATATTTTTTTTGTTATAGAATATGATAAACTATTGAAAGAAAATATGACGCAGTCTTCAAACCTAACGCTGACAGTTGACAAGTTTTCAAAGCGACAAGGGTTTGTAATCTTTTGTTAACCTTTTTCAGGGTTCCAAAAAATGCATCATCGTCGTCATCACTTTATGGTATAAAGTGATGACGACGATGATGCATTTTTTTTTCATCCTTCCGTGCGGTGACATATTAAGAATACAAGTGTCATCACCCCCTTTTCCTTCCCAGGGTATTCTAAAAGCCAGCTAAGCAATATTGTACACAGATAAGAACCTCAGTGAGAGATGGAAACTTCGAAAATAAACCCTGTGCCAACACGCCAGGTCAGCGCGGTACAGCATATAATAATCCCTTACAAAGTCGTTGAGGCCCGCGCCCAACAGAGGGACGTTATTGGGCTGGAGAGAAAGAAACTTTGTTGTGTAATAATTAATAAAGATGAAGAATTAGTACGATAATGCTTGTATATAATATTATGTTACAGCATTAATATGCACTTAATTATTACCCGTCAAGCGTTATTTGAAATTTAAAAGCATATTGTTTAATAACGATTTTGTTTTTACTAATCTCGTTTAAAAATTGTATGATTATGTTTAAGATAATTTTAATTAACCGACATTTGCACGTCATGTGAATGGCAGAACATGTTTGAACTTGTCATAATGTAACACCTTGCATGCATTCTATTGTTTACATTTATAGCCTTATTCATAATGACTTATCGGAGGATTAAACGAAGATATAATAAACGTTTTATCGTAAAAAGTCTATTATGAATAACAAGTTTTGACAATTTTCGCGAACCGATTTTAGCGAACTTTTAAACCTCCGAGAAGTCATTATGAATAAGGCCATTGATGTTTGTAAACACGTGTTTTAGTAAATAAATAAATCTATCTATCTACCTTTTTACAGAATAACAACAGTAATACAAGCGCATGAAGCCGCTGTAGCGCTTTGGATCATATTACTGGCTGTTCTATTTGGAATTCTCCTTATAGTTATCCTCATTATTACATTGTCTATGGTACGTATATATATCATTTCTATATTTGTTACTTTAGTCCGTAGTCCTACTTTAGTCCGTAGTCATACTTTAGTCTAATATGCGTTACTCTAAAACTAATAAAACTTCCTATAATATTTATAATGTAAATAATTATAATATATAAAGTTTTCTAGTTATTTAACTTCTCTAATCTATACATATAATAAAGTTGTAGAAAAAAAATTTTGTACATTGAAAATGTTTAAACAAAATGGCCAGTTTGATAAAGGACAACCTTTTAAAGTGTACAGGAATTGATGATTTTAATATAATAATTTAAATAAACACAATAACATGTAGATTGCTGAACTTTATAAATGCTAGATTTAAAAAATCGGCATGTTAGTATTTTCGGCCGTAATGATATAATGAAATTAACAATCTAATACAATTTTGATTAACCTCAAACAATTTAATTTACAATCTCGAACTACTTATTATACATTAAAGCTTCACTTTGTAAAAATTACTTTGTAAAACCGAATAAAAATTAATTTAGATAAATTAAAATTACTTACGACATTGTTATTTTGTGACAATGTGAATACTGCATGCTTAATATTAGCTGTAATTTATGTTCATATTCACGATCAATGTTGTACGCCTAAATGGCTGGACGTAATGAAACCGTGTAATGGTATCGTGCCCTCTTAACATCAGGGCCCCAAGTCTGCTAATAGGTACAATGTTGTCACAATGACAGTTCAATGGCACCATTATGTTGCCATAGTGATGCCGCTATGGCAACACAATGGCGCCATTGTGACAAAAAATCAAGTTTGGTGTCATAATGACGCCATAATGGTGCCATAATAGCGAAATTTTACCAAATTTGGTAGTCTACTATTATTTTTTTGTCGTAATGACCCCATTATGGCACCATAATGGCGTCAGTGACTGGCCATTGTAACAACATTGTAATAGCAGAATTAGCAGACTTGGCCCCCTGGTGGATTGTAATAGGTAATTTGCCTAATAATCCTAGACATAAAAATAGATTAGGGTACCATCTGCTACCGTACAAGGAAGTTCGACATCAAAACATGGTTTCAATGGTTTTTAATTAAGTTTGAAATTTCAGTGTGGTTGCTTAACACGAAGTAAGAAGAAGGAATTGAAAATTTTGAAAGAAAGAGTCAAACGGGAATCAATTGTAAGTATCTTAATGTTTAGAACTTTACAAACTTCTGATTCATCCTGTTTTTATTCTGTGGGTTTTATTTGGGGAAATAGTAATAATATTAATATTCTTATCCTGTCAATCGACAAAATATAATTAATTTAATTACGTCATCCTCCACACAGTTCATCCATCTTTTCATTCGGTTTCCCCGCTCACATAGGTCACTACTTTTACTCAAATAGCTTTCATCCCTCCTCAGTAGGTAAGAACTAGGCAATTAACAGCCATAATTACTAATATTGCCATAATTAAATACGTATTAAAAAAATTGCAGTAGATATAAATTAATACAGGATTTTTCAATTAACAAGGAAATATTTCAATTAATACCGTCTAATTGTGTATATATCCTCATGTTAAGTCGTCATTATGGGAAAAAACTAACAACTTCCCGTTAACGTAGTCGCATTAATGTAAAATACACCCAACAGAATATACATAATAAACACAATATACGTTAAAATTAAACAGTTTTAAAGCTGTTTAAGTGAAGCTAACTCTAATTGTTTAGACAGAACTTCATTGAGGTAATTTCGTTTAATCGTAAATAAACTTCCCTAACGTAAGTTCATTTAATCTTAAAGTCCAACTTAAAAAAATAGAACTCATCATAAGTTTGGGTTTAAAAAAAATTGTTTTTGAAAAGAGTTGGCTCTATCTGAAGCTTACATCGTTTTTATATGATATTTATTGTTTCTTTATTGCGTATATTTAAAATTAATACCAGTTTTTGTCATAGTAGCGTCACCGATAATATTAATCCAATATAGGTAATCGATAATTTAGTTTCTTTAGGATCCTTACAGAGTAGACCATAATCCCTCCCAAACTGGAGGAGGCTCCTTTTCAACAGTGGGCTGAAGATGGAGAGAGAGAAATGTGTTATATCTTAATTTGGGACTAAAAACACTGCGTAAATAACTTTAAATTTTTGTTTGAATTACAGCGACGTTCAATGAGACATCAACACCATAATGACGGTAGCAGACGAACCCTGGAAGTCAATGAAGATATAGACTTTGACATTCATGAAGAGCCTAAGGCAAATATGACATAGTAATCATAGTATAAGATCCTTAGAGAAGATGTATTTATTTAAATCATACATCATATCATCGGGTAACATTATTCATATAGAAGTTGCTGTTTCTTCAGACCTTGACACATATTTATATATATATATAATATGTTGAATACACTTACTACATCCTTTATCTGCACCACCAAAGGTTGACTGGAATAGAATTCCCTAGGCATTAAGCCCGCCTTTGATTGAATAAATAAATATTTTCAAAAATTTTGCTACGTTAGGTTACATTGTTTTTATTTACGCAATGATCTCTACTCTTTTTTACAAAGAAATCTAGTTCATCGGGAACAATGTAGCTACCCAAAGGTGTACGATTTTTTAAATCAGTCCAGTAGTTTCAGAGTCTAGATTCAAACAAACAATCAAGTCTTTCCACTTTATGACATCAGGCTTGCTATTAACTGTGACTACGTATGCGCGGAATTTAGAGTGACCTACCCTATGTGACTGAAGGTTCCTATTAATGAAAAAAAATTAGGATCAGACTTATGGATATAAGCCCCTACACACATATTACAAACAAATACCTCTTTAATATTATAAATATATATATATATATAGTACAGATAAAGTGTTAAATATATCGTGTAAACTTATTTAAATAAAATAATATAAAACATAGTTTTTTATTAATTTTCCTCGAGGTATGCCTTACACTAAAAAAGTTAAATCATGTTGGATTTAAAATGACGTCACAAAGTTAACCGTCATAATCCTTAATCCTCGTAAATCAATCAATTGATGATATCTGTTACAAAATTAAGGTGCAAGATTTTAACTTTAAGTTACAATCTCTGCAAGTCAAATATAACGTAGCTTATATAATATTTTATAAGTTTTATTTACCTCGTTTGTATGTATGTGTTCACCGGATTATTAATCTATGTATCGAATTCTTTCAATGTGATGTTCACTAGGAGTAAACTCCGATTATTCTGAATTTTTGCATCCTTAACTAGAACCGATGACAACGGAATAACTTAAAAATAACATGGATTTCCACCTGGGATTCAAGTTTTTTCAGGGAATTTGCTTCGTTCTAAAACTAAAAAACACACTAGAAAATCCTGAATATTATCTGTTTTACATTGTTACATTGTCATCGATTCTTAACATGTGTGCAAAATGAAATGAAAGTCATTTAATCGTAGACGTTGACAGAATTTTTAACAAAAGTATGTTCTTATTACAAGTCCAATTTTTTTCTCTACCACCGGTTCAAGACATGCAATGTGCTGAGAAGAACTGGCGTAAGAAATTTCAGATCCATCTGACTACTACAAGTGGGTGAAAATCACTTTCAAAGATTTCGTTACCTTGATTAGATACATACCGTGCTAAAAAAAGGGTGTCAAAAAAACTCTTGAGTTTAAAAACCAACTAACACTTATTTCAATTTTACTCATCGCATATAGCATAATTGCGTCTCTATTATTTTTCCGTTACCATCTAATAATAGAACACAAGATGATTGTATAAAATTATTATATTCAAACATAAAAATTACTCAGTGTTGTGTCAAATTATTAATTTATCCCTATTTATTAAAATACAATAATATTAGCTCTTTAAAATAATGTTTTTAAATCTATTTGATGTTTCTTGTACAGCGTGTTTCACATTTTTGTAATAACTATTTTAAAACGTTTCGTGTTGTAACAAATTTGTATTTAATTAGGATTTAATAATATTAGTCAATTTGCAATTTTTTTGCGAACTTTAGGTGCTTAGCACCAGTAGCGAATGTGGAGTACCTATCGTCGGACATAAGTGGTTACGCAGTATTCGCGTTAGATTTATGGATGCAACACTCCTCGCCTCGAAAGGCGGCAATTGACGCCGAGCCTCTCGAGGTGTTGTGAGAGATTCTTTGGGACCAAACCGTTAACGGTTACAACTATAGGGATTATTTATGTCGATACCACCCTCCACATATCGGTAATCTCGTGCGCCATATCCAGATACTTGGTCTTCTTGTCTGCTTCGGCTCGAACCAGGTTCTCGTCATAGGCGATGGTGATATACACTAGAAATACCCGAGACTCCGTCCGGTCCATCAGCACGATATCAGGATTATTCGTGTTAGATATTATTATGTAGTAAAATATAAGTATTAGTTTATAGAGTTGACAGGCGTATTCGTGGGATACGTGATGTTGATATTGGCAATCGTAGTATAACTCAACAATGAGATGATATACACATTTTTCAGTGTTAATTTTTAATACTCTTTTTTGTAAAAGAGTATTAAAAATAAATTATAGCTGAACTTAACATCCTATATATTAGTATATAATATTTATAAATGGAATGAGGAAAACGTTTTAATAAATCCAAGTAACGATGAACAACCTTAGTGTTTTATAATTTATTTCATTTAGTTAGTAGTGTGCTGGTTAAACTACATTATGAAGTGTGAGTATTCAGAAAAATAGTAGTTTTTCTATACTATTTACATTTCGTTCTTTTCTCGATGACAGCTTGTTTCTTTTTATTGAGCGTCTTTTTAACACGCTTGGATTAGCTCGGTACGTATCTATCAATGTATTAATGTATGTAACGGAATTTTTGAAAGTGATTTTTACCGATTTGCACTATACCGCTGACAATAAAATTATTTAAAAATAATTAGAGCTTTCAATTGTGTTTTTTTAGTTTTTGAACCGTGTTTTTTTTTAATCTATGTATGTGTTTATAAAAGTATGACGCTTGCACACGTACAAGGGCGTACCAGAGTCGGAAAAACCGATGGTGCCGATTCTACGTGCACACCTAAACTTAACTAAAAAATTAAAATTGATAGCGTCAATAACACAATTCGGCAAAATTAGCTGAACTTTTTTATTAGAAAATCTGTCTGTGTAGTCAATTAATTAAAGTACACAATAGTCGTTGTCATTTTTAGTTAAGTTTACATGTGCAGGTAGAATTGATACCAATATCTTACATACAAATCTTACAAATTCTTCAAACCTTAACTTTTACGTTTAAATTTTTAATTGCATAGGAATCAGGATTCTTATTGTATTAATATATTTACACAAACATTAATATAACTATTTTATTTCAGTTTTTGTTTTACTATGGATTTACCTAGTGGTATGGGTAAATGCTACTGATTACTTTCATAAAAACACATTAGAGTTCAGACCACCAAGATTGCTACGTACAAACTCATATTTTGGTTACAGTACGACCTATGATCGTTTTAATAAAAAGTAAGTCTTTCTAACATCAGTTTACAACGGTGCCGATTCTACGCGCACATCTAAACTCACCTTAACTAAAAAATTAAAACCACTATTGCTGTATTTTGATTATTTGGCTATTTTGTTGTGCACTTTTATATTAATAATAATCGTTAGTCTATATTAAATAGTTTTTATAACAAAAAAGTTCAGTTAACATTACGGAATTAAGTTATTGATACTATAAATTTTCTTTTTTTAGTTTAGTTAAGTTTAGTTGTGCAGTTAGAATCGGTACCAATAGCATAATGATTTTTGATCATTTTAGGGTTCCGTGACAAAAGTTAAAACGGTACCCTGTGACTGACATTTCGCTATTCGTTTGTACGTCCATCCTCCCGCCCATCTATCCATCTGTCTGCCACTAGGCTGTACCTTGTTAGCTTGATGACACGCTTAGACGACATGACTATTACGGTATGATATTATGATAATGAATATATGACACGGAACCCTTCCTGCGCGAAACCAACTCGTATTTTAAGGGTTTTTTGGGTGTAAAAATTTTTTATTTCAAGTTAGCATGTTTCACCAAGGAGGTTATCTTCTCTAATATATAAAATTCACGTGTCACAGTGTTAGTTACCGTACTCCTCCGAAACAGCTTGACCGATTTTTATGAAAATTTACATGCATGTTCAGTAGGTCTGAGAATCGACAACATCTATTTTTCAAACACCTCCCCCCCACGGACATTTGTATAGCAAAGCAACGTTTGCCGGGTCAGCTAGTAAATATATAATAATTCTATGTGTTTTACAAGCTCTTTTAAAACGTCAGAAGCTAGGTGTCTGATACAAACGAGAATCCCATGAAGAAGAATAAACAAGAAACTCCATGGACTTTTTTATTCAC
Source organism: Orgyia antiqua (assembly GCA_916999025.1). NCBI lineage: Eukaryota > Metazoa > Arthropoda > Insecta > Lepidoptera > Erebidae > Orgyia > Orgyia antiqua. The sequence continues at coordinate 21,785,098 of OU779864.1, forward strand.
TCCTTTTCTTTTAATTTTTTTTTTCTATTTTATTATTATTTTATTAATTAAGATTTAATCATTGTTGTGGGGTGTGAGAAATTATGATGACAATAGTACGAAATCTTTTGTGGTCGAGTTAAGTTCGTACTTCATTCATTAAACTTTCTTCGTCCGCTGCTGGACAAAGGCCTCCCCCATAAACGTCAACACGCGCGGTTTTGTGCTATTTACTCCTAGTTCGTACTAAGCCGATTTTTATTTACAGATTGATAATATCTGCACCGAGAGAGAATGAAAATGGAACAGTATATGAATGCAATATAAATACGCGGGTATGCACGGAAATTCACGTCGATATCGATAGACATGGTATGATACTCCTTTTCTACAATTCTTTGTACAATTCTTAACTGTTCATTGACCAGCCTTTGAAGACATTTTCCATATCCATTCCAACCATAATCAAGCATATCTGCATACATTTTTGAAATTTTTACAACAAATCAAATAAAACAGTATTTTTTCATTTTTATCTTTACTTATTAAAAAACAAAGTCGTTATTTTTGTATGTACGTGCTATTTTTGTATATATGTGCGCTTATATCTTCAAAACTACAAAACGGTTTTTACAAATCAAACAAATATCCATAATTATCATTCTCTTGCCATTACTCCGTTATTTCGGGTCCGAAATATGACAAATATAATATATTGATAACGATATGGAACTTTCTTGTGCGAGTTCAACTCGTGTTTGACTGGTTTTTTGCAATGCAACGACGAATGGGATTCCAATAGCTTGTAGGATACCGTATCACTGCTTTAATCGCCGTGATGTTAACGAATATTAGATCAATGAAACAAAAAAAAAATTGATTTTCTTATTGTTGTTTTAGCTCCTACAATATACACGCATGACTATTGGTTTGGTGCAACAGTAAAAGCTGGTTCAACATTTGTAGTGGTGAGTTTCAAAAAAGTAAAATGAGGCTCCCAAGCTAGAAGGGACATGGGCATAAAAATCCCGCCGATTTTCTAAACCAAATCCCTTTTTTATGGGGCTTCCAACATAGTATGCTACAGAACCCCTCTTTGGAAAGCTACAGTGAAACAGTCAAGTCAATTTACTTTCCTACTTCTTCTACGTACTACTACTACTTTGTAATTTTTAAATGAGATTGAATTAATTTTGACAAAGAGTGTAATAAAATAATATAAATTATGGTTACAGGCATGCGCTCCTAGACTGACAAAAGGTAAGTATTGTTCTATCAGGTATTATTTTATAGTCATACTAGCTGACCCGGCAAACGTTGTTTTGCCATACTAAAAAAAAAAGTTTGAAAAATATATGTTGGCCGATTCTCAGACCTACTGAATATGCATGTAAAATTTCATAAAAATCGGTCAAGCCGTTTCGAAGGAGTACGGTAACTAACACTGTGACACGTGAATTTTATATATAAGATACTTTACAGTTACACATAACACGAACATTGTAATATATTTTAAATTTATACAACAGAACAGCAAAACCTGTTATCTACTTTAATGGTCTTATTCATAATGACCTATCGGAGGTTTAAAAGTTCACTAAAATAAGTTCGCGAAAATTTTCAAACCTTGTTATTAAGTAATAAGTAATCAAAGTTGATATTTACCCTAAAATTTTGAAAGTTTTTTACTCTCAGTTAATTTTCACTCAGCGTAGTTTAAAAAAAATTGTACTGACACTACTATGGCAAGTATTTTTAGAAGTTGACGCAACTAAAGACGATTCTGAAATGGTATAATACTTTAGAAAAACTCGTCACAAAAAAAGTTGTGAACAATTTTTAAACAGGCACGAAATATATAAATTGTTGTTTTTGATATTATTAACGTTTACTGAGTCCAGAATTGGTATTTTGTTGCCAATTCTTCGAATTGAATGGCACGTGTGCGTGGGTAATTAACTATACAAGTTAGAAAGAGATAGATATAAGGAAATTATACGTGTCACGTGTTATACGTAATTATAGTGTCAGTACAATTTTTTTAAACTACGCTGAGTGAAAATGAACTGAGAGTAAAAAACTTTCAAAATTTTAGGGAAAATATCAACTTTGATTGCTTATTGCGTAAAAACTTTATGTACTGTGGGCACTTTAAATATTGAGGTAGACAGCAGTACTAATACGGTTACCGATACAAAAAAAAATCGGAAATATTTGGAAAATTGTGGTAATTATAGTTATAATACATTAGGGGGTGTCAATTTTCAAGGGTTTTAATACTTTTTTTGATATCTCTAAAATAAATTACGATATTTTTTTTTCTTGAGTTGTCATGAGTAGGTCTAACTTCTGGTGCCCGCTTATCGTTGAATTTTGGGACATCTTGTATATATATTATACTAGCTGACCCGGCAAACGTTGTTTTACCATACTAAAAAAAAAAAATTTGAAAAATAGATGTTGGCCGATTCTCAGACCTACTGAATACGTATGCAAAATTTGAGAAGAATCGGTCACGCCGTTTCGGAGGAGTACGGTAACTATCATTGTGACACGTGAATTTTATATATTAGACTAGCTGACCCGGCAAACTTTGTTTTGCCATACTAAAAAAAAAAAGTTTGAAAAATAGATGTTGGCCGATTCTCAGACATACTGAATATGTATGTAAAATTTGAGAAGAATCGGTCAAGCCGTTTCGGAGGAGTACGGTAACTAACACTGTGACACGTGAATTTTATATATAAGACTAGCTGACCCGGCAAACGTTGTTTTGCCAAGCTAAAAAAAAGTTTGAAAAATAGATGTTGGCCGATTCTCAGACCTACTGAATATGCATGTAAAATTTCATAAGAATCGGTCAAGCCGTTTCGGAGGAGTACGGTAACTAACACTGTGACACGGGAATTTTATATATTAGAAAGAAGATATATATTCTATACTCCCTAATCAAAGACAAAAACCGATTAGTTCTATTAGGGTTGTGATTAGGGTGAAAATTTTATTTGATAGCCCTTCATTCTCCAAATTTCTCTAACGTCAATCCATCTCAAATATTCTTATTTTTTATTTTTACAGGAACTTTCGGCAGTGCTGCTACTTTTGGACAATGTTACCTGCGTAAAAAAAATTCTCCTAAATTTATTACGGAACTGAAAACACCAGCAAGCGAAATATCTCCGAATAATAGCGATACTATAGGTATATGTGTATTAACTAAGTAATATTATAAAAAGGTTTTGTATAGTATGTGAAAACAATGTGTATGCCTTTTAAATTTGAGGGTTTTCCTCGATTTCTTAGGAGATAACCATCACATCCTGACATAGTGCCATTGAGACCACATGGGAAGCATCAGCTTTCAAATAAAAAGAATCTTTAAAATCGTTTTTCCCAGATAAAAGTTATGATGTAACAACATAAAAAAGACATACAAACGAATTTAAAACCTCCTCCTTTTTTTAAGTCTGTCAAAAATGTATGTAGTGGCTAAACTCCAAAAGTAGTGGTCCGATCCCAAGAAGGTTATAAATAGGGAGTAACAACTCGGGAACATAGATTTGTTCCAAGGCAGAGCCGCCCAGTTTATGGTTTAAAAGTAAAATAGTAAATAGTAGCCTTGCTTTCTCTTTTACTCCAGTTCAAAAAGAAAGAGTTAGAAAGGCTCTTTGTCATTTTTTTTCTTAATGTGTTCAACTAAAAAAAGAAGCAGGCCGGTTTCGTTGTACCGAGTGTTACGTCTAGATCTATATCCTAAGTCTATGTCCGATTCTAGAATTTTTTACTAATAGATATTAGATACATTCTTCTAAATGTTTAGGGAGATAAAGTCGCGAGGACTAGCTACTGTAATAAAAAATAGCGTAACAAGTCGCTATGGAAATTAGTGTAACTATTAAAAAAAAATATAATTAAATTTAAAAAATGTGAAATCTAAATTAGGTATTCGTCATGGGTTGAAGACGCAGCCCTGTATATAAGATTTTCCTCTGTGAAAAATGCTCAACGCTGTTATAGATGTTTTCACTACAAAGTATATTAATAACATCTCCAGACTTTAGCTTATCTTTTTCTCAACCCAATGGTGTCTATTGGACTCGAGCTTTCTCCACTTTGAGTATCTATACCACTTATGCCAGGCTGACTAGGTGTGTTTTAGAGGTCAGAGAGAGTCCAGAATAGGGAACCTCTGGCGTTCCCGGAAGACGTGGAGAGCGCCGCAGTTAGGTTTAGTCGGTATTCCGTTAATCGACGAGTCCGACACTACCCACTCCTACCATGACGGTGTTGAACGAGGTGATAGGAGTGGGTAAAAGCATTCCCCTGCGAGAAAAAAAAAGCTGTGTTTTAGAGAGTAGTTTCGATAGGGATGTTTGCTAGTTATATTATCACTTTACTGACTAGCACCTTCTATTCTTAATCCGTCACTACACAGACAGCAAACTGAAAAAGAAATTACATATTTTATCATATTATACCTATTGCAGAGCCATTTATGGAATCATTAGGATGGAGTTTAGATATTGCAGACGACGACTCTTTGATTGTTGGAGGTCCTGGAATGTACCACAAAACAGGTATTTTGGTCAAATTCAACCATTAAATATACAGAACACCACAAATTTACTAGATAGTAGGTACGTATTCAATCTTGAAGACACGAAACTTTAGCCTTGCTAAATATTACTTCATGGTATTCTTAATTCAAGTGACAGTATTTTTCGCAAACTATAAACGTCACTATTACAATCTATAAAACAAGTAGGTATGTCATTGGGAAGAAAATGGAACCAATTCTAAGTGCACAACTAAACTTAACTTATAAATGAAAATTGATAGTGTCAATAACACAATTCGGCAATGTTAACAGAACTTTTTATTAGTAAATCTGTGTAACTAACAATTTAAACTAACAAGTTAAAATTTAAAATATGCACAACAAAATAGCTAATTAATCAAAATACAACATAATTGTTTTTATTTTTTAGTTTAGTTAAGTTTAGTGTAGAACTGAACTTAACTAAACTAAAAAAAAATGTAGAATTGGTACAAATACCTGTTTTATTAGTCTATGGTTCACATGACTTATAGCCTATATCAGAGACGGATTTCAAGCACACGATAGATATTTATGTGGCTCCAAGCCGGATGAGGGACCATTGATATACTCTTTAGTCAGTCTGTCCAGAAAAACCAGACTCAAGAAACCTTGTATGTAGATCGAATAACTGTCCGTGTGGTGACGGATTAAGAATACAAGTGTCACCAGCCCATTTCTTCCCCAGGGTGCTGTAAAAGCCAGCCAGGGGATATTGTACACAGATAACATCCTCTCGATATAGAAAACTCGAAAATATACCCTGTGCCAACACGTCTGGTCAGCGCGGCACAGTAGACCATAATCCCTCCCAAAGTGGAGGAGGCCCGTGCCCAACAGTGGGACGTAAATGAGCTGGAGGAGAGATCGAATAACAATAAGTAGATTTTTATTACATTAATTTATTAATTTTTGCCATTAATTTTTTCGACCTGCAGTTTTGCACGCATATTATGGACCGAAAACAATGCAATAATTACCAAAAATATGTGTTGAATTTTCAAGCGTGGTTTTCAGTTTTTAAATCACCCAATTTAGTTAATTTTGTAGTTGTGTACAGACAGATAGACAGGCCCAGAGAGATATTAATATTTTATAATATTTTACAGGTTCGGCAGCGATCCTTAGGACAAAACGGCAAACATTGCATTTGGATCGTATTCAAGATATAAGAGCTGCTTTTAATTTTGGTTAGTATCATTTTTAACGCGCTTTAATAGCTCGGTACATATCTATTAATGTATTAATCTGTGTACCTATGTAGAATAAATTGTAGCCTATACTTTAAGTTAGATCTCTATCAAAAAAAACAACGATACTAACAAAACGGTATTCAATTCCAAGCAGTAGTTTTGGCGTAATGTGCGTACAAACATGCAGATACATCGACAGACAGACAAAAATTCTGTAAATCTTTGTATTTTAGTTAGTTTCCTAGCTGCAGCGAGTATAAAAGCTTGCAGGAACTTACGCTCGAGCATTTATGCTTAGAGCAATGAAATAAAAAAAAGGAATATTATTTGATTTAAGCACATCGATTAATATATAATAAAAATAATGTTATTGCCAATGAAGCCTCCGGCTTAACTAATCTAAAGTAGACGTATAGACGTAAATTTCGTTCTTTTTCGCAGGCTACGGTGTTGCTGTAGGCTATTTTATGTCTGATACAATGTTATGGTACGCCGTGGGTTCTACTTATGGTAAAAACGGTGAAGGAGGGGTAAGTACTTACGTGTTAAAAATGGAATACAATCCCAACCCAAATCCCTAACTTATATAGAAACTTAAGTCTCCCCAGATCGATACTAATTTTATTATTTATTATTATTTATTGTTTTATTACTTTTTATTTTTCAATTGGAGAAATACATATTAAATACATTTTTTTTAACTCATGAAATGTTTATAATTTGATGTAATTTATAATATTGTTTATTTATTAGATATTAGATTTTAAGTTTTATTTTTTAATTATTGTAATTTTTAGATTATTCTGTCAGAATTATTGTTTGATACTGATTTCAACTTTAACCAATTTTAATGAATTTTTGTCGTAAAGTAAAGTCAAAGTAGGTAAATAATTATTTTTAGCACGTTTAACAATTATTAATGTGGTTTTTAATAGAGCTCGATGATCTGTGCATGTCGTGGCTGCCTTTAACGGGTACACAACTGCATTGATTTTTTGCATTTTTGAATCAATGCATTGATTGAACCTTCTGATATTGTATGTAATTATTGTATTGTTGATGTAACCAATGGCGATCCTTAATTAAATAAATAAATATTACAAAGCTAAAGAGTTTGTTTGTGTGAACGCTCTAATCTTAGGAACCACAGGTCTGATTTGAAAAATTCTTTCAGTGTTAGATAGTGAAATTGTCGAGAAAGGCTATAGCTTATATAATATCACGCTGTGACTAATAGCAGCGAAGCATCAGGGAATATGTTGTAAAAATGGGAATTTTTTATAATTTACATAAAACACTGGTCATCATTCAAGCTATTAATAATCCACAGTATAATCTACCATGTGATAATCAAAACGTCATAAGCATATCCAAAAATTTTTGTAGTAGGTATCCTCCTTAGCCTTGAGCCTTGAGCCTCCTTAAATTTAATCTAATTTCATTTTGGTTTTGCATATTGAATGCTAGAGTGAAAACAAAAATACATAATTTGTAAAAAAACGATATCACTATTCATGAAATACATCATCGCGACAGACAGACGGATAGCGGGATCTCAGTAAATGGGTCCGGTTTTGAACAACTTGCTTTTGTCGTTTTATAGCTGTTGCTTGCAACAAAGACTATTTTTACACGTGTTATAGGTCCCGGCACGAATCTTGAGCGCTCGGTGGTACAGTGGGGATCGCTTTGCGCATCGTACACTTCATTACCAAAAAAATGCGATGATTTACTTTAATATAATTATACTCTGAATTTTTTTTTACATAATACATATCGATGCTTAACTATATTCCACCCGATGGTAAGCGGTAATTAAATTAAATTGAAATACTTGTATTATTGTCTATTATTTATATCATTTTAGGGATGATAATTGTTTCTAATTAAGAGTAAATAAATATTTACAGACATTTCACACAAAATCCGCTGGTTCCAAAATAAGCGTAATGATACTTGTGATGTGGATACCAGATTACGGATATACTACTTAAACTACTTTTTTTTTGTAAATATATACTTATAATAGATAGAAAACACCCAGATGCAGTACAAATATCTATGTTCATCACACACATAATTGTACTGTGCGGGAATCGAACCCGTGACGTCGCGATCGTAAGTGTGCTACATAGCCGCTACGCCACGAGGCCCGTCAATAAAAACAAACAAATATAAAAATTTAAATTTTAAAAGCTTCAGTTCAAAAATTTGTATGTATCAATTTAATTGTCCTGAAGTGTACTCGTAGTCGAAAGGAAAGTGCATCTAGCACAGAGAACGAATCACGAGTGGCAGATATGACACGACGCGCAGCAGACCAATCACATACGATGATTTGATTCAACCGCTCCCGCGCTTCACCTCCTACCTCCAAATATACCCAATAATTCACTTCAGGTAAAGACCAGCGCTCAAGATTCGTGCCGATACCTATACTTAAATGAGAAGTTGGATTACGTGTGATAAAAAAAAGCAATATAACAGATAGGGAAATAACAATAATGAAAGTCGTAAGAATCTATCTGATTTATTTAACAATCTATACTACTTAATATTAAAAAGCTGAAGAGTTTATTTGTTTTGTTTTTTGTTAGTTTTAAAGCGCCATTTTCGGGAACAGCTCTGATTCAAAAAATTCTTTAAGTGTTGAATATTACATTTATCGCGAAAGCTATATAACATTGCGCAGCGACTAATAGGAGCGAAGCATCAGTGAAAAATGTTACGTAAATTTTCTAAATTCCACGCGTACGAAGTACTGGGGAAGTGCTAGTTGCCAATAAAAATAAAATCACTTTTAACGGATTTAATATAGTAGGATATAGCGTATATTTGTTTTAAATTATCTAAATTCGTAAAAGGTGAATTTGGTTAAAGGTTTCATTTGAATAAATAGATAATAATTAGATAAGTCACACAAGTGTTAGAGGATTGCTAATAATTTATTATGTTTTCAGGTGTACTTTTATTACGATCAGAATAAAATTCGTGGTCCTTACATCCTAAGAAAATCTGTCCACAATGATATAGTTGGCTCCATGTTCGGTTCGGTATTATGTGCCGCAAAATTGCAAAGATTTGACAAAACTCATGATTTACTTATTGGAGCACCAACGTATGGTTCAGAATCTAATTATAACGCTGGTGCTGTATACGTATATATTTATAAATCAAGAGGTGTAAGTATTTATATTTTTGGGTAAAACTTCTTTAAGCACTCTCGACATGGTAGTCCCCATGTGCTCCATGTGTGCCCCATGTTCCCAGCTAGTGAATCCAGGGACGGGACCGTTAAAAAACGTTAGATAGGACCCCGATGATAACGCGAAAAAAATTTACCTTTTGTCACGTAGTGTACACACACTTTTTTTATTTAATTTACATACATATATTTAACCATTTTCACGTAATTTTGATGCGTTTACTTTAGTTTAAATGTAGCCCCACGTTTCAAAGATTTTCAAGGTATCTTCTGTGAACAATAGTTGATTTTGGGCCAGATTTAAAACCCATACGAGTAAAAAATGTAAACTTCCAATGAGTCAAAATTAAAGGAAACTTGCTAACTTATAGTGAATATACTGTGCAATATTTCTAACAAATGTTATCGTTGCAGCAACTGCCAGAATATAAAAGAAAAATAACGAGTCACAAAACGGGAGCATACTTTGGTAGCGCAATTGTGAATGTCGGTGATTTAAACGGCGATAGACAAGATGGTACGTATTGTTTATTTATTAACACCAAAGTTTACAACAATGTTTTTTTCAAAACAATCAGTTGTTTGATTTAAAAACTAAGAAGCACGCCTAAAACGCCTATATATTTTTTGAAACTATTACAATATTACCGATCCTTAATATATGTGGAATATGTCTGATCAATCAGACTACCGCCAGTAGGTGAAAACCACATTTAAAAATTTCATTAGTTGCATAGATAGATACATAAATACGAACGATAAAAATAAACGAATTCCAAAATAAATTCCATTCCAAAGACCAGATTAAACGAACATGTCTAGCAAAGCAAGACTGCTTTTTGCTTGTTTAACGCGAGGCCTCTCAATGTGATCTAAGAGTCTCTTTGGGACAAAACTATTGGCCTATACAATAATTAAGATTATTTTTGTAGATATGGTTATATTATTTCTGTCTGTATCACATATCTGAATTTTGATTGATGAAAAAGTAGAAATTTTCAACATGGAAGTAATCAAACTTTTCGACTCGGACTTTTTGCCCCGCTTCGCACTATTAAAATCAAACACCTGCCATCACCTTGGTTAACCGATGAAATCAGATCACTTATGAAAAAGAAATCGATAGCTCACTCTAAATACAAGCGCGTACCAAACTCCACAAACTGGCAAAAATTCGTTACCATCAGGAATCAATGCAACAAGATGCCGACATATTCATAATTCAGTACTAAATGGAGATCCAGCTAAGGTCTGGAAATTTCTCAAATCACTAGGTGTCGGAAAACAACAAAATCCAACCCCTAAAGATCTAGATTTCAACTCGTTGAATAGACATTTTTCCACTTCGTCATCCTTTGATGGAACTACAAAAGCTGCAACTATAAACTATCTTTCTTCTCTTCCGACACCTGATTATTCGTTTATTTTCAGTGAATTAACTGATTGTGATGTTAAGGAGAGCATAACTGGTATCACCTCGAATTCTACTGGTAGCGACTGCATCAGTCGTAGCATGATTCTACTTATCGTAGACGAAATCCTGCCTATTCTTAACCATATACTAAATTATTCCCTGTTCAATGGAATTTTCCCTTCTGCGTGGAAAGAGGCTCAAATTATTCCACTTCCTAAAAAGAGCAATCCTTCTACCTTTGCTGATTTCCGCCCCATATCCATACTCCCTTTCCTTGCCAAAGTATTTGAACGCCTTATCCACAAACAGCTTAGCACTTTCCTTTCCACAAATAACATCCTCGATCCTTTACAGTCTGGATTTCGACCTGTACACAGCACAGCTATCACACTGGTTCATATTACAGAGGACATCATACTGGCTATGGAAGGTGGTAAACTCACAGTTCTGGGATTATTAGATTACAGCAACGCCTTCAATACAGTGGACTTCGACGTCCTACTTGGTGTACTACGCTCTCTTAACATATCTCCAATAGTAATTGACTGGTTTCGTAGTTACCTAGTCGGTCGCAGGCAACGTTTTTGCATTGATAAAGCCTGTTCCTCTTGGCATACCACAACTGCTGGCGTACCACAGGGCGGCGTTCTATCTCCTTTACTTTTCGCGATTATTATAAATTCCGTTACTAAACAACTTACTTCTTCCTACCATCTTTATGCTGACGATTTGCAAATCTATACACATGCTAATTTAGAAAGGTTATCTGAAGTAGTTAACACAATTAACAATGATTTTGATCGGATTTGTACTTGGAGTAATTCACACGGTCTTAAAGTTAATCCGAATAAAACTCAAGCTATCATTATTGGTAGCCCTGTAATGGTTTCTAAAATTAACTGGTCACAACTTGCAGCAGTAAAATGTGACAATCAAACTATTATTTATAGTAATAAAGTAAAAAAACCTGGGCATCTACATGGACAGCTGTTTATCTTGGAGAGATCAGATACAAGAGGTTAGCAGAAAAATATTTGCATCTATAGGCTCCTTACGCAGATTGCAGAATTTCTTACCTCTTATGACTAAAATTTCACTTGCACAATGTCTTCTACTCCCCTTATTAGATTACGCAGATGCCTCTAGATCTCACTGAAGACCAACTTAATAAGCTTGAGCGCCTTCAAAACGTGTGTATTAGATTCATATTTTCTTTGCGAAAACATGATCACATCTCCGAGTATCGTCACAAGCTCAGTGATTACCCATACGCTTTCGCCGGAATACACACTTACTCTCTCTCCTGTACAATATTCTGTTTAATCCTCATACTCCTTTTTACCTCAAACAACGTTTCGCGTTCTTACATAACACTCACACTCTAGACTCCTGAGATCATCAGAGAATTTGAGGCTTAAGCTACAAAAACATTCCACTAAATTCATGCACAAATCGTTTACATTACAAGCAACCATACTGTGGAATGATTTACCTGTCAGCATCAAACGAGCTAAATCCCTTAGATCATTTAAAAAGATGGTTAAGGAGCACTATTTGTCACTGCAATAGTCAGATATTAGCTAATCATTCTCACTTCAATCTTGTAAATATATTTATTTATATTATATGTAAATCTATGTAAGGTTACGTAAGCTTATGTTTGTATTTTGTATATGTAGATAGTATTTTTGTGTATGTTTATATTACTCAAGTATTTATGTACTTGTCTGTATATTTAAATGTATCTATTATAAGTCTTATTATTAACTGCTAGCCCGTTTCATAGAGTTTAAATAAGTAAATAAATCTGTTTGTATTATCACCTAGCAGGCTCGTTCAGCACCCTGGCGACGAATTGAGATTGTGACACTTGTATTCTTAATTCGTCTCCATAGGGACTCACCACACCATCTCGCCGTATTAATCTCTCAATATTGCCATATTTTACAGAAATAGCAATAGGAGCACCTTTCGAAGACGATAGAGGTGCCGTATATTTATATAGCGGTGCTGACTTAGTCAGTGATAAATCAGAGAAGAAATTGCAATATATGCAGAGAATATCACCTAGTGCATATCACTCTTTTGGATTAAGCATAAGCGTTCTGAAGGATCACGACAATAATGGATGTAATGGTATGTGTCCGAATGTATAATCATGTGGATATGCTCGTAATAGTAAAAAAAAACGGAACCCCCTCGCATTAGGGTCGTAATAATTAAATGCTCATGGACATTTTACACAACGTCCTCTAGTGCCAAATATTAATTTAATTCTTGTTATGGGTAAATTTAAAGGTATTTACAATAGATAGGAGACACCCAGACGCAGTACAAATTTTTGGGTTTATCTCACAAATAATTGTCCTACTGGAGGTCGAAACCTTTTAAACTGCTATTGGTACTACCACTGCAGCATGAGGCTGATCAAAAAAGGTACAAAAGGTGAAAAACATAGTTGATATGAGGTTGGGAGAGCAGGCCACATAAAATACATACTTAGTCTGATTTCACAGATTTCACTGATAACACAGACGGACGGACTGACTGACAGCGAAGGCTTAGTAACAGTTTCCCTTTTGAATACCGAACCCTCAAAAGTATCTATTGAAAACTGTTTAGTTCTTTTTGAAGATGACGAGCCTCGTGGTTGAGTGGTTTATGTAACGGACAAAGATCAAGAGGTCGCGGGTTCGAATCCCACTCGGGACAATCATTTGTGTGATTTTTCTAATTGTCATACAAATGTTTGTACTGCGTCTGGGTGTTTCTATGTATTATAAGTATGTATTTACAAAAAAGAAGTAGTATATGTATTCTATCCGTATTCTGGTACCCATAACACAAGCATATAAGCTTAGCTTGGGACCAGAGGACGTTGTGTGAAATGTCCATGAATATTTATTTATCTTAATAAATTCTGTTTTGACAGAACTCGCAATCAGTGCACCTTTCGAAGATCGTGTCCACGTTTACAGATGCATGGCTTCTATTACTATTACCAATATAACCGCTGAGTTTCCTAAGTTACAAGTAAGTCTTAATATATTTTTATTCTTGGACATTTCGCGAAATTAGCTTGACACTTGTGATATGGGTGCCAAATTATGGATCACATACATACATACTTTCAGCAACCTGAAAAGGAAGGGAGTAGTGTCGTTTGTATTTTTTATCCGACACCACAGAGACATCACACTGTAAAAGCCAAAATGGATTGTCAAAATGGAGGTTGTCCGTATCTAACATTAGGACGTTAATGGACTGGAAGGAATAAGTTTAATGACATAGGAAATACCCAGATAAAGTAAAAATGTCTAGATTTAACGTAACAAATAAAATTTTCTTGTGCGGCGATCGAGCCAGCGACCTAAAAACGTAAGGTTGCGCTACTGAAACACCACAAGACTCTAGAGACTCGAGAATACTTTGTAGAATTTTTCAGGTTAGGTATCATCAGGTCAAATAAAAAATTATAATTTGTTTCAGAATCGACAACAGAAACATTTTAATTTCACAGTTTGTATACATATTAAACACCCGAACAAACCACGTGAAATATTTGGAGGTAAGCTATAATAAACTAGTTCAATTAGTTATACCCCGTAGTCGAACGTACTTGTAGTTAAAATGGAAAAATATAATAATTCAATATTTTCTCACCGCATAAACCGTCCTTGAAATAAGACGAACATCCATCCATCCGCCCTTCTCCGTCCACTGCTGGACATAGGCCTCCCCCATAGAACGCCACAACGCGCGGTCCTGCGCTAACTGCATCCAGCGGCCCCCGGCGCATTTGACGATATCGCCAGTCCTCCTTGTTGGGGGCCGCCCACGCTAAGTTGTCCGGTACGTGGTCGCCACTCAAGGACTTTTCGCCCCCAACGGTCGTCAGGTCGCCGAGCGATATAGCCTGCCCATTGCCACTTCAGCGTGCTAACTCTTTCGGCTATGTCGTACAAACACCAGTGTGTAGGACATAGCGACATAGACGTTCGGACCGCTGAACGGACATATCAAAACGAAAATGAGCTAAATCAGCCGTTATTGATTGATTTAGCAAGACTAACGAACAGTTATTTATTTTTCTTTATACCTATTATGTTATGAATTTACTTTGATTTTTAATATATTGTAAGTGTGACAAGGAGCATACGTATCGCCTTACGTTAAGCGATTACCGTGCCCTATGGACGTTTGCAACACTGTAAGAATATTTTATACTTATAAACATTTGTTTTCCAGACTTAACAACCGACGTGGAACTATTTCACGCATATGCAAGACTGTCTCATCCCACTAATGGAAGCGTGTTCTCTTATACTACACCTCTCAGTGATAAGAATCCAAAGCACTGCGAAGATGTCGAGATTATTTTACCTTTGGTTAGTATTATTATTAGTGAAGCCAAGTTCTAATAACAGAACTGGCGAGCAGCATCGTGTGCAATATACAATTACATATAAATACTTACATTTTGAAAAAGTGACAGACCAGTGAGCGCGATCTGCTACAATCTGTACACATTTCATTCACATACGGCGACTAAGCCTTGAGGGCTCCTCTCTTCAGGGACATCATTGCTTAGTCTCAATGTCTCACTGTTGGGCACGGGCCTCCTCCACATTGGGAGGGTTTGCGATCTATTATGCCGCACTGTCTCTCACGGATGATGTTGACTTCTTATAATATCCCTGAGCTGTCTCTTCCATAGCGGGAAATAAATGGGGTGATGTAATTTGTATTCTCAAACCATCATCGCACGAATTACAATATCAAAATATGGCAAATTCATTTCTCATTCATATAAATTTCTTACTTAAAAACTTTAGGATGGGAACTATGATATTCAAATTGGCTACGAGATCTCAACAAGAATATTGACTGACCCCATGGAACTGAGTTTCGAAAGTTCCCGTGTAGTACTTAGTGACAACAGTGTGTTTACATATAAGAATGCTGTGTGGGCTGCTGAATGTGCCGGAGATAATGAATGTAATCCTGTACTTGATATGCATATTAACTCTAATATAAGGTGAGTGCTTAATAGGTAAACTTTAGTTTTGCATTCTTACATTTAAATAACTAGAAAGACATATTATCGCTTAGAATGAAAGTTACTTATCACAAAATTTAAAATTACAAATCCTAATCAAGAAATTTATTTAAAGAATTTCGTGAAATTTAGTATGAAACGGGTTTCCGGGGACGATTAATCGATATAAGGTAAAAGCACCTATTACCGAGGTAAATCGAGGAAGTTTGACTTTAGAATAGAATATTTGGGGGATCAGGACTTTCCTCGACAAATAAGGATTTTTTTAACGTTTTATAGACTTTAAATTTCGTACTTCTCTCATTTCTTTTTATTTACTTTAAAGCGTTATTTTTATTAAAATTATTTTTAGCCAGCGTTACTACTTCATCTATTACCGAGGTATGCCTTACTATTTTTATCCATTACCGCGGTATATGTCTCCTATTACCGAGTATAGAAGAAAAAATATATCTGCTGTCCTGATGGTTCCGTACAAAATTAAATACACACAACACTGAGCTTGACATGCTGCTGCCCGTGCTATGGTGTTCTTTCATTGACTTAGTCGTCTTTTACGACACCCACGAGAAGATTGGTGGTATTATTCGTAGCCGGCACCACACAGAAATTATTTTAAATAGGTATTCATTATCATAAAAAATAATTACCTACTAAGTAAATATATCTATTCAGAAACGGTACCCTACATACGGATACTGATTGCCTTATCACTCGGTATCGGTAATAGGTTCTGTTCTCGATATATGAAAACTCTATTTCCGAGTACTTGACACTCGGTAATAGATTCTGGTATAATCTATTACCGAGGTATGCCGCGGTAATGGGACTGGAATAATATATTTTAAAATATAATTCCGACCCATAAAAACTACAAAAGTTTATGATTTTTTGTTGCCAATTCGCAGGAAGAGTTTTCGATCCTAATGAAAAGCAGTATTTTAAATTAGTAAATAGGCCGTATTAAATTATCATTATTTTGTCACATTAATATAGCAAATGTTTTATGCCATTTTGGATTCGCAGTACAAAAACTACACTTCAAGTACACTACTTTTTATTATAATTTGATGAAATTTACTGGAATTTGCATACATCGGAAATATATTTTTCGTTTATAGAATACATTAGTGATGAAATATAGTGGAATGTTCTCTAATAAGATTGTGATTTTGAAAATAACAAGCAAATATCTCGACCCTCAATATTATCCATTACCGATGGTACCCTCGGTATTAGAAGCTACCCCTAATTTTACGCACCTATCACCGCGAATTTTTTTTATCGATATTATTCTGTATTTTTACAAAATTTCGCCATGAAAAGTATGAGATAAAACTCCTAGAAAATCATAAAAACAAGTAAACAGTATCCGTAGACAATTATAAAGTATATTGCTATATATATGCATGCGGTGTTTACCTTTAAGTAATTGTTACATTACCGTAAGCTTCGCAAACATGTATTTAGTTTTAAGTTTTTATGTAAACAGTTGTTGGTAATCCTCAAATAAATAAATAAAAAAAAAAATAATAATATATCTCGTATTAAAAATGTGAGTGCACTTGCATGAATTGGCCCGTGCTTGTATGGGCAGAACCTGCACCTGCGCTCCCGCCGCACAAATGGAGTGTTTTTGATCCGTTCGGGCTTTGGTATACTCCCTAGCGCCCGTTGTTACGATGTAAAATACTACAAGTTACAACTTGTCCGAAATAATATTGTGCCGATGTTATTGTTATTAAATTAAAATACGAAAATATCTCATACATCGGTAATTGATGCCGATTTTGCATACCGCGGTAATGGGTGCTTTTACCTTAGCTGGGTTTCATTTTAACATAAGATGTTTAAATATAATATGGAGCAGAACAATGTCTAGTAAGTAGCAGATGTTGTTCACCCAGATTGTTCTGGGACTTAATCTGTCTCATCCGCCCCGCTGAACAACGGGACGGTCCTCAGCGGGGCCGTTGCAACTATTTTTCCCAACGACCCTGCTAGCGAGCGGGGCGGTTTTAGCGGGGCCGTTTGCACTCACTCTAATGTCCTGAATTTTTCAATGTTATCTTCATTAATATTATACTCATTTTTTAATTTGTTTTTTTTTTCTTTTTAATCTATCGATATTTTTACAACCACTGTATGGACAGATTTCAAATCTAGTCTAACTTTAGTCCATACATCTATGAGATTTTGTTAACTAGTTTTATTTTTATATTTTTTACAGCAAACCTTTTATGATTGGTTCAAAAGAAATAGAAACTATAAAAATAGACATAGTTAATACTGGTGAGATAGCATACGATCCATGCATACAGATCAAGATAGACAACGCAGAATTGTATCAACCGCCTATGTACTGCACCCAAGTAGATACACTCGATGGTGTTTATGAATGCACTTACAGGAAACCTTTGCGGACTGACCAAACATGGGTAGGTATATATTTATTATTAATCGATCTGGATTTAAAGTTGCGTAAAAACTTAATACCAATGCAATTGCAATTGTAATAGAAAACCCAGACTGGTAAATAGCTGACTATATGCTTATAGCTAAAAACGATAAAAAAACGATAAAAAAATATTAAAAATCTAGAAATCCGACTACTTAAGAACTGAAAAGAAAAAAAAATGTAATAAATATTTATGGACATTTCACACAACGTCCTCTAAATAAAATATATCACATCTGTCCAGTTGTTACCTACTATGCTTGTTTTTTCGTTTCAATTTTTAAGCAGTTGGGTTATTGACTTAATTTTTTTTTTACAATTGTAAATTATAATCTCAAACACTTATGGTTTTTTTTACTTTACCCAAAAATCATTATGGTCATTAACATAGCCGAATTTTGATAAATCAACATTTTATTTTTCAGACTATCGATGACATTACTCTGAACTTAAAGGGACTCACAAGCCGACATAAAAATTTCACAATTTATGCAACACTGTTCAATCAATGTAAAAACTATAAAAAGACACAATTGAAGAGTTATACTGTAACTTTGGAGAGCCATTATGCAGGTCTTGATATAAAAGGGTAAGGGGAGTAAAACGATTACAATTTATGAACATAAGAACATTTTCAGCATCGAAACAAGAAAACACAAAAATAAAAAGTATAAAAAGTAAACAAAAAAATTATAAACTATCAACAAAAAATAAAAGTGTTATCTCCGTATTCTGGTACTCATTACACATGCAATTAAGCTTACCTTGGGACCAGAAGAGTGCCAATAAATATTTTTAATAAAAAAATATATCTTCTTCTCCAGCCCATTTACGTCCCACTGTTGGGCACGGGCCTCCTCCACTTTGAAGGGATTTTGGTCTACTGTGCCGCGCTGACCAGGCGTGTTGGCACAGGGTTTATTTTCGAGTTTTCCGTCTCTCACAGAAGGGGTTATCTGTGTGCAATATCCTTTAGCTGACTTTTACAGCTACCTGGGGAGGAGATGGGGTGGTGACACTTGTATTCTTAATCCGTCACCACACGGCGAAAAAAGAAAAAATATATATTTGGTAACTATTAGACAAAGGAAACCACTTTTAAGGATTTAGCCGCGTATAATTGCTTATATAGCCCGATGTTGGACGACGACTTTAAATTACGTAAAAAATGCATTAATCAAGTGTTAAAAAAAAAAATCTATTAGGTACATAAATTTATTATCTTTATCCTAATATGTGAAATAAAAATGTTAGTACTCAGCTGAAGTACAAAAACGAATCAATAAATCTACGTATAATCATAATATATTTTTTCAGCACAACAAATATTGGCGATGATGTTAACCTAAGTATGCAAGATCTTCATGATGGAAAACAATTTAAACATATTTATACGGTACCCTAAGCCCTACTATATTATTAAAAAACAAACTAATTTATTCCAAAATAAAACTTAATTTTTATTATTTATCATCCATTCATCTTACAGATCACTAACAATGGAATGACTTATTTTGAAAACCTAATTACTGAAATCAAGATAACAAAAAAACCAGAGTTTATGAATTATCCTCAAAATTCTATAACCGTAAGTATCTTTAAACAAGAATAGTCGTAGCGTCTCATAAATTGTGTTCTATTCAGGTAGTGATTAGTTAAGACCTCACTCCCATCAATATCGTTTTATTGTAATCACCACATTCTATAGATCTCGGCCTAGTCCCTTCGCTGTAAAGTACTCTTAATCTTTTAAGCCCGGTTTCCACCGCGAGCGGAACGGACCCATTAATGACTTCGTTAAACTCGCAAACGCAAACTGCATACTTGTATTTCCACCAACAAATAGTCGGACGGAAAGAGCCGAGCGTGTAGAAAGAGTAGAAATGAGCTCGCTCAGTTCTAGGGAGCACCAACTCTTCGTTGGTGGAAACTCAAACCTATTTAATTAAAAAGGAGTCCGTTCCGCCTAACCATTTTCCGCACATTACCCTTTCGCAGTGGAAACCGGGCTTTAGGGTTTAAAACCAAAGAGTGCAACATGAACATAATGGCGAATGTGTAAGATAGTACCACGAAATCAATAATACGTCAGTCCAACTCGCACTTGGCCGGTTGTTTTGGCTCCGAGAAGTTTAATCTCTTCGGAGTACATGATACCCAGAAAGAAACCAACACGAACTAATTACAAAAAAAAAAAAAAAACAAATATAAAACTAAACGATATTTTTATGAAAGTAAGAAATTTATACCACGGGTTTTTCGATCCATGATTAATAACTATAAATTATAACCCGCTGTTATTCTAATCATAAAATATAATTAATGATCTAGCTATCAATTATATTTTGTAATCAGAGAATCCAATGTTTACATTATTACTTTATTGTGATATAAATAAGCATCGTTCTTAAATTGTCAAATAAATCAATCTACTTTTATTAATTAGTATTTCAGTATCGTAGTTATAAGATACAATATTTATCTAAAAGTTACTTACAATGATACCAATTCTATATGCATAACTAAACTTAACTAAAAATTGATAGTGTCAATAGCACAATTCGGCAATGTTAACAGAACTTATTTATTAGAAAATCTGTGTATTATAGACTAACGATTTTAATTAATAAAAATGCGCTCAACGAAATAGCCAATTTATCAAAATGCACCATAATTGTTTTCATTTTTTAGTTAAGTTTAGTTGTACAGGTAGTACCAATGTAGTAAATAAATAAATATTCATGGACATTTCACACAACGTCCTCTGGTCCCAAGCTAAGCTTATTATGCTTGTGTTATGGGTACCAGAATACGGGTAAAATACATATACTAATTTTCTTTTGTAAATACATACTTATAATACATAGAAACACTCAGACGCAGTACAAACATATGTATGATGAGAAAAATCACACAAATGATTATCCCCGAGCGGGAATCGAACCCGCGACCTCTTGATCGGCAGTCCGTTACATAAACCACTCGACCACGAGGCTCGGCATGTATTGCTTAGTACACTTTACCACACAACAAAAAATGTGGAGCCATTTCGTAGAGACTGGCTTAGATATCTAATAATTATTACGCTGTCTATAAACACTTTAATAAATTGAAATAGCTATACTAATATTTACATAATTTCTTTAGGGCCAAGCTCTGTTTAGCTGAAGTGTCAGCTAAACTAAGTAATTAGTTTTAGTTGAACAAACAGAATCAACATCAGTATTATTATGTTATTTTTTGTGTAAACGTTAGTCTGCGATAGATAGAAACATTTCTTAAAGGCTTCATTTGGTATTCACCACCCTCTTATTACCCGTGCTTCCCCAAGTTCTATTCTACAAAAGTTACAAACATAAAAACAAAATCTAATTTAAAAAAAACTCTTTATCACTTTACAAGCAACTAAAAATAAAAAAGCTGCAACTAGGTACAAATGGAAGCTTTATTGATAAAATGATATGGCAGTATTTTGTATATCTTACACAAAACCAAAAACTGTGATAAAAATAGTCTGTAATAATTTCAGAAACACATCGAAAATCAACAAATAGAAAAAGTTAATACTCGAAGTATTTGTACCATCATAACTGAAGATAATTTTGAAATCACAGCCAAGTGTCTGATAGACGCTTTACCAAAATCACATTTCTTTGTAATCATGATATCTATGGAAATCTTACCGGATTCTTTAGGTAAGTAAAATTTATTTTTGATAATGATGATGTTATTCTAGCCGTCATATATGTATTTATAGACCGGACTTCTCAAATACAAAAAAATGATTAGTATTTTTGAAAAAAAAAGACATATTTGAAACATCATTTCAAGGACTATATTTTAGTTTAAGAAATTTTGTTTATTCTCATTATTGCATATAATTGTGTATTCAAAAAAGCAATAATGATCTACATGTAATAGATTATATAGACTACTGGACTGCTTCTCAACGATTTATTAAAATTAGAATAGGATTGGTTAATCTTACCAATAATTCTGCGTAACAAATACTTCAACCACTTCACAACAGGGGTAATGCAGACATTGCTCTGAACCTAAGTATAAGATTTATAAAAAGCAGTATCTTGCTTGAAAAACTTCTAGAAATGCTTAGCTTTTGGCTGCAAGTTTGATATATTTAAGTCATTATTACAAGATTTTGACGATATACAAGGATTCTTGTTTTCTATTGCACTATAAGGCAAACATATAAAAGCTCAAACTTTGCAATAATAGGAGATATGAATATAGACATCGGACTTGACTCGAAAGATAAACGCGCAAGTGATTATTTGGATATTACTGGATATTATGGCTTCTATCCTGGTCATTTTTATCCCACACATGATCGAACTTGCTTAGATCATGTAGATACTCATGAAGACGAAAAATGTCACAAAGGTCGTTGTGTGTGCTTCGGATATAACGGATCATGATACTGTTATCGCTGGGATCGTTAGTGACAAGAGTTATCTACCTGATACCGCCAGTATCAAAACGAAGATAGATCACAACAACTTAAACAAAGCTATAGAAAACTTTAATAGGGGCGACTTAAGCAAACATACGGATGTAAGCTTTAACAGATTTTACAGACAGTTTGACCAACTTAATACAAAATTACACGAAAAAGGAAACAGTACCAAACTCTAAGACCATCAAAAAACCGTAGATAAATAAAGGACTAATAAAATGTATACGCAAAAGAGATAAGTTACATAGTAAGGCCAAAAAGAAAGAAAACAAAGATATTTTTGAAATACAACATCAATTCAAAACGTATAGAAATGTTTGCAATAACTTAATACAAAATTTAAAAAATGATTATGAAAAAAAGCTCCTTCAAGATGCACAAGGTAATAGCAAAAAAACCTGGGCAGCTATAAAATCTATATGCAACATAAAAAAAAATGTACACCAAATTTAGAGCTCTTACAAACTCACACTGATCCGGTCGAGTCTCTTAATGTGGTAAATAAGTATTTCACACAGGTTGGGGAGGAACTTGCTCATAACATTCTTCTGAATATTAACAAAACTGAAGCTGACTTGGTCTCCATCACAAATAGCCCAAATATACCCAAAATAATACCCCAATTCTCTGTATAACCCTTTCTTTACAACAGCCACAAATATAATAGAGGTTAAAAAAATTATGACAGAACTTAAATATTCGTCAGCACCCGGCTGGGATGGCATTACGAATAAAATCTTAAAATCAAACAAAAATCATTTAGCTGCTCCTATAGCATTTATTTGCAACTTAAGTATCTCTTCTGGAATAGTTCCAGAAACAATGAAAACTGCTTGCGTCTGTCCTATTTTCAAATCTGGAGATAAAACCCTACCAACTAAGAAACGTACTAATAAAAGAACTAAGAAAAGTAGTTTATGTATTATATCCGTATTCTGGTACCCATAACACAAGCATATAAGCTTAGCTTGGGACCAGAGGACGTTGTGTGAAATGTCCATGAATATTTATTTATTATTATTATTAACTAATTATCGCCCTATATCCTTGCTAACATCGATATCCAAAATCGGCTGCTATAATAGGCTGCTTAAGTATATGGAAAAATATAATCTAATTTCAGATAACCAGTATGGTTTTCGCCGTCACAGGTCGACAGAGGACGCAGTCACTGGCTTAGTTGATTTTGTTTCAGCTGAACTGGACAAAGGAAACAAATGTGCTGGGGTCTTCATAGATCTGGCTAAGGCCTTCGACTCGGTGTCCAGGAGTATACTCCTTAAAAAGCTGGAAGTCTTTGGTATAAGAGGAATTGCTCCAGAGTGGTTCAAGTCTTATCTCACAGACCGTACACAAAGTATTCGCATGAATGAAGTTTCTAGTGGGCATGCTAACATAAACTTCGGAGTTCCTCAAGGCAGTGTGTTAGGACCTACCCTTTTTATAATTTACATAAACGACCTATGCTCGCTAAATCTTAATAAAGCAAAAATTTTTACATGCGCCGACGACCCTGCTTTGATCTTCTGTGACAGGACCTGGGATGGAGTGTATAAAGCTGCTAACTCTGGGATACGTTCTGTTTTTGACTGGCTCAATCACAATCTGCTAACTCTAAATGTTGACAAAACAAAAGTCGTAAACTTTAGCGTTAATGAGAGAAGTGCTTGTCCATAACACTTGAGTGTTGTGTCACATTCCTATACTAATTGCAGTCCGCAGGTCCCCTGTGGATGTCGAGCTCTTGAACATGTGCCATACATTCGTTACCTCGGCGTATATATCGACAAAAATCTTACCTGGACAAAGTAATTTGAATACGTCAGTTCGCGCACTCAGAAAAATGTTACATATTTTCAAAAAAATGGGTCAAATAACGAAAACCTGCTGAAGACAATCTATCTTACTCTGTATGAGTCTGTACTTAGCTACCGTATAACATCATGGGGAGTAGCCCTAAAAACTCACCTAATTAGGGTAGAACGTACTCAGCGAGCCATCTTACAGGTTACCTATAAGAAACCATTGAGATATTCCACTGATCTCCTATATCAAGAAGCTGATGTTCTTCGAATTCGGCAATTAAAAAGGCAAAGGCAAAGCTGAGACGGGCTTCGTGGTCTAGTGGTTCATATAACGGACTGCCGTTCACGAGGTCGCGGGTTCGATTCCCGCCTCGGACATTCATTTGTGTGATGTTTATAAATGTCATACAAATGTTTGTTCTGCGTCTGGGTGTATACTATGTATAATAAGTATGCATTTACAAAAGAAAAGTAGTATATGTATTCTATCCGTATTCTGGTACCCATAACACAAGCATAATAAGCTTAGCTTGGGACCAGAGGATGTTGTGTGAAATGTCCATAAATATTATAATAAAAAATTAGACATACTAGCTACTGCTCTCAAGTACCACAAACTAGCTTAAACTACAACTATTTGTAACCAACGCTCTCAGAGCAAACCTACATGGAGAAAGCCTAAATGCAGACTTGATCTCGGTAAACGAAGCTTTTGCTACATGGGTCCATTTATATATGACAGACTCAATAATATAATAGATATCTTATCCTTAACTAGAACTAAATGTAAAATTTTTCGATTTTTAAAAAGTATATTACAATAAAACAAAACTGATCACACACCTACGGACTATATTACATGACTAAATACTGCTTTTAAACTAATATAATATACAATGCATTTTACTCACATATTCTTACTCATCCACACACACACACACACATGCATTCTCACATAGCTACTCTCAAAACCACGCACCAACTAATGGCCACGTTTTATTTGTTTAAATATTGTAATTTTATAAATGCAAATTGTTTAAATATTGCAACTTAAATAATGTAAGCTCTGTGTGTAATGTTACTGTGACTTACTGTGATTACTTAAATTGTTTCCTCAGTGAAAGAGACTAGTCTCCACAACACAGGGAATCCTAGTGTGGAGACTAGAGTTTATAATGATATACCTTTAATGTCCTTTTCTGAACAATAAACGTTTCTATTATTATTATTATTTCCTACCTCTATTAAATTTAATCTCGTTTGTAAAAAAAAAGTTCATTTGTTCTAATATTATAAAGCTAAAGAGTTTGTTTGTTTGAACGCGCTAATCTCAGGAACCACTGGTTCGATTTCAAAAATTCTTTCAGTGTTGAATAGTACATTTATTTAGAAAGGCTATAGGCTAAATAACATCATGCTGAGGCCGATAGAAGCGAAGCATCAGTTAAAAATGATGCAAAAACGGGGAACCTTTTCTAAATTCCACGCGTACGTGCCGAGTCGCGGACACAGCTAGTATTGATACATTTTTTATTTGTATGTATAGAAATCTTAATTTTTCTTACAGATTATTACAACCTTCAAAAGGAGAATGTAACGCAAATATCGAACATTACTTTAGTAATTGATTCCTACCAACAAAAAGACGGGTTTGTATATTTACAATTAAACTCGTTTTTTTTTGTTGTTCTCTTACACTTTATTTTCATATTAAAATTCTTTTCACAGTATAACTACAATAATACAAATGAAAGAAACTGCTGTAGCACTTTGGATTATAATATTAGCAGTGATACTTGGAATAATTCTAGTAGCAATATTAGGTATTGCACTCTCAATGGTACGTATTTTTCAAATCACTTATTATACAATGATAGCTAGATGAATATCTGCAGTTTTGCTTGCGTGTATATTGCACACGAAATTTTATAAAAATCGGATTAAACCTTTTGGAAGAAATAAAACTTTTGGAAGAGTTTTCCTTTTGGAAGAGTTAACATGGCAGCTCGAGAATCTTTACTTAGTATAATCTGAAGAGTTTGTTTGAATGCGTTAATGTAAGAAACCACTGGTCGGATTTTAAAAATACTTTCAGTGTTAGATAGTACATTTATAGAAGAAGGCTATAGGCTATATAACATTACGCTGCGACCAATAGAAATGAAGCGTAAGTGAAAAATGTTGCGAAAACGGGAATAATTTTCTATATTTCATACGATGTCGCGGGCAACAGCTAGTGTTATATATAAGGCTGGCTGTGCTCGAGAATTAGTGTTATATAAATCAGTCCTATATATGTATTATGTCTACAAGGCACATATCTATTAGAGATTATATATATATACTAGCTGAACCGGCAAACGTTGTTTTGCCATACAAATATCAGTGAGGAGGGAGGGTTTGAAAAATAGATGTTGTCCGATTCTCAGACCTATTGAATATGCATGTAAAATTTCATAAAAATCGGTCAAGCCCTTTCCGAGGAGTACGGTAACTAACACTGTGACACGTGAATTTTATATATTAGAAGAAGACTAGCTGACCCGGCAAACGTTGTTTTGCCATACTAAAAAAGAAAGGTTTGAAAAATAGATGTTGGCCGATTCTCAGACCTACTGAATATGCATGTAAAATTTCATAAAGATCGGTCAAGCCGTTTCGGAGGAGTACGGTAACTAACACTGTGACACGTGAATTTTATATATTAGATGTAAGTAATGAAGTTATTGCCTTTATGTCTTACAGAAAGTGTTTATTTAATTATTTAATTCATTTTTCCAGTGCGGTTGCTTAACTCGAAAGAAAAAGGAAGAACTAAAAGATCTTAAAGAGAAAATAAAAAGAGAATCATACGTAAGTTCATGAATCCTTCATTAACATGATTAAACATCGAACGGAATGTCCCACTATTGGGCACGGGCCTCCTCAACTTTAGGAAGGTTTATGGTCTACTAAGCCACGCTTATCCGACGTGTTGTCTTGTCATAGCGTTTATTTTCGGCTTTTCAGTCTCTCACAGACGATGTTATTTATTTACAATAGCTAGCTTATACAGTACAGGTCCCTGGGGAGGAAATGGGGTGGTGACACTTGTGTTCTTAATCCGTCACCACACGGATAATGTTTTATTGTTTTATATGAATACACACTTATCCCTGTATATCATTAAAGTTAGTTAAAGGAAATAACACTATGGCTACTAACAACCAAATAAATAGCAAGGCAAAAGGTATGTCAGGGTTACTGATTAAAACCCACACTTATTTCCTTCAAAAGATAACTTTTTAGGGTTCCGTACAAGATGTAAAACGGAACTCTATCACTAAAACTTCGCAATCAGTCCGTCAGTCTCCAACCTGTATCTCTAAAACGGTGACAGCTAGAGAGCTAAATAAATTCACTTTTCGTGACTCACCTAATGTTGTTATTTGTATTACAGCGCCGCTCCATGATGCATCCACCACCAAATGACAGACAGTCTTTAATGCAACAAAATTCAACCAAGTGACTACACGTAAAGAAAGAAAATTTTACAATCTACTACGTAATTTCAATAAGCATTTATTTGTAATGTGTTTCTGTTTAGTAAAATAAAAAAACTAAAACGAAGCAGTTTTATTATTATCTTATCATATTTAATTCTGATTAGATCATCATCCCCATAAGTCAAGGAATAATAGTAGATTGTACACCAAGGGGATAAAGCACTGTATTATGTCACGGGCGCGATATTGAATCCTGAGAGCAGTGAAGGATTTAAGCGGCGGCGCGCACCAGCAGCTGCAGCAGCCTCGCGCCGCGCGATTTTGACGAAATTAGACTTTAAATGCATAACAATAAGAACTAAGAGAAGTGAGAATCACATTACTGCCCGGCGGGTTATAATGAAATTCAGTACAACATTACACCCCGGCAAAAGACAAGGGCTATAATGATTTACTTTGAGTAAGGTTTGCATGATATATAATGAGGCATTGTCGAGCAGGTGGTGTGAAAATTAAATTATAGTGGAAAAAGTCACCGCAAGCGGTATTTGAACCCACGACCTCGGAATACCGTTCCGTCGCTCTATCGACTGAGCTATTGCGGCCGTGCTAACAGTAACCAATTTATCCACTACAATGTCACTCGGATGAGTCTACATCGCATTTGATGTACAACGCCATCTCGCCATCCTGTCTCGCAGTCCAAATTTTTTAGAAAAGTTTCATTTCATTTCATATTATATTATTATTGTACACTCGTACAAGTAAAGCAACATAAATAATAGTGTTACAAATATGCACAAAGACGAGCTTAACTCGTTTGTTGAGTTTTCTACCGACAAACCATTGAGTGTATGGAGTAATGCTATAATATAGGTTTGTGTATAAGGCAAATTCTTTCTGTTCTCTTTGCTTAATAAATCGTGCAAATGAATGAGTACAGTTTTTATTACGCAAGAATAATGTTATTTCATGGCACAATGATATAATAAACTTTTAAACATAGTTATCAATAATAGTCCCCATTAATAAAACTAAAACTATACAATATTTTTAAGAGTAGTAGGTAAGTCTCTCACACTATACCAGCTAAGGCTCTGCAAATTGTGAAGAAGAAAAAGGGATCCTAAAAATGTCCAAAACCAAATTTTAACTAAACTATTAAGTACAATCGAAAAAATAAAGCATAATGATATCTAAAGTTATTTTTAATACGTTTCTTTAATTTCGTCATTTGAAACGTGATTATTTTTTATCTGCACTTTACAAGCGGCATGTCTAACAACAAATTGAATTAATTTATAAAACAAATACTCTTGATCGCTTATATATTATTTGAATCAAAGTTTTCAATTAATGAGTACAAAAGTTTTAATTTTGTTTCAAATACAAAATTTAGACAAAAGTAGATAACTAAAAATCTGAAATTGTTTCGATCAGAACATTCAGAACTGTAATCTTAATTAAGTACTGACAAGTTTTATAAAAAGTGTTAATATTAACTCTAATAACACTCAAAAGGGTAAAATTATACTTTCATAAAATCTAACGTATCTAATATTATAAAGCTGAAGAGTTTGTTTGTTTGAACGCGTTAATCTCAGGATCCACAATGCTGATTAAAAAATATATTTCAGTATTGGATAGCACATTTATCGAGGAAGGCTATAGGCAAATATAACACCACGCTGCGACCAATAGGTGGGAAGCGTTAGTAAAAACGTTTCAAAAACGAAGAAATTACAAAGACAGAGTCGCGGGTAACAGCTAGTAGGTACATGAGTTAATAAAAAAGGTATAATACATTTTGAAATTATTATATATGTGTATTTTTTTTATAAATTTCAAAATAAATTTTAACTTTCACATCAAAATATCTCTTCATCAACAGATAATTAAGAAAAAAACATGTTATTTTCTCTATAGTGTGCGTTGATTTAAGAAGTGTGTCTAGGTCAGCACTTTTACAGCCCATTATAACAAGTACGATTAGATACTACGTACGGGTAATTTATAAACATTTTTCTAATGTATTTACTGCGTGTATTAGTATATTAAATAGTATACCTGTGGTATACAGGAGGGCTGATAATTGTATTGACTTGATTCGTTGATTCTGATACATTTTGTAAATATTGCAGAACTAATTGAATCATGAACTTACTACATAGTAAGTCATTACTACATAATTAATTAATACTTTATTTATAAGTTACATAATATAGATGTCGTACTCTTCATTATATAGATATTTTATACTCATCTACAGGTGGTTTCATAATTACATTAGAAACATACATATCAGGAATGATACATGTATGGAAATACCATTTACAAATTATCTTTTACATGTATGACTATTAATGAAGTCAAGGAAGTGTGCTTTGTTCGAAAAAGGCCGCTTTATAGTGTCTGCCTACCCCTATGATACCGTTGGAAGTCATGAGAATCATAACATAATAAGATTCTACTATCTAACGTGCCTAGAGTATACTTAAAGTTTATTGTAGTTTTAGTTTAAGCAAAGTGCTTTCAAAATAGTTTGGTATTTGGTATTATTTCTCTTACATCACTCATGAAGAGTAAAAAGGTTAGAAAACTTAGGAAAAAGAATAAACATAGCTTTCTTGAATAACAGCCGTATTCACAAACGTTACTGTGAGGTCTCATAGTAGGCATGGACGCACAGGGGTAGCAAAATCATTTCACAAACAATACTTAAGTGGTCAAGCGCACTATGCGTTTGTTAAACTGAACGCATAGCTAAGTTTTGTCTATGAATACAAAGGCTCGATGAAAGGAACGCACTGAGAAGTGTTACCCTTTGCACAGTGCATCAACACTTAAGTACTTACTTAAGTAAATATTGTTTGTGAATACGGGTGTGAATAAACTAACAAGTAATAATAATACATTGTTATTGTTAAGGGCCTACATCAATATTATCGTATATCATCGCCGACACGTACATATTACACAGCCAGTAGGCACAGAAAATGAAGAATTAGGGATACTTTTCCTGTTTACTCAAAATCTACTAAATATATTTTAATTCTGATTTACCTGTTTCTATATATAATAGTTACTTATGTTTTTAAAGTTATTTCATTAGTTAATTCGCGATAATAGACCGACAAATGAAAAAAATAAAAAATGAGAGAGGTTGTTTCGCTAAGATTTTCTATCGAGAAAACTTTTTTCAATCGCGTTTCTGAGTTTATGCGATCCTAGATCATATATTGAAAAAACATATACTTAAAAATTAGAGCTCTAGCCATTCAATCTAAAGAAACAATGAAAACTTCGTACGTAGAAAAATGCACGAAGCTATTTTGGTATCCTCTTAACATTGTTATTTCTTCTAACGGCTGTTTTCAATATTTTATCTGTCCTCGATTTATGCTATCAAAGTCAGACTAATCGAAACTTTTGTTGTTACTTACATATCAATAAACTTCATCAAGCATTCTCTATTGAGAATTTTACAGGAGATACAAATAACATACTGATAAAAGAGGATAATCTACCCGCAATCGTAGATTGGGCAATGAAAACGGCCGTATTTCAAACTAGATATTTATTTGTTTGGAAGACCAACAGCTTAGAACTGAGTATCACATAATATAAAACATACAGTCAATTACAGGTTTCCACAAATAGTAAACAATGTACAGTTATTAATAGGAAGTACATGAATTTAACAATGCAATAGTCCCAGTGAATGGTACAAAGTGTAGTATAAAATCAATCAAAAATCCGTTCGCTTGGTTGCCGTCAAGCCGATGTCACACTTGTGCAACAAATGTCTAAATCAATGTCCTACTTAAATTAAAGCGTTTAACCAAAGAAACATTTTAAATTACGGCTAAATTTAAGCCGTCAAAATACAAAATGCAATTTTATTATTATAGATTTGCTGGCTTCGTCTTATGGCAGCTCATAAGTAAAAGCAATCATGAATTAAATGAACAGCTTGTATATCGTGTCTAGAATAATGACATTCTCATAAAATCGTTTACCTCGAATACCATTAAGTATTGACATTCAGATATTATTATGTTTCAGTAAATACTTGGCTTATCATTATAAATAAAAGCGTCAAGTACGGGTGATAACATTCTATTCACTCATCACCAGTTAACACCGCAACAAAATGATATTGTTTTATTTATTTATTTGTTTGTCTATACAAGTATCGTTATCAGCCAGTATTGATGGATACAAGTCTTATAAAGATTATAAAGTTTACGAAATGAGAGGCAGCAAGGAAGGTATACAATCTACAATTCGCTACCTATTAGAAAACCATGTAAGTAGTTTAATTAGAATAGATCCTACAGCCCGGTAATAGACGGACGAACAGATAGCGGTCCTTTTTACCTTTTTGATACGAAACTTTCAAAAACTAACAAAACAAATAAAGCTGGAATAAAAGCGAATTTTATTCGAATGACACTTATGATGATTCCTTCTTCAGACTTATTCGAAAATCAAATATTTTTATTTTAAGTAGGCAAGATTATCCAGCTCTTTTTAAACGTCATAAGCTAGGCGTCTCTTCCAAAAGTGAATCCTATGGAGAAGAACCGACCGATATCCTACGACCGGCTTCCTAATTTGTTAAAAATAAAAAAGCATAACAAGTCAATTTCCTTCACATTCTTGCTTTCCATTAAAATGTAATAAATTATAAATATTTGACGGTCTAGGAAATACATTACCATTCATATAAAAGTGATAAGGGCCAAATACTAGTGGATCCAGATCTTTCACCAACCATCGAGGAACTTTCAAAGGCTCACGGAATCACCAGTAAAATATTAATTGAAGACTTTTCCGAGTAAGTACTGAGAATGATTAATTTACCACAAAAAAAGACTAAAATTTGTTAATAAACACACATTTTTCACTACACCATCTAGTCCCATAAATAAACAATAACCCTATATAGATATTTTTTATACATATATATACTATATATATAAAACAGAAATACTAACACACAGCATAAACGATTTTGCCTGACGTGAGAATCAATCCCGCGAGCAAATTCAGAGTAGTAGGTCGAACTAGACCACGACATACATATTTATCATCATACATATTTTATTGATTCATAGCACATTATAAAAGTTGCTTTTTAGACATTCGCAAACTTATAAATTAATATCATGAAAATATTATTTATGTTTAAGAATAATTAAAGAAGAAAAATCAGCCTCTGTTCGTCAACAAGGCTTCTCATGGACTGCTTATTACGACGTAGACGATGTAAGTTAAAGTTAATAATTATAAATTTCTATTGCTCTTTTAAAATTTAGAATCGATAATATAACATTAATAACTAGTACCGTATTTTCAATAATTTCAAAGGCATATGCATAAAGAGTTGCGTAAATGCTAATACTGAGTATCTACCGTATGTGTTCGCGTACGAAGCTTAATCTAGCTCTAAATAAAACTGCTTCAAATCTTCTTAAGTTTTATTTAAATTCCAATTATTAATTGTTTTAAAGACCTAGGTAATATTATTTATCGTAGGTATAATTGCTCTAGTAGTATCTTGCTAAAACTAGATCGAATTAGTGGGTACTTAGATCTAAGTACTAAGCGTAAGCGTAAGTAAGCGTTTTAAAATAGAACTATCGATCGATAGTTCTATTTTAAAACGCTTTTATATGTTGAATAGGATCAACATTTTGTTGCGGATACAACCGCAGGAAACAGCTGGGATACAATAATTTCGTAAAGTCCGAGCTTTAGAATTGTGTCACTAAATCTCAAACTTTACATTTTATAGCCTCGCTTATGTGCTTTGTATTATTACTATTCTCTGAATAACTATTTCAGGGTAAGAATGTTTATTTAGTTAAATTCTTAGATAGTTTAATAGTTTTATTAATTAGATTTACAGCTATCTACAAAATATGAGCAAGACTAATCCAGAATATGCCCAAGTAGTAGTGGGAGGAAAGAGTTATGAGGGTAGACAAATTATGGGATTAAGAATAAATACACCTACTCGCAATATTAAACCAGTTATATTTATTGAGTCCGGTGAGTAACAATTATTACACATTGACATAAATTCTTACGACAAACAAACACAAAGACGACTTCTATGGGAGAAGCAAAAGTTATGCAAACAAGTCTTGCAAATGTTATGTAGTATCTGCTTACATTTTTTGCTGGCTTTTGGAGTTAGCCCCCAAAGCCAGCAAAAAATGTGGGAGAGAATGGAATGGTAACGTACTCGTATTTCTAATCGCTACACAGCCACGCAGATAGTAGTTAAAAATTGGCCAAGTGCGAGTCGGACTCGCGCACGAAGGGTTCCGTACCATTATCTATGCAACATAAGGCAACGTTATTAGTATCGAGCAAGAAACGGTAAAAAAATCATGTTTGTTGTATGGGAGCCCCCCTTAAATATTTATTTTATTTTATTTTTAGTATTTGTTGTTATAGCGGCAATAGAAATACATCATCTGTGAAAATTTCAACTTTCTAGCTATCACCGTTCTTGAGATACAGCCTGGTGACAGACGGACGGACGGACGGACGGACGGACGGACGGACGGACGGACGGACGGACGGACAGCGAAGTCTCAGTAATAGGGTCCCGTTTTTACCCTTTGGGTACGGAACCCTAAAAACACGCTTAAATATCCTGAATATTTTTTAAATGATTGCATTGTCTTTGTCATCAATACTCAATTCTATGCTACCTACTTACAAAACGTTGACAGTTTATATTGTCAGAGACATAAGTTTCTGTTGTCACATGTTGTCAAAATCGTAGTAAACACAAGTAAACAATTATTATAATTTTACCTGATTCTATAAACAAAGCGTTTTTATGTGAAATTATCTGATTGTATATGAAAGGCATACGTAGAAACACAATAATATAGGTGAGTCTACTCATATACAATTAAACTATTACATGTATAATTAAAAATACAAGTGTGGTCATGGTGATACTTCAACATGCTATTCTAGTAATTCTGATCTAGGAATTGGGGTTATTCCTTTAAATTATTGCATTGTCATCGGTCCTTGTTAGGTGTGCAAGATTTAAGATCAATCCGTCTACTGCAAGTGGCTGAAAATCGCTTTCAAAGATTCCGTTACACAGATTAATACATTGATAATTACATACCAAACTTATAAAAGCGTGTTAAATACTATGTATTATCTAAATAGAGCCAGTTTTACGGATAGAGACCCGTATTTTTGTTTAAAATCTATCCTAACGTTTGGGGAAATTTTCAGCCACCATGGTGGGCGTGGGACTGAGCTGTGATCAGTTGTTACGGTACATACCATCTAGATCCTAAAAGAATTGTGATATTTAAATAAACCAATCACGCAAATATAAGAGACTACATTATTATGATTTTAGGAATCCACGCTAGAGAATGGATCACTCCAGCAACTACAACTTACTTTATAAATCAATTGTTGACGAGTGAAGATCCGAAGATACAAGCATTAAGAAATAACTTTGATTGGCACATCTTTCCTACAGTTAATCCAGACGGCTATCATTACAGTTTTACTAGAGTGAGTAACAAAATTCCTACATTCATTATAAGCAGCTGCAATATATTTTTGCACACAAATTACATAGTAATGCGTAATATTTAATTTCAAGGATATCATAATATCCTTCCTCTCCACCCCATTAACGTCCCACTGCTAGCCATGGGCCTCCTCCACTGTGGAAGGGAGTATGGTCTACTATGCCGTGCTGACCAGGTGTGTTGCCACAGGCTAAGCCCTGTCTTTCGAGCTTTCCCTCTCTAACAGTAGACGTTAACTGCTTATATTGACATTAAAAATAATTTATGACATTAAAACCACCATAATAATATATGTATGAACATTTCACACAACGTCCTCTGGTCCCAAGCTAAGCTTATTATGCTTGTGTTATGGGTACCAGAATACGGATATACTACATAAACTACTTTTCTTTTGTAAATACATACTTATTTTACATAGTAAACACCCAGACGCAGAACAAACGAATAAATAATATTGTAATAAAGAATATTTTTCTTTAGCTGGCTTTTACAGCACAAGCAAAAACAGCACCCTGGGAAAGAAATGGGGTGGTGACAATTGTATTCTTAATCTATTACCACGCGGACTATATAAGGGTTACAAAATACAACTATTGTATTTACTAAGCATTTCCTACATATTTTTGAGACCATGTGATCCATTCTAACTTTTTATACCTATATGAATTGAAATATAAGCTTATCGTCTTCTTTTAACAACCAGGACAGAATGTGGAGGAAAACTCGTTCTAAGTCTACTTGGAGATGCTACGGCGCTGATCCGAATCGTAATTGGGACTATAATTGGTTGAGTAAGTTTAATGTGTTAGCTCTACCTTTAGCTCTACAAAACATACAATAGTGCCAATTCTACGTGCTAAACTAAACTTGACTAAAAATAAAAATGAATAGTGTCAATAACACGTTTTAGTAATGTTAACTAAAATTTCATATTAAAAACTGCGTATTATTGACTAAAGATTTTAATTAGTTTAAATGTGTAATGTGTGTCTAAATACACCATAGTTGTTTTCAGTTAAGGTTTAGTTGTGCACATAGAATTGGTACCATTTAGTCTTAAACACCAAGTTCCCCATAATACTAAAGTTGTTCTAAATGTAAGTCCAGATGATTGATAATTATAACAACTTTTCAAACAGGGAAAACATATTTAGGTTGGAAACCATTAATAAGATTTTATGCAAACATTCCTGTGTATATTAATGTATTTTCAATTATTTCCTTATTCTATTTGTATCTTTCCTTAAACTATTGCTCATTTAACATAAGAATAAGGAAAAAATAACTATAGATAGAAAACGTTGCGCTGGTAGCATGCAGGTAACGATTAGTTAAAATAAAAAAATATATTCCTGCAAACGTAACACACATGTAAACAAAAACTTGCGACCTCAAGATTGTATTTCCTTGCTTCCTTAATTTATTAAGAAAAGTCATAGAAATTCTATTCGTAAATATAGTGTGGATGAAGCCAAGTTTCTGCCCCATCAGAAAAGACATAACAGTATGAAAATAGTAAATATAAACAGAGAACATTCTCTGTGAGAGATGGAAGTCTTTAAATGAAACGCCATGCCGACGCACCTGGTCAGCGAGGCATAGTAGACTGATAACCTCCCAATGTTTAAGACATTTAAGGACTGGGAAAGGATGGAAGGAAATACTTAAAGCATGTAAAACTTCTACAGTCATTCCTTTTTAAAATATTCCAGAATACGGTGCAACGAGTGATCCCTGCAATTATCAAACTTATGGTGGTTCAAAACCATTCTCAGAAATAGAGACACGAACTCTATCCGAGTATATATCTGGACTTGATAATTTATTAGTATATGTTGCATTCCATGCAGACGCCCAGATGTTACTGCTTCCATACTCAGATTCCACTGAACATGAAAAAAACTATGATGATTTGGTAAGGTTTAATATTCATACATTTATCTACACCCCTGTTTCTCAGAACTCCATAATGGTGCCAATTCTGTTACGAAAAGTAAGCTTAAACAAAATAAAAACGAACTTAGATTTGTTTGATGTAACACAGATGAGTCTTGGATATTTAGATTTTAGTTAAAGTTTAACTTTAATAGCTGATGGGTGCTCAAAAGGTATGATTATTCTTTTACAGGAAACTTTGTTGATTGTATCACTTATAGAAAATGGAAATACATACGTATTTTATTTATTTTATTAATCAAAAAAGTATAAGGAGTAAATAAGATCGTTTTTTAAGACTTTTTAAAACATTTAAAGCGGATATTATAAAACAAATTATACAGTAACTAAATAATATTTGAATACTAAATTCTTGTCTTTGCAGAAAACGATAGGACAGACATCCCTTGATTATGGTTATGAAGTCAATCATGAAAAATACAAAGGACCGGCTACAGCAGCGGAAATTTTATGTAAGTTTCAGTCTGGCAGTATTGCCTATTTGGTTTCGATATCTAATTTTAGTTGGCTCTTAGCCATTTATTCATTTCCTCAAAAAATGGGGGCAGCGAAAAGAGGCGGGCGGAAGGGTTATTGTAATTAGTGAATATCAACTCTGAGAGACGGAAAACTGACTAAAAGCCCTCTCAAAGTGGAGGAGACCTTTGTCCAACAGTGGAACCTTAATAGGCTGGGATGAGATGATATCTAATTTTAACATCAACATACTCTGCAAAGATTCTCGAACTAGTAATTTATTTATTTATTTATTTATTTATAAACACTTTATGCACAAAAAGGTACAATGGCGGACTTAATGCCCTAGGCATTATCTACCAGCCAACCACATGGCAGTGCAGAGATAAAGGAGTGTGGGTCAAAAATACAATAAAAAAAGGGATCCTACTAATTTAAACAATGAATATTACGCAATTTTATCTAAGTAAATCTAATAATCATAATCTATTTAAACTTACACAAATAAGTTTTATTATATAAACATACATAAAATATCTACATAAGTACTTCTACATAATATTTGTCACAGTGAGTAAATAAAACTAGCGGTTTGACTCTGCCAATAGCATAATTTACAACGCTTTTGGGAATCATAAACGTTTAACTATTATTATTTTCAGATAAAGCATCTGGTGGTAGTATGGATTGGGTCCGACACGCCCTTAATGTACCTTTGGCGTTCACATATGAACTTAGAGGAACATATTTTCAATGGCCACCTAGTAAAATACATGAGCAAGGCGATGAAGTTACTCAAATGATGCTTGGATTAGTCACAGAAGCTGATAGACTAGGATACCATTAACGAATTACCAGACGTGTGTATGATTTTTATTGTACATAACAATATAATAAGCATATAAATTTATATTAAAATTTACAAAAATATGTTATAATTATATCCAGAATACACATTGCAGTAAACAATATTCTATAAACACGGCTTTTCTTGTTTTAGTTCGATCCCAAAATTATTAGAGTTCGTCTTCGGGGTTTTAGAAACAGGACTATATATTTTATTTATTTATCAGAATTAAACTTAAAAACAATATCATAGATACCTAATATTACGTTAAGTTCTAAACTTCTCCTTTCTCTTCTATTTTCGGTAGCCTTACTGTTGGACGACGTTGTAGTGTTGAGAATTCCTCAATATTTTCAAACGCAGAGTCGTCATCATCATTGACATCAACCTGAAATTACAATTTCTATATGCAGATTGTCGTAATGAGCTAAATCTCCACGGTCATGGAAGACTCCAATCGCTTTAGGTTTAGAGCATGTAGCTTTCAGGTGACTATTGCTCACATCGATGGAGTGTATTGTGGTCTCTAGATAATACTACCTAATAATGACATAGTATATTCGCAAGTTTAATATATTTAAAAAAGTGTATAGGTATAGGCCATAAACACTTTTTTTAAATATATTAAACTTCTTTATAACAGACAGTTTTTCTATTACGCTGCCAGCACCGGAAATCGTAGCGATGATTGAAATGAAATGAAAATCATTTAGGCAGGCACACAAGTTTCTTTTCTTCAAAAAAGTGCTCTTAAAATACGTCCAATTTTTTTTTTCCTACCACCGACCGGTTTGGATTGCATTGTAGAGATTCGTAGCATACTCTATATTAGAGATGGTACGGATATCCAGTAACTATCTGGTATCCGGCCTATCCGGCCTTGTTTTCACTATCCGGCCGGATACCGGATAGTAATACAGTATCCGGCCGGATAACGGATAGTAAAATTTTAAAAAATCTCATTCAATTCAAACATAAAATCACGACGACAAGTGATAAACGATGAAATAAACAACAAACGAACTGAGAAACAAACACAAACTGACACTCGCGATAACACTCGAACGCCCCCGAGTTGACCCGATCTCCGCTTACGTGCGACCCGAATGCGCCTGAATATTTCCGATCTGGTTCACCGCGCCAATATTCAAATCAAACTGATCGCGTCAACGCAATAAAGGGCCGGATATCCGGCGCTCCGGCCTAGTAGCTTGCCGAATATCCGGTATCCGGCCAAACTACTATCCGTTTCATCTCTACTCTATATTTTATAGTTTTTATCGATATCGATTA
Source organism: Orgyia antiqua (assembly GCA_916999025.1). Classification (NCBI taxonomy): domain Eukaryota; kingdom Metazoa; phylum Arthropoda; class Insecta; order Lepidoptera; family Erebidae; genus Orgyia; species Orgyia antiqua. Next base: position 21,824,908 of record OU779864.1, read on the forward strand.
AAGTTTCCTTTATATAGATAATTAGCTTCAAAGATGCATAAATACGGGCAAAGCTCATAGAACCGTGTTTAAAATATGGTTACGGCATGGCATTACTTACACCTTCAAGTCCTTGTTCGTCCGCCACTGATGATACATGCGTGGTTCGTCTCTGTAAATATAAACTTATTAATAGGTATATTTTTTTATGCACCTATATTTATTTATTAATATCAAAAAATTATAAATATTTTTTCTTAGATGAAATAACTTAAATAAATGTGGGAATTACTAGTTACTCACAGAGTCTCGACGTTTCAAACTTTCTCTCAGAACATGTAACCTCTTTTTTTGTTTCCTCTTGAAGAATCCACGCTAGAAAATACATGTACACAATTGATTAAATATGATAATTCCAATTTTTCACTACATCTGGGTTGTCTCTTCACATCCAATTGTTGGGCACCGGGCCTCCTCTGTATTAAAGGAGATTAATTACTGGGCCACGCTGACCAGGCGTGTTAACACAGGGTATATTTTCGAGTTTTCCGTCTCACATAGTGCTGTTGTTTGTGTGCGATACTACTTAGCTATATAATATATCATGACAATATATTTCATTTATAAAAAAATAAAATGCCCTATCTAGCTTAAGACACGGAATAGATAGTGGGCTTGAGACGAAAAGAGTGTAAAAAAAACCTTCAAGTTTCTAAAGTAATTTATTAATTTTGCAATTGACTTGCTATGCTTTTACTTAATAAATGAAATTATAGTAAAAAAAGTGATCACCAACTGTTGGCACGGCCGCAATAGCTCAATTGGTAGAGTGAAGAAACGGTATTCCGAAGTCGTGGATTCAAGTCCCTCTTGCGGTGATCATTTTTTCCACTATAATTTAATTTATTATCGTTCAATTTATAAAAAAAAATTATATAAAATAGTACTCACCTTATATAACACAGTAAATATAATAATCAATATAAGTAAAGCGATTCCTACAACTATTGCACCTAACAACCATTTATTATTAGCAAATGTGAGCTCCTTTTGAAATTCTACTATGGATTTTGAGCTGGAAAGAAATAGATCTATTTAAAAACAATAATATTACATACTAGCTGTGTCCCGCGGTGTTACCCGCGCTAAATGAAAAATCTTCATTAATATCCATTTAGTAGTTTTTGCGTAAAATAGTAACAAACATCCATACTCACGAACTTTCACATTTGTAATATTATTCGGATAATATTCTCACTTTTCTCCCAACCCATTAACGACCACTTTGTGTAGGTATTTGGTCTGCCATGCCGCGCTGATCAGGCGTGTGGCCATGAGGTTTCGTTTCGAGCTTTCCGTGTGACTCTGCTTAAGCTGGCTTTTATTCTCACTATAATCTCTTAGCTGGCTCTTATACTCACTACTTCTCTTTTATTTTCACACTTGCATGACACATTTATTTTAATAAAAGTATATTTATGTATTTTAGCTGATAATATGTTTCATAAGAGAAGTTAAATTTACCTCTGTTTTATTGTGTTGGCCGTAGGTTTTAGATATAACTCCAAATGAGACGTCATGTTTAGTTTGTTATCCAACATGTGCTTCTCTGTAACAGATTTGAGAGATCGAGAGAACGTCCTATTACACCATTATCTCCCAAAGGTATTTGATCTACTACGCCAAGCGGACTTGGCTTGTTGATTTAGTTTTTCCATTCGTCTGTCTCTCACAGAGTATTTATTTGATATACTACGCTAAGCTGACTTGGCGTGTTGGCTTGAACAAAAACTAAACACAAGTGTTTTTCCAGTCATCTGTCATGTTATGTTTATATTATCCGTAACTTTCTTCTAGCAGCACCTAGGGGAATGAGGCAGTGAGACTTGTATTCTCAATCCGTAAAGACAAGGATTCATTTCAATGGAGTTATCACGTCTCGTTCGAAGCGATTGGGCCAATTTCTCCCACAATACGTCTACGTCAATATAGATAACTCAGTTGTAGCCATCATTCTTTACCCTTATCCCGTTATGGAGCGCAATGTGTCTTTTTCTTCCACACTCTTCTATCATACGTCATAGTTCTCTGAACTGCTCTTTCTGTCATATCCTCTATCATTACAGAATTTCAAGGATTACTTACCAATTCCCCATTTTAATAATTCAGTGGTAACTATGATTTTATAAGTAGAATTTGGTCGCAAATGTAAAATGCACGTACAAATAAATTCATAATCCGTGTGGGACTCCTTACAAGCATTTTCGTATATTGTTGATACCTAAAACGTATGAATATATGTTAATTAAAATCGTTAGTCACACACAGTTTTTATAAGTTAATGTAGTTTAGTTAAAATTGCCAAATTGTGTTATTGACACTATGAATTTTCATTTTTTTTTTTTAGTTTATTTGTGCGCTTAGAATCGACACCATTGTGAATATTTGCTAAGCGATAATGCACTTAAAGTGATCTAGAATTTGTGTTTTCGAAGATACACACAAATTGAACAAGAAAAAAATTAAAATTTTAATTAAATTTCCTTACCTTAAACGTTCGTTTATAAGGTTTTTTCTCCATTGTTATTTTAGCGACCACATGTTTCCACTTTATACTGCCATTGTTTGTAATCTAAAATTGAGATAATAATTATTTTTGTTTTAGTCTTAGATAGTTAAACATTTATGTTATACAATGCTTTTAACAACCAATACGTTTGCGTTGACGGATGAGGGTTTTTTGAATCCCTCAGTCTTCAGTCTTCCCTTATTTATATATATTATTTCTATGTACTATGCAACTAGCGTATAATCATTCTGAGACTTTTACTATCTGTGTTTTCTTAAATCAGTTCAGAAGATATCGAGCGACATATCCATTTACGTTTATATGTTCATAACGTTGAATTTAAACGATTTGAAATAGATTTTAAAAAGTCGATTATCAAAAACTTACTAATCTAAATCCTTAAAAGGCATTTTTATTTGTTTGAATATTTCTTACCAAATACTCTTGTGTGTCCAAGTCGGTCTCCATATGTTCATCACTCACTATTTGTTTGTCTGTAATAATCTTAGTATGATTTGACCTAAAAGAAAAAATGCACTATGGAACAATATGGTTTGGTATTCCGTTTATAAATGCAAGCGAAATGCAAATTTGAAAACTTTTGGAATACATATATTTATAAGGAGAAATTCAAATGTATACAAACCCAGCAACAAATAAATCATTTGTAGGCATAATATAAGTGATATTTAAGTTAACCCTATCCCTAATAGTAGACTCTGTGTAGCACTTCTCATAGAGCACCGCTTTAACCAATAATTTGGTATATTCATTACTCGGCGTTGTCATATTAAACAGCAATTGTATTGTACGCTGAAAGAACATGATTATCAATATAAAATTGTCATTAAAAATACTTACTACAGAAGACAAAAAGAAATACGTCGTTAGTGACAATTCTACTTGCACAACTAAACTTATAACTAAAAACTTAAAATTCATAGAGTCATTAATACAATTAGGCAATGTTAACTGAACTTTTTGTTAGAAAACCTGTATATTATAAATAAACGATTAACGAATAAAAATGTGTACAACGAAATGTTCAACTAATCAAATTACGCCACAATTGTTTTCATTTTTTAGTTAAGTTTAGTTGTTCACGTAGAATTGGTAACAATATATAGGTTGACTTGTAAGACAGCATAAGTATTGATGGAGAATGATCAGTATCTGATTTGGAATATGTATTCATTATAGGTATTTAAAATTTCACATAATTATCTGAGAAAATATTATTAAAGTATCTTGTTGCATGGACACTTGTGTATCTCACCCCGTCCCTATCCACGCGCATCCTGCACACTCCCGACAGACAAGTGTTGCGGTAATTCGTAACGCTCTGTCGCACGAAAAGCATATTTTTCAATAATTTTGGACAAATTTATTTAAATTTTATCGAGTCAATAACCAAAGTTTTCTAAACAATATAAGTTTTTGGTTAATTTAAAGTCTGGTCCAGTTAACACTACACAATAACCGCCTAGATGTTCTGATAAACATAAAATAAAATAGCCTTTCAGAATTACTATGAAATGTACAGCATTTCAATTGTAACTACATATAATTATTGAAAAACAAAAAAAATCGATTACCTCTTTATTTCTTTTGAAAGGTTTCGGTAAAAGCTGACAGATATATCCATCTTTGTAATTGCTGCAGTATTGTAGCATTGTATCTTGTGATAGTGAAACCCCATTCACTTGTAAGAAAACGCACGCTTCATATGAACTATTGCCGTCATTTCGAATTTGTATAGTTGCGTCCTCGTGAGTAGATGATCCAAGAACATAGTCTACCACATTACTGTAATAATATTTTATAGACATTTCGAAAACGACCTTTGGTCCCAAACTAAGCTCATTATGCTTGTGTTATGAGTACCAGAATACGGATAGAATACATATACCTACTACTTTTCTTTTGTATATATACTTATAATACATAGAAAACATCCAGACACAGTACAAACATTTATATGATAATAATATCACACAAACGATTAGGTATCCTGTGCGGGAATCGAACCCGCGAACGGCAGTCCGTTACATAAACCACTCGACCACGAGGTCCGTCAATATTAATATTCTTTTAAATAAAAAAAAAACAAATATTCATAAACATTTTACACAACGTGCTCTGGTCCTAAGATAAGCTTGTGCTATGCGTACTCGAATACGGATATATGCACGCGATTTAAACCACGTTTATAGCTAACTAGCTGTTCCCCGCCACTTCATATAGAAATTTTTCTCATTTTTGGAGCATTTTTCACGGCTGCTTCCTTCTTATTGGTCGCATGATGTTATAGCCTATAGCCTTCCTCTATAACTGTACTATCAAAAACTGAAAGAATTTTTCAAATCACACTAGTGGTTTCTGTGATTAGCACGTTCAAACAAACAAACTCTTCAGCTTATAGGTTCATAGCTTCTTATATAGGTGCCCGCCCCTTAGCATTAGCCTATGTGTTATTCTGATCTTTAGCTATATCTACAGTCTCATTATTAATTTTTCTAAATTCTACAACTAGCAACAGCTAGTAAAATATAAAAATGGAAATACCTTTTAGACCACAACATGTGCATTGACAACTTAGGTTCACAATCGTAACCTCTACAATGTCTTGATACAGGTTTAGTCTTAAACATCTCACTGTAAGGGCTTGCCACTACCCAAGATCTATTAAATTCTGAAAATATAACACAAACTAAAACAATGGTCAAGTACGAGTTGGACTCGCACACGAAGGGTTCCTCACCGCTATTATCATAATATATTATAATAAATAAATAATAATAATAATAAATATTCATGGACATTTCACACAATGTCCTCTGGTCCCAAGCTAAGCTTATATGCTTGTGTTATGGGTACCAGAAAACAGATAGAATACATATACTACTTTTTTTTTGTAAATACATACTTATAATACATAGAAACACCCAGACGCAGTACAAACATTTGTATGACAATTAGAAAAAGAACACAAATGATTGTCCCGAGCGGGAATCAAACCCGCGACCTCTTGATCGGCAGTCCGTTACCAGAACCACTACACCACGAGGCCCGTCGCCACATTCCCGACCTCAAATCACACGAGGACAATAATGATCATGAGTATTTGTTGGTATAGCATAAACTGATATACTTAAGCAGAAATATCATCATAATATATAGAATACAAGCGTCAGTACCCCTTTTCCTTCCCAGGATACTGTAGAATCCAGCTAATGGATATTGTACACAGATAACTTGTATCCTAAGTGAAAGACGAAAAACTTGAAACAACATGCCAATATGCCGAGTCAGCGCGGCACAGTAAACCATAATCCCTCCAAAAAGTGGAGGAGGTCCGTGCCCAACTGTGGGGCGTAAATGGACTGGAGAGAGGGAGTAAAATTTACCTGGGCTGGAGAGAGAGATATAAGTTATGTTATACCTGAACTTTCAAATATGTGCTCTGTGTGTAGTTCCAGAAAGGAGCTGAATTTATACTCTCCAGGGTCCTCGCCAATCTGTATACAGTATATAGGAGCTAATACTTTTAAATTGGAGTCTTAAAATTATATTTTTAGTAATAACATAAAAGTCTTTTGCGCGACTTATTTATTCAAATAAAACCACTTTTGTAAAGATTCGGACGAGTATATTTGGTTTTAAATGAGAGCCCAACGTTTAGGAGACTTAGTCACCATGGTCACAAGTCAGACTGAGTTATATGTCATCTGTGATCTGTAAAAGTCTCCGTACCGCCCGGATAAAATTTAAAACAAATACAGGGGGCTAAATATAACAAAGTTGTTATTTTTGTACGTAGGTCCATATGAGAGTTTATATCTTAAAAACTACGCAACGGATTTTGATGCGAATTTTTCAAAAGATGGAGTGGTTCATGAGGATGGTTTTTTTTGTAAAATTTGGTTAGGTTTGGTTTCGAATATCCACGCGTATAAAGTAGCGGTGACAGTTAGTAAAACTAAAAAATAATAACTTACTAAGCCGACAGTAACATTTTCACAAAACGAATTCTTTTCAAGACAGCCGTTGCATGATATGTTCACTTCGGAGTTTGTTTTTGATAAAAAAATATCTTCACCGGTTACGCTGTATGTCACAGTCACACCTGTTAAAAGAAGAAATAAAGTAAATAATATCTAGTTTGCTAATGAAACGTGTTAATCTCAGAAACTACGGGTTTGAATTGAGAAAATATGTTTGTCCATTTTTGATAGTCCATTTATCGAAAAAGGCTATATAACGTTACGCTAGACGCGACCAATCGGAGCGAAGCATTCGTGAAAAAATGTTGCAAAAACTGGAAAAATTTCTAAATTTCACGCGTGCGAAGTCGCTGGCAATAGCTAGTTATACAATAAACAGCAATGAATGTCAATTACACAGCTAAGCCCAAGGAGATTAAGAATACAAGTGTCACTACACCATTTCTTCCCTAGAGTGCTGTAAGCAGGGGCGTAGCTACCGCCGTATTAGCCGTATCAATTATACAGGGCCCCCAGGCCACGGGGGCCCCCGACGTGCGTAAGACAGATATATAATTATGATGAATAAATATCTCTACCAATTTTATGCACAGATTTTTTTTTCTTTTGTGAGAAATCTTTACCGTTCCTATGGGCCCCCAAATAAATTTTTATACGAGACCCCACCAAGGCACTCTACGCCCCTGGCTGTAAGAGTGTTATAAGCAGTTAACATCTACTGTGAGAGACTAAAAACTCAAAACTAAACCCTTTGCCAACACGATTAGTGCCAGTAGATCCAAACCCTTGGAAGTAAAGCCGACCCGTGCTCAACAGTGGGATAAGAGAAAGCATGTTAAATGTTCTTACTTGCAGAAATGTCTTTTAATTTTTTTGGATATTCAATATTGAGGCAAACTTTGACAGTGAAATCTGGATCTTGTTCTCTTACTGTCTGAAAGAAACATTAATTTTAAATATTTAACATAATAAACAAACCTAGTTAAGTTAGCATGAATGAATTCACAAATTGAATGTAGCTACATATGTGACAATACATTCTTATTTAGGAATAATAACTGCCAATGTTACAAATTATAAATGCATAACTAAACTTCACTAAATAATTTTCTTAGTTCAAAGCTGTGGTTCAAAGTAAAAAATTTATACGTTTGAAAATCCAGAATATTTTGAAATTCATAATTTGTTAATATTACCGGGACTATAATCACGTTAATAATTTAATCCCGTTATTAAGTCCCGGTAATATTAACAAATTATGCCCGTAAGTTTAAAATCAATATTTTGAAATTATTGGTTTGTCTGACTTTGACTAATCTGCCTATCGCAAGTGGGTGTAAATCACTTTCTAGGACTTTTGTGGATATCTACATATGTAATAAGTAGCAAAGAAGTACAAACGAAGTTATTAAAAGCGTGTCTATAATAAACAAATATAATGTTACCGGCACATCGCCATATGATATCGTGATATTGATGACTTGCAAGCACTTAAACAATACGGCCGTGGCGCTGCCTGGAGATCCAGCCACTAGTTCTGTGCAAAAATTATTCTATAAATTCTATATTCAAAAATCCACCATCATTTCGTCAGTTACAGCTAACGCTAAAGAGGTTAAGATCTTCTTAAGTCTCACAGAAGAAGTTTATTAATTTAGATTTCGTCGTAAGTTACTCTTAAATCAACGTGTTATGATAGGCTATGATAGATATCAATACGGCGAGAGAACTTGCTTGTCTACGTAGACTGTAGTGATGCTCTAGCTAGCGTAGTCTCGCTAATGTGTACACGTCATAGATTGTCCTATGAGAGTCGTTTTCCGTTATTTTAATCTATCGTGGACAAGGCATATTATAATAATAATAATAATAATAAAGCTTTATTTATTCCATGCAAAGAAAGAAGAAGAAACATAATTAACTAAAACATAATCATAATGTGGTAACGCCTTGAGAATTATAAATTTAATTACAATTTGAAGTGTTAAATAAATTAGATTTTCAATTATAATAATTAAATTTGTTTTTTCAATTATAATACTTAAATTTGATTTTCAATTTTAATAACTTAACTTGATTTTTCATTTTAATAATTAAATCTTCTTAAATCTTCTTCTTATGATTCTTCAGTTACGATTATTGATAATATTATTCTAATGATACTCTAATTGATACTGGTTCCAATTTCTAATGCATGGACCCCGTTCGGGTAAAAGCCTCCCCCAAGTATTGCCATCCCTCTCTGTCTTTAGCTCTTTTTTGTTTTAAAAGGTGTTCTTGGGGGGTTTTGGTCGAACTCTCCCGCGGTGACCGGCCGTATTGGGAGATTAGGGGTTGAAAGAGGGTCCGATTTTAATTGCTATGCTGTGTTGTGGTCTGATGTCATCGATTGGCGTTGAATTAGTTCTGTCTGAGCAAGAATTAGCTTCGGCTTTTGTATTATATAATTCATCATATCCCCTTGATTTTTAATATGTGGTTTTTTACTCGAATGTTGTGTATTTTGGTTGTCTAGGTGGCGATTGTCCGGGGATTCCGATAGGTTTCTTTTGTTTGTTTGTTTCTGTTGAGAATTTTTGTAGCTTAGTATTACAATTTTATCATATTTTATAAAAGCGGTATTTCCCGCATCTCTTTCTTTTTGTAGTTGTATTTGTAGCTCTTTACGCTTGTTTAAAATTTCAATAGGGTAATCTTCTTTTATATAATAGGCAGTATTTTTGAGGTTATGTTTATGTTTTTGAATTTTTAATTTAAGACCTAAGGTGCTGAATGTTATTGCTATTGGTCGAGCTTTTAACCCCTTTTTTCCCAGCCTTCTAACAGCTTCTATGCTGTAAATATCGCATGAAATTTTTATGTCCGAATTTATTATGTGTAATACCAGTTTTTCCAATTCATCGTACGACTTTTCAGTTTCTTCTACGCCAAATAATATCAGATTTCTGCGTCGGCACTGTCTCTCTAGGTTGTTAATTTTATGTGATTGCTCCTCTATTCTCTCCTCCAAAAGCTCATTTTTCAGTTGTAGGCTATTGAACTTCTCGCTGAGACTATTGATTATTGTATCCTTAATATCTTGTTTCATTTCGAGCATATCCTGTTTTTGTTGCTTTATATCTTGCTGCATGCTAATTAACATATTTTTTAATTCTTCCATAATTATTTGTTTACATACACTTAGCGCCCTCTATGTGGTACAGTAAGTACTTCTGTTTGTGCTAGCGATCGAGTTGTCTAAGCGTTGCGATGTAACGGAGTGCGTGTCGAACTAGATTCTTGCTAGGAAGTTCCGATAGGTCAAAATAGATGGCGCTACTAGGTGGTTTTTGATCGATGATTCAGGAACGGAGGATTATTTAACAATTTTGAGGTTATAATTTCTGATGCTTTAGTTTTACTCACTGTTTTAATGTAATTTCAGATTATATTTCTTTCTTACACTTGCTCCACTAGTATTTCGCACTTATATAATAATATGTCCTGTTATCTTGACGAAATTTTATGACATTAGATGTAACGATTTTAGGCACTTTTTATTAAAGTTTGCTGTATATGCATTGTGATTTATATATTGTTCGAAGTATTCTAAGCACTGGTTTTAGGTTTTAATTGTATCACTTTGTTTTGGAGCACTTAAATAATTTTAAAATTACTTCAAATACGAGCACGATGTTGACAGTGCCGCCGTGGCGCCCTCTCAATCTATCGTGGACAAGGCATATTACAACCTCCATATTCTTAACAGCAGTTCCCATAGTAAGGTGGGTTGGGAGATCTATCCATAAGGTCAGTGTCTGCTAGATTTCTTACAAAAACTCACCATCACATCCATTCTCATCGGCATCAGAGATAAATTGTAAACTGTAACCAAGTTGTCGCATAGACTTCTTCTGTATCCTCTGTGCGTGTTTTAACTCTGATATTGCTACTTCTGTATGATCTGCTTGTTGCAATTTCTTGTATACTTCATAGCCACATAGGATGTACACAGCTCCAGAACCTTCGTCTTCGTAAGGTGCACTTATTACGATTTCTATTTCATAAAAACATACAGTAATTATTTTTTTATATAAAATATATAAAAGAGGAACGATGGAATTACACACACACCTTTCATTAACAAGTTTTAAATCAGTTTACAACACAGTTTGAAGTCATATTTATACTTTTGAGACCCTCTTTTATTTAATACAAAGTTTCTAATCAAAACCAAACATTACCTAGTTTTCCGTCTCCGTCTAAGTCTTTCGTTAGAATAGCGGTACCGAAGCGAGCGAATTCTTTAGTGCCTGTTATCTGAAGTTTGTTTCTCTCTTTAATAGTTTTCTGGAAGATATGTGGAAATTAAGTAACGTTCTCTCTCTCTCTCCAGCCCATTAACGTCCTACTGTTGGGCATGGTCTTCCTCCACTTTGGAAGGGATTGTGGTCCACTGTATCGCATTGACTAAGCGTGTTGAAACAGGATTGATTTTCGAATTTCCCTTCTCCCATAGACGATGTTATCTGTGTACCTGTAGCGGGCTTCTACAGCACCCTGGGATGGAAAGGACAATTAATATTAATGTTATTTGATTATAACTTCCGAAATTTTAAGGCTTACATAATATTATGTTATCTATAAATGCATGCAGTTCCTTCACTTGTAGAAAGAACTGCCTAACAACCTCTTCACACTTCTTCGACGTGCGCTGAAAATCTTGTACAAAATCACTGAAGTCATAGAGAATAAAGAAAGAAGAATTTGATAAATTAACACCGAATTACAAAAACCACAAAACATGTCAGTTTAGTAAATTCACTAAATATAATTTTTTTCTTACCATTTCACCTCCTGTATAAATATAAACTGCACCACATTCGGCACAATCTTCTGCCGAATAGACAGGTGCTCCTGCCAATATGTCTGTAAACCCGTCCATATTTAAATCTGAAGCTGCCAGCGTTGAACCAAACATACTAGCGACAGTCTTTGAATATATTGTGTATTTTAATTCATCTATAATCATATCATCTTTTATGTTAAGGTTCATCATAGAAAACTTGTTCTTTTTCGGATTGTATTCAAGAAACTCTATCTGTAAAAGACAAATCAAGACAAAAGTTCCGTAAAAGACAGATATAATATATACTAATCCCAAACTAAGCAGCAATTAAGTACCCAAACAAATTAAAGTCAACTTAATCTTTTCTCTCTTAAAATTTACTTTGCAAAACTCTATTAAATTATATTTCTTAAAAAAAATATCTTTCTTATATATTATTTGCATTTTGTGGTAGCAAAGGGTTGAAATAATTATATGCGGCAAATAATAAAAATTTAAATGTAGTTTATTAATACAAATAATACAAAGTTTATTCAGACTTATATTTTCTAGTTTGTTTTCTTTTTGTTTTTTTAGTCATCTAAGTTTGCATGTTACTGTATATCCTATGTTATACTCAACATTATTATGAGTGTGAAGGAAAAAGCTGACTCCTAACACAGTCCTCATTAGTGCAGGTGTCAGAGGGTCCAGCTCGAACAAATATATATTGTCATTATTAAATAAATAAATTACAACGAGATTGACAACTACCAAAGAGATTGAACGAACATTACTTTTAGATCTTTGGATTATTTTTAGGAGACCCAAGTGAAAGGTCAAACAGTGAATTAGACATACTTGGCTGCATGACCTCTTTTTGTTACTCTACTAAAATTAAGAAAGGGATTTTCGGAAAAAATCACAAGCGTTTTTGATAGTTGTTTACAGTGAACATGATGAAAATGTCAGGCACTAGAGTGAATACTTACAATTCCCGCCATACTTTTAGTATACGCACTAAAGGCATACACCGTTTGATTTGAAAAGAACTTGCCAGATATAAAACCAAGACCTAAAACAAAAAAAAAACTAAAACTCTCTCGGTATTTAAATGTATAAATTCTCTTATAGCTTTTAACAAAATAAACAATAATAAGATCCTAAGTTAATGCAGTTCCTAAGTCCAAAACCTAGAGGACGGATTATAGCTGATGGATGAATGAATGAAGTCATTGCATAAAAAAATGCGACCATCGCGCATCGGTACAATAACAACACAATCTAGAATTTAATCTAGAAACATAAAATTAATAAATAAATATTCATGGACAATTCACACGTGTCCTCTGGTCCCAAAGTAAGCTATATTTCTATGCTTTTGTTATGGGTACCAGAAAACGGATAGACATAAATATACTACTTTTCTTTTGTAAATACATACTTATAATATATAGTAAACACCCAAACGCAGTACAAACATTTGTATGACAATTATAAATATCACACAAATGACTGTCCCGAGCGGGAATCGTACCCGCGACCTCGTGAATGACAGTCCGTTACATAAACCACTCGACCACGAGGCCCGTCAAATTAGGAAAAAAGTAAAAGGTATGTCGTGCCAACCAAGAAATCGTACCAACTAACAGATAACTAAAATGTATTATACAGACAGCTTATATAAGTAAACTAGCTATTGCCTGCGACTCCGTACGCGTGGAGTTTAGAAAATGTGGCTTCAATATTTACTGCTTACCAAAATTGAAGAACTTATCCATTTCTTTAAGCGCTTCAGTCAATATCATGGATTGGGTATATTCTAGAGGCTTATTTAATTTGGTGTAAATTATATCTCCTTGCAAAGTTGGTTTTACAATAAGCAGTAAGCCATTGTCATTATCTACCAAATTTGTCCACCCAGTTCCACCGATGAAATTGGCTGGAATAAATATGGCCTTATCAGTATTAGATATTTAGCATTGTTTATTATTTACACGATATATTCTTATTACAATTAAAATAAACACTTTAATGTAAGACATTGGTACCAATTCTGCGTGCACAAATAAACTTAACTAAAAAAATAACATGCTTAGTTCAAAAACTAAAAAACACGCTTGAAAATCCTGAATATCTTTTTAAATAATTGCATTGACATCGGTCCTTGATATGTGTGCAAAATTTCAAATCAATCCAACTACCTATGGCAATTGGGTGAAAATTGCGTTGAAAGATTCCGTTACATAGATTGATATATATATATACCGAACTTATAAAAGCGTGTTAAAAATGGAAACAACCATGGTGTATTTTATAATATTAATTGGATATTTCGTTGTACACATTTTTATTATTTAAAGTCGTTAATGTATAATATACAGATTTTCTAATAAAAAAGTTCTGTTAAAATTCCGAATTGTATTTTTGGCACTATCAATTTTCATTTTTGGTTAAGTTTAGATGTGCACGTAGAATCGATACCATTGTGTAATATGCGCCAAAACAGATATGATGATCATTAATCAGGATCTAGCCCACCAGTTTCCCGACATTGTGACCTTTAAAAAGAATACAGTCAAAAAAACCTCCCACAACACTTAGATAAGCTTGGCGTAAATGTATAGTCCGTGACGACCTAGATGCAGAAGCAAGTTTCGCTGGATATACCAACTATGCCCATACAATTATAGTTTAGACCCTAAAGCACCAGCTAATTGTCATCTTGCTGGAAAGCATCTTGCCGCCCTTCTAGACGAGGTATTATAGTTATCTAATATGCAATACATAATATAAGAACGTAAACATTCTGATGTATAAATTGATGTTATTTATGCCTCGTTATAGTCGTTTTCCAAATCAGCTTCCGAAGGGTTTTAAGAAATAAAAGTATTTGCACATTACTTACTGCGTTTGGCATTCGTTGCCCTTCCTCGGCTTTTACGTTTGTTATATTGTTCGTAAGTACCATTGTACCTTTGAGTTTTATTATCATTAACAACAAAGCAAGTGCCAACTGCATCAGGAAAACTGCCTTGTGGCGTGCGTTTCATGTAAGTCCACATTGGAGCACATGTCTAAAATATAATATAGGAAATTATATATAGTCGTAGTGTAATTATATGTTAAGTATTAGAATAGTGTAGTTTGTATCAACTCGAAATGAAACGAATAATTGAGAACCCTTCACGATACGAAATCCTAGCTTCCTTCCACCTTTAGGTTTGAAGTTCTTAAGATAAAGTATATATTCTTAAGATAGTTTTATAAAAACTTACTAACTAAACTTAGAAAAGGTACAATGGGCGGTCTTTTCGCGGGCTGCGATCTCAACCAGACAATCTTAAGATGGACATGACTGAGACAGAATAGGTGACTTGTGGTGTACTTTAATAGTTACTTAGAAGGAAGAGTGAAAATACTATTAGCTAATGCAATTTAAATAAATATATACATACATATAGATATACTTACTAAGATAATTTATTATAAAAACATACTTACAAAAAAGTAATCGGGCGTTACAGCAATTGAAGACCCCAAATAAAAATGTTGTTTGCCTAAATTAAAAAGAAACTATAAGTATTACGATGTTCCTTAGATAGCGCAATTCAATCACACAATAAATAAATAAACTTATTATGATCATTTCACCTTTACTCTCTCTGGCCCCAAAGTAAGATTGTGTTATGGGTTCAGATAGGTATCAGATACGAATATACTACATCTTTACTTCTTATAAAACAAAGTCGTAATTTTTGTATGTATGTCCCTATGTGAGCTTATATCTTCAAAAATACGCAAAGATCTTGATGCGGTTTTTTTAAATAGATAGAATGGTTCAAGAGGATGGCTTTTTTTGCATAATTTGTTAGGTTTTGCTGTATATTGGATGAGATATGATTAAATTTGCCGAGAAACTCGAGAAAAACGCTGCCTTATCTATGTGAGTTACAACAAGCTAATGTACAGAGGAATTGTTTGTTACCTATAGTTCTACAAAAATGTCCGCGAGGGCATATGTCTATCTTTTAAGGCAAACCCGCTGTACCCAT
Organism: Orgyia antiqua; assembly: GCA_916999025.1. Classification (NCBI taxonomy): domain Eukaryota; kingdom Metazoa; phylum Arthropoda; class Insecta; order Lepidoptera; family Erebidae; genus Orgyia; species Orgyia antiqua. Next base: position 21,840,322 of record OU779864.1, read on the forward strand.
AATAATGTCGCAAAAATTACCAAATTCAATAGGGTGTTTTCAAAAGCTATTTATGTGTATATAGTAATATTTTTTATCAAATTAAATACCTTAGTTAGCTTACACGTTTAATATAGATTATAACTGCTTTTTACACCATGCAATTTAAATAAATATCTTAGGAGATATGACGAAAAAAAGAATTACGCGCGACAAAATAAAATACTTAAACTGTTGGCCGAGCAACGCGAACGTTATTCGGTCTTCTATCCATACTCTACATATATTTGGATGTTTTGTTAATGTTGGATTGTATGAATGTAAGGATGTTTGTTGTTCTTTCACGTAAAAACTACTGGATGGATTTACATAAACCTTTCCTAAATTCCACGCGTACGGAGTCGCGGGCAACAGCTAGTATTATATACAATGTAGTTGATATACCTAATAAAAATAACACATAAAATTTATACCTACAGTCAATAAATTATACCTCATTCTTTTAATTTTCTCCAATATTTTAGTTCAAAGCAAACGTTTTCTTACAAAATGTAATAATATAAATGCTTTTTCTTCTCAGCCAATTAATATCCTACTGTTGACCAAAAGCAATGCAATTCACGTCGATATTTGGTCTACCAAGTCACACTTATTAGGCGTGTTAGCATAGAGCTTAGTTCCGTCTCTCACAAAATATGCTATAAAACAAAGTCGTTATTTTTGTATGTGTGTGAGCTTATATCTTCAAAATTACGCAACAGATTTTGTTGCGTTTTTGTTAATAGATAGAGTGGTTCAGTGCCTTTTAGGGTTCCGTACCCAAAGGGTAAAAACGGGACCCTACTACTGAGACTTCGCTGTCCGTCCGTCCATCCGTCCGTCCGTCTGTCACCAGGCTGTATCTCAAGAACGGTGATAGCTAGAGAGTTGAAATTTTCACAGATGATGTATTTCTATTGCCGCTATAACAACAAATACTAAAAATAAAATAAAATAAATATTTAAGGGGGGCTCCCATACAACAAACATGATTTTTTTACCGTTTCTTGCTCGATACTAATAACGTTGCCTTATATTGCATAGATAATGGTACGGAACCCTTCGTGCGCGAGTCCGACTCGCACTTGACCAATTTTTCTATAATTAGTTAAGAATAATGGTCTTATTCATAATGACTTATAGCAGGTTTAAAAGTTCGCTAAAATTGGTTCGCGAAAATTGTCAAAAACTGTTATTCATAATAGTATTTTTACGCTAAAACGTTTATTATCTCTCCAATAAAATCTCCTTTTAAACCTCCGATAAGTCATTATGAATAAGGCCATTAGTTTCTAAATTCCAAGCGCACGAAGTTCAGAGCAACAGCTTTTTGATTATAATATTTTTAGCAGGTTTTAGAGCACCCATTAAATAAAATAGGTGCTAATTGCATTCTAATTCCGCCATCACACTCTTGTAAATAGAAGGTTACCTCGTGGATATCTTGCTTTTGAAGCAATGTTTATAACATTTTCCTCACAGCCGATATCTTTAACTTCAGCGATGTTTTCCATATTACAAGTGTACACTTTTCCCTCAAGACTCACGCTTGGAGCTCCTATGACTGTTAATATACCAAACTATTAAATATGATGCAACATTGACTTCACACAAAACTTAGTAGTGAAAATAACTATGTGAAATTGTAATGCACAGAATAGATAGAAGATATTGTAATGTAAGTGGAGAACAGTCATTTCACGATGTCGCTTACAAAAAAAACTTCAAACTCATTGCATTAGCTTAAAAAGGTTGGTTGGTTTGATGGCTTTATTTTGATTCAATGGCTATGACAGTACATATTAGGTATGTTAGTCAAAAGCGATATTTCTTGAAAGAAAGATTGCATAACATCACTAACATTGACACTATAAATCAAATATGAGTTTTTTTCGGTTTAGTTGTGCAAACAGAATTGGCACCATTGCAAGTTCTGTAATGCTAACTAAACCGTCTTTACTTATTACAAAACGAAGTGGTTTTTGTATGTATGTCCCTATGTGAGGTGAAATCTTCAAAACTATGCAACGGATGTAGATGCGGTTTTTTTAAAAGATAGAGTGGTCCGTTATGATGCTTTTTTTTGCATAATTTGTTTAGGTTTGGTGTATATTTTATGCGCACAAAGTCTTAGGTTAGTTAGTGATAAATAAATTGGACATATTTTCGAAAGAAAGAAAGAAACCTTTCCTTACCTAATTTGTTTTTAACAGTCTGAAATCCCATTGCGAAGCCAAAATCTGAATAATTCTCATGTACTTGTGGATGTATTGATACACATGAGGGTTCGTGAAAGAAAAATGATGGTACAGTGACCGCAACCACCATACAGTGATAAAATATCACAAATGCTAAACCTGAAATAGACAATACATCATCCCTGTGTAGGCGGACAGGCAAAATGAACAGGTAGATACATGAAAATGTTTGTTACAAAAAAGTAATGAAAAAATATCTATGAAGTTTGTCTGTTCTTCTTCTTCATAGGATTCACTTTTGAAACAGACGCTCAGCTTTTGACGTTTTAAAATAACTTGTTAATCTTAAAATTATTTTTTTTTAATTTGTGCTGTGTGTTCTTTAGCACTTTAATTATCACTTATTCCAACAAAACCTAGTGTATTTTTGTTGGTACTATATTTCTAAATTAAAGGCTGTCCTGGGTAGATATTTTAGGCCATTTCTGGACTAACAAAAAATTTTTTTAATTAAAATGTTTTTCGATGGTTTTCAGCTACTGTTACATTTTATTAAACCCTAGTACCCTCTCATAGTAAGCACCTGACACTACCGTTATTCCAGACGATTTTTAGTGTTTAAACGACTATCCGGTCTCATAATTTATATAACTTTAAATAACAAACGTATAACTACGTTTGATAATATTCAGTTCTAAATAAATATCAGACAAGCAGTTTATAATTTCCGTTAACTTTAATTATACTTTTAATTAATTTTTTGCAATACTCACAGATCATGCTTTTCCTTAAAATTTAAATAAACTCGGTCACATCAACAGATATAACGTATAGAATGAAGGTTGCCAATTAAATAACTAACGCAAATAACTCATCAACAGGCAAATCCTACCTCTGCAGTTAAAATTAGTAATACATGACAGACTTCAAAGCAAATCACACAGCTAGTTCCTTGAGGAAAACCCCAGGAAGAAATATTCTACAAATATTATAACGCTGAAAAGTTCGTTTGTTTAAACGTGCTAATCTAAGGAACTACTGCTTGGAATTTTAAAAAAATTTCAAATGTCCTTCCCGGAAACTACCGTATCGATTGGGATAAAATTTAAGTTAAGGAGCGTCAAATTATTTAATAATTTTACTATCATTAAAAATACTAACCTAAGCTGGCGATACAAAGCTCACCTTTTTGCTAGTAACACCTCCGAAAAGTAGCAACATGCTGAGCTTTCTGGCTCACGTATACGATAATAACTTTTCGTAAATTATTTTTTTCGGTTATAATTATTTTATCACAAGTAACATTTTTAAAGTTACTACGAGTATAAAAAAGCATTAATCTACGGGCGTGATGGTTTTCAGTAAGGTGCATCACAAAACTGTTTTTTTATGGCTAGGGTTAGGCAAATGACTATACTCCACCTGATATTAGGTGAATTGCAATCCAAATGTGAGGACGGCTAGTACAGTGTGAAAGCACTAGCCGCCTCCACCTTGCCGGCCCTTGCTTAGGTATATTGTGGAACAGAAAACCAACTAGGGCCTGCTTCGCTCGCCACATTCAAACAAATAAATTTTATTAGTTTATATTATTTAATTATTACAACCCCTCCCCTCTTATTACCCCCCTACCCCCTGGTACATACCTACATTTATGCCTGTTCCATGAGTGGTGACTGAATGTAATAATTACTACGTTGAGCATATTATGTAGCTTCGTGCAATTTATCATTGTATGAGTGACGGAAAAAGGAATGTTCAAACTGGTCAAATACCCTAATCGCTTTTAATATAGACAAAACCAAAACGAGGACAATCTATACTAATACTAGCTGTCCCGGCAAACGTTGTTTTGCCATACTAAAAAAAAAATTGGTCAAGTGCGAGTCGGACTCGCGCACGAAGGGATCCGTACCATTATCTATGCAACATAAGGCAACGTTATTAGTATCGAGCAAGAAACGGTAAAAAAATCATGTTTGTTGTATGGGAGCCCCCCTTAAATATTTATTTTATTTTATTTTTAGTATTTGTTGTTATAGCGGCCATAGAAATACATCATCTGTGAAAATTTCAACTCTCTAGCTATCACCGTTCTTGAGATACAGCCTGGTGACAGACGGATGGACGGACGGACGGACGGACGGACGGACAGCGAAGTCTCAGTAATAGGGTCCCTTTGGGTACGGAACCCTAAAAAGGCTTGAAAAATAGATGTTGGCCGATTCTCAGACCATAGATAGATATGTACACAAATTTTCAGGAAAATCGGCCGAGCCGTTTCGGAGGAGTATGGTAACTAACACTGTGACACGTGAATTTTATATATTAGATTATAAAGCTGAAGAGTTTGTTTGTTTGAACACGCTAATCTCAGAAACCGCTGGGCCGATTTAAAAAATTCTTTCAGTGTTAGATAGGGCAGTTATCGAAGAAGGCTTTGGGCTATATAACTACACAACTACGACCAGTAGACGCGAAGCAGTAGTGAAAAATGTTGCAAGAACGGGATTTTTTAAATTCCACTCGGACGGAGTCGTGGGCAACAGCTAGTATTCAATATTTTGATTATTCGGCTTTGTAATATTAGTAAGATTACTTTATTTGAATTTAATAACTTACCGTGTTTCCTTGTCCTTAAATAAAGTCGTTATAATTTTATATAAAGTATTAAATAAAGTCGTTATTTATTATTACATTAAAAATGTCATACAAATGTTTGTACCGCGTCTGGGTGTTTCTATGTATTATAAGTATGTATTTACAAAAGAAAAGTAGTTTATGTATTCTATCCGTATTCTGGTACCCATAGCTAAGCATCTAAGCTTAGCTTGGGACCAGAGGACGTTGTGTGAAATGTCCATGAATATTTATTACATATTTATTTTTGTATGTATGTCGCTATATGGGCCTATATCTTCTAAATAACGCAACGGATTTTGATGCGGTGTTTTCAATGTAATAAGACTAGAATGGTTCAAGAGGATGGCTTTTTTGTACAACCTATTAAGATTATTTGACGGGCCTCGTGGTCTAGTGGTTTATATAACGGACTGCCGCTCACGAGGTCTCGGGTTCGATTCCCGGTCAGGACAAATATTTGTGTCGTGTTTTTAATTGTCATACAAATGTTTGTACTGCGTCTGGGTGTTTAATATGTATTATAAGTATGTATTTACAAAAGAAAAGTAGTATATGTATTCTATCCGTATTCTGGTACCCATAACACAAGCATATAAAGCTTAGCTTGGGACCAGAGGACGTTGTGTGAAATGTCCATGAATATTTATTTATTTTATTTATTTAGTTTTTAAATTCCACGCTTACGAAGTGGCAAGCAATAGCTAGTTATCAATACAATACATAAATGGAAAAATACTGAGGAACTATGTTCCTTCCTGTAATACTTGGGATTTATTGCACTAGTTAGCAATCAGTTTTAACGGGACAATTAATGCACTGATTATGCCGTATGCAAGAAGCTAATAATAATAAATGATATGCGAGACGGAAATATCGAAACTAAACTTACATGTTGTAATATACTTAGTACAGTTTAGAGATATAGTTCTAGTTGATGACGATTTGGACTTCAAAAGTCACGTTGAAATGTGAGTGGGTTGGTCACAGCATAGGCCAGGCTCTACAAACTGAAAAAATATTGTAGATTGGCTACCACGTCACGAACGCCGTTGGATAGAATCTAAGACAAAATTTTGGAGCCTGTTTGTGATAGCTCTTTATCAGGAGTGGCCAACAGTCGATCGCGCGACCAATTTTGGTAGATCACTCGTAAGTTCCATGAGTGGATGCATTCAATTCCAAATGTTTCTAGTACTTGATACAGGAATATTCGATTAGGGAGACGTTCAGCGTGACCACTTTTAGTAGTTTTCTACTATTTTAGTAGATTTTGAGCATGGATTTTTAATTTTAATTCCTCTAGACAAATATTTTTAACCCATTAAATAAATATGTAATCATGTATGTTGCTGGAACTCGCAAGAGTGCACGGCGGTATAAAAGCACATTCCATAAACGTCCCCCTTCTTACCTAAGAAATAGGTCGATCGCGACTCAATTTTAACATAAAAAGTAGATCTTAAGTGCACAATAGTTGGCCACACCTGCTGTATATAATAAAGGATTGCTAACCTGGCCAACATAAAACAAAACAGCATTTAGTTATACGATTACTACAAAATAATATATGTTAGAATAAAATATAATTTAAAAATTTTCACCGCTTATGTAACATTTCTCACTGCTGCTTCGCTCCTATTGGTCGCACGTGATGTTATATAGCTTATAGCTTTCGTCGATAAATGTACTGTCCTATAATTAAAGAATTCTTCAAATCTGAGCAGCCGCTCATGCAATTAGCGCGTTCAAACAAACAAACCCTTTAGCTTTATAATATTAGTTTAGAAGTATAGATATCACAAATCATTCATTTATCGAACGCAATTAATATTACTTCCAATGTTATGTTCGTTATAATGATTATGTAAATATATATTCCATGCATATGTTTGTTAGTAATTTATCAGAATTATCAGTCTAAATACTCTAAATAGGTAGCCTATCTACCCTTACCATGTTATTTGGGATCTGCGGGACACGCTTTTACATGAGTGGCGAGAGTTACTTATGATAGTTAAGTAGATAACTAGGAGTCTTTCGCGCGTTTGGTAGTTTTTTCCATAACTATCCAATCGGCCGGCAGTCCTTCATTAACGCCTTTTACGTATCATGTTTTCAGTCTATATAATATTATGTTTTCTTTGGACTTCCTCTCGTATTTTATACAGTGAACAGTGACTCTCAGGGGCACTCGGGACCGCAGTGTCGCCACTCACATTCAGCTCGCCACAAGCTGCCCTGCGGTCTGTAGGCTTTCCCTAGGTCCTGTGACACATTTTTTTTGTTTATACCACAAGATTTTTGAACGCCTATAATCTGCCTCCAGGTTTTGCGTTAGTCTCATGGTGAGGTAACGACTGGCCCAGAGGGGTTTATTATTATTATTATTAAGAAAGGAAGAGACAAAAATATTGGTTGTTGATCTATTGAAATTACTTAGGACTTAGTAGAACGGTGGCCATTCACAAGATGGATGTACACTTAAAATTATGAGAATTTCATATTCATGTATCAATTTATTTGTTTTTACATTATCTTATAGGGAAAACCCATTTGGGATTTCAAGACATTATTTATCTCAACTGTTATTAATATAAATAAACAATATGGCTACTTATCGGTGTCAAGTCTTTGGAGCCAGCATGTTTACTTTGACCACGAAACGTTATAGTACCGACAGTGACCGTGCGTTAAGATAATGGAGAGATACGTGTCTTTATTATTGTGTATTGTGTTGTGTAAGTGTCATATAAATGTTTATTATAATTTATTATAATTCCTAATAAAAAATGTAAAATAGTTTCATATAGTAAAGGAAGAAAGTAAAGTGTTTATTTTAGAAAGCATCTTGAGCTTTGTCACTAAGCAAGTACCTATATCGCCTAATATTTAAGTTATAATATTTTATTACTTCTTTTTGTGTATTGATATTTTAATTAAAATGATGATGTTTTAATTAAAATGAATAATATTTTATTCATAGTTGTAAGACTTGCAAAAGTTCCTTTCTATTTAAAAGGTCCATCAATAGTCATCGCAAATATTTTAAAACACCGAGTAAACAAAGGTATTGCTATGCCTTTATTTATGTAATTACGACATAGTATTGTACTTTTAAAGAAAAGTTGTATTAATCCACATAAAGTTTCAGAGGTTAAAATCTAGGTAATGTTCTATTAAAAACAAATTTAGTTCACATAAATAACACGGTTGAGAGGTATTGCTCTCATTCTAGAAACTTTTATCATAATATTACGATACTAAACTTATGTGCGCAACAAATAATTGAAATAAATACTTAAAATTGCTACTTTTTACGGATATAGACGCGTATATTTGTTTTAAATTTTGGCCCGACGTTTCGGAGACTTTGCAGTCACCATGGTCACGGGTGAGACATGGTGACTGCAGTCTCCGAAACGTCGGGCTAAAATTTAAAACAAATATACGCCTCTAAATCCATAAAAAGTAGTTTTATTTAAACAGATGAGTCGCGCAAGTGTTAGAAAATATTACTTAAAATTGATTAGGTGTTACTGATATTGATTTCTTATTAACTAAAAGTTGAAATAGTTGGCTTAGTTCAAAAACTAAAAAACACGCTTATACATTATTATCCTGAATATTTTCTGCACTACACTTATTACTTATTGCACTGTTATGGGTCCTTAATAAGCATGCAAAATTTCAGATCAATCCGCCTACTGCAAGTGAGTGAAAATCACTTTCAAAGATTCCGTTACATAGATTAATACATTGATAGATACCAATCGAACTAGTATAAGCGTGTTAAAAAAGAACTATGTAGATACACGTTTAGAACAAGCATTTTTGTTTCTTATTTTGAAAAGTAAATTACATACATTAACTAGGTCTAGAATATTAGTGAGGTGGAATGCCTTCTGAAATAAATTTGAAGGAATACTAAATTCAAATTCATAGTCACAATTATTCTGAACAACATGTATCTAAAAATAAAGAAAACTGACCCACTGACTGACATAACATCGCAGAGTCAAAAAATTAAATTTAATTCCCTTCAGATTAGACAGGCAGATTTAATTTACCTTCGCAATTCACATTTGCTAATTCTGAACGCACACGTAATAACTATTAGGTACCTCAACCAAACATTAATTTTAATCAATTTAATTACAAAACTATTTTCCTTTTACTTTTGCCTAAATATCCGATTATATTTGCTAATAATTAGTTTGATTTAGTGTTCATCAACAATAATAGAATTAATTATCACTACACCATCTTCCTTATTTACTAATTTGCGAACAACAGTATAAAAATAAGACTACTTATTACTTAGAAATCATATAAGTAGAGTCTAGGTACCTAATGAAAATTCGATTAATTTTCTTAATTTCATCGACATCTTATGTTGCCGTCTGCAGAGATTTTTTTAATAACTGATTTACGTAGTAATTTTGTACCAGCATTTCGTGGCAGCAGGGCGATCATGACCTACCAAGAAAGTACAGGAAGAAATGCAGGATTCTAAAGGCGCAATGCAAAGCGTTGTATTTAAGATGCGGTCTGTGTCCAGCAATCGATGGGAAAAGGCTGATGGTTGGATAGATTAAGATATAGTACCCAATTAAGATAATTGCTAGTCATCAGGCTCCACACACTCCATATATGCAAAATTCCAAAAAACGATTCGCCAATCAAAAAAGCCTTATTCTTTCAGGGTAGGAGTTATACAGCTAAAAGTAACATCATTATAACATCACACAGTTTTCCCATGAAGGTAGGTAAAAGTACTGCAATATTTTGCTTAAAAATGCTTTTTTTTATAGCCACAACGGCAGCACCGGACGGATATCCTAGAGATACAAAACAGTATCGTAGTGATTATGAATACAATCTTAAGACGGACGCCTTTTACAAACTGCACATCGAGAGTCGTCACCGCACAGTCATTAAGGATGTATGCAGCACTGAAGGGGCTGAACTGATGGTCCCTCGTACACATGAAGACATATTTCAAGCACACGCTATGTTTAAAAAATTTCCCGATCTTGGCGACTATATATGGGTGGCGGATGATGGACAAAGTCATGATTCCGCGGAGGAAACACCAATAATAAACCGTAAGTGCAAGTTTAGTTTTGATAAAAATCACACGGTAAACTTAGGATTCCTTCTGCATCGTCGTTCACTTAAAACGTTCTTTGATTGGATTGAGTTTGGAGAGCATTACTTATGTGTTAAGCTTACGGTTGCGTTTTATATTTGCATGATATTAACATAAGAAAGTTAAATACTACAAACTATATCTAAATATCGACACACCGAAAGCTTTACACGGACGCGATGACGCATGACGTTTGAAACAAATTTTTATAATGTACTAGCTGATGCCCGCTACTTCGTACGCGTGGAATTTTCTCATGTATTTTGTCACCGTTTAAACCTTCCCGAGACTTTCACGAATATTTAAAAACCGAAACCACAAAATTGGCCCAGCCTTTCTCGAGTTTTAGCAAGACTCTCTTTATCTCTTTCCAGCCCATTTACGTCCTACTGTTGGACACAAGCCTCCTCCACTTTGGGAGGGATTATGGTCTACTGTGCGACGCTGCCCAGGCGTGTTGGCTCAGGGTTTATTTTCGAGTTTTCCGTCTCTCACAGAGGATGTTATCGGTGTGCAATATCCCTTAGCTGGTTTTTACAGCACCCTTGGGAGGAAATGGGGTGGTGACACTTGTATTCTTAATCCGTCACCACACAGAGAGCAAGACTTAGCAAGACTAACGAACAGCAATAGATTTTTATATATCCATCCATCCATCCATCAACCTTTCTCAGTCCACTGCTGGACATAGGCCTCCCGCATGGAACGCCACAACGTGCGGTCTTGCGCTAACTGCGATTTTTATATATAAGAAGATTTATTTTGATAAATAGATAAAGATAACTTTGTTTTGATTGTAGTGAACGAAGAAAATGAAAAGGACCTGCCTGTCTCTTCACCTTGCGATGCGATGACACGCGATGGAGAAGTGAAAAGTGTCATGTGTTACCGAGCACTCCCATTTATCTGCAAAGTTAACGCAAGAGATGCTCCTTACGACTCACACTGCAAGGTTTATGCAGAAGGTATGATCAAGTAGCTCATAAAAAGCAGTAAAATACAGGCATTTTATTCCTATATCTTCAACAATATTATTTAGTTTAAAATGAATAAAACTATTTCTGTGCTGAAGGATACATTGTATAAGTATAATACTTATAGATTTTTTTTTTGCATTTGCATTGCAGGTTATAAATACTATGCTACTGTAGGTAGCTGTTATAAGATGCCCCGCGTTGCGTACTCTTGGAGTGAAGCTTACGCGGAGTGCGATGCAGAGGGCGCACATTTAGTAGTCCTGAACTCGGAGACTGAGCGGGAGATTGTGCAGAATATCACTCAGACTGAACCAAAGGTGCCAAACTGTCAAGCGTCCTGGTTCTTTCATGCCGGCTTCAGATCATTGCCTCCTCCAGCGCCTTTAGAGTTTAAAACTATCTTTAGTACGTAACTATTCATTATATATGTACTTACTGTAAGCGCGCGAGTTGAATGCAGTCGGGGTCTGAGGTAAAGAGCGGGAGCATCTATCCCCGCAGTCCACCCGCCCCGCTTCCTTCGCCTGCGGCGTAGTGTTGTGCCGTGCAGCTATCGTAAATGTTGTATCGTATTATCTTGTTATTACAAAAGTTGCTACTTCGTGGTATTTTTTTGATTTTAATAATGTGAGATCCGGGTACATTGGGAAAGAGATGGATTCATTGAAGATACAATAGATCGTTTTATCATTGAAGTCAGCGACGGTGAGGATAGTGACACCGATTCAAGGATATCTGCCATTTCCGAATTTGAAGATGATTTATTTTGAGAGTATTTTTGTGTTTCAATTTTTATTTACCATAGTTTAACATTTTATTTAGGCATTATTTAAATTTATCGATATTCGTCTACTCATGGTCAACAGTAGGTCACATCACTATCGCATTCCTGAACTCTGCATTCAACTCGCGCGCTATCTGTATCTATATTTACGTATTTTAGGTTTACGGCTTGATCTAAAAAATAAATTGATACTTTAATTACAAACACATTACCTACTTTGGGACAAGATACTGTTACGATGTAATGAGAAACAACAATAGATAGGTATATTATTAAAAAAAATATCTTTTTTTTTTTTCAGACCAAACTTTGGCAGAGGCAGGTTTTAGTCAATGGTCTCCAAACGAGCCTAACAACGCAGACAACAAAGAGTTCTGTGGTACCATTTTCAAGAACAATGGCCTCCTCAACGATGTTGAATGTTCTCATTTATACGCCTTTATTTGTGAGAAAGAAATTAATAATGTATAAAATTAAAGACTGTAAACAAATAACATAAGTATAGTAGTTTCAAGGTGTTAGATGAAAAAATACAAAATTTCATTATGGTCCAAATTATTGTTTATGAACATTTGGTATTTTTTTAAAATCTACGACCCAAAATTTCGATTCTCGTTCGAGACAATCATTTGTGTGATATTTATAATTATCATAAAAATGTTTGTACTGCGTCTGGGTGTTTCTATGTATTATAAGTATGTATTTACAAAAGAAAAGTAGTATATGTATTTTATCCGTATTCTGGTACCCATAACACAAGCATATAAGCTTAGCTTGGGACCAAAGGACCAGAGCAGATGACATTGTGTGAAATGGGATGTCCATGTACATTTATTTAATAATCTTCAACTATAAAGTAGGTGTCATTCACATTGTTAATTTACTGACAAGAGACTAGTTTCAATATAGAATAATTTTTCAGGATAGTACTGTAGGGGTTATAAATAAAATGCAAGTATATAATTATGCAGTAGTTTATTGTTACAGAGAATTCCACGCCGGTCTCGATAGCTAAGCCGGCACATGCTACGCTTATATCACTCACCACACAAAACACAATACTTGAACTAAAAGTGTCGAACATATTTCACAGTAGTGTGAAATATTCGTAACTATTGAGCAAACTTTCACAAAAAAAAGTAATGGAAGATTATATTACAATGTCTAAGAAATATTTTGTGTGATGAACGATATAAACGCTACAAAAAAAAATATTACAATAGTTTTGGCAGTTCGCAACAATTCGTAAAATGCAACTATCCGTACACGACAGAAACACCTATTATTTATATATACATACAGTTTCTGACTGGTTGTGTACTAGTGGGAGAAATACAACTCAATCGGACACAATTGAACTATAACATTCTATACAATAAGATTATAGACATAGGACACTATCGCAATGCAAACCTCTACTAAGTCTTATTCAGTTTTTCTGTTTACATTTTCTAGAAAAAGAAACAGCCATTCGATATTAATAAGTAACTTAAAAATTATATCAGTGCACAAATTATTTATTTACATTATGACTGTTAAAATAGTATTACAAATCCAATCACTAACTATAATAAAACGAAGAATACAAGTCATATAGGTACATATTTTGTATTTTTTTTTTCTTTTTTTAATGTGGTAATTATACTAAAAAAATTAATGTTGGACTACTGAACACAAATTAGGAGTTGAGACGTCTAAATGTTAAAACGAAATATAGGAGTCTAATCGTATGCATAAGTAATATATTTACACAAAAATTAACACAGAATATTTACGCTACGGTGTGAGTTATTGAGTGTGCGATGTCTTAAAACTAAGAGAAAAGCCTTGGCTGACTGGCCGTGGTAGAAATTAGAATACAAACGCGAATTCCTACTAACTAAAGATCACTTGTGTGTAAAATGAACAGTCGTGTACTTAAAACTTAAAAATAAAATACGAGATCTTTGAAAGTCTGGAAACGCAATACGTACAATTACATAAAATAAAAAGCGTGCTTTTAGTTAGTCGGCAACTATGTGTTTTTGCATATATCACCCTATAATAATGAAGAATGATCTAAACTCGAACTTATACCATGTAATGAAAAATAACCCACCGTTTATTTATCGGATGAGCTGAATTTTTCTTACGTGTTTGATTCCTCATCATGACAGCATTAACTATTTTATGCGCAGACGATATTGTGCATTCGGTTAATAACAAGCCTAAGAAAATATACCGTAACAAGAAAAGACCGTAAATGAAAAGTAAACATAAACTATTTAGATTTTTATTGAAATCACACGAGACAAGAATAAGTGCTTATTGTGTTAATCAACCTGAATAAATGACGCTTAATCTCCCATAACAGTTACAAACTAGCCGTACATGGTATCAATTACATCGCTTAAACGAATTACTAAGCAGGCCCTATTGCGCTAAATTTTATAAAAAACATTGTCAGGGAACATAAAATAGGGGCGTGACTTTCGAGACTAAAACTTGTAGGTCACGCCCCTTTTTTATGTTAAGAATGTGTATGAAAAATGGGGAAAGACTCTTGCAGTAAAGTGATCGTAATTACTAGGGGTTACTGTTTCACCCAAAGGTATACTGTAAGAATTAAGTTTAACTATATAAAACATATGCTTAAAAATTGATCAACATTTTTGTTAAGAACCCATTAAGTTTCTATTCGACATTCTTGTCTCGTGTATAACCACAAATATAAGTATAATAGTAATAATAGTCGAACGCAGACCTTTTTCATATTAAATAATAATAAGATATTAAAAGAATATTTAAAAATAATTCGAAAGGGTTTTTAGTCACAAATGATAAAATAGAACATTAAAATCGTTAAAAATAATAAGATAATCATTCAACAAATTATTGCTTAATTGATTAATTTGTAAGAAACGTAAAAATTTTCGTTTTTTTTTTTTAGCCAACTGAGAGCACTATCGTTAAAACATTATCTACTCATTAACAACTATAATTATTTACATAGATCCAAACGTCTTTTCATATCGGAGGACACGTACTATACAGCTGTATATAATCAAGCGAATATCTAATGAATCAATGACATCAATTACCTAATATTACACGTATATTTATATACATTATAAAAAGGTGCGCGGGAGTTTATCGGAGTCCAAAAAATTACGTCTAATGGATCACAGTGTTGGTTTGATTTAAGGCAAGGTGAAGCCCAATGGCGCTTTAAAACACTTTCAGTTCACATTTTAAACTTAACTATGTACGTTAAATGACGTCACAAACAGTTAACAAAGATATTTTGATTTTTACGGCATGGGCATTTAATGTAATATGTATAATGGAAATTGCACACGTATATCATAACAAAAAAATAAATAACTAATCATAATTAATCAAAATCAAATCAGAACTATAAGCAAGATAGCAAGAAACAAAAATATCTGATTGCACTTTATATTTTAGTAATGTGTGGAAACTAAAGGTGTCTTAAAAGACGCCTTCTTTGTACCATCGGAGCCTGTCGAACCGTTGCGCGCGAATAAATGAGATTAAAAATCAAATTAAATCATAGAAAGGAATTGATGACCGACATGGTTTAATAAGTCAGATAAATATCGAAAGATAAGTGTAAATACGTTTTAAATAGTCAAGATCTTTTAAGTGACGTAACGCTTATACAGTTATGGTTCTTTATTGGTTTAGACTAAAAGAAGCTATTTCTTATTTAATCAAATAAAGCAGCAAAAGTGATTACCACAAGTGGGATCATCTTTTGAATATATTTGTATTACTCTAACCACCGAGCGGGAAGTATTCGCAATAACCCACTTCTCTGTCGTCTCACTTTACAGTTTTGTAATGTGTATTCGCGCCATCTGTTGAATACACGACACACTTCAACTTTAATAAAAATAAAAAGCTATTATTGTAATTTGCATACTAATTAAAACAACGTATAACATTCCTAATCAACTGTTAAACATTTTTTTAATTGATGTCTATTCGAGTTAACTTTTTCATAGATTAATTTGCGCGCGCAACGGTATTTGCAAACATACAGCCGTGGTATGATCGGTATATATATCCCTTACTATACTACTTACTACTACGCATATATATTTACAAGACTGTATTATTTTATATAGTTTTGAACTAGTTTTAAGGCTACGATGTCTCGAAACACTCACACAAAGTCTTTTCTATTCTAAATACATTTTAGTAGCGTTATACAATAATGTATATTACTTAAACAAATGGAAACATCAAAATGACTTATATGCTGTTGAAATGCTATCAATTAGTTTACTATAGTTACTTCGAAATAATCATGCTGCGTATTAAAAATCAATAATAATGAATATAAAATTTCAGTGTAAAATAGACCTGACACAAAATAACCTTCTTGGTAAAGTCGATTAAAACATACTTATATTAAAGCTTAGACTTTTGTGATGATAAAGACAAATAGATTGTTTTATACTTAAGTGCCGATTTAAATATTACTAACATTTCAACAACACGTTATTATGAAACATCATCAATGTCGATTAGATAAAATTGCTTAACACATGACGCCCACATTTCAATATAATAATGTCAAACTTCTAATATAACTATTAAATGCTTGAAATACACAAAATTATTTAGTTACATTTACAAAATATATCACTACTGCAATGATAGTACATAATTACATACATTTTATAAATCATTGCATACAGTAAATTAGTTCTATATAATACTAACCTAACTACGTAAAAATGTTCAGTCGATGTTACATAACATAGTGGTGTTTAGGATTAAGCTTAATTTATAATACAGAACAGGCTGGTCACAAACTATCTATGCACATAAATTGTTATATAAATCAATTGGAACCAGCCTAATGAGATTGAATTCGACTGCAAAAGAATGCGTATCTGAATTACCAATGTAGGTCGTCCGACCTATGCATTTTTAAAGTGCTTTTTCTGTTATATACATTAATACAAAATTGTATGTAAATATACTAACACAATCAGTTTATCTTTAATATGTATGAAAAATGTTTCAGATGACATTCTTTAGCAGTTTATTAGGACACACATAGATAAATTTATCTAAAACAATAATTCAGTACACGTAAATAATATTGCAATTAATTATTGCTTGCAATCTCACGAAAAACAACAGGCACACATTGTTAATACTAACAAGACACTTAGAATTATATGGAATCGTGGATATAAATGATAAGTAACCTAAATCACTACTAGAAGCGTCTCTTTACCTATACAATTGAACGCAATAGAACGGCTTAAAGTGACTCAACGTGGCTGCCAGATTTGTTGCCTATTTTGACATTTGGCACTAAAGGGTTAAAGCTGTATTCCCATTTGTGTGACGTGAGGCATCAGATAGGTATCATTTTCATTTCAGAGTAATGTGCACGCAACTATATTAAATGAATGACTGTTGCCTATCTGATGCAACACATCACATCAGACAAATTTGAATACGGGTTTCTTGTATTAAACCTTTCTTAATGTCATTAATTCACAAGAAATCTTGTTTTTAATTAAAAATGTCTTAGGAACATTAAGATACTTAATAATATTATGATGTTCCTAAGACATTTGGCACCTGATAAGCCACGGGTAAGTCAAACATATGATGTTGCCTTATAATCAAGTGCCATGAAAAATCACTTTAAACTGTGCGTTCAAACATTTTTTTAACACTATACAGGTATTTTAACGTCGAGTAACATTTTTGCTACGCCCAACCATATTATTTCTAGTTTGTCGCAAGGACTCGGTTCGTTGTATAAAACTGGCTGCTAAAACAGCAGATCGTTTCGGGGCATATTTTTTAATATTATATTCACAAAATACCGACCTACATTACACTACAGAAACTTGCTAAAAACTACCTTCATTATGTAGAAAACGTGTCGTACTTACAAATGCTTTTTCAAGCGAAAATGCAGTTATTTTAATGCGTTTTTATATATAGCAATGAGGTATGCTTCGGTATCTAAATTATTTTATGTTCGTAATTAATATTTAAGTCAATAATTGGTATTACAACTCTGTCTTTTTATAATTAAGAAGACATGTCTCGATCGATTCATTTTATTTTCAATAGAATTTTAAGACCGCTTTTTAATAACTTTCAAAGTATTGTTACATAAAAATGGATAAACAAATTACTGATTTCAATAACTGTCTTTTGTGTATGAAAGATTATAGTGATGTTATTAAATTAGTTAAGTAAAATACTATTTATTGTGTCAGTCATGTTCTATTAATCTTTATTAAGATCAATCAAATACATAAAAGCAACAAATAATAAGTGAATCTTAAAACTAAATGGAGTCAATCAAATAAAAACCGAAATATTAAAATACATAACAATACCCAAGTATTTTTCAAACAATATTCATATTAATTACATAAATACATATAGTAAAAAGTATTTTTAATGCATTTAATGTTATTGATTAAAAGCATTTTAGATCAATATACCTAATGAATTTCTTCGAACACAATTTTCATGGCATAGAATAATTAACATAAAAATAATACAGTGGTTCACTTACTCTGTTATATAAAAGGCTTATTACACTATACCGGATATAGCCTGCTGGATGTAATATTACATGTTACATGTATTGTTTAGAACTTAGATATACAATAGCAGAATAGAAGGTTGGGCGTTGTAATTGACATATTTGTCTTCATCTTAATAGTGTTCCTGAAACTGTTTATTGAACCGATTACCCGAAATTATCCACAATAGTATATTGCTATAAAGTGGACAATAATAACATCGCAAAGCAGTACGTCTTATTCCGATATTTATCGTATCATATCTGGTATGCAAATAAAACCACTTTTTACGAAATTAAACGAGTAAATTTTGTTTTAAATCGAGCTAAATTGTGTTGGACACATTAGCCACCATAGACACGTAGCACGACTGTCGTCGGGCTAGATTTTAATCAAAATGTACGTGTCTAAATCCCTAAAAGTTTAGTTTTACTCACGCAAATGTTGGAGAAGTCTAGTGTTATTAAGTAGCCTCGACTAGCTGCGCGCGTTATACCTCTAGCAGATCTAATTAAGTATATTGTAATAGGCGTTTTATATGGTCAAGTATATCGTAAATTATAAGTGTTATAAATGTATTAATTATATATTGTTGCATCGATGTCGTCGCTCGTAGTATACGCTGTATGTAGGTGGTGTCAGGCGTCATTCCCACTGGTGCGGGGACGGCGGCAGCTCGGAGGGATGCGCCACGGTCGAGCTGCGCAGATCGGCGCGTTACAAGTGTGCGTGCGCCAATACTAATGCACCCATACACCCACACATACCCACGCCATGGTTGATTGTTGGATACATTACTAACATTGGTAACTTGTTTATACAATTTTAACTAAAAATGGTGCAATAAAAAAATAGTTAAATGGCGACAATAGAGTTTTAATTATTCCGTTAAAAAAATTTATATCACGAATACGTTCTATTTATTTTGAACAGATAAAATTAATAAACGGTACATACAACATTACCTTTTTTTTATTTAAAAAAAAAAGTTATTACTCTAAGGAACTTCTTAACATTTTCAAACTATATCCACGTTCGTTCATGAATCCAACAACCAAATTCTTCATGCAATATATCAAACTTATCGTTTTTTTTAACAATGTGATAATATAAAAAGAGAAATCCATAGCAAAACTGCATCACATATCAAACTCTACTGATATAACTACAAAACAAATTAATATATCACCACAACCATGTGCATGGCACTGTGCTTCTACGCATGCATTATCAAAATATTTGACTTTTCAAATATAAACTTAAAAACAAACAGCCAAATCTATATTTGAAAAGCGACAATTTCTAAAACCCACTATTTAAATCGCACCTGAATAAAAAACCTCAAATTTGAATATTCGAAATTAGAACACTATTTATTTCTTTTATTTTATGTTCATAATTGGAACGACCAAGAGAACATAGACAAGTGGCTTAATTAATTAATGTAATTCGAAAACTAAAAACTAAAAAATATATCATTATCGATTCCACAACCAGAATTTATTTTTGAATAACCTACATGTTTATTCTTCCTAAAATCTAGTTAAACCATTTCGAGAACTGATTTTACGTATTTTTGTGCGTAAAATTCAAAAATAACTAACGAACTCAAATGCGAGGCATAATATGCATGCACTGCAACCGAGTTTTATAGACGGAGCGAGCACTATCTATCAACCCTTTTGAATCAAGACGACGCTCGACGCCAAAATGCTTTACAGTAAGTAATGACCTTAAATTTTCTATGTTTTCATTAATTGTATGACATTATAATAAATAAATAAAATGAATAATGCCCTATTAGTAATTTTTTTACATTCTATGTATAATGATTAGCATAGAAAAGACTCACGAATAAAAACTTGCATCATATTTGACATTTGAATGGATAATTCAAATAAAATATTCAGAAAAGTTGTGCTTTGTATTTTACTTCAAAGTTTTCTCAATTTACTAACCAAAAGCACACTGTGAATTATTGTGTTTTAAAAAAGGGCATTTCCGCGTTTTCGCATCGAGCGGCGTCCAGTCGAATTTTGTTCTAATAAAAATGCATTACGTTTACGAAAGGAATCGGGGCAAAAGATATAGCGTGCGAATGTTCGCTTACTGCTTGAAGCGCACTATGCAGCGCACAGAAATATCACCGGCGACAACAGTAGATATTTTGCCGCCGTCTTGAAAGGGGAACAAACTTTTGATTTCGAACCCGCTCTAGAGCTGTCGCAAAACACACAAAAAGCAGAACGTTAATAACTACTGTAGAGAGGTGAGCAGTGCTAAAGCGGTATACACAACCATTTCAAGAGGGTTGATTTTGCTCGACAGCGGAACGTACATGAAACACTGAAACACTCTTGAGGCACGGAACATTATCAATATAAAACCCATGCACAAATCGGGCTTTAGCAAAATCTACCCGTCGTGAGTGTTACTGTATTACTGTACATAGAGGCACAACTGTTACCTACGTTGCAAAACTAAGAGGCGGGTATTTAGGAGAGGAATAGTTTGGGAAGCGACATAGGCTCTTTTCTGCGACCACCAGATACTTAAATAATAGATCGCGGTAATAAAGACGGTGTTCAGCAACACGTTTATACACACACTAATAAAACGCACCGTGCCACACCTATAGTTGTGATGTCTTTATGATTTCTCTGTTTTATTATCTCTTAATCAGTCGTGGAGACAACACTTGGTTAAACAACCTCTACCATGTTTCAATGTAACTACTAGAGCAAAATAATGAAGCAACATATTAGAGGTATATGTTGTCTGCACGTTACGGTAGATGGCGTGGCTCATGGGTGCGGGTGGTCACTAATGAGCTGAGCGTGTTAGGTAACGTATCGCAAAGAAATCACCTAGTGTCGGTTGGTTGCGGTTGGTTGCAGTTGGTTGTTGTTGGCGGCTCCTTACCTTGCGAAGCTCTTGAACGCCGCGGATTGTGGGTTGATGCATAGCGGCACGCGGGATGTTTGGAGCTGCTCCGCTATGAACTTGTGTATCTCCTCTGTCGATCACATTCAGGCATTTATATTACAAAAAGTTTACGAATAAAGTTTGCGGCTCAATGCATATTTAAAAATGATTTAAAAATATGTTTAAGAAAATTTTCAACGCTTCACAAATTCAGAATTATGGAGGGTAGAAGTAAGGAGGACCATCTCAGTGTATTAAAAAGTGTCCATTGAACGGGAGCAAATGAAGGGGGCGCTGTAGTAGCAAGTGGAAGAATTTTAAAAAGAGCGCCACAAATTATTAGAAAGTAAAGAAAAACTTTCCGCCTTGTTACAGCGCGGTTTTTTAAATTATTATAATATATAGACAAACATGAGTATGAAATAAAATTATACGGTGTTTTTAAGTACCCCAAATATTTGTAAATAGCAAATAGAAAACAGTATTAAAGAATTACCGAAACACCAGCAAACTTCACTCTACTTATAACTGCTACATTCATATCATTTCCACTTGCTACACTAGCGCTATTAGCTATAGCTATTAAGGTTAGTGTTCGAACAATAATTTGCTGTTTACAAGTGGACACTTTTTGGACTGATCCCCCATACAAGACGGTCTTCCTTACTTCTACCCTCCATATTCAGAATAGAGAATTTGAAACATTTTACGATACAATCGTTAAACGGTCATGTACATTGTAAAAGTGCTGTCAATATGACTATTGCTATTTGCGGAACATTAGATTCGCAGTTTATAATAATTATGCTGGCTATGACACAGTAACTTAAATAACCTATAAATAACTTAATATTCTTCAAGACTTGCGCGACTCAAATAAAACCATTTTTTATAGATATACTGGTTTATCCGTATGTTTTGTTTTTAAATCTAACCCGAAGTATCGGAGACGTTTTCTGTCCTTTCCAAGTATTGGCCCCTGTAATAGGTGACTGAAAAATGTTCAAAATTTCATCTAAGCTATAACTTATTCATGTTAGTATGTGTTATATGTGTATGTATACCTTTAACCTGATGCACGGATGATAGTTTCCTCTCCCACGCGTCGTGGAAGGCGTGCGGCGCGACAGGCTCCAGGTCGGGCGAGTAGTGGCGGGCCGCCTGGGGCGCGCTGTAGCAACACTTGCACATACACGAGTGGTAGCGCAGGCGACCCTCCTCTAAGTACGGGTGTGCCAGAGCATCTACCACTGAGATACGCTTCGCTGGATCGAATACCAACATCTGGAAATAGAATGCTTTTAATAATATAACAGCGTTCAAACGTTAAGTTTAATACTTTATCCTTTTATAATACAAGATAGAAACGAAATTGTAATAAAATAAGAGACAATCCCCCGAGAAAGACACCCTAAAACACTAATTGACCACGGTGCACTTACCTGTGCTAACAGGTGCACGGCTTCATGCGTGGCCTGCACGGACAGCGTGTAGAGCGCGGCAAGCGCGGGCGGACGAGGCGCACGTCTCAGCATATGTGCACGTGCTCCCGCACATGCATACCGCATATCCTCTAACGATGGAGTGCCTAGCAGTTCTGTTATCAACTCCAGCTGGAATACAAAGAATTTATTTATTTAAATTAGTTAAATGCTGTTACGTTAATAAACACAAGTATAAACACACATGTTATTATATGCTTTTAAAAGCCACTCAAATAAGTTTCATTATACAATACTACAAATATAAATTCAAAAATAAACAAAGAATCAATATTCGATCACATTGAAATGACAAACCTGTTGTACTGGAGTCTGTGCTTGGAACAAAATCCTTCTGCCAAGCAATTCACCAAATATACAACCGACTGACCATACGTCAACTGCAGCGGTATAGTGATTCGCACCCATCAGTATCTCCGGTGCCCTGAAAGAATTTAATTATAGCTCTTAAAAATTGCGATGTACTTAATTGGCATTGATTAAAAAATTTCGTGAATTTAAAATTTGAGATTTTTATTAAATAGGTGCAGTAGTTTCAGATCCTATTCATTTCAAACAAATAATCAAATCTTTTCTCTTTAAAATAATAGGCGGACTAGACGTCTTGAATTCCGACCACTGAAATACTTAACTATATCCCGCATTATCAATAACATAATATAACATAGAAGAAGGATTAACATAAGCTTATATTAATCATTCACGATCGGTTCACTTTAAGGGTGGTACGGGGTTGGCAGAATTAGGGTGCTACGGTGCACTCCGGACGACGGGAATGTTATATCAATAATAGCAAGACACATTATATTAGAAACCTTTGGTTATTGACATCTAGAGAAGCATTTGAAAAGCGACTAATACGTTACTTGAAACTTACTTTAAATGATAGAATAAATTATGCGTATGATCTTGTTACGGAGCAGTTATTTGAGACTAGTCGTTTTTGAACCGAAATGCTATTAGCTTGCTTGTCCTACTTTCAAAACTGCGGTCAGTGGTAAACTAGTCATCCATTTACAAAATACAGCATAGTTACTATAATACTGGCCAAGTAATTTAATTATGCCGCAAGGAGTATGAATAACGTTCATTAAGACCAGACTAAAGTGTAGTTATAAGCGATGAAATATAATTCTATTTCTGAAACGAAAAAGAAATTCCGAGAATCTATCTATCCATCGGATAACAATTAGTACATGGTCATAACTTTAAAATATAAACATTAAAGAGCAAGGAAGTTGAGAAAATTATTGTATTACACGGCGTGAATGATCTGTGCCAAGTCAAGGTTGAGCAATGTGATGTTTTACATGTAGTAACCCTGGTTTGTCATCGTCAACTTAAACAGTCCATGGTCATTCCATAACCGCACTCCTAATGACTCTTCTGAAATCTTCAACACCTACTCTCTAATATTTTGCTAATGAAGACGTTGATATTTCGAGATTGGGCAATATTTTTTTAACACAGATACCAAGTGACTTTACGTATATTTGTTCTTGCGACCGTCAGAATCAATGTCATGGCTTTTTCAGTTACGTAAAACAGCTGTGGCCATGCAATTTGCAAAAAAATAACTATTTTGAGTTTTACCTTAGGCATGAATATCGTCTTACGGCTGACGGATATTTATAAAGCTTACTAAAGAGAAAAGGTCATAGTTTTCGAAATAATGGTGTAAATTTACCTGTAATACTGTGTCACGACCTCTTGTGTCATGTTCTTGCTAGCATCTGGTTCTTCAACCCTCGCCAATCCAAAGTCACAAATTTTTAGTACACAATTACTATTTACTAGTAAGTTGCCCGGTTTGATGTCACGATGGAGAATGCGAGCTGAGTGCAAGTATTTCAGACCTGAAAATAAAAAAAAAATTATTAGTAGAAATAAAAACAAAAAGCGTTAAAATTATGGATTGGTATATTAAAAACGGGTCATAAACCAAAGTCGAATTAACGTCCTTTCGTCTTTTAATGTATTGAAAAGTCAAGTAAAATTCCTATGATACAAATTTGAAATAATTTAAAAATAGAATGTATTAACTATTTTAGGAATATTCCAGGCTATTAATGGAAAGTTTTTATCTAATATATAAAATTCACGTGTCACAGTGTTAGTTACCGTACTCCTCCGAAACGGCTTGACCGATTTTTATGAAATTTTACATGCATATTCAGTAGGTCTGAGAATCGGCCAACATCTATTTTTCAAACCTTTTTTTTTTAGTATGGCAAAACAACGTTTGCCGGGTCAGCTAGTTTAATATAAATTTGGTGGTACTGTTGCCGCAATCACAATATGTACCATGCAAAGGCTCTTAGGTCACGTGGAACAGAACGTGTAGTTTTGTGCAGTTCTCATCAGAATGTAATTGGAAAATTTTGAGGAACCTTGTGGCAAAACACGATTTATATGATCTTCATATCGCCTTATCTCGCAACTGTAACGTGTTACCAGTACTAAAATACATTGATTAGGATTATACACACTTTACAGTTGAAGTAATGGTTTAAACAAATAATATTAATTTAATTGCTTGGTATCAAAACTGATCATTGAAATGTAAATAAATGATTTTCTTTTTGAAAGAAGACAGTAGCCCATCAACGTTCTGAGACTTAAAGGTCTTAAGGTCAAAGATGGCCCTGGGAGGTGTTTAATTTCGATTTACACAGTAAAAATTAGTACAGGATGTTGTTATTGTGTTTCCTCATTTTTTTTTTGTTTCTATATCTGCCGAATCCTATACACTTAGTATAGAATTATTACATGTAAAAACATGTAATAATTCTATGCTATTCATATCCAGTCTTTCATATTGCGCTTTAGGCAAAAATGTCAAAATATATCACGATGCCTTTAGAGAGTGTTAAATGATGATTCTCATAATCTTACTCCATCTTTAGACGTACTTAAGTATGAAAGTATAAAATAACCTCACGGCGTGAAATCTACATTAACCGCAAATAGCGCTCCTCGTTTTATTGTGACACATGACAAGCAATTGGTCACAAACACTGATATGACAAGGGTCACACGAAATATTCGAATCATGAAGACGTTGCAGAAAATACAACGTAATTTTATACTTTTACCCACGAGATAATAATCTACTTACTATAAAAACTGAACATGATTCAGTAGATAATGAACTCAAGAAAATAAGTAATCCTAAAAGTATCTGGCTTCGATTATTTATTTTGGAGGGAAAAGATTCCAATTGTCTGACAAATAAAGATTTTATTTTATTTTTAATCTGACTCCGACCAACTTTAGAGATTAATAGATACATGTATTGAATGTCTTGAATAGGGGGTTTACTACTTTCAGTTAGTGTTCATTAAATTACTGATGATAATATAGAGAGATGTAAAATGTGTCAGGTATAAATACATCAGAATCTATAAAAACATAGTGCTCTGTAAAATTCTTCTCTTCAATATGTTAAAATTGAGCTCTTCCAAAATTCTATATTTTGGAGCCAAACGTGATATTTAGACATTTTCACGAGAAAGTCAAGCACTAGATCTGAGCATAACGAGGTAAGCGACGCCCACCGGCGCTGTCTGTGAAGCCAAAACAAATTAACGACACCTCGTTACTCCGCAACGAGTTTAATTTCCCAACGGGTGTAGCGCAGTTTTCACCGACACGCAACTCTTGTTTTATCATAAAACAAATACAACCTAAATGAGACATCGTGACACCTAAGTTCTCGACAGATGTCTTAATAAAGTTTTAGGTTTCAGACTTAATAAACAGTATATTACCGTCAGCAACATAATGACAGCGCTATTGTTAAAATCTTAACCAATAAACTACCTTAGTATATATTCAAATTTGGCAAAAATCATTGTTCTTTGGTATATAAAATATAATCACATTATACTACTTTATACTATAATCACTTTATTTTATTAGTTTAGTTTATTTACAAACATTAAATTTAATCAAATTAAAATTCTTGGCTTGTATGTAAGAAAAGAATGTAACGCTAAAATGTATTATTAGTAGTGTCTTATACAACCTACACAACATAAAACATAAAGAACAAAGCAGTAATAATATAAAGGGAGTGAGAAAAGTGGCGCATAAATGTTTATTGAGCGGTAGGTCCATTTGTTAGCAGGTCGTCGGCCGCTGCGCTTGCGCATCCAACCGCGACAGCCATAGTCCTTATTCCTAGCGCACACAGCCACTTCTGGAGGACAATGCTCCGACAACCACTAACCATAGCCATTAAACTTGAAACGTGACCCTGTAACAGTATCCAATCAAACTGCCACTTTACTCAGTGAACGAACGAGCAGGTAAAGTAGTTATGTATGGCAGTCCTCACGGCATAGTAACAAAACTTTCAACTCAAAAGTCATTGAGTTCCAAATGAGACTATAATATTAGCTCAAAATTATAGTTTATACTCTCAGGTAAAAAAAATGTTGGTTGTGAAAATATTATGTGGTTAATGATACCAGTTGCACTGGAGTCTAAGAGACCAAATAGCGCAAAGAAATGAATACATGAACCATTGTTTTGGGAACCTTTTAAGGGAAGACTAAATAAAAAACATTCAGACTTAAGTCCGCAAAGTAAAAGCAGCACTGAACTACAATGAAAGCAAATAAGAAATGTTGAGAATAGAAGACGCCTCAGATGGAATATACATTGTAGGTACTACCTATTTTTGTAGGAGCTCACATAACAATATTTGTTCACTCGTACAGTGATGTTGTCTGAACAAGAATAAGCCCGTGAGTCGCAACCTAACGCTCCTAGCAGGTGGTAGATCAGGTTTTCACAATTAACACCCGACAGAACTGTATGGCTCTGTTACAGAACGAGCATTTTCTACTAACTAATAGTTTTAAAAATGCGCTGTATGATACTGCCTAAACAAGATAAGAACGCAATAGTGTCCTTTTTTAAACTGTAATTTGGTGCATTTGAACTATTATTTTGCAATAATTAGGGCATAAAATGGAGACACAGTATATTAAGTTTGTTGGAATCATTTATATAATTTATTTTAAAAAAATATTATTAACATTTTTATTATTTTTAAAAATTATGTTCTCTCCCGAACAGGGCCATCAAAGCGTTGCCGCGGGAAACAAAGTTAGGCGAGCGTGAGTGTGCGTGAACAAGACACAAGTTTCGGTTTCGGCCGATTTTAACCGAAACCAAAACTGCCGCAGAAATTTGATTTTTGACCGAAACTCGGCCGAAACCGAAACCGAGCTTTCGGTTAGACACTAACTAGAACGCAATAATATGAATGACATAATTACTAAATAGATATAATATTCAGAGGTATTGTAGACAAAATATAACGAAAACTGAATAAAGGTTCTGTAGATAAATATTTACGGGCAATAAACAATCAAACTCAAAATAAATATCAACAAATAATTGTTTGGAGTAGGAATCTAATAAACGACCTCGAGGACGTCTGTATCGAATGTGTCGTAAGATGAAGTTAGGTATGTAATTGACGTATAACAAAAGCTGTTCACTGAAATGGAACAATTACATTGCAATGGTTATCTATCAGTCGTCACGATAAAGCAAGCTTCCTTAAATCAACTGACAAGAATAATAAACGTTTTGACTTGACTTATCAGAATACATATACTCGGTAGAGCAGACAGTGGTTAAAATAATAATGCGAAGGAGAATATGTTTGTTTGTCCATTCGTGAACGTCAGTATGGCCTTTCGGTTGTCCACTGGAGTATTATACTTATCAAGAAATTGACATAGAAGGCTTTCGAGGAACATGAACACGCAGATTATTCACGTCATGTAGGCTAAATCCCCGGTTACACAAACATGGCGTGTATTCATTTAAAACATGTGGCAAACAGTATTATTTATATTTATTTTGAGTTAATTGTTAAAAGTATATTTACGTGTATAATAAATTTCAGATGTATCTTCTATATTCCAATAGAGTTTGGTTTCTGCAATTGGTGGCTTAGCATCCTGAAGTAAACTCAATTATATGGGTAGGCTGCGCTATCTCTAAGATAAGTCAACGAAAAGTTAGTTAGCTTTCATTACTTTCTTAATCCACCATACTTCTAGGCAATAAACAGAATTCATATTCTATAAGAGTCGGGTATTAAAAATCAATAAACGTAATTTAAAAGTATTTATTTATTTATTAACTTTATATACACAAAAAGTAGTATACAGGCGGCCTTAATGCCTAAGGCATTCTCTTCCAGTCAACCTTGGGCAGTGCAGAAAAAATAAATAAAGTATTCTATAAAAAATGATCGAAGCATCTGATTATTACAGTTACGCGTAGAGGTGACTGTCTAAACGAAATAGCTGTTGCATAAATATGACGCAGCAAAGGAAGAGTGGCTCATTTCCATAATTCTGTTCGTTACAGCTTGCCACCTCAACAGTCGAAGCGGCCACGAAGATTCAAAATCTTATCTATTTCTTATTTTGTAAGCCAATATTATACTAGTATCTTCACATAGACAGGGTTTTTCTTTCAATGACCTATGTAATATATTTTGATAAAATCAGGTTTTGACGGCCAGCATCGTTAACGTGCCGTGACTCTCATAAAATTAGATGTCAAGTACCAACCGTTTTAACGATCTGACGCTAGCTCAAGTCATTTTTAACTTCATGCATAACTTATGTACTTAGAAAGAAGAGAATATTATATTACAGCGGACTAATAGTGAAGTGTTAGATACACCCCAAAATACACCATCAGACCAACCATAGATCACAAGTTAAGGCTGAGCTACAAGGTACAAATGTGAACACGAATAATATGTGGTTTATTTTTTTAGATTTTTATCTAAAACTTATTTTGTTTTGCGGGTTTGTTTTATTTTAGTTATCTCAAATAAGACATTGGCGTAAATTTGTTTTATATTTTCAACATCGCTTACATAAATGTATCGTTAACTATAAAAATCCTATAAAACCTTTATGATGGCACAGGTAAGTATGAGACGAGTAATCAAACCTCTGATTGATAAATCAAATGTACATCCTATTACTCTGAACGAGTACCTATATTTTGCAATTCAAACAATAACAAAACCGAAATGGATATTTATAAATTTCTAAATCAGACTGATTAAGTAAAGTGGAGCGGTTGTCTATGTGATTTTAGTTGGAACGAAGCTACGAAGGCGATGCAACTATAAACTTTTTAATTAAACGCGCTAGCTAAGGCAGTGAGGCTTAACGACCGCATTTTTCTAGATTCCCTTCTCACATTTCACTCCCGGGAAATCTCTGGGACTGCACGAATAATTGCACAAATTAATAATACGAAATCGGAAGATTCAGGTTCATCGTTTTCTACGACTACGAAAATATTCTCTTCATCTGCAAAAGTGGATTACATTAGCATATATAGTGAAAGGTTTTTAATGTTTCAACAGAGTCTCCTAATGGCAGAGGGAATTAGTGGTCACAAAGTGTCTTTTGGAAAAGTAACGTTACTAGTTTTTGTGAGTCGTTGCCCGGGCGATGCGGGTTCGTAGCACTTTGAAGTTTTAATTGATTTAGGGCAGGTGGAAGTGGGTGTGTAAGGGTTGAGAGTTCCTTCTAAGGCGTTGTAACCCAAGCTCCCTGTGAGAATAGTGGATTGTTATAAACTCGTATTTATAGGCATACATTAAATGGTCTCTAAACGCAATCAATTGCTGCTGCTGGGAAATTAAGAACTTAACGATTTCAATGACATTTTAAATTATCGTAATTAAAAGTCAGCGCCATTTTCCAATTTTCTTTGTCGTGTTATATCCGTATATCCAAACATTTAAAATAAACTAAATAATTATTATTTACCTATTAATAAAATCGGCGTGTCCTAATGGGAAAAGTTGTAGTTTTTAAGAGACTGAACCATTAAACATGAAGCGTTAACCGTTTGATCATAAAAGAAACTTGTAAGAGCATTCTAGGGAACTATGCACTTTATCTAGTTTATTTCTTTTATATGTATTTCTTCTAATAAGTTGTTGTTATATTATACAAATCAAGTTTAGCTAAAAGTATGTTTTTGTATTTGAACACATTACGTGAAATCTTTTTATGTATATTAGTGTCCGATATGCAGCAGTAGATTGACCTTTTATTAAATCTAAGCTGGCGATTTCGAAATTGTAGAACAATTGCCATTTACGTCCCACTGTTGGGCACAGGCCTCCTCCACTTTGGAGGGATTATGGTCTACTGTGCCGCGCTGACCAGGCGTATTGGCACAAGACATACATATGTTTATTAGTGCTTATTTCGAGAAATCGTATCGACACTAATACATCTGGTTCTTCGGTGACATGCGATGGATGCAATGCGACCATATAAAATAAGGAATTTTTATAGGCTAAGCTAGATGTGTACATATACTTCTATATGTATGTACACATATAGATTATATGTAATAGTGTCACCATAATGAATGGGATCAAGGCAATTTCATGCATTTCCAGGTATTTACAAAACAGACAGCTTATCATTATCAGATGTGAAGAAGGCCAGCTGTTAGCTCATAGGTATATTAATACTTGGAACAAAATTTCGACTAATAAGTATAATCATATGTTTTAACTGTGGAAAACAGCAGAAAATTATCCTTTAAAATAAACAGTAATTACCAACGACGCAGGTTCGCTTTTAATGAAAGTATTCACGTAACACGCCAACCGTTACGTCCGCATATTAAAGAGGCTTGGAGGACAATGTGACGGTGTGACCACCCTGCTATGAATCAGGAGGCAGGTAAATGTTATTTCTACATTTTCTATCCTGCCTTTTATACATTTATCGTAGTTTAAATTGGTATTAAATTCATTGTTATCTACCTTTTGATATACTGGTATTAAAATCTTTACTTATTATAAAATAAAGTCGTTATTTGTGTATGTCCTTGTGTGAGCTTAATTTTTTAAACTGCGCATCGGATTTTGATACAGTTTTTTTGACTGATGTCAAGGCGAAGGTTTTCAATGTAGGTTCATATAATTTTTAAGGTTTTGATAATGTAGCAATGTTAAATGCCACGCGTAGGCAGTCGCAGGTAACAACTAGTAATTGTTTTAAAGGTTAATTAAAATTATACAGTCCTTGTCATATCCAATTTGGGCATCTGGTTTATTTGTAACGTGTCCATTTTGTTCAATGTTTATGTATATTTTCGTAAACAAATTTTGGTAACCAGAAATTAGCAGCAACATGAAAACAAACAATACAGCTATATGAGTTTGAATTCCCTTGAGAACATATATATTTTATGCATGATACGAGTACATACAATTTATAAGTTTAATTTTGTGAAATTAGAAATCAATTATCAACTGGGTTTTAGTATTTGTTTACAAATATTTTTGGTAGTATCTAATAAAAAAAAATCATCTTTTCTGTAAGCGGCGTGTTGCGTGATATCTGTGATAGAAACATATACTACTGGGCTTTCCTGACAGTCGTACATTACTATAAACAAATAAAATCTTTGTTAGACTTACCTCTTAATATTTGGTAGAGGAAGACTTTGATGTGATCGGCAGAGAGATGTTGCGGTGATACGATGATCTTGTGCAGATCGCTCTGTAGTAGCTCCGTGATTACATAACTGTTGTTGACTGGTTACGAAATTATTGAAATACTAATTTTATAACTTTATACACATATTAATAAATATTTATGGACTAATTAATTAATTCACCACCTTTTATACACCAAAAATATGTTAAACGTTCCCAAAACTGAAAATATGCTCATAATTTTGACTGCGAGATATTTAATATACCCAACTAAAACTATTTTAAAAGCAAAATCACAAAAGTAATTTGGTCGATCGGAGATTCAAGCTTGTAAAACGTTTCCTTCCATATTTAGCATTTCTTATAATTAAGACTAAGAAGTAATACACGCAAAAACGAAATAGGATACAGCTATGTTACGTTAAAAATCCCTAGGGCGTGTAAAAATCCCTACAGGCTTTGTACCGTAGATACGAAATTACAAAAGGGTGTCATTGAAACGTCCCACACACCCTGAGAAAGGCCGGGGTGGGACGCTAGACCTTCACCAACCGGCTCGCCGGTTATCTCGCTTATCTGCAGCACGTCCCTCGTGGCCATTATCAAAATTACAGGACACGAACACAACTCTACTTGTTGCGGCTACATTTTACAACGGCAACTTTACGAGTTGAATTTCAACGAATCGTAATTTGCAACAGCTCTACCTCGTGAATAGAAATATGGCCAACACATATATTTGACTAAATTAGTCTGACACACTTATTCTCTAAGCACGTAATATTATAATAGTATCAAATGATAAATTGCTACGCAGATTATATTGAAATACCATTTGAAATTATATTGCTCTATTCACATAATTATAAAATATTATGACTATATAAAGTAGATACATAATCCTTATCAATATTGTAGTCGTGAAGCACAAAGCGCTTTAAATAACTATTGGCTATAAAAGCCTTCGACCTTAGCTGATCCATTACTGATGAATGAATGTATAATTTTTTGTTACGCATCAACGGATCGCTTTGATTTCTATACAACGACGTCACAAACTTAACATTACTTTATGAACAAGGACAATTTTTTTTTTGGATATATTAAGCCGAACTTGGGAATCTAAGAAAGTGGGCATACGCTGTAATGTATATTTCCACATCCCTTCGAGCTTAATAGTTTAGAGGTGATTTGTTCTTACTTTTAATTAGCAGTGAATGAACATTTCAATTAAATCATTGTATATCGATAGGCTAAATTCCAATCACAACGATTACAATTCAATTAAAATACATACTCATTTCCGGTCGTCAATACGGTCATAAGGTTATTATCGTCTTAAGAATTAACAGTAATTATCGTATTAGTATATGTTGTCATTACAGTAAATACGAAATATAACTACCTGTTTGTTTATACTAAACAGGTAGTTTTCAATGGCTATTTTTATAGTAACACAATTGGTGTTTTTACGTGCGCATTTCCTCATTCTCCTGTCCTTATCGCATTATTTAGAGTCGGCGCAACATGTCTTTTTCTTACATAATCTTCTGTCAGACATCTTAACCGTGTTAAGTCCTCATTTTACGTGCGGACTACGTTCACCGTGTGGTGACGGATTAAGAATACAAGTGTCACCACCCCATCTCCTACCAAGGGTGCTGTAAAAGTCAGCTAAGGGATATTGCGCACAGATAACATCCTCTGTGAGAGACGGAAAACTCGAAAATAAAGCCTGTGCCAATACGCCTGGTCAGCGTGGCACAGTAGACCATAATCCCTCTCGAAGTGGAGGAGGCCCGTGCCCAACAGTGGGACATAAATGGGCTAGAGAGAGAGAAAACATGTATGATAATAATTATGGCGACTTAATTATCCATCCATTTAGAGTGATTTTCACTTTCCATTTCATACCAATAGTACTTAGTAATCACTTGTTTGAAACAAACTAGATAAAAAAATATAATATCTACAGTTTTTGCTAGTACTAAAGCTACTATCTCTCAAAATATTTCAAGTACCGTAGACAAAGTTTGTGCTAGCACACTTAGCAAAACTTTGTACTTGGGAACAATGTTCACTTATCCATGATCTTAAGTTTCTTTTTGCATAAACTCCTGTTTTTACGAGAAACCGTAACATTATCGAGTCATAATCAAACGTTGTAATCATGTCGTCAAAGCGTATCCATTATTAAAAAAAAACACAAATACACACACATATTTATTTTATTACACTGAAAGAAAACGTTTGCTGCGTTGTCTTAAAGCCCCCATAGATTATGTCACATTCTGATTTTTAGTAGAGTATGGTTATAGAGAATCAACAGAGAAATTCTATCTATCAACTAGAAAAATCTTTGAGTAATAAAGATCTTTAAACACTAATATCGTACTATTACCGTTCCTGAGATACAGTCTGGTAGTAGACGGACAGACGGAGAGTAAAGTCTCAAAGTAATAAGGTTCCGTTATAGCATTCCGTATGAAACTCCAAAAAAATGTCCTTAGTTGAATTCGAACTCACAAGAAGACAGTATTGACGGAGACTGCACTACGAAATTTCAAATTATCAATTGTTAAAACTTTTGCAATTACTTGCTGCTATTTTCTTTCATCTGTTGGTTTAATTTTGTTTAGAACTTAAACCGATTCATATTCAAAGATATGAGTTCTCTGTAATAACGTCTAACACATTGTTCATAACTTGTACCACACATTGTTACAATGGTAGCTTTACATAATTTGCATTACAATACACACTTACGGTAGCAACCACGGGTGCTTTATTATGGTGATCTGCAAACGTTTTATTTGCTACTAAGACACGATGGTCGGGTATGTATGACCTGGGGGCCATACTGATTACATAATGGCGAATTTTATCAAGTTTGGTAGTCTCTGAATTTTTTGTCAGAAATGTATTCATTATGGCGCCATAATGGCGTCGGTGACTGATCATTGTGACAACATTGTAATAGCAGTCTTGGGCCTCAGATGTATGAGTGTGGATGAAGCCAAGGAAGTGATTTTAGATCGTAGAAGATAGCGCTCTATAGTCTCTGCCTACCATCATAGGAATAGGGCGTGACGGTGTGATAATAATGATGATAAGACATGATTGGTGTCATGGTGCAGCGGTAGTGTAAAGGACTGCCAGTTCACCAGATCGCGAGATTGATTACAGGACAATTATTTATGTGATAACAAAGACATTTAAATAAATGTAACATATAAATTAATGTACGGTCAAAAGTAATATTTGACATACCGTATATTTACAATGAAAGGGCTAATCCTACAAAAATCAATGTAAAAGTTTGTAAGAACATGGATGGATATTTGAATGTAAGGACTTTTGTTGCTCTTTCAAGCAAAAACTACTGAATAGGTTTTAATAAAGCGTTGCAGATTTATAGACTTTAGTTCAGAATAACACAGAATTACACAAAAAGCCAAGAAGCGGGGCACTAACTATAATTGCGGGTGAAACCGCGGGCATAAGCTAGTACATATTTCAATATTCTAATATTCTACATACATCACCTCGCACATACTTAAATGACGAAGTTACCGATGTTTTTAGTAGAATATGCAAACATAAAATGTATTTTAATGTTAGCTGTAACGTTTGAAAAATATGAGCATGATAATACCAAGTCATGGTGTAACTTCAAAAGGAGGGCAAGGATACTTGAAACATTAACGTATACATATTATGCAGGTCATTTTACACAGATCACCTGCAATAGAGAGAGCATTACGAGATTTGAATTTATCTAAACGCACCAACGTTGGAGGAACACGCGGATTGCGGATATAAAACCAATTTTACGGATTTAGACGCGTCTAAATTAGTTTTAAATTTAGAGTCCCCCCCAAATTTTAAAACTTTAAAACACATATACGTTTCTAAATCCATAAAATAGTGATTACATTTACACAAATGAATCCCGCAAGTGTTAGAGAATATAATGTATTTCCATTGATCGTAGCAACATCACAAGTTCTGATACATCTAGTTTTCATACATATGCTTATATATTATATACGCATATGTTCGGTGTGCGTTGATCATCTTGCGTGCGTAGTCTATTGGGAGTCATCTGTGTCATTTTACTTGTCAGCCATATGTATATAAATTACAAATTATGGTAAATACAACCTCCTTCTTATTTACTTAATATTCATGTGTGCAAATTACAAGGACATTGTGGTTTTGAAGATTTATGTAAAAAAAAAGTAACTAAAAATTCTGTAGGAAATACTTACCATTAGCATATTAATTTAAAATTAAAAGGTTGTACAGTCCCGCTTCTTGACTTTTATCGTGATGATAGCCAATGTATTGTTCTAATGTGTGAATGTGTTGTTTATTCTACAAGCTACACAACTGTTAAATTTTATTACTTATTCACTTATTCAATAGTTTTTGCGTGCAAAACAACAAACATTCTTACATCTATCTATCACATACATTCTTACCAACTTTCACTTTATTCGTAATTGCCATCTATTACAAATATCTTAAGTATCTTAAACCAATACAAAATTAGTTAGCACTAATTTCAGAACGAAAACAAATCTTGTAAATGCAGGCATAAGAACAATATAAAAGCGAACTTTGAAGGGAGGTCTTGAAAAATTTTCTTTGTAGAAAATACATATTCCTTTCGTGGACCCTAACATAGCGAATATAATATACAATACATAACTATCTAATTTAACAGAAATGTTCCTTTAAATTAATATGTACCCCATTAGCATTAACGGCACATACATATAATGGGAGATATTCTAAACTAAACGATATATCGGGTCGAAATTGTAACTTTAATTGCACAGAATAGAAAGTTCTGCAAATTACATATTCACTTGCCATATATTTTTGTGAGATTATAAGCGTACAATAAGAATTGGCAACAATGCTGGAAGAGCCGTGAGGGCTCAGACGATTTTGGGGTTACACCCCTGCACCGGGTGGTAATTATTTACTGAGGGGTTGAGATTCCACCCTAGTCTCCGCACTCCGCATACCGCCCGCTACGCTCTGTCAAAAAACAGGCCGACAGCTATGGGATATAAACGATATACGCTTTTACGACATTAGACATTAGTTTCGAGCTCATTAAAAAAACAATGGTTGCGCGTTATCAAATGAAACCATGGTAATATTTTTATCGGCACTCCATACGTCTTATTAAATATTACTAGAGAACGACAGATATAATAATGCGGTATTGTTATAGATTAAAAAAAACTGACTTGTTATAGATAAAAAAAACTTTGATGTCCACAATAGGGAAAACACATTGGACACTAATAAACTGTTTCCAGAAAAAAAACTACTAAACGCTAACTGACATAAATATAATTACGTAAGACTCTACAAAGTTATGTTTTCGTCAAATAAAAGTAAGCTATCTATCTATTTGACCATGTTAAGAGGGCACGATACCAAATTATGCTCCATACAAAAATATGGGTATCGTACTTCCATTTTTTCTTCGCGAAAGTTAAACCGATTTTAATTGTTTCTTCGCTATATAATAGATGAAGAGTATATCTATGCTTCCGTCACTTTCTTTTTTTCAATACATAATAACTAAAAGAATTATGACCATCCGAAAATCCAGTTTTTTTTCGGTTTTCTTCAGGTAAAGTTGCAGCGTCTATCACACATATTTGGTAACGTTTTACCAAAGAAGAAAGTGATACAAGCATAGTTATACTCTTCATCTATAATGTAGCGTAAAAACAATCAAAATCGGTTTAACTTTCGCGAAGAAAAAAGGGAAGTACGAAACGTCTTTTTTTCAAAGAATTTGTAGGTAAAATCTGCTTCAGCTATAATTGTCCCTTTCAGCACAGTGCTCGGGAATAGGGATAGCAATACCTAAGGAAAATACCTAAATTAGGAGTACAGTACCCTCTTAAGCGTATATTGTGTGTTATACGTGACAGAAGCACTTGTGTTTACAATATGTAGGTGTCTATTCTATAAACACTTGTAGAGAGAGCCCGGATGTGTTGCAGCTGTGCATCTAAACGCAGCGTCGATCGAATGCATTGTTACACAAAAAATATTAACAACTTAGAACGCGGCAAAAACAATTCTGTAGTTTATCTATGCTTCAATTGGTGGAATAGGTTTAAAAATTTATTTTAGTCGCAACGTATTTTACAATACGAGTATTACTATGAATATTTATAATGATATCACCTATGTTTATGTTTTTCTCACGAATTATATAGTAATACTAGCTGACCCGGCAAACGTTGTTTTGCCATACTAAAAAAAAAAGTTTGAAAAATAGATGTTGGCCGATTCTCAGACCTACTGAATATGCATGTAAAATTTGAGAAGCATCGGTCAAGCCGTTTCGGAGGAGTACGGTAACTAACACTGTGACACGTGAATTTTATATATTAGATTGATATCCGACATTTAACTAAAAGGTAAACTTGTACAAATAGATAATTAATAATAATACCGTCTGTCTTTGTATATCTAAGATAGACCATCTTATTTAGAGTTTTTATAGATTGGTACTTAACTGGAAAAAAAATCTATTTTTTCCGAACTAAACGACTTGATGCTGGATTTTTACAGGTCTTTGTGGTTAGATTCTGCCTTTAATACTACGGGATCACCTCAGAAGTATATTCGTTCAAAATGAATTTTCGAAATCCGAAACAGACTTTTCTAGAAATCGAGTAGGTACCACAAATAAAAAAAGATTCCGACGGATTACTGAACCTCTTCCTCTTTAGAAGTCAACTGAAAACCACAATAATTATTCATGTGTCTTTAATCCGTGGCCATGTGTTACGTTTATTCGTTTAATATTTCCACATTTTATATACGTCCATTTAAATGACATCGATATCCACTGTTTGAACAATTAATATGAAAGCCAGAACATCTAGATTATCTCTTCAAATAAATAAATGTTGAAGTGTCTGTCTGTTTAGAAATCTGTATCAGTTTAATAAAGCCGAAGAGTTTGTTTTCTGTTCGTTTGGACGTTTTAATCTATGGATCTGGTAATTTTTTTAGATTTAAAAACCTGTTTGTAAATTTAGAAAGACTATAACATTTACATACAAACGTAATATAACACTTTAAGTTGAAACAGCTGTTTTGATTATAGGGGACAGTCCAATATTTTTTTAATTGTTTGTATATCCATATCCCTTATTGAAATGCAGGTGTGAAAGAACGTGACTTTTGTAACATCACTATATCAAAAATATTTAAGTATTTTATCAACATTAAGTCATATACCTACATTAATATGCAGGTATAGTAGTTCAATTTTTATACATGATCGGTGATAAGCGTGCAAATTGCACATGCATTGTTAAATAACCTTCATATTTGGCGTGTTTCACAGTAAGTAGCTGTTGCCAAAACGTATTTATATCTGCCTTTTTTGGAATATCCTATACAATTCAGTTCTAGAACAATAACTATATTTTGCAAGCGTTTAAGAGGCTAGTTTCAATGCATATTACACACGGAGCTATATATTTACTTATTGTTTCATAGTAGTCGACCGGTAGGACTTGGTCTATAACAATGAAGTGAACGCAACGTTACTGCATTCGGTGTCTTACTGCTCTTAATTACCATGTCCAATTTATGTATATTTTGTTCACTATGCATACATTATTTACCTAATGTTAGACCAGTATTGTTTTATTTAAAAGCCAGGTATTCAAGATTTATATTCTTAGTTGTATTCTTTACACAAGTGAAGAAAGATTTGACATTGATGGATCATCAACAATACATTATTGAACAGAACCGGTTGATAATAGTTTCTCATTATATTTGCATAGGACGTACTTGAAATGTGTAAAACGTTTGTACGTTTATGTAAACAGTTACGTTCTGTTATTACCTGCGAAAAATACTTAGAATGTTTTCTAAACAGTATTTTTAAGTAATGTGCTTGCATTCTACTCTATTAAATAAGCAGGCTTTTGACTCTTTAAAACTGTCAAAGAGTCAAAAGCCTGCATATTTATCCTAAGAGTGGGCAAATCAATATGTGTATAACTCTAACATATTTATCTTTACTTATTATTATACAACAAAGGCGTTATTATTTATGTTATGTGACCTTATATCGTCAAAACTACGCATCGGATTTTGATGTGGTTTATTTTTAAAAGATAGAGTGGTTCAAGAGGGTGGTTTTTTGTGTAATTTATCAAGTTTTAGTTTCCAAATTCCAAACGTACGAAGTCGCGGGCAGAAGCTACTGAACAAACTTTTCTTCACAATCGGCTAGGCTCCATGAATATGCATTTTGTTATTGTAATATATTTATTTCCAATATTTTAAAGTTTACCTTGAAAATCCTTAATTAAGATAAAACTACGTATTTAAAAAAATATATCATTCATTACATCTTTACAACAACGTCATTATTTCTGTATTCATGTCCCTGTGTGAGCTTATATATCTTCAAAACTACGCAATGGGGTTTTGTTTAATAGGTAGAATGGTTCCAGAGGATGGCTTCTCTGTATAATATGCTATGGGGTTTTTCTATTTTCTGAATTCTACGCGCACGAAGTTTCACACAACAGCTAGTAAAGTATAATTGACTGAATATTTTACATAAGCATTTACGGTCTCATACAAATAACATTTGTTAGTCAATATGAGAAATATGACATTGATAAATTGATCTCTTTAAGAACGACTAAAGAATAGGGAGAGACTCTCTTAAATAGTGAAGATGTCAAACTGGTCTGAGCGACATACTTTTTCTACTCACAATGGGTTAACATTTGACCTCTTCGTACCTTAACCCTTTCGTACGAGTGAAAAGACGATTGATTTGATTTACCATAGTTCTGTTCCAAATATCGTTGACGCTACCTCACTCATATGTACATGTCATGGTATAGTTCGGTTCAATTTCCACTCAAATAAACTATTTGTGTAATGTTTACTAATATTAATTTGTTACAAGGATTACAAGAAAGACGTAAGAAAATAAAGGTATATTTAGTATAAGAAATTATCCAGAAAATATTTCTAATCGTTAATAAAAAATTACCGGTTACAGATATCTTCTATTTATTATTTCTCTTCAAACAATTTTTAACAAATAGGTATATTTTGAAGGAGCTTTGATTATAAAAGCTGAAGGACAACAATAACAATTTCCCAATAGCCTCAGGGATGTTTATTAGAGTGTGGTTCGTAAACAATAAGAAAGTTTGGTTTGTATTTAGTTTTCACAAACCAATCAACAAATCAACAATTAACTATGGTAGGAATATTAACAAATTTAAAGATATGTACAGAAAATAATAGTCTTAATCTGTTTGTTCAAAGTGCATGAAAAATCATGACTGAAAAAACACGAGAAAAAAATAATTGTAAACTTTTAAATATCCGATACGCATACGTTATTTTATTAAAAACTTGGCTGTATATACATATTAACTATAGTGAAGTATTTGAAATAAGCATAGCTCCAGCTTATTTACTTCCACGGAAGCTGTAAGGTGACGTTCATAGTTGATGCTGAGCAAATAATATCTTTAGAGAAATCAAAACGAACACGTATGGTATACTAAGTGAAACATTACTCACATATGTATATAAGTAACATATAGTTAGTGTATACTTCAGTAATGAGATCCCGTTCAATTAACCTAAGTTTGCACGAAAATAGTCAATGTTATGGGTCCATTAAAGGACGAGGTGTTGTTTATAAGTTTCTATATTCTTACTCAAACGGCTAATGTGCACCATGCAAAATTAATTAGTAAGGGAAAATCTCAGTTCAATATCCTTTCACGTATAAATAAATCTATCAATGTTAGTGTAACCGACGTTAGTCTATCCTAATCTTGGGGTAAAGTAAATGAAATCAACACTGATGACTGTAAAAGCTGTAATTAGCAAAGTCCTCTCGTACTTTGCTTGTAGATACAGACAGATCACAGCTCACATAATTGGTATATCACTAAGCAACCAGTGATATAACATTCAATTTAATTTCCAGGTGCTTAGAATTTGGAATGATCAAGCGAAAAATATATACGTAAAAATATAAACGAACGCAGATGGCCACTTGTGATTGAATGCAAAAAAATACGTTTACAGTATACAAATTGTGATTACTTTGGTACCAATTCTACGCGCACAACTAAACTTAACTTAACTAAAAATTGGTCAAGTGCGAGTCGGACTCGCGCACGAAGAGTTCCGTACCATTATCTATGCAACATAAGGCAACGTTATTAGTATCGAGCAAGAAACGGTAAAAAAATCATGTTTGTTGTATGGGAGCCCCCCTTAAATATTTATTTTATTTTATTTTTAGTATTTGTTGTTATAGCGGCAATAGAAATACATCATCTGTGAAAATTTCAACTGTCTAGCTATCACCGTTCTTGAGATACAGCCTGGTGACAGACGGACGGACGGACGGACGGACGGACAGCGAAGTCTCAGTAATAGGGTCCCGTTTTTACCCTTTGGGTACGGAACCCTAAAAATGAAATTTGATTGTGTCAATAACACAATTCCGTAATGTTAACGATTCTTTCTTGTTAGCAAATCTGTTTACTATAGATTAACGATTGTAATTAATATAAAATTACACAACAAAACAACCAAATAATCAATATACAGCAATAGTTGTTTTCATTTTTTAGTTAAGTT
The DNA here is from genome assembly GCA_916999025.1 of Orgyia antiqua. Classification (NCBI taxonomy): domain Eukaryota; kingdom Metazoa; phylum Arthropoda; class Insecta; order Lepidoptera; family Erebidae; genus Orgyia; species Orgyia antiqua. The sequence goes on from OU779864.1 coordinate 21,883,308, forward strand.
AAGTTTAGTTGTGGACGTAGAATCGACACCATTGTATTTTATTGTAGAAAGTTTATTTTGAGAACCGCAGTGCTGCGTGGTTTATCTAAAGCCTATATCGGGCAAGTTTCCAACATGTCATTGAGATCGACTGATGGAGACCCGGAACCATGCCAACGTAGAACTCTCAAATTCAAGCCAAGATGCCTCTCATACATATCACACAAAATAAAGTTTTTAGATTTGGTGTAATCTAGTAGTAACCTTGAAATATAAGTGTACAGCAATCAGTACTTCAGTTTAATTAAATTATACGTTAAAGCAGAATATGTTATATAAATCACAAAATTCCTAGCACGTAAAAATCTTAAAAAAAATATTAAAGTTAATGTTAAAATTAAAAAGGATAAATTTAATTTCTATTATGTTAAACATCATCAGACTATTTCACACTAATCATTAACCGATAACTATTGTAAATAACGTTAATGCATGACCAGACGCGATACACTGTATCTGAGCGCACTTACGAGTATGAGATCAGCCGCTAAAGACAATAATTTATATCAGATAATAGTGAATTTTAAATTCATTTCTATTCCCAGTTCTGAGATGGCAGAAATACGTTTAACCTTCTTCCTACTAATATGTAGCTTACCCATCAGAATAACATAGAGGCTATACATATACATATAAACACGATGAAAGCCAAGGAGCAAGGCATCAATCATCAGTAATAGATGGCGGGTGAATATGGGAGTAATAGCTGGTCTTGTAATAAACCCGGCAGGTAAGCTTTAAGAAAAATATTAATGAAGATAAATATACTGTAACGAGTTACAAAATGGAATAAGTCGTTTCGCGTTAACATTTTAAGGAAAAAGATTTTCTCAATACGAAGACGTTGAAATATTGGATCGTGTTATTAGATAGAGAACTTCCTCATCATGCGAAAATATCATGCCTTGTAATTGTGTAATATTTTTTGTTTAACTTTTATCAGCACGAATAAACGTACAAATAGCTATATATATTATACGAACATACGTGCAAGTCTTCTATATCTTCAACGTAATGGAGAAAATATTTATTTATTTATAAATTTTATGCACAAATAATATAGTACAACGGCGGTCTTAATGCCGAAGGCATTCTCTGCCAGTCAACCAATTGGGGAGTGTTGAAAGCAAAACAGGTGCATTAGCTACAAGAAAAGAAGTACAAAGCCAATAGCTGCCGAAGAATGTGGCTATATATTAAATACCTGCATAAACTAAATATATAATATAATTATAAAAATACATAAATAATAGATACATAAAAATATACTACATGAACAGTAAATACAATATTGAATACATATACCATATCATAATTATATAAATATTCCATGAAATATAAAAATATTTACGAGCATTACGACGCGAAACTTGTAATTCTGCTTGGCAATTTCCAAAACCTTTGACTTTTTGGAATAGACTAAACCAGGGGTCCCCAAACATGTTTTTTCTACTGCCCACTTAGAGAATACATAATTTTTAGCGCCCCCATTTTTTCACCTACTTAAAACTACTATAACCCCATTTTTTTCTAGGTCTCTTACCCCCATTCAGGACTGAAATTATAATGCAATGTAATATATTGGGAACTACTAAACTATAGTAACAAAAGAAACAAAGAAAAACTTACGGACATAAGATTAGGTAATAATAATAAATAAATAATAAATATTCGTGGACATTACACACAACGTCCTCTGGTCTCAAGCTAAGCTTATACGCTTGTGTTATGGGTACCAGAATACGGATAGAATACATAAACTACTTTTCTTTTGTGAATACATACTTATAATACATAGAAACACCCAGACGCAGTACAAACATTTGTATGAAAATTTTAAATATCACACAAATGATTGTCCCGAGCGGGAATCGAACCCGCGACCTTGTGATCGGCAGTCCATTACATGAACCACTAGACCACGAGGCCCGTCTTTAAATTAAATCGAGGTATTAGATTTCAATAGTCTGAGCTGAAAGGATCCGTAACAATAAGTAACGGCTAACAGAAGAGTATATACAACATTTAATCTAGGACCTAGATAGGGTTCTTGTCCCGGGAGAGTGTTAGCGGATTTGCCAGAATACATTAAGGGAAAGAAGGGCGACCCTTCGTCCTATATCAACAGCCTGCACCTAAGCTACTACTTAAAATTGGAATGGTAAATGCTTGCTTTATAAATTTGTATTGTTGCGAAACTCTTTAATTAATACACTTTCTAACTTATGTACAACAATTACATGGTGTATGTCAGTAAATAGCTCTTACAGTTACAGTATACTAGTTAAAGGTTTAATAAAGTCAAGGAAATAGCATATTTACGATTTCATACTTCAAAAGATACCGTAGAATTAAATCAAGATAAACACAAGTCTTGCATTTATTCGGCGTTTATGTTAAAAATAAAGAACAATAAATATTGTTTGTTTATGTCAAATTATTGGGATTTTGTTTGTCTCTAACCTAGGAGGATAATATAACTAAGTCTATGTCTCTAACAAGACTTTTATTTTATTTTACTAATCGGTACAGTTTCTATTCACAAAAAAAATCGGAATTTAGTATACATTACCTGCCGAATACGATGCAACGAATATAAATATTTTTCGGGATTACTTTGGTTTATTTAATGTAATTATACTCATTATGTTCTGTACAAAACCTTTAGAAAATATATTCTAAATCAGCTCCTAAAAGTTTAGTTCAAAAATACATTTTGTACGCGCTTAAATATTCAAGGAACGGAAACGAGTTACGTAAACATAAGGCATCAATTTCTATTACCTAAATAATGGTCTTTACATGTAAATGCCGTATCCAACACACACGATATAGTTTAACCTATTTCTTCTTATACGTATACCGTTCTAAATCCATTGTATTGTAATCTAAACACTACGAGGGATATGGGTACATTGAAAAGAAGCTAACCTCCCATATAAATTCTTTATGAAATAAACAAAGCCGTCTTTATTAAATATGAAACAGGCGATCATTGAACTTTGAAACATAAATTATTAAAATCATATATAGCACATCTTTGAACGCTATCTATCTATAAGTAAGTTATAATCATAAGTACGTAATCATATTATTGTGATATTTCTGGTTTGTAATTAAACAGCGTTATTGTCCACAAGCTACTTTATTCCTCAATGCGTTACAAGAAGTGATCATTCCTACGATACCCACATTATTTCTCTGTATCTATATAAAACCAATATACCTACACTACACTTCTCCCAACTTAATTATTACTAGAACTTACAACTATAACTTATACATAAAGATACATATATGTTATATCCAAAAGCCTTACATAACATCTAATCTTTATTCTTACAATTAGGTACCTTAAGTCTACATGAGCGCACGGGGCGCGGCCGTTGTATAGTCGGTGACGGTACTGGAGGCAAGACAACCATGCTCTCTGCTGGGGTCTCGCTGGCTGTCAATGGTTCGTCCACTAGCTGTGCCGGCGTCGACTCAGCGCTCGAGACCTCTGCTTGTGGCGACCCCTCCAAATGAGCTCCCTCGCTCCTCGCTTCGTCGTCCCTACCTATGGTCTGAGAGTCTGTGTCTGATTGTTGCCTAGTACAAGTACCACCAGAGATGAATGACGATTTCCTACTAGACTTCCTACGTAATTGGTCTATATGTCTATGAACTATTTCACCGTTTTGCCCCTTCACCCTATAATTACTTGGCCCTAGACAACTTTCCACTCGACCAGGAATCCATTTTTCAGCTTTCAGATACTGTCGGTACCATACTTGTTCCCCTTCTTCCCCTATAGTCCTATCTACCCCGCCGGCAGAGCGTACTTGTCGTTGTTGCGAATGACTTACTTTGCTTTCCCTATCAGGCTTGATAGTGTCAAGCCTAGTTCGTATACGACGTCCTAATAAAATCATAGCAGGGCTTTCTCCGGTCGTGGAATGTTCTACATTTCTATAATACAATAAATAAGTCCATATCGCTTTGTCTATGTTTTGTTTTTCTAATACAGCCTTTTTTATTACCCGTTTTAGAAGTTTTACAGCGTTTTCAGCAAGACCATTCGATGCCGGGTGATAGGGTGCTGTAAAAATGTGTTCTATCGCGTTTGACTTTGTAAATTCTTGAAATTCCTTAGAGGCAAATTGTGTACCGTTATCGCTAACTATCTGTCTCGGTAGCCCCCACCTACTAAATAATTCAGTTAGTTTTTCTATAAGACTACTCGCCGAAACGCTCGAAACATGGAATACTTCAAGCCATTTAGAAGTGGCGTCCACCACCACCAAGTACGTCCTACCATGTATGGGCCCCAGGTAGTCGATGTGCAGACGGCTCCACGGACGGTGCGGCCAGGGCCACACGCGCGGCGCCTGTCTCGGCGGCGAGTCGGCGTGAGCGGCGCACACGGCACACTCGCGACACATCCGCTCCACACTCTCGTCGACGCCGGGCCACCATACGTAACTTCTAGCAAGCGCCTTGGACTTCACTATGCCCATGTGTGGCTCGTGTAGTATTAATAAAACCCTATTTCTACATGCGGCCGGTATGACCAACCTATGACCCCACATAAGGCATCCTAGTTCCTCATAAAGTTCATGTTTTCTATTAAAATACGGTTTTAAATTGTTAAGCTCGCATTCTTTAGGCCATCCGTCTCTGACGTAGCATAATATCTTAGATAATTCGTTATCACGCAACGTTTGTTTTTTAAGATCATTATAGTTTAGTAATAATGATTGTTGTACGAAATGTAAATGAGTTTGTTCCGGCGGCGCAGGCGCAGTCGTGTGCGTTTCTTGTTTACTATTAGTTAACGGTAACCTTGAAAATCCGTCCGCCCCATTCTCCTCGGTGCGCACATACTCAATATCAAACGAGTAAGCCGATAAAATAATCGCCCATCTCTGCATACGACTAGCTATCATAGTAGGTATACCTACATTCGGACCGAATATCGATACTAAGGGCTTATGATCTGTCCGTAACGTAAACTTACGCCCATACAAATATTGATGAAATTTTTTTACACAAAATATAATTGCTAACGCCTCCCGATGTATTTGTGAATAGTTTTTTTCCGCTTCAGTGAGCGTACGCGAAGTGTAGGCTATCGGTCGTTCACCCCGGTCGCTCAGCTGTGATAGTACACCGCCTATGCCGCGCGGACTCGCGTCGCATGTTAGTATTAGCGGCCTCCTAGGTTCATAATGTGCCAACACTTGAGTGCTCGCTAGCTTCTTTTTAATTCGTGTAAACGAATTTTCACATTCCTTCGACCAGTACCACTGTTGTCCCTTTTTTAATAATTCATACAGTGGTACTAACATACTACTCATATTTCTAACAAATTTACCATAAAAATTTATTATACCTAAAAATGAACGTAATTCTGTTAAATTTGACGGGCGAGGTATTTTCGTTATGGCCTCCACTTTGCATGGATCCTTTTTAACTCCTTCAGTGCTAATTACATACCCCAAATATTTTACTTCTTTGACTAAGAAAACACATTTATTACTTTGTAATTTAAATCCGTTTTCATGCAATCGCCTAAAAACTTCCTCTAAAGCTACTAAGTGCTCCTGTTTAGATTTCCCACCTATAATTAAATCGTCTAAGAATATTTCTACATTAGGAATTCCTTTGAGTAACTGATGCATGAGTCGTTGAAAAATTCCAGGACTCGACGCTAGCCCATATACTAACCGATTGTATCTATACAGACCTCTATGGGTATTTATTACCGTGTACTTTTTTGAATCGTCCAATTCTATTTGATTGTAGGCTTGAGAAAAATCTATTTTTGAAAAGTAAGCAGCCCCACTAAGTTTAACTATTAAATCTTCAATTTTAGGCAATGGAAAACGATCAACTAACAAATTAGGGTTTACAGTAGCCTTGTAATCAGCACAGATTCTCAGTGAACCATCAGGTTTATTTACCGGTACGAGTGGAGAGGCCCAGTCGGAGCAGTCGACAGGCTCGATGACACCATCGCGCAGCATGGCGTCGAGCGCCGCGTCGAGCCGGCCCAGCAATGCGTACGGTACGGACCGCGCGCGGTGAAACACGGGCGCCGCGCCCTCGCGCACGCGCAGGGTTGCCTTGCCTCCGGTGTACCGGCCCAGCCCGCCACTGAATAACTCCTTATATCTGTTTAACATTTTGTTGATATCATTAGTTATTATGCTATTTGTATTAACTATCTTGTTACAGTTACTTAAAACAGAAATATTTATTTTTAACTCCGCTAGCCATTGTCGGCCAAGTAATGAAGTGGTACCACCCTGTATTACAAATAATTCCAATTGCTTTTTACAATTATTATAATCTACCGTCGGTTTAAACATACCTAACGGTTTAATTTTTGAACCATCATAAAAATTCAATACAATATTGCATTTTTCTAACATGTACCTACTAAAATATTTTATGTAGGTTTTTTCACTAATGCACGACACTGCCGTGCCGGTATCGACCTCCATAGGAATGGTGATATTATTTATAGATACAAATAAATTTACCGCACGGTAGTCGTCCAAGCATAGGTGGTGCAGGTTCTCCGTCGGCGAGTCCTCCTCGTCCGTATGGTCGCCCTGTGCTGCTCCGTAATTTACCCGCGAGCGCCTCGAGACCGCCGCTCCGGCCGCCGCCCGGCGACCCGCGCGCTCCGGGCATACGCGCCGTAGATGACCTTCACGCTTACAGTTACTGCATGTATAGTTACGGAACCGGCAAACTGCGTAGCTATGCTCTGTAGATCCACAACCAACACAATTGTAATTCTGATCAACATTTCCTTTGTGAGCTGTGGTTTTGATACCCGTCCGTACCAACCGTGTCTGTCTTCTAGGATAACCACTTCCTCCCCTTGTGAGCGCGTGAATCGCCTGCTCCGGTAATCCGGCCTTACCCTCATGTTCTGACTTGTCATTGCATGTCGTGGCCTCCACCGCGGCCGCGTCTCGTTCCGCTGCTTCCAGCGATATAGCCAATCTTATCGCATCTGTGTACGTTATAGTATCCGCCTCCGAAAATAACCGTTGTCGAATAATATCACTCCGTAGGCCACAAATAAATTGATCCCTCAAATTTTCATTCAACCCTTCTTTAAATTTACAATGTCGAGCGAGTTTCTTCAGTTCTGCTACATACGTGGCTATATTTTCTTCAACAGTCTGTCTCCGCAGTCTAAACCGATATCGTTCAGCTAATACTGACGGCGTTGGTTCGAGATGCTCACGTAATAATTCTACTGCGGTTACGTACGTGAGCTCCGCCGGCTTCCTTGGACTGGCGAGATTGCACAGTAGCTCATATGCCTCGTCCCCCATAACAGCTATAAGGGTAGGCAATCTCGTATCTTCTACTATTTTATTCACTTTAAAATACATCTCAAGCCTGTCGGCGTACACTGTCCACGTACCACTTTTTATGTCGAATTCCTTTATTTTGCCGATTGACATTATTGTTTTTGTTTCTATCTCTTCCCAGTTCGTCTAAAATAATCCTCGTCGCCACTGTGATATTTCTGGTTTGTAATTAAACAGCGTTATTGTCCACAAGCTACTTTATTCCTCAATGCGTTACAAGAAGTGATCATTCCTACGATACCCACATTATTTCTCTGTATCTATATAAAACCAATATACCTACACTACAATTATATACCTGCAGAATCTACTTGTCACGAAATATTCATTTTGTGTTGTGAAGTCCCATGAAGAACTCCACCAATCTGTTTTAAGAGGGCACGATAGCAAATTATGATCTATACAAAAACATGGGCTCCGTAGTCTCCTGTTTTCTTCGTGGATATTGCCTCGAGAGGAACGAATTTTTTTCACAGTATCTAGTTCTTTGTATATCTATGCTTCTATCACTTTCTTTTTATCAAAACATAATAAATAACTAAAACAAATATGACCATCCAAAAATCCCGCTTTTTACGGTTTTCTTTAGATAAAGTTGCGGCGTCTATCACACAAATTTGGTAAGGTTTTACCAAGGAATTACGAGTATATATCCTCTAGAAGAGCGCGATCTATATAAATCTAAATCGCGTCTATCTGTTATTGTATCAAATTCTGACAAAGTAAGGTTGAATCGCGCACGAAAGTTTCCGTACTATAATCATCATAATATTATCATACTGTCATAATCATATCGTCCAAGTGTATTATTAAATTCATCTCAAAACGTTTATTGTACAGGAGCTCCCTTAAATGTTTATTTTATTTTGGTACGATACACTAAGAACTGTTCACCCGCTGATAATGGAATTTCGCAAATTAGGTTTTACTTCAAGGCAAGGTAATATTTTACTCGTGATGTGTGGTCATCAATAATATTTCATAAACAACGTGCAGCTACTCAAGTTATAACTTAATTACAGTTTGTGTGTACAACGTGGGAATCGAAGCGTCACGATCACATGTTAACATAAACACGTGCATATGTCATACGCGCTAACAGACAATCAAAATAATATTATGCTAATAGGTTTTTATTTAATAGCATCGTATTAAAAAATGGAAGACTATTTAAACGCGTATATTAGCTAAACTTAACTAATATCTGGAATTTTTTAAGCACGAATATAATAAATTCCCGTTTTATCTTTTGGGTGTGGAACCCTAAAAACTATAAAAATAATACTTTAATAATAAATAACATTTATTGACATCTCATAAGGTTACAATCTTAGTCTAATCTATCAAATGAAATAAGTATACAATTTCAATCTGTGCCTGTGAGAGTCTGGAGTCTGAACTAGGCCTAAAAACCTGTAATACAGAACTCCAGGCTCTCCCTTTGAAAGTTATTACAAAGAAAGAAATTTCTTTTTACATGAGTAAAAGTATTAATTTGTGTAAGTGAAGTATGTACGGCTGGATGCTTGTGTGAGAGAGCGAATGCTCGTGTGTTTGTTTGTGTGTGTTGTGTGAGTATGTACAAGAACGAATTATCTAAACCTACATATACCTATTGCGTATTATTATGAATCTATATAAAACTAAATTCAATATAACAAATATGTATACGATGTGAACTTATGCTATTGGTATAATGTTGTTATTTCACTTTACAATCGTGATAAGATGTTCAGTTTGCTCATATGATAGATTCAGCAGCCAACTAATTTACTCTTCATTTTTATTTTTGTGTTAGGGTAAATACATAATTGCTTATTCGCTTATTTATCGCTTATTGTTATACAAATATAGACCTAAGAAATTGTAAAATCTTTGTGCCTGTGAAGTTCGATATGTGTGTAAATGTTCACATACTTTACTACTTTACTTGGTTACTAGTTGTCTTTTTAGGGTTCCGTACCCAAAGGGTAAAAACGGGACCCTATTACTGAGACTTCGCTGTCCGTCCGTCCGTCTGTCACCAGGCTGTATCTCAAGAACGGTGATAGCTAGACAGTTGAAATTTTCACAAATGATGTATTTCTATTGCCGCTATAACAACAAATACTAAAAATAAAATAAAATAAATATTTAAGGGGGGCTCCCATACAACAAACATGATTTTTTTACCGTTTCTTGCTCGATACTAATAAGGTTGCCTTATGTTGCATAGATAATGGTAAGGAACCCTTCGTGCGCGAGTCCGACTCGCACTTGACCAATTTTTTAATGTTATCATCGGTCCTTGATGTGTGCCAAAATTTCAGATTAAATTCTCGTTATGCACGGGTAAAAATTAAAGTATTGTTACTACATTTTGTAAGTAGAACAAAATAAAGACTTCGGTCATATTACAACGCTATATGTTAAAAACATTCTGAGAAACCCCTATATATCTTTGTCTCAATATCAGGTTTGCGAAATGACAAGATAGACCATATGTTATACTATATCTCGGCCTTTTCTATCCGGGTTTCAGATACATTAGACGTCCCCAAATAAACGGATCAGATTATCTTGTTGGATTAGCTTGGGAGTAGCCAAACACAAAATTATATTAACGTACCTGTCTAGTTGATATCGAGTTACAAGTACTTTCAAGTTCTACGAACAGACAGTTACTGGTTGGTCTTGACAAGTACATTACAAATAACCATTAGGACTGGCGATGAAACCTTCTGAAGTTTATTGAGGTAAATAACTATCTAGAATTTCTAGACTATTGACCAAAGTCTTCATGTTTTGTCATTTAAACGACCGATATCGTACAGTATTATTCTATTTCTAACGGAACTTTTTTCTATTTTAAGCTTTAGATGGCCATAAACAGATAAGCTGAATAAAGTTGCTAAATACTCAGATGATTTTACGATACTTAATAGCACAAACCTATATATTTTATGATCACGATTACTAAATTATAATGTTCGCATACAAAAGTTCAGTTAATCTGGCCAAAGGTAAACCGATGAAGACTTTATCGATTAAAAGGTAATTAAAGCCCGGATCTGCGCTAATGGTGTACTCGGAATCGAATGGTAGCCCCATAAACCTGGAAATAATAGCGCTAGGTTCTCAAAGCTTACTCTGTATGTACATTAATATTTTAATGGTTACAACAAACATACAACAGATGTCAACAATACACGTTATTTTTTGCATGTATTATATATTCACTACATTGCTTTATAAATATATTAGCTAATTTCCTCGGTTCCACCCGCTTTTGTATTTATTAAACCCACCCTCGCATAACATACATGAAATCTTAACAAATTTTACAAAATACGTAATTTTGAAGATTTATATAAGCTCACACAGGGACATACAACATAGGGATATACAATTATAACGATTTTGTTTTTAAGTAAAATTTTAACAACTTTTTAACCGACCGAAAAAGGTGGAAGATCACAATTCGTCTGTATGTTTTTGAATTTTTTTTTTATTATTTTTGTTGCCTCATAACTTTTAACTGGGCGAAGCGATTTTAATGATTCTTTTTTATTTTAAAAGCTGGTGTTTCTGTCCCATTGGATAGGATCTGATGGTTATCTCCTGAGAAATCGAGGAAATCCTTTTATTTTAAAGATAAACTGTTACTTATGATTTTTTGGTAATGTAAGACAAAAAATTCAAAAATTTTTTTCTCAAAACTCCTCGGTTAAATTTTGATGCGCTCTGGGTTACGGACTAGTATTAATCTAAGGAAGATTGTGCACTATGTTTCAATGATGGGCGGCACTTGGTCCAACGTCCATACATAGATGGTCAATGTCCTTTCAAAGGCACACTGTCACTGTCTCATCAACGATCGTCAGTACGGGTTTCGACCGAAACGATCGACAGGTGATCTTCTAGCGTACGTAACGCACCTCTGGGGTGAAGCGATTGACAAGCGCGGCGAATCGTTGGCCATAAGCTTAGACATCGCGAAGGCCTTCGACAGGGTCTGGCACAAAAGTCTTCTCTCCAAGCTTCCGGCATACGGTCTGCCTGTTCAGTTTTGCACCTGGATAGCCAGCTTCCTGCACGAGCGCAAAATCCGGGTATATTCGGATGGATGCGCTTCGGAGTATCACACAGTAAACGCTGGGGTGCCCCAGGGATCTGTGTTGTCTCCAACACTCTTTCTTCTGCATATCAATGACATGCTTCCACTCGGAGGCATTCATTGCTATGCAGATGACAGTACGGTTCACGCAGGATACCTGGGGCACGCTACCGCTGGACCGGCCGAAACTGTGGAAAAACGAGAGCATCTTGTAGCTGAGCTCAACCAGGTATTGGATCTCATCTCTCAGTGGGGCACCTCTAACCTGGTTGAGTTCAACGCCAAGAAGACACAGGTGTGCGTCTTTTCCACCAAGAAGTCACCATTCTCTCCCCTACCCTCCCTCAATAACATCCCACTAACGACACAGAACAGCATCACCATGTTAGGAATAGAGGTGCGTTGTGACCTTAATCCCAAGAGCCATATAGAAACTGTGATCAAATCAGCATCACGCAGACTCGGTGTCCTAAACAGGGTGCGGCGGTTCTTCACGCCACAACAACTGTGCCTACTGTACAAATGTCAGGTCCGGCCATGCGTTGAATATTGCTCGCACCTCTGGGATGGCTCCGCACAGTACTTGCTCGATGCTCTGGACAGGTTACAACGTCGCGCCATCCGCATCATCGACGACGCTGAGGTCTCGAAATCCATCGAGTCTCTCCAACTGCGCAGAGATGTTGCGGCACTTAGCGCATTCTACAGGATCTATCATGGTGAATGTTCTGAGGAGCTTTTTTCCCTTATCCCTCCCTCTCCTTTCCTAAATCGTACTACACGCGCAGGTTTGAGATGTCACCCTTACACCATAGACACTATACCATCTCGCACCAAGAAATTTGGCAACTCATTTCTTTGTCACACCGCCAAGGTTTGGAATTCACTCCCTGCTCATGTGTTTCCTGATTCCTACGACATGGGGTCTTTCAAGCGAGGCGTGAAAAAGCATCTTGTGAGCCGGCAAGGTGAGGGTGGCTAGTGCATTGACACTGTACTAGCCGTCCTAACATTTGGATTGCACCCCACTTATCATCAGGTGGAGTGTAGTCATTTGTCTACTCCAGCTATTAAAAAAAAAAAAAAAAAAAAAAAAAAAAAAAAAACCTGAAGTCGGTTGAACTATTTAAAAAAATACTCTATTACTATTAATGCAATTTGGCACATTGAACTATAAATAGTGATACATTGCCTTTATAACATAGAACACAGAACAGACAGATATACGAGTATGACTGAAGCACACGATAGATAAAGCCCAGGAAAACTCAATGCTTATGAATTTTAATAAATGGTTATAAAAATTTACTTTGAGAAACGCTGGGTAACGCTATTTTCTTAGAGTAAATAATACATATGACATCACATGGGTCACATCGAGCCTTAGGTATGATTAAGAGTAAGAATACAATAAAACGTTACGTTTATAGATATCGGGTTCATATATTATTATTTACACTAGTAGAAACATATGGGGCTCTATTGATATACGCATATAAATACAATAACTGAAATGCGAATTTGCGAATTTAACAAATAATTTAGTTTAAAATCAATATTTAGTATCGAGTTTCAGATAACTACGATTTGGACACAGTACATAATGTAAGTATCACTGTAGTCTTTATATTTTTATGTTTGTGTTCTCTAATAGAAAATTATAATAATGTAATATTACTTTCTTCTTCTTCTAAAAGCAAAATTGTATATAAATTTATATAGAAAAATCAATAAAAAAATTATCTCAAATATGGAATTAAGACGAGCCTCGTGGTTGAGTGGTTTATGTAACGGACTGCTGACTAACATACATTTTTTTACTTCTATACATCAAAATATTGTTTTAAAACAAAATATATAAACTTTAATTACTTCATATCTGTTACCAAACACTTGTTAAACTGTATTACCTACAGAATTAGTTTTAAATCTTTTAACGACCAAGTTCTGTTTATTTGTTTGTCGTACGCTTTGCCTGGAGGGATTTAATTTCAAGTGCTCTATTTATTTCAGATTGAATTCTTTAATTGAATTAAATAAGTGCAATTTCTGGGTTACTTATCAAATGTCTGTGCTTTTTAACGATCGCAAAAAGTACTTGATGTCTTTTTCAGCCACTGTTCAGAATATCAGTCAAGCATGGAGGGCGACAAGTTCTAAACAACCTAGTTATACAACAGACATACTTATATGACGACAGTAAACTCAGCAATAGTATTGAAAAAAAACCAATCATCCTTCAAAACAATAAATACAAGAATAAAGATCATAGTTTCTCATTTATTTCTAGCCAAATCATTCTTTATAATATTTAAATTGTAATGGAAAAAGTGATCACCGCAAGCGGGACTTAAACCCACGACCTCGGAATACCGTTCCGTAGCTCTGCCAACTGAGCTTATTACGGTCGTGCTAACAGTAACCAATTTGACCACCACAACCTTCCTCGATTGAGTCTACAACGCTTTTTGATGTGCATCGCCATCTATCGAGAATATTTTGTAACAATCTCGACCAGCCACCTAGTATTCTTTACAGAATACAATTGGGCTGAAATAATGAAATGATTGAATGATTATATTAGAATGATTTGTTAAAAAATTAAAATTTTTAGTTAATAATTCAAATGTTTATTTATTGTCTCCATTAAACCATTCCTGTGTAATAGAGAAAATACAACGTATTTTTTTGGATTTATTACGCTTTATAATGTTAGTTACATACATATTAGTGTTGCTTTATCGTGACAAAAAAACAATTAGGCAAACAAGATTCTATACTTTAAATTTTATGTTGCAAATTAGTGTTAGATAATTTTATTTATTTGGGACAATTAATTATCTCAAAAATTACAGCCTCAATAATCGTTTCATACCAAAAAGTCCTAGTAACGAGTTATATTTTAGTGTACTAGTGTGAGTAAAAAGTTATACGATCCAGACGCAATATGCGAATAAAACTTAATTCAACTGCTCTCGTGCCATATTACGAGTTTGAGTTGAACGCTACGATGAACCTTCGCAACTATATTTCAAACCAAGCTATTTATTTAGATTAGGTTTGAAACTGCCTTCGTGGCGTAAAGGGTAACCTTGTATTTGGTTTCAATGCCTGAGACATACAAACTACATTTAAGGAGTTTGGTAGATGAAAGAGTTTCTTTCAAATTATTCAAAAACATTCTATTTAATTTCAAAAATTTAAGTTAATATCATATACACTGCGTATATGATTATAAATTTAATTTTTGAAATTTAATAGAATATTTTTGAATAATTTATACAATACAGGAAAGAAAAATTATGAAGACATACACAATTCATAACTATACTAATTTTATAATGCTGAAGATTTTGTTGGAACGCGCTAATATCAGGAACGACTCGTCCGATTTGGAAAATTCTTTCAGTGTTGGATAGTACATTTATCGAAGAAGGCTATGTGCTACATAGCATCACGCTGCGACCAATAAGAATGAAGCAGCAGTAAAAATATTGCAAATACGGGCAAAATTTTCTAAATTCCACGCGTACAATATCGCAGGCAACAGCTAATCTATGTATTACATATAAGAGTTAGATGGTTTCATTGTTATAAAGGAAAATAATAATATTTTATTACTAAAATCGCAGGCATAAAAAATTAAACTAACATAAATTGTTAAATTTTGACGTGAGGTTTTCCTAACATTAAAGAAATGCAGAACAAAGCAAGGACAAGCGGTGCGGTGACACGGAATCCTTGGAAATGTTTGACGTCACATGTCAATGTTCTATCGTAAAACAAGCTTGTGTGTGCAAGCCTTTAAGTGTGTGTGTGTTTATTATAAATTCAAGGTTCTGTATAAGTAGGTATTTGCACCCTAGCAGAGTTTGAATCTTGCGCATGTTATTTTGGACCGGCCATAAACGTAAAAATTTGGTTTTAAACAAAAACTTGATGGACGCACCAATCCTGCAGCGAGATCTCGTACTATAACGGACAAAGAAATAAAAAAAAAATATCAAAAATATATCTCCATTTGATTATCCTATAGAATAAGGTCAATGTTAGACCATCTCTTGCAACAATTTAGAATTGATACTACAACCAGTAACTATCTTAAATACTGCTAAACAAAGATTTTCATCTTATTCCTAGCCAAATTAGTTTTAAGTAAACAAACTTATTTGGAGAATGTAGAACAATAAGTAGAACTACGAACCAACAAATAAATTATCAAGAACACATTGTAGTGAAAACTTAAATGAAACAACTGCCACAGATGTATATGAAAGGGCTAGTTCAAATAGGCCAGGAGCGAGTCGTTAATTTGAGCAATATAACTTGGCAGCTTTTTGACGTGCGCCGTCCCTATGTGTTTTCAGTATTGACTTACAATTAATTCTGTGTTTCCAACAATATTCAGGAAGCTATTCGGTAAGAATATTTTTGCTACCTTATAATCATGGTTTTTACAAAAGTTGGGTTAATACTTGACCTCATCTCACCTGATGTAAGTAAAGATTATACTTGTCGCATTCAGAATATACTTGCAAATCGATTAGCTATAAATATATCGCTTTACTATTGCAAAAAATTGTGATGGCTAACTGAATAGTAGTTATGTACTTTAATCGAAGTTCGTCAATGCCTTAAACGTATAGTTAAATATGGTCAGTCTATTCCGCTTAATTCTTAATTTGGAATGACATGGAATCCTTATTGTGTAAATGCAATAAAGTGATAGTTAACGTAGCGATATCAATGCGAGAGCAGGACCGGGCGTGACGTTCTTCGACCGAGGTTAAATCGGGCCAGTCAGCCCACGCGAAACTGCTAATTAGGAAGCGCACGCGCAAGGGCGCTGCACCGCAACGATATATCCGCGACCTGGAGATGCGCAATCGATTCTCTAGATCTTAAACAAAGAGACCACTTAACAAAAGAAACAAGCATTTTAACAAAAACCTGCTAATAAAAAGAAATGGACAGAATATAAAAACAATGACGTGTCCAAAGAAATGCCAAGAGAACATTGTTTTATAGCACAAAGGGTGTTGTTTGAAATTATGTTTTGTTACGATTTCTGACGTGGCCAACAAGGACCGTAAGAACTCTATGTTTGCATGCTAGTGCATGAATGCGTAAATATATAATAGTATATAGGCAAACTTCCTTATTTAAAGTAATAAATTTAGAAACATATGCGTCACTACTTTGAACAAGATAATTATTAAAATTTTGCTGAAACGGCATACTTCGTGCTGCATTACACAATTCATTTGTTATTTACCGTTACAAAAAATAATTACATACAAAACGAAACTTATTTATCCGGGTAGAAATTTTTATTATTTCTAAATTTTAAAATGTTCTGCCAAAAGTAGGACAAAATTATTGAGGCAATACGAATCAGCAAAGTTAAAACTATCGATAATAATTTTTATTTTTCCAGTTATCTGTCATTTTTTTTTTATTTTCTTTATTCTACTAAGTTGATAGTGACTGCAAGGGAAAGAGGAAAGTATTTAAAATACAAACATAGACAAATGATATATAACCATCTGCTGCAGAAACTCAGGGTAGACATATTAAAACTATATCTCTAATAAAAAAAAACATTATTGTACGGTACATTCAAGCGAGGAAAGAATATCTAAGTTAGAATCTTTTGTCGCTCCGCTGCCAATATTCCTTTTCTCCGTTCTTTGTTTTCACGATATTGAATTCGTGCGAAATGACGATGGAATTTATTACGGCGTATTGTAGCTGTCATATTTCATTCAAGTATGTAGTTTCAAGATTTCTGTTTATGAAGATAACGTGTTTGCATTGCGTGAGTTATCATTAGGCTCTTTTTAATTACATACTAAGACTTGAATGAGCTTCAAAGAAACGTATTCAAGAAATCCTAGTCGTTGAAGTATTTATTCAAAGCAGTAGGCTGTTATTAATTGTAATATTTTGGAGATACCAATGTTTAAACATTTTTTTATAGCGTGGTTCTCTACAAGGTCTATATTATAGTTTAGATATTTCGTGCGGTGCAGCAATGATGAATCAGGAGTCGGTCAGAACAAAGCACAAAGCGACAGTACACATTATTTAACGGAAGCACTTAGTTCTATTTCGGTAATACGATGTGAAAGCTCTAAATATCGCACGCCGAGAAAATAAACAAGTCATCGCAACTCAGAGATTCCTCGTTTATTGCTTCGATATCTATAATATTATAATTCCGACACTCAATACTGTTAAGTGTATTACGGATACGATTTTTATTATTAACACCAATACTTTTAATATTATTTATATGAATATTAATTATTATAGAGTTACATGAAGGCGCAACAAACAGAAAATTAAGTACGTAGTTATATTGGAAAATAGGAATGACTAAACATTTTAAAATAGGCTAGTGATTTTCCTGTCGTAAAACTATTTCATTTGTATTAGCTACAAATATGAAATAATTAAGTAATTTACGTTTATTTAATCTAGTAGCGAGATTCGTTAAATAAAACTTTTTATTACTTAGCGATCGATCTAAACCAGTCTTTTATTTACATCATGCGTTCGACCCAAGCATTTTAAATTCGTTATACGAACCTACCTGCATTGAATTAAAATTTTACGATTCTATTAGAGACTGCGGTTTTTAGTTTGTAGCTATAGTGATATTTTTTCTATAGTGTTCGGAGGGTTGAGCCTTTGTCAAGCTCGAGTCGCTTTAAGTGTATACGAATTTCAATAAAAACTTGAAGGGGAATGAATCGTCGGAGTGCAGCCAGTATTGGGACCGTATTGTATGCCCAGTTCCCGCCAGCTGACGGCACATACACGAGTAGGAAGCGAAAAATAATAAAATGCTATTATTAAGTTAATTGCACTTTACGAATTCATTTGTCTGTTTTGATTCAATAACCGTCTGCCACTCAGATATTGGCTATTAACATCAATTGAAACATTTTTATAAGAATGAATTTCCGGTCACGATTCATATTTATCTGTATATGTATCTTTCACGATAAAACTTCTGAATAGATTTTAATTACAATTTATAACTTAAAATAACATATAACATGGAAATAAACCTGGCGCTGAAAGACACGGCAGGTCAGTTAAAAATTAAGCGGAGGTAAAACAATCCCATTAGAGACTATCTGTATAACTAAACCACAATCGTAGAAAAGGCACTAAAATCACAAAAATGCTCTATATAAAATTTGTAATATAAAACATACTATAATTGAAAGGCAATTTATTAATTTTACAATTGACTTGCTATGATTTTACTTTATTGGAGCCAAGATCCAAAAAAATAAATCTAGTTGGTGTCGGAATATGACAAAGTCGGTAATCGAGGCTCCCTAAAAACGATCGTCCAATTTGATCTTGTTAGACGAAGATGAAACCTCACTTGTCACACGTTTTGACAGCGTAAAATTACAATAGTCTATGGCGAAAACACATTTTTGAATATATTAAGATGTTCCGCAATTAAAATCCAAATTTATTAATTTTCTAGACAAGTTAATTAAATAAAAGTAATTTATTAAGACATTAAAAGTAATAAATAATGAATACAAATAGAGGAAGCCGAGAGATTATACAAAGTTAATTAATGATGATATAAAAACTGATTTACAGTTTTTGCGTGTTTGGTAAGTACCTAGCTATTATTGAGTAAAAAGTAGGGTGTCAAATTTAGTCACGCTTGTTATAGTGCCGCATTAACGTGTGATTAACTATTCAGAAATTGGGATTGTTCATAATTTTTTGCTGTTTTTATATTTTCTTTAGAAAATATAGACTATTTCAAGCAACTAATTTCAGTATTATTGAAATATTCACTATATAGAATTTTTTTAAATAATTAAAGATATTATGTATTTTAACCTTTGTGTCGTCATCGTTGTACGCAATCTGTGTATTGGGATTGTTCATAATTTTTGACCTGCTGTTTTTATATTTTTTTTCAAAATATAGACTATTTTAAGCAACTAATTTCATTATTATTGAAATATTCACTATATAGAATTTTTTAAAAATACTTACAGATATTATTTTAAATGTTATGACGTCATCGTTGTACGCAATCTGTGTATTGCTTTTTCCTAATAGTCTTAAGACAGATTGCAATATATCTTTTGAAAGTTGCCAAGTTAATATAATAGACCAATTTCAACTCAATCACAGAGTGGTATATCCCTAAAAACGCCTTAATATTTAAGTCCTTCATTTCAAGGGCCTATAGAGATCATTTGCTTTTTTGGAAAAATAATCGTTAATATAGCAAATTTTCCGAAAAAAACCAATGGATCATGATCTGAAACTCTATTCCCCGAAATGGTTTTCGAATTAAGAGTTTAAAAAAATATGAACAATGCCAATTGGCTTTTCTTGACAGACATAGACAAATTGCAATACATCTTTTCAAAGTTGCCAAGTTGATATAATAGACCAATTTCAACTCCACCACTGAGTAGTAGATCCCTAAGAACGCCTTAATATTTTAAGTCCTTCATTTCAAGGGCATATAGAGATCATTTGCTTTTTTGGAAAAATAATAGTTAATATAGCATATTTTCCGAAAAACTAATGGATCGTGATTAGAAACTCTATTCCCCGAAATGGTTTTCGAATTAAGAGTATTAAAATAATTTGAACAATGCCAATTAATAGGGAAAAGCTTTTCGGTTTATTTAGGGTCAAAATTACCCTTTTATATCAGTAGGGTAAATGTCCTATTGAACTCCATAAGGTAACGGTGCCAAATGTTTTTGTGCACGTTTCAAAAAAGGAGTAATTATAAATTAGCATATTTGGCGTCATATTTTAAATTCCAAACACCGAAGCATTCATCATTAAATATTAAAATTTAAACATTGTTTATAACATTAACAAAGAAAAATATATATCGCCAAGAACTATTAAGTATTTACCCCTAATGAAGCCGCATAGAATATATTATTAATAAATGTTATAAATAATTATATTAAGAATATATATTATACTAGCTGCTGCCCGCGACATCGTACGCGTGAAATTTAGAAATCAAACCTTAACAAACAGAAGTTTACTACTACCGCTCTATAGATGGCGTATTACAGGTTTTTTTAAATCGCACTATGGTTTGGTTATACGCATTAACACATAAGCTCGTCAAAATTTTAATGTTTCGTTCCGCTTTTTGCAATTATAAATTAGTAAGTTATGAAGTAAGATAAGATAATCCAAAATTTAAACGCGTACATGAAGTATTGCAAAAGTATTAATATAAATATTAAATCCATACTATTGTTAACTTTATTATAAAAAGGATACATTTCTTGAAAGAAGTCGAGGCTAGGCGGTTGCAGAATATCTAACGCAGATAATACCTGCAAAGAGAAAACAAATATTAGTCAGGTGTAGGGTTGATATGATATCCGTACGGAGTTCTCCGGATTTGTCTTAGTTTGTAGTTGGCGTGTGGGCAGGGGTCGACATTGGATTGTAAAAACTGCCCGGGTATAACTATATAATATCTATTGTCAGGGAAGACAAGAAAAAAAATTGTATTTTTGCGAAAAAAATCTTTTGGGTGTGTCTGGAGAAAAAGCTCCAGTTTTTTTTTCACTTTTCATACGGCTTCAGCACTGTAAGTAATGTCAGCCCTAGTCAGATGTATATGAGGTTCTCACTAAGCTGACATCAAGCTCTGCCGACATGTTATTAGTGGTAGCACAATCAACACTACGTTGCGGCAACTCATTTCAATGCAAATAAGTATTTATACGCGGAGAGGAATACACACAGACCGCAAACAATACATTACGATCGATAAAACAGCAAATGAATAAATTATGATGAGATTGTACATAGAGTTATAATGATTGCACTATAAAGCAAAAATTTATAAAATATAACCTCGCGGTTAGTTTGAAAAAAAGCCAAAGAGGTGACCTATGCATATTTAAACTGACCTCTATTTTTTCTGTTTAGGAAAAAAAGTGAAAAATTAATACATAGCTGAATGTATTGCTAAATACAAATCTCGATACAGTTGAACTAATTTCATTAATTATTGAAGGTAACACAGATTTTTTTTTTAATTTCCTTTGAAGTGTTCTCAAGAAAATCATCATTATACAAAACAATCTATTCAAGGTCAGTCAGGTCACATGTTAGTCTTTCTTTATAACCAACAAAGTGTGTGAATTATATTAAATTGTTTCTCTGTGGTAATTATAAAGCAGGTGTGAATATAAAAGC
Organism: Orgyia antiqua; assembly: GCA_916999025.1. NCBI lineage: Eukaryota > Metazoa > Arthropoda > Insecta > Lepidoptera > Erebidae > Orgyia > Orgyia antiqua. The sequence goes on from OU779864.1 coordinate 21,905,058, forward strand.
TTCCATTAACGCCGGTACAGCAACGTCTGACTCCGAAGGGCCTCTTTAATGAGAAACGTAAAAAACAAACGTGCCAGTATAAGGTGCTCTAAATTTGTGTTCAAAACTCTTAAATAACCTCCTACGCTAACCGTACTTTATAAAACAAACAATTATTTGGAAAAAACAAACGTAATTGGAGAAATTTCAACGTTACGACAAAGGACTAATTGAGGTATTTTTTTTGTAAGACCTGTTGCCGACTACTTTAGTTACTATTTAAAAATCTGTATACTGTTATTGTGAAGAATAGCTATGCCGTATCATCTAACTAAATCCGTAGACCCAGTAAAATAGAAGGTTATGCTATATTTGTTTTTTTGAACTAACTATTTAATCTATTCTAAACTATCCTTAACGGATTGAATCAGAAATATGATATTTATAGTTTTCTATATCGAACAAGGTTTTCGAATATAACCAAAAAAATAAGAAATCATATTACATATTAAGTATATTGAAATGGAATGTCCACGATGTGATATTAATGAACCAAATGTATGATAATTATGGCCCTGAATTCGTGCATTTCTAAGGACTAGTAAGGACACTGCCGACCCTCTACCTACCGTGAATAAATCCATTTAAAAAGGAAAATGTAATGTGCTCCGGAAACACGTCGTATGTAGTGTTTTTTTTTTCGATGTCTAAACGTGTTTGGAAAAAATTTACGCTGAATACAAATTGTTATACCGGACGAGTTTATTTCCCAGGTGGTAACTGATAAGATACCGTTTACGTTCAGTTACAAAAACAGACAACATGTTTCTTTGGTTTCTTCGACATACGTGAATTCGTGTCTTTTATATACATACTTCGTATTAACGTAATTCATTAGCAAAAAGACTGGTGTAGAGTCCTAACTGAAACTAAAAAAATATGTCTCATTCGATCACTTTTTAATTTCAATCCTTAAATATAAGTTCTGGGTGTGGATCTCCTCTATAACACACGAGATCTAAATGACTGTACTTTACTCCTTATAATTCTGACTAGAGACGGTCTTGGTACTATTTCCTCTCATGGTCTGGTAACAAAGAAAAAAAATCGAATATGCTAACGAAATATCTGATATTTTGGACTAATTATTTTTGCTATAATAAAAATAAACTCACGTTTTCGTGTTTGAAGAAACAAAGCATCTTGAGCTCCCGAAATACCCGTTTGGAGGAGACGAGCGACTGGAAAACATTTGGCAGTTTCTTAAGTGCGACACGCCGGCCATCGCGAGGGTCTGTCACTGCCCTGAAACAAACGGAAAGAACATTGAACAAATATTCTTTAACACTTGCGCGACGCTTTTATTCCAATAAAACACAAATTACAAACATTGAATTTGGTCTTGACATGCTGAACGCAGTGAGATATTAATTTTAAAACACATTTTTTAGTTAAAAGCATTCCTTGTAAAAGTTTTATTCGTACATGGCATGTATTATCAAGTGAAAGTGGATTAACAGAAATACAATAAATGAATGTAGATCTGGTGCGGCATGTCTATAAATTGTAGTTACGCTAATGATCTTAAATCTCAATTTAAATAGGATTTCGAAACCTGGCTAAATGAAACAATGTATGTATAGGTAATGTATAGGTAATGTATAGGTTACATTTAGCCAGGTTTTGAAATCCAACCAACAATAATAGAAATGTGTGAGACGACATAGGGGCATTTATATATAAATAAAATTGTAAGCGTTAAATAAACGCTGAAACGGCAAGCAAGTATAATAAGCTATTAAAAAACTCCAATGTAAATTCGTTCACTCTTTGTAAAATCATGAATCCACAACGGTGAAATTTCATTGAACTTGGATTACAACAATAAAACGCAAAAATTCGCTATTGTTAAAGAATGTTTGCCGGGAAAGCTGCCTCTAAAGCTAATAATATACAGTACAGTGCATTTACTTGAAAAATAAATAGTAATTTCATTTAATGTACTTATTATATCTTTTGCCTTTTCTTGGTAACAAACTGTAAATAACTCAGGTAAGCTTCTTAGAGAATTCTGGCAAATATTGCTTTAATTCTCTAATAGCTTTACAAACTGTGAAGATAGAAATATCTGTAAGTAATATTTATTAAATAATTTTAACATCATCACTTGTTTACGTTTACTAAATAACTACATTCGTATTTTATTTTACCCGTAATGAGCTTGTTTTTATTAGTCGTTAAAATAAATCACATTCCATCGTCTCGTTTTCCATTTATCCTTACCTCCGTTTCGACAAAAAAGGTTCATCATGTCCAATCTATTTGGAGTTAAAGCTTCGAATTTGAATAAACGGTAATCACCCAAAAACTTGTTTCAACAAAAAGAACATTTTGAAAGCCCACGCTATGGAGAGTAAGAGACCGACCCTCGCATTAATGTGTCCCGTTAGGTCTACCCTTGCGATTATTATCGTTTGGAACGCGCCGGGCCGCCGATAATATCCGTCGCAGGGAAATAGGGATGCCAAGCGGACCGAGAGCAACGACCGACCCCGGCCGGTGTGGTGCGCTCAGCTAGTCGGGGATACAGACAGAATTTAAAATTACGAACGTCAAATTTATATTTGATTAATTGGAACAATTTGAGATTGTCTGTCTGTCTATCGGCTTCCGTTATCACAAACGTCTAAGGCTGCTGCTAAGTAGGAATAGAAACTATTTTATTTGAAGGAAGTAACTAGATACATTTAACAAAAGTGTTTTTCTCTTCTTCTCCAGCCCATAAACGTCCCACTGTTGGGCACGGGCCTCCTCCACTTTGTCAGGTATTATGGTCTACTGTGCCGCGCTGACCAGGCGTATTGACACAACGTTTATTTTCGAGTTTTCAGTCTCTCAGAGAGGATGTTATCTATGTGCAATATCCCTTAGCTTGCTCTTACAGCACACACGGGAGGAAAAGGGGTGGCGACATTAGGGGTGGCGACATTTGTATTCTTAATCTGTCACCACACGTTAATTAACAAAATTGTTAATCCTTTTCAAATACATCTTTACACTCAGATTTCGTTCATTTTGAAATGTGGCTTCATTTGACATACGGATTAGTTAAATCTCCTATCACAATTTTGATGTCAACAACGCATTACTAATTCAGGTAGATTCGGTGACATAATTTTAAGATATTTTGTATTGTGTTGCGATTCCAGGTAAAGTAGTGTAAGTGTAATTTTTCTGTTAAAGAACTAAAGTAAAAAATGTCTATTTTGGTAACCATTCATATTTTGAGTACTTCAGTCGTACTTTTCAAATGTATCCCTTTTAAAAATTCAATTTAAAGTGTAGCGAAAACAGATAAGTGATTGGATAAGGTAGTCTTATACAACTGTCCCTATATGTGATTGTAAATAGTTGAGGTACAGTTGATTGTGCTCAATTTAATTTGATAGCATTGTCCACACACCGCAACTTGTTAGTCGATGTTCGCAATCCCATTATCATTAATTCGTTTAACTTTAACTGTGTACATCAACATCGTATTAAACTGCTGTGTGAAAATTCTAACTGCTTTTAACATTGTTGTTGTAACGCTTAATATTGTGAAGGATTGTTTAGATGTGAACAAGCATTCCCTATCACGACTGTTACTCGAATTAAAAACTGAATTCACTAAAGATTAGTTCGATGTTTTGAGGCGATACCTGATTTTTCAAATTCCGTTATATCAATTCAAACGAAGCTAATGAAATCTCATAAAAAAATAAAATAGACTTACTTTAAGAGCTTTATAAATAGTCACATTTCAACTACAAGGTTGTAAGTGTAACTTAACGAAAATGCAAAAAATAGCTATTTCAAGATAGGTATGTAATTTTCAAGATAGGTATGTAATCTTCAAGAAACCAACTGAGCAATAAATGATGCTCCATAATATACATAAAATATTTATAGCGATAAATTCAAAAATAATTAACTGGGATGATTTATGAGTCAGTACATAAGCTTGGAAAACTGCTTTATGCACAATTCTTTTGATATAGAAACATAAAGGCCGTATTATTTATGTGAAATGACGCGCACAATTCGGCAAACTGATCAAGCACTGGTACAACAAAGACAGGAAGTATCTTTGTATTGAAAACCGTTGCCATTTATATAAGTAGCCAGTTTATATACGCAATAACAGATTTGCAAGTTCAACAACATTTATATAGGAACTTTGACATGCGAAGAAATCAGTGGAGCGGACACTAATTACGAGTAACTGCCGCCCCGTATGCTATTCATGCTGTAGAAATAAACTAAAATTTTGTACACACCAAATATTATATACCTACTTAAAATAACGATATTCAATACCTGTGTTATGTTTTCTTTTCGCACAAAGAAACTAAGGCAAATAAATCATAACCAAACAATGAATAGAATGAGACGAAATAAAATAATATTTAGAAACATTGTAGTAAAACAAATAACCGGTAAGTTGTTTGCAAGTAATTGAGTTATTCAGTTGTCTATTTGCTAATGAACCAGATGGATGGGGTCGGCACTATTACATTGAGCTTGTTTTCCCGCTCCCTAATCCAGTTATACACGCAATAGACGGCTGAATGCGTCTGCTAGACTGAACTATATTATAGACCAAAAGACAATCTTTCGTACACAAGATTATATAAACTGAATAGCCTGTAATAAAAAATATAGAAAACATTAACACGATAATATGTTTAGCAATTATAATAACAATTACCAAAACTCGGACCGCCTTATTACAAAACGTGGACTAAGTTTAAGCCACAGTTTAAGCCTGGCTTTTTAAACACTTCAATTGCGCATTTCAAGCAGATTTTTCTGAAATCCTAGATCTAACAACGACCTTAGTCTTAAACCGACGCCAAACTAGTATCAGAGCGGGTCTAACTATCCAATTCCTCGTAAAAAAATTTTGTTAAATCTGGATTTAACGTTGAGCCGCGTTTTGTAATAAGGGGGATTATGTTTAACATCCGTGGATCAGTTTAGATTGTGGCTGTCAAGCGTGAAAATTGTATAAAAATGTTGTATTACACGTATAATAAAAACAAAGCTGTGTTACCAGTGATGAGTGTGATGACACATGGAGCTGAAACGTGGCCTTTGAATGACTTCCTCGTAACAAAGCTTAGTCACACAGACAGCGTACTATGGAAAGGGCTATGCTTAGTATTCCTCTGCAAAACCAGATTTGAAATAAAGAGATTGGTAGGTTAAAGAATACGTCCAACATAACTCCACATCTCTGCACCGCAGGGAAAATAAATTTTGATAGGGGAGTGTTTCAATGAAGAACGCGGCTTTTAATGTGCTTAATATGCCTTTATTCAAGTCGAAGAAGTGCTTTTGGATCGATGAATAGATAAAAAAAAATCCTTATTCAAGTCTTTACGAGAATATTGACTCGGACAGAAAATACTTACCCACATAGCACTTACCAACCAAACCCCATGAGCGAGCTAGCTGTAAGCTACGCGAGAACGAACCCCCGCTACTGACGTGACCAAAAAGTAATAAGAACAAAGAAGATAACTTACACCACAGATTGGAAAGATATTTAGCATATCAATAAAATACTTTTTATTACTATCGTAGACTTTTATTACTCGTTGTTTTCGTTTTATAGTCAACTTAATTACTAGAAATAAACTCCGAATTATTTCATCTGTAGCTACAAGTAATAATTACGTTGGGAACCCGTGATAAACTGGAATCATCATTACAACAACAATCGAATTTTCACAGGGAATTTCAAAAGTATATCTTTGTTAATGATAGTCATATATCAGAGGATATTCACAACAATTTTCAAAACTAGTGATTTTCGAATCACATGGCTGAAAAATTTACAAATATTGCATAAATCTTTTCAATTATAAGTTTCCCAATATTAAGTTCAGTCACAGCTTCAGATTATTAACGGTTCCATTTGATTGTTATTCGATTGTCATAAGTAACGCTTGAAGCGATCACCTTGCTCTTAATTACGCCAGGACACCAACAGAAGTGTGAATTAATTGTCAATACAAGTACAATACCAATCAGTATCGACGTCATATATTCTTATGGTCATCGCGTGAAATCAATTCCTATTAAATATCGTCACAATTTCAATGTGTCGAGCTCAAAATGTGAGTTGACATATTAAAGCTCTAGGATAATCTCGAAGCAAGTTTCTTCGAATTTACTTTCGATCGACAATGTTATTCTATAAAAACACTACACTTCTTTGATATTTCTAGAAAAGTATTATTTTTCTTCGAACAAATCATCGTTCTTTAATAATGTTAAAGATAATTTTAATCAGCGAAATAATTATAAAGACGACTATTTACACGCTTTATATTTTTACAGTTACACTTAGTTGCGACTTTAACACGAATTATCATATTATCTACACATCATGTTTCGTCATCATGTGTTTCTATTTATTATAAGTATATTGAAATATTTATTTTATTTATTTACATTTATCACATCTACAACAAGTCCAGCTACAATGCCTAAAATTCAATGAATAAATGTCGTATTAAATTTCTAAGTCAATTACTACATGTTATTAAGTAGTTAACCGCTATTATTTTCGGTTGTTACTTGGTGGCGTTGCTGATGTGTGTAATTTTGTAAACAAACATAGTAACATTATTCTAATAACGAATAAGTGGTACCGTATGGTATCCTAAATAGTAAGAGTAAACAATGGGAAGTAAAAACTGATTCTACAGATAATAATAAATACAGAAATTCAGTTTTTATAAAATTTACTACCAAAAATTATTGTCAAAACTGCGTAGAATAAGATGACAAATGCTTCTATCTCTAATCAAATTTATTTAATTTTACCTTTTATTAAATGTAATTACAGAAATGACATAGCGTTAGTTCTAATATTACACTACATTTTCTTTATGTCCAAATAAAAGCCTACGTTTACAAAGTATAAATATAGACAACGACATTACTAGATGTTTCTGTATATTTTTAATATAAACAAACTGTGTACATACAAGGGTATCAACACGTCTTCAAACAATAAGATACAGAGCAGTATGCTCAATACGCTAAGAGAATGGTTAAACTATACCTAACTAGGGCTGTTATCACCTAAAATGACCTAAATTATCGACATATTAACGCGGCAAAATCCCGGACACAGGCAAAAAATGGAGTATTTCCCGGATATCTCCCAGAAAAAAAGATTGTCACATAATTTTAAGATTGGCATCATAATATTTTTCTATTTGTCTTTCCCGACAGCTAACGTATCCGGGTTTTCTCAAGACCGTTTTTACGAACCCCTAATGGACGGCCTCCGACGGTCTCTAAACTAGAACAAATCCAGAGAAACCCGGAAAGGAGGCGGAAGGCAGCCCTATACCTAACTATAAATAGAACAGTAGGATGGAATTCTCTAGACGAAAGCACAACTTGTATTACACGATAACAAGTTTAGGTTACGCTACATATTCCCTGTTGTACTTTTAATATAGTTAAAGGACTAAAATAAAAGAAACAGAAATTTTGTCTTAACAGACTGTATTCTATACATGTTATAACGAGTTAGTCTAACGAAACCTTTTTCTTACATTCAATTACGAGAGAACATCTTGTAACATCAAACTAATCCAACTAAGATAATGTTTTTTTTTCCAAATTCTTTTTGTACAGAAATAAAAGTGTAATGTGATAAAAGAGAAGTGATAAAAATTGTGCGTGAAGTATCTATTTACCATAACAATATAATGTCTTTAACCCAAACAGAACATCAAGGAATTGAGGAGAAAGTACCAGTATAAAGGAATAGTCCAACTATTTGAACAAGTGGGAAGAATACCAAATAATGAATAGAGGTAAAAAAATTGTCTGTAAAATAATGTTGGTTGGACTGCTAGTTTAACGCTAATAATATTTCAAAAACCAATGCAGAAGTATATACATACAACGAATGAGACATACCAAACCTAGAATTTCAATGATTGTTCGATAGAATAAATTAATCACTAATTGAACAACAGGTTCAACGAGTTCATGTAATGCGAATTGATCAATCGAAAATTATAATTTGTTCTTAATACAGTAATTAAGAATATTAAGGTACAGCAAAAGGTCAGCAGTAACGACACAATTAATGTGGCTATAAGCACAAACACAGATGGGTTTACCATCAGTGTTTGTGCTAAGTAAGCTGGTCACGGCATAATCTAAGCGACAGCATTCTTACATCTGAATATAAAAATCTGAATATAAAAATATCTAAATAATGTATAAGCAGAAATATAATTAACACAAAGATAGGTTGGTAGGACTTTACGTTAGTATACGAAAACACCATTATAATATCTATAATACCATCACACGAAAATACAAATTTTGACATGGCAATTTTCTCTTCATCTCATCTCCGAATTCTCGACGCTAAATTCCCACACAAGCCGACGGCGCTCGGTGGTTCGAGATTCAAGTAACTACGTAGGTACTATATACACAAGATTGTATATAGTACAGATAGATAACGTCTCGTGAACGCGCTCATTCATTTTTCTGGCGAGAAAGAATCCACGGTCGGGCGACTGCGATAAGCTGTCATTGAGTACCCGCCCACTGTAACGTAAGCTACGCCATTTCATTGAATTATACTTACAAACGAAAATTTTTTGAATAATTATACAGAAAATGCTCCGATTCTGGAATAATTGAAATCTCTAAGAACTTAGTAATAAATCCTATGTGAACCAAAAGCTTGAAAAGTAGGCTTGATAATTGTAGGTCATAAATTTATGATACCAATCTCAAAGTAAATAATAATACTGGTTTTGAGAATTTTGGTCTTATTTAATTGCATATAGTTACTTTCTTGAGACGGTTCTTATATCAAACAAACTCGAACGCTATTTTATGTTCAGTTTTAACAGACCGAATTTATCGTTATTGCTAATTTAAAATTGCTAACACGAATTTTGTAAAGATATGTACCAGGAAGTAATATTTAAAGAATGTTACAATAGTTAATTATATGCGTAGACACAGACTCGTAGGGTGAAAAAGAAAGTTTGCCACCACTATTACCTACTTGTAATAGGCATACCTGTAATACCTGTGTAGTGTCATATATATTTTGTTACATTTTTACAAATAAGGCTTTAATAGACTAACTCAGATGGGGGGGCCATCTGAGTTTGTCTATTAAAGCCAGTAGATACATATTTAAAAAATTTTACAATAGCATTTTCGCAAGATTAGATTTTAAATTAAAAAACAACTGCAAAACTTCTTGTAATAGCTAAAATAAGAGGTTTTAGTGCGAAGTAATTTACCTAACAACGCATTGCCTAGTTTTCTATTTAAATGTTGCTATATATACAGAGATTTTAACCCAAATATGTAAATCGGAAATTCGGTTAAGAAATTGCAGAATTCAAGAGATGACACGACGAAACTATGTGCAAGTCCTTTGAGATATTGATCTCTTTGGTTATGTAGAGCTTACACAAAGCTGACTAAAACATGAGATTATTATACGTATATGATAGTTTATTTTCGTTTACAATAAAACACGAAGGCAATAGCAGCGTAAATCTTTACTTAATATCAAACAACGTAATTTTTGTATGTATGTACCTATATCCATATTTGAGCTTTAATCTTTAAAACTACGCAACGGATCTTGATGCAGTTTTTTAATAGTGATTCAAGAAGATGGCTTCTTTGTATAATTTGTTTAGGTTTGGCTTCTAAATTCCACGCGTACGAAGTTGCGGGCATCAGCTAGTGAGATACGTAACTAATAAAACACCGCTAAACCTCACATAGTTGGCAGTAATCATAAATACATGTGAAACCGCTCGTGTAAGCCAGTGTGAAAAAGCATCAATAAATAACATTGATCCTCTTTTTGCGAAACTAAATGGGTTTGGAACATTTCGTTATCAGCAGGTGTGCTCCACCCTTCACGATAACCTGATAGTTTAAATTAAACTTATTTACATACGATCCTGGTGAACTCTATGTAGAGATCCAAATCGTATTACGGCATATTTTATTTTAGTCCATTTAGAACTTTTATTTTTTTGGCGCTCCCTAGTGCGCCAAAAAAATAAAAGTTCTAAATAGGAATTTTTAAGAGCTCATTATTTCTAGAAAAAACAAGCGACTCTACTAAGTTAGTTAAAGATGGTGGAGATACAGGCGCACGACGTTACTCTAATATTAGTTACAATATACACTATAGCTAAAGATAAAATAAATAAAAATTTGGAAGTACCAACACATTTCCCTTTTCCAGTCAGATAGAAAGGATATCTATACTCTAAAAATGTGTGTACAAATTGGTAAAAGTAATAAGCAAAATTCTGGTAAATAAAGTAGCAGTGAAAAATCTGTATAAATAAAATAGTATTACCAGTCATAAAAAGTTAAGCAACAATTCACAATCAACGTCTGAATGCGAGGAGCTCCGCTCGGCATTTCATTCAAATAAAAGTACAAAACCAGCTTACCTTATTTTATCGATAGCTATTTTTTACTTCACAGTGAAGAAATGGTTTGTGAATCAACAATAAGGCACGTCTTTTATCGAGGAAAATAGAGAAGCATAAATTTGTGGGAAAAGGTGGAAGACATGTCATAATCAACGAGATTCGTAGTTACGAACAAACAAGCTAAAATTTTCAAGAAACCTCACAATCTATACCGATAAATAAAGTTGAGGTGTCTGTTTGTAACTTTCAAAAATAACAGCCTTTCACCTAATAGGTACATCCGAATGTTCTCAAGGCACTCCAGAAATTTAGCACGGAAAAGGCAAAAAATATGAAATGAAGAATAAATAATATATTAAGATAGATTATGTGAGATAGAAGTCCAATTTCCTGTCGGTGGCGTGAAGCTCATATTGCAGTATTTATAGCGGCAATAGTGAACAAATATGGCCACTCAGAATGTACATAAAAGATTGTGACCATGCGGACATTTATTTCTATGACTTGTATTACACGGAGAGCTTTTCAATATTACATAGACATATGAAATCTACACTTTATTTTTTATACACAAATTGCAGAACTATTAGGTACGTATTAAAATACAACAATTACAAAGAATACGTAATAAACACACATATTTGAATTTCTGTCCGGCAGTTAGTTATTAATTAAATTACAGTTACAAATGATAACCTTTTCTTACCTTACTGGTTGGTAAGATGTTGCCCAAACATACTCAAGCTGAATGTCAGATAAAATACCGAAAGTTAATCAAATAGGTTACGTTAAATAACAGGAAGAAAACGTGCAGATGACCCTAAATAATTAAATAAGAAGATTAAAACAAAACACTATGTGAAACAAGAGTGGTCATCTTATTAAACTTATTAATTAATATAACTAGTTCTTTATCAAGGAAAACGACTTACATTTAATGTAAAAACAATGTCAGAAACCTTAAACCACCGCAAAAACATAGTAAAAAGGAATACAAATATTTGCCATTTATGAAATTCAAACACGCAAGCATACGTTCGCCTCGTACAAATCGAAGTAAAAAGTACATCACTCGATATTGTAGAACACAGACAAATAGTTCATCTCGGTCATGTAAAAATACGAAATAAAAGTCTTGCTAAAAGCGAAAATTCCGAAAAATTGGTGAAAACTGTTTTGGAGAGTGAATTGGACTGAAGGAAAATAACAAAAACAAATGTTTCTGTGGATGCGGGCACTCCACGCAGGAACTGTGTCAATGTCAGCATATCGGTGTCTCTTTTTATGCCGTTTCCGTGAATTATTTGTATACCAAGCCCTTGCCAAACTCGGATGTAATACACGGTCAGATACGTAGAGAATACAACTGTCACGTGATTCTTGTGACATTTATTAAAATAATTTGCAATACGGATAAAATAGTGATGTGGCCTTTAACCATTCAGGTTAAGGTTATCCTTTATCCTCGAAATATAGTTTACATAGTAACGAGAAAAAATGGCTAGTCTAGTCGAGAGCGAGGTGTATACGCACTCAGAGACTTCAGTACAAACCTACTAGAGGGGAAAAGCATGATTAACAACTATAACAGATATCTCAAACCATATAGTTGAATTTGTAGTTAAAGTTTAGCGACCTGCTTAATTTTCAGCTGCACAAATATATTTTCGAGGTTTTCGTCTCTATCAATTGCATCTCATCAATTCATTTCATTGTAAAGTTTTTTAATTTTTAACAACAATTTTGTAAATATCTTAGTAGGAAACTAAGATATTTACCAAATTGTTGTTAAAAATGAAAATATGATCACATTTTGCTTCCGAAACAGGTTTCTGGGGATCGCAATAATAGTAAAGAATATTTTTTATATAGCATATGAGATAAACCATGATACAAGGGGCAAACGCGGCGGATTGCGGGCGACACTAAATAATAGGAATGTCGCATTCAAGGCCCTTCCCCAGTTAACGTTCTATTTTTGATACAAATATGTTTTTATATTTCGATATATACAAAACTAAATAAAGCTCATATCGTACGGAAGTCGTTTGCGTATCAGTATTTAACCTATTATGCAGTCGGGAGTTAATTAGTAGAGCACTATAAACGAAACAAATAATTCGTTGTGTGGTAATGTAATATAGCGTCTGATACTTTTACTGCAAAACTTCGTAACCAAGCTAGTTTAAAATGAAACAACTTTCAGGTAATGGCATTAAACTTTAAAATATCTAAGTTTCTACAGTAGTTTGTAAGTTTGTAACATAAATTTGATTAAAAAAGTCCCTCTGGAGATGTTATTATTATGATCTTAAAATGCACTTACGTTGTCGTCATTTCAGCATTATAGAAGCATATATCATATGGAGTACGATATATCAAGTTGGCAGTTCAAATAGGAATCGCGCGGGGCTCAAATACATGTCCTCATTTCGCCTCTACGTGGGGCTTCACGATTCGATTTGACTCGCTAAACATTATACGTATATAGTACAACTGTATGTATAGTCGCAATGTAATGATATTTTCTATATTATTATCCAATTTTAACGTTAGTTACATATTTTTACGTTAAATTAATACATAACTGGAATACAATTGTGAAGATTTATTATTGTATTTATTCTACAAACAAAATTTTAATTAATTAGGAACGAATTATAAACAAAACGAACGGCCAGGGTGGCCGCAAACTTATAGCTATTCTTCCTTCTTTTTTTTTCACATACAACATATTTTGGTCTTGTGAGATACGAACTTTTGTTTTAAGGTTTAACATGTATTCCAGTTTTACGTAAATGTATTATATGACTCTGTAACAAAGGTATGCTGCAGGCTTTTAAACCGTCAACTTGAAATGTAAAAAGTTGAAAGTTAAAGAGCTTTTTGTGGCAAGTAGCTTCGAGGAAAGCATTTTTGCTGGCTATAGTATGTAATCTAGATAGCTAATCCCAAGCTTGCAATACAGGTTTGTCAAAAATGCTAGTTTGGTGTGGAATGGGTAATTTTGAAAGCTTGAAAATTTCTTGGTTTAAATACTAATCTTTCCCATTATACACTGATAAGAATACGTTTCGTTTGTTAATAACTAACAAAGCATCCTACAATAAATTTTATTAATATTAGATTTATTATTTCGTACGCATTTTAATGTTAACCATTTTATATCGAACTAGCTGTCGCCCGCGACTGCGTACGCCTGAATTCTATAAAATTTTCCGATTTTGCAACATTCTTCACTGATTCTTCGCTGCTATTAATCGCAGCGTGGTGTTATACCCTATAACCTTCCTTGATAAATGTACCATCCAACATGAAAGAATTTTTCAAACTAGACCAGTGGCAGTGGTTCCTGAAATTAGCGCGTTCAAAAAAAAAATTGGTCAAGTGCGAGTCGGACTCGCGCACGAAGTGTTCCGTACCATTATCTATGCAACATAAGGCACGTTATTAATAAATGAGCAAACAACACACACAATACTTAATTAATCACGTTTGTTGTATGAGAGCAAGAAACGGTAAAAAAATCATGTTTGTTGTATGGGAGCCCCCCTTAAATATTTATTTTATTTTATTTTTAGTATTTGTTGTTATAGCGGCAATAGAAATACATCATCTGTGAAAATTTCAACTCTCTAGCTATCACCGTTCTTGAGATACAGCCTGGTGACAGACGGACGGACGGACAGCGAAGTCTCAGTAATAGGGTCCCGTTTTTACCCTTTGGGTACGGAACCCTAACAAATAAACTCTTCAGCTTTATAACATTAGTATAGATTTGTTTGTAGCTTACTTATCAAACTACATGTCAATCAACTTATCCAAATACAAGTGCAACTAAAACAGTATCATTATTGTATTTTAATCAGTTGTAAAGTATACGAGTAAATTCATGCATAATTAGCATACAAGCTGTTATTATAAGCAAGCGTTGTCAGCTGATTTAATTTGTACAAGCGTTAGATATTTATTCCGCGTCCCCACTAGCTTTTTGTTATACTAAACATCGGGGAAACCAGACATTTCAGACATATTGCTACAAATTAGGGTGTGAGAGATGGTAATTAAAAGTCGGACGTACAATGAAAACACTAATCTACTGGATATAATTCGTCGAGTTTTAGTTTATAATTATAACGCACAAAATGTATGTTAATGAATAATATTTGCTGCCCATAGGTAATTGTAGACTTGGCAAGGAAGGGTACCATAGAGAAAGTACCTTTACATTTCAAACAAAAAAAAGTATTTTTCAAATTGTCGCTTGTGAGAAATCGATTTCACACTGGATCCATTTGGTTTTTTATGTATAATATTCGAGCATAAAATAACTTCTTTTTGTAAGTCAGTAAGTTATTTGAAAATTACAAATAAAATAAAAATGCGGTGTCAGTTTAAAATCACAAATTAGTTAGCTAGTACAACATTTTCAATTGTACATTTTTGATCTATCATGAATGTGTAACTAAATTTATTAGAATTATAGTTCGTTGGCATAATATACGTGAACGACTCGAAATGAAATGACATCCGAAGTGGGTCAACAAGTTTACGATAAGTTTGAGGCTTATCACAAGTTATTAGAAATTTTACGTTCCCGTGAAATATGGCTACGGTTATTTACACAAATGGAAAAATATTCGAATACTAGCGAATGTAATATGGCATAGAACTAGATAGAAATAGTTAATATAAACGAGCTTTTATGTAGTTTCATATTCTACGAACTAAATCATCTAATAGACATTTTATGTTTTAATATATATAACAGTTGGTGGAATATTGAATTTTCCAAGTGGTGACAGACTCCGTTATTTCCCATAACGTGCTGTAAAAACATCAACAGTAGGGTTAATAACATCAACAGTGAGAGACGGAAAACTAGAAACTAAGCCCTATGCTGTAATAAGTCTCTGATACATAATTAATTATGTTTTAACCACATGATAGGAATGAATAATAATTTAACTGCATAACTTTATAGCGAGTACATGTATAATATTATGATAATATTGTATATCACGGTCACACTCTCACGGTTCAGAAGCCACTCAGACACTCGATACAACGAGTGCGGTTACAACTGCTTTGGATACTAAAGGACAAATAACAATACCTAGGCAAAATATTCAAATACTAGCTGTTGACCGCGACTTCTTAAGCGTGCAATTTAGAATTTCTTTCTCGTTTTTGCAACATTTTTTACTTATGCTTCGCTCCCATCGCAGCGTGATCTTTTAGCCTTTCTCGACAGTTTTCTTAAAACTAGTTATACCAGTATAAATAAATAAATAAATATTCAGGACATTTCACACATCGTCCTCTGGTCCCAAAGTAAGCTATATTTCTATGCTTGTATTATGGATACCAGATACGGATAGACTACATAAACTACTTTTCGTTTGTAAATACATACTTATAATACATAGAAAATACCCAGACGCAGTACAAACATTTGTATGACATTTATGGATATCACACAAATGATTGTCCCAAGTATAATAGTACCTATAGCCAATCTAAAGCACTCTCAGAGACTTCCTAATTTTTTAGGGTTCCGTACCCAAAGGGTAAAAACGGGACCCTATTGCTGAGACTTCGCTGTCCGTCCGTCCGTCCGGAACCCTTCGTGCGCGAGTCCGACTCGCACTTGACCAATTTTTATGTGATCGCATCTATACATTTATCCTCCTAGATCGCATCTAGACAAGCGGTTTGTGAAGCCAAGATAAAATATTGGTACATTACTATTAGCGGTGATTTACAAATTTTACTTCTTTATTAATAAACTAGCTGGCCCGGCAAACGTTTTGCCATACCAAAAAAAAAAATTAAAAAAGTAAAAAAAAAAATTAACTATAAACCTCACGGAGCCCGAGACCTTTCCAACGAATGCAAAACCGTGGAAATCGGTCCGTGCGTTCTGGAGTTATAGCGTCAGGAAGGAAAAATACAACGAAATAAAAACAATAAAACGTGTCGATAGGTGGAATTCTATTCGTTGCCTTTGTACTATAAGTATCAGAGAATAACACGTATTCCTATTTTTGTAAATATAACATTCATAAAAACAACCTTATTATGTTCAACCATACACGATGGGGCCTAACCGAGTCTCCTAAACACAGGCTATCTTTTAGCCTTTAAGGGAGATCAGTGCATAGCTCCCTACATAAATACTGTTTACCAATTAGTTTAAATGTATTAAGTTTAACGTATTTATTTTATTGTGAACCATTTAGTTTAAATGTAAAAAGTATATAAAATTTAATGCATGATCTAGATAAAATGTTGATTAAATAAATAAATTAAAGAAACCTAAATGCAATGGAAAGATGTTTATCAAATTGTCCTAGCTACCAATCTCCAGACGCACATAAGTCAACATTTAACGAACTATTTATAACGTCTTAGAAATATTAGTACCTACATATAAAATTCGAGATAGTCGTAACTTTTCTATCAACAAAAAGAAGCAAATTCTTATTAAACCTAGTTAGGTAGTTAATAAGTCAATAAACAAAGATAGATTACTGCCATCTGTTATGCTTTAAAATAAATATGAGTGCATTAAAAATGCTCGCGTGGGGCTCCACGTACTAAGAACATATTTATCATATGGTAACCATAATATACTATAAGATAAATTGACCTGTTTTTCAATGGAATTTTAAAAAACTATCGCTGTAACGTTAATCTCATTTGGAGAATTAGACTAACCTTGTCAATTTTGCTACAAAATGGAAAACATCATGTTATTGTGTTTACGAATAACTAGTTAGGCAGGTATTAAAGAAAAAAAATATATATTTTCTTTTTCTTGTAATTTATTTTACTCGAGTATAAGGATATTTTGAGGAAAAGAAAGTCTGTGGAAGCAATTTTTTATAATAACTGTTGAATTAAGTATATTTATAACTTAATCAAGATTACTACCTAATAAATTCATTATCTTTAACAACTATCTATAGCTTACCTATATTTTAAAGTAACGTAAACTATGAATATTTTTACCCAGTAACAAAATAACGAAACCACAAATGTATAAATAATTTAAACATAAAACCTCTATGTGTTCTATAAACTGGCAAGCTTTGTTTTTATCTCACCTTGTAGTATGTTAACCTATCTTTGAAGACATCCGCCCACAACTATGAGTAGCTCGTTTAACGTTTATTTATATCTGAACTTACCCATTTACGTTTCATTAAGTAAAGAAAATGATCAAGTTTGTAATAGCAACTTGTGTGTGTGTATCTGTATAATGTAGGTTCAAATTGACATTCACACATACAAAAGGATTCAAGAAGGCATTCAAGGAAGCTAATTACCTTATGGTCGGTATGGTAAGAGTAGGTAAATGTATCACCATACCTTTTCCTTTCCAGGGTGATGTGAAAACGATATGAGGGATATTGCAAACAGATAACATCCTCTGTGGGAGACGGAAGACTCAAAAATAACTCCAGTGCCAACCACGCCTGGTGAGCGCGACACAGAAGACCATAATCCCTCCCAAAGTGGAAGAGGCCTGTGCCCAGCACAGGGATGTCAATGAGCTGGAGAAAGAGAGAATTGAGGATTTAAAAAGGCGCCCGTTAAGGAACTGTAAACTCTATTAAATCTCTCTCTATTATTATTATTAACTCGTATTTTAACATTGACATAGATACCGAAGAAGTCGATTAAATACTACATTATACTAAGTAGATAATGCATTAGATAATAATTAATGATGGAAACAAAATTCCAACAAGAGAGCCAAGTAGTTATCCACACGAGTGATCAACGTAAATCCTCTGGTTACAAAGTAGACCTGTAATTGAGCAGAAACGGAAAGTATTGTAACGGAAAAGTATACGAGGTAATTTACGGTATTTTATTATAGATAAATGTAGTTTAATAAATTTAGTTTCAAATGCTATGATTGACAAACGGTGTGTCAATGTCAGACAAGATACACGTCAGAATGACGCAGCGACGGTTGCGCTTGCGCCGCGAGTTGAGTGAGGCGCGGCGCTTACGTCACAGCCAGCTGATCGCCTACTCGACCGGTGTAAACAAATCATAGTAACGCTCCCACGCTACACTATTACATGGCCTCACTAACACCACTACACCACAATAACTCGCATTAATATTTATCTAAACTAGCACCGACCCTGTGTCGCAACTTCGCATTTCGCACTCGAACTAAATCATTTATTCAGTTCACACGTACCTATTTGGAAAATTACTAAGTTCTTACGACATACCAATCATAACTACATTGTTACAGTAATTTATATGTCAATTCACATCACAATAGAGATTATAGAATCAATGAAGAAGGCTACGAAAATAGGTAGCAAATATTATTTTCGCCACGCGTTTTGTAAGCTTCACCGTTATGTTATGCTGATAATTTACGAATGTTCGTTCATCAGACGGACATTTCCCTGCTCATATCCTGTTTTGGGCATAATTCACAACAGTGGGGGGTAGAACCTATTAGCAACAATTCTTTTAAGAAAACTAATGTAAACACATGGATCTACCATATCAGATTGGCCGGTACAGTTAATATTTTAAGAGCTGCTTTAGAGTATTCATTACTTTTTCTCTCATTTACTCTCTACTTATCACAAAAGCACTTACAGTTTGACAGGAAGAATTAATTTTAAATCCATCACCACACAATTTGAAACTTGAAATTGTTATCAATGTGTAAATAAGCTGGTCACGGTCATATTATATTTGAGTTGGCAACAAAAACTGTCATCATTAAAGCCATTATTAATGGGGTCAACAGCTTCCGACGCACTTACGTCAATGAACGCCCATAGTTATTGTTAGAATTGTTAGATAAACGACTTGACCAGCTGGTTTGCATATGGCGAAATACATCGCGTGTTTAACCTATTGGAAAAACTTAATAACAAAATTATAGTTAACATAAAATTGCTAAGCAAAGGTCATAAGATTAATTAAATCTGATTGATGTACATTATGTATAATGTGCATGTTAATCAATTTTACGCATGTAACATTAATTGGCAAGTTATTTAAAAATAATTAATTTAATAAATGAACTAACTATGTATGCGGCAATACGTTTAATATTCTATACAAATTTACATTTAACAGCGGTAAACATAACTGGTACTAATGGCTTTTACATGTAGGAAGACAGCATGAGGCAAACAACGAATGTTACAATAATTACCAGCTGTGATGTCGCCGTGTCATCAATTCCTAAGGACCCGCAGCAAAGGATTATTGCTTTGGTTATTCTTTCTTCCCTTCCAGTTAGGGATACGTTTTTACATTCGATCAAACTAGTATCTCCTCATCCCATTGATTTTCCAATATACATTTATACCGGGACTATAATCACGGTAATAACTGTTAAAAAGGCACAATACCTCTGGATTAATATTATATTTTTTATCCATAACAACAGCACAATGGCTGTTACCTAAATATATGTATTCATTATTAACACGCTTATATTTTTAAACAAATCACTTATCATTAAGTATTTACTTACGTATCAATCATTATGACTGTTTTAATAATCACACCCGCAATAAACCTACACACTTAAGTAGACATGTAATCAGCATTAATATTTACAACAATACCTTGTTGTTTAAGTGCAAATAATAACTTTTTAATACACATTAATTAGATAATCCCACATAGTAATCTAATACTACCTACTGTGCCTATTACCAATCCTCTAGGATTTGGTAACTACTGCAATTATTATTTTTCTTACGATAACTTCTTTGAAAAACAGGAGGTTTTTTTAATCGCAAGGCATACAAAAATACATAATATAAATCACAGCAGAGTCGTAACATATGTAGTTTAGTTTAAGTATTTTTGGGCAATTTATAAAACCATCCAAATCAATAGGTAAGGAACCCTCACAATGTGAGTTTGCTTCGTATTTCACAACTTTTTATAACAACAAAGCGCAAATAGTCGTAGACGGTAAGCGGACACACCTCTGCCGTGTCAGACCAATCTACGTTAACTTAAGATACATGAGTTACGTGTAACAAATGTAATTTGTATTTATTTAACGTCCTTTATATCCAGAGCTCACATTTTTTTTAATATATTGTACCAATTATTAGTACGACACTAACACATAACTCACGTAACTACGATTTTCGCCTAATTAGTAATGGTCAGTTGCTGTAAATTAAGATACAGTAAAATGCTTGACAAACTACAAATACTTATGTAAAATCATAACTCCGTTATCTAATAAATACATGACATCGCCGTGACAGATTCGTACGGGTCCTTTCGTGTTGCATGCAAGTATCTTCCCGGCCGTTGCTCGCGCCGTATTTATAATATCAAATTTTTTATTTGAATTCTATTTGCGGTCACTTTCATTACGCGCTCCGTAAACTAAATGAGAACAGTGCATTATCATTAAAAATACTAAATATTGTGAATTGATTGGTTTTCTACAAAATGAGTGAAAACAGACGTTTATTAATGGTGAATATGGCAAAAAAACAACAAATTATAGAAAATAGAGGAAATGTTATCAATTTTCAAGACCAAAATTTCAAAACACAATATGCAATTGATTTGTCACCTAGATCAGGATTTGAGACGTCAGTAATGAGCCCACTATCAGACAACATGCAAATGCATTGCGAACAGTCAATACCATTATCACCTAAGCAATACACAGAACTTCAGCCAGTCATACCAAAACCCAATATTTTACCAGAGCTAGACAAAGACGATTTAGCTGAATTGAATGAAGATGTGCCATTCTCTGATCTGAGCATCAGCTTACACACTATCAATTTGCCTAGTTTTGATACTAATATATCAATGCCTTCTGAAATTAGTTTTGTTAATACACCAGAACAAACCTTTCGTCAAGAACCTTTTATTTTGAGAAATGCATGCACACCATTACAAACTTGTAATAATAACTCTGACCAACCATGCCATAGTCAAGACCATTCAAACGATGCACAAAATCCAAATCTATCACCACAGATAAATCAAACAACAAATAGTGAAGATGCCACAAACAATTCTTTTGAAAAAAGCGCCGAAGAACTAATACAGCAACTTAGTAACGAAAACTTGTCGAAATCCCATGATGGCCTACCCAGCAATAAAAAAATTGCAGCTAAAAAAAGAGAAAGGGATCCGGCTAAAAGACTTGAACTAGAGAGAAAAATTTATAGTTTAAAACCACCATGCAGGAAAGAATGTCGTAAAAGATGTTATGAAAAATTCAGTGAACTAGAAAGAGAGGAAATTTGGTCAAATTTTAGAGGGCTTGACAAGCAAGAACAAAGAAATTTTATATCTAGACATGTAAAAAAGATCAAAGAAGTCAATAATAACCAAAGAAATTTCAAGACGAAATAACACTTTAACATGGACACTTCGGAATACTGTAGTATGCAAATATTTTATTTAGGTACGCTTGGGTTTAAAAATGATCAAACTGTAGTAACTGTATTAAAAGCCAATTATAAGCACAGAATTAAAAATGTTCATGAAGTACCAGCAGCACCTGAACAGCGTGGTCGAGCTAGACCATGGAACTCCTTTCCTGACCAATATAAACAGGACGTTAAAGAGTATATAGAGAAAGTTCGTCCAACAGTTTCACACTATAATTTGGCTCATGCTCCAAACAGGCGTTATTTGCCATGTGGAGTGTCTTTCATGGATTTATATAGATCATACATAGCTTTCTGCGATGAAACTCAAATTAGAAAATGCTCCTGGGCATATTTTCATGGCATCATCAAACAAATGAATTTGTCTACATCTCTTCCTAAACAAGACAGACATTTGCACATTATGTCAAAATCATAAAGAGAAACTCAGTGAAGAAGAGCACCAATGTGAGCATTGTGATTGCCAGTTTTGTAATATTTACCCTACGCAATTAAAAAATCGCAATTTATCACGACAATGTTTAGAAGCAGAAATTAATTTACAGCAGATATGCAAAAAGCTATATGTATGCCAAAATTGGAAACTAAGGACTATTATTTTTCACGTAAGTTGGTATTATTTAATGAAACTTTTGTATCTCCAGGAAAAAATGAACCAGCTTTTTGTATGGTATGGCATGAGGGAGAAAGCGGCCGTAAAGCCTAAAATATCGCCTTGTCTTATGTTCACTTCATCGTTAACTATGCTAAGGACATTCAGGAAATTATAATTTATTGTGATAACTGCACAGCCCAAAACAAAAATCGTATTTTATTTACTGCAATGATTCGGCTGATAAATTCCAAGGAATTGATTACCGCTAAGAAAATAAGATTTGTTTATCTGGAGCCTGGTCATACTTATATGGCAGCTGATGCAGTGCATGCGTGTATTACCAACAAGTTTACAAAACAAACAAATATGTATGATCTGAAGGACTGTGTTAACACTATGAGAGCTTCACGTAAAAACATGGTCGTAGAAATTATGAATCATGATGATATGATTGTATTCAGTGATCAGTTGAAAAAGAATGCGTTTCCAAAAAATTACAATATTCAATCTTTAAAGGTGGTGGAATTTCGAAGAGATTCCACTTGCATGTTTGTGAAGAATGCATATGATGAGGATGAGTTTAAGGAATTGGATGTGTTTCGCAAAAAAATATTGAATATAGACCATTCCGAATTCTTGAATGAAGTACCACGTGAATCAAAAAGGAGGGGTGTAAGCAAGGTAAAGAAAGAGGATTTGTTGAAATTATGCGATTCCTTGCCCATTGCCTTCCGCAAGTTTTTTGAAGATTTAGAAGAAGGAGATGTGTTGGAAACTTGGACATTTGAGAAAATAAAAGAATCTTATTTTAATATATATACGAGTATATTAATCTATACTATTTTACTTAGTTTCTACTTTTAAAGTTCCTTTGATTTAATAAGAGTTTAATTTTGTTAGCAATTATGAAGACTGATTACTTATATTTGATAAATTTTTTTAAATTTTTCAATGTGTTTTACTGTTGACCACACACCTGTAATCAGACCAATTTCAGTTAACTTGTAAATAAATGAGTTTGGCATAATTCACCTTAAAGGACTTGTCACAGCTAACTCCTGTATCATAACTTACGGGGCGTCGCGTAACAGGTAATGTGTGGACAGCTTGCCGTGCCTATCTCTGTTATTGAGTTTATTATAATAAGTATGAGTATTAATAAAAAAAATACTACATCCCGGTATTCAGCACTATTAAATATGTTATATTATTCTAAGATATCACAGTTAAGTGCATTAACTTTCTAGAAAAACGCAAATATCTGAAAAAAACTTCAGAATGCGATATCTCAAAACTATGATTTTTAACTTAACGTAGATAGGTCTGACACGGCAGACCTGCCGTTCTGGTCACCACACTCGCCACACCTGCCCATACTGCCGGTAATCGAAATAGTTACTTGTAGCAAAAAATATCCATCAGTCACAGAAAAACTGGATAATAAATTCGAAGCAATAATTTTAAGCTCACATAGACTTTGTTTTTTAAAAAGTAAGAATGTGTGTAAACTGTTTTAAATATTTGAAATCGTGAACCTGCAAAGCCAAAGGTTGGACATACATAGTAACAAACAACTAACGCTGTAGAAACATAGCTCTTCTTTGGCCGTCTGGTAATAACAAAAACATAATGCTATAATAAAGTACATGGTAATTACATACTTAAATGCAAAAAGCCGTCGAAAATATAGCTGTCGTATTTCATAATCGACTACAGTGAAAGCAACTTTAGTAGTGACTGAAAACGAGGCGCTCGATTGCTATAAGAAATATTACTTGCTGGCTTGACGGTCGACGGTAGCGCGCCAAAGTGAAGTACGCAAACGATATCTCACATCTCCAACGAGTAGAGCTTGTGCGGTTATCTCCCCGCTCGAATAACGCGGCATTTGGGAAATTGCGTACACAGCAAACAAAGAATTGCACATCGAGATAGGCACCGGAGCGTATCAGGCTTACAATCTCTATAATAATAGAACAAAATACGACAACGTACCGTTACATATTCATTCTATTCTCATTAAAATTTGTATTAGGAACATGATTATAATTGTAATTCGGAACTCATTATGTTGTTTTATTACATAATAATGCATATGATATGTATGTAGGTACCGTTATAACATATTGAATAACACCTGCGTGATTGTCCACTGGACTATGGATAGGTTTCTCTACATTATCACGCAAACCCGCTGTGTTACAAGCGTGTTTTATTGTATATAGGGATTATAAGTATAAAAATAGCTACATCATAAAAAGTCATAGTATAATGCTGCGAGTAGTAAAGCTGAATTTAAGTTCGGTAATCCGCCAGCCGCTGCCCGTCAGAGATAGGACAATTTGCGACGAGGGTTCAGTCCGCGCGGATACTTTACATCAAACATTTCAAAGGGAGCTTAGGCGTATAGTTAGTGCAGAAGAATAGTAGTTTCTAGATCGAGTAACGAGCATAAAATTTTAATGAATGTTTGCAATATGGAGCATGCGCAGGAACCGCGGTTATTCGATAACCAAGTCGGCGGCGTCGTCCGAATCGAATAAGTAACTATTATTTTCAAAGTTTACACACGCAAACGTACTCGAAGTTTCATTGTGTGTAAATACGAGTCATCGATTCGACCAAAAGAAATTAATTTATAACGTCTCTTCAATATGAATTGATACCACGCAAGTATAATGGTTGGGCATAGAAATAAATATCAAATATTTAACGACATTAAGGATGAAAAATTTCAGTACCCTCGCTCGCCGTGTGAGCAGCCAACTGTATTTCCCGAGGGTAGAATTCACAAATAAAATTTCAGAAGCCAAACGCAACGTCTTTCAAGGCGAGACCCTTTTTAGTCCAGTCAAATTACGGCTGAGAATGGGAAAAATAATCACTAAAATACCTAGTTTGGGAATTATGAAGGATCGATCGGGGGGTGTATTCTGAGCTTATATTCCAATTTGAGGGAATCTAGGGAGGTCAGCTCAAGGTCATTTCGATGAAAACGCGTTTAATTCGATATCTCGAGAACGGTTAGTGTTAGGCAAAAAATTGTAGAGACCTTTTCTCTTTTAAATTAAATTTACTAACTTTTTTATCCGAAACTTTTTTTTTATCATCAATATTTTTCAATTTATTGCTTCTGATAGGCAAAAATTTTACTTTTTTCCTCCCTTTTTTATTTTTCGCCATTTTCTCCCCAACCGTTAAATTTTATAAAATTTTACCCGAATATGAAAGTGTTGCTCTTTTAATTATGAACAACTTTATATGTAAACTTTTTTCTGTAATGCCAATACCTTCGGAGTTATATATTACTTTACCGAGCGAAATCCGTGCCACTGTCGCAATATCGTCGACATCAGTGGGTATTTAGTATTTGAAAGAAATATTAAAGTATTCCATGATCATTTATTAGCCAACTTACCTGTATCAAAAGGTGAATCGATTAAACTATTAAAAAATTGAACTTCATTTAAATATTAAATATTGTAATAATTGAAATATCATTTAATTAAATAAAATAACAATTTGATGAGCCTCGTGGTTGAGTGGTTTATGTAACGGACTGCTGATCAAGAGGTTGCGGGTTCGATTCCCGCTCGGGACAATCATTTGTGTGATTTTTCTAATTGTCATACAAATGTTTGTACTGCGTCTGGGTGTTTCTATATATTATAAGTATGTATTTACAAAAGAAAAATAGTATATGTATTCTATCCGTATTCTGGTACCCATAACACAAGCATATAAGCTTAGCTTGGGACCAGAGGACGTTGTGTGTAATGTCCGTGAATATTTATTATATTTATTTTTTTCCGTATTCTGGTACCCATAACACAAGCATATATAAGCTTAGCTTGGGACCAGAGGACGTTGTGTGAAATGTCCATGAATATTTATTTTATTTATTTATTTATTATTTATTTATTTAAATATTGTACTTTTTCAATTTGGGTATTTTTTATTCCATTCAATGGGATAATAATGTGAATAAGGATAAGAAAAAGAAGTAAACGAATAATTGAAACTGTTTCACACATTTATTGATAAAAAAATAGGTCATAAAATTGGTAAAAATAAGTACGCGAGGTCGATGGAAGTGAATCGTCAATATTAAAGGCCCACACTAATGCACGCCACAGTGTCTGTGTATACGCGTCGCGACAGTGGCACGGATTTCGCTCGGTAAAGTAATATATAACTCCGAAGGTATTGGCATTACAGAAAAAAGTTTACCTATAAAGTTGTTCATAATTAAAAGAGCAACACTTTCATATTCGGGTAAAATTTAATAAAATTGAACGGTTGGGGAGAAAATGGCGAAAAATAAAAAAAGGGAGGAATAAAAGTAAAATTTTTGCCTTTCGGAAGCAATAAATTGAAAAATATTGATAATAAAAAAAAAGTTTCGGATAAAATAGTTAGTAAATTTAATTTAGAAGAGAAAAGGTCTCTACAATTTTTTGCCTAACACTAACCGTTCTCAAGATATCGAATTAAACGCATTTTCATCAAAATGACCTTGAGCTGACCTCCCTAGATTCCCTCAAATTGGAATATAAGCTCAGAATACACCCCCCGATCGATCCTGCATAATTCCCAAACTAGGTATTTTAGTGATTATTTCTTTCGGTAATTTGACTGGACTATTTTAGGAAATATCGTGTGCGGAGAATTTTAGGGCTTTGAGTGACATGGCTGCTGCCTCGCTCGATAGCTTTTAAGGGGACGTACGATGCTAACATTTAAGGGGTGTGTGTACGCACTTATTGTTCTATATATTTCATTCAACAATATTAAAATTATAATAGCAATTTCGGGCTAATTCGATTCTAGCTTATCTAGTGAGACAACTATTGTTGTAATTAGCATAATAATTTTTTTTTAATATTTTTTTATGTTTTCAGCTCTAGTTAAAATTTTTAATATGAAGAGGATATCAGGTTTTAATATAAAGCCAAATCAAAAATTTTTATCCGTAAATCCTAGCATTGCATCTGCTAGCTGGTCAAGTAAACCCACATTGTAGTAACTAAGTTTAAATACTGATACGAATAATAACTAGTAATTGTAGAGCAGCGTTTAAGACAATGATTATGTAGAAACGAAAATCATCTTAGTGGATGTAATCTAGCAACATACAACTATAAAAGACATCAGCAGTGTGGAAGCTACCGCATCTTTCCTCACAAAGCGGAGTCAAGTTACCAACAGAAGAACACGTCGCGGTCGCGTCTAGCTCATGGGGGAGCGATGAGGAGGTATGTGGAGGAAGGGGGAAGGAGCTCTCAGCGACGACGTGACATTTTCGCAAACAAGCCACGAGAAGCGTAACAGGGGCGCCGTGAAATTTGCAACATCGGCGCCGCTATCCAACCGGCCGCGACTCGCGCCAACCTAATGGGAGAAATCGATGAATAAATTTAAGCTATCAGAATGTTTAAAAGCCGATTATACGCAAAATACAGTAGCGGCGTTTGTTACTGAATAAAAATTAAAAAATAGCTGATTTACTTTTACTTAAAAAGAAAGATGAAATTAAATAATTGAATTAACGCTTTGCTAGTGAAAACGACAGAAATAGACCAATCAGCAACTCGGGTGTTAAAACATTAATTCGTATTCATGAAATCTCTACGTTTTGGGACCAAATCGTTAGCTATAATGATTTATGAAGGAGGCCGATAAGATTCGTGGAAATCTGTTAGCAATTAATAACAGACTCTGTAGTAACTAATTTATATTATACAATACATAGTTATATTCGTTTAAATCATAAATCCTACATAGAACTGAACAATTTATAAATCTTTTTTTTGTTGATATTCTAATTCTTGTTACCAATAAATTTTAAATTTATTATCCCACAGATAATAACGCTAAAGATTTCAAGCACAATATGTAGCAAAAAATTACCTATAAAAATTGTTCTATATAAAAATACAATAAAAACTGGTCTCAGCGACTTCGTAAACGTAGCATTTAGAAACCAAAACCTAACAAAAAATTCTAGCAAATCTTCTTCTTGGACCACTTTAAGACGGCACGATACCAAATTATGCTCCATACAAAAGTATGGGTATATACTTCCGTTTTTTCTTTGCGAAAGTTAAACCGATTTTAATAGTTTTTGCGTTATATTATACATAAAGAGTATATCTATGCTACTTCTTTTTTTCAAAACATAGTAATTAAAAGAAATATGACGATCCGAAAAGCCCACTTTTTTCGGTTTTCTTTAGATAAAGTTGCAGCGTCTATCACACAAATTTGGTAAAGTTTTACCACAAAAGAAAGTAATAGAAGCATAGATATACTCTTTATCTATAATATAATGCAAAAACTATTAAAATCGGTTTAACTTTCGCGAAAAAAAATGGAAGTACGAAACGTCTTTTTTCAAAGAGTTTGTAGGTAAAATCCGCTTCATCTATATTTGTCCCTTTCAGCGCGGCGCTCGGAAATAGGGATAGCAATACCTAAATGAGGAGTACATTACCCTCTTAACTATTAAAAAAACCTTATCCAAATCGTTGGGTACTTTTGAAGATTTATGTCACATATACAAAATTAAAGACTTTGTTTTATAATAAATAAAGATTATATTAAACCAGGGTAACAAATTCTGGTGTGAAAATAACTAATAAAGACAACAGGTGCTCAAGTCCACTATTTTGGAACAATTGTCATACCGGCACAATACCGGCACGATACCGTTGCAATTGAAGTCAAATATCCGTAGTCTGCTATATGCCGTCATAACGGTCTTTCAATGGTAATAGAATTGTCGATCTCTTTTATCTATGCATTGAATTTTCGGTCTCTTTTATCTATGGATTGTGTTAGAATGGTATGTATGTGTTGCCGTTTTTAAAAAATGCGTTAGTTGAAGTGATTTTCGAAAAACTACTAATAAATTTAAACATTTAATCATCTTCATAAAAAGCAATGTGAAGTTTAGGAGATTAGTAAATTGCAATAAATTACAAAGAACAATTTCTAATATTTCTATCTATCTATTTTTTATTTATGGCAATCTGTCGACACAGGACAATTTAAAAATATTACTGTCAAATTCAAAATAGCAGACTAGCGAAACATTTCAGTCATTGAATTGCAATTGTGAAGCAGTTGTGTACGAGACTAGCAATTTATGTCACTTTGACAATTGTAAGACAATGATGAAGTCGTTATGACGACACATTAATAGTAGACTACCAAAAACTTTACTATTGCACCATAATGGTACAATAATGGTACAGTTGTGACACCGTTGAAATACCCGACTCAGGGCCCAGAAACCTTACACCGGGCACACTTAATTAAGCTCAGGTACGGATGACAACTAAAGCTAATTACCCAAATCCAGTTTTAAGTAAACAGGACTATGTCAGTAAAACCTGTTCATATTATAAACACAGTAGCTGTGAAATTAGGGCGAGAAATCACTGGTAAATAATAAACTGGACAGAATTTTCAAGAAAAACTTGTTCATTTTCGGTACGAATTGAATTTTAGTTTATTATGACAAACTTTTATTGATGATTTATACCTTTTTTAATAGATATTGCACTTCACTGTTACTCATGTATGATTATATATACCAATATTATAAAGCTGAACAGTTTGTTTGTTTGAACGCGCTAATCTCAGGAACCACTGGTCCGATTTGAAAAATTCTTTCAGTGTTGGATAGTACATTTACCGAGGAACGCTATAGGCTATATAACATCATGCTGCGACTAATAGGAGCGAAGTAGTAGTGAAAAATGTTGCAAAAACGGGGAAAATTTCTAAATTTCACGCGTACGGAGTCGCGGGCAACAGCTAGTATTGAATAGAATGTCTGATAATTATATTTCAACCTATATACTAATATTTTCATCACGTGTTTTAATTTCTTCGTATAGTTATTATAAAACCAAATTCTAAGCCACGAGTATCTTCGCAATATCCTCCTCTCTCCTCCTCTCCAGCCAATTTACGTCCCACTGTTGGGAACCGGCCTCTTCCACTTTGGAGGGATTGTGGTCTACTGTGCCGCGCTGACCAGGCGTGTTGGCATAGGGTTTATTTTCGAGTTTTCCGTCTCTCACAGGGTAGTTATCTCTGTGCAATATCCCTTAGCTGACTTTTACAGCACCCTTGGGAGGAGATGGGGTGGTGACACTTGTATTCTTAATCCGTCACCACACGGAGAATACCTATACTTCGCAATATACTCACAATCAACAAACTACTACACGAATTCACATACATTAATTTACAGAAAATTTAAATAGTTATGGCGATATTTTGTTAAAAACTCGTAGTGACTAGTCCTTATGTAATTCTTCAATAACGTTAGTTTGTCGTTGATTGTACTGTTAGCTGAACCATCATTTCACTTATTATTACAGCTAAACACCAAGCCAGTGAATATTTAGTTTAAATGGTAGTTAAAGCGTTTCAGTTTCTCAGTCTTTGTATATAAAGTTCAAAATTCAAGTAATTTGGTGGTTATATTCTAAACAAATTATTACCGTTTCATTGACGATGTAACGGCTCGATGCCAATAAGCTTGAGCAAAAAATGTCCATTCGATCAGTTCTTGCTTACCACACGTTTCTGGGGGTCATTTCAACGCAAATCACCAACCAAAAGAAATAAGTTTTTCTCGTTGGTAACATAGGACAAATATTTTAAAAATTTGTATATGCATATACATATAGTGACCGGTATATTTTTGCTAAATAAATTAAATAAAAAAGTAAAAAAGGCAATTTTACCTTGATTTCATCATTTATTACAATGCAAAACAACAAATTTCTCAGATTTTTGAAATAGTAATTTGGGCGTTTATGTAGAGCCTGACATCTTCATTAATATCTTTAACTCTACATAAAGCTGATCACATATTTCTTAAAAAGATGAACATAATTCGCTGTGTAAAAGCACCATTGAAACGCCATAATAGAGGACATTAACATCATTAAAACCCACTAAATATATTCGAATCATGAATGTTTAAATTAGCCACTTAACATTCAACGTGATAATAAAATGTCAATACAGAAGGTACCTACTGATTGCTACTTAATGTAGTTATTTTATTTTACAACAAAATGAGCTGATGCGTAGTATTTAAATATCAATCTGTATCAGAATACTTAAAAAAAATTCTATTTAGAATTAACGGATATGATGTATTAGCTAGAGGAGTAAAGTAGTTATGAATAGTTAGGTAGGTATGTATCGAGACCCCTACGTAACAACTCCCTAATAAGTAGATCGCAAAGATTTTTTTTATATCAGATTAATCTTAATCTTTACTTAATATAAAACAAAGTCGTTATTTTTGTATATATGTCTCTATGTGAGCTTATAACGTCATAACTACGCAATGGATTTTGATGCGGTCATAGAGAGAGAGGGGTTGAAGAGGATTTTTTTTTTGTATAATTTGTCAAGGTTTGATGTAAATTGGGAAAGGGGAGATTAATAACTATAAACGCGGGTGAAATCGCGGGCATACACTAACTAAATAATGAAATAATCTATCCTGGAAGGGACATAACTTTTTATATTGTAAATATGTAGTTATATAATTCCCGAAAATGCAGCAAGAACTATTTTCTTAGCTCTGAAGGAACAAACATTTATCTGGTCTAATAAGTTAACAGTTTCTATAAGTTTTCATATATCTGTTTCATATGTCTAATATAGTAATATAATATATCTATAATATAATCTGTGTAATATAGTTATGGATTTTCAACTCATATAACTATGTATCAAGCTTAAATTCATCTCGCTCACATATGGATGTAATTATCGGCTTTAAATGCATTTAATGTTTCGCTAAAACATTTCAATAATGAGTAACTTGAATAATGCGTTTGCAAAACGATCGTAATATCAATATTTTTGCGATACGATATTTCCTCACGCAAACCTGTACTTAAATAACACATTTCGTCGGGGAAACTGTTAGTACCAGTACATGTAATATTTCATGAATACTTTGCAAACTTATTGTAAACCTTATACCACAACTAGAAGTACAGTTTTGGTTTGAAGCTGACGAAAAGTAAATAGCACTCGACCGAATGGTATTGAAGGTAATGTAGGCAAATTCGCAAATCCTGATTGTCGTGTGGGTGGCCGTAAGCCCTCGTGAGAATCGTAAGTCAGATATGCCTCAGGCGATAGTTACTGACGCGAAATAACTGTTCCAAATCCATCGTCGCGTTCACTTGTGAAATACCGCTGTTTTACTGATTATTACAATTGATATTGAAAATAAACGAACGGATGTAGTACAGTAGCCGGATTCGTGGGTACAGTTAAGCGTGTAATGACACTTTTCCAAATTTAATATTTCCGTTGCAATGACTCAACTTTCGATTCCATTTTACATTATCAGTTTAAAATATCATTAAAAATAATAATAGCAATTACATTATCGCAGCTGTTGTCTGTCATAAAGAACATGAATAGAATTAAAATATGAATACGGATATGGTGTTACGTTAAAACATTATTTTAATTGCCTTATGAATAGTAGCTGTCTGGCCATAAATAATTGTACAACAACGAAAAAAGCAGTACAATTTTGAATTTAGAACTTGCAAATTGTTTTATGAATGTTAATTGTGTGTTTTCTAATTCTGGTAGCAATTATAGTTTGTTAATACCTACTAAAGCGACGCTTATGGTTTAAAAAAAATGCATTTCGCACTTAATATAAAGAAGTTATTTTTTCCAAAACCTAAATGTTTGACGTCTATTTTTTATAAAAGACTTACTAATCGCATTATCTACATTAATTACTAACTCCTTACAAACAATTGAAAACAAGTCATGCCCATAAAGCCTGTTTAAGACCCAAAGATAAATAAAGTTCTTTTTAGGCGATTATTTAGCGAGATCAAAGAGTTTCAGCTTGTATGGTCGGCATTAGGCCGACATGATAATATTATAAATGTATTAGCAATAACAAACACAGGATTGTCGGAACTTAGCGAATGCGGCATTCAACGCTATATTAATACTAGAAGAATGTCGTCTAAGCCGTGTTATGGGTTGTTTGTTCTTGCTCACTTTGTTGTTATAAACTACTTGTCAGTATGTGGATTGTTAGCTGTTTGCAATTTGCATTATACATAGGTACATATAAACTTAACTCATAAGATTATAACTCCTTATTTAGAAGTGTTGATTCTGTCTTCAATAATTCCAAGGTGTGGTGCAATATTGTACGTCCTTTATTGGATCAAAGATAAAAATAATGAGAAATTTCTGTAATTGAGACTATCTTGGACCGATATTCATCAAAAATATCTAAAACACTCCAGACTAAGTAGTTTAGATCCCTTTTCAAACAAAAACTAATCAAAATCAGTTATTCCACTCAGAAGATACAATGCCACAGACAGGTACACACAGGCAAGTTAAACTTCTATTTACTTAATTCTCTTTTTTTACTTCTTACATTATGCAAGAGTAATCCTGGAAGTCCATATATGACCATGAAAATCATTTATTCACGTAGAGCAAATTTTTGCCCATATTACCTACTTACCTGTGTCCAAATGTTTCTCCTCTCTATATATTAAAGAAAGAACATATCAAAGCGTGAAACATACATATATATTTTACTATAGATCTGCTGTGTGAATGGATTCATTGGAATTCAAACTCATTCATTCGAACAAACTCAATTGCTCGTTTTTCTTTTCAGTCAATATTATGACCCACAGTTGACTTCAAGAAATAGGCCAGTGAAATTTGTATTCTTACGCCTCGTTTAAC
Organism: Orgyia antiqua; assembly: GCA_916999025.1. Lineage (NCBI taxonomy): Eukaryota > Metazoa > Arthropoda > Insecta > Lepidoptera > Erebidae > Orgyia > Orgyia antiqua. Next base: position 21,939,365 of record OU779864.1, read on the forward strand.
TCAATGAAATATTTTTTTTATTGATTAACTTCGATTAGGTAAGCATCTAAAACGTGACAGACAAGGCATATCTTTAATTTCAATTTCAAATAAGTGTTATTGGATAAAAAATACCAGTCACTTTTTAAGAAGATTAGAATACCAGTGTATAATAGAAACATGGTGCAATCACCAATTTGGTTGAGTTAAGGCGTTGCTGCCTTTATCTTCCCACGGTCGTATACTGCGCTGGTTTCTGTATAAATACAGTAAATACGAGCAAGTCTGCTTTTCAGAACATTTTATGTATCTAATTTATATGCAAGTAAGAAGCTAGGATAAATTACTGAACGTTCTGAAATGTAATGCATACTAAAGTCTAGTGCTGGTTAGTTGTTCTTGATTAAAACATTTACAATGTTCACTCGATTATTTTTTTAATAATAAGCTATTTACAATTATGTAGAGTTCTGCAAAATTTCTTTTTTGTTTTTTAGGGTTCCGTACCCAAAGGGTAAAAACGGGACCCTATTACTGAGCCTTCGCTGTCCGTCCGTCCGTCCGTCCGTCCGTCTGTCACCAGGCTGTATCTCAAGAACGGTGATAGCTAGAGAGTTGAAATTTTCACAGATGATGTATTTCTATTGCCGCTATAACAACAAATACTAAAAATAAAATAAAATAAATATTTAAGGGGGGCTCCCATACAACAAACATGATTTTTAGGGTTCCGCACCCAGTATCTCAAGAACGGTGATAGCTAGACAGTTGAAATTTTCACAGATGATGTATTTCTATTGCCGCTATAACAACAAATACTAAAAATAAAATAAAATAAATATTTAAGGGGGGCTCCCATACAACAAACATGATTTTTTTACCGTTTCTTGCTCGATACTAATAACGTTGCCTTATGTTGCATAGATAATGGTACGGAACCCTTCGTGCGCGAGTCCGACTCGCACTTGACCAATTTTTTTCTCTTAGTGTGGGTTATATCTGAAGCAATTTCGATGGGTATATCAACAGCACTGTCACTCAACAAAGTTTTCACATTAGTGAAACCAATTCTCAGTTTCATTTTTATTTAAATCGATTTCAGACGCCATCGCACTGTTTCGAGGTGTAAGAAATAGCAATATCTACTTTGCTATGAGTAACTTCCACGTCATGATATTATTAGTGATGGTAGCTGTATAGTATACAGCTTCCATCACTATTAGTATACAGTGTATACTAATAGTTAGTGGTAAACAATAATCATGATTTACAGCATATTCTAATTATGAATTTACCTATTCAAAGTAAATTAAATTGCAAATGAAATTATTTGACATTTTGGTTTCAATAAAAACATTGATAAATTATATCCGTATCCTCGTTAACATAATATGTACAAGCAAATAAGCTTAGTTTGGGACTAGAACAAAAAACGCTATTACACTTATTATATATTCTATAACTGGGCTCATCTTTTGAGATTTCTTTAAATGCCAGCATTTAATCCAATAAAACAATCAAAATTAAAAAAAAAAATTACATGCCTTTTTAGTTTAGATTTGTAGAGGTATTTTAAGACTCTATCGTTTATGATATTACAATTTTAGTTGTTCAGAAAACATATTGCGTAGAGGCAAAATAAAATTAGCTAAAGATGATATAATTGGGTAAAATAATATCAAAACTATACGGGTACGTCAATTCGGATGTAAGGCTGACAGGACATAAGTAATAAAGTGAATTAAGGCGGGTGCGGCAGATGGGCAGGTGGTTCGTACACCAGCTGTCACCTACATTTTCTTGTATCGCTCATGTGGCTTAAAGATCTCGAACATTCTATGATGTCACATGCAATAACTTAATCTATTATTAATATTATTATATATAGTTATCAATTAACTGCACGTATATAATTAAGTAGGCGAATGACATTAAATAATTGAGAACTTTGATGGCAATGTTTACTTGATACCGTTTAAAAATAAAATAAAGGAATAACTACTTACGACAGCTCAACTGGCATTATGGTGTTACATGTAAACTTACCTGAAAAATAAAATAGATTTAAATATCATAAATTAACATAAAGCAAACCTCTAAAAAGTAAAAAATAGCGTAACAAAATCATGTTTTATTAACTAGGTAGAAATGGTTACTAAGGCGAGCCTAGATCGTCTTAGTCTTATCGTGAAATATCGAAATAGTCCCTACATAGTCTCATTTACATTATGTAACATAATGTAAATAAGCAAGCAATATAGATCTACATACTTATACTGTACGTATTTATCTATAAATATCTATCTATATCTAGCTATAAAGTACACTTTAAAGATGATTGACAAAGACAATCTTGGCTGCTACGTTATCTCCCAAGAGATACCTATCTCGTAACTTTGAGACATTACAATACCTCAATATACGAGAAGGTCGCAAAATTATATATACACATTTATTAAAATGCCTTCAACACTATTGAAATAACTCACTATTTAAAGAAGGGTTATCCTTTGATTTAGAAATTAAATTATAGCAGACACACAATCAAATATGTATTTCCTCTTTTTGACATTGATCGACTTTATAGTTAAACTCACGCAGACAGGAATTACCGGAATACCATTTCTTCATCCTTGAATTTTTCTAACAATATTTTGTTCAAAAGTCCTTATTTATCAATCAACACTTGAACACGTCCGATAAGGTTAATTCTTTAAATCTAATCAAATAAAAGTAACAAGAAAAGAAATAATTAAAACGTGTTTTAAAACGCAATACATGTTATCGGATAATGTCAACACAATGCAATTTCTTGTTAACATTAAGTTTCTTTGTTGCTAAATGAAGGTTAAACGAAAACGATGTATGTCGATATAGGACATCGTTTATTACGAAAAGTTATGAAATTGCAATCGTTATGATATATTTTTACGATTACAGCTATACTCGCATTTTTTTTGTTGACTTAATTAGTCAATGGTACCAACTCTACGAGCACAACTAAACTTAACTATCCTTACTAATTTATAAATGTGAAATCCGGATGATGATACAAAATTAATTTTGACGAGCTTAAGTGTTAATGTGTGTAACGATAAAAATAGCGTGATTTAAAAGGGGTACAACGCCATCTATCGAGTATTATAGTAAACATTTTTTGTTAAGGTTTGATTTCTAAATATATAATACGCGTACAAAGTCGCGGGGAACAGCTAGTAATAAAATAAGTCATAGTTGTTATGGCGTATTTTGATTAAATGGCTACTTCGTTGTGCACATTTTCTGTAATTAAAATAGTTAGTCTATAATATACAGATTTCCTAAAAAAGATTAACAGAACTTTTTTATTAAAAATAACTACATATTACAAATATTGATTAGTCTTTTATAAGCAAATACATCGCCGAATTAGCCTGTTAATATGTTATTATTCTATCTTTGTTGATGCACAATAATATGTAATCTAGGTAAGTTATTAAATGTTATATATTTATGGGGGACCCAGAGGATCCAGGAGGGACAGCTCCTGATATAGGATATGTTGTCACAATAACCAATAATGGATCAAATACTGATGGCAGCTTAGATACTGACTGCTCTATTGTCAGTACTGGTGGGAGTACTAAACAAACTTCTATATTCAGTCATAATGCAGATGTCCCATGATTCTATGTTTGCAGAGGTCATTTTTAGGGTTCCGTACCCAAAGGGTAAAAACGGGACCCTATTACTGAGACTTCGCTGTCCGTCCGTCCGTCTGTCCGTCCGTCCGTCCGTCCGTCTGTCACCAGGCTGTATCTCAAGAACGGTGATAGCTAGAGAGTTGAAATTTTCACAGATGATGTATTTCTATTGCCGCTATAACAACAAATACTAAAAATAAAATAAAATAAATATTTAAGGGGGGCTCCCATACAACAAACATGATTTTTTTACCGTTTCTTGCTCGATACTAATAACGTTGCCTTAAGCTGCATAGATAATGGTACGGAACCCTTCGTGCGCGAGTCCGACTCGCACTTGACCAATTTTTAGGGTTCCGTACCCAAAGGGTAAAAACGGGACCCTATTACTGAGACTTCGCTGTCCGTCCGTCCGTCCGTCTGTCACCAGGCTGTATCTCAAGAACGGTGATAGCTGGAGAGTTGAAATTTTCACAGATGATGTATTTCTATTGCCGCTATAACAACAAATACTAAAAATAAAATAAAATAAATATTTAAGGGGGGCTCCCATACAACAAACATGATTTTTTTACCGTTTCTTGCTCGATACTAATAACGTTGCCTTATGTTGCATAGATAATGGTACGGAACCCTTCGTGCGCGAGTCCGACTCGCACTTGACCAATTTATTTACATAGTGAAAAGTATACTCATCAATTTTGGTCTAGGTCTTTCTATAGAACAGCTAGGCTTAGTAGTCGCACGCAAAAAGTATGCTTCCGATAAAATTTATGTTCGTTCAGATAATTATGTAGTCTAGGTGAGAATTAGCCATAGCCATATATTTGAAAATATATTAATAAGATTGCAATAAGATGAGATCTCAAGTATCAAACATTCTTTCTCGGTCTATTCCGAACACAAAACGCTACTGAGATGCTATGAAAATCTTTTGTTTTTACGCTATCTTTTTTATTACTAAAAGATTCCGTTTGAGTCTTCTTCAAAGGATCGTCACAAAGCTGCACTATCAAGTTACTTTTGACTTAACAATTGCGAACCAAGAAAAAATACTAAAAGAAAGTTTAAATTAAATGCGCGCAAACAATTACATTTGAGTTCAATCTGTTTACGTAACTATAGACATGTTATTTTAAAGTTCAAAGAGTATAATAATATTGATATAGTTCCTGTAATGACAATGTAACTACATACTTTTAAAACTAAGATAAAACTTCGGTAGTTTAATAATTTTGTTAAGCATTTATTAATTTGCTTAAAGCCTCACCTGTATACCACGAGAAAGAAAATACCAGAATAATGCCGAATAATACATTTCTTAGTACCGAAATTGACAAAAACCCATTTGTGACGTTTCCTTTTTAAACAACCGGAATATCAAAAGAAATTCTTAATTAAACACTATTATTAAATCTAAGCAAGTTGGCTTTATTTCTCAAATCAATATAACATTCAACTGAACCGGAATCTTAGCCGTATACTGTTAATAACGTAATTATGAGGTGGTTACTATACGCAGGACAACAAAACTCTTTGGTGTGTGTGAGGGGTTCATCGTACCCGGGACTCGGGACGGAAGTGAACTGGAGGCGAAGAGTAACCGCTCCCTTCGGTTGTGAACAAATAAAAACTTCCTCTCAAACGTCTATAGTCATATAACGACTGTAGTATTGATAGTTGCTCAAAGCCTCACTATTTCACATGCTGGTGTTTCGTGTTTACACAAACTAGGTTTATACAATAAAAAAAAATAGTTACTTATCTATAATATGTTTTTCATGTAATTTTCGTAACTTACATTTTTGCCACAATTAACTCAGTAATTTTTGCTCCTACTTAGTTTTTTAACGGCTAAATAGGTTTCTCTTACAACACATACGCCTAAAAGCAAACCGAAGTCTTCGCGTATGCAACATAAACTCAAACACCCGCAAGAGGAGTGCAATTAACACATCAATACCGATAAATTTATTCGGGTACAACCCAGAACCGTGAACGATAGTAATTACATTGTATTGAAGACATAAAAGCCCGAGGCTTTTGAGTGAGCGCAGAGAAGAGATCAGTCGGAGTTATTATAAGGTAATAAATCACTACGAATCATACATTAGGCGAGAATAAAATTGTTAGAACTAAAAATTATACATCGCTATATTTAAAGGGTCATAATGCAGATGTCCCATGATTCTATGTTTGCAGATGTCAATTTTTACATACTGAAAAGTATTCTCATCAGTTTTGGTCTAAGTCTTTCTATAGAACAGCTAGCCTTAGTAGCCGCACGCAAAAAGTATGCTTCCGATAAAATTTATGTTCGTTCAGATATGTAGTCTAGGTGAGAATTAGCCATAGCCACCCATTTTTTAGGGTTCCGTACCCAAAGGGTAAAAACGGAAACCCTATTACTGAGACTTCGCTGTCCGTCCGTCCGTCTGTCACCAGGCTGTATCTCAAGAACGGTGATAGCTAGACAGTTGAAATTTTCACAGATGATGTATTTCTATTGCCGCCTTAACAACAAATACTAAAAATAAAATATAATAAATATTTAAGGGGGGCTCCCATACAAAAACCTGATTTTTTTTACCGTTTCTTGCTCGATACTAATAACGTTGCCTTATGTTGCATAGATAATGGTACGGAACCCTTCGTGCGCGAGTCCCACTCGCACTTGACCATTTTTTTTAAATTCCAGCCACCTTAATTATAAATATATTTTGTTCAATTTATTTAATAAGTTGTTTAAGAACAAAGACAAACTTATGTTACGAATTAAATTATATTCAATACTTTTTCTTTACAAGTTGGTAACATTGAGATGAATGCGCAGTTCCGCGCCATGGTTTGCGGCCTTACTATCAATCATCTCACCCCATCGCATCCCGCCCACGCCCTTGGCCCGGCTATGGCGATATTTTCACGAGATCCCTCCTGTCCTCCCCGCTGCTGCTTATTCGCTATCTCGCGCAGCTGGTGGCTACATTTAATCCACTAGATATGTTCTTAATTGGAACTCACCAGGGAGCAATAAATAATGCGATAGAATTCTAATTTATAACATTCGCATTCGTATAATTATATGAGCGGCTCTTCATTTTGATTATACAATGTTACACTTAAAGGTGCTCCCTCACCGGGAGCATTCACGTGTAATGTAACGTTACAGATTTGAGCATTACATCAGTGAAGGAGGAGAACCGAGCATTACAATGCGCACATTGTAATGATACAAAACGGGCATACATCAGTGAAGGAGAAGAACCGAGCATTACAATGCGCACCTTGTAATGAGATTTATTAAGTGTTCAAAATCCGAAGAAGAGATTGTTAAAAACATTTTAAGTTTACTTATGGGCCGGTTGATTCTTTCTAAAATATCCAAACCACCTGTATTTTGCTGGTTTTGAAATAATTCATGACAACAATATCGTTTCTTCTGTGTTTTTTTTTTACATAAATAACAATGTCGAATTAATATTGCCGCACTCAGCACGACGACCACTTCGTCTGACATCTTCCTATGAAAAGCTCAAAGTCGAATTAATATGTTACATTACACGCAAATGCTCGTTAGTCAGGGACGTAGGTATTATTGTAATGTAATGCTCAAAGTCGAATCTATAATGTTACAATACACGTGAATGCTCCCGGTGAGGGAGCACCTTAATACTAGCACAAGGTCGCTATTGTCTTATAAGTTTCGAGGATGCAGTAATCAAGTTGAACATAGAGCGTTTCTAAGAAAACGTTTGGAATTCAGTAAATTCTTCTTAGAACGCTTTGTCGCAAAATCTCATTTGTGAACGTGTACCTAGATCGGTAGCAATGCATTCTTTTCAACACAACACACGCGCTATCTACACGCTATAACATTCCTTTTCAAACTAAAGGTAAATCAGATGTTCAGAGTTGGGAACACAGGTGACATACGGGGTTCCGAGTTTTCTTTTCCCAAGACTATAATAACTATATTTTGTAGTTTAGTTCATAAGCTAACCAATAATTAGAATTAATGATGCAAGGATATTTGCAAATGATTGTCGATATCGATCTATCGATAGACATTCGGATTTGATCAATGCTATAAGTATTATAGCACCAGGACTGGTTTTTAATTTGTTCTAGGTCATTTAAATAAAACTGTTAAGATTCGTGTGGCCGCTACAGGTACCTAAGTTTGTATTAAGTATAATTTTATTATGATTTTATTGGGGGCGGGTAATTAACCTAAAGACCTTTGTCCGTGGTATCACGACTGGGTTGAGCGGTTCTCTTGGCGATCGCGGCATGTTAGCACGCAGCGATCCATCGCCCGACCTACATGATTTAATACAATACGAAACAACGCCACGCTGTTTAACAATGATACTAAAGATCCAATGGAACTGTATGAATATACATTTTAAACTACAGCAAAAAAAGAACACAGTCCAGTTGATTCTTTAACGCAACGCTTAATGTAGCGTTCTGTAGTCGCCCATTACAACATCTAAGATTTAGATTAGACAGAATCCTTTCTTTATACAAATACTAGCTGACTCGGCAAACGTTGTTTTGCCATACAAATGACAGGGGTAGACAAATAATTTGCAATAAATTAAAATTGCGACTATAATTTGAGATTTAAACTATCCTATCTCTCAAGTTGGATCGAACTGCACATGGTGTGCGAATTTTATTATAATCGGTTAAGTGGTTTAGGAGTCCATTGAGGACAAACATTGTGACACGAGATTTATATATAGCTTGGCAAAAAAGAGTAGAAAATAATGGAGGCGCCACTGTGCTGTTCGTATGGCAACCCGTTGCAACCGAATAGCGTACCAACCTAATCTTGATACTTAGCTGTTTTTGTAGACAAATTTATTCACATTTTATTTATGTAATACTAGCAACCCGTCCCGGCTTCGCACGGGTGTAATTCCGTGAAAAGCATTAATATTTAATTATTATTATAACCTATGTTACTCAGTAACTCGACCGATTATAATTATTTTTTATTATTTATTTTCTTATACATTGTTAATGCGAACGCTACACCAATTACTTCATTACCTTGTAATCACACTAAAAGTATAAGTTCAAATAGAATTTTCGTTTCCATAATAATCAAGTCACCAAAGTATCAATTAATCTAGGCGCACTATACCAGAGCAATGCAGAAAAAATGTAAACATAACCTATGTGCTCGACGTTTATTTATTGTTTCAAATTTCTACTTATTCCTTACGCAAGCAAATTAATACAGCTTTGTATTTATCAATTAACACTTGATTTAACTAAAATCAACAAAACAAACTCTTACATACCTGTCATATCAGCGGTTATTTCGTAAATATTGTTAAGATCAGAAAGAATAATTTGGGCCTCATGTTCCGCCAGACATCGCCCGTACACCTTATAAATAACCTCTCTGCCAGCACTTCGAATGGTTTTATTCATTATATTTCACTTTTTACGTTTATTGAATAACTTTTAGAGGTCGAAACAACAATTCTACGAAGTCGTGAACTTTGTTTATTATGATACGTCATTATTTTGGAAATGTTGCCAACAGACAAAAAATTAGTTCCTTTTCTAGACTTTTTTGCCAAGCTATATATTAAGATATTACCTTAGTTAACACTTCCTGTAAGATTTCTAAAAATCATAACTAACAATCACGCAAGATCTCTTACCTGGTCTGAACTAAGAAGGTGCCAGAAGGTTCTATTCTCACTTAGTTATATCTTTCTCTGGTTCAAAAATCATTATTCCCCTCACACGCTATGGTTCAGGAGACATTAAACTCCACCATCTTCAAAAACGTGACCAATTTGATCCAGATATATATATCTCTTAATATAGCCATTATTACTAACTTAGTTTTATAATGAGATTAAATTTTATTTTTTAAAATGGCCTATTCAGACGCCTATATCGCTTATTACCATAGTTAGTACTGTAATATTAACTTGGTTATATATTTTTTGGCGACAATTAATTACTGCTCTAAACTAACAATGATCACAGAAAACTTTTATCTGTCGTTTGTGGAGAGTTTTTAGGCAACCAAAAGAAATATTACAAACTTCAAAATTTAGCATTTAAGAGTGAATTTCTCAGTCGATCTGGGAAATAAATTACATACAATGTGTGATGTGTGTGTGTGTGTGTGAGGAATGAGAAAACAGATGACTTTATTAGTTACACTGACTCGCTTGACTACACGGAAAGAAAAATATCAATGCCAGTACAAAAAGCATTCGACTTTTTAGTACGAGTATAGTGTGTGTCAGATTTCCAACATAGAGAGATAATGATCAGACCCTATGAGAGACTCAGTAACATGTCGTGTTTAGTACAACAGTGTAGTATAGGCTGTATAGGAGTTAGCATGTTGCCAGAGAAAAGGGCAGTTAACCTATATCGGCTGAGTTGGCAGCACTATGTGCGGAAGTGATCGGACAAGCGACGCTGCTGTACTATGCGTATACGATAGATAGATTCATACCGTACATATTACTATACAAACTGTTACTACTATATAAACAGGAAACTGTACAGGCTATATCTGTTAAAATTTAGTAAAATATTAGGTACTTGATTAAACAGATCATGATGTCATGTAGTTATTTAATGAATATTCACTAACAACATGCAAATGGTAAGTTCAAACAGCATCATCAATAGCATATACATAATACCTTCTGTGTGAGATGGAAAACACGATACTAAACCCTTGGTGAACACGTCAGATCAAACAGACCAAAAACCGCACTCAAGTGGAGAAGACCAATGGTTACCTAATAGCGGGACTTAGGGCTACGAAGAAAAAAATAGTTAATTCTAAAAACGAAATGTAACATTTACAATGTATACATACAAACTAACATTTATGTAAACATTTTAGCATAGTAAACAAATAAACTGGATTTAGCTTGACAACCTTACAAAAATATCTTTTTAATATTTCAATTCAATTATTTATCTAAAATATGAGCCTATCCCGTACCCATACACACGTACATATATCAATTCATTAGGTACATTTACCAAATTATTTATTCAGTGACCGATTTTCACTTTCATGTTTAATGGACTATACTTTGGTAAGTAAACTTTGTAAATATAATTATTATGTTTATGAACTAACTTCCGATCGCTTTATAATAATCAAAGTGTTTGAAACTGTCCGCTTATTAATATTCGTGTGATCTTCTGTAACAAGTCCCCGTCTCTCACTTTGTCATTGCTTCGGTGGAAATGAGTCAAAAAACATGTTTATTTCAGGTAAAAATATATGAACCAAATTAACTAAACATTTCATATTTTTATCTCCACTTCTATAAATGATAACTCTAAAATGGTAAACAGAATCATCACGATATGTATAACCATCTACAAATTAATCACCGCGAATTGGTGGAAAATTACGTATTAGGACTTAAGAGGGCACGATACCATATTATGCTCTATACAAAAATATGGGTATCATACTTCCCTTTTTTTTTCACGAAAGTTAAACAGATTTTGTTTGTTTTTCCGCTATATTATAGATCAAGAGTATATCTATGCTTCTGTCACTTTCTTTTTTTCAATACATAATAACTAAATGAAATATGACCATCTGAATATCCCGTTTTTTTCGGTTTTCTTTAGGTAAAGTTGCAGCGTCTATCACACATATTTGGTAACGTATTGCCAAAAAAGAAAGGATACAAGCATAGATATACTCTTCATCTATAATATAGCGTAAAAACAATAAAAATCGGTTTAAATTTCGCGAAGAAAAAAGGGAAGTACGAAACGTCTTTTTCTCAAATAATTTGTGGGTAAAATCTGCTTCAGCTATATTTGCCCCTTTCAGTACGGTGCTCGGGAATAGGGATAGCAATACCTAAGGCAAATACCTAAATTAGGGGTACAGTACCCTCTTAAGTTTTATTACTTATCCTGTGGTATCTTAGTCAAGCAACAGTTTATCTGACTGAAACGCATTCTCATATACTATTGAGACAAATAATTTTTATCCCTAGTAACTATAAGGATAAAAAACTTTTATAACTATGGCAATGCTGATGTTACATCTCGACTATATCTCTAGAAAACACTTCTCTGAAAAAGTATACCTATCATTTAGAGACGTTAGTTGCCGTATTTTAATTACACATTTTATTACCGTTGTCTAAACAACACCGGTTGTTTTATTTTATCCCATAATGCCTTACTGGTCATGTTTTATGTGAACGCAATTCAACAGGTAAGCACTTACGAAATGTTTGTTAACTGAATAATGTTCAAATATCCGTAGACGGTGGTGACTCATTGGGAATATATTTTAATAATGGCCGTAGACGACCGGTTATGGTAGGCATCTTGGGCTATATTTGATGCAACATACTGTAACTAATAAAAAGTTATGTATTGTGTTCAACATGTAAATAGCCCTATCTGTTACGAATGACTTGTTCTACCACTGAGTGAGTACTACTTGAATTAAATTTTATCATATTTTCAATATTTTGCATTTGATAGAGTTGTCATTACTATAATTAACAAACACGGTGGTTATACCCAGCTCTTTAGTGTTCCATACCAAAAGATAGAACGGGGCCTTATTTTTAAGACTTCGCTGGCCATCCATCTGTCACCAGGCTGTATCTCTAGAACGGTGATAGCCAGAAAGCTGAAAATTTCACAGTTTGTGTAAGTTGTGTAGTTTGTCTTGATGTTACAACAACAAATACTAATCATCATCATTTTCATGCCCTTATCCCGTTACCTGATGATATCGTTATTCGACTATAACGTTAGGGAACCCTTCGTGTGCGAGTCGAACTTTACTTGACCAGTTTTTTTTATAACAGATTCTTTTCTTTCATAATCCATAAAATAATATTGACACTAAATAACTATACAATGGTGATCAGTTAAGTTTGGTGGCTGATGAGATCTTTCACGTCATCTGTTATCAGCCCGAAGGTAGGAAAGACTAACTACTACGTTGTTTCTTGAGTAACTACTACATTACATTATTTCATATTATTTTACAGTTTCTTTTTAATACGGAATAGGGATATCCGCAAAATCATTAAACTAGTTAATTCTGTTTGTATAATATTTATTATGATTAGTTAGATAATTGTGATTAATAGTTACTCATAACTGCTTGAGAACCCAGAGATAACTAGTGAATATCATTAAAGCAGTTATCGCAAGCAAGTTATGTGACGCCATTCATCAAACGATTGATAGGTACACGCACTGGCATATGTAAATCTAATCGATTATTCACTCTCAATTAGCCAGAATCGACTAATAGTGCCTCTCACACTAAAACCGTTAAAAATTGAAAGTCGTAATTTAATAAAATTTTATAACTAGAGGTGTGCTACATAATTCAAGTAATATGAGTTAGATAGCGGACAATAATCGATGAATCATAGAATCCTTTGAAATATTTTATGGATCGGCGAATCAATTTTCAACAGGATAATTTATTGAATTGTTCATGATAATTTGTGGTGATTACAATTTGTTTAACATATTTGCATATTTATTATTAATTTCGTGTCCAGTATCTATTTGCGTGAATGTACAAAGTTACTGCAACTAAAACCATTATTTAAGACCATGTGTGCGACCAAAAAAAGCAATCTTTATAACTACTTATATTGATTGATTGAACATAGGTTTTTGTTTGCGATACAATAAAATGCCAATAAACCTGTTCGATTAAATAAATAGTGAGTGTGGACAACTTTAATGCTTAGCAAAGAAACATCTGTTTTTACTTCCATTTTTAGTGAAAGGTCGCGAACACTTGAAGGGCGCAGTCATCGATGAATGAGCAGGGTGTGGAAAGCCCGGGCGGGGCGAGGCAAAGCGCGGGGAGCCTACGCTCCTCACTTCTCAGATCAACAACCCCCAAACCTTCATCAAGATAAGCTGGACTAATGCGAACCATTTTCTAGAAAACATTTTTAATTAGCAAATGTAGGATGTGAGAATTTTGTGCTCTAATTTAACGTTGTCGCACATTTAACGACTGTGTGTTAGGACTGTAAATCTCGCTTCCGGCTCCCGTAACATAAAATTCATTCGTCCACGGCACACTCATACATCCACCTATATTAATTACACGAGACCATTGCCCGAATAAAACTCAAACGGACGCGCGGGTTCGTCATCATTCTGTGTTAATTTATTCTAATGTGCCTTTTTCGCGGAACGCATGGGCAGGATATAATGTTCAACCTTAGTTTGTGCTCTTAACCTTCGTTTATAGTCCGAGGTTCATCGCATCGCTCTACCTGATGTGGTTTCCGGTAGACATTCCAATCACTGCTCAACTCAGCCGGAACGTATTATTGGATGTTGTGTAGCTTTTTGGTAGTCAATTCATACAACTAAGCTTTTTAGAAATTAACAGATCCGTATCCGATTGCGCCTCATTATAATTTTGGTCTGAAATCCAGCATTAAGCCAAACTACATAAAATACGAAATAAATGAACTAGTTCTGCATGTTTTGGCACATTCCTAGTCCTTTGAACATGAAAGTTCAACATTTTGGTAGGAATTTATTTAATCCTACTTTAGGCATTCGTGTGGTGGAACTTCGCCAGACAGCCACAGGAGTAACTTAAAAGCGAGCATTTTCATCAAGCAACCGGAATGACGTGTAGACTAACAAAGTTAATAACCTAACTACAAATACTATTTTTGAAACACGTTTCGGAATAGATATTTCAAAATTTTTAGTTTAAAAAAAATTCTGCTTCCTGTGAAGTATTTCCTCCTCGAAAAGTAAATTAAACTTTATTATTCTTTTCAGGGTCATAAATTACTAAGAAACTTGATCCATAAAAAGTTGTAACTACAAAAACAATATGGAGGATATTTGCAAGGAGAATATAACCATGTACATATTGTACGTATACATACTTTCTTCGAGTATAGCTATAAATGCTCTGTATAGTCGTACCTAACACAAGGAAGCGCTAAGCGTGACTCTAGGGACACGGATTCACGACAGAAAGAGTATCGATTCGCCCTGCATACATATTATAGAAGGGGACAGAGCCAGGTAACAGTTCTCCATTAGAAAAAAAGTAGACAACATTTTAGTATTTAGATTTTATTTTATTTCAAACCAACATTATTCTAAAAATACAATTTTATCCACAAAACTACAATTTTACAGAAAGCCCGTGTAATATTATTATTACTTAGGTTACGTTAGTAAATACTTGAGTAGGTTAGCCTCCTTTGTGTCAGAGTGACACGCGATCGGAATGCGCCTTTGTCAAAGGACCAACCAACGGTGTCGAAATTCGGGTTCGGGTTTTATCTACGTATAATTTTTAGCCGTGTACCTGTGTAACAAACCAGTTTGTAAGCCGTCTGTTCGGAGAAGTCTACGCCATCGGTAGTTAGCCGGTTATCTTGCTTCGTTCACAATTACCTCCGTTCTCGCCGACAACTACAAAATTAACTAATCACATCAAATTAAAATACATCGAAAACGTTCACACCTCCGCCCTTACGATCCGGTATAGACTTGGTTCGATGAGTAAGCGATTCCCGGTATTATTTACTTGCACGCGATTGTTATAGAAAAAGAAAACTTAGTTATTGGTACCAGGAAAACAGGCACTCAAAGCGTAAAATCTATGGCGATATGAATTGAGAATAATAGCTAAATTACACGAAGAGGGTGGGAAAATATAACGGCAACGGTTTCTCAGCAACCTGCTACTTGTTCTCAATACAACTACAAATTAATATAGCGACAATAGTTTTTTTTCGTCCACGGACTCTAAAATTCAATAGTGTTAGCGCTTAACAATCGTGACGGGGTTTGGCACCAATGTGAGCGCAGTAAATATAATACAGCCTCGCATTTTATGGTTTAAATGAAAACAAGCTGTTGTAGGTTGGTCTTTGTATTCAGTTGGCCTGGGGCCGGGCATCGATCGCGTGGCTGCGGTGAACGCACCCCAAACTCCGTACACCGCACCCACGGTTCGTCGTAGGGCACGGTATTCACTAAAATCCTCTTAAAACTAATGATAAAGCATCTACGCTTAGCCTGCGAAACAGTGTGGTATTTGAACAGTTTAGACGGGTGAATATTTATTATCACCCGAAACGTTCGTGATCGTTAATAACAAAAATGTTTCGGAGTAGTGGATTCGGACGAGTTTATGGGTCTGTGTGTATTAATGGACGTGTGAAAGAGAAGACCCTGACTCTCTGGAACGAATGACCACTTGAGCTCGAACCAATAGCAATGTCGACCGCTTAGACTGGGCACTTAGTATGGTGAACCTATTTAGAGTCAAGATTTAGACAAAATATTTTTATAAAAAATCTGTAACTAGCTTTACCTGTATTTTTATATTGTTTATCTATAAAATATTTCGTCTTTACAAACATTTTCTCTAAAGCATTACATGTCGTTATGTTTGCTAGCAGTAATTTCACAAAAACGAGAGGAGGGCATTAATACAAAACCCAGCTGCGTTGTCGGTGCTCCGAGAGCGGCAACCTCTGTTACATCTGCTTTCTCGGTGAATTCCATAACATTATCACAAACATATGTATTATCATCTATCCAATCTAGCTATGTTAATATTCTGTAGTTTAATACAATATTATTTAAAGGTAATATTAATTATTATTAGGTATTATTTAGGTTTATTTTAGTTAGTTTTGTATGTCTCTTGAATTGATGTTATAATTAAATACAGTGTAAACTCTTTATAACGAAACTCGAGGGACTGAGCATTTTTTGTCGTTATAGAGAGTTATCGTTATATGGAGTGAACAAAAAAAAACCAAATTAATAATAGGTATAATAGGATAGGTACCCAGTATGCTTGGTCGAAGACCATCACTTCCGAGAAAACAATGCGTCATACTGCACGTGTACAAGGCAATTAAGGATAACAAAAGCTAGACCGACCTCGGATGTTTCGGAGCTTCAAAGTCTTTTGTTACCTGATAACATAACATAAACAATAATACCGATAATAAATATTTACTGTCTACAAATATGAACACATTTCTTCGTAATAGAGAATGGCGTATCGCTATAAAGAGTGTTTCAATATGTGAGTTTTAACGCAAACCAACCAACTTGGGCTCACTCCAACGTTATAGGGAGTTTATCGTTATAAAGGATAACGTTATAAAGAGTTTACACTGTAGTTATATTGTTAGTCCTGAGAGACCAAACATCTTCATCACTCTCTGAAAATGTAGGAAATATTTACGTTTTATTTTATATTCGTGTGAATAAACTGTGGCTCAAATTCTACAGTATATTTGGTAACCAGTTAGTTTCAAAAGCATTTTAATAATGATTAAAGACGACTATAACTACGCTTACTATAGTGCTTTATCTAACAATGAAGCCTGCAATAGATAATGTTTTATTTAATTAAGCCGCAATAAACGTTTCAGTTTTAATACATAATTACACCCATGTAAAGCCGAGGCGGGAATGCTAGTCGTAATAATAAAGATAGTGACCATTTCGAAATATTGCTAATGAGAAAATACGAGTCGAGATTTCTTTGAAAACAGAACACCATTTCTTGAGTTTAATTAGGTTAATCGAATAGGAAATTAGAACTTTCTTGGCAGGAATAGCTTTTAAATTTAGTTTTAACTGTCTACTGGGGTCGTAAAATTGGCCGTAAATAGCGCTATTGAATACAGCGTTCGCTTGCTCGATGTGAATAGACATAAGCTAGTATAAGTTACATCCAGTATAACTAGATTGTGAGAACATTCATTGTGCGAGGAGTCCGCTTCGCTGCTGAAACTTTATACCCAGTAACTGGATAGTTCTTAGATCCGGGATCTCTAAAGCCGGTTCTGTAGATACTAGATCTTGACTATCCCGCCTGGTTGTCCCACAGAAATTTAAATTAATAAATTGAAGGGGATTTATGTTGAATATTAGGCACGAGCTAAGTACCAGTACATACCAGTTATTATTTAAAAACCGCTTTAGTAAAATCTACAAATAAGCTCATAGCGTAGTTGCTAATGATAGTAACCTAAAGTAAGTCCGATTTCCACGCAGGCGATTATTTTGTATAATTAACTATGTTGAACTGTATAATGTATTGTATTTTCATTTTCTCGTGGATTTGTATAGTTTTTATATTTTATCTCTCTCTCTCTCTCCAGCCCTTTCACGTTCCACTGTTGGGCACGGGCCTCCTCCACTTTGGGAGGGATTATGGTCTACCGTGCCGCGCTGACCAGGCGTGTTAGCACAGGATTTATTTTAGAGCTTTCCGTCTCTCACAGCGGATGTAATCGGTGTAAAATAGCTTACTTTTACAGCACCCTGGGGAAGAGATGGGGTGGTGACACTTGTATTCTTAATCCATCACCGCACGGCCAGTTAGACACAGTTATTAAAAAAGAAAATATGTAATATTAATATAATATGTATTATATAAATAATATAGCTAAATATTTGTTATATTTGAGAGAGTACACTGAGAACGATCGTTAAAAACTTAACTGTAGAAGTTAAGTTTTTAACGATCGTCTACATCTAGTTTACGTTTTTCAGCAAAATGTAATAAGCGCTATACTTATTATTCATAGGGCGAATAAGTATCACGTAAGACGCGAGATTAATTTGGAGTCACGAAGCCGCCGGTGCGAATGCAATCATTGGCGGGAAGCTCATTCCAGATGCATCTCCGGGAGGCGCGGGAATTGAGAGCCAGTTAAATTAAGGATTCCAAACGTAGTGAGGCGGGGACGCATAGGAACGCTTGCATATTACTTGTCAGCTCATAGGTATTTCACATTCATGATTCATGACGTTAGTTATTTAGACGATTTTTTAGGTTTTAATTCTTTATAAAAAAATTACGAGTAAATCGACACCATGTAGTTATTTAAAAATTATATATTATTATATATAAATACTGCCTGTAATAACCAATACTTTCTTCTCAAAATCATAATAACTAAACAGTTACCATAGTTAACAAAAAAGAAAAGCTCTGTAATAGTAGCCTTAGTAATCTGTGCACGAAACGACCTCAGACAGAGTAATTAACTATTTGAGAGATTAGATATTTATACATTAAGTACTAATTAGGGTCATAAATTATTATTAATGGGCTGATTTTAGATTATTAAATGTATCAAAGGCAAAATGATCTTTTTAAAGTTATGTTTAAATAAAATTCTATTATAACTAATGATAGTGTTTACTTAGCTTTATTAAATAGTTAGTAGCATAACTAGTCAGTTCGCGGATTACGGAATAGTTAACTTACTAACTATAGTAAGATTGTAAAATTATTAATCTACATATGTAAATAAACACTTATTATTTGTGGGTCACAGTAACTATAGTTACCACGCCGAATGATGATCCCTATGACGTTTCAACTGACAGTTGTATTAGTTATGCGAAACAATTTCGATAAAATACTGTTTTTTTTTAGGCAAATGTCATGTCATTCAGCCAGGTCATTCAACATAATAAGCAATATTTATCTATTTTGAAAAAAAGACTACGCGCATTGATGGACATATAACACTAGATAAATAATTATGCAACATAAGGCAACGTTATTAGTATCGAGCAAGAAACGGTAAAAAAATCATGTTTGTTGTATGGGAGCCCCCCTTAAATATATATTTTATTTTATTTTTAGTATTTCTTGTTATAGCGGCAATAGAAATACATCATCTGTGAAAATTTCAACTCTCTAGCTATCACCGTTCTTGAGATACAGCCTGGTGACAGACAGACAGACGGACGGACGGACGGACGGACGGACAGCGAAGTCTCAGTAATAGGGTCCCGTTTTTACCCTTTGTGTACGGAACCCTAAAAAGTAACAGAAATAATAAATCGAGATGTACAATACGACAATATCATTGACCAACCGTTAATAATAAACGTCACGGATAGCTGCAGTTCAGACTCAGATTTTGAAGATCCGATTGACCCTGTATCAGATTCAGATTCGTAGATCGTATTTAGTATTTGAAAGAAATATTAAAGTATTCCATGATCATTTATTAGCCAACTTACCTGTATCAAAAGGTGAATCGATTAAACTATTAAAAAATTGAACTTCATTTAAATATTAAATATTGTAATAATTGAAATATCATTTAATTAAATAAAATAACAATTTGACGAGCCTCGTGGTTGAGTGGTTTATATAACGGACTGCTGATCAAGAGGTTGCGGGTTCGATTCCCGCTCGGGACAATCATTTGTGTGATTTTTCTAATTGTCATACAAATGTTTGTACTGCGTCTGGGTGTTTCTATATATTATAAGTATGTATTTACAAAAGAAAAATAGTATATGTATTCTATCCGTATTCTGGTACCCATAACACAAGCATATAAGCTTAGCTTGGGACCAGAGGACGTTGTGTGTAATGTCCGTGAATATTTATTATATTTATTATTTATTTATTTAAATATTGTACTTTTTCAATTTGGGTATTTTTTATTCCATTCAATGGGATAATAATGTGAATAAGGATTAGAAAAAGAAGTAAACGAATAATTGAAACTGTTTCACACATTTATTGATGAAAAAATAGGTCATAAAATTGGTAAAATTAAGTACGCGAGGTCGATGGAAGTGAATCGTCAATATTAAAGGCCCACACTAATGCACGCGACAGTGTGTCTGTGAATACGCGTCGCGACAGTGGCACGGATTTCGCTCGGTAAAGTAATATATAACTCCGAAGGTATTGGCATTACAGAAAAAAGTTTACATATAAAGTTGTTCATAATTAAAAGAGCAACACTTTCATATTCGGGTAAAATTTAATAAAATTGAACGGTTGGGGAGAAAATGGCAAAAAATAAAAAAAGAGAGGAAAAAAAGTAAAATTTTTGCCTTTCGGAAGCAATAAATTGAAAAATATTGATGATAAAAAAAAAGTTTCGGATAAAATAGTTAGTAAATTTAATTTAGAAGAGAAAAGGTCTCTACAATTTTTTGCCTAACACTAACCGTTCTCGAGATATCGAATTAAACGCATTTTCATCGAAATGACCTTGAGCTGACCTCCCTAGATTCCCTCAAATTGGAATATAAGCTCAGAATACACCCCCCGATCGATCCTTCATAATTCCCAAACTAGGTATTTTAGTGATTATTTCTTTCGGTAATTTGACTGGACTATTAGTCGATAACAGCTTGACGACGTAACTTTTGCAGCACGTACCATGTACATTTGCATTGAGTTTTTTTCTATTATTTCCGAACATTACGTAATAATTTCTTAATATTCATTTTTATAATTTACAATTGTACACAATTATGACTTTTTCGACTTTTTAATGGACCTCTAAAGGATTTGATGTGATAGGACGTCAATACAATGTTAAGCGCTAACGAACTGTCATAGGGATCATCATTCGGCGTGCGGAGTATACTACTGATGCAAAAATTGGCGTAGATAGTTACACAACTACAATATCCGTGTAACATTAAACAGTTTTAGATTAAGTTAATTAACTAACGAAACATTTAATGATTAAGCATCATTATAGTTATACAATGTTGCTATGATTAAATTTCATTGTGTGTACTTAGTATTTATTCTACGAATTCGCAAGCATCTAATACAAACAAAATAGCTACTTTAAATAAAACTACTTTTTACGGATTTAGGCGCGTGTATTTGTTTCAAATTTTAGCCCGACGTTTCGGAGATTTTGCGGTCACCATGGTCACTGGTTTCTTCATGTTGTTATAATTTGTTATTGTTACATTGCATTTATAAAATCTTATATGCTTGTGTTATGGGTACCAGAATACGGATAGAATACATACACTTACTACTTTTTTTTTGTAAATACATACTTATAATACATAGAAAACACCCAGACGCTGTACAAACATTTGAATGTCATTTTTATGGATATCACACAAATGACTGTCCCAAGCGGGAATCGAACCCGCGACCTCGTGATCGGCAGTCCTTTACATAAACCACTCCACCACGAAGCCCGTCAATAAAAATTAAAATAATGTTATTAATTTTATGTAGTCTGAGCATAATGTAATATAATATAACTAGTATAGTTAAGAGGATACCAAAATAGCTTCGTGCATTTTTCTATGTACGAAGTTTTCATTGTTTCTTTAGATTGAATGGCTAGAGCTCTAATTTTTAAGTATATGTTTTTTCAATATATAATCTAGGATCGCATAAACTCAGAAACGCGATTGAAAAAAGTTTTCTCGATAGAAAATCTTAGCGAAAATACCTCTCTCATTTCTTATTTTTTTCATTTGTCGGTCTATTATCGCGTATTTACTAATGAAATAACTTTAAAAACATAAGTAACTATTATATATAGAAACACGTAAATCAGAATTAAAATATATTTAGTAGATTTTGAGTAAATAGGAAAAGTATCCCTAATTCTTCATTTTCTGTGCCTACTGGCTGTGTTAATATGTACGTGTCGGCGATGATATACGATAATATTGATGTAGGCCCTTAATGGTAAAAGTTTATCTTTATGATCAATGTAAAATTAAAATCAAATGTGGATAAATCCTGTAATAACTGATCATAGAGGACACTACAGCTCAGTCTCACTCGTGACCATGGTGACTGCAGTCTCCGAAACGTCGGTCTAAATTTTAAAACAAATACACGCGTCTAAATCCGTAAAAAGTAGTTTTATTTAAACAAGTGAGTCGACCAAGTCTTAGGGAATATTTTGCTACTTTAACTTAATGCCAATATCTTGAAGGAAACTTCCAAGGCCCTTACTGAATGAGAACAGTGTAAAGGATCCAATTCAATCAATGACAACACGTTGAGGCTGAAATCCTTTACAGAATATTTTTTCACGCCTTTTTAAGAAAAAAGGCGTGAAAAAATATTCTGTTTTAATAAATTAATACTTAAACGGTTATACGAAGAAATTTCAAATGTGTTCCCATATTAGTTATAGTAAACTTAAGACGATACCAAAATAGCTTCGTGCATTTTTCTACGTACGAAGTTTTCATTGTTTCTTTAGATTGAATGGCTAGAGCTCTAATTTTTAAGTATATATTTTTTCAATATATGATCTAGGATCGCATAAACTCAGAAACGCGATTGAAAAAAGTTTTCTCGATAGAAAATCTTAGCGAAACAACCTCTCTAATTTTTTATTTTTTTCATTTGTTGGTCTATTATCGCGTATTAACTAATGAAATAACTTTAAAAACATAAGTAACTATTATATATAGAAACACGTAAATCAGAATTAAAATATATTTAGTAGATTTTGAGTAAATAGGAAAAGTATCCCTAATTCTTCATTTTCTGTGCCTACTGGCTGTGTTAATATGTACGTGTCGGCGATGATATACGATAATATTGATGTAGGCCCTTAAGAAAGTTTACTATAACTAATATGGGAACACATTTGAAATTTCTTCGTATAACCGTTTAAGTATTAAATTCAAGAGCTTAAGGTAACAAAAGCAACTAACCAATTAACTCCTTTCTCTCCATCTCATCAACGTCCCACAGCTGGGCACAGGCCTCTGCCACTTTAGGAGGGTTACTAATATGCCGAGCTGACCAGTCGTGTTGACATAGGGTTTAGTTTAAAGTTTTCCCATCTTTCACCGTTGATGTTTGCTGGCTCAGACAGCAAAAAAAGTTAAATCATAAAAATATCTAGTGTAACATTTATTCCATTTTCGATAACATCGCGAGAACAGATACGGTAAATGCACGCTAAAACGCTATTAACAGAGCAGTACGTATAAACGTTAGTAAATCCGGGCGTGTTTACTAGTAACTATGACGTAGCAAATCCGTAAGATGCACGAGTGCTGGAATTATTGCCAAGTACCTATTTAAACTTTGCAAGTATCCAGACATTCGTACACTTTTGTGTTAAGAAATGACACATTGCATTAGTTATTTTTAAACACCGTATCGTGGGACAGTTAAGAAGTAAGAATTCTTAGAATAGACCTCCTAACAAGACGGTGCAGTATCAGGTATATACTTATATAAAAATGGTCTTATTCATAATGACTTATCGGAGGTTTAAAAGTTCGCTAAAATCGGTTCGCGAAAATTGTCAAAACTTGTTATACATGATAGTCTTTTTACGCTAAAACGTTTATTATCTCTCCGATAAAATCTCCGTTTAAACCTCCGATAAGTCATTATGAATAAGACCAAAAGTATTCAAATAAGAAGATAAGTCTTGTATGTATTGGCATACAAAATTATGTTAGTCAATTTGTTTACGAGATATAATAAATGAATCAAATTATGGTGAAAAAGTGAAATGCCGCAAGTGGGACTTGAACCCACGACCTCGGAATACCGTTCCGAAGCTCTTCCAACTGAGCTTATTGCGGTCTACTTGCAACACTTCAAATTAACCACCATATCTTGTCACTCGTATGAGTTTATATATTTTTACGTATATGAGTTTATATATTAGACCGCAATAAGCTCAGTTGGAAGAGCTTCGGAACGGTATTCCGAGGTCGTGGGTTCAAGTCCCACTTGCGGCATTTCACTTTTCCACCATAATTTGATTTATTAAGTAAAGGCATAGCATGTCAAATGCAAAAATTAATTTACTTTAATAATGAACGTCGCGTCATTATTTCAACCATTCGTATTCTGGAAAGAATACTCAAGTGTTGGTCGAGATGGTGTAAAGCTATCTTGATAGATGGCGGTGTACGTAAAAATATATAAACTCATACGAGTGACAAGATATGGTGGTTAATTTGAAGTGTTGCAAGTAGACCGCAATAAGCTCAGTTGGAAGAGCTTCGGAACGGTATTCCGAGGTCGTGGGTTCAAGTCCCACTTGCGGCATTTCACTTTTCCACCATAATTTGATTTATTAAGTAAAAGCATAGCATGTCAAATGCAAAAATTAATAAAAAACTTTAATATAATAAATGGTCAATTTAAATTATCATATTTAAGACCATTGAAAAACTTGTTTGTTTAACTGTGATTGATATTTGGGACACACAGTCAATAACTAGATATGTTTTGCATTATTTCGCAGATTTCGCTATGCGTGTTGACTTACCTTGTGACACAATGAAAATAAACATTATATTCGACAACTGGTAACCAAAGCACCAAGTGGGTGTTTAAGATGTTACGATGACGATGTATGGTATGACCTTAACCTTGAGAGGTATATTCTTAATGCGACAGAAGCAAACGAAAATATGGGAAAAGACATGTAACTGGTTAGTATCGATATAACAAGTTAGGTCCTATATTGATTCTAATAATTACACAATTATGTAGTTTTAATCATACATATATCATAGAGCACTTAATCGAGAGTAACAAGACCGTTATTTTAATGGTTACGTGCGTTGTACGTTCTCCGTTTTGAAGGATTTGTATGACATAGAACGCTACAGTAATGGGTAAACAAAAAACTGACAGATTTTATGTAAGTTTCACTGTACCGTACTAGTTTTTGCGGTTTAAGTGTGTCACCATTCGGGTATTATTGCATATAATTATTCGGTTCAAAACACAAGATAATACCTTATCACTTAACACTATCACTTGCTGTGAGATTATGAGATATATTAGATTCGACTTTTAGCAAGGTATAGTCAGTGATATTTTGTTTTATAGATTTGACTACGTATATTTGGGTCAGGTTACTTATAGAAATGTCGTTTAACGTAATTAATAATTAATAGTAATGAAAAGACGTAAAATCCTACAAATGGTCATGAAAATGTATGAACGTATTGGTTCCTAAAATCTGGCGTGGAATATAAATGACGACATTATATCGCTTTCATCTAACGGATATCAAGAATATTTAAAACTGTTAAATACAATAGCCATTTATACAACGTTAACCATGACTTTATGTATACCATAAAATTCATAGCCGATGGGAACATTCTATTAAACTTTTATAATGGTCTTATTCATAATGACTTATCGGAGGGTTAAAAGTTCGCTTAAATTGTCAAAAATTGTTATTCATAATAGTATTTTTATGATAAAATGTTTATTATCTCTCCGATAAAGTTATTGTTTAAACCTCCGATAAGTAATCTATACTAATGTTATAAAGCTGAAGAGTTTGTTTGTTTGAACGCGCTAATCTCAGGAACCACTGGGCCGATTTGAAAAATTCTTTCAGCGTTAGATAAGCGGAATAGGATAAGCGGATAAGAGGAAAGCTTTAGGCATCACGCTACGACCAGTAGAAGCGAAGCAGTAGTAAAAAATGTTGGAAAAACGGGGAAAATTTTCTAAATTCCACGCGGATGGAGTCGTGGGCTTTTTTACCCAGGTGCGCTCAATTGATGGGTGTTAGTAGTTAAGTTATGTATGCAGAGGTAACTAAACACTAGTCAACATCTTGATCGACTGTTTTACTGAACAATAATTAAATACTAGTCGTTACACACGCGTGATATACAGAATTTTTTTACCGTTTTTGCAAAATTTTAGTAATGCTTCGCTTCTATTGTCACACGCACACCACGTACCTATTATACGCGTTTAGTTATAACTATTCGTAGCAAGTGGAAAAATTATTTCGATTAGATAATGTATTTTTCTTACACTAGTTATAACTACTTCTTTCGTGAAATAGCGTGGTTATCGCATATTCATCCATTTAAAATCAAATAGGCATAAAATTTCATAACATATTAAATTAGCTCTATACATCTACGTCACAATATAAATTTCCAATCAGTTAATGAAACAATACATGCTGGAACGGAATTATTCCAAACATAAATTCCTCATTACGTACAAACAAATGGGAAATTTCGCAATTGATGGAGACAAAAACTCGGAACAATGAACATTCAGATACAGTTATCGTCGATATTAACGTAACGTCATCGACAATGGTTGGCCCTGCAGGAAGGCCGTGTTTTGCAACGGCCAGGTAGGCAATTTGACATTGTGTAAACGTTTTCACATGGGGGCCGAAAACGGAAACTTGGGTCACGCTCCTTGCATACAAAATAAGTCAGTACTATCCACGAATAAAGAAATCGAACAAAACTACATGACTATCAAGAACCTTGTTCATTATTCCACAAGGCAAAAATAAAAAAAACACGAATTACTTATGAGGCTTCGACTGAATTGTCGCTCTTATTATTTCAGTTTATTAACTAACTACTGAAGTTAGTAACAATATTATATGCTGTTAGACAACAGTTACCAAAAACACTGTGAATTTTATTTAACTAATTAATTAACTACTAGAAATTAAAAAGTAATTATTGGCTTGTCGCGATAACCACCACAGAACTTGGGACCTTTTTTAGGTCCTATGGAATATTATTGAGAAAAAATCTTATAGAAATTATACACAATACATACACAAATTTAGTATTAAGGAAGATTTAATGTGATATCAAGATTTAAGGAAAAGTCAACACGAGGAAATGTTAAGAAACTGAATGTCCTTTCCTTGCGGGAAACTAAAAATCAACATCAATTACTTTTTAGCATGTTTGATATAAGACATTTCTTACACATAAGTAACTGCAATATACACACAGTTTTCTATTAACTAATACAGCTAGCTTAATTTTTGAAATTATCAATAAATTATAATAACTATTCGGACGCAATCAAATTGCCTGTTCTGAAAGCGTCAATCAAAATATTTAATAATGAAAGAATATGAACAATGGTCGGAGTTCATTGTTCCTTCTCACGATCTTTCAAATATTCATCACAATATCCATTTCATGTAAGCGTATCAAACATTATTTATACAAAGTTTACATTATATTTTCTAACACTTGCGCGACTCATCTGTTTAAATAAAACTACTACGCGTACTATCCGTAAAAAGTAGTTTTATTCAAAGTTTACATTTTTTATTAATTTTCTTAACAGCGCGTCATGACGCATTATCGACAAAGTTCAATGGCCTGTCACATTAACATTTGACCTTGGTTGTACACCAAAGGCAAGACGTGTTAAGGTAGGTATCTAGGTATTACTCTAGATAAAGATAACTATAGTACGTGTTACGAGTCAATAACCTCGCGACGCTAAATCTATTTGTATTATGATAAGCACTCAGATCGAAAAGATAACAGCTAATAAAATAAACGAGGGAATGTTAAATGTTACGTATTTTATGTTATTGTATTTCTCGGCTACATAATGTGTGCAAATCTTAACAATATTTTAAAAATAAAACCATTTTTACGGATTTAGACGAGTAAATAATATTTGTAATAAATCCATAAACAGGGGTTTTATTTGAACAAGTGAGTCGCAGAAGTGTTAGAAAATAGTTTTTACCTAAGTAAGTCTGTAGGAGACTGGTGGAAATTATTTTTAATATTTTATGTCAAATAATAAATCACGACCACAGTCAGAATCACATCTTACGGACAAGCCATTGTAAGCGACCTGGCGTAACTGTAATTAGGACAAAAAATAGACACATGACATAAAAACAAGGAAATAGCGACTAAAGCCAAAAGTAGGCATTGAACATTGTTATTACTTTCAACACAGGAGTTAGTTTAAAATAATATAACTCAGCCAGTTCTATTCTGATCACGGCGCAAAGTCGCGAATGTCAACGGCACGTAAACTGCGTGCACGCATTAACTATATCGAATATTCTGATAAACAAAATAAATGTGCAAAGTTTAGTGAACTCAATATTGGAACTGCGACCGGTAACTACGGGGAAGCCGCAGTCAGTAAGCGTGCCAATGAATCTCGCACACTACACTATCATTAGAAACTGTCCGATACGCAGTACAAACCTTTTGATGTCAAGCCAAATCATCAGTTTCGTACTTCTTAGTTTCCAAAGCTACTGCCCTGGTTTTCAGTCATTATGTTTGACCTTGAACGTTTTAGTACATATTTTCTTTGTTTATAATTTCATAAATCTTTTTGTTCGCACATTCTGTTAATACAAGTCTTTGTTTTTTATATTTGGCTTTACATGTAAATTTTTGAAGTTATTAGTAATCACGCTTTTTATTTGGAATGAATTAGTAGCCAATTCTGGTAATAGGTATCAGCAACATTACACGTGCACCAAAACATATTTAATTGCGTAGTTATTAGGTAATAACACTAATAACACGTCCCTATATTAGGGAAACTGATAAGGAAACAGGATTACGTTAAAATATTGTTAGTTTATTTCCATTCGGAACAGTTTCAGCTTTGTATTACATCAAAAAACTATAATAAAAAACACGCTACCAAACTATAAAGAACAGGGACATGTGGTCACATTAACTGGAAGCGATAAGCAGAAAACATGTTCACACAAGTACTAGCCTTGAATTCCTCTGAATGAGTATAATAAATTTTGGTAATAAGTAGTTAATAAACTAACTAGTTATATACATTGTAACTTAATATTTAATTATAGTTTAAATTCCAAACTTTTTGAGAACAAAGCGCGCCTGTTTTTTTTTGGCATTTGTTTGTAATATAAAAAGAATTTAACCCTTTAAACACAGTTTATTGTATCATTTTCAAAAAAAAAAGTATAGTTAGTCCAGAACGTGGCAAGTAGTGTTAACTATAAACAATGATATAGTAAACTTCGTAAATTTTTATCTGATCCATCACGGACATTACAGTTTCTTTCTCACGACATCAATTATCGATCGTCAAAGAAAACAAAAAATCTCTGCGGTTAATGGCTGACTTGCAACTAAGTGTTCTACTCTTCATTCTATTCAAACAAAACTGAGACTGTCATACTAAAGTTCTAAAAATAATCCTGTGATAGTTATTCTCTGGAAATTTTATGAAGTATGAAATCTTTTGTTATCTTTTATGACTACGCATAAGCACACTACAGTTAATTATAAAAGAGGTATTTTTTCGATATCTATACTATTAAGAGCTGAAGAGTTTGTTTGTATGATTAAACGCGCTAACCTCAGAAACCTCTGGTCCGATTAGAAAAATTCTTTCAGTGTTGGATAGTCCATTTAGCGAGGAAGGCTATAGGCTATATAACATCACGCTGCGACTAATAGGAGAGAAGCAGTAGTGAAAAATGTTACAAAAACGGGGAATAAATTCTACGGGTACGAAGTCGCGGGCAACAGCTAGCATCAAATAAAAATGCTTATTTATGACATACTGTTACGAAATAACAGCCTTACTTAGTGCTTATGGTCATGACTTACATAAAATATGGCGTTTGTCAACTAATACTTACACAAATACACACGTATGATACGTATGATACCCTAAAGCTAGATTTACAAATAAATATTTTCAAAGGAAGTGATTTTTATGATACATAATTAAGTATTTTTATATAGGTTTTAGGGTTCTGTACTGTTGTCCTGTCCCTATTCCTGAGACATTTCTGCCCGTCTGTCCATCCGTCTGCAATCACCAGACTGTAGAATGGTGACAGCTAGTGAGATGAAAAATTTAGTTTGTGTAACTATTTATCAGTTTATGGTTAACACATAGTTAATGCTACGTACTACACAGTCTCATATGCCACTGTATAGGTATTACAATCTTAGCTGTAAGCGAACTATAAGTTCCCCGTGACCTGGATATTGTAAGCAGGCCAGTTCACTGCCGGTACTCATGTTGAATGCCGCCGTTATCTTTTCTACTTTATATTTAAACATTGATACCAATATTTATTTATATCGTGGAAATGCCAACAATTGATAATTAAAAAGTTATTTCACAATTTGGTTTCTCAATAACTTTGTGTTGTTCCCAACAGAAAACTTAGCCGCGGGTAACTAACTAACAATAAATAAATAAATAGAGGTTTTATCAAATTCTCAGTTACTTTTCGGTAAATAAGTTATCTATAATAAGTATAAGTTTCTAAAGGTTACTTGATTGGAAATAAAACTTCGAACATTATTGCTTTCCAGATGTTTTTGTTTGAACGCGCTATTCTAGGTCCAATTTGGAAAATTCTTTTAGTGTTGGATAGTACATCTATCGAGGAAGGCTATAGGCTATATAACATTACGCTGCGACAAATAGTAGCGAAGCATCAGTGAAAATGTCGCATAAACGGGGAACATTTTATGAATTCAACGCGTAGGAAGTCGCGGGCACTACGATAACTCTTGAGTTGGAAGATATTTTGAGACGCGACATCAAATTAAATAATAGTCACTAACTGTACTCTTAACGTTGTTTTAGTTAATAGCTATTTCATGTGAAATTTCAAGTTTATAATATGCATGTGGAGCAAACATAGACGTCAAAATAGAAAGGCAAAAATAAAGATTTTAATATCTAACCGTGTTACGAATTAGGTAGAAAATTATTATTCATAATAATAATATAATCGGGTATTTTTTTTTAAAGTTTAACCGACTTCATCTACCTTTGAAATTTTAGGGATTTCCTCTATTTCTTAAGAGATAACCATCAGATCCTGGCCTTCTTCGCCCAGTTAAAAGTTATGGGCAACAAACATAAAAAAAACATACAACCGAATTGAGAACCTTCTCCTTTTTTAAGTCGGTAAAAAAGATTAGTAACTAATAACTATACTCATTCAATATATAAATAGTTACGTGATTAGTAACTACACAACTGAAGACGGTTACAATAGAGAGTCTGCAAAATAAAAATGGCAAAAATATACTTTAACGCAGTAGTATATGTATAACTATATAATAACTATGTACTTTTTGTTTACATTTTACCTTTACCTTGAATAAATTTTGTTAAATCAAGGGGGCGAGCCCACTCTGAATAAATATCTATATTTTATCTTCGCGTCTATCTTTTAAAAGATGAAATTAAAATATTGATGTGATCACTATCTTCAATAGGCATGCAGGTAGTGTTAACGTATAGTCAAGGAATCAAGACGTGTTCGTTTCCGTTAGATATCACATTAACTAGCTTCAAGCATAATCTATGCAGCGCTAGTGCTTTTGCCTTTACATTTTCATGCAATACTTAGTAACTGTCTTCATATCAGGAGATTACAAGAAGTTTATCCCTCTACTTTTATTTTTATAGATTTAAAAAAACCGAGATTATTATTTCTACATTTTTTTCCTAGAGTGCTTTCGACCAAAAGACATCGATAAGAACCTTCAATTTTTACACGCACATATTGACAATATTCATTCATTTAACTATGTATTGTATACAGTAGTTAACTAACAAGTTAGTACAGGTTAGTTATATTTAGTGGAAAATAAATTTTATTGCTTTCTGCAAGGTCAGGACATCGTATTATCTTTATTGTGATTGCCTTTCTTTGTTAAACAATGAAAGGAATCATTACGTGTCTAGAAGAGCAGAAAGTGACGCTTTATTGTCTTACTGACAAATGGACGTCACTAACTAATGCTAAATACGTATATCGAGATTATCAAGAAATATCTTTATGAAAGTAAACTGAATGCAGAACAATTACAAATTCTGTATGTTAATCTTTGTATTCTATACGAAGCAGAAGGGCTGGAAACAAAATATCCCGGTTGCTAAGAGTCTCAACTGGTAGTGGAGTCGATCTTAGCATAAATCAGGCGCATACCTCCCCTAGAAGCGGTCGTTCACACACAATCGACGCAGTAAGCGTCATCAGACCTACCTACGCACGAACCAACACAAAGCATCCACCCATATCTAACAACTGCCACCCTCGTTGCATGAATGCTGCACACACTACTTCAGACTTCCTGCTTCTTTCGTAAAAGTCAACTCTAAAATAAGCACGCCAAGACTGAAAATAGTAGACTGAACGAGAAATGTAATAAAAATCACCTCCATTTCACCACACAAATCAAAAAGAATCTAAGCAATATGAAATAGGGCCTAGTTTTAAACGAAAAGGTTTTGATCGGCGCACGCAGCATGTATTCGATTGCGGATGAAATGAATA
Source organism: Orgyia antiqua (assembly GCA_916999025.1). Lineage (NCBI taxonomy): Eukaryota > Metazoa > Arthropoda > Insecta > Lepidoptera > Erebidae > Orgyia > Orgyia antiqua. The sequence goes on from OU779864.1 coordinate 21,971,928, forward strand.
TTGAAAAGCACTCTTATGTCGTTCACGGTAAATCGAATGCACCTCGTCCGTTATTGCTAACAGCACGTGTTTACAGATGGCAACTGGAACAGCAGATTACATTGATGGACCGGCTGAACTTCACTCCGCAAACTTTTACCAAATGGCGAAGTTTTAAGATATAACAACGGAGTCATTAACACGAATTCGGTTTTTGATCACGATTTCGATACCGAAGTGATTATTATAAGAATCGATTTGAATCGGTATTGAAGCTTTCTCAGCTTATGTATTTTGTTTGAATGACTATTTTATTTATAAGTTATTTTGTTTACAGCATTAGAGCTAAAATCACAACACAATTGGCGCTAACTACAACTTGTAAGATGCCTATAACTAAACCTTATTTTAACAAAGAATGTACAATAATATAAATTATATTTATGGACAATTAACTATTTGACTTGTTCGACTTACTCGGAATTTCGATCGTTCGAAAAATTTGTTAATTAGTATGCACACATAATGATAATAATTATTAGTTAACTAATTAGTATAGTTTAGTTAATGAGTAGGTAATTAAATATACAGTTGAGAGTTATGTGTATCATAAACAGAACCCAGACGTGATAATGATAGGTTATGAATGATAACAACGATGGGTCTTGACTATGAATGGATTTGGCTGTACCAACTTACCTATAGTAACAAAGCAGACTTCCTGACCAAATAGCATGTGACTATCAATAAGAATAAACAGTTACTCTGACGTTAATAAAAACGTGGGATAACACAAAAACCAAACAAAGATGTAAAAATTGTTATACCTACTTAATTATGTGTAAATAAGCAATTTTCGAAAAGTTAGCAAGGCCATTGCAATGTTTCCAACTTGTAAAATTAAAGGAACTAATTAGTCCAGAAAATGTTAAGTTTAAAAAGGGTAACTAACTAATCAGTTATCTAGACACCTATATCATTTTTCAATTAAAACCAGTAGTTCCTGAGATTAGCGCGTTCAAACCAACAAAGTCTTTGGCTTTATAATATTAAGTATAGAATAGTACCCATAGAATAATAACAATCACAAATACTATCATAAAAAATCCAAATACTAACAAATTTTAATTAGATTTTGGCTGGTAGTTCAGTCACTAATTGACGAGCCTCGTGGTTGAGTAGTTTATGTAACGGACTGCCGATCAAGAGGTCGCGGGTTCGATTCTCGCTCGGGACAATCATTTGAATGATTTTTTCTAATTGTCATACAAATATTTGTACTGCGTCTGGGTGTTTCTATGTATTATAAGTATGTATTTACAAAAGAATATTTATTTATTTATATTTATTTACTAATTAGTTAATTACGATGATTTAGTAACTATTTAATTAACTATGTAGTTGAATGTTAACAATGGCATTAACTATAATAATTACAAGAATATTTTATTCATTGTTATTCTAGCAAAACATGCCAGCCAGCTGACTTGATGGTATGGGGAAAGTAATTTCCAGTGATGTCTCTATGCAATAGTTAACCACGGCGGCGCGGCGCGACGGTACTGATACCCGAATTTACGAAAACCAACTACAGCGAGATTTTAGTGTATTTTTTTGAAAACTAAATAGAAAGTACAAAAGAGACTTGATCACAAACTGTGACTCTCACCTAACAATCAACCCGACGGATATTGCATCTTCTAGCCACAGCTTACAGATACGTCATCAAGTTACCGACTAACATTTTATAGTTAGTCCGCTGTGGCATGGACATCCAGATAAAATAGACAAACACTAATAACTACTAGTTATTTACATTTGACATGATGTGTACCTATTTAATTATACGTTATTTGCCTATTAAAAGTTAACGACTATAATTTGTAAACTGTTGACACCAAACTTTGGCATAACTTTGTTATTAATTTGTGTAGGTAACATCAGGAATTAGCGTAATGTATGATGAAGAAATAATAGTAGTAACCAAGTAGCAATAATAATAGTATGTAAATAGTGTTGTTTATAGACTCACCATACTACTCCGAAAGCGCCGTAGCCGATAGGGCGGTCGGGCTGCACATCCGTTGGGATGGCCGGCGTCTGATAGTAGGGCGCCGCTGCCGCCAGGATGGCGCCCTGTGGCCCGCTCTGCGCACCCCCCTGCATCAGCGACATGGACACACTCATGGAAACGCGAGAGTGCCGCGCTGGGCCGCTTACAGCCGCCATCCAACCGCTCAGCGGCGAGCCGTCACCGCAGACTCATCACACGACGAATCTCACGATCTGGACACTATGGCTGATCACCAAACCTCGACTCCCAGTGGACACACGACAATATTATTATCACCGGTTACTTCTTTATTATTCATGCTCGAACGACTATGCGGGAATCACTAAACAACACACGGAAAGCTGAGACACCTTAAGGTTTCACCAAATAATTTATGAAGCAACGAGGAGTTTCAGACGTAGTGTTAATTAAATTTATGTGGAGTGTTCGGCTTTGGCTTCTTCCTGAACAAAGGATGAGACCGTATAATAATTTATATTCGCGGCACGAACAATCGTCCACACGCCACGAAAATCGAGCGAAACTGGTTGAAAGCAGGGGGGGAGAGGGAGGAGCCGTGAGACGCCATGTAAAAAAGAGACGGCAAATAACAATGGCGGCGATTCGTTGAACAGCTGTGCCGTGCTTATTCAGCTTACTTTTTGTCTGTTTATTTTTGTCTTCTTTTTCGTCAGATAAATTATTATACTTCATTTAATTCATTTTTTATATTGTGAAATAAGTTGTTTAGTGTATTGTCAAGGCTGCTGCTGCCATTCGTCCGGGTTACCCCGGATGTAAGCTGGACGCACGTCCAGAGGGCGCCCAGTAGAGGTTTATTTAAAGTCTGGCGAAACTTTATTGTCCAGTTAGAGAAAAGAAATTACTACGGTTACCTACGTGATTTTTTTTATAAATACATATCCGAGATTTTATTCAATATTTCGCTTAAATGTCTGAATTTTCTGCGTGGCAATTTCGGTGATGTCAGCCTCACCACAGGCCTCACTAGTAGTACCGTGGCGTGGTACATAAGTAGGTACTTGTTGTCTATGAAATTGATAAGCTCATTAGCTAGTAGCTGAAATATAAAACTATAGTACCTAAGCAGTCCCGAGGGTTCTTCACCAGGCTGTGTCATGAATTGTGCGGTGATAGCTAGAGTAGACAGTTGAACTTTTTTACAGCTGATTTATTTCTGTTACAGTCATTTAAAGTTATAAAAACTAATACTAAAAACAGGCCAAGTACGAGTTGCATTTGCACACGAAGGGTTCCGTACCATAAAATATTCGTCATAATCATTTTAGTACCTATATCTTGTTATACATCATCTGTGAAAATTTCAACTTTTTGGCTATCACCGCTCCTGAGATACAGCCTGGTGACAGACAACGAACACTCAGTAACAGGGTCTCGTTTTACTTTTTTGCTACAGAACCCTAAAAGTTTAGTTTACAACGGCGAAGCGTTACCCTATCAATATTCGTTTTTTAATTCAGTTTAGTTGTGCACGTAGATTAAGTAGGTACCAAAATTTGAGATGAATTCGACTATTCAAAGTGCGTCAAAATCACTTCCAAAGATACGTTCAAAGCTATTAACAAAAGCTAGCATCGTCTTCTTTACATATTAGAAAACAAAGTCGTTATTTTCTCTTTCAAAAGATACGAGTGGTTCCAGAGGATGGTCTTTTTTCTTTTCGGTTCTTTTGTAATTTATTAGTGTATAGTTATTAAATTTCACGCGTTCGAAGTTGCAGGCATCAGCTATTTTATTATAAAAAGTCGATTTGATGGCATCCTGTGCAACTTACCTGGTCGGAATAAGACAGCTTACCTGTGATTTCTTGACGTTTCGGTAACCGAAGTGTCCAGAGGCGTTTGTGGATTAAATTCCCGAACTGGACTACAAAACTTGGCAAATTTATTTGTACCCATCTAGATAGCGATTATAGTCCAGTAGTAGTATAGTAGCCCATTATAGTAGTTTATTACTTGATGATAGATATTTATCTAAGTAATGTAATCTACAAAAGGAAACTATTTATTTAAAGGATTTTTTTATGATAGACTTCGAAAGGTTTTCATATAATAATATGTTTTTTGTATTCTGGTTATTTTTACCAGATTTATCCATGGAACGATTTTATTTATTTTTAGGGTTTCCGTACTAGGGAGAGGTACTGGCCGTTGGTAACGATTCTACGCGCACAACTAAACCTAACTTAACTAAAAATGAAAATTTCTATATTTATATGTATGTGTATATAAGTATATTACGTATTTGTTTGTATTTTGATATTTATGTATTCAGTTATATGTATTAAATTAGTAATAGGTATGTTGTAATTTTAGATTTTGCTGCTTTTTACAAGCATTATATTAGCTTCACTTGTATGTTTGTTTGTATGTTTGTAACCGACTCCTTTGGACGCTATTTTGACCCACTTTAAACGGTCAGATTCTATTCAAATTTTGCACACCTGTCAAAGACCGATGACAATGCAATAATTCGATTAAAATATCCGATTATCCTGGTTAGATTCGCCAGGATTCATTAATCTCTTACCGGATCCTTTGCATGAGAGTAAGAGAGAGGGCTAGTACGCGAACTACGCATGCGCGCATTTCCAGAGAAACTCTTTTTTCTATTTTTTAGTTGGGTTTTCTATATAAAGCGTGTTTTTTAGTTTTTTTAAACTATTATTTATACATAATTACTAGCTGACCCGGCAAACGTTGTTTTGCCATACACAAAAAAAAAGTTTGAAAAATAGATGTTGGCCGATTCTCAGACCTACTGAATATGTATGTAAAATTTGAGAAGAATCGGTCAAGCCGTTTCAGAGGAGTACGGTAACTAACACTGTGACACGTGAATTTTATATATAAGATATTATCTTTTTTCCTTTCGATTTTGTACATGACTTGCACCCGCACTTTTATCTCTGCACATTTACCGGTTGGCTGGTAGATAATGCCTCAGGCATTAAGGCCGCTTTTGTACTCTGTTTGTGCATAAAGTCTAAATAAATAAATAAAATTGATAGCACATTTTGGCAAGGTTATCTGAACTTTCTTATTATAAAAACAGTGCATTATAGACTAACGGTTTTCATTAAAGGACAAGGGAGTGGTGACACATGTAATTCGTCACCACAAATAGGACAGGCGAAATAAAACATTTCAATAATAAATATCAATTATTTTATCACAGAGAATCACATTGTGTTATACAACATATTTACGTGGCTAGTACAAAACATTACTTACAATGATTGCATACAATTTGTAAATACATAAAAAGTTTTTAATTAAAATGGAAATACTACTAGAAAATATTACATTTGTTTAACAGGTTCTGGAAATTAACTGCAAAAGTAAAAGGTGTGTGTACTGTAATTCGATAAAGGGCATCACAAACGGCATATTAATATATATGTCGTAGGAGACTTGATTAAAATGCTTTACTTAAGGATTTTTAGTTTTAACTTAGGTTCCAGTGAAGTGGGTCCTTAAATGGTGTCAATGGTGAGTAATTCCTTTATTTGATGAGTTCGAATGGTGACCCGTTGAATATTCATAAAAGGCGCCTTCCAAACCAGCTACACGTGTCGTAAGCCACGGATCGATCTCATCGTAATAGAATGTTGTAGTTAACGTAGTTAGCTTATTCAGTATTACAGCGTGTTTGGATTGGAGACTACCCTGGCAATAGTTACAGGTGATGTCTACGGTGATTTTCTCCGATATCAGAAGTGGGATCGAATAGTCGTTATTCGATTTTGTTTTGAAAAAAAAAAACTAGAACAGTAAAATTAACCGTAACCAGCGTTCTAGTAAAAATTTAAAGTTTTCGCAAAGTTTCTTTTTGGATAAAAATTACTTTGATTATATTAACAAGCAAAGACTGATAATAACAAGTCACAGGTAATTAGTTAATTACACTGTAACTACGTAACAAAAATTAAATGACAATGATTTATTAGTAATTTTATAAATCTACAGTGTTCATTTGCTTAATTTATCTCGTGTATCAATCAATAAATAATTGTGAAATCGTTTTACTTGATTGCGAACAGAAATATAGTGTGGCTTTATCAACATTCAACACTTCGTTTCAAAGTGTTCGTGAAAAAAGTTATAAAGAAAAATAAAGATTTACTCCGCCGTGTAATAATGTGTTATTACATATTCTAACGCGTTATTAAACTTTGTTATTTGTGACTGGCAAATAATATCGCAAGAAACTTTCACCTAGATGAGAGGTAGTGAGAAAATCTAAATCATGGTTGACTAAATACTCAAGATTAGACCAACATGTAGTTACATGTAGAAGATAGAGTTGTGATAAAAAGAGTTTGACGAATAATTCGTTTAAAATTTTAAATCCTTAGACAGCGAAAGAAAGTTTAGGAAATCTATATACGTGCCAGTCGTTTCAGAAATACTGTTTCGAAAAATCTATTTACCATTATGATCTCGACTGTGCTATTGACGTATGCAGACGTCTAGTAAGTCGTCAATAATATTACCAACGCAACCTATTGTAGTGTACCTATAATATGCGGTTAAAATCGTACTTTCTGAAATATCTACCTATAAATACGAACCTGACGGTGCTATTGACGTATGGAGACGTCTAGTAACCATTAATAATTATTAACATCACTTTTGTGGTGTATAATGAGTTTTTGAAATCTTTAACTTACTGACGTGTGAGACGTCTAGTGAGGCAGTAATAATATTAATCACACGCTTTATTGTGGCTTACTCAGTCAGTTCGTGAAATATTCTGTTTAAAACATCTACTTACAAATATGATTTTGATAACGCAGAGACGTCTTGTAAACTATTAATAACATTAACCACACGTTTTATTGTGCTTTACCTATAACATGTTTCTAAAATTTTCATAGAGATGTCCAGTATAGCAGGTTCATCTTATTACAAATATTTAATTCCAAAATGCCTTTAATGCCCATACAATACTTCAGTTGTATTTTGATTTAAATGTATGCGACTAATATTATTGGCCTATGCAGGCTGAAAAAAAAAAATTTATCACTAGCAATCTGCAACTGTTTCGCGTGGTTCTCATTGTAAATGAAGTCTACCGTTTGTTTTTAACTTCATTACTTTCCGTTTATTCGCGCATACGACCCTTATTACAAATTATCGAGGTGACAGGAGATCACCTCTGAGTATTCACGAGCATAACTTTTGAGCTTATTTACTTGGAACAAGAATCTGTTGTAGTAGATTGACTATAGCAGATCTACATACCATAACAAATTATCTGCGTCTTAATTTTAATTTACGAGCGTTTTTGGTGTACAGAGACGTTCAGTGAACTATTTATAATATTAACAACGCAGTTTACCGTGGTGTATCTACGAGTAAACTAATTATTATTATTAAAAGAGCTGTTGGCGCGTGGAGCGTTACAATAAGCCAAAAATAAAAGATGCTACAATAAGCCACTATATCCTATCCTGAAAGAATAATGGTCCCCTGTGTACGACGGCGAACAGGACCGCCTATGGCACAGCATCAACCTATCCGTTTATTCCTAGGGCCCTTGCCTACGCGGCAACATCGACCTTTCCTTTACCTATCCTTCCTGAACCCTTTATCCTTCCTAAATCCTTCATCCTTTCTATCCTTACTCATAAATATACCACGTTGTTACTGTACACCAACCAACGGTTACTATTCACGATGTAGGTGTTTGGTATCAACAGCTAACATAGTTATGTAGGTTTAACTTCTACTTGAGCTACAAGTAGGAGGTAAAGTAACAGTGTTTATTCGTATGCCAGTACGAAAATTCTAAATTCAACTTTTTATTCACTGATAGTTTAATCATTAGCATTTAAACTAAATTAGAAAATCATTCCTTTACTGTTGAATCCGTCTAGATCAGCAGGATAGGCCAAACGGAAACCCTTCTATTTTGTTTCAAGTAGATAGGGAACACACGAGGACGCGTGCCTTTGCAGAATGGCCGTGTGACAGTTAAGAAAAAGAAAACAAAATAAAGAAAGGAAAAGAAAAGAAAGAAAAAGAAAAGAAAGAAAAAAAAAAAGAAAGAAAGAAAAAGAAAAAAAAATTTTTTTTAATGTATTTGCCAACGTAGCTAAAAATCTTTTTCTGAGTAGTTTACGATTAATTAGCTAAATTCTAAATAATTCGTTATCAAATTACAGCCGAGTGGTTGTCTTTATGAAAACACAATTTTAATGTGTAGTGGATTTGATGATTAGAAACCATCTATTTAATGCTACAATTATATTGGCTCGATAAGTCGATACGAACCCACTACAACTTAAAGTTCGTTAGCAATAATGCGAAAAACCTGACAACTAGAGCAGTCAGTATTATACAGGTCGTTACGCTGCCCAGTTCTATAACTTAAACAATTAGAATATCCTCCAGTGTTATTGCTTAGTGTGTATTTGTGAGAACGTGCAAAGTAACGATAATGCGGAATTAATGTAACTGACCGAGTGTGAATGTTGAATTATTGTGGAAATTGTTGTAACTGACCGAGTGTATGGACAAATCTTAGTTGTGGATTTCTTTATTTTGCGACTTTATATTGGGTCAGATTTAGCCGAGCGGAAAAACTTAGATCTATTGCAGATTTACACACGGGGACGTGTGTATTCGCAGAATGGCCGTGTCGTAGGAGACTTGATTAAAATGCTTTACTTAAGGATTTTTAGTTTTAACTTAGGTTCCAGTGAAGTGGGTCCTTAAATGGTGTCAATGGTGAGTAATTCCTTTATTTGATGAGTTCGAATGGTGACCCGTTGAATATTCATAAAAGGCGCCTTCCAAACCAGCTACACGTGTCGTAAGCCACGGATCGATCTCATCGTAGTAGAATGTTGTAGTTAACGTAGTTAGCTTATTCAGTATTACAGCGTGTTTGGATTGGAGACTACCCTGGCAATAGTTACAGGTGATGTCTACGGTGATTTTCTCCGATATATATTATTTTAATATAGCGAGAAAGAGACAGATGTATATAGAAAAAAAGATGAGGCGAGAAGGAGATATATTAATATACTGGGGGTTATCTATACTTATGACGTCACTGACTGATATATCCATCTTTTTCTCGCCTCGCCCTTTTTCTATATACATCTGTCTCTGTCTCGCTATATTAATACATATAAAACTATTAATATGCCTGTTTGAAACGCCCTTAAGGTTCAGGTTTTATCAGACTTTTCTGTATACATGCTATATCTATTTCGTTGATATGAACAAGGCTTATTTATTAGTTCAGATTTAAAATTGCTGTAATAAATAGAAAACTAAAAATCAACATAGGTCAGTATATTACAGTGTATCATACAACAAGAAGAATAAGAAACAGTTTCATACTACTTTTGTTAGGAGATTCTATTGTTCACTGGGCCCTTACATACATATACAACAAGATAAATAATATTATTTCTATTTATGCACTGAATAAGACAGCTTGTAAAGAAAAAACTGCTGCTTGGCTCCAAACGTTGAGCTATGATGAAACAGAGAAGATCCTATCTGTAATGTCGTAACAAATATCTGCAATGTCGTCTTTTTATTTGTTTTCAACTAAAAATTAACTTCTAAAATTGATCATCGATCTTTAAAATATTTGTGGCTTAAAATCAGCATCTTCTACTCCAGATTCCCTTGTACTAGGTCCCTTTAGTAAATACACCCTCTCTCGCACACATGCACACATACACAAACATACATTACACACAACCAGTTACACCTAGAGAGGCACACACACTCACTATTTTCAAATGTATTAAATTTATATTTATTTCAAGTTGTCATACTGTTAATGAAAAATGTGTTGTTTTTATTATTTTTACTACGAGACAATCATATTGGTAACATACTTAAGCTAGTTTAGTTTATAAATTTATAGGGGTGGCACCGACAACTGAAACACAGGTCTCACCTAGTTCGGTATCGGAAGCTATTATAATGTTTTGTAACGAGTGATGTTTCTAGCTTTACATTGATAACTATGTACATACATTACTTTATGGCAATAAACTATTATTATTATTATTATACATCTTTACTTATTATAAAACAAAGTCTTTGTTTTTGTATGTATGTATGTCCCTAAGTTAGCTTATATCTTCAAAACTACGCAACGGATTTAGATGCAGATTTTTCGGTATATATTTCATATACCACGCGTATCAACTTGCAGGTGACATCTAGTATCAAATATTATAGAGAAAAAATGTTTTTTTTTGTAGAAAATTAATAAAAAATGCTGATGTCCCGTAAAATTGTAGTATGTGGCACTTATAACAGTCGGGCATAACCAGATGTATGAGTGTAAATGAAGAAAAGAAAGTGTGTTTAGATGGTAGCAGATAACGCTCTATACTCTCTACCTAACCCCCTGAATAAAAGGCATGACGGTATGATGATGAATTAACAAACACTATCGAGTACACACAAACCTCAAATTTGCAGTCAATTTTTTGTAAAGGTACAGCGAAGTTCTAAACAAATGACATTAAATTAACAACGAAATAAAATTTTATACTATGCTATTTTTACATTGACTACAGACAAATCATTTAAGTTCATTCGAGTTAAAAATAATCTCATAATATATAATAAGTACAAGCCTAACAAGTAAGGGTTAATCCATTAAATATGTGATGTTTTTATTAGCAATTCTAACTAATCAAGAACCCTTTAGAAATACTTAATGGCATTTAATACAAGATAATAAACAAAAATATTAATAAAGAATACAAACAAAATATTTACAATTTATAATCAATTCTTTTTGCATTCCATGGTAGAAGCTCCAGAAATAATATTATTATAATATGTATATAAATATTAGGACATTTCACACAACGTCCTCTGGTCCGAAGCTAAGCTTATATGCTTTTGTTATGGGTACCAGAATACGGATATAACACAATGATAAAATTTAAAAAAAATATATTACAAGCCCTTTTAATACATCTTCTACATAATTTAAGTAGTCGTTTTTAACTCGAACGAACTACAACACAGATATAAAACTATGAATAATATTGCATAATATGTGAATGACATTATTAATAAGAATTTGATATATAGTGATGTAACTAAACAATTATAACATTTAAAGGCCAACACAGACTGAATGCGTGTACAGAACGTATACGTGAAAGTATGTAGTTACGTGCGTGCGACGTTGAAATGTGCGGAAGTAGGTATATGACACTAGATATACAGTCGATTCGGGCAAAAAGTCATATTAAATACGTACATCATGCAAACAGAGCCGACATATTCCTATCAAGGACGGGCCCCTTATTGCAGCGCTTGGTTTAACAGACAGCCGACATTCGATTTCAATCGTAGATACGTATTAGACAGATATTTGTCATCATCATCATCATCATAAAATCACGCCTTTTTCCCATGGGGGTAGGCAGAGACTATAGATCGCCATCTGCTCCGATCGAAGCATACAACAGATATTTGTGTATGAATAATATAGGCATTATATTCGTCCTTTAACATTTGTTTATTAAATCCCATAATTTAATACGTTATTTACGCATTCAGTCTGTGATTGCCTTAACACTTATTGCAGTACAAGTGCAAAGAAAGATACAATTATTTATACTATACACAAATGGATAAATATCACACTAAATAATATGTACAATAAATATAACAAGTTAATACACATTATTGTCTATGTACATCTTATAATTATATAGATTGGTTGGTTTATTTTCTACTTTTAATGGCTTGTTCGCACTTTGGTTTTTGTCAAGTGCAAGTGTTGAACACGTAGTGTTTACTTTTAAATATAGGTTCATTAGATACTTATCTGTGACTAAAAATGACAGTATGACAACTATAGAGAATATAGACGATATTCAAAAATTGAATTACAACTAAATGTGCCCAAACGTATTAACTAATAGCTGTCTGCTCGTGTCTTCATACGTCTAATAACTGATTACCAATAAACTTGTAATTTTCATCAATGTCCAAACAATGTTTCCACTATTACTACCATAGTAATAATACTGTTAGGGGGATAAGGAGTGGTTTGTGGTATCTACTTTACTATTTAACCCATATTTTCACACTCGCACTTGACAATAATTTATTTATTTGCAAAGAGTTTAGACAGGATTTGTACAAAAAAAAATGTTATCTTTCGGTTACTAAAACCCAAAGTATTTTATTATTTTTACATAAATGAGGATATATAAGTATTGCTGTTGTGAGACCTTCATTCATGGCAGATGTTTAGATCAATGCGTCCATATTACTTTAATCATATTATTTTTTGTACCATGATTAAAATAGAAGGTATAAAACTATTTCACGTATTTAACAGTTTTCCTTGAACATTGCAAATTAGTTAAAAAAGATTGCATTTAAAACTCTTAATATATTTCATACATATCCAAACGGTATCTGAATTTTTATCATTGTTAAAAAAACTATTTATTGTACTGAGATCTAACACGCATGATACTATAAATATTAGTCTATATAGTACGTTATTATTATAATATATAATTCGTATCAATACATAATTTAATCATACACACATATTTAACACTTACTTTTTGAATATACTATTTAGAACATGTCAGTGGGGTGACGAATTAAGAACAAAAGTGTCACCACTTCATCTCCTTTCCAAGGTGCTTTATGAGGCTAAAGTATATGTAGATAATATCCTCTATGAGAGACTGAAAACTCCAAACTAAACTACATGCTAACACGCCTGGTCAGTGCAGCATGGTAAACCGAATACTCTACCAAAGTTGAGGAGATCCGTGCCCAATAATTTTTTCCTTTGGGGTCGAAGGCCGTGCCCAATAGTGGCCCATTAATAACAGAGGCGTATTTTGAATATTAGCGCCCCGGGCCATTTGATTTCACGCCCAAGGCCAATGTGATAAGCCGCCCTTTAAATAAATAGAGGTAGAGCAAAATTTTAAAGACTTTTGCCGCCCTTATCAGGCTGGCCGCCCCCGGGCCATGGGCCCAATGGCCCTAGGGTAGATACGCCTATTAATGGGCTGAAAGTAATATTAAGTTACAATAACCTGGATTTACAAGCATTTATATACATATTTACTATTGATTAATAAAAAGTAGTATACACCAAGAAATAGGAAAACGTGTAGTGCAAATGTGTAAATATAGAAAACGTGATATTGAGTATTTAAATTGTACCTGTAATAATAATAGGCGAAAAAAATATATTGGTTTCGTCTTAAAATAAAAAAAAAACTAAAGTCATTTTGAGTAACTTTTAGATTCAGATAGCTGAATTATATTAATTTTTTGACGTCATTATAAATCCAATATGGCGGCACCTATAAAGGCGGACTGATTAGTTTTGATACATATTAATTTTGATTAGTTTTGATACTTTATAAAGTTACGCTGAAATTAAAAGTTACTCACTATGACTGCAAATAAAAAATATCATATTTGAAGACTTGCTTCTATAAACGTTTTATATTTGGTAATATTTAACTTACAATGTGACAGCCATTTACTGCGTTTTTTGCATTTACATAATGCAGATAGCATTGGAAATTTTTTTATCAAGTTATGCTCAATAACTATAAAGTCGAGTGAAACTGCGGGACTATATAGGATAAAATATCGTAAACCAACATCATGTGTTTAATAAAATTTTTACCTAATTTTATGCAATTTGTCGCATTGATTAGTAAGTTTATACAGAACAAATAATTCAATAAACAACACATTACCTAGCTGGTCACATTACAGTTAGGACTGGCCATTTTGACTAACAACATAAGATTGCCACATGAGAAATATCCATTTAAATACATAATGATAATAAAGTATCAAAATTCAACTATAACAGGGCAACAAAAATTTATCAATTTCGTTTTCTTAGCACTAATATTGCATTGGTTAAAATGGCAATTAATTTACCCTGATTTAATATTAATTCCTTTTTTAAGACTAAAATATTTTCTGTTTAAAAACAAAGATGATGTAGTAATGTGGACGTTACGACTCTTTGAAAACATAAAATATTTAATAAAATCTTGACCACTACATTTTTTGGTATGATTAGATTCCCGAAATATTTCACAAACAAAGTGTTCACATACTTTTTGAATTTAAAAAACGAATGCTACAAAAAGTATTTTAAATACACCTAGGCCCTTATTCCTTATCGCCATTATAGCTGTGTTACGAAAAGCGCCATATTATATAAATAAATAATAAATGTTTGCATTCTTTCAAATTTAACTACGTGATTTAAAAACAAGCACATTTTGAACACGGTGTTGTGAGTCATGACGTCACTCATGAGTCTTATTAAGAATAAGGGCCTATAATAGATACTTGAATAAGTTGTGATCAATTTTAACAACTTAATTTTCCTATGGGTCACATATGACTCATTATAAACTTTGGGAATAAGTTTATGAGTCATATTTGACTCGTATCTAATTCAAAGTAATTTATTCCAGAATATTTTTAGTAGATATCTAAGATAATTCAAACCCAGTGTTGCTGTTGACGGCGTAACGTAATTTGTCGCGAAGTGTACTTCGTTTCTGATAATTCGGTAGTTTAAGTAGATTAAAACATGTTGATGATGTTGGCAGTCGGTTTAAGGGATCCTTCTTTCTTATTGTGAAGAAACCTCGGATAACACTGCCTGTAATTAAAAACAGCTAGTTAAAAACAAAACAGGTTTGTACTGTACTATAATATAGTATGCAAGAACTAAGAATGTAAATGAAATATTTTATATCTAATATATGAGATTCTTGTGCCACAGTTTTAGTTACCATACCCCTCCGAAACGGCAGAACGAATTTTATGAAATTTTATAATTCAGTAGGTCTGAGAATCAGCTACTATCTATTTTTCATACCATCTCACAAGATAATTAGTTAGTGATAACGGTTGTCCACCTTTAACATTCTTATGGCAAAACAACGGTTGCCGGGACAGCTAGTATGTTATATATTTATATCTATTCTATAATTATAAAGCTGAAGAGTTTATTTGTTTGTTTGAACGCGCTAATCTCTGGAACCACTGGTCTGATTTGAAAAATTCCTTCAGTGTTGGATAGCACATTTATAGAGGAAAGCTTTAGGCTATATGACTAATAGGAGCGAAGCATTAGCGAAAATTGTTGCAAAAAAATATTAAAATCAATAAAATAGAATTGGTGCCTATAATTACCTATAGTATCACCAGTATCTTCATCATCACCAACTTCAACGCAACGTATAGAGAAAGGTGGTTTTAGATGAGCGAAACCGAGTACTGGCGGCTTCGAGCATGACGTCACGAACTGAAAATATGAGACGAAATATTGTAAAACATTACACGTGTAAACAGATTAAGAAAACCTGAATACAAGTATTTTCAACCCAGTTATTTAGATTAAATGCGTTGTGGTGACGGATTAAGAATACGAGTGTCACCACCCCATCTCCTCCCAGGGGTGCTGTAAAAGTCAGCTAAGGGATATTGCACGCAGATAACATCCTCTGTGAGAGACGGAAAACTCAAAAATTAACCCTGTGCCAACACGCGTGGTCAGCGAGGCACAGTAGACCATAATCCCTCCAAAGTGGAGGAGGCCCGTGCCCAACAGTGAGACGTCAATGGGCTGGAGAGGAGGGATTAAGAATACAAGTCTTCGCTCTATTACTTCCCAAGTGTCCTGCAAAAACATTCTGTTAAAGATGGAAAAATCTAAACAAAAGCCTATACCAACATGAATGGTCAGAGCTGCATAGTAGACTAAAAGGTGTCCGATTGTTTGACCAAAAGTCATTCAAAACTACACTTACAAAAAACGTTTGGCAAAACAATGAATTCGCCTATTGATCATTTTACTACTGATCATTTTACAAATGCTTCATTTTACAAAATGGCAACTGAGCTATCAGATAAATCTACTATCAGTGTAAAATTTTGATATTCTTGTTAAATTTAGCACATTTAGCACATTTTTTTGCAAAGCTACTGCTCTGGATTTTCCTAAAAGAAAACATTAAAAGTATTAATCGATATATTTTATTAAATATAGATAGATAGAATGAAAAAAAAAAGATATTTTACATTATTTGCAAAATAATTACTTATTTTCTCGTTCGTCTTTGGAGATAAATATCTCTTTTATTATATTGGGTTAGGTTAGAACTTTAACCCCAAACGTGAGCCATAAGTGACTTCAGGGCATTTCATTTGATTCATGATGATAATGATAGGTACATTTAAAATAACTTAATTTACGAAACATATCATTTGGTGAAATGACAAAAAGGTCAATTGATATTTGAATACTTGACACATTTGTCAAGTGTAGTGTTTGCTAATGGATCATTTGCTAAGTAAGTTTTTGTAAAATGATACTTTTGTCATTGTTTGCCAAATTATCATTTGGTGAAACATTATTTGTCAAATGATCATTTGTCAAAAATTTTTTGGTCAAACATTAGGGAACCAGACCAAAAGCCCTCCCGAAGTGAAGGAGGAGCATACCCAGCAGTGGGAAGTTAATGGGCTGGAGATATAGAAAGAGAGAGATGATATGAGGTCTTTTGAGCAAAGGAAAAATATTTCTTAGCTGACTATTACAGCACTCTGGGAAGGAAAAGGTGCGATTGACAAGAGTCCATGGTCCAAGGACAAGTGTATGCTCCTATGATATAAAGTGTCCGTGTGGTGACAGTTTAAGAATACAAGTGTACACCGCCCCTTTTCTTTCTCCCTCTCTCTCCCCAGCCCATTGGAAGGGACTACGGCCTACTGTGCCTCGCTGACCAGGCAAGTTGGCACAAGGCGGTTTCGAGTTTTCCGTCTCTCACAGTAGACGTTAACTGCTTATGTCGTCTCTTAGGTGGCTCTTACAGCACCCTAGCAAAGAAATGGGGTGGTGACACGTTTTCTTTCTCAGGGTGCTGTAAAAGCCAGCTAAGGAATATTTTTTCCTTAAATACGCTGTGTACAGGGACAGAATAAATAAATAATAAATACCTTAAGAAACATAGCACGTTCGTTTTCAGTGAAATCTCTCTGTAGTACATCCCAGAGCCAACAGACGACGCGATGTGAGTCGTGGAACCCGCCGTAGTACTGAGTATGTCTACGTAAGTCACGCAGGTCTAATGGCACGTTATCACCGCTTATAAGACGTTGGAGCTATACAAATAAATAAATAAATATTCATGAACATTTCACACAACGTCCTCTGGCCCCTTGCTAAGCTTATGTGCTTGTGTTATGGGTACCAGAATAAGGATATACTACATATACTATTTTTCTTTTGTAAATACATACTTATAATACATAGAAACACCCAGACGCAGTACAAAAATTTGTATGACAATTAGAAAAATCACACAAATGATTGTCCCAAGCGGGAATCGAGCCCGCGACCTCTTGATCGGCAGTTCGCTACATGAACCACTCGACCACGAGGCTCGTCAAAATATACATACAACATTAGTTAATAAGTAGATCTTAATGAGAGATCTATATAATGCGATTAGCTGTGCCCCATAGGTTTTTTTTTTATTATAATACATAGTTTATTGCCAAAAAGTAATGTCTATAGGTCATAGGAAACATCTAAGTAAACCTATTGGGTTTACTTAGATGTTTCCTATGACCTATAGACATAAATAATGACGGGCCTCGTGGTCGAGTGGTTAAGACGCACTGCCGTTCAAAAGGTTCGATTCCCGCTCGGGACAATCATTTGTGTAATATTCTTGTCATATAAATATTTGTACTGCATCTGGGTGTTTACTATATATTATAAGTATGTATTTACAAAAAAGAAAATAGTTTCTGTATTCTATCCGTATTCTGGTACATATAACACAAGCATATAAGCTTAGTTTGGGACCAGAGGACGTTGTGTGAAATGTAAATGAAAATTTATTTATTTATAGTTATGTAGTTACTTGCAGACATTTTAAATCACATCCTCTGGTCACATGCTACTCATTTTCTTTTTTTATTGGCACCATGGGAATACAGATCTAATACATATACTTTTTTTTTTGAAAAAAAAAATTAAATTCATACCTACCTACACATAATAGACAAAAAACACGTCGACGCCGAACTATTATTTGTATGAAAAATACAAATATGTCACAAATAATAAATAACATGTGCGGACATCGAACCCACGACCTAATGAGTTTTATCTACATATTTATTATTTCAACTTGATGGAATACCTATGTTTTACAAATAAATGACTTGACATAAAGTCCCCTTGAGTTTGTCCATAGAGTTTATTACAGGCCCGAGTTGGCTTAACCCGACACTGCTTATGGCGGTAATAATTTAGTTCAGTGATCCGGTATCATTACAAATAACATATTAATTATTCTCACTAACCTCTGGTGTAGAAAACAATGAGAGCCATTCTGGATTTATGATTGTTCTAAATCCTTTAATAAAAGCGTTAGTTTGATCCTTGATCTGTGTGTGCATTCTAAAGTGCGCCATTAGATGGATGTAGTTGATTCTGAAACAGAAAACGAGTTAATAAACTGATAGATACGTACGAAACTAAGCCTTTACTAAAAACACAAATGTTTTAAATATTTGTTCATTTTAATAAAGGGTTTTCTGTGTAATCGGCTCTGAACGTTAATTGCAACAACCTAAAATATATGCCGTGAATGGGGTCGTAGTTTGGTCTATAAACAGAACATTTCTTCTATACTGCTGTAGAGTTTGTTTGTTTAAACTCGCTAACCTCAGACCTCAGGAACTACTGGTTCAATTTGGAAAACTCACTCAGTGTTGGATAGTACGTTTATTGAGGAAGGCTATATAAGCTACATAAATCACGCTGCGACCAATGGGAGCGAAGCATCAGAGAAAAATATTGCCAAAATGAGGAAAATTTTCTAAATTCCACTCGTACGAAGTCGCGGGCAACAGCTAGTACTTTAATAAACAATTATAGGTAGTTGAGAAAAAATCTTAAAACTACTTATTTAATCAATTAAAATAAAGTGGAAAAAGCAAGCGGGACCCACGACCTCAGAATACCGTTCCGTCGCTTTACCGACTGAGCTATTGCAGCCGTGCCAACGGTAACCAATTTCTACATTACAATTTATTAAGTAAAAGCATAGCAAGTCAATTGCAAAATTAATAAATTACTACTCACTTATTTTCATTAGTAACAGGTACTACTTTACCACCAGGTACAAGTTCATGTGTCACTATTTCACCTAATCTTTCTTCGTCCACGGAAAACGTTAATTCTAATGAAGAGATATCACCCTGAAAATGTTATAAATTTATAGGAGTAAGGTTAAGGCAAACAATAACGTTACGAAACGTGTGGTCGGATGAGGCATTCAGAGACGATTTGCATTTATCTAAACGAACTGCTGGACGTAATAAAATTTTGTTACTTTTAACCACACCACTCTCTTATATTGATTTCAAAATATATTACTCTGTTAATGTCTGTATTATCTTGTACTTAATTTAAGTGTATTGTAATTTGATGTGATTGTAAAAAAAAAAAAAATTGCAAAAATTGTTGCTCGTTTTTAATCAAAATTAAGATAAAGATGATGAATTAAGCGCAAATAGAACATAGGTTTCAATAAATGATTGGAGATATTTCCGAAATTTCTTAGGGGAAAATCTGATAAATAAATCTGATAGGTACCTACGCATGATAAAAAATCGTGAGAATGTAAGAAAATCTATACTAATATATATACCAGGACATATATATACCTTTTTACCTAAGAAATAGGTCGATCACGACTCAGTTTTAAAATAAAAAGTAGATCTTATGTGCACAAAAGTTGGCCACACCTGTTATAGACCAATATTATAAAGCTAAAGAGATTGTTTGTTTGAACGCGCTAATCTCAGGAACAGCTGATCCGATTTGAAAAATTCTTTCAGTGTTGGATAGTACATTTATCCAGGAAGGCTATAGGCTGTATAACATCACGCTGCGACCAATAGTGGCAATAGCACTGAAGTATTAGTGAATAATTTGCAAAAACGGCTAGTAATTGACATAAAATATTAGACACAGAGGAAAAACAATGTTTGTGAATCTAAACAGACTTTTTAAGGGCCTACATCAATATTATCGTATATCATAGCCGACACGTACATATTAACACAGCCAGTAGGCACAGAAAATGAAGAATTAGGGATACTTTTCCTATTTACTCAAAATCTACTAAATATATTTTAATTCTGATTTACGTGTTTCTATTCATAATAGTTACCTATGTTTTTAAAGTTATTTCATTAGTTAATACGCGATAATAGACCGACAAATGAAAAAAAATAAAAAATTAGAGAGGTTGTTTCGCCTAGATTTTCTATCGAGAAAACTTTTTTCAATCGCGTTTCTGAGTTTATGCGATCCTAGATCATATATTGAAAAAACATATACTTAAAAATTAGAGCTCTAGCCATTCAATCTAAAGAAACAATGAAAACTTCGTACATAGAAAAATGCACGAAGCTATTTTGGTATCCTCTTAAGTATTATTATTGATTGACTTACCTGAAAATGTTTGATATAAGTGAGACTCCTATACAGGTCACGATCTAATGAAGGTAGTTCATCTATCCAACTATACAAAGCCTGTTGTGTTTGGCCCAATACTTGAGATAGGAAGAACGACGCGAATGGCACATCTACTACTATACCCTATGAACAAATTCATTTTATTTAAACACGCTGTTGTTTAGAAGTAATTTTATAACCTGATTTAAATTTTAGCAAGGCTTTCTACGTGCTGTTCATTAAGTTTACTGAAGGAATATATACTCTTGGCGTGCATAGAATCCTTTCTTTTAAAAGAAATTTGAATCAAAAGTAGTTAATTCATTTAACAATTATTCAGGAAAACAAACGGTCATTTCAAATTAATATTAAAATAAAAAGTAATACCTATAGACTTATAGTTACATAATTAACATATAAATGATGAAAAATAAAAGTGTGTCATATAAAATACAAATTTGAACCAAAAATAGTTGCCAATAAGTTGAAAATTACACTTCTGATTTCAGATTTAATGAATGTTCCTACCTAAACAAATCACTTATGGCATAAACGAATAAAAAAGAAAGACAAAAAGATATAGAATAACAAATTTAACATTTTTGTTTAAATATTAAACTTTTTAAGACATTTAATCTTAGCATTAAGAATACAATTAACTTTACGTTTAATGAGGATTACAATATCATACATACATACCTCGTACACAGCTTTGCCCAACATCCTCCCAATAAATTCAAACAATTGTAAGTGGTTGTCTTGTAGACACGACGTTGGCGACGGATAGAGGCGCTCCTCACTCGTAACGCGGAATAAGTTCAGAGATGGATCAAACACACGTTTTATTGTCTCTTCAAGGAATTCTGTGTAAAAATAATATTTATTATTATATTTTTATCGTATTTATAAACGCATCATTGCACTATTTTAACCTGCTCTTTTTTCTACCCTCATCCCTAATTATTTGGGATCGACGCAATATTATTAACAGACTTCAAAAAAAAAGAGGAGGTTCCTCAATTCGTCTGTATGATTTTTCTTTTTTTTCTGATTCTCTTTTATTTGAAAACCGGTGGTACTCGTGTGGTCCCATTGGCACCATGTCAGGATCTGATAGCTATCTCCTGAGAAATCGAAGAAAACCCTCAAATTTCAAAGGCACATGAAGTCGGTTGGACTATTATTTTAAAAATACTCCATTTTTTTTTCTTCCAGGCAGAGTTGTCATTCACACTTTAACGATCGAACGAAGTTCTCAGATACGTATTGCTTAACATACTTATTCGGTAAATGTTTACCTAGTTGTACTCAGAATTGCCTTGCTAATTATAGTAATTTTATATCTACTTGAAAATTTATGGGGCAAGTTATTATTCCTTATAAAATTAATTATTATTTTGTGCCCAACTAATTTATAAACAAATGGTTATTTTGTATGTTGATCACTATGCTTACTTATGCTCCGGATATCATTTAAATTTGTTCTTAATCCGTCTATATATTAATTACTTTTTATTCATGTATTTTTGTAATCATGCCTTGTCCCGTTTCATATCTCAAAATTATTTTAAAATGCATATGCCTACTGTGTAATGCAAATATTGTTTCGTGTTTGTTTGTAAAACTTTCACATTATACTATTATTGTACATTCAATTAAGTAATCTATTACCTTTAAAAACTCCATCCTGATCAATCCCAGCCTCATCAAGTCCTTGTTCGTTGATGAACCGTACTCTGACGCATCCTTTAAGTGCGCGACTAGGCAGTGCTCCTAATTGCCTGTATCCATCTTCTACGAGACGGGCTCTTCTTACCGTTACTAGAGTAGATCTTGCACCGCTTACACCACCGCATGCACGCTCCGTTAGACCTAACACTACCTAAAATTTCATTTAAGTTATTTACAGGGAAAAATTTAATAATCTACCTAGTTCAAAAACCAAAAACACGCTTGACAATCCTGAATATTTTTTTACATTATTGAGTTGTCATCGGTCCTTGATATGTGTGCAAAATTACAAATCAATCCGACTACTGCAAGTGGGTGAAAATCACTTTCAAAGATACCGATTTAAATAAGCGTGTTAATAAAAAAACCGGCAAATTTTTGTTTGTCTTGCATACGAAAGGTTCCGTACTATACTATATTCGTCAGCGTATCATAATAATAGCAACGTCATAAGCATACCATCAATCACCGTGTGGTGACGTATTAAGAATACAAGTGTCACCACCCCATCTCATCCCAAGAGTGTGTAAAAGTCAGCTAAGGGATATTGCGCACAGATAACAGTGAGAGCGGTGAGATGCGGTGAGAGATGGAAAACTCTAAAATAAACCCTGTGTCAACACGCCTGTTCAGCGCGGTACAGTAGACCATAATCCCTCCCAAAGTGGAGAAGGCCCGTGCCCAACAGTGGGACGTAAATCTTATTGTAAGAAGATAAAACGGGAACCTATTATTCGGACTTCGCTGTCCGTCCGTCCGTCCATCTGCAACTAGGCTTTCTCTCATGAACGATTATGGCTAGACGGCCAAAGGATTTTACACATGCTGTATTTCTGTTGTCGCTATAAGAACAAATACTAAAACCGTGACTACAATTATTATTATTTTTAACACCCTTGCTCGTAAAGCTGATGTAATTCCACCGGTTTTAAATATGTAAAGCGGGTCATTAAAACGCGTGTGTTACCAAAGCAAATAGTTAAGTTATAGTCCATACAATAGTACATTACGATATTAGTGCGTTAAGATGGTTATAACATGCGAGGCGGAATTTCAGCCCGAGCCGAAGACGAGGGCGTAATTGAGCCGAGCATGTTATAACCAATACACACGTATATCGTACGACGTTTTTAGGGTTCCGTACCCAAAGGGTAAAAACGGGACCCTATTACTGAGACTTCGCTGTCCGTCCGTCCGTCCGTCCGTCTGTCACCAGGCTGTATCTCAAGAACGGTGATAGCTAGAGAGTTGAAATTTTCACAGATGATGTATTTCTATTGCCGCTATAACAACAAATACTAAAAATAAAATAAAATAAATATTTAAGGGGGGCTCCCATACAACAAACATGATTTTTTTACCGTTTCTTGCTCGATACTAATAACGTTGCCTTATGTTGCATAGATAATGGTACGGAACCCTTCGTGCGCGAGTCCGACTCGCACTTGACCAATTTTTTATTTAACACATTTGCGAGGAAACAGAAAAAAAAACATTTAAATAAACGCAGTCTGTGAATGCACACTGTTGCTTTCCCGTTGTCCCGCTTTCCCATAGTACATTACGATATACGTGTGTATTGGTTATAACATGCTCGGCTCAATTACGCCCTCGCCTTCGGCTCGGGCTGAAATTCCGCCTCGCATGTTATAACCATCTTAACGCACTAATATCGTAATGTACTATTGTATGGACTATAACTTAACTATTTGCTTTGGTAACACACGCGTTTTAATGACCCGCTTTACATATTTAAAACCGGTGGAATTACATCAGCTTTACGAGCAAGGGTGTTAAACAAATATTTTTTCGAATAAAACTAACCTTTTCATCGGCCACAGCACGTCGGAACAGTCGAACACGTTCTCCATGAGCTATCATATGTGGCGTTTTTTGCACTAATACCTGTAAGAAATTAAAATTATGACGTCAAAACTATATAGCAAAATCTATAAAAGGTGTTCAATTCGAATTATAAGCATACGAAGTTGCGTGCGTCTACTAGTAAAGTAATAAGTACATTATATAATTTACTCGATGCCTTGATACTATGAGCCAAAAGTTCACCAATGCACTTACTGGGACTATTAAAAAAAAAACACGGCTGTAAACAAAATTGCCAAAATGGCAAATAACGGGATCTAGTTCGACGACTACCTGATGCTCCTGATTTCGTACAGCACGTACGGCATTAAGAATCACCTTTATTTGTAATAAAGCTTCAGTCTTTTACATTTAGCGTAAAATACAGAATTACATTATCGGTTCTGTTTTGGTTTCAAATAGCGACAGAGAGCACATACAGAAAAACAAAGTATATCTGTATTTTCTTTTATTATTTCTGGATTTATGTCCCTGTGTTAGCTTATATCTTGAACGCTACGCAACTGATTTTGATGCGTTTTTTTTTTAATAAATAGAGTGGTTCAAAAGGATGGCTTCTTTTTTATAATTTGATTTGGTTTCTAAATTCCGTGAGTTTGAGTTTCTAAGTTCCGGGGAGTCCGTTTCTACATAGTAAGGTAGTTGTTGGGAGTTACTCTAATTCTATACCTACGTGAAGGAATACCGATGGGAGACCTAAGCGCAAACGCTGTAGGACATCACTGTGTAATTACGCAGTTCGCTGCAATTAAGGCAAGCCCCCACACGTTACGTATTGGTTGGCACCTAGTTGAAGGTCCTTGTGGCCGAATTCATCCCTGAAAAATTCCACGCGTACGAAGTTGCGGGTAACAGCTAGTTTATAATACTAGTAAAATTTACCTGTTGTGGTTTCTTGCCCTTTTCAAGGTCATGAATGAATTGTCCTTCTCTTATTTCTCTGACGAGCCAATGATTAGCGGGCGTGTACGAACGTCTACAGTCGCGTCTATAGAGCACCAACAGTAACGTGTGTAGAGAACTGAATAGCTCATTACTTTGAACTGTTTTGAGATCTGGAAAACAAATAAATTGTTAGAATTTGAATCGAATTATATTTTTTATGACACGAATAGAAAGGTTTTCAAATAAATTTAAATAGGTAACAATCTACTTGTTTTATTACTTTTTAACGAATAAAACAAAATTTTGGTAACGTATTTAATGGCTTCAAAGTTTGTTTGGTGTTTGTAAATGAGGTTGTAAGAAAAATATGTGGGTAGTACGGAAAAAGACGTATTATTGTGAATACATAATCTTTCACCCATAGTTTTTAATTACCTAGTTATTCGTTAAAACTGAATCATGTGCAAAGGAGACTAGTAGAAGTTTAAAAGAATACATAACCTTACAGCATTTTTAACACGCTTTTATAATTAATTTATGAATTTTTGCAATTGACTTGCTATGCTTTTACTAAATAAACTAAATTATAGTGGAAAAAATGATAACCATGAGCGGGACTTGAACCCACGACCTCGGAATACCGTTCCGTTGCTCTCCCATCTGAGCTATCATGGTTCCCGCACATGTTTACCAAATCCTCCACTACAACCTTCTCAATGTGAGTTAAACATCGTGCGATGTTTTGTGTACAACGCCATCTATTGAGCGGTTTGCACCAACTCGATCAATCGATCACTTAGTGTTCTTTACAGAACACAATTGGACCGAAAATAATGACTGTACATGTATTTCTACATTAATTTATGAATTTTTGCAATTGACTTGCTATGCTTTTACTAAATAAACTAAATTATAGTGGAAAAAATGATAACCATGAGCGGGACTTGAACCCACGACCTCGGAATACCGTTCCGTTGCTCTCCCATCTGAGCTATCATGGTTCCCGTCCTATCGGTCCAATTGTGTTCTGTAAAGAACACTAAGTGATCGATTGATCGAGTTGGTGCAAACCGCTCAATAGATGGCGTTGTACACAAAACATCGCACGATGTTTAACTCACATTGAGAAGGTTGTAGTGGAGGATTTGGTAAACATGTGCGGGAACCATGATAGCTCAGATGGGAGAGCAACGGAACGGTATTCCGAGGTCGTGGGTTCACGCTTTTATAAGTTCAGTATGTATCTATCAATGTAATAATCTATGTAACGGAATCTTTCAACGCGATTTTCACCCACTTGCGATAGTCGGATTGATTTGAAATTTTGCATACATATCAAAGACCGATGACAATGAAATTATTTAAAAAGATATTCAGGATTTTCAAGCGTGTTTTTTAGTTTTTGTACTAAGCAAATTATTATCTTCTAAGATTTTTACTGAAATTTCTTACATTATTATATTAAAACATGCAGGTGTACTTACCAAACAACTGTCCCATAATGGACTTATACACGAACATGTTGAGGAACAGCGACATATTTACAAAATCTTGCAACTTGAACGGATTCTGTTGCTCATACATTTCCATATCATCTAATATACTATAAATAAAACAATTATTTTAAAATTGAGGACGTGGTGTGAAATGTCCGTGATATTTATTTATTTAAAATAATACACTCAAGTTTAGTCCGTAGTAGTTTTGCGAGTTACACACCCAAAAATAGTAATTTTGTTACTATTTTGGGAGGTTCAACTCCCAAAAGCACTACAGACTAGTATTATATTTATGACCACAGAATATAGACTTATATATTACGATTGTAAACACTTTAAAATTCTATGCGTATTAGTTTAGTTTTAAATTTTCCGTTTATCGTTGAAGCTTACAGCACTCGTAAAAAAATAATTATAAATATTTATGGACATTTCACACAACGTCCTCTGGTCCCAAGCTAAGCTTATTATGCTTGTGTTATAGGTACCAGAATACGGATGGAATACATAAACTACTTTTCTTTTGTAAACACATACTTATTATACATAGTAAACACCCAGACGCAGAACAAACATTTGTATGACATTTATAAACATCACACAAATGAATGTCCGAGGCGGGAATCGAACCCGCGACCTTGGCAGTCCGTTATATGAATCATTAGACCACGAAGCCCGTCATGTCATCATCATATATCATATCAATATGGTAACCAGTTGTGTATTCTTAACCCGACCATAGATAAAAGTATATGCATTTAACAAAAGTCCGTATCAGGTGGCGTAGTAAAGCCTCTACCTACCCACGGGGAAAAGACTTGATAGTAAGATAACAAGTAAGTATTTAATACAGTGATTGAATAACTTACGTAACATAATGCGTCATGCAATCGGCAAATAATATCAACATTTGAAACTCCGGCGCAGACGACTTTGTATTAACAGCTAAGAGATCAAGGAAAGATTTCAGCCCACAATTTGGTCCCAATGTACATAGGAATTGCCATAACGAATATAAAATTTCATCTTGATTACACAACCCTGAAAAATGAAAGAAAATGCACTGATAAATTACCACTGGCACGGCCGCAATAGCTTAGTCGGTAGAACGACTGAACGGTAATCCGAGAACTATGGGTTTTTAATTACTATCAGTGAATTAAATTAAGAATTTAGTGTGTATAAACTTTTCTTAAAAAAAAATTGGTCAAGTGCGAGTCGGACTCGCGCACGAAGGGTTCCGTACCATTATCTATGCAACATAAGGCAACGTTATTAGTATCTAGCAAGAAACGGTAAAAAAATCATGTTTGTTGTATGGGAGCCCCCCTTAAATATTTATTTTATTTTATTTTTAGTATTTGTTGTTATAGCGGCAATAGAAATACATCATCTGTGAAAATTTCAACTGTCTAGCTATCACCGTTCTTGAGATGTTCAGCCTGGTGTCGGACGGACGGATGGACGGACGGACAGCGAAGTCTCAGTAATAGGGTCCCCTTTTTACCCTTTGGGTACGGAACCCTAAAAACCACATCAAAATCTGTTACGTAGTTTTCAGAATATAATCTCACACGAGGACATACATACAAAAATAACGACTTTGTTTTATAATTAATAAAGAAATAATCCCAGATTCTTAAACAATACTGACCTGTGAGTATATCTAGTTTAACTTGCGTCATTGTTTGTAACGCTGTGTGATACATAGAACATATTAGTGCCGTCTTTGTACTGTCTGGAGAGCCCAGTTTCCTGAAGTTTTTGTTAGAATTTGATCTGAAAATAATATACTTAGTAGTTATTTTCTACGAATTTCAAGAATTTCGTGACTTACATATTTTCGTTTTTAAATTTTCGTGAGTTTGAGTCATATTAGAAATATTATGTTACAGGCTAACATAACACTCACTGTTAAGGGATCGATGATGGCGACCCAGGTTTCGAGCATATCCGATGCTCATCTTCTGGACGAGTGCGCAGCGACCTTCCGGCGTGCGAGCATCGGATATGCTCGAAACCTGGGTCGACATCATCGATCCCTTAACAGTGAGTGTTAGCCGGTAACATAATACTTACATATTTTATTATGATCGCAGAATAAATGTAAATTTGGGCTATTTTGGGAACAATATAACTATAATAAATAAATATTCAGGACATTTCACACAACGTCCCAAAGTAAGCTATATTTCTATGCTTGTATTATGGGTACCAGATACGGATAGACTACATATACTACTTTTCTTTTGTAAATACATACTTATAATACATAGAAAACATCCAGACGCAGTACAAACTTTAAATACAAAATTCCATCTCTCTGTAATGGAATAAACAAATGTTTGTATGTTTGATATCTATGTGATTCAAATTTTCATAAACATAGGTTTTAGGCAAACAAAATCGTGGGCACAGTGCTAGTAAAAGATTAAACTCAACAACTTCACCTATTAGTTCTAGCCTCAATAGCTCTCCTAATAATAGCAGCTGGGTTATGACTCTGAACCGGGGTCGATGGTTGAGATGGACCAGCGCCTTCTTCTCCACTAACCCCAGCATCGATCATCTCTTTCAGTGGTACTGCTAGTAACTTTTTTAACATGGGAGCACCCCATAACAACGACAGCTGGTAACGAAGATTGCCCATCGCTGGAGGCAGGTAATTGTCTAAACTTTGGGAAAACCAACCCAATATTGGATGCCAGTTGCTAAGATTTCCTTTCTTGCAAACAACGTATTGTTGACAGGAATCTAAGAACCGGGTGACAACAAGCTGTAAAAAGATAAATTTATATACAAGATTAATACTACTTAAAGGCACCATTCGGATCCTATCGACGCGCGTCGAAAAACCCTTTCTGTTCTTCTATACAATATACCGTTCGTTTCTTAGATGAGCGCACCACGAGATCGAGTCTTTGTTGTATTAGAAGTAGGCGTAGCTACACGCAAAAGTCGTCGCAAAATTTGCATTTGAATTTGAGATAGAGACAAATATATTTTTGTTTTCTTTGCGAGTCGCACGACCTGCGACGCTATTATTCGAATGACACTTTAAGGTACCTTAAAATGGGCTTATGAAATCAACTCGAAATTATGAATTATGCAGGCAATTTTTAAATAATATGTTAATGTTCATATTATGAAAAGACGACATTTTTCGATAGAAACGATTAGACAGGATCACCAAGCACGAGCTCACTGAAATTAATCAATTCAGTGAGAGACTTTTATCCATATTGTTTTATTTGAAAATTTATTTTATAAATATTGATTATCTTACCACAAACGTAGGATGATAAGTTTCTGCCTGTGCGTAATCTCTTTCAGAATGAGCGAGTTGCACCAAGTTCGCTAAAAGACAGAGTGCGTAGTTGCCTTCAAGCGTATTAAACACTATACGCATATTTTGGTCCGTACTTAAGAAATCCAGGCATTTATCGAACATTGAGTATGAACGAAATGATATTATTGACTGTAATAGAGAAAATTTATTATTATTAACAGTCCAATCATCCATCCACCTTCCTCCGTCCATTGATGGACATAGGGCTTCGCCACTTAAAGGCATAACTCGCGGTCCTGCGCTATTTGCATCGAGTGGCCCCCGTCACATTGGACGATATCGTAAGTCCACCTTGTTGAAGATCGCCCTACGCTGCGTCGTCAGATAATTTTAGTATTTTAAAAAATTATGTTGATGCATAATTGTGTACATTATAGTTTGGAATATATTCAAAGATATAATTTAATCTGCATAACATAAAATTCCATATTGCCATAAATAACTGTTTCAAGCTCGTATAACAAAACGTTTTCCTAGATCTGAGGACAAAACAGCACACATACAAGTAAATTTTTCTCCCACTATTTCTACACAGATGACTTACCTCGGGTGATATTTGTTGCATATGATACAACAACGTGGGTACTGACAATATCTGTATTATATACATTGTAAGTAGCTTCTCAGAGAACTGTGCAGATACCAGAGGACGCAGTGATAAAGTCACTATTGCCGTCAGTGATATATTCTTCAGAAAAACTTTCTCACGACACAAACCACGTAACAGAAGTGACTAGAACAAATAATGGAAATTTAATTATAATACTTAAAAAACACGTTTATACTAAAATTTTCTGAATTTTCTTAATTACATTGTGATCAGCTTGACAAAGAGCTTTTCTAGTATTATAAACATTTGTAAGGTCACCATCTCACTTCCTTCCCAGGGTGCTGTAAAAGCTAGCTAAGCGTCATTATAAACAAATACACATCAGAATCTGTTAGAGACGGAAAATTCGAAGCTAAACCCTATTCCAATACGTCTGACCCCTGGCGGCACATTAGACCAAATTCCCCTGCTCCCTAAGTGTAGGAGCCCCATGCCCAACAGTGGGATGATTACGGGCTGGAGAGAAAGAGAAACATTTGTAAGTCTATATTAATAAAATATTATTCACTAACTGTTGCCTGCAACTTCGTACAAGTCGAATTTAGAAATCAAACCTTAACAAATTATACACAAAGACCTCTTAAACCCTACTAAAAATCCGCATCAAAATCCGTTGTGTAGTTTTGAAGATGTAAGCTTACATAGGGATGTACATACAAAAATAACGACATTATTTTATAATATTTAAAGATAACTACTAAAATGGTCTTATTCATAATGACTTATCGGAGGTTTAAAAGTTCGCTAAAATGGGTTCGCTAAAATTGTAAAAAAATTTTATTCATAACAGTCTTTTTACGATAAAATGTTTATTATCTCTCCGATAAAGTTATTGTTTAAACCTCCGATAAGTCATTATGAATAAGACCATTAAGAACTTACTTTCAAAGTCAAATAATATCCTTTATGAAACAATGAACCCATAACATTTGCACACAGCTGCTGCATGCCACCTCTCAGTTTATCAAAATTCTTTAACCTCGTAAGAGCCCAAGTATTTGTAGTGGTAAAAGCGATTAATGTGTGCAAGTGAACAAGTATGCTTTGAAGATCTATAGGTGATTCTGGCTTTAACTCTTCTAGATAGAGGCAGCATTTGTAGAGTAAATCTTTGATGTGTGCTATCCATTGTAAACTGAAAATATAAAATAAAGACATAATATACTAGCTGACTCGGCAAACGTTGTTTTGCCATACAAATAACAGGGGTAGACAAATAATTTGCAATAAAATAAAATTGCGACTATAATTTGAGATTTAAACTATCCTATCTCTCAAGTTGGATCGAACTGCACATGGTGTGCGAATTTTATTATAATCGGTTAAGTGGTTTAGGAGTCCATTGAGGACAAACATTGTGACACGAGATTTATATATATTAAGATTATTGCGTTAGAGGACTTGTTCAGGCCTCGATCGCGATAAAAGTATCACCACTTTTCCTCCCCAGGGTGCTCGTTCTGTAAAGGCCAGTTAAGTATACAGATAAATCCTATCAAGGTTATCATATCAATCAAGGTTAATGCAGGAATATTAAGGAGATGGAACAATACTATGTGACGTCCGTCGCTAGAAAGCATCGTTCCGAATTTATATAATTTCGCGTTGAACTTGACGCACGTGGTTTACTTAACCCATAATCTGAGTTCCAGCTCGTAAATAAATTCTTGGGGCTATAATTGACTATAGCTAAAACTAACACATCAACCGTAAAAATTGTTGTGTACAGATCAAATATAAAACACACTAAATAAGGATCTGAATAGATGTTTTCCTTCTAATACTCTGCAATAGTGTTAATAATTATACTATACTAGTAATACTTATTACGACGAATATTGATTTCTATTACGATGGCCTAGTAGTCGAGCGGTTCGTGTAACAGACTGCCGTTCACTAGGTCGCGGGTTCGATTCCCGCTACGGACAATCATTTGTGTGTTATTTATAGTCGTCTTACAAATGTTTGTACTGTGTCTAGGTGTTTTCTATAGATTATAAGTATGTATTTACAAAAGAAAAGTAGTATATGTAGTCTATATATTATGTATGCTGGTATCCATAACAAAAGCATATAAGCTTAGCTTGGGATCAGAGTATGTGTGTAATGTCCATAAATATTTATTATTATTTATATTATTTTCCTTTAGTCAACTGCCATTATGACGCATTATCACTTAAGAGTAACCATAGTTGTGAGTGAAATATGCTGCCAGGTCAGAGGGTGCTGAGGTAATGCACACAAGCACTAATTATATTTCATTGGTCAATCCCTATAATTTTGTACCAAAAATACTGTTTGGTTGTTAAGGTACATTTCCGATCTTAGCAACCACGTCGCGCGACCTGTCAAATAAAGTCGAATTTATCATCGCCAGCACCAGCCAGGAGACAGCTCTTAAATGCGTGATAGGTCAGGCATCCTGGCATCATCGCGCATCCCTAGGATCGGAAGGCTGGCACAATCCAAATTTTACTTAAGGTTTAAAATGTAAAAAATAATATGCTGAATAGTTAAACAAGCAACATACCTGTATTCTTTGTTTAAAAAGACTCCAACATATGATAACTTGACAGATTCTGAATGCAAACTCTGCACAATGTACCTGCATAGTTTCTCAAACTTCTTTCTATCTCTCTGTTGCTTAAATACAAGGAATAGTCGGCAGGTGGCATGATACACATCTAATGCAGGTACCAGTTCTATTGGCTGTGGTGATTCATCTTGTGAACCTTGATTCTTTGTATCAGGGAGCAACTGGTCAAAGTCATCACTGAAATAAGATAAATCTTATATATAAAATTCACATGTTACAGTGTTAGTTACCATGCTCCTTTGAAACGGCTTGACCAATTATTACGAAATTTTAAATAACGTAAAAGCACCGTACTCCGACATACCTCCGTTCTGCGACTATTTCGGTTTTTACTAGAAAAAACGTATTAAAATACGCGCAAAGTTGTGAAACTTAAGAAATTAATTCCGTCATTCAATATACGCCACCTCATAAAACTTTCACAATAAATACTTAATTAAAAATGTACATAATTAACAAAATGTATATAAGGGTGCAGTTTGCAATAATAAATCGTAAAAACGAATTTTTGGATATTTTGGCGTATAATCCGCGCAGCTTGGGTCTTATTGAATTTATATGCTTTATTAGTTCACAAATCCACATTTTAATAAAGTTAGGCGCAAATAATAATGGTCGGAATGGCACTCTCATAAAATAGCGTCATTCCGTATACCGACTAGATGGACGCTAACAGGATTTTTGTACCTTGTAAATTAATTTAATTTTCTATTACACAAATTGATTTGTAAGATATTTGTTGTATGTTATTTATTTACACTAATATTCTTTCTTAATTGACCTTTGTACGACTGAGGGTAACTTTAAAGGGTTTCTTACAATTATGCTTTAAACTGACACTTTTTTTACACGCTTTATATTAGCTTCACTTGTATGTTTGTTTGTATGTTTGTTTGTATGTTTGTATGTTTGTAACCGACTCCTTTGGACGCTATTTTGACCCACTTTAAACGGTCAGATTCTATTCAAATTTTGCACACCTGTCAAAGACCGATGACAATGCAATAATTCGATTAAATAAAGCGTGTTTTTTAGTTTTTTAAACTAGGTATTTTTTATAGTTCAGATAATTTTCCTTAATACTACTATTACTTCGAAACACTAAATTAACTTTTTTTGGCAGATTACAAATAAAAAAAAATCGAAATGAATGTAATGTGGGCTTAAATGCTTTTTAAAGCAAATATTGAAAAGATCGAAAATTGGAAAAATTGTATTTCGCATTATACTCCTTAGTGTGCGACGTTATTTGATCAAGTTCTGATTTAGCAAGCACTTTCAGGATCAATGGGAGGTAATGGAGCCGTGACATGCGTATTTTATATCAGTCACCAGTGGAAATATTCGTCACCATAAGAAAAATCTATTTTAATTATGTTACTCTTCTCTTATTACCAATTAAATATTTTCAATAATCGTTTTTTTGCGAATTGCTCCTTTATTTGTTACGGACTAGACCCACCCTTAAATTAGGTTTTAATCTAAGCTACTTTTTAGCATGGCCATGGGGTATAATATTGGTAAACATTATATATGTAAACGTTAATAGCTATTATACAAATAGAAAATACATAATTCTTAAGTAATAACAATTCTTACAGTATTCGTTTCGTAAATTTGTGCCTTGCTAGCCATCCTCTAACAATAGCCTGTATTTTCACAGCAGATTGATCACGTTTCTTTTCAAGAGCACGCTCTTCGCGGGCTGCCTTCGTCTGCTCTAGAAAACTATCTTTACTAGCCGAAGATTTTGGGAACATTATAAATAGAGTTCACTTAGCACAAAACAAATATTACTGTTGCTTTGTTTCTTTTGAGCTCAGCTGTCAGGACGTCAAAATACACTGATGCATCTCAGCATAATAAAAAGTTATATCTTGAAGCCAGCATGATATTTAAATATAAAGCAGATTTTAGAAAACCCTTAGATAATATTTCCGATGATTATTGGATTAATTTCGCGGATTTACTGTGAGTGAAGTGTGAAAGCCCTTGATGTACAAAATTATTATTTTGACATAAGAACATAGAGTACTACTACTACAGTAATACTAAAATAGACAACCATCTCCCACAATTTTATTGCATACTTGAAAGTGTCCTCTAACTGTATTATTCCCAAACACGAGAAATATGTATTTTTTAGTTGCTACACAAACCTAATTACTTATACTTACCCATAGCATTACAACATGATAATGACAAGTAAGATTTTTAATTCTTGTCAGTATCAAAATATACTCGTTCAGGATATTAATCTCGTAAATGTAACAATTAAACTAACCTTACAATCATGGATCAATCTTAAGCATATAATTAAACTTAGTTTGATTTTTTTTAGTGGGCATAGTACTCAAACAACACATCACGATATTCGTGATTTCACTAATTAACATAGCTTTACAAAAGTTTTCGATCGTGCGGAGTGATATTCATCCCAACTCGACAAACACAGTGGCTTACTGTTGGTGTGTAATAAATACGGAGGGACACCATCGCAGCTGAACACATTTACTACATAGAATGAAATTAATGCAATTTACATTCGTGTAAATAAGCCACCAATTGCACTGCTAAAATGCTATCTACTAGAGTAGACTATCGACGCTGACATTAAATCAATTTTACCATCATCTAGTTGAAATGATATGAACTAATGCCAAATATGAAGGAAAACAAATTTAGATGGCGCACCTGAATAAAATGGCCGCGCTTAGGTGCCTTATTTATTCTGACATTCTTCCCACTAGTGTAGTGCTACTACCATAGAAAATCTGATCTAAGCTGTCGATTACGCAGCCGTATATCACAGCAATACATCACGTTTCCGTATTAATATACTGACTTCAAGAATATTTACTGGTTTTGCTTTATTAGAAAATGAAGATATTAGTGTATTTGCATTGATTTTATGTGATTTACCTGCCATATTTTTTATTTCTATAAAACGCCTCAAAATCATTCTGCTTAGGAACGCACCTCAAAATTATATTTTGACAAATGGCAATATTGGCTATCATTTGTCACTTTAATGTCAAAGTGTCAAGTACTCAAGTCAATCAATTTGTCAATGTGTCAAACGTGCTTTGCTTGATGCAGTTTTTGTTTATCGTTAAAATGCACAATTCGTTATCTGATTTTGTTTAATGGGCTTATAAATCGAGTGGAATCATTAATTTTTTCGAGAATTTTAGTTACACTGTGTTTTTGTGCTAATAACTAGGTGCATACCACATTATCACCATGAGCTCTATACAGGAAAGATTACAGTTAAAAAGAGTGCCTCTTGACACTTGGAATATTAGAGAACAACTAGGCTTAGCGTCGGCTGTTGTACGAAGTGGTGATCAAAACTGGATGTCGGTATCGCGGGCGCTGAAAACAATTGGAGAGCCTAACAGACCTCCTGACTGGTATTCTCAAAAGAGTTGTGCGGCGCAGTATGGGGCTCTCCTAGAACATGTTGAAACACCGAAACGTAAGAAACGTAGTTCAGAAGGGGCAGTGGAAACACCACAAGAAAGTATCCTAAAGAAATTGACGCAAGAACGCATTGTTGAGATCCAAAAGTCATTGGCAGAAATGAATCAACAATATGAGCAATTAAAGAATGAAATTACAGAAGTTCGTAATCCCGCTACGTCCGAAGATCGTGTAAGAGAGGTTTGGGCAGCATTTGAAGCGAGAGCAAGGGCAAAAGAAAGAGAGGCGGCAAAACAAGCGGCGTTGTTGAAAGAAAGGGAGGACATAAGAGCTCGTGCTGACCGTACATGGAGACCCCCACAAACACCTACACCAGTATCCCAATCGACTGCGACACCTTCAACAACAGTATTACCGGCATCACCTCTATTAACTTCATTGTTAAAATCATCACCAGTTGTAACCACTCCACAGCACATATCTCATCCTGCCAATGTTATTGAAACAGTATCACCGTCAGTGACTGCACCAACATTGTCTATGCTGTTGGAAAAGTCAGTTGTCTCTGTTGCTAGCCAACATGAGAGTAAGCAAGCAGCTATAGAACATATAAAAAGTCAATTGGTTCAAATAGAACAACAACTAAAAGCTAATCCTACTCCATTGGTCCTTCCTGCACCTGCTCCAGAACAACCAGTGCAGCCACAAACTTTAGATATTGATGATATTGATATAAAAGCAGAAGATGTGTATGCATTCAGTGATATTGACATACACATACCACCTGTAACTGCTATGCATAAAGGTAACAATCGGTCTGTAGAGAAACCTCAAGCAAAAGAAGATGTTGATATACCAACATCAGAGGTACCAGATGTATCTATACGAGATAATAATGAGGAACAAGTTATTAAAGAGGAACCGCAACCTGTTCCTATGGAAACTGTTGAGGAAGAAAAAGTACCTGTTGAAATTGAAACAGTAGCCGAACCAGAACAGCAACTACCAGCAACTGTAACTAAAGAATTGACTCCTGAAACTGAAGTAAGAATTGCTTTTCCAGAAGTAAAATTCCCTACTACAGAGATTAAAGTAATACAACCTGAAATTCTGAAAGTTAAAGAAGAAATTAAGGAAGTAGAAATACCACCAGAACCAGAAAATGTTGTAGAAGACCAAGTAGAACAACCAGCAGAAATAACACAAGAGATTGAGCAAGTAGTGGTGACTCCTGTAGAAGTCAAAGTGATTAATGAACCTTCAGAACCATCTGAAACAGTAACTGAGCCAACAGTAACTGAGCCTTCAGTAGAAGAAGTTGTTCAGGAAGCAGAATTGCCTATTCCTGATGAACCTCCATTACCGGAACCTGTTGTGGATGAAGAATATCAAGATATTTCAGAGAGAACTATAGTGGAACCACCAATTTCAGCAGAAGAAGAAGTTGCTTCTTTTCCTGAAACAGCACACAGGGATAGCATTGAACAAAAATTAGAAATGATGGAGAGAGGTGATCTTATTGAAGCTGTTGAACCAAAAATTATAGAAGAAAAGAAGGAAGATGAATCAGAGGACTCTATACCATTAAAAGAAATGATGAGAACAGAATCCATTACCGTAAAAGCTGATGTTGAAGTAAAAGAAGAGAAAGAGAAGGCAGATATAGATGATACACATACTGAGACTGATGATGATACTCCTATGGAATTAAGTCGTGAAGAAGATAAAGATGGCAAAAAGAAACGAGACTATTCGCGTAAGAAAAAACCCGATTCAAGAACATGTTCAGGGTCAGAAAGTGCAGCTGAAGCAAGTGCACCGGAATCGCCGAGTGCAAATGACGCCGAAAGGCAGCATCGTTTGTGGAAGAAATCTGTTATGCTGGTATATAGTAGATTATGTGCTCACAAATATGCATCATTATTTCTTCGTCCCATTAGCGATGAGGAAGCTCCTGGTTATAGTTTAGTAGTAAAGAGACCAATGGATTTGTCTACAATTAGAAAAAACATAGATTCGGGTGTGATCAGAACAACTGCTCAGTTTCAAAGAGATGTCTTGTTGATGTTGTCTAATGCTCTTATGTATAATAGTAGTGAGCATAGTGTCTATACCATGGCTAAAGAGATGCATGAAGAAGCGTTAGGTCAACTTGGTATGTTGTTAGCAGCTCAAGCACATGCAGGTCTCGTAGATTCAACACCGCAAAGACGAAAACGACGTAGAGACCATCCGCCACGACCTAGCACCCATAAACGTCATCATTAAACTGTCTGGGAATTAAGTAAACTGGTCTGTCCAGATTATAATTAAAAAATAAGCGTAACTAATATAGTTAATAAATTTATTTCAATACATTATAGGTATTTTGTTGTCTTTTTCCCTACCATATTTGCAATTGCATGCCCCCAGTCCTGCGGGTCCGAGTCGACGCAAAGCACCGAGATACGACGTATCACCTTACCAGACCTTCACGGGTCGTTGCTGTTTCGTCAAGTACCTGTAGGAGCTGGTTTGTATCGAGTCGGATCCCGCGTGTTGAAATTATGTGTGTGGGGCCGCGTGCACCGCAGAACACACCCTCGCGATGAGCACGGCCTGAAACTTGAGGTCTGAACGAGCGAGAGCGAGCCTGAACGAGGATTTGTCACTCTCCACTATCGTTCTGTTCATGGCTGAGAGCGAACAGTGTTGGGCCGCAGTCCTTTAGTTTAGCTCGCGAGGTGACGGTAAGAAAGAGGGAGGCTCTGCGGGAGCGCGTACGCGCTGGCGATTTTTCACCTCCCGCAGGTCCTTGGGCAGGGGTCGTAGGCTTGCAATAGCCGGCGCCCCCGCTCCCCCCAACGAGAAGGTCACTCGCGGCAGGTTGCAGTTCAGGGACCCGCTGCGACCGTTGTGGCAGACGGCCAGGTTAGGGCGACGATGGGAGGACCTAATGCGCCCCCCCATCAAATCGGGTCCCCCGTAAGGGGGCCTCCCTTGCCGGGTCGTGGTAAGGCTCAAGGCACCACCATAGCCTGGTAAGGTGGAAGAAGACATACAATAAAAACTTTATTGGCATCACAAAATTGAAGAGTTAAAATTAGTATCTATCGCTCGTTTTTAGGGTTCCGTACCCAAAGGGTAAAAACGGGACCCTATTACTGAGACTTCGCTGTCCGTCCGTCCGTCCGTCCGTCTGTCACCAGGCTGTATCTCAGGAATAGTGATAGCTAGACAGTTGAAATTTTCACAGATGATGTATTTCTATTGCCGCTATAACAACAAATATCTACTAAAAATAAAATAAAATAAATATTTAAGGGGGGCTCCCATACAACAAACATGATTTTTTTACCGTTTCTTGCTCGATACTAATAACGTTGCCTTATGTTGCATAGATAATGGTACGGAACCCTTCGTGCGCGAGTCCGACTCGCACTTGACCAATTTTAATTAAATTATTATTAGGTACTATTCTAAATCTGTAAGTTCTACCTACGTAACTAAGTTGGTCCTACTTCAATTCCGATGATTATAATCACGGATAATAATATTATTATCACAGATTATTGTAACCGTAGTTAGGATCTTAAAAATAAAACATTGGAATTTTGAAGAAAATTCTAATTTTTTACAGAACATAAAAAATGTTTCATAATTATTCTAACACAATAAAAAATTTGCGTACCTGTTAAGTACCTATAAATAATTATTTTATTAAACTTATAAAATTTATGTTGTGTGGCTAATTAACGCGTTCAATGCTGAATAATTTGAGAATTTATAGCCAATGCTATTAAAAGAGTCATTCGCCCAGTGCTGAAAACGCGTATGTGCGTTCAAAAAATTTTTCGCGTAGTGCTAAGAACGCTTATATGCGTTCATACAAAACTCGCGTAGTGCGGCTGGACGCTATAGCGCGTTGTCTTTTACCTTCCCGCAGTGCGGCCGACGCTTATGTGCGTTCGGTAACTTTCGAGTTTTATGACTATCATATAACAATTACGGGTCATATAAAGGTGTTGGATGGATAAAGGTGCTTCCACACCAGTGTTTATTTGTAAGAGATTTTGTGAAGTTTACGCCATAATATATCTTCGTTCGGTTTTGTTAAAATAGTAAGTTATACCTTAATAAAACAGTAATAGTGAAGGTACCTTCTCCCGAAAGCCCTTTTTTTCTTAATTTTTTTTTATTTACGACTCTTCGCCCGCCTCGTAATAGACACCATTTATAAAAAGACTAAAACTACCTATTACTTTAGTTAAAAGAGAGAGTCATAATAAAATTATTTCAATAATCTATTGTACTAAATTAGGTTATTGTTGTCGTCGCCGCCGCCTCCCCCCCCCCTGCAAGATTCGTAGCACGAACCTGACTAGTGTGTAGTCTCCTTTACAATTCCACATTTTACGACCGCTTCGAAACAATAGACACCCAGAATACACGCTATAAACGCACAGGTGCGGCGCACCCCGCTTGCCTACAGATTTTTTTTTGTATGGACGCGTATACGCGTCGGCCCGCACTTGGTGAAATTCAGAAAAACGCGCATAAGCGTTAGCCGCACTGAACGTATTAAGAACATTTCGTTTATGACAATTTTATTGCTTTATTATAATACAGCTTTAGTTAATAATAAATTTACTAACTACTAAATGAGCTGTAGTCAACAAAGCATCCTTTTAACATAGGTTATTTAAGTTTTTAGTAAAGAACATGACGACTTAGGTTTAGAAATAAGCTAAAGAAAGCTGGATTGCAATACACGTTTTAATTTATTACACGTAAGGCAATATACAATTCTTCATTACAATTTTTGTTCGCTTGATAAAAATGTTTGTTTTCTACTACGCTCGAGAGATGTCGTCAGTCACTGGTTAAAGTTGGACCGTACTCCGCAGTAATGTTTTGCGTAATATCAAGATTTACATTACAAATAGCATAAACTTATAAAAAAAAAAGTATAAATTTTGTCAACAAACAAATAAAAATGTTTTAAGTATTTCTTTTTCTATCTACTTTAATCTGCTTGTCAAATGATGCTTGATTAATGAAATGCGCAGTGAAGTGATTGCGTTAAATAGTTATTCAGATATAAATACTTGCAAATATAAACGAATATCCTACGTATTATATGTATTATAGGTGACCTATAATACATAGGTATCTAATTCAGATAAATAAAATAAATTGAAAATTGAATTGAAATTGATATTTTTTGTATTTTATGTGATTTTACAATGATTTATTAAAACATTCATCTCAATGTAATTTATATACTATTATACCTATATTATTTGTTATAGATAGATTATATTTGCCATAGATTCCAAATTTCCAACCTATTATATTTATTTATTTATTTAAAAATGTATAGTGTACATGGTCTTATTCATAATGACTTATCGCAGGTTTAAATAAATAACTTTATCGGAGAGATAATAAACATTTTATCGTAAAAAGACTATTATTAATAACAAGTTTTGACAATTTTATCGAACCGATTTTAGCGAACTTTTTAACCTCCGGTAAGTCATTCTGAATAAGACCATTAATAGCTATCTTTACAGGGTACATGCTAATACGATAGTATTGTTATTTGTGTATGGATATTTTCGTTGTATTTAGCTGTTTAGTGACTTTATATAGATAAGTAGGTTGGATACCTGTAGTTGATAAGCACCTATTATTAATAGATTAAGTTATTAATAGGGACTTAGTCACTTGAACCTTCCAATAACTCATTATCTGCTAAGTTGTGATTAACTTTCTGGTGATTAGTGAGTAAGCGAATACCATCTATTGTGCGTGAACGATAGTAGAACAATGTTAGTTCCTGTGTTAAACGATATAACATGGATATACTACTTTAGACTTACATGAGCAATG
Organism: Orgyia antiqua; assembly: GCA_916999025.1. NCBI lineage: Eukaryota > Metazoa > Arthropoda > Insecta > Lepidoptera > Erebidae > Orgyia > Orgyia antiqua. The sequence continues at coordinate 22,014,411 of OU779864.1, forward strand.
CTGTTGGCATCACTAAACTTAACAGATAAGGCGTTAAGTATTTTTAAGAAAATGTCATTAGCAATTTTTGAGATATTTACTATGATATTGTAAGTATGTATTTACAAAAGAAAAGTAGTAGGTATATGTAGTATATCTGTATTCTCGTACCCATAACACAAGCATGTAATAGCTTGGAACCGAAGGACAATACATACACAGACAGACAGACATAAATGTGAAATGTCCATGAATATATTTAAAAATAAATTGGGATAAGATTGTAACTAGCAGTTTAATCGTAGTATTATCGCCGTCATGTTTATACCGTCACGCCTCTTTCCCACACGAAATCGCGAGCAACAGCTAGTAGATATTTATACAACAATTCAAAAATTAAATGATTAAATATTGACTCTCGGAAAATATGCAATTTACAGATTAAAGGATTGAGGAAAAGAGGTGAAAGTTACATTCAATCATTCTGTTAGTGTATACATAGCCATGAATAAAGCTTATAAGGAAACATCCCCGTTGATTTAATCTACGATTCTAATCTAAGATTTCCAACTCTTGCAGAAGATAATTTCAAAATCTATCGCCACACAGACGATAAAAAGTCCTTTTTGTCTTAGAAATACTATCTAGCAGTGCCTAAAAACTTGTTGACGCCAGGTATTGTAATAAGTAGAGAGAACCATAGAATTCCATTTTGCTCTCTCGTTACAACCTTTTATTAGGTTTAATACTTAAGAGGGCACGATACCAAATTATGCTCCATACAAAAATATGGGCATCGTAGTCCCCTTTTTTCTTCGCGAAAGTTAAACTGATTTTTATGGTTTTCACGCTATATTATAGATGAAGAGTATATCTATGATTCTATTACCTTCTTTTTTTCAAAACGTAACAACTAAACGAAATATGACCATCCGAATATTCCGTTTTTTCCGTTATCTTTAGATAAAGTTGCAGCGTCTATCACACACATTTGGTAAGGTTTATATAGAAGCATAGATATGCTCTCCATCTATTTATAATATAGCGTAAAAACAGTCAAAATCGGTTTAACTTTCGCGAAAAAAAGGGACTACGAAACGTCTTTTTTTTTTCAAAGAATTTTAAGTAAAATCTGCTTCAGCTATATTTGTCTCTTTCAGAGCGGCGCTCGGGAATAGGGATAGCAATATCTAAGGCAAATACCTAAATTAGGAGTACAGTACCCTCTTAATTACAAAGCAAAATTAAATTTAAGGCTTTTAATGATTCAAAGCGGAAGAGAAATTCAATTATAACAAATGTGAGTATAAAATTGACGGGCTTCGTGGCGTAGTGGTTCATGTACTGGACTGCCGTTAACAAGGTCGCGGGTTCGATTCCCGCTTGGGACAATTATTTGTGTGATATCTATAAATGTCATACAAATGTTTGTACTGCGTCTGGGTGTTTTCTATGTATTATAAGTATGTATTTACAAAAGAAAAGTAGTTTATGTATTATATCCGTATTCTGGTACCCATAACACAAGCATAATAAGCTTAGCTTGGGACCAGAGGACGTTGTGTGAAATGTCTATGAATATTTATTTATTTATTATTTATTAAAATGTTTCGTAAAAAATTAAATATTAATTAGTTAATAACTTTTAATCACAATATTTTATGTAATTTCAGAGAGATTAAAAGACTGGGGAAGATATAATGTTCGTCATCGAACGTCACCGGACGATGCAACTCAGACCAACCTCTCAGTAGGTGGTCTACGGACTTAATCACATTCATAGCAAACCGCTGGATGCAAGCGGCAATGACCTTGATCTGCCTTCTTTGGATTATGTACAATAACATAGATACATATAAAACATAATAATATTTACAGACGCGAAATTTTAGATCATTATTCATTTCATTTCTGGGTGTTTCTATGTATTATAAGTATGTATTTACAAAAGAAAAGTAGTATATGTATTCTATCCGTATTCTGGTACCCATAACACAAGCATAATAAGCTTAGCTTGGGACCAGAGGTCGTTGTGTGAAATGTCCAAATTTTTTTATTTAATTTTAATTAGTTTTGGTAATGTGTTTACCTACTGAAACGTATTACTTATATCACAGCTTATATCGTGAATCCCTTAGCATACGCCTACATCCTATATTATGGAATGGATTGTTGATACAACGATACTACGTTGTCACAAGTGTTAATAAAGATTCTCTATTCTTTGATTTGGTAAACTGCCACCTATTAATTTACTTCGTATAAAATAAAGACGTTATTTTTGTATGTACCTACCTATCTCCCTATGTAAGCTTATATCTTTAAAACTACGCAACGGATTTTGTTACGTTTTATTTCAATAGATAGATTGGTTCAAGAGGATGGCTTTTTTGTATAATTTGTCACGGTTTGGTGTATATCGGGGCAGGAGGGTTTAATTACTATAAACGCAGGTGAAACCGCAGGCATTGGCTAGTTTAAATGATATGACCTACCTACCTAAACGATTGGTACCTATTAATTAATCATTTAGAAACGAGAAATTTACAAAATATATCTTTATTGTTATTGAAATAATATTGCAAAACGATCTTAATGATATTATCATCGTCATACTTCTACTTCGACTGGGTTGAGCCTCACGTAATTGGCCCACTCCTTTCTGGTTCACATTTTGGAGTTGGTCACCAAGTTGGTTTTTTACTAGGCCTCGTGAGGTATGGGTCTAGGGTTTAATTCCTGTGCAGAGCTAATAATCTAAATAAATCTGTGTGATAAACACAGATTTTTTTCTGCGTCTGCGTCCTGGTGTTCCTTGTATATTTTACGTCGGCATATTATTATGTGTTTGCAAAATAATAGCTTATCTTTATTTGTTTAATTGTTGCAAAACATTCTCAATAGATGGCGTTGTACGTCAAAATACGATGTAAACTCAATCGAGTGATGATTGTGGTGGTCTAATTGGTTACTGTTAGCACGACCGCAATAAGCTAAGTTGGCAGAGCTATGGAACGGTATTCCGAGGTCATGGGTTCAAGTCCCGCTTGCGGTGATCACTTTTTCCACCACAATTTAATTTATTAAGTAAAAGCATAGCAAGTCAATTGCAAAATTAATAAATTACTTTAGCTTATTTTTAGTTCATTAATATCCCACTGGGCACGAGCTTATTTACCTACTTATTATATCTTTAATCTGAAGCCTTATCACAAACATTAAGCTAAGTTTAGGACTAGAGAACCTAGTATAAAATATTCATGAAAGATCTATTTATCGTTGATTGCATATTTGTTAATTCTTTACTACTTATACTGATACTTTTCCTATTTACTCAAAATCTACTAAATATATTTTAATTCTGATTTACGTGTTTCTATATATAATAGTTACTTATGTTTTGAAAGTTATTTCATTAGTTAATACCCGATAATAGACCGACAAATGAAAAAAATAAAAAAATTGAGAGGTTGTTTCGCCAAGATTTTCTATCGAGAAAACTTTTTTCAATCGCGTTTCTGAGTTTATGCGATCCTAGATCATATATTGAAAAAAACATATACTTAAAAATTAGAGCTCTAGCCATTCAATCTAAAGAAACAATGAAAACTTCATACGTAGAAAAATGCACGAAGCTATTTTGGTATCCTCTTAAGTACTACTTTTGGCTACCATATGAAAGACGGAAGCAAAAAAGTTTTACAAAGTCATTTGAGCATCATAGGTAATTGTAGACGTTAGAACTAAAGGTGTTTTATATACATCTCGTCTCTACTTTTATAATATAATTAAGAGCAACTCATTATAAGGTTATAAAGTATTAATGAATTATATTGCTGTTGATTATTTTTCTTAAAACAAGTAGGTAATTGCTTAAAAAATATAGTACATAAATAGTGTAGATATATTTAATTAAAACACGTACCTACTTGTGTATTTGAGAAGCAGATGTAGATATTAATGAGCTCCGCGTGTAACTAGTTTAGCTAGGAATGTTTATACAGATTAATTGATCCGCGAATAACAATAAAACATTTTCGTAATTTTTTTAATGAAACTTTTTTTGTTAATTTTGATCTGGTATATACCTACCTAGAGGCAAGTACTTCTACGTATCTACTTTCTATTTATAAGTAAAGAATTCTGTTTTTGACTGTTAGATGGATTAAGTAGATACCTACTATAAAAATTGGTCAAGTGCGAGTCGGACTCACGCACGAAGGGTTCCGTACCATTATCTATGCAACATAAGGCAACGTTATTAGTATCGAGCAAGAAACGGTAAAAAAATCATGTTTGTTGTATGGGAGCCCCCCTTAAATATTTATTTTATTTTATTTTTAGTATTTGTTGTTATAGCGGCAATAGAAATACATCATCTGTGAAAATTTCAACTCTGTAGCTATCACCGTTCTTGAGATACAGCCTGGTGACGGACGGACGGACGGACGGAAGGACGGATGGATGGACGGACGGACGGCCGGACGGACGGCCGGACGGACGGACAGCGAAGTCTCAGTAATAGGGTCCCGTTTTTACCCTTTGGGTACGGAACCCTAAAAACAATAATTTACCTCTTATATCGATGTGCACGAGATCGTGGGGTTTTTTTCCTCCGCTTTGCCCTGCCTGGCCATGATGGTGCCTTGAGCTTTACCATGACCCGGCGAGGGGTGGTCCCACTCACCGGGGCCCAGCCCGGTGGGGGGCGCATAGGTCCCCCCATCATTTTTGGCGCGGCGGATCTCTGAGTACCAGTCCGCCGCGCGCGACCACCTCTTCGGGGGGCGCCAGCTATTGCGCCGGCGACCCCTGCCTCCCTCTTTGCCGCCATCAGCTCCCTAGCGAAGGAGGCTACGGCGGTCCAACACTGTTCGCTCTCGGCTATAGACGAAACGACGACCGAGAGCGACAAGTCTTGACCCAGCACACTGACGAGTGCAGCGCGCTGGGCATCCCAGGCCGTGCATACGGCGAGGGTGTGTTCCGCCGTATCCACGGCCCCACTTCCACAATTGCGGCTAACGGGATCCGACTCAATACCAACCACCTCCCTAAACTAAACTAATATTCCTGGTTAGGCCCAAGAAAGATGCTTCTAAAAAAGATTCTTCGTTGTATTGTCTACCAGAAGTCAATTGTCTTCTTACGGACATTTTTAATAACTAGTCTACGATTACGGGTCGAAATTATCACCATTTATCAGTAAGATATTTTCTATCAACAGTCCACATTTCAATAGGAAATGCAATGCATCAGAAGCCAGTGAGGACAAAAATTGAAATTAGTTTGTTTCTAGTAGTGTAAATTGAGGATAGATAAAATATTGAAAGCGGACGTTAATCAGCCTTGAAAAGGCAATAAATGTTTGACCACCGATAAAATTATACGAAATACCTTCAGAGATACACAAATCAGAACGAAAATCATAATCTTAAACTAACAAACAGTGAATAAACATCAAAGAAATTATAATAATTATCAAGACCCCACTGTGCCCAAGGCCCTATCAAGCAGGGGGCCTCCGCCTTCCCCTCCGACGGCCTCTGGCATTATACTATTATATTTGTAGACCACCCGAGTTGTTTTATTTTAAATATTTGTAATTTTTACAATGTTGTGCAAATATTAACCTTTTAATTACCCAATTTAATATTATAGTTCCAAAAACTTTTTGTTTACCCGACGACGATGGACCAGTTGTTGTTTATGACATTGAAACCCAATAAGTATACATATATAACAAATACTTTTCATGTTACGATTTAATATAATACTAGTACTTCCAGATACTTGAAGGTATACTAGTTATTGGTCTAAAAGCATTATGAGAATGAGCAAAAAGAAATTCATATTCATAATGTTAGCAGAGAATAAAAACAATATAACAGAAAATGATTTGATCACTGTACTTATTTAATACCTGCACAACATTACACGTGTTCAATTGTGTTCATTTCAAATTAATAAAATATCTTCATCGATATATTCGCGTACGCATAGTATTGGAGTGTCAAACGATTGAGCCCGATTACCTGTCAGAAGGCGGGCGGAAAGCTCAGGGAAAGCGCGACAAGGCAATTCAAAATAAGAATATGCTACAAAGGCTTTACGTCCGCCGCCATTAGTCCATTATCAACCAATCAACGTTTAGAGGCGTGGTCATGCGCACGCGCCGCCTGTAAGGCCAATCTGATTCAGTATAAACGCAGCTATCGCACCCTAAGCACGTGTAAACATCTGTGTTCCTTTTCGAATATTATGAGCTTTTACTGATTTGTGTTTCCAGTGGTTTATTATTGGATTATTTGTATCATTATTCTGCGTCTTCGGACTAATAAAATGGTACTGTGAAGTGACTCTTACTGTGACTGTTACTTTGGTGTTTGTTATTGATATATTACAAGATGATGATGGATCAGGCACACTTTGGTGAATATTTGCTGAGACAGCAAATGTTGCATGCTGCATCGCTCAGTGGACTGCGTAAGTATAGCTATTTATATGATCCTCTTTAGTATTACAGGAATAATCTACATGGATTCAGATTGCTAGCCATTTGAGTACCTATAAGTATAAGGAATCATTTCTTTTCTTGTTAAGAGAGCCGCTGCCAGTGTAGTTTTTTATATATTTGCATAGTTATAGAGGTCTGAAGATAATAATGCGTGATGTAGTTAGCACGCGCGATTGCACATGAATAAGACCTAAGTGTATTTAATTTGACATATTATTATCTAAGTACGGATTTTAACTGCATAACACGAAATGCTATTGTTACCATATTTTATAAGTTCTTTCTTTCTTAGCGACCATTAACAAATATAATCACTCTGTTCTATCTATTAATACCTAAGTTTATACATGACGATATGAGCTCTCTTATGGTATAAAAACGTAAAACGTATTTATTGATAATATGAAAAATAACCAATGGGTAATAAATAGTAATAATGGTTCTATGTATGTACGTATTTAAAAAAAACAATAACCTGAGTTTATGTATACCTAATCTGATATACAGTGTTAAACTATGTGTAAATTTCTATTAAGGGCCTACATCAATATTATCGTATATCATCGCCGACACGTACATATTAACACAGCCAGTAGGCACAGAAAATGAAGAATTAGGGATACTTTTCCTATTTACTCAAAATCTACTAAATATATTTTAATTCTGATTTACGTGTTTCTATATATAATAGTTACTTATGTTTTTAAAGTTATTTCATTAGTTAATACGCGATAATAGACCGACAAATGAAAAAAATAAAAATTTTGAGAGGTTGTTTCGCCAAGATTTTCTATCGAGAAAACTTTTTTCAATCGTGTTTCTGAGTTGATGCGATCCTAGATCATATATTGAAAAAACATATACTTAAAAATTAGAGCTCTAGCCATTCAATCTAAAGAAACAATGAAAACTTCGTACATAGAAAAATGCATGAAGCTATTTTGGTATCGTCTTAATATTTAAGTAATAAATAAATAGACTAAATACTTATGATAATATTAAACTAAATTATAGCGGAAAAAATTATCACCATGACCGGGACATGATCAATAATCTTTCCACTATAATTTATTAAGTAAAAGCATAGTAAGTCAATTGCAAAATTTTATAAATTAATATAGAATACTAAATTAAGTTTTCATACGAAGTGACGTCGCGAATATTAGGTATATACATGTTATCTAATTAGTCTGCAAAAAATAAAATCATCAGTAGTCTGAAATCGCACTGTGAGGTATATAATACCTACTTAATTAAGTTAGCTGTGAAAACTATTTAAATAATAATGACTTTAAAGTTAAATGTTTCTGTGAAACCATTATAATTATACATTCAAGTGATTGCTAATTTTGATAATGGTCGTTGAGCTCCACAGTTGATACCTACTACATGGTTTTTGTTAAAAATGTTCAATATTAAGTTCGTGTTACATATTATTATCTTTTTCGGCCATGTTAACATGAATTATTTACACATTATGATAAAAACATAATTTTTGCTGCCTAAAATGGAAACTTAAAGATTTTCTTTTAATCCTTAAGCTAAAGCGTGAAATACCTACTATTGAAAAATCGTTTAAGAATAATCATAAATACAAATATTTTATGTAATTCTTTTAAGTTTTTATCTAATGTAGGTATAACGTGTGTCCCCGTCGCGTACCTACTAGTTATGTACTAGTAGTGAACATTTTCAGCTCAGAGACGACAATTATTGTGCAGGCTTTTTCTTCCTAGTCTGTTAAAGTCCACACAGGTCTTCTCACAAGACGTGTGGGCATAGGCTTTATTATTTAAGCATATAATACTAACTATTAACATTATTTCAAAGCTGGCTCTTACAGCATAATTGGAAGGAAATGGGGTACTGACATCGGTGTAGCAAGGATTTAATTTCAGAAAGGGTTTCCAATTCTTAGTTTAATTTCTATTTTAGACAAAAAAAGATTCTCAACAGCCCCTTTGGCTACGCCCACGTTTGATCATACTTGCATTTTATATCTGTCATCACCACACGGGTAATGCGCACACTTGCTAAGAGAAAATCTTCCTGAATGTAATAAGCGACGGTGACCGCATTGTGCATTTACGGTTTTAAAAAATAAGTACATATTTTGAGAACTCGTTATTTAAAAATTAATTTTATATGTATTTCTCCGAGCTGACATAACTGTTAAATCTGTGGGACCAATTTTATGGCAATTTTAAATGTAGGGTTTTATGTATATTTATTCCAAAATATAATTACCAAAATCTTTTAACTTTAAACAACTGAAATGATGAGGATAACTTTTAAATAAGCCATAAATCAAGTTAAATGCATTTTAAACTGAAATTCACAGTTTGATATGAATACAATAAATAAATAGGTACATTAGCCTTCTGCCAGAGACTTTCGTTTGCCTGAACACGTAATTTTTTGACCTTGCATTTTAAATATTTACAAAAAAGTCTCTATTTTTACTCTCTTATTTACTTTAAATTTAACTGATAAGTGTATAGGTAACTGAACTGATAATTTTTATTACTCTATGTTAAAAAACGATGTCATAGAAATTTCCAAATCTCTTTTCTTCCTTTTGAAAATTGAATTTGGAACAATCGTAGTACTAGTTTAGTATGTGAAAGGAACCAACATGCACATTTTCAGGTTCTTAACCTCAGCAGTTTCAGCTGTTATTTGATATTATGCCCGAAGTTAGCCTTTTTCTGTTACCCAGGACATAATTATATGTACGCAATCTTTTAGACGAATATTCATTTCATTGATTTCTAAGTTCACATGTAACGCAGGTCAACGCGTGATCAAATTTTTAAAGAGTTCAGATAACAAGCGCTAACGCGCGTTGTGAGGAGCTCGTCAGTCTGTATCAATAGAGCTTAGAAAATGGACGTGGAAGATGCTATTATTTTGTAGTTACATATATTATTAAAAAAAAAATATGGTAAAAGAAAACGCACACATTGGGTTGGTCGTTTTAAAATTTTATTTTTATAGGATTCTGAAGCTATATCCCAAACTGCTGGCATTTTCCTGACTTCGTCAATTAGTAAGTAGATGCCAATATCTAATTCACTCATTTTGAACTAAATACAAAAGCAAGTCACAAAAAAACGTGCAATTGCGATGTAAGCGCGCGCTCAACTGAACAGTCAACAGATGTTACACAGATGTCAAAGCGCGCGTCAATGCGCGATCGCCTGCGTCTAGAGAATTTTTCTCTGAGCGCCGCGTCAACGCGCGCTAACGCGCGTTAACGCGCGCTCATGTGATCGGTTGTATGTAAATACTACAATGTCTAGTCGTGCGATATGAAAACGCGCGTATGTTATGTTGTCATCTGAACACGGCCTTAGTCGTATTTGTCTACCTCGTAAGTACAACTAATAAATCAGTTGTAAATATTCAGTCGGTTGCTGTCGAAAGAGACAAGAGAGCAAGAGACTCTTCTTGAGTAAAACAGTTCCTAAAATAATAGGTACCTAACCTACTAAAAATCGTCGCATTCAAATTGTTGATAATATGTGTAAAACGGTAATAGAATATTTGAAAGAGAATCGTCTGTCTTGGTATGGGCATGTAATCAGGAGAGATAAAGGGCATTTAAGCAGAATAGTGATGAATATGAATGTTGATGGCCGGAAAAGGAGACGAAGACCAGAGAAAAGATAGAGGCACTGTGTGAGAGATGATATGAAAGAAAAAGGAGTTGATGAGAATATGACGGCTGATAGGAGAGGTTGGAAGAGAAAAACGTGCTGCGCCGACGCCAAGTAGCTTAGGATAAGGGCAGGAAGAAAAAGAAGTAGATGTGTAAAAAAATATACAATTTATTTAACTGAATAACCTATAACTGCATATATTTCGGAGCAGTATAATAATAACAGTTTCTGGTATTTCACATTAATTAATTTTAAGTAATATTAATTAAGAAATAAAAGGCATTTAATTCTTCACAGTAACGAGGTATGAAGTAACAAATGACATTCTTATATCACTATAATTAGGTACCTACTAATTATGTTGAAAATTATTTTCATTTGTTTATTAGTAAAATAATATAAAAACCTTAATTTGGACCTTCATATCCTATGTCGTTGTTTAGTGGAATAAAGTCATATAAAATATACGCTTTTTGTTTATAACGATTATACTTAGAAGTTATGTGGATCGCTGTAATGACTGAACAAGAAAACAAGCTTTGTTACCGTATTTCCTCTCCATGGTGCTGTAAGAGCTTAAGAGATAATATCAACATAAAACATCCTATATCCTATATTTGAGATGGAAATCTTGAAACTAAACTCTATGCTAACAAGGTATGCCAGGCCTAGGCCAGCATGGTATAAGTAGACAAAAATTCTTTCCCAAAATATGAGAGGCCCGCAGGAATGGTATGACATAAATGGGCTAAGAAGAATATCAGATATAAATACTGGTACCGATTCTACTGGCACAACCAAATTTAACTAAAGTAAAACATTAATATTAGCAGTGTCGATAATACTTTTCTGAATATCACCCGGATAACGTTTAGATGATAATGACGCCTATATTACACCTATACCTACATAAATAACATACAGTTATTTGTTGTAAATAGATGTGTGTGTGTGATTTTGTTCAAAACCGTATGTGTAAGAAGGAAAATCTAAAGAAAAGACTTCAACGCGTGCTCTATGTCTCCTTGTAAACCAACATTTACAATTATTTTTCTAGTTATTCCAAGATCTTCCACTTCTAAATTAATTCCATTATATCTAATGTTGAATTACGGTATGTATATTTTAGAAGGTTACACGAGTTTTGTAGGTAACACATTGTCTTTAACACTTGTTAGAATTAGACATTCCTGCATAGTAAGTAGGCTTCAAAATGTTTATTCGCATTGTGCCTACTTATAATTGTTAATTATTCCAAGCCATTAGCGGAATGTTATAATTTTGACGGATAGAGTCCGCCAAGACTATTCTTTATAAGTAAAAATTATAACATTCGCATAACAGCTAATTATTGTGCATAAAGTTTAGTAATTAGGTACAAATATTATGTTATTATTTTAGAAAAAGAAAGACCTATAATCGACTAGCTGTTGCCTGCAACATCGCGCGCGTGTAAATTAGAGTCTACACCTCAACAAATTATAGAAATAAGCCATCCTCTTGAACCACTCTTTCTGTCAAAACCCCGCATCTAAATCTGTAGCATAGTTTTAAATATTTAAGTTCACATAGGGACATACATACACATTATGTATACAACAACAGCATATTTATTATATAATATGTAAGGATAGACATATAGTATCTGCAAAAAGTTGTATTAAGTTTTTTTGTACGACACTGACTATATTATAATAGCTAGCTGTAAGTTTTTCTTACAAATAGAAAAAACATTCAGACGCAGCGTAGTACAAATATCTGTGTAAATGTCTTCTGTGGGAATCAAACCCAAAAGCTCATGAACTCAAGATCGGTTATACCACCGATCATCGATACATCGCAGGGCCACTAGGCGTTTATGAAATGACAGATAGTAACTATTCACTTTATAAATAATGAAGATATAATTTATAAGATATAAACATTACTTAACCGTTTGCAAACCACATTAACATTACACCTACAGGCGTTTAGCATATCGATATTAAACATATAAATAAAATTAATTAAATGTATTAATTTATTTCGCATTAACAGGCTATACTAATAGAGTTCTTCGTTTCATTGACGATTGAATAATTTAGCAGATATTTGAAAGGATTTTAATGCCGATGTTTTCTTATTTATTATGCTACAATTTTAAATAAGAGGTTCAATGTCCAATGTGGGGAAATGTAGGTAACTTACTTATATATTTGTGTTTTCAATGCATCAAAAATCTTTACATATTATAAACCAAAGTATCACAAAATCTTCAAAACTACGCCACTGATTTTGATGTATTTTTTTTATTCGAAAGAGATTTTCAAGAGGATGGATTATTGTGTAATTTGTTAAGGTTTGGTATCTAAATTCTAAGCGTACGAAGTTGCGGGCTATAACTAGTATGTTTATTTATAAAAATGACATAAAAAGACTTAATAAAGTAATTTATTACTTTTGCAATTGACATGCTATGCTTTTACTTAATAAATCAAATTATGGTGGAAAAAGTGATTACCGTAATTACTTTTTCCACCATAATTTGATTTATTAAATAAAAAGATTTTTCTTAATCTCGTACTATGGGTGCAAAATTTGTCGTCGCATTGTGTGAAATGTACAAACATATAATCAAATTGACGGACCTCATGGTCTAGTGGTTCATATAACGGACTGCAGTCACAAGGTCTCGGGTTCGATTCCCGGTCAGGACAATCATTTGTGTGATATTTTTAATTGTCATGCAAATGTTTGTACTGCGTCTGGGTGTTTACTATGTATTATAATTAGTATGTACTTACAAAAGAAAAGTAGTTTATGTTTATGTATTATATCCGTATTCTGGTACCTATAACACAAGTATATAAGCTTAGCTTGGGACCAGAGGACGTTGTGTGAAATGTAAATGAATATTTATTTATAATCAGTTTAGCCATAAAGCGCTATACCATATATCAAAGATTATATCTCAAAATATGAAACATAAAACTTCGTTCTTACATTGTAAGAGGTTAAAAACCAAGAAACTTTTTAATGGTGTCGACGGTAGATTGACAATGCCACACATAATAACGCTAACATCCTTTATTAAGTTAATTACTGCCACTGCCCGTGATGGTATGTGTGTATTCATTGTTTTTACGCTTTTGTTTCGGCAACACATAGCAAAGTGTTGGTTTTACTATAAACTTACAAGTTAGGAAACTAATACCTTGTGTTTCGTAGCCTCGTGGTTGAGTGGTTCATGTAACGTACTGCCGATCAAGAGGTCGCGGGTTCGATTCCCGCTCGGGACAATCAATTATTTATTATTTGTGTGATTTTTCTAATTGTCATACAAATGTTTGTACTGCGTCTGGGTGTTTTCTATGTATTATAAGTACCTATGTGTTTACAAAAAAAAGTAGTATATGTATTCTATCCGTATTTTGGTACCCATTACACAAGCATATAAGCTTAGCTTGGGGATCAGAGGACGTTGTGTGAAATGTCTATGAATATAAAAAAAACTCTCATTTTATAAACAAGGGCCTACATCAATATCATCGCCGACACGTATGTACGTTAACACAGCCAGTAGGCACAGAAAATGAAGAATTAGGGATACTTTTCCTATTTACTCAAAATCTACTAAATATATTTTAATTCTGATCCACGTGTTTCTATACATAATAGTTTCCTATGTTTTTAAAGTTATTTCATTAGTTAATACGCAATAATAGACCGACAAATTAAAAAAATAAAAAATTAGAGAGGTTGTTTCGCCACGATTTTCTATCGAGAAAACTTTTTTCAATCGCGTTTCTGAGTTCATGCAATCCTAGATCATATATTGAATAAACATATACTTACTTAAAAATTAGAGCTCTAGCCATTCAATCTAAAGAAACAATGAAAACTTCGTACATAGAAAAATGCACGAAGCTATTTTGGTATCCTCTTTAGTGTAAGGGAAAATGAAATGGCTTTATGAATGTGAAGATACATAATAATATTATTTTATACTAGACATCTGAAATAAGCGATTTGGTGTATCCTGTTAGTTTATTTGTTATTTTTTCTAATAAATAAATAAATTAAATAAATCTTTCATCCACCCATCAGCTTTTCTGTATCTACTGCTGGACTAAGGCCTCTCCCTTAGAACGCCACAATGCTTATAATGTCTTATTAGAAGGTTACAAAACACAAGCCGTAAATAAAAAGTCGTAGCAAAAAAGTTGGTTTTCTTTTTATTACTGCATTTAAATAAATATTATTATGTCTTTACTTGTAAATACGAATATAAGTAATACTATAGAAACATAGCCAGTTACCAGCTTGCATGTGGAATCCCAAAAAGTGTACTTGTTCTTAATAACAAAAGTTATTACGAACCGACCAGTCGCGTTTAAAGGGCGTTAATTAAAACACCGGCCATTGTGTTTTAAGAAATAAAACATTTCTATAAATGTCATATTTCTAGTAGAGAACTACTTTTTAATATACTAGTTATATAATGCCTTTATATTAAATACATATGCTATATACATTTTTTAATGCATAAAAGCGTATTCCTTGCACACCTGGCAGTTTTTGTTTCATTTAATTAGAATCTTATACCGAGATGGTAAAGTTGACTATTGTTTGCGATACATAAATTAATTTACTCTTAGTACTATATCTTATATATAAAATTCACGTGTCACAGTGTTAGTTACCGTACTCCTCCGAAACGCCTTGACCGATTTTTATGAAATTTTACATGCATATTCGGTAGGTCTGAGAATCGGCCAACATCTATTTTTCAAACCTTTCTTTTTAGGGTTCCGTACCCAAAGGGTAAAAACGGGACCCTATTACTGAGACTTCGCTGTCCGTCCGTCTGTCACCAGGCTGTATCTCAAGAACGGTGATAGCTAGAGAGTTGAAATTTTCACAGATGATGTATTTCTATTGCCGCTATAACAACAAATACTAAAAATAAAATAAAATAAATATTTAAGGGGGGCTCCCATACAACAAACATGATTTTTTTATCGTTTCTTGCTCGATACTAATAACGTTGCCTTATGTTGCATAGATAATGGTACGGAACCCTTCGTGCGCGAGTCCGACTCGCACTTGACCAATTTTTTAGTATGGCAAAACAACGTTTGCCGGGTCAGCTAGTACTTATATGTATATTGGAGACCATAATAATATATATTTATTTATAATATATACATATGTTAATTAAAAATTCATCGCATCAAAATCAATCACACCTTCTAGGCTAAGTTTTTTCCTATTCTTGTACACTGGAGACATTGTATTCTTTGTTATCTATTGTTAAAGAAAAGACGTTCTTCTCTTTGAAAACTTTTGTGATTTTCTCAGGTCCATTTCTACTCTATCCAGCACTGGTATTCAGTAAGAAAAAGTGAAGTGAATTTTCGGTGAATCTTGATCACGTGACAGCGCTCCTCCAATAAAAATAGAGGAGAGCTGTCACGTGATCAAGATTCACCGAAAATTCACTTCACTTTTTCTTACTGAATACCACTGCAGGTATGCTAAGCGGATTTATTATTAGCTACAACCATGAATAAAATCTTAAACAAACATAACGATGAAAATAATAAAACCAATTAATGCATTAACTCACAATAAAATTATTCTTCCAAATCGTGATCACCGTCAAACATTTGGAAACTTATCTGCTGATTAAAAGTCCATTATTTATTGTATATTTTTAACTATTATTTTCTTGCGATGTCTCCATAAACTTTAATAATTTAAGAGCTTTGGAATAGTTACAACTAACACATATAATAATATACATCGGCGCTTTGATCTTAGTATCGCTGACGGTCGCTAAACTTTATTACTAATAAAAAAATCAATATTAAAACTTAGTTACATAAAGATGAGGTTACACTATAAGATAGACCGATAGACTATTATTTTTCAGTGTAATATCAACCTTATCAAGTTGATAATAAAAGCCACTGTATCTGTTGATGATGAATGCATCTCATAGCTTAATCACAGTGTCTCATTAGTCTGAGTATTTCATAGTTTTGTGAGTATTCGGTACATTGTGATTCATTTACATAAGCCGTGTCGAGAAGTTACTAACGACTTTGAATTAATTTAGTTATGAGTTATTATACTGTCTATATTAACAGTTATATGCATTCAGTTAACGGCGAATACGTTGATGCACTCTTTGAAAACTTTCATGAATTTCATAATATTTTATTAGTATTAATAAAATTGTTAAGATGTCGCAAAATTAGATAAATTGTTGATAGAGAAGCGTCATAGCTCATCCTAATACTTACTATAAACGTTGTTCTTTAGAGACAATTATGCGAATCTGTAATAATATTATAAAGCGGAAGAGTTTGTTTGTTTGTTTGTTTAAACACGCTAATCTCAGGAACCATTATTGGGCCGATTTGAAAAAAATTATCAGTGTTGGATAGGGCATTTATCGAGGAAGGCTTTAGGCTATATAACATCACGCTACGACCAGTAGAAGCGCAGCAGTAGTGAAAATGTTGCAAAAGGGGGAAAAATTTTCTAAATTCCACGCGGACGGTGTCGCGGGCACCAGCTAGTGAAATATATTGAGTCTTCATTAATGATTACGAATAATGGTGACAATTCTACGTACAAAACTAAACTTAACTTTACTAAATAATGAAAACAACTATTGCTGTATTTTTATTAATTGGCTGTTTCGTTGTGTACGTTTCTGTTAATTAAAATCTTTATTTAGTGTATAATAAACAGTTAACCGATATACCGAGGACATCCCGGACGTCAGCCTGTACGAGATCAGAATGGCTCTCAAGCAACTTAAAAACAGTAAAGCACCGGGTGATGATGGAATCACTACGGAGCTCCTGAAGGCGGGCGGCAAGCCGGTCCTTGTGGCCCTTCAAAAGCTGTTCGATTCTGTCATCCTCGGGGGCATCGTTCCAGAGGCGTGGACCAGGAGCGTGGTGTTGTTTTTCAAGAAGGGCGATAAAACCCGCTTGAAAAACTATCGACCTATCTCGCTCTTGAGCCACGTCTATAAGTTGTTTTCGAGAGTCATTACAAATCGACTCTCGCGCAGGTTCGACGACTTCCAGCCTCCCGAACAAGCCGGTTTCCGAAAAGGCTTTAGTACCATAGACCATATACATACGCTGTGCCAGATTATACAGAAGGCTGAGGAGTTTAATCGGCCTTTGTGTCTAGCGTATGTGGACTATGAGAAGGCCTTCGATTCAGTCGAGACTTGGGCGGTGCTGCAGTCCCTCCAGCGGTGCCAAATTGACTACCGGTACATCGAAGCGCTGAAGTGTTTGTATAGAAACGCCACTATGTCAGTCCGAATCCAGGATGGGAGCACAAGACCAATTCCACTGCAGAAGGGTGTCAGACAGGGGGATGTAATTTCCCCAAAACTGTTCACCGCTGCATTGGAAGACGTTTTCAAGCTCCTCAATTGGGCCGGACTCGGCATCAACATCAACGGCGAATACATCACTCACCTTGGCTTTGCAGACGATATCGTGGTCATGGCAGAATCCCTGGAGGACCTTGGCACAGTGCTCAATGACCTCAGCAGTGTTTCCCAACGGGTTGGTTTGAGGATGAACATGGATAAAACCAAGGTCATGTTCAATGTCCATGTCACTCCAGCACCAGTATCTGTTGGGAATGCGATTCTCGAAGTTGTCGATCATTATGTCTACCTAGGACAAACAGTCCAGTTGGGCAAATCCAACTTCGAGAAAGAGGTCAACCGACGAATCCAACTCGGCTGGGCAGCGTTCGGGAAGCTTAGGCACATCTTCACGTCCAAAATACCTCAGTGCCTAAAAAGAAAGGTCTATGACCAGTGTGTGTTACCAGTGATGACTTACGGAACTGAGACGTGGTCCCTGAATGTCGTCCTCATAACAAAACTCAGAGTCGCGCAGCGTGCTATGGAGAGGGCTATGCTCGGTGTTTCCCTACGTGATAAGATCCGGAATGCGGAGATCCGTAGAAGGACTGGTGTGTACGACATAGCCCGAAGAGTTAGCACGCTGAAGTGGCAATGGGCAGGCCACATCGCTCGACGATCTGATGACCGTTGGGGACGGAAGGTCCTCGAGTGGCGACCACGAACCGGACGACGCAGCGTGGGGCGGCCCCCAACAAGGTGGAC
This sequence comes from Orgyia antiqua, assembly GCA_916999025.1. Lineage (NCBI taxonomy): Eukaryota > Metazoa > Arthropoda > Insecta > Lepidoptera > Erebidae > Orgyia > Orgyia antiqua. The sequence continues at coordinate 22,032,721 of OU779864.1, forward strand.
CGACGATATCGTCAAATACGCCGGGGGCCGCTGGATGCAGTTAGCGCAAGACCGCACGTTGTGGCGTTCTATGGGGGAGGCCTATGTCCAGCAGTGGACTGAGAAAGGTTGATGGATGGAAACAGTTAACACACAAAGTATAGTTAACATTGCCAAATTGTATAATCAACGCTATCAAAATTAATTTTTTAGTTAATTTTTTTTTTAATAATAATAAATATTATGGACATTTCACACAACGTCCTCTGGTCCCAAGCTAAGCTTATCATGCTTGTGTTATGTATAGAATACATATACTACTTTTCTTTTGTAAATACATACTTATAATACATAGAAACATCCAGACGCAGTACAAACATTTGTATCACAATTAGAAAAATCACACAAATGATTGTCCCGAGCGGTAATCGATCCCACGATCTCATGAACGGCAGTCCGTTACACAAACAACTAAACCCCGAGGCTCGTCGTTATTATTTTAGTTTAGTTGTGGGCATAGCATTGGTATCATTGTATTCTAAAAGGTTGAACTCAATATAATCGTTACAAAACTGTAAGTACATATCAGTTGGCATGTTAATATGCTGATAATTTCTAAACTTCAGTGCCAGTCATCAATCTTAAAGCTTCCTTTAGTTCTAAGGCTTCAAAATTGATGAGAGGTAACGCCAGCGAATTGACGTTAAGTTGCAAACCGCTCACGTAGCGCTGGTATTCGTGTCACATTATATTTTTTGTTGATATCACAATCAACCACCCACGTTTAACATTTACTGTAATCATCTTTTAAGTGGTTTATAGCAAGCTTGCCTTTGAAATATGTGAAATAAATTATTTCCTTCGATATTACTTATAGATTAATATGAGCTTATATAAATTCAACAAATATAAATGTGAAAGTTTGTGGGATGAATGTTATAGTTACCTTTTACCGTAAAAACTAATAAATGGATGAACAGATAGCTCTTTTCCGCAACTTTACCGAGACACTGTTTACCTTCCTCGATAAATGAACTATCCGACATGAATTTTTTTTTTTAAATTTGAACCTGAGATTAGCGCGTTTAAACACACAAACTCTTCAGCTTTATAATATTAGTATGGATATTATATTTTATTATTATAAAAGTAACTTTAAAATTTTAAAAGTAAATTTTGCGGGTTTTTTTTATATTATACGAGTCAAATATTGTTTCATATTTTTGGCACAGTTAACACTGGATTGTCATAAAACAGCGTGCGGTCTACAGGAAATAAGAATCACGGCCTTGGTTTGCTTTGATGTTATACTTTCATTTTAAAATTTAAATTATTTATAATAATAACTAGCTGATGCCCGCTACTCCGTACGCGTGGAATTTTAAATTCCCATATATTTTGTCACCGTATAAACCTTCCCTGGACTTTCACGAATATTTCAAGACCAAAATCACCAAAATCGGCCCAGCCGTTCTCGAGTTTTAGCGAGACTAACGAACAGCAATTGATTTTTATATATAAGATTTAATAAATAGTATTTTTAAATTCATAATAATTATTTTTAAATCTTTTTATTTAAATAAATCATATTCATTATCTTTTTATTTTATTTAAAATAAGTTTCGTACATTATTTAATTAAAATTGGATTTTTAAAGTTATATGCTGAATTATAAGCGCAGTTAAGTGTAAGAACTGCTTTTAAAGATGTCAATTAAAAACATGCATAACAAAATGTTCCAGCACGGTGAAGTATTATGCTTATGAGCAGGTCTTCTATTGAACTGTTTATGTATATTTTCAATTCTCCAAAATATTATTATTAGTTTAGAAAATTTTTCCCGTTTTTGCAACATTTTTCACTATTGCTTCGCTCTTATTGGTTGCAGCGAGATGTTATATAGCCTATAGAATTCCTCGATTATTATATTATCCAGCATTGAAAGAATTTTTCAAATCGGACCAGTACTTCCTGAGATTAGCGCGTTCAAACAAACAAACACTCTAAGACCCTTCAGCTTTATAATATTTGTATAGAAGTATACATACATACGAATATTTATCTTTACTTCTTATAAAACAAAGTCGTAATTTTTGTATGTTTGTCCCTATGTGAGCTTATATCTTCAAAAATACGCAACGGATCTTGATGCGGTTTTTTTTAATAGATAGAATGGTTCAAAAGGATGGCTTTTTTGCATAATTTGTTGGGGTTTGCTGTATATTGGATGAGATATGATAAAATTTGCCGAGAAACTCGGACGCGCGCGAGCTATAAATGAAAACGCTGCCTTATCTATGTGAGGTACACCAACTAATGGAGTAATACGGAGTACGTATGAAGGAATTGTTTGTTACCTATAGTTCTTCAAAAAAGTCCGCGAGGGCATATGTCTATCTTTTAAGGGAAACCCGCTGTACCCATAATAATGTCGAAAAAATTATCAAATTCTGTTCTATCAGGGTGTTTTCAAAAGCTATTTATGCGTGTATAGTAATATTTTTATCAAATTAAATACCTTAGTTAGCTTACGCAATGAATATACTCGTAGATTATAACTGCTCTTTACAGCATGCAATTCAAATGAATATCTTAGGAGATATGACGAAAAAAGAATTACGCGCTATAAAATAGAATACTTAAACTGTTGACTGAGCAACGCGAACGTTTTCTCGGTCTTCTATCCATGTTTGGATATGTAAGGATCTTTATTTTGCTTTCACGTAAAGACTACTGGATGAATTTTCATGAAACTTTCCATTGGAATAGAAAATGAACTTATTTTTTATCCCTTTTACCGCGGGTAACACCGCGGGGCACAGCTAGTGTGTTATAAAACTAAATAAGCTGTATTTATAGAACACTAGCTGTTGCCGTTGCTTCGTACGCGTAGAATTTAGAAACTAAACCTTAGCAAATTATACAAAAAAGCTATCCTCTTGAACCACTCTATCATTTAAAAAACACCGATTTAAAATCCGTTGCGTGTTTTTGAAGATATATGCTCACATAGGAACATTCATACAAAAATATCGACTTTCTTTTATAAACTAGTATTTATACAAATGCCTTATAAAATTAAACAAGCTGTATTTATAGACCACCATAGTATAAACTAACGTCTATATTATTGTGTAGAACATCGCGTGGGCGCGGACGCTGAGCCGCCGGCTTGTGACGCGCGCCTTCTAAACGGCGACCTCTGGCGACGCTTCCACGATATCGGCACTGAGATGATTATCACCAAGGGAGGGCGGTAAGTACCACTCCTCTTAAACTACTTGTTTATATGCATACTGGCTTTTGTCCGATGTGGCGCCCAGACATCTATTTCTATCTTTACTTTTTAACCGATTTCAAAAAAAGGAGGAGGTTTTTCAATTCGTCTGTATGTAATGTTTTCTTTTTATATTTAACAAACATATAAAAAATTAATCCTCATGACTTTTCACTGGGTGAAGCGATTTTAATTAATATATTTTTATTTGAAAGCTGGTGGTTCCCGTTTGGTCCCATTGGCATCATGTCAGAATCTGATGGTTATGTCCTGAGAAATCGAGGAGAACGCTCAAATTGCAGGCCACATGAAGTCGATTGAACTTTTTTTTTTAATACTCAATTATTGTTCAGATAAATTTATTTTATTTATTTACACACGTTTGAAAACTTTAGCTCAATATAATAGAATTTGTTTGTAAATAAATAAAAAATTTATTTATTTACAATATCACAATCTAACCTGCAGTGGTATTCAGTAAGAAAAAGTGAAGTGAATTTTCGGTGAATCTTGATCACGTGACAGCGCTCCTCTATTTTTATTGGAGAAGCGCTGTCACGTGATCAAGATTCACCGAAAATTCACTTCACTTTTTCTTACTGAATACCACTGCTGTTAATGCGAATAAGTAATTTAAATCTAACTTAAATTGCTAAATAGAGTTTGTTTAAGAATGTGTCATCAACACATATCTGTCTCTATTATTGTAAACATTCTTTGTTATTGTGTTCTTTGTTACTAATACATAAAGCACTACATATCTCTAATATCATCCCTCTCCCTCTCCAGCCCATTTAAGTCCCACTATTGGGCACGGGCCTCCTCCAATTTGGGACGGATTATGGTCTACTGTGCCGCACTGACTAGGTGTATTGGCACAGGGTTTATTTTCGAGTTTTCCGTCTCTCACAGAGGATGTTATTCGTTAGCTGACTTTAACAGCACCCTTGGTAGGAGATGGGGTGGTGACACTTGTATTCTTAATCCATCACCACACGCAGACTATATCATAATCACCATAAATTACAAGTTTTTTAATCAATCATGAAATTTAATGATTTTAACATAGTGAGCATTTTATCAAGTTTTCAATCACTATTATTTCCTAGCTGAGGTTTATCTTTACTTTTGACAACGTACACTGGTGATATAAACAAAATTCAAGACTAACTGTATCCTGCAGTTTCGCTTACGTAAAGTTCAATTATATCTTATTCAAGATTCCACGAGAATCAGATGATTTACTAAATATGTAGATGGGGTCTTTTTTATTAAGAAGCTTATATAATATTTATATGTTACCGGCTAACACTCACTTTTATGGGATCGATGATGTCGACCCAGGTTTCGAGCACATCCGATGCTCATCATCAGGACGAGCGCGCAGCGGTGTCCGTGACCTTCCGACGCGCACAGACGCGCGACGGTAACATATAAATATTTTTAAGATGACTCAAACTCACGAAAATTTCAATACTAAATAAGCTTATATAAGTTCGATATGTATCTATCAATGTATTAATCTATGTAACGGAATCTTTGAAACTGATTTTCACCCACTTGCAGAAGTCGAAGACCGATGACAATGCAATAATTAAAAAAAAATATTCAGGATTTTCAAGCGTGTTTTTTAGTTTTTGAACTAAGTAGATTATTATTTTATAGATGTGCCAATGTCATTTAGGCAATAAATATTCACTTATAAATAAAATAACAATTTATTCTTGCTTCTATGTGCAATAATTTTAAGGTGTATACAGCTATAACCAAAACAAACTTAGAAATGATTTATTAGTGGAAAAAATGGCAAGCATTTACAATAGCTAATTACCCTCGTTATTTAGTGAAGGTTGTTTTGGAAATATGAGCCTTATCATATTATTATCTATGAAGTTGTTAAACCGAAGTACTTTTAATTGTATTCATTTTACAAATTTTGTATGCTATTTTCTTGTTTATGAGGATGTTTGTAGGTAACACGATTGTTGTCCTCAAAATTGTGAATATAATTAACCGTTTCTAGCAAAGGCTTTGCTACGAATAACTCGTTACAATGTTATAACGAATGGTTATGACATTTAGATATTATATACTTATCCGGGAAATGAAACACGTTTTATAAAGTTAACATTGATTGGCGTATGTTAGTTCGTATCGCATTTTGATTGTATGCTATTTAATGTCATTTTCAGCTGTTAAGGTGTTGCCAGCTATTATAGATGTTTCACGGAATTAGACCGGCTGCCCAGGGCCTAGTATGAACGTTTGCAATACCATCTCCGCGACATTATTATTTGGAATTGAAAAAAAAGTAAACTTCCGTTAAAACTATGTTAGTCAATTAAACGATGCAGCTGTCGGAATCCAAGAATCCAATACACAAAAACATATTACTTGTAATAAATTACAAAATAATAACAAAAACTTAACGAAAACCCATTAGGACTGGTGAATCTGACGCGAGGCTTGTTAACGGATAATTTGGGAGATGGGGCCGGACCTCCGCCATAGACAAAACAAACAGCTGCCTCGACAGCAATTTGTGCATTTCTCTAAATGGCCGAGCACAAATTACACCTTATTATAAGCTTGTTTGCTTTACGACGGTACCCCTACAATTATATTTTTTTCGTGATCGATAATGTGGGTGCGAGCAGTGAAGAAATTACACAGTCGTCGCGATCTCGGCGCCTCCGCCCTTCCTGCGAGCGAGCTAGCGACCCACCGCGAGGTACCTCCCGCGCCCTGATCCTCAGACCCGCGGACACCAATCACTGCCAAGTACTGTGCGTCTTACACACCATCTCATTACTAGCATACGATAGCCCCGCGAGCAACAAGCTGTTCACCACTTGCAAGACCATGTTACGACTGCGAATTGCAAGCACTCGGCTGTCAGCCATCATTCAATTCAATGTGTCTCTTGTGTTTAAAACAATTTTACTTTGACCGTAGAACACAAAAAAATCAGAAAAAGAGTTTATAATTTAGAATAAATAAATTCTAAATTCTTTTTCCGATTTTTTTGTATTACTTATTAAAAAACTCTAATTAAACTCGAAAATCCAAATGTGCCTGGTATCTAAATGGTATTGTTGTTATTAGATAAAGATTTATTAACCTAGTTTTGCGTAGTAACAAAAACTTCCCATAGTTAAAGGTATATGCCAATAAAGTAACTAAGTGAATATGAAATTGGTCGAGTCCCGAATCGACCACCACGTCGGTTAGCTTAAAAGAAAGTTCGATTAGTTATGAGTATCACGTCCGTTCGGATTTAAGCGGAATTAAAAATGAAAATATGTGGTAATGGCGTGTAATTAGCGTTCAAGGACTGCATCGCGACCACTACCACTTATTAAAATGATGTACAAAAACTAGATCGTTTCTCGCGAACGAATAGCTGTCGTGCATGATGAGTGTAGCGGCGCGCTCGCGTACTGTCCAACTTTTTGCACTTGAAGTTAATAATCCGGGTTCATCGGTGTTCCTGTCATCTTCTACACGTTTTTTTGGCGCAATCTCTGACACAGACCACCATCGCTACACGGCTAACATTCCGATAATTTACCGCTTTATCCAGCCGTTTGTGAATCTCGTTAGTTTAGCTGCCCTCGTCCGTTTAGAGGTCACTTTTGTTTGTTTTGTATTAATGATCCCGCGTGAGAGCGGCCGGGGGCTGGCGCCGACCGTGGCGCCATACGAATCGAAATGGGTCAAAAATATTTCATGAATTTCTTGTATGGAACAATCGAGCTGTCTTTTAATTGAGTTATACTATACAACTAACCAAGTCTGTTTACGTAAAATAGCTTAAATAATTGTATTACGTTTGTCTAGCGAGGTAGGGTCCCTCTTTGAACTCGCACAGCTACAGTTTGTCTATAAAGTCGTGACATTAATGTTTGAGGAACTAATAATAATCATGTGTCTGGCAACACCAAACATCAGTACATCTGTTGTCAATGCTGTCATCGAGTTTGAGTTCCAGCAAACACCAGAAAAGTTTTCCTTTCTTAATATTTATTGTTATTATTAAACTACAATAAATTTAGATAAAACTACGCAGAAAGGTTGAAAAATGAGTAAAGTAAATAGGAGTGGGACGCGGGAAGTGATTTTCAAAGTTTACCAGCGATGTTTAGCGGAGTACGAAGCTGGACGAATTTTGTGTGATTTGGACGATATTTACGGGCGAACAGCATCTATGACTGGTATGTAATCATGTTATTGTTTGTTTTTAATCTGCCTGAAGTTAAAATTGACTGAATTTACGGTTTGGAGAGCGAGAAAAGGTATTGTTTACATTGCAGATATTTAGGTTATATTGACATTGTAAGTAGGTCATAATTAAAGTACGACCATAATTTTTGATACATAGGGTTATTACAACTCAGTCCATTCAGTTTTTCTACCAATTCTGAATTTGAATTAATTGCTTCATGTCAATAAGTTATTATTCCATTGGTTTATGTACATTCCTTTTTACTACTTATGTTGTACAGTATTACACCTGAGATATGGAAAAATTGCTGCCATCACGTCAAAACGCTGGAAAGAGAGTACTACGAGCGAGGACATCGCCTGTATGAAGACATAGACGAATTGATTATTCGCTTAGGCAATGATAGCAACAGTGATGACAGCAGTTGCTGTAGTAATGACAACGCTGCTGATGAAAGTGGCAATGCAATATTCCTTGATATTGAATATTTGGAATCTGATGATGAGTCAGATGAGTGAGAGTGATTATTTTTTAACTATAATTATTTTATTTTGGTTCTGTAATAAAATTATATGTAATGTATAACTAATGTGTCATATTTATTTACTCATTTTACTTAAACGGACTCCCTAGCCTTTGTCCCAACTACGTTGGGGTCGGAATTCAATGTAACCACATTCGGCCGAACATCAGTATTTTACACGCAGCGACTGCCTTCTGACCTCCACAACCCTTTGGCTACTGGGACTCTGACCACCCGTAAGTTACTTTGACAATCGTTACGGCCCGTAACGATTGTCAAAGATGTTCCAAATGATAACCGGGACCGATGGCTTAACGTGCTCTCCGAGGCAAGGAGGAAACTCAAGATGTTAAGATGGCCACCCATCCCAGACCAACCATAGTAATCGTTGCTTAACCTTGATAACGACGGATCTTTCTGGCCGTAACTGTCCCCCGAGCTCCACGTACTTATATGTATATATATTATTATTACCTCATACATAATATATTAAAGAAGTATTAGTATCAAAATCATTTTGTCATACTATAAAGAGTTGCTACATGCACGACAGCAGCGCCATCATTTATTTTCACGACTTTATAGACTGACTGTACAGTAGGTAATACACGCCTGCTTTTGGTATCGGTCTTAGAATAAGCAATGCTATATCCACTTATTTATTATAAAGAACGTTGTGTCGATTTTATTAGAACCTATCCATATATATAGTGTTAACAAGCGTCGATGCATCTATCAGCCTTTCCACGTCCACAGCTGGACATAGTCCTCCCCCAAAGAATATCACAACGCGAAGTCCTACGCTTTCTTCGCATCTTCCAGCATAGCACAAATTTAATGTACTAAATAAATACATATATGATTTTCATTCATATTCTCTAGAATGCCTTTATTTAATGCATTTTAGACATTTTCTTCACTCTTACTAGTAACAATAAAATTATACAACAACATGCTATTGTGTGACGAATCTACGATCAGTTTTGAACCCTGCTTAAATTTAAGATATGAGTGCAGTATCACCAAGATACTACCGAGACATTCAAATTAACTGAAAGCTTTTAGCTGCTGTTCAAATAACTCTAAAAGCAACGCTTGATTGTGTTCTTTATCTGGTACTTTCGCAGAGGGCTGTGTTCAACGGTTAATAGGAAAATCAAACAGTGAATTTGGGCGGTTCGTTTGTGCAAGTTGGGCCGGGCGGCATGTATGGAGTTAACACCTGTCGAACTCGGCGGCCATGCAAGTCTCTATGTATTAGATGAATGTGGGATTTGTGAGCCTTATATTGCCACCTGTGTATACTTGTGTATCATTCTATACATAGGAAGTCAAGCTGAAGTATCTATACTGTACTGTTTGTTTTAAAACAGGTTTCACGCCTGATCAATGTCTTCATTGTTTAGGCCTACAGACTATTTCAGACAGAGATTTGTGGAGATTTCAGGTTCAATACTGTTGGACAAACTGAACATCGTGACTACTCGTCATTATATTTTTTTAATTTACAAATGACAACTTTGCTTCTTCCGTTGTGAATTCTGATTTTTTTTTGTAACACTACTTTTTTCTAATTAATCTTTTAAATTCACCAAGCGGTAGAATAAGAAATCGCTTAAGGGCCTACATCAATATTATCGTATATCATCGCCGACACGTACATATTAACACAGCCAGTAGGCACAGAAAATAAAGAATTAGGGATACTTTTCCTATTTACTCAAAATCTACTAAATATATTTTAATTCTGATTTACGTGTTTCTATATATAATAGTTACTTATGTTTTTAAAGTTATTTCATTAGTTAATACGCGATAATAGACCGACAAATGAAAAAAATAAGAAATGAGAGAGGTATTTTCGCTAAGTTTTTTTATCGAGAAAACTTTTTTCAATCGCGTTTCTGAGTTTATGCGATCCTAGATTATATATTGAAAAAACATATACTTAAGGGCCTACATCAATATTATCGTATATCATCGGCGACACGTACATATTAACACAGCCAGTAGGCACAGAAAATGAAGAATTAGGGATACTTTTCCTATTTACTCATAATCTACTAAATATATTTTAATTCTGATTTACGTGTTTCTATATATAATAGTTACTTAGGTTTTTAAAGTTATTTCATTAGTTAATACGCGATAATAGACCGACAAATGAAAAAAATAAGAAATGAGAGAGGTATTTTCGCTAAGATTTTCTATCGAGAAAACTTTTTTCAATCGCGTTTCTGAGTTTATGCGATCCTAGATTATATATTGAAAAAACATATACTTAAAAATTAGAGCTCTAGCCATTCAATCTAAAGAAAAAATGAAAACTTCGTACATAGAAAAATGCACGAAGCTATTTTGGTATCCTCTTAAAAATTAGAGCTCTAGCCATTCAATCTAAAGAAACGATGAAAACTTCGTACCTAGAAAAATGCACGAAGCTATTTTGGTATCCTCTTAATGAAAATTATACTAGACGCCAGATTATGCTACAAAGCACAAAGCCCAAAAAAATTCTTGAAATAAAATTCTTGAGTCGTCGTACGAACAACATAATGTAGGTTGGTCGCACACGCTCTTTACAATAATAAACTGAATAGATAGGTCACATCTGTTCATAGTCAATGTTCAGAGATAATACTTAACCCTCAATAATCGACGTACAAACAACCACTGGTTGGAATAGAGTAGGTTATTTATTTTTTTTCAAAACCGAAATATGACAAATGGGCGAGCCGGCCGTCGGCGGCCGGCGTGCATCGCTCGCGTGTCGTCTCTCAGACCTCCCGCCATTTTAAAAACAAACACACAGCATAAAAACTCGTTATTTATTCTTGTGTTATTCATTGGGAAGGGCGCGCCCGAATTCGCTCAAAAAAATCATAACTTATAATTAAAAGAGTCTGCGTTTACTGATCCTTCCAGCTACATCTCGATACTCAACTCTCCGGCTGGATAGCCGACTGTCAATATAGCCACGTCGGTCAAGTGATTCTTGAACGTGGATTACGCCAGTAATTGACGTTTACCGTCGACTTTAACGAGATAAAACTTTAATATCTTAGATCTATCACGAAATCGTATCTAACAAACAAACGTAAGCTTACCGCCGCTTGTTTTAACAGAAATACCGATTAATTGATTCGATCTGTGTCGTAATTAAAATGGGTGATTAAGGAGAGGGGAGCGGCGCCCGGCGCCTCAAAGCGTCGCCGGCAACATTCCTTTTGTTTTACCACGGCTCGTTTGTCGCCTGCGAGTGCTCGAGCAGGCGGGGGCCTGGCGGGGCGCGGAGCGGGCGCCGACCCCCTGCGGAGCAAGGCCTGCCCCGCCCCAACCAACACTAATAATCAGATTATGACAGTCTCACGTCTCTTCCGACTAGACTATGGCACCACTCGTCATGTTTCCGCGTCCGATCACCAACACAGCTTCAGACTTCTTGTAAATTACTTGAGTGTAACGAAACAGTCAATTCATTATATCTTTTATGTATTAAACAACACCTGACTGCGAAATTACACACCCAATGCCTTAGCATGGCTAAATTTAATTCATTTAAATTAATTAATCATAATAGAACTGTTAGTTACGTGTAATTAGTTACTGGGGTTATTGTAACTGAATACATTCATATTAGTTTGCGTTTAAAAGAGGGCGTTTGTTATTGGATGTTGGATCTGCTGAATATTTGCCAGATAATCTTTAATTGCTAACAAGTAAGAGGCTAGAGAAAAATGATTTTTATTCAAATGACTTTACACATACCTAAAGCTAAAGTACTTAAATTATTTTTCAAATAGAGTGCCTCCTTAAGATTTTGCTATACTTTTCTACCCTATGGAATTTGTAACCAATGCATCACTGTAGTATATTTCCAAAGAAATTGTGGTTTTCTTCCAAGCCTTTTTCTCCAACTTCCAGCTGTTCCTCTTTATTTATATCCACACACCGACATACTGACCTGCCAGATTAAACGGTATCACGATATTAGATCTGCTTCTTGCCTGAGATAAAAACGGACATAATGCTTCATTGTTTTAGAATCCGATGGCAGCGGGGGGTTATTATATGTCAGCAGAAAATTAATGAAGGTTCTCCTTAACTTTATAATTTCTTAAAACATTACACTCACCTGTTAGACATGGCAGCACTGCCAACTGCTAATTAAGCAAAAATATTTTGCTCTTATAAATAGCCAGATAAATATGTCACTTTTAAGAAACAACACAATAAGATTTACTTTGTGTACCTAATTCTTTTATGCGTTCAAATAAAACATGCATAACGTAACGCTCAATTTTATCAGTAATTTACTACTCTGTAATTTAAAAAGTTTACAGGTGTTAATGTTTCCTTACTAATCATCAAAACGATTATGGTGTTTAAGCCGTATTCAATTGCTGTTATCATTAGAGCAATTTAATTTTAAGTTCATAGGAAACTTTTAAATTATTGAAAGTTTAAATGAAATAAAAAAATGTCACATTAAAAATGTTATGTCATTGTATGTAATGGGTAATTCCGGAGAGGTGGAGTAGGAATTTGAAGCACGCGCCGAATAGTCGCCGCCTTCAAGCGATCATATCGCAATATCTCCTGGGAACACACCACACACAAGTTTATCTACATCCTCACCATAGCGTCCATAGCTGTCGTTACCCGACAATGTGCTGTTCATTTTCCTTCACAGCCCGCATTGTATATTAAGCATTAAGACAAATCCGCCAAGTCATTCGTGAGTTCGAAGTTGAGTGATCAAAAGAACAGCACAATCATCGCTGGCTCCTGCAACTTTTTGTCTCGTCATAAACTAAAACAATCGACGATAGAGGCAAAAAACAAACACGAAATGATAATTCCAATATAGAATATAAAAAATATGCGTCCGGGTATGATCGAGGCATCGCAGCGCGGCGGATCATCGGTTTTTTGCCGACGACAGAAATGGCTCTGATGATAATTTCTCATTAGGTTATAACATTTTTGTCGGTCGAAACATCGTAAATTCCACGAATAATTTAGGGAAGAAAGTGGTCGTGTTGAAGATGTTTTGTTTTTATGGCGCCAACGAGCAGCTCGGGTTAGATCTATATCTTACCAATACAAGCGTTTAACCCATGTTACTTGGAAGTCGGGAATAATTCTCACGGGGTCTGACACGGCTTCGCTACCTAACAAATTGTAATGTGAGGGAATGAGACAAGCACATTCTTTATGGCGACTTCTTTGATGCAGGAAAAGTAATCACGCGTTCCGATACACCATTAACTCTTGTAACCACATACTTTTAGAATAAAAACAAACAAACCGTTTTAACACTGTTACAAGTGACAGTAATCTGATAGGAGTGCTACCTCGTTCTTTTTCTATTGATATATCCTAAAGCTGATATGATTTTGTGTGTAGATCACATCTGATATGAAGACATGAAAGCATGCGTTTTAGGGACGTGTTTCAGTCTGTACGTGTCCATATCTCGTCTCCCAGAATCCATGGTTATTATAACCCGACAGTTGCACGAGGTGCATCGTCAATCATATCGCTCGTAAAAACATAGGAGCGCACGTATACAATGGTTCTTTAGAAAAAAATTATGTTGTGATGTATTAAAATTTGTTACATTTCACGCAAGATTTGTCACTAACGAGCCGTCCAATCGCGGCTTTTTACACGCTTTATATTAGCTTCACTTGTATGTTTGTTTGTATGTTTGTTTGTATGTTTGTTTGTATGTTTGTAACCGACTCCTTTGGACGCTATTTTGACCCACTTTAAACGGTCAGATTCTATTCAAATTTTGCACACCTGTCAAAGACCGATGACAATACAATAATTCGATTAAATAAAGCGTGTTTTTTAGTTTTTTTAAACTATTTTTAATTATTATAGAAATAATGATGTTTATATTAAAATATTTTATAGGTTTAGAAAAAGTTCTATTACTCGGAGAAGACAATACCTTGCAATTCTTTCTTATGCTGTAAAAATGCGACTCAAAACTAAATTATGTTTTACTATAATTATGTGAAGAATTCTTACCTATGTTACATTGCAATAAAACCATACTGTATAAACACAGTGTATAAACTCTTTATTTACTATTTTTAGGGGGGCAAAGTTTTTGAGATATTACCGATTGATGCATTGGTTCAAATATCCCAGAAAGTATATAAGTAAATATTGCTAAAGTGTACAACATTCAGGCTGTAAAAGGAAGCTTCCTTAACTACATAACTTGTATATAACAGAACCAATGAGGTGGTTTTATATAATAACTCACTCGCAGTTAAGAAAAGGGGTATTATGAACAATGATGTGTGAGTCTGTATGGCTGTAAGGTCTTACCACCCGCATTCGTGAACAGATAGCATCATGGAGACTGCGAGGCCACATCGCGACATCACGCGCCGATGTGTATCGTAGCACGCCGAGCTCGCTACTGAAACCATAGATAAGCGAATGGGCGATGTCGCTTGGGTGCGGACACGACTCTACAATAAATGTGTCGCTCAAGCCGCCTCAATGCTCCACACTGTGAGAATATGACTGATTTGTGGAAAAACGTGCTTAGTGTCTCGGCATACATAATGTATTGTGTAATTGTAGTTAAGATTATCAACAACTGTAATTCTTGTAACTGCATAACTAGAGTACTTAAATAGAGAAAACTTAACAAAATTGCGAATAATAAACGTACGTGATATTTGATATACCATCCTTTGGTGCCAAACTAAACGTTGGGCGTTACGACCTTCGCAACCTTTTCCTACGCGACATGGTTCTATTTTTATCATCATATATATAATATTGGTAATATTCGCAAAACTATATGCCCTGCTGGCATCTACGGTTACGCTACGAAGCATATCTACTATCACTTATGCGTATTTGTTTATGTTAATGAAATAAATAAATTAAAAGGTAAAACGCACCTAATTATGGGATTAAACATTAAAGAAAATGCCTCTGTTGCAGTATGGGCTAATAGGAGTATAGTAAATACAAATCATCATTGAGAACAATTCATGGAAAATGTGTAGAAATAAGATGAGAATTAAAAGACTTATTGCTCGCTAATTAACTGTACGAGTTGTTCAATATTAAAGTCCACACTTATTAGTTGAGACGTGGCGATGAGGCGAGATCAAAACACATTTCTATGAAATATGTAACAAGGGTTCAATGTCAATATCGTGAGATGTGTCGCAACTCCACGCCCAGTAATTGTCCTGATGACGCGCCATTGTCGGCAGCTTTGAACCCGACACATTATAGCAAGCGTTAGCACGATTCCTAGTACGTGTCATTCGGATTCATAAGGAGCTACTGTGAGTAGTGTAAGTAATAAACAAAACTACAAACTACAGATTATTAACGTTGTGATGAAAATGACGAACAATATAAGCGATGGAAAAATGTCTGTTTTATTCTTTTGGACGAATTAAGCAGGATGTTGGAAAATGCATATTTTTCAATAACCTTCACAATCTGTCCGTAGGTATGACTTAACTAATAGCTCATCCGTGTGGTGATAGATTAAGAACATTCGTTATTCTAAATGCGTAATCTGTCACCACTTTATCATATGTTTTATTAATACATAAAAAGATTAGATTAATATTTTTAAAAATCTAACGTAATAGTGAATCAACACAGAAATCTATACTTCTTGCTAAAATATAACAAACAAAAGATACTGATTTGAACTAGCTACAAATGCTAGTTTTGCTATAGATCTCATTGATTTGAATACGAATGAAGATTGAAATTACGTTCAATCAAAATGTTGTCTAGAATGAAACGATAGCTATGTGATTGACCAGTTATATAAATAATGGCTAGCAAAGATGATACGCGGTCGTTTCCCGCTTGTACCATCCGTATTAATATCAATTAACACACACGGGCCTAATTGTGAATCGGGCGGTTCGCGTGCGGCGGTGCCTTTGTCGGCACTAGTGAAGTACTCTCAGCGACCATGCGTTTGCGCAACCAACTTTAATTCGCAGCCTAACCCTATCGCTTCTTCGAACATCCTAAAATACTGGTGCCGTTATTCACGGGTTCTTGTAAATGATAATGAACTCTATTACTATGAAGTATGGTAGTAATTATGTATAGTTAGTGAAGGGCGGTTCGCGGCGCTACGGTCGTTGCACACAGATCCTGTGCTTGATTGATTGCTGCTCGTTGGGCTGCCACTACCCGCGTGTTCTCTTATTGTTGTTGAAGTTAATGGTACTTGTTATTTTTGCTAACTGTTACAATTTGTTTACTTTTTATGACTAGATATTAATTTTACATATTTACACAGTTCTTGTGTCTTTTTCTATGGCTGTGTTAGTCAGTTTAAGAATATATTTCTCTTTTTATTCTCCACTCATATAAATCTTATATAAAGAAAACTTCAGCGTGACCAAATAATGTTTAGCTATTGAAAAAGTCCGTTTTTCTAAGAACGCCATTTAATGTGCTAAGAAGAAGACTTTATTTAATTATGCTTCTTAAAGTCATATTGAACCTAAGAACTCTACCTTGTACGAATGGCGTCGTGCAAGGTAGGTATTATCTTAACGTAGGTACCTCAAAGTAAATTACAAAATAAGTTAAATACATTATACGCCATTTGAATGTATTTTTAATAAAAATAACGGTGTGCTTATACTATCTTTGGTGGCAGTTTTACTACGGAGACAACAAAAAATATGACAAATATTAAATATCATCAGCTACTATCAACACGATCGCTATTATTTAAGATTAAAATCACCGCGTTTCAGGTGATCATCAATTCTTTGTTTAAATCGAAGCTTTGACAGGATTATAATTAGAAACTGTCCGTCCCTTTGGGTTTTCCTTTTTAATGTCGCTAGCCGGGTCCCATACTGTGCTCGCATTTCATTAACTCAAAATGTTAAAAAATTGGGAGTTCTCATAAAACGGTGTGATTTATGTCGGCTCGGGAGCTAACGAGCGATCGCCACTGGTCTGGAGGCGCCTATACACGAATACAATACAACGATTTAATATCAACTTTATAACAATACAATAAAGTAAGAAGTAAATAAATTGGTAAAAACCTGTTGAATATTTTGATCCGACAATTAAGTTCAATATACGTAATGTAACTAAATGAGTATCATTAGTACTGTATGAGATTTCAAGTAAATCACCTTTTAAAAATTCAAATTAGCAAATGAGTTTCTTAACATAATAGTTATGTGATTAATATTTTGCGAAATCTTGCGCAATTTTTGTAAATACATTTGATAACCAAGAACTGGTCATATTAGAATAATATTTGTTAAATACTTATTTAAATTTTACATGTAGTAGAAAGATTTCAGCGTTTTATTGAGTTTAAAGTTGCTATATATTGGGTTTCAAGTGCGTTTATTTTCTTATACATATTTTAGACACTTACTGCCCTATTCAAACTATATAATAAGTGTATGTGTGTTTTTAAATAAGTGCGAAAGTAAATGTTCTAAGATTAGACACTCTAATAGTTTATTCGCTTTATCACACAATGTCACATCGACTATTAAGTAGAATTTGATCAACCACTTGTTGGCAACGAAAACATGTGAACCGTGTAAAAATTTTCGGCATGCAGTGCACGGTTTGGTGCTTTTTGAGTGGGTTTTACTGCTTGATTTTGGAGAGAGACAGGCTTGAGGTTTTATAAAATAATTAGCAACAAAATCAAAGAAAGAACGTAGTCTGCAGTCTGTATCAACTGTTAAGAAAGAATATAAACCAGTCTCAGTTACATTGTGTTTAATTAATTTTTAATTGTCGGCGAATTCTTTAATCGTTTCGGTTTTGATTGCCGAACTGTGTATTGGCGGAACGTAATCTTAACGATCTCATGTTGTTCGTTGTTCGGGCGTCATCGCGTCACTTTCATAATAGGCTCTAGATGTGGCCGGTAGATAAGTTTGCTCGATTCTCGGCGGTCGGTCTTCGTCTCGTACCCACTGTCAACTAAATTACCTCGCGTTTGTCGGCCCTTCGACTCTCGCAATTTACGAGCAACAAGCTTTGTGCCACGCGCGAATGTCACAGCGCCGGCGCCAAAAAACATGCTTTATTAATAAAATGTGCACTTTCACTGCAATTACTTCAATACTACTTTGAAACAGAATAATTATCTACTACATTAAATTTCAACTATAGTTTAATAAAAAAACATTTTGATTTTATTTTAACAAGTTTATACAGCATGTAGAAACATGCTGTATAAACTTGTTAACTATCTTTCGATATAGTAATATTCTTATATCGAAATATAATTGTTAAAAGTCTGTGTATATTTGTTTATTGTAATCTTTTGCACTTATAAAGCACGTTTGCACGTTTTGTGAAGAATTTACACGTCTTTTGTTTTATTCCATAAACATATATTCTTCTCTGTACATAATTGTATTTGTCTTATTATCCTTCCAATAAATTAAATTTTCATTCTTTCTTTTCTTTTTCTTCTAAAGGTTTAGCAATCATGCCACAGATAGTTATAGAAAATATGTAGATAATTTTTTCCTTCTATATTTAAATATGTGAAATGCATTTAAAGGAATCTCATCTTAGATCTGAACACACATATTAAAGTAATTGATATTGCTTCTATAAAACGACGCAAAAGACGAGATTGAAATTATTAAATTCCCATGTAACTACAGATCGTAGTATTATCAACATATAAATAAACACTGAGATAAAATTGTGAATTCATTTACTTACGCGGTATTAAAACCAATCGTCATCAGACATAACATCAGGTATTAATTGAAGCGGTACTCTTTGCAGATACATTTACAATCTGCGAACAAGCGAGTTAACTGTAATGGATGCAATTGTGGCTAGCTGCACTTATTAAGTAAAAGAACCGAAGCTTAACTTTTAAATAATTTCGATTTCCGTACCGTTGTAAGTTTCGGTCCGGTTGTAAATTTGGCGACGAGATTCGCATAAATATGTCGCACAGGTGAGCTTGCGCCGCGGGAGAGCTTTGTACATACCGCGCTCCGCCCCTACTTGCATTTAACCAATTGATATATGGACACTATACTATCAAATGTTACATGTAATTAAATAGTTAATTAACATTTCTGCGTAATACAGTCTTGAGTTCGTGAGCAGTAGGTGATCTCATTACATACTGGTAAGATGAAAATGTAAGTAGAACTATGCTACGAGTACCATGTCTAAAATAAAATAAGAGTTTTATAGATTTAGAGAACATTAATATGTCAATTTATTAAAATGTAATGAAATGTGCAACAATATAAAGCTTTATCTTTCAATTCAACAGAACTGTTATTACATAATTACAACATTTATACTCAATATTAAATAGCAGTAGACCGTTGTTAACAACTACCCATATTTTAATATTCTTTTATTAAAAGTTTGCATTAATAATTACTATTGTTGTTTTGTAGCTAAGTACTCGAGTTGTTGGCATAAAATAAGATAAAAGTATGTGTAACATGGCATAATGCTTACACATGTAATGTAATTATCAATATCTAATATATAAAATTCACGTGTCACAGTGTTTGTTACCGTACTCCTCCGAAACGGCTGGACCGATTTTTATGTAATTTTACATGCATATTCAGTAGGTCTGAGAATCGGCCAACATCTATTTTTCAAACTTTTTTTTTTAGTATGGCAAAACAACGTTTGCCGGGTCAGCTAGTCTATTTATATAATAACATTTATTTAGAAGCACCCCTTTAGAGCAGTAAATAAAAAATTGCCAAGAAACGTGAGAGTAGATCAGTTCCCTGGGCATATAATTTTTCTGTACGAAACTACTGAGGTTGATTAAGGTATTAAAACCAACCACTTTTAAATAGTTCTGTCTTCTTTATTCATTGGTACTAAGTCTATATATACTAAAAACGATAGTAAATGAGAGATTCTATTGCATAATTCTACCAGACTACAACTTTTGCTGACGGTAACTGAGTTAAATATTAATCAAGAAACAGTGTCAAATCGATGACTGATATGACTTGCCTATTGCCACTTTAGTGAGCTGCCTTTCCGAATGATGCCGGTATGCCATTCATCAACGTCACCTTAAAATGTCAAAGTATAAATCAACCTTTCTGTTTAATAATGAACAGTGAATTTTAAAATAAAAGAAAAAAAATACTATGTTTTAATACTAATACAATGTGTCCCCAGGTTCAAATTTAGAGACCTGTCCTAAAAAATTTTATTCACACTTAAGCTATAAAGCTGTATAAGTTTTATTAAAAATCTATTCTGAGATTTTAAAGTGCAAAAGGAAACAAAACTATACTTACTTAGGATTAATATCAAAAGATATCTCAGCAAAAAAAAAACCATTACAACTACAACAAAAATTTTATGATGACTATAGTTTATCAGGTTTTATATTAGCGTAAAAACGATAAGTGGCCCAAGTTACAGGGGTTAATCAATTTCAGTATAAAACAAGGGTGGGTCACGACCCACCCTTGTTTTATTGCCACCTTACCATACCTTGCCACGGCAAGGTAGCTGCAATATTTTTTGTTACCACCTGCAGTTCTCGGCAAAAACTAGCCAATAAAATATGTGTTTTTTGGTCGCTATCGTTATGATTGAAGGTGCTGTCGCTGATTTTAAACAAAGGGAGACAGATAGACGAGCCTATCGGCCATCAATATGCTAATACGTCGTTACATTTCCAAGATCATTCCGTGGCTTTTTTGTGGCTGAGCCCAAATTGGTTTATTTGTTTTGTTACGAGTGTATTTCTTTATGAGTATAGTTTGTTTGCAGAGGCTCTCGTAGCATATGGGAATGGCGCGGGAATATTTTTTTATGATTGACATCAAAATATTTGTAAACGGAGCAAACTTCGAAAACATTATTTGTATATACACACTTTCAAGTAGAACAAAAATAGTAGTTGAATTTATGTTTGTTAATTACCTGTAGTAGTCTGACGTTTATAGGGGATCAATAGAAAACATCTTCTATGAGAAGACTATAAATAAACCCTGTACTTACCTAGTTGGCATCGTACAGTAGACCTTACGGAAGTAAAGGAAACCCGTTCCCAATAGTAGGTGAAAGAACTAGAGGATATTGTCCCAATGTTTTTTTACCAGAAGACCAATAACACTTTTGATCTATTTGAAGAGTGATCCCTAAAACTCTTAATCATACGCAACAAGCGAGGGTACAATGAATCAGTCAATACAATATAATCGATGAGTTTTATTGCTTAATAAAACAAGAATAAGTAGGCGCGTGTTAAGAGACACAGGCGCCGTATAAGTCTCATTTAAGTACCTATTTGTAGTTACACAACAGTACTAAGAGGTTTACTTGGCGCGATCAAGTAGGTATATGAAAACACACGCTTGGTTACCTGTGTGAAAAAGCTACCATTCACTACAGGGCTGCCGCTTAAGTAATTCATATCCAGAGCCACGTATTATGATGATCATGCGCTTGGTACATTTGTAACTATGTTTTTAACTAAAGACCTACCTTATGTTGTCGTATTGATTTTTATTATTTTTAAATTACCTGCATACTCATAATATTTTTTTGAACAGAATGTACTTAAAAAAGGTTACAAAGATTACGTCTTTTCTATTGTTTTTAATACAGAGCAAGAAGTGTAATTTTAGCTGTTTAATTTGTCTAAATATTACAAATAACCAATGTTGCACGGCAAGACTAGCACTACTGAGGTAAGACTTTAAATCGTTCTCTCCTAATCGTAGTATCTTGTCACAGTCGTATTTACGTCGCCTTGTCTACATGTAGAGTAAATAGAACTAGCAACGCTCTACTACGCAGTCCAGAACCGCGGACTGCAAGCAGGATAGTGAATGGTTTACTTAGTGCTATCAAGTATAAAGCAACACTCATTACCTTTATGTTACCCCAATGTTTACACGTACAAAATCAAATATTAAAAGGTTTTAACTAGTAGCACTATCCGAAGCGCGTCAACTACATATCTTTATGTAGAACCATTAAGATAATTTGTATTTTAATGGCGGGAATGCAATTCGTATTTTATGTGTAAAATAATTCATAAGTGTTGTCAGTATAAAAATAGTCTTACATTTTAATAGATCTTAATTATGAATGATGAGTTTTTGATTGATACTGTATTTTCACACGAAATCAGTGTTTAAAATAATTTTAAGCTAATGACGCGTATATAATAGCTTAGCTACTCAATAGCTGTCAGGTTGGTTTCGAGTTTAGATACATTTAGTTAAAGCATAACGTACATAATAAACTAATTCAGTTTTACAAATCATTCCAAAATATGTTGAAATCTATGCCTGAAGGTTTTATACTCAAACGGACAAAGTTAGATTTTCTGTAACCTATTTAAAGTTAAACATAATACTTAATTAATAAAAAGTTAGGTATCGAAGCGTATTAACCTTTTATAAATGAAACTAGCTGTTGCCCGCGACTCCGTACGCGTGAAAATTAGGAAGTTTTCCCCGTTCTTGCAACATTTTTCCACTGCTATTTCACCCCTATCGGTCGCAGCGTAATGTTATATACCCTATAGCCTTCCTCGATAAATGTTCTATCCAACACTGAAAGAATTTTTCAAATCGAACCAGTGGTTCCTGAGATTAGCGCATTCAAACATACAATCAAACTCTTCAGCTTTATAATATTATAGTATAGATAAATTTTAATAGATTATTTTAAAAGATATTAATTGGACTAGGGTATTTCGTATACAGCATACCTGACAATTCATATAAAAATTGTACATGCAATCACCATCTTCATGGTTGTATACTCTGTACTATACATTGTCATATACCAACATTATTCTGAAAAAAAAAAAAATTTACGTTATTGTAATTACCCTTAGGTTACACAACTTAAGCCTAATGCAATAAAAACAAGAGAAGCAGTCAAATTAAGTAAAGAAGAGGTAGGATAAACGTTCCTAAAGTTATTCAAAACAAATATTTGTGTACATATGTAAGTTAAGTCAGCGAGATTCACACGAACCGCTCTCACAGTCCGAGTGAACATTTTGACACTTCCAGGTGTATGATTTTTTATATGGCCAGACAATAGATGAGATGTTTACCCAGGCCCACATCTGGGCGGAGGAAAAAACCAGCCGGACTTCTCGTATGTACGTTAATGAGCGCGGGTTAGACGCGGGATATACAACTCGAGTATTGTACACTCAAGTTGTTTATCATACCAGTTACTAGCTGTGTAAATGGACACAGATGTCCCGAATACAAGGTTTCTCTGTCAACTTAACGACTGTCCCTGTACATTAACATTGAACTTGACGATAAAAACAAGTGAAATTAGCAGTAAAGATAACTGTTTGTTGCGAGGGGTAGGTTAGTGTCAAAGATATTTAACAGTGATCATTCATTTTACAGCTGTCTGTCCATTGTCTTTGGTACATTGCTAGATAGATTAACATAGTAATAACATATTGATTTACAAAAAAACCTCTTCCTTATTTCTATAATTGTAGTAATTTAATCTTAAGGGCCTACATCAATATTATCGTATATCATCGCCGACACGTACATATTAACACAGCCAGTAGGCACAGAAAATGAAGAATTAGGGATAATTTTCCTATTTACTCAAAATCTACTAAATATATTTTAATTCTGATCCACGTGTTTCTATACATAATAGTTACCTATGTTTTTAAAGTTATTTCATTAGTTAATACGCGAAAATAGACCGACAAATGAAAAAAATAAAAAATTAGAGAGGTTGTTTCGCCAAGATTTTCTATCGAGAAAACTTTTTTCAATAGCGTTTCTGAGTTCATGCGATCCTAGATCATATATTGAAAAAACATATACTTAAAAATTAGAGCTCTAGCCATTCAATCTAAAGAAACAATGAAAACTTCGTACATAGAAAAATGCACGAAGCTCTTTTGGTAAGATAAAGATAAAGATAAAGATAAATTTATTTGTCTCAACATGTGTACAAAAGATGTTACATATATTATATACTGCGTCTCAACATGTTCTGTCTCATTGGAGACATGCAAATATGGATACAAAAACAGATAAATTAAAATAAAATAAAATTAAATAAAATAAAGTTAAAATTAAAATTAGCGGCAAAATTAGAAATCAGATTGAAATAATAGAATAATAATAAATGTCAATATACAATGAATTAATTATACAGTTCGTCATTATAATATACAATTAGTCATTATGTTATCAAATTTGTCAATATAGGTCATAGCAGTAGTAGCCGTAATGTGCTTGATGTCAAAAATGTCCATCATCAAGAAACTCTTTAATAGTGTAATAAGATTTTTGTATTAATAGATTTCTGAGTTTTCTTTTAAACAAGTTATTATTGAGGTCCTTAAAATTGTTCGGGATTTTATTGTAGATTATAGGGGCCATACACACAATGCTTTTCCCCAAAAGTGCTGTTTTGGCTTTGTGGACACATAATCTGTGTTTATCCCTTTGATTGCGTGTGCTAACTTGACATAATTTTGGAAAAAGATGTGGGTTACATTTTACAAAAACAGCTACTTCATAAACGTACAACGAGGCAAGTGTCAAAATTTTATGTTTAATAAAGTAGGGCTTACAGCTGACCATGACTTTCAATCCGAACATCGCTCTAATACATCGTTTTTGTAGTTTAAAAACTATTTCTCTATCGACTGAGTTCCCCCAGAATATGATGCCGTATCTGAGAATAGACTCGACAAGTCCGTGATATGCGGTAAGTAATGTGGCAATATTTACCTCTAATGCAAGTCTATACAATGCATAGGATCTACTACTAAGTTTTTGTGAAAGCTGTGTAATGTGGACTTTCCAGTTTAATTTAGGGTCGATGACAAGCCCAAGAAACTTTGCTTTGTCGGTTTTATTGACATTGTTGCCACCATATTTGATGCTAATTTTATTGCTTTCAGCATTCAGAGCTCTTTGATTAAAATGTACCGCTTGTGTTTTATTAAAATTTATAATTAGATTATTACTATGTAACCAAGATGTCATTTGTATTAGAGATTTATTTATATCATTTTCATAATCGTCAAAAGAATTACATGCTATTGTTAGTGTGCTATCATCTGCAAATAGAGTCATTTGGTATCCTCTTAAATGTAAAAATGACGTATAAATTCGAACACATAGACATAATATTTCAATTTAAAGTCGGTTAAAAATCCTACTATACCGTTTCAAAAAGGCTAATTCTTTGAGTTAACTTTGGTGTGAGGAGCTCGATTTTTCTCTATGTGTTTTGGTCATCTTCGCGTCTTGTACTAACCTTGTAAATTTAGAATTAATTAAATATTAATTAATTGCATAGCCACGTATCACCATATAATTAAACCATAGTCTTCGAATAAACTTGCTTACTCTTCCACCTAGCCTGGGTGCTCAAGTCCACTATTTTGGAACAATTGTCATACCGGCACAATACCGGCACGATACCGTTGCAATTGAAGTCAAATATCCGTAGTCTGCTATATGTCATAACGGTCGTTCAATGGTAATAGAATTGTCGATCTCTTTTATCTATGCATTGAATTTTCGGTCTCTTTTATCTATGAATTGTGTTAGAATGGTATGTATGTGTTGCCGTTTTTAAAAAATGCGTTAGTTGACGTGATTTTCGAAAAACTACTAATAAATTTAAACATTTAATCATGCTAGACTTCGTTTAGATATATTTGTACATACTATTTATTAGTATAAAAAGCAATGTGAAGTTTAGGAGATTAGTAAATTGCAATAAATTACAAAGAACAATTTCTAATATTTCTATCTATCTATTTTTTATTTATGGCAACTGTCGACACAGGACAATTTAAAAATATTACTGTCAAATTCAAAATAGCAGACTACCGAAACATTTCAGTCATTGAATTGCAATTGTGAAGCAGTTGTGTACGAGACTAGCAATTTATGTCACTTTGACAATTGTAAGTCAATGATGAAGTCGTTATGACGACACAATAATAGTAGACTACCAAAAACTTTACTATTGCACCATAATGGTACAATAATGGTACAGTTGTGACACCGTTGAAATACCCGACTCAGGGCCCTGGCATAATACGGAATTTTGACTAAATTGTAACTAGTCACTTTTAGATGCATTTTTGCTGGTTTGCAACACGCAAATGCAATTGGAGTGATTTATAACCTTGTATTTGAAATACATTATAATTAAATATTACTTTAACTTTAAAAAGTAATTGTTTTATGTTATATTGCTTAAAGTATTTGTTAGTTTTTATTTTGCAACAATATTAATGTAAAAAAACAACATAAATTATATTGTTACATGATATGTACAATGTTACAATAATAATATCTTGATTAAATATAAAAATATTAATTTTAAGATATAAATATTATTTAACGTTTCTATTAGTTGTCAGTCGAAATTTTTCACTGCTGGCAATAGAGATTTGCCACATCATGACAACAGTATGACGCTAATTGGACGTAGTTTAGCAGTAAGGACTCAACCCACAATATGTAATTTTTGACTTATTGAGGTTTTAAGTTTGGGTGTGTATTGCTGTAATGTTAGTTGAATAAAAACATGTACTGGTGTAGGTATTTTCACTGAAACAATTCTGTTATATTATATAAAGACCTGCTTCTTTCAAGTTAGATTTAGTAAAAACGACCCAAGGAATTTGGGTTGTTACAGTAGTTTGTAGAAAAATACCCGACCCCATGTGGGTTGGTTCGCGTCATTAAAAATCATGCGAATGTTTATAGTTTCACGGATCTTTTTTGCTGAGTGAAAGAACCAACCTTTAGGACCTCTTTAGCATATATAACTCATTTTTGACCATAGTGCGGGTTGAGTCCTTTCAGCTAAACTACGTCCGATTAATGTCATAAGAATAAATGAAGAGAATAATAATAATAATTACGTGTATATTCGTAATTCTTCACCATACCAATCACTGTGTTAATATTTACATATTTTATCGTAGCCTTATTTTGTAATTAATTGATATATTCAACAATCGATCGATAAATCTATAACAGATAAAATTGCAAATGAACTTGACCGACAGCGATGTAGTATGACTATAAACAAATTGTGTGAAGGTGTGGTTGAGTTATTAACAGCTAAATACAGTACAACAAATCGGCGGACTTGAACATTTCGAGTGCGGATGCTAGGGCGGAAATGACAGTTTCTTTCCTCGCTGTTAGCGCCTCCGTGCGGCAATTGGCGAGTTGTTACCGATTTACGACCCACTCTAAAGTTTATTCAACACTATTCTGGTGGTCCCATTGTGTTCACTAAGCTTATTCCCACCGCCGATGCTTGGCGGCTTAACGCTCTCTAGAGACCTTTTATGGTATCCTATTTTTATAGTATCTTTATTTCATTTGCATTCTTGTTTAAACTATATCGTAAACAAAATTCCGTAACATAAAACACTTAAAAATAAAAGGGCTAACTGACACCAAATGTCTTTCAACTCGTCAGTCCAGTTATTATAAATTGGAATCCAAATTATGGCTACTTATATAGTTTAAATACGATGAAAATACGATTTAGATAGTGAGTAAAGGCGGCAAATTTTGATTATATTTTGCGCGGGAATCGTCACCTCTTTGTCGGCATGGGCCCAGCTTTCAAACGTCTCGATAAGTGGACCGTGGTAGATAAGAGACATCTTACGAACGGTAGCTGAGTAAAGGGATTTGTCAACGTACGGTCAACATGTTACGACACGACATATCCATTGAGTGTTTATATTTGAACAAACACCGTCGTGTATTTATTGAGCATGACAATAAATAGTAGTGTTGTTTATAACAGATGCTTAGTAAAATATTCATAAAGTTCTCTGTTGTACAATAAAATTTCGTCTAAGTTTATAAATCAATAAGCTGTTACAAGTTTCCAATTAGGTTTTCTTTACGATTTTTATGTTAAACGTCCAAATACAAAGAGTTGTAATAAATTTGCGAATCAAATTAGCTATTAATCAGACGCTGAGCAATTTATTTACAACGGCATCTAAACATCACGCCATCGTTTGGTGAGCACATCAAAATAAATAATTTATAATTATGTCAAGTATTAGTGATGTTTTGAATGTCGTGTGGGATGTCGATGCGTTGGTGGATAGACAACTTACTATATCCGATATAGGATAAGAGCTTGAAATTATCAGATTCCCGTCATATTCTAAAACAACGATTTTTTATTCAACGCATAGCTACATATATTTTATAGTCTCTGCCTACCCCCATCAGAAAAAGGCGTGATGTTATGTTAAGTTACATAGCTACATTTAACACGACACAAAGAATACTATAATATACCGGGTGCTTCAAAAAAATGTATACACACTTTGAACTTCCATAGAAAATTTATTTACCGTTCTACAAAGTTAAATTTCAGGAAAATAGAAAGCTGAAAGTCCAATGTAAATGAAACATAAATAATAAATGTTAATACTGTTCAAATTGGTGACCTGCAGCATCAATACAATTCTGAGTACGAGACACCACTGATTCTGTACATCGTATCAAAACGTCCAATGAGATTTCTCTACACACTTCTTGAATCTCATTCCAAAGAATGTCTAGGTTACGTGGTTTACGTTTGTACACCTCATCTTTTACTGAAAAGGCCAGTGGATAGGACGCAGTGGGCCAATCGAGTTTCCAGCACGCTCTCCAGACCTTACACCGCTGGATTTCTTCTTGTGGGGCACAGTACAGTATAGACGGGCTTCGTGGCGTAGTGGTTCATGTACTGGACTGCCGTTCACAAGGTCGCGGGTTCGATTCCCGCTTGGGACAATTATTTGTGTGATATTCATAAATGTCATACAAATGTTTGTACTACGTCTGGGTGTTTTCTATGTATTTTAAGTATGTATTTACAAAAGAAAAGTAGTATATGTATTATATCCGTATTCTGGTACCCATAACACAAGCATAATAAGCTTAGCTTGGGACCAAAGGACGATGTGTGAAATGTCCATGAATATATATTTTTTTTTTTTTTTTTTTTTTTTGATACGATGTACAGAATCAGTGGTGACTCGTACTCAGAATTGTATTGATGCTGCAGGTCACCAATTTGAACAGTATTAACATTTGTTATTTATGTTTCATTTACATTGGACTTTCAGCTTTCTATTTCCTGAAATTTAACTTTGTAGAACGGTAAATAAATTTTCTATGGAAGTTCAAAGTGTGTATACATTTTTTTGAAGCACCCGGTATAAATGATCAGTTCTTAATACATACGTAAATGCATCCTTCATATTTGTCTTTTAAAGATTTGGTGTTTATTTTTTTGAAGTTCAATATACAGATCCATCATATCCTCGTTGACGAGCCTCGTGGTTGAGTGGTTTATATAACGGACTGCCGATCAAGAGGTCGCGGGTTCGATTTCCGCTCGGGACAATCATTTGTGTGATTTTTCTAACGGTCATTAAAATGTTTGTACTGCGTCTGGGTGTTTCTATGTATTATAAGAATGTATTTACAAAAGAAAAGTAGTATATGTATTCTATCCGTATTCTGGTACCCATAACACAAGCATATAAGCTTAGCTTGGGACCAGAGGACGTTGTGTGAAATGTCCATGAATATTTATTTTATTTATTTTATCCTTCAAAAACCTTCATATTTCCAAGCTCCTTACTACTTCAACTAGTTATATTTTTGACTATTCTATTTAAAATTTACTAAAAACACTACTACTTTTTAATCTTGAATCAAATTTACATCAGTATCAATAATTTTTATAACATGACGTTAGTTTACCTCTTGTTGGCTCTTAGTCTAACAGACAGCCCTTGTGGAATAGAATTATTGTCGTTGTACCAAATATGTAACTAGCTAATCATTTATATGTTAAATAGAAAATCTCTACAGTTAGGTTTGATGCACAAATATATCACACTAAGCACTTATATGTCTTGGGTTTAATATAAATTGGGTTTAATATAAATTAATCTAATCTACTATATAAAAATACGTCGGGTTTTCCTTCCTGACGCTATAACTCCAGAACGCATGAACCGATTTCCACGGTTTTGCATTCGTTGGAAAGTTCTCGGGCTCCGTGAGGTTTATAGTTCATTTTTTAAAATTTTTTTTTTAGCTTTTTTTGGTATGGCAAAACAATGTTTGCCGGGCCAGCTAGTAGGTATATAAAATTCTTGTGTCACATTGTTAGTTACCATACTCCTTTGAACGGCTTGATCGATTTTTATTATATTTTCCATGCATATTCAGTAGATTTGAGAACTACTAGATTTGAGAACTAGTACTAGATATCTATTTTTCATACCCCTAAGTAATAAGGGTTGTCCACCCCTGACATTTGTATGACAAAACAACGTTAGCCGGGTCAGCTAGTATATTTATAAAATAGGCAGATCTATGTCGACATATTGTCCACACTGATTAAAATAATGTCACCTGCTTGTCAAGTATTATAATAATGAAATATTTTTGTTCTGTCCGTACAAACGTCGGTCACGTAAGGCGGTAGCGGCGATCGTAAACTTTAAATGGAAGCTAATTTAGTTTGTTGTTAATTGAGCTTCTGTCGGCGCGTTATCAGTTGCATTAGTGGCAGTGCTTCTCGGGCGGCCGAGCCGACCTGTACGCCACTGATAACAGACCCTATTATGACTGATCACATACCGAAAGATACGCGAATCACCCTCATATACTTATTGTTTCTAGAATGGCTTTACGTTTATTACGAGTTAAAAGGAATATTAATATATCTCCCATGAAAGCTTTAAAAGTTTTCAAACTTTTATTTCCTCGATTAGACCGCATTAGTCAGATGAACATCCCTTTTCTTTTAACTTTTTTCTTTTGATCAACGTATTATACAGAAATGGATGTAAAGTTGAAGAGTTTTCTCAAAAACCTAACCTATGTGATTTTAATTAATGTCAGCTATCAACACCTTAGGCTTGTTGTTCATATTAGTCTACGAAGGCAGATGTATATGTAGATAAGTAGGTATAAATAGGTAGGTACAAAATTATACTTCCGAAAACGATTTCGGAAATATAATTTTTAAATTAATTAATTAAATATTTACCACTCTTACAGTTCTTAATTAGTTAATTAGTATTTACCGCTAGCTACGCCTTTCAAAGTTTGGGAATGCGACGAATTTTAACATTTTGCCACAGGTGAAAACTCAAACCTCAATCATAAGTTTATAGCTTACACCAGTGAAACAAATGTATAAATATTCTTACCAATATCTAAAAAACATTACAAGCAAGTAATGCGCGTGAAATTCCTACATATTAATTGAGTTGTTATCTCAAACAAGCCAACTCTTACTCCATAACCCTTAGTTCACAGATTAAGGAACACCGCGGTAGGCAGCGATCGCTATAATTACATTAAGGATTGGTCGCGTGATGGCGGTCTGGAAGTCTTGGTCGATAGCTGCGGCGCCACAAATATCTCACTTTATGACACACGGCCTTTACAGTCGAAACAAACGGGTGCCAAAAGGCCTCGTTGGCCGACACATTTACTCCTATCACATTTTTATAAACTCGATAAGAACAATAAAACTCCTACTGTTGTTCAATGGTAGTAACTTAGTTATAGCCTTCTTTGTTCAAGTGGGAATGTGGAATGTTCGTATAAATTATCATCTGTAGCTTAACTAAAAAGTTTGAATCACTTAGCCGATGCCTTCACGTGATTTTTTGTTTTTTGTTGCTTCAATTGTTCCATGATGTTCAGTATGGTGGTGTAGTTTTCTCAACCCCGTGAATCCGGTATACCTGACATACTCCAAGAAGTAGTTAACATGTTTAAATTGCTATGACTATTTACCAAATCGTATAAATGATGCCAATATTATTATTTTTACAGCATTGTGTTAAGTACTTATTTTTATATAAAATGTCTTCCTTTTCCAGACGTATGTTCCCTTCTCTCCGTATCTCACTTGCTGGGCTGGACCCTCGCGAGGAGTACTGCGTTCTTCTGGAGCTGTCATTAGTTGGTCGTCGTCGATGGCGCTGGGCGGGCGGCGCGTGGGCGGCTGCTGGCGGAGCTGAACCACAGTCCCCGAGAAGACTGATGTTGCACCCTGACTCACCAGCACCTGGACATCATTGGACTGCAAATCCAGTTTCTTTTAGTAAACTTAAGCTGACTAATAATACGATGGATGCACAAGGACATGTAAGTATTTTAGACATTTATGTTTTAGATAGATACTGTTTAGTCAATTAATCTCCCATTATGGCACTCAATTGTGCCTAAATGTTACTAGGCACTGCAAGGAGGGTGTTGGCTTTTTTTTATTTAATGAATGTTTATTTTAAATATAGTAGTCTTTATTCAATGAACTTTATTGTTTGAGTCTTGTGTAGTCCTAACATAATCGTAAACTTAAAGTTAAATACAATAAAGCCTTTCAATCTTACTGCAAAGTCAAAGTACCCTAATTATATTTTACATATTTCTAAAAAAATCAAGATGCAGTGATCTCTGTCAGTGAATCCCAGACACTTATAAAAGATTAGGAAGACATAAACCATACCGTACCGAGATTTTTATCGCAATTTATTTCTGAACCATCAAAAGAGACACCTATAAAATTTGAATTACAAAAATCACATTGGTACCAATTCTAATGTGTCAAAAACTTAACTAAAATTAAATCAACTGTTTTCTTCTTTATATATATATTTATTTTCAATAAAATCGGTCTGCTATGTTACAAAGTTTTAATAACAAGAAAATACCGTAAATATTGCCGGAATATGCTATCAATATTTATACGTTAGTTAGTCTTAGTTGTGCAAGTAGAATTGTTACCATTGTATCTGTAAACAAAATCTCGATTCACGATTTAATTTAAAGTTGACAGTTCAAACAGGATGTTATTAACAACGAGCCATTTATTAAATAAACACTGACATTTTATTTCTTTGTGATTTGTAAATATACGTCAGTGATAAAATTCACACTTCTACAATAATGTATGTGCTAAATTGTGTTGACTCCTTTATTATAGC
Source organism: Orgyia antiqua (assembly GCA_916999025.1). NCBI lineage: Eukaryota > Metazoa > Arthropoda > Insecta > Lepidoptera > Erebidae > Orgyia > Orgyia antiqua. The sequence continues at coordinate 22,065,791 of OU779864.1, forward strand.
AAAGCTCCTATACGCCCAATATATTGCCTATTTCCTTTGCGAATTAGTGTGTATTATACAAGATAGTTGATCTATCGAATGTTACGTTCATTCAGTTTTCTTCCAAATGAATACTTAATTTGATCTTTTCCATCAAAATACGTAAAACTCATAACTCATTCCAAGTTGCCTGAGTGGTTAAAATTAACATTGTTGACTATTGTATACTCAGTCCAATTAATTAACTACAAAAAGAAGAACGAAGCATTATTACTCTCACTAAAATTATCGAAATATATTTTCCTTTCTTTTTTCAATGACAGAAATGGTTTTTAAAGAAGGTTTGGTATCTAATAGTACCTTACAATAGTTAAGTTATTTCAATAAAAACAAAGAGTTACTATGCCATTGTTTAAATAAAACTCAGTAAAATGTTATAATTAAACCAATGTCTTACTTTCACTTCTAACAAAGTCAAAAATAAAAGATACGTTCCTTTAAAAGTAAAAGACAAAAACTAAATTGCGTTGTAATAAGTATTAAGAATCCGATAAATGACAAATCAATTATCTATTGTAACTGAAACAATAGGTTCACTAACTGTAATTACGAAGCCCACCTTCCATGAAGTAATTTGTCAGACACAAGTTGTATACACAACTTTATAAATAATTCAATTCGATTTAATAGTATTCCATATTTATGTTAACATGTAACTATACATATTTTATTGAGCCAGCTATCAAGTTATTACTAGCAATTAGAAATGCGCAACGGTTTTTAAGATTATCGAAAGCATATGAATATTCAATAGATTTTGTGAAATTCAAAGCGGAAATATAATATTAGAGTTATTTATATATATTTTGAAATATAACTACCGCTTTTATATGCAGAAATAAATCATACATTTTGAATCTGACCACCCATATCTGAATTGAATGGTTTTTAGAACCGTGGGGTACTGTGATTCCAATCTCATAAAATAAAATATAGAAACGTATATGAATATTAATATAATATAAAAATTAATAGATTTCCTTATCAATAGCTTAATAACTAAAAGAGAAACTTGTAGGGCGGATACAATTGCTACCAGCGGCCCAGTTTCCAAGTAAAGGGCCGCAATAAGAAGACTTGATAATGTGAAATTACATACTTAATGTAGTACTTAAGTAATTAACTACCTGTTCTTATACTAATTTATGTGAAGTTTGCACAGCGTGTCATCCCTTTTTCTTGTGATGTGAAAGAAGCCATATAGTATTAGATAAGAATTAAATCTAACAACTATTTACTAAACTGTTACTGAAAGCAACCATGATCGATTTCATTCCAAATTCTATATAATATTTTATACCTCTCTGTGTCTCCAGTCCATTACCGTCCCATTTTTGGACACGGGCCTTCTGTATATTGGAAGGAGCTATGGTCTACTACGCTGCGCTGACCAGGCATGTTGGCATAGGGTTTATTTTCGAGGGTCCCAATTTTCGCACAGGATGTTATCCGTGTCACCTTAGCTGGTTTCAACAGCACCCTGTTAAGGACATAGAGTGGAGATACTTGTATTCTTAATCCGTCACCACACGGGCATTTTGTATACCTAATAGGTATTATTTGAAATTTATATTTCAACACTTTATATAATTAATTATATAAAGTGTTGAAATTAATTATGATATGTATTTAATTTTTATCATATATATAAAATTCACGTGTCACAGTGTTAGTTACCGTACTCCTCCGAAACGGCTTGACCGATTTTTATGTAATTTTACATGCGTGTTCAGTAGGTCTGAGAATCGGCCAACATCTATTTTTCAAAGCTTTTTTTTTAGTATGACAAAACAACGTTTGCCGGGTCAGCTAGTATATGATATAATAATAAGTCTTCAAGAGATGAATATTTTAACCATTACCGTGGGGCGTTTTGAATAATTTCCAAAACACGTTTCTTAGGTTTGTCTCGTGGTGTGAATCACTAACCGTAGAAATTAATTACCTTACATTTTTTTGTGACTTAACGTCTAGCCAAAATTTTACTTTATAAATTGTTTTAAAACTGCTCTTTAATTGATTAAAAATATATTTATTTCATTTTATTTTTGTGGACATTTCACACAACTTCCTCTGATCCCAAGCTAAGCTTATGTGCTTGTGTTATGGGTACCAGAATACGGATATAATACATATACTACTTTTATTTTGTAAATACATACTTATGATACATAGAAACATCCAGACGCGGTACAAACATTTGTATGACAATTAGGAAATTCACATAAATGATTGTCCCGAGCGGGAATCGAACCCGCGACCTCTTGAACGGCAGTCCATTACGTGAACCACTCAAGCACCAGGCTTCTCGAGATACATATTTGCATATATTTTGCATTATAGTAACTAGTGATGATATTAAAGGCGTGTGTAATAGTACCTAATAATTTTTATTTCATAATTATGTTTAAAAAATAAATTATTAGCCACTAATTGTTGGATTTTAGACGCCAAACTAAACTATTTATACACAAAAGCCAACTTATTGAACCACTCTATCTATTAAAAAAACCGTATCGTAACCTGTTGCGTAGTTTTAAAGATATAAGCTCACTTATGGTCATACATACAAAAATAACGACTTTGTTTTATAAGTAAAGATTTAAAACTAAATTATTAGCTATAAGAATAATATTTTACCAATTCGTACTCGATTATTCTAACTAATTCTAAGAATTATTCGCCTTCCCATAACCAATTTACGATTACGAGTAAGAATTAAATACTTCGCCTCTTTTAAGTGAGATATTACTAACCGACTTCCAAATAGGAGGAGGTTCTCAATTCGTCTGTATGTTTTTTTTATGTTTGTTACCTCATAACTTTTTATTGGGCGAAGCGATATTAATGATTTTTTTCATCTGAAAGCTGGTGGTTCCCTTGTGGTCTCATTGGCACCAGGTCAGGATCTGATGGTTATCTCCTTAGAAATCGAGGAAAGCCCTCAAATTTCAAAGGCACATAAAGTCGGTTGAACTTTTATTTTATAATACTAAATTATTTACCTACTAGCTGTTGCCCGCGACTTAGACTGTGTGAAATATAAAAAAAAATTTTTTTCGCAGTAAAAGGTAGCCTATGTCCTTTCTCAGGGTCTAATGATTGTCTGTGCCAAATTTGATTAAAATCGGTTGAGAGGTTTAAGCGGGAAAGCGTAACAGATAGACAAAGTTACTTTCGCACTTATAATATTAGTAGGGATTGTAAAAAAGCTGTCTGAGTAAGAACAAAACTTCAGATTTATCTATCTCTAGTAACTGTGGACAGATAAAATATTGAAAATTTATGTATGAGATAATTATGTTAGTTTAAATATGGTTAAAGTGTGTTGTAAATACCAACATAACGACATGTTTTGGCGATAACATTGGCTCATATCTGCCAAACAGAAGCCATAATGGTACAAGCTGAAGATGGTAAATATCTTTGGCACGGCATTATGTAGTTTAACACGTCACACTCGTTTGTCAGCGCAATGCAACTTGAAAGATAAACTAAATAGTGATTTGCAACTTTGGAATCCGGCAAAGTGGTAGTTATTTTAACTGTTGTGTCATTCCGAATAGATTAGTTGATGCGTTAATTGTGTATTCGAAAGTAGACTGTTTTTCTGTCAATGCTACCAATTCTAAGTGCACAGCTAAACTAAACTTAACAAATTTTTTTTTTTTTCATTTATTAAGGGGCTCGGTCGCTTAGCGACTATATCGCCCAATTAAAGCAACTACATAAAGAACATGTATCTACAACTACTTAATATAAACTTATAACTATCTTATATTTAATTCACACAATTGTTGCGCTTCATCAGACAGTGGAACTACCAAAACAGAATTACAATAGCCAATATAGCAACTAGGACCTAAATTACTTTTTATATTTTCCATCCATTCCATCAAAACGTGATATATTGTGAATAACCACACTCCGTACAGTTTAGTGACGGCACTTTCTTCATCAAACTAAAAAATGAAAAGTGATAGTGTCGTTAACCCTATTCGGCAATGTTAGCTGAACTTTTTTATTAGACAACTACCTGTTGCCCGTGACTCCGTCCGCATGGAATTTAGAAAATTTTCCCCGTTTATGCAACATTTTTCAGTACTGCTTCGCTTCTACCGGTCATAGCGTGATGTTATATAGCCCAAAGCCTTTCTCGATAAATGCCCTATCTAACACTGAAATTTTTTTTCAAATCGGCTCAGTGGTTCCTGAGATTAGCGCTTTCAAACAAACAAACAGACAAACAAACGTTTCAGCTTTATAATATTATGTACTAACTGTTGCCCGCGACTTCGTACGCGTGCTATTTAGAAATTAAACCCTAACAAACAGAAGTTTACTATGACAATCGATAGATGGCGTTGTACCATATGTTTTAATTGCGCTATAGTTTCGTTCGACACATCAACACAAGGTCGTCAAAATTTCTGTTGTGTCATCGGCTCGTTTTCGCATTTATAAATTAGTAAGGAAGTATAGATTTGTGTATCTGTATCTAACGATTTTAAATTAATAAAAATTTCCAAAATGAAATAGCCAAATCATCTAAATACCCCATACTTGTTTTCGTTTGTTAAGTTTAGTTGTGCACATAGAATTGGTACCATTGGCTATTTTTATGATCCTGTTTCTACAAATTTTGCGATCACGTCTTTTATTCTAGCCCTTTACTAGTTGTTTGGGTAAAATGCATAGCATGGCCTATTAAATTTTGTTTAACTATACAGCTATCAAAGTTAATACCGACATGTAAGATGTATTTTAAGTATTACGCAATATTATAATAACAATTTAATACTACTAAAATTAATTAAATAATGCAATAAATACCTCGAATATCTTTGTAAGTAATGGCTATACAACTATATTCTATCAGTATAACGTAACAGTATCTACAAAGTTCTTTGGGGTTTAATTAAACAGAAATAAAATAAGTATCTAAATTGAAAATATAATAAACAAAAAATAGACGTGAGATTCAAATAGTGAAGACTAACTCCATTGTAAATTATCTTGTAATAAAAAGTTTCAATACTGTGTACAGTTAAGTACACAGAGTTCTTTCAATATTTTAACTGTCGTGACTATTCGTGATTGTACTTTGTATCAGCAGAAAGAAACGCCTCTCGCGCAACCACTTCCCATAAAAACATGAAAGAAACTCAATTCAAACCTTAAGTTTATTTACAAAAGATTCAGATACAAATAACAGGTTTTGTGATGACGTAAAAAAGGTAGTTTATTCACGATTGATAGCAGTAATTTTGATCTTAACCTGTGTGTATAAGGTGGATATTTTAATGTTATGATTTGATGTTAAAAGCGCCGCGGGAGCCTTACAAAGATGTCTATAAGCATTTCGTCACTTGAACAAATACTCTGAAAGGCTTTGTATGACGGCTCTGTAGCGGCAACTAACTGTACTCTTTTATCCGTAAGGTGTTTGGACAGGGCGGTTGACGCCTCGATTAATAATGAGCGTGATGTTTAAACCTAAATTTTATAATGTTTGTGCTTTATATTTGTAGAAATGAGAGCCAAGTGACATTTTTATAGCTGCCTTTATTACATTGGATGTTTGAATTTGAATTCACAGAGATAAGATTTTTAAAAGGTGTTAAAAAGAGAGTCGCTTAAAACTACAATATGTGTTTCCTTGAATTTGAAATTACTCAAGAAAAGTCAACTGTAATTTAGGTTTTTTTTTAGAAATATTCACGTCTTGTTTGTTTTCTCACCAAAAAGGATTGTGTAACTGACTCTGTGACATGAGGTATGCGATGTAGATTTTGTGAACTATAAAACTCTTTATAAGAACTCTACATATCTATACTTGTATACTAATATTATAAAAAGGAAAGATTTGATTGTTTGTTAGTTTGAAATGTATAGGATCTAAAGGTATTGAATCGATTTTAAATTTATTTTTTACGTTCGTGAAGCTACGCTATTCCAGATTTTACCTTCTCACATACGAAGTCGCATGGAATAATATAAAATCTGTAATTTGCCTCCAGAAAATATGCTAAATGACATTATGAAGAATTGTTTTTTCCTTTTTTGATTGCATAGCATAAGTGTTAAAACGGATTCCGAAGTTGTAATATCGATTCTAGGTTTACCGTATATTTTTCTGCAAATTAAGACTCAGACAACAAAAAGTAGTATAAATAAGCCCTGTATAAGCATATATCTTATCTTGAAATAAGTATATTTTAATTACGCATAAACAAATAAAAATAATCTACTATATAAAAATAAGTCGGGTTTTCCTTCCTGACGCTATAACTCCAGAACGCACGAACCGATTTCCACGGTTTTGCATTCGTTGGAAAGGTCTCGGGCCGCGTGAGGTTTATAGTAATTTTTTTTTTTTTTTAACTTTTTTTTTGGTATGCCTAAACAACGTTTGCCGGGCCAGCTAGTGTTGAATAAAAATCCTAAACATATTACACGAAAATATGCTTGTTGTAAGTAGTGTATAGTAAAATCTAGTGATAAACAGTTTAAAAAACAATCAGTGGCAGTTATAACTTACTATAAAGCCGAATGCAAGATTATATGCCACTATAAGTTACAAATAAACTCCATAATTAACATAGGTATATAGTTATGTTAATAGATAAGTGTAGATAACCGTATTAGGTAATTTTATTTAAATATTTTTAGTATCTTTGTATTAAACACATCCTTATGTGCGGCCATCAGTCAAAATACATCATAACCCTATATTATGCCGGTTAAAGACAGTAAAAGCTGTAGGCGGTCTGCCCATATACCTTTATTCTCTATTGTCATTTTAACCGTGTTTTGAGTAATCTTAATGTTAATAACATGTTATCTAAACATATAATAAAAATTTAACAAGTTAACGTCTGTACTTTAAAGATATTAAATAAAAAATAAGATGTGTATTCTTTATTATTTAATGTCTGTCTGTCTGTTTGAACGTATTTAGCATGGAATTATATAAATATCAAATATTTATTTATTTAATTGCAATAGTTGGGTTGACTGAAATTTTACATTGTTTGAAAAAAAAATTACGTACTAAAGAACCAATGACAAATCATAATTTTAAATATAATATATTCCCGAATTTCAAGCGTGTTTTTTAGTTTTTGAAGTAAGCAAATTATTAATGACGTATTATTAAAAAAATAATATTAGACTACAGTAGATCACCACAATGCGGTAATTTTGCATTCAGAATATGGTGATTTTGACATTATTATCCGGTTTTGATAATTTTATGACGTCATTTACTAGTCTCATAGTAAAACCATAGAGTATAAAGGAATCTGAGAGATACACACTCAGTAAGTGCTTAGAAACACACCAGGCGGCACCTTTATACAAAGTTTAACAATACATCCACTGCTGAGATTGCCTCCACTAAAATAATTCATGTAGAAAATATCCTTTATTGTAATGTGCATTTGAAGTATTCATCACCTGTGATAAAAACACCCGCCATTATACTTGTGAATTATTATTTTTTTATAAAAAGGAGTCACCCAGTAGCCGTGCGAAACTTAACCATGTTTTATCAACATAAAAAAGGATTGTATCAACTTCATATTTTGAATTGTTTCGGTTAGAAAATAGTCTAGCTAGCAATGATATTTTTATTTCTCTAGTCCTAAATTATTCGCATGTTTAGCGTTTGTATTTGATTACGCATTCTTAACCTGCTACTCATGCATAGACTAATTATAAAACAAAATTATTTGTATGTATGTCCCTATGTGAGCTTAACTCTTTAAATCTACGCAACTAATTTTGATGCGATTTTTTTATTAGATAAATTAATTTAATTTTAGGTTTTTATGTAGGTAATTTGCTAAGGTTTCGTGTATATTGGGGGCTCAATAACTATAAACGCGTATACTTGTGTAATTAGAGGTTTAAAATCAAAAACCAAATTTTTTATTTTAAGTTGGCATGTTTTACAACTCTTTTGAAACGTCAGAAGCTAGGTGTCTGTTCCAAACGCAAATCCTATAGAGAAGAAACACACAGAAATTCCAAGAATTATTTTTCTCTTTTTTTCTCTATTCATTTTTTTCAATATAATTTTACTTAATTAACTGTTAGTCAGTAGTTATTATACTAAATAAATATTTTAATTGTAAAAAGAACTATAAACAAAAACTGATACAAAAAGTCATGTACGTAAAGGTTTTACGACACATTAATTTTATCATATTGTGCCATCGAGCCATCGATGCGGAAGAAACCAACGTTTGTGGAAGTCAAGATTAAAACAACCCCATTTATATGTATCATGTCACGCCTTGTATTTTAATACTAATTAGTAGAAAACACATGTAGTTTATATGTCAAAAGATAACAAATAAAAGCAACTAATTCCTTGATATCATTATAAACGTAGGCATCAATTTTTTTTTATCTATCCCCATTCTAAGCAGCCGTGCGTAACTGACTGTCGTTAAATTTGTTTAAAAGATTTGTGGTAAGATCGAATTACAGTTTTATATTTCTGTAGTTTCTTTTTTGTTTTACAGTAGATTTAAAATCTACACAGGTCTGTATGTTATATTCAGTAGCACTTATAAAGTCAATTAAGTAAAATCTTAGCAGATAAAAGAGAAGTTTTTTTCTGAAAAGTCGTACATTGAAGCGTGGTTCAATAAATCAAACTCCCTCCCGAAGTCTCCAGTGTAGTAATGAATTTTTTGAGCTACGTTGCTCAATATTGATAATTATTAACGTTTGAAGTTTCTTTTAAAATGTAACCAAGTGAAGCACACCAAATTTATTAACGATAAACCAAATACTAAGCGTATAACCATAATATTCATAAAAATGATCACAATTATTAACATCGAATTGAAGTAGGGCGCGTTGATGTCTTTTGTATCGGCACATTTGTATCGGAATTCCAAGTCATAATAATTCTAATATGAAGTCTTCCTCCTATTAGTACCATAGCCATTAATTTTGACAAATAACACATTTCTTAACTAAGCGACATTTCAGTTGATTGGAATAATTAAAAATTCTAATTGGGGATGTTATTAAAAATAATGGTTTAATTTGTCATAAATCAATGGTCCCTAGCCAACTTTATGTTTACGTACAAATTTTACGGCGGCGAAAGGGAATTGAGAATTTATTTATTTCTCACAAACATTTTTATGAGTAAAAAGAAAACTCACCAAATTTAAAACTTTTATAACTTCCGCCTGATGTACAGACCTACGTGCATATTTTAGAATTTTACTCAAACGAGTCTAACTTCTTATTTCTTGCATTTATATACGAGCTAATATCTATTACTTTTTTGTAGATACCTACTCTTTGACCATATTTGGCATCTTGTTATATTTTAACAGTCTTTAAACGATTTATATTTGCCAATTAAAATTATCTTTAATCATGTCCTTTAATGAAATATTCATATGGCAGATTAATATCGTACTGACTCTTATTCTTAAGATATTTTTTTTTGCTACTAGTTATTGACTTCATTTGCCTGGAATTTTTAATCACTCTACAAAGACACAATATATCGCCCTTAGCACTATAGGAGACTGTAGCTCCTTTTATTTTTATTTTTTTATTAAGGGGCTTCAGCCGCGTGGAATTAAAAAACATTTCCCCATTTTGCAACATTTTTCACTACTGCTTCGCTTCTACTGGTCGTAGCGTGATGTTATATAGCCTAAAGCCTTCCTCGATAAATGCCCTATCTAACACTGAAAGAATTTTTCAAATCGACCCAGTGGTTTCTGAGATTAGCGCGTTCAAACAGACAAACAAACAAACAAACTCTTCAGCTTTATAATCCTTACTAATTAATAAATGTGAAAAGCGGAATGAAAATGAAAATGATGCGTGGAACCAAACCATAGTGCGATTAAAAAAAAAACTGTACAACGCCATCTATTGAGCGGCAGTAGTAAACTTTTGTTTGTTAAGGTCTGATTTATAAATTTCATGCGTACGAAGTCGCGGGCAACAGCTAGTATAGTATAGATAAAAGAAAAAGGATTAAAAGATCGAATACTTTCTACTCAATCGGATCGTATCAATCGCAAAAAATATAAACTAAAAACCATCCAATCTACTGTCTATCTCGTTTGATGGAACACTCGTAGTATGATGGACGAGCTTCTGAATGCGGTGAAGCCTTTGTATTGTCTATCTGTCAATCTGTCTGTAGAAACTTCAGTATGGAGACCACAGTATGTGATATGGTCTTCATGGGAACAACTCTCTGATTGAAACGGGAAATGATACGTATTTTTTGTACCTTACATCTTAAGTTCGAAAAACTAATAAGTACAAAATATTATACATACATATTGGAAATTATTATTTATATTTTATTTTTTCACTTAGTATTTGTCGTACCTTACAAATTATCGTAAAAAATTGAGTTATTGTTATATTCGTACGTAGATAACCTACAGAAAAAGCTAGAGATTATTATTTAAAAATGCATATTTTAATCTCTACGATCTCTCACATTGGTACAAAATTTAAATTATTATATGAGATTCACATTTAAGGCGCTTTTTCAATTAAGTTGGAAAATAACTGTCGCTATAAATCATGATAGGATATTACTTTGTCTTCCTGTAAAGTTGGTAGCTTAATATCTGCTTCCTATGGTAATTTATAAAAATATTGATTAGACACATTTTTGCCAAAATTAAGATTTCCTAAAGACTATTAAATAAATAATGTTTAACTAATCGTTGTTTATTGCTATGTTTATAACTTTAACACTTATTCCACTCGTAGTTTTTTTTGTTTTCATTTATTAAGGGGCTTGTTCGCTTAGCGACTATATCGCCCAATTAAATCAACTACATAAAGAACATGTAATATTCACGACTACTCATTATAAACTTATAACTATCTTATATTTAATTTATACAATTGTTGTGCTTCATCAGACAGTGGAGCTGCCAAAACAGAATTACAATAGCCAATAAAGTAACTAAGGTCCTAGTTACTTTATTGGCTATTGTAATTCTGTTTTGGCATAAATGACATCTCATATCTTCGTTACGAACACACTCCATCAAAACGTGATACAAATCATCAATAAGCCCACACTCCGTACAGTTTGGTGACGGTACTTTCTTAATTAAATATGAAAATTTGTTTGACGGAATGTGTCCGGAACGAAATCTCAAGGCAGTTGTTGTCATATTTCTATTTGATTTATAAACATCAAACCACGGTGTCCTAGGCACTTCAGGTTGGATGGTACGATACCAAATTCCTTTTTCTGTGGACCTTTCATCGAAATATTCCTGCCAAGCCGTTAAACATAGTTTCTTAGCCATTCCAAAATAGTCCGAAAAAAGAGGCACTACCGCGCAAGAATCTCTATCAACCAGTGCTTCCTTGGCCAACGCAGTCACCCGATCATTATCCCGCAACTGGGTATGGGACGGTATCCACTGAAAGTAAACAGTTTTGGAAGCTTGAAGCAATAGGAATAATTTATAAATTTCATAGGCTATAGGTATACCTCGCACGTGCGAGGTGACCGAGCCAGGTATTGTAATGCGCTCTTAGAATCTGTCATCAACTCGTAGTTGTAACTGGTCTTAGTTTTTGTGAAATCATTTGAAACACATACTTTTCTTTTCTTTTGTACGAGTATGAATTTCATCTTTTATCTCAACTGCAATACTACGAAACGTAAAAATTTATGGTAAAAGTAAAACCTGCAGTAATAGCCAAAACAGTAACTTTTATCAGTTTATCGTCTATCAGTTTCTTTTCATTATTAATCTGTGTAAAAATCTAAAACAATAAGGCGCACACCCTTTATCGTTTGAAGTGGTTTGCTATTGCGGCGCCCGCGCAGTGCAGGTAGCGGTATTCGCGTCAAGTACCAGATAAGGACTCTTGCACATGATGGCTGGGCGACCCGCCGACGCGACAGCTCTGTCGCCAATACGCACCGCTACCTTTACACGAGCCGTAGATATCCGACTTTTTAAATGTTTTCATATGTATTATATCGCAAAAAGGTTAATCTTTGTAACTTTTTAGTGTAGTGATATCCAATCGGACATATGTGAAAGGATGTCAACAGCGTTTTGATCCTAATTTTAGGAGCGAACGTCGTTGGCGGTCCGACGTTTTGAGTCATCTACAGATATGCTGTTAGCTTTGTGCCGGGCGTCGGGATCTCATATTCTTGTTTGTTCTATAAGTGGGATAAAGATTAACATGAGATAGTGAATTGCGATAATTCTGGTGCTTATGATTGTAATCAAATTCACCTATGGCATACATAATGAAAACAAGGTCTAAGATAAAAATCTAAAATTGAATTTATTACAGATTGATTGCCACTTCGAATAATGATTACATGCATTACAATATAATATCTCTCTTTATTTATCAATTCATACAGTGAATAGCTGATAGCTTTCCAAACAGACGTTAATCATAGGAAATTAGCTTGTGTTATTCACTTTCACAATATAACTAAAATAAGGTCTTTAATTTTTCTGAAAGAATATGCTGCGCATTTTTGCTCTTTTTTTAATAATTTGCGAACAAACATCTCATGCTTTATTTGTACACATTTTTTGGTTAGTTATGAGTTTACAGTGTGTATATTATTATGTATTTATATGTATTTTTAGGTTTTTGAACACTGGTTTATCTGTTAGGGGTCAAAGTTGCTTCAAGCAACCTAAAAAATTAAGAGAATAGTTATAAAAGCTATTTTAATATAATAATAATAATTATTGGGGAATATAATTTAACAATAATGGGGGCTAATATAACCAACTAATAATAGATTTTTTCTACCAGATGGTGTTAACCTCAATGCACAAGTATCGTCCACGAGTGCTGGTGGTAAGAGCTAGGGACGCGGCCGCCCTCGCCTGGGGAGCTCCTCACGCCTCCTTCTCATTCCCAGAGACTGAATTTATAGCTGTCACAGCATATCAGGTATTATTTAACAATAATATAATAATTTTGTGTTTATTTTAACCTGTTCCATTTTACATTTTATTTAATTATATATTATGTAAACATTTCAAACGCAGTGCAAATATGTTGTATTTACACAAATATTGTCCGAGTATTTAAGTACTGCTTACATAGAAGTAAAAATCGGTACCAGCTTCATCAGAAAGTCACTTTAATATGATTAGCATTGATTTGACTGCTGGTTCCTGTCCGTACGTTGACGGATTAGGAACACAATCGTCCCCACCCCATTACTTTCCCAGGGTGCTGTAAGAGCTAGCTAATAAGCAGTTAACGGCTACTGTGAGAAACGGAGAACTCGTAACTAAACCCTGTGCCAACTGGCCTGGTCAGCGCGGCACAGTAGACTCTATCCCTCCCAAAGTGGAGGAAGCCCGTGCTCAACAGTGGTACGTTAATGGGCTGGAGAGGACAGGAATGACTGCTAATAACTAAAAACGTTAGAGCGAATTCCTATTAGATACTAATAGATTACCAATAAGTAAATCCCTATTTTACCTATAATAAGCAGATACGGAACAGAGACGTGGTCCTTAAATGTCGCCCTCGTAAATAAGCTGAAGGTTGCACAGCGTGCTATTGAGAGGGCTATGCTCGGTATTTCCCTACGATATAAAATCCGAAATACGGAGATCCGTAGGAGAACTGGCGTTTCCGACATAGCCCGAAAGGTTAGCACGCTGAAGTGGCAATGGGCAGGCCACATTGCTCGTAGGACTGATGATCGATGGGGAAGAAAAGTCCTAGAGTGGCGACCACGTACCGGACGAAGCAGCGTTGGGCGGCCCCCGACAAGGTAGAGCGACGATATCGTCAAGGTCGCGGGGAGACATTGGATGCAGGCGGCACAGGACCGCGCGTTGTGGCGTTCTATGGAGGAGGTCTATGTCCAACAGTGGAGGGAGAGAGGTTGATGGATGGATGGATGGATACAGATAAAGCCTTGAAAAACAAGAACCCTTCAAAAATATACCTTCTATAGAAGATATAATCTTATTTGGAGATTCCCTATATGATACAATCATACTTCACGTATCTGTTCTAAGAATACGTACTACGATTCCACGAAACGCGCCAATTCGCACATACTCAGAATTATGCTTTTTTTTGCCTGTTGTAGGCGCCAAAGCTTTTACGAACGCATGTTTCGGTGCCAGTTACAAAAAGAAAAAAAAAACAGATTGCAAAGAACGGTCATTGTGAATGTGGAAGCTCTCTAAACAATACCGACTAATTTGCTGTTATTGTTCGGTCGGCATGTTTTTATATTGTTAGGAACCTCTCAGTAACTCTCCAAAACCAATGTTCATTTGAGCATTACAGTTATTTTGAAAGAAGCTAAACAGTAACGATTAGAGCGGTATATAGGTTGATATCATCTGTATACAATACATAGGTAGGAATTCTTTCGTTAATAGACAAAAGGTTGAGCATTCAGTTCAGTTAGAACGAGCCATTGTTTTAAATTGATACTTTATGTAGAAGTTAATGAAAAGGCAGTGGTACAAAGTTCTTCACTTTGAGTTTATAAAAATGTATACGAAATGCGTATTACGAATTGTAAAAGATTCTTTACGGAATCAAACATTTACGTTTATTTAAACCTATTTATTAAATATTGTCCAAAGATTTACCTATGTGACTAGTCCCCCGCTGTTTGTTATCCAACATTAAACTGGCATTACTACCTAACACAGTGTAGTCGTCTCTTGCATAATCCGGTTGAAGTAATTACTGCATGGCGGCTTCCTTTAACCCTCAGTATAAACGTTGACTGCACCGAGGCGCGAAACTTTTCTCGCATCTATTTCATCGGACGCTTTGTAGGATTATCTAACAATAGTGCCCCTAACGGGACCCCTGCTTGGACAATGTCCGTCTGCGTATCATTGCACATTATCCCTGGGCAAGCGACCACTCGCCTTCTCAACTATTGTTAGAAATTATCAGCGAATTAGAAATTACCTTTGTGGACACCGTCTCTTTATACGAGTGCGTAACTAGGTGGCATACTAGTTCAATTATAAGCATACAAAGCATATTTTTTATGTACCTAATACCACTATTTCTAACATAATGACTTTGAAGCTATCTGTGAAATAATTTGAGCATATCTGATAGATAAACAAACCAAATATACATAGAACCTAATTACACAGGTTTGAAAAAAACTGGCGACAGACGCCAATATGAGAAATAGTCACGCAAAAAGTAAAAGCGATGGCAAGTTTGTACGGTGACGTCAGGGGCGACAGGGCGGACTAGGGGCGGTGCCTGCCACTCAAGAACATCACGTTATGCTAACCGACTGACTTAAAAAGTGCACTTTGCTACGCTAATAACAAGCTTTTAGCACTCGGCGGTATTTGGGCGCCTTATCTGCTATCTAGTGGTGCAGTAAGCTTATGGCACCCGCTGGCGCCGCGTTATCACGTCGAGTAAACAATCGCGTACAAGTGACTATTTGCCTTCAGAATTTGCTAGATAACCACCAACTTAGACCTTCGATTGCAAACATATTTGAGTCAGACACGAAAAAAATCTCCTAATTTACAGCGTCCTTTACAATTAGAGTAAATATTGGAATATTTAAATATTATTTTGGAACTGTCATCATTACTTATGGCAATATTAGATGCGTCTAGTGCGTATTAAATTTCATGTATGTAGTGTTTTTGTGTTAGGCGCCTGTCGCAAGTCAATTGGAACAGTAGCACGACGGGCGGGCGACTAGAAGACGTCAACAGATCGACACGAGATGCCTTGCTAATTGGCTTGTCGCCAACTCTCTCACATGTGCGACAATTATCCCGTACAGCTATTAGCGTCCCACCCCAATGTATGCGGAAACGGATGTTTAAATTGCATTCTTGAGAAAGATAAGGAGATTTCCGTGTGACGCGTCAACTAATCTCGTATACAAGATAATATTATGTACTCATAGGCCTTTCCGTTAACGCTTATAAAGTTATCATCATAAATTTGTGTTGTCAGTAGGTGGGTCTTAGAGTTGGTCCTAGCTACTGGATGAGACATGCGAAACATAATAATTTTAATTAGTTTACCATAGCTTTATTTTTGTTCACAGAATGACCGCATAACAAAACTGAAAATTGACAACAACCCATTCGCAAAAGGTTTCCGAGCTTGTGGGCAGTCTAAATGCAAAAGAAAGAACACTGATACTTCTGATAGCAATCAAGAAGCTTCAGCTGAACCCAGCGAGCCTAAACGACCTTGTTCTGACGCCGCATCTTCGTGCTCCGAAGAAGGAAGCTTAAGATCATCATCACCAAGATCTCCACCCTTAGTTGAATCTCCTGCTCCATTAGTAACACCTTCAGAAAACATAACGCCTCCACCTCCTACGTTCTATCCTCCAGAATTACCATATTTAAGCATGCACATGCCAATGCCTTTAGGTTTATGGCCCCCTAGTCCTATGGCAGGATTATCGTGGGGTGCTGGCTTGCCCCCAGCGTTACCGGCACCGCCAGCCCCACAGCCCCCGTGCAGACGTGTTAAAAGCTTTACCATCAGTGCGTTGCTGGGAGAAGGGTGACCAATTTTATCATATTTATATAGGCTGTAAAAATGCATTATGATGTATATCATTAAATTGTAAGAAATACCTATTACCAATTATTATTACATATCTAGTTAAAAGTGTTCAGAAAATAATGTTTATTTGTATATATTATTATACATAATATTAAAATACGAAGACAATTTTGTTACTTATGTGATTTATAAACTTAACATGTGAAAAGGAATCCTACCAACATATTGTAAGAAGTTTATTGTGCAGCAAGTGTTAATTACGAAAATTAAAACAAAGAATGGTTTATCAAAAAGGCGTAATAACTTAACTGATAAGAAACTAAAACAATAATGTGAAACTTAGCTCATTACATCTTGAAATTGTTAACAAAATAGTGTTGAATTATTGATTAATTTACTTAACTTTTGACGAGCCTAGTGATGGAGTGGTTCATGTAACGGACTGCCGTTCACGAGGTCGCGGTTTCGATTCCCGCTCGGGACAATCATTTGTGTAATGTCAATGTTTGTACTGCGTCTGGGTTTTTACTATATGTATGTATTAACAAAAGAAAAGTAGTACCTATACGTAGTCTATCCGTATTCTGGTATCCATAACACAAGCATAGAAATTTATCTTACTTTGGGACCAGAGGACGTTGTGTGAAATGTCCATGAATATTTATTATTTATTAATAAATTTTTGTTGCTAATAAAGAATTAAAAATGCATAAAAATGATGAGACTTTTAACAGCAGATTATAGTAATATCCAAGTTTCGTGACCGTGAAATTTACGGTCACTAACTTAATTGTAATTGCCCAATTAACAATTAAATCTTTTATTAGCGTTTCAGTTGGGGGTAAAAACCCGAAACACGATGAAAATGTTTAAATCACAAATCTTATATTATATACATATACAAAATTATACATATAAGATCATAGAAATTACCTGTATTTACAGCCAGAGTAGTCATCTATCTAAAGGCCTTGTAATATTGGATGAACTAACTACGTTAACTACAACATTCTATTAACAACGATGAGATCGATCCGTGGCTTACGACACGTGTAACCTTTTATGAAGGATCCTTTTATGAATATTCAACGGGTCACCATTAAAACTCATCCAATGAACGAATTACTCACCATTGACACAATTTGAGGACCCATTTCACAATCTTGAAACCTAAGTTAAAACTAAAAATCCTTAAGAGGGTACTGTAGTCCTCATTTAGGTATTTGCCTTAGGTATTGCTATCCCTATTTCCGAGCGCCGCGCTGAAAGGGACAAATATAGATGAAGCGGATTTTACCTACAAATTCTTTGAAAAAAGACGTTTCGTACTTCCGTTTTCTTTTCGCGAAAGTTAAACCGATTTTAATAGTTTTTGCGTTATATTATAGATAAAGAGTATATCTATGCTTCTATTACTCTCTTTTTTAACTTTCGCGAAGAAAAAACGAAGTACGAAACGTCTTTTTTCAAAGAATTTGTTGGTAAAATCCGCTTGTATGGAGCATAATTTGATATCGTACCGTCATAAGTAAAACTATTTTAATCAAGTCTCCTACGACATACATAATAGAATACAGTTGTGACTTGATTAGTCTTTTATCAAAAGTTTTAATGTTGGGAGTCATTGGTAGACTATACCAATTCTACGTGTATAACTAAACATAACTAAAAAATTTAATTTTTGATAAATTAGCTATTTCGTTGTGCACATTTTCGTTAAGGGGGCGTCCATTAAATACGTGAGAGATTTTTTGAGAATTTTGGTAAGATTTCGTAAGATTTTCCTCAACCTCCTCCCCCCTCCCTTAATCTCACGCGAGATTTTTCAAAATTTATGTTTTGGCTGTAAACATGTTGGTATATTGAGAAAAAAAAAAACAAAAACACAACTTACTCTATTATTTTTATTTAAGACTAGCAAAGATTAGTATATTTATCAATATTAGCGTAATTTATCATATAATTTTACACCGTTTTCTGCTAGAAAAAAAAATACGTGATATTTGCTACGACCCGCCCCTCGTTAGTCTATTATATACAGATTTTCTGATAAAAAAGTACTGTTAACATTGCCAAATTTAAATTTAAGTTTAGTTGCGCACATAGGAGTCGGTACAATAATTTAAAAAAAACTTATGTGTTTTTTTTAAAGTAGATATCTATCGAATATTTTGCAAACGTGCAACCTAAGAGCAACTTTGTGAACTGGTTTCAATTAATTTTGCGTATTATGTACAATTATTCTCTCAAGGTTAAGTTTCCTGGCGTTCCTTATCGTATTTTTGAGTAAATTTGTTTGAGTGTGTCTGTTACCTAACACGATTTTTATGCATGCTCTCTTTTTTTTTAACACGTTAACACGCTTATATAAGTTCGGTATGTATTAATCTATGTAACGGAATCTTTGAAAGTGATTTTAACCCCCTTGCAGTAGTAAAATCACTTTCAAAGATTCCGTGCAAAATTCTAATCAATCGAACTACTGTTGGATTGATCTGTTGTACATATGTACATATACAGGGTGTGGCGTAATTAATGGATAAGCCTGTGCCTGTGGATAAGCCTCCTACTGCGCTATACGAATATGTATATTTTTAATTAATCCTATGTATGGTCTTGAAAAAAATGGCATAAGTCATGTTTTTCATAAAATGACTACTTTCACTAACCAATTATGCTACTGTTGCCACAATTTTCAAAAATTTTGCATCCTGTTTTTTTTATAAAACAGCTTAAGAGGTGAGCTATTGAAAGCAATAAAGAATTCCCTATTCGTAATACAAATTTTGGGAAAAAATACATGAGATATCAAAAAAGTGTTATTGATTATTCAATTTGTTGACTTTGTACATCGTCTAGCTTAAAAAATCTTTATGGGAGTTGATTTGCCCAATATCTTAAAAACATGCTTGTTTCATGCAGTTTCCGAAATGGTATAATACTTATTACATTTCACGAGGTTTTAAAAAAAAACGACAGTTGTAAAAAAATACCCTAATTTTCTTTAACAGAATTATTAATTTATCTTAAACATGTCTTTGTAAACAGTTTGAATGGACCCTTTTTTGTGTGCTCCGGAGCAGGTAGTCATTCACAATGGACCCTTTTTTGGGTGCTCGGGAGCAGGTAGTCATCCACCATGAATAGGGTAAGCAGATAACGACTCTAAGTCAACTACTTGTGGTTGTTTATCGCACGGCAAATCCAGACGGTTAGTCTTATCATAAGACAGAGACAAAGCATTTTGATGTCAGGTAAATAACAGTTGTGCGACAGAGATAGATTTTTATTATTCTCACAAACAACAAAACAGCTTTTGAACTTGTTTAACAAAGTTAGTGCTCTTTTGACTATCGTCTCTTGCGCACATATCGTTTGCTCTATCGTGTTTGTTATTGTGACGTGAATTTGGCTTATGTACTACGGACTCTGTTTTTGCTATACGAATTGGACAATTGTGATATTATCGACGACTTCTACATATCCCTGGACTACTGATCATGCCGCGTCATACGTACACTCCTCAAGAGTATGCAAATATGCATCTTATTTACGGCCTGTGTAACTGCAATGCAAATGAAGCTGCACGCGAATATCGTCGAAGATACCCCGATTTGCGACACCCAGACTACCGGGTGTTTACACGTGTGCACATCGCTTTTAGCGAAGGGCGAATGCCTGGTACCGGTGTTGGTGGTGCTTCGGAAGGCAGACCTCGACGACATCGTGATGACGAAGTTCTAGAAGCTGTGCGTGCTAATCCAGAGTTATCAATTCGTGAGTTAAGTAGAGGAACCGGTGTAGATACGCGTACTGTGGGCAGAATTCTGCACAGGCATGAGCTTCACCCGTATCACTATCAAAGGGTGCAAACACTAATGACACGAGACTATGAGCCTAGAGTCCAATTTTGTCGCGTCATGTTGCGAAAAATACGCGAAGATTCGGCGTTTTTTGACAAAATACTGTGGAGCGATGAGTCATCATGTAAAAGAAATGGCTACGTCAACATGCACAATCTTCATAGTTGGCAGGCAACCAATCCGAGAAACATAAGGCAAGACCGAGCTCAAGTCCAGTTTAAAGTGAACCTTTGGACAGGAATTTTAAATGGACAAATAGTTGGGCCCGTCGAACTATCCGAGACACTAACAGGTCCCAATTATTTAAATTTTCTGCAAAATACGTTGCCGGAACTATTACAAAGTTTAAATGTGCCAGAAAACTACTGGTTACAAAATGATGGTTGTCCCGCTCACTACGCACGAATTGTACGGAACTACCTCAATGATGAGTACAATGAGAGGTGGATAGGTCGTTTGGGTCCCATTTTGTGGCCACCAAGGTCCCCTGATTTGAACCCTCTAGACTTTTTTTACTGGGGGTGTTTAAAAGAAAAAGTGTATAAAAAAGAAATAGCATCCCTGGAACAACTAAAGGCCCTGATTTTTGAAGCCGCTGATGAAATCAAGAGCTCCGGCTTCATCCGACGCCTAAAGCGGTCATTTATCCGTCGATGCAGGGCCTGCATAGCCGCAGGTGGCCGCCATTTCGAACATTTTTTGTAAAATAAAATTTATGTAGTGTTTGCATCTTTAGAATAAAAAAAATAAAATAAGTTGTTATTTTTTTTCAACGACTAACATTCCCACTGGTAAACTCAGACAGATAAGTTAAAATACCACTGACAGTTTGTTTAAGTTAACAGTATTAATTTGATTAATTAAATCACAATAAGAACATTTTTTTACGAGTGTCATTTGGTTCTTTAATATCACATCAAACTTAATAAGTATTATAATAAGTATTATACCATTTCGGAAACTGCATAAAACAAGCATGTTTTTAAGATATTGGGCAAATCAACTCCCATAAAGATTTTTAAGCTAGACGATGTACAAAGTCAACAAATTGAATAATCAATAACCCTTTTTTGATATTTCATGCATAATTTTCAAAAAATTTGTATTACGAATAGGGAATTCTTTATTGCTTGCAATAATTCAACTCTTAAGCTGTATTATAAAAAAAACAGAAAGCAAAACTTTTGAAAATTGTGGCAACAGTAGCAGAATTGGTTAGTGAAAGTAGTCATTTTATGAAAAACATGACTTATGCCATTTTTTTCAAGACCATACATAGGATTAATTAAAAATATACATATTCGTATAGCGCAGTAGGAGGCTTATCCACAGGCACAGGCTTATCCATTAATTACGCCACACCCTGTATCAAGGACCGATAACAATGCAATAATTTAAATAATATTCAGAATTTTCAAGCGTGTTTTTTAGTTTTTCAACTTTACTTTTACTGATACGAGGACACGACACTACGATAATGCTAAGAGATTATCGCAATACCATTATAAATTTTCTCGAAAAAAAACCTTTTACTAATAAATAAGTCTATTTAACTATGTTAATATATTTTTTGGAAAAGAAAATGTACGCGAACTGTTATCTAGCATAGAGAAGAATCACGATGTTTAGGCCAATTCTGATGTGTCAAAATCTTAACCAAACTAAAATGAAAACAACTATGGGGTATTTCGATTTATAGGCTATTTCTTTGAGCACATTTATATTAATTAAAATCATTAGTCTATAATACACACTTTTTATAATAAATAAATAAAATAAATAAATATTCATGGACATTACACACAACGTCCTCTGGTCCCAAGCTAAGTTTATATGCTTGTGTTATGGGTACTAGAATACGGATAAACTACATATACTACTTTTCTTCTATAAATACATACTTATAATACATAGTAACACCCAGACGCAGTACAAACATTTGTATGACATTTATAAAAATCACAAAAATGATTATCGCGATTAAATGAGGTCGCGGGTCCGATTCCCGCACGGGACAATCACTTGTGTGATGTTTATAAATGGCATACAAATATCTGTTCTGCGTCTGGGTGTTTCTATGTATTATAAGTATGTATTTACAAAAGAAAAGTAGTTTATGTATTCTATCCGTATTCTGGTACCCATAACCCAAGCATATAAGCATAGCTTGGGACCAGAGGTCGTATCGTACAGTAACAATGCCAACTGGGTGGGTACAAGGTTTGTACAATTTTTAGTCTTCCGTCTCTCATAGAAGACGTTGAGGACGTTGTGTGTAATGTCCGTGAATATTTATTTATTTATCTTTGGCTAAGTTTAGTTGTGCATGTAGGATTGGTACCGTTGCATGATAAATAAGTATGTAAGTAAAGCTTCATGTATACCTACCTCGCTAGCTAAATATGATATTTGTGATAGCAGTGCCTTATGATAAGTGCTTTTTTTCATCTTAATAAATAAAAAAGCTGTTCTCTAACATTTACGTGACTCATTTGTTTAAATAAAACCACTTTTTACGGATTTAGACGCATATTTATTTTAAATATTAGCCCGACGCGACGTTTCGGAGACTTTTCAGTTACCGCAAAATTTTAATCAAAATATATGTACGTGTTTTTAAAAATGGTTTTATTTAAAAAGTTGTGTTAGTTTATAATGTAAGACTTATTTGTTTCTACGTTGTTTATATTAATCATTAATAAATTATTATTTTTAATTATATGAAGAATTTTTACTTAATTAAGGATAAAACTAGTTCAATGTATAATAATGTAAATAATAGAATTTACGTAAGTGAAATATATTTTTATACGATTTAATTGTTATTTTATTTCACTGCATATTTTTACATTAGATAGATAGATAGATTACTCTTTATTGTACACCATTTTACATTACAGTAGCTTATTCTATGTTAACAATAATATAGTACAATAGGCGGTCTTATCACATGCTGCGATCTCTTCCAGACAACCTTTGGATGGACTACGTTTGGTCAAAAAGAGGGCTTTATGTGGTGTACTTTAACCTACAAATATTAGCTTTACATATTTACATAAACTTAATACATAATGCAAATACACATACACAAATACATACCTATACATACACATACTTACACAAATACATTAACAAATATGCCTACACTCAGGAGATATAAGAGTATAAAATAATATTTTTAAATTTAATCACGTTATTTATACTATGTCAGTGATAGTACTCATTTACCCTTTTCTAGAAAGTAGCTACTGATTGAGCAGTTCTTATATTTTTAGGTAGCTCATTCCATAGGCGTTTTCTATTTCATCCATAGGCCATTCATACATAGCCTTGTACCAAAGGATTAACCAGATGAGCGGGGTTACTGCGGTTTTACTCATAAAATCGTAAAAAGCGCAGTTAAAAAGTAGGTAGCTAAGAATTTATTCCGAAACAACTCAAAGTAAGTTTACTCTCAGAACGTGGGAGGTTTAGTAAAATGTCTAAGAAAATTATTATTAATTCGACCTCCCCCATTAAATATAACATACAAAATTCCTCATTGTATGCCATAGAAAAAAAAATTATGTACCTACATAGTTTTGATATAGTACTGCTTATGGTATGTACAAGCGGCGGTCTCATTGCTGGTAGCGGTCTCTACCAGACAACCTTGGAAACTGTCGAAAAATTATAACTATGGGCAATTTAGGTGTACCTACTTATCAGGCGTGTAATATTACTATTCTAAACTAAGAAATGCACTTCGCTTCGCGCATTTCCTCGCTGCGCTCATGTTTTTGTACAGCATGCAATCTTAAAGAAATTTCATTCTTCTTTAGCGAATAAAATGCAACATGAATTATATACCTACTAAGCAGAATGTCAATAAATCTAGGTAGGTACTCCTTAATGTAAATAGAGACCTACGCTCGTGATGTACGCAGCTGACGCCGTGTCAATCATACGAGGCCGCAGTCTAAAACAGCCCTGCGGCCGTATTATGAGCTTTTATTTACAGGCAGTTTACGCCGTAAAATGAACTGTCTGGCAAATTCGTATTATGAACAAATTATTAGTTAGTCAGTTCGCTAAAACAGTCATACATTAATATGTTTAAGGAGAAGGTACAACTAAAAGTTAAAGTACTAACTAAAAATTTTCAACTAAAAGTTTTATTTTTGCTGTAATACCTAATTTTGCCATGCAGTTTACGGCCTGCCTGGAACTTGAATGATTTTAAAAAGCTCATAATACGCCGGCTGGAAGTACACTTGCCTTCGGTTCAATGCTTGTTAATAATTTATGCTTGCCTTCTAAGCTTTTAGCTATTAGTTTTTATTCTATGAATGAATGAATGACGGGCCTCGTGGTGTAGTGGTTCATATAACGGACTGCCGATCATGAGGTCTCGGGTTCGATTCCCGGTCAGGACAATCATTTGTGTGATGTTTTTAATTGTCATACAAATGTTTGTACTGCGTCTGGGTGTATCTATGTATTATAAGTATGTATTTACAAAAGAAAAGTAGTTTATGTATTCTATCCGTATTCTGGTACCCATAACACAAGCATATAAGCTTAGCTTGGGACCAGAGGACGTTGTGTGAAATGTCCATGAATATTTATTATTTATTTATTTATTATTCTAACTTAATGTATAAAATATATTAAATTAAATAGTTTCACTAAAATTCATTCAGTATTGTTTACGACAAACACACTGTGTGTTCATACATAATTGTGAATGGAAGGGAATATTAAGTGACAGATGATAATAAGTACCTACCTATAGTATAAATCCTATCTTAAATCCAATCATGCCAGAAACCCATATGCATTCAAACACTCACTCACTTGCACACATACACACTCACTCACCACGAACATTGTAGCCTTACCAACTTCAAATTATAAGTGTATCTCTATATTAATTTTAATCTATTTCTGTGTATCTAATTGCACTATTGATTTATCTTATGAATTATAGTACTTACTTTGTTGTTGAACGTCGCTGTAAAGAAGATCACTGTCTCCCATAATACAGATCACTCTAGTTTGGGAGACAGAAGATTACTTACTTGTTTCTGACGACATAATGTTTGTATAAAAATATTGTAAAATTTATGATTGTTGTTTAATAAACTTTATTATTATTATTAATTACGTTCTTACAATCTTCGCGCTATGTTGAGACTTTATAGCAGCGCCATCTGTTACAAACAAAATAAATTATTAAGCACCTTAGTTAACCAAATAGTTCCGCGGACTTATCGTCTTTGTGTCGTAGCAAGTTTAGTGCAATATTTCAGGCTCAAATTACATACTAACTATTTTATTGAAGTAGGTAGATGCTTAGTAACACCACTAGATACCTATCTATCATAACGAGCATTGCTAATTTGGTTCATCAGATAATTTTAGTGCTTTGTGGCTTCTTAATGACATTTCCAATTACATTGAAATCGATTTTTAATGAAACAATATTAAATACAAAGAAAATGTTAGTCATGTTTATATATGTAGGTATATAAATTCATTTATATATTATACTAGCTGACCCGGCAAACGTTGTTTTGCCTTACTAAAAAAATGTTTGAATAATAGATGTTGGCAGATTCTCAGACCTACTGAATGTGCATGTAAAATTTCATAAAAATCGGTCGAGCCGTTTCGGAGGAGTACGGTAACTAACACTGTGACACGTGAATTTTATATATAAGATAAATTCAGTTTCAAACTAAACCAATATAAAATCAAAGACAGAATTACCAATTTCATAATTTCCTTATATTTTGACTTGATAATTACATAGACACAGATAATAACACAAATATGTACAACAAATGCATCTAACAATGTTACAACGTACAACAGCAATACAGTATTATAAACAGTAGCAAAATTTTTGACATGAATTATAATATATTTTGTGATTTCTATAAAAATATGAATTCAATTTTATATTAGACCTTATCCAGTAAATAGAAGACCCTTCTGTGAATAACTGTTATCTACATTAATAGCACAAAAAATTACATCCAGATAGTTAAATTTATACTTAATTTATGAGGTAACTTAACATAACCTCTATCCTGTTATGAGGTTTTGTAGTTCAGAACTTAACTCGTTAGTATCTATGTTCAATTTTGTATTAGATGTGGGAGCAGGGGCACTCGATTCCCTGTTACAGGCCTTTTTATGCACAAACCAGTGGAGGCGCTGACATTCCCGGTCACAATATTGAACAGATTTACATTTGGAACACTTCTTCGCTGGTTTTTCTTCACCGCAAGTACTGCAGTACGGGATTGCATCAACAAACCCTCTCTGACCATTAATAGTGCAATTTATAACAGCTAAAGCTGGTGGAGGATCTTTACTAGTTAAAGAGGTGACCATTTGGTGGAAAGTCGTGCATTCCCTAAATGGAAATTCTCTAACACAGTCCTTCAGGAATGCATCCATCAAATCTAACGATACACCATCTTTACCTGGTTTCAACAATTTTTTAGCAAACACCTCGATAACATCATGTTTCTTTTCATCTTTATCAGCACTTAATTTCTTATCTCTGATGTTGTGGATTTCTCGTAACAGATAGCCCAGGTAGTGGTATTTAAAAGCCATTACCTCATTGGTCTCTCCACCTCGCGTCATTTCTTTTCTACACAACAGCTCAAGAACTTTCACTACCTTTTCAGCATTTTCTAGTAAGCTTGGTATATGTTGCAGTGTTAGTGCTAGTCTTACAGGGTGTATATTTACACCTAATACAAATTTGTGCAGAGGATCTACAAGGAATCCAGGGAGGTAGGGTTCAGTTTGTTGTCCTTGTAAGATGCTGTAGTAAGCGATTTCACTTCGAGGTATGTAGTTATTTATAGTAGCAACTGTATGATGGTTACCAACAAATGCTGCCATCTGAGAAGCAGTGCGGCCAACAGAGTTAGTTGCTGTAGATTTGGCGCCAGCGTCCAATAACAGTTTACAAACTTCAGAGCTACCAGATAGTGCTCCAAAGTGTAAAGCTGTGTAGTTATACTCATGCTTCCCGGAATTCACGTCGGCGCCCTGAAAAGTAATAATGATATAAAAAAGTTATAATTTTTTTAACATTGTTAGATGGAAAAATAGAAAGTTACATACCCTATCAAGCAGTAGTTGCACCATATCCTTGTTTCCCTTATATGCGGCGTGTTGTAGAGCAGTCATACCATTTTCGTCAAAGAAATCGACTGTTCCTTTGTGCTCAGCCAAAATGTTCTTAAATTCTATAAAGTCGTTCACTCCTATTGCATCAAATATTGTCCTTTCTGGGACAGGGTTTTCTTCACTTTTTGCCTCCATATCGATTTTCTGGTATCTTGAAATATCGAACAGAAAGTAGCTACCAGAAGCAAACAACCTATAAAAATTACTGTCAAAATTAAAGTGACAGTTTCTGTACTGACAGTTTAGCGATGCGTTCGAATAACGCGTTCAGCGCATTGATATAGGAATAAAGGTTCAGCGTCATCGGATGACGTTTTTAATATACCGGCTGCTTCAAAAAAATGTATACACACTTTGAACTTCCATAGAAAATTTATTTACCGTTCTACAAAGTTAAATTTCAGGAAAATAGAAAGCTGAAAGTCCAATGTAAATGAAACATAAATAACAAATGTTAATACTGTTCAAATTGGTGACCTGCAGCATCAATACAATTCTGAGTACGAGTCACCACTGATTCTGTACATCGTATCAAAACGTCCAATGAGATTTCTCTACACACTGCTTGAATCTCATTCCAAAGAATGTCTAGGTTACGTGGTTTACGTTTGTACACCTCATCTTTTACTGTGCCCCACAAGAAGAAATCCAACGGTGTAAGGTCTGGAGAGCGTGCTGGAAACTCGATTGGCCCCCTGCGTCCTATCCACTGGGCACTAAAAATTAATTATTACTTTTCGTTATTACGTTTCGGAGACTTTGCAGTCACCATGGTCACGGGTGGGACACGTCGAGTCTCACCCGTGACCATGGTGACTGCAAAGTCTCCGAAACGTAATAACGAAAAGTAATAATTAATTTTTAGTATAATAACATGTCAAATATAAAAAGAAATATTTATATAAAAACTATCTGTCCCGGCATTCGTTGTTATGCCATCCAAAAAAAAAGTTTGAAAAATAGATGTTGGCCGATTCTCAGACCTACTGAATACGCATGTAAAATTTCATAAAAATCGGTCAAGCCGTTTCGGAGGAGTACGGTAACTAACACTGTGACACGTGAATTTTATATATAAGATAATAATAATAATAAATATAATCAGACACAAATAATCAAATAAAAATAATATACTACGAGTACGTTAGGTCACTTGTGTGTCAACATAAATTCTTCGAAAGAGTAGAACGTGTGTTCAATAAGCCAACGTTTCAGCCTGGATTTAAAGGACACCAGGGAAGGTGCATTAGTGACATGATTAGGGAGTCTGTTATACACATCGGGGCCCATAACATGAGTCAACTTACCAGATTTTGTAAGCAAGCGCGGTACTGGTGCTAATCTATTCGCATTACGCGTGCTATAGGGGCGCTCGTAGCCGCGCTTCTTATTCGTTATAAGTCTGGTTCTCACATACCTATACTGCTACTTGGAGGATGATGATAGATGGTAGGGTGAGAATACCTAGTTTCTTGAAGTGAGGTCTAGCAGAAACATCCGGTGGCACTCTCACAATCGCTCTGACAGCTCGCTTCTGCATTCTGAACGCTCGCAGCCACTCGGCACCGCGACCCCACAGCTCGGTACCGTATTGCAGCTGCGAGTGCACGGTAGCAAAATAGCAGATTATTGGAGAAAGTCACTAGGAAATAGTTTTGTTAACAAATTTATTAGATAGTCTATGGCTACATCACTCAGCCAGCTTGAAGTCACCATAGACTTATTAAAGTACGATTTAGCCCATAGCCAGGCTAAAGTCACCATAGAAATTATATTTCATTAAACTAGAAAGTTACTTGTTCTCAATAATTTCAAACGTCAACTCACCATCTGGTATATGCATATCTGTGGTTTTATTATTAGCTAAGTAAATAAAACACCAATTTTATTAGTATAAATTTATTCTAACAATCATTAGTCACTATGGCTGATATGACTATTGATCATAACACGAACAGATATATATTTGCTACACTACATTTAATGGTTAACTGCTAACAATAAATATCGAGTTAGATATTTGAGATACAATAACATTTTATGCATTTAGGCCTACTATATTTTATTAGACATAGCAGAGGTTTAAATATTTAAAGCACTTTACTATAGGTACATTGAGATGAGATCCAGTATTTTTTTTAAATATTTATTTTAATCAAAGAGGTATTATAACACGACAAAGAGATTTAAAAACACACCAAGATGGTTGAAAACTCGAAGACTTATCTAGGTACGTGTGGAGCGTTTGCTTTCCTATCATAGTGGAAGATCCATTGATACCCATTTCTTTTTAATAGTACAATTCATCATTCCGCATTGCCCAAACGGAGTGATGAATAGATAAATAAAAAAAAAATAAAAAAAAGACAAAAATGGAGCACCTGATTAAATATTTCTAAGTACAACATCAAGATCGAAAAAGACAAGAATTGATTATTAAATTATTGATTAATTTGTGATTAATGTTGTGGTTATTTTTTTTTTTTTTATTATCTTAATTACTATTGGTAAGATGTCGATTATATCAATCTTGTGGCTTATAATATCCACCTACAAACTAACAAATATTTCATGTTTTTTTTTGTTATGATTTTATTTTAAGTGCATTAATTATTTGCTAACATATAAATATAATTTAAAGTGGGTATATGAACACTAATTATATTATTATGTTGTAATATATTTCAATAATTATTCTATGTGTTCTATTATCTACACAGCATTTCGTTTTTTCTTATTACTAAAACGAGTTAAGACTCGATTCATATTAATTTTACGATATATTTAATGCGCGTAATATATTGCGCTAAGTTTATTCATAATTATAACATATAAATTTTATTAAATTTATTAAATACATTTAGGTTTAAATGTTAAAACTTATGCTAAAATAGGTATAGTGGTTATTAAAATACGTGAAATGTTACTACATCGTCTAAAACAAACTGTTACGTTACTAATGCTATAGAATACACCATTTGAGAAATATACAATTTTTGCTATAACTACTTATACTGAAAAAGGGGATGATTAAATATATTATAAATTTAGGAGTTTTGAAATAGTTTAATTGCCTAATGTATGAACTACAATAAATATCTATGTAAAAAAAAACAAAGGGGTTACTGTGGTTTTGTTAGTTAAAGATACTGATTATAACGACATAACATACTAGGTTTTTTTTATCGGCAGTAGGCGAGCCAATATCCCACTTTATCGAAAGTGGTATCTGTTGCTTTTGGACTAGGCAAGACCAGTCCCACAGCCGAGCCACCGGCTATCTTTGGAAAATTACTACTATATCACCTCGCTTGAGTTAAATAAAATCTATATAAAATTTTATATAAAATAAGGAAACAATAAACAAATCTAAATGTAAATATATAATAAACTGCTTTTACATATTGTGTATACATAGGAATTAAATTATTAACAATTTAATTGTATTTCTATCGTTATTTTAAAAATAATAAAATGTGGTTCGTTTTTTTGTGAAACTATGCTTGTAGTGCATGTTAACTGGTAGGTAGGTACATCGAATGAATGCTTTAAGCAAAGACTACAGAGATTTTATTTGATAAACCCCATTTTTTTTCTTTTATTATTATATAATCATTGTTCCTGCGTCAACCTTAATGCCTGATTGGACTACATACATATAAGCTAGAGCTAAAACATCGACGGTTTGCTGAATTATCGGTAATTATTACAAATAACCTATAATCTACTCTATTTTTATTTTATTTTATCATAACAACTACTAGGTTATAACTTATTAATATAGATAAATATTTTTTGTTCATTTAAGTTTCGTCCTATATTCTACTTATACAAATTTTGAATAAGTATTGGAGAGAAGACTACTGTACCTACTTTAAGAAATGTTTATTTTTTACTATTTTAATACAATATTGCATTTAACTATTCATTTAAATGACAAAATATTATATTGTTTTGAAATTCTATGCATTACAACAAAGATTTTAAAATAGATATACATATATCTTATCTATAATAGACGTAACTATGTTGGCCATATTACTCTTAATATTAACAAAGACCTACTTATTACGGATCTGGTAACTATGTTGCCACATTATTTTAAATTACTACCATAATAATATACGGGTTTGCCTTTTAATAATCAAAGAATAAATCAGTAGTTTCAACGTCTAAACATAATAGACGTCGAAGGAGAGTTGTGTTCAGACTAGCGCTGGTGCTGACGCAAGAGGAGGAGTTGTCGGAGGTGGCTGAGGAGTTGTAGGAGTTTGTACCGCGGAAGTAAGACGTACTCCTCCACTCTCCGATACTATCATACCGTTGTGCACTGTCCTGTTTCTTTCAGTGTCCGAGTATGGTGTTGTTAATATTTGTAGACGCTGAAATAGAACATAGCCTTGTGAAAGCATTGTGCCAATGTGTAATAATTTCTAATTGAGAAATAAGAATGATACATATTGATAAAGAAAGATTTTATATGTTTATAGCTGATTAATTTTTTCATCCTTGATTTTAAACTGACGCAATTTGAACAGGAACTCATAATTTGTGAATTTTACCGGGATTATAAATACGTTTATAATTATTGTAAAGTCATGAGATCTTCGCTCCCGACTATTCAGCCGAGTTGCACCGTTAGCAGTCCCAGTAAAATTAACAAATTCACTATTTATATTTGGATAATTATTTATTTGATATTTTCAGTGCCTACCTCGAAAAAGCTTCCTTTGGTTGTCAGTAACTTGTATATAGCCACAGTTGGTATACACAGTACACTTGACCCAGCTATTGCCCACCCGAGTGCATTAGCCCAGCCAGGGTACACATATGCCTCGTATTGTAAAGGTTGGTAGTCCAGAAGTCCGTAAACCGTGATGAACAGTAGGAATATAGGAGCCGCAAAACGCCAACAAACCCTCCAATATAGACCGGGTCGGAAGCCAATCATATCGCGGATATCTTCGCAGAACCGTTCAGTACCTGATAAAAAAACACAGTGAATATACTTACGGTCTTATTCATAATGATTTATCGGAGGTTTAAACAGAGATTTTATCGGAGAGATAATAAACGTTTTAGCGTAAAAAGACTATTATGAATAACAAGTTTTGACAATTTTCGCGATCCTATTTTAGCGAACTTTTAAACCTCCGATAAGTCATTATGAATAAGACCATTAGACTAATAAATTCCTAAATATAAATGAAACAAATCCAACTTAGTATGACGACCAGAATATTTTTCTGTCATCATTCGTAATAAGTTTGTTATATTCATGGATTATTTGTTATTTCATCTACCCATCCATCAGCTTTTTTCCGTCCACTGCTGGTCATAGAACACATACGCTTCCCCCAGAGAATGCTACAACGCGCGGTCCTGCACTTTCTGCATCCAGCAGCTCCCTGCGCATTTGACGATGTCGTCAGCCACATGTTTGGGGTCGCCCCACGTTGTATCGTCCGGTACGTTCGTAATTTAACTTACCATAAATCCAAGAAACAGCAATAGCCTCAAAGAACACAGCAACCAATATAGAATAACCAGCAGCATATCTGTCCAGCAGTTGGAAGAAATAGAATCCTCCCTTGGTGCATGATGCGAGGCCGACGAAGAAGTACAACGTGAATAGACACGCCACGAACAGTTCACGGTGACGACCGATTGGTGGAAACTCATCACTTAGCGCTGTTATTATGGCTTCCGAACCTCCAAACTATAACAACAATGAAAGTTCATTAGAATCCACTCTCGTTTCATTTATTTAGACCGTAGTAGGTGGCGCTTTATAGTGCCTGTCAATCCTAATGGTGAAAAAGTTTGATAGTATGATGATGATGACCACAAACATGATCATGTAATGAGATAGACGCTAGCAGACTACTCCTCTGCCCACCTCTGAAAGGTATTATAGTTGTAAGTTTGGAACAAAAACATCACAATGCTTTATCATCTACATAGCATGCAGCAGTGTTCTTGGGAATATCAGTCACATACTATTGAAAGCGTCAATAATGTTCAACAGGATTTAAAAAAAAAATTAAGAATAGGTAAATTTACCGAGCTATCCAAACCAAGTGTAAGCAGCATCATGAAGAATATCAGAGCCCAGAAGGTGGATCCTGGCATTGTAGCTATAGCTGCTGGGTACACAACAAAGACCAGACCTGGTCCTTCAGTTGCAACATCTTTTACTTGTTTGCCTGACGTATGTGCCATGTATCCGAGCACACTGAAGATAACGAATCCCGCCACAAAAGAGGTTGCAGAGTTGATTACACTAGTTAATATGGCATCCCTGTAATAAAAATCATTGTCATCAAGCAATCCTCTAGACTAGACAACTCATCACTGTCCTATTAATGGCCATGGTATCTCTTCATAGAAAATGATTTCCATGATTTGCCGTATTGACCCGGTAAGTTAGTACCATATAGACCTTAGTTCATATCGCGGAACATGGTTGTATGCTTAACTTTCCTCTTCCTTCTTTCTCTTTCTTGGCTGACTCGTTGTATCTATTGATGAGGCAGTGTTATTCATGATTAGAAAAAAAAAAACATTAAGAGCGTAGTTCTGCTTAAAATTATACCTTTTATTTAGGACAATACTTACTTGTATACGTTGTTATGGTACTTATTATATGATGCATATGCCAGGAGTACTCCAAATCCAGGTCCCAAAGAGAAGAACACTTGAGTTGCTGCATCTACCCATACCTATAGGTCATAAGTAAAAGTCATAATTTTTTTTTACATCACTTAGACATGCAAAAAATGCGATTCAAATTTTAACTTTCAACGTTTTCTTAAGAGAAAGTCGATTAGAAAAGATATCAATAAAATAGCGTTTGTCATACCTGCGGTTGAGTTATAGCTTCGAAGTTAGGGCTAAGATAGTATTGAATACCAGTTGCAGATCCAGGCAGGGTAATCCCACGGACTAGTAGAATTAGCAGAACAGCATAAGGAAAGAGAGCTGTAAACCAAACTACCTGTAACAATTAAAATAAAAAATAGAAATAAATACAACCGTGTGGGGGTTTTAACACGCTTTTATTTATATTTATCTTTCTTATTTATATTTCTATTTAAATAAAACTACTTTTTACGGATTTAGACGCGTATATTTGTTTTAAATGTTGGCCCGACGTTTCGGAGACTTTAATATTAATTAATTAATATACGCGTCTAAATCCGTAAAAAGTAGTTTTATTTAAACAGATGAGTCGCGCAAGTGTTAGAAAATATTATATATTTCTATTTTCTTATTCTTTTTTATTTATATTTATCTTTTTTATACACGGCACGTCTCTATGAATGTATTAATCTATGTAACCGAATATTTGAAAGTGATTTTCATCCACTTGCAGTAGTCTGATTGATCAGGAAATTTTGCACACATATTCAGGACCGGTGAGAATGCATAATATAAAATAATATTCAACATTATCTAGCGTGTTTTTAGTTTTAGAAATTTTTGCAATAGGTAGCCAAATTCTTGACATTTTGTTTTAGTTTTACTACAAATATGGGAAGAAAAAAGATCTAATTTAAGTGTCAGAAATTCTGTTCACTTATTAATACAAATAAGGGTACAAACCCATGTGATGTTTAGTTATTTGTATTGAATATACCAACCTTGCCAGATGTGCTGATTCCTTTCCATAGTGAGAAGTAGCAGATAATGTATACAGCGAGTAAACAGAGCGCCATGTCCCATTTTATAGCACCAAGATCGTGCAATCCCTTGCTGCCTTGGAGTTCTAAGATCGCTCGGCTGTAACATTTGTAAAATATCTATATAACTTTAGAGGACACTAACAACTAAATTGTTAAATATCAGCTTCATCAGCAGTAGAATTGCTGTTTAAGTGTAGTGTTGCGTTAATTTAACTGCATATTTTTATAGTCTAAACAAGGAAAAGCTGAATTTGCTAAGTTGCAAACGAAAAACAATATAATATACTCGTATGCGTAAAATCGCAACAATCTTGATCGCCATGGCAGTTAAATATAAACCGCGAATACAAGCTAGTCATAACCATGGAACCTATGGGAATAAAGCTGTTATTTTGAAATCAAAGGTATATTTTAAGACTTACTTGAAGTACTCCGAAGCTGGTGATGTAAAAGGTGTGGTTTGAGGCGCGATAATTGATTCTGAAGAGCTGTTAGTTTCTGTACGTGAGCTATTGGCTTCCATTATGAACTGAAAGTAATCGTTTTGGTTTAAGAGGATACCAAAATAGCTTCGTGCATTTTTCTACCTGCGAAGTTTTCATTGTTTCTTTAGATTGAATGGCTAGAGCTCTAATTTTTAAGTATATGTTTTTTCAATATATGATCTAGGATCGCATAAACTCAGAAACGCGAATGAAAAAAGTTTTCTCGATAGAAAATCTTGGCGAAAAAGCCTCTCAAATTTTTTATTTTTTTCATTTGTCGGTCTATTATCGCGTATTAACTAATGAAATAACTTTAAAAACATAAGTAAGTATTATATATAGAAACACGTAAATCAGAATTAAAATATATTTAGTAGATTTTGAGTAAATAGGAAAAGTATCCCTAATTCTTCATTTTCTGTGCCTACTGGCTGTGTTAATATGTACGTGTCGGCGATGATATACGATAATATTGATGTAGGCCCTTAATAAAACAATTTTTACAAATGCATTTAATTTCAATCTAATGGATATGGTACCCTTTATCCATTTTTCACGAATGTTCTAGATATGACAATAAAATAAAAATATATAAAGTTTAACAAAATAAAGTGATTTTAAACTTACATCCCGACAAGCAGGAGTGTTCCATTCATTGTTGCAATTGGTCCATGGCAGTAAGGTGGTGAAAGAAGCAAAGAAGAACCGTAGCGCCCACGCAATGATTACGTTGTAGTAAAAATCTACGTAGAAAGCTATCAGAACCACCGCATACCCGATACCTGCGGAATATGACGAGGTGGTAGTAAATTAGCCTGTCATAATGTACCTACGTACCTACAGTACAAGCAAAATCATATACCACCTTAAGTGCGTCACGTTCAAGTGTTACGAGAATTGCTGTTTCGGCGGATGGAATCACGGGCAAAAAGCTTAACAAAATTCTACAATTGATAAAAAATATTTCTTCGTAAAATTATCAGTTAATCTTTTAGACAAATTCCGATTCCATTTAAACAAAAAATGCTTTCACTCAAAACGGAATCTCAGCACCTTTCCAGTCCATTACCAGTTTTATTTCACTTCAAAAATCATATCGTGCCGGAGCTACTCAGCGGTGCGACGTGACAATCGAGTCAAATGAAATCAACGGGCATAAGCCGGCCTCGCAAATCTACGAAGCCTTTTGAGAGTGCGACCGTATGGGACGAGCACTTAAGGGGAGCCTCGGGAATGGTGTCAATTATGGGTGTTAAGTGCGAGGGCGATGCGGCGACGTCCGACTATATCCTGATCTTGAAAATGACGCGTCCCATATTTTGAATAAAAAGCCTTGAAATAGGGTACGATTGTTCTGTTCAAGTGTGTGTATGTCTGTGACGTACATTTTTACCCTCATTATAGACTGAATGATACGATTATGAAATATATAATTTAAGTTTATTTATGAACGGAGAATTGGTACCATTGTCTAAGTATGCTGTTGGTGATTAAATATATCTACACTTTTGATTTTTCTAATGGTCACTGTGATAGCAGTCCCATATAAATACAAATAATCAAGAATAACTGAGTTATGTTATAAAAAAAATAAGCAATATTAGTCATATTGCTTATTTTTTTTATAACATTTACAACGTTATAGTTATAAATGATGATTTAAGTAGTGTAATATGTATTTAGACGTAAAACGAGCTTTTTCAACATAAAAAAAATTGTACAAAAACCAAATAAGATTATTTTATAACTACAGTCTGAAAGGGTCTAAGTGTTAGTCATAATTCAAGATCGCAATACTAGCAGCGTCTCCATTCCAATGACATTAGTAAAGTGAACGTGACCACTAACTCGTAAATCTAACAATGTACGTACAATTCAAGCGTGCTGCTATAAAAGTTAAGTAGGTGAAATGAAATCAGAACAAAATTTATAGCTCCCTATTCTTTTCTTAAACCTATATTTCTGTAAGTAAACTTTGTAAGTTACTGTAATTTCATTGCTGGAGATATAGAGGTATTATTGATGTCATTTTGATAAAGCCTGCGCAGTGTATCTCCTTTTCTTCTAAGCTTCAGTAGATGTAATTATTTACCTTAATTATTAAACCTTAATTTTAATAATTTTCTTTACTATATATTTTAAATATATCTAATATATAAAATTCACGTGTCACAGTGTTAGTTACCGTACTCCTCCGAAACGGCTTGACCGATTCTTCTCAAATTTTACATACATATTCAGTAGGTCTGAGAATCGGCCAACATCTATTTTTCAAACCTTTTTGGTTTTTTTTTTTGTATGGCACAACAACGTTGGCCGGGTCAGCTAGTATATATATATATAATAATATTTTAGCTTTATCATGTAAGATTGCAAGGAGCAAGACTAACGAGTTTTTCACTTGTAAGTCTAGCGTGGTTTGTTACATCTGAATAATTTAAAAATGTGTTCTTATACGCTTACCTTTAAATAAGGGCACGAGTCTCCCCCAGCAGGTAATAGCTCCCTTCCGATGGAACTGGCCCAAAGCTAACTCCATGTAGAACAGAGGAATACCTCCCACCACCAACATGATGCAGTATGGCACCAAGAATGCGCCTAGAAATAAAAGGAGTAAGTTAATGTTCACCTCCCCATCTCCTCCTCAAAAATATAAAGGTAAAAGCCAGCTAAGGAATATTGTACACAGATAACATCCTCTGTAAGAGACGAAACAAATCGAAAATAAATCCTGTCCAACGCCGGGTGCGCGTGGCACAGTAGAGGTAGACCATAATCCCCAGAAATGTGGAGGATACCCGTGCTCAATAGGAGAAAATTTTGTACAGTATGTCGTTAACTCGTTATATTAAATAGGTAGGTATTTTACACGTTCCATGGAAATGAAAAATAATAACGATAGCAATTTTCCTCGACCCCAAAATTGACTATCTAACCCACCACTGCATTGCGGCTGTTTGACCTCAGTTAATCATTAATTTTCTTTTAATATAAAAATATACTAGATAATTAAACAAACAATGTAATATTTCGTATTAAAAATCAGTTAATAATAATACCTTATTCAGTCAATTTCCCGCTAAGAGTTCCGTTGCAATCCGAGATCAAGTCGTAGTACAGGCAATAATTTTATATCGGCCTCCCGAGAGAGGGCGAAGCAAATTGTTCTATAATTGGGCTTTTAAGTTCCTCCAATACACTTTTACGAGAAAATTTCTACAAGCTTGAGAAAATGTCTTTGGTAGTACTTTATAAGTACTAAATTATAGATATAGGTGGACTTTTTGTCTGAACTTGACTTTTGGTGACTTTTGGTTTTCTTTATTAAAGCCAGTAAAACCGTAAATTAAGCCTAGGCTTAATTTACGGTTTTTTTGAATTGTTGTTTTGTTAATATGACCGAAAAAGGAATGAATAATTGCATGACGAAGATGACGAACGTGAATTAAAGAAAAGTTAAATTGCAACTACAACTAAAATGTTTTTTAACAACAACACCAAATGTAGTAAGCATTTGGTGTTGTTGTTAAAATTATCGTTTTGTAAAGTAATCATTTATCAAATGTAAATGTAAGTTGATACGGATATAGATAGGCGTGGAGTGGTAAATACTTGTAAGTAATAAGAACTTTAGGCAAAATCACTTGTACACATACGAGCGCGACTTGCGTTGACCGTTAAGAATAATTAGCGACAGACTGACATTTACAAATTAATATGCTTAAGGTGGGTACAACGAAACTTGTCGCTCCTGTATGCGCGCAGGTGGTGTTTATTAAATAAAATCATAGCGAGGTACGTCGTCTACAGTAAGTGTTGATAATTTGGTAAAGTGAAACGTTTGTAAAATGATCAGTAGTAAAGTGATCAATAGGCGAATCCATGGTTTTGCCAAACGTTGTTTGTCAAGTGTAATTTTGCCAAATGACTTTTGGTCAAACAGCCGGTCTCCCTCGTAGAACGGCTACGAACTTCGTAGCGACGCGACGTCGTATTACAAAGAAAATTTGCAAAGAGTATGGTATCGTTCGAAATATTAGAATACGGGATTATTTACTATCAGTACTTAGTAAGACAAGTGTATTATCACATTTCCAAGTAAACAGCTAATGAATAATAACTACAATTGTTAAATTACTAACTTCCGTTTGGTTAATTGAATAAGTAACAGAAGCGGACAGTCTTATTGAGAACAATGTTAAAGGGACTAAAGTTAAATTGTGCATTTATTAGTAACTCCATATATCTAAGAACTTTAGCAATGTAGATTTAAATATAAGTATATTAAACTGCATTAAGCTTTAATTTTTCGTATTGGTAATTTTGTGAGTTTATTTGTTTCTTGATGAGTATCGGATATGCTCGAAACCTGGGTCGACATCCTCGATCCCATAACAATGAGTGTTAGCGGGTAAAATAATATTTCTAATATAGCTTTAATTTTATCTAGATAGAAATCTCTAGAAAAATATATTTTTGTGAAAGTTGCTAGAAAATTCCCAGTAATAATTTGAAGTCAAATAGAAAGTTGGACTCGCACTTCATGTGCCGTGGGTTTCCATTATTATCATAATAAATTCGCCATACAGACCCCAAATAACACCAAATAACGGGATCCCAAATTATGGAATAAGGGCAGAAGAATGATCATCATTAGGAGTATTTGTAGTAGTAGCATCGACTTATATACACAAACTGTGAAAATTTCAGCATTCTAGCTATCATCATCCCAGAGATAAAGCCAGGGCCCCAATAACGGTAAATGATTGTGTCACAATGGTAGCTCAATGGCACATTATAACCTCAAAAAATTAACAATAGACTACCAAACTTGATAAAATTCGCCACTAAGCAATCAGTTATTGCATTTGTTGATTGCATAGTGGTGAATTTTGTCAAGTTTGGTAGTCTATTGTTAATTTTTTGTTACAAACGATACCATTCAATTGATCTTTGACTGAACATTGAATAGCGGACTTGAGCACCTAGTGACCGCTCGGTCGGAAGAATAGCGAAGTCTTAGTAGTAGAGTCCGTTTTACCTTTTGCTACGGAAACTTTAAAAGGTACTTTAGGTATGAAATTTTAACTCCGTTGCAAAAACTATTTAAATTAAAATAGTAAATTTGAAAACTAGCGTTTTTATATGTAAACAATCATTCACAATATAACAATATCTTTGGAATATATCTTTTAGCTGCCGCTACATTTTCTCTACGATATTAACTTTCTGAAGAGTGCTTTGAGGGTGGCTAAGAGAATACGGTTGGGATTTATTTTATTGCCGGATGCAACAAGTCTTGGATAAGGGGCGACATTGCGTCGAAGTTTCTACAAGACGACGATAGCGAAGTGAGTTTTGAGCCCCGTGTCGCTTAAGTGAGGGGATAATGCGGC
The DNA here is from genome assembly GCA_916999025.1 of Orgyia antiqua. Taxonomy (NCBI): domain Eukaryota; kingdom Metazoa; phylum Arthropoda; class Insecta; order Lepidoptera; family Erebidae; genus Orgyia; species Orgyia antiqua. Next base: position 22,107,016 of record OU779864.1, read on the forward strand.
TTTATAGAACCGTCTGACTGTGTGATATGATAGCATGATTTAATTTTAGTTGTCTACAAAATCATATAACTATACATTATGTATAACTTTTGTAATAGTCACAGTGTGGTAATAGTAAATACTGAATACCAAAAAATAAGCAATACTCATAGATATTTTGCAAAACAGCAATAGAGAATATCTATATAGATCTACTAGCTAATATCCGCGGTTTCACTCGGGTTTATAGTTATCGAGAACAAAGATGCTTGAACCACTCTATGATTTAAAAAAAGCATCAAAATTCATTGCAATTCAAATTTTTATGTGAAATGTCCATGAATATATAATTATTTTATTAATTTATTTATTGCGTAGTTTTGAAGCTATGAGTTCACATAGGAACATACATACAAAAATAATGACTGTTTTATAATAAGTATATTTTATAATGAGTATGATTCATATTCATAAGACAATTTAGTTATCTTAAAAAATAATAAATCATTGAGCTATATTCAAGATTATTATTAAAGTAGCTAGAAAGTATGACTGCTAATTAATTTTCTGCGCTCCAGAGAAGTATAATCCTCTGTGAATTGAATTTACAATTCCATCTTGTATAAGGTGATATTGTAATTGAATAGTCTCAGTTCCGATAAAATCCGGTCCGTCCCCATGGACCTTCGTTCTCGTATTATTGGATATTACAGGATTACGGATACGGCGATAGGAGGCACGCATTAAATCATCCCAGTTTCACATTGTTTTGAAGTTAAATATTTATAGATTACTAGCTGACCCGGCAAACGTTGTTTTGCCATACTAAAAAAAAAAGTTTGAAAAATAGATGTTGGCCGATTCTCAGACCTACTGAATATGTATGTAAAATTTCATAAAGATCGGTCTAGCCGTTTCGGAGGAGTACGGTAACTAACACTGTGACACGTGAATTTTATATATTAGATATAGATATACTAGCTGTTGTCCGCAACTTCGCACGGATGGAATTTAGAAACTAAACCAATTTATACAAAAAACTATCCCCTTAAACACTAATGGTCTTATTCATAATGACTTATCGGAGGTTTAAACGGAAATTTTATCGGAGAGATAATAAACGTTTTAGCGTAAAAATACTATTATGAATAACAAGTTTTGACAATTTTCACGAACCGATTTTAGCGAACTTTTAAACCTCCGATAAGTCATTATGAATAAGACCATAAAAAAAAACAGCATCGATATCCATTGCATAGTTTTGAAGATATAAATGGATCAAATTATTGTTTGTTTTTGTACCTACCATATAACTTAAAAGAAAATAATAAAAGTACATATTACAAAACGTACACTATACTTTATTTGATAACTTAACTAGAGAACTGCTACCTATATTAGAGTGAATTATTTCAATAAGTACCGATTTATTCGTAATTATTAAATAGATTAGATTGATATTTCATCACTATTTGAATTATTTATTTCTTTTAGATGTTACTTACAATTTGAATCATGTTTTTTTTTTGTCTATTTGTTCGGTTCTATTCTACCAACAGAAATATACTTATTTTCGAAAATTAAGATGTACCACTTAAACTGCAATGAATATGCTTACATTTACGATACGTAAGATTTACGTACCTACATGTACATTTTCAACAACAAGTCAGGCTATACGTCATACGCTATGACAGATGGCGAGGGTCGCATGATGAAGTGGTCGCCAATCAATTAGCGCTTATACGAGTATATACCCCAAAGTAAAATAATTCCACAGGTCAGTTTATTTTAGCTATTAATGCCAGTGTTAACTAAGTTAAATAGAGATTTAATGAGGCATTTAATTACATTGTATAATAATAACTAAAAAAATAATTCTAAAATAGTCAAAAATAGTCTCCGTTGCAAAAACTGGATGTTACACCAACATTTACGGACTTTTTTTTTGTTTATGGAAATGTTTTTAAGTTAAGACCGTTACAGTTAAAACATGGAGAGAATACTGATAAAACGTTGATAAATAAACCTTCTTTTTCAAATGAAACAGGCTAGATCGCCGGTGAAAAAGTTCGCGAGAATTGCCTTTTAATTAGATCACGGGCAGACGATTGAGTTCTCTTCGTAAAGATGACCTCTCCCTTCTCCATTAGCTTATTACCTCCTCCCATTATTACGTTACTAATTTTCCTGCACATCGAGAAGCTAACGAAGTTTCTCTCGGCGTAAAGGGCGCGTTTTGATTGTCAATTACGGACTCTTGGACGGCAAAGGGTGGGTGGCGCGACTCACGATCAAAGCAAAGGCCAGGATGCAATTAACTATGTGGCACAAACTTTGTTCAGAAAGTCTTCATATGCTTAACATGACATCAAGTTGAAGTGAACTAATCACTAGGATCCGACATTTGTGTAATTTAATAGTTTCAAAATCTATCTCCTGCTCAAAACAATTAGCGTTTCTGAAAATATTGGATAGATTAAGACGGTACGATACCAAATTATGCTCCATACAAAAGTATGGGTATCGTACTTCCGTTTTTTCTTCGCGAAAGTTAAACCGATTTTAATAGTTTTTGCGTTATATTATAGATAAAGAGTATACCTATGCTTCTATTTCTTTTTTTCAAAACATAATAACTAAAAGAAAGATGACGATCCGAAAAATCCACTTTTTTCGGTTTTCTTTAGATAAAGTTGCAGCGTCTATCACACAAATTTGGTAAAGTTTTACCACAAAAGAAAGTGATAGAAGCATAGATGTACTCTTTATCTATAATATAACGCAAAAGCTATTAAAATCGCTTTAAGTTTCGAGAAAAAAAAACGGAAGTACGAAACGTCTTTTTTCAAAGAATTTGTAGGTAAAATCCGTTTCATCTATATTTCTCCCTTTCAGCGCGGCGCTCGGAAGTAGGGATAGCAATACCTAAGGTAAATACCTGAATGAGGAGTACAGTACCCTCTTAAGCAGTTTGACTTTTAAAAATGTGAGTTTATTTAAACGCGCTAATCTCAGGGACCTCTGGTCCGTTTTGAAAAATTCTTTCAGTGTTGGATAGTCCATTTAGCGAGGAAGGCTATAGACTATATAACATCACGCTGCGACTAATAGGAGAGAAGCAGTAGTGAAAATGTTACAAATACAGGAAAAATTTTCTAAATTCTACGCGTATGAAGTCGCGGGCAACAGCTAGTAATAATATAAAATAACATAACTTTAGTCACTTAGCTTAATCAAAGTTTCAAGATTAAAAAATTAGTATTGATTTAAGGTTTTATGCTTTTTTGTTTTTTTGGTTGTCTGGGTGTTTTCTATGTATTATAAGTATGTATTTACAAAAGAAAAGTAGTTTATGTATTATATCCGTATTCTGGTACCCATAACACAAGCATAATAAGAGCTTAGCTTGGGACCAGAGAACGTTGTGTGAAATATCCATGAAATATTATTTATTATTATTATTATTTGTTTCTCTGTTTTAATTCACGGGTTATTCCTATTTTTTTTTAGAAATACTCGGTCCTTTTTAAGGCTTACATGGGGACATGGGTCCAACATGCAGAGGCCCTTTGAGAATTTTAATGAATAAATAAATGTGGTGGAACACCTACCACCGACACTCCACACCTGCACTATAGAAGTGGAGTCATGGAGTGCCAATGGTAGCTGTAGATCTATTGTAAAATAATGAAGAAAAACGAACTGGTTTATTGTGTTGGGTGTTTGTTGGACTGGTCATATATTAAACTATTGCAAATAATAATACGGACGCCTGCCTTCAATACTAATAGTTGTTGAACCGTCGCATACGGTGACTCGCCGACTCATTATTATTATTATTATTTTATGCATTGAAAATTGTGACATAATCGTGACATTTCACCTCCATTCTTTGACGTTTCGTAAAGATTATTACTGTTATTTTTATATTAATATGTTTGCTATTTAATTTATTTCATTTATATATTTGAATGTTGCTATGAAATCGACGTAGCTATGTGTTCATCTGGAGAAAGTAGTGGAAGCAGTGGGGCAGAAGATAAAGATGTGGTTTATATAGTTGAACCGAACGGAGATGTTAGCTCGGCAGAGTCGCGCAGTGATTGGACACCAATTCTGTTGCAGCCGCCAGTTGAAAATAAGAAGAAATTGTTGTATGAAGAGGGTCTATATTCACCAGGAAGTGGAGATATTTGCAGGAAATACATATCTGCTTCAGATAGCACGGTATTGAGACATGTGTACTACAATTATCCTTCAGTGAATGACCCCGGCATCCAAGAAGCTCTTCTTGGTACTGTTCAACCAACCATCTACCCCGACGATGGACAAGAACTATATTTATATTTATGTTCTGAAATGAATATATGTCCAGTTCGGTTATTTCACAAGAATCTAGTAAATTCAGAAATAAATCTCAGTTACTACTGCGTGGATCCCAAAGGAGTCAATGCTATGGCAACTGCTTTGCAATACAATAAAAATGTCACTCGATTAAACCTTACAGATAATTTTCTAGACGATGATGCCTGTTATCATTTGGGTGTGATGCTTGGTACGAATACTACACTGAAGGAGCTTATTTTGACTGGTTGTCGTATAGGTGCCTCGGGTATGTTACGCTTAGGCCATCATCTAGGTTTAAAAAATAAAACCTTGGTATCACTAAATCTTTCTAGAAATAATCTTGGCGATAAAGGCGGTGTGTATTTTGCTAATATAGTATCAGACGGTGCTCGAGTTATGAACGTGAATTTAAGCAAAAATCAATTGGGCAAAGAAACAGCTCTAGCGCTTATGGAAGCAATGGAATGGCGAGATAATATTGTTCAAATTGATTTGTCCTGGAATAACTTTCAAGATGTACCATCTGTAGTAAAAATGATGAAACAAATGAGTAACAGTAAGATCTTACAAGAAATTAATTTAGCATACAACGCGTTAGAGGGTGATAGAGTCGCTGGTGCAATATACTCTCTGTTATGCATGCCATCATTACAAGTATTAGATCTCAGTAACAATAGATTACAAGGCGAAGCTATAAATACCATAATCGCCGGTTTATTAAAAGCAAAGCAATTAAAAACATTTAATTTGTCTTTTAATCCAATGAGTCCTGAAGATGCATATCAGACCTTATTTAAGATGTTAAGACCTCGAGTAAAACTACAGAATTTATTGATGGAGTATGTATCAGTTAATAAATCTTTTCTAGATTTACTATCAAAAGTATCGAAAATGAAAAGTCGGAAGAATTTCTCTGTTACTTACGGTGACGTCTTGCATAATTGGACTGTAGTTAAGCCCGATGCTCGAGAGTTGCTCTTAAAGCGAGCTAATTATATAGGTATGGCTACTCCTAGAAATAAAATCGATATACCGTTATATTTCTTACGTTTGAATGAAGAAATTGGTCAACCGGTGGACACAAAAACTTTATTAACACGCCTAGAAAATGACAGTGTTCATCTAAATGAGGCTTTTGTTATAGAATTGGCAAATGTTTTTCGAGGACCTAAAAAGAAAAAAGTAACTACTATAAGTTTGAGTTCCATAGCTGAATATATAGATCGTCTTTGGCCAGAAAAAAGGATTTTGTTGATACCTGAGTCTGAGCCTGAACCAGAGGAAGTACCAGAAGTAGTTCCTCCACCACTACCACCAAAGAAAGGGACTGCTAAAGGAAAATCTAAGAAAGGGGCTTGAACAATTATTTTATAAATGGTTATTTATTTTATAGTTTTTTTTATAAGTAGTGATTTATATGGGTTTAATGTATTTTAGTTTTGTTTTTAGTTTTTATTTTATAATAAAGATTTGTTTTTAGATAACTATATCTTATATGGCATATTTATTTTTATTTTTTTCGGTGTTTGTATTTCAATTTGTTATTCCATACTATTGATTAAATAAAAATATATTAATTAGTTATTTAAAGTTGGAACATGCAGTAACGTTTTATTTTTAAAAATTATAAGGTCCTTTTTATAACTCAAAGAATTAAACGTATACATTATACAGAATGCTCTAGTGATTGACAAAGCGGATGTTAATATGACTGTAATATGACATGTATACTTTAACAATTCATAAAAATTATACTTAAGAAAGTAATATGGCCCGTTATATATTGTTTTGTTATCATAAACGTGCTTTGCCAAACAAACCTAATTTCTGTTATTTCCGGGAAACTCTGGCGTCCTTTGGTCGAGCCTCGATCTCATTTCCGTTCGAACAAAGACACGGCTTGTCTTTGGACGTCCTTGCATTCTGGATATCATTTATGTTATTAAGACTTATCTACATACGGAAATATTTACACACTTCTTAAATTGGTAAGGATGTGGAAGTTGTAAAATTGCCCTACATATCCTGAACGTTTTTAGAGCCCTCTTGGACGTTTTAAGAGATTGAGTTTTGTGTACGTAATAGAAAATTCAAATTTAACTATTTCAACTTCTGAATAAATAAATAAATATTCACGGACATTTCACACAACGTCCTCTGGTCCCAAGCTAAGCTTATATGCTTGTGTTATGGGTACCAGAATACGGATTGAATACATCATATCCATGAATATTTAATATTTAATCACACACAAAATTATTGCACACTTATAATTCTATCATAAGAATAATAATAATACAATAAAATATTAATGGACGTTTCACACAATGTCCTCTGGTCCTAAGCTAAGCTTATATGCTTGAGTTTTGGGTACCAGAATACGGATAAAATATAATACTACTTTTCTTTCGTAAATACATACTTATAATACATAAAAACAGCCAGACCCAGAACAAACATCTGTATGGCATTTATAAATATCACATAGAACCCGCGACCTCGTGAACATCAGTCCGTTACATGAACTACTAGATCACGATGCCCGCCATAATGAAGAATTTTCATTAACGAGACTTATGTATATTACCTACTTAATTGTGAATAGTTATTGGTACCGATTCTACATGCACAACTAAACTTAACTAAAAAATGAAAATTGGTAGTGTCAGTAGCATAATTCGGCAATATTAACAAAACTTTTTATTACAAAATCTTTATATTATAGATTTTAATTAATAAAAATGTGCACAACGAAGTAGCCAAAATTAATCAAAATACTCTATAGCTGTTTTCATTTTTTTTGGTAAGTTTAGTTTAGTTTTGCACGTAGAATTGGTACCATTATCACTTTATTCGACAGCAAGTTATAGGTCGTCATTACACAAGTACTTAATGTATAGTGCAAATGCGAAGCCTTCAATTAGAGAGAGGCAGGTGTAAGCCGAGTGCACCCACTCGAGTTCGCATGAGGCGAGTTGTGCCTCAAGTCGATTGTTAACAGACTATTATGTATGAAGAGCTCTACACTCACAGTTAACCTGCATCTACCGAGCTAACTCTTTAATGGAACAAGGAATTTGTCTAAGAATATGTGGAGAACATACATTGCGGTGTATTAAGCTTACGCAGGAATAAGTGTTAAAACTACAAGTTGAAACCTTAAAGATCTCTCCTAGTAAATAAATACAGATGTAGCTATCCAAAGAGCGTCAAAAATACACCAATAATTCTGTAGGTGGAATCATAGTAATATTTATAAAATGTGTACCTACATATAATAATAATATAACCTACAGGTAATTATGATTATGATTTGTGACGTCGCAAATCGCATAAGTCAACGAGATACAAGGGCCATGCTATGAGTTCTCGTATATAAACTAAATAATTTACCTTAGATCAAAAACTGAAAAACACACTAGAAAATCCTTAATTTTTTTTTAAATTATTGCATTGTCAACAGTCCAAAATTTCAGATTGATCTGACTACTGTAAGTGGGTAAAAATCACTTTCAAACATTCCGTTACATAGGTAGATTAATACATTGATAGATACGTATCGAACAAATATATGTCTGTTAAAAATGCTTAAACATAATATTTTCTAACACTTGCGCGACTCATTTGCATAAATAAAACTACTTTTTACGGATTTAGACGCGTATATATGTTTTAATTTTAGCCCGACGTTTCGGAGACTTTGCAGTCACCATGGTCACGGGTGAGTCTCACCCTCATATACGCGTCTAAATCCGTAAAAATTGGTCAAGTGCGAGTCGGCCTCGCGCACGAAGGGTTCCGTACCATTATCTATGCAACATAAGGCAACATTATTAGTATCGAGCAAGAAACGGTAAAAAAATCATGTTTGTTGTATGGGAGCCCCCCTTAAATCTTTATTTTATTTTATTTTTAGTATTTGTTGTTATAGCGGCAATAGAAATACATCATCTGTGAAAATTTCAACTGTCTAGCTATCACCGTTCTTGAGATACAGCCTGGTGACAGACGGACGGACGGACGGACGGACAGCGAAGTCTCAGTAATAGGGTCCCGTTTTTACCCTTTGGGTACGGAACCCTAAAAAGTAGATTTATTTATGCTTAAATATATTTAGGCTTTTGATTTGTCTATGAGTCACAGATTTATTTATTTAACAATTTTACACACAAGAATAGTAAAATAAAATATGCATAGGATAATTCGTGTAGGGGTCTACATATTTGTTATAGAAATTTTTGCCCGTAGACCCGCGAGAGGAGAGCGCGAAAAGAAAATACATAAGTGTGTGTCCGAGATAGAAGATAGATAAACACAATTAATTCACTAAAATAAGAAGATATAGTTGCGTAATATAAATATCTATGATAATTAAATATAATCAGATATAATCTACTATATAAAAATAAGTCGGGTTTTCCTTCCTGACGCTATAACTCCAGAACATTTTGCATTCGTTGGAAAGGTCTCGGGCTCCGTGAGGTTTATAGTTCATTTTTTTTAAATTTTTTTTTAAACTTTTTTTTGGTATGCCAAAACAACATTTGCCGGGCCAGCTAGTCAGATATAATACATGTGTTTAACAGATGTATAACAGAACAGTGTGATATAACAGATGTTAAAGTACAATGAAATTAATATTGTATTTATTTGTACTGGTGTATTAAAATTCTTGTCTTCTTTAGAATGTCTACAGTGTTTAAGCGCTTAGTGACTTGACGGTAATGTAAGGCAAGACGAGGCGCATAATTACGGAGGCAAGAGCCACTTAATGCTATTCAGGGCACAACCGCGACACTTTATATTCCGTGCTAAGTGTTAACATATAGTCTAGAGCTTATATTAAAGGAGTTGCAATAATTGCATTGCATATTACCAAAATAATCCATGTTAAAGAACTGAATATTTTGTGGCATTTCACGTTGCAAAACTAACATAGGATTTATTTATTGCTTCTAAAAAGTTGGCATCGTATTTATTCGCTCTGTTAACATGACCAATCTTTACTTATTATAAAACAAGGTCGTTATTTTTGTATGTATGTCTCTAAGTGAGCTTATATCTTCCAAACGATGCGACGGATTCTAATGCAGTTATTTTTAATGGACAAAGTTGTTCAAGGGGATGACTTTTTTATATTAATTTGTAAATATTTTGTGTCTATTTAAGTAGACGACACGAACGGACAACAAATTGTAAAACATCTAGTTAAGTATTAGAAGATATTCTATATTTACAAATAAAATTAAAATTGAGTTAGACAATTATAATTAATTTAATAACGCATATTTCACATAATGTTGATATAGTATCAAAGATTACTACGGCGTGCAAGATGGTAATTTATTTCTGAGAAACTACAATTTTTACTCTCCTATCTTTCACGAATATTTCAAGACCAAAATCACCAAAATTGGCCCAGCCGTTCTAGAGTTTTAGCGAGACTAACGAACAGCAATTGATTTTTATATCTAAGATTGATTGATGAACATTATTAATCTATTAAAACCGACTTAAAGAGGTCTAAAAAAGATTAATACTCACCGCCCCCATTCTTGTAGCATAGATAAGGGAAGCGCCACACGTTTGCGAGGTCGACAGCGAAACCGATGACGGACAATAAGAAGTCCACCTTCTTGCCCCATGTCTCGCGCTCGCCGACGCCCGGCGTAGGCGTCTTCAGCGACATTCTACTGCCCAACGACACGAAGCCGCCACACCCTGCTGACAATACATTATAATAATGTACAATACGTATATAACACTAGCTAATCGCCGTGGTTTCGCCCGCTTTATAGTTACTGTCTCAAATGGGCTTTTACCGTACGTATTGATATATAGCCTTCCTTCCTTCCCAAATGTGTTTAGATCAGATGACGCTCTATATTTATTATATCTCTATATAATATCTCTGTCTACCCCCATTGAAAAAAGTCGTGACGGGATGATGATGATGATTATATAGAGTCTGTGTGTTATTCTGATCTTTAAGCTCTATTCTCTTTATTTAAGCCGATTCAGTAAACTATGATTAGGGATTCAAACCATAATTCAAAACAATTTTTATTTTTACACTATTTCCTGCATATTTTGAACTTTTTTGTCAAAATTTTATTTAAAATTGTGACGAGTTTTAAATCTCCCTCAATTGACCCCATTAGGTTCACCTAATACACATTTATAAGATTTGGACATGGCTTACCCAATTTGTCCCTAAGAGAAGATATTTTTTATGAAAAATCATTTACTTATTATGAAACAAAGTCGTTCTTTTGTATGCTTATTCCTATATGAGCTTATAAATATCTTCTAAATTGCACAACGGATTTTGATGCTGTTATATTTTTTTTAGTTCAAGAGGATGGCTTTTTGGTATATTTTGTTGAGATTTGGTTTTTAAATTCCACGCCTACGAAGTTGCATACAACAGCAGGTTCTTAAAAGAATGATTTTATGAAATATCCGAGAAAGAAATATGTCGCATTCGTTTTTAGACTGCGCCATAGTCCTTGGGCTTAATGAAGTGACCACGTTATAACGCAAGCCGTGACGTATGGACTCTTCAACTTAACCTACACACTGACCGGCATCCTAGGGATGTACCAAAATTAATTACTTGTTTTTTTTTAATAATCTTTAAAATCTACCTCTGTTTTAGAGTCAGTCAAATTATCAAGACGAAATTTTGTGTTTATTTCTGTTTTTTGATTTCTCAATGAAATTAAAACCATACCTACACATTATAAATAAAAACCATCCTTGAACCATTCTATCTATTAAAACGGCATTGAAATCCGTTACGTAGTTTTGAAGATATAAGCTCACATAGGAACATACATACAAAAAAAACGACTTTACGTTCAAAATATTATAATTTTATATCTAAATTATTTACCTACTTAAACGCAATTAATTGTGGTAATTAATTTTACGTAAATATTATCAATACACTTACTGGTAGCTTGAAGCCAGACAGCTGGGAAAAACTCAGTACAAGAGACTTAATTTATTGTGAATGTAATAACAATATATTTTGATATTTTAGACGGGTCACTTTTCGTAATACATATTATTTTGTTCTAGTTAGTACAATGCGTATTATTGTACGTTTTTATTTTGTAGCTGTTAACGAAACTTTATAAAATAATTCCAATTTATATTTAACATAATTATTTACGTAAAGAACTACAATTTACGTAAAGTCAATTAGGAATAAAAATATTTCAGAAATATATCAATAATTGGAACACTTCAATTATTATTTTGTGTGGCAACCCTAATGATGTTGGTCGATGCATCCGAGTGGCTGTCACGTCCAGCAAGCGTCCGATTAACCGATGGCGATTTAACACCGAAAAATCGCACGTCATCATCCACCCACTAGCCGACAAATTGAATTTCGAACGTCCGACATTCATTACGCTACGAATTTTCAAGTAGAGCAACTAAAGATGCATTTATTTTGCATTTTCAGTGATATCGTGCGTGATATTTATCCATTTAATCATAAATAGACGCACACAATAGGAGAGACATATTTATAATCTGTTTTTATAATTAATTTATTTTCCATATTAATTTATTAATTTTTGCATTTGACTTGCTATGCTTTTATTTAATAAATGAAATTATAGTGAAATAATGATCACAAATGATGATCGTGAATGATCACCATAAGCGGGACTTGAACCCACGAAATCGGAATACCGTTCCGTCGCAGTACTGACTAAGCTACCATTGGAAAAGCACATGATAACCAAATTTCCACTTATACCATGGTAGTTCAGTCGGTAGAGCGACGGAACGGTATTCCGAAGTTGTGGGTTCGAGTCCTGCTCAAGGTAATAGTTTTTTTCACTATAATTAGATTTATTTTTTTATATACTTTATCTATAATATTCTATAATATTATTATATAGCTGAAGAGTTTATTTGTTTAACCTTTCAGGGTGATGGAAATTTTGTATGAAATTTCTTAATTTTTGAACTCTATGTTCTCTACCTATGTTATGTAAACATAGTTAAAAATATATGTTTGTCAATTCATTTACTACCTAAAGCTTAATCAAAAGTTCTAAAATAGGTGGTTATATATTAGTTATTTTATTATTATGTATATTAAATAAACTGAATAAAAATCAGTAACTTGGGAAAACTACAGAAGATATGAATGATCGTAGAACATTCATAGAAAAGTTCGATACCTACTGGTCTTTATTAAGCTGTAGATAAATACTAAGAAAGATTTTTTATTTTACTCATAAGGGGGCCGCAAAATACGTGAGGTATTTTTTTTAATTTTCTGTATGAAGAGATTTTATTTCTCGCCCTTCCCCAACCCTTAAGGGCCTACATCAATATTATCGTATATCATCGCCGACACGTACATATTAACACAGCCAGTAGGCACAGAAAACGAAGAATTAGGGATACTTTTCCTATTTACTCAAAATGTACTAAATATATTTTAATTCTGATTTACGTGTTTCTATATATAATAGTTACTTATGTTTTTAAAGTTATTTCATTAGTTAATACGCGATAATAGACCGACAAATGAAAAAAATAAAAAATGAGAGAGGTTATTTCGCTAAGATTTTCTATCGAGAAAACTTTTTTCAATCGTGTTTCTGAGTTTATGCGATCCTAGATCATATATTGAAAAAACATATACTTAAAAATTAGAGCTCTAGCCATTCAATCTAAAGAAACAATGAAAACTTCGTACGTAGAAAAATGCACGAAGCTATTTTGGTATCCTCTTAAACTCACGTGAGATTTTTCAAAATATGTGTTTTTTACGTAAACGCCTTCGATTGTTATTGTAAATAGAAAAAAAATTCTTCGTGCTTTTATTTACGACTAGTTAAGACTAGTAATCAATATTGAATAATATAAATCTATTCTTCTAATAATAAAGCTGAAGAGTTTGTTTGTTTGTTTGAACGCGCTAATCTCAGGAACCACTGGTCAGATTTGGAAAATTCTTTCAGTATTAGATAGGGCATTTATCGAGGAAGGCTTTATGCAATGAAACATCACGCTACAACCAGTAGAAGCGAAGCAGTAGAGAGAAATGTTGCAAAAACGGGGAAAATTTTCTAAATTCCACGCGGACGGAGTCGCGGGCAATAGCTAGTTATAATATAAATGTTGTGTAAGCAGGCTTGAAAGTTTATAAAAATGTACCTTATTTTTTTGTATCTACCTGTATTTTAATATTGAATGACAATAGAGTTAATTAGGGGCCTACATCAATATTATCGTCGACATGTACATATTAAGACAGCTAGTAGGTATAGAAAATGAAGAATTAGGGATATTTTTTTTGTTTACTCAAAATATTTTAATTCTGATTTACGTGTTTCTATATATAATAGTTACTTATGTTTTTAAAGTTATTTCATTAGTTAATACGCGATAATAGACCGACAAATGAAAAAAATAAAAAATGAGAGAGGTTGTTTCGCTAAGATTTTCTATCGAGAAAACTTTTTTCAATCGCGTTTCTGAGTTTATGCGATCCTAGATCATATATTGAAAAAACATATACTTAAAAATTAGAGCTCTAGCCATTCAATCTAAAGAAACAATGAAAACTTCGTACGTAGAAAAATGCACGAAGCTATTTTGGTATCCTCTTAAGAGTACTTAACTAAGACCTTGTTTACGCGAACAAAGTTTCAGCCAAATAAAAATGCGCTGTAATCGAATACTTAACCGAATAATGAATCAATTATTTTGTCGAAAAAATTATGCACATATGTGGTGTTTCATTAAATCTCTCTTTTTCTCCAACCCGTTAATGTCCCACTGTTGGGCACGGGCCTTTTCCAATTTTAAAGAAATTATGGTCTCCTGTGCCGCGCTGACCAGGCGTGTTGGCACACGGTTTATTTTCAAGTTTTTCGTCTGTTACAGAAAATGTTATCTGTATACAATTTCCCTTAGCTGGCATTTTACAGCACCCTGGGGAGGAAAAGGGGTGGTGACATTTGTATTCTTAATCCATCACCACACGGACTTTTATATGAAACATTACGTATACTTGTACAAAATACTGAAAAATATTTCCTAGTGTTCAACCATTATCTCGGAAACGGTAGCGTTTTAAGAAAAATTAATAGTATTAACACACTCATATAGGTGTAGTCAGGGAGGGTTTGAGGCGTTAAAACACCCCCTCCTAAAATATCGAAAGTTTTACCGAATAAAAAAGTTCAACCGACTTGATGTGCCTTTGAAATTTGAGGGCTTTCGTCGATTTCTCAGGAGATAACCATCAGATGCTGCTTTTAAATAAAAAAAAATCATTAGAAGCCTAACAAGCAAGCTTCGCCCAGTTAAAAGTTAGGGTAACAAACATAAAAAAAAACATGTAGACGAATTGAGAACCTCCTCTTTTTTTTGAAGTCGGTTAAAAAGTAAAATCCTACATGCAGAAATATTACGAGTAGTACGTTCATCTATTAATTCTTTTTTTGAATACTATTATTATATTTTAAACTGGTAGAGTTATCTACAAGATATTCCGACAAATTAATTGCTGAATCTCCTATAAATAGATAGCATAAAACAAAACTGTGTACTCGAATTACGCATTGTATGGTATTCCTATATTTTGCAATAAAAGTTGTCCCGAAACTAGTTGCGATTTAACTAGATCTTTATACTTAGATATTATACCTAAAATGTCTGTCATGGAGTTTCTTGTCTGTTCTTCTCCATAGGATTCGCGTTTGGAATAGACACCTAGTTTCTGACGTTTCAAAAGAGCTTGTAAAACATGCCAACTTGAAATAAAAAAAAAATTGACTTTGACTTTGAAAAACAAAGACTGTATGTCCCTTTGTGGGCTTAAATCTTTAAAACTAAGCAACGGATCTACATGCCGGTTTTTTAAATGGATAGTATTGAGATGTTTATGAGCGGTTCAAAAGAAAGATTTTCATAATAATTTGTCAAGTTTTGGTTTCAACAGAAAATAAAGGAAAAAAAACGGTTTATAGTTTTAAATAAAAACTACCAAATTTTCTTTCATCTCATGACCAGCTTCTAAATTTGAATTTCGAATAAGTAAATAACATAAAGTGCATAGTAAATGTAAAATACGTAAAGCGTGTTACTCACTTGCGTGCCGGCGGTCGCATTAAGGGCGCCATGTCCGCGCGTCGCGATGCCTCCGACAAAATGACAGAGGTTTCATATCGAGAGAGTGTCGCTGGGCGTGCCTATTATCCGCCCCTTAGCGCCAGTGCCTCTACAAATTATCGAGCTGAAAATTAACTTGGAATAAGAACCTACTTCTTAGTATATTCTTTTCTTACCTATGTACCTACGTAGGTTTATACATATAAAAAAAAAGATTCTGATTTATTTGATACCACTACGTTGTAAATATTTATATACCTACTAGTTGTGCAAAAAAAAAAGGTTTGAAAAATAGATGTTGGCCGATTCTCAGACCTAGAGGATATGTACACAAAATTTCAGGAAAATCGGTCAAGCCGTTTCGGAGGAGTAGGTACGGTAACTAACACCGTGACACGTGAATTTTATATATAAGATAAGAAGTTTAGACACCTAGTTTCTGACGTTTCAAAAGAGCTTGTAAAACATGCTAATTAGAAATAAAAATTTTGACTTTGACTTTGAATTGGCTATTTAGTTGTGCACATTTTTATTAATTAAAATCGTTGGTCTATTTACAGTACTATTTTGTAACGAATATTTTTTTACAATTCATTTAATTTTTGGATTTTTAAGAGTACTTAAATAAAAGAAAAATCTTTAAACGAATATAGATATCCTTAACTTATAAAAACGATTACTTAAGTACTTTGAAAATGCTTTAAACTTTACCCATCTGCCTTAATAATTACAGCAGGAGGTTGCAGGTCTATTAAAACTTTTATGAATAGTTTTGCTAACCTAACCTAACCATTAGGTATCAAACTGATTCATTAATTTCCATAGAAGATATTATAGAGAATAGCTATACCTAGGTTAAAAGGAACAGGTGTGGTTACGGATTAAGAATACATACCTAATATATTTCTTTTTATAACCATAGACATTTCACTTAATGTCCTCTGGTCCCAAGCTAAGCTTAAATGCTTGCATAATGGGTAGTACCAGAATACAAATCGACTACCTACATAAACTACAGAAAATTAAATAATGTTCAGTCGATAATATATCAACCCATTCTCTCCGACGCGACGAGCTGTAACTATCAGGCAAAGGAAAATCTAAAGTTATGATGATATATATTCCGCAACGAAAGATGGATGATTTCAAACCAAACCCCATTCGAAGATACTAGTACAGATTCTACATACACAGCTAAACTTAACTAAAAAATTAAAATTGATTGTGACGATAACTTAATTCAGCAATGTTAGCTTAACTTTTTTATTATAAAAACTGTTTAGTATAGACTAAAGCTTTAATTAATAAAAATGTGCACAACGTAAATCAAACTACATCAATAGTTGTTTTCAGCTTTTAGTTAAGTTTAGCTGTGCGCGTTGAATTGGTACCAGCAGTAGACCAAACGCTCTCGTGGTATGTAGGTGGATAGCTGTCCGTCCTGGGAAAATTGTCTACCTGTGCCAACAACAACCTTTAAAATATGCTCGAGATATAAAAAAAAAATTAAAAATAAATAATTTAATTATAAAAGACTAGCTGTTGCCCGCGACTCTGCCCGCGTGGAGTTTAGGAAATTTGCAACATTTTTCACTACTGTTTCGCTTCTACTGGTTGTAGCGTGATGTTATATAGCCTAATGCCTTCCTCGATAAATGCCCTATTTAACACTGAAAGAATTTTTCAAATCGGCCCAGTCATTCCTGAGATTAGCGCGTTCAAACAAACAAACAAACAAACTCTTTCGCTTTATAATATTAGTATAGATTTTATATTTATCATCTATAACTTTATCTTCATCTTTTGATTTTATCTTTCTAAGAGACTCCACGTGACCAAAAGGCTGGCCTGTATTTGGCAATTCGTATAAGCATTGCTATACAACGTGGCAATGCGGCCAGTTTTTGGGCACGTTACCCAATGACATGGGGACGAATTTTTTTATGCCTAATTTTAACCCCCCCTTTTTCTTGTTTTAGTTTAAATATGTATTAAGTGTGTAATTATGTTATTAATTTAAATGAAAATTTCAACTCTCTAGCTATCACCGTTCTTGAGATACAGCCTGGTGACAGACGGACGGACGGACGGACGGACGGACGGACGGACAGCGAAGTCTCAGTAATAGGGTCCCGTTTTTACCCTTTGGGTACGGAACCCTAAAAAGAATTAACTGTAGATATGAAAATGTCATAAGCAAAAATAAAATAATTTACTTAGTTCAAAAACTAAAAAAAAAAAATGCTTGAAAATGCTGATTTTTTTTTAATTATTGCATTGTCATCGGTCCTTGATTTATGTGCAAAATTTCAGATCAATCCGACTACTGCAAGTGGGATGAAATCACTTTCAAAGATTCCGTTACATAGATTAATACATTGATAGATACATACTGAACTTATATATGCGTAATATTTTCTAACACTTGCGCGACTCATCTGCTCAAACAAAACCACTTTTTACGGATTTAGACGCGTATATTTGTTTTAAATTTTGGCCCGACGTTTCGCAGACTTTGCAGTCACCATGGTCACGGGTGAGACAAAGTCTTAGACAAAGTCTCCGAAACGTCGGCCCAAAATTTAAAACAAATATACGCGTCTAAATCCGTAAAAAGTAGTTATATATGCGTGTTAATAATCACACACGCTGAACATAACACCCCTCTTTATTTGACAGGGGTTGAAAAAACAATAATCGTGCTAATGACAATAAGATGCTGATATACCTTGACATTTCGCTTCGTAATCCGATAGACTCAGAACAGAATAGCTGTTAATTAAACTTCTTTACTTTGAAATTAAATAAATGTAAGTAATCAATTAGCGTTGGGCGTATGTCGCAAGCGCGGTGGGCGGAGATAATATGAACACGCCTCCTATATCCGCCCACTTGACTTCAATCATTATATTGTGTCGGTCGTGTTAGATAGACTTTTCAACGAAGATATTTAAAAGCTTCAGTATAAAAATGTTTTAAATACCTAACAATAGATAAGATAATTTAAAATAACCGCTCAACGCCTACACCCTTAAAATTCAACTGTTTAAGGTTTATAGTATTGCGCGTTTACATAACATTTTCGCTATTAGCAATTTTGTTCTAGCACAGATAATATAAAGGTTCTAGTGAGTGCTTTTTTTTTCAGGAACAACGCTACGTAGGTAACATAGCACGCCTCAGACTAAGTACGGATGAGGCCTATGCTATGTCCGGTAGTAGGCAGAGAAAGACTGGATGGATAGATTTCGAACTTTTCAATTTTATTTGGTCTCTTATGACATAGGTACATAACAGCGATAAAGGCATTCAGCTTCCTTAGCCTAGACCTCTATCAACATATCACTGAAAACAGAATTCTATTCCATGGAGTCGTTTTGGCGTGATGCGGCAAAGAGTAAAATAATATAGATTGATGCGGTGTCCGATTGTTTGACCAAAAGTCATTTCGCAAAACTACACTTGACAAACAACGTTTGGCAAAACAATGAATTCGCCTATTGATCAATTTACTACTGATCATTTTACAAATGTTTCATTTTGCCGAATGGTCAACACTTAAATTTACATTTTACAAATGATTACTTTATTAAACTAACATTTTTGGCAACTGAGTTATCAGATAAATCTACTATTGGTCAAAAAATTTTGTTTTCTTGTTAAAATGACCATCTTTTGCATATTTTTTTGCAAAGCCTATGAGTATTAATTGATATATTTTATAGATAGAATGAAAATAAATGATATTTTACTTTATTAGCAAAATAATAAAAGTATGATAAATATTAACATGTTCGTCTTGGAAGATATATAAAGGTTAGGTTACAACTTCAACCCCAAACCAGCCAGAAGCGACTTTAGGCCACTTCTTCCATTAATAATGATTCATTTAAAACAACATAATTTACGAAACATATCATTTGGTGAAATGAAAAATAGGTCAATTGACATTTGAATAACACGTTTGTCAAGTGTGATGTTTGCTAACAGATCATTTGCTAAGTAAGTTTTTGTAAGATGGTGCTTTTGTCAAATGTATCGTTTGCCAAATGATCATTTGGTGAAACGTTGTTTGTCAAATGATCATTTGTCCAAAATTTTTTGGTCAATCATTAGGGAACCGCGTGATGCGCATACAGACAGAGAGACATACAGACAAAAATTCAGAAAACCATTTCTATTAAGCCAATAAAGACAGCTTATCCAATTTTTTTTTTAACATTTTCAAAGTACCTACTGACATCGACTTTTTAGATTGTTGTTTTATGTATAGTTAGTTAAATTTATATTTAACTATATGTATTAGCAAACTAGTTTATACTCGCAAAGGGTAATACCGTAATTTTAATACGTATACTGCTAGAGAATTTTTTTTCTAAAACCTTTTTTTCCCTAAGTGAGATTTGGAAAGATCTAACTTGTTCCCATCTCCCTTGAACGCGAGCACCCCTTATTATCTTCAGTAGAGTTATACAGGGTGACTTTGCAAGGTGTTGCCAAATTTTTAGGAGCGATTCTGAATCAGTAACTTTAACGATTTACGTAAAGAACAAAAAAATTTTTTTTTCATTTTGATTATTCCTATCCGCTGTTTAAAAATAGTACGCGTGGAAAATTTACTTCATTCATAGAAAAATACGCAGGCACGTCACGATAGTTTCGCAAAAGTTAAACTGCAAGTGTAGTAGTGATTATGGTGCGCGAAAATAAGCCTTATGCTTAACAACATAAGGTTCGGGCGCCCACGCAAGCGGGGGGTAGGAGAAGGGGGAGAAACAGACGCGCCTGCCGGGCGGCTCTTTTGGAATCAGTAGTGACCGTGACCTAATTGCGTAAGCGTGCTCTTATCGTGCGCCACTCCTGTTGTATCGCGTGTGTAGTTGAGTGTTGTTGTGACTTGTGACACCAATTATGTAATTAAATTTTGAATTTTTTGAGCGAAATCCGTGTGCTAGCATACGCGAGGCAGCGCGACGTTTTAACGTGACTACGTTTGGAAGCTTTTAAACTCAAATAATTATCACCCATACCATTACCAACGCGTGCAGGACTTACACGACGGTGATGGACCCGCCCGAATACGTTTTTGTGAGTGGTTACTTGCGAACAATAACAGTTATCGGAAATGTGATTGTAGGACCAGTGTTTATTGAAGGGTCATTGACCGGTGGCGTGTTGATGAAATTGCACCGTATGTGCACTGCATAAGAACTTGTTGGCGCGCTTGTCGTTATGTGGTCTGCATAAGGTTGTTTTTGGCTCTGGTCTCTGATGAATGACATCTCACGCGGTGTCTCTTTGTTGAGTTACTTATAAGGACATTTTGAATAGTTTTTTTTTGAAAAATACTACGGTTACAAATAGTTACTACAAAGACGTATTTTAGTATTGTTCTATAGAGCTTATTTAAAAAATTTGGCAACACCTTGCAAAGTCATCCTGTATAAGTCGTTTTCAGCTACAAAGAAACAATTGTTGGATTATTTATTTAAATACAACTCTTGGCATCTTATTAAATCTTTTAGATTAAATGTAACTCTAGATTAAACCTGCTTTACACAATAGTATCATAAACCAATATATTTTTAAAATGAAGTTAATAATCCACCATATTCTACTAATTAAATATCTACTACTAAAACAAAAATATATTTTATGGCAAGCTAAAAACTCTTTAAACTGTTAACCCCGAAAGTTGATTGGTTGTTGCCAACTAATCTTTCGTGTACGTTAGCCAATCACAACGCTCCAAGCAAACTGTGCAAAAATGTCGTCGCACTAGTAGCGTAGTGAACAATTTCCTGTAATTATTATCAAAGTAAACGCAGATCCACTCGCTAAAGTAGTCAAGCTATATTATAATTTGCTGATTCTTATTACTTTATTGTAAAAGAGTGCTGCAGGTACGCATGATATTTTGTATTAGCCAGAGAAAGCCATGTCAGATGATCCTTGGCCAATGTTTTTTTTTGTATTTGTAAATAAAAACAGATGTAGAATTAAGCAAAGCAGTTCAAAGCACTGTGATTGCGGTGACGGGAAGGAAAAGTGAAACGTTGACGTAATCACTTTGTGTGTTATAGCCTGTTCGATGATATATTATTATAGTGAAAACACAGTAAGACACAGTACACACAACAAGTAGTGAAATTAATAAAAGTTGTCTGTAAGAAACTAAACTAGACTCATCGGAGTTATCTTTTCTTAGATATGGGTGATGAGATGGATCCTTGCGAGTGCCTGTGGAATCATGAGCTGGCGATGCGAAGGCTCATCTCTCTGGTAAGTAAATGACCTTGTATAGCTTATTAAAGTGGGTGGGACATCCACGTCTGCAATGTATTAGACAATATCCTTTCATATTTTTATATTCATAGTGTTTATCCACATTCGCCATTATTTTTAACACGTATATTTTCGGTAGATTTTTTTCATAATTTTTTCGACACAAGTTTAAAGAATACCAAAATATTGTGACCTATGATTTTCGCCTTGACCTCGATGTTTTCAGTCACTTTTATTGTATACAAACCTATACTATTCGTTTTTTTTAATTTAAATGGCCAGGTGATTATATTAGTCTGTTGTTATTCCTAGACAACCTGCAGGATACAGAACAACGACTCTGCCCAAAAAGACAATGCCACATTTTATAAAATTTTAGATATCTTAAAAATTGGTCAAGTGCGAGTCGGACTCGCGCACGAAGGGTTCCGTACCATTATCTATGCAACATAAGGCAACGTTATTAGTATCGAGCAAGAAACGGTAAAAAAATCATGTTTGTTGTATGGGAGCCCCCCTTAAATGTTTATTTTATTTTATTTTTAGTATTTGTTGTTATAGCGGCAATAGAAATACATCATCTGTGAAAATTTCAACTTTCTAGCTATCACCGTTCTTGAGATACAGCCTGGTGACAGACGGACGGACGGACGGACAGCGAAGTCTCAGTAATAGGGTCCCGTTTTTACCCTTTGGGTACGGAACCCTAAAAATTAAAACAATCTTAATAGTGGTAGGTGGTCCACTTGCTTTATTTAATTTTCTGAACAATCCATTGTAATTTACACTTAAAAATTTCCAATCCAAATAACTCTGTTGGTTTAAGAGTTAAAGTTACTAAAAGAATTGAAATTAATGTTATTTTTAACATCATAATTACGTTTGCCATTAACATATTATCTATATTAAACTGACGAAGTAATTGTGAATTTAGTTATAATTCTTGTTTGGTTATTTTCCAATTTAAAAATATATTTAAATATGGTTATTTTAACTTCCTTATGTTAATTTTACTAATACTTATGCAGTAACATTTTATGTTAATAAAAATATCTATGAAATTGGCAAGTGAAAAGTTTTTTTTTTACACAATATGTCTGTAATCATCCCCCAGGCTATAATCAGATTTGGTCTGCTTCAGTGTGTCAAGTGAAAATTTATAATTATTCATTATGTAGTTATTTTTATTACTGCTATAACTATTTAAAATACAAATCTAGAAGAAACATATCTCTCTCTCACTCCAGCCCATTAAAGTCCCACTGCTGAGGATGGGCCTCCTCCACTTTGGGAGGGATTATGGTCTACAGTGCCGTGCCAACCAGGCGTGTTGGCACAAGGTTTAGTTTCAGTCTCTCACAGTAGACGTTAACTGCTTATTTTGTTCCTTAGCTGGCTCTTACAGCACCCTGGGAAAGAAATGGGGTGGTGACACTTTTATTCTTAATCCTAATTCCTTAATCACACTGACCAAAGAAACATATTGATCATATAAATAATTACCCCATATGAGAATCAAACCTGCTACTCTATGAAGGAAAGTCGATTACATAAGTCATACTATGTGAGACCTGCCATATCCATTTAGTCAAAAAGTCCTAAACCTGGGTTAAGTTAGAAATGAAAATAAAAGATGTCTTTTATATAATTATAGTATAGAATATTGTTATACAGTAGGATAGTTTTTTTACTGACTAACCCAATAATTTTGCATTAGAAATATCACTACAAACAGGTTTTAGGAAACTGGTCTTATAAATATTTTGTTTTGACTAGGTAAAAATTTTGTTGACCTTGTTTAAATAAACATTAACTTGACCTTAGATAGCATGATAGTCTAAATATTTGACTGTGGTTTTTAATAAAACAACTTTTTGAGGATTCTGTGATGTTTATTTTAAGTTTCTTTGGGACTCGATCCGTGGCGTATTTAACCAGTAGGGGCAATGAACCTGGACGGCAGTCTGCGATGGGCGTCCCAAGCTCCGAGTTTTAATATTGTGCACTTTATCCATTAATTTATGAGGCGCCATATCAAATAGGACCGGGGCGCTAATTTTTAAAATACGCCACTTCACCTGACGCTTCGGAGACTTCCTATCGTGGTCAAGAGTTTAGAAGGTCACACTAAGACTAAGTTATGTCTTTCGTGAGTATTAATATGTTACGAAAGTTTATAGGTACAGAAAGTCGGATAGTATAGAGACCAGAATAATGTTCGGATTTATGTACTTAATACTTATCACGTGTCAAATTACTCAAACGCCATTTGAATCGCCAATTCTAATAAATAAGAGATCTGATAAGAAACATCCGATGAATGCTCCCCAGGCAGGCGGACTTTTTGCGACATTTCCACCGAATATCGTCGCTTCATCGACGGGCTTCGTGGTCTAGTGGTTCATGTAACGGACTGCCGTTCACGAGGTTGCGGGTTCGATTCCCTCTCGGGACATCACAAATGTCATATAAATGTTTGCACTGCGTCTGGGTGTTAACTATGTATTTACAAAAGAAAAGTATTATATTATGTATTCTATCCGTATTCTGGTACCCATAACACAAGCATATAAGCTTAGCTTGGGACCAGAGGACGTTGTGTGAAATGTCCGTGAATATTTATTATTATTATATCGTCATAGTTAATTCTCATTTTATATAAAATCTAATTTATGACTTATACAGCTAAACCTACCATAATATTTTATGATTTAGCTTGATAAAATCTGCATCAAAATCTATTAAGTAAGTCTATAGAGAACAGACTGGCTCCTTGTGGGACATCGTTTTATGCTGTTTAGCAGTAGTCCCGTGACTCCGTACGCGTGAAATTTAGAAAATTTGTACATTTTTCACTGATGCTTCGTGCGTATTAGTCGCAACTTGATGTCATATAGCCTAAAGTCTCAACAACACTCAAAGAATTTTTCAATTCGAACCAGTAGTTTCTGAAGGTGGATTTACATTAAACGAACATAGAGCTAGAGCTAGAACAAGAGCATTCTTTAGTGTTCTTTTAGTGTAAACGAAAACTCCCATTCAGCGTTTACATTAAACGAACAAAGAGCTAGAGCTAGAACAAGAGCATTCTTTCGTAATCTTTTAGTGTAAACAAAAGCTAGATCGAATGTTCTTTGCTCATTCGTAATGTTCTTTGCTAATTATATATACCATCGGCACCGCTGCCTGACTTCGTACTCATTGTTTTTTGCCTTTCTCGGCGGTAAGATGCAAGAAGCGAGTCCATCAACTCTTCAACATTACATTCCATTTGTTTTGCGATTTCCCGCCAAGCATCTTGTTTGTAAGTTGTATTTTTATAGTTTTCATATGTCGGATCCCACAGACATCTGAAATTGCGGTAGGCTTCTATCATTAATAAACATTTTTCTTGAGACCAATCCATAATTTAATCGATAAGATACGTAAACAATCGCCAGAACACAAGAACGCTTTGATGAGACCGCTCAGTGGCGCGAGCACGTCCGAACACGCTAGAACGCTCTAAACAACTGTTCGCACGCTCTTGCGCCGTTTACATCAAGCGCGCGAGCATTCTTAGAATATTCTATAGAATCTTTGCGAACGCACTAAGAACAACGAAAGAATGCTCTACGCCTGTTTACACTAGAAGAATTTGACGTAGTGGGGATAGAATGAGCATTCGCTCGTTTGATGTAAATCGACCTTGAGAATAGCGCGTTCAAACAAACAAACAAACTCTTCAGCTTTATGATATTAGTACAGAATGTAAAAGTATCCTTTTATTTAATAAATTAATTGATTTTCCATAAGGATAGTCGTGTTGTTTCAACTTATTTGTAAATAAGCCTATAGGTACATAAATTAGCCTTCCAATTTATTTGTTTTACACGAGGAAACAATTTAATTAATAATGTTATTTGTTAGGCTACAAGCTCGAAATAATTGGCATATCAGTTGTGATAAGAAAAACCATTAACTGTGCCAACTGTTGTATGCTTTATATACAAATAAACTAAATGTTTTAAACTTTGTTATATTGCTTGTAAAATATCTTACGTAATTCCTGTAGTTTTTCGGTTATATTTTCCTTACTTATAATACTAGCCAATTGGAAACGACTTCGTCAACAAGTTTAAAAATTATAAAATTTCTATGCAAACTTTCGCCTTTTCACCTTTTTAAGCTTTCAATAATATTATCCAAAAATTCTTCAGAATATAGGAAACAAAAAAGTCGGTTTCTTTCTCTAAAATTATAACTAGACTTAAAACTTGTATAATCTTGAAGCAGACTTTGAAATGTTGATCCGTAGCACCAAACCATGTGTAGCCGGCACTGTTATGGCCGCTGCCATATTGCGTGCTGCCAAATAATGACTTGAATAACATGCTAAATCAACGGAAGTTATGTGTTACCCGCGGTTCTCTTTGTTTAAATATCCACGAGAAACTCGATCACGACTGGAAACGAATTCGCCACTATGTAGGTATGTGGAAGGACCATATCTTGCCGTAATTAAGTCCTCAGTTAAAACTTATAAGAACATTAGCGAATTAATAGAAAACGTTTGATGGCAAGGACATGACGTATATAGATAAACAAAATAGCAAAGAAAAGGAAATACATAACAGGTTACAAAATAAAAACCGACAGTTTATTCTGCGGTTACCTATTTTTTAAAGGTACTGTAAAGGTTGTGATCATTGAATATAACCTATACAATGATACAGGCCACTTAAGATTTGTTTTTAAAAAAAAATCTTAAGTGGCCTGTATCATTGTATAGGTTATATTCAATGATCACAACCTTTACAGTACCTATGTTAAAATTTCATAAAAACATAATAAATATAAAATAGAGATGCTTGTTTACTACGATCGATTTGTCTAAACAACACACAGTATGTAGTAGATAGGGCACAATAATAATTGAATAATATATCCAAGCTTTGCTTTGACACTGTCTAAATCGTCACGCCTTATTATAGAATTTGTAATGCGTTGCATAAAATTCCTTCGCAACAGCAATTTTGTTAGTAACGGCCGAAATGTTTTGCGTTTCATTTAAAACCACTGTTTAAAACTATGTCATTTTCTAGCTTTCTGTAAAGATGATGGAATAATATTCGTCATTTTACGAGAGATATTGATGTAGAGTTGGTTTTAAAATTACTAATAAGTAATAAGAATAGAAAATCGAGAATACAAGAACCAAATTGCTGATCGCTAAGGTTCCATTAACTGAAATATCCTCGTTATGCATACTGAAGTATACGGCCGGACGGGTAGATGTTGATCAAAGTTTTTGACCAAAAATACAATACAAGGTAGTAATGGCTAGTTATTACGATCCATCCATCAATCGACTGTTTTCTGTCAGTTGTTGGACAAAGGGCTCCTTGAAAGAAAACCCCAAACGCTCCTCTTTGGGCCTTATAGTTACATTCAAAGACTACTATACGAGGGCCAAACTGAAAGTTTTTAGAACTGGCAACTTAAAAGCATTATATTAAAAAAATAAGTTTAAATTTTGAAAATAGAACTCTTTACCAATAATATTGAGTATACATTTCATTCATTTGTCATTTGTTTTACGATTTGGCGGCAAATTGAAAATTGTCTGTGCACGTCAGAATGAATTTAAGCAGAGAAAATTTTCGTGCAATGATTTTTTATGACTTTCGATGTCATATAAGTCAACAAGAAAGTTATGATAGACTTCGATTGGCTTTTCACGATGAAGCCCCATCTCGTGCCACAGTTTACAACTGGTTTAATGAATTCAAACGTGGTCGAACTAATCTCACCGCGTGAGGGACGGCCTTCTACAGCGACGACTGAAGATAATATCAGTGTTGTGCGGCGTATGATAGAGACTGACAAAAGAGTGACCTATCAGCAGATTCGGACAAGTCTAGGCATAGGTCAAGTGCACAAAATCCTCCATGAACATTTAGCGGTCAGGAAGCTTTGTGCCCGCTGGATACCGCATAATTTGACCGAGGCTCAAAAACTCCGCCGTGTTGATTGGTGCCGAGAAATGATCCAAAAATTTAACGGAGGTGACTCAAATGCTGTGTTCGACATACTAACGGGTGACGAAAGCTGGATTTACTGTTATGATCCGGAAACCAAAAGACAGTCTGCTCAGTGGGTGTTTCCTTCCGAAGAGTTGCCAACTAAAGTGAAGAGAGGTCGAAGTGTTGGAAAAAAGATGGTGGCCTCGTTTTTCGGAAAGACAGGTCATTACGCGACAGTTGTCTTAGAGGATCAGAAAACGGTTAATGCAGAGTGGTACACTAACAACTGTTTGCCACTTGTCTTGGAAAAAGTTCGAGAGAAACGACCTCGCAGCAGGATCCTCCTTCATCACGACAATGCCTCGTCGCACACCGCCAGGCAAACGATCGACTATTTGGCGACCTCAGACGTGGAATTACTGGGTCACCCGCCGTATAGCCCCGACCTCGCACCCTGCGATTTTTATTTATTCCTGAAAATAAAAGAAAAACTTCGAGGAAAACATTTTATGGACGCCGAAGAAGCAGTGGCTGCGTTTCAAAACGCCGTCGAAGAGACCCCTAAGGCCGAGTGGGCAAGGTGCTTTTCTCAATGGTTCCATCGAATGCAGCGATGTATTGATGTAAATGGACGCTATTTTGAAAAGTTATAATAAAACTAATAACTTGCTAGAATGCTTAGTTTTTGATTTTCTAAGAACTTTCAGTTTGACCCTCGTAATACAAATTTTTCTACTAAATTCGTACTGATCACTGTCTTTGTAATTTCTTATTGTAAACTCGTAATTTTTTGTAATAGAATGTTCTAGAACGTAAGAATATTGCGCATGTTCTTTTATTATATGAATCTAAAACTTATTATAGTAAAAGTAAATAGCTGCTTATGAAGCAGAATGTATAATTATGCGCCGCTATAAAGAGATAAGCATGTATATATTATAATACATATTTGGCACGTAACAGCAAACACGCGTTGTTTACAGCTAATTTAAATTATTTTCCTTTTGTTCTGTGACTGTATTTGTACTGCAGTAGGGAATATTAAGGGATTCGTGAGCTGTAAAAATAATTACTCCTAAGAATAGAATTGCTGTAGGATTCTAACTAAAACATTGAGGTGAACACATAAAATTTTTTTAACACAAATTATGTCAAATGATATCTCATCATACGAAATTTTAGGTACGTGCGTTTTTTCTACAAACTAGGCACATAATTAATAATACTTTGACTTGGGGTTAAGTTAGCATTTTGGCAGAGAAACCGGCGAATTATTTGGGCACTTCCCAGCGAGCTTTTTGCATTTTTCATTTGCAGAGCCTCTCAAGGTGTTTTGAAAGAAAATAACCACAATACTGGTAGGGATAAATTCTCGTATGTGTTTTATAATAAGACGGTAGTGATTTTTATATCAAATCATTAGCATAACAAATTACAGAATAATACTCAGCTATGAAAGCCCTGCATTTTTCTCTACCGCATTCCGCCCTTAAGATGAACAGGATGCAGCTTCTGTTTCTACAATCTATATCGCTATTTGTTTGTTTACAGCTTCGTCAAGGTCAGTCTTACTGTACAGAGAGCGAGTGTCTGGAACAACTACCTGGATTGCCAAGACCTGAATCATCCGCCAATAACTTCTTGATGATGTTCCTCATGATGGCGGTCGCTCTTGCCATGTATGCGATGCGCCCGCGCCGCAACCAAATACAAGATGCGGCAAAACCCACGCAAAACTCTCAAGTAAGTTTTGATATTAATTTTCTGCTGAAATCCTATAAGTTTGCACTATAACATGACTATTCTTCTAACAGCAATCGCACACTGCCAGGGCGCTGCCAATAGTACATCTCAATTTGTATTGTCAGCCTTTTGTAAGAGAATGAATAACATATTACTATTTTATGAATTGCATGCATATAGCAAGTATAATAATATTGCGTTGTTTGATAACATTCTAATCATGTCAATTCAGACTCACAGTTCACAATGTTAGGTACTTCTTATCGTTAACGTTGAATTCAATGTTATAAACTCGTATATTCAATGATATAACATCTGATTACATATTTCTTTACGAATGAATGTTTATTGTAGTAGGTGTTACATGCTAATAAATTTTCAATATCAACTAATTAGCCAGTGTTATGCAAATCTTAGCTAAATAACCTAACCATTGTTTGTGACCAGTGCCATCTATAATAATAGAGGTTATCTATGTCCCGACCTGTCGCGGTATTCCCCTCGTAATTCAAATGGTGATGTTATTTATAGGAAAGTAGCTGTTGCCCGCAACTTCTACGCGTAGATTTAAGAGACCAAACCCTAACTTTTTACGCAAAAAATCATTCTCTGGAGCAACTCTATCTATTTAAAAAGAACCGTA
Organism: Orgyia antiqua; assembly: GCA_916999025.1. Taxonomy (NCBI): domain Eukaryota; kingdom Metazoa; phylum Arthropoda; class Insecta; order Lepidoptera; family Erebidae; genus Orgyia; species Orgyia antiqua. Next base: position 22,137,172 of record OU779864.1, read on the forward strand.
TCAAAATCCGCTGCTTAGTTTTAAACATATAAGCTCACTTAGGGGCATACATATAAAATAATGACTTATCAAAGTAAAGATACTGCTATACCGCTGACATCGATCTAATTTTTATTTATCTCCTCTCAGTACACATTACAATTTTATCACCTACGTTACAATTTTATTTTGTAGTCATTTTTATCTAAATGTTCAAACTCTCTCTCTTCTTCAACCCATTACGACCCACCGTTAGGCACGGGCCTACTCCAATTTGGGAGGAATTGTGCTTTTTGGAATTGAAGGAATTGTGCGTTTGTTTTTTTCTCTCACAGAATATGTTGTGTGTACATTATTCCTTAACTAGCTGGCTTTTTCTACACCCTGGAAACGAAAAGGGGTGGTAACACTTGTATTCTTTATTCGTAAACACACGGATAAAAACAGTCCGACACAATAGTCATGTATAAATTGTGACGTGTTCGTTACTGAGTTGTTACCCAATCATGTTGGTAACAAAAGAATGAAACTGTTTAACCAATTGTCACCGGCATCAAGGACCGTTATTATTGTGCTATTTGCGAACGTACCGTGAATTTAACAAATATTTACACGTAATAAAAGTTACCTAAATTAAAATATTACATTTTCTGCTGGAGTTAAGAATGTAAAACAAAGCATAAATAAAATGCCATGATTTGCTTAGTTTAGGTTTTGGTCGCGAGGATCGTAATTAGCATTCTAAATCTATCAAAATTTGAAGAGTATTATGATTGCCAATTTTTAGCATATCGGTAGGATGTCAATGTAAACAATTTATATATAATTTAATTTATATCAAAAATTTCTAACAGGATCGTGACGGTGCGCCTCCAACGCCGCCAAGAATATAGAACGATATCAAGCAACGAGGGTCGCGCTAACAATGAATTCCAGTAATTGTAAAATAAATACTTATAGAAATAGTCGTGGGACACAGTATTCGGCGACATAAGACTAGACGCGTAAGATCTTGTGGATAATATAGTTAATTAACTGAATATTGAATTAAGGTATAATTTTGCTGCCTTACCTTTTAAATTACATTAAATATATTTAAAAAATATATCATTATTATGTATTTCGTATAATAATCTCATTATTTTTAATGTTCTTCTTTTTATTGTATACTAGCTGACCCGGCAAACGTAGTTTTGCCATACTAAAAAAAAAGTTTGAAAAATAGATGTTGGCCGATTCTCAGACCTACTGAATACGTATGCAAAATTTGAGAAGAATCGGTCGAGCCGTTTCGGAGGAGTACGGTAACTAACACTGTGACACGTGAATTTTATATATTAGAGACAAGTGTGGTCATTATTCAAAACAAAATCGTCACTCTTTATTTCGCGAGTTTCATTGTTGTTTTTTATAGCATTATGGACACAGATTACCTCACAGCGTTATGAGATTTTGGTTAATGTCTTACGTACCAAAGTTCTAACAAGGCGCGAGTTGTGTGGTATGGAATTAAAGCATTTTCGTTGGTCGTAGCAAAATCACACACCGAATTCTCACAGATATGATCGTAATCGCTCATGTTTGGTGAGCATTAAACGCCTTGCGTCCGGCATTCATTAGGGGTGATCTATGATTTTAAACTATATAAACAGCTAAGAATCAGCCCATAAAAGAATCTTGTATCTAGAAAGCCAATAAAGGTTTTTGTTTATAGCTATAAGATAATTGTGAAGTCAAAACATCATAGATTATATTACTTTTGTGGTTTGACGCCAATAAAGGCTTATTACAGCTTAATTTCCGACTAAAACATTTGATAATATTGGCCACATTTTAAGACTATGTTACAGTTTTTGTTATGTTATTCATGCCACTTGGTGCTACAAATTCCAACAAATAGTATTTAGATAACAGTTTTCTAGTTATTTCAATTATGTGGAAAGTATTTATAATATATTATTTTATATACATCACATAGTGCAATATATAATCTCTAGAAAGATCTGAAACAGTCATGTTTACACTTTAAGTTTAATGCAAATGTTAATTGCTGAATATTGAAGTGATAATTGTATTTAACCAATCAATATGCCAACCATTTTATGTATAGTTAAGCGCAGCTAAATTTGACAATATAAAGAAATTTACCTCCCAAGTAGTCAATCAATTAAATTATGGTGGAAAAGGTGATTACCGCAAGCGGGACTTGAACCCCCGAACCTCGGAATACCGTTCCATAGCTCTATATATAGCGTATTCCGAGGTCGTGGGTTCAAGTCCCACTTGCGGTAATCACTTTTTCCACCATAATTTAATTTATTAAGTAAAAGCATAGCATGTCAATTGCAAAATTAATAAATTACTTGTCCCAAGTAGTCGATCTGTATTCTGTTTAACTTTAATCGAAATTGCATTGTCGATTATATAACGCAAGAAATATTTCAATCGCCTGATATCTACAATAACATTTGATTTATGAATACATTGATAGATTAGGTTTAATAATTCCAAGTAGAAAATGAGGTAATCCAATTTCTTCTGTGATAAAATGTTTTGAAGATGGATTTGCAAAAGAAAATTGCAAGATACGTTTTCAGTATATTCTGGAGGGGGATAAATTGCCTATATACCCTCTATATTGTTTTTTTTTAATCTCAAGCACTTTTTCTGCTTGTGTGACTCGTAACAAAATGTGATTACAAAAAAATATATACAACCGAACATATAACCTCCTCCTTTTTTTTAGAAGTCGGTTATTAAAAAATAAAAACCTTATGTTACGAACACAAAGAAATAGTTTTCTCAAACTAATCACATTTTTATTTTTCTTGGTATTATACCATTAGATTTAGTTAATTTTGGGTTGGGTTTTATTTTCAATCATTACTTTGTTTTGATTTCAACAATATTTATGTCTAATTTTATACACAACTGTTCGAATATACTATTTATCAAGATAAATAAACTTAACTATGAAATTGTGATGTTTTATTTTAACACTAATGGTCTTATTCATAATTATTTATCAGGGTAAACGGATTATCGGAGAGATAATAAACGTTTTAGAGTAAAAATACTATTATGAATAACAAGTTTTGACAATTTTCGCGAACCCATTTTAGCGAACTTTTAAACCTCCGATAAGTCATTATGAATAAGACCGTAAGTGTCTACATATAATACTAACTCTGTAACACGGTCGTTTCGACACTAAGCAACTTATTGCCCACAATTATATCACTTTAAAAAATGCCCATCTCAAGGTCTGGGTCCAAGATGTCTAATGGAAACTTGTAACTGATCTAACATAATTCTGAAGTATGTTGATGCATAAACAGAAACAAAAATTAATTGCTTCTTGGACAGAAAAAAAAATGCTTGGGGGCCTTGGAGGTCTACAATTTAAATGACCAGATAAGAAAAGCTGTAGATACCGTTACGTATAGATTAAGATATCCTTATCACGACGATAGTTTACAATATTGAAAGAAATAGCAAGGAATATTTAACAATCCAATAGCTAAAGAGTAGGTTATAGTCCATTAGGATAGGTTGTTAAGCCAGATTGACTAATCTGATCTAGTCCCAAAAGCAGTGTTTGGTGTTTGTTTATGTGTGTATGTGTATCTAATCTAATCGGATTTATGCTTTCAAAAAAATAGTAATAATCTAAGGAAATTAATCCAACAGAAGTTGCCAATGGTACCTATTCTTCCTGCACAACTAAACTTAACTAAAAAATGAAAACTACTATGACGTATTTTGATTAATTATGATGTACATAATTAATCAAAATACGTCATGGTACTATTATCAGGCAACCCCTGCTGAAAAAGGAACGAGAGCAATGCTCATACTGATTGTGTACGAATGAAATTACATTATAGTGTTGTAGGCGTTACTTCCGCCTGACAATACTGCAGACAAAAAAAGCGTTTTATTTAGTGGGTGAACTATATAATGAAGTAAATGGACGATATAATTGCAAATTTACATTGCAGTTTACAATGCTAATTTAGAAAGAATAGATAAAGGTTTAAGAGTCGAAATATTAGTATAGTATTTGAACTATTTTACAATTTGCGCCATTTTATGTTAATAAGTGGTGACGGATTAAGAATACAAGTGTCAACACCCCATCTCCTCCCTAGGGTGCTGTAAAAGTCAGCTAAGGGATATTGCACACAGATAACATCCTCTGTGAGACGGAAAACTCGAAAATAAACCCTGTGCCAACACGCATGTTCAGCGCGGCGCAGTGGACCATATTGCCTTCCAAAGTGGAGGAGACCCGTGCTCAACATTGGGATGTTAATGGGCTGGAGAGTGTTCATAAAATCTTACTGGTTTTATAAATGCAAAAACAAACTTTTTTACGACAAAACTACTGAAACAATTTAAATAAAATTTGTTACACAAGTAGTCCAGCTAGAGAACGAGAGAGCTAAGCTTTTAAGCAAAGGAGGTGCCTAAAAATTCCTGATTAACTACTATTTTATTCAATGACTGAAGGTAACTGGTAAGTATTATAGTATGTATAACTAATTATAAATAAGCAATGTAACATAAAAAACTTACAAATAAGACACAATATAAAAGTACACATTAATTATGTGTGTAAATATGTTAAGTAAACATAACTTCTTCTCGCGTCGTATTCCTCATGATTGAGGGTCTTGACCGCCCTTTAGCAATACTTTGCTCTTATGATATTCCTCCACCTGTTCCTATCTCGAGCGTCGTGTAAGGCGTTGTAAACTGTCGAGTTCAGAGCTGTGCGTATCTGGTCGGATCACCATATTGGGGTGCGTCCACGGGACCTCTTTTCGTCTACTTTGCCAGTAACGATTAGCCTCTCTAGGTTTCTACCGTCTTTCCTTACTATGTGTAATCGGATGACAACAGCGATGTGATCCCAAGTTCCTTTAAAATGGAAACATTGGTGCGAAAAGCTGTCCAGGGTACACGAAGCATCCTTCTCCAGCACCCCATCTCAAAGGTGTCGATGCGTTTACGATCTGCGGCTTTTAGGGTCCATGTCTCAGCACCATGCGAAAAGATCGAGAAAACTAGAGCCCGTACCAGTTTGGTTTTTGTTTTCACGGAGATGTTGCGATCTTTCCAGACTTTTGTAAGCTGAGTCATAGCACCCTTAGCCATGCCAATTCGTCTACGCACTTCCCTCTCACATGAACCATCTTTACTAATATTGGAACCCAGGTAGATGAGGTTATCCATATCCACCATTTCTAGGGCCAACGCTCCAGTCAGTTCCATCCTCCCAGATCTATCTGCCACAATGATATTCGTTTTGGATCTGTTTATGGAAAGTCCCACCTTCACTTATCTGCTTGATTCAGTCCAGAAGTGCAACCATTTCTGACTCATTTGCTGCGAAAAGAGTGGTATCATCGGCGTAACGAAGTTTGGTGATTTTGACGCCACCAACTGTTACGCCTCCCTCCCAATTCTCGCAGGTTCGTCTCATGATGTACTCTCCATAGGCGTTAAATAAAATGGGCGATAAAATGCATACTTGTTGAACTCCCTGGTGAAATTTAAATGATTGTGACAGTGTCTTGTCGACTCTCACGACTACCTGGGTTGAGCTATACAGGATACAAAGTAATAAATAAATAAATATTCATGGACATTTCACACAACGTCCTCTGGTCCCAAGCTAAGCTTATATGCTTGTGTTATGGGTACCAGAATACGGATATAATACATAAACTACTTTTCTTTTGTAAATACATACATATAATACATAGTAAACACCCAGACGCAGTACAAACATTTGTATGACATTTATGGATATCACACAAATTATTGTTCCAACCGGGAATCGAACCCGAGACCTCGTGATCGGCAGTCCATTGCATAAACCACTCCACCACGAAGCCCGTCATCAAAGTAGAGCGACAAGATGCTTGGGGACTCAGAGTTCTACTAGGGCTCTCCATAAGCAAACCCCACTTAACACAGTCGAAAGCCTTACTGTAATTGACAAAACACATTATCATCGGCGTATCAAACTCAGCGGCGAATCTGCTCTCGAGTGCCCTTACCTTTCACAAAACCTGCTTGCTCCTGCGGAATCTGCCAATCCAGATAGTAGGGGATACGATTATTGAGAATGTGGAGCAGGACCTTGCTGGCATGTAAAATGAGGGTCCGAGAGTTGCCACAGTTTTGGGTGGATCCCTTTTTGTGCAGAGGGAGAATCACGGATTCCGCCCAGTCTCGGGGCCAATCGCTATATTGCCAGACATGTGAACACATCCTGAACAGGGTCTCCACACCCAAATCACCCATAGCATTAAGCACCTCTGTTGTTATTTGATCACTCCCTGGAGCCTTCTTCTTTTTAAGTGATTGCAGCGCCGTTGTTATTTCGGATCATAGGTTCCTAAGATTAGGATTAGGATCATAGGTTAAATGTAACTAGTTAGATATTTTTTACTTACTTTGAGAACACTACCTCTTCAAATGACATGTTGAATGAAGAATGAGTCATAATATTTGCAACATGTTGTATTTAAGTGATAAAGTTAAGAGACGCATATGTTAACCACGAACCATATTAAATTGGCAGTGATTTTATAAAATTTATAAAGGCATAATTTTGAACATTATTTTGCTAATACACTAACAAGTTAAAATCCATAAAAATGGAATTATTGCTTCGTATAAAAATATGTAGTTGTTCATAAATAATAACTAACAATTCCGTATGTTTTAATAACATAGCATAAAACAGTCCATAGTTGATGCCGTAAGGCAAGGTACAGGTCTCATGAGTCTTGTATCCTATCTACTTCACTTTTAACTTTTCTTAATAATGCACTTATTTGTTTGTACTTTCCTGTAGAGTTTGGAAGATTTTCAAAGTTTATGACGTCACAAATGTCTTTAGAAAATTTTTCATCTGAGGGTAGTTTAACATACTCTGAAGTATTTATAAATGGCGTACCATATTTAGTACCTTTTACTTGACCCATTTTACTATCAGGTGTTTTATTTATTTCTGTACTTGACTGGCAATCAGTAATACTTTTAGAACTACACGAGTCTTCTAAAATTTGGCCACTTGAAATATTTTCCTGACTACCCACTATTTGGTCTGTCCCAGTAGACTCAATTTCAGTACATTGCTGTGTTTCCTTATCTTGTGAACTTTGATTAGTTTGCTCTAAGATATTTTCTTGTGTACTATTCTGTTCTATGAAACTTTCAGACTGTGTTTCGTTTTTATCTTCATCTATACTGTTAATTTTATCCTCAACTTTGCTAATATCATTGTTTGTATCCGCTATTTCATTGCTTTCATCTTTATTTGCACTTTCGATAACGCACTTCGCACTTTCATCTTTATTTGCACTTTCGATAACGCACTTCGCACTTTCATCTTTATTTTCACTTTCTACTTCTTTCTCCGTTGCACTATCAAGTGTTTCTACATCTTTGTCAACATTATCTGATACAGTATCTTGTGACTTCTCATCTGATAGTTCTAAAGCATCAAGTAAAAGTTGCTTCTTAACTTCTAAATCATCTAAAGATGGGCTGCTTCTATTGCTGTCTTGAGATTTATCCTGAAAAATACCAAGTGTGGTTTGTGATTAACAAATAATTAGAAAAATATTAAGTCCGCCTGTACACTACCTTTTATGTATATGAAGTTTAAAAAAAATTAAAATTCGAAATCACGACAAATGACGATTAGGAAAAATAATGTAAATGCGAATTCATCACTTGTGTTATCTAATATATGAAATTCTCATGTCATAGTGTTTGTTGCCATTTTCATTCGAAACAACTGGACTTATTCATATATAATCTACTTTGTTTAAAAACTAAAAAACACGCTTAAATATTCTGAATATTTTTTTAATGATTGCATTATCATCAATACTCAATTCTATGCTACCTACTTACAAAATGTTGACAGTTTATGTTGTCAGAGACATAAGTTTCTGTTGTCACATGTTGTCACAATCGTAGTAAACACAAGTAAACAATTATGATATTTTTACCTGATTCTATAAACAAAGCGTTTTTATGTGAAATTATCTGATTGTATATGAAAGGCATACGTAGAAACACAATAATCTAGGTGAGTCTACTCATATACAATTAAACTATTACGTGTATAATTAAAAATACAAGTGTGGTCATAGTGATACTTCAACATGCTATTCTAGTAATGCTGATCAAGGAATTGGGATTATTATTTTAAATTATTGCATTGTCATCAGGCCTTGTTAGGTGTGCAAAATTTCAGATCAATCCGTCTACTGCAAGTGGCTGAAAATCGCTTTCAAAGATTCCGTTACGCAGATTAATACATTGATAGATACATACCAAACTTATAAAAGCGTGTTGAAAATTATTCATGTATGTACAGTATGTCTGAGAATATGGTATAAACTATTTCAGTAAGTACCGAAAGTGAATCTGCCGAGCGCAACTAGCGTAATAGAGATACAAAATTGCTCATACTTACCATCTCACTGTCGTCTTCATCTATAACAATAAAATCCTTCAATGGCATAGGTATATCACCTACTCTAAGTACCTCTATAACTTCAAGGTCATCACATGACTCCGCGTCTTCTTTAGGCGGAGAAGGAAGCGGTGGGGGCGAAGCGGGAGGAATTGGGGGGATTTCTGGAGGAGGACATGGAGGTGGCGGTGGAGGCGTTGGAGGAGCTTCGTCTGGTAGAGGAGGTACTGAGGGGAATTCTGGCACTTCTGTAAATGGTTAAATGTTTAATATATCTATTACGTTTCCATATTATTTGATACCACACTCAAATTAAGCAATACAAAGCACCTTTCTATACAAAAGTTAGTTTCACTTTTTTTTTAATCCGCTTTAGTCTTATTGATGTAAATAATCCAATTTCAATAATTCAAGATGTACGAGTGTAAATGAAGCCAACAAAGTGTGTTTAAATCGTAACAGATGGCGCCCTAATTTTTGCCTACCCTCATGAGAAATAGACGTCACGGTATAAAATTATGATAATTTAATATATTAAATATCACACATAATGTGATCACATAATTCATTTCCAATTAGCAAGTTAGTATCATACATGTATGAGTAGAAACGAAGCCAAAGATGTTAAGACTATATATGGATATATGTATATAGATAAATATTATGATGTACTCGTAAAAATGTATGTATAATACACTCACCATCTCCACTATCTAGTTCCATTTCCGTTTGTCCTTCCAATGTTACATCTCTAGAGGCAGCTGAAGGGAACATTGTCAGTTTCTTTCGTTTGTATGCCTTCATAGCATTTGGTGCCAAATATTGTAGCATTAGCATTTTACTATCTTGTTCCGACATCGGAGGCATACCTAATATATCTGCTTGCTGCAAATATTAGTTTTAAGTTGATGTTAAATAAACGATAGCGGTGATAGTAAGGTGAAGCGACGATATCGCCAGTTCGTAAAAAGTCGCTGGAAACACCCGGCGCAGGATAACGTGTTATGGCATTCTAAGGGGCAGGCTTATATCCAGCAGTGGACGGAAAAGGCTGATGGATGTAGGAATGTCACTCCCAAATTCATGCATTAAAAAGTCGCCATGTCATCTCTTACGCTTACGGGGGCCTAATGAACCCCCTAGTCGCAGTGAGCCCCAACAGATAGGGGCCCACCCCTGGTCGGGTGATGGTAATACCTGAGTGACTACCATGGCCCGGCTAAGGGCGAGGAGGAACACCATGGGGTTTAGTGGGTAGTCCGGATCTCTTGAGAATGACCTGGGAGTCCCACATGAAGTCCAAAGGCTGCCCCCGCAGCCGGAAATACAAATGCGTAAAATGCATTCGCCACGTAAAAAAAAACAATCTCCGAGGCTTCAAAACTATCTCTGTTGACGTGAAAGAGCGATAGATAGACAAACAAACAAAAATGTATTGTATTACCTCTTTATATCTTTGACTGGCAGGCACATTGAATCCAGGGAAATCTAAAATTTTCTTTATATCAAATTTGTCTTTAGAGCCTGGTTCACACACTTCACCTTCCTCTTCTTCAGGTTCTAATATAGCAGTACCCTGAAATTTAAACAAGGTACATCTGTTTTTGCCATGGTGTGTGCCTGGAGCCCGAATATGTTCAGGCTCCAGGCACAGCAGCCAGCAAGAGGTAACTCCATAAAAGCTTAAGAAAAATAATAATTTCTTAGGGTTATTCAGTCTTAACATAGGCTTACTCCAAAATTCTCGCATTCATATACGCCACTAGCACCAAAAAGCTTGACCGAATTGAGCTTGAGCTTTTTAATCCCCGGCGCAAAGACTACGCGACGATGTTGTGAGTTTGACATAACCGTCTGTATCATTGAAGTTCATGAACAGATTAACCAATTTTAATTACTTATTTGTTTAAAAGCCGAATTAGTCACAACATGTTTGATGAAATTCGATCGAATATAGTGAGTTAGACATCTTTTAGAATATGAATATCTAATTAAAACAGTTTTGAGTTTATTTTAAATTAAATTTGCCTAAACAAAGGTTTATTTTAATGAATAAGACACCAAGGTAATAAAATAATTTACATGCATAATTATTGAACTTTATATTTAGCTGATAAAACTTACCGTAGAATCGAACATAGCAATACCAGAGTGTGATATTCTTGCTTCTTCTAACCAACCTGGTGGGTATCCTAACATGCGCATTCTATAGATATGTAGAGGCAACTCGTGTCTTTTAAGCCCTAAAGCGTGACGCAATTGTCCTGATATTCTACCAGGTATCAAGTGTCCGAATTTCTGTTCATCCTCGACATGGTATCGTCTGAAATAAGTTATAAATAAGAAATAATTAAGTAAAAACTTTCTCAGTCTTTATTAGGGTAATGAACCAAGGTAAATCGGGACCAATAGGGTCTTGATTGTTGTCGGTATGTCAATAGGCTCTGAAACAGTGATAGCTAGAGAGCTGAAACTCCACAGGTAATGTACACCAGTTTATACTAAAACATATAATACTTATCATCATCGTTCTCCTGCACTATCTCATTATTTAGGGGCGAGAATATGAGGAAAATATGTATAATGAAAATAATGGAGCAAAACCTTTTTTCTAGGTAATTAATATTTAATTGTAAAAATATGTATTGTACAGCCAAGTGTATAAACATATATCCCTTACTACAGTGGTGCATTATAACCAGAATATGTATGAGTATAAAAAGTCAAAGAAATTTATAATAATCAAAGAAATTTAAATTAATAAGAAGTTTAAATCTTAGGAGATAACACTCTATAGTCCCTACCCCTAGGAAAAAAAATTCAATAATCAATTAATTTTCTCTTTAAATAAAACTACTTTTTACGGATTTAGATGCGTATATTTGTTTTAAATTTTGGCCCGACGTTTCGGAGACTGCAGTCACCATGGTCACGGGTGAGTGAGACTCGTAAAAAGTAGTTTTATTTAAACAGATGAGTCGCGCAAGTGTTAGAAAATATTAATTTTCTCTTCTTTAAAAAAGATAAATCATTATTGACCTACCCGACTCTAGCAGGCATACTTTTCCTTTTATTTGCTATCCTTGTAAAATCTTTGGGTTTTGGACATTCCCGTAACTGATGATTGCCATCACAATTAAAACAGACTGGCCCTCGACGAGTAGGTGGAGGAGTGGGCTCTCTCTCAGGTATGTTTGATATAACTGCTGAAGTCTAAAGAAAATTTTAAAAATATAAGTAATATCTCAAAATAACTTTAAGATAATAATATATGTAACATATTGTGCTATGTATAATAAAATGGTTTCATTCTTTATTTTTTTTTTTTTCATGGCTTTTAGAAAATGACATGACCTTGTCTTATTTTTATTTTTTTTAATCATTGAAGCTTTATTTTAAATTACAGAAATTATTTAAAATCATATTAATATAGGTTAATAATAGGTATAATTATAGGTTCCTTGTCTTATTGGATTATAGGTATGTGAATATGGTTATACCACATAAATATTATTTTTAAATAATTATATACTCGGACGTTATAGAAGGTAGAAAACACTCAATCAACAAATATTGGATTATTATCTAATTGATTGAATTGCAAGATTGTATCTTAAGCTTTTCAGGTCTTACCTGTCTATACCTAGGGATGTCACTAGTCATGTCAGCACATGGGTCTGTATCAACAAAGAATAAGCTATCTTCCAAAGTTTGCTCAACTTTTTCTGTCAAATCTTCAGGCCAAATATCAAGTTCTAAATCAGTGTCATTGTCAAACTCCGAACTCGAACTCTCATTGAGCTTTATTAAGTTTAAAATAAATGTTTTTATCTGCTCTTTACATTTACTTGCTAGCTTCTTATCTCTAAATCGCACTGTGACTAACGGTGTTCTATTTTCACAGCCCTCTACACCTAAATCACTATTGCCAGGGGAGTCTATCTCTATATCCTCATTAAGTATTGTAGTTTTACAATCTGTACTTATTTTCTTAACAACTCGATCAACATCACCTTGAGGTTGTGGAGAATCTACACAGCTTTGTATATCATCAGTAACATTACTGTCACAAATATTCCCTCCATTATCAACAATCGCTGGTGATGGATTGTCAGTATCTTCCGTAGTCAAATTATTAGCTTTTTTTATTTCTTTTAGTCTTTCCTCAAGCCTCGTGTCTTTTTCGGTAGAATTAGCACAATTTAAAGGTGATAAACGATGTATTTTGGATTGTTTAACCTCATCGTCACTGCTGATATCGATATCATCGTCGTCTAATTCATAAATGATATCGTTCACATCTGCTTTTCTTTTCGCCATAACGATAATATATACACATTAATAAAGTTCAACAATGTAAAATTAGGATGATTATAACTTTTTTAACTTAAATTTTTGAGAAATTCAAGACAAAACAACAAGCACAATCGTATCGTTGACAAATTGAAATTGACAGAATACAGATGTCAGGCGTCAGCAATGTCACTACCGAATCAACCATATTAAACTAAGTCTATGCATTTTTTGGCATACTCATAAATAAATAAGTCAAGAGATTATACGCATATTAATAAGTTATTATTAATAAGCTGGCTAAAGCTATTATTAAACTTCGGAAGGAAATAAGATATTAATCAAATAAATTGTTGATATGTGCAAAACTGTTACTAATAATGATGCAAAATATGGTTTTGAAATTATTTTTGCACAGTGTAATATTAATAAAATGTTACTTTTGCATGCTCTATGTTTGTCTTACAATTAGTCTGTGACATTTTTTGCAGGTTATGTTCTTCGTAAATATTAATACGGAACCCTAAAAATTACGAATTTAATTGTAGTGAGCTGTAGAAATGTCTTATTTATTTCGTCAATTATCGCAGAAAAGTGCTAAAAATATAATAAATGACACTCAAGTCTTTATTATTTCATGCCGTAAGCTGAGCATAGTTCCATCTCTTTATGGTAGGTTAAATCATTAGAAAATTCTAATCTCAGCTATAGATGTTATGATTACTATTATTCTGAATAAATTATCATACTGTAGATGGTGAGCAAGATCCTGCACCAAAATTTTTTTCTTCAAACGTCCAAGTTTTGCTGAAGCGATTGACCAGGCCTGATTTCAACAAAGTATTTCGGAAAAGAACTAATCAGGGGCTCACTGTTCTGAAAACACCGTCTTACAAGTTTTTGACCAATGAGGAATTGCAGGAAGAGATTGCTAAAGCCAACAAGAAAGCTGATAGATTGTTACAAATCCCTCCTGTTGTGAAGGTAATGTAAACTACAAAAATAATTAGTTAATTCTAACAGTCATATTTATTAAGAGCTTAATTATTACTTATATTTCTTACAATATTAAATTTATCTTGTAGTAAAATAAAATAAAGGTTGCCTGCCACTGGTGATACCATAGCTAATATATTTTTATTTTAGATTCAAGAACACATAGACGATGTATTATCCTCGGATCCAGCACTAACAGGATATGACACAGCTAAATATTTGTTTACTGATATTACTTTTGGTGTGGCCAATGAACATAGGTTTATTATTGAAAGGTAAATTTCTCTAACATATACTGCCTTTAGAATTATTAAGAAGACTAGCTATTACCCGCAATTTTGTATGCCTGGAATTTAGAAACTAAACTATGACAAATGACAATGACGGGCTTCGTGGCATAGTGGTTCATATGCACAGGACTGCCGTTCACAAGGTCGTGGGTTCGATTCCCGCTTGGGATAATCATTTGTGTGATATTCATAAATGTCATACAAATGTTTGTACTACGTCTGGGTGTTTTCTATGTATTATAAGTATGTATTTAGAAAAGAAAAGTAGTTTATGTATTATATCTGTATTCTGGTACCCATAACACAAGCATAATAAGCTTAGCTTGGGACCAGAGGATGTTGTGTGAAATGTCCATGAATATTTATTTATTTATTTATATAAAAAAGCTATCCTCTTGAACCACTCTATACTTTAAAAAAACCCCATCAAAGATGTTGCTTATTTTAAAGATACAAGCCCTCATAATGACGTACACACAAAAATAATGACTTTGTTTTATTATAAGTAAAGAAGCTTGCTGTATATTAAATTTTTCTAATTTTCCCCTTCCTGGCACACATGGATATGAACATTCCCAACTGTGGGAGAGAATCTGGTCAACTTATAACATGGTTAGTCACCATGTTATAAGTTGAGTGTGTTGGCATAGTTTTGAGTTTTCTGTCTTTAATAGAGGATGTTATCTGCCTATGATATCCCTTAACTGGTACAGCAACTTAAGGAGTAACTAGGGTAGTTACACTTGTAGTAATTCATTCCCACATGGACAAATTATCAAAATTCCCACCAATACATAATCATTTTATAATTGATATTCCAGAGATCTAGATGGAACTCTTCGCAGTTGTGATCACGATATCAGGAAGAGATTAAATCAGGTAAGTAAAATATATTCCTGACTGCTGACGATGACTTGTCTGTAGTCAGTAACTAGAACCTTAAATTAAAAAAAAATTAGAAGATTGGCTTCATTAATCTGATTTTTATGAGTATTTGTATACTGATACAAATATTTATCAGAAAGACCTAAATGATAGACCTATTGAAGTCTGCAAATAGCATGGAAATTATTTTATATGGGTACATAAAATAATTCCCATGCTAGCAAGCAGTAGGAGAATGACATGCAAGTGAAACTACAGAGCACAGTTAGTATTATTATAAACATCAAAATTTGCAAGAATGTACGGATGTTTGTCTACACAAAAGTTACTGTATAGATTTGAATGAAATTTTCAGAAAGAATTGTTCAAATTGGTTCAGTGGTTCCTAAAATTGGCGTGTTAAAACAAATCAACTGTTTAGCTTTATATAAGTAAAGACAGATTAAAATAACACATCTAATATATAAAATTCTCCTGTCACTGTGTTTGTAATTATACTCCTCCGAAACGGCTCGACCGATTTTCGTGAAATTTTGTGTACATATCTGTTAGGTCTGAGAATCGGAAAACATCTATTTTTCATCCCCCTAAGTGATAAGGGTTGTCCACCCCTAACATTTGTATGGCAAAATAACGTTTGCCGGGTCAGCTATAGTCTATAAAAAAATACCAATAAAAAGACACAGAGTGGCAACAATAAACATGACAGAAACCGCAAACTCAAACTTTTAATACTCTATTTTTTTACTATTTCTTTTTATTTCAGACATACTTTCCAATGAATGGTCGCAAACTACGAGAGCCAGTTATGTTCACAGACCAAGAAAAATTCAACAGTTTATTGGATAGAACTGAATATGAGTTTGTGCTCGACCGTGCTTGTGTGCAGTATGAACCTGACGAACCATCGTATCAGAGGATCACCAGTATTACTTACCAACATGTTGATTTATTGAGCAAATATGAACTTCTAAGGTAACATTATTTTCGAACTACCTGTATACAATCTAGGTTATAGGAATTTGTTGAAATTAATGGCGTCGTAATGTTTTACTAATATTAGAAATGTGAATGTTTGTTACTCTTTCACGGAAAAACGACTAAATCGATTTCAATGAAACTTTACAATAATGTAGTTTATACATCGGTTACAATTTATAAAAAATATTGTGTGAATTGTCCAAAATATGACGATAAGTGTAAGTAGGAGAAAAATCTACCATCTGCAAGCTATTCTGGAGTACGCGTCCTCAAAGCACCCTTCATTGCCTGATTTTTTATCCTTTTTACAGCGGGGCACAGCTAGACTTGTATAAAGTCTATAACAAATTGCAAAATAGACAGGCCTCGTGGTCTAGTGGTCGCGGGTTCGATTCCCGCTCGGGACAATCATTTGTGTGATATTTAAAATTGTCATACAAATGTTTGTACTGCGTCTGGGTGTTTCTATATAATATTATAAGTATGTATTTACAAAAGAAAAGTAGTTTATGTATTCTATCCGTATTCTGGTACCGATAACACAAGTGTATAAGCTCAGCTTGGGACCAGAGGACGTTGTGTGAAATGTCCATTAATATTTATTTTTTTATTATTATTATAAACCGGCCCATTTTCTCCACTAGGGGCTTGCCCAGGGCCTCAGGTATATTAAGGCAACATTATTTTAATGTGGCGAAAGCCTTTAAACAGTGAAACACGAAAGATTTGTATGTAATCTGAATATTTTCTATATATCTATTTACGAAAATATGTAACGGTTTAGGACCAGAAAATGCTGTGTATATATTTTTTTATATTCATGAACATTCCACATAGCGTCCTCCGGTCCCAAACTAAGCTTATATGCTTGTGTTATGGGTACTAGAATACGAATAGATTACATACATACTATTTTTTTTTGTAAATATCTACTCATAATACATAGTACCTAAACATCCAGACGCCCTAGATATGAATACTAATTTAATCAACATTATCCATCAGGTCCACCAGGCATTTTGGCTCGTTAGTTTTCTACCTAACATGGCATCAAAATATTGACAACTTAATGTTGGAGTTGCTACAGAATAGTGTTGTGAGAGAAGCAGCACTGTTAGTAGCGTTAAGGCAAGACATACTCGGTGATGTTGGTAACGCAGAAATAGCTCAGAGTCTTGTGCCACAGGTTAGTATATTATGTAGTCAACATCATCATAACGTCACGCCTTTCTTCATGGGGGTAGGCAAAGACTTTACAGCGCCATCCATATGTTCCAACCAGTAAGAACAAGGCGAATAGATTTAGCTTCGGACATTCCTTCTCTATATCTATAGTAATATTCTTTTTCTTCTTTTAGTTTATGGCTTTTGTATTATACAATTTCGCAAACGTCGCGTAACAGGATAGGACACCAAATGAAGGAGAATTAAAAAAAAAACTAGGCCGATAAAATCATAAAATAATTATACATTCAACTGCTAATTGATGTGATTAAACTGAATCAAACAAAATATAAACTAATTATTACAGATACAACTAGTGTTGAACAGACATTGAAATTAAGACTAAAAATATAGTCGCATTATAAAGAGGAAACGTTGTATGTTTGTAATAAGTAAACTCCAAAACTACTAGACGGATCTCTATAATTATTACACGAATAAAATGCTACATTATCCTTAAGTAATAGACGCTAGTCGGATATAAATATAATCTTATCTTCTCCGTAACGTGAATATTGACTACTGAACTTCTGAGCGCCTGTGCTCGTCTCTAAAGACCAAATACTAATTTAACATCTAATCTATTGACTGCTATCCCCAAAACTACAGGTGGTTTTGATTTAGGCAAATGAATTCCCATAAAGTTTTTAAGTAATTAGTTCGTCTATGTATTAATTTATTTAATCCATCCTTTCAGATTTTATCCACGCCAGTACAGCTTACCAAAGTGGAACACATTAATGAAGATGATATCCGCCTCGATACAAAATGTGTTGAATGTATTGAAAAGTATATAGTGAACAATTCCGCAATGAAGAGTCAACATGAATTAGCTTTACAAGGATTTAGAGAATATTATGAACAACTGATAGAACTCAGCAGAGGATTGAAGAAGGCGCACGGCAATGCATAAATGTTTATATTGTAGAATTAAATGAGTTATTAGTTAAGTTTTGATTTGTCTTTTATTTATCTTTAAGGAAGAACCTGAATAATTCTATAAAATTTTTAACTCTTAATGTGAGGAATAGTATAAGCGATGGAAAGAGTCGACGACTGGCTTCGGGCCTCGCTGTGGTTAGGAAAAGGTCCCTATTAACACTCAATTTCTGAGTTACTTTCCGAGAGTTATTAGAATAATCAAGACAGTTATTTAGGTATAGTTGATCTACTGCATTCCAGCGCCACAACATCTCTCAATTCGCGTAAAGTTACGTTTACGCATCCTGTCAATACTGTCTTAGTTAAAGTACGGTCATGGTGAGTGGTATATATACCTCTTTTCTGTTACTCCATTGCATGTGACAACGACATCTCTTACGTCATGCGTGCAATCAAAATTTTAATACTATGCGGCAGCAATATTTAGATTTTTTACAAATTACATATGAAATACTGTATTATTTATGCCATTTTACCGGAAACCTCGAGACTTTACACCTCTCCAAAAAGAATCCTTAAGGAGCTCTATTAAGAACGGCGTGCATCATGCTGTGTTTACATCCCGATTTGATAAATATGTTGGTGATTGGAAAAATGATTTAAAAGAAGGTAGAAAATTGCATTGTAATATAAAAATATTATTATCAGTTTTATTAACGGGTACTTAATGTTAGAGATAAGGACAAAAATCTATACTAATGTTATAAAGCTGAAAAGTTTGTTTGTTTAAGCGCGCTAATCTCGGGAACCACTGAGCCGATTTGAAAAATTCTTTCAGTGTTATTGCTATTAAGGGCATTGATCGAGGAAGGCTTTAAGCTATATAGGCAGAAACAATAGTGAAAAATTAGAAGCAGTAGTGAAAAATGTTGCAAAAACGGGAAAATGTTTTTAAATTCCACGCGGACGGAGTCGCGGGCAACAGCTAGTGTTAAAATATTACGCCAGACAATGATACTCGACACCTAGGGTAAAAACCTCCCAGGATTTGATACAGGTTCCTAGGCAAGCTACAACACTGTACCCAATCTATTTATTTATGCTCCACTCAAATACACAAAATAAGCTCTGTGGCCGTATTATGAGCTGTTATTTCCAAGCAGGTTATGCCGTGAATTGAACTACCTGGCAAATTCGTATTATGAACATAACTCCCAGTCAGTCAGTTTGCTAAACCCACTCATAAAATATATTTAATAATTATATGTTTAAAAAGAGAAGGTAGGTAGGTACAACTGAAAGGTTAAGTACCTAGGTACTAACTAAAATTTTCAACTAAAAGTTTTATATCTGCCATAATAGGTAGGTACGTAATTTAGTCAGACTGTTTACAGCCTGCCTGAAACTTGCATGATTTTTAATAGGCTCATAATACGCCTGTTGTTCTTTCTTTTGGCTCAATAGGCTCAGAGCTCTAGGTATATCCCGCAAACTCTGTTTAGTTAAAGTGTACATAATCCTTCATAAGTAATGTGTATTGATGTTGGTTGTTCCTTTGGCAGCCCTGGACGCCCAAGAGTCGATGTTAAATAAATTGGTACCCATAATGTATACCTACATAAACTACAAATCATATTCGCTTAAAATACGTTTACAGGTAAAGGATTTTTCTTAACAAATACTGGAAAATTATATGAAGGCGACTGGCACAAGGGTTTCAGGTTTGTAGATATAATTTTAGGAATAGAAATAAGACTTCATTTATAGAATCATGGCTTATGGTAGGTGTCACTCTTGAATATTTCTTCTAAACAGGCCTTAATTTTTAGACATGGGTTCGGCACTCTTTGTCATCGCTTAAAGAATGGTACATTTTGGCTCGAGTATAGAGGAGAATGGGTACGTGGTAAATACGAAGGTGTCGGTTGGCGATATTACGAGAATGGTGACGTTTATTTCGGGTTCTTCAAACAAGGACATAGACATGGTTATGGCAAGATGTGGTACGCTGATCGAACATTCTACGTAGGGTATTGGAATAATTCGAAAAAGGATGGGTTGGGTATGTTTGTTCAAAGTAAGTATTTATCTACCATAACTATACTAGAATCATAGAATCACTTCTTTCTCTCCTTTTTCTTCTCATAAATTCAAATCAGTAATAACAATACCTTCCGTGAAGGTTAGGCGTCATTAGTACCTGCTGTTTTTCGAATTTTAAAAATATTTTGTAACTGTAGCCGAACATAGTGCATTTGTGGTCTTATCTTGTCGCCTGTATGCCCTTCGGGAGCGTAAGGTCCGGTGTATAGCTATAGACGAAAACTTAGCCAAACTGAGCCACTTTAGATAGATGAATATCTATTGAATTAAAGAAGTAATATCTAGGCATAACACACCTTTAATTATGTCTTATAATATAGATAACGGTAACCGTTACGAAGGAACTTGGGAGAACGATCTGAAGCACGGTATGGGTCGTTTTTATCATTTACTCACCGGCCAACTTCAAGAAGGTTGTTGGAATAACGATGTGTGTATCAGATCCAAGATGTCAGATATCATTATAAGACAATTCTGCATACTACCTACTGAATACCCCATACCTCCAGTAAGTTGTAATTTATCTTCAAATTTATTAACAATGGGTGATAATATTGATCATAATGTATAACAATGAGGAACAAAAGCAATTAAATAATTGTAATGCAAATATTTTGAGTATTAAGTTAGGTACGGTTGACACTAGCTGGAGTTGTCCCTAACTGTTTATTCTAAATTCTTAATAGAACTGAGGTGCATTTATGTAATTGGATACATAAGTATATAATTATAATTAAGGTGGATTTTTACAAGTGAATTTTCTGCATTTGTGTCTGTCATTGGCATGGGCTATAACTCTCTCTCTCTCCAGCCCATTAGGGTCCCACTGCTGCACGGACCTTACGGTATATATTAATACATATATTATACCTACTATGTTACTATATTTTAGTATTTTATCATCAAAAACATATCCCTTTCTTGACAGTCGGACAAAAAACCTTTAAAATTCTAATTTTGTATCTTCTACCACCTACCATCATAAGTATAACCGCATATTCAGTCACTAAAACTATATTCATGACCGTAACTATATACAATACACTTATCCAGATAACAAATGGATATATTTGCATAAAACAAACGATAAACGATAACATTGTAGCAATGAAACAAGTCCATAAAAATATAATGTAGCAATTAAAAATATTACGATCGCTATTTCATGTAGTTTTATTAACATTGATGCAATAAAATTTGAAGTATCACTTACTTAATGAGGTGTCTGTTTACCTTTGTATATGATGTGTGAGTTACGGCATAGTTTTGTTGGTATACGAGAATAGGTCTCACAGTGTAGAAATGTTGGTGCGAATCTATAAAAATTGTTAAATGTTATGTGTGGGATTTAGGTAGCGCTGGCTTTATGAGTCTGTTAATGTAGGTCCTTAATCATTAGGTAATGTGTTAACTTCTCCGTGTGGTGACGGATTAAGAATAAAAGTGTCACCACCCCAACTCCTCCCAAGGGTGCTGTAAAAATCAGCTAAGGGATATTGCACATAGATAAAATTCCCTGTGAGAGACGGAAAACACGAAAATAAACCCTGTGCCAACACGCTTGGTCAGCGCGGCACAGTAGACCATAATCCCTCCCAAAGTGGAGGAGGCTCCTGCCCAACAGTGGGACGTAAATGGGCTCGAGAGAGAGTGTTAACTTGTAATTTAAATAAAACTGCTTTTTAGGGTTCGGTTCCGCAAAGGCAAAAAGTCTCAATGATAGGTTCCTCCCTATTACTGAGGCTTCGCTGTCCTACCGTCCGCCTATCTCTATCACCAGGTTTTATTCCTATAATGGTGATAACTAGAGAGCTGAAAATTTCATTATCTGTATATCAGTCGATGCTACAACAATCAATACTTATCATCATCATTTTCCTGCCCTTATCGCGCTATTTGTGGTCGGTATGATGAATATAATTAATATGAAACCCTTCGCGTGTTTCGAGACTTCAGCCACCGTGGCCACTGGTAGGATAAGAATATCTGATTCTGATTACAAAAAGGCTTTATATCTCAGCTCACCAACTACCATATCATTGCAGCTAAGTTTTAAAAACATCGATATATATAACATATATAAAATTCACGTGTCAGTGTTAGTTATCGTACTCCTCCGAAACGGCTTGACCGATTTTTATGAAATTTTACATGCATGTTCAGTAGGTCTGAGAATCTAGCCGATTCACAATCATCTATTTTTAAAACTTTTTTTTTAGTATGGCAAAACAACGTTTGCCGTAGCAGCTAGTAACATAATTATAATATTAGCGCCTGAATCCGTCAATATAGTGTTATTAAAAATTTGCTTTCTTTACAGGTAGAATTGCTAAATGCTAAAAGAATATTGGAGCAGAGTAAATTATGGCTAGATCAAAGAATGGGTGATATTGATAAAAACTTAAGAAAATGCATCGATCAAATGTAAAAACAACTTACCTGTTCGTGTGTTGTATGCATTGTTTGTACACATTTGTACACGTTCTATAGCAATATTATAGTTGTAAAATAACTTTAATAAATTGTACAATTTCTATAAGATATGAATGAAATAAAAATTATACAAAACTTATTAGTTTTAATTGTAAATTTTACTTACCAGTTTTTTTTAATACTATCTGCTGTTGTAACATTTATAACATATGACAACATCCGAAACATGTTATAGTAATGCAAGCTTTTTGTTCTATTTTTGAGGAAATAGTATTACAGATCTCTGACTCTTTCTACAGATCATTAACGGCTTACTGTACGGCACGGGTCTCCTCCACTTCGGGAGGGGTTTGTGATCTGCAACGCCGCGCTGATCAGGCGTGTTGGCAAAGGGTATAGTTACGAGCTTTCGGTACTTCACAGTAGATTGTTAACAGCTTATAATGTTACTGACTCTAGCAGCATCCTGAGGAAGAAATGGAGTGGTGACACTTGTATTCAGTATTCCTAATTCGTTATTTAATGGGTAAGACACAGATCTTTACCTAATTTTAATTCTACGTTTTTGGAACAGATACCTCAACTACTTGCATACGCACTGGAAAAGTTTATGGAATAGAATTAAATTCTAAAATGTGTGATATAGTACATACTATTCAGATATTTTTCAGCAATTCTGGAGCTGGAACCAAACACATGATTTAAGATTGAGAGCTCAAAGCGGTTGTTCTGGTGCTAAAACATAATAAGTAGATACCTATATGGTTTTACGCAAATAACTTCCGAATACAAAATAATGTTCTAAGTATAGAATATTGCTCATAGTTGCAATGATGTTGAAGTATCTATTGGTGCCAATTCTACGTGCACAACAAAATTAACTAAATTATTATAACAACTATTGCTGTATTTTGATTAATTGGCTATATCGTTGTGCACATTTACATTAACTAAAACAATAAGTAGTTTGTATAACAAGAAAGTTCAGTTAACATTGCCGAATTGTGTCGACTCTATCAAAATTATTTTTCTAGTTTAATTGTACGCGTAGAATTGCTACTATTGTCATGTGATACACCATTCAAGGATAATTAGTCTCGTTAGTTGTGGTTTCATTTAATAATATCTTCTTACATTTATGCCAGACGTTTATATTGTTGCTTAGTTAGTATTATTTATAAAAAACTGATCTGAAATTTTGCACACATATTAAGGACGAATGACAATGCAATAATGTTAAATAATATTCAGGATATTCAAGTGTGTGTTTTTTAGTTTATGAACTAAGCAATTTATTATCTTTATAGCCAGATAACCTTAGTCTAACGACCTAAGCTTTAATAAGTTATGTACATTAAAATCCAAAATTAAATTACTTGGACAACGTCCTTGCTCTGACGATTAATCACATATTAAAGGTTTTGAAGGTTCATGAGTATGATTTCTACCTATCTGTAGCTTACAGGAACTTGTTAGGTTATTAAATAACCTTTAAACTTTTGTCGTCCCACTGCTGAACACAGCATAGAACGTCACCACGCTACGTCTTGCGCCGTATTTTTGCATCGACCGTAGCTTGTAAGTTACCTGTTGAGAACCTTGTTTGCCAACTTTCCCAAAGCTCGTCACCTCTCCGAATGATGTGGCCTGCCCGTTGCTACTTCATTGTGCTTAACTCTTCGGGCTGTATCGTTTATATCTAGTCCTCTGTATTTGGGATCTTATCTTTCAAAGAAATACCTAAGTACGGGACGCTTTAGGGAAGGGCAAGTGCATTTTTTACAAAAACAAAAAAATATTATTAACATGGTGTATTTATTGCTCATATATTATCAATGTTTTATTGTATCTAACATATAAATTATTTACAGAGATTCCTTAATATTATATACATTTCATTTAATATACATTTAATTTTGATATTTATATCGGAGAGTTGTAATAAAATATTAGTTCTGCTGCCATGTTATACGACATAACATTGAGTTACAAATGAAAATCTAAAATTGTTAGGGTGACCTAGGTAATATTTGCTGTAGATAATTAATCAGATCATAAATGAGAACAAACCACAATTTACTATAATTATTTCTATTTTCCTGTAAACTATACTTTCAATCCTATTATTGCAGTAGTCAGCGACACAATGACCCTGTCTCTGTGTTATGTTAACGAGACGATATTTGCTATTATTGAATAATCGAACTACCTAACTATTGTTCTCAAAAACACTAACACCAATAAAAATTAAATTAATATATAACAAAGTCGTTTATTTTGTATGTATGTCCCTATGTAAGCCTATATCTTGAAAACTACACAACGGATTCTGATGCGGTCTTATTTAATAGATAGACTGGTTTAAGAGGATGGCTTTTATGTATAATTTGTTTAAGTTTGGTGTACCTATACTTCAAATTTTACGCACACATGCGGGCGACAGCTAGTAAAAAATAAATATGGTGAATTAGTCTTATTACTTTACTGTGTGATGATTTAATCCCCACTCAATAATGCTAAACAGCATCGACCGTTAACATCTAATAAAATCGTTGGTATTACAGAGACAAATTCGATAAAAAATTGTATCAGTCGTGTTTATCATTTGAGCTTCTATTAGCACTCTCTTAGGATATTCATTATTCGCAAATATAAGTTACGTTAAAAACAATCAGAAAAGATTCATAGAAAATTCTTTTTTATTAAGATTTTCTTTGTTGTGACGGAGCCTTATAAAATAGTACAAATTCATTAGCAACTCAATGTAGATATT
The DNA here is from genome assembly GCA_916999025.1 of Orgyia antiqua. Classification (NCBI taxonomy): domain Eukaryota; kingdom Metazoa; phylum Arthropoda; class Insecta; order Lepidoptera; family Erebidae; genus Orgyia; species Orgyia antiqua. The sequence continues at coordinate 22,162,517 of OU779864.1, forward strand.
AAATTTCGATAATCGTTCCAAAGTTAAAATCAATTGAAAAAAATATCGGTATGAATGTGGCAATTTTAAGTCATGGATATCTACTATATAAAAATAAGTCGGATTTTCCTTCCTGACGCTATAACTCCAGAACGCACGAACTGATTTCCACGGTTTTGCATTCGTTGGAAAGGTCTCAGGCTGCGTGAGGTTTATAGTATTTTTTTTTATTTTTACTTTTTTTTTGGTATGGCAAAACAATGTTTGCCGGGCCAGCTAGTATTTTATAAAAACTGTACTGAATATAATATTATACAAAATTCGTAGTACAATAGATAAGGCCAGCTTACTTTTTAAATCAGCCTTTTGTTGTTTAGTTATTGAAATAAAGTTATTGTCATGTATATTACGAGTTCATGTTTTTATTTATGCTAGATTGCGACAAACAAGGTCACAGCAGCTTGTGATAATGTAATAGATAACTTCAGGATATACCCAGAGATAATTAACGTAGGTTTTTATTTTTTTTATAAACTTTTTTTTTGTCATTATAAGAGGCGTGAGTTGTCCTTCGCAGTCAGTTTTTATTAATAAAACATTTTTTAAAATAATCATTTCAAATTAATAATGACGACTCAGTTTGAGAAAATACGTTCGTGCAATTGTTATAAAATATAAAAAAAAAACAAGATAAACCTATAAAATATAATTATTATATTGGTGCCGATTCTACGTGTACAACTAAACATAACTAAAAAATTAAAACAACTATTGCTGTATCTTGATTATTCGGCTATTTTATTGTGAACTTTTATATTAATTACTAGCTGTCCCGGCAAACGTTGTTTTGCCGTACTAAAAAACAAACAATGTTTGAAAAATAGATGTTGGCCGATTCTCAGACCTACTGAATATGCATGTAAAATTTCATAAAAATCGGTCAAGCCGTTTCGGAGGAGTACGGTATAATCCTTAGTCTTTATGAAACAGATTTGCTAACAAGAAAATTTCGTTAACATTACTGAATTGTGTTATTGACACTATCAATTTTCATTTTTTATTTAAGTTTAATTTAGTTGTGCACGTAGAATTGGTACCATTGTCTTTCTTCTTCTTCTTTTTTGAATATGGCAACCCACAGTTTCTTGCGAGAGCAATTCTTGCCAGAGTCGAGTTTTGAATTATATTGTCTTTATTTTTACAACAGTCATTTATTTCTTTTATTTATATACCTAGACAAAATACCAGTATTACATTTTTAAGTTCAGACAGAGCATAAAGTATGCTCTCTGCTCTTACTTATAATTTATATTAAAATTGAGATTTTTATGCACCATCATAATAAAATACAAACTGTACATTGGCACTCGATAAGTACAACCTTAATAGTCTTAAGTACATAAGTAACCTATGAAATCAATGGTATATATATACAAAAAAGTAATAACATTCCAAAAAAGGATGTAGGACGGAAACGGATCACACAATACGACTTTGGTCTAACAACGTCATATGATTCATTCGCGCATCATGACCACCCAATTCGATCTGTTCTTTGAGCAATTCTAACTCTTTTATACCTCTATCAGTCACTTCGTACTTATGACGAGCTAGAGACATATAGAAGTGTATCGCAAACGCTAAGAATACTATCATAACTGGTACTAGAACAACACAAGCGGACCAGGCCGCTTCCTTGCTCAAATCATAGAACTTTACCCAGCACAGTATAGCTATTTCTATAAGGAAAAGTATAAGACCTAAGAGTGTTGAAAACGCCCATGCTATTTCAATATACCAATGTAGTCTTTCATGAGGAGATTCGTGAACAAGTGCAATGCTGTGCAGATTACCGATAGCTTCGATATTCGGCAGTATACAGGTACTTATCATTAACGCTAACATATGTACGGCGACAAGGAGTGTGGTACATACTGTGAAGGCTATTAACATCCCTGGGGGCACGTTGCTGGGTGTATTCAGTTGCACCTCTACCATCGCTACCTGTAGACAATGTTTGATGCTTAATACTAGACTTGGAAGAATCAGACATGAACACTACAGCATTTTAGTTTAAGATCTGTTTGTGGTCGCCTTATCTTTCAACTGAGTCATTATTTATCTTTCCATTGCAAGTTCTCGATCAATCGAATAGCAAAAGCACTCTTAAATAGAGTTCTTACGTTTCTTTACTGTTTTATCCAGCCATAGTCAAAATAACATAGGTATATACATCGTGTATTTTTAAAGCATCCAAGTTATTAAGAGTTGCGTAGAATGTTCAAGTAGCCAGCACTGCAAACTTTCGCGGATTGTACAATACATAGGTAAGTTCTATACAGGATGATTGGGAAAAGATTATTAGTAGATTTTGGTTACAATTTTAAACTAGACCAATTATTTCTGTAACTTAATATACCTAAACTTGGGTCGTCCTTAATGTTGGGTACAATAATTTCTGAATATTATATATTAGCATTGAAGCGTGTTAAACAATATTTTCTTTTTTATCTATAACTGCTACAGCTATCACATCCTTTAACGTGTAGGTATGTTTTACGAGTCATCCTGTATAATAAATAGCGGAACGATTTCGCGATAAAGTCTAAATAAAGTACGTTAACCCTAGTTAGCGAAAGTTTGTTAGGCCGATGTCACAATATAACATTGTGATTCAGTGATACATCGTCAAATTGTTGTAATCTCCTAAATACATGGACAAAATCTAATAAAGGTATGTATTATGTTTATATTGAGAGATAAATAATATAAATAAATTATAATGATACATAATTTTTACTAATTGTTATAAATAGCTCTTAACTATAATTTTTTAGAAATTATTAATAAAAATTTGTCAATTAAGATGATAATATCATACGTACCATAGCGAATCCAGAGAGCAACGCCGAAGTTTTACTAGAAGCCTTTAGTTTGGCTCTGCTGAGCTGAAGTTTCCTCCATGAGAGATAAGCAGGAGTATGGAGGCCCTCAGCCGACTGTATCGGTGTTTCACCTGACATCACGGACTTATACTGCTGTCAACAATTTTGTAAAGATGTTTAAAACAAAATTCAACATAGATCATAGAAACACCTTTTCCTTGGGCTATAAAAACCGAAGTAGTGGAAAGTAGAAAATCAAAAAGCTTGCGCAAATACGGGACTTTTTTGCGTAATCAAATCACTTTTGCGTAATCGAGGGACTTTTATTTGCGTATTTGAGGGACTTTTGTTACATATTCAAGGGACTTTTATTTACGCAAACAACAGTGATTCAAACTGGATTTAAAGGAATCTCTTACGAAAAGTCCCCTTATTAGGGGGGGGAGGGGGATTCCAATAAGATAGACTGACGACATTGCCAAATGTGTCGGGAGGCGTTGGATGAAGATACCACGAGACCGCGCGTTGTGGTATGCTATGTATGGGGGAGGCCTATGTCCAGCAATGGACGCAGAAAGGCTGATGGATAGATGTAACTTTATTTATAAATCCATCTTAACCTTAATGTCAACAAATTAATGTTGTACTTCCTGTTAATATCAATGACCGGTAAGGAGTGTCATGGTCACAGACATACCAGATGGTGGGTTGACATTTAAAATTGAGGACAAGTAACTTTAGCCTCCGTGTGGTGACGGATTAAGAATACAAGTGTCACCACCTCATCTCCTCTCCAGGGTACTGTATAAGTCAGTTAAGGGATATTCCACACAGATAACATCCTCTGTGAGAGACGGAAAACTCGAAAATAAACCCTGTGCTAACACGCCTGGTCAGGGCGGCACAGTAGACCATAATCCCTCCAAAGTGGAGGAGGCCTGTGCCCAACAGTGGGACGTGAATGGGCTGGAGAAACTTTAGCCTGGTTAAATCATCATCATAGAATAATGACATTTCATATGACATATAGCCTGTATCATAGACACACACATAAATACATTTTCACGCACTCATAGTTATGTAAGTGGCTTCAAGCTGATTGAGTGATATAGCCATAGATTCTACATCTGTGATCATGGTATTGCCATACTAGTTGCTATATTAAATCAGTCTGCCTATTAAAAACTGGTTCCTAATTCAGCAGCAATAATTATGGCAATTTTCAATACTTTATCTATCTACAATTGTTGCTACTAAAGACATTGAACTTTAACAAGCTGCTAATGATATCCTTTTCTCGTCCATGTGGTGACAGATTAAGAATACAAGTGTCACCACCACATTTCTTTTCCAGGGTGCTGTAAGAGCCAGCTAATGGACAATATAAGCAGTTAGTGTCTTTGAGACTACTTTGAGACGCTGAAAACTCGAAACTAAACGCTCCTTGTCCCTCCCAAAGTGGAGAAGGCTTGTGTCCAACAGAGGGACGTTAATGGGCGTTATAAAATTTCTTAATTCATTTTAAGAACTTTTCCTAATAAACTGGTTTATAATATTAAAATGTAAAAAAGTGGGTAAATGCTTAAATTTTACGATTAAAAAAATAAAAGGTAGACATAAATAAATATATCTTCTAAATGTTGTCTAAATATTAATACATAAGTGAATAATACAAAAGTAATATGTTGTTACTGAAGTTTATCCTCAAAAAACTCAAATACAAAGTATTTATTACTGGTAAATGAGAATATATTTGTTTTAATTAATAATGTAATGAAACACTTCAGTTTATGTAGTTTACAAAACATTGATTGTCAATAAAAATAAAAACTCAAAAGTAATTGGAATAAATAGGAAAAATAGTATTTTAGGGGTTATTTTTATAGTAATAGTTATTTAGTTGGATATTTGAGAATACACAGACATTTCACACAATAACTCTTGTTCCCAAATTAAGCTATAAAATGTACTTACGTTATGGATAACAGATATTAATAACATAATATTAAACAAAAAACTCTTGAATCATGATTGAATTAGGTTAGTTAGAATTATTAAAGAACAAAATTTTCATAGGTAGTCACAATTTCGTATTTTTGATAGTTATTACAAACAAAAAGCAAATTTAAAGCGACTTAATGCATTTTATAATTTGTTAAAAAAATGTTTTAGATCCATCAAAATAACAATAAATAAAATTTAGTGTCTGTCAGCAAAACAATTTAAATCATGTAGGTAATTTATTTACTGCTTGTACATAGGTACTAATTGTATACACTTATTGGATATCAAATTAAAGAAGCCGCAACACAAAAATAAATTTATGATACGTATAATCAGGTCTATACGTTATAGCATACCTTACTAAATTTTGGATACCAATTAGAGGTACCGTAATGACCGCCTGGTAATGTGGAATGATAATTATTTCCAACTGTACTGGCAGACCAAACCGACATACCTAAAATGTTTTTATACTAGAACTTCGGTTTCAGGTGACGAGGTCAATTTGTGACACGAACAAGTTATCCCAGGAAAATGTTCGATTAAATCGCAACACCACACATGACACAGTTGCGTCTTCTAATATTTATACGTATAAATGTTAAGAGCAAATAATGATGAACTACATATTTCTAATAATCTCACTTTTGCGATTTTTTACGAATTTACGTTATTTACCTCTTTCTCAGTCCGTCAGCACAAACCACAGAATACTGAACAACTCAAAGAGTACTATAAATACTATAATGTCATAGTATAAGCAGTATATTATGACCAGGGGCGGTTCACTCAGTGCTAGCCTATATTTTTGTCACCTTCGCGCCAACTATTGCTGGTTTACGTACTATTTTTGCCCGCCATTTTGGATTGCGTCATGATGTTGAGTTTTTCATTAATTTAACTATGATTCTCTGCCATCTATCTTGTCATAATTGTCAGTTGTTAATTTAAACTTCAAGTTTGGCGGTTATGGAGGTTTATAAATTCAAAACTGTTGCTGGTTTTATTTTATTGTTTATTAATTGATTAATGATTTATATCAAATATCAAACTTCAATTTGACGAATTTATTCTTATAAATTTTTATTTCCTAATTAGTTTCGTTAGTTACCTACTATGTATTAACATTTCTTAGTTATTTTGGCAAAGGATGAACATCGTAGAATTTACTGGATTTCTGATTGTCATGCTTTAGGCAAGTCTTTAAATGTCCAGTGGATGAACTGGTCAAGCAATATAGTTGTGATTATTCCTATACTTATTAACGTTTGGTCTTATTTTTATTCAATTTTGAGTCTGTATTCCAGACACCTATGAGTCACAGTCGATCGGCTATACCAGCAGTAAATTGAAATCGTAAGTACAAACTTTTTTTTTGAAAGGCAAAATATCTCGTTGATCAAAATTAGCTCTAGTAATTCTTTTAGGGAAATTGTGTTTTTAGTAAATAGTAAACAAAAAAGCAAATACAATCTGGTGTAAATATCCACCATAAATAATTATTACTCCTAAACAAGTTATTTAGTAGTTCTTGTCTATGTGTAGTTTAAAAAACTATAGGTAATTTTATACGCTATAAAATGGGGCTACAAATACATAGAAAATATTTTAATAAATTAATATTTTAATAAGCCTACATTATAGTTTTTTCGTTAGAACGGGTCGTGACTCTAACAAATTTATCAAAGACCAAATATATTTCACAGTGCCGATACATCAAAGGTTACCAACCCACTCGCAATATTCTTTCCCTAGGCTGATCTTGTGATACAGTTCTGTTTTAAGTCATTTTTGGTCCGCAATATTTATAGCATTAGTTCACATTACTTCAACTAGATGGCGATAAAATACATTTACACTGATTTAATACTAATTTAACCTCGATAAACTAGTCTATTTTATTTTTCTATGGTCTAGGTCTAGTAGATTGGTTTTCCATTGCTTGTATCCTGGATAAGTATGTGTTGATCCTGACAAGAGACTTTTTAAAATATAGTATTTATTTTTACTTAATATATAATTATTTAATGTATACATACAATGGTATAAGTACGTATGTTAAAAAATATATATTTCATGTTGTGGAACAACAAAATTAGAGTTCTCTTTTTGAGAGCAGTAAAAATGAAGAAGCTGCCTCCCTTTTTTAAAATAGTATTAATACTTTAATGTAGTACTCTATGCATGTACTTCAGTACAACTTACCTACTTACTTAGAGGTAGATTAGTCAATTAGTCATAGCGCTCGTTTCGCTATTCGTTCGTAATATTTTACGCTTGGATGCACGAAGTATAGATAGAAGGAGTCCGAACGGTATAGGCTTTTCCATAATATTTCGTGTACACAATAATAAACCCAGATCATAGTTCTATTTTCTGCCACTGGCTGCGCAAGTGTTCAGGGCGTACCGATGCTATTATTATTATTACATGTAAACACGCGCTGGCTCGTGAATGTTGAATTTAATTAAATTAAATACATTTAATTAAATACATAATATTATTTATAAATAAATAATAATATTATTTATATAAATATAATAGAATTCAAACGAGTACTCCTTGAAAAATGGCGCGCTCTATCGGCAAAAAATCTGTCCCTTAAATTGAGACCATTCGTTCAACATTACGTTCGGACTCCTTCTATCTATACTTCGTGCTTGGATGTTTTCGCTAGTGAGATTGAGATTAATTTACATAGGTTAGAAAGAGAAATCTTGCAGGACATGACATATTCAGTCAGGATTCAGTTAGACCTCCGGGATTTCTTAGAGACGTGATTAAGAAGTTTCACTTAGAGAAAGAATTTTAGTAGTTTAATTTAATGTAATAAGCCCTTTATAGAATCTCTGATAGCGTTGCATATCAATAACAATAAAAATATCAAAATGTGCTTGAATTAATGTTTCTTTTTCGCTCTTGATTGTGAAACTTGAAGCCGATAGACAAAGACAACAATCTTATGTGGCAAATGTTACGTTTCGCTGGAGACATGGAACAATCCCAACAAGATGTTGAAGTTGATTGTTGAAAAAAATTTTGTTCATTTCATTTTCTAACGGTACTGCGATTAAACGGGAGGGTCTCCGTTTTATGATTATTCATCAGCCAAACAGGCTAACGAGAATGATAAGCGAGTGACAAGTGGACGTTGTTCGGGTAGTGGATAATGTTGGGCGGATAACGCTTTATATTTTGACATAATATCGAGAATTCGTGGCTGAAATATCCGTGATTTGGTGTCAGCTGTGTGAGCAATTTATGCTGAAATTGGAGTTATTGCTTTCGGTGCTTTAAAACATTTGTGGTTAAGTGGTTGTCGAGTGCGTAGCGATGGCTGAGGCTGCAGGTACCGCGAGCAATAATCCTAATGCTGAGATCATTAAGGGCCAAGTATTCGAAGTGGGCCCCAGATATACCAACTTGCAGTACATTGGCGAAGGAGCTTATGGGATGGTCGTGTAAGTAATAAATAAGTTATTGAATTAAACTAATTACATCAATTAAAGCCAAATTCTATTGATAAGACAAGAGGTCCAACCTTGATAACTGTTCATTATAGAAATTAATATGTTTGGGATAATAAAATACCTCTTTGTTATTAAATTAAAGCTTATTTAACACAGCAGAAGTATACTGGAAAATCAAAGAGAAATTTGTTTAATAAATTAAATTTGTTATTGATTGTATGTATATAAATTATATTTGTATTAGAATTTGACCTCATCACAAAAGATGATTGATACTTGTGTTATTTTTTGTGATTAATGTTGTTAATTTAAACGAAATAAATTGTAACTACTACATAAAACAACATATAACATAAATATATTTACAGTTAATATATTAATATTTTATGTTATAATTATTATCAATTGGTTTAGTGGGTTATCTTTGAAAACATTACTGGTTGAGATTCTCAATCATGACCTTGAAGATGTATTTGTAGATTATTATCTACATTAACTGTATAATAAAAGTGATAAGTGAAGAAATTTAGTTATAAGTATATCGAGCTGTTACTAAGGAACAAATTTCTTCAATAATACTACAATCTGAAAAGATGTCTGTGTTAGATTGTTGATGATTTAGATTGTTTTTAGAGTGTTGTCATGTGTTACTAATCATATTTATTTTATAAAGCTGAAGAGTTTGGTTGTTTGTTTGAATGCATTAATCTCAAAAACTAACTACTGATTTTAATTAAAAAACTTTTTTGTGTTGGATAGTACATTTATCGAGAAGGCTACCAATAAGAGCAAAGCATCAATCAACAACATTGCAAATAATTTTCTTAGTTCTAAAACTAAAAAAACATGCTTGAAAATCCTGAATATCTGTTTAAGTAATAGCATTGTCATTGATCCTTGATATGTATGCAAATTTTTAAATCAATCCGACTATCGCAAGTGGGTGAAAATCGCGTTGACAGATTCCGTTACATAGATTAATACATTGATAGATACATACCAAACTTATAAAAGCGTGTAAAAAATGGGGATTTTTTTTTAATTCCATGTGTATGAAGTTGCAGTAAACAGCTAGTATTAACTATTAAGCAGATTTGATTATTGATGTAGATATTTTCCAAGTAATGGCAGATTAAGAATAAAAGTTATTAAAAAAAATTTAAACCACTTTTCATTCCCAGAGTGCTATAAAAGCCAGCTGAGGAATTTTAAGTTATTAACGTGATTATAGTCCCGGTAATATTAACAAATTATGAGTTCAAATCGAGTAAGTTTAAAATCAATAACAGCTGAGGAATATTGTACACAGATAAGAATCTCTGTAAGAGATGGAAACCTCAAATATAAACCCTGTACCCAAGTCTGCTATTACAACATTGTCACAATGATCAGTCACTGATTGCATAATGGCGAATTTTATCAAGTTTGGTAGTCTACTATTAATTTTTTGTCATAAATGACGCCATAATGGCGTCAGTGACTGATCATTATGACAACATAGCAGACTTGGGCCCCTGGTCAGTGTGGTAGAGTATAGTCAGTATACCATCACTTCCTAAGTGGAGTGGCCCCATACCCAGCGAGAGTACCCCAGTGAGAGGTTAATATGTTGGAGGGAGAGAGAAAGATTAGGCAGATTGGATAAAATTTTATATTACACTATACATGATTCATGATTGATACATTGATAAGAACTATTAATTGAAATAACTATTTGATATCATAATAAAATGTTTAATTACAATTAGAAATGTGTGTATTAAGATATTGGTTGACAGAGCTTAGCTTGATAATGTGTACCATTTTACTTTTTGGTATGAGACCTTAAAAACTATAAAATTGATAATATAATCTATAAACTAATGCGTTTATAGATTGTTCTTGACGGACTTCGCGGTCTAGTGGTTTATATAACGAACTGCCGATCAAGAGGTCGCGGGTTCGATTCCCGGTCGGGACATTGTTTGTGTGATTTTTCTAATTATCATACAAATGTTTGTACTGTGTCTGGGTGTTTCTGTGTATTATAAGCATGTATTTACAAAAGAAAAGTAGTATATGTATGTAATCTATCCATATTCTGTACCCATATCACAAAACACACACACACAAGCTTAGCTTGGGACCAGAGGATGTTGTGTGAAATGTCTATAAATATTTATTGTTATTATATATTATTTAGTCAATTCTGATCAAAAACAAATATAATAATATAATAGATATTATTATATTTGTTTTTGATCAGAATTTTTAATTAACGTTAGATTATTAAATTGTGGTTTTGTCACGGCACTACTTAAGTAATTTGTTATGTACATACTCAATACAAAATACCAACCTAACAAAAAAAAATCCATTTTAGAAATTTGATCTAGCTATAACAAGAACAAAAGAGCTTGTAAATTTTAAACAGCTATAAAGGTATTTACGAAGTTCTCGCTTCATAGATACATAGTTGGTCATCTTTATAAAAAGAAGTAAATGAAACAATCAAACAATGATCTAACTAATCGATTGGGCGCATTGACATGTCAGTCATGTCACACACACACATTAACAATGTCATAGATTGGTATATTAATAAATTTATACATACGTCTGACTTATCATCCCTCTTTTATTTTATCGATGTTGGTTTAGTTTAGTCTTCTTATATTATATTTAATTTAATTAAATTATTTAATACTAGCTGTTGCCCGTGACTTCGTACGCGTAAAAATTAGAAATCAAACCTTAACAAACAGAAGTTCACTATACCACTCGATAGATGGCGTTGTACAAATAAATCGCGCTGTAGTTTCGTTCCACACATTAACACTTAAGCGCTCCAAAATTATTATACTGTCGTCAGCTACTATTCATTTATAAATTAGTTAGGATTAGGATAAATTTCATTTAAAACAGCTGTTGCTCCCGGCTTCGTACCTGTGGTATTTAGAAAACAAGCGATATAATTACCCGTTTTTGCAAAATTGCAAATATGCCTTCTTCGATAAATGGACTGTCTAACACAAAAAGTTTTTTTTAATTTGAACCAGACGTTCCTGAGATTAGTGCGTTTAAAGAAACAAACATTTTTGCATTATAGTTACGAGTAATAATTATTAGTGTAGATAAGTTCTTACTAACAAATACAAGACCAATCAATTACAATAATTTTAACTAAATGCGTAAAAAATGTCTCATAAGCAAATAACTAGATAAAAAAGAAACAATGTTTTACCGTAAAAAAACTAACATTGATTGCACTTAAAATTGGGCAATCTCATTTATTACTAATGCTTAAATGTTGTTAGATTAATATATACTGTTAATTAAAAAGTTTAATTGCGGCATCTTGTTTATATCGCAAAGTTGTAAACGTGGTGACGTTATCATTGAAATAACGTTATTAGTCCACGATGTGGCTTACGAAACAAATAATTCGGCAATTCTAAAAACTTTTTATATGAAACTTTGGTGTAACGTGTTCGCCCACCTTTTGATAGCTTTCTAGTTTAGTCACAAACTTACATTGCTTTTCTTTCGAACTTTTGCCCATTATCAAACAAGTGAATGGGTTGGGTGCACTTTTTAAGGACCCTAGTAATTTATTTCATCTCTTTTATTCGTGCAAATCCTTTGTGAACAAGTTTGATGGCGGTCACGTTCCAGCGCTGTCTCGTTTTTCTCAGCAAAAGCATTAAACAGTTGAATAATAGGACGACCCTTTTTAATCGCTGCTGTATCGCTTTCATCTCTAACAAAAATGATTGTTCAAAATAGAAAGCTTTTCATTCAACAAAATGTTGAGAGGGAAATAAAACAAAGAAATTCTAATAAATGTTTTGAAAGATTTCAATTGACTTAACTAGTTATATGTATACATATCGAAGTACTTAACTCTTAAGTAGGATTAGCAAAATTGACTAGCATGCTAATATTATCTCTATTTATTTGTTTATTTATTTACACTTCATGCAAAACCTTTCAAAGGAGGTCTTAATGCCTAAGGCATTAAAGCCGCCCTGTTTAGTTAAAGCTATTTGGAAAATATTTGCAATACAAGGCATTAAGGACGTAGTAATGTTTCATGCAACCTAGTTATCTTGACATTACTTGTAGAAATTTGTCACCTAAAGTAAGTTGAATATTGCAATATGGTTGGCGTGTCTTTCATTTAGCTGAGCGCATTAGTTATTCCACGACAGTGCTCTGCCTGTCTGTCGACCGTCGTCCTCTCAGCCTAGTTGAGTCCCTCGTAATGCTAAGCCAGGCACGAACTCTTATTATTAATTTGTCGCTTGCTTTCACTCTGGTTATCCCCTATGATTTACTTTTACGGCGTTGCACGCTAAGTTTATCGTTGTCGCTAATCAGTTAATACAAATTAGTCTTATAATTTTAACATCTTTATCTAACTACGAGGGGAGGTCCAAAAGTTCGTGGAATGAAAGGGTTTTAGTAAAAATGAAACAGTAAATTTATTTTTCCTTTTCAATATAATCACCCTTAAGCTGAATACATTTATTAGATCTATGAATTAATTTTTCTAAACCATCGTAAAAATATTTTTTATCTTTTCCCTCAAAATGAGCCAAAATTGCCTCCTTTACCTCATTGTCGTCGGAAAATTTCCTTCCCCTTAAGTCTTTTTTTAAATTGGGGAACAAATAAAAATCACTTGGGGCCAGATCTGGACTATAGGGTGGGTGGACTAGTGATTCGAAGCCATGCGTGTGTAGAGCAGCCATTGCAACTTTGCTCTTGTGAACCGGCGCGTTGTCTTGCAAGAGCAACACGCCCTTGGTCAATTTTCCCCGACGTTTTTCTTTGATGGCATCCTTTAATTTTTCTAGTATAGTTGCGTAGTATTCTCCGGTTATGGTCCTGCCCTTTTCTTTATAATCAATCAGTATTATCCCCTCACAATCCCAAAAAACAGTAGCCATCAACTTTCCAGCCGACTCCGACACTTTGAATTTCTTTGGCGGTGGTGTCCCCTTTTTATGCCATTGCATGGACTCTTGTTTGGACTCAGGCTCAAAGTGATGAACCCATGTTTCATCGCCGGTAACAATTCGCTCCAAAATCGGTCCAGGATCGTCGCCACACAACTCCAAAAAATGTTTTGACGCTTCGACGCGCTGCTGTTTTTGAAGCGGCGTGAGCATTCTCGGTACCCATCTTGCACTGACTTTTGTCATACCTAGGTGGTCATGTAGGATTCGCAAAATGGTGGTATCTGATACTCCAACTAATGCAGATAACTGTTTTTTCTTCAAACGGGTGTCCTCCAGTACAATTTTTTCCACTTTTTCGACGATGTCTGATGTGGTGGCCTCAACTGGCCTTCCTGAGCGGGGGTCGTCTTCAATCGACTCCCGACCATGTTTAAAAAGACCATGCCACTTGTAAATCATTGATTTACTAGGGCACTGTTCCCCGTAAACAGTTTCCATTTCATTCAAAATGGTCTGAGCGTTCTTTCCTTGCTTGGTAAGGAATTTAATGACCGCACGGTGTTCAATTTTCTCCATAGTTTCAGTTTTCTTCCGGATTGGCGTGTTTAGCAGGCGAGTGTTCGTAAACGAATGACGCAATAGGGCTGAAACTCCATTTATATACTAATTATGAGTCCCCAATTAGTATGACACTAAGCGAGCGCCCCTATCCCCACTCCATCCCCTCCATTCCACGAACTTTTGGACCTCCCCTCGTATATCTAACTAGTATGGTGCTTTAATGACAGAATAATTTCAGTTTAATTCCGAACAAAATAGCAAAATTTAACTTTGTAACTTTATAGTTACCATCCCTCCTACCATCCTTTATAGTTACCCCCCTATAATCACAGTGACTATAGAGCGCCATCTGCTAAGATCCAAACTGTGTAAAATCCAAATCACCCGTGTCTCACCCGTGACCATAGTGACTACAAAGTCTCCGAAACGTCGGGCCAAAATTTAAAACAAATATACGCGTCTAAATCCGTAAAAAGTAGTTTTATTTAAACAAATGAGTCGTGCAAGTGTTAGAAAATATTAGATTAATTACTATTTGGCTAATTATCTGTCATACTATTGCTCTATCTCCTTTTCTTCTTAAAAAGGTACATATTTATAGGATTCAGAATTTAAACTAAATTATAAAATTAACTTTACCTGTCTGCTTAAAATTAATCTCAAACAATAATATCACTACATTTTATATCTTACTATAAATCTTCAGATTTCTTCGTCATTACATAATAATGAGTATAAAGTTATTCGCCTCGTTACGTTGCTATAACCTTGAAGAGATAATGTCGGCCCTATAATGTAGGTTGAAGAGCGGACTGATACCTCATCAAGGGCGATATAAGAGCGTGACGCCATTGATAGGTCAAACGATCCTTAATACTTCGGCCAAGTCAGTTTGCGACGTGTTATATTAAGTTCCACTAGGTATTTAAATATTTAATGGGTAAGCGACTAGGAGTTAATCCGTGAGCAGTTTGTTTCATTAAAATTACAGATCTTTGGTTATTTTTTTCGGTGTAATATAATTTTAACTAATAACTTACTATCTACTAGGTTTCGGGATTAGACATGGTATTCATAGGACAATTAACGGTCTTATCGTAATTATGTTGCGAATGAGATTTTATTTAACACGAAAGTTTTATAAAATTTATTCAGTGATTTTTGCGCGAGTGATTAACAAGTACCTACCCAGGTTTTAGTGACGCCAGGAAAGTGGAATTAGTTTTAATTAATATTACTGCGTCCGCGTCATATTCTAGCTATGGTCTCTACCTCAATATTATTACGGCTAATGTCTATCATTTGAACATTGATAGCGATTCGTTGCTAAGCCAATGAAAGGGTTTGCAACGAGGCTTGCCTTTTGTTTCTCTTCCAATTGATGTCTGCCTGGAATCCAGGCTAATTAACAAGTGACATTTAATTAATCGTTATTCACAGTTTGGTGTAATGGAATTTCATGATAACAGCGTTTACGCCTTAATAGCTGGGTTGTGTTTACTTTAGCTTCGATATTTAATGTTGTTAGAATGTGGGCCGTAATAATATTTAGGGAGCTAATGCTTGCCATTTATGGTAGCCGCGGGGTGTGTTTTATCGAAGGTAGGGTTTGAACGTAAAAGGCTTTTTATTTTTTGTGGGATTTGGATGTTAATGTGGTTATGGATTAAGAATATGCATGTTGAATGAATGAATGAATGAACTTTATTTCACTTAAAATAGAGTTAACAAAGGTGTTACATAAATTTGTTACAATAGTCCATCTATTTAGCCACTGAAAGGCATGTGAAAAATTGCAATATTTGACATAACCAGTCAAGTCACATAGATACATAAATTGTCATCGTAATACATAGATATATATTATTATAAATGTGGATATAAATTTTATTAATTATTATTTATTAATCAATTTCATTTAATTTAACATGTCATAGGTACAGAATTCACATTTTGTAACTAAGTCACTCGATCATACATATCTCTTATATTATAATAGTTTTTTTCCAAAAGCCATGATTTCAGTGATTTTTTTAAACTTTTTTGTTGGAAGTGACTTGAGGTAAGCTGGTAACTTATTGTATACATTAATACACATGG
Organism: Orgyia antiqua; assembly: GCA_916999025.1. Lineage (NCBI taxonomy): Eukaryota > Metazoa > Arthropoda > Insecta > Lepidoptera > Erebidae > Orgyia > Orgyia antiqua. Next base: position 22,178,459 of record OU779864.1, read on the forward strand.
CGTAGCAATTTTTTAAATACATCGTGGTTCGAGGCTTGAATGTTAGAACCAATCTATCGGAGTCTCTAGTGTTACGAGGGTGAATATCCCTTGCTGTACAAAACAATTCATTATTATTCCTAACAAATATACACATCTCATAGATATACATGCCAGCCACTGTTAATATGCTATATTTCCTAAAATATGGTTTGCATGATTGATCCGGTGGAATCCCCGCTATGGCTCTAATGCAGCGCTTTTGAGATAAGAGTACCCTTTTGATATCGGTTGAGTTACCCCACAGAATCAAGCCGTATCTCAATACAGAACCAACATATCCATGATAGGCTAACAGGGTAGTGTTTAATGAAGAAGTTTGTCTTAGGCGCTTCAAAACGTATACAAATCTATTTATTTTATTACATATTGAATCTACATGTTGTTTCCAATCACAGTACTTATCAAGAGTTATACCTAAGAATTTTGTGTTATGCAATTCATTTATTTGTATTCCATTATAAATAATATTTCTAGTCACACATTGAGACCTACGTCCTTGAAATGTTATCAAAGTTTATTTCCTTTCACGGGTATCAGACTATAAAAGGAAAATATAAGCAGATTTATTTTAAGAGAGAGACGACCCACATGATCTAGTAAACCCTATCTCTACCAACACGTATGATTAGTATGGTAGGGTAAATACTCAAATAGCTACTCGCTGTACCTAAACGATTAGGTTGGTGTTATTAGGTGTTAATTTTTTCCTTCTCTAAATAACTAGATGGATATTGACTGCCCAGTGTGTCACTTCGTAGCCTCGTGTAGCATTCGCAAGAGGAAATCTTACATTAAGTATTCTTAGTTCAACACGACACAATATGTATATTTGTTAATGCAATAAATATTGTAACCAGAATTGTACTCCACGGGTGCTATTTGCATTATAATAACCTCTACTTTTAAATAAACTGCTTTGCTCAGTAAGATGTAATCTAAACATAATTATTGAAACTTTGAATAAATATTCAATGTTGCATGTTGACTACACATAAAGGAACACTGCCCTCACGCAGTCATAAAGATCTATTGTCTTATTGTAAGGCGAAACAAATGTTACGTTGTAACAACTACTCTACTACAACTCATACTATTCAGTACAACTGGTACATTTATCTAGTGTAGAAGATGATAATGTCTACTATAAAACATGAAAACCTGTAAGGAAACTTAGAAAACTAATTAGGCTTCATTAATGGTGGAATATTAATGGTACCTACTCGACAGTTGGACATTCTTCTCAGGAAGCAGGATAGTGCGGCGATCTTTCTGTAGTACATCGCAGCTTAACGTTGTTAACTAGTCGCTTTAAATCTGTCTTCGGAGTAGCTCTGTTCATTTTTGTTTCGCTTATTGTAATAAATTATAGGGGATGGACCTACTTTTAGTTATTTTTACCCCCAAACAGAACACGAGGGTTATACTTTGGGATAAAGTTTAATCAATAGCTGTTTTAGCTGTTTCATGGAATCCGTTGAAATAGTATGAAGAAGTATAGCATTTATTTCGCCTACCTCCAGATGTAGATTCTTGTCAAAATAGAACTATTTGCGCTACGTACTACTACGCTTCTCTATTTTTCTTTGTGTGTGTGGGGACATCAATACAATGGAATTCACCTACGTCTGTGTTATACTCGTACAATGTAGGAGTTAAAATATAGTTAAAAAATAATGTAACTATGTATTTCTATTAACCCTACTAATATTATAAATGCGAAATTAACTCTGTCTGTCTGTCTGTTACGCTTTCGCTTAAACCTCTCAACCGATTTTGATGAAATTTGGCACAGACAATCTTCAGACCCTGAGAAAGGGATGAAATGTTTTCTAAATTTCACGCGGACGGAGTCGCGGGCAACAGCTAGTTATTTATAAATCGTGATTTTAACCAATATTATTAAGAGGATACCAAAATAGCTTCGTGCATTTTTCTATGTACGAAGTTTTCATTGTTTCTTTAGATTGAATGGCTAGAGCTCTAATTTTTAAGTATATGTTTTTTCAATATATGATCTAGGATCGCATAAACTCAGAAACGCGATTGAAAAAAGTTTTCTCGATAGAAAATCTTAGCGAAACAACCTCTCTAATTTTTTATTTTTTTCATTTGTCGGTCTATTATCGCGTATTAACTAATGAAATAACTTTCAAAACATAAGTAACTATTATATATAGAAACACGTAAATCAGAATTAAAATATATTTAGTAGATTTTGAGTAAATAGGAAAAGTATCCCTAATTCTTCATTTTCTGTGCCTACTGGCTGTGTTAATATGTACGTGTCGGCGATGATATACGATAATATTGATGTAGGCCCTTAAATACCGACGTCTATATTATTTGCGGATCTTCGGTATTTATACTTATTCACCCGTATTTTCCTGTTAATTCATTACGGATGTTAGTTACGTGTTTTAAAATGGTTGTCTGGCATTGTTTACTAATATAGGTGCTGTGTGGCATTATTTAGCACAATGATTCATCTTATTTATGGTATAGAGTATCTATTTTATTATTAATGACATTCATTTAGTTATATGTGACTAGATGTAAAGGACTAAAGGTATGTAAAGGAGAGAGATATGAAGGTAGGATATTGCACACAGATAACATTCTCTGTGAAAGACGGACAACTCGAAATTAAACCCTGTGCCAACACGCTCGGTCAGCGTGGCAGAGTAAACCATAATCCCTCCCAAAGCGGAGCAGGCCCGTGCCCAACATGGGTCGTACATGGGCTGGCAAGAGAGAGATATATGTAAGATGTTAGTTTCATTCTTAGGGATGACATATTTTATCACTAGCAAGAGTATAGTAAGTACCGTAAATTGTGCAATAAGTAAAATATCATTAATTAATACATACATGTTATCAAATATGTATTTAATAACGACTTTGTATTTAATGAATAGATAACTATTGGATGTAAAGATAAATAAATAAATATTGTTGAACCATGAAACATAATATTATCTTAATCCTTAGAAGCCGGCTTGATTCTAATATCGCAATAATATTAAAGTATTATTTTGTGATAAAAACTACATTAATGACATATTTTGCTATGTTTGCTATAAATATTCTTATCATATAAGTATTATTGTCAACATAATTCTGGTAGAAATAATCACAGGATTGTGGAATCCTTTTTTTATTAACTACTTGGTTATTTGATACTTTATAAAGGGCGTATAGAAATGGCTCTCATGGGATAAAATCCTGCGTAGGTTCGGGAAACCTTAGAGGGTTGTTACCCACGAACACTTTTAAGAGAGCACACAAAGAGAGCAAAGGAATGCCAGTATATGAATTAATTTATCAAACATTTAATGAATTATGGTCTTCCATTTAAATATACTAGGGTTGTAGCGTAGCATGCATGGATATAACCGAGGTTTAAGCTGTGACAAGGGTCTGATATGGGTGAAAATAAGCTTGAATCGTTATACATATTCGTAAGTGTTATGTGTAATAATACTATAAAACCATGTTTTCTTTAATTAAATTGTGAAATATCTAGGCTATCCTAACCCAAAAGTAAAAGGATAAATAAATAAATAAATATTCATGGACATTTCACACGCGGGAATCGAACCCGCGACCTTGTGAACGGCAGTCTAGTACATGAACCACTATGCCACGAAGCCCGTCAAATATAATATATAATAGGATAAACATTAAAACAAAAATACATATTAAATATTTAAGATTTCATGCTATCAAAATTATGAAATTAAAATCCACTTGTTTAAATCTGCACTAGAAGAAACCTAATAATTAAGTACCAAGATACGTAAAAAAAATACGTAAATCGTCGTCATTTTTGACATGTATACCATCTATACTAATATTATCGAGGAAGGCTATATCGCTACGACCAATAGGAGCGAAACAGTAGTGGAATATGTTGCAAAAACGAAGAAAATTTTCTAAATTCCACGCGTACGAAGTCGTAAGCAAACGCTAGTTTTAAATAAAATGATACACGAATAACTCATTTTAATTAAATTTGTTAATAATCAACATGAACTTGATTTAAAGTGTTTGTATCGATATTATCGTTCATAGTCATTTGGGCATCTGTGTTTATACTTAAAACATGTTATTATCATCAACATTTAATTAGTAATATATACTTTGCAGTTGTTTATAAACAACAATTAATTTTCGTATGTGTACGTAATAAAGTGAAGTGAATGGGGACTGTTGTTATAAGAGCGCTACGTATAATGAAGTTCCATTATCTAAGTACGTAACTAAAACAAAACTCCAAGCCTGGAGGGCGTGTTTCAGAATAATGTTGAATACTGATGAAATGTAAGATGTATACACAGGAACGGAGATACCTAACACTGTGTACTCATTAACATGTCATTAATTAGACACATGATAAGTGTGTAGCCTCAAGTAAAGAATTGTCCGAGTTTATCAGCTACGATTCGCTTAGAATTAATTCTAAGCGAATCGTAGCTGATAGTAAGCTTTAACATTTCTATGTTTGAGAGGCGTTATTTTTATTTGCTTTTTAATTTACTGTGTCAAATATAGACCAATAATTTTCAAAAAATGATCAAGAAAAAATATTTGTACTCAAGAAAAAATTGTTTGTTTTTTGTAATAATTATCGTAGTGGTAATAAAGTTGTAAAATTGACAAAGTTTTTGGTTACAGAATGACTATTAAATAGGTATATTATGACAAATTGAAATGTCATAGTCAGCAGTTATGCACATACATGTACCTACATAACTTGGTTCAGCAGGTCAGTGACCAATATTTTTGAGTCATCATAAAAATTATGTAAAAGCGTATATCTGTTAAAATAAATAGGTATGTTACGAAATATTTAAAAGGGAGTTAGCTATTTAAATAGGTAACTAACCATAGTAGAAACATTGCCTAAAATATTCCTAATTCGTTGTTTTAGTTATGTTATTTGGGCGTTAGTAGTTATTTTCTGGGCGCATAATATTGGAAGAAACTTCCAATCATGTACTAATGAGTCACTATTCGACACGTATTGAAACTTTCTGTAAAACGATGATAGACTATGCAATTATACTTTAATTGCGTTTAATTAACATAATTTACAATAACATGAATTAATTTCTTGGTCAATAACCTGCTGTTTAAACTTCTAGAAATAATTTTTGCTGATGCTTATTTCAACTTAAATATTTTCAAGTAGTTAAGGGTATAATTATATCATCTTAGATCCTTTTAAAACATAATTCATTTTTATGCTCGGTTTTTTCTGCCAATAACGATTTGAATTATTGAGATCTTTTTATGTCGACAAATAAGCCTTTGCATTATTTGCTATCAAATAATATCATGTCCAGAAAATAATGGAACATTTAGCTTCTCTATGGTGTTTCGTAGAGCAGAATGGGTCTTTACTCAATAAGCTTTGCGAGGTGCGCAAATAAGATAATGTATTTTAGTTGGCTATTATTTTCCTTGTTTCTTTATCATCCTTTTATTTCAAGTTTACGCAAGTTATTTTCCTTTATTTATTTTGAAATTCTGTTAAATAAAACAGTAATATGGCATAAAGAAATAGATAGATATCGCTGCATCTATAAATCATTTAATGATTATGTCGAGGTACATTAGTTAGTTGTGTTCTATCCTTCTCGACCTCTTAACGTCCCACTGTTGGCCACGGGTCTACTCCACCTTGGAAGGGTCTTGGTGAGCCTAACGTAATAGATAGATATCTATTACGTTAGGCTCACCAGGCGTGTTGGCATAGGGTTTAGTATCGAATTTACCGTCTTTATTTACTATCCGTTTGCAGGGTTTTACTACCCTTGGGATGAAAGGCCAGTGATTCTTAATCATTCTATTTTTCTATTGAATTACTTTCAAATATGTAGGTACCACGTTCATCGTGTTACTACACCGTTTTCAAGTTATGGTGTGTCAAAGTTTGCTGAAAATTAAGACTGGCTTATAACCTAGATTATTGCTAGTTCATTACTTAATTCTCAACTAACTACTTAGTAGTGGTAGTTGGTTAGTAAACTAACAAATTACGAATTTGATAAACTACAAGTAGGTGTGATTTAATAAGTACAAGTAGCTATGTAACACTATCGAAGTCCAGTCTATGCACTATGGTGTATTGTATAGTACCTACTTCTTACTTCAATTTGGTACTACCATTTGCCAATGTTATTTCTGTGGTCTAAAGTCTTTCTAAGCACCAATATATTTTTATTATGTTTATTTGAGTATAAAATCCATTCAACCCTACGCAAAGTTAGGTATGACATTCGATGAAGGCATCCTATTCGGCGGGCTATCACCTTATGCTTCAATAAATACGAGTGATTCTTGGTACACTGTTTACAAAACACAAAATAAATCATTTTTACTCAATAAATTATTATTTGTGTAACGGTTTAGGTACTGTAACCACGGTACCAGTTTTGATAGTCCAACGAACGTTATGAAATCGTTTATCATATTTTAGTTTACATTACGTGCGGTTAACAAAGATTCTGCTTGAGGCATCCCTGTAAATTGTATGCTAGAATTACACCAAAACCGTTATCAGGTATATAAAGTATAGACTTCTGCGATCAAATATGTCTAAGAATGATCCGTAGAAATAACGCTGTTGTCAGACAAAATGAAAATTGTTTCAATTCTGTCACCCGTTTAGAGCTACGAGTATGTTGCTATGAACACGCAATACTTTACGGTCAAATTAACATACTGCCATGGCAAATATTTTATTTACTTTAGTTTGGTTATGTTTTTATTATTAAAACATTAATACTAAATTCACATTATCTATGTTTTTTATTAAATTCATGGAAGGTAAGGGTGCTGTGGATTCAACCTTTGTTATTTCTTACTATATATTTTTTCGAATCTCTGTTTGAATTGTTCTTTTCTAACTTGTTAAAACAACCTTTCATAAAAAATGCGAATCTCCTGGAAATTTGCTAAGTATTTTCACAAAAATGTGGCCGTATTTTTCTGTTTTCTTTTTATCATTATTGTTTTGTTTACTTAATTAAAATAGAATAATTAAACGAAATGTACGTTACATGTATCTTGGAGTCTGACTTCACGTTGGTTTACTTTGAAAACAATTATGTAAGTATGTAGTCAAACGTATGCACAGCATTCTATCGCTAAGCTATATGTTGAACCAACAAATTGCCCTTAATATCGAAACCATCGTACTTTAGAACTCTTATTGATTGTTGTATTATCCGTCGTAAAATATCCTGTTACATATTTTATTATTGCATGTAGGGCGGCCCCCAAACGCGAGGTAGTAGTACGACTGTAACTAGTTATATCAGGGAGCCGTTGGATACTAACGAGCGAGGTGTAACTGGAGAAAAGCTGAGTAGTTATGTCTATTTCCGAATAACTTAAAAAGTTTCAAAATAAGTTATTGTTGAATTAACGTTTACAATTTTCTCATGAGAAAATCTGTATTCCGTTTCATTATTACTTTGAAAGGGTTACTGTGTATTAATAACTTTTCCATTGTAAAGTTGAATGAAAGGAAATTATTGTGGTTTATACTGAATGTTGGCGATGATTGGAATTGCTGAGAATTAGATTGTAGACGTTTGTCATTGTTCAGCATATAACTCTCCCGTTTAGTTGTCAGCGCATTTTCTACTAAACTAGTCAACTAACCATTAATCTAGTCTCTTTTTTCTGTCTGTCTGTTTGCGATAAAAGTAAAAACTACTGTACTAGAAAGAAGTAATATTTTAATTAAGACATTCTCTTAGTAGTTATTGAAAGTTTCAATTACCTTTAATTCGCTACTGACAACAAATATTGCATAGTAATTAACTTGCTTGTACTAACACTACAATGTAATTAAAGTTCTCACACGATCCGTGAAAACTCGCAAATATTTATTTAGGACAGAGGTCACGCACATTTCAAAGTTGCTCGCTAAGCCGGAACAGTTCAAGAGATAGGTACGTAAAAGGAATATTTACTGGAAACAGAATGACATTTTCACGAGTTACATATATAAAGTATTCTCGCTTGAAATGATAATATAATAATATTCAGATGTTCAGTTTATAAATACATAAATCGAAATAATATGCTCGTATACATTTGAAAAATGCTATTATAAGTTAATCGATTATAACTGTATTATATCCCTTTCAATACATTTCAATCCTGAATTACTGTGAACGATAGATTCGGATAAATTTACACTTCAGCGATAATCTTACTCGAGTTGTAAAGAGTGTTAAATCGAGTGACTCGACAAAATGAATGTTGCTTTATTTTTCTTGCCATTTTTTTTTAGGATATTAGTTCTGCAAATACTAGAAGTAACTTGATATTTTTGATAACATTAATATATTTTCGTAAGATAAACACAACCTAAACTGTGACTGAGCTAAAATGAAAATTCTATGTATCTTTTGTCTAGACCTAGGACATTATTCTTTATTATTTAATTTAGTGACCTGACGGCTTCATTGGTCGTAAAGTTAATGGAAGATGTGTGTCCCACCTTAATGATATAAACTTTGCTCATCGTCTTTATGTCGCATAGTGTCTGTGTAAATGTTGATAGTTGTGTACCATTAAAAATTAAAATGACAAGTCTCGTATCTTGCGAAAAATCATGTCGGCTACTTTATTTAGTACCTATTTTAGTTTTGCGAGTTAGTTTAGACCAAAGTATTTTTGTTTTTGGACCACACTTGTCACTTAGAGAAATAGGGATATGTACTATAGATTAGAACGTTATGTCAATCACGCCGTATGCAAAAAAACGTTACATAAAAAATTCTCAAACTGAACTGAACCGAACTTTTATAGTATAGCTATATAATATCACACACACACACATACGCACACAGACGCACACGCACACACACACACAGAGACGCGCGCACACACACACACACACACACACACACACACACACAGACGCACACACACACACACACACACAGACGCACACACACACACACACTCAGACGCACACACGCACACACACATACGCATACACACACACACATTACACATCTACTTTAAAACGTTGTTATTCAAATACTTCTGTGTTGTATTAATAAATTGTAATTTCAAACTGGAAAAACAATTGAGTAGTTGTTTTCAGTTCTTGTAATGTGTCCTGACATCTATAACACAAGTTTAATCTTAGCTTAGATGTCAGAGAATTAACCAAATGTGCAATACAATTTTATATTATAAACCTACTCTTTGTTAACATAATTTTCTCTAACACTTTGTTGTCAAATTTAAATTGTTATCTGTGAAATAAAAATATATTATTATTATTATATAGGTACATTTGACTAATGTAGAGCAAAAAACCTGTTGCAACTTTTATCATAACCTGATTTGGCTCATGAAGGTGTCATTGAGTTTGAAACCCACAGCTCCCGTGGGTACATAAAGAACCCTATTTTGTGTTCCTACGGGACCTGTGGGTTGCTTGGAATTTCCGTCTCTTATGATATAGTAATCATTTTATGGTTTCAACTCCATAAAGGTACGCGCAGGTGTTGTTTTTATCTTTCTCTGAAAGGTTAGGGTGTGATTTCACGTACTCTGCCAGTTTTCTGCACATCTTTTAAGAAAACTTATTATAAATATGAGATAGTTATATTTTCTTGAGCAGTATTTTATTATACATATAATAAATGTTCTTATTTATCACCAGCTAAAATATTTCTCATTAGTAATAGCTAAATTGGTTTTTACTAAATAGTTGAACTATAAAAATATCAACTTAAAAGTACTTACCTCAATAATTTGTTTTTCTAGCAAATTCTGGAATCACACGCAAGTTTATTTATTTGCTTACTAAACTATTGTGACACGCAATTCATTAACATATTATAGCTAAAGTGGTTACTAAGCAAAAACGCTATATTATTTGTTTGAAAAAAGTAATTGCCTTTTAGTTTTCAGTGGCAATTATTTAACTATTTAACCAGGCACAAATTCGCAGTAAAATGTATTCAATAGTGGTGAATAGTAGTGGCGTAGTAATGGGTTTTTGAACTTTTAAGGGTAAACATCGATATTGGTCTCTGCCATAGGAAATGGGCCACTTCAATTATTATTGGCACTCCTCATCCATGATAGGGCGTTTTATAATAATTATTTGATGCACTTACTATATAATATTTGATCTACACGGTAACAAGGTGCTTTGAAGTTATGTGTTTGTCTAAAATTTTAGTAGTTCACGGGGCTCTTTTGTGGAATACCAAAATACCGCATTTAAGTTTCAATTATGATAATAAAAGCAGTCTGTTGTGACGTCAAAGGTCTTCCAACATGCCTAAGACATTTAATTTTAGTATTTATTGTTTGTAAAGGACAAAGGCATTATAACTAATTTGCTTTGCTAAAGTAATTTATTGATTTTGCAATTGACATGCTATGCTTTACTTAATAAACAAAATTATGGTGGAAAAAGTGATTGCCGCAAGCGGGACTTGAACCCACGACCTCGGAATACCGTTCCGAAGCTCTTTCCAACTGAGCTTATTGCGGTCGTGCTTGTAGCATTCAAATTTACCACCACAAATTTAGTTAATTTTCTTTGGTTGTGAAAATTTTCTTTCATGTACGTTATATGTTTGGTGTGTAAAATCTTTTGTGATTCCTTATTTATTCCTTATAAATATCCTTTCTTATAAATTCCTTCCTTATAAATACACCATATTTTAAATTATGTAGAATTGACATATAGAAATTCGTGAGAATGTGTTGATTAAGGTTGAAAGTGAGTGATACTGATGATTCTGTCAGATATTTCTTAAAGTTAGCATAATCTATTTAGGCTTGTATTCATTTTTAAAACGAATTACGTATACATATTAAACAAGCAATGTTTAATAGTTAGTGAAATCTCGAACATACTCCTTCGATAATAATATTTTTAACACGCTTTTATAAGTTCAGTATGTATCTATCAATGTAACGGATGCAAAAATCTATGTAACGGATTCTTTAAAAGTGATTTTCACCCACTTTCAGTAGCCGGATTGATCTGAAATTTTGCACACTTGGCAAGGACCGATGACAATGCAATAATTTAAACAAATGTTCACGATTTTGAAGCTTGTTTTTAGTTTTTAAACTAAATAGATTATTCTTAAAACTTCTTTTAAGAGTATGTAACACTATACAAAATATAAAAAAATGTATATCACCATTTATACACCATGATGACTCGTGAAACCTGTCTTCAATATTTGAAGACCTTTTCATTTTCCTGGATAAAAGTAAGAAATTACATACCGACCCGAAAGAGTGTCAGTTTTCTCTTAGGAACATAAATAATACATTTCATGGAGCCGAACAAAGAACGCTATCTCTTTATTATTTATCGATAATCCCTTTTGCATATCTTATAAAGATTTGTAAGTTGTGAAAAGCTTGTTAATTGTAGTTATAGCTCTTATTTAGTTAGTTTTCTTTGTCATCGCGATATTATTTCATCTATTGCAATATCAAAATTTGATTGTACGGACATGGACACTCACCTTAGCACGCGTCGGTGTTATTTAAAGCGCGTTGATAATCATGTACCATAATTCCTGATTAATCCTTTCTAAATTTTTCTAAACTCTATTATGTTAGAAATTTAAGGTGGCATTCGGAAGTCCCACGTCCAGCTCTGGTTTTGTACTGTAGTTGTGTGCGATTGCTATCTATATCTCAGACAGCATTTTCAATACAAAATTAGAGGTGGTCGCGTGACCCGGTCGCGGGACTTCCGAATGCCACCTCAACTGCCGTTTTTTTTTGCGCGTTCAAACAAACAAACAAACTCTTCATCTTTGTAATATTAAGTATTTGATTTAATTAATAAACCATTTTTGTATGTTCAAAAATCTGATATGTATTTTTGTCCACAGATCCGCTATTGACAATGTAAAGAAAGCAAAAGTTGCTATCAAGAAAATATCACCCTTCGAACATCAGACCTACTGCCAAAGGACTCTACGTGAAATCAAAATCTTAACTCGGTTTAAGCATGAAAATGTATGTTTATTTTATTATCGTAATATTAATGTTTTAATATAGTTTTTATATTCAAATTCTTTATTTTAAACCGAGATCTATTACTACTAATATACTTCACCAGTTATTTGCTATGTCACTTAAACAATACCCCTGTCCAAATGGTTGATACCGTATTTAATTTGTCTTTGAGAGATCACGAGAGAGCTGGTTAAAATCATTAACTATTAGGTATACTATAACTCTTCATATAAATTCCAGCTTCTATATAACACTTTTCTTTTCTAGATAATTGACATTCGAGATATATTAAGAGCAGAAACCATTGACCAAATGAAAGACGTTTACATCGTACAGTGCTTAATGGAAACCGACCTATACAAATTATTAAAAACACAGGTAAGATAATTTTCTTTTATACTGCTTTAATAAAGTTCTGAAAAGATATTTTGCGTATACTTCTTTCTTTAAACTTAATTAACAAAATCAGATTACAAATTTCTAATTAACGAAAATAATGGTTCCAGACATAATATACAGTAAATTTGAATTACTTTGTTCCAGAAATTAAGTAATGACCACATTTGTTACTTTCTATATCAAATTCTACGAGGATTGAAGTACATCCACTCAGCAAATGTACTGCACAGAGATTTGAAACCTTCAAACTTACTCCTGAACACTACATGTGATCTAAAGGTAAGATTGAATAATTTGAATGTTATTGAATCTTACGTATTTCTGTATAGTAATAAGTTTCTTATTTCATTTGATTTATTATTGTAATCAATGAACCCAGCCTGTTCCAGCAGTCCACTGCTAGACATAGGTCTCTCCCAATTCGCGCCGCAATAAGCGGTCCTCGGCCTTCCGCCGCCAGTCTTACTCTGCGACCTTCTTCGTTCGGGGCGTTCTACCTTACGGTTGCCGATTCATGGTCTTCACTCCAGAACTCGCCTTTCTTCGATAGACATCGCCAGCTCACTGCCACTTTAGCTGGCTTGTTTTGCGAGCTGTGTCGACTACTTAAATTTTTTGACGGATAATCACATTGCAGATTTTATCCCTTAAAGACACCCCAAACATATTATAATAGCGTTTAGCACCTTTATTAGCATGTTGATACGTTTACTATTATTGGTATCGTAGACGCTAAACGCATGTGTAGGTGAAATAAACCAGCTATGTTTTTAAAATTTGTGGTATAACTTTAGCAATTATCGCTACATATAATTCAAGTAACTAGAGCCCGGTCTAAAGCAATAATAATTTATTATGATGCGAATATCACAAATGGATTTGTCACTGATCCCATTGTATCGGAAATATTTCGCATTGCGGATCGCGATGTTGAGGTTAATCCTATACAATTCCTGTTTACGATGGCGAACTATTCATATTGCTGGGATTGCGGTCGAAGCTTCTATCAATGTAATATTAAGTTACTTACATTTATTGTGTGTCTTGTAACTAGAACAATACAATACGTGTTTTCATTTCATGTGTTATGATGAATATAGTAGAAATATTTAAAAAAAGGAAAAAAAATTATGGCTGATCCAGCCGTGGTAGCTTAGCCCGGTTTCTGAAAGGGTAGTTGTATATTTTCAAGAGTTATGTTGGCGGCAAAATAGGCACAGAGATACTTGCACAGAGCCAACGAGATTGGTAGCACTTAAAGTTTTACATGTTATTCCGCTTAACATTCTATATTTTACGTGCCTAGCCTATGCCGTATCTATTGGTGTGATCAGCCGTGCGCAACTACGAGTGTATACGGTACGCATCGCAAAGTAGTCGATGATTGATTTTTCCGGTTGAATAGAAAATATGGCTATTGTTCAAAACGCTACAGAAATGGCACAATATTAGCACTCTTATTACTTACTCCTCTGTTGATAGGGGCTAGACATCTAGCATTATTGGTATGTAATATTGTACAACCACTACTTGTAATAGTGCCAGCATCTAAAATTAAGCATATCGTGATTATGTATTTCATTATTCATATATGTATTTCATCATTATGTGTTTATTAATTTTACTTTATTAACGTTATTTTAATAGCAAAAAGCAATTTGAAGAATTGAGGATTTAATAAAAATTGGCCAAGTGCGAGTCGGACTCGCGCACGAAGGGTTCCGTACCATTATCTATGCAACATAAGGCAACGTTATTAGTATCGAGCAAGAAACGGTAAAAAAATCATGTTTGTTGTATGGGAGCCCCCCTTAAATATTTATTTTATTTTATTTTTAGTATTTGTTGTTATAGTGGCAATAGAAATACATCATCTGTGAAAATTTCAACTGTCTAGCTATCACCGTTCTTGAGATACAGCCTGGTGACAGACGGACGGACGGACGGACGGACAGCGAAGTCTCAGTAATAGGGTCCCGTTTTTACCCTTTGGGTACGGAACCCTAAAAACTAACGAACTAACGAAACTATAACTATATCGTCATCGGCAGAGAGTTTTTTCTCACACTCTAGAACCAATGCCATCACGTACTGTACGATTCCTTCGGAATTTTATCCCACGTAAAATAAAGTTGTGGAATGAACTAACCTGCCGAGATTTTCCCATTGGACTACAGCATAGGGTACTTCAAAAAAGGAGTGAAGAAATTTCTGCCGGTTCGGCGACGCGCGAGTGATACCACTGCATCACTGGTGTTACAAACGTCTATAGGCAACGGTAACCGCTTACCATCAGACGGGCTGTACGCTAGTTCGCCACCTTAGTGGTATAAAAAAAGAAGTCGTACAGACGGGATTTTTTATCTCATCATCTCATTTTTATCTCGTACATATTTTGTGTGTGAAATTGTTTTATATCTGTCGAAAAGTATTCACGAGAATCTCCGAGTGATGTCAAAATTTTGTGAAAAAATAATGGTACTTGCAAAAACATAACAAAAGCCTACTGTATTACTACTATATTACTCTATTCATCTATATTCAGATTCAAACCACCGATATGAAGGCACATTAAAATATAAATTTAGCTCTCTGTAACATCGTCATGCTCAACTCTCAAGTTCTCGCACTTTGGCCCTCATCCTAATATTTTTAGGGCTTTATTCTTTTCTTTTGTTATAAAGTTTTTACTTATGTATTGTGAAGCGTTAAGTACAGAAGACGTCTGCGACCCAGATTATATTTTCATATCTATTAATAAGTTGTTATAGTTGAGTTATTTTTAATATCTAATTTTTAAATTTATAAACTTAATTTCACTTAATATAATATGGATGTGTGGCCCGATATTTCGTACGCGTGGAATGGAGACCAATCCCTAACAAATATTACACAAAAAGCCATCTTCTTGAACCAGTCTCTCTATTAAAAACCGCATCAAAATGTTTTGCGTAGATTCAAATATATTAGCTCATATAGGGACGTACACACAAAAACAAACTACTTTGTTTTATAATAAGTAAAGATAATATAATGATTAAAATTTTAGAATATAAACACAAAGGGCTGTAATCAAATACTTATATAAGTGTGAAACAAATAATTAGCAATGATTTAAGTATGCGATTATTATATTGTTATCGTATTAATTAGCACCTCTGATATATTCGCTACTGAAGCCTCAATTAGAGCGTGTGGCATGTTCAGTACAGCCAATTAGAATGGATAGTATGTTGCCTATATAGCCAATTAGTAGCAATTTTGTTCTTCGATATTATTAAGTGTAATTGATAAGTGATTAGTGTGACTCGAATGATGCCAGAGGCTCTTATTTGCTTGAAAAATACTGTTTAAAATTATGTATTGCTTTCCTGAATCCGGTCGGTATTAAAAGATGTTAATTAATTTGTTTCTATAGACTTTTCTTAATAGCATTTGCTAGACTGCCACATATATGTACAACCAGTAAAAAAGAAAAGTAAAGCGTGTAAGAGGCACCGAATTCTTAATCAATCATTTACTTTTCAATTAAAAGTATGTAATTTGGTATTTATATAAAATATTCTACGAAAGCCGTAACATCTTTAACTAATAAGCAGATTAAAATAATATAGTTTATTTATATTTTAGGAATTCGACATACACAGCGAAATATTTTCAGTTACTAAGTACAGTATTGAAATTCAAAACTCCACATGCTATTGTGTTAGTGTTATTACTTAGCAAGAAATATTTTAACATGCGAATGCTTAAATAATAATGTTTTATTTATTCATGGACATTTCACACAACGTCCTTTGGTCCCAAGCTAAGCTTATATGCTTGTGTGATGGATACCAGATAGAAAACATATACTACTGTATATGTATTCTATACGTAATACACAGAAACACCCAGACGCAGTACAAACATTTGTATGACTATTAGAAAAATCACACAAATGATTATCCCGAGCGGGAATCGAACCCGCGACCTCTTGATCGGCAGTCCGTTACATAAACCACTCAACCACGAGGCTCGTCAAATGGAATAAAGTTTTATATTTAAGCAAGCGTATGTAAAATACTAATCACTATGTTCTATCTTCTGAATGTACCTCGGAGATATCCAACCTTTTTAGTGGAATTGTTAGTCCCTAGAGATAAGTTTGCACTTATGTTGATTACGATTGTGAAATCCCTCGGTTCCTAACCATCAGACAGAGCATTATTGAAATTGTTGGTAGTAACATCGAGAATGGATATGTGTTGGTACTTACAAATATTTATGTTTACTTTCCTTGCCGTCAAACAACGTGTATTTCAGTGAATAATTTGTTTCAGATGTGCTAACTAGTAAAATGAGATGTATTATTTTTTCAACACTATTATATGGACATTTTTATCGTATTTCCAATTATATAATACAAATTTCCCATATAATTATATATGGGAAATTTGTAGAAATGTATAGATGATGAGCGCGCAAGGATGTTTGTTGTTTTTTAGGGTTCCGTACCCAAAAGGTAAAAACGGGACCCTATTACTGAGATTTCGCTGTCCGTCCGTCCGTCCGTCCGTCTGTCACCAGGCTGTATCTCAAGAACGGTGATAGCTAGAGAGTTGAAATTTTCACAGATGATGTATTTCTATTGCCGCTATAACAACAAATACTAAAAATAAAATAAAATAAATATTTAAGGGGGTCTCCCATACAACAAACATGATTTTTTTTTACCGTTTCTTGCTCTCATACAACAAACGTGATTAATTAAGTATTGTGTGTGTTGTTTGCTCATTTATTAATAACGTGCCTTATGTTGCATAGATAATGGTACGGAACCCTTCGTGCGCGAGTCCGACTCGCACTTGACCAGTTTTTTTTACGCAAAAGCAACTGAATGGATTATAATGAAACTCTGCAGTTATATGTATAGCATACACATCAGAATACCACATCGGCTATATATATATATCATCACGCCCGCTACGCAAGGAGTTGGCTATAACTATTAATGCGTGTAAAACCGCGATAATTAGCTCGTTTAATTAGGTATAATTCTGAAAGTTGATCCTAGTTTACTTTCTATCACAAAGTTGTAATTTGTTTGCTTACGTTACAACTCGTAAACTTAACTATGTACTACATTCCTATATTTAATGTATCAACAACAGCTCGCCTGTTAAAACAGCTATGAGCCATTAGGCTGCTTATTGTTGTAAATTAGATTAATAAAGTTTTATGAACGTGTGCTCCTGGCAAACAACAAAAAGCAAAATAATCGAAATAGTTGCCGTATTTCTAAAGTTATAGTTTAGTAATCGCCCGATGTATTTGAAACCGTGTTTTTTGGAAATGTATCTTATGTATCAGTGTACATAAGATTTCATGAAGTTGCGAAGAGTGAAGTTCATGAAGTTGACGAGCCCGTGGTGCCCCTGTAATTGAGTCGCTCGAAGTGGACGTCCTCCAAGGAGTAGTGGAAGTCTTGCTCCCGCATTCCACAGGGCACTCGCCTCCAATAATGGTGACCCAAGAATATGCTGATGACCACGAAGACGCCCCACCTGTCTCCGAGGAAGAAATGGACCGCGCCTTGGCACGGCTACAGGCACAGAAGAAGGCACCTGGTCCCGATGGAGTACCGGGCAGGGTACTAAATATCGCCTTGGGAGCCCTGCGTGACAGCTATCGGGAGCTGCTCGATCTTTGTTTACGGACCGGGCAGTTCCCGACGGATTGGAAAACCGGCAGGCTGTGTCTATTGCGGAAACCAGGCCGACCACCGGACTCACCCTCTGCCTACAGGCCGCTGGTGTTGCTGAACGAGACGGCCAAGGTCTTTGAAAGAATTCTCGCCGACCGTCTCGTTCAGCATCTGGACGAAGTGGGACCGGGACTGTCAGGAGTACAGTATGGGTTCAGGGCTGGCCGTTCCACCATGGATGCAATAGCCGCCCTGAAAGCCATCTCGAGAGAGACTGTAGACGAGGGAGATGTTCTCCTGGCAGTCTCGCTGGACATTGAAAACGCCTTCGGCAGTCTTCCTTATGAGACACTCAAGGAGGCGTTCCGCTACCATAGGGTGCCCCTGTACCTCCGAAGGCTGCTGGAGGCGTATCTTGAAAACAGATTGGTGGTTTGGGAGAGCAACGACGGGCGACTGTCCCAACGTCGCATGGAGTGTGGTGTTCCACAGGGCTCGGTTCTGGGCCCGGTTCTGTGGAACATCGGATTCGACTGGTTGCTGCGCGGTGGGCTCCTACCCGGTATGGGGGTGTTGTGCTACGCCGACGATACCCTCATCACCGCCAGGGGGAGCAACTACGGAGCGGCGGCTCGTCTGGCCGAGGTCGGGACTGAGCTCGTCGTTGATAGAATAGGTATGCTGGGTTTGAGGGTCTCTGTACACAAAACGGAGGCCCTCTTATTCCATGGAGTGCGACGCGGAGTCCCCCGAGGTGCGAAACTCCGCGTCAAGGAAGTGGAGGTGCCAGTACGAAGCACCATTAAATATCTGGGTTTGCACCTGGACAGCAGATGGAGCTTTAGGCCACACTTTGTTCAGCTCGCCCCGAAACTAATTAAAGTGGCTGCATCGCTGGGAAGACTTCTACCCAACACAGGAGGTCCAAACTCAACTTGCCGGCGACTATACAGCGCAGTTGTCCGATCTATGGCTCTGTACGG
The DNA here is from genome assembly GCA_916999025.1 of Orgyia antiqua. Classification (NCBI taxonomy): domain Eukaryota; kingdom Metazoa; phylum Arthropoda; class Insecta; order Lepidoptera; family Erebidae; genus Orgyia; species Orgyia antiqua. The sequence goes on from OU779864.1 coordinate 22,197,605, forward strand.
GGCTCCGATCTGGTTCGACGCCCTTAACGCACGCAATAAGGCCCTGCTGAGAAAAGCTCAGAGGGTCATCGCGTCAAGGGCAATCAGGGGGTACCGTACTGTGTCATGGACGGCTGCTACTGTCCTGGCAAGTGATCCTCCTTGGGAGCTCGAGGCGAAGGTGTTGGCAGAAGTCTTCAAACACCGCGTGGACGCAAGGTCAAGGGGCGAGTTACCATCTGCTGCCCAGGTGCGAAAAGAGGCACAGACCACACTCCGGCGACGGTGGAGAGCCGAACTGAGATCTCCCGCCGCCGGGGTTGAAATTGTTGAGGCCATAAGGCCATTACTTAAAAAATGGCTCAACCGGAGGCATGGTCAGCTGACGTACAGGCTGACGCAGGTACTTACCGGACATGGCTGTTTCGGTAAGTACCTGCACAAGATTGCAAGGAGGGAGTCCTCGCCCTCTTGCAAGTCATGTGGTGCGCACGAGGACACAGCGCGCCACACAATGGAGAGTTGCGCTGCCTGGCAGGCACAGCGTACGGCCCTCACCCAGGAGATAGGCGGGGACCTGTCGCTGAAAGCAGTAATCAGTGCCATGCTTAACAGCGACAGGTGCTGGCAAGCGGTCGCCGACTTCAGTGAAGCCGTCATGCTCCTGAAGGAGGCTGCGGAGCGGGAGCGCGAGGCAGCTGCCAATGCAGACCTGCTCCGCCGAGCAAGGCCAGGGAGGAGGCGACGCGAGTACGCTCGTCTCCACCCCCCGCCTTAATGTGTTGCGACACCGGGTGTTGTGCCGCCAGGCCAACGTCGGGGCGTCAGAGAGAGTTCAGAAAAGGGAACCTCTGGCGCTCTAGGAAGACGTGGAGAGCGCCGCAGTTAGGTTTAAGATTTCATGAAGTTCGATGCAGCCGTTTTCTATACGAGAACTGATTTAGATTCATGATTCTAAAGATAATATTGCAAAGTATAAAGCTTCTAGAATAAGCAAGCATAACAAGAAGAAGAATAAGAATTCTTAGGGTTTATTACTTTGAACCTAGAAGTATAAAAAGTATGCATAGTTACCAAATTTATAAAATCTCTTATCAGATAATTACAGTTATATACCGTCAGTTCGCTGGCGTCGCCTAAATTAAGGGGCGAGTGTGACGTAGTTAATGGAGCTCTTTATTACTTTGGGCGTCCTATTTTCTCCTCACAAATACTTCGTAAAAGTGCACGCTCAAGAATTTATTTTAGTAGAGTTTTTAGACATATTTGGATTGACTTAGAAAATAGTGGAGATTCTTAATTCAACTGAATCTTACTTTTTATGTATGTTACCTCCTTGATTTTTCGAAAATACTGGTTCAATTCAAAATTATTAGCTTATTTGATAGGGTATAGTAGTACTTTCAAAGTGGTTCCATTTCATCCAGCCAGGATCTAATAGTATGAAGGAATTCATCAAATTTTATAAACACTTAAAGAGGTTCAAGCGTGTTTTCTAATCACTCACTTAAGATATCTTTATCTAATTGAAACGTGTGTGATATAGAGCTTTGTGAATTGTTGTCAGATTTGTGACTTCGGTTTGGCGCGAGTGGCTGATCCCGATCATGATCACACAGGATTCCTAACAGAGTATGTAGCCACCCGCTGGTACCGTGCTCCCGAGATCATGCTTAATTCTAAGGTACGTATACAGTATTTTGCACCGTCTATTTCAATCATAGAGGTCAAGTAACTACTGCAAGCATCACGCTGTGTTTGGATGGACCATTTCAATATACATGTCACTACATTTTCTTCCACGTTTACTGTAAGAGTTACGTTAGTCAAATATGTAAAAATACTGAAACACCGCCCTACAACTGAAATTCTGCTTGAGTTCTTAAAGCAAGATACTTATGCCGCATGTATGCCGCTAGCCTTGTGCTTATTTCAGAAGTCTGTATAAATATTTAACATAAAATCTTATGCTCAACGTGGCTGTAAGTTGCGAGGACAGCTTTCGGTTAATATATTTTTATAGTGACATAAACATAAATATTGTCTCGCATAACGGTTTCCAACCGAGCGGCAATTGGTGACTGCGGTGTGTACATTTATAAACTATAAGCATTTATGTGTTTCGAGTGGTATAGTCAGAATATTAAAAGCAAACTCAATGTGTAAACATATTTATGGAGGCACAAACAATTATACGTACAGTCGGAGATACCCGAACTTCAACAGTTTGCAATTTTCGTGTACACAGATCCAACAGTGTGAGCATAATTCTGTGGGCAGCAATATTGTTTTGAAACTGAAAAGCAACATTTTTGTACACAAAACAGACTATTATTAAGCACATGAGTTTAGTTTTGGGTTACCTAGACGAGTAAAATTACATAAATCTACATTTTCATAATTGACCAAGGTATAAAGCCCTGTTTATATGTATTCTACCTCTGTCAAGATATTTATAATGAAATGAACGCTTATATTGCTATCGAAGTCTTAATCAAATTTGTGATAAAATTACAGTCCAATAAAAAATATTAACCTCGATACACAATCCACTAAACAGAACCATAAATCTAGTACCGTACCTCCATACGAAACAAGAATCAATTAACTTAGAACTAATCGTAACATAATGAAAGAGCTTTTTACCAAATACCAATATATATAATGATATATTGCTAGTATTTTCTTAATTAATTACTCTCGCCACAATTGCGTGTAATGACAATTCCTTAAGATATTTCTCGTAACTAAAATAACAATGTTTTAGAAGCAATTAATTTTAACATTAAAAGGTGTTCTCGTTCCCGAAATGCTCTTCAAGATCGCGTATTTACTCGTTTTAAGTGCTCTACGGAGCTCTCAGAGGGATTATGTGTAGTTACCATTTTGTAAAGTTATAAATATTTTCTGAATATTGTTGTTTGTTTACAATAAATACGTAAATTGTTGCTAAAATTTATATATTTTTTTTTTGTAGAATTTAAACTTAAAGGTAATATTTTAGGCACTGATCCGTGAATGACTATATCATCAGGGTAAATGATTTATATATTGTATTTCATTAGATAAGTTTCTCTACCTAACCTTCTTCTAAAATATGTAGTTTTCAGGTCATAAAAAATGGTTCATGAAAATGTTTTCTTATACAAAGTAAATAGTTTGGTAATACATTAGGTTACACCTACGTGATAGAAACGGACTACCTCGTTTAGAAGATAACGCGCGTTAAAATTCTGCCAATGGTTGTCAAAGTTATATAAAACACCCATTTATTATATCTGTGTCTTTCTGAAAAGTAGTTTTAGCTCGTAAAGGGTGTTGTTGTCATTAATCTCTGTCAGACCGCACTTTTCTTCAAACCCCATTGTATGTTAACTCGTTAGCAGATAGGAACCGATGGCACACCTATAAATAACCTCTTTCATAAAGATATATCTAAAACAGAATTATTTTAAAGGTATCTGACGTCATGATATATTTTAGGAATTTTAATAACAGAATTTTCGCCTCATAATTCCGATGTACAAGAAATACTATGAGTAATTTTGTTTGATGTGCGTGTACAAATTTCTCCTCATTAAATTCTCATAGCGTAATTCCAAAGAGTTACTGAATTAAGCTGCTTATCACAAAATCTATAAAGGAAATAGCTGAATTATTGATGTATAAACGTACACCCAGAACTATAGAAAATAGAATTCTGAATGAAACTGTGCATTCTGGTTCCTTAAATCCTTACACTGTAGGTGAGCATTAAGAACAGGATTTGCTGAATTTCAGTTCTTGGGGTGGTGAAAAGGGCAGTGAAACATTGCATTATAGCTAGTTCGCGTCATTTCTAAGAGTTATCAAACTTTGCAGACGAAGTGACAGAAAAAGCTATTGAAACTATTTGTTGAATGTACGTTCAGTAGTTGGCCGTTGGCTTGTGGATTCAATCGTGTAAGATTGCTCTATTGGACACGCTCCCGAAAAATTTATATAATGTTGCTAATCATTGATTTAATTAAAATTAGGGGCCCCTAAAATCTTTATAAGGAACCCTGTTATAGAAGAGATACTCTAAAACCGTCCCGAGCTTTTCTTAAGAAATGCAATAAAAATGATGGATTAAAAACGTAAAGTTAGTTCTATATTCACTTTTCTTAAGTTTTTACATCAACGTAGATATGCATTTAAAGTAGTTTCTATATTTTTCATCTAACATAAAGTACAGAAAAGATATTGTGACTCGTGTTACGATCCAATAATGTTCGTACATTTATGTAGTCGATCTGAAACCCAATTACATGGTTGGATTTCGGATCGCCTTTACAATGTGTATGTAGATGGGTACCTATCGTTTTGTTATTTAATATTTTATTTGTAAATATAGTCTGAGATCCTAGAGCTCAATGACACGACTTATTTTCATAGTGTTTTATAAAATTATACAGATCTCTAACTATTAAAAAGTGGTAAAGTTTGTAATATGTAACTAATTCTTTTTCCTAATTGAAAGTTATCGTCGTCCGCGAGAGTGATATAAGCTATGTGTCATGTCTATAGTGCAGTGATTTGAAATTCCAGGCTAACGAAGTCGCAGGCGACAGCTATTTGCGCCTTGTGGTATATTTTTTATTAGATATGTCATTTCCATAGGGTTACACGAAGTCGATAGACATATGGTCTGTCGGTTGCATTTTAGCAGAGATGCTTTCCAATCGGCCGATATTCCCGGGCAAGCACTATTTAGATCAGCTGAATCACATCCTGGGAGTACTCGGCTCGCCCAGCAAGGAAGACCTTGATTGCATTATAAATGAAAAGGTACATAGTTTATAAAATTTTATAGTTTTGTGATTTTATTTTGTTTGGCTCCTTAACCTAAATTGCCGACGCCGGATAAACGCAACAAAATTCCCGGACATGTAGGCGAAATTCTGTATTTTCCTTGGACATATCTGAAATATATTTTTATAAAGAAGTACTGTGTATAGTGAATATATTATAGCATGTGCACTCTTTTTATAGATGTGGAATAGATACTTTTTTTCAGAAAGTCGCTTTAGATTTCATGAAAAAAAAAGTCTCTACTCCACCTCTATAAAAATAGTGCTATTATTTTTTCTGAATATAAATGCTTTATTGTCGTAAACACAGTATATAAATTAACATATTTATTTGTATGTATAGGCGCGTGGTTATCTGGAGTCCCTTCCATTTAAGCCTCGTGTGCCATGGTCGGAACTGTTCCCTGGTGCGGATGCAAGGGCTTTGGACTTATTACACCGTATGCTTACCTTCAACCCTCACAAGAGAATCACCGTAGAGGAGGCGCTCGCACATCCTTACCTTGAGCAGTACTATGATCCCAACGATGAGGTAAGTTCACTATATTACGAGCGAACATTAATCGATGAATTTTTATTTAAAAAAGGTGATAAATACCGAGACTTCGCTTTTCCTCCGTCCGTTAGCTTTCCACCAGGCTTTAAATTTCAGAAACGGTGACAGCTAGAGAGGCAAATATTATTAAAAGTATATAATATTATTTATTTTGCAGCAACTAGGTTAACTGGGCCATAAATTTAATTTCGAAATATTATGTGTGAAGCTTAAGAATGTGGCGACTGGCGAGTTTTATACCAAAATGCTTTTTACAGTAGGGTGTTTTATTTTTAAACTACCTTTAGGGTACCATTTGTTACGGTTAAGTCAATTTCTGAGAAAACAGTCGTTTTACTCACAGTCTGAAATAAAAAATGTAATGTAAAAGTTATGTATCAGTTCATTTGTAGTACAGATAATGTAGTTAGTTCAGTTCCATATTCAGTGTTTTATATTTCTTCCGTTGTGCTAAAAACACAACAATTCCTCCATATATTAGTTTGTTCCTCACATAGATAAGCCAGCGTTTTTATTTATAGCCCGCACGCGTGCGAGTTTCTCGGCAAATTTAATCATATCTCATCCAATATGCAGCAAACCCCAATAAATTATGCAAAAAGCCATCCTCTTGAACCATTCTATCTATTAAAAAAAACCGCATCAAGATCCGTTGCGTATTTTTGAAGATATAAGCTCACATAGGGACATACATACAAAAATTACGACTTTGTCTTATAAGAAGTAAAGATAAAGATGTCACTGTTATAATTATTTTGTAACAAAACCATTGCTTCAGCTTTGCAAAGTTCACTGTGTAAATTACGATTATTGGTAGCGACAGATGACTGTTATGCTCTGATTTGTCTTAGTCATCACTGAGCTTAATTGACTTGTAAAGAACAAGAAAATTTAACTTAGATATTGTTGATTCATATCTTATGTATGTCGATTTCCATAATACTTCTTGGTCAGTTTAGGATATATTAAAGCCAAGGACATGCAAAATCTTTTGTGTATTTTTGTAACAGATCAGTAAACGATATATTACCCTCTTCAAAAAGTCCGTTTAATCTGAAACACAATACACTTGCGAAGAAGTGATGATATGGCGATAATTTAAAAAAAATCTGGTTGCGGATGAGTAATTTTTGGTTTTAAGTCGATGTTTTTATTATTAGGACGGCCATTATATACTTCACTCGTATTGACGAAATCACTTTGCAGTTTTTCTTTTTTAAGTAGATTTTTCGAATAGTAAAATACACTTTGTTGTTTAAGGTTTTAAATTATAATTCTCTTATTAGGTTATGTAAAACTGGTTAATTCCATTTTTTTGTGCTTTGCTGGTTAATTCCTCTTATATGTAGTTTAAAAAAAAGTAAACTAACTACATAGTATCGCTCGCTCTACTTTGAATAAATTTAATGTTTGTGCAAGTGAAATGTAGCCAAATACTGATTTAAATATCATGAATCTATGAATTTATTTCCATTTATAGTGTTTCTTTTTTTTCTGATCATAATCTTGTATGTAAACATTAATAAATTCATATATAATATAATTTGACGGGCTTCGTGGTGGTTTATGTAATGGACTGCAGATCACGAGGTCGCGGGTTCGATTCCCGGTTGGGACAGTCTTTTGTGTGATATCCATAAATGTCATACAAATGTTTGTACTGCGTCTGGGTGTTTTCTATGTATTATAAGTATGTATTTACAAAAGAAAAGTAGTATATGTAGTCTATCCGTATCTGGTTCCCATAATACAAGCATAGAAATATAGCTTACTTTGGGACCAGAGGACGTTGTGTGAAATGTCATGAATATTAATAAATCAACTTTGGTAAATTAGTTTTTACAGTCGCTAGGCAAGAGTTAGAGGGTGAATAAATAAACTCATGTCATACACTTGCAAATAGCTTTTTTGTTTCAATGTTTTATTCATATTCACCTAGCTACACACGTTTTGTACCAAATTAAGGTAACAAATTTATGTAGATGTCTGTCAGCAAGCAAAGAGAAAATTACCAATTTAGATAAAATGTAACACATTTAAGAAATGGTTAGGCATTAAGACATTTATATAAATAAACATCTTTCGAAGAAAAAGACGGAATAAATAGTTTTACTGGCTACTTTATATGTATTTTTAATGTCTTGAAATATTTATCATATCTCGCTAAGCCAAAAGTTGTATCATGGTTGTATAAAGGCTGCATGAATAATTTACAGGTTAAATAGCTCTCGAAGTAATTGCATTAAAACTGTTGCAGTCTGAGTGCGTTAGATACGTAATCCGTCTATGTAGAGGTAAAAACAAATTCATCTCACCCTGTCTCTAACCTGTTGAAAACAAACATGAATCAATCTTATTTAATTTTTATTGCATGATGTTTCTGATTTCCGTTAGTTGTATCTTCTAATGCGTGAAGCTTGGATATATATATTTTTTTTTAAATCTACAGTAGTGTCGATTCTCTCCAGTCCATTAACATCCTATTGTTAGGTCCGGTTCTCCTCTACTTTAGGAGGGTTTGTGGTCTACTGCCCCGCGCTGACCAGGCGTGTGGGCGTAGGATTTATTATCTTTCATATCTGTGTACAATATTCCAGGATGCTGGATTTTACAGCACCCTAAGAGATAATGTAGTTTAAAGTGTATAATTAATTATAATTGTTCTATAAACTCTAAAAGTGTATTTCTATTACAGCCTGTAGCGGAGGAACCGTTCCGATTTGCAATGGAGCTCGATGACCTTCCAAAGGAGACACTCAAACAATATATCTTTGAGGAAACATTACTGTTCAAGAGACTAAACGAAGACGCGTAGACAAAGTATTACCAGCTATAATAAGATCTAACCCGCCCCCCGCGCTGACACATCATCAAGGCGCCAGAGGGGTAAGCAGTTCGATGCATGCGAGCTCTGTACGTACCAACATGTTCATTCGACAGATGTGCCACAATTTGCTACGTTGACGTCATTTTACAGTCTCATCGATGTTTTATCTTATCTTAACAATGCTTCATGATTACCTAGTAGTATGTAATACTTATGAATTCGTTGATCGTTGTAACTTTAAGGATAATAATACTTGGATTAGTGTAACAGGAAAATGTTGGTTGTGAACATGGCTCGCAGTATCGATGTCGCATGTAAGATGTAATGGAGTATGATGTTGTTTTTAAGTTGTCAGATATTCTTAACTCGTAGTCACGTTGAACACGATGTCTTATTAGGTATTCGACGTTGTTGATATAGAGTTTTGAGTGCCCCGTATTTTTGTATTATTGTGTAGTCTGTAATAAGAATATTGTACGTTAGATTCAAAGACGAATATACGCCAATGTGATAAAAGAAGAAAATTGTAGCTTTAACGTGCTCAGTTTTGAATAGATACTATTCGTCTCGTATAGATTAAGACGAGTGGTGCACTGGAAAAATTTAAAATTACGAGTGTTATGAATCCCTACATTATCAACAGAGATTAGAGTTTCGAATTCTAAAAGGACACAGTTCTCGGATTACAAACAGTTAACAAACTCTTAAAAAAATTTAAAACTTAAATTGTATTAGAAATCACGTCAATATCAATTCTTTATTTCTAGATTTAATCTGAGATTCAATCTTACAGATTAATTTGGTTTCATGGAAATATTTATGTACGGGCTGTTTTTCGCAACCCATATTGGTCCCCAGCCGTATTGTAATCGAAGAGTAATTGATTTTACCCCGGTGACCTAGAGCGCTGGTGTAGTTTCGTTTACCAGATTTTCGTCTCTCGATACAAAATGTTAACTAAATCGTTGTACCCAAGCGAGGAAATGCGGTGGTGAATCTTGTAATTACGATGCCTTAACACTACAGACTGCTAATTAATAATCTCAATCATAATTTAAACACTCAAATCTATGTATCGGAATCTTTGAAAGTAATTTTCACCCAGTAATTTTTTGTCGGATTGATCGGAAATTTTGCGCAAGACAGAACGAGACACCGATAACAATGCATTAATATAAAATATGTTAAGGATATTAAGCCGTGTTTTTAACCGACTTAAAAAAGGAGGAGGTTCTTAATTCGTCGCTATGTTTTTTTCTTTTTTTATGTTTGTTGCCCCATACATAACATTTAACTGGGTGAAGCGATTTTGATGATCCTTTTTTTATTTGAAAATTGGTGGTTCCCGTTTGGTCCCATTGCCACCAGGTCAGGATCTGAAAGTTACCTCCTGAGAAATAGAGGAAAACCCTTAAATTTCAAAGGCACACGCAGTCGGTAAAATTTAAAATTCTCAATTATTTAGTTTTTGAACTAATCAAATATTTTTTTTAATGGATTACTGTCTAGTTGTGACCCTTATTCTATTGAGCTATATTCTACTTTGAATCAAACGATAAAGTGTTTAATAAAACACTGATAATTTATATTTAGCGTTTGAAACTTGCAGTTTACAAATAAGTTTTTACCTATAATTTCTTTTTATTAGGTGTAGTCGCTTTGATTGGCGGTGATTATAGTATTGTTTAAGCGACGGTTTATGGCATAATATTTTTAAAATTGTCAGTTATTAAAATACCGTTTTGTTTGTTATCTACTGAAGATGCTGGACATCGTGCTGTCTGGATTGATGTAATCTTGAAGCAGTGTTGTCATAGTTGTACCTAATATATCGGTATGTGGGCTCATTTTCATAGAAAATAGCTATGTAATTGCTATTTATACTATTTTTTTTATATAGGATGAGTAAATTGATACTATGTTATTCAATATTATGAATTTAAATCCAAATGTCGTGTGTATGTAAACGTAAGTAATGAATATATTTAATATTTATAGCTTACATTGTAAATTTATATCTTCTTTCTATGTGTTCCTTTTCCTGTTCTTGTAAATTGCAAATAAATCTTTTTCTTTCTTAACACGTTCATAAGTTCGGTATGTATCTATCAATGTATCTTTCAACGCGATTTTCACTCACTTGCGATAGTCGGATTGATTTGAAATTTTGTATACATATGAAGGACCGATGACAATGCAATTAATTAAAAAGATATTCAAGATTTTCAAGCGTGTTTTTTAGTTTTTGAATTAAGCAAATTATTTATTTCTAATAGCTAATACACGTAAATGAAAATTAGTAAGTTAATGATTTCTAACAAGTTAATAATTTAATAAATCAAATTACTTATTACTAATGAAGTTAATAATTGTAATGACGGACTCGATTAGGTTTTTGTAAGGTATGCTTCTTGCTGTAAAATAGGTCTTAGGTTCGATCCCGCTTAGACTGTGCCTGTAACAGTTATACCAATGTACACACAGTTTATTTTCAGTATCTGTATTTTTAACCTCAAAAATGTAATTTTACTCATCCTATGTGCAAAAATTTTATGCCCATTAGAAATTATATATATTATATATTTTTAATACCTACTAGTGTCCGACCGAAACTGGTTTTCCGGCCGAAACCGAAACCGAAACTCACGTGGTTAAGTGTAAAATTTCTTAAAATACTGAAATTTGGTGCATTTTACCTATTATTTTGTATTAATTAGGACGTGAAATAGAGATACATTATATTAAGTTTGTTGGAATCATTTATTTAATATAATTGAAAAAATATTAATAACATTTTTATTATATTTTAAAATTATGTTCTCATAATTCCCGAACAGGGCCGACAGGGTCCATCAAAACGTTGCCGCCGGTATATAACGAAGTTAGGCGAGCGTGAGTGTGCGTGAACTGCGACACAAGTTTCAGTTATGGTAAAAGTTTCGGCCGATTTTGTCCGAAACCGAAACTGCCGCCGAAACCTGGTTTTTGGCTGAAACTGGCCGAAACCTGAAACCGAAACCGAACTTTCGGTCGAACACTAATACCTATATTAAAATTATGATGACACTGCTCTATAGATTAATAAGATGACTATGTTCGACAAGAATCATTTAGGTATGATTGGATCAGAGAGTTGTAGCAATAGGTTATATTTAAAAGAGTAGAAAACTTATAGTATCATAGATAGGGTTTTTCTGAAATTTATAAACGTTAAACATACTTAGTGGTACGATTTCTAAATTGAAATGTTAGAGCATACTAACGGCATAGAGTCGTGTGGTATCAATATTTTATTAATAATTATCGGCTATTTGAATATCATATTGTTATGTAACATGTTTGGTATAAAATGGTTGTACCGATTAGTCATAGTTTCGTGAACCCAGTAAAAGTCAATCCCAGTGTTTATTATTTATATTTATTGAGTGAGTTTGAGGATATTTTCGGAAAGTCTTTCTCCAATTTCTTTGTTGTGGTCTGAATACGTCTTGAAGATTTTAAAATTGCATTTGAAGTTGTGTTTACCATGAACATAAAATCAGTCGATAGTTACTAGTAAAATGACACATCGAATGTTTTGTTTACGTGTTGACATCGGAATGTTTATATCGTAACAACGATAAGTTAGGTCCGATTGTAATACACGCCCCATATTGAAAGGCAATGGTACCAATTCTACGCGCAAAACTAAACTTGACTTATCTAAAAAATGAAATTTGATTGTGTCAATAACACAATTCCGTAATGTTAACGATTCTTTCTTGTTAGCAAATCTGTTTATTATAGATTAACGATTATAATTAATATAAAATTACACAACAAAACAGCCAAATAATCAATATACAGCAATAGTTGTTTTCATTTTTTGGTTAAGTTAAGTTTATATGTGGACGTAGAATCGACACCAATATGTACATATTTATTGTGCGGTCTTTGAGTATTAAACCAACAGGAGTTGGTTGCACTCCGTTTGCTTTGTACGCACGGTCCGCCCAAAATCATTCCATGCACACTATGAGACAACAGCGTACTTACACGATGAAAACTCGGGACGAAGGTAGTGTGCCTTTTATAATAAATTATTAACGCGGTTATAGACCCGGTATATTTAACAATTATGAGTTCAAATCGCGAAAGTTTAAAATCAGTAAATACGTACACAATTATTTTGAGCATTGCGTACTTTTTTCAGCAGATTGGCCGTTTAATGTCACTTCCTGTTGGATTAATGCTCTAAGGGTACGGCAGATTGGAAACGAACATTCGATGTTTTTATGAATATTTCAGGACGACACGAATGGGGCCCCTGTTAGGAAAGTTGCGGGTACATTATGTATTATGTAAATGTTATGTGAATGCGAGCTACGAGTCGCGCCATACCTTTTTTTGTTCTATTTACCTACGCTCGTGGTCGTATCTCTTAGATGAATACGAAATCTTAGAATATATTTTAAGTACTGAATTGTAGATTTCAATCATGCAACAATAACAATTCCGATGCTTTGAAATCAAAAGTCTATATAAATACTCTATCATGTTTATATGTTAGTGCAATTTACTACAGAAGAACACTGAGGAAGGTATTTGGAATACAAAAATATTCGCGTATGTGTACTTTTTTTATTTAATTGCGTCTTTTAAGATGGTTAATCGTGATTTATTCACCTTTTTCAATTACAAGCAAAAAAAAAGTGTCAAAATGGGACAAAAATTGAAATAGAACAAGTTTTTTTTTTACTATTTTCATTATGACGCGTTTCGTAGCTGCATGAAGTTAAATAACATTGCGACGAAGTAGCGCTAAGATGGCCGGTGTAAATATTTTTACATTTCGAATTAATGTATTTTAAGTGTCACAGAGTAATAATTTCAAGCACCATATTATTGTTCATTAATTCTGATGTGATCTTGTTGCGTATTATATGTATTTTTCGATATGTCGGTTGTAAATGTTCGTTGGAAAACTTGTGTGGATCAATGATTTTATTTTTTGTAATAATAAATTCTTGTCTTCCTTGTATTTTGCATGTTAGCGCACAAGGCAATATTAGAATAGTTGATTCTTCATATCAGATATTTTAAAAAAAAATGTTTGTAGAATATTTAAAATTATCTGCGATATTGATGGTGTGATCGATGTGGTATCGAGTTTTTCAACGAACTATTTTGTTGACGGCCCGGTTTATATGAGAAAAACTAATCGTCTTTACATTCAAGTGTTTACAAAATCATTCATTTTTTATATTTCTTACATAAATATACGTTTAATGTTCTTTTAATTTGGAGCAAACAGTATTTCAAATTGTATAAAAAAACTGTATTTATAGACAACCGGGCTGTTAGCACTAATCTATTGTTACTTCTTAATTTTTGTCTATAAAATGTTGTGAAGTCGGGCCCTTGTATATCCACTGTAATAATACCTTTGGTTTATATTTTGGGCCCGCTTATCTAATTCATTACTAAGACTTGAATAAAGTTGTTTGTTAAAAGTATTTAAGTAAGCAATTTAGCTGATAAAACACTATTATTACTTTAATACAGTACATAGAATTTTGTGAGGAGATTAATATATTTTTGTCTTGAAAGTATCAAGATTATTTCGTGTAGTGTCTAAGTAATTGCTTGTGTTTATAGTTACATTTGTGGAAGATCATTATGTAATATGTACCATCTGTCTGAGAACACAATATGTTAAGTGGTCTCGCCTTATTACGTACACTAAAACCGTGTTAGTGACGCATTTGATGAAAAAAAGAACGAAAATTACAGTCTTTTTGCTTTGGTGGTTATGTTCTTGTAGTAAATTTATTATATCTACACATCATTTTAATAAATGTGTTTGTTTGTTTTTGATTAAGCTAATATATTTTTTTTTTAAATATGTCGTTCTGAGATTATGTTCCTAAAGGTTATATCTTCTCTCTCTCCAGCCCATTAACGTCCCAATGTTGGGCGCGGGTCTCTTCCACTTTGGAATTATGGTCTACTGTGCCGCGCTGACCAGTGATGTTGGTACAGGGTTTATTTTCGAGTTCTTCGTCTCTCACATAAGATGTTATTTGCTTATATTGTCACTATTACGTATTATTCAGACACTTACTGTTATGAATAACAATTGTGACGACAAAAAATATTTATAACATTTGCCCTTACTTACTTAACCTTTATTGTGCTTCTTGTAAATTCACTTGTGTTATTGAACAATCTATTTTTTCTCCACAAATGTATCTACGAAACTAATAGAAAAAATCCTCTCGCATTTACTTTACAATCGAAATGTTCTATCGAGTTTGTAAACAAACTATTGTACTATGAAGCATAAAGTTTATTTGTACGTTTCTTATTTCTATGTGTAAACATTCGCTTCGAAATGTGTATTTTACAATAATATATTATATTAGAACTACAATTATTTGTAAAAAGACATGCTTATTTATTGTGAACTAGTGTTTTTAAATAAGTGAAATTATTCAGACTGTTTATGATATGAAATTATTGTATTACTTTCGTTGGATTCTATAAATGGTCTACGACTTATTAGTGGCTATGGAGTAGTATCTTTGGTCACTAGTAAATAAAACAGTACATAAATAACTAAATCCATACATTCACACCGAAAGATACTGTAAAACACAGATATAATACCAGATGTAGTCTGTTGTCTATGGCCACATAATTTAGTCGGCTTGAAGCCTACATATCTATGTGTGCGTGAAAATATGTGTGTCTATGATACAGGCGTATAAAACGTCATTATTCTATGAAGTACGATTTAGCCAAGCTAAAGTTGTCCTCAATTTTAAATGTCAACCCACCATCTGGTATGTCTGTGTTGTAATACTCCAATCTAAGACCCATAACATGCTCATAATTGGTATAAAACTTATTTAGACAGATAGTTTATAACAGGGTCGTAGCGTGGCTTGGTGGGGCCCCGTATAAAAATTTATTTGGGGGCCCTTATGAAGGGTAAAGATTACTCACAAAAAATTCTGTGCATAAATTTTGTAAAATAATAAAAAAATTCGAAATTATTATTATTAATTTTTGCTTAAGCACATCGGAGGCCCCCTAGCCCGGGGCCCCCGTATAATTGATACGGCTGATATGGCGGCAGCTACGCCCCTGGTTTATACAGATAAACATACTGATGTTATATCGGCTATAAAAATCTAATGATTCGTATTACCGACTTAACATTAGTATGTTAAAACTATGGTTACCTTACCTTTATATTAAAGAAACAGGGATATTAAGTAAAAAATATTTTTTTCTGGGTAGCGCTAATCAATCTCTAGCGTCATATCACCAATGATTGATTACTGTTGAGCTTGTATTTAGACATAGTACCGGCACGAATATTTATGGATATATAAAAATTTATGTTCTCAGTATTTAGGTTTTTTATTCGCTAAGAATAACACGGTTTGCGATGTTAACATTTTGACAGCGTTAACTAGGGCTTATCGTTTTATTACAGCCTAAAAAATTATATTAAAGGACAATTCGTCAGCATTTTCTGAACTCAAGAGAACCTGTACCTAAGTCTTAGGTACCTTTTTGTGAAATTAAATGAATGTATTGTC
The DNA here is from genome assembly GCA_916999025.1 of Orgyia antiqua. Classification (NCBI taxonomy): domain Eukaryota; kingdom Metazoa; phylum Arthropoda; class Insecta; order Lepidoptera; family Erebidae; genus Orgyia; species Orgyia antiqua. Next base: position 22,213,388 of record OU779864.1, read on the forward strand.
ACTTATTGCTAACATAAAATAAGTAAATAAATACCCTGTTTCTATAATACCAACGAAATTATAAATATTCCAATGTTTTAACTAGTATATGGTCAAGTTACCGAGCGAAACCAAAACTTGTTACAAGTATTAACATTGACTCATTATTATTAAGATATTGAAATATTTCCCAAAATTAAATGCTTAAATATATTTTTTAAATATAATGGAATTTATATATTAATTATAGCGCTCGTTTTCACTGATGCCTTCCCTATTAGTTTTATAACGTCTCCAATAATAAATAATAACAGTAAACATCTTGTATTTATTGTTAAATATGAGTATTGCCATATTTTATTAAGTCATTATGTACAAATTGGATATTGTAAGATCATTTGTTATCTGTCAACAGTTGAATATTATGAAAATAAATCAAAATCAAAATTATTTTGTTTTATTATTTAATTATACCTGTGCATGTTACACTGCGTCCGTTATTTACCTATTTACTTATTATATATCAAAGTCGTTATTTTTGTATGTCCCTATGTGAGCTTAAATCTTGAAAACTATGCAAGGGATATTGATGCGTATTTTTTTAATAAATAGAATGGTTCAATTAGATGGTTTTTTTAAATTGTTAAGGTTTGGTTTTTATGTTCCACGTATACTACGAAGTTCTGGGTGACAATTAATTATTTATCTGCTATGTAATAAATAAATAAATAAATATTCATGGACATTTCACACAACGTCCTCTGGTCCCAAGCTAAGCTTATATGCTTGTGTTATGGGTACCAGAATACGGATAGAATACATATACTACTTTTCTTTTGTAAATACATACTTATAATACATAGAAACACCCAGACGCAGTACAAACATTTGTATGACAATTAGAAAAATCACACAAATGATTGTCCCGAGTTAGAATCGAACTCGCGACCTCTTGATCGGCAGTCCGTTACATAAACCACGAGGCTCGTCAATAATAATAATCGCGGTAGTAGTAATACTGACAGAGTTGTGCTCATGTGGACGGTAACAGCTCTGTTACGAAACTATTAACATTTGTACGATAATTAATTAAATTGTAGTAGAAAAAATGATCACCATGAGCGGGACTTGAACCCACGATCTCGGAATACCGTTCCATTGCTCTTCCATCTGAGCTAACATGTTTACCAAATCTGCCACTAAAATCTCAACGTACAATGGGCATTGTTCATAATTTTTGATCTGCTGTTTTTATATTTTTTTTAGAAATTATAGACTATTTTAAGCAACTAATTTCAATACTATTGAAATATTCACTATATAGAATTTTTAAAAAATACATAAAGATATTATTTTAAATGTTGTGACGTCATCGTTGTATGCAATAATAGGCATAAAGGTAGGTTAGACCAATTTCAACTCCACCACAGAGTAGTATATACCTCAAAACGCCTTAATATTTTAAGTCCTTCATTTCAAGGGCAAATAGAGATCATTTGCTTTTTTGGAAAAATAATCGTTAATATAGCAAATTTTCGGAAAAAAACTAATGGATCATGATCAGAAACTCTATTCCCTGAAATGGTTTTTGAATTAAGAGTTTAAAAAAAATATGAACAATGCCCAATTGCTAAATTTGTACAACGCCATCTATTGAGCGGCTTGCACCAACTTGATCAATCGATCGTTTGGTATTCTTTACAGAACACAATTGGACCGAAATAATGACTGACATGACATAACATGTATTAATATAATACAAGCTGACCCGGCAAACGTTAAATAATTTGAATTAAAATATTAATGCGACTATAAATTGAAATGTAGGCTATCCTATCTTTCAAGTTGGGTCGAATTGCACACGGTGTGCAAATCAAATTTAAAATCGGTTCAGTAGTTTAGGAGTCCATCGCGGACAAACATCGTGACACGTAATCTAATATATAAAATTCACATGTCACAGTGTTAGTTACCGTACTCCTCCAAAACGGCTAGACCGATTTTTATAAAATTTCACATGCACATTCAGTTGGTCTGAGAATCGGCCAACATCTATTTTTCAAACCTTTTTTTTTAGTATGGCAAAGCAACGTTTGCCGGGTCAGCTAGTTTTTATATATAATACAGTAATACATGTACAGCCGTTATTTCTTCCACTACAATTTAGTTTATTAAGTAAAAGCATAGCAGGTCAATTGCAAAAATTTATAAATTAATGTACCTAACATTCGTACAAGTTAATTTCTATAATTAATTGCGACACACGGCATAAATCTATTGTTATTTATGTAGAAGAGATCAGTATGGCATAGTGCGTTATTCCGCGAAAGAAATACAAGATAATCCACATGTGTTCCGCCTCTGGACGAAGTATAATCGGAAAGATAAGATAGCAAAGGAATACCGAACACCGTCGTTAATATCTATTACAAAAAGATTGAATAGATTTTTTTAAATGGCTATACTTTATGTATGTGTAAGCAAGTCTTAGGTAAGTATGTTTGTGTAAGTACTTACTGAGACAAGACATGCTTCGTTTTATATTAACGAGATTGTTTGCTCCTATATAATATATGGAACAGCTTAGCACGCTCGCTCATATTTTAGCGATAAATTCATGAATAATATTGTAAAATATTGACACTGGTACCGATTCTACATGCACAGCTAAACTTTACTAAAAAATGAAAATTGATAGTGACAATAACACAATTCGGCAATGTTAACAGATTTTTTTCTGTTAGAAAATCTGTATATTATAGACTAACTATTTTAATTATTAAACTGAGACTGGTCGATTTGCTCCAACAAGGCTATTTTATTATTAAGTTAGTTTAACTTTAGTCTTGATAGTAGGTACTAATCGGCATCATTCTCACACTCCTGATACAAAAATGTATAATATTATTGAAAAAAAAAAAATTATAAGAAATGAAGAGAATAGAAAAAAAAATCCATGGAGCTTCTTGTCTGTTCTTCTCCATAGGATTCGCGTTTGGAACAGACACCTAGTTTCTGACGCTTCAAAAGAGCTTGTAAAACATGCCAACTTGATATAAAAAATTTTGACTTTGAATTAAAAATGTGCTCAACGACGATGTCCGTGTGGTGACGGATTAAGAATACAAGTGTCACCAGCCCATTTCCTCCTCAGGGTGCTGTAAAAGCCAGCTAAGGGATATTGTACACAGATAACATCCTCTGTGAGAGAAGGAAATCTCGAAAATAAACCCTGTACCAACACGCCTGGTCAACGCGGCACAGTAGACCATAATCCCTCCCAGAGTGGAGGAGGCCCGTGCCCAACAGTGGGACGTTAATGGGCTGGAGGAGGAGGAGGTGCTCAACGAAATAGCCAATTAATCAAAATACGCCCTAGCTGTTTTCATTTTTAGTTAAGTTTAGTTGTGGACTTAGAAAGAATTGGTACCATTGTTTACTTTTCACGTATTTCATGAGATTAAATATTATTTTTTTTTGTCCTGGATGTGTTTACGGATTAGGTATACAGCTCCCTAGGGACTCTAGGGAGCTGTAAAAGTCATCTGAGAGATACTATAAGCAGACAGATAACATTTTCTGCACGAGACGGAAAACTGGAAATATAAACCTGTACAAGCGTAGCCTTCTCCATTTGGGGAGCATATTTAGTCTACTTATAGACTAAATATCCTCCCGAAATGGAGAAGGCTCGTGCCCAACAGTGGGTCATTATTGAGTTGAGAAGAAAAAGAAAAATTTATACAAGATACTGCAAACTGCTGCAAACGTATCCCAATTGATACGACTGGTTTTCATCCTTACTTATATATAAAGGTGAAAGTGAGTCGGTTAATTTCGGTTATTTCGGTTAAGTTCCGGTTATTTCGGTTAAGTTCGATTAAGTGCGGCTAATTTCGGTTAAGTTCCGGTTATTTCGGTTAAGGTCCGGTTATTTCGGTTAAGTTTGGCTAATTTCGGTTAAGTTCCGGTTAAGTTCAGTTATTTCGGTTAAGTTCCGGTTATTTCGGTTAAGTTCGGTTAAGTTAAGTTCGATTAAAGTTCAGTTCGGTTAAGTTTGGTTAAATTAAGTTAAATTCGGTTAAGTTAAGTTCGGATAATTTTGGTTAAGTTCAGTTCGGTTAATTTTCATTTGTAGTTGGAGATAGGTTGAAGTGTTTTATTGGGGGAAAGAAAGGATAGAGGTGGATAGTACGAAAGTGAAAGGAAAGGCTGAAATGGAGGACGAGGGGGGGTCTGAGGGATACTTTAAGGTTCCCTATAAGGTTCCCTCAACCCGGAGAAAGAGGAAGGATAGGGGTTCGGCTACGGACGACTCCGAAGCCGAGCGTGAGCCGACTGCAAAAGTCGCCACTGCGAGGCGGGGGCGGGCCGCGCCGGTGGCTCACCGTGCTGGCCTCAGTAAGGCCCGGGAAGAGTTGAGACGGCGGATGAGCGAGTCTCAAGAGCGTGAGCGTGAGATGTCGCTCAGCCGCCAGTCGTCGTTCGCTACGGGTGTGGAGGACTCCCTCCTCTCGGAGACTGGTGAGGACTCCGACGGCGCAATTACCGAGGAGATCCTCGACATAAGCGGCAGGGACTTGGAGTCCATTAGATCCAGGGCGGGGTTGCACGCCGGGGGCATTCTTGAGGTGGCCACCAAATCGGGCCACCTCAAGGGCACCCTGGTGAAGAAACTGAAAGAGGACGCCAAGGCCCTGCTGGGGATCGTCGAGGATCTGACGGAGCAGCCGGAGAGCGAAACCTCTACCCGTCTCCGGGCCGATAATAAGAGGCTTCTACGCCTCGTGGAGAGTCTCCAAAAAGAGAACAGGGCGCTGAAACAGCAGTTTCAGGAGCGGGCAGCCCAGATGAAGGCGGCGTCGACTCCGACGCCGTCTCAGGCTGAGCCCGGCAGCGCCCTAGAGGGCTCTTCCAGAAGCTGGAGGCCTCACTGATGCGGTCGCTGGGGGGCAAGGTTGATGCCCTGTTCGCAGGCATCGAACATCGCCTCCTGCCAGAGAAGGGAGTCCGCCCACCGCTGGCTGCGGACAGTAAAAAGGCGGCCGCACGAGAGGTGTCTAGGCAGCCGCAGGCTGGTGCGTCCCGCCCGGCCGCGCAACAGGCAGAAAAGGGGCCGTCGGGCCCAGCGACCACGGCTGCACCTAGCGGCACAGGGGAAACCTGGGCCACGGTGGTCAGGAAGAAAAACAATAAAAAGAAGGACGGTCAGCCCACCGTGTCCAAGGCCGCCCCAGCCAAGAAGCCGTCTTCGGCGCCTAAAACGCCGAGGGAGCCGAGGACGGAGGCAGTCGTGGTCTCCCTGGATCCGGAGGCGCAGCGCAGAGGCGTCACCTACGCTGATGTCCTGACGCGGGCTGAAGCCGCCATTAACCTGGCGGAATTTGGTATTGGCGAGGGGCTCCGCGTCAGGAAGGGAGCAACCGGCTCGAGGGTGCTGCAGCTGCCGAGCACGCAGACCCCTGAGCTGGCCAGCAGACTGGCCGAGCGAATACGCGTCGCCCTCGACGGAGTGGCGAACGTCGTGGTGCCGACCAAGAGCGCCGATATCCGGCTCATCGGGCTTGACGACTCCGTCACGCCTGAAAAGGTAGTGGCGGCAGTGGTCCGGGCAACTAAATGTCCTGGATCCGCGGTCAAGCCCGCGGACATTCGGCCGGGCCCGATGGGAATGGGCATGCTTAAAGTCCAGTGCCCGGTCGATGCCGCCAGAACCTTGGTTGAGTCCGGTAGGCTGCTCGTTGGTTGGAGCTCGGCCAGGGTGTTTCTGCTGGAGGAGAAGCCTCTGCGCTGTTTCAGATGCCTGGCCCTGGGGCATACGGGCCCGATGTGTCCTGTGGGGGTGGATCGCTCGCACCTCTGCTTCAGGTGTGGCTGCGAGGGCCACAAGGCCGTGCAGTGCGACAAGACACCTAGGTGTGTCGTGTGCGCCGCGGCCAAGAGGCCCTCGGAGCATGTGATGGGGTCGCGGGCGTGCAAACCCCCCAAAGTTAAAGCTGGTGCTGGCCAGGGCTCGCAGGCCACACCTAGGACGAACGCCGACAAGGCGGCGGAGGAATCCACAATGGAAACATGACCAGTCGGCCTTGTGGATTCCTTCAGGCGAACGTCAACCACTCCGCCGGCGCTCAGGATCTGTTAATACAGTCCATGGCGGAGTGGAACGTAGATGTCGCGGTGGCCTGCGAGCCATACTTCGTCCCAGACCAGCCCAACTGGGCGGGCGATAGGGACGACACGGTAGCGGTTCTGTCGAGAGGAGGTTCTGGTCCTCCCCTTTCCGTAGTTGAGAGAGGGAGTGGTTTTGTCGTGGCGGGGTTCAAGGACTTCGTCGTTGTGGGGGTCTATTTTTCCCCCAACCGCAGCCTGGCGGAGCTGGAGGTTTTTCTGGACACCGTTGGGGCTGCGGTTAGTCGTCAGGCGCCGAGACCTACCTTTGTCCTTGGCGACTTCAACGCGAAGTCCAGGGCGTGGGGCAACCCCGCCACGGACGTAAAGGGGAGGACCACCCAAATCTGGTCGCTCCTCTCCGGTCTTTCACTCCTAAATACGGGTAACACGTGGACATGCGTGCGGCAGCGGGGTGGCTCCATTGTGGACCTCTCGTTCGCGACACCTGCTGTCGCGCGCCGAGTGAACGACTGGAGAGTCGTGACGGGGGTGGAGACGCTGTCGGATCATCGCTATATCCGTTTCAGCGTCGCCACCCCGTCGACACCCGCGGAACGTTTCCGGGGCAATAGCCGCTTCCCACGGTGGGCTCTCGGTCGGCTCGACCGGGAAATGGCCCTGGAGGCGGCTATAGTCCAGCGCTGGGGATCCGCGGGTGGGCAGAACCGCACCGTGGTGGATGATGTGGAAGCGGCCGCGGGCCGTTTGAGCGGTGCCCTCAGGGCGGTGTGCGACGCTGCGATGCCGAGGGCTCGAAAGGCCCCGCCGCGTCGGCAGGTGTACTGGTGGTCGCCCGAAATTGCCGAGCTTCGGGCGGCGTGCATGCGGGCGCGGCGGGCCCTGATGAGGGGTCGGCGTCGCCACGGCGCCGGGTTTGTCGAGGGTCAGCTGCGGGTTGACTACCGGGAGGCTAAGAGGAGCCTGCAGCGGGCCATCAGTCGGTCGAAGGCCGAGGCACGAGAGGAGATGCTGGAGGGCCTCAACAGGGATCCATGGGGGCGCCCCTTCCTTGCTGCGCGGAATAAACTCCGCGCGCGCGGCGCCCCTGTCATCGAGACTCTTCGAGAGGATGTCCTGTTGGGGGTCGTGGAGGGCCTGCTCCCTCGGTCGACGGAGCACGTCCCCCCAGTCATGTCTCGCCGAGCGGCGGCGGGGGATCCGGACGACTCCGTCCCCCCCGTCACCGAGGAAGAGTTGGACCGGGCCTTGGACCGGCTGTCGACAAACAAAAAGGCGCCCGGCCCGGACGGCGTACCGGGCCGAGTCTTGTACATCGCCATGAGGGCACTGCGGGAGTCCTATCGGGAACTGCTCGATATGTGTTTGAGGTCCGGGCAGTTCCCGAAGGAGTGGAAAACCGGCCGTCTTTGTCTGTTGCGGAAGGAAGGGCGACCTCTGGACTCTCCTTCCGCATACAGACCGCTGGTTCTGCTGAACGAAACGGCCAAAACGGCTGAGAGGGTACTCGTGGGCCGTCTCGTTCAGCACCTCGAGGAAGTGGGACCGGGACTGTCAGAGTCACAGTACGGCTTCAGAGGGGGCCGATCGACCACGGACGCGCTGGTCGCCCTAAAGGCCCTCTCGACGGACGCCGTCTCCCAGGGAGACGTGGTTCTGGCAGTCTCGCTCGACATCGAGAACGCCTTCGGCAGCCTGCCGTTCGAGACGTTGAGGGAGGCGCTCCGGTTCCATGGAGTGCCCCCGTACCTCCGGAGGCTGCTGGAGGCGTATCTCGATGAAAGGTATGTCGTGTGGGAGGGCACCGACGGGCGTCTGTTCCGGCGTCGCATGGAGCGCGGTGTTCCACAGGGGTCGGTTCTGGGTCCGACGCTGTGGAACATCGGGTACGATTGGTTGTTGCGCGGTGAGCTCCTCCCCGGGATGGGGGTGTCCTGCTACGCGGATGACACCCTCGTCACGGCGAGGGGGAGTAGTTTTGAGGCAGCAGCCCGTCTGGCCGAGGTCGGAACGGCGCTCGTCATAGAGCGGATTGGGATGCTGGGCCTGAGGGTCTCCGTCAGTAAAACGGAGGCCCTCCTATTTCACGGCCCGCGTCGCGGTGCCCCCCGAGGGGCAAAATTGAGGATTCTTGGACAGGATGTGCCGGTGCGGGCCCACATGAAACACTTGGGCCTGCACCTAGACGGAAAATGGTGCTTTGGGCCTCACTTCGCCCAACTCGCCCCGAAGCTGGTGAAAACAGCCGCAGCGCTGGGTAGACTTCTGCCCAACACTGGCGGTCCAGGGTCGTCTTGCCGGAGGCTGTACAGCGGGATCGTGAGGTCCATGGCGCTGTACGGCGCCCCAGTCTGGGTTGACGCTCTCACCGCGCGTAACAAAGCTCTGCTGAGGAGATCTCAGAGAGTTATCGCGGTGAGGGCCATCAGGGGGTATCGTACAGTCTCATGGACGGCTGCTACGGTCCTGGCGAGCGACCCGCCTTGGGAACTCGAGGCGGACGTCTTGGCAGAGGTCTACCGTCACCGCGCAGTGGCGCGATCTCGGGGCGAGGAACCGGCCGTGGGCAATTTGCGGGCTGAGGCCCAGAGTGCCCTCATCCGGCGGTGGGGAGACGAACTGAGGACTCCCGCCGCCGGTGTGGAAATCGTGGAGGCCATCCGGCCAAGAATCCGGGAGTGGTTGGAACGAAGGCACGGGGTGCTAACGTTCCGGCTGACGCAGGTGCTTACCGGACACGGCTGTTTCGGTAAGTACCTGCATCAGATAGCCAGGAGGGAGACCTCACCCTCCTGCAAAGAGTGTGGCGCGGCCGAAGACACGGCGCGCCACACCAGGGAGTTTTGCGCTGCCTGGCAGGCACAGCGGAGCGATCTGGCCGCCGTCATCGGCGGGGACCTGTCGCTGGGAGCAACAGTGAGCGCCATGTTGCGTGGCGACAGGTGCTGGCAGGCTGTTGCCGACTTCAGTGAGTCTATAATGCTCCTGAAGGAGGCTGCGGAGCGGGAACGGGAGGCTAACGCCAGTGCGGACCCGCTCCGCCGAGCAAGGCCAGGGAGGAGGCGGCGTCAGTATGCCCGCCTTAGATGCCTTATACCCCCCGCCTTAGATGGCGATCGATCAGGCCGTAGCCCTGCCGGGCTAACGTCTGAGCGTCGGAGAGAGTTCGGAACGGAGAACCTCCGGCGCTCCCAATAGACGGGTAGAGCGCCGCAGTTAGGTTTAGTCGGTATTCCGTGACGTCCACGGCGAGTCCGACACTACCCACTCCTACCAGAGCGTAGTCGTCTGGTCCGCACTGACAGGAGTGGGTGTGCGTAAATGCATTCCCCTGCGAAAATAAAATAAAAAAAAAAAAAAAACAAAAATTTTTTCATTTCTGTTATTATATTAGGTTCGATTTCAAATTCGATTCGGCCACTAACGCGTGCAAAGCCGCGGGCAGAAGCTAATAGTAAATAAAATTTTAATATACATACTACATTGTGAAGGCCCGAGGTAAGGTGTGGGAGGGTTTTGCGTTGAGAAGAAAAGTTCTTTTGGAGTGACAAAGTTTGAAGTATTTACACGCCTTAGTACTTAACCTACAGTGAGTACCTATATCGAGTAGGTACCTATGCCTTTATGATTACAATTTTAGTAACCGTAAAAGCGCTACAAAATATTTATTTTGACGGTTTTCGTATCTTTTCGCAGTGGTGTACGTGGTTAGGGATTTTTACTGACTCGAGCGAAAACTATTTGTTATTGTACTTATATTTTTATATTCAATTGATATAGTAAGCAAGAATAGAAGTGTCACCCTTTTGCCTTCCCAGTGTGGTGTAAAAGACAGCTAAGAGACATTTTACGCAGATGGCAACCTCTGTGAGAGACAGAAACTTGAAAATAAACCCTGAAAACACACCTAGTCGGCATAGTAGACCATAATCTCCCAAAGTATAGGAGGCCTTTGCCCAAAAGTGGAACGAGCTGGAGAGACAGAAAAATTATTTTCTGGCACATTGTTATTTCTATAAAACCGTTTCAATAGTAACTCATCTCTGTCAATCTCTTCGACAATTCGAGAATATACAAGACTGATGATACATAAATATGTAAAAGTATATCAATATTTTCTTTAATAACGTTTTCATGGTTATTAATCAAATACAAACACCGTGCCTTTGGCGTTGAGGTAAATAACACCCGCATCTATCGGCGGCGTCGGATGGTAATTAATTATCAAGAGAATTTACCATATTCCTTTATACATTAATAAATGAATATAGAATTTTGGATAACTTGCGGTGCTTGATAAAAAGTTTTATGTAAAAGTATGCGCATATTTGGATAAAAGTTAGGTTTGTATTCCCTGAGCTTAGCAAATATTACAATCTAGCATGTTAGACATGAACATTACGTGGTTTTGTCTATATAAAATCCAGATCGTGGTCTCATATACGCTGCTCACGATGGTTTAGTAGAGGTACCTATGCCTTTATGATTACAATTTTAGTAACCGTAAAAGCGCTACAAAATATTTATTTTGACGGTTTTCGTATCTTTTCGCAGTGGTGTACGTGGTTAGGGATTTTTACTGACTCGAGCGAAAACTATTTGTTATTGTACTTATATTTTTATATTCAATTGATATAGTAAGCAAGAATAGAAGTGTCACCCTTTTGCCTTCCCAGTGTGGTGTAAAAGACAGCTAAGAGACATTTTACGCAGATGGCAACCTCTGTGAGAGACAGAAACTTGAAAATAAACCCTGAAAACACACCTAGTCGGCATAGTAGACCATAATCTCCCAAAGTATAGGAGGCCTTTGCCCAAAAGTGGAACGAGCTGGAGAGACAGAAAAATTATTTTCTGGCACATTGTTATTTCTATAAAACCGTTTCAATAGTAACTCATCTCTGTCAATCTCTTCGACAATTCGAGAATATACAAGACTGATGATACATAAATATGTAAAAGTATATCAATATTTTCTTTAATAACGTTTTCATGGTTATTAATCAAATACAAACACCGTGCCTTTGGCGTTGAGGTAAATAACACCCGCATCTATCGGCGGCGTCGGATGGTAATTAATTATCAAGAGAATTTACCATATTCCTTTATACATTAATAAATGAATATAGAATTTTGGATAACTTGCGGTGCTTGATAAAAAGTTTTATGTAAAAGTATGCGCATATTTGGATAAAAGTTAGGTTTGTATTCCCTGAGCTTAGCAAATATTACAATCTAGCATGTTAGACATGAACATTACGTGGTTTTGTCTATATAAAATCCAGATCGTGGTCTCATATACGCTGCTCACGATGGTTTAGCGGCTAAACCACCGTGAGCAGCGTATATGAGACCACGACCTGGATTTTATTTACGTACGTAACCAAGCGATTTGGCTAAACTTTAGCCAAATCGCTTGGTTACGTACCTACTGTAGATACCCGCTGCTTAGAAAGCCTTTAAAGACCTGCCATAGCAAAAGCAGGTAATGGTATTATATTTTGATTTATTCATATAGCCGTTTTTAACTTCTTTGTGTAATTGGGCCACTATAAAATTAATTTAATATCATTAGAAGTTGTCAATGTAAAAGTGTACCTATTTTAAGGATGCTAACGTGCTATTATCTCAAACCAGCCGCTTAGGAACTGCCGGAGTGGTGTCTGACTTTAGTAAGAAGTATTATTTGTTTATATTTCGAATACTACTTGCTTATTATTCTAATGTTATAAAAGGACTAATTAAAATGAATAACTATTAAATTAGAAAATGAGGACTTATTCAAATTGCTTTAGGCAAAACAAAAATTGTATAACTAACTTCTTATCGCCGTAGACCTTTTTAATACACGAATGCAAGTTCCTGCATTAATATCTTGATCTTGATGTCATTTATGTGCCTCTTATATTTTGAATTAGTTTTACCATTAAGTATTGGTATATAAGTAAGTATATAAGTATTAGTAGATAACGCTACTAAAATAATAGTCATCTGGTGGCAAATTAGCATATGTAATAATCTCAATTCCACAAAGAGGTTTATGCCACTAGACTGGTCTCAGATCGTTTTTCCAAGAAATTCATTTGATTTTGAGTGTCGTACTCACAAGTAGAGCGACTCAAGCGAACCAAACATTATATTGTAATCTCCTTATATTTTTGTATCTCTGATATTATATCCTTAGTATCTATGTAGATTTCTTTACCTATTATCAAGTGAAGTCGTTTTTTCTGTATTGTTATTAGTATTTGAGCTTAAATGTTCAAAACTACGCAATGCATTTTAATGTGTTTTTTTAATCGATATAGTGGTTCAAGGAGATGGTGTTGCTGTATAATTTATTAAAGTTTGGTGTATATTGAGATTGAGGGAGGGAGGCTCAGTAACATTAAACGCGGATGAAACCGCTTGAATTATCTAGTTAAATATTATTAATTGAAACATTTGCCAAAATTATACTTTTGAATAAAGATAGTATTAATCTAGTTGAGTAAACAAAGTATTTTCTAAGGAAGGCAGGTCGTTGTTAATTTCAAAATAACGTTTATTACATAAAACGCCGCAGACGTCTCTTTTATAGCGCTTGTAAAATATTTAATTCCAATTATTATTTACGCAGCTTTTCATTTAAATAGAATACTAACTCAACCATTCGATAAGTTTATTCAAAGAAAATTTATTAGAAATTGTCTTCAATATTATAATGAAATTGTAATGTAATTTATATTGAAAAATATTCCTATTTGTAGACATGGTGATCGACCTGTAAATCTATCGATTGTTTTAATTTACTATGCATCGTTACCCACCCCATTTCTATCCATGGTGCTGTAAAAGGCAGCTAAGGGATATTACATAGATAACATCCTCTTTAAGAATCAGAAAACTCGAAAATAAACTCTATGCCAATACGCCTGAGCAGTGCGGCATAGGAGACCATAATTCCTTCCAGAGCATGGCGCGTTAATGGTCTGGAGAGAGAGAGATCATCATTACTAGCGGTGCTATGGTAAATTCGAACGTTGACGAGATCAGATTTGCGAGGTCCATATTTCACCCTTAGAAGGGCCTTTTTTTTCGCCTTTTTGACCTGAGGGGCCATGGCCCGGCAGGGCAAAAACGCGGTCCTCGCCATGATAGTGCCTTACATGATAGTACCTATCATGATAGTGCCTTAAGCCTTACCATGACCCGGCGAGGACCCTCAGAGAGGCATAAATTGAGAGTAAATTACGTTGTATATGACGAGTGTCTTGTAACCAAACTACAATAAAAATTGTAGAAATCTCCGAAATTAAATCCAGGAGATGGCATAGCATGTTATAGGGATATTTTGTTAATTGCAATGCCGTGACGCGATGCGATACTTGTTCAGAAATCAGAGTTAGTCAGTTTAATCAGAATTAATTGTGATTTGTAACTGTTACTTAAACGAAAATTTCACATTTTCTGTTTTCCATAGTATTCTATAAATATCCTCTGACACTTGTGCGACTTACTTATTTAAATAAACTACTTTGTTCGGAATAAGACGCGCATATTTGTTTTAAAATTTAGCCTAACATTTTCATGGTCACGGGTGAAACTTCCATAAGTCAAGGGCTACCATGGAAAGAATCTTTTGTACTCGTAGTATAGATAGATAGACTTAACTTTGAACATGTACTAAAAGCATTATCATAGGCTGGTGTAATAAATATAACATAATGACATTAGCCTTACCGGCCCAACTTTTTACTAGCATCATTTATTTTTATTATCGCTGTTCTAGAATCTTTATTGCGTTTGAATGATGCCTCAGTTTATGAAAATATAGCGATATAAAACGTATAGGTATATAAAATGTACTAGGTATCAAGGTCTCAGTCCCGTAAAATTTTACTTATGGATCAAGCGCTCGCCCGCTCGTATAACGAAGCGGTTTCTACAGCAATATTCAGGCTATGAAACACAAGTAATGGATTTTTCAAACTGGTGTTTGGTTCTAATATATTATTATGTTTAAAAAGCCAGTGAATGTGTTAGTGTTCAAATATAGTGTTAATCTTTGTCATTTCTCCAGATCAATTAAAGGATAGATGATCCTGTATCTGCTGTTCTCAGTAAAAGCCCAAAATGTGGACTTGACGTACGTTCTATTATGTGGTATTTAAGTAATAATTGTAAGTGATGACTGATGAGTTAGTAATTATTAGTAACAAAGATTTTCATATTGGACTACAGCATATGGCTCTTCAAAAAAGGAATTAAACGATTTTTACGAGGTTCGCAAATGTTCATAGGTTTCGGTAACCGCTTCACATGAGGCGGGTCGAAAGTTTAATCGCCCACTAAATGTTATAAAAAAAATCTGTACTAGTAGTATCAACATGGAGGTGTAGTGTTAATAGTTCTGCCCTAAACTTCAGGAATAAACTAAACTTATAACGACACGTTACGTATTTTCTTATAAAATATTTATGCTAAAACAATTCAAACTGTAGCAATTGGCATTGTTCATATTTTTTTTAATCTCTTAATTCAAAAACCATTTCAGGGAATAGAGTTTCTGATCAGGATCCATTATTTATTTTCGGAAAATTTTCTATATTAACGATTATTTTTCCAAAAAAGCAAATGATCTCTATTTGCCCTTGAAATGAAGGACTTAAAATATTAAGGCGTTCTGAGGGATATACTACTCTGTAGTGGAGTTGAAATTGGTCTATTATATCAACTTAGCAACTTTGAAAAGATATATTGCATTCTGTCTTAAGTCTATTAGGAAAAGTCACATAGATTGCGTACAATGATGACGTCACAACATTTAAAATAATATCTTTAAGTATTTTTAAAAAAATCTATATTGTGAATATTTCAATAATATTGAAATTAGTTGCTTAAAATAGTCTATATTTTAAAAAAAAAATTAAAAAATAGCATGTCATAAATTATGAACAATGCCAATTACTGGTACGACGTACACCACTTACAATAGTTACAATACCTAAAATGAAATCGTTTTTATCGTAAATATTTATTATTGTTACTACATATGTCGTAGCTTTTACCGCTACGCCGTAGACGATATGACTGTATGACTAATAATTTTTCGTTATACTTTATCTATAACCCTTTAACTTTGAATAAGTGAAGATAATAATGCTTTAAAAACAAGTAGGTAGGTATGTTTTTATAAAAACTTAATTTCAATCATCTAAAAAGTCAAATACCTATTTTTTACTAAAAAGAAACTTATTATTGTATGTTTATTGTATATAAATAATGTTTAATGTGAATTAATTGCATATTACACTTTACTACTAAATAAAATAAAAAAATCTAAATATATTTCTACTATAAGTACCAAAGCTTTTTTCAGAAAAGTAATTTTTTGTCACTGTCATAAAGTTTGTCGCTTCAATATTAAATGTCTGGCTACAGAGTTTGTGCAGCCAAAGTTTAATAAAATACTGTCATCTTGTCATGCAGACGATTTTCATATCTGAATTGCATATAACAATATTCTGAAGAGCTTTCATAAATCAGCATAGTTTTCCATATTTACATTCATCTATACCTAAGGAATGCTACAAGACCAATTAAATGGCAAATGGAAACAAAACACATTATAATTGCAAAAACACGACAATAATAAGAAGCGGGGTATTAATACTCCTCTCCTCTCTCTCCTCTGCAGCCCATTTACGTCCCACTGTTGGGCACGGGCCTCCTCCACTTTGGAGGGATTATGGTCTACTGTGCCACGCTGACCAGGCGTGTTGGCACAGGGTTTATTTTCGAGTTTTCCGTCTCTCACAGAGGATGTTATCTGTGTGCAATATCCCTTAGCTGACTTTTACAGCACACTTGGGAGGAGATGGGGTGGCGAGACTTTTATTCTTAATCCGCCACCACACGGAGTATTAATACTAATACTACGGAAAGCAACAGAATAAAAGCTTTGTTGAAATACCATTAAAAAGCATTAAAAAACATTACAAATATCTTTGAAAAGATACGCCTTAGCAAGAAGTTTTTTCATATATAAGCTTTATCCAAATCTATCCATATAGATTAAATACTTTCCTTTGAGATCAAGGGGATTAGATAAAAAGTGCTATAAAGGTTTTTAGCAGAGACATCGTATGATGTGAACGCATTTATTTTATTCAGAAATCGTCACGTACTTACATAAGTACATCTTTCAAGGCCATTGTTTAAATTGCGAGATTTCAAAATCCTTAAGTTATAAAATAATGTATTTGCACTTGTTTGTGTGATTTGTATGAGCTTGCGAAAAGAGTATAGTGTCACTGTTATAAAATTTTTTACTTACGAAGTATTTTTGTTATTACTTGTTAAACTTGTTATATTATTGTTTGTACATAGCATAAGGATAAGTGTTACTTGGTTATGAAATAAATATTTATTTGTTATTATTATATTATTATTATTTTTTAATATTTTCGTTATCTACAATATTCCCATCCCAGCTCATTAACGTCCCATTGTTGAACATGGGTCCTCTCCACTTGAAGATTTTTGGTCTTCTGTGTTGCGCTAACTATAGATGTGATAGCATAGTGTTTAATTTTAAGTTTTCCGTCTCTCACGGTTGATACCTCAGCTTACAGCACTCTGAAGAAGAAATGAGGCGATGACACTTGTATTCCACACGGAAATATAATGTGCAATATTAGCAGAAGATAATCAGTAAAAACTTCAAAGAATTAAAAAAACACAGAATTGATATTACACATATCGAAACCCCATTTCGGGTCATAGAATTGGCATTGTTCATATTTTTTTAAAACTCTTAATTCGAAAACCATTTCGAGGAATAGAGTTTCTGCTCATGATCCATTAGATTTTTTCGGAAAATTTGCTATATTAACGATTATTTTTCCAAAAAAGCAAATGCTCTCTATTTGCCCTTGAAATGAAGGGCTTAAAATAATAAGGCGTTTTTAGGGATATACTACTCCGTGGTGGAGTTGAAATTGGTCTATTATATCAACTTGACAACTTTGAAAAGATGTATTGCAATCTGTCTTAAGTCTATCAGGAAAAGGTGATACACAGATTGCGTAGAACGATGACGTCACAACATTTAAAATAATATCTTTAAGTATTTTTTTTAAATTCTATATAATGAATATTTCAATAATATTGAAATTAGTTGCTTAAAATAGTCTATATTTTCTAAAAAAAAATATAAAAACAGCAGGTCAACAATTATGAACAATCCCAATTCATGTTACCAATGACAATATCCACTCTACAACTTGGTTAAGATCTGTGAAAGATGAGAAACATAAAGAATTAAAAATAAATAAATATTCATGGAAACAACGTCCTGTGGTCCCAAGCTAAGCTTATTATGCTTATGTTATGGGTACCTACCAGAATACGGATAGACTACAAACTACTTTTTTTGTAAATACATACTTATAATACATAGGCAACACCCAAACGCAGTACATTAACTATATGACATTCAAAGATACAAACAAATAATTAATCACGTAAGTAGGTACCTATTACCTATTGACATATGTGGCGTTTTTCTAATGTTTTATTATTTTGTACTAATTAATGCTTTGCAAATTTAATTCATTTGACAAAATATTCTTCTTGTTATAAATGCAAAGTTATTATAAACATCTACGTAGCTTACTTTAGATTTTCTTTATACAAAATCACAGTACAAAATTATTAAAGTCGTGTGAAAGTGACAAGAATATAATGTTACAGACAATGGAATACTCAGAAATAGGTTAAGGCTGCTACATTGTACACGTTTTGTTATTATGTTATTGAATTTTGCTGAAGGCTGATGTATTAATTGATGGTATTATGACATGATTTGTTCCCCTGGATCAGGAGAGTCGAGTCGACCGTGATCTGACCCAATTTAACTATAACATGTCATACAATATGTGAAACTATATGCTACTATAGTACCTATGGATCGCTGAAGTATGATAAATTCATTCTTACTAGTTAGTAGGTACCGCTGTTTTATTAGTGTTTAATATAGTTATTGCTACGCTTTTTATATTTTAGCTCGGTGATATAGTATACATTTATAAATAAATAAATATTTATGGACATTTCACACAACGTCCTCTGCTTCCAGATTTAAGCTATTTATATGCTTGTGGTGTGGGTACCAGAATACTAGCGTAACGTTAACGTTGTTTTGCCATACTAAAAAAAAGAAAAAAAAGATTTGAAAAATAGATGTTGGCCGATTCTCAGACCTTGGTACTGAATATGTATGTAAAATTTGAGAAGAATGGATCAAGCCGTTTCGGAGGAGTACGGTAACTAACACTGTGACACGTGAATTTTATATATAAGATATATATATTTTGTTGTAAATACACAATTACCGAACCCGCGACCTCGTGGACGGCAGTCCATTACATGAACCACTACAGCACAAGGCCTATCAAAGAGAAGAGGTTATGCGCTATTACGATGTTTAAACTATATATATTTATAGTTTCATTACAATCCCTTCAGTAGTACTAAACATTCTTACATTTAGCCAGATATTTAAACATTTTTATAATCTTATGCGTTTATAATATTAAGCAAGATATTTATGTAGCACGGTTAAGTTTTATCAATCGTCCTTTTTGCAAATATCAACTATTATTATTTATAACTATGTATAAGTACTGACTAAATATGAACATAAATATAAAATAAATCGTTTTATTTACAAGTGATGTTCCTACTATCGCTGTGAGAGCATCAACACTAGTCCTAACCAAACAATAAACTTTAATGGCTTACGTGAAAGAGTACCAACTCAATGTTGTCTCCTTGAAATATATAATTTCGAGAGAATACTAAAAACGTGTTGTTACGACTTCGGCTGTATTTTCATGTTAGAACTTTTTTATTACATAACAGTTCCGTGTGGCATCTGGCATTCAAGTCAAATGATTAAGCAATAAAAGCACCATTTTGTAAAAACTAATTAACGTAGGGAATGATGGATCTCTTAAAGTTAAATAGATGTAGGTTAACTGTAATGTTTTAATTTTTTGACAGCGACGGCGGTGGCCGCCCTAGACTATAAATAAGCTAGTAGATACGTCGGCAAGTTCAGATTTGTGAGGCCCTTCAGATAGTCAGAAAATGAGAGAATTGTTCTGGTAGTGGATAGTTAGAGAAGATATTTGATATATTATATTATTGCTACGACTAACATCCTTCATCCAGTCACGAGACGTTTGATTTTAGTCTTGTTATCATAAACCTGTGGGAGAAAAAATTTCTGTATTTATTTGTCGGTGATTATGACATGTTTTTTGTGAGTTTGGTTACAAAATAAATAACAGTTAATTTTAACTCTCATTTTAAGCTTATTACGCTTATACGTAAATGATCTATATTTGTTTATTATCACATCTAGCAATATCCTTCGTTTTATGATAAGATCAACGACAAACACGGTATTATTACATTTGTTCCGAATGACGTCAATTGTACTTGATTACATCTGGAAAAGACTCGTGTATACAACACAATAATAACTTCAGACTAAGATGAAGAGTATGAGTACTATTTATACCTACAGTTGTTATATAATAAGCACTAGCCTGCGACTACGTACGCATAATCTTTAATTTTCTTAATGTAGCCTGGAACAATGTACGTAAAGAATGTAGCTTTTCTTTTAGGAAAAATAATTTTGGATTGGACCTCAGACTACTCTCAGAGACTACTCTCAGAGATTCGACCACTACTCTCGGAGACGAGCCTCGTGGTCTAGTAGCAGTTTACTAGGCTAATAAATATTTAATCTTAGATATAATATGTCCAAATATCATTTAACTTGAATAATTATCTCTGTGACATATTAAATGGCATTAGCATAAACTCAATTTACATATTTATCTATTATTTAATTTAATATGATCTATGAATATTAAAGCTAACCTAATATTAATTTACAAGATTCAGTAATAGAATAATGTTAATATCATAATAGAGGAATTTGTCTATTTAACAGAGGCTTTTTGTTGTGTTAATTGTTATGGAAATTTGAATACATGGTTTGTGACAAGGTTATTTATTCGACCACAATCATGATCAGATGCTGCCATCAAATAGATCAAATAACTAATTTAATATTAGACAGCAAATATCACCATAAAAATAAATAAATAATGTCATTTTTTATTAATTTCTAGTGAAGCGTGTGGTAGCGTTATGAAAATTTTATACTTTCGTAAATCTTTTGTACCTACCTCATATAAATATTTATGGAGATAGGATAAAGTATCTAATGAATAGAAATAAAATGTTATGCACCATTTTATGTGATTGTGAAACGCAAGGTCTCAATTAAATTTACTAAAAAATACATATATCGTTGCTGTGACCTCTCGAGTTACGAGCACAAAAAAAAATAACAAGAGGGGTATTATTTTTCACAAAATAATGAGTACATCCGAAATACGACATAGCGGCGATAGCATATGTAGATATATATTAATTCCTTTATAACGTAAATTTTTATTCCTTTGGCTAATTGAAACTAGCTGACGACATCTTAGCCTTTCCTAGCTTAATTGTGAAAAATATTATGTATACAAATCATTGTTCTGAGAGTAAAGACGCAACAAAAAAGAATTAACTATTAAGGAACCGTAATAAAGAAATATTATTTTATACTAGCTGTTGCCCGCGTGTCCGTCCGCATGGAATTTAGAAAATTTTCTGCTTCGTTTCTACTGGTCGTAGCGTGATGTTATATGTATAGCCTAAAGCCTTCCTCGATAAATGCCCTATCTAACACTGAAAGAATTTCGAAATCGGCCCAGTGGTTCCTGAGATTAGCGCGTTCAAACAAACAAACAAACAAACAAACAAACACACAAACTCTTCAGCTTTATAATATTAGTAAAGATAAAAAAAAAAATTGCGTTCATGAGGTACAGCCTGGTGACAGTGGAATGGACGTACTGACTGCGAATGTCTTAGTAATAGGGTCCTGTTTAACCACTTGTACCTTAATGACTGGTTATTTTCTTTAAAGTTTACTGGCTGATAATTAGAGGATTTTCTTTGATTTCTTAGGAGTTAATCATCAGATCCTGACCAATGGTGCCAATGGGAACCACCAGCTGTCAAATAAAAAATGGATCATTAAAATCGCTTCGCCTAGTTAAGACTTATAAGGTAACAAACATGAAAAAGAAATAGAGATGAATTGAGAACCTCAGTTAAAATATAAATATTTTTAGCACTAAGCTTTGCTAAGCATTAATTTTCTCTTTGATTTCTAATAAAGTGCTATCTATCTACAAAATTTATTAATTATTAAGGCTTGATGTGATTAGAAGACACGATGATAACGAACATTTATTACAATAACTGGCAAATTCACTTAAAGTAATTACAATAGTAATTAACTAAGTTACTAACTACGAATTTTAATTAGATTTCTCTGTATTTTTAATATACTTGCTGTTTTTTAACAAATTATACAAAGAGGCCATCCTCTTGAACCATTCTGTCATTTAAAAAAATCGAAAACCATTTCGAGGAATAGAGTTTCTCATCATGTCATATGTCATGGTCATGATTTATTATTTTTTTTCGGAAAATTTGTATATTAACGATTATTTTTCCAAAAAAGCAAATGATCTCTATTTGCCCTTGTAATGAAGGACTTAAAATATTCGTTCTTAGGGATAAACTACTCTGTGGCCTGTGGTGGAGTTGAAATTGGTCTATTATATCAACGTGGCAACACTGGCAACTTTGAAAAGATGTATTGCAATCTGTCTTAAGTCTAGTCTATCAGGAAAAGGCAATACCGCAATACACAGATTGCGTACATCGATGACGTCACAACATTTAAAATAATTTCTTTAAATATTTTTTTAAAATTCTATATAGTGAATATTTCAATAATATTGAAAAGAGGTGCTTAAAATCTTTATCCTTACTAATTTATAAATGCGAAAACGAGTTGATGACACTACAGAAATTTTGACGAGCTTAAGTGTTAATGTGACGAACGAAACTATAGCGCGATTTAAAAAACGGTACAACGCCATCTATCGACTGTCATAGTAACCTTCTGTTTGTTAAGGTTTAATTTCTAAATTGCGCACGTATGAAGTCGCAGGAAACAGTTATTAGTCTACATTTTCAAAAAAAAATTTATAACAGCAGGTCTAAAATTATGAACAATCCCAATTACAAATGACTTGAATATTTAGCTTTTATTTTTGTAAAATACCTAGGTACTCCAAAATCTCAATACTCATAAAAACGTTTATATAGAACTTTTATCACACCACTTGACTCGAGAACATCCATTTCTTTGAATGCCAGTCATATGTAAATAAACCATGATTTGTAGAAAAGAAAAATGGTTTTTAGAAAACTACTTTATCTTACTATCTGAAAGTTTGTACTAATGTGTGTACGTATGGAAATTTGTTGTTCTTTCACTCAAAAAATAATGAATTGAATTTTTATCAAACTACAGTATGTAGCTACAGATTATAATAACATATTCATATACAAATATTTTTTTAAATCTTGAATATTCTTGTTTCTTTTTTAGGGTTTCGTACCAAAAAATAAAACTAAGAGTAAGACTTCGCTGTCCGTCCGTATGTCACAAGGCTGTATCTCCGAAACGGTGACAGCTAGAGATCTGAAAATTTCACAATTTGTGTATATTAGAATAGAAATACTCTTTATTGTACATCTTAACAATACTACAGTAGGTAATTAATAGATCTCTTCCAGACGACCTTTGGATGGACAGAAAGGAAAGAAATATTTGGCTAATTGTAATGTACATACACACATACCTAGACATACATACATAAACATACATAAATAAATTTTATTACTATAAACACACGTACATACAAAAATACATAAAAATGTACACATATAAACTCTATGATAATATACAACGTGTTTCAGAAAGGTGTAGTCATATTTGACCATCGTTACACATGGCCGGTGACTAGGCACTAGGCATGGATGAAATTACAAATACTAGTTATATTATGACTTTTATGTGTTCATAAAAGTTTAATTAATTTATTAAATTAATCGATCTTCTATAAATACAACACTACTATGAGGTCATCTTTTATCGTAAGGTTCAATCGCATATAATAAACCGTAAACATCTCATAATTGATGCGTTTCTGGTAGTTATTTAATAGTAGGCAATAAACAAAAAAAAAACTTACAAACTGTATTTTTCTATATGTAACTGTAATATTTATAATATTTTAGGCCTATATAATGCAACTTTAAATTATGACTACACCTTTCTGCAACACGTTGTATAGTAACATAGTGACCTATATGGATAACACCGTAGGTAGTTACCGATTTTGCTATCGTATATTAGTTGATGTTATAGCAACAAGCTCTCATCATCATTCTCCTTCCCTTATCCCATTGTTTGGGGTCCTGTTATTTGTGGCCGGTATGATGAACATATTATAATCTATACAGTAGGTACGGAACCCTTCGTATCCGAGTCCAACTCGTACTTGACCGATTTTTTTTCAGATCTATTCGATATTTAAAATGGGAAGGAAGTTATTATCTTAGAACGTAACTTCCATGAGGATAAGGCTAATAAAAAATGTTTGTATAGTAAATGAAATCGTATTTACTTTAGCTAACAATATCCAAAATAATCCAGGTACTAAAGTAACATCTTTACTTTAAACTTCTGAAGACAGTTTTATTAAATTCCAAAGCTATTACAGGAACGGGAGGAGTCATTGTGGAAGTGTACTAAAGTATAAAATAGTTAAAACGATTGCCATAACCTAATCTCGCAACTATTGTATTTTGATCAACTTTCAGATCTCTCTCTCTCACTCTCTCTCTCACTCTCTCTCTCACTCTCTCTCTCACTCTCTCTCTCTCTCTCTGTGTGTGTGTGTGTCTAGTTAATTAAGTCCTACTGTCGGGCACGGGCCACCTCCACTTTGGGAAAGATTATGCTCTACTATGCACTGACCAGGTGTGTTAGTATAGGGTTTATTTTCGAGTTTTCCGTCTCACACAGAGGATATTATAAGCGTAAAATATCCCTAAGCTGGTTTTTACAGCGTCCTGGGAAAGACAACGGGTGGCGACACTTGTATTCTTAATCCGTCACCCCACAGACACGAGTTTCAGTTCAGTTTAAAAATGGTTTTGTACAGAACCTAATAACAAATTGCATTTGCACATAAAATAAACTGAAATAAAGTTATACTAAATATGTAGAATGTCCAACCCGGACTCACTACAACAGTTGTTATAAAGTTAACTTTGTCTGGTTTCCTGTTGAATTAACAATAATGCAATGGGAAACTCGGAAAGTTATTGAATTAAGTTTATAAAATAAAGTTTTCCATATGAATGCCGATATATCACCGCGACAATGACACAATAATACAAGTGGCTTTTAATATTTGCCTTTTATCATTTTATTTTAGAGTTGATTGTTATGGAATTCGTCAGAATAAAACATAATCTTATACAGTGATCTTATACGTCCGTTTCGATCCATAAATGTCAGTCTATTGGATTGAGTCCTATCCACAATGGAAGGAATGTTTAAGACTTTCATACGATACCCATTCTCATTTAAGAACTTAGGCGAGAAATATATATAGGCAAGAAAGGCAAATATACTTAGGCAAGAAATATATAACTAAGGCAAGAAATATTCTTTAACGCTTGGGTCGTTCATTTATCTTTATAAAACTGCCTTTAACAGATTTAGACGTGTGCCTATACTTCTGTTTTAAATTATTCCAGACATTTCGTAGACTTTTCTCGAAGGACATCTTTAATTTTAATTCTTCCAGTAACTATTGCGGCGTATAAGTTCCTAAAAAGTACTTTTAAATCAAATTCCTATTTTCTACTTAATAATACTAATCAAAATGTTTGCTACCAAACTCTCTCATCTATATTAATGTTACAAATTTCAGAATGTAGTGTTAAAACTTTCATAATGATCAAAGTTGGTCATTATGAACCTGAGTTTAAATCTGTGATTTGTTATGTCAGATTCACAGAAAGTTATGTCGCTGGCAATCAGCAAATTTCACGGTGAATTGAGTAAGTTTCCTTGGAGAATTATTTGTGAAGGAATTTCCCAATAAAACTAGTTCAAGCGAGTAAATTGCTATAACTTATTCTGTTGAAGGGGTTTGTGATAAATATTGATAATTTGTCGCCGTCTATTATGGATGCCAAGATTAGAAACATTTAGTGCTTTTAAAACCTTAACATACACATCTGGGGTCAAAACGATTTAAAAGTAAAATGCCTGCAATGTCTTATACTCGCCGCTTTCCAAGGATATGATATTATATTAATATAATACCTATATTATTAGCAGCTTTCGTTTGGAGAACAAAAGTTTCTAATTTTTATTAAAGTTCGGTAAGTTATTCTACAAATTAGCGGATATTCTCTACCTTAGAATACCAATCTATCGTAAAATAAAAATGGTTGATCAGCCTTTCAAAAGAATGTACTGCCAACAATATCTAAACGTGGATATTTTTGTTTAAACAGATTTATTGGTAAAAATCTCCTTCAATTTTCATTATGCCGCTGACAGTCTTTTATTTACAAACGTCATTAATTGGACGTTGTAATCAATTTGCCAATTTAGAATATTTGAATATCGCAATACTAGCAAATTAATAATAAGGAACCGAAACTCGAGACAGTTTACAAAACTAGCTTTATTAGAAACGGAATTAGAATTTTATTACAATTGTAAATGTAAGCTTGGGAATTACAAATAATATAGAACACATAGAAAGAATATAGGTTTACGACAAAAAGAAAATTTAATTAAAATCGCTTCATCCATTCGGAAGCAAATATGCCACAGACAGACAGACACACACGTAAACACAAACACACCCACTCACATACAGGCACGTCGAACTTATTACATCTCTTTTCAGTCGAGGACGTAAAATAATAAAAAAAAATCGCATTATACATATTATAAAACGTTCGGTAGCTATATGTAGATATTCAATATGGCATTTGTTAAATATATATGTTAAATATATATTGTTAATAATTGTCAAAAGGTTTTTTATATTATAGGTATTTTATTTTATATTATTATTATAAAACCTTTATTATATTATCTGTGGTTATACCTACAAATACTGTAAAAAATGTATGCTAGGAATCCCCTAATATTTAGCAACAAGAAGTACCTAAAGCTGCAAAAATATTTAAGTTTCTTGATATCAGTTAAAATAGAAAATTATATTGCCTTGTTGTAATGCAAGGCCTTGTTGGAGGGAAAGATATCCTTACAGGAAGGGTAAATGGAACACGCCATAAAAGAAGAAGGATAATGATTATAAATAGACGATATTATACGACTATTTTTACTTGGACCCAAAGCGAGCTAAATAAAATATGTTACTTCGTAGAAGATTCACTAAAATAAGTATATTTTATTTTCTACGTACAGGTTTTATTGTTGTTGATGTTATACTTACACCGAACAAAGAGATAAGGACAGGAGAATGAACACTTACAAGTTTTATTGTTGATTTTGTAGTATCTAGTTATGCGCTCTGGTTATGCGAATCAAGTTGTAGTCAAACGATGCCAACGGTGTTGTATTGAATTTGACGGACTTCGTGGTCTAGTGGTTTAGGTAACGGACTGCCGTTCACGAGGTCGCGGGTTCAATTCCCGCTCGGGACAATCATTTGTGTGATGTTTATAAATAAATAAATATTCATGGACATTTCACACAATGTCCTCTGGTCCCAAGCTAAGCTTATATGCTTGTGTTATGGGTACCAGAATACGGATATAATACATAAACTACTTTTCTTTTGTAAATACATACTTATAATACATAGTAAACACCCAGACGCAGTACAAACATTTGTATGACATTTATGGATATAACACAAATGATTGTACTGACCGGGAATCGAACCCGAGACCTCGTGATCGGCAGTCCATTTCATAAACCACTCCTCCACGAAGCTCATCATACAAATGTTTGTACTGCGTTTGGGTGTTTCTATTGTATGTATTTACAAAATAAAAGTAGTATATGTATTCTATCCCTATTCTGGTACCCATAACACAAGCATATAAGCTTAGCTCCAGAGGACGTTGTGTGAAATGTCCGTGATATATATAAAAAAAAATTACAATATTCTTTAACACTTGTGTTACATATACAATGTTTAAGGGCCTACATCAATATTATCGTATATCATCGCCGACACGTACATATTAACACAGCCAGTAGGCACAGAAAATGAAGAATTAAATACTTTTCCTATTTACTCAAAATCTACTAAATATATTTTAATTCTGATTTACGTGTTTCTATATATGATAGTTACTTATGTTTTTAAAGTTATTTCATTAGTTAATACGCGATAATAGACCGACAAATGAAAAAAAATAAAAAATTAGAGAGGTTGTTTCGCTAAGATTTTCTATCGAGAAAACTTTTTTCAATCGCGTTTCTGAGTTTATGCGATCCTAGATCATATATTGAAAAAACATATACTTAAAAATTAGAGCTCTAGCCATTTAATCTAAAGAAACAATGAAAACTTCGTACGTAGAAAAATGCACGAAGCTATTTTGGTATCCTCTTAAGGAATTGGTATTGCGGTAGTTTATTCATAGAAATTATAGAATTATCAATTTTCACAATTTTAATGTTTTTTTGCGTTTATGCTCTAAAATTTATGAATGTCAAAAAGTTTCATCTGTCTCATAATAATATTGTGCCAAGGTATAGAACGTTAAATCAACATTATGATACATATTATGAATATATTTCATTAAATATTCATTACACACAAAAAATTCACTAAAATTACTTAGCTTTTGTTATATTTTGAAGAATAATATTGTTGGTATTTTTGTCAGAACTGGCTGAAAGTTTTTAAACAATAATTGAACAAAGTTATTCCTTGTTTAATTGTTTGTAGAATTTAGAAACTAAACCAAATTATAGAACTAAGCCATCGTCTTGAACCCCCTTTTAGTAAAAAAACCACATCATAATCCGTTGCCTAGTTTTAAAGTTTTTAAGCTCACAGAGGGATGTACATACAAAAATGACAACGCTGTTTTATAATAAGAAAGGACGACCAAAAATCCATGGAAATAAACAGATATAAAATATGTCGTATTTTATACTAAGGCACCAATTCTCTTGCGCTAAAGATACCAAACTAATGTGAAAAATACCTACTTCGAGAAAACGGTACCGAAAGCTAGTGACGAAATAAATTAGAAAGAAAAAAAGAAAGAAAAGAAATAATAATGTTATAAGTATTACAAATTATTATAAGAACTAGTAATATTTGATTATATCGTAAAGTTACTAGACGCCGCGACGGACTTAACTTGATATTCAACCTCAAGTTTAAGGTCTCGTCGTCGTCGTCTAGCATAATTAGTTCCAAGTTTTTACATAAACGAAACCTCTGAGATTGTCTTCACTCCTAGTTTCAAGTTATGAAATTCCCAACAGAATGAGAATAATTATATCAAGCCAACAACTTTAAAATTTGTTTAGATAGGTATTTAATAATATAGTATATTTTTTAAATATTTATGGACATTTCACACCTCTTCACGTTCTCTGTTCCCAAAGTGAAAGCTATATTTCTATGTATGGCAGTCCGTTACATGAACCACTAGTCCACGAGGCCTGTCCAATGTTAAACATTTATCTTATTTTATTTACTTCTCTTTCCATCCTATGGTTGCCTGGAAGAGATCACTTTATGTGATAAGGCCGCCATTTGTACCTGGTCTTAAGAATATTGTCTTTATTTCAATGTCTGTAAAGTGTACAATAAAGAGTTATCTATCTATTTATTTGTTTTAATTAAAGATTTGATCATTTATCATTTTGTTATTTTAAATAAAGAGAACTGTTGTTAACGATGTCGTGAGTTCGATCTTCGCTTCATCTGTGTTAATCACTAAAATGATTGCCCAGTCAGTACACTCAGTACCATATTTATGTTTCAAATTAAATTATGTGTTAAATCTAAAAACTTTCCTATTAACCACTTTCTCTCTCTCTCTCTCTCTCTCTCTCTCTCTCTCTCTCTCTCTCTCTAAAAGCCATTAACGTCCCACTGTTGGGCAAGGGCCTCCTTCACTTTGGATGGTCTATTGTGCCACGCTGATCAGGCGTGTTGGCACAAGGTTTATTTTCGAGTTTCCCGGCTCTCATATTAACCTAGCTATTTTTAATTTAAATTTATTTGTGAGTTTATGGAGTAATAAACGAAACCTCAATTTTGTGTGTGAAAAACCTCTTTTAATCTAGATTAGAACATTACTTTTGGTCATTAGTTTTAGTGAGCAGACCGTTACCTAGCTCGTAAAAGTGTAATATGTTTGTCCTATATTAATGATACAAAGTTTGGTCTCAATGTTTTGTTACCTGTGTGAGAAATAATTAACTTACACACCTAAATATGTCAATTATTTCTCTCGCCAGTATTCTTACTTTCTTAGTGGTGCTATATATTTAATATCTTGCCTTTGTCGATATTATTTATAATCTATACTAATATTACAAAGAGCTTGTTTGTTTGTTTGAACGCGCTTATCTCAGGAACTAGTAGTCCGATATAAAAATTCTTACAGTGTTGGATATTACATTTATCGAGGAAGACTATAAGCTATATAACATCACGCTGTGACATAGAAACGAAGAATCAGTGGAAAATGTTGCAAAAACAAGGAAAATTTTCTAAATTCTGGACAGCCGGCGTATTATGAGCTTTTTAAAATCATTCAAGTTCCAGGCCGGCCGTAAACTGCATGGCTAAATTAGGTATTATGGCAAAAATAAAACTTTTAGTTGAAAATTTTTAGTTAGTATTTTACTTTTAGTTGTACCTTATCCTTAAACATATTAATGTATGACTGGTTTAGCGAACTGACTGACTAATAATTTGTTCATAACACGAATTTGCCAGACAGTTCAATTCACGGCGTAAACTGCCTGTAAATAAAAGCTCATAATACGGCCGCTGCCGCGCTGGATGCTGTAAAAATCACTGGAAAAGATTCTTATAATTTTAATAATGTATTTATGAAATCGTAGAGTTTATGCGATGACTTAGTGTAACAACCATAGAGTTAATCTAATTCTGAACTCTGTAATGAAAAAACAACATTGTTTCTCGTTTCATATTTTTAATTCTTTATTGAAGTGACATACCTAAAAGCTTGTTTTACTAAACCTTTTATTTCTAAATGCGGTTTTTGTTTGAAAATAATTAATTAAAATTAAACACAATAAATTATCTAGTATAGACAGAATAATAACAATAGCGGTAGTGTAGTAGTGAAAATCATTTCACATTATGAATTGCGGTTATTGAGGTTAATACAATAAACAATTTCAAAAAGAAAATTTATTATGTTGTCCTCATTTTAACTCGAGCTCGTACAGTATACATAATTAAACTTATTTTATGTAACAAAATGCTATGGATTGAAATAAAATTATAAATATATAGCTGTTGCCTGACTAGATTTGTCTGTGGCTGCGTTTACAAAAAAACAATAATGTACCGTGTACGAGATGGAAAAATAACCTCAACTAAGTATATTTACAGACTTTCATAAAATGTTTCATTCCTCTGTTAAAATTAAAATTAGCAAAAATATTTACTTAGTACTCGGTAACAGAATAAAAGACTGCGAAATAGGTAGCTTAGGGTTCTAGACCCAAATTACCGGTTGATTACGAAAGGTTTTTGTGTTAAATGTCTGCAATTGACACGCAATGTTCGATGGAATGGTATCTCTTGAATAGAACATCATCTAGATCCTGGTGTCGAGGTGTTTGCCGGAAACTGCTAGTCTCTTCTTATGAAATCCTGTGTGTCCATCGAGTAAGTAAGTCTCGCTAAGCATCCATTTTTAGGGTTTCGTATAAACCCTTATAGTCTCACTACGGTGTCCGTCTGTCTGTCGGTCCGTCTGTCAAACTTTTTTTACTCAGCAACGGCTGAAGGTATCAACTTGAAACTCATACGATATCTAGATCTATGCGGTCCCTTGCTGCAAAAAATACAGTCAACCTTTTACCTCTTCGCATTTTAAAGATATAACCGAATTACGACCATTTTAAAAAAAAATTCGACTTTTGCTAGGGAATCAAAATTCACAGGTTACTTCCCGTTGCCCTAGAGCCTTGAAATTTAGCATAGATCAAGTCTATATAGTGCTGATATAGGGAAAAATCCAAAAAATTATAATTTGTCATCACATCACAAGTAAAAAAGTGTTTATACTAATACCAACCTATGAAGTAGCTGAAATGTAGGCGATTCCCTATATTTCAACTACAAAATTAAGTTGGTGAGTTGTTTTGAGTTTAATTAAATGATTATTTGAATGCAGATACTAATGTTTATATGCCTAGTAGGTACGAAACCCTAAGTGTGCGAGTTTACCTCTTGACAGGTTTTATACTATGAAATCTCAACAGAGAAACTGCAACTGTAGGTAAGCTCTCAGAAATATACGTATATTGGAATATCCGGGCCTTCTAATTTAACACATTCACTGTATTACCTATTTGGCCGTATTTGACTCTTAGCCAGTGCTGCATCTCGTTGTCCTTGTTTTGCGCACGGTGCGGGAGCAATTTAACTAAGTTCCCGTACGCATTGGAAAGAGAAAGTGTTTTTTTCAATATTGTCGCTTCTGATATAACAATGTTGTATATTAATAATATGCGGCAAAATAGTTGCCGTAACGCACAGTAAGATCATTATTTTTATCCAGTGCGGTACGGCGAATATCTTGCCGTATCCCCCCAACCCCGCACGACACTGCATGCCTCCTCGCAGCGGTGCAATTTGCATTAGTGCAGGCCGTAAGCGAGACTATTAAGTGCTCGATATTTTTTAAACGAATTACTCACACTTTAGAGAAAATAGAAAAATTTTAAGTGTTTTTTTTGTTAACGCAATCTTAGAAAAGACATCAACAGCCATGATAGGAAAGTTAAAAGAGTGCGTACATTTTATCAAGAGTGTCAAAAAGCTATGTGTTTAAATTGCTTTAATGATAATATGTTAATTTTGCTACAATATTTGCTGTAAATATCTGTTAATTTTTATTACTTAATTTTTTATGTCAGAGATAATTCTTGATGCCAAAGATGTCGAGTGTAAAAGTTATTCCGTGTAATAACTACTTACCAAGTTTCGTAAAATTACTATATTATATTTAAATTTATTTTGTCAAATTTATGTCCCTAATATTTTGTGATCTCATTGGCAAAATGATTCAGAAGTAATTATAATGATCAAATACATAATTATGCTGATTTATATTACAAAATATAACTTGAATGTTGTATCTGGAACATAAATATTTTTAAAATATCGATTATGACTTCAGAAGTTAACCCCATCCCTAGCATTTTAACACTTCTACGCTATACGGCATATATATTGCCGTAAATGATTGATTTTGAAAAATCTTTGTATCTTTCAAAATATCACAAAGAACCCTGGGCTACTGCAGCTAGTTATATACAAAGATGTAATGTGTCGATTTATTGATAAAAATCATTGATATCGGCGGTGCCCACGTCTATATGGACCTTGAAAGCCAGGTTCTGGTACGGCAAAATAGAAGCCGTAACGCATATCAGGAAATATAGATACGGCAATATGTGTCTCGTATCGCACTAGCAGAAAGTTTAGAGATTTAATGCTGCCGCAGTGAATGTGTTAATTTATGCAGTGGATAATTTGCTGTTGAGGTTGGCACTATTGTACAACTTTACTGCCATAATAATATTTTCTTTTATTCATACTGATGTGAAGTTTAATAAAACAAGATTAGTCGAGTTAGTTTTAGTTCTTATGCGATAAACATCTATGGTCTTATTCATAAAGAATTAATGACTTATCGGTTTGAAAGTTCGCTAAAATTATCAAAAAATGTTATTCATAATAGTCTTTTTACGATAAAGTGACATTATTTTATTGTTTAAACCTCCGATAAGTCATTATAAATAAGACCATTAGTATATGGTGAGGTGAATTAGTAGTAATATAGGTTTCGCATATGGCAACACTATCATGCATAAAATTCTATATTTTACGTGCCTAGCTTTAACTAGCTTATGGTATATCCATCGGTCTGTGTGATCGATCAAGCGCAACGTAGATATGCGGTACGCATCACAGAGTTGTCAATGATTGATTGTTCTGGTTTAATCGTAAAAACAACAGACTATCCTCCCTTCAATTACGGCAAAGTTACACATTTCCATATAGTAGCACAGTTGTAAATACTTTTTTTGCTATAGAATATTAATAGGATAATCCCTCGCCTTAAAAGACGGCAGTACGCACACAGACAAGGGCCATAGTGCATTGCCCAGCAAGACTGCTCTCTGTTTTAGCCTTATGCCGACTTACTATTACCGTCGAGACTTTCGGGGTGTTTTGAGAGGCTCTTTGAAACCAAACATTTCACCAATACACTTATTGGAATTATTTTTGTTGGTGTAACTCACCACATAACCGTAGGTAATCTATATAGTAGGTATTCATTGTCGAAATGTATAAAGAAGACGTTATGTGAAATGGCTGTGAATATTTTTATATTAATTATTTTTATTTTATTGTTATTTTAAATTGATTTCCATGACATTCTACAGTATAGGATTGAAACATAGTTCGAACGGTGTTCTAATTCCATAGGTACCGATAAATAGACCCATAAAAAGTCCCCTATCCTCATAAAAATTTAAAAAAAAATATTGATTTTATCTAAAAATATGCAATGCAACATACGGGTTATATGGATATACCTACAGCAAGTTTTCGATAAAATGTCTAGAGGCAGCACCGCTTCAATCCTGTTCGGATATTAAATTTCGAATTTCCCATTACACACACCACGAGTAAATCGTGGATTTCACGGCGAAGATTGCATTTTTGTAGCGCGTATCACAAAATATTTACCTATATACCAATAATCATAATATTACGCTAAGCGAACACTCAGATCAGTAACTAGCTAACATCATCGACGTATTACTCTGTTTTACATAACTATATTTGTTTTTCACACATAAACTTGACCTTAGCAATTAAATTGGATTATAGGTTCTCTGAATTCGTTATAGAGATGATCTACGATTACAGCTAGTATTAATTGAAAATCCTAAATGAACGATACAATTCTCAATAGTTTATACCGAAAATATAATGACATTAGTGGCTGACAATACGAATTAAGCTGTCAAATTCAGTTCAAAATAGAGCTTACCTTATCTTGTTTACTGAAATACAAAGTATAGGTACTCAAAATAGAACTAAATTAGTATTTAGGTACTTAGAGCCAAAACAAATAAGATTAGCTTGCGACCAGAGCGCGTTGTGTCAAATGTCCACAAATATTTAGATAGTTAATGGTCATCATTCTACTACCCTTATTACATTATTTGGGGTCGGCGCAACATGTCTTTTTAACATGCTTTTATTAGGTCGGTACATATCTATCAACGTGTTAATCTCTGTAACAGAATCTTTGAATGTAATTTTCACCCACTTGCTGTAGTCAGATTAATCTCAAATTGTGCACACATATTAAGGACAGCAATCTACGATATACCTATTTCTGTCAAACGCCATAGGTGGGTATCTGTGTTAACTTCTCTTTCTTTCATATCCTTTTTTACAGAGCCCATACATCTCTACTTTGATCTTCCTTCCACATTTATTCGTAGAACACTCCTAACAAAATTACTTTCATCTTCTCACACATAACCATATCAGGATAACGGCTCATTATTTTTTTTTGTATAATACATTTTGATGCTTTCAACTAATGATAAGCGGTAATGCAGCCCTGGATAGTGAAACGCAACAACTATGTTAGAAGTCTATTCACCCTTCTCATAAATGCCTCTATATTGTAACTGTCTGAAAACACAGCTGCTGGCAGTTTGTTCCAGTCTTTAGTCTGTCCGTCATATAAAGAAAGATTCAAAGCGTTTAGTTCGGGCAGATGCTACGTCCACGATTTAAAAATGCATTCGTCCTGTTCGTCTGGTAGTGCGTTGAAGGAATAGAGATGGTGGAATTATTTGGTGTAATTCCTCAACACAGTCTCTAATAATAGGTACGATAAATATTTTAATGTAAAGATGCTGGCTGTAATTACCTACAGTCACTAATAGGCTTTCAGTAGTAAATATAAATACAATTGGCTTCTATTCCACGATAAGATAGCCATTGTTATCTGAACGCCAGAGGCAGGGCAATCAGTGTTTGGTTTATTTATTTATAACATTATGCACTTTTATAATGTACAATAGCGGACTTAATGCCGTCGGCATTCTCTACCAGTCAACCAATGATGGTGCAGAGATAATAGGGCAGGTGCTCTTTTAAAAAGATGAAAAAAAAAGTCTTTAACTTACATTCTAATCTAACAATATACCTAGAATAGATAAATGAACAGATACATAATTATATATAAGATACACATACACAAAAGATACAAACATATTTACATATATCTACATGAATCATAATTACATAAACCTTACATAAATACATAACAAAAACAGTAAAGGGGAATTTAGGTATTTACTTCAGCGAATAATCTTCTAAAGTGTAGTCGTACTTTAGCTTTAAATGTTTCACGGGTTTTTGCCATCCTGATCTCAAGAGGAAGTGCATTCCAGAGAAGAATCGCTTGAATATGGAAGGAAGAGTGTACTAGCCTAAAACTATGAGGTGGACAAGTGAGAAGAAGGTTTTGAGAAGAACGCAAGTTAAGTTCATGGATAGAACAAAGGTATTGGAAATAAGGCTTTAAATAAGAAGGCGAGTTAGGGCAGTTCAAAATTGAAAATAGGGTGGTCAGTGCACGAAGGTTACGTCGATGCCTTAGTGGCAACCATTTTAAGCGAGCACGGAATGCTGACACGTGATCAAACTTACGGAGATTAAAGACGAATCGAATGCAATTGTTGAGAAGACGGTCAAGTTCATTGAGTAGATTTGCATTCAGGTCGAAGTAGCACACTTCAGCATAATCGATAATTGGGAAAATTAAGGTATGCATAAGAGTGGTTTTATTCGCAACTGGCAAAAAATTCCTTAAGCGGTGACGAAGACTACCGGTGACCTTTTGGGAGACGTTCGAAACTTGTCATTGCCAGTTAAGCATGCTATCCATATATAGGCCTAAATTCTTTACTTCCGCACTGTAAGGAATAACAGATCCATTAAAAATGACAGGAGGAAGTTGCTCTTCATTAATCCTTCGCACCATATAAGGACTGCCGATCAAAATTGCTTGGCACTTAATGGGATTCACTTTAAGACCAAACTTGTAACTCCAATCTAGTAATGTTGCGAGATCGCGATTAATATTATTTACCGCAGATGATAAGTTATGTAACTCAGCCTGCGAATAAAGCTGCAAGTCATCGGCATACAAATGATACGCGCAGCGAAGTTCGACAGTTAAAAGATTAATAAAGAGAGAGAGAACAGAAGAGGGGATGGTATTCCACCTTGGGTTTAATAATTATACAGAAATTTTGTAGTCGTAATTATTTACGCTCCATTCAAGTTGGTTTTGTAAATAAACAAAAATATAAATCTAGAGGTTACTAATGATGTTTAAAACAAGAAATTGTTCCCGGCCTCGCTCTGCTAAAGTTTATTTAAAATCAATATTAACAGGAAATTATGAAAATGCATGTAAAAGATGTAAAAGAATCTTTTAATTAGATGTAATAGTTATAAAGCCTATTCAATTCAAACAACAAATCAAATCTTACTTCAGGCCTATAATGCTTAATGACTTACACCGGGTTTTCCTATTCATCCTCCTCCAGACCATTAACGTCCCACTGGCACGGGCCTCCTCAACTGTGGCAGGGATTATGGTCTATTGTGCCACACTGACCAGGCGTTTATTTTCGAGTTTTCCGTCTCTCACAGAGGATGTTATTTGTGTACAATATCCTTTAGCTGACTTTTACCGGTGATAGCCAGAGAGATGAAAATTTTTACCGATATGACAGGTGTGTTTCTGTTACGGCCACGGCAGCAAATATTACAAGTACTGCAACCGAAAATACGAGAAATATTTAAGATGTCTGCTAAACAAAAGTTTTTGTATAATAAGATATTTCAAGAGACGAAAATTTTATTGAAATACGATATTTGTTTGAGACACTTGTATGTTTGGGTCTTACAAATGGAAAACTTGGTAGGTAATAAATAAACAGTCGTTTATAATGGTAAAACAAATTTATGTTTAAATTCTGTGTATTCAAGCCCGCGCGATTATTATTTGGGATTGTGTATTCAAGAGAATATTGTTATTATTTATTGTTGAAAATTACAAAACATCTCTTATCCTAAGTATACACGTGACATGATTGCTTCTACGGGTATAAATGTTTGCTTTAATAGGCGAGAGTAAAATTATGCGGGACAAAACGAGAGGTATTCAAATTTCAAGCCATTCGTGAGTTCTTTTATGTTAACTAGTTTCAGTAACATGAAGAGTAACGATCGTACCATTTATTATTAGAAATATATGAAAGACCGAAGATGACGATGGAGTCACAATGTTTAATTTAAATAAAAAGCCTTTTCACAACTAAAGCTGAGGTTTATTTTAATAATATTTTATCTATTGCGAGCTCCCAATATAAAGCAATTTTATAAAAGGAGCAAAATACTGTTTATTTCAATATCCCCGTTTATTGTATAACGTCACAAAACAATTACATTAGAGACCTAAAATATTTGATCACGGGTATTTGACGTCCGGAATATCTGTTAGACATAAAGCTTTTGAAATTCTTATTATATTTATGTAATGAAAGCACAAAAGTATGAAATATGTTGCGATTTTAATCATAATGTTACTTATTTAAGTGAATAACTTTTAAGCTATGCAATAATACAATATACATAATCAACTTTTGATGACTGTTAATTTTAGAAGCTCTTTATTGCTAACAACTAGAGTTGCCACGAATAGTGCTTTGGCCGAATACCGAATATTCGGCAATGCTGTCGGCCGAAGCGCCGAATATTCAGCCGCCGAATATTCGGCACTAAGTACATGCTATTCGAGCGCGTAAACAATAATACGACAGGTTGCGACCTGTTTTCAACGTGCGCGGGCAGTGTGCGGCTATTTGACAGTTTCAATTGCGAGTAAATCACGTCACGGCACGCATTGTCAGATTTATATGAATAACAAATTAAATAAAACATTACGATTAAAAGTTTGTTCGTTATTTCTTTTTCAATTGTTTGTTCATTAAAAAATGACACCAATTAATAAAATTCGGCCATATGGGAATATTATGAGATTTGTAGTGAAAATAATGAACTGGCCAATTGTTTGCTGTGTAGTAGCAAGATCTCAAGAGGTGGAGAAGGAATTTGCTAAAGTTTATCTTTCTTCTCCCGGGAGTAGCGTGTATAGTGAAAGGTTATTTTCTGAAGCTGGTATCATTTACGACGAAAAGCGTAATCGTTTGCTACCTTCAAATGCTGAAAAGCTTGTTTTTATCCATCACAACTTACCGCTGATGAATTTCACTTATTAAAGTATTGTAATTTGATAGTAAATACAAATCGGGATTAATATGATGTGTCTTTTTTTCCATGATTTGGGATTCGGTATTCGGCCGAATAGTACTTATTATTCGGCCGAATACCGAATACCAAAAAAGTGGCCGAATAGGCCAAATACCGAATAGTAACCGAATATTCGTGGCATGTCTACTAACAACTGTTGATTTTCTGAAGCTCTAGTTAGTCTTTACATAGAGCTAAAAACAAGTAAAAATAATTTTTGTTAGCAGGATATTTGTGCTGCGGCCAATGGCAATTAGTGCAATTACTCATCGATGAACTTAGATACAATTTGAACCTAGCCTCGCCACGAGACTGTCGAGTTGTCTCTCAAGAGACTCACAAGAAACACATAGTCCGTCTTTTACTTAAATATAACTTCCTGTTTTATACATATTTGGAACTCGATAAATTAGGTGATTTTTTTTTCTTTCCCTCCGTTCATTTAATTAGCTGATTTGTTACATGACTGTTTGGTTTAGGATAAAGTTTTTAGTTTCTTTTTTAAGTTGCCAGTTTTAAATAGGTGTTATAAAGCACAAAATATTTGAATAAAAATTTTAATAATAAGAAAAGCACATAATCTTTGTTTTGCTGAAGTAATTTACCCAAACAAAAGCGCTGTGCAACAAAACAATTTTATAGAACAGGCCGTGACGACAACCAGCTCGCAGGCTCTCTAATGTCATTAATGCAATAAAAGACTTTGTTGACTGAGTTAAATATACGGCTGAGAATAATATTTCAAATATATTTATTTATTTATTTATTTATTTAACTTTATATACACAAAAGGTAGTACAGGCGGACTTAATGCCTAAGGCATTCTCTTCCAGTCAACCTTGGGCAGTGCAGAAAAAATAAAGTGGTGGGTGTATATTTTAACTATTAAAATAACAAAATTCTGCTTAGTTTACATTATTCATTACAACTAACAGATTCAAATAAACTTACATGCAAATACCTACATAGATACATAATATAACATACATAGAATTTAAATAATAAACATACATATATAATACATATTATGTGTGTATGTTATAACTGTTTGTATGCCTTAAAAATAATAATGTATACTTATATAAATACGTCTAAGTGATATTACATTGATGACACAGCCAATTTTTGAAGTAAAAGCTCCTTGACTCTTCTCTTAAAGGTGTCTCGGTTATTCAACAGTCTTATCTCAGAGGGAAGTGCATTCCACATTATGATTGATTGGATAGGAAACGAATAATGAACAAAGCCAGTCTTATTGGGTGGACAGTGAAGCAAACGATTATTGGTCGAGCGAAGGTGTCTGTCGTGTGTAGTATGAAGAAATTGAAAGTAAGAGGAGAAGTATAAAGGAGGAGAGGGAGACATCAGAATTGAGAATAACGTAGTGAGAGCACGTAGGTCATGACGAAGACGTATGGGAAGCCACTTCAATTGAGAGCGATAAGTAGACACATGGTCATATTTGCGAAGGCTAAAAACGAAACGAATGCAGTTGTTAAGAAGACGATCTAATTTATTGAGAAGCTCTGCATTCAGGTCGAAGTAACACAGGTCACCATAGTCAATTAAGGGAAAGATTAAGGTTTGCACAAGTATCACTTTGGTCTTATAAGGGAGAAAGTTCTTTAATCGATAAAGCGCACGAAGGGTGTTGGTAACTTTTTGACTGACGCTAGTTATTTGAGCTTGCCAGTTAAGACTACCGTCGACAATCAATCCAAGGTCTTTAACTGTAGGACTAAATTTAATTGTTGAGCCGTCAAATGTGACCGGTGGAACGTATAAAGTTTCAAGCCTGGTCAAGCTATGTTGACTACCAACTATAATAGCCTGGCACTTCGTGGGATTTATAGTCAAACCGAATTTACCACACCAGTCCCTAATATAATTCAGGTCATTATTAATTTTGCTTACCGCTAAACTCACAGAATCCACCGAAGCCTGAGAATAAAGCTGCAAGTCGTCAGCATATAGATGGTAGTTGCACTGAAGATGTTGAGTGATAAGATTTATGAAGATAGAAAAAAGTAAAGGAGAGAGGATACCACCCTGGGGAACGCCAGCGTCTAGACTACGCCAGCTAGAGGTATCATCATTAATACGAACCGACTGCTGGCGTCCCCGAAGGTAAGATGAGAACCAGTCCAGTGCCTCCGAGGAGATCATTAGATGGGAGAGGATAGCCAGAAGGATGTCGTGACTGACGGTATTAAAGGCGTTTGAAAAGTCGAGTAAAACAAGGACAGTGACTTTTCTGTCCTCCATACCAGCTTTAATATCGCCAGTCACTTTTAGGAGTGCGGATATAGTGCTATGCCCCTGCCTAAAGCCCGACTGAAGAGGACTTAAGAGGCTGTTTTCTTGAACATAAGCAGTAAGCTGCTTATGCACACAAGCCTCCAGCACTTTGGATAGGAAGGGAAGTATGGATATGGGGCGGAAGTGGTTAACGAGAGAAGGATTAGATATCTTGGGCAAGGGGGTAACGTACGCCTTACGCCATAAGGATGGGAACGTGCCAGAGTCCAAGGAAAAGTTAACGATGTGAGAAAATGCAGGAAGGACGTGGTGCAGGATGGGAAGGATCATGCGGCGACTTATGTCATCACAACCCACTGCATTAGATTTTATGGATTGGATTATCCTTTGAACATCCTCGGAGGCAACTGGTGAGAAATAAAAAGAACTAGCAACAGGACGAGGTAAGCTCGCCAAATAGTTCAGGGTGTGGTCTTTGGCTTGAAGATCAAGCGAAGTAGAAGTGGTGAAAAAGCGATTGAGGTCATCCAAACCGACCACACGCTGGAACTCAAGAGGTGTTTGTTTGCCAATGCCTAGGGTCCCAAGGAACTTCCACACAGTAGCTGGGGAAGAAGAAGAAATATTTTGAAGGATATGACGACGTTTAGCGTTACGAATCGCCTGATTGCACCGGTTCCTTGCAGCTTTATAGAGAACCCAATTCTCATCGGTCTTAACCATCCTAAACCTAGCAAAGGCCCGGTCCCTACGCCTCATCAAACCTCTCACGTCGTCTGTCATCCACGGTGCAGGAGCGCGCTTTATTTTAACTTTTTTCACGGGTGCGTGGATATCATACAACTGTTTGATGACGTCATTGAAAGCTGCTAGTTTTTCATCAATTGTGTGCAAATATAATGTGTGTTACGACGTCATTTGTATATGATACGAGTATAAACGTCAAATAACTAAACATATGTTTTCTTTTCGTACCAATAAATAAATATAAGGTATATATAAAGACATTTCTAGGCAGCTTTGTATTTTAGAGGGAATACCCTGTAATAATACTGAAGGAAGATTGAACTTTAACAGGATTTTCATTTTTTTACACTACGTCCTCTGGTCGCAAGCTAAGCTTAAAGTGCTTGTGTTATTTGCACAGACTAACATACATACTTAAGTATAATGCTGAAAAATGCATAGAAGACACCAATACGCAGCACAAAAATTTGTATGATAATTATAGATACTACACAAATAATTGTCCTGTGCGGGGATTGAACCCATCGTGGTCCGTCAATTTCATCGGTTTGACATAACTGCTAGCACTTAAGTAAATATGGTGTTATTTTCACACAAAAGTCCACAATACATACTTGAAACGTGATTCAACACTGTTTTAAGTGGGTAATACTTATTGTAGCGGTCCAGTAAGCTTCCCTTTGTGTGAGAAGCTCCTTCTTAAGTGCTATGAAGATATTATATGACGGCAACATAAATGTCAGCTTATACTTAGAGATATATTACTTATATGTAGATAGTTTGTTCCATATTTCTTTTGACGCATCATATTGTATTTATATATCATTAACTATTATATTTGTGTCTCATATTAAAATAATTCAAAAATCTAAATAGAACTGCTATCAATGATGCTCAGGGATATGTGATACTCCTATTAGCATAAAAAATCATAAGTATATTTCAAACCTGAAAAATGTAACATTAACTGATTGATTTTTAATAACTTGAGTAGAGACTGAGCCTTACGACACAGGTTTTCCTAGTGTAGGGCACTCACTGTTGGGGCCAGTGAACATAATGTTAGGTAATAAGTAATGTATGTTAATAAAGTTAAAAGTTAAAGATAAATGATTTTCGGTTACCTACTTTAGAAATAAGCTTATATTTAACTTATTCCAGTTAAAAATTTTGGTTAAGAACAATAGCTTTAAATTAATTCAATACATACTATACCGAGATACTGGGTACGCGATCAAATATCTGTTAAAGGTGTGCGTTCCTCTATTTTAGTACAGAATCATTCTGTACTATAAAGTAAAACGGGTCTTACATAGACTTTGCTGTTCGTCCGTCTCACGTCTGTCACCAGGCTGTGTTTCCAGAACGGTGATAGCTAGAGACCTGTAAATTTCACAGTTTGTGTATACCATTACTATGTCTTTTATGTCTACATCCAACAGAAAAAATTACCAAGTTTTTACCTTGCAATTTACAGCACAATTGTTAAAAAAGGTCTCTAGTTTATGTTAATATTCAAGTACGGATGAATATACCGCAAATTTGCCCACAAACAGTACAATTCTTGATAACGAGTGTTACGTCCTAGTGTTGCGGGCTCTTTAACCTATCACGTACCTACACTAGTCTAGTGTAACACCTTTAATATGATAATTTATCACTTGCTTTAATTGTAAATTCAACACAACCAAAAATATCATAAAATTCAAATTAAATTTTATTTCGCGTTTTATTATAAAAGTAAATGAATTATCTTTTCATTTATAATAATATGAAAAGATATTTTATTTTTCTATCTAAATAAGAAGTAACGCTAATTTTTGCTCTTTCGCGCTAAAACTACTGAACTGCTTTTAAAGCATTTCCTTTAAAGCAGTTCAGTAGTTTTAGCGCGAAAGAGCAAAAATTGTGTGTGGTCCTCCACACACAGCTACATAGAAAGGACATAATCTATATTTTAATTAGAAAAAGGGAGTGTAGTGATTCCAAATTATATACGTATTAAATCGCAGACAACAGCTAGTTTGTAATACGGGTATTTGTTTTTGTAGAATATAGCCGCGGTTGACCACAACTTCGTTTGCGTAGTAATTAAGACCACATCCTTACAAATTATACAAAAAAAAAAACATCCTTCCATTCTCTCTCACCATTCCGAAATCCGTTGCTTAATTTTGAAGATATAAGCTCATATAGGGACACACATACAAATAAAACTACGTTGTTTTATAATAAGTAAAGATACAAAAAGCCATTCTCTTGAACCATTCTATGTATTAAGAAAAACGGCATCGAAA
This sequence comes from Orgyia antiqua, assembly GCA_916999025.1. Lineage (NCBI taxonomy): Eukaryota > Metazoa > Arthropoda > Insecta > Lepidoptera > Erebidae > Orgyia > Orgyia antiqua. The sequence goes on from OU779864.1 coordinate 22,257,498, forward strand.
TCGTTGCGCACCTTTGAAGATATAAGCTCACATAGGAACATACAAACAAAAATGACGACTTTGTTTTATGACAAGTAAAGAAGTATCATAAAAGTAATTTGGATTAAACTCAAAATCCCTCTGTGGAATGAAATTAGGCAATATTTCATCAAAGAACATCAATCTTTCAAATTAATTAATAATTAAATATAGTCCTGACAAGAAGACCAATCATTATTAAAATTGATTACAAAAGTCATCAATTTACTTTCAATACACACCGTTACGCCAGCGCCGGTTTCTTTTGGTGTAAGCAGTGGCTATAGAGCACCATTTATTTGCTACAATGTAATCATATTACTTAGCTTAATTTATATTCATACATATATGCAAGACGATCATGCATGCAAGCCAGCTATAAGTGTACCATACTAGAACTACCTTTCCACTATCATTTGGAGTGTAATCATTTGCCTAAGCCATGTTATAAAAATAAACAGTCTGATTATCTTTACATATTTATTTATTATATTCTTTATTGTACACCATTTAGTTTTACATTACAGGATGTTCTTAAAATAATGTAGTACAATGGGCGGCCTTATCGCTTAAAGCGATTTCTACCAGGCAACCTTTGTATGGATACATGATATGGATAGAGCGGTAGTTGTGGGTGTACTGAATTAATTAATTATTAATGAATTTATAACCTATCTATAAAATTACAAATACACATACATACTTGATACACACGCACTTACATATATATATATACATACACATATACATACATAATATATATATATATACATACAGTACATATATTATATTAACAGTAATAAGCGACAGTTATGACTGCATGTCTAGGTAGTGGTTTTTCACTTTAATTTTAAAGGTATAAACATAATATAACACAACACAAATTAATTAATGAACATAATAAAACATAATATAAAACAAGTCGTAATTTTTGTATGTATGTCCCTATGTGAGCTTATATCTTCAAAATTACGCAACGGATCTTGATGCGGTTTTTTTTAATAGATAGAATGGTTCAAGACGATGGGTTTTCCTGCATAATTTGTTGGGGTTGGCTATATATTGGATGAAAGATGATTAAATTTGATGAGAATTTCGGACGCGCGTGAGCTTTAAATGAAAACGCTGCCTTATCCATGTGAGATACAACTAAGTAATGTACGGAGGAATTGCGTATTACCTATAGTTCTTCAAAAAAGTCCGCGATATATCTATCTATCTTTTAAGAAAAACCCGCCGTACCCATAATAATGTCAAAAAAATTGTCAAATTCAATGGGGTGTTTTCAAAAGCTATTTATGTGTGTATAGTAATATTTTTTATCAAATTAAATACCTCAGTTAACTTACACGTTTAATATGGATTATAACTGCTTTTTTGAGCATGCAATTTAAGTGAATATCTTAGGAGATATGACGAAAAAAGACAAAATAAAATACTTAAACTGTTGGCCGACCAACGCGAATATTTCCTCGGTCTTCTATCCATACTCTTATGTTTGGATGTTTGGTTAATCTTGGATTGTATGAATGTAAGGATGTTTGTTGTTCTTTCACATAAAGACTACTGGATGGATATTCATGAAACGGAGTCGCGGGCAACAGCTAGTACAAAAATAAATTAATCCTAAAAAAATTAAAAACAGCCTTTTAGTAGATGAGTTTTAAAACGACAATGATGAGATTGTCGCATAGATACTGTGTAAACCACATTTCACCAAAGTTTCAAGTGAGAAGAAAAGAGTGAAAATAATATGAGATGCTGTATGAAGTTTTGCTCTCATGTGGGTACCACACCAAGTGGGTATGGTTCGAGAAGGTATTGGTCATGAACTCTGTAGCTGTCTTACTATACGGTTGCGCATATCTGTGTGTGAGTTTTGTTGCAATGTACTCCGATTCTTGAATAATATTTGACAGCACTAATTGCCTTAACTGGTTTTAACTTCATACAGTCCAAGTCACAGGGTACTCCTAGTTATATAATATAACTAATAGCAGGATAAAGGGACAAGGGTTGGATTTGTTAAATGTAATATCTATAAACTGGATCATGTAACAGGCAGCATCATTTGTCGCTGTCATCTCCCTGCTCGCCTTGACACTTGAGATAGCCGGTTAGCTTAAAACTAAGCACCTCGTTACTATCCCTATTCATCATTACATAGTGTTATGACTTGGTTAAATAAAGTGATTGCAAACTATGTAGGTATAGCATGAATGTGTTTATTACAATATACATTTTTGAGTTTCACATAAAAGTTTTTGAACTATTTTATGGCTAGAGGTAGTCAAATGAATTCTGATAAATCGTTACAAACAGGGTACTGTAGGGTCATTGGTTTAGCATTACTTCATACAAAATGTACTTACAATATTCCGCAGCAATTTTGTCTTTGAAATAAATATAACTTTTATTAGCTAAGTCAACTCGATCCTCTTCTACATTATAGACTCGGCTTTCACAGCCATAAAAAGTATTTGTCTATTATACCACACTAATTTGTAAGTTAAATAGTGTCACGGGTACACTACCTCATTATTTTTCCTGTTCCGATTCTGAATTCAAGTTTTTTATTTCAAGCTATTTTGGTAAACATATGCCAGCGAAAACTTCAAAATGTTTTGACGAGAAAACTTTAATTTACCGGCAACTGGAATCCCTTAAATTTTAAATTTAGTTAAGTGGCAAAATAAGCAATAAACAATTTCACAAGAACGCAAAAACCAACTATTCAAAATTTACTTTAAATTTTAGATAAAATGAAATTAAACTCAAAGTTAATATACTTCTAATGAAAATCAGTTTGTGATTAAAAGTTTTAATCTCGTTCAAAGTCTTTGATAGCGCCTCCAGTACACTTAAACTTAGATAGATATCTAATATGTTGTATCTGTAGGCTGTTTACTTAGACTTTGTTTTTGTCAAAAAGATTACGAGAATACACTATTTATATCTCTCCGAAGATAATCAGCGTTTTAAAAAGATTTAGGCTACTTAATTTCATAACTTACCTAAAAAATTATAATTATCTTAAAGTATCACACAAAAGGCGTGATCCACGTTAGAATACTCGTGTACTTACGCTAATATACTCGTATTATGTAGATAATATTATGTGAAATTCATGTTATTACATCTCGTCACAGTAAGGACCTTTTTAAAAGTACTCTAGTAACACACTTGTTTCCGATGCTTGAGCTCGTCAAAGAAATTGAGCCTCAAAATGATAAAACATTCCTGTCAGTTCTAAAGTGAAATCGAAAGTGAAATCTATTATAATACTCTTTGCCGGTAAAATTAGACTTATAAATTAAAATTAGACTTCTCTAAGGACTAGGTATATTTTTATTTATTACAAAAGAAAAATCCGATACTATTCTTTACCACTATGATCTTGATTAAAATTAAAAACTTCATTTGAAAAGGGTTATTTGAATATTTAAAGAAGAATATGAAAATGTTTTATAAAAGCCAGATTGTACTCATTTATATAAAGCAAATTGAATTTCACATTTTAATTAATTTAGATATAGATAGAGTTAGATTCTAGAAGAGGTTTGTGAACCAAATTAGGTTATTTTAAGTGCGACCCCGACAAGTAACTGCGAGAACCTTAGAGAATTCAGCCTTTTTAGTTATAATGTAATTCAATAATTCAACTAACTACTTTAAAAAAACTAGAATTTAGGTACAATAAAACTAAACTAGACAGGTATGAGATCCTAGAGTTGATCATCGTGACTATATTTCACAACGATCAAAAGTATAAGATAATGCGTTGTTTGTACGTACTAACAAAATTTGTCTTTATCGCTATTTATATGATTTATGTTTTCTAATTTTCAGATCTGAGTCTATATATAGAACGATTTCAAATAAAGAATAAGAATACTAAATATATCGAGGGATTTTGTTTTCCTTATTTTCTTAAATTGTCTCAATTGCTTTTCATATGTTATTGATTTTATACAACTTACACGATTTGAACTAATTATTAATTAATTAGATTAACTGACTTGTTAATTTATGCATAAAGAATGTTGAATACTGCAATACGATATTTAGCATGTTATTTATAACATATTTAGCATGTTATTTGCAAGTCTTATTTCAGTTTCATGTTTTATTTGTGTTATTGATAAGTTTACAGATTTTAGGTACTATTACCATATATTACTATATACTATTCTAGGTATTTAAGTCCATCCATCCATCAGCCTTTCTCCGTCCACTGTTGGACATAGGCCTACCCCATAGAACGCCACAACGCGCGGTCCTGTGCCACTTGCATCCAATGTCTCCCCGCGACCTTGACGATATCATCGCTACACCTTATCGGGGGCCGGCCAACGCTGCGTCGTCCGACGGCGGTTTTTAACAATGCAAAGAATGAACTTGTAAAAATATAACACTGACTAATTTACTCAACTATAAATTAGTTACTTTACGAGACGTTTATATTTATAATAACCTCAGCAGTGACGAGTTTACCTTTTGTTTTTCAGAAAGAAATATTTAATTCTTCTTAGTAAATGGTCTATACGAATATTATAAAGCAGAAGAGTTTGTTTGTTTGAACACGCTAATCTCAGGAATTATTTATTTTATTTATTTACTAGCTGTTGCCCTCGACTCCGTCCGCGTAGAATTTAGGAAATTTTCCCCGTTTTTGCAACATTTTTAACTACTGCTTGAGTGAGAGTATTATAAACGTAAGAGTAAACAAATATAATCAGAATGAACGAACTGCTAAGCTATCAGGAGTTACACGTGTTATTGTGAGTCAACCATAAAATATAGATATGTGCTGTTTCGGGATATTTTTTAGACAATTTTATGAAGAATATTTCTGTCATACATGATTTCTATGTAACTTTAACCATTAAGGCTGCACACGCGACGGAAGCTTAAAAAATGGAGCACCTTTTCCCGTTTTCCCAACATTTCCCTTCACTACTCTGCTCCTATTGATTGTAACGTGATGAAAAGTATACTATAACCTGCCCAGGAGTATGAAGAATAATTGTACCAAAATTCGTTAAAATCCGTCGAGTAGTTTTTGTTTCTATAAGGAACATACAGACGGACAGACAGACAGACAGACAGATAGACAGACAGACAAAAATTTTACTGATTGCATTTTTGGCATCAATATCGATCACTAATCACTCCCTGATAGTTATTTTGAAAATATATTTCATGTACAGAATTGACCTCTCTACAGATTTATTATAAATGTAGATAAACTCTTTATTGTACACCAATAAATAAATATATTAATCAAACAATACTTATCGCTTAAGGGCCTACATCAATATTATCGTATATCATCGCCGACACGTACATATTAACACAGCCAGTAGGCACAGAAAATGAAGAATTAGGGATACTTTTCCTATTTACTCAAAATCTACTAAATATATTTTAATTCTGATTTACGTGTTTCTATATATAATAGTTACTTATGTTTTTAAAGTTATTTCATTAGTTAATACGCGATAATAGACCGACAAATGAAAAAAATAAAAATTTTGAGAGGTTGTTTCGCCAAGATTTTCTATCGAGAAAACTTTTTTCAATCGTGTTTCTGAGTTGATGCGATCCTAGATCATATATTGAAAAAACATATACTTAAAAATTAGAGCTCTAGCCATTCAATCTAAAGAAACAATGAAAACTTCGTACATAGAAAAATGCACGAAGCTATTTTGGTATCGTCTTAAAGCGATTTCTTCCAGGCAACCATAGGATGGAAAATATAAGAAAGTATATTTAGTTGGGCAAGTTGCGGTGTACATAAATAAATATACCATAAATTACCAAGATTAAATACAAATAATAAATACATCATTATAAGGATATAAAAATGGTCAAATGTGTATATATATACATAATTTTCAAATAAATCTACATAAATACAATTTTAAATAAAATAAAGCTACATACTTATATAGAGTCAAAATATAAACAATCAGAAATGTGAACACTGAAGTAGTCTAATATTTGTGTAGTGCTCCTTTAGTAGTTTTTTGAACATTTTTAAAGATTTTGCGTTTTTAATAACAATCGGCAAATCATTCCACAACCTTACTGCTTGGACTGTAAATGATTTTGTCATAAAGTTAGTGGAATGTTTTGTCATTTTCAGAGTAAGGTTTTCCGAAGATCTCAGGGACTTCGAATGTGTATCATGTAAGAAATTGAAGAGTTCTTTAAGATATTTAGGGGTTTTATGAAGAAACAGTATGCTGTATAACAGAGTGAGAATATGAGTATTTCGGCGAAGGCGTATGGGTAACCACTTAAGCTTTTCACGAAATTCTGAGACATGGTCATATTTGCGAAGTCCAAATATGAACCTAATACAAACGTTTTGAAGTCGCTCAAGTTTATTTAGTTGCTCTTCGGTGAGATTGAGATAGCTGACATTGGCATAATCTAATATGGGAAGAAAAAGGGATTCCGCGAGAGCTATTTTAGTAGTAACTGGTAAGAAGTTACGCAGTCTTCTCAGAGACCCCATTGAAGCATATAACTTACGACTCACTTCTTGCAGTTGGGGGCCCCAGTATTATTCTTGGTCTATATTATATATGCCTAAGTTTTTTACGGTTTCACTGTAAGGAATTACAACGCCATCGAATTTAATTTGGGGTATACTAGGCCAATTTGCCCTCGACATGGTTCTGGAGCTGCCGACCACAATAACCTGCGTTTTTATGGGGTTAACTTTCAGACCATAGTTTTTACTCCATTCGCTTATTTTTTCTAGATCGTTATTGACAAGAGAAACGCCTTCCGATAATTGATCCATAGGAATTTTAGTGTAGATCTGCAGATCATCTGCATAAAGGTGGTAGGACGTTAGAAGTTGTTTAGAAATAGAGTTAATATAAATTGCGAAAAGTAAAGGAGATAAAACGCCACCCTGTGGCAGACCAGCAGATAAATTACACCACGACGAAAATGAGTTTTCAATATTTATACGCTGCCGGCGGCCTAACAGGTAATTACGAAACCATTCAATTGCGGTTGGAGATATGTTAAGAGAACTTAATATACCCAGTAATATATCGAAATTGATGGTGTTGAATGCGTTACTGAAATCAAGCAATGCTAAAACGGTCAGCTCTCCGTCCTCCATTCCAGATCTTATATCATCCGTAATATGAACCAGCGCCGATGTCGTGCTGTGGCCTGAGCGAAATCCAGATTGGAAAGGATTTAGGAGAAGGTTTCTGTTTAAGTATGGGCTAATTTGGTTATAGACAAGACGTTCAAGGACTTTTGACAAAAAAGGTAGGATAGATATGGGACGATATTCATTAAAGGAAGTAGGATTGGACTTTTTTGGTAACGGGGTAATTTGTAATTACTGATTCGAACTGAAAAATTCTTTTTGTGTTGGATAGTTCATTTATCAAGGAAGGCTATAGGCCTTATAACATCACGCTGCTATCAATAGGAGCGAAGCATTAGTGAAAAATGTTGCCAAAATGCCGCAGCCAGTTGGAAATAAACTTCTTTGAATGATCTTAAGATATTAATTAGAAATTTAATAAGAGTAATTTATTCGCATACCTACCGAACCTATAGGCCTATAGCCTAAAGGTATCCAATTTAATATATATTTTGTGTCGGTGAATTTCAAGATATTATTTTAAGGCAAGATATTAGCGAAGCTACAATAATTATCACAACAACGGCAGCCGTGCTCATGAAATTTACATAAACAAAACTTGGGATTACTTTGCTAGGTTTGTGTTCAATTTAATACAGTTTAAGTAACCAGGCATAATGTATTTCACATCAATAAATATTCTAATTATAACTCGGTCAAAATCATTCGAAGAGATCTGAATTTTGGTAGAGATTTAGTAGTAGAGATAATGTTCAATCATTTTCAAACTTGAGGATTTTCCTCTATATCTTAGGAGATTACCATTAGATCCTGACGTGGTGTTAATGAGACCACACGAGAACCACCAGCTTTTAAATAACAAAGAATCATTAAAATCGCTTTGCGCAGTTAAAAGTTATGGGGTATCAAACAAAAAAAATATACAGACGAATTGAGAACCTCCTTCTTTTTAAGTACGAGACGTACAGTCGAAAGTCGCAATAATTTATTGACTGCATACATCGTGCTAATAAAGTTATTCGAGGTTAAAGTGAAACATTTTGTTTTTTCACTAACATTGTTATATTTAAATTGACCGCGATGTTAACAGGGCCCTGAGTCGGGTATTTCAACGGTGTCACAACTGTACCATAATTGTACCATTACGGTGCAATAGTAAAGTTTTTGGTAGTCTACTATTAATGTGTCGTCATAACGACTTCATCATTGTCTTACAATTGTCAAAGTGACATAAATTGCTAGTCTCGTACACAACTGCTTCACAATTGCTATTCAATGACTGAAATGTTTCGGTAGTCTGCTATTTTGAATTTGACAGTAATATTTTTAAATTGTCCTGTGTCGACAGATTGCCATAAATAAAAAATAGATAGATAGAAATATTAGAAATTGTTCTTTGTAATTTATTGCAATTTACTAATCTCCTAAACTTCACATTGCTTTTTATACTAATAAATAGTATGTACAAATATATTTAAACGAAGTCCAGCATGATTAAATGTTTAAATTTATTAGTTGTTTTTCGAAAATCACTTCAACTAACGCATTTTTTAAAAACGGCAACACATACATACCATTCTAACACAATCCATAGATAAAAGAGACCGAAAATTCAATGCATAGATAAAAGAGATCGACAATTCTATTACCATTGAAAGACCGTTATGACGGCATATAGCAGACTACGGATATTTGACTTCAATTGCAACGGTATCGTGCCGGTATTGTGCCGGTATGACAATTGTTCCAAAATAGTGGACTTGAGCACCAGATTGTATGTAATGGATTCTAATAGCTATGTTGTATTAAAAGAAAAAAGTTTGAAGAAACAACTGTGTTCATAAAATTTATCGTTGTGAAATTTAATAACCCTATTATTAAATTTCACAACGATAAATTTTATGAACTCGAGATATTTGTCTCCTCTACATAAAATGTAATGTCAATATTTTTTATTCCATGAATATTATGGACCAATGAAAGAGTAACAAATTCAAAAACTATTGAAGATATTCGGGTGAGTTTTCTGTTTTATCTAAGAAAATTATTATTTTATGAAATAAAAAACTATAGCATAAAATCTTCTTACCATTGTTGCCATACATTAACCTTAGAAGGCGATATAATTTAAAAGGGACATGTATCGACTTTAGACTTTTTGACCTGGAGCGTAATGACATTGACCCATATTCGTCCAACAAGCAAGCGAGAATCGTTCAAACCCCTAACATGAGAAACAACATTAATTAAATAAAGTTACTTCTCCAATACAATCTGTATTCAAATGCGAAATCTATCTATACTAATGTATAAAGCTGAAGAGATTGTCTGTTTGTTTGAACGCGTCTGTTTGTTGTCAGCAACTGGTCCGATTTAAAACATTCTTCCAGTGTCGGATAGTAAATTTATCGAGGAAGGCAACATGCTATATAAGGCACGCTGTGACGAATAGGAGCGAATCATCAATAACAAATGTTGCAAAAACGGGGAAAATTTTCTTCTCTTTTCGATTTGGTAACATTTTCATCGGAAACTTCATAGCATTATTTAATCAAATGAATATTTCGATCGAGTTCCGTGATGATATAACCGTGGTAAACCCTCTGTCTCATAAGTGGGTCAAGGATGAATGCAGATACAGGCTATGTTTACGATTATAATGGTTTTTTACCTTACGTTACCCTAATAACTGTTTTAATAACAGTTTCAGTTTAATTAAATAATGAGGTTCCTTAACCACATTTCTGCAAATGATTTATTAATACAGTCATAAGGAAAGTAGTGTAGGGATTTTATCTTTGGATAACACACCAAGCCGTTAGCATTTTTAATAGTGTATAATGTTTTTTTTTTTAATAATAAAATGAGTTATTGATCTCACAATGTAGGTACAATCATAGATTTAAAACATAAACAGAATAAGATAGAAATAATCAACATTAAGAATGATACGAAAAGATACCTCCTAATTAAACTAAATTATAAATTATTACAAAACAAAGATGTTATTTTCGTATCATTCTTCAAAACTAATTATGAACAAGACCAAAATAGAAAAAATTTTCACCGCTGTCATAATTTCACCTATGAGTTTCATAATTCTATTTTACTTTACAAACCACAGTATTTAATTTCAAACGGCCTTGCTTTTACTTTGCATACATATCTGCTTAATTAACATTATTTCTCTTAGAAAAGTGATAAGAGTTGCGTAGTAGCAATTTTAAAATGTATAAATGTTTTTATTTGCTCGTATTTTTGCTTGCTGTTATGATAATAACTATAATAAGTTAAATTATAAAAAATCAGCCAAGTAACCATATACCAGTAGCAATACCAATATTGATGGTCTAGATTTCCTGGTATATCTCTCTGTCCAGCCCATTTACGTCCCACTATTGGGCACTGGCTTCCTCATAAATGAAGCACTTTGGGAGGGATTATGGTCTACTGTGCCACGCTGACAAGGCGTGTTGGCACAGTTTTGACAGGACACTGCCGTGTCGACATAGCAGGATGTCCTTCAATAATGTTAGCAACAGACGGCTAGATCACTAAAAATAATTTTGCTTTCATGGCAACAACAAAGGGCAAGGCCGTAAAAATATTTCTATAAATAAAAACGACCCACGTCTATGAGACACAAAATATACCTATGTATATCTATGATTTAGCTCTGATATAGGTAGCAACAGGATTCCACAGAACAAACAAAACAAAAAAAAACCTGTTAAGGGCCTGCATCAATATTATCGTGCATTTTTCTACGTACAAAGTTTTCATTGTTTCTTTAGATTGAATGGCTAGAGCTCTAATTTTTAAGTATATGTTTTTTCAATATATAATCTAGGATCGCATAAACTCAGCAACGCGATTGAAAAAAGTTTTCTCGATAGAAAAACTTAGCGAAATAACCTCTCTCATTTTTAATTTTTTGTCATTTTTCGGTCTATTATCGCGTGTTAATACGCGATAATAGACCGAAAAATGAAATAACTTTCAAAACATAAGTAACTATTATATATAGAAACACGTAAATCAGAATTAAAATATATTTAGTAGATTTTGAGTAAACAAAAAAAATATCCCTAATTCTTCATTTTCTATACCTACTAGCTGTGTTAATAGGTACATGTGGACGATAATATTGATGTAGGCCCTTAAGAGCGAGATAAACTCAAACACTTAGGGTTCCGTAGTAACTCGACCGAAAAACATAAATAACTAAAAATACAAATAAACAGTTAATAAATCTTACATAATTCAGCTACTTCATAAGTTGGTATTAGTTTAAACAATTCTTTCGTGTGATGTGATAACAAATTATAAGTTTTTGGATTTTTCCTTATATACTTAAGCACTTTATAGGTTTCAGGAATTCTCACTAACATCCCTGAACCTTAATGATAGAAAGTGGTTCCTAAAATATAATACTTGCCCACATTCTAATAGAATTAGTAACACCCCGAAAACTTATCAGTTTAGTTTACTAAATAACTGGTAATTTCATGACGTACATATAGATATTAAATGTTCTCTAACAAAACTCACAATAAGGCCAGTGATCACTTAGGATACCGTAAAGTTGAGTGCTGATCTATTAACATACACCTATAAACATCGAACTAGATATACTGCTCATTTTCTCTCTCTCCATCTCTCTCACCTGTCTCTCTCTCTCCAGCATATTAACGTCCCATTGTTGTGCACGGGCCTCCTCCATTTCGGGAAGGAATATGGTCTATTGTACCGCCATTGACCAATTATACTTGGTCAATGGTACCGCTCTGACCAAGCGTGTTAACACAGAGTCTATTTTCGAATTTTCCGTCTCTTACAGACGATGTTATCCGTCTACGTGTGTGTTACGGGGTCGTGTCGTGACACTTATATTCTTAATCCGTCACCACACCGACAGAGAGAGATACCTATATTTATACATATACATATAAATAAGTTAGAATCCGTAAATTTGTTGAATAGATCGCTAGATGCAGTTGGGGCAAAACCACGGCTTGTACCGTGCTATGGGGGAGACTTATGTGGAGCGGTGGATTCAGGATATCTGTCCTGAATCCACCACTAGTTGTCTATTAGTCCAATATATTATGTCCAATAGTTGTCTATTTTGGATGGATTACTACTTCCAAAATAGACTTCGTATACTCTAGTTATGAATATCTGTTTTTAAAAGTACATTTATATCACAAATCAATGTGTCACTCTGTAAAAAATACAAAATCAGCTTTGTTTTTAAATACACACGTCTCGATACGAAAATCATATAGGGAAACCATCAGAAGAAAATTAATGACACTCGCACCTCCATAGAGGTGATCTTCGAGAACAAGTCGTAGTATCGTAATACTTAATGTACTATTCAGTACTCGAAAACTGAAAAGTTTTGAACTAGTCATATCCTAACTAAAATTTATTCTCACATCATACTTGTAAGTAATGACAAAAAAGAGTTTCAGAGTACAAATAAGATTATCTGTACTTTACTAAAATTGTAATTTCTTTAAAAGGGTGCCTTAATTGCATTTACTTGAGGAATTTTCATTAAGCCTAACGAAATTACGTTGGAAGCAGTTAAGCTTATTGACTGTATAATGCTTTCAGACCTAAAATATATTAACTAACAGATTTATATGAAAACATGGCCGTTATCTCTACAATTTAAATGTCGCTAGCATTCCTAACATTTGCTGCCAAGGTATTTTATTACTAAATTAGAACTCCTTTTAAATATCTAAAATAAGTGTTATTGCTATGTATATGTATATATCAATAGTAGAAACGAATATTAGTTATAGATCTTTAAGTTTAGGCATTCAGGGATTTTAGAAATCCAAACGCGTCTGATATTCCTAAGCGTTATGCCGATAAGTTCAATTTTGCAATCAACCAATGTCTTATAATAGAATTTACGTGATTGAATTATTATTGACTTGTAGTTTTCTTCGGCTAGGCCATTTTAAACTACAAAGTTGAAACATCTAGTATAATTGCCTAAATATAATGTTTATTTAAGTTGATTTTAAATGAGGACCAGCTTAGAACAACTATGCATTAATTCTACAACCATATGCAAACGACATTTATTAGCGTTTCTATACACATATTACACAATATGTTAGTGCACTGCAACATTGCGGTCTTCCACAGTATACTAATTTAATAGTCAATTTAGTAATACAATTATCGTATCGGCTTTCAAAGGGAACTCATTTCATAGATTATGTAACAAGCTAACAGCAATGCCTGAATTCAAATAAATAGACAATACTATGTACTATGTACTGTGTACAAATCCAAACATCAAAATGATATTTATCTTCAAGAATTATTGGAATCAACCCAGTTTATAAGTTTCGCTTTGTACACAAGCACTCAGATAGGGTCTAAATTTGTTGAAGATAGTTTCACTTTGGGTATAATTTGATTTACAGCCTCTTGAGTACTCTAACATTGTTGTTTAGTAAACTTTTGTCATTGGCAGCATATCTTGGAAACACAATTGATACAATATAAATATTTGCTGCAAATTGTTCCATTTAGTTCAATAAACTTCTGATGAAATGAAATTAATTAAAGGCTAAGCTCGTCTAACTTTTATATTATCGTCCAAAATCGCTCCGTACTGTATTCATAACGCTACTTTTAATTCACAAGCATGACGTGTAGCTTGTGTATGTGTGAAATGTCCGTAAATTAAAACTTATTATGTGACAGAACTGATTATTTGGATTAAAATAACTCAAGAGACTTATGTTCATTTTTCGAACATTAATCTTTACAATTTTATCCTCTACAATTTTACACGTATTACTATAATAATTTTAACGCAAATAAATTATAAGTTTAGGTAAGTTTCAAACTATTTTGTTCTTGGTTTTAAATAACTCTCACGGTGAAGTTCTAAAGGTCGTGATATAATTGCTTGCGATTGCTTAAATATAAATAGAATTCAATCATAGGATTATTATAATTGTAATTTTCAATTCGCCAAGGTATGTACACAACTCATAGCAATAGAATATCTATCTACTATCAGCGTTGATGTTTGAAGTTGTTTAATTCTAATACAGTCACTTTTTCTCAAGTTTAATTTCAAGTTTAATCAAGTTTAATTCTTTTAATTTTCAAAAAATCAGCTCAGTTCAAAAACAAAAAAAAGCGCTTGAAAATCCTGAATATTTTTTTATATCATTGCATTGTCATCGGTCTTTAATATGTGTGAAAATTTTAAGGACAATCCGACTACTGCAAGTGAGTGAAAATTATTTTCAAAGATTCCGTTATATAGATTAATACATTGATTAAAATGGACATAACTAATAAGAGCGTGTTATTAAAGATAAATTGAATAGGTAATCATTATGAACTGCAAAGCTCTATCTACAACGTGACGACAATGTGCCTGGGATCTTTAACCTCCACTACTGGCACTAAGTAGGTCAAGAAAGAATTTGGTAACTAATAGCGTAATCTCGGAGACTTTCTTTGTTAGAAGACTTCGCTGTGAATTTTATCCGATGTTTTGACATAGAATGCGATAAACATTTCATAAAAATGAGAACAATTAATTTTAATGTTTTAAACGTTTCCAACAAGATTTTATCCGCGGGCCTTTCTCCTTGTTAGATAAAATGGCCGTCGGATATAATGGCTTACACAAAGCTAAGAAATAATAGAAGCTTGTGATACTTGCTAGCTCTATCTGGGTCCAGCCCATTAAGGTCCCACAGTTGGGCATTATATTGATAGTTTGGGCGGGTTTATCGAAATACAAAGGCGCATGGACCAGGCGTCCATACCAACTGGTATAGGATTTATTTTCGAGTTTACCGTCTCTAACTGAGGATGTTATCTATGTGAGGATGTGTATGGAGATTAGGTGGTGACACGTGTGTTATTGATCCGCCACCACCATTGTATTTTCTGCGAAAGATTAAATACTGAAAACGAAACCCTGTACTCTGGGTTTACTAACTAGTTACCAGCCGTTAGTAAAGGGATCGTTTGGAAGAAAACGTTGTGGATTAGCGAAATATTACATATAAGCTGAGTAGAAGTAACAAATATAAGGATTTCAACAACAAATCTATAGTCATTAAACTCATAACTTAACTCTTCTCTGTCCGTCGCATAAATCCGATTGTGTTAAATCTTCATTCCTTGTACAATCTGTTCAACTCTGGAATTCAATCCCTCTTGAGATCAGGATGGCGTCAACCAGATCATCTTTTAAGCGTAAAACACGAGACTACTTTCTCCAAAAAATTGCTTGAAATTCATCGTAAATCTTAAGGATATTATTGTATTTGTATTTATTTATGTGTGTATACATATATATTTAAATTATGTGTAGTTTATTGTATTTAATGATATTGAGTGTGTAGGGACAGCATTCTTTGTACTATACTTTGTAATATACTGATTTCATTGTTTGCAAGTAGACGTATGTCAACAGTTGTTCTCGCCGCCTAATTTATTATATACAAATATATTATGTATGGATTCATTGTATGCAACACTATGCGTGTCAGCAGTTTTTGGAATATATAGAAACGATTGTTCTCACTACCTATATAAGCTATTATTATATCAAATATATTGATTCGCAAATAAACGCCTTACAAGTCCGGACGTATTTCATTTTATCCTCTAACCGACGACACACGACACATATACACCTAAAGTGGTGAAGTCAGGTTGAATCTCATCGTCACTAAACAACCGCCTTATAGTTTGCGACAGACAGACAGGTATGCGATTTTTAATAGACACTGGGGCTAATATATCATTGATTCCTGTGTATAAAAATAGTTTATGTGATCGATAAAAAGTGGAATTATAACTTGTGGTAGCGATAATGTTGTCGCGAACACTCGCGTGCCGAGACCCTTATTTGTCCGTCAATACTCAAATTTGAAGACAGCAATAGCGTAACGGTCTGTTAACTGATAAGAACGATAGTATATGATTCAACCAAATTGTTTTGCCGGATGCTTTTAATGAGCTTACGTGTGAGTTTTTTTTTACGAATAGTGTTAGGCCTTATCTACCTACGGAGTTTAGGAAAAAGGCATTTCACGCTGTATATGATTTATCTCACCCAGGAATACGAGCGACTACAAAATTTGTTGCGTCCAAGTACTTTTGGCCGAATATGAATGTAGATGTTAGGAATTGGTCCAAGACCTGCATTCAATGCCAAAATTCGAAGGTTATTCAACACACAGTGTCGGGACTAGGACCATTTGAAGCGTGTGACCGGTTTAAATTGAACATATCCACGCTGACATTGTAGGACCGCTTACGACAGCGGCTAGTAGTCACAGGTACTTCTTACGGTGATAGATAGGGCAACAGGTTGGCCTGACGCTTTTGAAATAAAAGATATCAGTGCCGTAACAAAGCCCTTAAGTCGTACCACGCGCAATGGGTTACTTATTTTTGCCTTATACACATTTTACATACTGTCCGAGTTTACTGTTTGTTTTATTGTTTGGTTATATTATAAGTATAAATTGTATTCTCATTTTTATTTTCTGTTTTAATGTTCACATGTATTATTTGTTCACTCTGCACATTACATAATATGTACAATTTTTTTTGTAACTTGTAACTACTACGGAATGGGCACTGGTGACCTGTAATACAGGTTTTTAAATAAACCCATAATAGGCACCAGCTCTCACGATGTTGTTTGCATTTATCTTGTCTGCTATTTAAAACTCATGCTTGTACATTGTGAGAAAATAAATCATTTATTTATTTATTTTAATGTAATATAAAGTGCATTTCTTTTAAGGGGGAGACTACTGTAGGGACAGTATTCTTTGTACTATACTTTGTAATATACTGATTTCATTGTTTGCAAGTAGACGTATGTCAACAGTTGTTCTCGCCGCCTAATTTATTATATACAAATATATTATGTATGGATTCATTGTATGCAACACTATGCGTGTCAGCAGTTTTAGGAATATATAGAAACGATTGTTCTCACTACCTATATAAGCTATTATTATATCAAATATATTGAGTCGCAAATAAACACCTTACAAGTCCGGACGTATTTCATTTTATCCTCTGACCGACGACACACGACACATATACACCTAAAGAGTGTATTTAAATGTAGTATATTATGCCTGTATTTTATACAAATTTATGTATTTTACTAAGTATAATAATGATATTCCATGTTTCTTTTAAGTTAGTAAAGCACCTACTACAAATATCTCTACATCACTCAAGGTTGACTGGTAGATAATGCTTTTAGCATTAATACCGCCTATGTAATTAATTGTGCTGAAGTTTTAAATAAATAAATAGATATACTAGTAAAAGACTCATTAAGTTTATTCACAATAATCACAAAAAAAACTCAAACGATTGACAAAAAAATATTCGGATTCAGTCAAACATTACGATGTGGATTTTAAAACCGACGAAGTAGAATTGTCTAGTGGAACGTTAGAATAATTTATTTGGAAATGTCTGTCGTGAATACTAAATGTGGACATGTTTGCAATGCGAAATAAGGTTTTCTTTTTGTCCAACTACAAAAGGAAAGAGGTTTGTTACTAAGAAACTTTGGATACAATTGTTGAGTTTACTAATGACTTTCCAAAAATGTTGTTTGTCTATGTTGCTGAAAAAGGAGTAACTAACCCAAAGAGATTCTTGTTTTTACTTAATTATATTAGAAACTTGAGCTTCCAATCCTTGTTTGAAAACAGGTTCAAATATAATAAAAGCGGAATCAAATCAGTTCTTTCCATTTTACAATCCTCTTTCTCAATCACTTATATGTGATTCAATTTTCATGGCAAAGAAATTGGTATGATTGTGATTTGTGATGATAACAAGAAAAATTGATTGACGCAGACCGTTCTTAAAGCATCCCACTTATAAGTCGTTGTAAGTATGATTCATATTTTGTAACAAGTTCCACACATTTATTAATTTTGCGAATACATAACTTGCTAAGTATAAATTAAATTATAATGAAAGAAGTTATTACCGCAAGCGGGACTTGAACCCGCGCCCTCGGAATGCCATTCCGTTTCCACTATGATTTAATTTATAGAGTAGAATTTCTTGAACGCAATTTTTAAAGTTAAAAGGTTAATAATCGATATTTACTTACGATCGAGATTTAACCAACATTTATGTTTTAAGAAAACCTTTTCGTTCATGAATCCGGAATGGCAGTTATATGCGTGAATTGGCTCCAATTGTTAGTAAACGTTTTTGCTTTACAGCAATATATAGTTATTGTTCTTTAGCTTATATGCTCTAAATATATAGAATCCAAGAAATTAACAAGCTCTACAATTGATGTCATATCTATTATACCTACATATGAAGAGAATATGTAATATATAAGCTTCTTATTGTGAATTATGTCCTTGGTCATTTATCAAAGTAAACAACTGTCTTGAAATATGATTTGGGGACCTAACGAGCTGCTTCAATATAAGCAATAAATTTACTCTAATAACATAGTTGCTATCAATTCATATATGATCCCTCCATTTACTTGATATTTTATTTAATAAGATATTAGAATTTGCTAATAGGATTCTACGAGCAAAGAATTTAGTCACCAATAATTTCAGATTTTTAAAGTAATGAGTTAGTGATAGAAAGGGTCTCAGCCAGAGCCTGAAACGGCCTCTTGACAATTTAAATAGGCACACGCCCCTACACCCGTGGGTAGCGTAGCATCTGTGACATCTGCTACGCTTCGTGTGGTCGCAATCTGAAAATGTACAGAAAGATTTTATTCACAACTATTACATACGTGTATAAAATACACATACTAGCTACAAAATCAAGAACACAACCTTATATCGTATTTCTTTATCTTTATATAAGTAACTAGCTGTGCTCCGCGGTGTTACCCGCGGTAAAAAGGATATAAAATATTGGAAAGTTTAATGAAAATCCGTCCAGCAGTCTTTACGTGAGACAACAACACGCACACACGCACGCACGCAGCACTTACGCACATGAACACACAAATGTATTAGTAGTGAAAAACGTTTACTTACCGTATTATGACACAATACGCAACCAGAGGACGGGATCAGGCGCTGAGTGCTGAAATACAGGTTTCTAGCCTAGTTTAGCACCAGATGCTAAAATGTATTGCAATTATCACATTTTTATTTTTTTATATTTTTTTATTTTCATGGACATTTCACACAACGTCCTCTGGTCCCAAGCTAAGCTTTATATGATTGTGTTATGGGTACCAGAATACGGATAGAATACATATACTACTTTTCTTTTGTAAATACATACTTATAATACATAGTTTATATTATGTATTATATTTGTAACATCTTTTGTAATATTGGTCTGGTTAAACTGTGTTTTGTGATCATCATCATCATCATCCTCCTGCCCTTATCCCATTATTTGGGGTCGGCGCAACATGTCTTTTTCTTCCACAGTCTTCTATTAGCCGTCATGTCTGTGTCAACTCCTCTTTCTTTCGTGTCCTCTTTCACACAGTCCATCCATCTTTTCTTAGGTCTCCCTCCAGACTTTTTTCCTTCCACATTTATATTCAGAACTCTCCTAACGACATTACTTTCCTCTCGTCTCATAACATGCCCATACCAGCTGTATTTTGTGATATAATTGTAAAATTGTATGAAGTAACTTTTTAGCTAAATAAAGATTTATTTATAATATTAGATTAGAAACGATTAAGTAAACAGTTAATTGCGCAAATAACTTGTCTATTATCACAATGTATCTACACGATTCTCCCTTATATCAAACAATGTATCTAATAATGTACGCTATTCTCTAACGTTTATTTCCCCAATATTAATCTTGTTCCCTCAATATTTATTTTCATTCATGCGTAATAGAACTAATGTTTGTTGTTTAATGTGATTACTCTTCGTCGTTCTCATATTTATCACATTAGATTAAAGCTAATGTTGTGTTAAAATAGCGTGAAACGAAGCAATCTATATCTTTCACTCCAGCCCATTAACGTCCCACAGTTGGGCACGGGCCTCCTCCACTTGGGAAGGGAGTATGATCTACAGTGCCACGCAGACTAGACGTGTTAGGGTATATTTTTGAGTTTTCCGTTTCCCAGAGAGGATGTCATCTATGTACAATATCCCATAGCTGGCTTTTACAGCACTCTAGGAAGGAAAAGGGAACAGGACAACCTAACTATTGGCTGACGTACTTACGTACACACAACCTAAGGCAGGCGCCTTAAAGGTTAAACACAAACCTAAACAATAAAGCATTTGAATGCTAAAAAACAAACAACTAACAAAGAAACTTTGTAATGAAACAAAAAAAAGGTGAAAGAAAGTTTAATTTATTGGTCCCTGAATCACTATTGTCCCTAAATCACTGCTGTCACTATGAAGAAAACTGCACAAACAAATAAAGTACATTAAAAGTCACTCCACTCGCGAGTTACGAAAGAAAAGGGAAAAAGAAAACACTTAGTTCTCCGTGGAAGAGTTGGCCGTGCTTTGACGGCCGCAACAGGAGACCGGTCACCAGGTCAGGACTGTCCCTCCAAGTCCGGTAGGTGGAATCTGTATAATAATATACTTGAGTTTATAAATTAATTTAGGCCTGGTCGGCGAACTCGGCGACTCCAATTATTAGATGAGATCTTGGATCACACTTAGGCGTAAAAGATTTTCAGATAATCTTGCCAGCAACTACCACTCGATCCTCGACCCAGACCCAACTCGAACTGTCGCCTTCTCTATTTTTTTTTACGTTCCAAACTTCCATCTATAAATTTAAATAATTTAAAAATAAACATCGATACTAGAATATTCTAGCAATCAGCCAGTATCTTAGGTAAAATGATTCATAGTACTTAGAAACTCCGTAGTTTTACATAGAGTAAAGAAATAACATTAAATTTATGACAATTGACAAACATCAAAATTTTGACATGTTTACTTAAACATATTAAATATATTTCATTAAATAACAATTATCAATCCAGGATATGTACAAAGGATATTAGAAAACGAATAATTGCAAAATAAATAAAGAATAAACGTAAAAGGAATTATGTAAAGTTAATAAAGATATTATGGAAATGTCACCATGGACGGTATCAGGTATAATATTAATTTATGAGAACAAATCATGTTTATTCTGGAATTAAAATAATTATAAAGTTACAAGCGTTTCATTTATGAGAAGAAATAGATTTACCGTATCCTTACATTTCCCCAACAACCCGGCAAAAAAAATTAAAATGTCCTCACAACATTTTGATTTTTTTTTTTAGAAGAAATACCTATCAGCAGGCTTAGCATACCTAGCAGTAGGCCTAGTTTACCTCATAGCTCCGATGGCTACAAGATCCTAAGAGACAAATAGAAAAATTACAGACACCTAGGGTCTTTATGTAGTAAGTACTCCCCTTAAAGCTTGGTATAACAAATAGTGACACGTTAAAGGTTAATGGCTATCACATTCATTATTCATCTTTCATACCTATAATAATATTTAAAGATAGATATATATTTATATACTGCATACATCACCATTCAAAAACAAGCGAGGTAGTTACTCACATCCAATGGCAACTACACTCTAACCATACCTGAACCGCCTGCACTATATTGTAAACCTATACCTAAAGTAAGTCTAAATATAATGGCCCTATAACGTCCATAAAAGAAATACAAAAAATATAATATGTAAGGATAAGATAAAATTGGTTCAGTATATTAAGGCAATAATTGTACATATCCCTTCGCAACTAAAATTAACTAAGTATTAAATTTAGGAACAACAGCATCGATACCTATTTAGAGCTTGAAAGTTAGTGACATCTGTCCACTAGAGTTAATTTTAATGAAATTTGAAAACATACCTTTTTTAGCTTTATTATATACTTAGATGTGGACAGATCTCATAGTTACAAGCTCCCTCTCTCCATTACTTATCTGTAAAACACAATAAGTTAAAGTACATTTTTACTTTTCTACAACTGTGCATTTGATAAATTTTGGTGCTAATTTTGCACTGAAATAGAATCCTGCCATGTCTCACAGGTTAAGGTATTTAGTTCAAACTGCGATTTATAAGTTGTAGCGTAGTATTTTATTACTTTTCGCTGCAAAACCGCACAAGCTGCACAGTCACACAACAGACTTCTCCCCTGCCAGATTACCACCGGACAGTTAAGATTAGAGTCTGAAATTACAAAAGAAAATATCTATTTCAAAATAATATTTATCGACACAATGTTATTAATAGAATGATAGATGAGAGTTAAACAAATTAAAAATGTCAAATACGATGCCAAAAAAAATAACACCAGGCTTGAGCAAGCCGAAATTTGGAATTTTGAGAGAATTGGGGTGAGTTCACCCAGTTGAGGCGCCACTGTAATGAAACAAAAAAAAGGTGAAAGAAAGTTTAATTTATTGGTCCCTGAATCACTATTGTCCCTAAATCACTGCTGTCACTATGAAGAAAACTGCACAAACAAATAAAGTACATTAAAAGTCACTCCACTCGCGAGTTACGAAAGAAAAGGGAAAAAGAAAACACTTAGTTCTCCGTGGAAGAGTTGGCCGTGCTTTGACGGCCGCAACAGGAGACCGGTCACCAGGTCAGGACTGTCCCTCCAAGTCCGGTAGGTGGAATCTGTATAATAATATACTTGAGTTTATAAATTAATTTAGGCCTGGTCGGCGAACTCGGCGACTCCAATTATTAGATGAGATCTTGGATCACACTTAAGCTAGCCGCACACACTCAATAATATTGTCAATCCAAGATTGTCAAAATCTTCATCAATAAAATGATCCCCGCACACTACACAATATTATTGACAATTTTTCATGGTACAATCTGACTCAGTCGCTCCGCAGCTAGATTCATGTGCGCACGTTTAAGGGCCTACATCAATATTATCGTATATCATCGCCGGCACGGACATATTAACACAGCCAGTGGGCACTGAAAATGAAGAATTAGGGATACTTTTCCTATTTACTCAAAATCTACTAAATATATTTTAATTCTGATTTACGTGTTTCTATATATGATAGTTACTTATGTTTTTAAAGTTATTTCATTAGTAAATACGCGATAATAGACCGACAAATGAAAAAAATAAAATATTTGAGAGGTTGTTTCGCCAAGATTTTCTATCGAGAAAACTTTTCTCAATCGTGTTTCTGAGTTTATGCGATCCTAGATAATATATTGAAAAAACATATACTTAAAAATTAGAGCTCTAGCCATTCAATCTAAAGAAACAATGAAAACTTCGTACATAGAAAAATGCACGAAGCTATTTTGTTATCCTCTTAACATAATGGAAAGAAAGAAAAAAGTCGTTGCATTGAGTATTGCATTAATTTTACTAACAGAAGAAAATGATTTTAAAAATTACATGAGAATGAAAGATGTGCTCGTGTTCGTAGGGAATTATTTTTTTTCTTTACGTCTTCTCTTGTACTATTTGGTTTGATTTTTTTATAAATATCGAGCAACTTATCAAGCGCATTATTTTTCTTAACTGTATCGCGACATGCTTTGCAGGATGTATTCCATAATTCTGGATAAGTTTCCCATGTTTGAATAAACACTGACAAATAGTGTTTTTCCGTAAGGGTACTATCATCAACAGTATCAACACTATTTTCGCTTTGGATACTGTTTTCGTCTTCCATTTTGAACAAATAACACGAACGTCCGCCTGCCTTGAAATCTTTTCCTCAACTAAAATATTGCCGCGCGCCCGCACACGTCAATATGATTGACAATACCCCTGCCTCCCCCCGATATTGACGTGACAAAATCAGAATTTCTGGATAATCTACAATATTATTGAACAATACCGCAATACACCGCGCACACACACAATATTATTGACAATACGCACTTTATTGACAATATTATTGAGTGTGTGCGGCTAGCCTTAGGCGTAAAAGATTTTCAGATAATCTTGCCAGCAACTACCACTCGATCCTCGACCCAGACCCAACTCGAACTGTCGCCTTCTCTATTTTTTTTTACGTTCCAAACTTCCATCTATAAATTTAAATAATTTAAAAATAAACATCGATACTAGAATATTCTAGCAATCAGCCAGTATCTTAGGTAAAATGATTCATAGTACTTAGAAACTCCGTAGTTTTACATAGAGTAAAGAAATAACATTAAATTTATGACAATTGACAAACATCAAAATTTTGACATGTTTACTTAAACATATTAAATATATTTCATTAAATAACAATTATCAATCCAGGATATGTACAAAGGATATTAGAAAACGAATAATTGCAAAATAAATAAAGAATAAACGTAAAAGGAATTATGTAAAGTTAATAAAGATATTATGGAAATGTCACCATGGACGGTATCAGGTATAATATTAATTTATGAGAACAAATCATGTTTATTCTGGAATTAAAATAATTATAAAGTTACAAGCGTTTCATTTATGAGAAGAAATAGATTTATCGTATCCTTACAACTTACACAGAATTAGATAAAAAACTGTTTAGTACCGAATCTTCTAAGCAGATAACATCTTATATACTCGATAAATGGTTAACTCGAAATAAAGATACGTACCAGACTAATGCAGGACATATTTTAGCCAATTACGTTCTCCTCGTGTCTTGTCTAAAAGGTTTGAAACAAAACTTGCCTCATTGGGTACGACCTACGAATTTACGAAAGTATATTTAATGAGGGCAGTTTCTTTACAAGGAAAAGGTTGAGTTTTAGAACATGGTAACACTATTAGTGATATATATAACCTTGTAAAATAGATAAAAGTACAATTTTATTACAGTTATCTGTATCATGAAAGTCTCAGAAATTCGCTAATACTTATTAACTGACTTCAAAAAAGAAGGAGGTTCTCAATTCGTCTGTATGTTTTTTTTTATTTATGTTTGTTACGTCATAAGTTTTAACTGCGTGAAGCGATTTTATTGATTCTTTTTTTATTTGAAAGCGGGTGGTTTCCCATGGGTACCAGGTCCGGATCTGATAATTATCTCTCGAAAAATCGAGAAAACCTTCACATTTCAAAGGCACATGAAGTCCTCAAGAAGAAAACTCAACCAAGTACGAGTTAGACTCGCACACGAAAGGTTCTACTATCATAATATATTCGTTATATTATTGACACCAAATAACAGGTTAAGGGCATGAGATTTACGATTATGAGTATCTGTTGTTATAGCATAAAATAATTTATATAAACTGTCAAATTTCAGCCTCTACCTATCCAGATAGAGACACAGCCTGGTGACAGACGGATGGCGAAGTCTCATTAAAAGGGTCTCTGTTACCTATCGGTACGGTTTTCTATGCCAAATTCGGCAGTCGAAAGTGTGTGTATAACGACAGCGGAAGAATTTTTAAGGCTAATGGCTTGAATTTAATTAGTTACTTTGCGGAAATTAATTCGCCATTCAGAAATTTCAATGAGCTGCCATCTTGAATTAAGGGCCTACATCAATATGATCGTCGACATGTACATATTAACACAGCTAGTAGGTATAGAAAATGAAGAATTAGGGATATTTTTTTTGTTTCCTCAAAATCTACTAAATATGTTTCTGATTTACGTGTTTCTATATATAATAGTTACTTATGTTTTTAAAGTTATTTCATTAGTTAATACGTGATAATAGACCGACAAATGAAAAAAATAAAAAATTAGAGAGGTTGTTTCGCTAAGATTTTCTATCGAGAAAACTTTTTCAATCGCGTTTCTGAGTTTATGCGATCCTAGATCATATATTGAAAAAACATATACTTAAAAATTAGAGCTCTAGCCATTCAATCTAAAGAAACAATGAAAACTTCGTACGTAGAAAAATGCACGAAGCTATTTTGGTATCCTCTTAATAAAATGTTATGACGATTAACTGTCTTGCTAATTAAAAAAATTACACGTTTACCAGTACGGTCAGCGCAACATGTTTTTTCTTTCATAATCTTCCGTATTTACATACACAGATTCACGTTACATGTGTCTACCACAGTGTCTACTTATTTTCCTTTCATAAGCTCTTTTACGCAATCCATCTATCTTTTTTTCGGTTTCCTTCCTTTCGGTTTACTTTCTTCCACACTCATTTTCAGAAACTTCTAACGATACTCTTGACTACATATATGTGGCACTATTCTGCTTTGAGACCTTGAAAGCTAGCTACTAATTCTACGTTCACAACTAAACTTGACTAAAAATTTTAAATTGCTGCTGTCAATACCATAATCTGGCAATGTTTACTGAACTGTATTATAGACTAACGATTAATATGTACAACGAAATAGCCAATCAATCGAAATACACTGAATGATGCTGACCTACTAGCAGATACATTGTGTGAAGACTCTGAAATAAAACTTGTGACCCCAAAAGAAGTTCAAATGGAAATTAAACACCTTAAGTCTAAGAAAACACCACATAAGATTTAATTACCGACGAAGTACTCAAAAACTTTCCACATAAAGCTATAGTAAAACTAACCACACTTTTCAATGCAGCATTCAGGCTCAAGTACGTACCTGATATATGGAAAATAGCTGAAGTTATAATGCTACCAAAACCAGGCAATCCCACACATGAAACTACCTCGTATCGACCAATTTCTCTTCTACCAATAATTTAAAAAAATTTTGAAAACCTGTTACTTAAAAGGTTGCAGCCTATCATAGAAGAGAGAAAATTAATTCCAGACTATCAGTTTGAGCTGTGTTCACGAACTGTGGAGCTACAGCGAATGGAGCTTTTTTAGTGGTGAACGCGCAAACTTGAGTCTTAGTGGGGTTAAATTGGACTAGATTAAGTCGTCCCCAATCGGATATCTTGGCTAAAATAGTCTCGATTTCAGACACAAGTTTGCTCCGACTTTCCTCGACATCGGAACGAGGGATATTAGCACGGCCCGTGTAGAATGTGTCCCCGGTACTGTCATCTGCATAGCAATGTACACCGTCAATTGACAGCATATCATTGATATGCAGCAGAAACAGAGTTGGAGACAGCACGGAGCCTTGCGGGACGCCAGCATTTATGTTGAAAAGTTCGGAGCAACTCCCGTCGACTACGGCTTTAATGCTTCTGTTCAACAGAAAGCTGGCCACCCAACTGCATAATCCCTCGGGGAGTCCGTATGATGGCAGCTTCGAGAGAAGACTCCGGTGCCAAACCCGATCGAACGCCTTCGCTATATCTAGGCTGACTGCCAATGCCTCGCCTTGACTCTCGATGGTGGTTGCCCAACGATGCGAAAGGCACACTAGCAGATCACCTGTGGAGCGACTGTGGCGAAAGCCGTACTGTCGGTCGCTGATCAAGTCGTGTTCCTCTAGGTGCCCGAGGAGGCGACGATTGATTATTCGCTCCATTACCTTCGAGAGAAGGGAGGTTATAGCGATAGGCCTGTAATTCGATGGGTTTGATCTTTCCCCTTTTTTAGGTACCGGATGCACGTTAGCAGCCTTCCACGAAGACGGAACATGCCCGCAGTCGTAGGAAAGTGCGAAGAGACGCGTTAATATCGGACACAGCTCAGGAGCACAGTGCTTAAGCACCAGTTTCTAGATGTGCAACAAGCATTTGACAAAGTGTGGCACAAAGGCCTCATTAATAAATTAAGAAATTTTCTACCCAAACAATATGCCGACATCCTAGAGTCCTACTTAACGCAACGAATGTTTTTAGTAAGACACGACGATGCATATTCTGAACGACCTTAAAGAAATCAAAGCTGGTGTACCACAAGGGAGTGTTCTAGGTCCTGTCCTATACCTGCTTTACACGTGTGATATGCCAGAATTACAAAACAATACAGTTGCTACGTTTTCTGACGACACAGAGCCATTATGGCTAGAGACTCTCAAACGGAAGCCATAGAAAAAGTGCAAGCAGCTATAAATACGCTCTATAAATGGACAACAAAGTGGCGAATTAAGTTAAACGAGGCAAAGTCTATACATATAGACTTTACCAACAAAAGAGTAAATTATGTATGTATCGATGTACCAGATAACAGATAAACAGGTAAACAGATTATACCACACGAGAACACCGCCAAATATCTAGGCATGACATTAGACACGAAGCTGCGATGGAAAGCCCACGTTAAAAAGAAACGCGAAGAGTTGGAGCTTCGCTATAAAAGTATGTACTGGCTTCTCGGAAAGGATTCTTTGTTGCCAGTACAGAATAAATTATTACTATACAAACAAGTCCTTATGCCAGTGTGGACTTATGGTATCCAGCTTTGGGGCTGTACCAAACCAAGCAATGTACTAATTATTCAAAGATTCCAGAACAAAGTTTTAAGAGGCATAGTAAACGCACCCTGGTGTGTGCGAGATGATGACATCCATAGGGATTTAAAGGTTGACAAGGTCGCAATTATAATTAAAAAGTTTGCTGAAGCTCATCACAATCGACTTCATCATCACGTAAATGTTGAGGCAATACAGCTCCTTGATAATACGGATCTAGTGAGAAGACTTCAAAGAACAAAACCGTTTGAACTAGTTTTTTAATAGTGATAGTGCTAATAGTGCAATAAGTGCTAGTTTTAAAGAACACATGAACGAAGTGTCTCCGCCTTAATAGAGACAGTAAGTGTTAATGGACACATTCTTAGTCATATTCTATTTAGCAATTTCAGTTAGTTTTAAATTACTTATTAGCCTTTGTAGGCTAGATTGTAATTAACATGATGGATTTGGTCCTCAAAATCCAGATACGTCATGGAAAAAAAAATCGAAACACTGTAATTTTTTTGTTTTTTTTTTGTTTTTGTTGTTGTTGTTCACCTGAAATTCGCACGATTGTTCTAAAAGATCGAAATCTATAAATTTCAATTAAATTTTAATATATAACCTAAATATTAATTAAGCCTTTGCCTGAAATAGAAATATAAATTATCCGATATAATGAGATTGACTGTTTGAAATTTCATCCATTACAAACAATGTTTGTAGCAAGCAGGTCTCGTCTTTATATTTTTTGATCTATCATGATCAATCAGGTCTAAATTAAGGTTACAATAATAATCGTGTATTGTCACTAAAACACATAAAGACATATGACTTAACTTTTATCAATATTGGTTAACATGAAACATTAATACTGGGTAGGCTTAAACACCAAGAATATCCATTAATATTTATTAATTTGTTTTGTAAAGAAATTGAGTTTATTCACAATTTTTTGAATTCCTTAATATAGCAGGTATATTTGTAACAGGTATATTTTCATGCCGTAATTACAAACAGTCAACGTTATCTAAGTTAACGCTATAATAATATGTCAAACAACATTTATTAAGTTATACGATGTTACATGTCAACAAAATTTGTAGCGACACGTAACAGAGTCAGATCAAATAGAATTTCAAAGGTAACATCATACTTAGAAAATTATATTACTTAGAACAAAATAAAATTACATTTCTGGTAATACTTTAAAAACCGGTTAACTAGGATTTGGACCCGCACAAGAAGGGTTCGGTGCTGTTTTTATCATAATAAATTCGTTATGTCGTTCGTTCGTTCGACATGATTAAGTCGGTACGTAATCATGGCGTCTAAGGGTAGGTATCATCAAGTTAGACTGATACGTTTGTTATATAGAAGCAACCCGCCCAAATATTATTGTAGATATTCTGGCTGTTATACAGTGGCGGATTTACCCTAAGGCTCGGTAGGCCCGGGCCTAGGGCGGCGAGATTTAGAGGCGGTGATTTACAAAAAAGCCTCTTGTTTACAACAAAATAAAATTTTCTTGCGAAATAAAACTGAATTTTTCTCCTAAATTTCTAAATCTATTTAGATAAAAGTTGTCAATTAAGTAATTTCATTATGTAGTCTACATGGTGGATGCTGAGGGCGACTAACAGCTTGGGGCCTAGGTCGGCTAATGGCTTGGGGCCTTGTGCGGCTAATGGCTTGGGGCCTAGGGCGGCCGAGACTGCAAATCCGCCACTGCTGTTATAGCATGAACAGATATACTAAATGATCCGTAAAAATTTCAACTCTTTAGCTATCATCGTTACCAAGATACAGCCTGGTGACTGACAGATGGACGGACAGCGAAGTCTCAGTAGTAGGGTTCTGTCTGACCCTACGGAACCCTAAAAATCAATGAAAAACTGAAAGTTAGACTTATTAGAATAAAAGCGAGGATAGCTAAGGGTTTCAACTTTTAATAACCAGGTGATCAAAACGCGGGAAATTTATATTTCTTTTCACATTAATCATTTTGAGGTAGGTATTCGTGTTGAAACATGAAATAAAAGTTAAATTTAATCTCTTTTGTGTGGTTGTAACAGCTGTGACAGCTTAATTTAAGACAGACTAGATCTTGCCAGATCTGGCGTAGCCAGTTTTTTACACGTTCGGCAAAGAAGAGTTGTAATTTAGGTGCGTATCTTTTTTAAGTTTTTATTAGCCAATATTTATTTGAATCAGTTCTTGAAGCGCTATAAAAAGTTTTATAATTGTTCTCTGCTTCCTCTCTCTCTCCAGCCCATTAACGTCCCACTGCTGGGCACGGGCCTCCTCCTCTTTGGAAGGGATAAAGGTCTACTGTGCTGCGCACCAAGCGTGTTGGCACAGGGCTTAGTTTCGAGTTTTCCGTCTCTCACAGTAGATGTCAACTGCTTATATTGTTCCTTAGCTGGCTCTTACAGCACCCTGGGAAAGAAATGGGGTGGTGACACTTGTATTCTTAATCCGTCACCACACGGACTGTTCTCTACTTAATCCTCAATAATAAACTCGAGGTCTGATAGAAGTGAGCTACCGAACTCTGATATTTTCAAGTGGATTCCATATTTAATCTCTCGGTTCTTACTTTTTGGAATGGATTTTATTCCACCAAATAAGTAAACGTTTTTGACGCACTTTGATATTTTATTTTTAGGTTTCAAGGAATTGAGAAAATGTCAGACAAATAAACGTGCCATAAATATTTGTCCGACTTATAACATAGTCGTTGCGCTTTATCCTGCATTATATTAGTAAGGCTGCATTACCGCTTATCATTAAGTGAAATGTAGTCAAGCACAAACATGTATTAAGTAAAAACAAAGTTGTATTTTTGTTCTACATGGTCGACCACATGTTGCCTCTCATAGTATGATCTAAGGGTGTAGACACTATAGACCTCAGGCGGCTGCTATCAAGTAGATGTTATGGTCACACAGTTTATGGTGGAGCGTTTATGTTTTGGATAAACGTAATTATACCAGGCAATAAATTTTATTTATGGTATTGATAATTTAATCCTTTTTTATTAAAACACAAACCCCAAAATAATATCAGCTTAGGATCAGAAATACCTACTCCATTGAGGAGCTTTTAAAAGTAACATACCTACATAGAACGTATTGTAAATATGTATGTGATTTCAGCTTGAAAAATATGAAAAGGTTTTTAAATTATTAGTTTAGATGGACAGAACTATAGTATAGCACAGACCTATAGTTATATTTATTATAAGGATCAAAGGTGTTTATTATATTCTTTTGTCGAAAATATAGAATCTTCCAATAGAAGCGAAAATTGGATTCCTAGCAAATATAAATGAATGTTATCAAACAACTAACACGTAATCGATATGTCAAGAAACTGACATTCAATATCTATTCAATTCTTGACAGATTGCTTTCGAAACCGTCAAGTTCAACTAGTGTATAGAAAGATATGGAAGTTAATTGATTACAAGTAGTATACAATTGGTTATAAAACAGAAAAATGGGTAGCGTCCCTGGAGTGTAATTGCGAAAACTAGAAAACACACTCGAAAATCCTGTATTGATTGTTATTGTTGTATAAATTACATATTTGTGCAAAATTCCACATCAATTCGACTCCTATGTTCGGTAAACTGTATTATTGGTAAAAGTAAAACTATAAAATATACCTACTCATCTATTATTTTTTTACGTGTTAAAAAAAGGTTTAGCGCATCGGTTTCACAATACAATATTACTACGATCCTATACTTTCGTATTCTCAATCGATTATTTATGGTGTTTTCCATCTTTAAATTACGTAAGTAGTTGAATTATAGTGGATTAGAAGTTTTGTTTATTAAATTTTCTAGTCTCAGTACTCAGTATTTCTACTTATTTCGGCTTATTCACATTGTATAATTTGCAAACGTTAATCGTAATGCCATCTATTGGTCGTGTATCAATCAATTACATTTTGTACTAATTCGTACCCCATGATACGATTAAACATACCTATTTTTGTAGAGCGGTATCGGTGCGTACGGACGGACTGTGAATTCTCAGTAATAGACTAAAATTAAAACATGACTTTATTTTGCATTTACAAAACTATAAAAATAACAAGAAAAATGTGTGTTGTTACTCCTGTCCAACAGGTGACCTTCAAATACTTAAATAAATTGCTCCGAGTGGATAAAATTTTCCTTAAAACTTTTATTTCTCCCTGAGAGGCTAACAATGTTTTCATTAATAACCTCCAAACCTTGACTCTCTAAGCTTATTAGGTTGTTTTCATTGTTATATTTTTTCTTAAAATTACAGTGTGGTATCTCTTTGTGGATTAATTTTGTTAACACTTAAAAGGAAAAAGAATGTTACGAGCTTTGTGTTGCAAAATCTTATTATGTAACAGAACTTGTATTTAAAAAAAAACATTCCTTTCTATTAATTATAATTTTTGATCTAATAATAAATTATACTTAAAACTAAATTTTCTTACTGATCATCTTTATAGGACACATAATGCGAATTAAAAATTCATATTAACTACCATTTTTCTACTCTACCATTGTTTTTAATTATAATAATTACTGTAAAGCGACTACCTACGTATTAATTTGAAAAGGGTAGCATAAAAAAGAAACGCCTAAACATAAGTTAATGAGATTTGGGTAACTCTACCTAAATCTCCGAAATAATTAATTTATTCCAAAGCCTAACAAGTACTTACGTGGGATTAATGAATTACTCAAACGCATATAAACGGGATAATAGTCCAACATTATTCATGTTATCTATTAAGAGGATACCAAAATAGCTTCGTGCATTTTTCTACGTACGAAGTTTTCATTGTTTCTTTAGATTGAATGGCTAGAGCTCTAATTTTTAAGTATATGTTTTTTCAATATATGATCTAGGATCGCATAAACTCAGAAACGCGATTGGAAAAAGTTTTCTCGATAGAAAATCTTAGCGAAACAACCTCTCAATTTTTTTATTTTTTTCATTTGTCGGTCTATTATCGCGTATTAACTAATGAAATAACTTTAAAAACATAAGTAACTATTATATATAGAAACACGTAAATCAGAATTAAAATATATTTAGTAGATTTTGAGTAAACAATAAAAATAGCCATAGTTCTTCATTTTCTATACCTACTGTGCGTAGCTGTGTTAATATGTACATGTCGACGATAATATTGATGTAGGCCCTTAAAGATATGGGTAACTTTAGATCTAAATTAGTGTTAATAACAAAACGACAACAGCAAAAGCAATTTACGTGCAATTTTCACCAGTAAATGATTAAGATATCAAATTATCCACTCGTTTCACAATGACAGTTGTCCCTCTTGCCAACAAATAGTCGCTCTTAATGAGAAAACTTTCAATATTAAAATTTTTCTTTTTATGTTTCGTAAAAGTTTCAGTGAGCTAATTAGAAGTTACTTACAGTTGATATTAAATATTTGTTCACAGAGAATCAACATAATTTAATTAAATATTATGTGTATTTGCCTGTACTAGTATGTTCGCAAACATAAAAAATATAAAGTTTTGGAAGCGTATACTCGTATTTGTTTTAGATTTTAACCCGATGTTTCAGATTTTTCAATCACTACCCGTGACCATGGCGACTGAAAAGTCTCCGAAACGTCGAGCTAAAACCTAAAACAAATATACGCGTCTAAATCCGTCAAAAGTTGATTTATTTCAGTAAATGAGTCGCGCAAATGTTAGAAAATATTACAAAGGTTTGGTCAAACAGCAAATGAAGGTAGGAAGTTTTAAAGTACATCTTATGGTTTGATCAAAGAGATTCGTAAGTATGTACTATGCCGTTCAAATGAGAATAGGATTAACCCCGCGTCATGTTGTGACATAATAGCTGTCAATTCAAACAATTTTAGTAGGGTCAGCAAAATAAGATATTTTTTTAATATAATTTACTAAATCACCTTATCGTTATCTTTTACTCATTTTCGAGCAATTAGCGAGATAAATGCAATTACAAACAATAGCAAATCGAGACATATACAAAATAAAAACACTAACAAACAAAAACTGTGACAAATAACAAAAAAAATAATTTATTTGACGGGGAACAAGCAAATAGATAACAGCATAAAAAATAAAACTTAGGCAAGCTTCAAAACTTCAAACAATGACAAAATGGCGGTTGGTAGTTGAACATAATATTATCTTCTCCAACGACGAAATATTGAAATAAATTAGTTTTCCTTTTTATTAATGTTAGAAGTATTATCCCTCAAAAATTTAGATATTTTTGGACTTAGAATAACTGAGATAAAACAAAACATAAAAAATAATTTATTGATTCGCAAATAAAGTTTCGTTGCTGTCAATACTTTTCAAATCGCTTTGACAGATAGCCAATCCTATTATTATTATTAAGCAGTAGTGAGAAATGTTGCAATAACTGGGAAAATTTTCTAAATTCCACGCGGACGGAGTCGCGGGCAACAGCTAGTCAATATATATATGACAAGTGAACAGGCGGGGCGCAATAAGTGTTTTTGTTAAGTTTTGCACAAAGTGAATTCACTTAATATTCAGTGCAAATTTGTCATGCATAATTAATCATTTGTTTGCTTCAAAGATAAAAAGTTGGTGTCTAAGTTTAAATAACAAAATCAGAAGAATATTATTTATAACATAATGAGACAATTAATTTGTGAGCGACACTGGCACGACTTGTTTATTTCATTAAAGTTTATCCTAATCCTAACTAATTTGTAAATGTTAAAACGAGTTGTTGATAACACTACAGAAATTTTGACGAGCTTACGTGTTAAAGTGTCCAACGAAACTATAGCGCGATTTAAAAAACGGTACAAAGCCATCTATCGACTTTTATAGTAAGCATCTGGTTGTTAAGGTTTAATTTCTAAATTACACGCGTACGAAGTCGCGGGCAACAGCTAGTTTAAGATAATTTTATTAGTTTATTAGCTATTGCATGCGGTTTATACCCGCGTTTATAGTTATTAAGCCCCCCTCCCCCAATATACACCAAACATTAACAAATTATACGAAATATCCATCGTCTTGAACCAATTTATCCATTATGTAGTTTGGAAGATATAAACTCACATAGGGACATACCTACCTACAAAAATAACGACTTTGTTTTAAAATAAGTAAAGATACATAACATAGAAAACAATCACCTGGTCTTTATATATAAATCTCCTGTCACGATGTTTGTCCGCGATGGATTCCTACAATACTTAACCGATTTTTAATGAAATTGGCACACCGTGAGCAGTCTGGTCCAACTTGAGAGATAGGATAGCTTAGATCTTTAATTATAGTCGCAATTTTATTTTATTGCAAATTATTTGTTTGTATGGCAAAACAACGTTTCAGCTCAGCTAGTATATTATATAAATGCTAAAACACCTCTGCCTGCATAATATAGAAACATACAGGTAAAGATAATAATCTACTTATTTCAAAAACTAAAAAATTGGTCAAGTGCGAGTCGGACTCGCGCACGAAGGGTTCCGTACCATTATCTATGCAACATAAGGCAACGTTATTAGTATCGAGCAAGAAACGGTAAAAAAATCAGTTTTTTGTATGGGAGCCCCCCTTAAATATTTATTTTATTTTATTTTTAGTATTTGTTGTTATAGCGGCAATAGAAATACATCATCTGTGAAAATTTCAATTGTCTAGCTATCACCGTTCTTGAGATACAGCCTGGTGACGGACGGACGGACGGACAACGAAGTCTCAGTAATAGGGTTCCGTTTTTACCCTTTGGGTACGGAACCCTAAAAACACGTTTGAATATCCTGAATATTTTTTTTTTATTATTGCATTGACATCGGTCGTTGATATATGTGCAAAATTTCAGATCAATCCAACTACTGCAAGTGGGTTAAAATCATTTTCAAAGATTTCGTTACATAGATTAATACAATGATAGATACATACCGAACTTATATAAGCGTATTAATAATATGGAAGTGAACATTACCTACCAGTAAAAAAGAGTCGTATGCGGTGATGGTTTATTGCATACTGCAATATTCTCAATGTTACCCCGCACTGTTTATTTTGTTTTTTACGTGTAATATATTAGAAGCCGATTTTACTTAATAATTCTCTAAAAAACAACGTCTTTTCTGTATCTAGATACAGTGAGAAAAATTCGTTGCTTTGGAGGCAATATCCTGCACACGTATGTGACTAAGGTATTCGCAAAAATAAAAAAATAAAACTTTAATTCCTAAATTAATATCAATTTCGATAAATAAATTTAATATATTAATCATCGAAGTATTTACCTTTTATTGGCAGAAGCTTCTAATATCTACATTTATTTATTTTTGGCAATTTATTTCTAAATCAATTTCATGTTGACTAAATAAATCATCTGCTAAATCAACCATTAACAAATATACTTACAAAGAAAATAGATTTCTCAGGTAAAATACAAAAAGGACTGAGTTTTATGCCATTAGCTAAGAATGATGACTGAATAAAAAATAAAAGGAACCAAAAAGGCAAAAACCAATATAGCTCTATACTCAAATAGAACACTGAATATTTCAATATCATTACAATTTGTGGTTGCAGACGTTTTAGCTGAAAGATTGATGTTATTTGAAAAAATACCCAGGTCAATGAAATAGACCCAAAACACTTAACTTTATTTCTTTACTAGCTGTCCCGGCAAACGTTGTTTCGCCATACAATAAAAAAAAAGGTTTGAAAAATAGATGTTGGCCGATTCTCAGACCTACTGAATATGCATGTAAAATTTCATAAAAATCGGTCAAGCCGTTTCGGAGGAGTACGGTAACTAACACTGTGACACGTGAATTTTATATATAAGATGTACCTAACCTATTTTTGCTAGTAAATCTGATATAAGAAAAGCTTCAGCCAGAATGAAAAATCTGTCGGTAAAAGTAATAAAAATAATAATAACAGAAAAAACAAATTTGCTTCCTTTCCCCGTTTGGAAAACCCTTCTTTGTAAGCTTAGCTCATTACGTGAACTCGATATTTTCGTAATAATTCTCACAACCTTTCAATACTCCATCGACATAGAAAATCTTGAATTGACCGAGATACTTAATCTTCCCATAATCATATTCCTATGACGACAGAAAAATACAGAGATCAAAAGATACACACATGATGATTTCACATTTCACCTATTTTATCGGTTCAATACAAATAAATCGAAACATCTGTTATAAAACCGATATTTCGCTAAACTTACGTGATGATTTATATGCGGACAATATTTGGAAATGAAAGGAGAGCTCAGACTTGAATGTGTTTCATTTAACAATGACTCAGTCGGTGATCGATTAAAAGGATAAAATATTGGGGTTTTGATATTAAATTAATTTGCAGCTTAGTAACTCAAAAAAAAATGGATGGTGTTAAAATAAATCGGACAAAATAAAGAAAAAAAATATATATCTGTATGTAAGTTATTATGTACCTCAGTAAAAGTATCTTCTTATTATTTCCAGCCCATTAACGTCTCAAAATCAAGCAGGAGCTTAGGAGGGATTATGATCTACTGAGCTGCGCTGACCAGGCGTATTGCTACAGATTTTTTTTTCAGGTTTTCTGTTTCTCACAGAAAGTGTTATCCGTGTCCCTTCGCTGCTTTTTCCAGGTGACACATGTATTCTTAATTCGTTACATGGACTACGCCTACTCACATTATATCTTAATGAAAGACTTATAAAAACATAACTTATTTTAATAGCGGTGCCGCGGTATCGTAAATGGCACTTAAACGATAACTCAGTTGTTACTGTCATAAGTAGACCCTTTATGACGTGATAATATCGTTATTGTATTTATACTAAGTATTAAACTGTATATTACTTTCATCAGGACTGAGTATTAAAGTTTAGATAATCCGTGTACCTACATTTTGTACAATACTAGCCATCGCCTGCAACTTCGTATGCGTAAAATTCGAAATATACACTCCTCTCCAGCCCATTTACGTCCCAATGTTGGGCACAGGCCTCCTCCACTTTGGGAGGGATTATGGTCTATTGTAACGCGCTGAGCAGGCGTGTTGGCACAGGGTTTATTTTCGAGGTTTTCGTCTCTCACAGAGGATGTTATCTGTGTGCAATATCCCTTAGCTGACTTTTACAGCACCCTTGGGAGGAGATGGGGTGGTGACACTTGTATTCTTAATACTTCACCACACGGAGTGAAATATACACTAAACCTAAACAAATATTATACTCAATTGAAATGTTACATGAGCTTTGCATTTCTTAGAGGACGCAATTTTATTTTTGGAACATGTGGTCAATAGAAGTTTAACTTCAATTTTGTGGGGTCACCTTGTCATTCGGCCGCCATCTTAAAAAAAGGGGTGAAAACACCTTTATCGAGATATCTCGGAAACTATGCGTCTTACAAA
The DNA here is from genome assembly GCA_916999025.1 of Orgyia antiqua. Classification (NCBI taxonomy): domain Eukaryota; kingdom Metazoa; phylum Arthropoda; class Insecta; order Lepidoptera; family Erebidae; genus Orgyia; species Orgyia antiqua. The sequence goes on from OU779864.1 coordinate 22,296,378, forward strand.
AAATTTGTTTGGACACAATTGTAGCAAATTATCTTGCCTACAAGTATGTTTATACAACTTTTTGCCCTAAATTGAAAATCAAAGAAGTTATGAGCGAAAATGTAAGAAATTTTTTATAAAAATTGTCTTTTTTCCCTATATTTTTTTTTAATTTCATCCTTATAAAACGCTTTAACAGCGCTCCAGCAGATTCTCACGGGGAAAAGAAATTGAAATAAATGGTAAAGTTAGACGAATTTAACAAAAATTTTGTAAGAATATATTTACGACTGAGATTCCCACTTTCGTAGCACCAGCTACGATATTTATTTCGTAGCCTGGTGCTACGCGATTTGTCGTTACGTATGGTATGTTGGTTTTCATGTTAATAGCAGAGTAAAGACATTAAGTATGGAAAATATAATAAAAGTCAATGACACTGAGTACCTACTTCCAGCGAAAACGCTATTTATAGGATACTGGAGCAAATAACAACTAATCCCGACTAATATTATAAATGCGAAAGTAACTCTGTCTGTCTGTTACACTTTCCCGCTTAAACCGCTCAACCGATTTCGATGAAATTTGGCACAGACAATCTTTAGACCCTGAGAAAGAACATAGGCTACCTTTTATTGCGAAAAAAAAATTCCAAATTCCACGCGGACGGAGTCGCGGAACAGCTAGTTGATTATAAGAAAGGCCTTAATAAGATCACTTAGCAATAATTTCATTTCAAATCACAGACCGTATAAAAAAACGTTTTAATTTTCTAAAACCCTTTTTTGACATAATTGCAAAAATCAAACAAAGTACCCAATCAATTTGCGACACGGATATTTTTGGGTCAGGGATGTTTTCACAGTTTATTTTGAAACGGACAATACAGAAATGTAAATTGCTCTTCAGAATAATTTATCTAGAAACATGTCGTGAATACACAATGTGGTCATGTTTTCAATTTCAAATGAGAATTCTCGCGATACGCGATTCAGTTTTCACTGAAATATATATTACTAGCTAATGCCTGCGGTTACACCCACGTTTATAGTTATTGAGCCCAAAATATACACCAAACCTTAACAAATTGTACAAAAAAGCCATCCTCTTGAACCACTCTTTCTATTAAAGAAAAGCGCATCAAAATCCGTTGCGTGGTTCTGAAGATATAAGCTCACATAGGGAAATGCATACAAAAATATCGCCTTTGTGTTATAATAAGTAAATATTTACTTCATAGATGTACCGATTGCGGGTAATGCAGCATATAGGTACATTATACTGTCGAAATATTTACTAGAAAGAATAATATTAAGTGGAAATTTATTTTGACGCATTTTTATAAAAGTTATTGATTTAAAATTATAGTTTATAAGTTAAAATTATACGACTATGTATAGCAGTAGAACAAAAGATCCTTTTCTAGAGATTTATAGACGTCTTGTTATTTTAGTACCTATGTAACTAGTCTGTATTATACAAGGACTATGCTAACATTAATACAAGGAGCTTAGTTTAATATTTGTCGTAATTCTAGGTTATGTAATCATATTAATTTGAAGTTCTAATTAATCTGTAAAATCCTAATTTTAGAGTTACACGCCAAAAACATCTAAGAACTCAATGAAACAAGAAACGTTACCACTAATGGATAACATATTTTTCTATATTTAAGGCACAAAATGCTAAAATAATAATGTGACTATTTCGTAAAGGTTTCAGGACCTCTTTTTTAAGATGCGTTCCAAATATGGGGGCAGCGGGTACAGTAACATAGTATTAGCCACCCCTGCCAAGCCGGCCCCCAAGGTGCCTCGTCACTCCTTGCATAAAAGACCCCTTGTAATTATCAATAACAGAGGTGTCTAAAACATTTAGGTCTAACTTACCTTGGTTTCAATAATTCTTGTTAATTAATTTACTTACTTATCTATACTACATAATATTAAAAACCTGAAGAGTGTTTTTGTGTGTTTGTTTGAACGCGCTAATCTTGGAAACTACTATTAAAATTTATTTTCAGTGCTGGGTAGTACATATATCGAGGAAGGCTATAGCTTATGTAACATCACACTGCGACTAATAGGAAGGAAGCATCAGTGTAAGACGTGGCAAAAACGGAAAACTTTTCTAATTTCCACGCGTACGAAGTCTCGGGCGACAGCTAGTTTATTATATTTAAGAGATTTAAACATAAACAACATTATCGCGGCAAAGTTGCTTAATTACTTTAGCCATTAGTTTAACAAACTCGAACCCAACATTGGAAAAGGCAACAGCGATTTTAACGAATTGCTTAAAATAAGTTAGGTGCCTTCTGTTTCAAATCAACCACCAAAACGGCAGCGATGAATGAGACTTGTCTGTAAAAGGCGGTTTATTTACATCTTAAAGATTAATGCTCTATTTAAAAACAAAATATAACAATAGAACTACTCTTAGTTCTATTGTTATATTTTTATATATTTAAAAATATATAAAAATATTTATATTTTATAGTTTATATAAAAATATATAGGTACAACAGGTGTGAACTTTCATAACATTCGCGAAAATTTACCGAGTTTGATTCAATTATTTTATATATGTTTGTTAAGTCTTCTTATAAAGGAAAACTGACTAAATACCGATATAAAAGTAGGAACAATAAGCCAAAAGATACCTACTAACTAGCGGCCCGTCCCGGCTTCGCACGGGTGGACTTAAGATTTTTTTTCTATCCTATGCTACTCTGGGTGAGTGTAGCTTTCCAATGCTGAAAGAATTTTTGAAATCGGCCCAGTATTTTTTGCGTTTATTTATTACAAACAATACAAACAGACACACAAAAATACAAACATTTACTCTTTATGCAGTGTGGAAAACAACAATATTGTAACATAACGGGTTTCGTGGCCGAGTGGTTTATATAACGGACTGCCGCTCGTGAGGTCGCGGGTTCGATTCCCGCTCGGGACGATCATTTGTGTGATATTCATAAATGTCATACAAATGTCTGTCCAGCGTCTGGGTGTTTCTATGTAATATAAGTATGTATTTACAAAAGAAAAGTAGTATATGTAGTATATCCGTACCTATTCTGGTACCTTTAACACAAGCATTTAAGCTAGCTTGGGACCAGAAGATGTTGTATAAAATGTTTATGAATATTAAAAAAAAATTGGAAATAACATATGTCTGTATAACTTACCTATGCCTTACATTTTCTAATACCACAAAATGTTTCCAATAATACTTATACCATCTATGAAAGACGTTGATAAATGAACATTATATATTACCGAGCGTTTCTACACAATATTTCATTTGGAATTGTTCTCTTCAAAGAAGATTTACCGAGCTTAACAACAAGGGTATCCCTTTTCGAAAATCTTCACAAGGAAACTTCAGCAAGAAATCAATTGAATGTAAATTATGTCGATTGCCATCATCAAAACTTTCTTCGATAAATATAGGGTGATAAATAATAGATTTCAACTCAATTAAAGTACATAATTTTAGAAGTTCTCAAAGATTATTAGCATTTTATTGGCAGATAAATAAGTTTGATATTATAAGTAGGTTACCTATTTTAACGAACATAAATATGTACTATGAATAAATCTCTGTATTACATTAAATAAATAAATATTCACGGACATTTTACGCAACGTCTTCTGGTCCCAAGCTCAGCTATTGTGTACAGCTAATGGGTACCAGAATACGGTTAGAATAAATATGCTTCTTTTATTATTCATTAAAGAGTATACATACATAATTACAGGAAAGACAATAGTCCCAATTCTATATGCCGATCTAAAATTATCTAAAAAATAAAACAATCATGCCGTATTTAGATTAATTGGCTATTTCGTTGTGCACATTTTTATTAATGAAATAGTTAATCTATTATTTACAGATTTTCTTTAAGAAAAAAGTAAGTTGGGTTGTAGATTTTATTTATGTTTATTGTAATGTGTGCTTTGAAACTCCGTGCTGCTTTACAGAGTTTGTACCCGCTTTTGTACAAGTAGTTACCAAGTATGCTTTTAACTTTACTGTTACTTGGTAACTACTTGTACAAAAGCGGGTAATGTAATTTACACAAATAAACCATTTGCGCAATACCTTACCAATTTCTGCTTGATTAAACAAGCTTATTATATAATATATATTAGAGCTTATTGATATACTCTACAGGCCTATTAATTATTTATTAGTTGGGAGAGCGACGGAACGGCTTCCGAGGTCGCGGGTTCAAGTCCCGCTTATGGTTATCATTTTTTCCATTATAATTTAGTTTATTTAGTAAAAAGCATAGCGAGTCAATCGCAAAATATTAATAAATTAATGTAGAAATACATGTACAGCCATTACTTCGGTCCAATTGTGTTCTGTAAAGAACGCTAACTGATCAATTGATGGAGTTGGTGCAAACACTGCAAACCGCTCAATAGATGGCGTTGTACGAAAAAACATCGCATGATGTTAAAACTCGCATTGAGATGATTGTAGTGGAAAATTTGGTAAACATTTGCGTGGACCATAATAGCTCAGTTGGGAGAGCGACGGAACGGCTTCCGAGGTCGCGGGTTCAAGTCCCGCTTATGGTTATCATTTTTTCCATTATAATTTAGTTTATTTAAGATAAATTTAGAAAAATAAGACGTGTCTCTCGTTGACTATCCCGACGATACCACGTTTAGCGGCGAAACAGGTTGATATTGCAACATCTTTGTCTAATATTAAAAAACATATTTTCAGAAGGTCGTCTTTTCTTCCTCGTAACCTTATAATTACAGTAATCCATCCATCAGTCAACGCGTGGTCTTGTGCCGCTTCACAGTGTACGGACGGGTGCTAAAAACGGAATTTTTTTTATTTTGCTCAATTATGGACTGCCATAAAGATGTAAAATGCGAGAGTAGAACACCCAGATGCCAATTCCGTCTAGTTTTGATGCTATGTGATACCAAAGTTTGCTGTTTTTTTGCGGTTCGAAAACGAAAAAATGATATTTCTTTTAAATTATTTTTGTAATAACTAAATTATATTTGATAGTATCTGATATCATATTTAATAATGTATATTTGATGATTTTTTCCTATACAATAATGTCAATATTAGGGCTAAAAAAAGTTATTTTTAGTTTATCAGATTTTATTTTATTTTCTTTAATGTCACACACTTTTGGCATCTAGTTTTACTTTAAAATGAAGATAAACAATCATTATATGCACACAAAAAAACTAGATGCCAAATCCGTGGAACTTTTGAGAAAATTGAGATAACGCAATTTACAAACTTAAGTGTCAACAGGGCTATCGAAATGAAAAATGCGAAAAAAGTTTTGACGATAATGGCCTGTTATGCCTTGTCCTAGAAGAACTAGCCTAACTACTGATATGTAATTTTAACTAATGGTAACAATGTAGTTAGTATGTATTAAAAATAAATATAAAAATCATAGCTACTAGCCTGGTGAATGTGGCGATCTAAGGTGATTGAGAATTTTTCATCACATTTACCCTTTCCTCATCGTTTCTAATAAAGATAAGAACAATTGAATACGATTTTTTTTATTTTTACTACTTAGTTGGCAGGGGCTCACCATATCGCGCATAGTGTCAACCCTAGTACAAATTTTCAAAATTGTATATCTGAAAAGTTCCACTGTTCCTGCACGTAATTTTTTTTCTGGGCTTAGTATAAAGCTAGGTCTTTGATTCTAAATTAAGACTAGTTGCCAAAATTTTGTACCTCTGGAGAAAAAAAACATTATCTGAAAACTAGAAAATGCCTGTTTTAAGACTAAATACTGACGTAACAGCTTAGCAAAAAAGCTTAAAATATAGCTTATTAAGTAAGTAATGTGATACAATACAAGATTAAATTGTTAAACAGATAATTTCAAAGAAATATAACTTTTTCGTAATTATGTCGCAGAAAAACGGCGAACTTTGGTACCGCATAGCACCAAACCTAGACGGAATTGGCATCTGGGTGTTCTACTCTCGCCTTTTACATCTTTATGCCAGACCATAATTAAGCAGAAAAAAATATTTCCGATTTTAGCTCCCGTCCGTACACTGTGCGCTTGCATTCCGTTGCTCCTCGCGACCTTGACGATATCGTCGCCCTACCATGTTGGGGTCCGCCCAATGCTCCGTCGTCCGGTATGACGACGTTGCCTTGGGGTGCCGGCTTAGAATATTGTACCTCCCAATTTCTTCCCGTGGGTGTCGTAAAGGCGACTAAGGGAGCACCATTAGACCGGGCGGCAGCAGCGTTCGATCGCCAACCCGCATGCCAAGCGTGGCGATTATGGCAAATACCCATAATGATGACAAACAATTACAATAATGTGCAAAAATAATTTTAAATTACTTAACCCATATAGAAATAAATTAAAAACTGCTTACTATCAAAATCAAACTACAATATGTTTTTGAAGTGGTGACAAAGTTGCTTCAATATGTTTGTAAAACATCGAAGTCATTGAATTACGCAAATCTATCGAAAATCTATACTTATACTAAATCTGTAGAGAGGTCAATTCTGTACATGAAATATATTTTCAAAATAACTATCAGGGGGTGATTAGTGATCGATACTGATGCCAAAAATGCAATCAGTAAAATTTTTGTCTGTCTGTCTGTCTGTCTGTCCGTCTGTATGTTCCTTATAGAAACAAAAACTACTCGACGGATTTTAACGAAACTTGGTACAATTATTCTTCATACTCCTGGGCAGGTTATAGTATACTTTTCATCACGCTACAATCAATAGGAGCAGAGTAGTGAAGGGAAATGTTGGGAAAACGGGAAAAGGTGCTCCATTTTTTAAGCTTCCGTCGCGTGTGCAGCCTTAATGGTTAAAGTTACATAGAAATCATGTATGACGGAAATATTCTACATAAAATTGTCTAAAAAATATCCCGAAACAGCACATATCTATATTTTATGGTTGACTCACAATAACACGTGTAACTCCTGATAGCTTAGTAGTTCCTTCATTCTGATTATATTTGTTTACTCTTACGTTTATAATACTCTCACTCAAGCAGTAGTTAAAAATGTTGCAAAAACGGGGAAAATTTCCTAAATTCTACGCGGACGGAGTTGAGGGCAACAGCTAGTAGTAATTAAAATCGTTTAGTCTATAATACAGTTTTTTTTTTACTAAGCAAGTTCAGTTAACATTGACGAATTGTGTTATCAACATAATAAATTTTAGGTTTGTAGTTAGCTTAGTTGTGCACGTAGAATTGATACCAATGTCTGCTGGGTCTACTAGCAAAACAATACCTACTACTTTTAATAAAACTTTTATAAGTAGCCCTAAGTTCTGTAATGCTGAATATTAAAATGCTTGAAAACTACCTTTTTCGCATTTTAATGTTAAAATTTTACGGCGCATCACTTTTTCTTTCAAGGTAAGTAAATATAAGAAAACCCTTTCCGGTAACGGTAGGTATTAATGGTTTGTTGACAAATGTTAACCATGGCAAAAATGGCGTGCTGTAAAATGCAAAGAGGGACATTTTGTGACATTAACAACGGTTGTGACGTCACAACATTGACCTACTTTTATACTCTGTGAGATACGCTTGGAGCATGGGAAAATCAAGATAAACTGATGCCAGGTTTCTAGTATATTTTACGTAAACTATTGGTACCGATTCTACGTGCACAAACTTGACTTAACTTAAAAATGAAAGTTGATAGTGCCTATATATCTATTATTTGCTATTCCGTTGTAAATATTTATCTTAACTAAAAGCTTATAAAAAAAATCGTTCAGTTAACATTACCGAATTGTGCGATTGACACTGGTACCAATTCTAAGTGCACAACTAAACTAAACTTAACTATACAACGTGTTTCAGAAAGGTGTGGTCATATTTGAGCATGGATGAAATTACAAATACTAGTACTTTTATGTTATATGACTTTTATGTTTTCATAAAAGTTTAATTAATTTTTAAAATTAATCGATCTTCTTTAAATACAACACTACTATGAGGTCATCTTTTTCGTAAGGTTCAATCGCATTCAATAAACCGTAAACATCTCATAATTGATGCTTTTCTGGTAGTTATTTAATAGTAGGCAATAAACAAAAAAACTTACCAACTGTATTTTTCTATGTGTAACTGTAATTTATAATATTTAAGGCCTATCTAATGCAACTTTAAATTATGACTACAGCTTTCTGCAACACGTTGTATAATTAAAATCGATAGTGTCAATAAGCAATCCGGTAATGTTAATCAATATCATCGCCGACACGTACATATTAACACAGCCAGTAATGAAGAATTAGGGATACTTTTCCTATTTACTCAAAATCTACTAAATATACATACATATTTTAATTCTGATCCACGTGTTTCTATACATAATAGTTACCTATGTTTTTAAAGTTATTTCATTAGTTAATACGCGATAATAGACCGACAAATGAAAAAAATTAAAAATTAGAGAGGTTGTTTCGCCAAGATTTTCTATCGAGAAAACTTTTTCAATCGCGTTTCTGAGTTTATGCGATCCTAGATCATATATTGAAAAAACATATAATTAAAAATTAGAGCTCTAGCCATTCAATCTAAAGAAACAATGAAAACTTCGTACATATAAAAATGCACGAAGCTATTTTGGTTTCCTCTTAATTGAACTTTCTTATTATAAAAACTGTGTATTATAGACGAAAGATGTTAATTAATACAAATGTACACAACAAAACAGCCAAATAATCAACATGCAACATAGTTGTTTTCATTTTTTAATTAAGTTTGGTTTAGTTATGTACATAGAATCGGTACCATCGGTTAGGAGGAAGCTGCATATCATGGTGATATATGGGTCATGGAAAAAGTAAGAGTATTAGACCTGTTTAAGGTTGTACTTATGTAATATTTTCTAACACTTGCGTGACTCATTTGTTTAAATAAAACTACTTTATACGGATTTAGACGCGTATATTTGTTAAAATTTTGGCCCGACGTTTCGGAGACTTTGCAGTCACCATGGTCACGGGTGAGACTAAGTTTAGTCTCACCCGTGACCATGGTGACTGCAAATTTAAAACAAATATACGCGTCTAAATTCGTAAAAAATAGTTTTAGTTGTACTTATATTTTTTATAACTTCTGTCAGCTGCACCTATCTGTCGTCTTTTGTTACAGCCTTGACCCTACTCTATACTTTACGTGTATTTTATTGCTACAATAAAATTTATGATTTTTACGACATACAATTCTCTTATGTATCCATTGGAGTCCATCTTCACAATCATTTAATTATATAAACTATATTTAGCATAAAAATTAGGAATTAACATAGCTCTTATTAGGATCATTTTAACTGTCTTTCTTATAGGCTGTGAGCATGCTGAGCGTATCAACGCCCCACTATTGGACACGGGGCTTCTCTTTGCGAGAGTCTTTAGTCCACTATGCCGCACTGACAAGGCATAGGTTTTAATTTTGAATATTCCGTCTCTCAGAGTCGATGTTTACACTTCTGATATCCTTGAGCAGGCTTTTACAGCAACCTGGGGGAGTAGATGGGGCGGTGACACTAGTGTTCTTAATCCGTCACGACATTAACTTAATAATTCATTCATATTATACGTTACAAGCTCTTGCGTGCAACTTCCTACGCGTGGAGTTTACCAACCAAAGATTAACAAAATATACAAAAAACTACTTCTTGCTTAACTTCTACTTGAATCACATCATCTTTAAAAAATAACCGCATGAAAATCCGTTGAGTAGTTTTGAAGATATAAGCTCACCTATGGACATACAAAAATAACGACATTTTTTTTATTAAGTAAAGAAAAAGTTTATCTCGTATAATTTGTATACAAGTGCTTATTTAAAAACCCAACATTATAAAGGTTATCCTGATTTTTTTCAAATGTATTTTAGTGTAACAAAATTTACGACGACGTGCAAAGCGTTACTTGAGTTATGTAAGTGCTTTTAAAGCTCTTAACCTTGCACAAATTAATCGAGGCTGCGCAGTAAAAATTCTTAATGGCCCCAAATTTCCACAAAGTAATTAATTAAATTACAGCCCATTGTTTTAAAATAAGAGCACTGTAGTAATTCTACTTGCTTCTTTTGATTAATATTGATTGCAGTAATTATTTTGATAAAAATAAAAGAATAAAAAAAAGACGATAGATTCAATTTTAATATTTTGTAGATATAATTGAAACGTGGATAGTTTGCTCGGGACCACTGAGTAAATAAGTTAAGGAACGTAAGGAATGGGTACTCGGTCCATGAAATTAATAATAGTAAATAAATAAATATTCATGGACATTTCACACAACGTCCTCTGGTCCCAAGCTAAGCTTTATATGCTTGTGTTATGGGTACCAAAATACGGATATAATACATATACTACTTTTCTTTTGTAAATACATACTTATAATACATAGTAAACACCCAGACGCAGTACAAACATATTTTGTATGACAATTAAAAACATCACACAAATATTTGTCCTGACCGGGAACCCGAGACCTCGTGATCGGCAGTCCGTTATATGAACCACAGAGACCACGAGGCCCGTCAAGTGGCTGCTGCTTATTGGATTTAGGCAGCATATACGATCGGCCCTGCGTCTCTATCGGCCCACAGAAAAATTACTACCTAACTAAACCAAGGGGATAAAATTGCATAGCTATTGATAAAAACATTAAAAACTCGTAGCTAAAATTTTCACAGAATTTGCTGACGTTTTCTGCCAATCTACCACTTAACGTACGACCGTAAATTCTGTAACACAAGATGGAAATCCGTTGGTGAAGGTGGAGCTGCCCTAATTCCAGCTCACGCAACATTGTAATATGTTGAAAGCAGATAAAGCAGTAATAATTCATAGATGAAGGAACCAATGTGTAGTCAAGTTTTTCAGATAATAATATATTTACGCTTAATAGGTACGTATCTATTAATTATATACCTACTAACATTGCTATGCCTGTAAAAGGCCTAAGTCTAAAGCACTTTATATTATATTGTACCACCATGTAACACATTTAGTATGCAATAAATATTTGAATTTGAATATTATTTTATGTAACGAAATTTTGAAAACAATTTTCACCGACTTGCAGTAGTCGGATCGATTCGAAATTTTATCTTGCACACTTAACAAGGATCAATGACAATGCAATACATGCAATGGGTTTTCAAGCATATTTTTAGTGTTTGAATTAAGCAAATCCTTTTTGACGAATGTAATATTTAAACTCAGTAATTACTTCGTCATATAACGTCACGCCTTCGACCCTTGGGAGTAAGCAGAGACTGTAGAGCGCCAATAGGTATATGGAGATAGATAGTTATAATTTTGGAGTTAGGGTTGTTTATAACTACTACATTATATACTTACAGAAATAATTTTAAGCCTCGGTGTGTATAAATTCCTATACTGCATTGCAGACGTTAGATGCATCGAAATATGAGTAAGCTTATAATAAATAAAAATAAATAAATTATTTATAGCTTTTTACCTACTTGCAAAAGTAGCTAAATAACACTCTCTCCTATCTCTCCAGCCTATTCAACGTCCTACTGTTGGGCACGGGCCTCCTCCACTTTGGGAGGGATTATGGTCTACTGTGCCGCGCTGACCAGCCTATTCAACGTAGGCGTGTTGGCACAGGGTTTATTTTCGAGTTTTCCGTCTCTCACAGAGGATGATATCTGTGCACAATATCCCTTAGCTGCCTTTTACTGCACGTGCACCCTAGGAAGGAAAAGGGGTGGTGACACTTGTGTTCTCAGTCCGTCACCACACGGACAAATAAATAACAGTCTGCAATAAAAAATTCTAAAAAGAACTTGTCTAACAGTCAAAGCCTTTACAAATATACTTACTTCAATATAAAGCCAAAGCTGTCCTTTGAGAATAGCTCAGCCATTGATCCTAAATCTCCGTCGTTCGGGATCGTCCCTATTTGGACGAACATAATTATAGTATCAAGCTGAATAAATAAAGAATGCAATATTTATGAATACCACCTCATTTCATTCCCAGGGGCCGTAAGAGCCATGAGATAATATAATCAGTTAATATCAACTGAGAGACATAAACCTTTAAACCAAACCAATAAACCAACACGCCCGGTTAACACAGCATAGTAGACCAAATGCCTTCCCAAAGTGGAGGAGGCCCGAGAGTGTGTTTGGTTATAGATATCGATTGATTGATTCCGAAAATGTTTGACTCTCAAAATTAAACTTGTAAGGCTCTCTAAGTAATAATTTCACCAGACTCAATTACGTAATATATGACGAAAAAAAGTGGATGAAAAGTAATATAAGTTTTAGATACAAGTCTATTAAAAAGTTGGCAAACGTTTGAAGAAAATTACGTCATTAAAGTTCTTGGAACTTATTACTGTGAGCAAACTTGTAGATTTCTCAATGTTTTCAACTTGACGACATTAATGTATATATAACTCAAAGCTAAAAGACACAGTTTTATTTAAAGAAACAAGATTAGCATGTGTTAAAAAGAAATTAAATAATAAAGGAACACTCTAAGAATCCTGAATATTTTTTAATATTATTTCATTGTCATTAGTCCTTAACATGCTTAATCTTTTGTCCGTGTGGTGACGGATTAAGAATACAAGTGTCACCGCTTTTCCTTCCCAGGGTACTGAAATAGTCAGCCAAGGTTATTAGCATATACAGCAAAGGGTACACGAACATAACTACCTTGGTGAGACAAAATACTCGAAATAAAACTTTTGCAAAAACAGCTGGTTAGCGCGGCACAGTAGACTTCCACTTTGGATTATTTCTTCCAAATTGGAGGAGAACCATGCCCAACAGTGGAACTTTAATGGGCTGCTGGAGAGAACTTTAAGTAAAAAAATTTAATGCAGCAGAAAATCCACAAACAATAGGGAATTTGGGCATAATAAAAGGAATAACATAGTAATTAATGTAAACAACAGTATTTATTTTACATACACACTATCTAACAAATACAACTACTATTATTTAATCTAAGCCCTCTCTCTTTTTCCATTCCTGTTTCAGTTGAGCCATTTTCTTTTTCTTATATTCGGATCTTTTATATTTTTTTTCTTCCATCCTTTTCTTTTGAGATGCTACACTATTTTCTCCATTTAAATCTTCATCTAGTTTGGTTATTAACATTTCACGTGCTTTTTTACGATTTTCATCTTGGCAGCGGCTTATATGACATTTTACTACTATTCCTGTAATTTCAAATATTTTTTTAACGTGTAGTAAATGAGGCGAAATTCTTCATGGTAACTTTTATAAAAATAATAATAGAATATTTATATAAATATTTGAAATAACTAGCAGATAGATAATCTCGACTATAAAGCGCCATCTGCTTGGATCATAGTCGATTGCGCTCTATAGTCTTTGCCTACCCCCATGGGATAAAGGCGTTATGTTATGATGATGATTTTGAAAAACTGCTAAAAAATTCTACCAATAATCATAAATGTTTGGATATATGGTAGTTTGTAGCTCTTCCACCCAAAATCCATTTATTTATTGTTTATCCCCATCCTAATAGGTTTCTTTACTCTGGTATGACCTTGTACATGTGTAAACTTCGTATTTCCTTAAAAATTTACATAATTTTACATAATGCTTATTCATGTTTCTACAGGTGCTGTCATTTAGAAAATAAAGAAATGGAAATAACTAGTATAGTTATTCACATAAATATAATTATGTATTGTAGGCAATAGACTGAATTTTAATAGTACTATGATACCATCAAATTTTTACCTGTTGGAATATGTGTAAGAACAACACAATTAGCATTTTTGTTTACAGCAGAGCCACCTGGGCCACTGCCTCTAATGAAATTTTCATTTAAATCATATTCATTCAATTTAGGAACTCTGGAATAGTCTATTGTGTGTTTTAACACTGCTTGTTGCCATGACAGACTAATACAGCGAAGACGGCACACAGAACTCAACATTTTAACCTAAACAACAGAACCTCGGCGCAGTAATGCCTCCCCTTTCTGAAATTAAAAAATATAACAGCCATAAATAAAACAGTAAATAAATAAATAAATAAATATTGATGGACATTTCACACAACATCCTCTGGTCCCAAGCTAAGCTTTATATGCTTGTGTTATGGGTACCAGAATACGGATAGAATACATATACTACTTTTCTTTTGTAAATACATACTTATAATACATAGAAACACCCAGGCGCAGTACAAACATTTGTATGACAATTAAAAACATCACACAAATATTTGTCCTGACCAGGAATCGAACCCGAGACCTCGTGAACGGCAGAAGTTACATGAAAGTTACATGAACCACTAGACCACGAGGCCCGTCAATAAATCGTAATCTTGTAATAACGAACTCAAGTTGGTTTTTACAAACAATCTATCATTAAGAATATAAATTAAATGTGGTTGTTTACCTGATAGACGAAGGTAATGTCTTCGGTCTTATCCAGACTCTTATTTTTTTTAAACTCTTTCGCCACTCTCTTTCTGAAATACGCTGGATCAGTGAACTGAAGTGATTTCGAATACACCATAAGGTTTTTATACAATCGCAGAATATCAGTCCTCACAATTTGCATTGTAAGAAAATAACCTCTTAATACCCACCCTTAAAAGACAATTTTCAAGTACTCTTCACCTATTCTATCATCTCAAATTTGAATAACCACCAAATAGATGCTTATTGAACGTTTATATCGAATACTTAATTTGTATATTTTTAAACAAAAAAAATTAAATAAATTTATTTTTATATTTTGATTTTTTACCTACTCTACTTTTTTTTTGGGATTCAAGATTCAATTCAATGACCTGGTTACGAGGACCTTTAGGTCATAAATTTATTTTTTCACAGATTATCCCCGTTTTCCAATTACAGCACAAGAGCGCATTATGCGGCACAATGCTCAACGTTGAGTGTTCCAACTACAGCAACGCATCGCAATCGAGCACTCTCAAAAGTGATGCGTGCAATCCATACCAACTTCAGCGACAGAATATTAACATGTATTTTTTCTTTAAATTGGCATTGATTAAAATTTTATTTATTATTTATTATATCGTTAGTAATATTATTTAATGTTAAAAAAAATTTTTAAGGCTTTCGTTTCGTCAGAATTTTCTGGAAATAATCAAAGTTAATTCAAGCTGTGTTTATAAAAAATAAGTAGAAGTATGGATGAAGGTACAAACAATGACCTTTTTAGGGTTCCGTACCCAAAGGGTAAAAATGGGACCCTATTACTGAGACTTCGCTGTCCGTCCGTCCGTCCGTCCGTCCGTCCGTCCGTCCGTCCGTCCGTCTGTCACCAGGCTGTATCTCAAGAACGGTGATAGCTAGAGAGTTGAAATTTTCACAGATGATGTATTTCTATTGCCGCTATAACAACAAATACTAAAAATAAAATAAAATAAATATTTAAGGGGGGCTCCCATACAACAAACATGATTTTTAGGGTTCCATACCCAGTATCTCAAGAACGGTGATAGCTAGACAGTTGAAATTTTCACAGATGATGTATTTCTATTGCCGCTATAACAACAAATACTAAAAATAAAATAAAATAAATATTTAAGGGGGGCTCCCATACAACAAACATGATTTTTAGGGTTCCGTACCCAGTATCTCAAGAACGGTGATAGCTAGACAGTTGAAATTTTCACAGATGATGTATTTCTATTGCCGCTATAACAACAAATACTAAAAATAAAATAAAATAAATATTTAAGGGGGGCTCCCATACAACAAACATGATTTTTTTACCGTTTCTGGCTCGATACTAATAACGTTGCCTTATATTGCATAGATAATGGTACGGAACCCATCGTGCGCGAGTCCGACTCGCACTTGACCAATTTTTTTTTATATTCCACACTTATAATGTGAATACAATTTTATTAAAGTGTTTTTTTATAAAAATAAATAAATATAAGTAATAAATATAATAAAAAATAAATAAATATAAGTATGGATGAAGGTATAAACAATGACTTTTTTTATATTCCACACATATAATGTGATGTATTCACATTATATGTGTGGAATACAAAAAAGTATACTTATATTTATTTATTTTTTAACACAGCTTGATTTAACTTGGAATGTTTCCAGAAAACTCCGACGAAAAGAATGCCCATGCCTTAATACAATACAATATACTTTATTGCACACCAATAATACAAAGTTTTTACAATTTATATACAAACGATTAATGTACAATCGGCGGTCTTATCTTATAATACTAAAAAATTTAAGAGTAACCAGACTCGCACTACTCGCAGATTATTTACTTTCCTGTTTTATTTAACTTGCAGCCGGTCATCGTGTTGACAGTTTGTTGAATTCAGCAGTCTCTTTTTATGAACAAATGACTGTACTCTGTGCAGAACTGACGTTTGAGCTGTCATAATGTCTTGATAATGTCAAATCGTTGTCATGTGTCAACCGATCTGCCGGGATCTGCCGGGATTCCCCTGTTGTTGTGCTAATAAAATATTTTTTTATAGCAATTTTATCAGAATCCTAGTACACAAATAACAACATTAACTATTAAGTTGCTTTAAGTTTTAATTCTGTAACATTTTTTTCTTAAATTTACTAGGTACTTCTTTAAACATTAGTGTTTACAATAAGTCAAAAAAATGTTGCAGCCTGACTCAACAAGTTTCGACAAACAAGAATTTAACCCGGATAATGTAATAGGTAATAACAATTCAATAAACAATGAGATGATATCAGAAATTGAAAAGGAGTTGCAAGACAATTCTTACGATATTGTATCTTTGGTGTTCCTGCTTTATGAAGTACCAGCTACTGCGTTGCAGCGTTTAATTGTACATCAACATGTTTCTCAAGATATTGGTATTTCTACAAACCTTAACATGTTGCAAGAGTGGTTCCAATATGCAAAACATACTGCAACATGGAAACATGAATTTATTGAAGCACTATTGTTATGCCAATTGAATAGTATAGTAAGAAAGATTGGTATAGACGTACCTTCAGCCCGAAATTATTACCAAACTGACAATATACAAGCTAAGATGTACTTGAATCCTGGAAAGAAAGCTTTATATAAACTCTGTGAAAATATAAATAAAGAGAATTTGAAAAAATTAAAAATGTCTCTGTCTACCTATGGCCGTGATACATCTGAATATGAATCTTGTGAACTAGTATTTTTGAAACTGATGTGTGAGCAGTTTATCACAGTTAATCAATACCAATATAATAAAAAAACATATGGTTTTAAAGTTAATTTAGATGAACTTTTGAGAATAATTGAAAACTTACCTGGACTGCGTAAACTTGCTCGAGAAATTAATAACATGCAAGAAACAATTAATGGAGAATTCCAATATAAGGATCCTGTTGCTGTTAGTACACCATCGGCTCAAGGATTCTGCGATATGAAATTAGATGAATCTGACCAAAGTAAGCCCGGTACTCACTTCTATCCCACAGATTTTGAAAATGAGTTTGATATGTTTAATGGACTGAGTTTAGATGATAACTTGAAATCTGATAGAACAAAACTGGACAATGATAGTTTTGAAATAAAAAACGAAAAGAAGCTTGGGGTCTGTGTCATTATAAATCAAGTTCATTTCTATCCATCTAAGAATAGCATAGAAAATGCCAGTCAATCTAATTCATTGACAACAAGAACTGGCTCGGACCGTGATAAGCATGTTATAGAGAGCGCAATGACAAGACTGAACTTTTCTGTCTACAGCAAAACAGACTTGGATCATAAAGAGATGTTTCGATTTCTAAAAGAGGTGATAAAAAACAAGGTAACAGCAGAGGATAGTGTCTTCATGCTGTTTATATTATCACATGGAGTGAGAGGTCATGTGTTTGCAGCAGATTCTGTCAAAGTTAAAATGGATGATTTTCAAAACCTATTAGATTCTGATATTGCTGTCCATCTTCATGGTAAACCTAAGCTGTTAATTATACAGGCATGTCAAGTTGATGAAATACCTCATAGAACACTGGTTGCTGATAGCCCTTCAAGTAGTTGCATATTAAAAAAAACAAACTTCCTTATTTATTGGGCAACTGCCCCAGAATTAGAAGCTTACAGAGACGAGTCTAAAGGCTCAATATTTATACAATTATTATGTCGTATTATACTCAGGAATGCTGATAATGAACACACTTGCGATATATTTACCAAAGTAACTCATGAAGTTACTCTAATTTGTGAACATTTAGGCTGTGCTCAAGTACCTATTTATCATTCTACTTTGAGGAAAAAACTTTATTTGCGAGTGCCTCAATTATAAATATACAAAAAACTAGCTATAGTACATATTTACATTAGCCTTTAGATTTTAAAAGCATTAGGTAGAATAATATATTTATCTACTGCATTTATGATACTTTTAAATATTTAATTACTAATACTAATTTTGCTTTGACTCTATTGTGTCAATATGCTTTACATAGTTTTATTATGACATTGTTAATTAACTTTAATAAATAAATGATTAATTTAAATACTAATTTGATAATAAGAATTGTTTGCAAAAGGTTTTTAAATTAATTAAGTGCAATACTAACATATTTTATATAGGTACAATATTATACAACAATATTAAACCACATATCTTTATATAAATGTAGTCATTTTTGTTAAATATTTTCCAGGTCCTTTCTTGTGTTTAATGTATGTATGTATAAATGTATTAACCATAACGGATTTCATGATTAATACATTGACTAAAGTATGGCAAAAAATGTTATGCACATGAACATTTTATTTGATTGGACATTTAATCATGTGGTGATGGATTAATCATACAAATGTCACCACCCCGTTTCTTTCACAGGGTGCTATAAAGCCAGCTAAGAGATTCTAAACAGATAAACATCTGTGTGGTGTGAGAGATGAAAAACTTTGAACTGAACTCTATGCCAACACGCCTGGTCAGTGTGGCATAGTACACTAAATGCTTTCCTAAAATGGAGAGCCAAGCCCAACAGTGGGAGATTAATGCGCAGGGAAAGGGAAGGGACATTTATTTATATATAACTTATGGACATTTCATACTACATACACATTTCATACTAATCCTCTGGTCCTAAAGCAAGCTGAATATAACTAGCTTTACTGGCAACTTTGTTTGTGTGGTACTTGAAACCATACCTAAACAAATTATACAAAAAGGCGATCCTCTTGAACCACTATCTGTTAAAGAAAACTGTATCAAAATCCCTTACATAGTTTAGGAAATATACGGTCTAAGACTACTTTAATTTTGTTATATCACATTTGATAAGCGTGATATTTTATTAGTTTTATTTTTTATCATTTAATTATTAACAATTTGTATGTGTCTATTATGGGACAGAATATGTTCAACCATTGTATTACTCTAACATCCATTGTACACATGTTCATACAAATAAATGATCTTATCTTATCTTAAATTGAGGAATAAATAAATACAAATATTTAAAAAATACTTTCTATATTTATAGCAATATCTGTTTTATTAAAGTCCATGACGGCAGCTTCTAATTGTTTTCTTTCTTCATCTGTGCGTAATGTTGCCCACATTGCATCTAAATACGCCCGTTGGTGTTTTTGTATGAATTTGAAACTATGTTTTAGTGTCGCACCAACATGTAATGTGTTAAGCTTAACATCTAAATTACCTATCTTAGTGACAAATGGTAAGCTAGTTGTTACAAATCTATGTGGACCATGCCTGGCTCTTATTATTGCTATTCTAGTATTTTCATTACAATATTTTGTTAAAAATCCTATGGTCACAGCAGCAACACCAAAATCACCATGTAATTGTTGAATTTTGCTCAACACAGTATCATGAAATATTTTAGATTTTAAATGCAAGGGCTTGTTTTCGGGAACCAATGGAGAAACGATCTCAACGGTAATATATCTGAAAATAATAATATATTTTTTAATAGAACGATGTATGTATTACCTAGGTACTTATTTTAAAACTAACTTAAATAAATAAAATTAACATACCTGTTTTTAAACCGTACCATTCTAATTACTATAGGTAAAAGTCTGTGTGATTTTTTCTTATAATATTATTATAATAAATCCACAAATAAAGCAAAATGTTATATCTATATTATTTTACTCTGAGCAAAATACGACGAAAATAAGGTTATAAAATCAAAGATAAAAATAACAACAAGAGAACAGACACAGACTAAACAAATTATTCATTACTCTTTCATCGACATCTATGATTTCCAGAGATAAGTTAGTGCTCTTTATCTCGAAACTCCTTGACAGATTTTCAGCCTTATTAGAGAAACCTACCGCCAAAATTAAAACAAAAAGGCGAAGGTCAATGACCGCCCGCCATAATTCAAAATCTTTGCTGTGTAAGAATTTTGTTTTGTTTTTATTACAAAAAATTTAAAAAAAATGTACTTTAGAAAGTTATGTACGAATCAAGGTATCAACATTTAGTGGCTTGTTAAAATCAGAACATCGTTATTTGCTTAGTAGCTGAAATCTACTTATTAGATTTACTTTTAGATTTGTTAGCATAAGTTTTTTGTTTTATGCTTAATACATTCTTTGACGTAAATCAGCACCGGCATAAATAATTTATATGTTGCATATTTGATCAACTCTTATCTACAAAAGTTGAAGGCCAAGATATCACACATACACAGACATACATGTAAATCTATAACAATACTGTCAACTGTGCTTAATACATACATAATACAACTTGTCTTAAACCCACATACACAGCTCACATACTACCTACTTTTACATTATACACATTTATAGTTTCGACTGTATCAAATCGACTAAGTATAATATTTTATCTTGATTTTTGTTATCCACAAAGACGAACGTTATTTACACAAACATTATGAAACAGGTAACTCTGTCTGAATTATTATTTCGAATTGAATTAGATTCAAGCTACTGAATTGCTAAACTAACTTTAACTTTAGCATGATTATGAATAAAACATTAAACATGTCATTTTGATCTAGGTATTTGTTAGTTTTGCAGTCGTATTTTATTCAATTCAGTTTAGTCGTTGGTGACAGTCATTACTGTAAAGCTAACATTTTGTTATTGACTATTTAATATCTAAATACAAGCTTTCATATTCTATTTACACAGATTCGTTTAAAAATGGAAGGAGTAGCATACTTTATTGGTGTGGATGTTGGATCTGGAAGTGTGAGAGCTGCGTTAGTGGACAGTAAAGGACATGTATTTAAAACGTCTGTTAAAGATATTCAAACATGGAAACCTAAAGTCGACTTCTATGAACAATCTTCTGATGATATTTGGAACTGTTGCATTTTTGTGATAAAGGTTAGTATTGTAGTTTTTATAACTAAAGGGTTAAGATGTTTACAAAATACCTATATGGTTGGTCTATTCAACACCCCTATATAAAAGAAAAAGATCTTTCAGTTATGTGTGTTTAAAAAATAATAAGCATTTATGGACATATTACAATCTTCCCTTATTCACTTGTGTCTGTGGATATGTACATTACAAATACTGTATTTATATATACTAGCTGACCCGGCAAACGTTGTTTTGCCATGCTAAAAAAAAAAGGTTTGAAAAATAGATGTTGGCCGATTCTCAGACCTACTGAATACGCATGTAAAATTTCATAAAAATCGGTCAAGACAGGTTTCGGAGGAGTACGGTAACTAACACTGTGACACGTCAATTTTATATATTAGATATAAATAATTGGGTAGAAAATACACAGTTGAAGTATAAATTCTGTGTTGACAATACAGGATTTTACAGTAACCATTGCGCCATAAGATATGATGAGAGAATATGAGATAAATAAAACATACAGCTATTTGGTAAAAAAAAATTAATATTTTCAGGAGGTAATCAAGAATGTAACTCCAGAAAATATAAAAGGTATTGGATTTGATGCTACTTGTTCACTTGTAGTTCTAGACAAAAATGGAAATCCTATATCTGTGAGTACTAACAATAATGAACACAACATAATAATGTGGATGGATCACCGAGCGCAGGCTGAAGCTGACTATATTAACAAAACCAACCATGATATACTCAAGTATGTCGGTGGAAAAGTAAGCTTAGAAATGGAAATGCCGAAGTTGCTTTGGTTAAAGAAAAACCTCGCAAACAAATGGAATGATTTTGGTCACTTCTTTGATCTTCCGGACTTTTTAACATGGAAAGCAACTGGATCTTTTAGCCGTTCTTTATGTTCTTTGGTTTGTAAATGGAACTATGAATGCTCAAGTGATGGTAAAAGAGGTTGGAATACTGGGTTTTTGACTGATATTGGATTGGAAGATCTTGCTAAGGACAATTTCAAGAAAATTGGCAATAATGTATTAATGCCTGGAGACTTATGTGGAGGGTTAACTAAAGATGTTGCTAATGTATTAGGGTTAAAGCCTGGTTTGCCTGTAGCTACCTCTATAATAGATGCTCATGCTGGTGGTCTGGGAATGATAGGTACTTCTGGTGATGGTATTGATAAGGATATGTCATCAAGACTTGGCTTGATTTGTGGAACATCTACTTGTCATATGGCTGTAAGCAAAATTGCTATATTGGTGGATGGTGTTTGGGGTCCATATTTTAGCGCCATGGTACCAAATATGTGGCTCAATGAGGCAGGTCAAAGTGCATCTGGCATGTTACTGGACTATACCATCTCAAGTCATCCGGCAGGTGCCGAGTTGTTGAAGACCATGTCTTCTGGAGAGTGAGTTTTTTTTATATACTACTCCTTGTTGTTGTTAGATCCCTTAAAAATCTACACATTATTCTCTTGCCCTTATCTCGTAATTTGAGGTCGGTGCAACTGTTGCCATTTTACAATAGGTTTTAGCTAATTTTTACTACCGGCCGCCTGCCTGATATTAACCCTCTTTGGGTATATGTGCAGATGTCAACGTGGTTCCCTTCGTCGCGTCGGTCTATACGATGTGACGCACGCACGCAAGATTTGCGGAGTGACACTTGTATTCTTTTTCTCCATTACCCCATGTAAAGATAGATGGATGGATGCAGTTATCTCAGTTATTATGAAAAGTTACAAAGGGCCAGTACCTACACCTTTTCACACTCCTTTAATCGCCTTGTACGATACCCACGAGAAAAAATGGGGTGGTGCTATTCACTCCGCCGGCGCCACTCGGTGGACTAAATATCCACAGAAATGAATAAAATCGAATCGTGAAATTATAATTGAAAAAATTGGTCAAGTGCGAGTCGGACTCGCGCACGAAGGGTTCCGTACTACGTATCAATGCAACATAAGGCAACGTTATTAGTATCGAGCAAGAAACGGTAAAAAAATCATGTTTGTTGTATGGGAGCCCCCCTTAAATATTTATTTTTAGTATTTGTTGTTATAGCGGCAATAGAAATACATCATCTGTGAAAATTTCAACTCTCTAGCTATCACCGTTCTTGAGATACAGCCTGGTGACAGACGGACGGACGGACAGCGAAGTCTCAGTAATAGGGTCCCGTTTTTACCCTTTGGGTACGGAACCCTAAAAATTGTGTTTACTAAATAAACTAAAATCTTAAATTTTATTTGAATATTTTTCGTATATGCGTCTATGTGTTTGCAGTAGTGGTCTCCAGATTGACTAAACTGATTATAACCTGTGATTATAACATACAACAAGAAATCGGTTTTCAAATTTAATCTTCCCCAACCAATACCACAACACAATCTTACTCGTAGTTACCTAAGTCATGGTCTCCATTCGAGAATATAATTATTGTATTCCCAATGGTTGGCATGTCCATATCGATTGGTTTAAATAATCCGAATTGTTGAATTAATACGTACGACACGTATTAATTCAACTTTTCGGATTATTTAAACGCATATATTTTATTATGAAACTAGCTGTAGCCCGCAACTCCGTCCGCGTGGAATTTAGAAAATTTTCCCCATTTTGCAACATTTTTCACTACTGCTTCGCTTTTACTGGTCGTTGCGTGATGTTATATAGCCTAAAGCCTTCCTCGATAAATGCCCTATCTAACGCTGAAAGAATTTTTCAAATTGGCCCAGTGGTTCCTGAGATAAGCGCGTTCAAACAAACAAACAAACTCTTCAGCTTTATAATATTATTAATAATTAATAATTAATATAGATAGTCATAGGAAATAGTATTCAACAAACCATGGACGTTGTCAGGATTTGGTTTACAATGGTACCGATTCTACGCGAATAACTAAACATAACTAAAAAATTAAAATCGATAACGTCATTATCACATTTCAACAATATTAACAGATCTTTTTAAGATAAATTGGTTACTGTTAGCACGGCCGCAATGGCTGAGCCGGTAGAGCGACCGAACGGTATTCGGCGGTCGTTGGTTCAGGTCCCGCTTGCGGTAATGACTTTTTTCACTATAATTTAATAAATATTCATGGACATTTCACACAACGTCCTCTGGTCCCAAGCTAAGCTTAGATGCTTGTGTTATGGGTACCAGAATACGGATATAATACATAAACTACTTTTCTTTTGTAAATACATACTTATAATACATAGTAAACACCCAGACGCAGTACAAACATTTGTATGACAATTAAAAACATCACACAAATAATTGTCCTGACCGGGAATCGAACCCGAGACCCCATGATCGGCAGTCTGTTATATGAACCACTACACCACGAGGCCCGTCAGATTTTTATTTAATTTGTTAAGTAAAAGCATAGCAAGACAATTGCGAAATTAATAAATTACTTTAGAACTTTATTATTTAACAAATCTGTATGTTATAGACTATCGATTTTTATTAATAAAATGTGTACAACGAAATAGCCAATTGTTCAAAATACCGCCATATGTTTCATTTTTTAGTTAAGTTTTGTTGTGCACGTAAAATTGACACCATTTACAAATAATTTTCGACATTTCAGCGGTAGGTTGAATACCTGAAACTCCTCCGCCTGGCTATGCTCATAAAACAAACGTTAAAATAATAAGGCGTAATAATTATTTTTATAATTATTCCAGTGTCCGTAATCACCTGAGGGGTATATTACAAAAAATGGCTAAAACAGAGGAATTTGATGACATAAACTACTTAGCTAAGGACCTTCATATATGGCCCGATTTCCACGGTAATAGATCGCCTTTAGCCGATCCGTTGATGAGAGGCATGATGTGTGGCTTATCAATTGATAGCAGTGAAAACAACCTGGCTTTGTTATATCTAGCCACATTACAAGCATTATCGGTAAGTAAACTTATATAATATGTTTATCTTTATTTTTATATGCTTTTTAATCTTTATTACCTAATGAATGTATCTTTGAGTATTATCATTTCATGAATGTTGACTTACACTGTTGCGGTTGTGTGATTATATATCTAACTAGCTGACCCGGCAAACGTTGGTTTGCCATATTAAAAAAAAAAAAGTTTGAAAAATAGATGTTGGCCGATTCTCAGACCTACTGAATATGCATGTAAAATTTCATAAAAAATCGGTCAAGCCGTTTCGGAGGAGTACGGTAACTAACACTGTGACACGTGAATTTTATATATCAGATTATCTAGTCAGATTAGGCTTATTTTACGAATTCTAGTAGATGAAGTTATGGTAATTATTAGAACTACTATATTGTATGTTTTAAAGATCATCACCAGTTAGTAGTCAGCTAATGATTAACGGGATTAGCGTATATCTATACCTATTCTGATGGCCTATGACCTTTGACGGGCCTCGTGGTCTAGTGGTTCATATTTAACGGACTGCCAATCACGAGGTCTCGGGTTCGATTCCCGGTCAGGACAATCATTTGTGTGATGTTTTTAACTGTCATACAAATGTTTGTACTGCGTCTGGGTGTTTACTATGTATTATAAGTAGGTATTTACAAAGAAAAAAGTAGTAACTATTATGTATTCTATCAGTATTCTGGTACCCATAACACAAGCATATAAAGCTTAGCTTGGGACCAGAGGACGTTGTGTGAAATGTCCATGAATATTTATTATTTATTACTAGCTGATGCCCGCTACTCCGTACGCGTGTAATTTTAGATCCCTATATATTTTGTCACCGTTTAAACCTTCCTTGGACTCTCACGAATATTTAAAGACCAAAATCGCAAAAATCGGCCCAGTCGTTCTCGAGTTTTAGCGAGACTAACGAACAGCAGTTGATTATTATAAATAAGACTAGCTGATGCCCGCTACTCCGTACGCGTGGAATTTTAGATCCCTATATATTTGGACCGTTTAAACCTTCCCTGGACTTTTACGAATATTTTAAGACCAAAATCACCAAAATCGGCCCAGACGTTCTCGAGTTTTAGCGAGACTAACGAACAGCAATTGATTTTTATATATAAGAAGACTAGCTGATGCCCGCTACTCCGTACGCGTTGAATTTTAGATCCCCATATATTTTGTCACCGTTTAAACCTTCCCTGGACTTTCACGAATATTTCAAGACCAAAATCATCAAAATCGGCAGAGCGGTTCTCGAGTTTTAGCGAGACTAACGAACAGCAATTGATTTTTATAAATAAGATTATTATACACAGGCAGACAAAATAAAAAATCTAATAAATAAATACTGTAAATTGTACCGATATCAAATATGTAGATAGCTACATTGCGTGCTTCAAATCTAAAGACTCGAAAGTTTTGGAAAAACACAGCTATCAATTATCATCACGCTAACCAAAGAGTGAGGCAGTAATTAAAAGCGCAGGTGAAACCCAACGCATAAGCTAGTTTTTCATAAATTATGTTATTTTGTCCTGTGTGTAGTGTAAGTAATTCGCCTAGTTATTAATACATGTGTGTTTTTCAGTATGGCACCAGACACATCATAGAATCGCTTGAGCAGTCTGGTTATAAGCCTTTCAAATCATTGCTTATGTGTGGAGGAATTACTAAGGACCCATTATTCGTACAAATACAAGCAGATAGTACCAACTTGCCAATATTAAAACCTTACGAGGCTGATTCTGTTTTAGTCGGGGCTGCTATTTTAGGAGCCAGTGCATCACAGTACTTTAACGATGTGCAAGACGCTATACAGAATATGGGAGGAACAGCCGATATCATCCAACCGAAAAATAGTACGAAATCATTCCATGATAAAAAGTACAGGGTTTTTCTAAGAATGTCCCAAGATCAGTTGAAATATAGAACAATTATGAATCTTACTAAATTCTAATTGTATTTTGTTCAAAAAGTATACGAAGTTCCTTAATAATGAGATTGTTAGTTTGAAAATTATTAGATTATGTGTAATGTAACTTGTTAAGAATAGCGTGTCATCATCCCACGTCTTCCATAAGATGCTGAAAAGGATAATAAAGCAAATTGAAATTGAACCCTATGCAAATACCCCTGTAAAGTATAAACGTAAAAATTGGTATACAAGCTTATACAGGGTATGTTCCTAATTATTTTAGTAGGTATTTTTCAATTTCAATTGCGCAAATATTTGGATAGGGTAAACAAGCTACCGATATTATGTTAATTCGTAAGATATTGTTAAGATGATATTAAAGAAAACTAGAATACTTTTTTATTTTTGCTATTAAAGTACATGATTAAAAAAATGTTGTTAATTTTTTATGGGTATAGCCAGGATTACATATTGGGGTGGTTCCCTATTTCCGTTCTTTCCCCGTAGTGTAGGAGGGTAAATTTAGACACTACATGCACAACTAAAAATGAATATTTATGATAGCTATATTTTATATTCCCTACATCTGCCTAACAAAATATTTCTTGACATATATATAAAATATCGTGTCAATTATACAATTCGGTAATCATAACGGAACTTTTTTTATTAGAAAATTTGTATATGGCCATATAAAGTTTTCCGGAAGTTTTGAAAACTGGTAATTTTATAGATTTTGATGTGCTCTTTCCAAATTTCAACTTTGCCACCTCGTATGTTGCACGTTTGCGCCGCCATATTGAAAAAATGGCGCCCAAAATCAGTTTTTT
The DNA here is from genome assembly GCA_916999025.1 of Orgyia antiqua. Taxonomy (NCBI): domain Eukaryota; kingdom Metazoa; phylum Arthropoda; class Insecta; order Lepidoptera; family Erebidae; genus Orgyia; species Orgyia antiqua. Next base: position 22,324,384 of record OU779864.1, read on the forward strand.
GATAATGGTACCAATTCTACGCGCACAACTAAACTTAACTTAACTAAAAAATGAAATTTGATTGTGTCAATAACACAATTCCGTAATGTCAACGATTATTTATTGTTAGCAAATCTGTTTATTATAGATTAACGATTGTAATTAATATAAAATTACACAACAAAACAACCAAATAATCAATATACAGCAATAGTTGTTTTCATTTTTTAGTTAAGTTAAGTTTAGTTGTGGACGTAGAATCGACACCATTAACTCCTTTCCGACGCATTTTACAGGAAAACATATTTTTACAAAATTTCCTACAATTATGTCGTAATTTTTATTCCCTAAAAGTTTCTGCGTACGAGCGTCCCTTTCTAAGAAACATCTGGACCCAGCTGCTGAGCCCAATAGAATATAGTCTAGATGTTTCTTAGAAGGGAAAGAAGGGGCTTGACACAGAAGGGACGTATTCCTTTATACCTGCGGAGACATGATACACTCAAAAAACTGATTATGGGCGCCATTTTTTCAGTTTAGTTGTGCACGTAGAATTGGTACCAAATAGAACAAAAACTTTTTTGACAAAATTTTTACTTGCAGATTATTTTTTCATTAGTTCGCAATTTAAATTGCTAAATGCAAAGCGTTATTTATAGGTTCCGATTTTTTTTACATAAAAGTTGTTGGATCTTGATCATGCCACCTGAGTTCACCTGACGGTAAGCGATAATGGGATTTTTGATGGTACAGCGTACCAACTATGTAAGAAGCCTATTTACCTAATTAATTAATACATAATGTATAAGAATTCGGTACATCAAAAATATACTCTGCATTTAGCAAGAGGAATAGTAGTGGACTGCGCATCTACCATACCACATAAGATGATATATATAAAATAATAATTCTATGCATACCTCAGGATCATACTACGCACGCATAACCAGGGCCCTGAGTCGGGTATTTCAACGGTGTCACAACTGTACCATTATTGTACCATTATGGTGCAATAGTAAAGTTTTTGGTAGTCTACTATTAATGTGTCGTCATAACGACTTCATCATTGTCTTACAATTGTCAAAGTGACATAAATTGCTAGTCTCGTACACAACCATGAAGGTATAGATAAAAAAAAGGAGGCCATACTTGGAACATCGGTTTGAGGCAAATACCTACGTATCTCTATCTCACTCTCTGTGGTCTGACCTCTCTTTTTAGTGTGGCCTTAGTACTGCTATCTCCTTATTAAAATCTCCTAGTAAATTCTTAAAAAGAGTCACCACACATATCAAATCACAAGTTAAACACTGTCATTTGATAGTGTTTAATCGTAACTATAAATAACTAGTTGAAATACGATGAATGAAATTAAAAATAATAAAATAGTAGATCACGGATGCTTTTCATGGTTAACGAATCAGTGAATTATTTTCCCTATTTCCTAAGGATTTCGTAATTTGGCAACATTGGTCACCATATGTCAAGTTGTTGACAAAATTGTGCCAATATGTCGGTTGTTTACTTTACGGTTCACAGCTTCGTTTCAAATTTTCGACTCTAATTATTTTTATAATTAAAGAAATGGTGCAAACTTGTGTAGTGCGTGGTTGCGGTAGTACGTGGTGTCCAGGAGGTGATATACAATTTCACGCGTAAGTGTTTAGATCGTGATTTCTGGCATTGAATAACTGCAAACATATTTCTTTGTATTTTCAATTAAATACTTCATAAAATGATTAAACAATGTTTTCAGCATACTTCTAACTAACTATACTGATAACGATGTAAAGATCTAATAGTCTTACATTGAATTTCATGGACTTAGTGCAATTTTATTTTTCTTGTTTACAAGAAGTAATTTTGAAATAGTGTGACCATACTGAGGACATATCTAGGACTTTCTGTGGGACCTGAACTAAATTATACATGTTTGCTTAGTCATTTAATTTTTATTTCACATTATTTACAACATTAATATACTTACCTACAATATTATTTTTTTAGATTTCCTAAAAATAGTACCCAGAGGAAATTATGGTTATCCATTGTACCATTGAAAATGAAATTTTATGAAAGTGCAAGTATCACCTTGCAAGGTAAAATTTCAAGTATCTATTTACAAACTCCTTTAATTGTCTCACATGTTATACAATGTTAAATATTTGAATTTATAAGGAATATAAAAACTAGTATGAAAAAAAATACCCCACCAGTATCAGGAACATTTTCCAAACTACCGGCGCTCAAGGTTCCAGAGATAATTGCTGCTTTCTGAACCAGCCCCCCCCCCCCCGATCCGACTGCCTAATGAGAGCCTTACATTATTATTATGTTTCAGAAATGTAGTAGTTCGAATATATGGCAAAAGGCTATATTTTGTAAAATATATTATAATTTTCAGATAGACAGTTCATTACAGGAAGAGTCTATGGGGCAAGTAGCTACTCTGGGTGTACCAAATCCTAGCTCTGGCATTTATGAAAGTAATCCTTTCTGATGGGCCAACTCAGAGAAAACAATATAGAAAACAAATTAATTAATGTTGTATCACAACATTTTACTCCTCTGTTGCAAGAAATGTTTAAGCATCCCATCACGGACTCAATTTATTGCAATGATTTGCATGAAAACGTATTAATTAAGAAAATTGCAAATTCATTTTTTAACACTTAAAGAGTCATACAGAAAATATACTTAGTGATTTACGTGGTAAGAGACAGAAATTACACAAAACAATAATATTTAGTCATGTATAAAAGAAAAGTTATTAAATGATTTTAATTTGGAAAGTGCTGTTGTTTCTTTTTTGCTCTTTTTTTGTAACTTTATTATCGTTCCTATTATAGCCCCCTATGATATATGTCACAGTCAAAACTTATAACCACTCAATAGACTGTAAGCTCTCGACAGTAGTACTTTTGACTGAAATTATTCAAAACTAATTTTACCCAATATAGCTGTTTAAATGTAATTTTAACTGACTTGCCTAGCGCCAAGTAGTGGAACACAAGGCACAGGGAGCCAAGGGCAACCCGACAAGGGTGGGTTAGGTTTTTAGCTCCCGTCATGCCATTCATGATAGGTTCCTTTAAACGCTGTAGACAGAAATATACGTAAAAATTGATTTTGACTGATTCTCCGTTCTTCCGTCAGCCACTTTTAACCACATTCATATTGTCAGTTAAAATGACTATTAACTACAGATTTTCCGACAAACTAATTTTAATCAACGTAACGTATTTTTTTTTTCAGAAGTATTATTGACCGAATTTGCTCTTTAACTGACATTAATAAATAGAAATACATTGGCTAACCCAGAAATCTAGGAAAAACTATTGTCCAGTATGTATTCATAATGTTTAATTAATCTGCAAAATTAATGAAACATATATCTTTTGCGATTTCATGGTTGGTCCCTTAATAACAGTACATGTTTAAAAATATGAGTACAATAACCCTTTTTCGTTTTTACGCTACCTACACAAAAAGTTATGTTTCCACTTAGGTATGCCAAATAGATTTTATTGTGTAACTTGTTTTGTTTACTAAGAAATTACTAACACCTTGTTATTTTTAACCGGCTTCAAAAAAGGAGGTTCTCAATTCGTTGGAATAATTTTTCTGTATCTTTGTAACCTGTATTTAGGTCTGAAATAAAGGTAAATTATTATTATTTTATCTCAAGCAGATCTCACAATCATTCATTAATTTCGTATTGCCGTAGGAACTACACCTTTGTTCTAGTAATTATCTATTTCCCACCAATATTCTATAGGTACATCGTACATACGAACTAGGAAATTTTACGTGTTTAAAATGTAAAAAGAATAATAAATTTAACAACCGAACCTCCAGTTACTGTTAAAAAACTAGAATTATCCAAACTTTCACGCGATAACAAACAGTTTGTTTTTTGAGTATTTTTTTTACGCACAGTACATAAAGTATCTCGAAATATAAAATCTATACGGGCTAGGTCTTAGAAGTGAACATTTTGTTGACACTATATGGAACACAACTACTTGAAGTTTTGTCCTGGAAGAAATACAATAAAGGTTACCCTACTTAGAAAGAAAGGGTTTGACCACAGTGAGCGAGATAGCCATACATCATTTTTGCTTCAAGTAGGTATTCAGAGTCTGGACTCCATTTTTATCTATATCTTCATGTACACAACTGCCTCACAATTGCAATTCATGTTGCAATTCAATGACTGAAATGTTTCGGTAGTCTGCTATTTTGAATTTGACAGTAATATTTTTAAATTGTCCTGTGTCGACAGATTGCCATAAATAAAAAATAGATAGATAGAAATATTAGAAATTGTTCTTTGTAATTTATTGCAATTTACTAATCTCCTAAACTTCACATTGCTTTTTATACTAATAAATAGTATATACAAATATATCTAAACGAAGTCTAGCATGATTAAATGTTTAAATTTATTAGTAGTTTTTCGAAAATCACTTCAACTAACGCATTTTTTAAAAACGGCAACACATACATACCATTCTAACACAATCCATAGATAAAAGAGACCGAAAATTCAATGCATAGATAAAAGAGATCGACAATTCTATTACCATTGAAAGACCGTTATGACGGCATATAGCAGACTACGGATATTTGAGTTCAATTGCAACGGTATCGTGCCGGTATTGTGCCGGTATGACAATTGGTTCAAAATAGTGGACTTGAGCACCTGAGTTAAAAACCTAGGAGGGTTAATATCAAAGAGTATATTAATAAGGATAATAAGTTAGGTATTGATAATCAAAGAAATTAAATTGTTAAGCTAAGTCCGTTTTCCAATCAGAGCACAATAGCGCATTATGCGGCACAATGCTCAACGTTGAGTGTTCCAATTACAGCATCGCATCGCACAATCGAGCACTCTCAAAAGTGATGCGTGCAATCCATACCAACTTCAGAGACAGAAAATTAACAAGTATTTTTTCTTTAAATTGGCATTGATTGAAATTTTATTTATATATTATCGTTAGTAATATTATTAATTGTTAAAAAAATTTAAGGCTTTTTTACGGGGTATATATAATCCCCGTTTTCCAATGGCAGAGCATAATGCGACTCAGTGCCGCACAATGCCGCACAATGCTGACGCTTAATTGGAATGTGAATTAGTTTTAAAATGCGCCAGCAGAGTGCGCTAAGTTCAGTGTTGAAAAAAAAATTCTAAAATAAACAGTGTATTCACATTAAATGTGTGGAATATAAAAAAAGTCATTGTTTATACCTTCATCCATACTTATATTTATTTATTTTTTAACACAGCTTGAATTAACTTTGAATATTTCCAGAAAACTCCGACGAAAAGAAAGCCTTAAGTTTTTTTTAACAATAAATAATATTACTAACGATAATATATAAATAAAATTTCAATCAATGCCAATTTAAAGAAAAAATACTTGTTAATTTTCTGTCGCTGAAGTTGTTATGGATTGCACGCATCACTTTTGAGAGTGCTCGATTGTGCGATGCGATACTGTAATTGGAACACTCAACGTTGAGCATTGTGCCGCATAATGCGCTATTGTGCGCTGATTGGAAAACGGGGAATATAACTACGTCATTAGTCTATGGTCTAATTAAAATATTAATCTCTATTACACAGACTATCAAGGTTTTTGTCAAAATGTTGCCAGTTCTTCAGTTTTATGGAATATCTACCTAATGTTATTCAGTACGTAATGTATAAATAATAATATTAACAGAACTTATCAAATAGATAGGATTTATTTCTCATACTATTATTTTTGAAACCCTTACATTTTTACTGACACTTAGTACTATAGTAGCTTGGCGTCTATAGATTTAATTACGAAAGAACAATTTTCAGTCTCTAATTTTAATGTCAAAGATATTTTTTTATATTTTAAATTGGCACGGGATTGTTTTGCAGTTTGTTTGTATGTTTGTTGGTTTTACAGTGTTGTACAAGCTCTTTTAGAACGTCAGAAGGTGCTTGTTGTTCCAAACGCGAATCCTATAGAGAAAAACACACAAAAAACTCCATAGATTTTTTTGTTCTTTTTTGCCTTTTTTTTAATGAGTAAATTTTTACTAAATTTATTCTAATTTCTAACAATTGTTCCGTAAGTTATGGCTACCGAGATAAATAGATTTGCCTTTTCTTGTAGCAATATTTTATTAATCTACCGAATAACTTTCATTTAGGCTGGTATCACTGGCATGTAGACGAGGCGAAAGAGAAGGCGCATACCTACTCACAAAATCACGGGTGGCGTTTTGCGTTTTAGGATAGGTTTCTTTTCGTTTCGTCAGCATGATGTCTTTTAATTTATGTTTAAGTAAATATCTTATTTCGGGGATAGCCAAATTCTTGCTTTAAAGCCACAATATTTAAGGTGTCAATATTGACAAGCAGGTAAGCCTAAAAACCAACCAAAATGTAGCTGTTTTTTATTACTAAAGCATTCAATCTATTGCATATCTTCTTAATTTGTCCGACTTATATTGATCAATAGTTTTTCGTAATTATAAGGATTATTTTTGTAAGAATTGTGGATTTCACTGACATTTTTTAGGTCATCATGTCCAAGCGTAACGCTGATGATGGTGGAAATGGCAGCAACCAGCCTCCGATCAAAAAAGTTCATTTTGAACCCCATCTTATTGGTCCTGTGTCCACCTTGGAAGAAATGGACATCAAAGTTCTACAATTTCAGAATAAAAAGTTGGCTCAGGTATATTGACATTATTTAACATGTTTGTTTTGCCTAACAATACAGTAATGAATGATTCAGAAATGTGTCACAATCAGCTGTTTATAATGTAACTGTAATGACAATCTTATGAAAACTTGTGTATAAAACCTTGTAATACAATGTTTTATGCAATAAAAATCCTTATATTAAATTGTATATCAACCTATACATTGTATATTGTTGTAATTACTGTGCGGTACTGTTTACTCATTTTAGTTTCTCTTTATGTAATTGTTTGGCATTGATTCTTTAATAGCTAAATAGCCACTACAATTAATATCATATTTTTGCAATAATTCGAAGTTAAACTTGTTGTAATTGTATTTGGTTAAGATCTTACATATATTGTAACACTAACAGCAAACACATTAACATTAATATCTGCTTTCAATTGCTATAAATATGCATAAAGACTAAGCAATTTACAAAAATATTATAAACTATATCTTTTAAATACTTTAAATTACATATAATTTTCATTTCATATTTTTTTAAGTTTTAATTTTCTGAAATCAGTTTAGCTTTCTAATTGTAAATATTTGATTTTTAATTGTATTCTGTAAGATATAGAATAAATTTGTAAATCAAAGCAATTCAATTTATTTACCTTAGACCTTAGTAAACAAATGGTCTATAGACATTGGAATATGTTTTTGACACACTTTTATTCATTTAGTATTGTATCTAGCAATGTATTATCTAATGTAATCTTTGTAAGTGATTTTCTGCTACTCGCAGTAGTCTGATTGTTCTGAAATTTTGCACACATATCATGGACGAATTATATTGGGTTGTTCGGAAAGTCATTTTGTTTTTACCCGACCAAGGATTTAATTGTATTCTTTTGCACCCAACTTCACACTTAAGCCGTATAATTTTTATGTGCTTTGAGAGCTCATATACCAGGCTTGTGTGTGACAAATTCCAATTTAATCAACTTCAACAAAATTAATTCCACAAAAAAAATCGAAATGACTTTCCAAACAAACTATTAGGTATGATAATTATATGTTCGACTAATTAATAAATCAGATTATAGTAAAGAAAATTATCACCATGAGCAGGAGATTTTTGCGTAATCTTATTTTCCCCTCTATTTTGATTTATTAAGTCAAAGCATAGCAAGTCTTTTGCAAAATTTAATAAAATAATGTCCTACTAATGTAATAAATGTAAAACTTATAAGAACGCATGGATGTAACTATATTCTTTGCTCTTTCATGAATAAACTATTAAATGAATTATAATAAAACCTTGCAGATGTATAGGTTATAGATCAGAATAACATAAAGTATGCTAAAATCATCACATTATAAGCCAAGATGCGAGGCACTGACTATAATTGCCGCTAAAATCAGCTATATAAAATGTTATTATAGCTATGTATAATATTAAATAAATATATATTCAGGACATTTCACACAACGTCCTCTGGTCCCAAAGTAAGCTATATTACTATGCTTGTATTATGGGTACCAGATACGGATAAACTACATATACTACTTTTCTTTTGTACTTATAATATACTTATAATACATAGAAACACCCAGACGCAGTACAAACATTTGTATGACATATATGTATATCACACAAATGATTGTCCCAAGCGGGAATCGAACCCGCGACCTCGTGATCGGCAGTCCATTACATAAACCACTCCACCACGAAGCCCGTCAGATATTATTATATATATAGCGGTTGCCCACAACTTAAAGAAGGTGCACGGTTAAGAACATTTTCCTCTTGTTTGCAACATTTTTTACTGATGCTTCGCTCCTATTGCTCGCAGTGTGATATCATATAACCTATAGCCTGCCTCGATAAATGTACTATCCAGCACTGAAAGAATTTTACAAATTGGACCAGTAGTTACTAAGATTAGTGGGTTCAAACTAACAAACAAACTTGCAGCTTTATAACATTAGTATAAAAGTATAAATAGTTATTGGGGACAATCAATACAAATATTCAAAAGACAAATGTAGTACAAATATGTGTGTTTTCAAAAATCCTCTGTGAGGACCAATAGATGTAGAACTTTATTATTAAAACCATTTTGTTTATTGCAGAGAATAGAACAACGTCACAGATGTGAAGCGGAACTTCGCGCAAGGATTGAACAACTAGAAAAGCGTCAAACACAGGACGATGCTGTATTGTGTGTGGTAAACAGATATTGGAATCTGTTGAATGAAGATATAAGAGTATTATTACAACGTTTTGATGCCGAAACTGCAGATGAATCGGAAAATAAAAGTAAGTTTATCATTTTTATCCATTTGCAATCTGATATAATTAATAAAACTTTATTCATCAAAGTAAAGATTCTTTGGTCTTCTTCTAGACTTAATGCCACATTCATTTGCAGAACATTCCTTACAAATACTTACAATACTTTTCTCGTCTCATTCCATGACACTGGTGACACTTTCAGACTTCCTCTTATATTCATTGCTTATTTTATACATTCACGTGACACCATGCGCTACAATATCATGTATCGCTAATTAATTTGGACATACAATTGGGATTGTTCAAAATTTTTGGCCTACTGTTTTATATTTTTTTTGGAAAATATAGACCATTTTAAGCAACTAATTTCAATATTATTGAAATATTAACTATATAGAATATTTAAAAAATACTTATAGATATTATTTTAAATGTTGTGACGTCATCGTTGTACGCAATCTGTGTATTGCCTTTTCCTGATAGACTTAAGACAGATTGCAATACTTCTTTTTAAAGTTGCCAAGCATAGACTTAGGATATAGATCTAGACATAACACTCGGTACAACGAATCCGGCCTGCTGCTTTTTTTAGTTGAACACATTAAGAAAAATAAATGACAAAGGCTATTTAGTAGCCTTTCTAACTCTTTCTTTTTGAGCTGGAGTAAAAGAGAAAGCAAGGCTACTATTTACTATTTTACTTTTAAACCATAAATATGGCGGCCCTGCCTTGGAACAAATCTATGTTCCCGAGTTGTTACTCCCTATTTATAACCTTCTTGTTGCCAAGTTGATTTATTAGACCAATTTCAACTCCACCACAGAGTAGTATATCCCTAAGAACGTTTTAATATTTTAAGTCCTTCATTTCAAGGGCAAATAGAGATCATTTGCTTTGTTGGAAAAATAATCGTTAATATAGCAAATATTCCGAAAAAAACTAATGGATCATGATCAGAAATTCTATTCCCCAAAATGGTTTTGGAATTAAGAGTTTTAAAAAAATATGAATTCTGGTAAATTATGCAAATTTTTTTGTTTTTAGATGAAAATGAAGCAACTACATCATTCCTCATGCAATTATCGACCTGGGATAAGGAAGAACTTGACGCTCAGCTTGCTAATCGTGTGCAAGTGAGCAAGCGTGCTGTTGCTAAAGTGCTGCAAGCATTTGATCGTCTGCAGCAGAGAAATGATAAAATATGGCGTGCTATCAAAGGTGATGCGGAAGGTACGAATTTTATTAGTATTGTTTTTTAAAAAGGAATATTCTGCTTGAGTGCGGTTTTTTTTTACGTGGGCAATGCCGTTACGCACTTCGTGTTGGACTCCCAGGTCAGAAACCAACCCGGACTACACACTAAACCCCACGGTGTTCTTCGTCGCCCCTTGGCCGGGCCATGGTAGTCACTCAGGTATTACCATGACCCGACCAGGGGTGGCCCCTTATCTGTGGGGGCTCACTGCGACTGTTGGGTCATTAGGCCCCCCCCCCGTTAGATTGACGCCTCTCGCCGGAACACTTGGAAAGAGGTCGTCCGCCACTGATGGTGGTGGCGCGACAGGCCCTCCGACTTGCTGCGCGTGGCCGCCTCGTTGGTTGGGGCCGCTGGGGCTATTGCGATATATGTATCGCCCGAGTGAGTGCGGTATTTTATTTTACACTAAGTACTTATTGCTGTGACTTCGTAGACGTGGAGTTGTAAATCACTTTGCATACTGTGTATCAAATTTTATATTACTTTTTTCTTCTAAACTAAAAGATGCAACCAGATGGTAAACGAATGTTTACAACACAAAAGGTTTTTGATGACTGTGTAAGAACCTTTAACTGCTGTTTTTGAGTAGCCCAATGCTGTAGTCCTATGAAACTAGAGCGCAAAGTTTATTACATAACTTGATTGAATGTGGGATAGAGTTAGACTGTAACTGTACAGTATGGAATAGTATCGGTTCTAAAGTATAAGAGTCAACTCACCTATAGCATGAGATGATAAATGGGAGCTTTTATTGATTTTTTTACAGAAGCTGCCCCAGCGCCATCTTTAGACGAAGTAATTCGTGCTACCAATGAGGAGGTGACTGCTGAAAATAGACGTCTCCAAGCATTATGTACTACATTACATGAAAGTCATCACGCAATGACGCTAAGAGTGGCGCAATTACAAGATGCTGTTAACAGTCGTGATACAGAAAATGCTGAGTTAAAGAACCAGATAGATGATTTACAGTATGAGTTGATGAAGGTAAGTACATTACATTGTTTGTTTACTCCATCCACCAATATCACACTTTTGACTCTTCTCCAATAAAAGTTTGCACTATTTTGACCAAGTGTTTTCCTTAAGGGTTTCACACATGGCAATCAATTCAAATTGCACGTAAACTTATGTTGCTTAAAGCCCAATTATTGGGTTATATGGGTATACTCTTATCTGTTATTGATTCATTGTCAATTATCCTACCCTGACCCTGTGTTTATATAATTAGTTAAAATTTTGTAATATTAAGAGCAAATAAATTTTCATATTTTAAGTGCATTCAAAACTTGTCATAGGTCCTTTTTGTTAATATTTTGTTGTTATTAGGTAAGATCTCGCAACGATAAATTGGAAAATCATTTAGCGGAAGCCATCGAGAAACTAAAGAGCTACCATCAATCAGGAGTGACCACAGTACCTACTACAAGTGGTGCTCCTCACACGACCATGGCTACTGCTAAGATGGAAGACATTGCAGCGGAGTTAGAAGAACAAAGGGAACTGGCTAACAACCGTCTGGCTGAACTGGATAGATTGCATAGACAACATAGAGATACCCTAAAAGAGGTTGAGAAATTGAAAATGGATGTGAGTTTAATTTTTATCTAACTTGCTACTTACTCATAATTGTATTTTATACTAAATGCACAAGCGATATCTCAGCATGGAATACTGATTTTGGGTAGTGTTTCCTTCTAATCTGTGATAAATGCACTATCAAATACTAAAAGAATTATTTCAGAATTATACCATTTCAACCAGTGATTCCTGCGATTAGTGCATATAAATATTTGTCAACTAGCTGATGCCCGCTACTCCATACGCGTGGAATTTCAGATCCTTTATTTTGTCACCGTTTAAACCTTCCTTGGACTTTCTCAAATATTTAAAGACCAAAATCACAAAAATCGGTCCAGCCGTTCTCAAGTTTTAGCGAGACTAACGAACAGAGTTAGATTTTTATATATAAGAAGATTACACGTGTAGACTAGTAATGTAGTAATTTATTGATCTCATATAAAAGTTTAAAAAATAATATTCAATTATTTAAATAAATTAACATAATAATAAATATTTTAGTTCAGCTTGACTGTGTCGCGTAAAGAGCATGTTATTTTATTAATATAAACATTTATTTACAGATAAGGCAATTACCAGAGTCTGTGATAGTAGAGACAACAGAATACAAATGTCTTCAAAGTCAATTCTCAGTTTTGTACAATGAGTCTATGCAAATGAAGACGGCTTTAGACGAGACACGCTTACAACTACAAAACGCTAAAAACTTACACATGAGACAAATTGAAATGATGGAGGTAAGAAAAACTTTATTGAAATACTGTTATTAGCTTCGTTTGTATCTATTATGGTTAGTCCACACGACGCGATTCACTAGCGTTTAATTGAGGTAGCGCTGTCACTGCGTTATTTATTCATTGACTGTGAAAAAAGGGTGTTGTGATCTTATCGGTGATGTCCGTCAAAAGGGCCAAGTACTTACAATTGTTGAATGTAATGTACAGCCTTTTAAGTGTAAATCAAACTAATAAAGTGTGCTTAGATCGTAGCAGATGGGGCTTTATAGTCTGAATAATTTCCTTAGTTCAAGAAACTAAAAAACACGCTTGAAATTCCTGAATATCATTTTACATTATCATTGGTCCTTAATATATGTGAAATAGATCAATCCCGACTATTGCAAGTAGGTAAAAATTACTTTCAAAGATTCCGTTACATGGAATAATACATTGATAGATATGTATCGAATTAATCCATCCATCTATCCATCAGCCTTGTGCCACTTGCATCCAATGCCTCTCCGCGGCCTTGACGATATCGTCGCGGAATGTGTTAATAAAAAGTCGTGACGGTATGATAATGATAAATATTTATTATTACAGAGCGAAGAGTTATCAAGACAGAAAACACTGAGAGCTGAAATGATACAGTTAGAAGATGTACTAGGGCAGTTACGTAAGGAATACGAGATGCTTCGTATTGAGTTTGAACAGAACCTAGCGGCTAATGAACAGACAGGACCAATTAATAGAGAAATGAGACATTTGATCACTTCATTACAGAATCATAATCAACAGTTGAAGGGCGAGGTACATAGGTATAAGAGGAAGTATAAAGATACTAGTCAAGAACTTAATAAGGTATGTCTTTTAGCTTTTTAGGGTTTCATACAAAAAAGAAACCCTCTTACTATCACTTCAGTATCCGTATATCCGGTATATCTGTCTGTCCGTCTGCCAAACCCTTTTTTCTTGGCAACGGATGTAGGTAGCAACTTAAAAAGAATATTATATGTAGATCAATGTGGTCCCTCGCTTCAAGAAATACAATCAACCTTTTACATGTCTACGCGTTTACATGATATAAGCGAATTACGGCCATTTTTGAGAATTTTCGACTTAGGCTAGGGAATCAAAACCTATAGGTTACTTCCCATTGCCCTAAATACTTGAAACTTGATATGGCACAAGCCTATATAGTGCTGATATAGGAAAAATTCCAAAAACTTGTAGTTTGTTATCACGTCACACGCAAACACAATAAATAAAATAAATAAATAAATATTCATGGACATTTTCACACAACGTCCTCTGGTTCCAAAACTAAGCTTATATGCTTGTGTTATGGGTACCAGAATACGGATATATACTACATATACTACTTTTTTTTTGTAAATACATACTTATAATACATAGTAAACACCCAGACGTAGTACAAACATTTGTATGACATTTATAAATATCACACAAATGATTGTCCAAAGCGGGAATCGAACCCGCGACCTCGTGATCGGCAGTCAGTTACATGAACCACTCCACCACGAAGCCCGTCAATATATATATATATAACAATATTATTAGGAAGTTAGATTTTCAGCTAAAGAATAACAAATTGTCGAAATATGTGATGGAATAATTATAACTGTAAAATAGACTGATCATAAAGGTTTTATTAATTGTCAGGTTCGAAAGGAGTTGGAGGAAGCAGGTACGCGTGTCTCTATATGTGGTGATGTGCCTGATGAAAAACCACATGCACTGAAGAAGGAAGAACCAGACCCTGAGGTAAGGTCCATCATTTTAATGGTCAACATATTATGTTAAGTTCCCCCAGTCCGTCCACACCTCGTCTTCCACAGTGTGAACGAACTACATTCCATAGTTAAATATGAAATCATGTACAATACATCACAGAGAACACACCCGTGATCATGGTGACTGAAAAGTCTCCGAAATGTCGGGAATTAAAAAGCCTCTAAATCAGTGAAAGTGGTCTTTTACTTGACAACGGTTTTCTATTTTTTTTTTTGTAGACAAAATTTTTTTTTTTTAATTCCCGACATTTCGGATACTTTTCATTAGGGTACGGTATCGGGTAACGCTTTTCAATATTACTTTTTTTTGTGTGTGTTTGTAATATATGGGATATGTATTGTTTGTTTATTTATTTGTTAGGGTGAAGAGGCAGGCAGCGCTTGCGGTGAGAAGCCGCCCGCTAACAAGGAGCATAGTCGTGCTAAAATACAGGAACAGGAGCTTTGCATCAAGGATCTCAAACAACAACTCAAGTATGATATTATAGAAATATAATTAACTTTTACGCTCGCAAGGTAATCAACGGTCAACGGACGTATCCACTATTCTCGCATAAGTAATGTATGAGAATTTGGCGTGCAATTTTGCTATAATTCGCCAATTAAATCTTTATATGTATATATAAATCTCCTGTCACGATGTTTGTCCGCGATGGATTCCTAAACTACTTAACCGATTTTAAATTAAATTGGCACACCGTGAGCAGTCTGGTCCAACTTGAGAGATAGGATAGCTTACATTTCAATTTATGGCCGCAATATTATTTTATTGCAAATTATTTATTTGTATTGTACAAAACAACGTTTGCCGGGTCAGCTAGTTGCATTATATAAACCGCGCCTTAAGTATATTTACATTATTAATATTTGGTTATAGGAAAGCTGTAAATGAACAGAAAGAATTGAAATTACTTCTAGACATGTATAAAGGTGTGAGTAAAGAGCAGAGAGATAAGGTACAATTAATGGCGGCAGAGAGGAAGGCGAGACAGGAACTTGAGGATCATAGACAAAAGGCAAAAATGGCACAGGTTAGTATGTTATAATTTTTATTCTAAATTAAAAAAATTAAGTATTATAACGTTTTAATGAAGGCAAGCATTCGAGAATATTGTAAGTGTTTTAATGTTATTGCTGATAATGCATAAACAAAGCAACAATGATTTTAATGTTAAATAAATTATAACTAACAAATTAATATCTAACATAATTATATACCTGCTAACATTGCTATGTCTGTAAAAGGCCTAAGTCTAAAGCACTTTATATTATATTGTACCACCATGTAAAACACTTAGTATGCAATAAATATTTGAATTATGAAAAGATATTGCGTAAAAAGCAGTATGATATGTTAAGGGCCTACATCAATATTATCGTCGACTTGTACATATTAACACAGCTACGCACAGTAGGTATAGAAAATGAAGAACTATGGCTATTTTTTTTGTTTACTCAAAATCTACTAAATATAATTTAATTCTGATTTACGTGTTTCTATATATAATAGTTTCTTATGTTTTTAAAGTTATTTCATTAGTTAATACGCGATAATAGACTGACAAATGAAAAAAATAAAAAATGAGAGAGGTTGTTATGCTAAGATTTTCTATTGAGAAAACTTTTTTCAATCGCGTTTCTGAGTTTATGCGATCCTAGATTATATATTGAAAAACATATACTTAAAAATTAGACCTCTAGCCATTCAATCTAAAGAAACAATGAAAACTTCGTACGTAGAAAAATGCACAAAGAATTTTGGTATCCTCTTAACAGAACCAATCAGGGTTAAAATGCATATTATTAGTCTAATGTTTGTCAGAAATATAGTCCAGTACCACTTCTTGTGTGTTCTGGGATAGGATCCTTATAAACTTTTAGTTATAAAGAGAGTTCCAAATATTTGCAAATATTTAGAGGCCCTGCGGGAGTGCAAACGCTGTGGTAGCACTTTGTCCCCCTACGCAGGTGTCGTTGGTGCGCAATAGCCGGCGACTCCTCCTCAATAGGTAGTCATACGCGGCGAGTCAGATATCTGGGACTCGCCGCGCTCAATGTGGCAGGCCTCGCGACGGAGGGCACTTACTGTTCCTCCCGTCAAATTGGGGCCCCAGGTAAAGGGGCATGGCCTGGTAGGCTGGAGCAGGACAAAAAAATATTCTAAATACTTCATTCTTCTGCTTACCCTTACGAAGATTGGTAGTCATAAATGATACTTGTAATATGTTATGTTTTTTCACAGGAAAGTAAACGTGAGCGTCGTGTAGCCGACGAGGATGCGTTACGTAAGATCAAACAGCTAGAAGAACAGAAGTATGAGCTTCAGAAGCAGTTGTCGTGTGCCAGACCTAACGCTGATCCATTACATGGGTTCTCAAGACCATTCGCTGGATCACCGGTATGTTATAAATATTAAAGAAATTATTTACTAATTATGTCCATGTCTCCACAAAATATGTAACTCTTTCATGGGTCATTGTATACGATTTTATAATAAACTCCCTATTGATGTAAGAGAATTAAATAATTCTAAATTTAAAAAATTCATTAAAACTAAATTATGTAAAAAGGCGTATTATAAAATTTCTGATTATATTAAAGATGATAAAGCTTGGGAGTAGGTTGCTCTGGAGCAATACATATTCTATATTGTAAAGTTATTAGCATTGTAAGTATAATTGACATTTAATTTAAAAATATTGATTTGATTAAAAGCTCTGCTGAGTTTCTTACGCCGGTTCTTCTCAGCAGATTGCGTCCTGAACCGGTGGTAGGGAAAAAAATTGGACATGTCATAAGCACATAATTTTTCAGAAAAATTATGTCTACGTGATTAAATGATTTTTCATTTCATTTCATGTCCCTTGAATTAATTTTTTTCAAATATAAATGTGTATAAGATTATGTGGTTATACTTCAAATCCAAGCTTCCTTGAGAATACAATTTGTATTACAATCAATTTATAACCAGCTTTTCTGTCACGATTATGTCAGCGTAATAAATTTTAATGTTCTTAACAGTCATTATTTTTGTATGTACGTTCCTATATGATCTTGAATCATTACATCTATTCATCAGATTATGATGCAGTGTTTTTTTAATAGATTTAGTTCAAGAGGATGGTTTTTCTGTATAAACTGTTAAGGTTTAATATATCTTGGTATATAACGTAAGTGAAACCGCGGACATTGGCTAGTCTAATTATAAACTAAAAATAAATTTATCAATTGCCTAGCAACACATTTTGTTCCAATCGTTTCTTTTTACAGGAAGAAGAAGCATTACTCAATGAGATGGAGGTGACTGGACAGGCTTTCGAAGATATGCAAGAACAGAATTCTCGCCTCATACAACAACTGAGAGAGAAAGATGACGCCAACTTCAAATTAATGTCTGAAAGAATCAAAGCAAACTCCCTACACAAATTACTTAGAGAAGAAAAACAACTTTTGCAGGAACAGGTATATTAATTTGGCTTAATTTGTACAATATTTTATTGTATTGTAATTTATTTGGCATTTTTTAAGTGATTACCACTAGCACTTTTCAGTCTGAAGTTATTTTTGAACATCATACACCGAGCCAAAAAATACATACAATCATCAAAAGTGGCATAGGACACTTTTTTTATTATTAATTAATAAATATTGACAGACATTTCACACAACGTCCTCTGATCCCAAGCTAAGATTATATGCTTGTGTTATCGGTACCAGAATACGGATAGAATACATAAACTACTTTTCTTTTGTAACTTCTTATTATAGATAGAAATAGAAAACATCCAAACAGTACAAATATCTTCCAATATACCATGACATTGTTTGGCAAATATTTTGTGTAAACAGTTCATTGTCCTATGACGTATTACAGATCTATTTGAAGATTGATAAGGGATATTTGTATATTCTTTTAGTTCATTAACCTCTTGTGAGTCATACTGTATGTCTGTACAAACTCTTTGTATCAATGAACAAACACAGCTGATTCAATCTGTTAATTGTAGCGGTGGGTTTATTTATAAATAATCTTTAGTTATTACGTAAATAAATCCATACTACATTATTATTTGTGTTAACCAAATTTGATAATTTAAAATGCATATAATGTTTAATAGATTTTCTAATAAATTACGATGCGCTATAGTTAAATATGATATGAAAATCTTTGTTTTATAGGTTTTAACACGAGATCAACAAATAGAATCAATGGGTGCTGTTGCCCGACGTTTAGAGGAGAAGGAACGTTTATTACAAGCCACTCTGTCAGCAGTAGAGAAAGAGTTGTTATTGAGACAACAAGCTATGGAGATGCATAAACGCAAGGCTATTGAGTCTGCACAGTCGGCCGCTGATCTTAAGTTACATTTAGGTTAGTTATGTTAATATGAATTTTAATTAATAAGTATAAAATTCTGTTCATTTTTACTCCAATTTTCCGTTCATCAAGAATGGTAGTTTGATGATGACCTAAGAAAATATTGATGGGATGTGAAAGACACAAAATAAAGTAGTGATTAAAATACACTGGAGGACTCATAAACTGCATCAAAGTAAAAAACGACTTTGAAATAAATATTTTAACCAAGTATGCAAACTTTCTTCTTCTTCTTCTCCAGCCTATTTACGTCCCACTGTTGGGCACGGGCCTCCTCCACTTTGGGAGGAATTATGGTCTACTGTGCCGCGCTGACCAGGCGTGTTGGCACAGGATTTATTTTCGAGTTTTCCGTCTCTCACAGAGGATCTTATCTGTGTGCAATATCCCTTAGCTGACTTTTACAGCACCCTTGAGAGGAGATGGGGTGGTGACACTTGTATTCTTAATCCGTCACCACACGGAGATTAATAAATATAAAATACTTTTCTATTTTTCTCTAATTTTCCATTTCTTAAGAATGGAAATTTCAGGATGGCCTAAGAAAATATTGATAGGATCTGGAAAACACAAAAAAGTAGTGATTAAAATATAACTATTAGTTTTAATTGATGATATGATTATTTTCAGAGAAATATCACGCTCAGATGAAGGAGGCGCAGCAAGTAGTAGCAGAGAAGACCAGTGCGTTAGAAGCTGAAGCGTATAAAACAAAAAGACTACATGTAAATACACATATTTTATAATGACACTATGCTATATTTTTGTGCTAGCGATATTCATTTTAATTGCTTTTTAAATAATTAAAATCTATGTATGTTATAATGATATTTCCAGGAGGAGTTAGCAATATTGCGTCGAAAAGCCGAGCGGATGAAAAAGATGGAGCAAGCAGGCAGCAGTATGGATGAAGTACTGTTGGAGGAAATCAGAGAATATAAGGAGACACTCACTTGTCCATCATGCAAGGTAATCTTATTTATATTATACCAACTACGCCTCGCTGTCTTAGCCGTGGTGTTTAATGTTATAAAAGAAGGTTTTATAAGAAAAAAAAACTCAATCAACTTTACCGAATTGTAATATATATATGTACATACCTACTATCAATTTTAATTTTTTAGTCAAGTTTTGTTGTGCTCTTAGAATTCGTACTATTGTCTACCAAGAGCGCCTTCTGCGTCTGAGCCGTCACCGTCTGACTATTGAGGAAGAGCATCTCGAGGTGTTGTGAGAGCCTCTTTGGGACCAAATTGTTCATATAATACAATAAATACATACCACCATTCACATAGGTAACCTCGTGCGAAAATAGACCATATTATTAATAATTTTATTTAATTTCCAGGTGAAACGCAAAGACGCAGTATTAACAAAATGTTTCCATGTATTCTGTTGGGATTGTCTGCGCACGCGCTATGAGACGAGACAACGCAAATGTCCCAAATGTAACGGAGCATTCGGAGCTAACGACTACCACCGGCTGTACCTCTCTACTTAAACGTACTACACGCCCAATGCTGGACATAGTTGTGGTAACAACTCGCCTAGTGCTGGACCACTGCTGGACATGTTCTCACAATATTTAACGTCCTACTAATAAACACGGCTGGGCTTCTTCCACTTTGATTAGGTATTTGGTTTACCATACTACGGTAAACAGAAGTTTTGGCATCCAGTTTAGTTTGATCACCACTGCTGGACATAAGTTAAGATCCCGCTGTTAAGCACGGGCTTTCTTTAATTCGGGACGGTGCGGTGGTCTACTGTGCTAGACCTTTTAGCATAAATTTTTGTTTGATTACACGTCTCACATAGGATTTTATTTTCTTATACCAAGCTAGCTCTTACAGCACCATGTGGGAGGAAATGGGGTGGTGACAATTGTATTCTTAATTTACCATACAGGCTACTGGCGACAGTCCGCTAGTCATCTATAAGGCGTTTATTTAAGAGAAATGTCATGATCTGTTTACAAAAATAATATTCTCTTGATTTAGCAAGTTCTAAATTGAATAATACATACATACATATTTTACATACATATTTTATAACTTAATACTTTCTCCGCAAATTATTACGTGTATAATTTGAAATATAGACCTAACCTTACAAATTATACAAAACAAAACCATCGTCTTAAACCACTCTATCTATTAAAAAAACCACATAAAATCCGTTCAGTGGTTTTCAAAATTTAAGCTCATATCGAGATATACATACATACAAAAATAACGTCTTTGTTTTATAATAAGTAAAGAGTTTAAAGAAAGGAGAAAGACAAGAGGAATGATGCAATTACCTCATCATAGGCATAGGCCAGTAGTTGATTTATTTATTTTTAGAGTCGTTTATATAAAATAAAAAGTTCACACTAAAACGTGGATAAGAGACAATTTAATTCATTCATTTGTTATGTCCAGCAGTGGACTTATATAAAATACATGTATTTTATTAGTAGTGCTGTATTACACATTTGTTTTAAAAATTCTAATTCTAAAGGATGCCACGAACGTCATATTAACGATATATTAATATAGGAAGAACGAGACAGATGTATATAGATAAAGAAGAGGTGAGAACGAGACAAATATATAATTAATATACCGAGATGTATCTATACTTATGACGTCACCGACAGATATATCTGTCGCTTTCTCGCCTCGTCTTTTTTCTGGTTCTCTAATGATTGACCAAAAAATTATTGACAAATGATCATTTGACAAACGAACATTTCACCAAATGATCATTTGGCAAACGATACACTTGACAGAAGTATCATCTTACAAAAAGTTCTCAACGTCCTCTGGTCCCAAGCTAAGCTTATATGCTTGTGTTATGGGTACCAGAATACGGATAGAATACATATACTACTTTTTTTTTGTAAATACATACTTATAATACATAGAAACACCCAGACGCAGTACAAACATTTGTATGACAATTTTATTAGAAAAATCACACAAATGATTGTCCCGAGCGGGAATCGAACCCGCGACCTCTTGATCTGCAGTCCATTATATGAACCACTCAACCACGAGGCTCGTCAAATGATTCATTAGCAAACACAACACTTGACAAATGTGTTAAGTATTCAAATGTCAATTGACCTTTTTTCATTTTTTTGCCAAACGTTGTTTGTCAAGTGTAATTTAATTTAAATTCTGCCAAATGACTTTTGGTCACACAATCGGACACCCTTTTTTTATATACAACTGTCTCTATCTCGCTATAATAATATGCCGTTTGTGACTTAATATTTGATACATGACATTAAAAGATGTTGTATACAAAATTGTCATTAAAACTGAAACATTATACGGATATAACCGAAACTGAAAAAAAAATGCAATTATGTGTTTAATAAAATCCGTAAAAAGTAGTTTTATGTCAATAATTACGATAGTCTTTAGCTTATTTTGATCCATCACCTAACGATGTAATAGGTATCGCTGTGTTGATAACACAGTCAATATTAAAGCTCTGGTTTTGTTAGTAACGATGCAGTCATAATGCGGACGGAATACAGCGGTTTAAGAAGTCATTAGAATTTTGTGTATGTAATAAAAATATGCCGTTCTTATAAAAATTAAAACGTTTTAATGACGTCATTTACCGCTTTATTACGTCCGCTAAATGAGAATAACGGTACCCAATGCGATCGCTTTCGCTACCGCAATCCTGAGCTTTCATTGTATATTGTTATAAATCGATAAATACGGAATATTATTTATATAAAATTAGTTATAATTATGTCAAATAGTGCAATCTCGTTTTACCACCGAATGTCTTTGGAACTATAAAATGAGGATATCGGTTCGGGTCTAGTTTTCGGAACTTCTGTGAAAGTTACCGATAGTCAATACAAACGTTTGTTGATTATAATGCAGTTAGAAAAATTAAGGCGTTTCACACAACTGTATGGAAACGCAGTGTTTTGTTGGCGTTTTTACAATATTCCTTTTGTGTTAAGCTGTTTTTTTTTGTCGATAATCAACTGTACTAGTTCTATAAGATTCCAAGCTTAATGGCAGTTATACATACTTTTTAAAACGTACATTTCTTCTACAAATTAAAAAAGTAACATTTATTATTTGGCCGTTACCTTTTTGTTTGAAATCTTTTGTAATATTTAGCTGCATTTTAAACAACAAACGGCAATTTTCTTTTTTACTTTAGACAACTGTAACGTTGTTAAAGGCTAGCGCAGACCGAATGCGTTTACAACCGAACGCGTAATGTATGGGACTGCAGAATTATATCAAACTCTCGGAAGTATTAAGGAATATTATGTTAAGAATCAAAGGACACTAACTTCACCAACTCTTTTGTATCTGAGAGAGAGATAAATTGTTAAGAATACACCTAGACTGAGATCTTAAACGAAAGAGATGGTGTGGTATTTTGTCTCTTTTTAGCACTATTTGTTCTTTTTTTTTCGAGGCCACCTTACATTATAATACATTACATTGTTATTTATAGTTCTTATACAACAGCCACTTCCACACATTACGAGCTCTTTTGTACGTATACGTAAATGCTTACGTACACGTCTACGTTTTACACACGCACTCAGTCTGTGATGTTCTTAAGAGTTTAAGCACATTATGTACTTGTCAATCGACTGTAATTAATGTGTTTATTCACTTGAACTGACGAAATGTACCTTGTTCAATATGTTTAAAGTTTTAAACAGTGATATCCAATAACAATTACATAATAAAATGTATAGGAATAATGGCGACATGTTGATTTTGTTAATACAATCAATCGCTCGTCAATTAATGTTAAAACTTCTTTAATGTCGATACGTGTTAATATTTATAGCTTTTCCATGTTTTAAATGTAAGTTTTCAACTTAAATATTCGACGTATGAACTGCTTGTATGTACCAAGATGTGTTTTATAAACTGTAGCAGTTAGAGTCGAATGACGTAAATAATAATAAACAGTGGTGACAGACAGAAAAGTCCTAGTAATATGGTCCTGTTTTATCTATTGGTATAGAAACCTAAAAACCTGTTCTAGTTTTACGATATTTTTCATTCTGTATTTGGATAAATAATTATGTGGAACTGTACAATGTATATTTTATCTTAATATTTTCTAACACTTGCGCGACTTATTGTTTAAATAAAATTACTTTTTACGGATTTAGACGCGTATATTTGTTTTAAATTTTGGCCCGACAAAATTTAAAACAAATATAAGTAAAAAAAGTTGTTTTATTTATATTTTATCTTTCCAATTAAAAATTTTGTATGTAGGGTCTGACATTCCGCGTCGAATATTTACGTTATGAAAACTTATTAAGAATTTAAATGCGCATTTCCTGACTTTATGTATATTGAGTACATTATTATATTGATGTTGTATATTTAAGATTAATATCATGAAATCGAACAAGTGGATATATCTTATACTTAGTAATTAGTTAATATAATTATTTGTTAAACAAATTCATAAGGTTTGTGTGAATGGGATGTTAGTGCGTTGTCTCTATAATGTTAATAGTTAGGCAAATATAAATTTAGCTTACAGCCCTATGACTGATATTGTGTATATTTTTTAAGTTTAACTTTCAAGTTGGGGCTTGCACTTATTTAAGCAGATGTTTGTTTTGCATTCATTCTGTTCAAATAACGTGTTTGAAATGAATTATTGCTGTATTTTTTTTTACTTTAAATTACACCATTTCAGCAAGAATGAATTTGATTGCCTTTTTATGTATGTGAAGTTAAATGATATTGTCGTGGGTTTGTTAAAGCAGGGGAACAATTTCTTTGACAGTATTTAATGAATTATTAATAGAAAATCGCTATTTAGTTAAGTTTCATCACCTATGCAATTATAGTCGCGATGTGTGATTGTCGAGATTCAAATTGTTTCTGTCTGTACTATTTAGTATCTTTGTTATATAGAATAATAGAAATATATAGAGCAGGTTTTGGGTTGACTATTGAGTAGCGATGTTGCTAAATAACTTGTGGAGATCATCAATTATAATTGTTGCTAAATATACCTGGGCCCCCAAGTCTGCTAATGTTGTCATAGTGATCAGTCACTGATTGCATAATGGCGAATTCTATCAAGTTTGGTGTCTACTAATAATTTTTTGTCATAAATGACTCCATTATAGCGCCTCCATTATAGCAGACTTGGGCCCCTATTTGCGGCCGTATTATTGATAATTATAATTGATTGTCTATTTCTCTTACCGTATTAAAATGTATCCATTTTAATGTTGACTGATCAATAACAATACGCGAGTTAGTGTTCTACGATAACGTGACCTATTGTTATAGTAAAAATAGAAATGTTATATTGTGTAATCTATTATTCGAAAATAGGTACCTAATTGATGTTATTCTTTATACTGACTGTATTAATATTGATGCTATCTAGCTGGTTAATAACATCAAATATAATTTTGTTTAAAAAGTTTACGTTAGTACGTATCTGTGGCGTATGGGCGTCAGTAGGATTTAAATATTTAAAACCTTGAAAAATATAAACTTTAGTCGTAATAAGTTTGCCTTCCAATCTTAGAGTTCAATTAATACTAACTCTATTTTCTGTATATTTACAGCAATAAATACGGTCACGACTTTTCTCTATTGGAGTAGCAAAAATAGTTAATTATATTCTAGCTGCTAAATACATAGGACAGTTAACGTAGAACATAACTATTTTGTTATTCACTTTATTACGTATATAATATGTATACCCACTCGGTATAATATCACAAATCACGTTGTTTTAGTATATAGCGATATATCAGAAATGTAAAAGCCTTTGTGTTATTTTCATAATCAAAAAACTTCATATTGCAATGTAAAGATAGAAGGCTGTAAAACATATTTAACTATTTAATGTTCAGTGGAATCTATGACTATTTAAAATGTAACTTTTTACGTCGAATAAATGTCTCAACAATTTAACTCTGTTTTATTACTAAAGTAATTTATTAATTTTGCAATTGACATGCTATGCTTTTTACTTAA
This sequence comes from Orgyia antiqua, assembly GCA_916999025.1. Lineage (NCBI taxonomy): Eukaryota > Metazoa > Arthropoda > Insecta > Lepidoptera > Erebidae > Orgyia > Orgyia antiqua. Next base: position 22,350,099 of record OU779864.1, read on the forward strand.
TAAGCTAATAATAATAATTAAGCTCAGTTGGCAGAGCTACGGAACGGTATTCCGAGGTCGTGGGTTCAAGTCCCGCTTGCGGCAATTCTCTTTTATTAAATTATATTCTATGCAAAGTCTTGCTTACAATTAAACCCTCTGCCAACATGCCTGGTAATCTTAGCATGGTGGGTTAAATAACCCTTTCGGCATGGGGGAGGCCGGTCCTCAGCAATGGAACAATAAAGGGAAGATTGTTTTGAAAGTTAGTGCTCCGGGCCCCGTTTGATTTGAGCGCAAGCCCTCACAGGCTGCCGCCCCGGGCCACGACTCCTATGGCTCTAGGCTGGAACGCATCTGGTCTCAGATCAGCATAGTAATACGCACTCCCTATTCAGTTTAATTTGTGAGTGCTAGAGTATGGAAAGTTAGTGTAAATATTCGGTGGTATGTATATAACGTTCTGTTCTGAGCAGGATCTATGAATTATAATTCCGCATAAATTAATGTGATAATATATATTGGTACCACTAAATGCACGACTAAACGACAAAAATGAATGTCTATAATAGTTTTTATAACAGCCGGGATAATCAAAAAGGGGCAAGTGCGTAGCACTTACAACCGTCGAGCATGTATGACCAGATGTATGAGTGTGGATGAAGCCAAGGAAGTATGTTTGGATCGTAGCAGATGGCACTCTATAGTCTCTGCCTACCCCCATGGGAAGAGGCGTTATGATGATAATAATATAATAGATGTTATATTTATTATATATATTATTATGGGTTGACTAATGAAAACTAGTAATAAAGTTGATTGTTTAATACTTTTCAACAATGAATGAGTTTTACTTAACTTCTACCATGCACAAGGTTAGTATTGATACATAAAAAAAAGGAAAGCATGACAAGCTATGTTGATGAATTGTGGCCGCCAGGAGAGTTTTTAATAATGCTGCGGAACTCTTCCAAAACCAAGCCTCGGCTAGCATGAGATGTATTTCATTATAATTCGGATGATTTTGTAATATAGTTTTAAAGGGCATTACCAAAGGCTACAACAATAAAATGACAGTTAGCTACATTGATCATTCGACAACAGATAAAGTGTTAGCGCGTTATTAATAAGAAGTAAATCTTACCCCTTTCTGCCGCTGCCACAATCACAACAATTACCAAACAAATATATGATTTGGCTACTAAAAACAATATTATAATGCGGTCACAGTAATAAGATCATAATATCTTTGCGAAGTATCAGTCAGGTCTTATAATATAATGACACACGTCTAGTTTCTTCGAGCATATGACCCTGACTACTCTTGTATAGGAGTATAAATAAAATATTGGTAAAAGTGCAAGAACAAACTACAAGCGTCGGGATCGATCCGTAACCTAACTATAAGTGCCGTTATCCATTCGGCCACGGCCTCGTATTTAAATAATTTCGAATTTAGTCACTACTATTGGACGGGCTTCGTGGTCTAGTGGTTCATATGGTGGACTGCCGATCATGATGTTGCGGGTTCGATTCCCGCCTCGGACATTCATTTGTGTGATGTTTATAAATGTCATACAAATGTTTGTTCAGCGCCTGGGTGTTTACTATGTATAATAAGTATGTATTTACAAAAGAAAAATAGTTTATGTATTATATCCGTATTCTGGTACCCATAACACAAGCATAATAAGCTTAGCTTGGGACTAGAGGACGTTGTGTGAAATGTTCATAAATATTATAAATATTATAAAAAAAAAATATTATTGGCATTGAATGACACCTATCATAACAATATTATCACATTAATAGAAGGGGGGCAGAAACGAACGCAGGTGAAACCCTGGTTATTAAAGCTACTAATGAATAAAACCACAAAGTTGACGATCTGTATATTTTATTTACATACAATTATATATTTACATCACACAATTCCTCGATTTATTTCATAATAAATTCAAGTTTACTTAACAATAGTTCCACTGACTTGGGCAGAGGGATATTGGCATAATATAATTGTGTTATTATATGGAATTTCTAATGATATAAACACCATTATCACATGGAACAAGCGATTGACGGATGGACGAAGCGACAAACTGATTTTTGTACTACAGAAAAAAGCTATTGTAATGAGGACATATGACTTATTTGTGGCGCTACACATCACCCAAAGCTACACATCACTTAGACCAAAAATAGTCCCCATAATTACATAAAGTGCAAAAATTACGCAGTCATTTACTAAAACATTCATATTTGTAAATTTCAACAGGCCGCTGACAACTCAAACGTAAATACAATATATCAGTCTCATTTGTGACAATTTTGTCTAATTTGCAACATGTTCTTATAACAAAGTAATATTTTTTCACTTATATTTAAAATTAATTACAAACGCAACATAAAATCATGTATATTCTATCTATATATTACCTTACAGATATAATAGACATTAATCTATTTAATATAATAGAACGTTAATTTCTGTTAAAATTTATTTAATGTTAATCCGAATATATTGAATGTTATTGACTAGATCAGAAAATAAATATGATTTATTTGCATATATGTACCATCGATTTTAATTACATTTATTAAAAAATAAACATATATAAATAGGTAATCTTTTGGAGTCATGAATGCATTTAAGTAGGTTGGAGAATAAGTTATGCAGAGACTTAGAAAAAGTAATTGATCTCTTATTCAAAGTTGATAGATGATAACAATTCTGTTTCTAGCTACAATCCGCCCTAACCAGTTTGTTAATTTGTAACATATTTTATTAACACCGCGACGTAAAATATATTTTAATTTTAAACCCTGCAAAATATATTAATAAGTCTATTCGCAAAATTGTGTCTATCTGTGGCACTTACAAAATTTTGTGTAAGGGCAAGTCATAAAATATAACAAGCAGGGTATCTAATGTAAAAACATATGGTAGATACCCTTAAAATGAAAGAGACTTAACTAAAAAATAAAAGTACACAAATCTGGGTTTGGCAAGTAATTTGCGTATTTTTGAGTTGAGTCACTTTAATTGTAAGGGTTCAATATGTAGGTACAATTAAAAAACGGTTAAGAAATCTAAATCAATTTTATCCGTTGGAAAAGTACGGTTACTGACAAATTCCAAACAAAAAGAAATATTACAGAGTATATTAACATGTCTGTTAATTTTAAATTGTCACTTGTTGGCGGTAAAATAGTGATCTAATCTATAATTGCTTTTTTTATTGATAATTTTATTCCCAAGATCAGTATTTAATACTAATGGCACTTAATTATTTATGTCACGAAGATAATGCACAAGCAGTTAATATGGACGCGATCATGATTTGTATATATACAATTAAATTATCTATTTCAAATTATCTCTGTGGTGACGAATTGAGAATACAAGTGTCACCACCCTATTTCCTTCCCAGGGTGCTAAGAGCTTGCTAAGGTCTAATATATGCTTATAACATATTTGTAGAGATGGAAAACTCGAAACCATATGCCAACAGGCCTGCCTGGTCATTGCGGCATAATAGACCAAACACACATCCGGAGTGGAGGAAATAGAGGCCTGTGCCCAACAGTGGGACGGTAATGGTCTGGAGAGAGAGATACACAATAAATAGCTAAACAATGCAGTTACAATAATTTAACTTATTATATAGATTTAAAAATATATATTTTAGACAGTGGTTGAATTTCTCAATATTCTAAATGCAAATAGGAATGACAAATGAAAATGACAGCTTATTCATATCAAAATGACAGCTTATTCATACACTATCAAAATAATTCCGAATATAACATCGAAAATAAAAGTTTATGATGACACTACAATCTAAATAATAAGTTCGAATAATCGACATAAGTATGTAGTCGACGCGCTGAAAACAATCGATTTATTTTATAATTATATAGTAAATTTTTAATTAAATAGAAACATACTGGATTTTTGTAATCAAAAACACAAAATTTGTTTCTTGTGACCAAAATGAAAAAAAAACTAGCATAGACTATATTATAGAATTTAAAAGGTTTTTGGAAATAAACTAAAAGACCAAGCTGTTGGTATACTATGAGCATGAGCGTTGCTCTCATACCTACCTGAAAATCCCAACTCCGTTTGATAAATGCCCTGAGTTTACGCAATTGGTCTAAGCTTAACTTTATTTTTGAAACATTTGTCACTAATTTTCTCAACACCTAGATGCCTAAACAATATTTATCGTTTCCTACTACGCATATCCTAACTTGTTGGTATTGCCTACGCAGGACGGAAGCTTGTAATTCCACAGGGAGGGCAATTTGTAAGCTCAGCTATGTATTACCAAGCTGTTAGTCTGGGTTCCGGTCTAAGCTGGACCGGAAAATTTGCCAGAAACCGTATATCAGTAGAAGTATTGTACAAACATAATATCAGGCATTACATTATTATGATCTGTCGGTGAATTTCCGTGTGGTGACGGGTTAAGAATATAAGTTTCACCACCCCTTTTCTTTCCCAGGGTGCTGTACAAGCCAGCTCTAAGGGATATTGTACATTACATATTATCGTTTAAAAAAAATACACTGGAGGAAAAAAAGAGAGAACTAATGTTTTTTTCAGCACTCAGCAGTGATAAATTGACGGTCCGGCGTAGTGGGAACCTGAGATCTCCTTATAATAAAGAAGTCATAAATAAAAATTTTAAAATATTCAGTAGGTGGGCGTCTAGCCGTTGTAACTATTAAATCTTATTTTCTAGAAATTCACTAATTGGCGAGTAAGTAGAGAGCGTAATCGATTTAATTCGCTTATTTTGTCATGTCATAAATAATATGTAATTCAGTAAGACAGACCATTCATGGTCCTACCTGCAAGCCATCGTGCAAGACTAAGAATTATAATGTCAGTGCTATCGTACTATTATGTAATAACACTAACATTATGCAAGGTTAATTAAGCAGCTGATATACGTAGTTATTCAAGACGCAGAAGATACAGTAATGCAATGTCATCGCCGTTTACATATTTTTTTGTTAAATGTAAAAACGCTACGAAAAGTTCCATTGATAATCGTCCATGATAGTTTGTAGTCATGCCGTGAATGGCTTCTTTACGCTGTATGTACTGTACTTGAAGCAGTCTTACGAGATAGATTGCTCTTCCTGCTGGAATAAACGATAGTTCACCATACTTCTTTCAGTCGTGCAGTGAGTGGTAAGCTTTAAGCGGTCCCATGTAGAGGTAGGGGCGTGAGATGTGTAGCGCTGGGCGGCGTGGCCAGCACGAAGGCGAGTCTCTCTATCCTGGCGCGCAGCACGCCCAGGCGCGGGCACGAGGCGGGCGCGGCCTGCAGCGCGCTCAGAGCTGCGTCCAACGCTTCGTATGTCGCGCGACGATCACTTTCACTACACGCTGACATCTCCTATAACAAACAAAATATTAGTTTTAATTATTTATTTATTGACTTCCTAAGATTTTGTTTACACATCACAGTGACGTAATATATTATTGATGACCCGTAAAAAGAAATTCCTCTTTTTTACTCTTTTACTCATTACTCGTATTTACAAGAAATATTTGTGGGTTTTGTGGATCCAAATTTTATTAATACTACTTTTCGATTCGAAGTCGATGTCTCGAAGTTGGTAGCGTTGCACGTCGGGTCGCACGGTTCCCTACAAAATGGTCGAGCTGTGCGGGGCTAATGTGTGCGTTATACTCGTGAACGGGTGCCTTCTGCTGGGACTGGTCGACTTGCTCTAACAAGGCAATCAGGTCTCTAAATTAGTTATTAATTGTAGTCTAGATAGCATTAATCGGCATCATCCTCACACCCCTCCAACAATGTAAAATTATATTGAAAAAAAAGTATGAAGAGAATAGAAAAAAAAATCCATGGAGTTTCTTGTCTGTTCCTCTCCATAGGATTCGCGTTTGGAACAGATACCTAGTTTCTGACGTTTCAAAAGAGCTTGTAAAACATGCCAACTTGAAATAAAAAAATTTGACTTTGACTGTTCTAAAAGTAAATTTAAACCTATTTAATAACTGACTTTGACGCTGACAAATCCAAAGAGAAGCCAACCCTCTTGTATGGAGGGAGAAAAAAAAGCAAACTATTTAATAATGTCAGTAGGTACATACCTCCTCGACACATTCCAGGTCGTCCTCTTCACCGGCCTGTATCAGTTGCTTTTTGAGACTCTACAATATAAAACAAGCTAAATTTAAACTACCCTCTATTCAGAAATAACTAATTGCAGCAATAACTTTTACTCCTATTACCTTTATGTACCCTTTTATATACAGATAATAAACTAAATCTAATAAATATATAAGAAAACTGAAGTATATAATTGTTATATACAAATCAGCTGGTGGTTATTATACATGGTGCGTTATAAACTGTATCAATGATACTGCATTGGAAGCTTCGAGATAAGTCGATATGTTCTCTCTTAGTTTCATTGCCCAGTTTTATTTTGCAGATTATGACGTCATTCGAGACGCTATGATAGTGTCATAGCGTTTTAAGCGTTTTCGAAGGAACTTTAAATTCTTTTTTTAAATACAAATACGTAACGAAAATATGGCGGGTTAAAAAGAATTTACTAATTTTCTTATTGAAAAACATTTTACAATACGATGCGCGTACAAAAAATAAAATGTGGGTACTTGTACATTGACAAAAGTAAAAGATCAAGAAAACATGGAGTATAAAGTGACTAGATGTGACTAATAATATAATTATTAAATGCTTTATGCAAAAACTAAGTATAAAAAGGCTTAAATGCCTAAGGCCTTCTTTACCAGTTAACCTTAAGATTGTAAAGAACATTATTGGATTTAAAGAACGAATATATTATTGGATTTTCTATAAAATATTGAAGTTTTGTAGATTTAGAGAGAACATATATGACTATAATGTGCATGTATCTATAAGGCGAGTGATAGCTGAAGGCATATATATATGTATTGATAAATATTAATAACCTTGGCGCCTTATTCTTGCGTCGAGATCGCCAAGCAGACCCTGAATCGTGTAAATACCTGTTTCACATTAAACCAGTTAACTGAACTAACAAAACATAAATATATATAAATAAAAATATAATTGTGTTATGAATAAATATAACATTCATTATGCAAAGCTAACAATATAGTAATAAAAACAAAACAAAAAGTCATAATTAAGTATAACAAAATCAAACCATTTCTTTCTTTTATTTCTAATGTTTATAGCTTACATTCAGAAATTTAAAAACACTCTTGGTTTTACTAGTTGTAAAGAATTCTGAATTCTTTTTAAATAAATTGGGTTACTGATGATATATTAGACCTAAGAGGACCATTCTGAATAGTAAAACATTTTTGGTCTGACAAGAAAATATTGTCTGCATGGCCGTAAACAATATTTGATTATAGGTTATCTAACATGTATATTAAATTCCTATGTCACAGTGTCACCATTCTTGTGAAATTCTGTGAAATTATTTGATTGCTCTGGTAGTTTGTGTATCTTATCCCCCAGACCATAAATGTTCCAGTATATACGCAAGTAAAACTACAGGATATAGCTAGTGACTATATAACAACTTACTTCGACAGATTGTCTGTATTGTTCCATCATGTTCTTGCTTGCGTCTAACTCTGCTAATTTTTTCACAACAACATCGGCCACGTTTTTCTCTGTCAAGTCTATTTTGTCTCTGGAATTAATGATACGAGAATATATTAGGATATTATAGCATAATGAAAAAAAAAGGAAATCTAAAATACTAGAATGGACTGACCCAATTTTGATTTGAAGGTTAACCTACCTCCCTCCTCTCCTTCTAAATGTTAAATGTAAATTTTTTATTAACTATTTGTGGATGCCAATTATATAGCAGGCCAATCTGGGGTTTGGCGTGGTAAGTAAAGAGTTTATTTGCATTATTATTAACTAGCTATGGCCCGCGACTCCGTACGTAAATAATACGTAAATTTTCCCCATTTTTGCAACTTTTTCACTACTGCTTCGCTCCTATTGGTCACAGCCTGGTGTTATATAGCCTATAATAGCCTTTCTTAATAAATGGACTATCCAACAAAAAATGAACATTTCAGTTCGTTCTTGAGATTAGCGCGTTCAAACAAACAAACAAAAAAGCTCTTCACCTTTATAACATTAGTATAGATGTATTACTATTTATCTAAATTTGGTGTATTTTTATATGTGTTAGTCTTAGTCTTATGGTCTTATTTATAATGACTTATCGGAGGTTTAAACGGAGATTTTATCGGAGAAATAATAAACGATTTAGCGTAAAAAGACTATTAAGAATAACAAGTTTTGACAATTTTCGCGAACCGATTTTAGCGAACTTTTAAACCTCCGATAAGTCATTATGAATGTCTTATTCATAATGACTTATCGGAATTAGTAATAAGCGATGTTTTATTGTTAAATATGAATGTACCTAAGCGCAGCGGCGAGTCTAGCGGAGTCAGCGTCTCCTCTCGCAGCGGCGGCAGTAGCAGCCAGCCTCAAGGCGTGCGTCAGTCGCGACAGAGTAGCGTCCAGTGCGAGCGCGCGCCCCAGCACCGCGCCGCGCTCCGCCCCCAGCAGCTCGCCCGCCTCCGCCGCCGCCTCGGAGCGGTGCCGCTGAGCTATCGCCGCTGAGAGTGTGCGGAGTGACTCGCGCTCTGATGCTGACGCTGATTCACCGTCTGTACGCAGTACAACATACATACAATCATAAACATCATCAATACAATTAAAGCTACAAAGATGGCACTTCGAATATAAAACACCGATAGGTTAACATTGCCATAGAAACGTGAAATTTAACAAGGGGTAAGCAGAGACTATAGAGCGCCATCTGCTACGATCCAAACATACTTCCTTGGATTCATCCACTCATAATATAATAATAATACACTCATACATCTGGTCATACATGTCCGACGGTTGTAAGTGCTACGCACTTGACACACTATTCATGGACTATACATATATAGTTAAAAAAAAGAAAAATCGTAAAATTTATAGGTAATTAAAAACTTTTTTATTTAAATTAGAAATGTGTTTAATTATAGCTTATTCATCGAGTAACAACTATAGTTTGTTTGGTTCAATAGCCGTCAATTTTAATTTACCTTTATCATCGACGTAGTAGTCCCTTTCTGGCGACAGTTCATCACCACTCCACGCGCCGGCACCTTCAGCGCCTGACCACCATTCTTCAGCACATTCTGTTATATTAAAACATTAATATAGGAATTATTATTTCACTAGCTGATGATCAAGTTGATTCGACGCTATTTCCGACAAATGTAGTGTTTTTGGGCTCAGATCACCTTCCGAAATGAATCATAAAATAGAACCCCCCTTCCGAAAGTAAATCCTGGCCTCGCTCATGTATTTTATGCACATTAGCTGAGTATAATACTAAATACCTACTTACCAGGATCAGTAACAAGGCAGGGTTCGGTCTCAGAGTCGAGCAAGTCCGCCGAGTTATCGTTTTCATCAGAGAGGTGCGAGCGGTCGTCGTCTCTCGCATGGGGCGTGGTCGCCGAGCGAAGAGCGCGCGCTACACTGGCGACCACGCCTCCAGACACGCCCACTGGCTCGTCTTCAGGGGACAACGCCTCACCACTGTCACTGCGACTGAAAGTATATGATAATCATTTTATTATTGACATCTAACACAATCTAGTCCTAAGAAAAGAGTGTAGGAACCATATTCTTCACTACTTGAATATACTAGACTCAAACCATGAATATATTGGACTACTACATAAACAGCGTGTGCTATGTATAATAGTTAGCGACATACATAGTCATCATAGACACACTTCTAAATATAAAGATAACGCTAAATGAAAATTAAATTCACAACTTCCTTCATAGGTAAAGATATACATAATTATTATGTGGATTTATGAAACAGTTGATATTACAGTAAATTATATAAGTATGATAAATTACCTGTACAAGTCGTTATGATAGACGGTGGGTTCTAGTGCATCATTAGGCAGTCGGTAGGCCAGAATTACAGCGCGCGTCAGTCGGCTCAGTCTTAGTGCGAGCGTGTCAAGTGCGTGGAGAGCTTTAGCCCCGCCCCCCACACTAGAGCCACGCCCACGAGCTGACGCAGCCGCCGCTAGCGCCTCCTGGCGACGTTGTTCGCACATACGGACCAGTTGACGACATTCCGCTCGTCTGAAATAGTGTATTTGTTAATTTGAATGATAAGTTAAAAATATGTAAATTGCTAGTATTTAAAACATTTCGCAAAAATAATAATATAATTAACAATTAATACATTATAGACTGCTTATAGCTGTGGACTGGCCAAAAGTAGATGCAACGTAATTATCAAAGAATTCTTGTCAGGATGTTTAAGCACTGCGGCATTAGAGATGGCCACACATAACTTTACAGTCTTGCGTTAAACTTAATTATTGAGTTTAAATAGTGAGTTTAACAGTACTTATATTTGAAACCTAAATAACGTTACCTTCTATCGAGATCAGCATTAACCCTCGCCAGTTCAGATTCAGCGTCTCGTAGTGAGTCGCTGAGTGCACTCGTCTCGGCTGATAGGAAGTCATGCATCTCAGCCGCTTCACACTCCGCCTCGCTCAACCGAGCCTCGGCTAGGCGAGCTGCCTCGCGAGCACTGCACGATTCCTTATAAAGTGATTCCACACAAAGATATTTAGTATAAAATACTAAATGCCTCGTGGTCGAGTGGTTCCTGTAACGGACTGCCGATCACAAGGTCGTGGGTTTGATTCCCGCTCAGGACAATAATTTGTGTGATATTTATAATTGTCATACAAAATGTTTGTACTGCGTCTGGGTGTTCCTATGTATTATAAGTATATATATAAGAGCCAGGAGAAATATAAGGCCAATCATAATGGCAGAAAACTACTAAAGGATGAATGAATGTCTAGCTACGCCCAGATAAAGTCCTGACAGTCACTTTAAGACAATAAGTTAAAAAAAAAATACATATTAAAGATATAACCTAACCCGTGAATGAATTCAAACTATGTACTAATATTTTTATCATAACTATTTTTCTTACATGTTCCCACACTTTTACTAGGCGTAATTAATAATGAGAATTATAATTAAATTACACTGAAACAATAACGTTTACGTAACACGCGAGACACTATTGTAACTATGAATTTTATTCAGAACAGCACGTAAAGAAAGGACTAATCATTATAGTTACATAAGTATTATATATGGATGCAAACGGCATAACACCGAGGGTTGTGTTCTTTGGCCGAGGTCTTTACCTAGCAGTGATTGTATAAATGATAGATGTAATATTAAGTATGGATTGTATCTTGAACGCTGTGGATAATAAATAGAATTGCTAATCGATCTACCTAAAAAGATAGTCAGAATCACATTTTAATGGCACATATAAAAGAGAGTCCATATAAATGTGTATTCCTCTAGCAGTGCCGCAGTTTTTAGTTTTGTAAATATTTTCCATTTTCCCCTAAGCGAAAAAAACCTTCCATGGGCCACGACAAACATTACAAAAGCAAAATGAGCCACATCGGCGAATTCGTTTTCGATAATAAAGCGAAGTATTATCGTGTAAATTACGCTAAAAGTGTATATACTAACAACATGTAGTCTGTTGCATTGGTCACGTAACGCATCGATCTCAGCACGCTGCTTGGCTGCAAGCTCTCCCGTAGACCGAAGCTGCTCCTCTAACGCACGAAGACAGCCATCAGCTCCAGCACCCGCGCCTTTAGGAAGGAAGGAAATAATTAATTACGTGACGATAACCTTTTACATATTTGACTAAGCGGACATTATAAAATAGATCCCTATCCCTATGTTTTTGATTTCAGAGAATTTTCAGCACACTAATTCTTATTCAAAAATACTCTCTTTCAGGTGATTTTCTATCCAGGATGGGGTATTTTTGTATTGGACATCACCGCAACGTAAAATTGTAACTACTAACCAGCGCCAGCAAGTTCCAAAAGTCTTTGTGAATTCCTATCCAATTCGGCAATAGCTGCCAGCCTAGCAGCTCGTTCAGCCGCTAGTTGTGCTTCAGCGCGCACTCGACGCTCTCTCTCTTCAGCAGCTGCGGCCAACGCGCTCGCTAGCCGGGCTGCTTCCACATCTCGTGCACTTGCTTGCACACCACGGTGACACCGGGATACTTCTACACGACTGGAAAAGTATTGGAGTTCAAATTATACAACCTTATATCAACTTAACTTCATCTAACCAGATGTTGACAACAATTGTCATCACGTGGGCGATAACCTATAACTGATAAAATAAAAGAGTTTTACGAAAAAGAATATTAAATAAAGAATAAGTAACGAAATATTCTGCTTACTTTTCAATATTTGGCACGATTCCCGCTAGCGCAGACTCAATATCAGTACCTAGGAGTACAGTTTGCGAGGTCTTTTCGGCATAAATCCTTACTCTGGTCTTGAGAGTGGATCGAGAAGATGCAGATCGCGTCACAGTAGGACGGCGTGAAGATGGTGGCGTCCCTTCGTGTCGAGGTGAACCATCTGAATCTGCATCCCGCCGTCTTCGGGGTATTGTCGCATATTTATCTGCAGTTATTCTAGCTGCATTCGTATCTGCAACCGTCGTCAAACGAGAGCCATTTAATGGCCATCTCTTCTCCTCGCTCGGAGAGTTTGGTGTTCGACACCTAGCAGTCGAAGTTTTTGTGGGTTTGGCACGTAGAGCAGGACTCTCACGAACAAGGTTTGGCAAGTCAGCAGTCGGGCGAATTCGTGGTTTTGGTGTGAGTGGTCGAGGCTTTTCTGGAGGAGTTGGCTTTTCTCTACTCCTGGCACGCTCTCGTGTAGCTAAGTTTGGACCGCGAGGAGCGGTCACAGGACGTGGAGCAGTTGAGCCAACAGGGGAACTTCGCTTTTGATCAGTCGTGTTGACACTAACGCGACGTCTCGGCCGTGGTGGCGCCCCCGCTAGAGACGAACTCTCAGAGCCGCAGCCGGATCCACAAGACACCACACTGGAAGCACACGACCGAGATCCACCGCCACTGCTAAGGGCTCGCCCACATCCTTCTACACCACTGTCGCTGCCTGCAGCGCCCAGCACGAGTTCATCCGCAACCGGTAAGCTGTCTAGATCGCCCAGCGATCTAGCGTCTTCATTTGTTTCACACGGTTCCGCTTCTACAAACGGTTCTTTAAAAATTGTCGTTGGGTTCGTACTATCATTATCACCATTAACACTTTGAATAACTACATTGTCATTTTTTTTGTTACTTTCATTTTTATCATCACTATTTTCTTTGTTTTCACTAATATCTTTTATATCTATATGTGCAATATTACAGTCTACTTCGGAATTAGTTTCGTTTAAAAGAACATCATCACTGGGCTGTGTATCGCCTTGCGACGTAGGCTCAGCGGTGCAAGTTGTGCCGTCATCTTCCATTGTGACAATTTATCACATGTTCTGAAACAATACAAAATCCCATGTTAGACTAACGAACATTTATTAGAATGAACAGTGGTTGGATGAACGGTAATCAGTCAGTGCAGCGGTATTGTCAGCTAACAGGCATTGTGTGGCTGGCCCCGAGGCACGTCCTCACAGGGGTAATCTCACGGGAGAATTCCACTATCGTGCCAAATAAATCTATACAATAGAATAAACGCATATCCACCCAGCTTATAAGCAAGAGTTACATTCCATTTATTGTGTTTTATATATGACAAGTGTAAATGTTATATTATGTTTTATATATGACAAGGTTCACGGCTGCAATCTAGTTAATGCCTTCGTTTTATGCTTACGTCCGTAAAAATACTTGTCTGACTGCGTTTTATACTAGCACAAGGTATTCAACATCATAAAAGCTGGTAAGCGAAGTATAAAGTGAGGTATTACGATATCAAACGGTGAAACGGCTCACAATGAGCAAAACCTTTCGAGGTATTGTGGTATTGTGTGGCGAACGTAACTATGCTCTACAATGAATAGTTCTCATGAACTGGGGCCTCCAGTCGGCCTCGGTAGATCTATTCAATACTAACTACAAAAAATATACATGACGAATGCATGAAAAACACATCCTCGTCAGTCGTTTATTATAAAGCTAAAACGCGAAGGTATGTAATAAATCGTGAAGCAATCACTATCTCAAAATAAAGTAATGGGTTCACAACAATATCTAGTTCAGACTTAAATTTCACAAAATTTCAGTGCAGGGCAAAAACAATTAGGTAGGCAAATATTTTAAAATCACCATATTTTAGAAAAACTAATTTACAACTCAATACCGCACAACATTGTTACTAACTACACTGTTGTAACTTAACATTACTAGAATTATTTATAGAAACTGGTGAATAAAATATAAACAATAGATCACATTTATTTCAAGTATTGTAACACCCGCCGATAATATAAATGTGATTACACACACAATATATATGAGCTATTGAATACAAATAATACCTACTTGGCCTCAATATGTTATCGCTTGCAGATTTAGTAAGAATGCACAGACTGAGAAAATAGATGTGCAATCATTCTTATATCAAAACATCAAGTGGATTCGCGAGATCGACAGTATGATTGTGTTGTTTGTATTCATTGTTAGATATTATGAGGCGACCAATGAAATTACTAGTTCTTTGAAACAAAGATACACACTCTAGAATCGGAAAAGGAACGATATATTTTGTTGTAAAATAAGTAATTGCTTAAAGTACAAGTAAGGTTATAAGAAATTAAAGAAGACAGAAATAGTATAATATGTAAATAAAACTAGCAAGCACAGCACAGCTAGTTATAAATACAACTGCAACATGCATTTAATTTGTAAGTCTTTAATCACATTCACACGTGTCACATGGAAAGGGGAAGTAAAATATATTAATTAACTGTAGCTCCCTAAGCTCCAAGCACGCTATTCTGAATTCCAGATAATTATTAGTGAACGTTAGGTTTTCTGGATCAACATAGAAATTCAGATTTTGGAATATACTTCAATTTAGTACCTTGCTGGTACATTTTGTTACCTAGCTTCAAATTTCTAATACCTCGATAAATATCGAGAAAATGCGAAAAAAAGTGGTCCATCAACCTGACGTTTACAATTATTGCATTTTATCGGTTCTTGGTGATATAGCAAAATATGTGACTAATCCAAAATCAACGTAACGTAAATAAATAGGTAGATAGATATATTATGTATGACGCTATAAAAGCATTTCAGTAACAAATCGTCTTCCCAGAGTATTTTGATTAATCTTAATAAGTATATCATATGAATATTATTTACAAGTCGCATATGTCCTTCTTCATCTATACTGCATAGATACGTGTAATTCAATAGGGACAGGAAATCGGGTCATTGTACTATTTATTCACAGGGGGGCATCAAGGCGTGCTGTTGAAACATTAAAGTATAACCTATTGCACTAAAATATAAGTGAAATATAAGATAGATTCAAAGTTAAAAAGGTATTATTTTATTTATTTACTTGTTCCGGAAAATCATTTTCACTACAGGCTCTCATCTAAATACACAATTCACTAGAGTTAACTAATTATGCAATAGAAAGAAACGATAGGTGTACCATTACTAACTATAAAATAGTCGATAAGTGTTAAAATCCGAAAATGTTGAAAAGTAGATCAAAAATTCTTACATTATGCTTTTACAATAACGGTTTGTGTTAAAAAGTGTTAAGAAAACCTAGAAGCTAATATTTTTCGATTAGCTGGTGAACCGCTGTTGACGCATTTGCTACAAGGTGAACCATAAAAAATAACATGTTAATTATCTAATTTGTCACGGCAATGTGGCAAGAACGCAGACGTCGCGTCGCCTGCGCTTCAACGCGTACTAAGCACATAGTTTATTTTAGATCGCCGTTAATTAAACTGGCTAGAAAGGCCACGGCGAAGGTCTAAAGTCATTGCTTCGTGTTACACTTCAGAAAAATGCAAGGTAAACACAGGTGACTCATACATATACGCTCTTAGAACGAACGGTATTTCAATTAAGTAGTAATAACTACATACATATTTATAAGAATTATAAGCATTTAGAATTTGTCAGTTCAAATTGTAAGTTTTGATATTATAGTCCAAAGTATTACAGATTTTCAAAGCTGTTGTTCTCACGAACAACAGCTTTGAAAATCTGTTGACTAAAGCTTGACTTAGTTTTCGTTAACCATGTTAATTAGATAACTAGCTGCGTCCGGTTTCATTGGTGTTAAGTGATAATTACCGATACTTCTTTAATCTTATGACATACACTTTAGTAGGTAGGCTGTATTCAGCCTTTGTATGGAGTAATTCCAATAGTATTCACATTAAATTCGTCACGATAAAAAAAATTTCATTGTACAATGAAAATAATTTCTGTAGGTCAAACCTTGAAGATTACAGAATCGGACAACTTAAGCATGTATTCTAAATATTTTCGTTGTTAGCTCTTAAATGCCTTATTAGTACCATAAGCCGCCTTTGTACCAAGGGGTATACATACGGTCTATGAAATCTAGCGGAACAAACATGTCTACAAACAGGTTAATTTCCAAACTCTGCAACTCCCGCAGATGTCAATCACCACACAGACTTATATCTGGTATAATTAAACATTCCTACTAAATAACACACACTGATAGCATTGTTCTGGATTGCACAGCTTATTGACTGTGTGATACCTTTTAAGTACCGATATCGTATCAGAAACCGCCCATACAAAGCACTCGAGCTGTCACCGTGGAATGCGCTGCACCTAATCTTAAGCACTAAGATAGAAAGATTTACGGTGCAATTATACACATACTTTTGATATCCATCCGCGAACGTTTGACGGTAAGACCGGGTTTCTAGAACAGTCGCTCAAGTCGCTCAGTCGCACAAGAAAATTAATACACAGTAATTTATCATTTGCATATAAAAATATGGGGTATGATGAAATGGATGTTCATTTTCCTACTACACCATAAAAAAGTAACTTAACCGGCTATTCTTATTATTATATTAAAACTCAAACAAGCTTCAAACTGCTTTTATGTACTGGTGTTTAAAATTGATTTAACCTTTGAACAGATTGTATTATACGTCTGATCAAACATACCTATTTTACTGAGCAGGATATATAGACATAAGGTCGCCATACTTCCTTTACTTCCTGTAAGCAGTTATCTATAATTTTATAGTTTATCTTATTTCTGTATCCATTTTACCATAATACATTTAATAACATTGCTATAAACGATGCTTCACAAACATGCTGATCTAGGTCAAAAGTAAAAACTGAAATGATAAATGGGCAGACTACATCTACTTGCAGCAACTGAAGGTAGTTTTTTGATGCAAGAATGGAAGACAGTGGAAAAGCGCTAACAGGTGAGCAGAAAATATTGATTGATTACAGCAATATAATAGACGACCATAAATAAATAATTCATTATGCACCTGTATCAATCCGGCGTATTAAAAGTACACATTGGTACCAATTCTACTCGCACAACTAAACTAAAGTAAAATATGAATTTTGAGTGTCGATAACACAATACGGCAATGTTAAATAAACTTTCTTGATAAAAAACTGTGTATTTTAGAAGATTTTAATTAATATAAATATGCACACAAAATAGCCAATTAATCTAAATACACCAATGGTAGTTGTTTCCATTTTTTAGTTAAGTTTAGTTGTGCACGTAGAATCGGTACCCTTGACGGACATCATTACGTTTATAACAAGAATATTTAACTGGTTAGCGTAACCTGTTCGAATCTTTCCATTAAACTACCTCTCAAAATACAAATAAGCTACTTATTCCTTCACTTAATATTCTTTAAATGGTTTATTGCGATAAACAAGAAACGGAGCACGTAGACATTACGTTTTGCAATCTAGAAACCATTAAATTTCTTTAACTGCATGATAAAATTACATTTATATTATACATCGACATTATACGATATAATTTTATAAGTTGTTATTCGATGCAGTATCTGTCTATAAATTTTTGAAGATAATACCAACGTGATATAACGCGATAATACAAAATCGATAAATAATCTTTGTTTTAATTTTAAGACTTTCTCTAACATATTGATTAATGATCTTATTCATAATGACTTATCGGAGGTTTAAAAGTTCGCTAAAATCGGTTCGCGAAATTTGTCAAAACTTGTTATTCATAATAGTCTTTTTACGCTAAAACGTTATAATCATAACATAACATTAAACATTAAACCCCCCCCGCCCCTATCATTATAAGGTACGTAATAATTGAGTTTAAAAAAGATATAGGTTCTTATCATCATCAGTTACTATAAAACTTTCGAATATTTTGCATTTAGATGGATAATGCATAATCCATCCATCCAACTATCAACCTTTCTCAGTCCATTGCCGGAGAAAGGACATAGGCTTCTATGGGGGAGGCGTAAAACAATGATATTTTACTGAAAACTAAGTTTTTTATCTCAGATTGAAATATGCTTTAACATCCCAGCTTTGTTCGTTCTGTGTACACAGATATATGTCGTTGATTTAAATCCAATCCAGCATTTAGAAGAGGGAAAAAAGATAATTTTACTGCGTCTAGACGTCGTTTGTCCTTAATAGCACAAAATCGGGTGATTAATTGGGTCGTTAACACCTCAAACCTTTAAGAATGTTCGAGATGTTTCAGTAAATGCACTACTCGTGCATGACTCTACGCGTAAAGGATTTGGCTACCTACTCTCAATTTAGGCAGACCCACATGCCTAGTGTATTCAAAGTAAATCTAGGCTAACACCCGCAATTTATAACCGCGTATATAGCAACTACGTAATTCCCTATGTCAGCGGAGTATTATTACTCCGCTGGCAAATGGTACAATGGAAATATATTATACAGGATGTCCCAAAGTCGACGTCAAGCCGAAATCGCATGATGGGTAAGGTCATAACAGTTATCAGAAAAATATAATTGTTTTTTTATGTCTAGTATATTTAAAATTATAGCAAAAAACATTTTATTCGGGAAAATGTACACCCTGTAACAGTTTTTACCTTCCTGTTGCTACCAATCTTTACTTTTTGCCATTTTTTTTTACTTATTTCATCCTGAATAGTGCTTCTGTAATTTGTAACCTTAAAATCTGAGCTAACTGGTCCAGCTTGAAAGAAGATGTCATGTTTTGCAGAACCACGTTTTGAAAATCAGTTTTTCGCTCTAATTTAACTGACGGTCCTGAAAAAAAATTATACCACGCAAGTCTTTATTCAGGATGAAATAAGTAAAAAAAAATTGGCAAAAAGTAAAGATTTGTAGCAACAGGAAGGTAAAAACTGTTACAGGCTCTACATTTTCCCGAATAAAATGTTTTTTGCTATAATTTTAAATATACTAGACATACTTTTTTTTTATATTTTTCTGATAACTGTTATGACCTTACCCATCATGCGATTTCGGCTTGACGTCGACTTTTGGGGCACCTGTATGTTAAATGTTTTTGAGTTCAGACTACATTTAAACATACATTGTATTACTGTATTGTTTAGCAGGCACCTATACATATAGTGTTACTAGCTGACCCGAAAACGTTGTTTTGCTATGATAATGTTAAGGGTGGACAACCCATATCACATAAAGGTATGTTAAATAGATAGTAGCTGATTCTCAGACCTATTGAAAATGCATATAAAATTCCATAAAAATCGGTCAAGCCGTTTCGGAGGAGTATGGTAAGTAACACTATGACACAATATTTTTATAAATTAGATTTAATAACATTAGTTCGACAGGAAAGGTTTAGAGAAAACGTCATGAGACAGTCATAAATTCCAAATATATAAATGTTTAAAACTCTATTTATACACGAAATGCTTCATTAACGTTTAATTATGTGAGGTATTGATAAAATTTCTTATATAAAAAATCACATTCAGAAGAAAAATATTATGCAAAAGCCCTACAGGCGTACGTGATTATAATTTTAATAAAGACATTTCAATTCAACATTATTCGCGTACATTGAGAATTATTTCAAGGTTTCCTTTGACCTGTAGGACAAGGTTTTTAATTAATTACTCTGATGTTTCTTTTAAAAACGTTAATAAAATTGTCGTTTCCTACTTTCGATTGGTATAAGTTAGTTACTAGGAGCAGACAATATCTGGAAAATGTTTACATATACCATACCAAAGAGATAACAGATAGTGGGTTGATGTTTAAAATTGAGGACAAGTAACTTTAGCCTGGCTAAATTTTACTTCATAGCATAATGCGTTTTATATGACGTATAGCCTGTATAATAGACACATATTTCAGGCACACACAGATTAGTAGGTAAGTGACTTCAAGTCGATTGAGTGATGTAGCCATAGACGCTACATCTGGTATCGGTGTACTATGTAAAGATGTTATATTTAACCTGTGCATGTAACCCAAGAACGTTTCTACCAGTATTTAGATTTGTATTAGAACAAATAAATCAAATGTCTACTGTAGCAAAAATTTTGCACAACTTATATGTAAAGTAAACAAGACAGTAAAGCGAATTGGAGACTAAACAAACATCGTATTGAAGTCTACCGTTAACTCATCGACAAGTTCAGATTCCAAGAACATGCTCGTAAACATTTTCTCATTGATTGACAAACAGTAAACATACACGGTCACCTATATCACATGTCAACACACAGTTTATTCGCAGACTTGACATAAAAACACTACGGTTAACTTTTGGTTATTTTTTTACTCAATCACAACTACATAGCGAGCAGATAACTTTTACAAATTTCTTTCTTTGGTTTGTTGTTGTCAGGACGTTTGCTATATCACACTTTGAAGATATAGAGAAAAAAATCGATATGTTTGTGCACGCATTACGCCGAAAACTACTGCATGCAATTGATATTGTTTTGGTAGAAATCTAACTTGAAAGTATAGGCTACATTTCATCACGGGATATTATCGAATTCATCAGGGAAAACCTGTTTTAATTTTCTTATAGCCCGGATCTTTAAAACTACAAAACGGATTTGGATGCGGTTTTCATAGCCAGATAAATTAACTTTACATCATCACAATTGGATCATGAGCAAAAAAGTAATCGATGAAATTCACGTGAACGAAGTCGGGGGCAACAGCTAGTCGTAGATATATAATAACAAACATATGGCTGATCTAAACTTGACATCGATTTCTGCTTATAATTGAATCTAGTTTTTATTACCGCCTGTACTAGTTATCTGTAATTCAGATCCAGATGTCTTAGAACATGTAAGCCATGACTATAATCCAGTTCTACAAGTCTTTAATTACGGTCAAAGCTAACTTTATTAAGAAAAACCTAGAGAACATGCTAGAACAATTTGTTGATCTCATGTTATACTTATAGTTTTTGCTACTATTGCCTTATACATTAAACTATAATTTATCTACATGTTATGTTAGTTAATTATACAGTATCTGCCCCCATATTTCGGAAAAAGTTATGTGGAAACGTGATACAAGCATTTGGCTTATGTATAGTAAATTAATGCTTTTGTACGCACACATTCACAGTGTAAACAATTTTGAATATAAAATACTACATAGCTATCAGGCTCGCGGCGTGATCGGTAGTAATGATATTTGGAAGATAAATAAAACTACTTTTTACGGATTTAGACGCGTATATCTGCTTCAAATCTTGGCCCGACGTTTCGGAGACTTTGCAGTCACCATGGTCACGGGTGAGACTGCCATGATGACCATGGTGACTGCAAAGTCTCCGAAACGTCGGGCCAAGATTTGAAGCAGATATACGCGTCTAAATCCGTAAAAAGTAGTTTTATTTAAACAGATGAGTCGCGCAAGTGTTAGAAAATATTATATTTGGAAGATTTCTGTATTTCTTTTATTAATAAAAATGAATTTTGAGTTAAACATAAAAATCTCCTTGTTGCTTGGTCATTAGGTGAAACAACATTACGAAGCCTTTATTCGCAGAAGAATACCTTTTATGGGTTGGGACCAGAGGACGTCGTGTGAAATGTCCATAAATATTTATTTATTTATTTACGATACCCACTCCTATCACCTCGGTCAAAACCGGATGCAAGCTGCGCAGAACTGCGTGTTGTGATGTTCTATGGAGGATAGCTTTGTCAAGAGCAGTGGAAAGAGAAAGACTGCTTTAAGTTGCTTCAATGTCTTTTTTTTAAAGCTGTGTTAATCTCAGTATCACGTACAGAATTATAATTAACTACTTCAAGACACGTAGACATGACAATAAACAATATAACAAAGGAAGTATTTTTTTAAATAAGCTAGTAACTTAAATTGGCATCTAATTTATTTTGGTATAATTGACACGTCCTTCTGCGTACAAAGTAAGGTCGTTTACACCAGCTTTGATGTACCGGATGTGTGATATAGCTAACTTTTTATATTCCATGCACCCGGCAAGCGCGAAATAAAATGATGTCATAACTATAAATATCAGTAACTAACAATTAGTTAAAGATAGTACAGCTATTTATAATATTACCAGTTTAATTTTATCGCCTAGGTGTCATTTTTATATCATACCAGCTGATCCGACAAACGTTGCCATATAAATGTTAAGGGTGGACAACCTTTATCACTTAGGGGTATGAAAAATAGATAGTAGCCAATTCTCAGACTTACTGAATATGCATATAAAATTTTATAAAAATCGGCCAAGAAGTATGGGAACGCACATTGTGACACGAGAATTTTATATATTAGATTAGATTTACCACATAAATAGATAATAAATATGTTGAATAAAATTTAGTTTTATGCGTTCAATCAAAAGCCCATGTTTACATCTCTCCATCCTTCCACGTCATATCCAAATATCCCATCACGCATTTGTTTTTCTACTCTATATTATTATTAAACACTAGCTGGCCCGGCAAACGTTGTTTTGCCATACCAAAAAAAAAGTAAAAAAAAATTAACTATAAACCTCACGGAGCCCGAGACCTTTCCAACGAATGCAAAACCGTGGAAATCGGTTCCTGCGTTCTGGAGTTATAACGTCAGGAAGGAAAATCCGACTTATTTTTATATAGTAGATAGATCATTTTAATACCTCGGACCACAAAAGGATTAAAGCTAAATATTATAAAGCTGAAGAATTTGTTTGTTTGAACGCGCTAATCTCAGAAACTACTATACGAAATAGTAATAGAAAAATTGGCTATATAACATTACGCTTCAATTAATAGGAGCGAAGCGTTAGTGAAAAATGTTTGCAAAAACGGGGAAAATTTTCAAGTTGCGGCATCAGCTAGTTTGATATAAAAGTATAATATTTTTTAACACTTGCTAAAATATTTTTTAAATCCGTAAAAAGTAGTTTTATAAAAATAATATTTAAATCCATAGAAATAAGATATACGAGTAAATATCTTTCTAAAACTGACAGTTTACTGACAGTTCGTTTTATTAATCAATGGCGGGTGTTGGCACCCATAAAATTATTATGTCTTCCTTAATAGGATTCAGGGCTCGGTCCTCCGTTATTCCTTAGGGCATGGCACGTACAGCTGGCAACAGACTTTTATATAGCCATTACTAAATGAATAGTCGAATTTTTTATGCCTTCTCTACGACATTAAGGTTTTCTTAGGTTTATCTTTTTATTACACGTTTCTGGATAGATAGGCTATAAAACGAAAACAAACACGATAGATAACTTTACAAATCCCACAGGCTCAAAGGTAATTTCAGAGTTTGTAGGTACTACTGATTCATAAAGAGTTACCTTTAATATGCATATAATATCTCACCGATATATTATATTTAAAATAGGGATCATATATAAATGAAAACATTACTTCGAATAGCATAGCTCCGTGGCATTAAACCATTGAAATAAGTGCATATTCTATAGAAGACCGATTTAAAACAGAGGGTCGATTGTAGTAACCCTTCAGCAATTAGCGGACCAGACAGGGCGCGACCGGATGTCGGAGCTCAGTGGTACCATGAAGCTGGGTAGCAAAAAACATTACACGAACAAATACTTGGATTAATTACGTATTTCAGATGTAAATTGAGAGAATTTGGATCTAAGTAATCATTAAAGCAATGTGGTTACTTAACGCATTCATTAATCATTCTGTTCAATGCCCTTTTTAGTTTGGTAAAGCTATAGCCCCTACGTTGTGATGTTGCGCATAGAACAAAACGTGAGTGTACGAAATCGTTCCGGCAGTCTTGTTGCTTAAATCGTCTTTACTAAAGCAATTACCTAATTAGCTTTCTAAATTGACCAGACAAGACAGTATAGAGTAATAAATAGTCTGTCAACGCTCACAGTGATACCAAGCAGTTGACATTTTACAAAGAATTATTCAATAAGTCTCCCAAACTGTGTTGCCAAAGCCCACTACTACTCTGAAATATTGCTTGAACCATTGTAATGAACCCGATCATTCCCGATGAATCTGATCATTAGATATGATAGAACGGCCCTAATAAATATACATTAAAATAATTTACAACCGAGGTTTGTCGCATAAAATATGAAGCGAAATACTTGATTCACCATATGATTCACCAAATTTTCTACTTTAAATAGAGAGCTCGTTTAGCTCTCTATTTAAAGTAGAAAATTTATGAATAAACCCTTCCTCTTTAATTAATTCGTAGTTTCTATTTTGTTTTTCTTCATTGCTTTGTGTTTCTTTAGCAGGAAATAAAGCATGTCATATATTTCTTGCTGCTTGTAACATCCTTATGAGATAACAGGTTTGATACTGTCTTAAGTCTCAACAATTAATTATTGTACAGAATTTAAGGAATAATAAATGGAAACTTCACCAATGTTCTTGAATAAATATAATGTATTAGAGAGGTTTTCGAATTTCTTTGAATGCTATTAATCGTCAAATATTGCACATACAAACTTGCCGCAAGAGACGCCTCTGAATATTTTGGTATCTGTGCACTCTCACATCTTATAGACGATGACGCATATTTTAAATAAAATCTAGTTATTCAATTTTTTTTTAAATATAATACACAGTTTTATATTATTGCGAAAGTGTTAAGTCAATTTTAATTCTATAGTTAAGTTTAGAGGTGCACGTAGAATCGGTACCCTTAAAATTAATTAATCATCTCTCTAATAACTTTCACAAAGTAAAAACTTATTTATTTTATTTATTTATTTATTGAAATGTCTAACTAACTTAGTTACTTAACTTAACTTAAAATAACTTAATTTTAGCTTAGATCTTTGGTTCCTACAAGTTTGTATAAAATTCGGAATTTTAAAAGTAGAGTTATAAAAATCTGTGCTTATGCGGATGAAGAATGGAAGATGTAAAGATGAAAATATGAAAACGACAACAGCCGGAGATTTAATAAATCTTATAAAATTTTATATTTATTTTTGTCAAGTTTTGGGTATTGTAGCAACCAGGCTATATCCATATATAGGCTATAATATTGAGTCTAAAGAGAAAGCTTGTTCTTGTATATCTCTTCACCAGTAACTGTATGTAAGTAATCGAGTTTCTTAATAATTATTTATTGTGTAGATACTGACATTTTATTCACATTGCAATTATCGTTCTCGCTTGATTTCTTATTGTGGGATTCCCACAAAAAATCGCATGACGTAATCGCGTCATTAACAATGCTTCATAACCAATCAATTACAATCAAACGTATTGGAACTGCAATATTGATTTTATTGAAGAATCATGGAAGATTTAATTGCCTCCAAGAAGAACAAAGAGAAAATGCTGAGTGCATGTAACACAAAAAGCTCTACTAGGTTTTTTACTTAAGTTCTTAGAGTATGGCTTGGGCTAAAACAGCGGTACGGAAAAATATAGACTTGACTTATGAAGAACAAATTATTATTTTTTAATTTTTTGAGCCTGTACGAATGAAAGACTTTAATTTGTTCAAGTTTTCCATAGCGTAAAAGGAGGTTTCAGTTACTATTCGTAGTTAGAATTTTAAGAGGATACTAAAATAGCTTCGTGCATTTTTCTATGTACGAAGTTTTCATTGTTTCTTTAGATTGAATGACTAGAGCTCTAATTTTTAAGTATATGTTTTTTCAATATATGATCTAGGATCGCATAAACTCAGAAACGCGATTGAAAAAAGTTTTCTCGATAGAAAATCTTAGCGAAACAACCTCTCAATTTTTTTATTTTTTTCATTTGTCGGTCCGTTATCGCGTATTAACTAATGAAATAACTTTAAAAACATAAGTAACTATTATATATAGAAACACGTAAATCAGAATTAAAATATATTTATTAGATTTTGAGTAAATAGGAAAAGTATCCCTAATTCTTCATTTTCTGTGCCTACTGGCTGTGTTAATATGTACGTGTCGGCGATGATATACGATAATATTGATGTAGGCCCTTAAACTTGTATTGTAGTTATTGTATTACATAACAATACAACTATTCTGAATAATGACAGGTAAAGGAATAAGTAAAATATTATTAAATTATGAATTACTTTCATAATTTCGCATGGCGCAAATTCAAATTAGTTCTGATGAATGGAACGAAGTATTCCGTACCCTCTAATATAGTTTTAATTACATATATCGCCTGCAATAGGGTTAAGTTTTCAAGGTTTTATAACATATAGGTACGTTTTCATAGTTACGGGGAACGAATCTTTCGAATCGTTAATAATTTAGGACCGTGTAAGTGTGTAAGGATCAATTCGCGTAGAGGCAATGCAGACTTTCATTATACATATTATTAGTTCTTATCATGAAAGTACATAAAATTTCAACGTTGCATACACTAATCCAGAAAAGCGATAAGATACCTATAATTATTATTACCTACATATTTAAAGATAAAATGATACATTACAAATTTTAATAAAACAATTGTTTTTTTTTTTTCATTGAACATTTAATACGTTTGTTCATTTCAGTTGATCAAAAATAATGATCAAAGGTAAAATATCAGAGTTTACATTAGTCTTACTCGACAAAGATTTAAAAATAGAATAGGTAAATTATGTTCTAATACCTGTGCGCAATTTATTTATTTAAATAACTCTTGTTATGGATTCTAAAGAAACGGTGTGATAGACAAACTAAAATAAATCATGCTGAAGTCAAGTTCAAGTCAACAAATGTAAAAATATGTAGTCGAGTAATCAAAATAAACTTGAAAAACAAAACCGCTATGTTAAAAATCGCACAATTTATTTACACAAGGTAAAGGTTAAATAAACGAAAAGGAGTTGTGTCGAGTTCAAATATTTGTCGTGGCACGAAAAGCGTGTTGTCACAGACAACATTTTTATTCTTCCAATAGTTCTCACCCCACAATATCCACCCCCATGATACACACTGCAAATGTTAAATTTCTGCCATTGATTTTTGTCAAATTGTCTGGGCATTGTTCCCTAATAATAAAATAGATAGATTCTAACAGAAAAATGTATAATAAATATTATAATTAAACTCATCACAGTTATACAATCAGAACACACTACAGTGTTTGATATTTAAGATTATCTCTGTATACTTTCTAATTGTTTTGTTCACAAATATTTTATATTTTAAAGCCGAGACTGCATCATATATCTACTTCTATATATTTTAGAAAAGTACTGTAGAATCCCGTAATATTGAGAGTTAAGGTAATAACGTAAAGTAAATACTTAAATCAGTAAATAAATAACAATTTCTTTTCATACGAAACAAAGTTTGACGTATTTTGTATTGTTTAAATAACTACACATTTGTAACACGGAATAAATGATTAACTTTCTCGTTGTTATTGCGTAACACACATGTATCGAGGGTCTCAGGTTTGAAACTCTTCTCGGAACTTAGGTTGGAAAGAATTTCGGTGTAACTCTTTGAGTGCAACAGTATGTCAGCATGTATAGTAATATATAAATGATTGTGCTATCATATCGAATCCTAAAGACTTCGGTTTTGCTTAGGTCGACTGACGAGCTAAGGGCCCATCTGATGTTAAGTGGCATCCGTTGCTGAGTTCACGAGCACCAGGAGCACAGCCAAGCCAAAGGGATATAGCAACTCTACACATAACTACAAAGTTAATTTAACAATACACAGTACAATCTTAAAAACAATATTTAAACCAGCCAGTCTTTCCAAAATAATTACATTATGTCATATTGAATAATTGTTTTATAATGAATTTGAATAAATATTATTTTTATTTCATTCATTGTATCTCACTTTTTGTTCCGCTAAAGGTCTTGGCGCGTATAATTACGTAATTTTTACATACCATTTTAACGCACAAAATGTAAGTGTTGGTATATTACGCGCACATTTATTAGATACATACCTTATTCAGAGATCTATCTAAAAATGCAAAATAGATCTATCTTTTATAATACATATCGAGACCCCGGCTACATACTTGAAAAAATAGGGATTAATAAAAACACAAAAATATCGCATGTGTTGGGGTCGAAATTTGGGTAGGTATATAGTTTTCATATTGTATCTATTCCATTGCCTTAAAATAGCATCGGAATTAATATTAAACATAGTATTAATATTTTTATAAAGGTACCTTGTAGCACCTTGTATATAATTACAAGGTCATCATAATATAACTTAGCTGCTATCTAAATGCTAAGTAAAAATGTTCGCAAATTAATAAAGTTGATATCTGTATGATCATATATGATGAACTAAGAATAAAACTATGATCACTCCATTTACGTCACAAATTTGAAACGTCCTCAAGTGAAGGAAGTAATGTAATTACTGTCCCCCACTCGTTCTAAATAAGGGGTCACTTTACGTGAGCTGTGAGGAATAAAAATGCTTAATTTGCTAGTACGGTACAAACATTCTGATCCTTTGACCAAATCTCTGAAGAGGCTGAGAATTTGTACGTATTTTTGGTAGTACTTAGTAGGTATTATATGTCATACCTACATCATTCTTCTAGCGATAGATGTAAGTGATGTAACACAAAGAAATGAATTGCGTTTGCGAAATTTTAGAATCCTCGGTACTGCAATATTTTAAGTTTGTTAAGCCTCAAGATATTTGTTTCCTTCTAAAGCAAAACATTTATGGTCTTATTCATAATGAATGACTAATCGGAGTTTTAAACGGAGAGATAATAAACGGTTTATCGTAAAAAGACTATTATGAATAACAAGTTTTGACAATTTTCGGGAACCGATTTTTGCGAACTTTTAACCTCCGATAAGTCATTATGAATAAGACCATTAGAGTCTGCAAGTAAAAATATTGAAGTACTAAGTAGAGCAAGTAGGTACAAACAATTCCTTTAGATTATTTCAATAAAAAATGACGTTATGATTATTATTTGAATATATCTTGGATGTTATGTAACGAAAACATAAAAGTGTTTTGAAAATGATAGTAACATCATAAACATAACAATTTAAACAATTTAATAAGTCATAATGCAAACGAGAAACAGTAGATTTTATTAGTTGTTTATAACCGACTTCAAAAGGAAGAGTTTCTAAAACAAACCGTTTAGCGGGTATGTGTCTGTTTATTCCCAAATTCTTTAAGTGTTGGATAGTACATTTATCGAGGAAGGCTAGGCTATATAACATCGCGCTGCGACCAGTAGGAGCGGAGCATCAGTGAAAAATGTTGCAAAACTGGGGAAAAATTTCTAAATTCTACGCCTGCGAAGTCGCGGGCAACAGCTAGTTATGGATATAAATCCTATAAAATAAGTAGCAGCAGCAGTGACGGAATCAGAATGTCACCACAACATTTCCTCCCCCAGGGTAATGTTTGAGCCAGTAAGGGATGTCATATACCAACACACCCAAACCTTATGCCAAAACGCCTGGTTATCGCAGCATAGTAAGCCGAAAACCATCACGAAGTGGAGGAGGCTCGTGCCCGGTCTACACTATACAGTCGTGAAGATATGATTATCTGACAGGAAGGCAAGCGTTTAAAAATAAATGTAAGTAAATGATTACTGAATACGCTTATCCAAAGTTATTTTGATAAGCATATTAATCTGATAACAAATAGTCCATTGTATTACGAAGTTAATTAAATATTCAACATTTATCATCAAATACTTGCACAATATTGTATGCATTCCCGATTACGTATATTATCTGTTAATTACCACGTAGGTTTAGCCGCTTGTTCCTACCAAGAGAAGACTAGATTTTTCTAAATATAAAGACCTGTACTGTATGGTAAATCAGGTTGTCCGATACCTAATTTCATCAAAATTGGTCGAGATTTTTAAGTCTGTAGTAACACTCATACTGATGAAGATTCATGATCATTCCTTCTTTTTAGTATTAGTTTGGAGATCACATTTCCTGACAATAATTCAGTAACAAACAAAGATCAAAAAATGGAATTAGAATTCAGCAAAAACAACAAAGAATAAAAAAATTCCAATCGATACTTTGAATGCAAAAGCTTGATTAAACAATTCATTCTTACAAGCATAAAAGTAAAATCATAATCTAAAGACTACTAAAACAACTATAGTTATTACCTGAAAGTTTATAGAACTGAAGCAGTTAAGTTTAGCCGACTAAACCATAAAATCCAACTCAACACCAGCACACACGTTCACAATATTAACAAAGTTTCTTCCAAACGTTTAACTGAATTTGCTAGGAATATTTTGATCGTAAACACGTCGATATCCGAGTCTGGCGCGGATGAAACTACCAAATAAACAGCGAACGATGCCGTCGACCGCTTGGGGCGAGGCGAGGCAACACGCGTCACCATGTGTAGCCGATATAAAACCCTAACAATACACATGGGCCTTTCTCTATAACCATTTACAACCGAGCGACATGCAGGCTGTACATGGTAAGACTAATTGCACGCCCCACACATCTCGACGCAGCTGTGGGTTATCTAAATAAAAACGAGCAGTTAGTCGCATCAAGATGGCAAATGGCAAAATTCACAAGACTTCATTATGACCTCGATGTACATATGACTGTAACATACAGACAATAGTTTTAAAATAACATAAATAATTAGGTTTACTGAACGAAAACTTGGCCAAAACAGAAGACTGATTTCTCGTTGATATCGGTTTGTTTCTAAAAAGACAAACATAGGAGGGAGATTAAAAGAGTAAAAACGACCGGACTTGTAGCACTTGAAGCCCTTGACAAGTGTTAAATACTTTCATTTTGTCATTTGGGCGATTATGAAGGCATTCAAATACAAAAACCTCTTGAAAAATCTAACGTAATTTGTTTGAAAAGGCAGTAGGTAAAATATTTCTTTTTATAGAAATTTAAAACCTAAAATTGTTTTTAAAGAACAAGAAATTGTTTTTTACTAGCTCAGTTTGTAAATACATCTTACATAGTATTTCTAATCTTGTTACGCAAATTGATTCGTTTATCTAATGCATAATGTTTTTAAAATAGCAATCCGTTGTGCTTGCATGAACAACTCAATTGCGTGCAATGATTGGATGCACAAAACCATGCCGAATAAAAAAAACTGAGTAGCAGCATTATAAGGCTTGGTAATAAACCATTACAAACTGGATGTATCAGTATCAACGAGTAGGTACTTATAAGTACCCTTATTTTGGATCTCAGCTCTTTGATCCCTAAAACTATTCGCCGGTATTATTAAAATAAGGAAAAGGTCTGATGCATCAACAATTCAATTATGTATGTAATAATAATACAGCAAAAAATAATTATTTTTCTGCTTCACTTTTTATTGTAATGCCTCAATTTGTTCATCCTCATATACACAAAAGCATAATCACAAAAAAAACTAAAATAATGGCAGCGTGGGAATTACATAAACTATAAAAAGAATAATATGTTTAATAAAGAGGCATTTGAATGTCTAAATATGCTCAAAAGGCTTTTTAGAAAGTTTTGTATTTTCTTTAGTGTAAAGGTTGCTTCGTCTGTTATTAAAATTTAAAAGTTACAAGAAATAAAAGACGTTATAAGTACAAATTGGAAAATCATGCAATTCGTTTACTCCATTATCCGTTTGCCTAAATCAATATTAAAACGTTTCAATTAAGTTGTTCAGGCAGCAATATCCTGTCCAGTTCAACCTACGCAAAATACGTTCACCGGTAATTACATTTTCGTTGCCTATCTCGCCTATGAAAGGCTCCGTAGTCCGTATGATACGATTGGATTTGTATCTCGGCCCGCTCTAAGCTTGTTAATCTCGTTAATGCTGGGCAAATCAAACCGTCTCAGTATACAAGCAGCAAATTCAAAATCGTTCTTAGCTTTATCGTTTTAATAAAGGTTTTGAATAATTTCCGTATAATCTGTAGGGGAACTTAACTGATCCTTTGTTGTCAATCCATCCACTTCTTAGAAGAGCTGATTTGAGGATCTTTAATATTTCGGCAGTAGAGATTTTTACAATACAGAAAAATCTATTGCTACCGTATTGCAACTAGGCTAATATCTTAATATTTAATTAACTTATACTACAGATTCGTAATAAGTTTCCAGGAGTAAACTTTAAGAAAGTTCATCAGGATATAATATTAACGCTGTGGAATATAAAGTCAACAATTAAAGTTCTCCAGGCAAGGATTACGCCATCATAACGTCCTCACTGCTTTAATCATACTCAGAGAGCATGCAATGTTAGTCACAATACATATAAACATAAGTGAGCAAGCATCAGAAACTATGCGAAATTTTTTAATAAAAGCTTAGAAATCTTCAAAAAACGAAAAGAGCATTATAAGAATTTTAAATTGACATCATAAAACCTTAAGAGTACTTAATACGTAATCTTTTTATGGTTAATAACTGTTTAAATCGCCACTTATACGAGTATGAGTTACATTGGCAGTTTTATTGCCAATCTTGGTCAACGTGTTTACAATTTATCAAAGCAGATAATATTCTCCTTTGAACTCTGGAAGTGGTGTCCTTGACCAGTGCAACCATATGGTGTTTGCTTTGAATCTCGTCTGGTGAGACCACTGCCGTAGATGGCAACTCGAGATCATCCAATCCGACCTTGCTAACACGTGAAGTGTTAAACCGCAGAGAAAATAAGGTCAGATGTCGAGAGTAATATTAAAATTCAATTTGATATTTTCCAATTTATTCTTGAATATAAATGAGTCTGAAAATTTCTATATCATTGAGACGTGGCTGGTTTTTAACCAGAATTATGCTGATTTGGGTCCGTATGTGTGTGTGTATTGTGTCTATTCCTACTCTGTTATTTAATTTTTACCTATATGTTAAGTGTTAGTGTGTGTGTGATTTTTATATCTATGCTTAGTAAGTACAAGTAGTAAGTACACTTGTAGTTGCAAATAAAATATTTATTTATTTCTTTCTTTCTTTACATATTTATTTGGCAGAGTTCATAGTTCAATTTATGTAAAAGATAAAATTGTTATAATGCTTAATAAATGATTAGATAACAGTTTCCATTAAAAATGTAATAGCAAGGATTATAACAAATAGTAAAATGCACTATGCACTGGAACCTTATGTGTTGCAAAAGACGCATTTGATAACAGTTATTACATGAAGTCGATTAAAAAGTTAATTAACGGCATCAGTTTGCATAACTGTGAACATCTGTGTTAATAGTACGTTTTGTATTTCGAATACTATAGGTACCATACAGAACAAGAATGAACTATCAATTGTTAAGAAAACCATATTATTATTATCTCATAATTTGTAATAAATTAAGACGGTTCTGGTCTAGAAAATGGATAAAAAATTATGGTAACCCCCATCGTGAGATATTATTAGCGCTATCTATAAAGATCCCAATAACATATAACTGGAACAGGTCTATGCCTAGACCAATTTCAGTATGATATAGTATTTTAACCACAGTATGGCTTCGTTATGAAATGGTGTCATCTAAAACTTAGCGTAACCTATAGTTTAGGTAAAGTACTTATTATTTACAGCTATAAAGCTGTAAATAATAAGTACAAAATAAGCCAGCAAAAAATTGTTGCCTGTTGGCAATTAAAAATTAAAATCTATTAATATATGAAATACATTTACACAGAATTAGAAACACTGTCTCTTTAGAAATCATTTTAATATCCAAGCAAGCGGAAAGCATACACAGATAGTAGAAGCAAAATTGCGTTCAGTTATTACTGTTATTAGTCAAATGGTACAGACATTACATCTGTATTGTTGAATGCAGTGACATGTTCGTAGCTTCTGCAATTAGATCCTAGAAGCAGACTGCGGAACCTCCACGGGTATCGGGTTTGAGTCACTTATACAGGTCCTACTTACTACAGGTCACTTCACACGGGAAAATCATGACAGTGAAGATAAAAACAAATTAAACGATCGAACTTCAAGTTTTGTGGTGTAACGGTATAAAGTTTGCGTGATATGTTAAGAGTCTATTAATTATGAGAGAATGTGTTGGAATTGTTGGAATTATTGGAACAATAAACGGCGCACGCGTACTTGGAATTGCTTTATCAAATGCCGAATCAAAACGTAGTTAAAGTCTGATGACGTCGTTTAGAGAAATGGCGACATATTATTTTATGTGGTCCCCTAATTACGGGTCCTTTTTTGTACCAAACTAATCAGAAGTCAGAATTTTAAGTTAGATAAGTTTTTACATTAATAAAACCTTACTCATCATCGGTATCCAGCTCCACCTTGTACGTCCTGTCTAATTTATTATTACAGTACTTTTGAACGACCTTAACTGTCACAAACAACGAATACTTATATTTAAGGTTTAACAATTATTGTTACAACATAAACAACCCTTTTGTGAGACGTTGAATAACCTCGAGAGTTCCCAACATGGCTGAGCACATACAGAGAAGCCTCTTGTGTGCGACTTTATATTAAATTTATATACATCTTGGGTAAATTATAAAGTTTTGAATGGTTTTAGTATTTTAGGATTGTATAGAATGTAATATGTAAACTTCACCTGCTAAAATATTTAAGAACAATCAGTCTAGCCATCAACTTTCTCCTATAAATGCGGATGAACCAAACAAAGCATTTTTAAGGACAAAATATAATTTTATTAGAAGATGATTGCAAAAATTCTTTAGAAGTGTTTTATTCTGTTACTAGTGCTACATTAAAACGCCTATAAATAAATAAATAAATAAAATAATACTCCGTGTGGTGACGGATTAAGAATACAAGAGTCACCACCCCATCTCCTCCCAAGGGTGCTGTAAAAGTCAGCTAAGGGATATTGCACACAGAAAACATCTTCTGTGAGAGACGGAAAACTCGAAAATAAACCCTGTGCCAACACGCCTGGTCAGCGCGGCACAGTAGACCATAATCCCTCCCAAAGTGGAGGAGGCCCGTGCCCAACAGTGGGACGTAACTGGGCTGGAGAAGAGAAGGAGAGAAATAAATAAAAAAAAAAATTATTTATTGGAATAACCACTAAGAATTCACGATTTTCACAAGCCAGAAATTATACTTAACGTAGATTTAACTGTAGATTTCTTGAAAAATATTTTTATTTAGTCTTATACTTATTATTTAAGAAAGCATGAACTGTAATGTATCTATATAATTAATGTAATACAGAATATGTTCTAACCATAACGGCATCTTGAAATTTAAAGAAATTGTTAATTTTTATAACCGTAAAATAAATTGACCTAGTTAACTATATAAATGCGAAATCTTAGGCATACTATTTACGAAACTTCAAAATGATACAACACGGATAACATTCTCTGTAGAAGACAGGAATCTTGAAACTAAAGCTAATGCCAACATGCTTGTTTAGAGTGCCTTAATAAATTGACCAAATAGCCTCTCAAAGTGAAGGAGGCTTGTGCCCAATAGTGGGACTTTAATGGGCTGAGAATAATTGCGGCCAGTACATATCTGTCGAATTTATCGATATGATAGACTAATATTATAGATGTTTGTGGTCATACACAGTCTATCATAAGCAGGAGTGCTGAAATTGGACTGATTACCCAGCTGGTACTTATAACCAGTTGCTATAGTTATAAATGCACTAAAGATCTGCAAAACGTACACGTTAACTGAAGTACCTACCAAGCGGGAGAATATCTGTAAAATTTCACTAATTGGGAATATAAAACGTCTGCAGTAACATCAAAAGTTTCATGCTAATTTTACTACCTTGACTTGAAACTCTTAAAAGGTTGCCACTTGCCGTAGGTATCTCTTCTATATTTATATATTTTACTGGACATTTTTAGTAATTTAAAATTATACAAAGTCCTGACAATTTATTTATTTTTTCATTCAATTTAGTAAAAATAAAGCTTTTTGGCATGCGGCCGAGCAAATGAGGTTTTTTGACGAATATTTTTCATACAACCACTGACTGTTCTCACCACTATTATGAAAATACACAAAAACATATATATATCATGCCGCGTTGTCTATATAATTATTGAGATATAATTATACTGCACAACGCTTAACAGGCAATTGAGCAAGATTGATTGTCGTACTCTTTGGAAGACTAATCATCTCGCGCAATCTATCATTACTTTTTGCTATACAGTATAAGACAAAATGTACTTTGTTTGTACTGCATATAGCAAAATCTAGACACAAACCTTCTGCATTAATCATCATAGCCTGAAGTTGAAGCAAGTTTCTTTTTAGGGTTCCGTACCCAAAGGGTAAAAACGGGACCCTATTACTGAGACTTCGCTGTCCGTCCGTCCGTCCGTCCGTCCGTCTGTCACCAGGCTGTATCTCAAGAACGGTGATAGCTAGAGAGTTGAAATTTTCACAAATGATGTATTTCTATTGCCGCTATAACAACAAATACTAAAAATAAAATAAAATAAATATTTAAGGGGGGCTCCTATACAACAAACATGATTTTTAGGGTTCCGTACCCAGTATCTCAAGAACGGTGATAGCTAGAGAGTTGAAATTTTCACAGATGATGTATTTCTATTGCCGCTATAACAACAAATACTAAAAATAAAATAAAATAAATATTTAAGGGGGGCTCCCATACAACAAACATGATTTTTTTACCGTTTCTTGCTCGATACTAATAACGTTGCCTTATGTTGCATAGATAATGGTACGGAACCCTTCGTGCGCGAGTCCGACTCGCACTTGACCAATTTTTTAATTACAACAGTCATTTCTTCATGAAGAAACGTAAGTCTCCTACGTATTTGTTGCTTCTTATATAATTCACACTAATTAATATTTTTTTGCTCTTAACTATTTAGTAAATTAAGAAAGAAAATTTTAAACCAACACTCCAAAAGTAACAGGCGCATGCGCAGACAAACTAATAAAATGTGAACATTACGGCCGGCAGCGTGTCGGATATGAGGATTTGGTTCAACCGATATTTCATTCCAGCGTGTTTGGACTGGACTTTATAAAACTCCATATTCAAACATTTTCAAGACGGCATCACTTCCGCATACCGCTCTATATTAAACAAAAAAACTACCGTGTTATAAGATGATATACTGCTAGCTTTTATATAAATCAACTAACCGTTCATTTTAACATTAACTGGATACTATAAATTATAAAGAAATGTATCGTTTCTATATTTATTTAATAACAGCTGATTTTTTGTTTCTTTTAACGCGAACATTTCTTGTGTAATACTGATTTTTTTAACTTTCAAAGAAAAAACCTATTACAACTTCTATTTTGATTTCCTCGAATACCTTTAATATTGGGAGAAAACTTGTTTTCTTGTTAAGTAATACTTGAGACGAGGTTTAAATATTTACAATGTTTCGTAAATACTAACAGAGTACACCTACGAGAAATACCGAAATAATTTCCTACGACTCCAGTAATAGAGGGTAAAGCTATTATTGTTAAACACTCGAACTATTGACAGATTTCGTAGCACAAAAACATTAAATGATTTTTATGATCAACCTGAGTTTGAAGAACGTAACTCTGTGGCCAAAATCCCAGCCATTACACCATCAAACCCTATTATAATATTATTTAATATTATTATTTCGAAAATATTATTTCGAAAAAGTCTGTGATGTAGAATTGGTATATAAAAATATCTAATTAATAATAATGAAAAAAGAATATAAATATACTAACTGTCAACAGAAGCAATAATCTATTTTTGTATTTAATTCCCAAACAACGCCTCGCTTCCGTAACGACTAAATAGATTGATGAACTCACTATGTAATGGGATAATAGGTGTTGATCATTGCGATGGTCAGGTGAAGGTCGGTTTGATGTGTACCTGATTACACTGTTAAAGGTGGCGAAATACTAACAATTGCGAATATCAGCTACTGGATGATTAAACCACCTAACCAAGAATCTACCACAAACATTTTGATTTAAAATTAAATATTTGCCATATTTCTAGCTGCATGTTGTATGAATAGTGTGGATCCTTGAAAATTAAATTGAGGATGAAAATTTATACTTTATATTTACAAATATAGCTATTTTACACAAAATGGGTGTAACAAACATTTTTTGTAAAATAGAGGTAGTCTACCAAGCACGCGCGGGCATTGACATCTCCTATTTAATAATCGTCACACATGATTATATCACATGATTACGAAAATCTGTCGATGTTTCCTGTAATCATCTAATTGTAACTTCAAACTAAACACAATTCAATATCTCAGAGATGTTATTGTTAGAACAAAGATAGAAATAAACCGCAAGTCGAGTCGCGATTTGTAATCGCGTTCAAAAGTCATTTTACATCTCTATTCCAACTGAAGCATGTTACGCTAAACAAGCTTCTTCCGGGAGCAGATCGTATGATCATGACACCTTTGCAAATTATGTACATTGTACAAATTTGACTTCGGCTATGAGATATAGAATTTCATAGCTCAATTATAATAGAAATATGATCGATTCCTTTTCAGGATTATTTTATTTGTGCGTAATGCATCTGCGGCCGTATTATGAGCTTTTATTTACAGGCAGTTTACGCCTGTAAATTGAACTGTCCGGCAAATTCGTATTATGAACATAATTCTTAGTCAGTCAGTTCGCTAAACCAGTCATACATTAATATGTTTAAGGAGAAGATACAACTAAAAGTTAAAGTACTAACTAAAAATTTTCAACTAAAAGTTTTATTTCTGCCATAATACCTAATTTTGCCATACAGTTTACGGCCTGCCTGGAACTTGTATGATTTTAAAAAGCTCATAATACGTCGGCTGGTTAAGCTTTTGAGTCATTTATGAGAAAAGTTGAGAGATATTATTAAGAGGATACCAAAATAGCTTCGTGCATTTTTCTATGTACGAAGTTTTCATTGTTTCTTTAGATTGAATGGCTAGAGCTCTAATTTTTAAGTATATGTTTTTTCAATATATGATCTAGGATCGCATAAACTCAGAAACGCGATTGAAAAAAGTTTTCTCGATAGAAAATCTTGGCGAAATAACCTCTCAAATTTTTTATTTTTTTCATTTTTCTGTCTATTATCGCGTATTAACTAATGAAATAACTTTAAAAACATAAGTAACTATCATTTATATAGAAACACGTAAATCAGAATTAAAATATATTTAGTAGATTTTGAGTAAATAGGAAAAGTATCCCTAATTCTTCATTTTCTGTGCCTACTGGCTGTGTTAATATGTACGTGTCGGCGATGATATACGATAATATTGATGTAGGCCCTTAAAGATTTGTACGTTGCTGCAGATGCGATAGTATAAACGGTTGCTAAATCCTTTTAACTTGTCGCAAAACGTTTGCCGTTTTACATATAAAGATTATAAAATCCAAGAGGCCGTCCCATTAAGTGAATTAACAACATTTAAAAATAAAAACTCAATCCTGAATGTTGTACATAGTTTGATTATATCAAGGGTTCATGGATAACCATTTAATTAATAACTGTAAAACATAACGAATGACGTCATAGCAACACAACAGGAAAGCCGAATTGTAGCCAATATTAAATATAGCTATTTCCCGTTAATAAATCTATGGAATGTGTTAATTGATATTAAATGAACGGAATTGAATACGAACTTTAAAGTGACTTATTTAATTCACTGCAGCCTATTCCGTGTTTTCAACTTCACGGTCATAATTAAATCATAGTTCTTTTATTCCTTACAATATCATACCAATAGCCCTTTTTTAAACAATTTACACAAGCACACAATGAAAAGATTAGATTAATATATTATTATTGAGTTTTTCCTCAATTTATCAACCACCAAACGCCATATTATATTCATGTACATTTTGAGTTGTATAAGGAAAATATTATTTCGAAAAAGTCTGTGATGTAGAATTGGTATATAAAAATATCTAATTAATAATAATGAAAAAAGAATATAAATAAAAATGATAAAAGCGACTCTTGAATCCGTGCAGTAGTTTTCACGTAATGCGCGTACAGACCGACTGATATTGTTTATAAATCCAAGAAAGACCCCACACGTTATTCTTTTAATACCTATCTCTTAAATACAGACATTGACTTGTTACAATTTTATCGTTACTTATAGATTACACTTGATAAACCGCGACAGTAATGAATATAAAACTGTGTACACATTGAAGGGGGAGAGCTTGTTTCATTGCACCAAAATAACTGGGCAAGCAGCTGTGTCAAGAGCACGTGTTTTTTGTAAACAGAGCACTGCACACGTGTGACCCTAGATAAAACATAAACGAGGAAACAGCCAACGAAACTTTTGTATACAAACCGGTACTAAAATAAAACAACTTTTCACCGTCTTGGTATATAGGTAGGAAAATTATAAGTCGGTACAATACCGTTTCTATGGTGATAGTTATTTTGTAATGTGTATTGTACGACTACATGTAAACACATAATTAAATACCTGTCAGTATTCTTCAGGGAAGGTTCCGTTCCATCACTATAACTTCCACGCTGTGATAGTTTGTTTAACCACTGTCGTGGATTGTTTAAATTTGATTTGTTGACCTTATTCAATTTTGTAGTCCATGAGGCTTTAAAATCATATTCACGCGACTAAAAGATACTAGAATTAGAATTTTAAGTTTGTCAACATAAACATTACAAATAGCGAGTCAGTTACGTCTTTTTGTACAAATACCTATTGAAATCAACACGATTATTGATGACACTAAAAGTAAAGAAATCGATATCCAAAAGATAGTCCATTAAGTGATTATTCCGAACCCTAAGTAAACAGAACAGATCACACCATCACTTTACAAAACTATAGAGTCAAATCCATTAGCATCAAACAATAGAAAATTTATAAAACGCAGCGTTTATACTATAATTACTTGAAAGGTATTTGCTTACCTACTTTCACTTAGAGCCCTGTATCAGATCAATTTCATAGTTTTAATGAGAAAAACAAACGGTTATTTATACATTAGCCGCGGTAGGTGCTACAAGTACTCGTACTCGATAAAAGTAAAAAAATCGATTTAATTTGCTGAGATTATCCCAAATGAGTCTAAAATATGTCGACGAGACTGCTAAAAAATGGTCCAGATTATAGAAATATATTATCTGTCTGAATCAGTTTACAAGATATCAAAAAAGGCCCTGAAGTACCGTTTATAACAAGAACTCTTCTTCCAAGTTCGTTGCTCCTTTGTTTTGCATTGTATAGCGACCACGTCTGCATATTGATCAGATGCTCGCCTGCTATTTCTTTTGACATAGTTCATGAAGCTGCAGAATGCATCACACAGAAATTAAATTACGTAATTAGTACTTTTGTTCTTGTAGTTATGTTGTAACGTAAATGTATGACTAATGCATAGTTTAGAAGCTTCCGGGTGACTTACCATAAAAGCATTAATGTTGTCCAAAAATATCGTTTAGGCACGAACTGTATT
Source organism: Orgyia antiqua (assembly GCA_916999025.1). Lineage (NCBI taxonomy): Eukaryota > Metazoa > Arthropoda > Insecta > Lepidoptera > Erebidae > Orgyia > Orgyia antiqua. The sequence goes on from OU779864.1 coordinate 22,391,889, forward strand.
TACACTAAATTGCCACCTCTTTTGCTCGTTAAATATTACATCATAGCTATTGGCGGTTACGAGGATTGCATACAATGGCCGAAGGCGCAAAATAACCGACAACATCCGGGAAAGTATAACTGACAGGGAAACGACTCAATAGGGTAGCTACAAGCGTTTCTATCAAACTTAATATACCGTAGCTAAGTAAAAATAGAAAACGTGATAAAAGCTACAATTAAAACACCGACATGGTCCATTTACCCCACAAGTTTGGATACTAAAGTATATAGAATATTTTTATAAAGCGAATCAACAGACCGTGGCAGAACTTAGTCATAAATATCAGACATGAATAAGGGACCCGCTCTTTTGTAATTATGTAAAGGTTGCCTAAAATGGATCCTCCCGTGAGTACCGTAAAAGGTCGTGTAACAATAACCTATATCAAGGTATAATATTAATCCACAGTCGCGACAAATTGGCGCCGTTTATAGCTACTGTACAGGTACACTTTTGAGCACAATTTGTAATTAAAACTCCATGTTGATAGAGGAAGTTCATAAACGGTTTATTCATAAAACATGGATACCGCACAAATAAACATACAGAAAGTTCAGCCGTAAACTGCGATCGTTTTACGATCTGCGTTCTATTGCTAGCTATAAACATATCCGTCTGGTATCAGACACAGTACAGAAATATATACAAACAAATAAACATATACTGCTAAGAGATTGATTGGAAATGACTTTCTATTCTAGTACTAGGTAGATAGTTATTATAAAATAAGGCAACTGTCTGTCTATTATCTATATGGCAATAGAAATAAATCAAAGTAGATACGATCCAGTGAGCGGTATGAAATAAAACGAATTGGACACTGCCAAACATAATATAAATAAAAACAATGACTCGAATAAATATTAGAGGGTTTTCCAAAGACAAAGTTTAAACAATGCCTGGGAATACATTATAAGTGTAATGAAGTAACTAATTTGTCATATGGTTCTAAATCATTTATTACTGAGACAACGTAACCGTACAAACTGTACAACTGACCTGGTTCCCGTAAATCTTAAAACATTAATCTAATCATAATAAGTGCGACTGTTTTAAGAATTCAATAGAAAATTAAGCTTTTAGTAATTTGAAAAATGTCGTAGCGTTATTTTAAAAGATGACATTGAGTAGAGAGATGTTGATGTATCATCAAAAAGTAAAACAAGCCTTCAGACACTCAGCCGACGGTTGTATAGAGTAGTCAGCGACACCACTTCAATGGAAAATAGGCCACGAACCGCGACAATACTTCGCTACAGGAAATTGCGAGGAAAAAGCTTTAACTACTTACTAGCAAATAAATGTTACTTTTCCTTCTCTAACATTTTATGGTATGTATGCTTGAGAAATTTAGAACGTGAATAGAATACCAAATAACAACAGTACCGCCTAACATTACAATGATTTAATACAGTTAATAAAAATCAAATCTAGACTGACGTAACGTCTCAACATAGCGGATTATTAAAAAGATTTAAATAAAGATTCCTACGTACTTAAATACATTCGCTTTTCGTTATTATCTTTTTTTTAAAGACCCCTCGTACCATTAGATCAATTTATGAGTTAAGGTTTTATTGATATGATAACAGATCATTCGAATATCACTTCTAATCTAAGCCTTACAAGGTCGTCGCTCTAAAAACGATCTAACGGGTTCGACGCCCGATCGTTTAGATTATTCATCTGAAAACTTTTTGTATACTGTAAAAATAAACTATACAATGGACGAGACACAATATCTTATTGGAGAAAAAAGTAAAAAATAACGAAAGACAAAAAGGCATCTATTAATATTGTAAAAAAAACTTATATGCGTTTACAGTTTATAAACACGGTCCATTAATTTTTTTTTAAAGGCAAAAAAATATTAATCTTGATCACATACTATATTGTCTAAGTAGCAGAATTTCAATTCTTATGTAGTACACTTTATATAGTTTTAAATTAAAATAAAAAAAAATTTATTTAAGAACATTACAAACCGGTTTTAAAAAGGTTAGTTAAATTGGTGTCTATGTAGACCAAGTCATTGTATAGCAGATATGTATAATGGTCCCATTATGTTTATAATTATTTAGCGATCCGGTTTTGTTAACAAAACGCTCACTTTCGAACCGGTCTTAAGACGGTACGATACCAAATTATGCTCCATACAAAAGTATGGGTATCGTTCTTCCGTTTTTTCTTCGCGAAAGTTAAACCGATTTTAATAGTTTTTGCGTTATATTATAGATAAAGAGTATATCTATGCTTCTATCACTTGTTTTTTTTCAAAACAATAACTAAAAGAAATATGACGAACCGAAAAACCCACTTTTTTCGGTTTTCTTTAGATAAAGTTGCAGCGTCTATCACACAAATTTGGTAAAGTTTTACCACAAAAGAAAGTGATAGAAGCATAGATACACTCTTTATCTATAATATAACGCAAAAACTATTAAAATCGGTTTAACTTTCGCGAAAAAAAAACGTAAGTACGAAACGTCTTTTTTCTAATAACTTGTAGGTAAAATCCGCTTCATCTGTATTTTGTCCCTTTCAGCGCGGCGCTCGGAAATAGGGATAGCAATACCTAAGGCAAATACCTAAATGAGGAGTACAGTACCCTCTTAAAACTAGCGCTGTATGTTTACTTGTACTCACAGTAATACATTCTGTGCGAATTAAACTGCCTAAATACCAATTAAAATAATATCCAAATTAACATGCATTTAATCTATAAATAGAATTGGTACTTACATTTCAGTTTTAATCGGAAACACTCAGTCCAAATCTGTTTAGCACTTAACGGAGTATAGATAAATCACAAGGATAGCTAATCAAGATACTTGAGAGTGTGAAGCGATCAGCAGAATACTATAAACAGAAGCTGCAAGTGAGATTTCAAGAATCACAACGCACGCGTCCTGCTATGACGCGAGGGTGAACGTGACTGTTACTGCAAGTTAGTTTGCGAACAAGCGATGAAACAGAAATAATTAGACTGCAACTATAGCACCAACTTAAAATATTTGCAAATTTCTGAACTTTTCAATATTCTATATCCTTTCAGATACGTGAATATTAATATGTCTACCACAAGACCTAATAAATAGAAGAGTTTAGGAAGTGTAAAATTAAAACTGCAACTTCAGCCGTTCCAATAATCTACCAACACATTCATTTGTTCAATTTAATTCTTAATTGTTACGCTTTTTAAAACAACACAAACGCAGAAATAATTAACTTAAAAACAAGAACAGTATTAGGTACTAAAACAAAGCTAGAATAATATGTGAGAGCTCTAGTAGTAAAAGTTACAAGGTAAACAAAATTATGTTCGAGTGGACAATGAACTTTAACCCGTCACCTCGAAAATCTAGAAGTCTTGCAGTGTTTTTAACTTAGGTACTTTACTCGCTACAATTAATATTTACAAGTTCTTTTAAAATTAACCCAATTCCGCGATTCTATAATCGTCCAATTATAATGAGTTTCTGAATCATTCATTGCTATAATAATATATTCAGATGTTGCATAGAATCGAGACAGACAGTAGGGGGTAGTCAAGTGTGGAATTGGAGCCAGCTTTTGGCGAGACTTTGAAAAGGAGTAAGCTCCAAGATAATTATAGCCAGACTTGTGGCATACACAAGTGCTAATATGATATCGAGATGTTTTGCAAAACGAAAATTTTAAATCATCTCAAGTTTAATTTTAATAGTTATGAGATTTCTCAATAATTTAAACTGTCGTAAACTCATTGCATTGATTATTATTTTAAAACTTGTCCAGATTTCGGATCGTTCAGAAAATTGGAAAGTCTCAAGACTTAATCGTACACTTCAAAATTATATAAAATTTACACATTCACAAAAAATAAAATAATAACACAAATTCGAAAATAGAAGCTTTTGATGAGGTCAGCAAGAAACTACCATTTTATCAAATGGTTACGCGGCATGTTAATATACATGTAAATTATGAGTATGTAGTCTTAGTCTAATCTGTAATATGAGAAATCCAGTACCTAAATATAAAAATGAATAAGGATAATGAGTAACCGAACGAACAGAGCATGGCTCATCATTGCAACAGGAAATTACAAAAAGATTAGTGGAAGTAAATAATAGTAGCTTTGTGATGATCGCGCGCTTGTATTCGTGTAAAATCAGGCAAAACGAAAGGCAAGCGATAATAAACAAGTACTGAGAAGTAATCAAACATTGGCTCCAGGAATCGATGAAGGGAAATAGGAGAAGTGGATGCTGATTTTTAACTAAAAGAGTTAACAGTCACGATTAAAATTTGGGGTTGATGTATTTCCGAAAACTTTGGTTAGGCACAAATATAATACAGTCACTTATTCGGTTCGCTTTTTATGTGCGTCCATCCACTGAAATACCCGATTTAAATAAGAACATGAGTTGAACGAATAATTAGTATAAGTTGACGGTAGAGCCATTAAACATGATGTGTAACATCACATAAATATTTCGTCTGCATTTCGTAAGCAAAGTTCAGGAAAAAGATTTTAATATATGAGTGACATTTTCGGGTGGCGCCAGTGGTCGAGTGACCCAGTTTAGTGATCTGCGGCGGGCTGCGGAGCCTGCGTACACCACGAGAGGTCAGCATGTTGCACGCAACGTAGTCCGTGACACCGAAACATTCTGCAACATTTATGTATAATCAAAATACATAATAATTATATATACTATGTATTTTGCATATGTCCTGAATTATACATAGGATGCTCAATATTGCACCGGTATGCAAGGAATAATCAACAATACACAACAGCTCCTTAATTTGCAGAATTTATAAGGCTAATAAAGTACGTAGGACACTATTGGTATTAGAACTGTTTGGTACTAAACTTAATGGTTGTAGTTTCGAACACTATAATATTTGTATTCTAAATAAAATGTTTATATTTCAGCCGGATTATTTTCCTATGTGTCATAGTAGATGAGTAAATAATTAAATATTAAAAAATATATTAACATGTACCGTATGTATAATCTCTTTGTACAATAACATTAAGGAAATCCTGTCAATAAAATATAATCTTATATATAAAATTCACGTGTCACAGTGTTAGTTACCGTACTCCTCCGAAACGGCTTGACTGATTTTTATGAAATTTTACATGCATATTCAGGAGGTCTGAGAATCGGCCAACATCTATTTTTCAATTTTTTTTTTTTATTGTGGCAAAACAACGTTTGCCGGGTCAGCTAGTCTTATATATAAAATTCACGTGTCACAGTGTTAGTTACCGTACTCCTCCGAAACGGCTTGACTGATTTTTATGAAATTTTACATGCATATTCAGGAGGTCTGAGAATCGGCCAACATCTATTTTTCAATTTTTTTTTAGTGTGGCAAATAACGTTTGCCGGGTCAGCTAGTAATAGTATAAAAATAAACTTGTACCTTTGTATCTATCTACAATCTATAAACAAAATGCTCGGTAATGGGAAAAAATGGTCAAGTGCGAGTCGGACTCGCGCACGCAGGGTTCCGTACCATTATCTATGCAACATAAGGCAACGTTATTAGTATCGAGCAAGAAACGGTAAAAAAAATCATGTTTGTTGTATGGGAGCCCCCCTTAAATATTTATTTTATTTTATTTTTAGTATTTGTTGTTATAGCGGTAATAGAAATACATCATCTGTGAAAATTTCAACTGTCTAGCTATCACCGTTCTTGAGATACAGCCTGGTGACAGACGGACGGATGGACGGACGGACGGACGGACAGCGAAGTCTCAGTAATAGGGTCCCGTTTTTACCCTTTGGGTACGGAACCCTAAAAAATAACAATTTCATTGAATAGTCGTAAATAAACAGATTAAACAATTCATAGAATATGATTGCGATAGAAAGATGGAGCCTTAAGAAATCTGCAATGATTCTAAAGCAGTAGGTAACTATTGTAAATAAAAACAGAATAGAATAAGGAAAAAGTAAGCGACTATCAAACGTTTAATGTTCCTAACCGTTTTGATAAAGTAATTAAATTAACTAAGTTTCTCTAAGCAAAAACTAAATTGGCAAATGGGAGTGATACTTAAAATTTGTGGAATTGATGAAAAGCTTTCGACAAAAAATAAAACAATACTTTGCATAACATACCTACGTAGCTAATATTCCCATAGCCATCGACTTCTTTGAAATTACGTGCAAAGCATAAAAATATGCCGATGTTAATTCTCACGTACAGTTTAAACATAAAAAGATCGATATTACGCTGTTGTACACCTTGTTACGCAAATCCTATTGTGCAGGTGAAAGTTCACAATAAAAAGTAACTTGTTCCGTGTAAATTAAAATACAACCAACCCAATTACATAGCGCACAACCTATAAAAGATAAAACTAGTTATATTAATTTTATAAAAAATGCAGTACAATTGCTAGTTGCAATTTTCAGCGGTTTTATGACATAGACCCACATCCAAGATACTGCTGCTGGCTGTTCAGCATTCAGAGATCGTGTCAGGCATGATGTTATCATGGCGAGATTAGAAGTTACAACGAAATTAACTTAATTTCGAAGTCATTACAATGGTTTGGAATATATTTCAGTAAGAATTAGCACCATAAGGTTAATTATAATAATAAACTTAAGATAAAACCATTAAATAGTAATTGTAAATTAAGTTGTACAAGCAACGCGTTGAGCAAGCAGAAACAACCAAACGTGATGTTCTACAATGACATAAAATGTAAATATTATGTGTTAAAAGAAAAAGTTGAAGTATGAAGTGTATTAAGACGATACCAAAATAGCCTTGTGCATTTTTCTATGTACGAAGTTTTCATTGTTTCTTTAGATTGAATGGCTAGAGCTCTAATTTTTAAGTATATGTTTTTTCAATATATGATCTAGGATTAGTAGTGAGCGTTTAAACGAAAAGCTTAAAATAAGCAATGCTTATTAAAATAAGCAAAAAAGCACGCTGCCGTTTATAAGCAATCCTCGCTTAATGCTTATCTTAAAATTGCAACACAGTTGTGAGAATATTTTCAAAATGTTGGTAAAAAGAGAAGAGGAAAATGTAAAAAGAGATGTAAGTGTAAAATTTTTATTTAAACGGTAAGCAAATTTTTAGCATAGAACGTAAATTAACTTCAGTTAAATGTTTTAACGAAAAAGTTAAAAAGCATAAAAGCTAAACAGTAAGCAAACAGCATATTATGAATTTTAAGCAGACTACAAAAATTAAGTTGAGTTAATTTTCTTAACGAAAAAGTTAAAAAGCATAAAATAGCTGCTTAAATATAAGCAACTTTTTTAAGCAGCTAACCTTTTTAAGCATCTTGTTTAAATTCGTTTAAAATTTTAAGCCTTTATTCCCATTTCTATCTAGGATCGCATCAACTCAGAAACACGATTGAAAAAAGTTTTCTCGATAGAAAGTCTTGGCGAAACAACCTCTCAAAATTTTTATTTTTTTCATTTGTCGGTCTATTATCGCGTATTAACTAATGAAATAACTTTAAAAACATAAGTAACTATTATATATAGAAACACGTAAATCAGAATTAAAATATATTTAGTAGATTTTGAGTAAATAGGAAAAGTATCCCTAATTCTTCATTTTCTGTGCCTACTGGCTGTGTTAATATGTACGTGTCGGCGATGATATACGATAATATTGATGTAGGCCCTTAAAAGTGTATCATTTAGTTGCTTTCACCAGGATCGTTTCGATGTGCGATCATTAATCAGCGAGTGCAGATTGTGGGGCAATTAACATTGCGGATATGCCTACACGTGCTTACGTTTTATGGTATATCTTCCTGCCATAGAGGAAACGTTTTTAGGTTACTGACATGAGACGCATCATAGTTATAATAATATAATATAGAATAGAATAGAATACACTTTATTGTACACCAAAACATTTTACATGTTACTTATATATCGAAATTAGGATAAAACATGTACAATTGGCGGTCTTATCGCATACTGCGATCTCTTCCAGACAACCTTTGGATGGACTCAGTTGATCTGGAACTGGGGTAAAGTGGTGTACCTACTACATAAAAACAATAGTGAAAACACTTAAATGCTAGTTAAACCTACCCAAAATAATATGTTTGTGATTTAGCAAATTCACCACTGGCACTAAGTAACAACGTGTGTTTAAGTACTTTTTAACACGATTTTATTAATGTTTTAATATATTTAACGGAATCTTTAAGTGATTTTCACCTACTTGCAGTAGTCGCATTGATCTGATTGAAATATATTCAGGATTTTCAAGCGTGTTGCAATTAAATTTTTTACTAAGCATATAATTAAGTATTCACATAATAGGAAGTACCATTTATACAACTTTTTTGGACTGCTATAGCGTTAAATTTAATATTACTTGATACGAGAGTTTAAATGTACAGACGCTATGAAAGTCTGTTATGTATGTACTATTTCACAATGAGAATTCTAACCAAGGTCTTATTTAGCAAGTGAATTCTCATAGTTGCAACTATTGTTCTAATCAATGAGCGACCTAATCTGTTTATCCATGACTAGTTTTATTGTTTTACTATCATTGCTCATCAACTTGTAAAAAACTACAAGGTTGAAGAAACTCCGTTATGGCTGTACCAACTATACATATAAAAAGCATATACAAATAACACGCAAGGTCATGTTCTACACTAAACAGACCTTAGTTGTACCTGAATAGAAGGCATTAAATTCGCCCTACTTCAGGTGGGCTCTCATAGACCATCTTTGTTCCTCATAATGTGGTTATAAATAGTAATTAATACACAGTAACATTTTCTGTGTATTGATAACCACTTTTTATATACATAGTTAGTTCGCTTCCTGATCGACATCACAGAATTTTTTAATCTACTGATGGGCATAGCATTTACACAAAGCTCACCATAATTCTAAGTACTCTGTAAGATTGAGGGAATGATCTTTGCGTGTTAACAACAGGCATAAAACAAAAGAAAAAAATGCCTTATATTGAATTTCTGGTCTTACAAAACTACCTTTTGCCTTAACCCTCTCCACCTTCCCGAATATTAGACGTTTTTGCGATATATTTTTAGTACTATCGATACAAAATCAAATAATAATTAGCACCGTAAAACAAGTAGTATATTCCAACCTTTGTGTTATGTGATTGTCGGTTTATTTTGCAATAGGTACATAATATGTTATGTCTCAATGAAAAATGACAAATGATGTCGCTCAACAATCACACGCTACATTAGACATGGATATATTACTATGTATGGATATTATTGGATATACATATTTTACATGATACGTTTTTGCTACATCAGTACAGTATGTATTGGAGCGAACAACGCAATCTCTGAAAGTATTACACATAAAATTTTCTAAATACGAATGTTATTGCTTTTCGGAATTAATCTTTAGATTAAACGCTCGTATGGCAGAGTTTAAATAGCGAGGGAAATGACCTTAGAACACGCCAATGACTAAACCAGTAAAATTTAAAAACGGCAAAATTCAGAACGGTTTCGATAAAATGTTTTAATATTAACATAATAGGTCCAAAATATCACTAATCAGAAAAATATTATCTTTAGCAGTTAGCACGAGATCTTTAAAAAAAACCATTATAATAATTAGGTACGTTTTGTATATTTATTTTTCCATTTAACCTCTCTCAATTCGCCACGTTTCGTTACAAGCGCAGTAAATTCGAGGTCACCTGCCATCGACATTCTATGGAGGATTTTGTTTGGCCACACGAGTTCAAACCAAAACGTAACAGGACAATCACTGAGGCTTATATACCTATACAATTATGTACTACTTGCTATGTACATTTATGTACATGGTTGAACCAAAGTCATCGTTGTTTCTGTTTTGCTTTTAAAATTCACGCACCCTTTAGATCCAAAGCAAAACATTATGACATTTGTCAGTGCTTACCGACAGATTTTGGATATCGCCTACTTTTTATATTTATTAGTAGGATTCAATCAGATTCTGGATAGGTCTCTGCAGATGCAAGCACTATGATGACCCCGACCAGATGATGCAGAACATCTATAGTGTGCTATGTGGAAATTGGATGGGGGTTTGGTAGAGTTCCATCCATAGATGCTATCTATGATGTTACTGCATCTGCTGCTCATTGGTTGTACTAACTGGATATTCCTATTCAGTTAGGACTTGCACAAAAGCCATATGATTATTCAAGGGGTTACTTAATTTTCTAACATATTATACGTATATGAACGCAAGTTCGGGTAACCGATTCATTAAGAGGGTACTGTACTCCTCATTTAGGTATTTGCCTTAGATATTGATATCCCTATTTCCGAGCACCGCGCTGAAAGGGACAAATATAGATGAAGCGGATTTTACCTACAAATTCTTTGAAAAAAGCTATGTAAAACTTTACCAAATTTGTGTGATAGACGCTGCAACTTTATCTAAAGAAAACCGAAAAAAGTGGGTTTTTCGGATTGTCATATTTCTTTTAGTTATTATGTTTTGAAAAAAAGAAAGTGATAGAAGCATAGATATACTCTTTATCTATAATATAACGCAAAAACTATTAAAATCGGTGTAACTTTCGCGAAGAAAAAACGGAAGTACGATACCCATACTTTTGTATGGAGCATAATTTGGTATCGTACCGTCTTATGTAGATTTTAATAAAAATTTGTCCGTTTTGCGTGAAACTTAGGTGGATAGTTCTATTTTACATCTGGTTGTGAATATATTATCTACTGTAAAACGAACACAGGGCTTGACAAAATGAAATAGAAAGTAAACAGTATATTAGCAGAGTTTGTTGTTTGGTGAACTCGTGTCAATATAATTATGAATTTTCAGATAATATTCAAATGTTCCACCTCTTTTGTTTGTAACGGTACAAACAAGGAACTAATATCCTATTGTTTTTAAATTAGCCACTTATGGTTAACACACAAAATTGCGGCTACTTGTTTCTCATTACACATTGTTTAGCACAATTTACCTTGTGAAATATTGCATTAAACCAGGTATTATAATAACCTAAACATAATAAAAATAATAGGGATAGCTTGCGTAAACTACGTACTCTCGAAACAGCTACTTCAATGGATCCTGGTATTAGCGACAAACAATTTAGAAATTTTAGTTATATGTAAAATAAAACCAACTACTTCTTAGCTTGCTCTTTGTTGTCATTTATTAGATTAAAGGCTTTACATTGGGTAATGACGGCACACATTCAAATCTGGCAAAATATAATTAAGTAACGTTAACAAAATTACTAACCAATAAAACCCTTCGTTTCACATTATAGCATGAGTTTAGAATTTTGACAGACAGATCAACGAATATCGCCAAGTATAACTAGTTTGGAAAATAACAAAGCAGCATTCATTATAAAAGTCATAACGTCGCGCAGTAATACTCATTTGTGTGTTGGTCGTTAGTTGTCGGCGTGGGCGAGCTTTTATTGTGCTTTTATTGTATGCTAGGAACCTCGACCCGTTAAGGTGCTACAGACACGCACTTTCTACACGAGCGCAAGCACAATCACGATATTGATATTATCGATGTTTGTTTTGCAAAAAATATTACACCACTTTCTAAAAGGTGACATAAGAACCATATTAATATTACTGAAGCATATGTACAATTTGCCTATTGAAGTATGCTGGCTATGAGGGTTGGTAAGGTGGCTTTCAAGAGTTTCTTCGTCTAACAGCATTGCCCCTTGTAAGACAATAAATTAGGCATGAATCATGTACTTCTCAAAGAGTACAACAGAATATTCACTTCGCCATAAACTCAATGCACACTAAATTGCCATCTATAAAATACCAAGTTTCTAGGTATATTCTGTACCTAATAACAAGTATAAAACTATTTCAGTTACACGAATGTTACCACATCATAAATGGTATGAGGGAAGAGTTATCACACATTAACTGTTCCTAAATATAAATACATTTTAAATAAACTATTTGAAAATATAAACAATCTACCATGTGTGAACTTCCTACAAGTTAGTTTATCTGTTCTACTTCTGCCGCGATAGTCGACATGTTTATGACCATATTTGTTATTCATCCCAAACGGGAAGAGAATTTTTAGCAAAATAACTTTTTTTGAGATCAAAACTATCATTTTATGTTCAGCCTATTATCATTCCATTGGACAGGTCTATTAGGTCGCGTAGACCAGACTTCTTTGCATATGTTTTAGTTTCGAGTATTCCGTCTCTAACAGAAGATATTAACTGCTTGTTATTCCTAAATTTGGCACCTACAGAACCCAGGGGAGGAAATGGGGTACTGGCACTTATTCCATTACCACATGAACTAAAATATATATTTTACAAGTAAACAATAGTAACACTGATAAACGTATGACAATTACAATGTCCTTAGAGGAAATTTCTTGACAGAAAGCCTCAATATTAGCCGTTAATGAAAACTGAGAACTTAGTAGCATACAAAAGAGTGCATAACTATGTTACCGAACTGATGACTAAGTCTTAGACGTGTCGTATTATATAAGTATTAATTAAATATAAAATTATTATATTATGATAAAATTCTTAAAAAATATTTATACGACAAATATCCATTAACAGTTAAGTTAAAATAACAGTATGTCCACTTTCTAATTCATATACTAATTTAAAAATTATGTAACTAAATGGAAACTTCAATTTTAGCCCCCCAATAGTAACAGAGGGGTGTTTAGTTTGATATGTGTATTTATTTATACGATAGATCATATAGGACATTTTCAGTTCAGTCTCACCCGTGACCATGGTGACTGCAAAGTCTCCGAAACGTCGGACTAAAATTTTAATCAAGTATACGCGTCTAAATCCGTAAAAAGTGTGTTTATTTATACGATAGCGTTGTCTCCTTAGCTCATATGCACATGAACATACGTCTCATCTCATCATCACCTTTCAAAGCATTTTTGGGTTGGGGCATTCAGTTTTTCTAACCCTCGCAGAAGAATTTCGCTACTTAATGGCAAAGAGTCACAATGCAAAGATAAAGTTAAGTGTCCTCTGCTTTGGAAAGAACAGCTATTTCGTTTTCTTATCAAGATGAGAACAGTAATAACGTTGCCCTAAAAAAGTAAATGACAGAGCACCTTTCCTTGCAGCCTTGAAATAAAGAAACGCCACATCGTGAGTAACTATGCCAAAAAAGTCGTGTAACAGACATCGCGTGTCCCCAAGTCATCTGCGTATTCATGACAAATCGGATTTATTATTGTTTCAAAACTCATCTATTTCACCGCGTTTTGTATCATTTCATACCTATGTAGGTGGCGAGACTAATATCGTACATTAGGCACATTATAGGCACTTAAAATGAACATTGCAGAGCCTTCAATGTAATCAAGGTCGATACTCCTGAAGGGAAGCAATATTTGTTTGATGAAATTATGAAGATACTTTGCTGCGAATTTAATATTTTATGCACTAGCGTAAAATATAAAATTTATAAGAACCTAATCCCATGAAAAATCCTTTTTTAAGTTAATTGAGTTAGAATTTTTGTTATTCAGCGAAATACGTAAATAGTATTCCTAGAGATGTTTACATTATTTGTCGCCGGGTTACATGGGTTCTATTTTAGCAAATATGTAACTAGTTTATATTATGTTTCTATTGTTCAACAGATTATCACGTAAGTAGTACATCAATGTAATAGAATATAATCCCTACGTGCTGATAATCGTAGTAGCCTTGGTGAAATCCGATGGTTCCGAATATAGACGCATCAAGTCGAATAAATCACGCATACGTAAATAACTTTATGGCTCGGCATAAATCCGATTAATACAATCGGATGGATCGTTATGATATATTTCACTGTACTTTTAAGTGCATACATCATGATACGTTAAAAGACGTAGTGATTAAAAACAATCTATTAAATTGAGAGCCCTAACACGGTTTATTACATATAAGTAACTTGTATTACCCGGCTGAGGTTTAGAACTCCTTCGGAAAAGGCATCAAAAACATTTTTGCATATTTAACTAAAATCTGATGTTAATCGATGAAGCTATCGATCTGACAAATATTGATAAAGAAATGTTATCCAGTAGCGATTATTTTGCAGAAATTGTAACCTGTGAAACGTAAGAATCTTAGGAACTCTACTAGATGATTAACTGGAAAAAAGTAACTCCACGAGCACTGCGACAGTAGTGGTTTTCAGCTAGTAAAAGTAGGTAAGACAATCGCTCATTTGTCAAAATCTGAGATAATAATAAAATATATAAATTGAAAACGTTTTATAGAACCTTATCCATAGTGCAAAGCAGGAATCGGAACCAAGGCAGGTATTACTAAGCTAGCTATTGTGGGTACCACGGACCACGAGTGAAATACAGGCATAAACCTATTAAAAACTTCACATATGAGCATATGACTAATCCCTCCGGCATTTCTAAGTACTGTTAAAATCTACAGTTTTAATTTTATATTATTTACAGATCGTAAAGTTTGTAATAACCTTGATAGTAATTATGATAATAAGCAAAACAAACCATTTAACTGTTAGTGGAAGCTCTTGACTCCTCGAGGGTTTTTTTCTAACGATATATCTTTGTAAGAGGTTATAAGTTTGATAGTTATTTGCATCTCGCTTGATTTGAAAGTTTATGTATATACCATGAATAGAACTCTCCATGTTGATGTTTTGTCTGTCTGTTAGTTGCTGGAGGGGAAGGTATGTGTGGCATGTCGTCCGGCTCGGTTTATAATTAGCGAAGCTGTCTTTTCCTGCATGCACTTTCTAGAATGTTCCTAGAATAACGCAACGCTTATGATGACAGTCAAAATGTGAGCCAGTTTTGTATTTGTTAATTTTCAATGAAATGCCTGTTTAACATTTACTTTAGGAATCAGTGAATTCAAACTAATTCTTCGGTATATTTCTGTTACTTTGTAAGGAACCAAATGTTCATTTCAAAATTATGTTATGAGGAAGTTTATTATTAGCAGTTTATTTGGCTATCAGTACTTTGATACACCATACGGGTCGACTTTATGACCCGTTTTGGGAATGTAGAATGTATCATGGCTCTTTAAGGAACAATTCGTGTTTCGAGCAAAAATGGTCGCTATCAATAGCAATCTCGACTATCTCATTCATAGTACCAAAACAAAACTCGACGAATTTGAAGTTGTGCAATCATGCCGCATTTTTGTCTTTGATCCTCTTATCTCAAGGCTATCGATATTTCAATGACAAATATTGTATATAAGTGAACAACGATAAATATTTAAAGATTGTAAACATTCAGTCATCACACAAATGACTATGGAAACAAGTGAAACAACAAATAAAAATTGATGAATGTATACAGGTTTTATTGCTGTTAGACTGCAATATTTGAAGTTCTTTTGGGATAAAAATAAATAAATACCATTTAAAAAAGTGTTCTTGTTCTTACCTACATTTAACGAAAGGTTCACTTGACAATTAAGATGAGGATAGAACAGCGTGCTCGTCTAAAATATACAGATTCTCACTTGTAACAACATTTATATTATAATAAGTCTCGAGGTTTTCATAAAGGACTAGAACATGGGACTCTTCAAGAAGAGATATGATTTCTGTAGGGTTCTGCAGGGTAAGGCGCGTGAGCGCCGCGCGCCTTTATCACTTAGGTGGTACCTAGTTGTTAAAAAATCGATACTAGGCAAAAAAATTAAGGTACAGTATCAGTTGGATAACACTCTTTTCCGTAGATGTGATGCTATCCACGTCGTAATTTTACGAGAATATGACTGCTTGGAATACTGGCCACGCAAACAAAATGTTAAAACCTAGATCACACAGAGAATAAAACCAGGACTCTAGTCATTAATGAATTAACCCTTGATGTAGAAGCTGAGCAGTCGGAACGCAACCGGAGTGTGCTGTGTTTAAAAAAAAAAAAAAGTAGCTGTAAAAGCAACCACAGTAATTTATTTACAGCTTTATTTATTTAGCAATACGATGCACCAGGAGTTAGCATTATCAAGCTATCCCTGCGGAAAAAGATACGAGAGCAATGCTCATAATGATTGTGTACGCATAGTGTCGTCTCTTAGTGTGTGTGAGCCAATTTTGCGGGGCGTATGCATCGACCAATGAAATTACGTTATTTTGTTTGTGTGAGTAACCCCTCAGCACCCCAGCCTACCAGAATTTTAAGTTTACTGTATGCATCAAATAAATTACGGTGCCAGAACAATAAATTAATTACAGAGTCAAGAGTTAATTGTAGTGGGTAACAAGGGTAATGTTTTAAGAGGATACCAAAATAGCTTCGTGCATTTTTCTACATACGAAGTTTTCATTTTTTCTTTAGTTTGAATGGCTAGAGCTCTAATTTTTAAGTATATGTTTTTTCAATATATAATCTAGGATCGCATAAACTCAGAAACGCGATTGAAAAAAGTTTTCGCGATAGAAAATCTTAGCGAAACAACCTCTCTCATTTTTTATTTTTTTCATTTGTTGGTCTATTATCGCGTATTAACTAATGAAATAACTTTAAAAACATAAGTAATTATTATATATAGAACCACGTAAGCCGGAATTAAAATATATTTAGTAGATTTTGAGTAAACAAAAAAAATATTGCTAATTCTTCATTTTCTATACCTACTAGCTGTGTTAATAGGTACATGTCGACGATAATATTGATGTAGGCCCTTAATAGACTAACACTATAATTGATTTATCATAGCAATTACACTATTAAATTGTAATTGAAGTCAAATTAAGTAATCAAGAGAAAATTGTTTTTAAGAGAGGGTATTTTAATGACTACGTAGAAAACAAAGATTATTTGAACTAATAGCTGATAAATATTTTATGTAATAGAACAAACAAACTACGAAAACACAGACAAATTGATAATCTTGTTCTTGTGAAGACGATAAAAATATAATTAAACATTTTTACAAGGTATATCAACTGGTTGTCAAGGAACAGCAGGCTTTATAGCATACTATTGATGTCATTAGATGCAAGTTCAATCTAAGTGAAGGAAGAATTTAGATACTTGTAGTTACTACTTACATCTGGATAATTTTTCACTTTTTCTATAGATATTATGTTTAAAAGTAATATATTACTACAGATATGTATTAAATCTGTAATCTAGTATACATAGTATTTTCTAATACTTGCGCGACTCATTTGTTTAAATAAAACTTTTTAAACTAGTATACATAGTACAAAAATTAAGCTTCGTTTTGGATAAGAGGTTGATAAAATGTCTACCAATATTAAGTAGGAATGTTTTTTTATGACTAGCAAATCTAGGGTCTCCCAAACATGCAAACATACATAGCAGTTGTTTCTGCATTTTGACAAAAGATTTTTTTAAATTTAATTTGGTATCTTTTATTAGATTTCAGAACGTAGGTCTATTATTGTTTTACATTACACAATTAAAATTTATTGTAGCAATATAATTGTGATATGTAGATAATTCTTCGGTACCAAAATTCAATCAAGAAAATCCATAAGAAATAATTATATAGTTTGTAATTACCATTAAAAGACAAAATAAAGATATAATCAAAATGTAAACATAAAAAGAACGAATTTTAATTTGCAGACTGTATTTATCGATTGGCGTGATGGCAACAGAAAAGGATACGGTTCCATAAGTAAAAAGAAATTTACAACTTTATTATTAAAATAGCCTTAACATAGTAAAATGCCATTAAATAATGTATAAGTTTATTATAACTTACGAGAAATTAAAATATTTTAAAATCTGGAAGCGAAACACGTACAACGAAAATATGATATTTTGTAAAAAACATAACAGAAAATCAATCATTAATACATACCTACTACACCAGAATTGGATGATGAGACGATTCCTGTTAATCTCGAAGAAATTTTACTACTTTTTAATCACTTATTTGAGAAAAATGAGCCTAATATTTACAAAAAATCAAGCAACGCTAACCAAAGCACGGCAAGCAATATGACAGTTAATGACATATGATATGAATGACAATTAATTGACACTGATAGATATTTGACAACATGGATTTGATGTAATTTTTTTTTGCAATGTTTCAAGCGTCTATGCTTAGTAAATACTACATCTACGACCATTATTAGATTATCTTAAAGCCTAGGACGTCCGTTTATCTGGCACAGGTGGGGTGGGGTTCCTTGTTCCTTCCCTTAGTCTGTGTAATACTTTGAACATTAATTAACCTATGATTTAGTTTGATATCTTTGACATTTTATAACTGAGTTGCCAAATTAAAAAATTTTCGCCATTTAGGCTATCATGAAATACATGAGTACTCGTCGTCATAATTCTCTTGCCCTTATCTCTATATGTAGGGCTAACACAATGTGTTTTTTTGTATATAACAGTCGAGTTTGGCTGATTATTTTGTACCGTTGCCTCCCCGACGTTAACCTTTCTCGCGCAGGTGTCATGTGTATTGATTGCCTTGATTGGTAGTTACGACATCTTCGGGCAAGATACGGGAAGGTTGTATTCTTTTTGCCTGTCACCTCACGGACAAAAATACTTGCCTACTGTTCTTTTCTATTGATTTGAAGTTACATTCTTATATTCTCATTTTCAACTATAGTAACCAACAAGCATACAGCACACCTGATGGTAAGCGGTCAACATAGTCTACAGCACCAGAGGTATTACTCACTAATTGTTATCTTCCTTATAGTTTTTTTCGCAGATCCGAAATTATGATTATTTTTATAACGCGTTATCATACGTAATGGTGTAATGGTGTACCTAAAAGGCATAAGTAAATAGTATTTAAACATTAGCAAATTAATAAAAATTCAATTTTAAATGAAATGTTATCAAATACTGGCTAGAGTAATAGTCAATCTCAGATGTTAAGCGTAAAATTTTTCCATGTTGTAGTTATTTTAAATAACATTGTAAGATTTTCAGCTATCATTTTAAGCAATTTGTGGGCTATATAGTTAGACAAGATTCGGTGAAATGGCGAATTGACAAAGTTAACAACTGGTAACTCTGTTTTTTAGCATTCGAAAATGTTTATTTGCACTTTTCAGCTGCATTTTTGTTGTTTTTAATTTATATATTAACAAATTATCAAATTACAGCAATTGCCTAGTTATGTAGTAAACATAATTTAATTTTATTGCAGAACTTTAATATTTTGAAACGCTCTTAGCTTTCAAATAAATATTGTAATTATGGAAGCTGATTCCACTACTTACGACAGCAACATAAAAACAGAACTTTCTGAGCCTAGTTTACCCTTTAATGTTTGTCTGGGGTAAGTCAATACTGCTTAATTTCAACAAATTTGTTTCTTTCTTACTTATATTAATCTTATTTAATTTTGTAGCAACTTACAACTGTTTAAAGAATTTATAACAAGCAATGGTGAGCTAAGATTGGAATGCCAGCTGGTAGAGAGATTACAGGCTTTTGGTTTGTTACCAAACGCTATGAATTGTGTGGTCAATAAACCGGAATGTAATGTTGTTTGCAGAACTGCTAGAGTTGTGGACAGGTAAGCTTAGTTACATGCAGTTTTCCATTATAATTTTATTATATCTATTACTAGCTGTTGCCCGCAAATTCGTATGTGAGAAATTTAGAACATTTTTCCGTTTTTACAACATTTTTCAATAATGCATCGCTGCTTTTGGTCATAGCGTGTTGTGTAAATAATAGAGCTACTTAATAAATGCACTATCCATAATATTTTTTCAATTTGAACCAGTAGCTCCTATAAAACATACATAAAAAGCAGTTGAATCTTATTCCTTATTATATCTTATGAAATCCCTAATGTTTATTTTTCAGTTATTGCATTGTCTAAAATTATTACTGAATTATATTGTTTACATAATCTATTTATTTATTAATATACAACTGCTTACTCCACTTACAGTTACCCAACGCATGCAGTAAGCTAAATACACTAAACTTGATACAGTTTTACATTATTATGATTTGACATTTCAATTTGGTTTAGTTTGGGTCAACAAAATAACTTTAAACTGATTGTTATTAGGTTAATTTGTATCAACACAAAGGAATCTCAATAAAGCAGTTAGTTTCAGTATCAACTTATTAGTCTTGTTTGCTTTCAAACTCCATAGGCTTCTAAGAAATAGAAATGTTCTTATTTTAAATTATAATTTTTCAGAGTTCAATGGGTGTGTGAAGGTTGTGGTAAGAGACAACCTATAAGGGCTGGTTCTTTCTTCTTAAGACTTCAATGTTCTATATTACAAGCAATGCAAATTATCTTTGCATGGTGTGAGGATGCTGATTTAGAGGTTGCCGCTGAACATTTCGGTAAATATATAAAACTAGCTGTTGCCTGCAACTTCGTATGCGTGGAATTTAGAATTCAAACTTTAACAAATTATACAATAAACCATTCTAATTGATCTATTCTTCCTATTATAAACCACATCAACATCTGTTGTGTAGTTATAAGGTATAAGCTCACATAATGACATACATACAAAAATGACGACTTTGTTTTATAATAAGTAAATATTATAAACTGATATATTTATTGGATTTTTCCCTCCCTCTTAATGATCTAAGGGTATAAAAAATAATGTGAACTTAAAACTTAATAAGGTATTTAGAAATGTAAAGGAATAAATGCAAGAAAGAAATAATTTTTTGTGGATGGTTAAATTTGTAATTCCGTATTTGTATAGCCATCTGCTTATATGTCACTGAGAGATTTTTGATATTTATTTAATAATAACTATTATATTTTACATGCTACCCATAGCTAAGAGGTAAGTTGTTTCAATAGTACTAATAATATTCAATAGTACTAATAGTGCTTGATATTGTTTGTATATTTGTTAAGCTATTGCATAGGTTCTATCGCGGGCCTTGAGCGTGGAGACCGAATCCAGAAATTCCGTAACGTAAATAACCTAACACCCCCCACTCCGACCGGCACAGCGGTGATACTTTTTAGTTTTCTATCGACGAATAGCAGAACTGTTAATGACTTTTTTAAAATATAACGCTTGTCTCTTTAGTTTAGCAACTCGCCTCTAGGTATTAAAGAAAATAAGAAAGGAGAAAAAATACTGCATAAATAAACTAAATAAATAATAATAACTGCATAAGTTGATAAAAAATGCTATGCAATAGCTTTACCCTTCACAACGTCTTTTTTTTATTTATAAATGTGCCAGTTGGTTCCTTGTGATGTGCAACCTGCTGATTTTGTATTAAAAATTTAGCTTGATTACTAAATTCGCGGTTCGCGGGCCGTCCTTCATTTATACGAGAAGTGGGAGTGGCTAAAGGTGGTCGCTCTTTGGGCGAAAACGCGCTGATGTATCAAGACTACTATGATTACCACAAATATATTGCTTGTCTTTTTTTGGCAATGTGAAAATTGATTTCAATTTTAGTCTCGGTCACATCATTTACCACATTATCCACTGAAACGAGAATTAAAAAGTATTGGGAAATATGTTTCACATGTTTTTCCCCTTTGTTATACAGTTTTTCGATTAGGAAAAACTGTACTATATTAGTATTTTTTCTCAATTTCCTCAAACTGATCTTAATTTTGTTTTGTTACTACATTACAGGAGTAAAACCGAAAGTGGCGACTATGATATATGATAAATTAGATGAGCTCGCTATAAAGGAGCAACGTAAATGTAAGCTTGGTGGTGAGAACAGTGTAGTGTTAGCTGAGATGTACCCAGATTGTGTGAATAGACTGTCTCCAGACACTACAGATCAACCACATGCACATAGAATATTGATGCTTGCTGACACTAATGTAAGTTTTTTTGCGTAACTTACTGGCTTAGAGCATTAATTCAACAGAAGTTGACATTATAAGCAGACAGCTTCTGAAAAAGGTATGTGAGCAATGCTCTTACCCATTGTGTATGGACAGTGTCATCTCTTAGTGTGCGTGAGTCAAATGCGTTAAGTGTTTGGCATTATATGTGGCTCCTATTGGTTAATTATTACGGCTTTGGCTCTAAGCTTTGGATTTGGCTTTAGTGTTTAAAAACTAGATGTTGCGTCCGAGTCGTTTTCACCGTCATAAGGGCCATGCCTGTGAATTGCGGTGCAAGTCTTCACGTTAATATTTTGTTCTTTCTACATTAATATATAGGACAGCAAATCAAACAAGCCTGGAGTGCTAAACAAATGGCCTAGACTGACTTTGAAAAGACCCAGGGTGCTATATTTCACAATACGCCGATGTGTTAAGCTATTGTCAGACCAACCCAAATACACAATATTTAATTAAAAGTGATTGTCGATCCGTTTTGAAAGAGACTTTTCTTACAATATAAAAATACAGCTTTTCACTATGTGATAATCGTATTTTCAAAGGCTTTTATGATATATTTTCAATGACTGGTGTTTGTCAATTCCAGCACATACCTACATCTTACTGGTTACACGTTATAAAGGAAGATAACAAGAAGTTGACCAGCGATGGATCAGATAATCAGGTTAGTTAAAAAAGAACATACAGACGAATTGAGAACCTCCTCCTTTTTTTTGAAGTCGTTTTAAAATAACTTCAAAAGTAATTACAATTTGACGGGCCTTGTGGTCAAGTGGTTTATGTGATGGACTGCCGCTCATGTGATCGCGGGTTTGATTCTCTTTCGGAACAATCATTAGTGTGATATTTTTAATTGTCATATAAATGTTTGTTCTGCGTCTGGGTGTTTCTATGTATTATAAGTAGGTATCTATTTACAAAAGAAAAGTAGTTTATGTATTCTATTCGTTTTCTGGTACCCATAACACAAACATACCTGCACAATGCCCATGAATATTTATTTAATTGTTCATTTAATATCAGTTAAATATTATTAAATAGAATTGCTAACTACTTAAGAAATTATTTAGAAATAAGAATATAGGTAGAAATTGTAGACTACTAAGGATGAAAATTAAAGATTTTAAATTCAAATATGGGGTTAACAAACAACTATGTTTACAGCCTTTAAAAGCGGAAGTCGAGGAAGTCATCCAAAATGTCGTAATAAAAGATTCAGTGGTGGTGATAGGAAACAATGTACCGTTGATTGATGGCGCCACATCAATACAACAACTATGCCAGCACTGTGATGTTGATATGCAGCACTTTTGTAAGTTACATTTGTTTAATAATTATTTACTTGATCAATATTTACAAATCATTTATTTACTTGGTCTGGGAAAGGAAAAAATGTATCTTTGGGTAAGCATTTCCTGTGTGGATGTCTTAGAAATCATCAGAATCCTTTATGCCTAAACAACTTGCCCATTTTAATAAAATGTGATACATAGGCAATCCAGATCGGATGGTTTTTCAAAAATTTATTCCAAAAATTTATAAGTAGGCTGCTTAAATAGGGCCGCTACCTGTTTGCCATTTCCCAGACTTGTCTTAGTTTAAAGGGCATTCAGAATCAATCTCATTCTTAAAAATCTCATTTAAAATATTAGAAATTACCATCGATTTTATTTTTGTGTTTATCCAGCTTCAGTAATTAAAATTATGGTTGCCTCAAGCCTAGAGTCTGAGAAATGGCATCAGGCAATCGGCATTCCAGCAGCGGACGGAGAAAAGCTAATGGATAGATTATTATTTATAAATATCAATTGCTTCATAAATATAAATAAATATTCAAAATAAATTGTTTAAATAATGCAAATAACTCTAACGGAATTTTTTAAATGCATTGTTTGCAGTAAGTTCACGCATCTGGAGTCAGGCAGTATCTCTATGTTGTGCGTCTAGATCAATGTGTACAGGTGCATTGACCCCGGCGCCTTGTGGAGCTTCCACACAGAGATATCTCACCACAGCTCTGTACAGGATCAGACATGGCGACGGTTTCTATAGACAAGTGCTTGAGTCTATTGCCGATGAATACACTGAAAAATGTCAAGTGTCAAACTTAACATGAAGCTGATCATCAAAATTCGTTAGCCATCATAAAGAAATTTGGTTATAATCACTTAACTTAGCAGTTGAATGTAGGTATAATTATTTTATGATCTTACCGGCCTTCAGTTTTTAGTTGTTTTTTTAAATCTCCTTCATTTGGTGTCCTATCCTGTTACGCGACTTTGGCGAAATTGTATCATACAAAAGCCATAAACTAAAAGAAGGAGAAATTTTGCAAATTATTTCTTTGCCACACTGCCTAATTACGGAAATTGCTACCTGTTCATGTATTTCTTGACTTTTAAAATATCGGTTCTCTCAAGTGAAGTGTGAAAAGACATCTTGTTGTAATGTAATGTAATGTTTTTAATTTTTTAAAGTCTGTTTTTGTCAAATTGTTCTTTGAACTTGACATTGATAATGCATAAAAATATTTAAATTATAATTACCTAAACAGTATTCTTCTTTAGGATCAAGTTTATGTTTTATGGGTGTGTATTTAACAATGTGAGTGTTATGTGCCTCAGTTTAACACTTGAAGTTGTATTTTTAAGTGTTATAAAAATTCTGAAGTTTTTCTTGTCAAATGTTTTAAAATATAAAAATCAATACTTAATGTTATTATTATGTGACAATATAATATTTGTTTTAAGTACTAATCGCCCAACTGCAATGTATATTCACTAGTTAACTAACACTTATTGATAGTCTCTGCCTACCCCCATGAGAAAAAGGCGCGATGTTATGATGATGATGAAGATGACAGTCTATTTTTATTACTACGTTTTTTGAAAATTGTCGGTGTTAACACTTAAAGTTAATTTTGTTAAGTGTCACAACTGTTGTTGTTTTGAGCCATGTATTACTCAAACTTATTATGGTCATTCGGTAGATTTGTTTTATCAAAATGTGTGCGTCATTTTGTTAAAATAAGTGTCTACGCTTAAAGTTGTTAAAGCTAAGTGTGGGTAACAAACACTGAAGGCTAGCACAAATAATGTGTACGAAGATCAGTTTTTTATTGGAAGGTTGTTTTTATTTTAAGAAAATAGATGATAGATATACTAATTGGTTGTTGACTCGTTGGTCGACAGATGGCTTTGCACAGTTTCCTCGTGTCGATGTGACTTAGTTGAGAAATATTGTAGTGAAAAATTTAGTTAACATGTGCACGCATCATGGTAGCTCAGTTGGCGTAGTAACGGAACGGTATTCCGAGGTCGTGGGTAACCACTATAATTTGATTGAAATAAAGCAAAACATTGCTAATTGTAAACACATTAATATTACTCGTACGTATACGTGCACGTGCACGTATAGGTAACGTATATATACCCGCTAGCCTTACAGTCATTTTTGACTCCTTAACATTTGATTTCCTTCCCAATTATGTAAAAAGGAGTTTATTATTATATCTATCGTTACAGTTCGTTTGCTTTTAAGTTGAATTAGTTATAGAAGTAATCGGTAAGATATTTTAATGATATTCTTTAGCAAATAAACGAGTTTTAATACAAATAAAGTCACTGTTTTTATGGATTGTATAAAACATAACTGTAATAGTCCCAGTATATTATAGATTACAGTAGTATCTTTCTTAAAAGAATTTGAACAATCCTACTTTCTACATAAAATTGGACATAGACCACGCCACAACGCCACAACGCGCGGTCCTGTGCTAACTGCATCCAGCGACCCCCGGCAAATTTGACGATATTGTGTAAACTAAATGAAATATAATTGGATACTTTTTACCCGTGACCTTTGTGGTTGCAAAACTCCCGAAGCGTCGGGTAAAAGCCTCAGCCAAGAGACCACCTGCCCCTCTAGTTAAGTGGCCCGTAGTACTTTTTAAAAGAAAAACCTTCCGTGTTATAGGATTCACCCCTCTAAATTATTTTGTTTGTTATTTTTTTAATTTTTAATTAAACTTGTTAAAATTTTTCATTTGGTAAAATTTTTTTTTTGTTCCCCGTCGTAAGACGGGCGTAACAAACTCTAAACCGTGATTATTGTAATTCGTAAAACAGTGGCTTTATTTATATTGTAATGAACTTAAATATCAAAATTCTTTTTAATATAAATATTGTATGTACTAAATAATCTATGTACTCAAGTGCCTTTATAATTCTCAATATATTCTTATGTGCCTTACAATTGATATTATGTTGTTTGTTATAGCTTTGTTGTAATTTCTTAATAAAACAGGAAATATGTTTTGATATTTTACATCACAATAGTTGGTATTGTATTAGTGATATTTGGAAATAAAATGTTAAATACTTTAATTGCGTTTTACTCAATACCTGAATCTTTCTAAGTTTTACACGAATTACACGTACATTTGAGTATTGTACACATTGAATAACACGTAGGTGTTATTTAACTCAATCTAACTACCGTCTTACGTAACGAAGTAAGAAAATAAAATGCGTCTATAGATTTTTATATTCTTATAACTTAAGCCTGAGCATAAGTATCTGTATATTTTACATGATATTTTCGGACCTGGATTTTCACACAAAATGAGAATCGGTCGGTGAAGCCATTCCAGAGTAGAATGACGACTAATTAAAGTGACACGAGAATTATACGAAAAGCGCACGATCGTATAATGATGATCATGTTTTGTTAGCAGCTTGAACCTAGGACACAATGGTTCAGTTCAAATATTCATTCTACGCAACGTCCTCTAGTCCCAAGCTAAGCTTGCATGCTTGTGTTATGGGTACCAGAATGCGGATATACCAACTACAAATGCAATGCTATCTAAAATGCACTGCGATACGACTGCACAGTCCCGTTGTATGATACTACTTGTTATCTGATACAAGTTTCAGATTTGCATGGGAATTCAACATCGATAAAAACTAACATTTACCTACTTTTGTACTGGTTTTCAAAATCATTACCGTTTCCAATAATAACAGTATTTAATGACAGTTTTAACATTTTCCTTGTAAATAAAAATATTGTTACCCTAGATTTGAGAGAAATATTGCAAGCGTGTGAATATTCATGTTTTAAAGCTATGTTGACAAGTTCTTTTTGTTATATTAATGGACATTTCACACAATGTCCTCAGGTCCCAAGCTTATATGCTTGTGTTATGGGTACCAGAATACAGATAACATATACTACTTTTCTTTTTTATATACATACTTATAATACATAGAACACACCTAGACGTAGTACAGTCATTTGTATGCCTTTTACTTACAAATATCACACGAATAATTGTGCCGTGCGGGCAGGGGCGTATTTACCCTAGAGCCAAGGGGGCCAAGGCCCGGGGCGGCCGGTCTGCAAGGGGCGGCGCAGGCCGCATCGAGGGGCGCCTCTGTTCTTGACAAACTTGCGTCTTTTACAATATTTATTATTTCTTATGTCAGTGGTATTATTATACCCTTTGCCCTTAACCTCACTCTGCTTTTGATTTCATAAGCCTTTACCCCCCCCCCCTTCCTCTGACTAGGCGCGGTATATTTTTATGGCCCGGGGCGCAAATTTTCCAAATACGCCCCTGCGTGCGTGACACAAACTCGCAACCTCGTGAACGGCACTTCGTGACATAAACCACTCGACTACGAGGCCCGTCAATAGAGCTCTTGAGAGATATATACATTAGTTAATATAACCTTCGTGTGCTAGTTAATATTTTATTTACAACATAGTGTAGCCTTCAATGCTGCTTTAAAAATACTTAAAATACCAATGATAGTACTAAATATTTGCCTTTGCATTTGTGTTCTAAAAGATGTAATACTTCACTGAGCTACTGCATTAAAAACTTCTATCACCCACAACCCACAAGATACAGTTACGATAGATCTGTGTTAATCCGCATTGCGACATAACTACGATTCAGATACCGTATTTTATATAGTTCTTATTTTTATAGTGGCTTTGATTTTATAAGCTTAAGTTTATTGCATTTTCAAAATACATTCCAGTGGGACTAATTTGTTTAAAAACAATCGACTCACTTTCTGAGGAGAGGCAGGTCGCTGATTTGATCGCCGCACAATTCAAATATCTATGTGATAAACACAGATACTAATGTACTGCGTTTGGTGTTTATCTACTCTATTCTATGCAAGTCATCATCATCATAACATCGCGCCTTTTTCCCATGGGGGTAGGCAGAGACTATAGAGCGCCATATCATGCCATATGCTACGATCCAAACATACTTCCTTGCTAAATTCACACTCATACCTACATCTGGTCATACATGCCCGACGGTTGTAAGTGCAAGTGTTTACAAAAAATAGTAGTACTTAAATGTTTAAAATATACATACTTAATATGATTTATATTAAACTATCTGTTGCCCGCAACTTCGTACGCGTGGAATTTAGAAATCAACCGTTAAGAAATTTAATACAAAAAACTGCATCAAAATCCGTGCCTAGTTTGAAAGATATACTTAAGCTCACCTATGGATATACAATAAAAAATTTGAAGACTTGTTTGTGGCATATATACAGTAAACGTTTTAGACAGGTACATTCTGAGTAATCTTTTAACAATAAAAACTGTATCAAATAAGGGACAAATAAAGTAAAAAGTTATCGTTTTACCGTTTATCGGCGGACAAGTAGGTTCTGTATACAGTTAGTTGAAAGCTGGCTCATCCACAACAGGTTGTTAAGTATATCTGTGCCACGGACTGAGCTTACGATCGAATTATTTCTTGATTAATTGGTAATAATTAATTGACCAGTTTGACTAAATATAGGCAACAATTTATAAAATTAATCACCGACTCAACACATTCAAGAATATACGATATAATTTTATGGCTCCAAGATTACACTTATAGTTATTTTTATATTTCCTTAGGTAGTCGTTACCTGTATCTATGTATATTTGCAGTCTCGTTTTTGTCTTTTTCGTTCTTTTATTGACTTCATTAACAAATACGGTTCTTAATTCTAATGCATAAATCAAAAGCTCTCTATTGTCCGTGTGGTGACGGTAAATACAAGTGTCATCACCCTGTATCCTCCCCTGCAGTAAAAGCCAGCTAAGGGATATTACACATAAAATTATCAGTGAGAGACGGAAAACTAGAAAATAAAATATGCCAACACGCCCGGTCAGCGCGTCGTAGTTGACCATAATCCCTCCCAAAGTGGGGGAGACAGGTTAATGGACTGGAGGGAGAAAGTGAGAGTCAAAAGAAGATGTCAGATATGGCTGTAAATCATAATAGCAAAGATATTAAGAACAATAAATAATTTATGAGTAACAAAAATAATTAGTTGATGTTAGAAGAATTTGCAAAATCAACTATATTATGCGCTTACTTGAAGGCCAACGGGTTACTAGGTCAAGTCATTGGCCCCAAGCCATATCTACTATTCTAAAACCAGGAACTTAAGAGACATGTCTAGAATATGATTACATTGTTTACTTTAAAAAAAATCTAAAATATTTGTATTAATAATAACAGTTAAACGTTAACAAATACATAAAAATAACAGTTAGCGTAAAATCTATATGTACCTGTATTTATTACACAATTTGTGTTAATACCAGTTTAATACGACTGGTCGTGCGGTCAGTTGGTGCGGCTGTACCGCTATGTCGGCAAATAAATAAAAGATGCAGCGGAGAATGGATACATAGCGGCTCCTACATCCGAGCTTCAGTCCGTTTACAAACACCTACAACGATGGTCAACTACAGACGATTTGTGTGCGAGGGAGTGCTATTAGGCACTATCTTAGCGGTTGCGATTGCTGCACCGACTCCAGATTGCAAGCATACACTCATTGATCAAAGACAAAACGGTTCAGAAAATTATCGACTAAGTATTGACGGCGTAGTCTTCGCTGTAGCGCCGGTTGATAGTTTGTTGTCTGCGCTCGGAGATCTTGATGACATCTCGGAGTTATTAGCTTTGGAGGAATTAGGCTTTGACAAACCAAAGCCACCTCAAAGTTCATCACCTTCGTCTGGACTCGAAATTATACAAGTGGCAGATAAGCCAGATGAAAAGCCTTCGGAAGAAAAGCCTTTAGCTGAAAAGCCATCTGAAGAGAAACCCCAGGAGTTAAAGTCTGCAGTTCCTGTGAAGGCTATTGAAATAACCCCTCTTAGTGATATCAACGTATCCGATGATGACAAGATTCAAAAGAAAGAAGTTTCACAGAAGAAACAAGATAAGGCTAAAAGGTGAGTTTATTGAATACTTAAGTCTATAAAGCTTACAAAAGTCGTAAATATAAATATTTTCAATTGCCCGCCAGTTGTACTGAGCTTTTTAATTGTTTCCGATATCATCTAAATTTTGTAAAGGAATTGATACTCACAAGATGACTTTACATTATTATTTATTTTATTATGACACTGGAACAAGATGACTGAAAGTGGTGATTATAACTCTTGCCTAAAATATAACCACACAGATTCAACAAATATCTAACTGGTTTTAATTTAGTATAATAAGGTAAATAATTTAAAAATATCGTTACTTAATTTTGTTTTG
Organism: Orgyia antiqua; assembly: GCA_916999025.1. NCBI lineage: Eukaryota > Metazoa > Arthropoda > Insecta > Lepidoptera > Erebidae > Orgyia > Orgyia antiqua. The sequence continues at coordinate 22,422,337 of OU779864.1, forward strand.
CATTCACAGACTGAAAAACCGCCTAGCAGCATTCTTGCTACCTCTGCTGAGAAAAACACGCCACCACTGAGGAGTAAAAAAATGTGATAAAACAAAATTCTCATTATGTATTTAGATAAGTTATTGTATTGAATGTATACGATGAGTATGAAGGAAGAGCCATGAAATGCATTTATTAGTTTCATAAGTATGTTATAAGTAATTGTACATTGTTTTGTTGAAAATAAAGACTTAATTCTTATTTAAAAATCCCTATTTCCTGGTTTATTTTATTCTCTGTAGCTGTATGTTTAATACGCTGTCATATTTAGTATTGGACCGTTTATAAAAATAAATCTATAGAAAAATTTAATAGGCACTAATTCTAATGCGTCGAAAACCAAAAAATCCATATTATGTCTATATTTAGGTTAATAAAATGGAATACACTATAGTATTTTTGGTGTTTGAGCTCTGTTTATTATCCTGTATACTTTTTAGTAGTTTGTAATAAATACACCGATCACTTCGGTATCTATCTGTCTACCTATATGTCAAGTCTTTTATCTGTTACTAGCCTGTTGCCCTCGACTTTGGCGCGTGAAATTTCTGGCTCCTAATAATCACAGCGTAATGTTATGTAGCCTAGCTATATATATATATATATAGCATTCCTCGACAAACGTACTATCAAACACTGAACCAATTTTTTAAATCGGACCCCTTTGATCCTGACCATTGGTTCCTGAGATTAGCGCGTTCAAACAAACGAACAAACTCTTCAGCCTTATAATATTAACAAAGATATTTTTCTCAGCAATGGGGATGTTTCTAAATTCCACGCGTAGGTACAAAAATTTCTAAATTACAATGAAATGTCCGTGTGGCGACGGATTAGAAATACAAATATTACTATTTCCTCATATAAATATTAAATATATTTTAAATATTTCCCTATACAAATATTGCCATTTCCTCCCCAGGATGCTGTAAGCTAAGGGATACAGATCCAGAACAGATCCTCCTTAAGAGAAGGAAAGCTCTGAAATAATCCCTAAGCCACGTCTGGTCAGCGCGGCATAGTAGACCATACCTAATCCTTCCCAAAGTGGAGAAGGCCCGTGCCTAAGTGGGACCTTAATAGGCTGGCCTATAGCCTTCCTCGATAAGCAACACTGAAACAATTTTTCAAATTGGACCAGTGATTCCTATGATTAGCGCGTTCAAACAAACCAACTCTTTAGCTTTATAATATTATTATAGATAGTTTATGTAAACAATAAGCTTATCTTGGGACCAGAAGATGTTGTGTGAAATGTTTTTAAACACATGTTATAACATTCCTATGATTGTAACTAAATTCATTGCGTCAGATTTTTCGTGCGACACATCAACAAAATTTACGCTCTATCGTATGGTATACGTACGTATAGGTACTCCATAGCTCCCCAAAATAAATCAAACTTTAATATCCCTGTTTTATTGTTAAAATTAAATACAATATATTCAATAAAGACAAGTCAAGAATCTATATCCATAATGTAGAATAATAACTAAACTGCTATGAGTAGCTATATAGTTGGTTAGTAGATGAAGAAAGTCAGTGCATGATCTCAATTCAAACTAGTTAGTGTTTTAATTAAGTAAAATAATGTCGTTGCTTTTATAGCAAATTATGAATTTGATCGCTTTGTCGGCTTTTACTATGCTCTTGTATCTGTAAATAGTTATGAGAGCGGGGCCTGCACCAGTTGCTGCTCCTGCAATAGGGATAAAATCCGCCTATGACGATAACCTAAATAAAATTGTCCACTCCATGTTAACACAGGTTCGAATGATAGTTGAGCAGTTTTTCAAATGTTATTTGAAAAAAAACATACACACTTAGTATGTCGTAGAGAAGACAGAGTTACGGATCCTTTCTTGCATTTTTGTTATCAAAATTGGTAGAAGAACAAAACGGAAATCAAAAATAAATCAACCCATAATGTTCATGATTGGTTGAACTGAGTTACTAAGACTTAAAAGATATTTTTTCCATTCATTCACATTTAGTTATAGTTCCTATATTTAATAAATCAGATGCCAGGGATTTTATTGCATTTTACAAGTTGTTTCTGCTGTAGCTGCTTATAGAATAAAAATCTAAAGAGACTGAGCTGTCTCACCCGTGACCATGACTGCAAAGTCTCCGAAACGTCGGGACAAAATTTAAAATTAGCTAATTATTTAAGTATATTTGATAAGTGTATAAATCCAGAAAATGCGTTTAAATCCTAAAAAGTAGTTTTATTTAAAGAAAAACATGATCCAACAAGAAGCTAGATGAAACTCGATGAGATTACGTAGTTTCATTACAGAGTTCCTGCCATTCAGATCCATAATCAGATCATCTGTATACCACCAAAATTTTTCGTTCCACTCTATGTACAATATACAAATGCTTAGTTCGATTAGAGCCGGGAAGTGTGTCAAGTTTATTTTGCAAGATTTGTTTATAGACACACATCGGGACGGGTGAAACTAATTAAAAACTTGTAAAAAATGTACTTAGGTACTATTTTCTTCATAAGCTTGTTAGTACTGTTGCCGTTGCTTCGACCAACAAATATAAAAGAAGTGGTAGAGAGCAAGTACATAAGTGTGTTACATTCACAGCCCAAGGTCACTCCGCTCTTAGACTCCTTCCGAGATGGTTAACTACGGACGATTGGTGTATAAGGTGGCACTGCTGGTCGTTTTTCTCGCACTTACAACTGCTGCACCCTCACATCGATTCAGGCAAAAGTTTTACGATCAAAGACAAAAAGGCGAAGAGAACTATCGCCTAAGTATTGATGGCGTCGCCTTTGCTGTGATTCCAGAAGAAGTATTTTCTGTAGTACAGGATAGCTTTAGCGATAATACGAGCAATGAAGTGGCGATTTTAGAAGTCTTAGGGCTTGTTGATGCGTCGTCATTGTCTAAACCTCAGGATTCGTTATCTCCTGCAGTAATACAGGCAGTTCAGGTAGTGGATAAGCCTAATTTAAAAGAAAAGCCCTTAGACGTCAAACCTCTGAAGACCTTGCAGGAAGAAAAACCTTTAGCGGAGGAACAAACTGGAAATAACGTTTTGAAAGTATTGGTTCTGGAACAGCAACCAATAGAAGAAACAATTGTAGCTGAAAACCTCGAGAGTTTCAAGGAGTCAGTCGAAATGAAGAATGTTGAATAGTTATGAACAAAGTTAAAGGTAAACTTTATAATATTTATATTCAATATTTCCATATTTTATTTACATTGTCTAAATTGCGAATGTTTTAAGCACAATCAAGTTTAATAATTTTATTTGAATCCCTTTATTTGAATATAGGATCTGATCTGATCTGATTAGTTTCGTGAAATTTTAAACAAAGTTTCATACTTCGAATTAATTTGGCATATTTTGTTTGTTGAAAAAAATGCGTTTTCTCCAGAATTATATATAGTAGACTGCTTTGAGGTCCTTATCTTAAACATTGTAATTAGTTGCTATACAATTTATAATGTTTTTATTGTTTAATTTAATAAGCTTTTCCCTTTTCCAGACTGAACAATAATCGAGAAACTTTCTACTCAGGAGAAATGCTCTACAAATTGAAGTAAAACACAGACAGGCCGGTTTTTGTATATTTTCCTCATACATGGGTTATTCCACATTTACTGTAGTTTGTACCAGTTGTGTTTGATCCAGTTCAACCAAAAAATTATCGCCAGAATAGTCTTATGCTCATTAAATTTTAATTGCTGCATTACTAAGACTTAATGATAAATGAATAGTGGCTAGTTTTATTTCTAGAGCAATAAAGATTGATTGTCGTATAAAGTTGTGGATATTGGTACTAAAATCTACGTGCATAAGTAACTAAACTTAACTTAACTAAAAAATGAAAATTGACAGTGTCAGTATATCTGTTATTTGCTATTTCGTGGTACACATTTATATTCATTAAAATCTTTAGTCTATAATATACAGTTTTATTATCAGGAAATTTCTGTTAACATTGTCGAATTGTGATATTGACGCTACCAGTTAAAATTTTTTAGTTAAGTTAGTTCAGTTGTGCGCGTAGAATCGGTACCACTGTCTACATTTAATGCTATTTATGAAATATTAATAACAATATGTGTAAACAATAAGCAGCATGAGGAGCAGAGCGCATGGTGATGTCTAATGCCCTACAGGGCTTTTCGTTCCTACCAGCTAATGCTCTCTTACTGTTAGTAAATATATTTGTGTATGTGTGTGTTTCGCCAAGTGCATTTATTAGTTATAAGTACTTACCTGTAGTAATGTTTCATGCAAATAAATATTAGTCATACTTATAACATTGTTTTATTGCTTTACTAGATGTCGTAGATGTTGCCCGCAACTTCGTAGGTACGCCTAACAAACTATACAAGAAACGCAAAAACCGATATCCATTAAAAAGCGCATCAAAATCCGTTGCATACTTAGGAAGATTGAAGCTCACTTAAGAGGGCACGATACCAAATTATGCTCCATACAAAAATCGGTATCGTACTTCCCTTTTTTCTTCGCGAAAGTTAAACCGATTTTAATAGTTTTTGCGTTATATTATAGATAAAGAGTATATCTATGCTTCTATCACTTTCTTTTTTTCAAAACATAATAACTAAAAGAAATATGACGATCCGAAAAACCTACTTTTTTCGGTTTTCTTTAGATAAAGTTGCAGCGTCTATCACACAAATTTGGTAAAGTTTTACCACAAAAGAAAGTGATAGAAGCATAGATATACTCTTTATCTATAATATAACGCAAAAACTATTAAAATCGGTTTAACTTTCGCAAAAAGAAAACGAAAGTACGAAACGTCTTTTTTCAGAGAATTTGTAGGTAAAATCCGCTTCATCTATACAGGGTGTCCCAGAACGTAACGTAGCTGGGAAGGGGGGTGATAGGGGGGGTCACAAGGGTCACCAGAAAAATAAAATAAAAATTCCCCTCTGGCTATTTAAAAAATAAATGGCATTTTTTTAAAAACTAAAAATTTTACACCTTGTGGGGCTATTTTGCTAACTGTACCTACAAATATAGCTGTTTAAAAAAAAAAAAGATGTTATGTAATCCTCAATAACCCTTCATCAAATTGAATTAAAAAAATAATACATATCCAACCAAGATTTTAAAGAAAATTAAGTTCTTTTCCAGTCAAGGACTTAGTAATTACAATTTCACTCAACTTTCTCCAAGTGTACTGAAAAAAAAATGTACTATGCAGCTCCGGCGTGTAACTTAAAAAGATAGGTAATTTTATTGCAATTCCAAAATGGTATAACACTTATTTGAAAAAATCATACTTAGACATTTAAAAATAATTTTCGGGAACAATACCCCTGCAAAACAAAACATATCAATAAAACAATAGTCTCAAATTCCTAAGAAAATACATTTTTAAATGTCTCTTCTGTTCCTCTAATGTTACTGCCCGTTAATTCTCAAGATTGGAGTACTGTACATACCTCAAACACTCAAGTACAGTCTAGGCCAGATAAAGCTTTACCTTATTTTATGACAGGGAATTTAAATGAAACTCGAAAATAAAACAAAATTGTAATTATTTATTCAAATTAAGTGCTCGAAATGTGCACCACCAACATAAATGCACGCCCTACATCGTTTTAAAAATGAGCGGGAAATGTGCCGAGCAAATCTTCTATTATTGATTGATTCCGCGGCCTCTGTGATCCTCGCCTTCAAGTCACCCAAGTCCCTGATGGGTTTCCCATAAACTTTTTCTTTTATAGCACCCCAGTAAAAGAAGTCCAACGGGTTTAAATCCGGTGAACGAGCTGGCCACGCTATAACACCGGCCCTTCCCATCCACCTACCAGGATATTCGTTGTTTAGGAAATCTCTTACTGGGCGTGCATAATGTGCTGGGCACCCATCATGCTGGAACCACATATTCCTTAATGTTTCCAGCGGCACATCTTCCAATAAATTGGGTAATTCGTTTTGTAAAAAGTGCAAGTACGCCTCGCCAGTCAGTGCCTCAGGTAACTCAAAGGGTCCGATTATTTTACCGTTCAGTATTCCGGTCCACATGTTCACTTTAAAACGATATTGGGATCGATCTTCTCTAATAAGGTGGGGATTTTCTACGTGCCACTCGTGTAAATTATGTAGGTTCATGTAGCCGTCCTTTTTAAAAGTAGACTCGTCGGACCACAATATTTTATTAAAAAATTGAGGGTCCTCCCTATGCATGCGCAGCATCCTACTACAAAATGCAAGTCTCGCAGGAAAATCGCGTGGTATCAGACTCTGTACGCGTTGCACGTGGTACGGGTGGAACTTTTCTGATTGTAATATGCGATGAGCAGTACTTTTTGATACACCTGTATTTGCTTCAATTGTCCGAACTGAAGTACTCGGGTTGTCTGCGACGGTTTGAAGCACTACATCTTGGACATCGAACCGAGATCTGCGTTCATTAACCATTTGATGTGGAAGTCGACCCTCAGACAATAGTCGGTGGACATTGACAAAAACACGGCTATCCGGGTGACGTGGGGCGTTCGGATATCTTTCTCGGTACAGTCTTGCTGCAGCACCGGCATTACATCTACATTCGCCGTAAATGATATGCATGTTCGCATATTCATGTGGAGTGTACGTGGGTGGCATGGTGGCACTGTATCACACATTTTAGTCCTTGAGAAAGCCAAGTCGTTGGAAGAAATCACAAACAATGTCCAAAATCACAAAGAAATAATCAAGTCCAGAAAGCGAAGCAAAGTTGTTAGTACTAAATGAACACAAACGAATACAAAGATGTGCAGTAAACGAGAGAGCTTAATGTACTGCCCGACTATTTGGCTAACCAGAGACAGCACCCCTACTTTTTCTCTTCCTTTAACGTATCTACCTGTCTCTTTCACTCCCTGAACTTGTTTTGTTTCATTGTTCTCGCGCATGGCTAACGGTACGAGAGGGGTACCTGCCTACCTGCCTGTACAAGGAACAGGAATATTTGCTTAGGAATTTGAGACTATTTATGTTGGTGGTGCACATTTGGAGCACTTTATTTGAATAAATAATTAGAATTATGTTTTATTTCCGAGTTTCATTTAAATTCTTTGTCATAAAATATGGTAAAGCTTTATCTGGCCTAGACTGTACTTGAGTGTTTGAGGTATGTACAGTACTCCAATCTTGAGTATTAACGGGCAGTAACATTAGAGGAACAGAAGAGACATTTAAAAATGTATTTTCTTAGGAATTTGAGACTATTGTTTTATTGATATGTTTTGTTTTGCAGGGGTATTGTTCCCGAAAATTATTTTTAAATGTCTAAGTATGATTTTTTCAAATAAGTGTTATACCATTTTGGAATTGCAATAAAATTACCTATCTTTTTAAGTTACACGCCGGAGCTGCATAGTACATTTTTTTTTCAGTACACTTGGAGAAAGTTGAGTGAAATTGTAATTACTAAGTCCTTGACTGGAAAAGAACTTAATTTTCTTTAAAATCTTGGTTGGATATGTATTATTTTTTTAATTCAATTTGATGAAGGGTTATTGAGGATTACATAACATCTTTTTTTTTTTTAAACAGCTATATTTGTAGGTACAGTTAGCAAAATAGCCCCACAAGGTGTAAAATTTTTAGTTTTTAAAAAAATGCCATTTATTTTTTAAATAGCCAGAGGGGAATTTTTATTTTATTTTTCTGGTGACCCTTGTGACCCCCCCTATCACCCCCCTTCCCAGCTACGTTACGTTCTGGGACACCCTGTATTTGTCCCTTTCAGCGCGGCGCTCGGAAATAGGGATAGCAATACCTAAGGCAAAAACCTAAATGAGGAGTACAGTACCCTCTTAAGCGGGAAAGCGTAACAGACAGACAGAGTTACTTTCGCATTTATAATATTAGTAGGGATGACATGCTATATTTTGTTGTTGTCTGTAATACCAATAAAGGTTGGTCTAGATTTTTCTTATTAAAAAGCAATGGTACCGATTCTACGCGCACAACTAAATTTAACATAACTAAAAAATAAAACATTTATGGTGTCAATAACACAATTCGGCATTAACAGAACTTTCTTATTAAAAAAAAATGTGCATTATAGTCTAATGGTCTTATTCATAATGACTAATCGGAGATTTAAATGGAGATTTATCGGAGAGATAATAAACGTTTTAGCGTAAACAGACTATTATGAATAACAAGTTTTGACAATTTTCGCGAACCGATTTTAGCGAACTTTTAAACCTCCGATAAGTCATTATGAATATGACCATTACGATTTTAATTAATATGAATCTGTACAACGAAATAGCAAGTAAGTACATAGTAAGTTTGTACATTGACACTGGTACCGATTCTACGTGCAACAACTACAACTAAACTTAACTAAAAAATGAAAATTTATAGCGTCAATAACACAATTCGCCAATGTTATCAGAACATTTTTATTAGAAAATCTGTACATTATTGATTTTAATTATTAAAAATGTTAGTTATTAAAATAGTCGTTTTCATTTTTAGGATTCCGTACCCAAAGGGTAAAAACGGGACCCTATTACTGAGACTTTAGAGAGCTGTATCTCAAGAACGGAAGAACGAATGTTGAATATAGAAGAGGTGGGTTTGCTTTAATTTTTTTGGCTGAATATTCAAGAATTTTATTTATAAGATTTTTTTTTGTAGTTGTTTATAAATTTTCACAGATGATGTATTTCTATTGCCGCTATAACAACAAATACTAAAAATAAAATAAAATAAATATTTAACGGGGGCTCCCATACAACAAACATGATTTTTTTACCGTTTCTTGCTCGATACTAATAACGTTGACAGGTAGACGCTTTAACTATTCACAGAATATTTGGTTCTATATCATGCCTTATGTTGCATAGATAATGGTACGGACCCTTCGTGCGCGAGTCCGACTCGCACTTGTTAATATTTAGTTAAACTAAGTTTATAGCATTTTAAGTTTAGGTACCATTATAAGTTTTTTATTTTTTAGTTAAGTTTAGTTTTGCGCCTAGAATTAGTACCAATATCGTTATTTCTGTGTGTCTTTTAGTGAGTTTAAATCTTTAAAACTACGCAATGACTAGTAATGCGGATATTTAGATAGATTGGTTTATTAGGAAGATTTGGATTTAAGTATAATATACGTTTCATTTTACAACTATTACTTATCTTTTTTAAATAATATTATAACTAGTATAAATACGTATAATTAGCTTGTTCAGTTCCCAAAAATCACGCGTAAGAAGTTGTGAGAAACACCTAGTTTAATATAATATCATATTATACCAATTTATACCTAGTATCAAACACGTTTATTGTTTGCTGCTCCCACGCTGTTCAAGAGCTTATACTAATACAGTGTGAACTGTGGAGTGACAGAAATAAATAAAGTACGCAATGATTATGTGTATTTGCTCGCCTCAGTAATAGAAAATAATTTGCATCATTCGATAACTAATTTACGCGCTTGAAAATCCTGAATATATTTTTTAAATTATTGCATTCATCAATCCGACTATTATAGGTGGTTTAAAATGGTTTTCAAAGATTTCGTACATGCGTTCGAAACTAATAAAAGGGTGTTGAAAAGGATCATAGAACTATGCTAGTCAAAAGACGAAATAAATAAATATGTATCGTTAACTATTTATTCGTTATTCAGAATAAGGGATAATACATGACACAGAGTTTGGTTTTTGTAGTTTGTAGTTAATAGGGACTGGGTATGTCAATACAAGTTTCATTACGGCTACAAAACTGCCGTTCAGTATAAGAAGTGGCAGAGAGCAAGTACATAAAAGTGTGTCACATTCACAGCCCAAGGTCACTCCGCTCTTAGACTTCTTCCGAGATGGTCAACTACGGACGACTCGAGTGTAAGGCCACACTGCTGGCCATATTTATCGCACTTACAACTGCTGCACCCTCACCACATCGATTCAGGCTAAAATATTACGATCAAAGACAGAATGGAACTGAGAACTATAGCCTGAGGATTAAAGATGTAGCTACAATATTTCCTCTAGAATTAATCACGAATATAATAGGAGATATTACAGACAAGCAAACATTAGGTGCGCTTGTAACGGCTATAGCTCTTAGTGTTCCATTTTTTCCAGTTCCACTTCCCTTCGGCACCAGAACTACCACAACAACAGAAATACCGTCTACAGAAAATAATACAAACCTGGGAGAGAAGCCCTTAGAAAAAACTATTATAGAGGAAAACACAGATCAAATAACTCAAGAGGATAAAGAATCAGAAAAACCTAAGGACGAAAAGCCTGAGGAGGAAAAGCTGTTAGAAGGAAAGCCTTTGTCAGATGTATTGGACAAGCCTTTGGAAGACAAACAGACAGTAAAAGAGCTACAAAAGGAGACAACATTAACAAAGGAACAACAACTCGATGTTTTAGTTAAGCCTGTTGAAGTCGCCCCATTTGCTGAAGTAAAAAATATCGATAACGTCTCGTCATAGAAATTTAAAAAAGTATGTATAATATTTAATTATTTACAAAGTGTATATGCAGTTATTTTGCTTTGTAATTGGAGTAAATAAAGCAAATCTAGTTAGTGCATTGTAAAAATCTTTCACAGTGTGCGTATTAATTTTAAGTGATGTATGTGTTATTACCTCGTTATATATATCGACTTTTGAATAATAAACGCCTTGTATGTTAAATAAGCACATTATAACGAAACAAAAGAATATTGCTTATAATATATAAGCAATATTCTTTTGTTTAAAGAGAATAATCGGAAAGTAAATCTCCGCTCCTTGAAAGCGATGAGCATATCCACCCACACAAACTGGTGATTTTTATGGTATCTATACATTGCATCTATAGCATAAAAATATGTTCGGACATGTGATTATGTAACCCAATCATCAAACGCAGAACCTCTTTTGGTGATAGCAGTCAACTCAAAACATAGTATTGTGAGACAATTTGTTCGTTTTTAACTATATATACATTTTTAAATATATTTTTTACAGACTGAAATATGGACTCATGGAACAATTAGCACAACTGGAAAGTAAATAAAATCGACGCGAGGACTTATTATTAACTTATTTTGGTTTAAATGTATCATTGAATGAATATACTTATTTATTTATTATTACTAACACTGTGATAGTTAGAAAAAGCATTTATTAGATTTTAAGTCAAGTACAATGTACCTAATAAATATATTTTTTGAAAAATAATAACATTTTTACTCATTTACTTCGTTTTTTTTGTACACTAGTAGATAACAATCTACTAGTGAATTAGTCTCCGAACAGTTCGAACCCTTTATAAAATAATTAACTATTGTAATGTAAGATAGGATTTAATATCATATACTAGAATTTCATTACAAAAAATAATTGTACAAAATATGTCCTATCAATAACAATTGCTTTTTGGGGTTCTGTAGCAAATGTAAAACCGATCTCTATTAATCAGACTTCGCTATCCATCTGTCACCAAGCTGTATCTCTAAAACGGCGATACCTAGAGGAATGAAAATTTTACAGTTTACTTAAATCGGTTGAAGCAACAATAACTACAAATACCTACTCAACATCACCATTCTTCTGTCATTTGGAGTCAGGAATATCAAATCAAATCAAAATTAATTGATTGTGGTCACAGGTAAAAGAGGTACAAACATATACATATAATACAGTATCACTATGTCCTGCTTAAAGAGCATACAATATTTAGAAATCAAAACAAATACCTATTATTATTAACATTAATTTATTACACTATTATTAATAATTGTTCGATCATTAAAGTAATAATATATATCTAATATATAAAATTCACGTGTCACAGTGTTAGTTACCGTACTCCGCCGAAACGGCTTGACCGATTTTTATGAAATTTTACATGCGTATTCAGTAGGTCTGAGAATCGGCCAACATCTATTTTTCAAACCTTTTTTTTTTATATGGCAAAACAACGTTTGCCGGGACAGCTAGTAATATATATAATAATAATCTAATATATAAAATTCACGTGTCACAGTGTTACTTACCGTACTCCTCCGAAACGGCTTGACCGATACTTCTCAAATTTTGCATACATATTCAGTAGGTCTGAGAATCGGCCAACATCTATTTTTCAAACTTTTTTTTTAGTATGGCAAAACAACGTTTGCCGGGTCAGCTAGTAATATATATAATAGTAATATCATGAATATATAATGATAATAAGCCTTCGTGTGCGAGTGCAACTCGTACTTGACAGGTTTTTTATATTTAGTGTTGGATGTTTTCAATCTTACAAGTATCAATGTTCCGTTTGTTACGTGCTCAGATAGGTACTCGTTCTACTAGTCATCATTTTGTAGCAATGACACTGTGTATTTTACATTAATTCACCATGAAATTATGTCGGATTCTGTATGAGAGATGTTAAGAGGATACCAAAATAGCTTCGTGAATTTTTCTACGTACGAAGTTTTCATTGTTTCTTTAGATTGAATGGCTAGAGCTCTAATTTTTAAGTATATGTTTTTTCAATATATGATCTAGGATTGCATAAACTCAGAAACGCGATTGAATAAAGTTTTCTCGCTAGAAAATCTTAGCGAAACAACCTCTCTCATTTTTTATTTTTTTCATTTGTCGGTCTATTATCGCGTATTAACTAATGAAATAACTTTAAAAACATAAGTACCTAACTATTATAATTATATAGAAACACGTAAATCAGAATTAAAATATATTTAGTAAATTTTGAGTAAACAAAAAAAATAGCCATAGTTCTTCATTTTCTATACCTACTAGCTGTGTTAATATGTACATGTCGACGATAATATTGATGTAGGCCCTTAAGGGTAACTTAAGGGTACTACTTACGTCAATGCAACCGATTCTACGTGCAATACTAAACTTAACTAAAAAATAAAAATTGATAGTGTCAGTAACACAATTCGGGAATGCTAACTAAACTACTTTTTTATTAGAATATCTGTATATTATAGACTAACATTATATTTAATAAAAATGTGCACAATGAATTAGCCAATTAATTAAAATAGGTATGCCATGGTTGTTTACATTTTTAAGTTAAGTTGAGTTTATTTGTCCATGTAGAATTGGTACCATTAATCTTCCAAATATCTACTTCGTTGTTACTTAATAAACTAAATTACGTTGTTACTTGTAAAATTTAGGATATTTTAGTATTGAAATTTTCGTGAGTTTGAGTCATCTTAAAAATATTTATATGTTACCGGCTAACACTCACTTTTATAGGATCGATGATGTCGACCCAGGTTTCGAGCATATCCGATCTACGAGTATATACATATCATATCTTATATTTACTGAGCTCATAAACTGTACTGATAATTTCTAGAAGTAAGATCGCGGAAGCACAAATAACAAAGTAGAGGGACTTCCAAAAAATCTGAAATGATGTACTTTCTATTTCAAAAATTTTATCTGCCTTAGAGCCAATACTCCATCGTTTAATCGTATTTTAGTTTTTGTAGCGTCAAAATCTTAGCTTTCTAAATAAAGTTCAGCTAGTTGGTTTAAAAATCAGCCAACAAAAACTTTGACTAAAACTTGTTGTTGTAACAGAAATCTACATTCACTTTTCAGCAAGCGATTATTAAAGATAAGTATGTTTATTATCTCTCTCTCCAATCTGTTAACTTCCCACTGTTGGACACGGGCTTCCTCCAGTTTGGGAGAGATTATAGTTTATTAACGAGTTTCCATCTCTTAGAGGGTGTTATCTGTGTACAATATTCCTGTCCGTGTGGTGAGGGATGAAGACCCCCATTTCCTTCCCAGGGTGATGTAAAATCCAGTTAAGGGATGTTTATCTTAGCCTAAAAAAAGCATATTATTAAATTAATCAAGTAAGTCTTTTACGATATACATACATATTTTTACCACATAAATAAATATTTGTTCTTAGACGCAACCGAACTCATGACCCTTAAGCAGTAATCAGCATCAAGTCTTGTCAATATCGGGCTATATACATAAATGTATATACAATCATGTTTGTTTATCTGCGATGAGGCACCTGTATCTAAGCTATGTACTTTGTAACTCAGACAGAGAGCTTAGTAAATAAACAAGTGAATAACACAATAATAACGCAAGTAATAAGGAATTAATGATAGTATCAATGTATTAGATTATCTATAGACAATTGTATTGGTTAAAGGCTTTAATTCAATTATTTATCAAACTGTAGAGTCGCGGTTTTATACCAATATTTTTGAACTAGAGCATTCAAAAATATTGGTATGAAACCTTGAGTCTGATGATACTTACTAAGTACAAATGTTCGAATAATTTATTATCAAGTTCAACATCTTTATTCTTTATATTTTAGTCAGTTGTTATTTTTTTGCTTTATTATGCAAATACAATACTAAAACTTATATATCTTTATGTAAGTTCTGTATGTCATTGAATATTTATATTACTAGCTGTAACCCTACGTTCAAGTGGAATTTGAAATCTTCTTAGACTATGTCGGACTACTTTTTAATGCTGAAAAAGTTCATTCTAATTTCCGTTTTTCAGACGATTCTATTCGGTTCTGTAGTTTTGGTGTGATAGAGCTACAGACCTGTGTCTGAAAGTAACTGTCTGTACAGTTACTTTCGCATTGATAATATTCTCTCTCCAGTCTTTTAACTTCTCATTTTTGGGCATGGATATCTTCCATTTTGGGAAGGATTATGGTCCACTGACCAAGCGTTTTGGTACAGCGTTTATTTTCGAGTTTTCCATCTCTTACGGAGGATGTTATCTGTGTACAATATTCTTTAGCTGGATTTTACAGCACGTTAGGAAGAAAAAGGGGTGCTAAAACTTATATTCTTAATGCGTCACTACATAGATCTTATACATAAAATTCACGTGTCACAGTGTTAGTTACCGTACTCCTCCAAAACGGGTTGACCGATTCTTATGAAATTTTACATGCGTATTCAGTAGGTCTGAGAATCGGCCAACATCTATTTTTCTAACCTTTTCTTTTTAGTATGGCAAAACAACGTTTGCCGGGACAGCAAGTAATTTTATAATATTACTAGCTGTTGCCCGCAACTTCGTACGCGTAGAATTAAGAAATCAATTTTCAACAAATTATACAAAAAAGCCATCCTCTTGAATCACTCTATCTAATAAAAGAACCGCATTAGAATTCTTTGTGTAGTTATGAAGATATAAGCTCGCATACACAACAATGACGACTTTGTTTTATACTAAGCAAACATTTTTCATTTAGAGAAAGAAATTTCTCTTCTTACGATCTTATTCATAATGACTTATCAGAGGTTTAAGGGTTCGCTAAAATCGGTTCGCTAAAATTGTCAAAAATTGTTATTCATAATAGTCTTTTTACGATAAAATGTTTATTATCTCTCCGATAAAGTTATTGTTTAAATGTCCAATAAGTCATTATAAATAAGACCATAAGAAGAGAAATTTGTTTCTCTAAATGAAAAATTAGGGCAACAGAATGAGCACTGAACTCAATATTTAATATTTGTTTTTTCCTGTAGTAACCAACATTTCATTTAAACTGCTTTCACTTCTGGTTATTAATGTATACTAAATAAAAGTTTGTTAGACTGCAAAAACAATTAAGACACGATTTACTCTCTAATATGCTGTTTAAAACTGGTTTACATCTACTATGTTTATATTATGATGAACGGCGATTTAAGAATCGGAAGTGGGACTTTATAACAAAATTTAGTTTATTTTTCCGTTTTTTTTTTTTTAGGTATTAAGTAGTCAGTAAGTAGTCAGGTATTAAGTAGTCAGTAAGTAAATATTCAAGGATTTTCCACACAATGATCTCTGGTTCAAAACTGAACTTAATACTTATTTAAAACTAGCTGTTGCCCTCGACTCCGTCCGCGTAAAATTTAGGAAGGTTTCCCCGTTTTTGCAACATTTTTAACTACTGCTTGAGTGAGAGTATTATAAACGTAAGAGTAAACAAATATAATCGTAATGCTCCGAACTGCTAAGCTATCAGGAGTTACACGTGTTATTGTGAGTCAACCATAAAGTATAGATATATGCTGTTCCGGGATATTTTTTTGACAATTTTATGTAGAATATTTCCGTCATACATGATTTCTATGTAACTTTAACCATTAAGGCTGCACACGCGACGGAAGCTTAAAAAATGGAGTAACTTCTCCCGTTTTCCCAACATTTCCCTTCACTACTCTGCTCCTATTGATTGTAGCGTGATGAAAAGTATACTATAACCTGCCCAGGAGTATGAAGAATAATTGTACCAAGTTTCGTTAAAATCCGTCGAGTAGTTTTTGTTTCTATAAGGAACATACAGACGGACAGACAGACAGACAGACAGACAAAAATTTTACTGATTGCATTTTTGGCATCAGTATCGATCACTAATCACCCCCTGATAGTTATTTTAAAAATATATTTCATGTACAGAATTGACGTCTCTACAGATTTATTATAAGTATAGATGATACAGAGTTAAAATGGCAAACATTAATAAACGAAGTAAAAGTATTATTGTTAGTCCCACAAATAATTGCCCAAATTTCGTCAAATCTCAAAGAAATGGTCATTCACTGGCAGCCAAATCAGATGTGCGTCTATGAGGTTTGCAAATTATTGGTTTGTCGAAGACGAGTCGAAAATCTTCCAATTTTCCTACTTACTATTTCTGCTACTGTAAGATATCTGGTCTACCGGTGTGGCCGAATAGTTAGGCGTACTGAACCACAGTAACTAACCATAGTAACCATCCATCTGAGATGTCACACACATAATATTCTCTAACAAAGTTAAATATTCTCTAACATCTCTCTCTAGCAAAGTCTCCGAAACATCGCGCATTGGGCTAAAATTTAAAACAAATACACGCGGCTAAATCCGTAAAAAGTAGTTTTATTTGTCACACACATACTAAGGACCGATGACAATGCAATAATTATAGAAATATTCTGAAATAACAAGCGTGTTTATTAAATTTTTAGGAAAATTATTCCAAATGGGATTGATCTAACAACTCCTCACGAGATTATAGGTAGTGGTTCGTGGTGGCTAGGATATGTATCTATAATGATTTTCCGCATTGCCATAGCATTCAATTTACACGTCAGTTGACTTAATTCCTTGCTGTTATCTTAACTGTACCGACGTTGTCCTAGATAAACGTAAAGATAATTTCAAGAATCGCAATTCTATCTGATACTGGTGCTTAGTTAAGTCACTGTGATTGTTTAAATTCAAATTGTAATCATGCAAATTGTAGACTATTGTAGACCTCTAGCCTCTAGCTATCATCGTCCTTACAGCCTGGTGACAGACGGCGGACGGCGAAGTCTCAGTAATAATGTCTCTGTCAGTTACATTAACCTGTGCTTGTTTTATCCTATTAGCTGTTAATTTTCCAATCTGTCCCGTTTTATGTTTTGGTACGAAAACCTAGAAATCGCCAATTTAAATACCTATACCATTTAGGTTACCTACCTAAAATGTTATAAAACAATTAAAATAATTAAATAACGGAACAAAACCGCAGACTGTGTTTAAACTTCAAATAGTAGTTGACTGCATAATTAAAGTATCAGAGGCCCACACGTTATATTATGTATAAAACACATAAGTATGTAGGTACATAACTACATAAAGCTCAGTTAAAATCCTATCTGTACGTACACACATGTTCGCAAAACTCGGTTATCGTATCGCTGACCTCCGGTCACTGTCACAAGCCTGACGGTTCCACCATCAGCTACGTCACGACATCTTTAATATTTTCCTGTTCGATTTTTAAAAATATTTTTTTTTATTCTCATCCATTTGTCTAGGACATCCACTCCACTTTATTGCCATGGATATGGTAGCAAAATGGCGATTTAACCCAAACTTAACTGTTATTTATCTGTACTTAAAAAAATTAAGAAAATAAAGATCTTCTCCTGATCATAAATAAGGCTGATCATAATTCGAAGCAGTTTTCGAATTGAATCAATTTAAATTATGACGGTGATCCAGTTTTAAATTATATGATTCGGCGAAGGAAATCTTTATGCTCGTTTAACTAGTTTTGTATGTTAGATCAAATCTAGATTTCGGTTAATTGATTGATTGTTTTTTAATAAACCTGTATTAAATATCATCCGAGCTAAAAAAATATTTAAATAAATGTCGGCGAAAGCTACTTTTAGTATTATCCACCTATATTTCAACGTATAAAGGCGTTAGGTATTTTTACACCTAGCTTATTCCACTTCCTGTTTTAGGAGTTCGTTTCGCAAAATTATTCCAAAATCACGTAATATTTTTGTTCACTTGGATGCATTCAAAATTAAACAAAATATAGCTTTAGCGTATTCCTCAGATAGAAAGTCAATTAATCAATATGAATGATAAATGTCATAATTAGTGACATTTTACTATTAATTTCCACGGTTCTTACAAAATAATGTCTGTCGATTATTATTTAAGGCTTATAATTATGTTGCGTTAATTAAATCTCAAGCACTTAATCAATAATTAGGTTTAGGTATGATCTGTCAAATGAGTTTTACGGAATATTGATGTCGTAAAAACCGTTACAATGTGCTCGTTTCCAACGTCGGACTGGTTCGCCGTTGGATAGTAAAAGCAGCGCCAAAGCAGGCAGACCGCAGTCAGCGCATCGGAGATCTGACGAGTGCACGCACCATGCTTCTAGTTATCGCTTGTTTAGTCGCGGCCGTGGCTGCCGGCCCCATCACATATGACCAGCGACAAGAAGGAAATTTCAATGCTCAAGTTGATATTTCAAACATCTTATTCCTCGTTGCAATACCGAAGAAATTTGGCAGTTTTGACATATTTTCTAAGAGTAACAAACCAGCTGCCCCGGAAAATACAATTCAAGATAGATCCGATGTGCGTGTGATGGAAGCTTTTGTGAAACCGAGTACTCCTTATAAAGTTGAGATAGGATCTGAGGAAGGTGATGGAAAGGTTGCCGAAATTGTGATCGCCGGCAGACGACGTCTCGAGCCTGATCAGATTGAATCTCAAGAACAGGACGAGTTGAAGCTGTTAGGTGCGACAGAAAACTGTGGTCCTGATCGTGTTCGAGATTCTGAAACTTTGTTGTGCAAGGACAAACCTGTGGTAAAGAATACAATACCCGAGACAGTGAAGGAACAAAAAGAAGAATCAAAACTCAAACAAACACCTGAAGTAGTCCCTTCATAGTTGCTCCGACCATACGTACTTATAGTTAATTTATTTTGTAATATTGCCATGTAATTAATTTATTTGTATTTGTTAAGTAAAATTTTAAAATTACAGTACACAGTTGTGTTTCTTTGTTGTTGTGAAATCTTCCATACACGCGGTCTCATTTTTAATTATTCTAATTTGATTATTTCTATTGTACCTAATATTCCTTCTATTGTAGTTTTCCTTTCTTAAAAGTTTTGTTTCTTAAAGAACGTGTGGATATTGTTTGTAGGTTGTAGGTTGTAAGTTTTATCCATTAAAACACATGGTAAGTTTATTGCGTATGAAAATACTTAACACAAATGCGATAGACACCGTAAAGAAAGGATCTATACTAATATTATATAGCTGAAGAGTTTGTTTGTTTGTTTGTTTGTTTAAACGCGCTAATCTAAGGAACCACTGGGCCGATTTCAAAAAAAATTCTTTCAGTGCTATATAGGGCATTTATCGAGGAAGGCTTCATAATAACAATACATAAAATAATAATATCACGCTACGACCAGTAGAAGCGAAGCCGTAGTGAAATATCAACAAGAAGAATATAATACATATCTGTAAAATATAGTTGGTATAGGATACAAATAGGTAGATCAAGGAGTTGTTTTGTATCTAATTTAACAATTTTAAAGATTACCAAATGACATTGGCCTATTTTATATTCTATATAAAAAAACTTTAAACAATTAAATATGCTGCATGAATTAGGCCGCTACTGCGCATCGTGTTGACTTAATAAAATAGCAATAGTTAAAAAAACGAGGCATATGAACCATAGTTGTGGTATTATTTGGTCGGTCAGTTAAATTTGACTAAGTCCTATGTATGTATATATGTACGTATTTAAGCGCAATATGTGGCTATGCTGTTGGCGAAACCATATTAAAAACGCCTAATATATTATTTGTAGCAAATACTGAATCAGTGTCAAGTTATATGTATAAGTGTATGTTATGTTAAGTCTATAATTTGTGACAATAGATACTATCTGAACATCGATAGTAATCAAAACGAAATCGACACATGTTTCGCTTTCAAACGTGAAACAGCTTAAAAACAGAAGAGCTCTACTTACTCATTAAAAAAATTGACCATGCTTAGGATGAATCGATAGCTTTTTTTTAATTAACAAGGAACATCTTTGATTTCCATCTAGCTTATTATTAAGGAAGTGTGTTTTAGTGTTCAATACTCATATTAACTATTGACAAATGTAATTATTACACATGAATAACGTTTCTGTGGTTAATTAATTGAAGTTATTTGAGTATGATTGATTTATTACATCATTATGTTCCAATCAACTTGAGTAATGTGTTGGCATCGCCTAGTATCATTTAATTATTGGTCTTTGTAAGAATGTTCTAACAGATAAATTATAAAGATTTATTTGTTTATAAGTATTAAAACAAAGAAAGAAAAATTTATATAGGAAAGAGAATAATTTTATGAATTAATAAAATTTTATTACAGAATATGAACAGACAAAGCCAGTTTACTACAATCTGGCTCCAACTTAGCATGACGCTGCTTATTGAATAGACAGAGCTGGTCTTCAGTTGGAACTTAAAACCAGGTGGCGTTACATACATCACAGTTTCATATTATTTATACTTTCACTTAAGTTACCTGTATGTAAGAAGTAGGTACATTAAATTTCACCAATTAATTTTTTCCTCGGAACATTCAAGAACAAAGCTGCCAAGATCTACAATTTCAGAATAAGATCTGACGATGTGTTCGTAGCTAGCATACTGAGATAAAGAAAG
Source organism: Orgyia antiqua (assembly GCA_916999025.1). NCBI lineage: Eukaryota > Metazoa > Arthropoda > Insecta > Lepidoptera > Erebidae > Orgyia > Orgyia antiqua. The sequence continues at coordinate 22,443,374 of OU779864.1, forward strand.
AAAAAAAAAGAAAAGAAAGAAAGAAAAGTTTTATTTTTCCAACAGCCTTTACATACATACAGATACAGAATACATACATACAGATCAGGTATTTCGGTTTCGATTTCTTTAAACGCAAGCAGTAAAGATAATCATATTAACTAAATTTTCTTGTTGCCAAAAAACGACGAATACGACGCTAGTATTCAAGTGGCACCTTAAGAAATGAAATACTTTAATTTATTGTCAGCTATATTGCACTATATCACTCAGTTACTGTTGATTCATTTGTGATCCAGAACACTTAAAGGCGGAGTCTGACATTCTAACTAACCCAGTTGCAAAAAATGTCAATGTAAATAATAATAAATTGTGAAAAAATTATAGGTCTGTGTTGGAAAAACAACTACAAGATAATTCAGCATTTGACAGGGCTTAATTCAAGGTGAAATTTCATAATAAAATAAAACATTCACTGCGTCATCGTTTGAACAAAATTTATTTAGCCCTACCTGAATAATATCTCCTCCATATTATTATATTCTATGTTACTTAGACTACTGTGGGCCAATTTTGTTTTATGCAGATCGAAAAGATTATGTGAGTGTTGCTCCAAAGAAGTATAAGTTACTGCGACGCTACTGTGAAGATGCCGCTAACATTTACAACATGCCGTTGAGAAGTAATGACATATTTGTAGTCACATATCAAAGATCAGGTAGGTAGTTATCAGGAATGTTATTGATTTTGCGGGGCATTAAAGTCTATTTACTGACTGAATTAAAAAAAGAAGTTTTTTTGTACTCTTATACATTCCGAATACAAGCCAGAATAAATTGCCTAAAGCATAAGCTTGGTTTCTTTACAAAAAAGTCGTTATTTTTGTATGTATGTAAGTATGTCCCTACGTGAACTTAAATCTCCAGAACTACGCCACTGTAAGCATACTAGCTATGGCCCATAACTATTTAACGCGTAAAATTTGAAATATACACTAAACATAAACAAATCATATAAAAAAACCGCATGCAAATCCGTTGCGTAGGTTTGAAGATATAATCTTACATGGGAACATACATACAAAAACAACGACTTTGTTTTATAATAAGCAAAGATAAAGATATATAGTGATATGACTGCATTGTAACTTGTTGCCGATTTGATTGTGATTGCAGTTGAAACCTTGAACGATATCAATAAATTACTTTTACTGTTACTTATCTATATAAATTATATTTACATTTACTTATAATATAAAATTTTGATAAGATTCATGCCATCTAGGTTACTTTTAAAAAAAACTACATTTGCTGTCCACCAATTATAATCGTATAAAGAAAAGAGCCGTCTGTAGTGAAATAGAGTTTCGTCCCATGTTTTTTCAAAAGTTATAACACAAAAACAATGTACTAACCAGTAAACAAGCGTACTAACCCTTTGTTAGCACGCTAAAGTGCAATGGGCAGGTCACATCGCTCGTAAGACTGCTGATCGTTGAAGAAGAAAAGTTCTTGTGAAAAGTGGCCACCACGGACCGTAGGGCGCCGACCGACCGAAGGAGCGTAGAGCGGCAAGGTGGAGCGACGATACCGTTAAGGGCCTACATCAATATTATCGTCGACATGTACCTATTAACACAGCTAGTAGGTATAGAAAATGAAGAATTAGGGATATTTTTTTTGTTTACTCAAAATCTACTAAATATATTTTATTCCGGTTTACGTGTTTCTATATATAATAGTTACTTATGTTTTTAAAGTTATTTCATTAGATTACGCGATAATAGTTGGTTGTCTCGCTAAGATTTTCTATCGAGAAAACTTTTTTCAATCGCGTTTCTGAGTTTATGCAATCCTAGATTATATATTGAAAAAACATATACTTAAAAATTAGAGCTCTAGCCATTCAATCTAAAGAAAAAATAAAAACTTCGTACGTAGAAAAATGCACGATGCTATTTTGGTATCCTCTTAAGGTCGCAGGGGGGCATTAAATGCAAGTGGCGCCAAATGCATCCAATGGCCCCGCGTGTTTACCCCTTTCTCCGTCCACTGTTGAACATCGGCCTATGTTCAACAGTGGACGGAGAAAGGCTGATGGATGGATAGATGCTGTAAACAAAATATAGCAGTATAAAAACTGAGTGGGCACTTTCAAGAGCAAAATGATAACAATGTTTTTATTACCCTTTTATTGTAAATATAAGATACATAAATGTCATACAAATGTTTGTACTGCGTCTGGGTGTTTTCTATGTATTATAAGTATGTATTTACAAAAGAAAAGTAGTATATATGTAGTCTATCCGTATCTGGTACCCATAATACAAGCATAGAAATATAGCTTACTTTCGGACCAGAGGACGTTGTGTGAAATGTCTTGAATATTTATTTATTTATTGTGTAACTTGCCACCGAAGGATTATTATGCAGTCTCTTATCGCATGCTTGACATAATCTTTGATACTAAGTATACAAGACTCTTTCACGGTTTGCAACAAATTGAAATGATATAACAATCTTGCATTATGTCGTAGGAGACAAGAGGTCAAAAGGGCAGAAAAGTATTCTTCTTTATAACCCACTAGCTGTTGCCCGCGACTTCGTACGCCTGAAATTTAGAAATGAAACCTTAACAAACACACGTATACCATGACAATCGATAGATGGCGTTGTACCGTTTTTTAAATCGCGCTATAGTTTCGTTCAACACATTAACACTTAAGCTCGTCAAAATTTCTAAAGTGTCATCAATTCGTTTTTGCACTTATAAATTAGTAAGGACTGGTAAGGATAAAGATTAATATACTACTTTTGGGCACGGGTCTCCCTCACATTGGAAAGATGTTTGGTCTACTTTTATCACGCTAAACGCTAACTAAACGTCCATTCGTCACACTAGAGAATATTTCCTTCTGAAGCTCTTTAAGTTGGTTCTTTCTTAGTTCTTACACATCTTATACTCTTGATCCATCATCACTGATCTGATAGTCTCTGCTAAGATTTCCGTCTACTGTTAAGTGTGTTATGTTAATGAACATTGAACAGAATTACCATTCTATGATGGTGTGTCCATTAAAAATAAAGGGTTTATGACAGAAAATTATATTCCTTGTTCTTGCAGTTGCTGTTTTCGCAGTATATGTGAAATTGCTGCAACTTTTATGATAATTCAAGCTGTTGTTCGCTCCTCTGTACGCGTAGAGTTTGGAATCACTAAATAATAATAAATAAATAATAAATATTCATGGTCATTTCACACAACGTCCTCTGGTCCCAAGCTAAGCTTATATGCTTGTGTTATAGGTACCAGAATACGGATAGAATACATATACTACTTTTCTATTGTAAATACATACTTATAATACATAGAAACAACCAGACGCAGTACAAACATTTGTATGACATTTATAAAGACCACACAAATGATTGTCCCGAGCGGGAATCGAACCCGCGACCTCGTGAATGGCAGTCCGTAACATTAACCACTACACCACGAAGCCCGTCAAAACTGCATATTATCCTTTTTCATTAAAAAGTACTTTGCCCTTTCTAATCCTCTAAACTATCTATGTATAAGTGTATCCAATTAAGGTTTAGTAGTTTTGACGTGAAAGAGCGACAGCTAGATAGACAGAATAACTTTCGCATAACATATAAAAAATATTATGGACGTATTATCGTAATATATTATATGTCAGGAACTTTATTAATATTTATATCAAGACATATCAAGAGATAGCGTTAAGTCGACAAATAAATTGTTGATGCTGCAAATTTTGTTTTCATTTGCAGTTTTCTTTACGTTTTGATTCGCAGTTTCTGTTGTATAAAATTAAGTTCATATATAAAAAGAAGTGTACATATTTATTAATTACAGCACTATATTTACAGCAGAAAATTATTGGGTAATAGTCGTGTAATTTATAACATATTGTTTAAATTTGCTGGCAGAATAATAGTTACTATTTAATAGTATGAGAAAAAGTAGCCTTAGTACTTAATTTAGCAAAACCTGATCACTACATTTTTGATGTTTAAGCAGAAATGGCGAAAGAAACAAAGGTACTTTTCCCCTTTGAAATTAATGAATTGGATCCCGAGGAAAAAGAACAAATTAATAGTTCATTTGAGTGTAAGTATTATGTAATAACTTTTAATGTATCTTTAATAAAAATATATCTCTGGAGTGGTCATTTTGGTTAATCATATGGAATAAAAAAACCTAAATCAAGAGCCCTAAAATTCCACCCAGCAAAAAAAATTTTCCTTAACAATAAACTGGCATACCCGTATCTCCTATTCATAATTAAGCTAATGGAAGAAAAAGAAATTTTGGCTTTACCCAGAAAACATACGAGACGGATAGGTTCCAAAGTGATCTATTATCTCACGTAAAAAAAATCTGTACTTTTAGTCCATTATTCTAATTTTAAATGTAATTTTATGAAGTTGCGTTGATTTGTCAATTTTTAGGGTTCCGTACCCAAAGGGTAGAAACGGGACCCTATTACTGAGACTTCGCTGTCCGTCCGTCCGTCCGTCCGTCCGTCTGTCACCAGGCTGTATCTCAAGAACGGTGATAGCTAGAGAGTTGAAATTTTCACAGATGATGTATTTCTATTGTCGCTATAACAACAAATACTAAAAATAAAATAAAATAAATATTTAAGGGGGGCTCCCATACAACAAACATGATTTTTTTACCGTTTCTTGCTCGATACTAATAACGTTGCCTTATGTTGCATAGATAATGGTACGGAACCCTTCGTGCGCGAGTCCGACTCGCACTTGACGAATTTTATTTATATTCATATTGTCACAGATCCGAAAGACTTTGTAAGTATTGGTCCAAAGAAGTACAAGTTACTGCGACGCTACTGTGAAGATGCCGCTAACATCTACAACATGCCGTTGAGAAGTAGTGACATATTTGTAGTCACATATCAAAGATCAGGTATGAATATGCAGTACTTAGTTTTAGATTAAATAATAGAATACTCGAGTAGGGTTAAAATATAAAATATTTTATATATTCGCATCGAAAATTCGACACAATTTATAACATAAAATTTTCAAATTAAAAATTACAAATAAGCTGACGTTATGATTTACTACAAAAATAAATAGTTAAAAAAAAATATTAATTAAGTATCCTTGCTGGAATTTTTAGTTAGATACTTAAAAGCGGACTGCAGCAGTGGTATTCAGTAAGAAAAAGTGAAGTGAATTTTCGGTGAATCTTGATCACGTGACAGCGCTCCTCTATTTTTATTGGAGGAGCGCTGTCACGTGATCAAGATTCACCGAAAATTCACTTCACTTTTTCTTACTGAATACCAGTGCAGATGTAATTTAAATATCTGCAGTAGGTAATCCTATCCCTATTCTCGAGCGCCGCGCCGAAAGGGACATTTTGCATAGAGATGATGTATAATTTCGATATTCTGATTATCTGATTTTATGTATGAAAACGACAATAACCTGCTAGTTGTAATATTGCGTATAAGCAAACGTACGGCTAGGTATTGCTAATATGTTAGCAAAAATATATATGTGAAAAATATTGTTTCAGGAGTATATTACCTAGTTGTGTAATGTGTTATAAACGTGATATATTTATTTTGATATGATAACAGCTTAAGTATAATAATTATCTTTATTGTAATCTTAACATGTATATATTTTTTATAATCTTAACTATTTTTAAGTTAAGGCTTTTCAACAATTACTTTCAGGTTATATGTAAAACCAATATGTCTATGTTTTTCAATTTGATTTTTGTTATAATATTACAGGCACAACACTTTCACAGGAGCTTGTATGGCTAATAGCTAATGATTTTGACTACGCCACTGCTGATGCTGTTACGCTTTTAGATAGATATCACTTCCTAGAGTAGGTATAACTTCAAAATTCTAAAAGGATTAAGAACGCCTTACGTACTTATAATTTAAAAATAATTCTGTCGATTTGAAAATATGTAGAGAATTTTATCAGCAGGTATAATATTGATATCTGAAACCAATTTGACGCAAGTATCTGTATCTAATACTTAATATTAATTATAAGGACGTGGCCCGGAAGCCCCGTATAATTGATAAGGCAGAGACGGTGGTAGCTACGCCCCTGGTGCAGGTGTAAATGTATTGAGAGTGATCTATGTATGGGTGCAGTCTCTGTTGACTGGCAATTAACAAAACAATGTTACTTTTAGATATTTTATGTTTTTCGACGAAAATTGGACAAAAGATTACAAAGCTAAAAATAAAGATAACAAGGTTGGTTTGGATGTAATTGAGAAATCAGCAAAGCCGATCACCGCTGATGCACTGGCGGCACCGTCACCTAGATTTATCAAGACTCATCTGCCCGTATCTCTTCTACCACCTTCTCTACTTGACACTACGAAGGTAGTATACGTGGCCAGAGATCCACGAGATGTTGCAGTATCTTCTTTTCATCATTCCCGACTCTTCAAAATGATAAACTATAACGATACATTCAAGAAGTTTTGGAGATTATTCACTAAAGATTTGTGTAAGTAACCTTGAGTCCCTCGTCCATGTAGTGAGAAGGAACTAGACACCTTGGAGACTAATCTAAACTATACTCTAATTACTACTTATACGTAGATATCATTAGAGCGAGAGTACCTAGTGGAGCTTCTCTTCATAGACTGTAGTGATAGGTATAGTACCTATCAGTACAGCTATCATAGTCTCGCTAATGTGTCCACGTCGTTGATTGCCTTATGTGAGGCGTTGTCCGTTATTTTAATTTATCGTGGACGAGGACTATTAAAATCTACCTAGTTGATTTTACATACACGTAATACACCTATTCATAACTAAATAGATATCATATGTCAATAATTTTTTTTTTCAGTTACTTTAACTCCATTCTTTGACCATATCAAGGAAGCATGGGAACTGAGACATCATCCAAATATGTTATTTTTGTTTTATGAAGAACTAAACAAGGTACTTTTGTTCTAACGAAATTAACAATTGAGAGAGAATTAGTCTCATCAAAATAGTATCTATTTATTAGATTTGGCCTAAGAAAAAGAATGATGGTCTTTGTTTCAGGATATGGCTTCAGCAGCTCGAAAAGTTGCAAATTTTTTGGGTAAAGAGGTGACACCAGAACAAATGATCCGACTGTGCAATCATCTCAATATAGAAAATTTTAAAAATAATCACTCAGTCAATTTTGAATGTGTTAGAGAAGTTGGCCTCCTTGCTTCGGACGAGGTTTTTGTTAGAAAAGGTAACGATAATTCTATAAATTCCTCAGAGGGTACTTAAATATAACTAACTAGAAATCTGCCCCGGTTTCATACAGCGATAAAATGTAGCCTATGACCACTGGGGATAGTGTCCGACGACACGACACCCGACGACGATGACGAATTTTTAATTAGTCGCGTCAACAGGCAGAGATTTCATTAAGAAATATGTAGGCCACTACATAAACTGATCAACTTTTGTTTCTGTTGTCCTAATAAAATAATAATTCTAATAACCTGTGTCTTGTGTGTAAAACACAGGTGTAAAATAAAATAAATAAATTACTAACAATGTTGATACTAACAACAGGGGTGATTAACAGCTTGCTTTAAACCATCAGAAGTTAGGTGTTTATTCCAAAAGTAAATCCTAACTCTATCAACCGTCACTAACTCTACTAAATACTTACTACAGTCCTACAGTGTAGAGTTTTATCTAATTTCGTATTTTTTCTGTCTGTCCAACTCATTCACGTCCCACTGTTGGGCACGAGCCTGCTCTACTTCGAGAGGGTCTACGGTCCACTCTGCCGAGCTGACCAAGCGTGTTGGCCTATTTTTGAATTTTCCGTCTCTCACAGAGGATGTTATCAGTGTACTTACATTCCTTAGCTGGCTTTTACAGCACCCTGGTAAGGAAAAGGGGTAGTAAAACTTGTATTCTTGATCCGTCACAACATGGACATTTAGTGCTTTGCCTGACGATAGGTATTCAAATCGGGATAGTCAAATTGATAGTTTTTATGAAAGTTTTCAGCAAAGTATCAAAATCTTCCACTACAATTTTTCTCAATGTGTGTTAAATATCGTATCGATATTTTTGTATATGGTTTGATTTGGTGAACATATGCAGGAACCGTGATAGCTCAGTCGGTAGAGCGACGGAACGGTATTACGAGGTCGTGGGTTCAAGTCCCGCTCATGGTGATCATTTTTATCCACTATAATAATAATAATTTAGTTTATTCTGTAAGAGCATGGCAAGTCCGTTGCAAAAATGAATAAATTAATATAAAGTATAAAAATCTACATTAACATTTATGAAAAACTATTCCCGTTATCAGGCAAGGTGGGTGGATGGCACGACTACTTCGACGAGGAGATGACGCAACAAGCAGAACAATGGATTGCTGACAATCTTCAAAATACGGATTTACGATTCCCATAGAAATAAATTTATTTTATTTATAACACAATCGTAAATTTACGTCATTTTTATTAATTAAAACTATCTTAATAAAATATACTTAGTTATTGATTTTGTATGCAACGTTTAAATCCCATAATTTAAGTAATATAGTTAGAGAGTAGATAGGATTGTGGCAGTGCAGTGGTTGTAAGTGAGAGTACCCGCATTACCAACTTTTAATAAGTTCTGAAGTACGATAGTCAAAAGTGGTTAGAAAAATAATGTTTATCTACTTTTTACCATTGCATTGCATTGGGGCAAATGAGTTCCATAACGTATACGAGGCAAGATGACTTTCTAGTAATACCTGTAGGTAATGTAATCTGAAAGTAAGAAGGAAAGAAAAATTATTTATTTCAAAAAGTTACATGAAAGACACCAAGAAATAAATTAAAATTTAAATAAAAATACAAACATATAACCATAAAACTTAGAATATGTACCAAATACCTATAATTCTGCTTAATTACAAACATAAAACTAAAAGCAATAACATAAAAAACACCTATGTTATAATCTAAAACTCCTTAAAAATAATTTGCGTAATATATTAACAGCTTTGGGTAACAATTTAACTTCTGATAGGAAATTTAAAACGCGTGGTGACGGATTTAAAATACTTATGTCACCACCCCATTTTCCAGAAGGCTGTCAGAGCCAGCTAGAAGATATCATAAGCAGATCAGATAACACCTTCTGTAAGAGACGGAAATTTCGAAAGTAAACGCTATGCCAACACGTCTGTAATATATCTTGACGGGCCTCGTGGTGTAGTGGTTCATATAACGGACTACCGATCATGAGGTCTCGGGTTCGATTCCCGGTCAGGACAATAATTTGTGTGATGTTTTTAATTGTCATACAAATGTTTGTACTGCGTCTGGGTGTTTACTATGTATTATAAGTATGTATTTACAAAAGAAAAATAGTTTATGTATTATATCCGTATTCTGGTATCCATAACACAAGCATATAAGCTTAGCTTGGGACCAGAGGACGTTGTGTGAAATGTCCATGAATATTTATTTATTTATTTATTTATATCTATAATAATAATAGACAAAAATCCTCGGAGAAATGGAGGAGGCTCGTGTCCAACAATGGGACAAGAGCTGGGCAGAAGAATCATTTTCTTAAATTATCTAAACTTTTATATGTGGGAAGCGCAGATCTGTATCTCGAAGATTATCAGTGATCCATTGTTCTGCTTGCCGGGTCATCTCTTCATCGAAGTAATCGCGCCAACCGCCTGCTTTACCTGAGATCAATAAAGAATAGCTTTCAGCTTAGGCATAATTGTTTATATTTTAAGTCGATACATGACTGAAATCTATTGTAATACAGAATAGAAGGAAAACATCGGTCACAACAGTCATTAATACCGATTCTATGCGTACAACTAAACTAAACTAAATAATGAAAATTATAGTGTCAATAACACATTTTTAATACATTATTTTATTAATGTGAACACATCATAGTTTCTTTCATTTTAGTTATGTTAGTTTTAGTCTTTAATGCATTAGAATTGGCCTCAATGGCTCGATTCTAAAACTTGAAAAATACTCTTATAATCAAGAGAAAAGACTGTGAGAAAATAAACGAATATGGTAACTAAGTAAAAATACTTGGGTAGATAGATAGATAGATCGATTAACTTTTTATTGTACACATTTACAAGAAACAGAAAACAGAAATTTCATTTCATTTCATTATCACATAAAGTGATCTCTTCCAGGCAACCATGGGATGGAAAGAAAAGTTAGGGACTAAAATAAAGTGGGGCTGCAGTGGACAAGTAGATTAATGTAAGGGAAGAGAAAAAAAAAATAATAATAATAATAATGTTATTATAATAATAAAATAAATAAGTAAATATTACTTAAAATATAGTATACATAAACTACTTATAAACTACTTATATAATTTAGTTTATTTAGTAAAAGCATAGCAAGTCAATTGCAAAAATTCATAACTTAATGTACTTATATACTGTTAATATCATATACATACATAAACAAGTACACATACTCGTATACATAACTAATAATGGCATAATATTTATTTACTGTAACACAAACCAAAATTAAGGTTAAATAATATAATAATAGTTAAGAACTGATAGATAAGTAATGATCTTACACAAGTTTTTTAAATGATTTTGAGCTTTTAGCTTGTTTTATAGATAGTGGTAATTCATTCCATAATCGGACAGCTTGCACTGAGAAAGATTTGGACATAAAATTAGTAGAGTGTTTGGACATTTTTAATTTTAGATTTTCTGACGATCTTAAGTACCTAGTGTTAAATTCGTGTAGGAAATCAAAACGATCTTTGAGATAAAACGGGGAGCTAGGGATAAACAGTACATTGTAAAGTAAGAAGAGAATGTGAGCATTCCGGCGAAAGCGTATGGGTAGCCACTTGAGCTTTTTTGAGCAAACATTTTGAAGACGCTCAAGTTTATTTAACTGTTCCTCGGTAAGATTGAGATAGCTGACGTCGGCGTAATCAAGAATAGGGAGAAGAAGGGATTCTGCAAGTGCAATTCTCGTAGTGAGTGGCAGAAAGTTACGTAATCTACGTAGGTTACGTATTCCCATTAACATTGTTACACGAGAGCTTTCTAAAAGTTTTTAAGTACATTTAATGAATAGTGAATAAAAAACAAAATGACTTATAAAATAATAAACTACAAAAATAAAGTAAAATTAACATTGAGATAATTCACACACTTTTAACTGGCCTTCATTGCTATCATATTTTCATGTTTTAATTGTCTTGTGAACGCTTCTCACTATGCTATTGAAGAAGTCGTGGAAGAACAAATATTTTAATATCAAAGATCTCTCCTATAACACCACAGTTCACCAGCTGTCTTAAATATCTCTAGCCCATTATCGGTCAATGTTTAAATATAATTTAATTTACTTACCTTTTCTAATGAAACCTTCTGTGGATTGTAGTATTCCAAGTACTTTCATAACGTCGTAATTAACAGATTTGTTTTGCTTGAAACTGTCTATACTGAGATGATCACACAAACGATCTATTTCCTCATTGGTAAATTCTTTCTTGAAAAACTTGGCTACCCGACGTACTGCCGCTTGCAGGTCCTGAAAAAGAAAATCGATTGAGTGTAGCGCCTGATATTATATAAATCGCAAAAAAATCTACCAACAAACCAATGAACTACTTTCCTACTAGAACACTATGCATCTAAAGGTTATAAAACTGAGAAATATTTGTCCAGGATGAACAAGGTACTATGTATAAAAGCTAAAAATCTCGGCTGAGTTTCTTAAAATGGTCCATCCCAAAGTATTCAAATTTCTTGTCTTATACAATCACAGGTACTATGTGATTCTATAGCAATAATAGCATGATATGTAACTCAATAGTTTGTACGTCAGAATTTTACTTTAACTGAAAGCTATCTTATAAAATACCAAAACTTACCATTGATAATTCTTCGTAAAATAAAAACAACATATTTGGGTGATCCCTTTTCTCCCACGCTTCCTTTAGATGTTCAAAGAATGGTGTCCAGTGATCTGAAAAGCAAAAATAACGTTATTTACTCATTTTCAGTTACATTCTCGCACGATCGAATAATTTTTGCAGTGGGCACAAGTCAGCACAAAAGTATAATCCTATTGGGCTACAGTTTCCTGTTAATGTAATAAGCACGGTCAAAAGGAGCTGGGGGAGAAATCCAAGCAGGTGTTTAACAACACTAGGCAGCGTATACGGTATAGTAGAGCATTTGGCCTACTACATTTTTAGTTGACACTCCTTTTTTACCCCTGTCTCCTTATGTAGAAAAATTCCGACCCGATAAAGATGCCGTTATTTATTTAACCAAAGATACACAAAAAAAAAATGTATAAAAACATGCTCTTACGTAAGTTTTGATTAAAGAAGTTCCAATAAGTTTTAAAATCACCAATATAGCCTTGCGTCCTCATCATTCTGTTTAGATGATAGAATGATACTGCTACATCTCTAGGATCTCGTGCTACGTACACCATTTTGCATGTGTCCAGTAAATTTGGTGGCAACAGAGACAAAGGCATATGTGATTTAATAAATCTAGGTGAGGCAATCTCGGCTAGTTGCTCAGTTCCCGGCTGACACACATATTCTAGTATTTTTAATTTGTCCTCGCTGTCGTTATTCTCTTTTATAAATTTCTCTTTATTTTTTGGGTGTACGCACATTACGAATCTGAAAATATTAAAAACAATACCTGATTTATCATATTTGTTTAAGACGATACCAAAATAGCTTCGTGCATTTTTCTATGTACGAAGTTTTCATTGTTTCTTTAGATTGAATGGCTAGAGCTCTAATTTTTAAGTATATGTTTTTTCAATATATGATCTAGGATCGCATCAACTCAGAAACGCGATTGAAAAAAGTTTTCTCGATAGAAAATCTTGGAGAAACAACCTCTCAATTTTTTTATTTTTTTCATTTGTCGGTCTATTATCGCGTATTAACTAATGAAATAACTTTAAAAACATAAGTAACTATTATATATAGAAACACGTAAATCAGAATTAAAATATATTTAGTAGATTTTGAGTAAATAGGAAAAGTATCCCCAATTCTTCATTTTCTGTGCCTACTGGCTGTGTTAATATGTACGTGTCGGCGATGATATACGATAATATTGATGTAGGCCCTTAAGACGAAAGACCAATTAGTCTTATTAAATAGTTATAAAAAGAGATGGATATTAAGGTCTACTATTAAAAAAAATATTTATGCGTGTCATGCCGTTAACTTAACACACCTGTTATAATTTAATCATTAATTAATCGTTTTTTAAACTTGCCTAGTTTTTAATGTAACTCTAACTATGGATAATAATTTGTTAACACGTTAAGACGATACCAAAATAGCTTCGTGCATTTTTCTATGTACGAAGTTTTCATTGTTTCTTTAGATTGAATGGCTAGAGCTCTAATTTTTAAGTATATGTTTTTTCAATATATGATCTAGGATCGCATAAACTCAGAAACGCGATTGAAAAAAGGTTTTCTCGATAGAAAATGTTAGCGAAACAACCTCTCAAATTTTTTATTTTTTTCATTTGTCGGTCTATTATCGCGTATTAACTAATGAAATAACTTTAAAAACATAAGTAACTATTATATATAGAAACACGTAAATCAGAAAAAAAAAATATTTTGTAGATTTTGAGTAAATAGGAAAAGTATCCCTAATTCTTCATTTTCTGTGCCTACTGGCTGTGTTAATATGTACGTGTCGGCGATGATATACGATAATATTGATGTAGGCCCTTAACTGTGTTACGCGATCTAACAGATCTCTTGCAGGACTTCTGTACTGTGCGTGGCGTATAATCGTGTTCTCTCAGTTCTTGCGGGAGGGTCTAACTTGTAAAGTTCTTTATGTATGAGTAGGACACGTACACATATTTACTTCCTACTTAAAGCTAAATTCAAAGACATCAAAAAAGAAATTGGAGATGGATTAGGTCCCTAACGCACAGAGTTATAATTATTTTCATTCCTTGCGTCAGGAGATATGTCGGTACTCGTGGAATCGTAGGCCTTGTAGACGCAAGAGAGGGAAGGTGGGCGGTGCGGGCGCAGCGTGGCTCGTTTTAGTATTATTTTAGTACCGACGAGGAGGGCCGCGCGCACGTTCTCATTTTCCAACTAACGTCTGCCTGCTTTCGACTATAAGTGGTTTTTATCTTTTATGTTTGGAACGCGTTAATTTCTTCTGTTAATTGCCTGAACATTTGTGAACTTTTTTGAGATTGTCTTGGCTTAGTAGTATCTCTAAAGCCCTCCGCTTTGCAAAAATTATAACAAAACCGTTGTTATAGTAAACTTACAAGAGACCTGTTAAATCCAGCTTTGTTGTGAATAAAGGTCCTTTATTGAAATAGGGAGTACAGAAGCCATAATTGACCACATTCAGAATAGGTATATAAATTAGAAATAAAATATATTAAAAAACGGAGTTTGTTGCTGTTGTTATTCTGCTCTATGGCGCCATACAAAATATCTTAATTTTGACTTTTAAATATCTAAAAAGTATTCAGTTATTGCTATCACAATAGGTCATTAATTTAAAACCATCATATTATTATATTTTTTTTAAAGGAACACCCGTCTAAGAACAAATAATACATAAGGCTACATTTTCACCGGGACACTATGGCGGCGCAACCAGTCGCCGTTACCAACAAAGTGTATGCATTGGTTGCGCAACCAAGTGGACGCCAGGTAACGAAAAAAGGAAAAAAAACGAAACGCATTGTTACCATTTGCGCGCATTGCAACCAATCAATGTGCTTACAATGTTTTAACGAAAAACATTTTTCTTAAATAATAAAAAAATTCAATCGATAACTGAGATATTAATTTATTCCCATCACTACTTACTACACATATTGAACTATCTTCGGTTGCGGTAAGAGATATAATCGATACCTAAATGTCATAATTGCGTGCGAACCTAGCAAAATATTAAGCAATAGGCTATCTTTCACCCACAAAAATTTTATATTAATTGTCATTGTTTTTTGGAAGATATAAAGTATTTTCAAAACTTTATTTTTAGGAGACTGATTAGGTCTCAAACGCAGGGAAGCGTAGGTTTCTTTAGAGATCTTTTAGGTCCCTATAGGACCAAATGAAAGTTCTTTAAAAATTATGACGCAGTTAACGTGTTAATTTCTGCAAGTAATTTGTCAGTCAATGTGACAAAGCAGTAAACGTGGACGGAAATTCTGGTTTTTAGTGCTCTACTTAAAGTGAAAGTAAGCATTTCTATGAGTACTTCACACTAACCATGGGAAATAATACATTTTAAATATGTTAAAAATAAGACATAAATTATTTGATTACACTTAGTCTTAAGAAAATAAGTATTATGTTAAGTGACTTACTCTAAAAATGGATATCGCTCTGTAAGTGGTATCGCATTAGATTTCTCGTAGTCTAAGTCGTTGGCTACCATCCAGACTAATTCTTGCGTCCATGTTGTGCCTGTAGTTTATGGATATATTATAAAGTTATTATCAATAAGAGGCACGAAATACATATTTAATTGAAAATCCTGCTAAAAATATTTTGACATTTCAAATAAATTCCTACTAAAGTAGAACATTTTTCGATCGACAAATTTTTCGTCCCAAATAGAAATTTTTATGTAGATACGTATATTGTATGTCAATGGTACCAATTCTACATGCACAACTGAACTTAATAAAAAAATGAAAACAGCAATGGCGTATTTTGATTGACTAGCGATTTTGTTGTGCTCATTATTTGTAATTAAAATCTTTAATCTATATTATAATATATAGATTTCCTAATACAAAAGTTGTGTTAACATTGCCGAATTGTTGTTGTTATTGATACGATCAATTCTCATTTTTTAGTTAAGTTTAGTTGTGCAAGTAGAATCGGTACAATTGTCTTTAAGTTTAATTTCAAACTAGATAATCTTGCCTGAAGCAGTCTTAAGAGTGGCACTCATATATTATATACAACTCGAAATTTTTGAAAAATGAAATACTGAATAATTAAATAAACTAAAACTGATACCTGATCGTGGATAGCTAGTAACAAAGACATCAGAGGATCTCAGTGGCATGTTATAAATGTTTGCTGCTTCCCGTCTATATGTTTGTTGGAAGAAATAACGTTTAGGTCCAACTTGTACAAATCCATCGTATTCTCCTGAAAAAAAAACATCTATGTTTTGTTTACTTATTTTAGCAATGGACTTGCTTTAATCTCATTAACATTAACTAATCAGTTTGATTTGGAACTAATATTACGAAGTATAATTGCGAAGATAGCATTTTGCCTCCGACTTTGTGTATCTAAACAAATTACGGCGACGTATAATCTGTTCTGTTTAATATAAAGCTTAATATTTAATTACTTTCCTTTCGTTTTTTAGGGTTCCGTACCCAAAGGGTAAAAACGGGACCCTATTACTGAGACTTCGCTGTCCGTCCGTCCGTCCGTCCGTCCGTCTGCCACCAGGCTGTATCTCAAGAACGGTGATAGCTAGACAGTTGAAATTTTCACAGATGATGTATTTCTATTGCCGCTATAACAACAAATACTAAAAATAAAATAAAATAAATATTTAAGGGGGGCTCCCATACAACAAACATGATTTTTTTTCCGTTTCTTGCTCGATACTAATAACGTTGCCTTATGTTGCATAGATAATGGTACGGAACCCTTCGTGCGCGAGTCCGACTCGCACTTGACCAATTTTTTTATTCAATGCAAATTAACTCTATACAACAAGGGTTCAAGTCCCGCTCGTGGTTATCATTTTTTCCACTCCATTTTAGATTAATTTAGTTTATTCAATACAAAAAAGTAAGTTTTCTTGCCATCTTTGCGAATTATAATTATGTTTATTTACAATGATTGATAAAAAATTTGATTTATTTACATTTACTCAATACATAGTTTGCAATTGTAAACACAAATAAATGATATAAGTACGTGCAGGACCTTGGTATCGTAATTACAATCACTTTTAGGTTGAGTTATTTTATTAGTAGATATTTGCTGCCGGCCTTGCAGTTGGTTTCCGTAAATAGTTAAGAGATACAACCAATAAATCAATTATTTATAAATGATGCAAAAGCTAGTGCACGTATATCTAACCTCTCACGATTAGATAATAAAATGCTAATGATAAAAAATGGCAGGGAAGTATGTTAAGAAGAGACTACAGCCCCAAATTAGGTATCTGCCTTAGGTATTGCTATACCTATTCCCAGAAGCAGGTTTATCTACAAATTCCTTGAAAAAAGACGTTTAGTAGTCCGTTGTTTTCTTTGTAAAAACTAAATCGATTTTAATTTTTTTTATGCCATATTATTGATGAAGAGTATATTTATGCTGCTATTACTTTATTTTTTAATAAAACCTTGCTAAAATTGTGTGATAGATGCTGCAAGTTCATCTAAAGAAAACCGAAAGTAAACGGCATTTTTGGATCGTCATATTTCTTTTAGTTATTATCTTTAAGAAAAAAGAAAGTGATAGTAGCATAAATATTTTAGACCTAGACTGTGAGAAAAAATCGTTGCTCTGGTGGTAATATCCACGAAGAAAACAGCGGAAAATGACCATATTTTTGTATGAAGCATAGTTTGGTGTCGTGCTCTCTTAATTTTGCTACGTAGAATGTAGCCTATGGATGGTCCATAGGCTAAATTCTACGTAGCAAATTAATTGAGTGTCAAATAGAATTGTTCAATTAAACTTTATATTCAACGCATGCCCGTAGCGTGTGGTAGTACTTCTTACTACGTGTATCTTAGACTGGATAGATCTACATAATTATGATATGAGTTTTATTACAGAGTTCCTATAGCCATATTTCAGATCTATCATCATATCAGCTCCATGCTCCATGGCATAATAATTATAGCAATACATGTGCAAAAGTTTAGTTCAGTAGTAAATCGGGAAGTGTGTCAAAAGCTTGCAAGATTTGATTACATAAAAATTAACACAGTTAAACTAAAGATGCTTTTTTGGAGTGTTCTAGGTCCTGTCCTATACCTGCTTTACACGTGTGATATGCCAGTATTACAAAATAATACAGTTGCTACGTTTGCTGACGACACAGCCATTATGGCCATAGGAGACTCTCAAACGGAAGCTGTAGAAAAAGTGCAAGCAGCTATAAATACACTCTATAAATGGACAACAAACTGGCGAATTAAGTTAAACGAGGCAAAGTCTATACATATAGACTTTACCAACAAAAGAGTAAATTATGTACCATTGTACCTTAATAAACAGATTATACCACACGAGAACACAGCCAAATATCTGGGCATGACATTAGACACGAAGCTGCGATGGAAAGCCCACGTTAAAAAGAAACGCGAAGAGTTGGAGCTTCGCTATAAAAGTATGTACTGGCTTCTCGGAAAGGATTCTTTGTTGTCAGTACCGAATAAATTATTACTATACAAACAAGTCCTTATGCCAGTGTGGACTTATGGTATCCAGCTTTGGGGCTGTACCAAACCAAGCAATGTACTAATTATTCAAAGATTCCAGAACAAAGTTTTAAGAGGCATAATAAATGCACCCTGGTATGTGCGAAATGATGACATCCATAGGGATTTAAATGTTGACAAGGTCGCAATTATAATTAAAAAGTTTGCTGAAGCTCATCACAATCGACTTCATCATCACGTAAATATTGAGGCAATACAGCTCCTTGATAATACGGGTCTAGTGAGAAGACTTCAAAGAACAAAACCGTTTGAACTAGTTTTTTAATAGTGATAGTGCTAATAGTGCAATAAGTGCTAGTTTTAAAGAACACATGAACGAAGTGTCTTCGCCTTAATAGAGACAGTAAGAAAAGTGTTAATGGACACATTCTTAGTCATATTCTATTTAGCAATTTAAGTTAGTTTAAAATTACTTATTAGCCTTTGTAGGCTAGATTGTAATTAATATGATGATTTGGTTCTCAAAATCCAGATACGTCATGGAAAAAAAAAAAAAGTTAAACTAAAGATGCTTTTAAAATCGGTAAATTATAATAATGTTTTCTACATATATCCATCCATCCATCAACCATTCTCAGTCCACTGCTGGACATAGGCCACCCCCATAGAACGCCACAATGTGCGGTCTTGCGCTAACTGCATCCAGCGGCCCCCGGCGTATTTGACGATATCGTCGGTCCACCTTGTTGGGGGCCGCCCCACGCTGCGACGTCCGTTTCGTGGTCGCCACTCGAGGACCTTCCGTCCCCAACGGTCATCAGATCGTCGAGCGATGTGGCCTGCCCATTGCCACTTCAGCGTGCTAACTCTTCGGGCTATGTCGTACACACCAGTCCTTCTACGGATCTCCGCATTCCGGATCTCCGCATTCTACATATATACCAGCATATATTTTATATCTGAGTGTTTTCTAGTATTTACAATAAAGTTGAATAAGTAAATAGTATATCAGCAGTATGTAAATCTATAATATGGCCATAGAAATATAACTTAATTTGGAGCAGAGGACGTTGTAAGAAAAATCTAAAAATTATTTTTTATATTTTCTTTAACTATTTTTAAAATAAACGTATGTATACAGATGTATTTGCTGTAAAAAAATACATTGTTTAGTGTCTTTTTCTTATCACTCAGGCTTGTATTGATAAAATTTATACAAATAAAATAAAATAAAGGTTAACGAACTTGTAATATAAAAATAGAACAACAATGAAGTCGTCAAAACAAATAAGTATGTGATAAGACTTTTACAAACAAACTTGACAGCTGGTTAAATATTGCGAACAGGTGTTTACTTTCCTTTATTCTTTTAAATATAACGGGATAATTGATGCATGACCTAAAGGGCATAGTAAACTTAATAAATCAAATTTAGGTGGTAAAAGTGAATTGCCGCAAGTGGGACTTGAACCCACGACCTCGGAATACCGTTCCGTAGCTCTGCCAACTGAGCTTATTGCGGTCGTGCTTGCAACATTCAAATTAACCACCACATTTGTCACTTGATTGAGTTTATATATTTTTACGTACTTTGATTTATTAAGTAAAAACCATAGCATGTCAATTGCAAAATTAATAAATTACATAGTAAACTGTTACAGTTTAGCAAACAAGATTAAAACATCATAATTCTAAGTATCCCGAAGATTTGACAATTGTTTATTTATTTACAGTATAACTATAAGAGTCTAGTGCCTATCAATAGAGATTACTTAAGCCGCAACAGCAGAAAGTCAACAGAATCATTTCGCTTTCTTTTCCTTCCTTTCTAAATTATACAAAAAAATTGAATAAATTTAGAAATCTTATTTTAAGAATATTTTTTTTAAATCTTAACATCATACTAATCACAATTTAGATAAAATAACAAATAAATAATTTGTAAGTGAGCTACAATTTCTATGACATATTTAATAAACTAAAGAGACGTATTAACACAAAATTATCAATTCGCTCTACCTAGAGATTTTCTCTACCCAAGAATTGAAACACAGGCCCTAATCAGGTTACTGCACCTTTTATGCAATTGTCATTTATATTAAAGTGAAAATATTATTATTATTAAAGGTGACACTGACCTTTAAAATACTCCAGTAACTTTTTATTTTGCTCCGGTTCAACATCTTTAATTTCATATGGAAACTCTTGTTCAACAACCATGTTACTGAAGTTCACTGACACAATTGGAGACCTTCTTTTAAAAACAGGTTCTTAAATTATTTAGTTAATTAGTTATATTTTGTAAGGCGTGCGATCACACGCAACGTGTGCCACAATACTGATACAGCCACGGACTGACTTCATCAAATCAAAAGCAACCTCCTTGTTTAAATAAATGTTCCAGTATCACAAACATTTTGATATAGTGTACTTTCAAGGTACTAGATTGTACCAATTATTAGATATATTGGTGACTATAGTTCTATATAAATAATTGTTCGGTACTTCCTAGAAAGGCACTCAGTAACAGTTACATTACGTGACAACCTCTTTGGACTTATTACATCAGAATAATTCTCAGTGAACTATTGGGCACCGACCTCTTTTACTCTCTCTTTCCAGTCCAGTCCACTTTTGGGCACGGGCCTCCTCCATTTTGGGAGGGTTATCCTTTACTACGAATGGGAATTTAGTCTTTTAACACTATTTAGGTACGGACCTCCTAAACTATGCTAGGGTATTTAGTTTACTATCCTATATGATCTTCTAAGTATCTTACTAAGAAGGTTCTTTATTTATATTTATCTCTAGCTGGCTCTTACAAGCACCCTGGGTAGGAAATAGGACGGTCATTTGTGTCCTTAACCCATCACCAATTTGATTTACTATACCTACTACTATTACTGTGGTGACAAGCCGTGGTTGTATAGGTGTTCGAGCTTTAGGGTCAAAATGCTCACGATACGAAATAATACGCTTTTCTATTACGCGCTTATATTTTATTTATATAAAAATAAAATTTTACTAAAATAAGAACATTTTACAAGGATGGATAGCGGAGATCAGTATCTCGCAGGTTGTCAGCCATCCATTGCTCTACTTGCTGTGTCATCTCCTCGTCGAAGTAGTCCCGCCAACCACCTGCTTTACCTACCATCAGAAAAGAATTGTATGTAGTTCAAAATCCCATTAATTGGCAAATGTTTAGCAATTGCCATTTTTAATACTATGACATATTCCATGGTTGCTGTAGGAACACTACAGCAACCATGGAAAGAACTGGGGTGGTGACTTGTGTATTAAATAAATATATGGTTAACTAAGCCTTAACTCGACGTATTATTACAAGAAAAGAAATTTTGATAATAGTTTTAAGTAAGAGTTATTTATTGTACATAGAGAAAAAAAAGTAGAGATACTTAGAAAAAACATCTATGGAGTTACAATCTTAGGAGCAGAAAACTTTTGACATTTTGTAAGAGCATATTATTATACTTATGCTTCAGTACTAGAATTTATTTTTACCTTTCCTTATAAAAGTTTCCCCAGAGGCAAGCAGGCCATGTTGTCTTGACTGTTCATAGTTAAGTGATGGATTCTTCCTAAAGTTGTCTATTTTTAGGTGTTCTATGAGGGGTTCAATTTGCTCTGGCTTCAACTCTTTGTTCAGAAATACGGCAACGCGACGAATTACTGACGGCAAATCCTAAATAAAAAGGTCATCAAGACCGTAATTAGGTACCTACCAGTTTAATAAAGTAAGTAAATAAAAAATTGTTTGTTAAATTACTATTATGATACAAAAATATCCAATTAATGCTGTAACAACAGGTAGCCTGTATATCTACATAATTACAATTATGAAAATATAATTTTAATTAGGTACTGTCATTTATTAAATAAATAAATTATTCAAAAATCTGATTCATGTGAGAAATTAAGCTTTATCATACAAGAATTATTTTACTTCAGAGTTTTCCAATTTTCATAACGTAACGTGTCGTTTTATACTCTCGCAAAAATAGCAGACGTCGCTTTCAAACAAAAGAAAATAAAATTGAATTTAGGCGTTTGAGAGGGGAATACTACGAGATTCTTGCTCAGATTATCATACCATGATTTTAGCTTAGCAAGGATTTATACTATTACAAAATTGATAGAGCCGCTGATAGAGCGCATCGATACTCTTTTTAAATTGATAAGAAGACTGATGACCATCACTGTACATTATACATAACAATATTATTATTAAGAGATATAAGCAAACATGCAAAAAATCAAATAAGCAATGTGATGTTTACCAGCCTTAGGTTAAACAATAATGTTTTATTGCGGTTATAAAATATACAACACAAAATAAATATTAGCAAATTTATCCTTAATTCTAAGCTAGATAATTAACGTTATAACGATATTGGTATCTCTATACCTGAAGGCAATTGATTGTAGTTACTAACGAATTATTTTATTTATCTTATTAATTCAAAAATATAGTTACTATTTTATAGTTATTTTATTTCGAGATTTGTGATGATCGCATAAAATTAAACTCATTGAATTTTATGCGATCATTACAAACACCAAAATGTTAAGAAAATTACCAAGGATAATTACATATTTCTTTGTCCAGCCCATTTAGGTCCCACTGTTGGGCACGGGCCTCCTCAACTTTGGGAGGGATTATGGTCCTCTGTGCCGCGCTGACCAGGCGTGTTGGCACAGGGTTTAGTTTCGAGTTTTCCATCTCTCACAGAGGATGTTATCTGTGTGAAATATCCCTTAGCTGACTTTTACAGCACCCTTGAGAGGAGATGGGGTTGTGACACTTGTATTCTTAATCCGTCATCACACGGAATTACATATAATACTTATTAATTCATAAATATATAAATAGCATGTTTGATAGGTTTTTGAATTTTGTAAATATGTAATATTTATTATTTATCTAAATTATTTACAATGTTTTTTTTTTTTAATTAAAATATGCAAAGCTAAAAAAATGAAAACAAAATAACAGATAATATAAAATGAAATTAATAATTTTTTTTTTTTTAATTAATTAATTATAATATGTAATATTATATTGTACCTTAATCAATTCCTCATAGAAGATAAACAGCATGTTCGGATGGTCTCTTTTGTCCCACGCTTCTTTGACATGATCGAAGTAAGGCAGGAATGTGACTAAACATTCAACAGACGTGATATCAAATCACAAATCTTATAATTATTAAATATGTAACACCGATTATTAAGACAAAAATAGAGCTTTTTGGGTAAACTACAAACCAATATTGAGAACAGCTATGAAGGTGTCCACACAGTACATTAGATAAGTCAAACTTTAATCATTTCCAACGTGCGCGTGGGCGTGGCACAAAATAGTAAATTTAGTAACAGGCGCTTTATTTTTAGGATCGACGTTTTATTTGACGAGCCTCGTGGTTGAGTGGTTCATGTAACGGACTAACAATCAAGAGGTCGCGGGTTAGATTCCCGCTCGGGACATTCATTTGTGTGATTTTTCTAATTGCCATACAAATGTTTGTACTGCGTCTGGGTGTTTCTATGTATTCTATGCATGTATTTACAAAAGAAAAGTAGTATACGTATTCTATCCGTATTCTGGTACCCATAACACAAGCATATAAGCTTAGCTTGGGACCAGGGAACATTGTGTGAAATGTCCATGAATATTTATTACTTTTATTATTATTATCATTATGCTTGAACTGTTTTTAAGATAGTAAGAACACAATACTAATCGAGTTGTGGTGGCGTGGTAGATCTCTTAAATGATGTAAATAATAATATGTATGTCACTGCTTATATGAGAAAATATAGATGGATATAACTTACATAAATTTTTGTAAAATATATTCCAGAAATCTCTGAAGCCATTTGGAAATCGCATAACTTTAAACAGCACAGCCTGGTGGTAGCACGATACAGCGACATCTCTTGGATCTCTCGCCACATACACAACCTTGCCGGTATCCAGCAGTTTGGGATTCAGCAGAGAAAGTGGTAGATGGGTCTTAATAAAACGAGGCGAAGACATCAAGGCTACTTGTCCACTGATGGGCTTGCTGCACTCTTTCAATAACTGCTTCAATTTTTCCTCATCAGTGTTCTGTTCATTTTGTTTTATTCTTTTTGCATATACATCTATATACTTTTCTTCATAATTTATAAAATTGCTGAAATTATCCAAATTGATTTAAAAACATTTATATCCAAATATATTAGTGATATTTTATTTCGGTATCAAAGTACTTACTCTAAAAATTTGTATCTGTTGGTGAGTGACACTTCTTTCGCTTTGGCGTAATCCATATTGTTTGCTATTAGCCAAACCAATTCTTGCGTCAGTGTGGTTCCTGGTAATAGATATCTACGTATATGTATAAGTATTTAAAATCAGCAGCTGTATAGACAAAAAATCGAGAAAACATCCACCAACGTCCCACTCTACTACCTAAACTAATCTAATCTAGTCTCTACCCTAGTGGGTTCGGTTCTTCTTTACAGCACACTGCTTTTATTATCAATCACAATGACCAGATGTGTTGGTACAAGGTTAACTTTCAAGATTTCGTCTCACTCAAATGTTATTTGTTTTATATCTAACAAAATCTTAAAATAAACTAATCCATATTTTTTCTCTCATTTAGTGGTAGGTATATCTATGTAGGTACCTGAACGTTGATAACTAGCAACAAATATATCAGTTG
The DNA here is from genome assembly GCA_916999025.1 of Orgyia antiqua. Lineage (NCBI taxonomy): Eukaryota > Metazoa > Arthropoda > Insecta > Lepidoptera > Erebidae > Orgyia > Orgyia antiqua. Next base: position 22,468,560 of record OU779864.1, read on the forward strand.
CTCTTATCGCCATATTGTAAATGTTTGCAGCGTCTTTCATATAAGATTCGTGTACAAGGTAACCACAGGGTCCCACGCGCAAGCTTGTTTTAATAAATACTGGAAAAGAAAACATATAAACAATAAGAAAAACATATTTTTATGTACAACTGCATATTACAATATATATTGGGCTGGTAAGAGGTAACTAGTCAATGACCCGAAGCAAATAATTAAAATAGTTAAGGAAATAAATAAATAGTACTAGTTAGAAAATAATAGTTATTAAATTCTATTTGTTGTGCCCTTCGACGAGTTAATATCGACAACAGTTTACTACCGAGTTCGGTTTTCGTGCATAAACTTAGTTACAAGGGCATCTTTAACAGGCGGTAACATGTTTTTTAATTTATATTCTAATAACCTATACCACACTGGTACTTAAATAATTTGTCCATAATTAAACCAACGACCTTGTGCACAGAAGGTATCGTTGCTCCCAACTATACATTATTACATTTTTACTAAGTAAAATATCTCATATATCTCTACATTCCTATTGACCTGTAAATTAATTACCTTCATAGAACTAAAATTCTCACATTGATAGCGTTAATAACATTCAGTAGGTTAACTAAAGCATACCTAATAGATAGGTATAAAAACATGGTAGTTTCATTTCAGATAACTTCATTTACTTTTTCGCATAAAATATTGGCCGAAATTTAAAAATCCGCAACAAACTTCAGAACACATCTATACTAATATTATAAAGCAAAAGAGTTTGTTTGTTTGTTTAAACGCGGTAACCTCAGGATCCGCTGGTCCGATTTGAAAAATTCTTTCAGTGTTGGATAGTACATTTATCGAGGAAGGCTATAGGCTATATAACATCACGCTGCGACAAATAGAAGCGAAGCATCAGTGTAAAATGTTGCAAGAAACGGGGAAAATAGTCACGCGCGCGAGCTTTAAATGAAAACGCTGCCTTATCCGTGTGAGTTACAACAAAATAATGTATTGAAAAATTGTTTGCTACCTAGATCTTTAAAAAAGTCCGCGAGGCCATATGTCTATCTCTTAAGGAACCTCCTGCTATACCCATAAGAACGTCAAAAAAAATATCTAATTCAATAGGGTGTTTTTAAAAGCTATTTATGTGTATTTGGTAACATTTTTTATCAAATTAAATACCTTAGTTAGCTTACGCATTTAATATAGACTACAACTGCTTTTTACAGCATACAATTTAAATGAATATCTTAGGAGATATGACGAAAAAAGAATTACGCGCGGTAAAATAAAATAAACTGTTGGCTGAGCAACGCGAACGTTTCCTCGGTCTTCTATCCATACTCCAATGTTTTGATGTTTGGTTAATGTTGGATGTATGAATGTAAGGATGTTTGTGGTTCTTTCACGTAAAGACTGCTGGATGGATTTTCATGAAACTTTCCAATAATATAGCTTACAGGTCGTTACGCTGTGCAATCCCCGATGTATCGGTGTTGAGTTAGTCTTTATAGGCGTCGGCGTCGTCGTCGGGTATGATCGTTACACTTCTCAAATCCCGACGTATCGGTGCTGAGTTGGTTTTTATAGGCGTCGGCGTCGGCATCGCCGTCGACGTCGGCGTATGGTCGTTACGCTGCTCAAATCCCGACGTACGTATCGAAGCTGAGTGGGTATTTATAGGCGTCGGCGTCGGCGTTGGCATCGGCATCGGCGTCGTCTTCGGCGTATGGTCGTTACGCTGCTCAAATCCCGACGTATCGGTGTTGAGTTGGTTTTTATAGGCGCCGGCGACGGCATCGGTTTCGGCATCGGCATCGGCATCGGCGTCAGCGTATGGTCGTTACGCTGCTCAAACCCCGACGTATGTATCGGTGCTAAGTGGGTGTTTATAGGCGTCAGCGTCGCCATTGGCAACGGCGTCGGCGTCGGCATCAGCGTCGGCGTCGGCGTATGGTCGTTACGGTGCTCAAATCCCGACGTACGTATCGGTGCTGAAGTTAAAAATACTCAAAAATGGTTATATCTTCTGAATGCGTAGATCTAAATTATTGATTGTATCTTTTAGCAAGGGACGGCATAGATCTACATTTGGTATAAGTTTCAAATTGATACCTGCAGCCGTTGCCGAGTAAAAAAAAGTTTTACGGGCGGATAGACAGACAGACGGACACCGTAGTGAGACTATAAGGGTTTGTACGAAGCCTTAAAAAGGTAAAACTCTGAGATATCATTTACTAAAATGACATTGGGGCCATGTGTGTTACTTCTTTAGAATTGTGCAAAAAAAGAAAACCAAACAGACGATTTATTAATTCGCTGTAAAATGGCGTTATTGTTAGTTCATTTAATTTTTCGTTTCTAAATTCCACGCGTACGAAGTCGCGGGCACTGCTAGTCAAATAATATAATTGTTGTATTAAGTATATTCTTGGTGAATATATACTTACACTTACACATAGGAAACACTCAGACACATAAACAATAAATATTTGTATTGTGCGGAGATATAAACCTCGAGATTGGCGGTGCATAATACGGCTGTGGAACCCCTGGGTCCATACCGAAAAACCATTAACTATCTACTTTATCGTTATATTTTATCTTTATATCTATTTAATCTATATCTCTATTGCGCTTACCATCGTATAATTTGTTCAATTCTTCTTCTTCTGATGGCTCAATATTTTTGAACTGATAAGGGAACTTCGGGAGCGTATCGTCATCCATGTTTATTTGATCGTAAAACAGTATCAACTGATGTCGTCTCTGTAATCATTCTGTTTACGATTTTCCTTTGTATAATAATTGTATTTCCACATGTTGATAAATGCAATCAACTATAAACAACAACATAGTATAAAACTTTAATAGAGTCGACACTGTTATCAGGCGAAAGTTATCGTAACGTTTTTGTGTGTTACTACAATAGAATAAGAATAACATAAATTGCCAAGGGCTTGTTGGAAGTTTGGAAGATTAACAGCTATTACAATCAAAACAAACACGGGTTAATGTAACTGACAGCCAATAACAAATCTTCACTTTTAAAAATACAAATAAATATTAATACAAATATTCATGTTCCTTAGCAGAATCACGTATGCCATTTCAGCGAGTATAAGTAGTATCATAAATATACTTAATTCAGAAGAAACGACGAAGTAGAAATGAAATAGAAATGATATAGATAATTGAAATTACCTGATAAGAGTGGTTTATTTGGTAATTTAAAAGTAAAATATGGTTTAATTCTTAACTATTCTATACCAAAATTTAGGAAAAGCTATTGGTCACTAAGTTTTACCTCTTTAGTAGTCATTTCGTATGGCTTTTTTTGTTTTTTAAATACTTGTCGTTTCTACAGAACGAGATTAGTCTTTACGGCATTGAATTATTAGTAATTTTCCAACCGATGCGATACAATGTTGAGCTTGTGTGCGTATCAAACCGAATAATATACCTATTTATTATGTGTAATAGATTCTAAGACGTATTTAAGTCACTGAGTTGTTGATTACGTAATGTTAGTGAATTATTGTTTACATTCCTTAATAGAAATAAAAAGCAATAACGTACTACGCACTGGAGCCTGCAACTATTAATATTTAAACACAGACCATATTTAAACCATAGAATTAGGATATATACATATTATACATTTATGTAACGTTTAAACAGTTAAATAATTTGACACTTTGATCTCTTACAAACACAGAATGTAATATGCATTTAGAATAAGTATTAACTATGAACTGTTGTGTTTAGCTGTAAAAGTGGTATAGTAAAGGAGAGAGAGTATAAAATATGACCACACAGAGCCATTACGTTCTGGGTACGACGGGGTAGCAAGGCGATCGTCACCTCTACACTGGACGACAATAGCTTTCCAGAGAAGCCATCAACAGTCTGAGATTTATAGCCCAGTTTTTAAATATTTATAGATAAGTATATGTGTAGTATCCGTGTGGTGACCAATTGAGAATACAAGTGTCGCCACCCCTTTAACTTCCTAGCGTACTGTAAAAGCCAGCTAAGAAATTTTGTACACAGATAAAATTCTCTATTAAAGAAAGAAAACTCGAAAATAAACCCTATGCCAACACGCTCTATCAATGGGCATTGTTCATATTTTTTTAAAACTCTTAATTCGAAAACCATTTCGGGGAATAGAGTTTCTGATCATGATCCATAAGTTTTTTTCGGAAAATTTGCTATATTAACGATTATTTTTCCAAAAAAGCAAATGATCTCTATTTGCCCTTGAAATGAAGGACTTAAAATATTAAGACGTTTTTAGGGATATACTACTCTGAAGTGGAGTTGAAATTGGTCTATTATATCAACTTGTCAACTTTGAAAAGATAAAGTGCAATCTGTATTAAGTCTATCAAGAAAAGTCTATACACAGATTGCGTAAAACTATGACGTCACAACATTTAAAGTAATATCTTCAAGAATTTTTTAAAAATTCTGTCTAATGTATATTTCAATAATATTGAAATTAGTTGCTTAAAATAGTCTATATTTTCTGAAAAGAATATAAAAACAGTAGGTCAAAAATAATGAACAATCCCCATTCGGCATAATAGCAGTGGCGCATTTACCAGCAGGCTGAGTAGGCTGGAGCCTAGGGCGGCTAATTTAGTTTATCAATTTTTTATTTCGGTTAACAAATTTAAAAAAAAAAATATTATACACATACCTGTTGACATTACGTCTACTTGCAAACAATGAATTCATACAATGTGTTCCTACACACACACATAATACCAATTTCGAAAATTGGAGAGAAATTAAAATATTTAACAATAATCGAAATATACTCATATAAAGTCCTAAACGCTTTACTAATTATACGTTAATGATTATGAACTTTTATTGCAATAGCGATTCGATATTATTATCGAAATTTAGTAATTTTTACATATATTCTTCTTTCTTTTCTTTCAATCTTTTATAATTTAGCTATAATTAATGCCGAAGTAGTTAATACTTACTTATAATTTGGTAGATTTCACTAAATTATAAGTATTAACTACTTCAGCTACTTCATAAAAGACATAATTCACTACTTAAAGTTGTACATGTCCTGTTCATTGTCACCAAAACGTTGACCAAAGGAACTACTTCCATCAGCACAAGTACAGCGCGATAGGGTTACCTACTACGTGAGCCGAAGCGGGGTCCTGATGTATACATACGAATGATTGAATGATGAATGATAAATAATGATTTTGCGAATTCACAATCTCGCAAAAAAAGTATTGTAATTCTTTTATAATTTAACATAAATTATAATGCTAACAAATAACTAAGAAAAGATATATTTATTGTATTGTTTATAATAATAAACGTTAATCAACGTTCGCCAAATGTATGTTTTTCACGTAAGTTTAATTCATATTATGTAAGTATTGTATAGTTTTAAGACATACCCTACCTTACTTTAAAAGTGGTATATGATTGAGATATTTTTTGCATAAAATAATGTTTTTTGATAAAACTTTGCTGTAAAAATAATCAAGGATCGAACACGGTACCATAGTTCTCAATAATAATAACTATATATGGGAAAAGTTGATGTCACGAGGATGATGGAGCACAAATTATAAAGTTGGAATTTTATTGATAGAAAATTGATATTATGATTGTGGACTAAGATATCAAAATTTAGAAACGGCAAAAATTGAATAGCCTACGGGCGGCAAAGAAGAATAACACATAGGCTACAAATTGGCTGGACCGATTTTGATGAAATTTTATTTTATACAGAATTGTATGGCAAAACAACGTTTGCCGGGGCAGCTAGTAATATATAGGTATGATCAAGTGATTATGCACTTGCTCAGTTTATTAGCACTTGATAGCAGCTATTGTATTTTAAGAGAAACCCGAACTAACTAATCGTCAAATTGAAGACATTTACCTAATACAAATTTAAGATAAGCAATGATTGATGTATTTGTATGTAGGTAAACTTTATAGATAGGTATAACATTGTGCTGTTTATGTGTTTCTTTAAGTTTGAGCATCATCATCCATCCATCAGCCTTTCTCCGCCCACAGCTGAACCTAGACCTCCCCCACAGAACGCCACAACGTGCCTAACCAATATTGCTAAAATACTGTTGACCATTATTTAAATTACAAACGTGTATCAAGTAGATAAAAAACGCATTAACGTTATCATGATAATTTCTTCATAATGTGTATAGCAACTAAAGTTGGCTGGTTCTCTAAATGTGCGCTGTTACCAGACAATGACATCATTTATTTACACATACATATATCATATTTTGGTTACATTTTATCGAAAATATACTCGTAATCACACGTACGCGATTTCCGTTTGATTATAAAGTGTCATCATCAGATTAAGTACTTATTCTGTTATTTTTGTAGCCGTTGGTACATAGGTACCTACCTACAGATTTAAAGCACCGAGATAATTTCCAATATACTTAGATATAAAAATGTTGCTGCTTAAATATAATCTGCACCTAAGATTTGAATTTGCTCTACATTGGTACCAATTCTAAATGCACAACTAAACTTAACCTAACTAAAAATGAATACTTATGGTGTCAATGATACAATTCGTCAATGTTAACTGAACTTTCAATATAAAAACTGTGTATTATAAACTAACGATTGTAATTAATATAAATGTACACAACGAAATAGCCAATTAAACACGTCTATGCAGACGATCTCCAAATATATGCCCAAGGATCTTCGCAAAATCTACCTCAGGCTCTAGCGAACATAAATGAAGACCTAGCACGCATACAAACGTGGACAGAAATGTATGGTCTAAAAGTAAATCCGACAAAGACACAAGTCACCTTGATTGGAAGTTGTCGTCGGATGACGAAAGTAGACTACACAACACTGTCTTTAGTGACTTTTAACGGAGTTATAATACCAATAAAAGATAAAGTGAAGAATCTAGGAGTTTATCTGGCTAGTACCCTTTCTTGGACGGTGCAACTTCAAAATGTAAGCCGTAAGATATACGCTTCTGCAGCATCGCTTAAAAGACTACGCAACTTTCTCCATGTTACCACCAAAACCTCACTAGCTTGAACTCTTCTTATTTCCATCCTTGACTACGCTGACGCCAGCCATCTTGATATTACTGAGGACCAACTTAATAAACTGGAGCGAATCCAAAACTTTTGCATCAGGTTTATATAATATGGACTACGCAAGTATGACCATGTCTCAGAATTTCGTGCTAAACTCCAGTGGGAAACTCCATTCGGTTCAATAAACAAATTGATTTTTCAAAAATAAAGTCTTTTATTTTGTCTCTCCTCAATAGCTTCTGGTAATATAAGTGGCCAATAATATATATTTGATTACATTTTTAGCAAAATTTTGACGATCAATTAATAGGGGATGAGTTACAGTTTGAACGTACTGAGTTAAAAAATTTGATGCTAAATAAATGGGAACACCCCAAAATTCCGAAAAACATTATTCCGAATTTTCAAATCCCGATTTTCAAAAGTCCGAATTTCATAATACCGAAAAATTGTAATGTCTATTATTCAAAATCACGAAAAACGAATGAGAATGAATGAATGAATTTTACCGAAATTTTAAAACCGATTTTCATTTGTCCGAAGAGTCAAAAGTTCGAAGGGTTATTAGTCCGAAAAACAAAATTCCGATTTTTAAAACTTCGAATAAACTAAAAATAGCTACAAAATTTTGTGACTAAACGAATCGCTGCAAAGCCGATTTTACGTAGACTTGTTTGCCCATAGACCAGTGCCGATAATTTTTAAAACAAAAAAAAATCATAGTAGGATGAAACCCATTAGAAAAAGAGGAGAATATTATAAAAATAAGAGGAAAAATAATTTACGGGCGATCTGAGGTCGGGAAGGGGATGGGGGTCAGGGCTTTTAAGGGTAAAAATGTTTTTCTCGATTTCCGGCAAAACTAATAGTTCTACGGAAAAAAGTTAAAAAGCAAAGTTGTAGGTAATAAAAAGATCTAAAACTTTTGTATTCGCACTTTATTCACATAACCTCAAAGTTTATGTGAAAAATTCAAAAAACCAAGTTATTGGTTTTAAATTTTTTTCTTTTACAAAAATGTTTTTTCATTCACGAAATTTGGTGAAAACTTACCTTTTTATGTCCTTAATACGCTGTAATTTATTCCATCCTATATTACATCCCATCCCCTTCCCGACCTCAGATCGCCCGTAAATGATTTTTCCTCTTATTTTTATAATATTCTCCTCCTTTTCTAATGGGTTTCATCCCACAATGATTTTTTTTAATTTTTTATTATTTTTGAAGCTATCTGCACTAGTCTACTACCCTAGAGTGCAATTTAAGCCCGCGTAGGCGCGGAGGGGTGTGACGGCCCGCGAGCTGAGGAGCAAGTGATTGGAAGGCTCGCTGTAGCGGTTGAGGCTGAGTAAGCTGAAACAGCGCCGGTGAGCCTTCAAGTCATTAGCGACGATAAGCTTGCGTGGGGCCGCCTATACCCCGCAGTGCCGGAGCCGTGACATAATAATGCTTGCTGCATGTTGCATGGCGCCTTGCATACTGCATGGCTGCTTGCATGCTGCATGGCTGCTTGCATGCTGCATGCTTATATACTGCCTGCCTGCATTTTGCATGCTGCCTGCATGCGTGTTTCGTGCTTGCCTGCTTGTTTGCATGCTGCAAATCCCCTATGTTATTGATGCATCGCTTAGGTTATGTTAGGACTGTGACCAAGGAAACTAAATATTTTTAATCGAAACAAAATGCTTTTATTAAAAAGTAAACAATCATATTTTTAAATGACAACTTTAAAATTAATTGTGTTAACGGTATTTCAATAATCAGAATTCATATTATTTATTACGTATTTCGAATTACCAATAATTCGGATTTTTTATTATTCGGCCTTTTGAAGTTCGGAATTTTGAGAATAGTAATTATAATCGTTAGGAATATGTATTGAAGTTTCGGAATTATGAAAATCGGAGTAATGATTGATACATCGGAGTTGTTAAATTCGGAATTTTGAACCATTCGGAATTATGAAAATCGGTATTATGAAATTCGTATTTGTGACTTTCGGAACAAAGTTTTTCGTCTTTTTGTAGTGTACCCTTAATAAATATATATTTTTATGTCATTTAAGAGGGTACTGTACTCCTCATTTAGGTATTTGGCTTAGGTATTGCTATCCCTATTTCCGAGCGCCGCGCTGAAAGGGACAAATATACTCGTAGATGAAGCGGATTTTACATACAAATTCTTTGAAAAAAGACGTTTCGTACTTCCGGTTTTTTTTCGCGAAAGTTAAACCGATTTTAATTGTTTTTGCATTATATTATAGATAAAGAGTATATCTATGCTTCTATCACTTTCTTTTGTGGTAAAACTTTACCAAATTTGTGTGATAGACGCTGCAACTTTATCTAAAGAAAACCGAAAAAAGTGGGATTTTCGGATCGTCATATTTCTTTTAGTTATTATGTTTTGAAAAAAAAAGTGATAAAACTATTAAAATCGGTTTAACTTTCGCGAAGAAAAAACGGAAGTACGATACCCATACTTTTGTATGGAGCATAATTTGGTATCGTGCCGTCTTAATGGTATTTTAGAAGTTTACTGTTAGAATGCATGTTACAAATTTAGATGCTAAAAAATAACCATCGTGCTGAGTTGTATTTAGAGGCGTTTACATAGAAGATAACTAGTGGTTATGATCACGGAAGAGAAATCATTGATTTCTTTTCCGTGGTTATATGATAGTATTATTTAGATGCTCGTTAATTGTGGCTGACTTAGTAATTTAGAAGGCAACATACATTTTTGGGGGCGAATAATGGTATTAAAAAGAAGCCTGTTTGATTAGCACCCTTTTTTTAAATACATAATTGCTATGGAAACATACAAATGATATAATAATTTACCAGTCACGTTATATCATCATATTTTTATCTAGAATTTAATACGTCCTACACCTTTGGGGTCCTATTTCATCTAAGATAAAATAAATCTTTATCATTATCAAGTATTAAATAACAACAGTAAATAATGATAAGCGTATTATTTCTAATATTAGAGACATCAGTATATCATATAACTTTGATAGTAGCTGTTGTGTAATCGATCAATATGGAAAATAAAGAAATTTTAGAATTTCCTTATGAGTACAAATATATAACACCAGAGGAACAGGAAGAGGTCGATAGGAGTTATCAAAGTAAGTCATTCTTTTCTTCGTTATTTTGTTTTCTCTAATTTAAAAAAAATAAGAGATTGTGCGAAGAAACTAGGAAAGTGGGAAAGTGTTGGTGAACGTTAAGGTTATCCGTCACCTCGGACACGTAGACAAACATTTAAATATTTATGGACATTTTAAATTGTCTATATGTAATAAAGTAATAAAAATATGATCAGAAGTATGCAATGTTAGTTTATTTATAATATAGGTGAACGAGTAGAACTATGTTTAGTAGTGTTTTGAAGACGTACTTAACATAGAGAAAGTATTACATATAGGTATTATTTTTATTATAGTTATTTTTTTTATTATATTATTGTAAGATACTTAGGGACACACCATCGTATTTCAGTTGCTTGTAAGCTTCTACGAGTTGGTCCTAAAGGTTTCATAGTGTATGAACCTTACAAGAAAGAAGCCGCCAATATTTACAATATGCCGCTGAGACCTACTGATGTATTTGTCGCCTCATACCAACGGTCGGGTAAGTGAAATAAAGAGGAATTTGATGTGAGTTGAATGTGTTTGTAGTGACTTCCTCCTGTAACTAAAAGATAGGTAGGTCTGTATAGCTTTACACTAAAGCGAGAAAATACAACGATTATCTATACTAATATTATAAAGCTGATGAGTTTGTTTGTTTGTTTGAACGTGCTAATCTCAGGAACTACCGGTTCGATTTGAATAAAAATTTGTGTGTTGAGTAGTCCATTTATCGAGTAAGGCCATAGGCTATATAACATCAGGCTGCGACCAATAGGATCGAAGGATTAAAAGGAGTGAATAATATTGCAAAAATAGAGAACATTTTCTAAATTTTACGCGCACAGCAACAGCTAGTTAACCTATAAAAGTAATTACCGTTAAAGCTGCGAATTCCTACGAAGGCTATGCCATGATTTTTAATCAAAAGCTATATTTTTAATATTCTTCCTCTTGATTATTAGTATTCTTATCTAACAATGTTATCGAATAGTAATTTTCCATCTGTTACGCCTTTTAATTTCAGATACTACAACATACTACAATTAAAAATATCTTTTCTTTAGGAACGACTTGGACACAAGAACTGGTATGGCTGCTGGCTAACGATTTGGATTACACAAGGGCAGCAGAGATACCACTTGTCCACAGATATCCTTTCCTAGAGTGAGTAGTGGCTTTTTGTGATCGGACACATCGCTTTTTTTTCTGTTTCTGTTAAGACCACATGTCTTAATATTTTACTAATGCAAGATCTCTTACAGTTTATTCCAGTTCTTCAATTTGAGCCAAATAGAGGATATACTGCAAGGTGTTGGTGCCGATTTAAGTAACCAGCATTTACGAAATATATTTACAATGATGGCTCAGCCCGTTACAGGGTTGCTTAAGACTATACCTTCCCCACGCTTCGTAAAAACTCACTTGCCGATGTCTCTACTAAACCCTAAGCTACTAGATACCGCTAAGATGGTATATGTTGCACGAGACCCCAGAGATGTGGCAGTATCCTGCTACCACCATGCCCGATTATTCAAGATCATGCAGTTTCCAGGAGGCTTCAAAGAATTTTGGAATTTGTTTTATAAGGGTTTATGTAAGTAAAATCTTTATAACCTATTATAAGACAAAGTCTGTCTTAAACATTTTGTATGTTATGTCCCTATGTGAGCTTATATCTTTTAAACTACGCAACAGATTTTGATGCAATTTCTTTTAACAGATAGAGTCCTGTAGATGGTTGTTTTGTGTAAAGGTTTTTTATTTCTAAATTCCACTCGTACGAAGTTGCGGACAACAGCTATTAAGATTGTATTTAGATTTCGTTGCAGTAGCTACTAAACCTAATTAAAATAACTTTTATGTTTTCAGTCACGTTATGTCCGATTATTGAACACGTAAAAGAAGCGTGGAAGTTGAGACATCATCCGAACATGCTGTTTTTGTTTTATGAAGAGCTTTCTAAAGTATGACATTTTTTATGACTTGGTGTTAAGAAAATAAAACGGGTATTTACGAGCGTGTTGTGAAAAGACGTGTATATCACATGCTATAAGAATTAACTAAAAGAATATTTAAGAGACTAACAACTGTTTCTTTCTTTGGTTTAGAGATTTTCATCTCTTATAGAAGAAAGAGACGGAAATCTTCAAACCAAAACAATATTATAAGAGCTAAGAAAAGAACGCAATAGATACTCGTACATATTAGACTAGAGTAAAATAATGCCGTAAAAAATTTTGTTGTAAAAATTTATGCTAACATTAAATTTACAGGATTTACCCGCATCTATCCGTCGGGTCGCAAAATTTTTTGATAAGCAACTCAATCAAAAACAAATTGACCGTCTCTGTGATCATCTAAGTATTGAAAACTTCAAAAAGAACAAATCTGTTAATTTTGAAGACATGAGGGAACACGGACTATTGGCAGTTGACGAATCTTTCGTCAGAAAAGGTATTAATTATCTTTTTGGAGGTCTGAATTTACTGTGTGTATTTTACGATAAGTTATATTTTACTGACGTCATTAAGTTAAACGTCATCGATCCCCTATAACAATCGATAATATGTCATAATAGTTATGAACCATTAATTTTCATGTAAAACCATTTAATTTTCATGTATTTATGAAGTAGAGTCATTTCAAACTTAGCCGTACCAGCAACACTATGTGTCTGTAATTAATAAATAAATTATGAATACCTTGGCAATATGGAGATTGGTGCTCTATACAAAATGCTGATTTGACAAGAAAAATATTTATTTTGTAATCGTATATGAAATACTATGTTACGCAGGTAAAACAGGAGGTTGGCGCGACTACTTCGATGATGAGATGAAGCAGCAAGCAGAACAATGGATTAAACAGAGCCTGAGAGGCACGGACCTTAGATATCCACACATGGAATTTTAATAAATAGCGTGAAAGATAATATAATTGACATGACAATACGTTACGTGTTTAATTTAAAAGTGTAATTAAAATGATTAGTTGATCTTTTAAATGTATTAATATTTTGTAATAAATCTAGGCTAGGTACATAATAAAATGTATGTCTAACATCTGAGTAGTGTACGTGCACTCGAGCACTGATTCCAGTAATTGTTCAATTCTGACAATTCACCAGCGATATATACGCTCAATACTAATTGTGACGCTAGGCTCGTTTGGTTCCAAATAGGTACAACTTATATGTATACCGTAGACCTACAGCAACAGATAAATATCTGTAGTATCTGTGCCTAACATGGGGAATAAAAGTTAGTAAATGGTTTTTTTAAAGTAGCGCCTTGTCAGGCTATATTACGTCTAGTATTACTGCGATCAGGTTGATCTATTGTGATCGCCACTCTCTAGTTTTCAATCCAAACCTGTGGCCATAAAGAAGTCCAGAATCTTTTTAAAGAAGATCTTTTATAGCAAATGGTTACTTTTATATGTCCCACTTTTATCGCATAATAAATAAATAAATATTCATGGACATTTCACACATCGTCCTCTGGTCCCAAGCTAAGCTACATGATTGTGTTATGGGTACCAGAATACGGATAGAATACATATAGGATTATAGGTATGTACTACTTTTTTTGTAAATACATACTTATAATACATAGAAACACCAAGACGCAGTACAAACATTTGTATGACAATTAGAAAAATCAAACAAATGATTCTCCCGAGCGGGAATCAAACCCGCGACCTCTTGATAGGCAGTCCGTTACATGAACCACTCAACCACGAAGCTCGTCAATATACATATGATACGACTATTGTCACTAGTGAATTTAAAAACTTTGTTATTGTAGTATTTTCTGTTTTATTTTTGGTTAATATTTATTAAACTATAATATTCATAATCGCGTACTAACCATTTTATTTATACAACTGTTATGAGGGCTGCATTCTGTCTTCCATTGTGAATAATGTATATGTTTATTTTAAATGATATTATGTACAAGTAAAGTAGATACACTTGTACTTCATATCGTGACAGAGCTAGACAACAGCTTGCCTACTTACCAGTACTTACCACAAAACATATTTCTTGTTTGATTTAATTAATATTATCATTCGCAGTTATAATCTGATAACTTGCAGTTGTGTTATTATCACTATGGAGAAGGAACAATATCCCTATGATTTTAAAGACATAACACCAGATGAACAACAACTTGTCGAAAAGGTTTTTATACGTAAGTCGTAATATTTTATGAACGCATTGTTTTATAGCTAGGGTTGACGAATGCCATGCCTACACACCACCAGGCCCTCAAGTCCCGTATTTCAATGGTGTCACAATGGCACCACAATGACACATTATAACCTTAAAAAATTAACAATAGACTATATACCAAGCCTGATAAAATTCGCCACTAAACAATTAGTTATTTAGTGTTATTGAAAACAAATGCAATAACTGTTACTGCCATTGTGACACCATTCATTTACCGGACTCGAGGCCCTGATGTTAAGTAGGGTAATAATCATACTCTTGTGTTAATAGTGTGAGGGTGTAATCCACATGTAAGTACCACTAGTGAGTGCCTTAGCTAGTATAATATTAGTGTTATATCCACACCGGCACAATTAGCGGAACACAAAAAAAGCAGGATTTTAAAATCTTTTACTTGAGGAACTGGCCAGTTATGATATTTTTTTAATTTATTGTCAAATTTAAAAATAGAAAATTAGATGACATATGTACACTTTTTTCATTCATTTGTTTTATTTTCCCGAACAATACGTTTTGTCAACTTGTTCGAGTAATAACTACGTAATTGTATTTTTTTTTAAAAATTGCACTTAACGGTTTTTTATAAATTTGTTATTCTATAGGCAATTTTGTTTATTAAAAGCTCTTTATTTACTCTTAACATCACTGGAAATCATTAGGGCTAATGAAATGAGAAGAAATGGCCATACCTACAGATCGATTGCCTCAAGGCTTCGTCGACCAGTATCAACGATTCATCGCAGCATCCAGCGGTACAGATCGTCTAATTCTCTTGTGAGGAGGAGGAGTATCGAGGCGAGATGACAGTTTTTTACAACTTGGAGTTCGTAGGAATACGCGATTAACGGCTGTACAAGCTCGAAATGAACTGGAAGACGTTCGAGGAGTACGAGTAAGTGACCGTACAGTTCGCAGGAGATTTGAAGAAGTTGGTTTAGGGTCGTATATACCTGCCAAAGGCCCAAAACTTGAGAGACGTCACCGCGTATACCGATTAAGCTATGCGCAAGGACATAGTCATTGGGATTTGAACGAATGGCAGCAGGTTCTCTTTACTGATGAGTGCAGAGTTCTTTTAAAACAGATCGATGGGAGACAGCGAATATGGAGACGCAAAGGAGAACGCCACATAGGTACAGTCTAATTTTGAACACACAGTGGCTTATGGTGGCGGCTCGATTATGGTTTGGGGAGGGATATGTTTGGGAGCTCGCACGGAGTTATATATAGTAGGATAGTCACAGGAGGGACCATGACAGCAGATCGATACATCAGAGACATTTTAGAAGAACATGTTGTACCATTTGCCCCATTTATTGGTGACGACTTTATTCTAATGCAAGATAATGTTCGTGCTCATAGTGCACAATCGGTACAGGCATATCTGAGCCACGTAGGTATACCGGCCAGAAAATTCCCCCGATATGAATCCGATAGAGCATGTCTGGGACTTGCTAAAAAGAAGGGTTAAATCCAGAATGCCACCCCCCAACAATCTGAATGAACTTGGAAACGCATTACTTGAGGAGTGGGAGCGGTTGCCTCAAGAAATCATCGATAACATAATCTTTAGCATGCCCAGACGAATGGAAACCGTAATCAAAGCAAGAGGGGGAAATACTCGTTATTAATTTTTCTTTAATTTTATTGTTAATTCATTTAATGCTTACTTTTTTATTTTTTGTGATGGTTCATAATCATCTAAAAATTTCACTTATTTCAAATTTCTTTATTTTTCAATAAAAAATAACGAAGACTTTTCAGTCGTTGTTAAAAGATGTTAAGGGCCTACATCAATATTATCGTATATCATCGCCGACACGTACATATTAACACAGCCAGTAGGCACAGAAAATGAAGAATTAGGGATACTTTTCCTATTTACTCAAAATCTACTAAATATATTTTAATTCTGATTTACGTGTTTCTATATATAATAGTTACTTATGTTTTTAAAGGTATTTCATTAGTTAATACGCGATAATAGACCGACAAATGAAAAAAATAAAAAATTAAAGAGACAACCTCTTTAATTTTTTATTTTTTTCATTTGTTATTTTTTTCATTTCATTCGCTAAGATTTTCTATCGAGAAAACTTTTTTCAATCGCGTTTCTGAGTTTATGCGATCCTAGATCATATATTGAAAAAACATATACTTAAAAATTAGAGCTCTAGCCATTCAATCTAAAGAAACAATGAAAACTTCGTACGTAGAAAAATGCACGAAGCTATTTTGGTATCCTCTTAATCAATTTGTTATTTTGTGTCTAATTACATTTTCGTCAAATATATGCGTTATTATCTCATAGTCTCACTTTTTTTTCTGTTCCGCTAATTGTGCCGGTGTGTATATATTATTTTACTCTTTGATATTAGTCTACTAACTAGGTGCCCTCACATTACCGGTAGGTACTGTACTAACAAAAATCTCGTTTAAAACAGTCCGGAAACACATGAACTGGAAACGAATTCCATATTTTGGCAATGTGGCAAAATAATGTGCTAAATATCTCAATTTAACAATGCACATCCAATTACTATCATCTATTATGAATAACAAGTTCTGACAATTTTCGCGAACCGATTTTAGCGAACTTTTAAACCTCCGATAAATCATTATGAATTAGACCGATTATTATATTTAAATTCTTGGTAGGTATTTAATTAAGGGCCTCCATTAATATTATCGTGCATTTTTCTATGTACAAAGTTTTCATTTTTTCTTTATATTGAATGGCTAGAGCTCTAATTTTTAAGTATATGTTTTTTCAATATATAATCTAGGATCGCGTAAACTCAGAAACGCGATTGGAAATAGTTTTCTCGATAGAAAATCTTAGCGAAATAACCTCTCTCATTTTTTATTTTTTGTCATTTGTCGGTCTATTATCGCGTATTAACTAATGAAATAACTTTCAAAACATAAGTAACTATTATATATAGAAACACGTAAATCAGAATTAAAATATATTTAGTAGATTTTGAGTAAACAAAAAAAATATCCCTAATTCTTCATTTTCTATACCTACTAGCTGTAATGATAGGTACATGGCGATACACCCTCTCACGTTTCACCTGCATTTAATATTTGCCTTCCTTTCTCCCAGTCGAGCGTGAGGCTCTCACCGATGCGGACCTGTGTCGGATTTTACATGATTATTTCGTTATATTTTACGTATTTTTCATTCATAATTTTTGGGGGCGTGACTTGCGTGCGTAAATGATGTGTGTGTAGGAGCAACGCTTATACATGCCGTTTATTCAATATTTATACCTAATTATGGTGATAATAATATTCTTTTTACAATGAATTAAAATTTATTTAAATATTGTATGATACTATACATACCTACTTTTCTCCATTTTTTGGTTATCTATATTTATAAAGGTACAAAATTCTCCTGTACACATTGTAAGCCACTGAAGTATTCTAGAACGGCTGGACCAATTTTAATGAAATTTTGTGTGGGTAGTGTTTTGGTAAATATTTAATAAATATACATAGGTATTTGTAGAAATTTCACACAATATCCGCTGATCCCAAATTAAGCTATAATTCTATGTAGTCTTACGGGTAGGTACCAGAATACGGATATACAACATATACCTATCCATGTTTTGTAAATGCACACTTACGGACTGACCGACGGACGGACGGACAGACCGACAGACATGCGGACGGAGCGGACAGATCTACGGACGGACGAACCGACGGACCGATGGACAGACTAATGGACGGACGGACGAACCCATGGACGGACCGACGGACGGACCGACAGACAAGTCACCACGCTCAAAAAGTGTAACGTGAATTTATGTCGAAGAAAAAAAAACAAAGGAAAAAGTAGGTACTGCATAAATAAAATAAATAAGTAATACTTACGAACACTTTTGTATAACAATTACTAGCTGCCCCTTCAAACGTTATTTTGCCATAAAAATGTCATAAGGGGGGGAGGGTTGTTATGAAAAATAAAATAAATAGTAGCCGATTCTCGGACCTACTGAATATGCATGTAAAATTTTATAAAAATCGGTCGAGCCGTTCGGGGGAGTACGGTAACTAACACTGTGATACCACAGTGTGACACGTGAATTTTATATATTAGAAGAATGACTATAAACATTGTGAAAAATAGTTGTACTGTGGGGATCGAACAATAAAATTATTTATTAGTGCAATGCCATTAGAATATAAACTATTATTTCGCAAGTTTAGGCAAAGGCACTGGTGGCGCGTGTCTGAAAAGCGTGCAATAAAATGGAATGAATGAGGGACGTATGGGGTTTCGTATCCCAGTTTGTAACTTTTGTTTTTTTAACTTTACGAAAAATATAATAATTTTTATATAAAAATCTATATATAAATAGATCTTTTTATTCGTCTGTACATCATTAAATTATTCCGGAACGGCTATACCAATTTTGTGGAAAGAAATTTTGTGGTGTTTCAGTAACTATTAATTATAAATATATTATATTTGCGGGCATTTCACACAAATATACTGAAAACCAACCAAAAGTCAACATCACATGGTATTCCCAGGCGGTCACCCATCCAAGTACTAACCACGCCCGCAGTTGCTTAACTTCGGTACTTTGAGCGACATAAAGCCAACATCACGTGGTATTCCCAGGCGGTCACCCATCCCAGTAATAACCACGCCCGATGTTGCTTAACTTCGGTATTTTGTGGTCTTTTTATAAATATGTACTTATAAATTATGTTTGTGGACATTTCACACAAATATAATATTAAAATACATCCCGGGTGGGAATTAAACTTTTTTAACTTTATGAAATATATATATTTTTTTATATCATTAGTCAATTTTTTGTAATTTTTTATACAGTTTTCAAGAGTTAGGTACAAAATAAAAATTAAAAAAATACAAAGTTCTGATCGAAGCGTGGGTTTGATCCGCAGACTACATGATTAGTTATTCTAACGTCTGCTTTTCGCATGCGCCATCGAAGCCTTACGATACCGTTTTGAAATAATGGTACTTAATCTAATGGCATAATAAATATTTTTATTGCATCAAGTACCTATACTTTCCACACGCCTAGATAAAGAAACAACTCTAAATATCACTTTTTTCAGGAAACAAAAAACTTTTAATTCTTTATTTTTAGAAAACTATAAATAATAATGTGTATATTATGTATACCTACTTATAAATTATTTTATGGTTTAACGGTTTGTCGAGTTCATTGTCTCTCAGATTCGGATATAATGTTGCCAAGAAACTAGGTATTTTTTTTCAAAATTGGGTGAACCCAATGTGTGCGTTTTCTTATACCATATTTTTTGTAATAACATAGCCACAAAATAATAGTTTCTTCTACGTCCATTTTCTAAATTCTATCGATACAGACTCAAGTCAGACTGACAGCTCCTCGCAACGCGCTTGTTATGTGAACTCTTTATAAATTTGATCGCACGTTGACCTGCGTTAACGCGCGTTACATGTGAACTTAGCCTTAATCCACAAAATTTGAAATTTAAACTCGCGCTGGTGACTCATGTCAGTTTTGGCGTTAGTTTTTATTTTATTGACATTTGATTGACCATCGCTATTTTATCATAATTACTATAAACAATGGAGATGTAAGCATCAGTAAATAAGGATAATTAATCTTATTTTAGTTTAGATTAGCATTGGTATTTAGATTCTTGCTTATATAAAATAAATAAATACCTAATTATAATTGCTTAAGTTGATAAAAAATACTATGCAATAGCTTTACCGCGGCAGTCCCCGAGTGACACACGTCTTTTTTTTAATGAAGCATTTGTATTTGCGGTCTTATTTTATATTATCTCTATCAACATTAGTATGTTAGTGCATTGGTTATTGGCATTGATATTAAAATAATTCTGTAGTGGATATGACTAATTTAATATAAATATCATGTAATGGACTGCCGTTCATGAGGTCGCGGGTTCGATTCCCGCTTGGGACAATCATTTGTGTGATATCCATAAATGTCATACAAATGTTTGTACTACGTCTGGGTGTTTTCTATGTATTATAAGTATGAATTTACAAAAGAAAAATAGTTTATGTATTTATATCCGTATTCTGGTACCAATAACACAAGCATAATAAGCTTAGCATGGGACCAGAGGACGTTGTGTGTAATGTCCATGAATATTTATTATTATTATTTATTAAATAATAAATACATATTTATTGATGTTTCATAATAACCTCCTCTGGTCATAAAGTAAGCTACATTCCTATGCTTGAATAATAGGTACCATATTACGAGACATATGCAACATACTTAACATACATATATGTATGCTGGTATATGAATGAATATATAACTCATTTTATAAATTTATGAAAACCGTACTTTTGTCTCATAAAAATAAAGTTTTGGGTTGTGTTCGTTTTAGCCCCAGGTAAGCGATGTGTGTTTTTATGAATGAACTTCAAACAACGCGATAGCAACCAATAGAAACCGAGCGCAGCCGTGCCTACCGAGCCCGCGCGATGATAGCCGAGCGCGTGGTCTTCCGTCGCATTCTAGTCCCGTTTACAACTTATATTTTTTTAGTGCGTCACCTTAAGCTTTAATATTTTAGCAAGTTGTCAATTCGTTCGCGTTGGGCCCAAAGGATACATGGTTCATGTACCGTATAAAAATGACGCTAGCAACATTTACAACATGCCTCTCAGACCCACTGATATATTAAAATTTGTCGCCAGCTATCAACGATCAGGTAAATAAAATAATTACTTTTAGATATTTTTTACGCGTGTTCTACACAAACACTACTTACTTAGCTGGATATAAGATGTGTGACAGTTTAAAAACAGAAGAAAGTACCAAGACGTTATTGCCTGCGGGCGTATTATGAGCTTTTTAAAAATCATGCAAGTTCCAAGCAGGCCGTACACTGCCTGACAAAATTATGTATTATGGTAAACATAAAACATTTAGATGAAAAATTTTAGTTAGTACTTAAACTTTTAGTTGTACCTTCACTATAAACATATTAATCTACGACTGTTTTAGCGAACTGGATGGCTGGGAGTTATGTTCATATTACGAATTTGCCGGGCAGGCCTGGGAATAAGAGCTCATAATACGGCCGCTGATGATAAGATCACATTAACAACTATTGTCCTATATGAATAGGGGCAAGGGTATTGGTGGTAACAAATCATGCAGTCGTACACTTCATGCACAAAAGGCAGTATCACCCCCCAGATTTAATATAAAGTTAGATTAGATATTTTATTAACATAAAATATTTATATTTTCTGTCTAGGAACGACGTGGACTCAAGAACTAGTTTGGCTACTAGCTACCGACTTAGAATATGCCACGGCTTTAGAAGTGCCACTTACTCAAAGATATGTTTTCCTAGAGTGAGTATTATTATTATTATACAGATCATTGATCGTAACCAAATAGATATTCAGGTAGTTCAGCATAGAAAAGTTATAACTTGCTTAAAAAGACTTCCAGAAAATCGAGTACCTATAAAACGAAAAACGCATATAACCACCTTCGAGGACCGTGTTAATTAGTTACGTATCAAACTTTGTTACAGCGTATTCCAGTTCATAGATTTAACAAATCTAGATTTTGCAATGAAATCTGTTGGTGCGGATCCAGATGATCCAAATATGCGTGCTATGTTCACATCGTTGGGCCAGCCCGCAACTAGGAAACTTGCAACTATGTCGTCTCCTCGTTTCATTAAGACTCACTTGCCGATGTCTTTGCTAAACCCAAAACTCTTGGATAATGCAAAACTGGTGTACGTAGCACGAGACCCAAGAGATGTGGCTGTCTCCTGCTACTATCATGCAAAATTCATGAAAATATTACCAACATCAAGAAATTTCAAAGAATTTTGGGATATGTTCTACAGAGGGTTGTGTTAGTAATAAAATATATAAAATACAAGCTGTTGTCCACGACTTCGTACGTGTGGAATTTAGAAAATTTTCCCCCGTTTTTGCAACATTTTTCAGTGATGCTTCGCTCATAGCGTGATATTACATAGCGTATCGTATAGCCTTCCACAATAAATGAACCTACTATCAAACACTGAAAGTATTTTTCTGTCTAATGGTACCTGAGATTAGCGGGTTCAAACAAAATCTTCAGCTTTATGATATTAGTATATATAAAACAATAAAGTACATACATCTGATTTATATTTTTTTAAATAATTGTTGTATTTTCATTAAGTATAGATTCAACAACTATAAAAAAAATTGGACGTAGGTATTTACTTTTTTACCAAAAAAGATTGTGCCTACGTGAATAAATGATTTTTATTTCATTCATATATTTTTATACTAACACCACATTAGCGCTTTTAACATTCTGTCTTTTCCAGTTACGTTGTGTCCGATCTTCGAACACGTTAAAGAGGCGTGGAAGCTGAGACATCATCCGAACATGCTCTTTTTGTTCTATGAAGAACTGATTGAAGTAAGTAAATAATGTCACTCCTGTCCTCTGACGAAATTTATTTAACAGTTAGTCTAAGAATTTGTAAATTAAAGTTTCTTTAGCGATATAAATTTTACGTTTGATCTGATACTTGCAGGACCTGCCTACTTCTATTCGACGTGTCGCTAAATTTCTTAACAAAGAGCCAAGTGAAGACCAAATTGAACGACTCTGTGATCATCTTAGTATTGATAACTTTGAAAAGAACAAGTCGGTTAATTTGGAAGAGATGAAAACATCAACGTCTGAAACTTTCATCAGAAAGGGTAATTCATAACCTATCCATCTTAGAAAACAACAGTAGTCTTCTAAACAACGCAACGGATTTTGATGCGGTTTTTTTTTATAGTGCGCGCACGAAATCGCAGGGAATAACTAGTATGTATTTAAGCCTAATTAGATCACACAAAACTTAGGTGCAACTTTTGAGTATTTTGTCACACTCTAATAACATTCCATTCCCTAACGTTGTTATGCAGGCAAGGTAGGTGGTTGGCGCGATTATTTTGACGATAAGATGGCTCAACAAGCTGAAAAATGGATCAAAGACGGTCTCGGCAACACTGATCTACAATACCCCACCCATTAAGCAGTGGATTCAATGTACCTTTATTTAAAAAAAAAGAACAAAAAGGGTCATAAACATTTATTTCAGTAATATACTATGTACCAATTTTCTTTGTAACACCATAAATTTAAGTATACATGAATATTGTAAATGTTATTATAAGCATTAGCAATAAGTATACAATATTTCAAAGTACGTTTCGCTGTTGATTTCATGATAACCACTGTAATAACGTATTCATAAATAAAACAATATCTCAGTCCTTCCTCACATTTTTTATTTAAATAATACGGTTATACAAAGAAAATAAATTAAAAGCCAGATTTTCATCATTCGTTGGTAATATAAAATTCTAAAACAGACTTATAATCGATAATGGATAATAACCGTAAGGCGGAGCGACCGGTCGCGCGGCACACCGCACCGCGACAGTCGCGCGACCGACCGTACCGCGACAACGAACCGGCAACTTACCTACACTACTGCCATTATATTAACAGATATCGCTCATATTATGTAATATTTCCAAACAAATTAAATATTCATTTGAAAGTCATTCTTTTAAATATCGTAAAGCTCAGATAACTAAAATGATATCAACTTCAAAAAAAGAATTTCTATCTTTTTTGTTGATGACCCGATAATTTAGTTAATCCGGTTGCGCTTTTGTGGATATTATACAATATTATCGATAACAAATATAACCGATAGCTATTAATATATAACAGCAGTACTGCACAACACGTCTATAAAAAGCGACTCTATAATATAAAAGTGGGAGCTAAGTCCCGCACCTAACATTTCGCTACCACGAGCGACGTTAAAACTATCATACACTTATAGAAAATCACAAAATTCAAGCGGAAATAATAGGAATCTGAATGGACGCTGTGTCTACGCTATGACGTCGGGCAACAATGCGTTGTCTGCGACGGGCGGGCTGGGTGGCGGCTTGCTGATCACGTCACCGTTTGACAACCCGTTCATGGCCGCCTCCTTCTTCATTGTATCCAAGGGTTTCTTAGGGACAGCCTTTTTCACACCCAGGGCAGCAGTGCTCTATAAATACAATTAATATTACCAAAAACTCCTATAACCAATTAATTTATTTAGCAAAAACACTTAAAAAGAAAGCTAGAAATGAAGTGTCACTTTAGATATATGAAAATTGGTGTATAGATGTAAAACTCAAGTAAAGTACAAATGAAGTATACCTTGGGTGGCGCGGTCCTAGGCGGTGCAGTCTTAGCTGTGATACGTTTGTTGGCGAGGTCCTTGCTCTGCTTGTCCAGGGGCGTCGCTCGCGGTAACGGCTTCGGGGCGCTCGTCCTAATCGTACAACACGTATTTATATAGACAAACTATTATACATACAATTAACAGCGTGACTTATGAAATTAAGTATCTGTGGCCGCTGTGTAGTTAATAATCCATTAAGGAAAACGGGTGTTTAAATAGTGTATGTATCATTTTATGGTCTTATTCATAATGAATTATCGGAGGTTTAAACGGAGATTTTATCGGAGATAATAAACGTTTTATCGTAAAAAGACTATTATGAATAACAAGTTTTAACTATTTTCGCGAACCCATTTTAGCTAACTTTTAAACCTCCGATAAGTAATTATGAATAAGACCATTAAGTATTTAAATATCTGCAATACCTAAATATTTCGGATCAATAATAAAAAGTAAACAACGGATCAATAATAAAAAATAATCTTACTTGTTGGCGGGCGCAGGCGCGGTCGGCGCGGCACGGGGAGTAGGGCGAGGCCCGGGGCGCGCGGCCGGGGCGGCGGGGCGTGGCGCGGGGCGTGCGGCAGGCTTCAGCTCCTTAGCGTCACCATTGGTGAGCGGCTTCCTGTCTGCAGGTTTGGGCTGCGGCTTGGAGGCAACGGGCGCGGGCCGTGGGGCGGGCCGCGCCGACGGCTTGGCGGCACTCTCAGTCTTGGCGGCGGCAGGACGCGGTGCGGGTACGTTCGTCTTGGGCGCGGTACGAGACGCTGGCGCTGCGCGAGGGGCAGCAGACGTGCTTCGTGCGGAGGCCGGTGCGGGCTTTGCCGCCACTCCGTTCGGCTTCGAGGGTGGAGCGCGAGTCGCAGTCGGAACGCGCGCCTGTGTCGCCGGTTTGGCCGTCGGAGTTGTTTTTGTAACGGATGTCGCACTTTTAGTGATCGGGGTCGCGGGTTTCGACGCAGTCGTAGGTGTTCTAGTGGCGGGCGTCGTCCGCGCGGCCGTGACGGGCATCTTGGTGGCGGAGCTGGGCGTCTTGGCGGCGGTGGGCGTGCGCGCGGCGGGCCCGCTCGTCGCCGGCCTCTTGGTCGCGGCGGCCGCGGTCGGAGTGCGCGAGCTCGTCGTAGATTTCGGGGCGGACTTCGGTGTGCGAGCGTCCGGCTTCGCCGTCGGTGTCGTGGGTGATTTTTTAGTCGTCGTGGTAGATTTCGCCTTCACGGCGGCGGCGGCCAATCCCGCGGCGGCGCCGGCGGCGATGACCGCCACCGCCGCTCCCTGCGTCGTCGAATCGGCGGCGATAGGAGTGTCGCTGAGTGAAGCCGCATCCAGCTTGGCGGCGGTCGGTTCCACCGCCGGTGTGGGGGTGGGGGACGACGCCGTGGGCGGCTGAACGGCCTCCTCGAGTTGTATCTCGTTGGTGACGGGCACGCATATTTCCTGTGCTCTCGACTCCGGAATGCCGATGTCGACGTCTGTTATGAGTTCGTGTCGTGTTTGTGGGCCTGGCTCCTCCGGCAGTAGATCAGGTGCGGGCGCTGTCACAGTGTGCCTCTCGTGTGGTATATCGGGCGTCAGTCTGTGTTGGTCGTGTGTGGAGTGTGTGGATGAGGTGCACTCGGGTGTGGTGGTGTCACGTCGCTGTGTGTTGTCTGTGTGAGTAACGTCATGTGGCAGCACGTGCTGGACGGTAGCGACAGGCTCCTCCAGTACGTCAGGTTGTACTGCACTATATTGTTTCTTCTCAGAGTCCGCTGTCGCCTCAACTTCCACGGCCGCTTCAGTCTCAACAGCCGGTTCTGCTTCCACCGCTATCTCTGTCTCCACGGTTGCCTCGGCCTCTACTGCTACTTCAGCGTCTACCGGTATCTCGGAATCCAAGGTAGCCTCAGATTCCTCTGCCGCTTCGGCTTCCACTCCAGTTTCTATCTCTACGTGCGCCTCGGCTTCCACTGCCGCCTCCGCCTCCACTGGCGCCTCTGCCTCTACTGCTGCTTCGATTTCCAACTGAGCCTCGTGGTCTTCCGCTAGGTAAACATCCCGTTGTACCTCAGGTTCCACTGCTGCTAGAGCAGATATCAAATCTGACTTGACAGCCACCTCATCTTCGTGAACCGACTCTGGCTCTAATACTATCTCAGGCTCTGATGGTATATGGACATCCACTACTGCCTCAACAGATGTATCAACATCCAACAGTGTGTCGAGTTGTACAGGTAAATCAGCTTCAACCTGTTCTTCTGATTCTAATGGTTTATCAGTCTCTACTATAGCAACTGTCTCCACCGTAACTTCATCAGCCTCTAATGTTGCCTCGTCAGTAGGTAGTGGTGACTCTCCAGGCAGAGGCACGTCAGCAGGTAAGGGTGAGGGAGCTGGCTCACTGGGCACTGGTTCAGATAATGTCTCTAATTGATTGCGCTCATCCTTTTCGAGTTGTTCGTTAGCGACAGGCATTGGCGACTCACTTTGAACAGGGATATCTGATTGTAACAAAGATTCGCATTGATTCGTAGACTCCAAATTAATTGGTGATTCTGAAGGAATTGGAGATGGTGTTGAAAGATAATTTTGCAGCTCAGATTCTTGCGGAATTGGAGAATGACTGGGTGATGATAAGTCTGTTTGTATGGGCGATTTGCTGGGTAACAAGCATTCGTTAGGCATTGGTGAAGGAGAACCTTCATTTAGGGAAGTATCTACAAGTCCTTCGACTTCTACTGGAGATGATACCTCATGATGAGAATCTACTGTTATAACAGGTTCATTCGGCAGCGGTGATTCCTTAGGTCTTGGGGACACACTTACTCTTGTAATTTCAGTCTGTAATAAAGTCTCATCAGGCAAAGGAGATTCACTAGGCAAAGAGAGCTCTGTTGGCAGCGGCGAATCCCGTGAAAGGAAGTCATCCACAGGCAAGTGTGACTCAGTTGGCAATGGAGATGTGCTGGGAAGTGGTGATTCTGTAGGCAAAGGAGACTCATTGTGCTGAAGAACATCAGCAGGAAGTGGTGACTTAGTTTGGAATGGTGACTCAGCCAGAATGTTATCATCATTAAGATTGGAAACTTCTGTTAAATGTTCACTGTCTAGTTTTATTATAGGTGCTTCAGGTTCTTGTTCAACATCAGACACATGTGACTCAACATTTTCATGTAATTCTGGTGCCAAAATATCTGCATAATTTTCTGTATGTAAATCAATATTTTCTTTAACAGCATTTTCATCAAGGACAGTTTCTGTGGTCAATTCTTCAAGATGTTCTGCATCATCTGTACGTGCGGGACATACTGCCAAATATGCACTATTGTCATCTTGTGGTATATCATTACCAGGTACAGGACTGACCACTTCATTAGTTTCAGATAACTGTTCACTTATAATGTCTTGATCATTTAATTGTGGAACTGCTTCAACAGGGTGTAAATCATCAAGTTTATTTTCCATATCAATGTTTTCTGATATTTCATCCTGAGGTGTAACAGGTTGGACCTCTTTTTCACTTTCTGATGGATCATGTAATTCATCATTTGTAAATCCTAGTTCTGAACTCTTGCCATCTGGTATTTCAGGTATCTGTTCAAAGAGCAGTTTATGAGATTCAGGTGTGTCAGTTTGTAATACTGCTTCTTCAGGTATATTAGATTCAAACTCTATGTTGGAATAATTTTCAATATTATTAGCATTAGTGGCATTGTAATCTACAAAGTTATCTCCTTGGCCAAAACTCTCTATATTTTGTGGGAGATCTGCAGGTCTGTCATCAAACTTTATAACGTCATTGTTGGGTTCTTCAGTGTGTCTTTCTAAATCAAATATGTTATGATGTTGTTCTGGTATGTTTTCTTTATCATTTTCACATATGCCATTTGTCTGTATTTCTTCGTCATCACTGTCAGGTAAGAGTTGTACTGCATTGAGATCAACAGGTAATTCATTTTTGGAGAGTCTGTCACATGTGTCGTCATCTTTCTCTTGGTAAAAACTCATGCTCATTGGATCTCGTTCTTTATTTTTCAATCTTTCAAATATTGCATCATTATCTTCTACAGCAAAAGGATTTGTTTCTGTGTGTGTTTGGAATACCTGAAATAAAAGATAATAGAAATTAAATATGTCATAAATAAATTAAAGTCAGTATACTTGTGTTTTGTATTGTGTACACAAGGGAACATATGCATACTCATAAAGAATTAGTATATCCTAATCCTAATGATATTATAAATGTGAAAGTTTGTGAGTATGGGTGTTTGTTACTTTTTCACACAAAAACTTCTGAATGGATTTTAATGAAATTTTACTACAATGTAAGCTACATTGTAGTAAAGTTAGATACCTCACATAATAACATATAGTCTACTTTCTATCCCGAAAGAATGCAAAGTTCCCATTGGATAATAAAAAATGAAACAGATTTGTTATCCTTTTACTCAGATAACACTACGGGGAACAGCTACTAAGCAATAATAAGTTATGTAACTTTTACTTATCACTTATCACACATGTGCATATTGATTATGAATGTTTGACTAACAGAATACTAAGGGATACATTTTGATGACATGTTTAGCAACTTCAAAGGAAGATTTTAATAAAGAATTATGAATATTCAAAGCAATTATATTTTTTAAAATTTTAGTCAATGTCAATACATAGTTACATAGTATTTTGGTGAATAAGTTTGTTTCATAGTAAAAAATTACATTCATAATATGGAAACAGGAAAGACTTCTTTATAACCTAATATATAATCTGTTCTGTTTTCTGTTTCTTGTAAATGTGACGGGCCTCGTGGTGTAGTGGTTCTGGTAACGGACTGCCGATCAAGAGGTCGCGGGTTCGATTCCCGCTCGGGACAATCATTTGTGTGATTTTTCTAATTGTCATACAAATGTTTGTGCTGCGTCTGGGTGTTCCTATGTATTATAAGTATGTATTTACAAAAAAAAAAGTAGTATATGTATTCTATCCATATTCTGGTAGCCATAACACAAGCATATAAGCTTAGCTTGGGACCAGAGGACGTTGTGTGAAATGTCCGTGAATATTTATTTATTGATTTATAATAAAGAGTTATTCTATCTATCTATTATGTTCTTTGTTTTACAATGAATAATTTCCTTATTATGTATATGTGCAAAAAGGCACAAATTAAAGACTACATAATGACCGCAGTTTTACAATCATTTCATATTACACTCTCGCATCTTGGCTAGTATCGCGAAAATCTATCAGTAGTTCTTACATGAAAGGGTAACAAACATACATCGATCCCTACGTCCTTGTAACTTTCGTATTTATAATATTAGATTAAATTAAAAAGTTATTTGCGTACATACTGGACTAAACTTGTCTCATACAATGTGTTTTTTTTAACAAATCTTTCAGTCTTTGAGGGTGTTTATACCTAAAACCAACCTACCTACCGCCCTGGCTACTACCATGTAACAATAAAAATTGGTCAAGTGCGAGTCAGACTCGCGCACGAAGGGTTCCGTACCATTATCTATGCAACATAAGGCAACGTTATTAGTATCGAGCAAGAAACGGTAAAATAAAATTGGTCAAGTGCGAGTCGGACGCGCGCACGAAGGGTTCCGTACCATTATCTATGCAACATAAGGCAACGTTATTAGTATCGAGCAAGAAACGGTAAAAAAATTATGTTTGTTGTATGGGAGCCCCCCTTAAATATTTATTTTATTTTATTTTTAGTATTTGTTGTTATAGCGGCAATAGAAATACATCATCTGTGAAAATTTCAACTCTCTAGCTATCACCGTTCTTGAGATACAGCCTGGTGACAGACGGACGGACGGACGGACGGACAGCGAAGTCTCAGTAATAGGGTCCCGTTTTTACCCGTTTTAAAAAGTTACAATTGAGGGTTTGACCAAGCTAACAACTTTATTTAACTAATTCAGATGAGACCATCATCTGGATGTAAAGGTTCAAAATAAATCAAAAACCTACCTGAATATTACAAAAGTCTGTAGTATCCTTCTGTATTCTGTCGAAGTCCTGTATGAGACCAGTATCCTTGACTTTATCAGGTTCAATGTCAACATTGAATCCAAAGCCCAAACTGTCCATGTTACATTTATCATTACCATTCATGTGTTCTGTGATCGTCTCTTCTAATGATAAATTCTGGAATTTAAAAAAAAAACTTTTGTAATAAAATCTAATTAGATCACCATGAGCGGGACTTGAACCCACAACCTCAGAATACTGTTCCATTGCTTTTCCAACTGAGCTAAATATTATGTAACAGTATAGCAAGTAAGTCTATTGCAAAAATTTATGTAAATTGAATCTGAAGTAAGCTCCATGGCTTGTAGTGATTTATGCTATACCTACATCCGTAAAATTTAATTAAAATCCATCATGTAGTTTTTACTTTTAATTGCAACAAATATGCTTAGATACATCCATATATCTATACATACATTATTACAAACTTTTTTACTAATAAATAAATAAAAAATCAATGGACATTTCACACAACATCATCTGGTCCCAAACTAAGTTTATTTTCTTGTGTTATGGGTACCAGAATACAGATATACAACATAAACTACTTTTCATTTGTAAATACATAAGATATAATAAACAAAAAACAACCATGTGCAATACAAACATTTGTATGGCAATTATAAATATCACACAAGTGATTGTATTGTGTAGAGATCAAACCTGTGACCTCGTCAATGCCAGTTCATTACATAAATCACTAGATTACGAGGCCCACCATATAGGAAGAATAGATTTTTCGAAAAACACATATAGACAAAATGTGTATAAAAACCCAGATAGACAGTTTGCATAGATTACAATACAAGGACAATGCCTTTTCTTTATTGTCGTATTTAGTTTTAAAGTGGAATGAAAATAACAAGCATTAGTTAAATTGAAACATTAAAAACTATTGTGCAATCTAATGTTTAGATCTTATTAGCTGTTTTAACTGTAATTAAAAATTAAAGAAACTGTAAATAAAGCAAACTGTTTTTAATAATACAACATGTAATGACTTTTTTAACTCCAAATTTATAAGGGTAGATTAAAAGGGTAAAGTTGTAAACTAGGCAAAGTTACACCAATTATTGTGTTCTTTTTAGTTTTTTTAAAATTAATATATAAATATTCATGGATAATTCACACAACATCCTCAGGTCCCAAGCTGAGCTTATTATGCTTGTATTATGGGTACCGGAATATGGATAGACTACATAAGCCACTTTTTTTGTAAATACATTTTTATAATACATAGAAAACACCCAGACACAGGACAAACATTTATAAATATCAGACAAATAATTGTCCCATGCAGGAATAGAACCCGTGACCTGTTACATGAACCACTCAGGACACAATACACACCAAGCTAAAAAACAGTGGTAACAAAATCTTGTTAGTAATTGTGACTGTAAAAACATACTTATTTGTCTGAGAAACTCCATACTTAAACTTTTGAATATTTTAATTGGTCCATGATAAGTGCAATATTGCAGATTAGTTACATAGATACAAAGTTAACAAAATCATGTTAAAATGAAAACAAAATACTAACATGATGGCCGTTAAGCTGATCACAGTTATCCAAGTCTAGTAATTCTGCCGGTCTCACTACAGCTTCAGTTTGGAATTGCGCCACATCCGGGAGCTCTATGTCATCCATAGGCAACGGTTTGCGTGGAGATTCTGCTAGGAGCACATCAGCGCCCGCCACACCACCCGGTATGAACACCGGGGCGTCAGGGTTCAGTGGTGAACTGTTCATGTCGACTGAGCTACTTTCCCAAGCCGACTGCAATTATAAACCAACAGATTAAGATTGTCTTTACCAAACAGACAACAGAACTACAAGGTTAGATTTTTGAAAGCTTCTTTGTTGACAAATATACAACCAATTACTAACTAACCCAAAACAAAGTAGAGTCTTACAAGACGATATATTATAATAGCCTGATATTCTAGTCACTGACATAAGTTATGTGATATTTATACCTAAATTAAGAATGATGATGTAAATTGCTAAAAGTCATGCTGTTGAAGGTTATTAAAAAATTTGCAACATAAAGAAACAGTATTCGAACTGTATAGTTAGTAAGGCTATCAAGATAACAGAAAACACTAATCACATTGGATATTTAAAAACAGAAATATTTTACTAATATAAGACTTACATTATCCTGGCAGGGTGTTTCAGAGCGCGGTGGCTCGTCAGGCTCTTCGCTAGGATTCTGTTCCTCACGTTCACCCTCGCCTTTGTAGTAATTCCACTCGTCTTCAGAGTCTTCACCACTCTCAGCTACATTATCCACTAGAGCACCGTCGACGTGGCCTTCTTCCACTACCGTATCACAAAGACAAACACTTTAATTAAGTTAATAACAATAAAGTAAGTAGGTAGGTACCTATTGTATTCCCTAAACACCTGGCGCATGGTTTCCGAATCTATGATATCAACAGGTGACACACCCTTGAATGCAGAAATTACGAGTATGAATAAAGAAAAAACATATTGGTACACATCATAATTATGAACCTTTCGTTTAACGTGCGGTGCCGGTGCACTAGCAACGAAATTTTACCGGTCGCGATTTCAAACTTCCGAGATTAGCGGACGCCATTTCAAGAGACACGCCCGAGAAATAACTTTAAACTGTTTCGGAAAGGCAAGAATATTATGTGAGTAAACATCCAGGCATCCTGCGCTCACCGTCATCGGAGGGATGTGCCTTCGGGCGAAGCGTTCTATTTCCAGAACACCGCTCCGCATGAATCAACACAGAAATAACCTTTCACAATTTGTTCGCATGTAAAAGTAAAAATAAAAACAACATAGCCATTCCTAAAAATCACATACCGTGAACGATAATTTCACTGTACAAATTATTATCTTCACAAGTGGTGTTGTGTTCGAATTCGAGACGTAAAAAATATAGACAAAACCGAATACAATTGCAGCTGCTTTCAGAGAGTAGCACACACCAACCGGTTGGACGTTCGACGAGCGACTGCGGGCGCGCGGGCGGGTGGGTTGCGGGACGAGAGGGCCGATAGCGCCGAGGAGAATGAGCAGGACGGCAGCGGCGGCATCGAGGGCGCAGGAAAGCGGAGCACGCATGGGGCACCTAGATAGGGATGGCCTATCCCGAAGTGGCAATATTTTGTACTGACAAAATTTTATGATTTTTAAACATTAATTAGAATGTAATGTAGGTGGTTGACTATGATTTGAAATGTCTAAAGAAATGTATGTAAATAGGTAGGTAAATACTAAAACATTGATAAGAGTCAAGGACACAATAATACACAATCATGGTCGTCTGTTCATACATATTTACGGCAGCCATAGTAAATAAATTTTGGTTGGAGTAAGTATTTGTTAAAGTAATAGTTATTAGATAAGTACCTACAGCTTTAAACTTCAAAGGTGGTATGTAAGGTAGGTAATTAGCCTTCTCGACCAAACTACTGATGTAGAGCGCCGAAAGCCTATGTACAGGAAAACATTACAATAAAATCTTCTAAACTAGCATTAGTCTTCTGGTAACTCATGGACGTAATTTAAATAAGAATTAGTTCCCCTTAAAATAAGATGAACTCCATGAGGTAATCAATATCGTAGGCAAAGCAAAATGAATCCATAGCGAGTAAATAGCAAACAGATTTTTTATCCTTCATTCATTGATTGGATTTTGTATCGTGCTATTCTGTCTAATCTTATATATATATAAAAATCAATTGCTGTTCGTTAGTCTCGCTAAAACTCGAGAACGGCTGGGCCGATTTTTGTGATTTTGGTCTTGAAATATTCGTGAAAGTCCAGGAAAGGTTTAAACGGTGACAAAATATAATGGGGATCTAAAATTCCACGCATACGGAGTAGCGGGCATCAGCTAGTCTTATATATAAAAATCAATTGCTGTTCGTTAGTCTCACTAAAACTCGAGAACGGCTGGGCCGATTTTGGTGATTTTGGTCTTGAAATATTCGTGAAAGTCCAGAGAAGGTTTAAATGGTGACCAAATATATGGGGATCTAAAATTCCACGCGTACGGAGTAGCGGGCATCAGCTAGTATAATAATATAATCGTGAGATTAGTAATATAGGTACCTACCTACAATAGCGACTGCATGCCTACGCGTCACCTACAGGTGAGTGAACGTACATGACCAATCAATAAAGCATGACTAAAACTGCACACGATCCGAACTTTTCTTTTTTGTTCGTTGTCCAATTCCAATTGTCCATATTATACTGTCTTACGAAAAATATCTCTGGATCTTTAATATTTCGGAGGTCTGTCTGAACCTTTCTAAAGTCTGTAGGTAGTTTAGTTACTTTTACGACTGTATACTGTTAAGTTTGGTAAGTAGATAGCAAAAATCTTTTAAATTTAATTATTACAACGCTTTCTTTTAAAATATATTTTTGAATAAAACTACTTTTTACGGATTTAGACGCGTATAATTGTTTTAAATTTTGGCCCGACATTTCGGAGACTTTGCAGTCACCATGGTCACGGGTGAGTACCTAAGTAGTTTTATTTAAACAGATGAGTCGCGCAAGTGTTAGAAAATATTATATATTTTTGATTTTGATTTAGATTATTTTTAGCCTTGATATCCCACTTCAAAATTTCCAAAGAAATCTAAAATTAAGGATATCTTACGATCCGACTAACATATTCAAGTTACATCACCTTTTCTAAATCCAAAAGTAAATTAAATTTCAAAGTTTCAGATTTTTAAAACAACTGGCACCACGGTGAGGGCTTCACAAAATTTTGTTTCTTTGAAAAAAAAACTTTTTATAACTCAAAAAAAGATTTTGTTTCTTATCACCTGTAGGTATGTCAACGACAAACAATTTTCCAATTTAGTAAACTTGGAGAACTTAATTTTGCTATAGATATCCCTATCTGAAATTTCATTTTGTCTGCTGTCTGCTAAATTCAGGGTCATAAATATACTGGCAGCTGTTACGATCCGAACAGCTGATCTTCGACAACCCATCAACTCAACTATAGGTACGATCAATACGTGAAAAAATTATATAGAATACTAGCTGTCCCGGCAAACGTTGTTTTGCCATACAAAAAAAAAGTTTGAAAAATAGATGTTGGCCGATTCTCAGACCTACTGAATATGTATGTAAAATTTGAGAAGAATCGGTCAAGCCGTTTCGGAGGAGTACGGTAACTAACACTGTGACACGTGAATTTTATATATTAGATATGTACTCGTATATGTATTACAAAACAAAGCATTTGAAATAAGAAAGCAATTGATGATAATAATGAATTTAGTACTTGCTTAAAGTAAAAAAATATATATATACAGCCCCTTTATGGGGCTGAATTTATTAAAAACTGTTGATATGTAAAAGTTTGATTACAATTGGTTGAAATCTCATGTAGACCTTAGAACTTTAAATATAATACCGACGCTAATAATAAAACGTTTTCGTTGATGCCTTCCTAAACATAAAAGTACAAACGACTGTAAAACCCTTTTCACCAAGCAGAAATTTGAAATAATGTAATCTTACAGTAATTATACTTACAAGTATGTGCAGGTGGTGTGGGTGCCTGTGGTTCTTGATGTCTTGCTTCTGAGTCTATATCGTCTGCATCAACGGCAGTTTCAGGACCGAGGTCCTCACTGTCAGAGTCCGAATTGTCAACACCATTGCCGCCGACTTCTGCATCGGCTTCGGCTTCAGCGCATTCTCCGACCTCGGCTTCAGCGAGAGCTGCAGCTGCGTCAACCTGCCGCTTGCATACGTCTGTGTCGATGGCGAACGGCGGAACGTTCATCATCGCGTTGTCCAGCCTACATACAATACGACAAACTTACAATACAGACAATTTGATAAGGACCTATAGAATCTATAAATCGACGAAAATATAAAGAGTTAATAAAGTACGAAAGTGAAGGATAAACATTTTTTTGGACAAGGCAATATTTGTGCATCTAAAAGCGAATCAATACAATTCTAATCCTTGCAATGTCTCTTTAGTACCTAGACCCATAGTCATGCAAAGACATGGTGTGTTTACCAGTAACAAATGCATTCATACTAAACGACATGAATATTGCAAAAAAAAAAATAGTAACTGCTATGGAGTATATTAGACAGTAACATCAAATTACTATCCTGCAAGATATAACCATACTTATATTCTGGATATATAAATCAGTTGAAGGCTGTCTCATGTAAGGTTACGCTTTATCTCGAGACACATACATACATAATATATAGGTATTTTATGTTTCTATAGGTACCAATTTGTCTACATATTATAAGCTAAATGTTATACTTTTATATTTATTGGTATTTTTATATTCTCATAAAAGATGTTTATTGTTTACTTCTAGTGCGGATGAACCATCTAGTAGCCTTTCACGAACACTTTTAAAGGTTTTATCATATTTATTTACAAGCCTCTGACATAATATTCATGTAGTATCAACATAAGGAATTTTAAAAGCTATACAGGGTCCTTCCGTTAATCAGCTGTGTAATTTCTTATAATCGTCGACTTTTAATAACTAAACTAAAATGACAAATTAATTAAGAAATCTTACCCAAGATCCATGGGCGGGCAGTTGTCTGCAGCTATGTCCCGCGGGTCCTTCAAGAACACCACGATAATGGAGATGTTATCGGCGGAGCCCTGCCGCTTAGCTTGCAGGATCAGTCGTTTCGTAACCGCTTTCAAGTCATCTGTATAACAAATAATTCAGATCTTAATTATTGGACATATTGTTTACTATAATGGTCAATTAAACTTTTATTAGACATAATTTGTATTACAAAGAAGACATTAAATACCGTGACTATTTCTTAATGCTGTTATTATCCTTAAAAATATGTATATCTATGTGTCATCTAACATACAACTGAGAGTGTTGCGAAGTCTATTATGTCTGCAATTTGTTGCGGCACAATGGTGAATAGCACCGACGGATATGGAGTAACGATGTTTATGTTTCGATTTGCCACAGCGCTGGCTGTATGTGAGGATGTCCTTGTTCTGTCTCAAGCTGGCTTGAGCGTGAGTCACCGACAATCGCATCGCTATTGTACCCCATAATACGTGAACGTGATAGGCCTTCGTCTAAATGAAAGTCGCCACTCCTTTTATTTTACATTAAATAATCGTGTATGAGTCGGCAACGACCTTCGTTAGTCTAATACTTACCCCAAAATATAGTGTCAGACGTAAATAAATAGCAATTACGCAAACACCTAGTATAAATTCTCAGGAGATTGGCGACTAGCCCTGAAGTACAAATTAATATAAAAAACCGTGTTAATAAGGTCAACTCTGCAAGGGTGCATTGCTGTTGATATATTACCACCATTGTATAATAAATAACTGTTATAATGACGTGACCTCGTCTGTTATGTTATATTGGGTTTTTATACAACATTAACATTAGGGCGCGTGGTATTACGTTATAAATTTATACTTTATTAAATTAGTTTGAATAAGGCTGTATAAATTCGCCATTACGTCGACTTGGTAACTCGTCTATTGGACACGCCCTGTTACGACAGGGTGTGTCTAGCAGGAATTTTAAAAACCCAAACCTATTTACATCGTGCGGCATGGTATTGTGGTGCGATGTGCTTCACAAAGCTCGCGCCTTGACTTTGCCCGCTATTTCGGGGAGCGGTCGTCGCCGCCGCCCTTGCTTTTTACCCTGTTTGGTCTGGCTTGAAGCCAACCGCGCCCTGTCTACTCTCATTACAATTTGAATCCGTAGAAAGTTGTTAATTTGATTTATAGATCTAAAATAAGACACTTAAAAACTTTTAGAAGTGGACATTGTTAAGCGCTTATTTTTGGAGCAAACATAATATGTACCTATATTGTTTTAAGAATTTGTCTCGTATTAAGGCGTCTTTAAAATGTAAGCATATTACAAGCCCAAAGTTTAATATTCAATATAAAATGTTGAATAATGAATATTGAATACATATTTGGCAATTGACTTGCTGAACTTGTTAAAAAACACGTATTTCTTTAATTTTACCTATAAAAGATAGATTTGAGTAGGTGTTTGTGTACGTATGTCACATGATTTTCATGAAATTAAGTAAATGCCATATACATTATTATTATGTTAAAACATGAAGATAAAGTCCAGATTTCGGGCATTATCTAGTAAAGCTATGAAAGTATCTTAGTGATTGCAATAAAACTGGAGCAGGCAAGTAGCAGTAGCCAGTGATCATCGCAGCGATTACTGTCGGTGACTAACGGTGGTGTGGATGGAATGCGCGTTGTCGGCCATTGTTCCCTATACCATAATACGTAGCAAAAACCGATCAGCCTCTTGGCGCATACTAAGGCCTCGACCACGAACCACCTGTCGGTGACGTCGTGTCGATATTTAATACGAGAAATAACTTAGGTACGCAATGGATTAAGTCCGAATTATACAATATTTAAATTTAAATAAAACTTCTTAAACATAATACATATATACGGCTCAGCTCAGCGTAGGTAGGTACAAAACTTGTAGGTAATTGAATGAGAAAAGCGGAAGAGAGCAGACGATGCGGGTGGTAGGCAAGCGACGGACGATAAGGGGGTCGGGCGGAGTGCAATTTTTCAGCAAGGCTTGGTGCATCGTGCAAGCCGAGTCGACTGACGACAGACGGCGAAGGATTATTTTCAACTCCGCTAACCACAAATTCAAGAATATACTTTATATACCAAACTTCCCTGTAAAATTTAATTTAATAACGTTTTTCACAAATATCATGAACGCATTCGAAATCTCTTTCATATGTTAATCGAATTTATGGGAATTTCCAAAATTCCAAAAGTCGTCAAAAGAACCTGAGACAATCACTCGCCAATGTTTTAATCTTAAAAAGTGATAATAACACAACACAATAACTATTTCCACCGCGGATTTCCACATTCAGTATTCAAAATAAGTTCACCTTGTGGTCTCTCGGCGGAAACAAAATACACTAACATTTAAGACAGTAATAATCGCAACAAATGTTACGTACAACGTAGTGTATGCCGAGACAACAAGTAAAAAAGTACAAACAACTAAAAAAGTAGTTCATACCTACACAGTGGCGTGCACAGGAATATGACTCAGGGTATGCGGCGCTGTACTCAGTCACAAAAACTTTTTCTTTTATAGATTTTTAGCATAGCCACGCGACGGATCTCTAAGTCGGAAACCATGCCAACAGAACAAATTTAAATCTGAATATCCCGAATCAGTCCACACTGTACTAGAATTACTAAACAATAACTACGTACGTACATACATACGTACATGTACGTATGTACATACGTTTCATAACTTTTAACATGAAATTTTCGAGTTACATTACCTTTTTGCTGGCTTAGTTGTCGTAACTCGGGTACACAGAATCTTTTCACTGAATGACATTTGTGAGAACTTGTTATTTTTAATTTTTAACAAACACACACTATCAACACACATTTCACAATCAAATAACATTTTAAAATCAACAAACGAAAATCCATACAATTATTTAATTATGGAAACTCAATATTAAACAGTTCAATGAATCACATGAAAAAAAAAATGGCCTCCGTCGAACCAAAATATTTCTGCTATTTAAATAGATAAAACTAAAAATGCATAGTCTGCATACATGATTTATTAGACTTCCGACTATTATATTTATTCGGATTATAGGTAACGAACGAACGCCGAATACTCGCGGAAACATCCGATCGCCAAAGCATGCCGCGGGAGTTACGGTACAAGGCGTCTTCAATATGCAAGCCTGTGTGCGTTTGTAAACTGTGCACGGACACCAAAATTTCTACACACATATGAACTCATGGCAGGCGGGCGGTGTCGAGCTTGTCCTACGCTTTCGTCCGTCTGACCAATATTATTCCTTCGCCAAGCGCCTGGCAAAAAGCAATTTGCAAGAACATATTGGTGCTATTTATGAATTATTAGGCGTTTTAAAGTTATAATATTTTGTTTAATTAATAGTAAATAAATGAATAAAGTCATCTAAAACATACGAACGTTTTATTAAAATATCTGTGAATGGCAAGTAAAGCAGATCTTTTCTGCCTTTATGGAGCGCACGCCCCTGTACCTACAATATCTTAAAATTTTATTACAAATATTCCAGTGAAAATTAATCAATAAAGATTCAGTTTATAAACTTCTCGCAAAGCCTTAAATATTAAGATAAGTCTTATGCCTTTAGCACTTACAATGTGAATTTTTTTATCGAGGCACTGAAGTTACACAACGTAATTTTCAAAAATAAAAATGTGTGAAATGATGAGTCTGTCTTTAAAGCATATTTATGTCCTCAAAATCAAATGATTTTGTATTTGTGTTTTAATATACTGTGAACCAACACAAAGCAAGTCTAGTGTCCCCACCTCCTCCCCCATGGCAAGAAGACAGGAAAGCAATCTCAACAAAACAATCTATTTTAAATTTTCAATCTACCGTGGCTCTCTGACGCAAGACTTATAAAAAATAATCTTTTCAACCAAAACTACGATTTCTTTCATGGCTGTCGACATAATGACTTTAGTTTTTTTTTTACTTCACAACTTAACAATACGTAGAATACACACACAATTTCAGAACTCGTTGATAAAAAATATATTGTAATAATAATCTCAGACGTCGTATAACTGCTCATTAAAAATATTTTAAGTATTAAATTATATCATTAAGAAATTGAAAAGAAAGTGATAATGATATTTTCTTAATTAACGGTACTTTCTTAAAAAGTTAACTAAAATAGTTTTTACAAGACTTTGTACACGTAGATCTTATTAGGTAACAATGTTTTATTGTTGTCTGGTGTTGCTTTGAAACTTAACAATGCATAAGAAGATTAGTTAAAAAATACTTCTAACATATGTATTAGAAGAAATATTGATTTGTTTGTGAATATCGCTGTTTTTGCTACATAATTTGGTGTTTATTTCTTACAGTAATTTACCCCGAGTCTTAGATGAAATGGCCAAATCGGACAAAGAGTGGACTCTTCGAAAACTCTGAGCAAAGTGCATCGAGTTCCTGTAAATATGCCCATCCCAATAATATGCCTAGTATGGCTACGGACTCATTCTACATTAAGCTGCACTTAAGTAATAATTGTGAAAAACGTGTATGCCTAATAGATATTAGATATCCATCCACCCAAGGACATACAACTGGAGAAGAAAAAATACTAGTTTACAACAAAGTAGCGGACATTCTAATGGTTTGGTAAATTCTATCAATAGAATGACATGAATACTAGACAAGTACTTTGCGGAATGTGTTTATTTGTGTAATAAGGAATAGAATTCTGGCGACTACGGCTG
Organism: Orgyia antiqua; assembly: GCA_916999025.1. Lineage (NCBI taxonomy): Eukaryota > Metazoa > Arthropoda > Insecta > Lepidoptera > Erebidae > Orgyia > Orgyia antiqua. The sequence goes on from OU779864.1 coordinate 22,510,677, forward strand.
CGGTCACAATGTGCAGACACCACACAGCTTACATCACAGCTATTTATAGAACACGGAACACGTCAGATAATGCCTGTAAATTATACTAAAATCTGTGTAAATCATAACGCTTGTTTTAATTTTACGGCGTTTCGATCCAGTTGGCACTGAAGATTCAATCAAGCTTAGGTCAATAATATTTTAATCACGTACAGGTAAAGCAATATTGCACTGAAAAAGGAGTTATATTTATTTTTCAAATAATCTTCCACAAACTTTACCAGATTACTTAGCTTAGATAACGGTACGAATATGGTTTCCTACTATACAGTTACAGCCAAATCGCCTCCGACTGGTGTCGCGACAAGCGCTGACAGGCATCTGTCGTTGCTAAAAGCTTTAACACATCGATATCATTAGCAGTTATATTAAAACAGAAAATTGATTTACTAAAGCAGATATTAATTAGTTAAGATACAGTTTCAAGTATTACGAAACTGCTCCCATACTGCTTTTTGGTAAGGTTTGTCCTGAAGACAGATAATTGAATTAAGTGTCAATATTTTGTCTGAACTAATCGTGTCTTTTTTAAACCTTTTTTTGTGAGAATACACGCGAAGGTAATAAAACATATAACGATGTTAACCAGTGCATTGCAATTTCATAAATCATATGCAATATGCGTGTTTAAAGCAACCTATATTGATAATCAATGAAATCATCGCGATTATAGAAACCTAACTAAACTGCTAGCGCACACAGCGAAGCGTAGTGAAATTGAGTGGGGACTTTCGTGCACGCTCCACGTTCATCAACGCTAGCCGGTAATTGGTTTGAGAATGAATATGCATCGAAAAGAGTTCTAAGTGGCCGTGGAATAGTTCCGGAGATGATTCTAATTTGACTCACACTACTCTTACAAATTGATTTTTGTCATTTAAATGTGTTAGTTAAATAAGTAGCGCTGCTGCAGTCTCCTTTCAGTATTTAGAAACAAATTAAGAATGAATGACAATAAAATTGTATGTGTACAAAATTTTGATGTATGAGATTAAAAAATAAAACCCAAACGTAACTATTGCTTAATTTAATAAATCCATATGAAATGTCTGATGAAAACGCTACAATAATTTGAACCTCAGAATTCTTTGTATTAGTTCAAAAACTTCGATGGAATATAGCAGTCACGGTAGACATCGACCTGTTTTAGTTTGTTTAAGAGGTATCAGACTAAAGTTTAGTACGTTTTTTCATTTTGTTATGTAGCACAAAAGCTGAGCTTAGTCTGTCGTTAATTTTGCAGTAATGCTTCAATTCTATACATTCATAATAATTCCTCAATTCTTATTTCTCAACGAAATTTCGATATATACTTTAATTAAATAAAGATTATTCAATCGCTGAGCAAATATATGGCGAGAGAATAAAGTATCTGAATGACAGTTCTATATTATTTTACTTTTATGGTGTTGGTAAAATTTTTACACTAGTTGCCAATATTTTGAAAATCTACAAACACTAAACAAATGCAAATATTAGCTTGCAAGTACCTGACCAGGGACATTGGCAACAACTTGGACATCCTGTACAAACATGCAGTGCAATTTATCCACAAAGGAAGTATGGATTACCGGGCTGTAGCAACCTAAATTTTAAACCAGCTTGAACTAAAGTTACATGTTAAAAGTTGATAATAATGTCATCCAGCAATAAATGTAATGTTCCGGGAAACGGCACAAACAGATAGGGGACGTGTGAGTCAAAGCACACACATTGTAAAAAGTTCATATATCCAGTAAAATCTTGAGAGGAAATCTTACTGGTAACGGTCAACACAGAACCAAGTCACCAAGTTTACCCTAAATATTATTTCATGATTTATGATCGCTTAGAGAAAAATCATGACGACACAATAATCTCGACACAAAAATCTCGGAAACCTAATAACGCGCCCATAGCGTAAATATAATGGTTATTTAGGTATTAGGTTATGTTATGAAGATTGTCTAGCAACATTTTTATCTGGCTGTGTAACTATACATATATACTTTATCATCGCTTTAAGCATACGTTTATTAGGTATATCGACGATATTAATTTTCATAGTTCGTCACCTACAGATAATGAAGTATATTTAATATTAATAAATCGTTGATCAATGGATTATGATAAACCCTGTATACTAAGAATCTATGACATCATGTGATATTTAGAAAATAAAATGCAATAAACAGGTAAAACTTTTATATTGTAGCCATGATAAAATGCATACGCAAACGTTATCACTTGCTGTTTCATATAATGCATAATGTATTGGAATAATTTGTTAATATTCGTATATACCTTAAAGTATGTTTTAACAGACCAAATAATTCTCTGCTCGTACCCATGTTCTCCAATTAAAGCAAATGGTTATACCATTTGCAATCTTTGTTGGGCAACGGAGAACGTCTTTCATGAATTTGATGACAATTAATATGCCTAATATACATGTTTGTGTATTTCGAGACTGATATAATCGATTTTCTATAAAAGCTTGCTATCATACGTGTCTGGAAGAACAGAAGTCAACCTTAATGCAATTGAAAATAATACAGCCCGGGATGATCTAAGGTGGGTAACAGCTAAAATTGGATTTAGTAGTTATCTGAAAACGCTGCCAGCGTGTCTTCAGTAAAATTTCATTACAGGTTAATAACCAGATAAAATAATAGCAGCTCTACATCGCTAACGTTCTGCCACTTTTCAAGTGTCAATGCACTCGCCACGGACATATCTCGGGCATTTTGTATACCACGTACATTCAAACAATCTAACGTACTGCATGTATACAGATGGCTATTGTCTTATGCCAATACATAATAATATGCCTTATTTTAAAATTATGTCCTGCTTCATAGACATAGCCTTGTCTTGGAGGTCTCGGTTTTGAGCCCAAGGTCAGGCAAATATTTCCATATAGCCACATGTTTCCTTTGTAATGATCACATGCTATTCATAACAATAACAAAACATAGAATAGCCTAGTACGGGAACGAAGGCACTTCGTAAATTATAGTACAAATTTAAAATCTGATCGAATTTCAACACGTGATTCATATGGCTACGAAAGTGATTCCAACTTATATCTTGTAATAAAAAAAAACATTGTTTAATTAAAGTAATCGGCACAGGCCGTTGACCTGCCTTACAAAACAATTTATAAGACATATATAGATTAGGAAAAATAACGAATAGAAAAGATAGTTAAATCTTTAAACACGCACAATAAATAACGGTATACATATAGTTAATTTTAAACTAAACTACTTAGATAACAATAAATTATATGACTCATTCATGTAATTATTTCTACAAACGTTAAAAACAAAGTGTACAATGGTTTCAATGACAGAAAGAGTTCTATAAACTTAAAACAGAGCAGCCTTTCACTAACACAATGTATCTTTAATAAGTTTAATGCAACTTATTACAATAACTTTCTTATGTATTTTGCATCTATACTTGAGTTATGACAAATATAATTATAACAATTAAAGGTTTCTTTTCTGAACTCAGTTGCGGTTTTAATTGACTTTTGCGGACTCATAAAGCGGTTAAAGCTTTGGTGACCACTGATTCTGACATTCTTAATTAACAAGCACAAGCTTTGTATTTAGCATGTATTCTATCATCAATTCATCATTTATACTAGATAAGCCTCCTACAAAAAGTTGACGAGTGTCTCGCTTCACCAAAGAAGCAGACATACACCATCCACTGCCATTCGGATCGTAGTCGCCATTTGAGAATAACTTTTCTCCAAGGATTGTACTATCGTAGAATAATCTGACCTGCACATTGGCTTATTCAAATATTTCAATCTCTGGGCAATTTGTCTCTGCTGAGCTGACGATGTATTAAAGTTTTTCTAGATCCGGCTGGGTTTGGTAATTATGCTCATAGTGGAATGGTTTGAGGACCTGCTAGAATGCTGAACAGCCCACTAGTTTAGAAACCCCGGTTAGAATTATACTCTTCGAAAAATATCAAAGTATCTCAATGCACTTCAACTGAAAAACGACGTCAGTTTAGTTCATGAAATATTTATTTTTTTGGACAATTTAACAGTGTACTTGCGACGCGACGTATCTAAAATATGGAAAAGGTTTCGCATTGGTTTTGCAAAATGCTATTTGCGTTATTTATTAAAAAAATATATCTCAACCAGAGTATATGCATAGCAGGTATTACTACAAAAATCGAACTTTGTCAAAGTATTGTTCTTTCTGTACAATCTACGAGAGTATTATTGAATTTTCAGGGAATAAAGAGAATACTAGCTAATATTGTGGATAGAATTAAATAAATATACAGTTCAATAAACGTAACGCAAGGCCAGTTACCGACGGGGATTAATGCAAAATTCTTGTAGCGCAATAAATATTTGTGAGGGCGGAGTATTCAACAGCAATTTATTTAGCGTAAGCTAGATGACGAAGGAGAGATAAGGGTTGACATGTTAGTAAAAATAGGATATTTTACTCATTGTAGAAATTAATACATTTTCCTTTTTTCGCCACACATTCATCTCACTTGCTTGTATAGCGTTTACAACGGGTATTTGGCTACTCTTCTGTACTAGTCACTTGGCTTATACTATTAAGATTCAGCTCTAGCAGATATGTGATAACATTTTCCCTTAACAAACTCTTGAACTACCCGTGGGGTGGTAGCTGACGAATTCTTAATCTACCATACAAGGCCCGACAGTAGCAAATTTTCTAAAATGTTAGAAAACATCGGTTAGAATTTGGCATATGTCAAGCGCGTGGTGTTTCTTGAACTATCCTAACCTGTGATTAATACGAGACGCAACTATTATGGCGCATAAACCTAAACTGTTTTATTTAAAATAGTTGTGTCAAGCCACGGATACACGCGATACTGCAGATTCAAACGACGACAGACGCATCTGTAAGTAATTAAATTGCCAATATCGGCAACATGCGCCAGGCCGACAGCGCAGTACATCGCTTCATCAGTCCGGTCTTGCTGCGACGTAATCATTGCAATATCCGAATATCGTTAACGAGTTATCTGAGCCAATTTCGCTGCTCCCCAACCCTAATTAGAATTTAGATCTATAGATAAATTAAAACGTAATAATAAAAAGAACTGACTATTACTACACCGCGGGTGGAAAGTACAAAAACAGTCAAATGGTCTCTTCGATACCTAATCATGTAATTATTTTTAAGAACGTTCTCAAGAAATCGTAAAAGTGATCAAAGTGGTTGTGTAATACCTTCTGGTGTATCCAGTGTATAAACTATGTTGTAATAATCACTTTGATGATGTATAGAAAACATTTGTAAGGCATAAACAAACAGTATCTAGAAATAAAGTGATCCGCATCATTGAACGTACGTTCAATGACTGCAAATTTTGTGTAGCTGTCAGCGTGTGAATACATTTAACAATATCTGTATATTTTATTATCAGATATGGTTTATTCACCATACATACAAGAGAGAAGGAAGGGAGTATTTATCCGTAACTCTACTTTTATGCAGTATATGAAAGAATCGTCGCAAATTGGAAAAGGACTACGGATTTAATAATTGTAATAATAATAATATATAAAAAGTTTAATAAATTTCAACGCCTATAGTGTAAGTAAAACAAAAACGAGTAATGTACACGATTATTATGATAATTCCTAAACTAAAATTACCTGCATCAGAAATACACCTTGCAAGACTAGCCTCGGCCCGCCCGCCGGTTAATGACCTATTCAGACCTAAAAATATACTCGTGCTTCCCTCCTACGGCGGGTCAAGGGTATCATGCTATTTTATGCTACATTGTTATGCAACCCTTGTGTGAAGTATTTCTTTTTTGTATAGAGCAGAGTTAAACTAACTAATTCCATACACGTACTGATATCAGAACTTATTTTTGATGCCATAATTTTAGTACAAACATTTAGTACGATATCATTTCTGGATCGCAAGCAATTTATAAAAGGGCACCTGCTTGACCTGCTTCCCATCCGGCAGATGTTACACCGGCGAAAATATTGTTACGCGCAACTAATTTTTATGCAATAAGTGTAATATCATAATTCGCTAATCTGAAAAAAATAGCTGACGTTTGCAGAACATACAAGGTGTTCTTGCAATCGAATGTTCCTTTTCTGATCGATATTCATATCGTATCTAAGAAGTAGTAGTATTGTACGAAGACTGTAGACCAAATAAATCTAGTTTTATTGTTAATTTTCCATCGAGGGACGTAGAAACATGAAATAAAATATCAGAAATATTATATTGCATTTGTCCAATTGTTCTGATATAATTACATTCCTAAAGTTTAATGATAAAACATTCACTCACGAATAGAGAAAAGTTATCAGTTCGTGAATCTGCGAGACTTCTCATCACGACAACAATCGTGAGAGAAAGACGAGTGTTTTTCAGCAAATAAACAACAAGACCAGTCTCAAATAGATGTAAACAAATAATGCAATACGATCATTAATTGTACAGTTAAACGGAATGTTAAGACACAGACAGTGTCACCGAATCATACAAAGACTTGCTATGATTTAGGTAATGGAAGCTAGTGCTTTCTCTAAGGCTTTATGGAACAGTGGGCGCCCGCCTGCGCCTTCTTTACATACAATCGAACACAATACAAGTGCCCCACAGGCTAGCGCACGCGATGCCCCGCTACGACCCACATCGCAATTGTGTGACTCATCGCCGCGGCGCCGACGATGCATATGGTCTTGTTTACACTTAACGAGATTAATAACACTTATGAATACACTTTGAGAGGGATTTGACGTATTTATGAGTGAAAGCTACTGCAAAATGCGCACTCGAATTTAAGATCTAACACGATCGAAAGACTTGAATTATGTTGAGTCAAATTAAATTCCGAGCAACAATAGACGTCGTAATAGCAATCCGAAATGTTAATCCTCATTTTAGACCAAAATATATAATAATAAATACTCTTGCATATACTTGATGTCTTAATAATTGTCTGCAGTTGGCAGCAGCATCCTTAACACGAGTTATTTACTAGTTAGTTGATTAACTAATTTGTTATTAATTTACTGTGAATACGTCAATTGCATAAATATTGTTATGTATTTAAGTCAAACGCATCAATAAATGCAAACAAATTAATATTTTCTAATTGTATTATAATTACTTTGAACACTTCTCGATTCTTCCGATAGGAACCTGAAAGTTTTGCACTAGAGAACCTTATCTCCAACTGAGCGTATTGATTGCTCGTTAATCGCAAAAGATTAGATTTGCTCTTTATTACGAAAACAGTCATCTTTTCGAACTGATTTCGCTTTTGGATATTTCTGTATTATGACTCCAGCTTGTAACCAAATATAAATAAAGAAACCCCCCTCCGTCATACACTGAGCTTCTTTGGGATCGGTGTTTATGTGCAATTATATGTAATGTACGTAAATGTAGCATGTATGAAATGGGAAAAAAAGGCCCGGTGGGCTTTCATTTTGACTAATATAGAGTTACATATATTAAAATAAATTTGAAACGCGCTAGGCATAATTCGCTTCAATAATACTGAAGTAATTTCGAGATGCGCAAGCATAAAGGTGGTTATTTAAGTTCTCGAATGAAATATGTAAATTACCACACACATCAATGTGTGAACGTACTCATTCGTATATCATTCAACAAATCCTTCAGTTAAGTTTATAAAGCCGTCAAGAGCAATAAATGTGTTCGTTTAAATCAATGTCTCAATGTTAAGCACATACTATACCTAATTCATGGTCCAGTGAAGCACGCCTGGTATATCAAATGAGTCGCGACGGAATTATGCATCTACAACCACATCCATATAGGTAATGTTCGTCATTCAGTATATTAACTATAAATAGCGACGTCATTAACAAACTTCAACAGAACAACTTACAAATAAAAAGACGACTACAAAAATATGGGGACTAAAATTGTTGTGGCGTTGATGTATCAACATGGCCGTGAAAATATTAACACTCATTAAAAATATTAATACTCTTCAGCGATCCAGACACGTGTTTTTCATACATCTTTCGTTAACTCATTATTTATTGTATATACACTGCAGAAAAAATATATATACACTCACATTCCTAACTGCTTTGAGTCCCATCTCTCGTTTATATTTTCAGATTTCGCATTGCTGCTACGAGTATAAAACAGTGACAAAAAATAATCATATTGTTTACGACCCACGGAATTAACCAGAGGCAAAATACAAGCACAAAGCTTATACTATGGGATCAACGAGCCAATGGTAAAATGCCTGTAAGTAATGAAGTTCAAAAATACACATAAAACACAATAGACTATTTTAGAGTATTCTCCAAAGAAGTGAATCTGTGTGTAATCTATTTATATATAGCTCTCTACACTTTTACGTCGTTTGGACAACTTAATAGGCTAAATTTTAAAAGATAAGCAGTAGTATTTTCAGCCCTCAATTTTTAGATTTCAAAACAAATATTTACGAATGATTTCTTAATTAAATAAGTTCGCTTATTCTAGGCTGTATATTGCTTAAGCAATCCTTCAGAAAACGGGTGGAAATTACTTAAAATATATGCTACCTATTCTTTAAAAGTTACATTCACTGAGTCAAGCGATGATTCACACCTAAATCAAAAGTGTTGTACCTACTGACAACAAACAAGTATAATAACAATAGCAACTGTAAGGTTGCGGATAATTAAAGCTACTATTAAATTTAGTAATATCCGTAGACAATTGATTACGTGTCGGTATTTAAACACATAAAATATTTGGAAACCCGCGTATTCAGTACTAAAGATATACGAAATTGTTGAAATTGTTGTTTTTGTAGTTATTACAGTATTTACAGTTCAAAATCCTAACTACGAGGGTCATTCAACAAGTAGCCTCATCGCCCTATGCCTACAAAAATACATAATATATTAGGCGATCCTGACTGTGTTCACAGATTGCAGACTTTGTATTGCGTCGGTGCTTCACATCAGCTATGTGCTCTTTGACCCGAGTTCTAACAGATCTCTTTGTTTGCCCGATGTAAGAGAGACCACAATCACAATCAAGCTTGTATACTCCTGCATCTTGTAAGGGAATATGGCACTTGACAGGTGGTAGGAATTGGCTAATTTTGTGGCTGGTTAATTTTGGCTAATTTTAATTCAAGCCCTTAAATACCTCTAATCTAGCTTACCTCGCCTCAGTAATTGGTGCGGATCTCTCGCTGCCGACCGTCGTTCGTGCAATGGTCGCCAGCGAGAGAAATTGGACAGCGGTCGCGACCTTCTGTGAGGAAGTAATCTTGCAGAAGGAGGCGGCGGAGCGGCTCAGGGAGGAAAATTTCCTGGCTGAGCCGATCCGCCGAAAGCGCGCGGGGCGGCAAAGGCGCGCTTATGCGCGCGATATGCCGCCCTAGTCGTAGCCGCGGGTGGTCGGATCGGGGACCAATATCCGTCCACCCGGGATAAGGCCCACCGCGAGGGGGTGACGTCCCAGTGCGCCCGGACGTCGCCCGTGAGAGGGTGCTCACGGAGCAGCCGCTGGGTGGGCAACCGAGAAGCCTGCGTAGTTCCGGTGCCCACCCACCAGCTAGCGGAAGTAGGTGCACGGCGGGTCTTTTTAGTGGGTGAGGGCCCCACACCACCCTACTGTTTCGCCCCGAACGGTGGGGTGTGCGGTTAGGAACATTTTAGACCCGCCAAAAAAAAAAAAAAATAAGGAGTATACAAGCTTGAATGTGATTGTGGTCTCTCTTACATCGGGCAAACAAAGAGATCTGTTAGAACTCGGGTCAAAGAGCACATAGCTGATGTGAAGCACCGACGCACTACAAAATCTGCAATCTGTGAACACAGTCAGGATCGCCTTAACCACTACATCCGGTTTGATAAACCTCAAATCCTCGCCAAGGAAAATCGGTACCGACCCAGAATGATTCGCGAGGCTATTGAAATAAAGAAACATAAAAACTTTAATAGAGAAGACGGTTGGGATCTGGCACCTAGTTGGGATCCTGTAATTAGTTTAATAAAATCCAAAACACACTCGGTTTCAGAACAGCAAGACACCGTTAGCACATTTTGCAAACAACAAGACTTAAAATCCCCATAACTTCACTTTAGACTGGCAACACAAAGTTAATAATAAATAATTTTCTTTGACTCCCCTTGAGTTTTCTTGCCAGATCTTTCTCAAGTGGGACGCGTTCCGATCTGGTGGTAGTATATTAGATGAAATAATAAAAACTAAATAATTACAATAAATACTAATTTTCTATAAATTCAAATAAAAATTAACAATTTTTCTTTTTAATATAAACTAATTTAAATCTTAAACCAATAATTCTTTTTTAAAATTTCTTGTTATTATGTAAATAATATTGTATTTAAGTATATAAACTTAGTTTTGCTTGCTATATTGTATACTACCTCTATAATAATTAAAACTTTAGTCTATGATAAAATTATGTATGTTTTACCTTATATAATTTAAAATTTAAAAAATGTTCTTTATATTGTTACAATTTGTTAATGTATTTTAGAAACTAAAATAATGTTATTGATTTTATGTAGTCTGAGCACAATGTAATATGATATAGTTAATAGTAAAAGTCTATCTTTATGTCAATGTAAAATTATAATCGAATGTGGGTAAACCCTGTAATAACTGATCGTAGAAGACACATTACAGCTCAGTCTCACCCGTGACCATGGTGACTGCAAAGTCTCCGTAACGTCGGGCCAAAATTTAAAACAAATATACGCGTCTAAATCCGTAAAAAGTAGTTTTATCCTGAAGTAGTGTTTTACGTGACTACACACTCTATATCACTATACGCCGAAGTGACGAAAATTGGGCGTGGAATGTCGGGGCGCATGTTCTCTGTTCAGTAACAACTTACATTGGGCTAAATAAAGACACCGCCTCCTTTGATCGTTAAATTGAATAATAACTGTCTAATCGGCTTTTTATCTATCTATATTTTTATTTATCGGCTTTACAAGCAAAAGAAGAATAACAACCGCTTTGGACCACATTGCTAATATAAAAATTTGTTATAGCGGCGATAAGACGAGAAATATTTTCTTTATATTTACTGTACCTGAAGAACATACGTTAAATGAAATATCACTGAAATAGGTGGACGGTCTAAAATACATAACAAGGCATGGCACGTTACTGATATGAAACAAGTATCATTGTCGATTGCAAAAGATGTACGACTATTTTTCAGTCTATCCTTAAAGACCAAAGGTAAGGTTTTTTACCAAACTTCAGCATAAAATTGCTGAAAAACGAATGACAGGACAGAGTTGTGGGTATTTTACAATGATGCTACCTATAAAAGCTACTTAATCCAATACATTTCATCGCTAAGAAAATAAGTCAAAGGAAGGCTGCAATAGCTGTTTACCTCATGCTATAACCGTATTTTTAATCTCTCTGCATCTTTCAAAGTACTGTCAGAGAATCATTTCATGGGTTGCTTTCATGGGTCATTGTATACGATTTTATAATAAACTCCAGTAAGAGAATTTAATAATTCTAAATTTAAAAAATTCATTAAAACTAAATTATGTAAAAAGGCGTATTATAAAATTTCTGATTATATTAAAGATGATAAAGCTTGGGAGTAAATTGCTCTGGAGCAATACCATATTCTATATTGTAAAGTTTTATTAGCATTGTAAGTATATATGACATTTAATTAAAAAAATATTGATTTGATTAAAAGCTCTGCTGAGTTTCTTCCGCCGGTTCTTCTCAGCAGATTGCGTCCTGAACCGGTGGTAGGGAAAAAAAATTGGACATATCATAAGCACATAATTTTTCTGAAAAATTGTGTCTACGTGATTAAATGATTTTTCATTTCATTTCATTTCAAATCGAGACCATTCGTATAATGCTCTCTTTCCTAATTCATTAGGGTTTTGAGTTGACACCAATAAAATTAAGCCCAGCTTCTCGAACTTTCCTTTGTCGTTCCTTTGAATAATGTACCCATTATTTCAGCCTAGTACCAGTAACACATTTTAGACATTGTCGTATAGCTAACATTAGCAACGTGAGAATTCCAGGAATGTGTTAATAAAGTTTAACGCCAAGTGTCAATCAAGAAGTTTATCGCTGTGAGAACTGGAGCTGAAACTCAATGCATTATATATTTTACAGTATGTTTTATTAGGTTAAGAGTACATTAGATTTTTGCGTGATACACGAACGCGATCTGTATTTTGTCCGTATACTGCGCGTAGCATATAGCCAAAACGCAGTTGCATGACATAGAGGCCGAGGACAAGAGAAATCGTTTAAAACAATGCACAAGGTTTGCTACAGGTCAAATATCCTAAAATACATTAAAATTATAACATATTAATGTATGAACTAATTTAGCACATAGCGAAAGCAATAATGTAGTTAAACAATGATAACCAAAGACAATGGTGTTGGTAAAGTCTAGGTGTTTCCATTTAATTAGTTTTCCTTAATGTTGTTTGTAGTAGTTCCGAGAATAACAATTATATTCCAGGAACTAAATATTTACGGCAAATACAGGAACGTGGCATTATCGTAATACATGTATAATGTAATAATGAATCACACGAGAACTCTATCATGTTTGTGTAAATAGTTTAAAGTATGGATTGAATATTTCACAATGTATGACGAACGCGGATGAAACAGCTGTAAATATTATGAATTATATCAGGCTCCATAAGTGTAGCAAGGACTAGGGTTTCGGAGGTTCAAACATTTTTTTCTTAAATGTCAAAAACAGTACCTAAATATTTACTACATATTTAGAGGATTAAAAATCCCTTTACGGAACTAGTTAGCGCATGAGGTGTTCAAAATAAGACAGAATTTAAAAAACCAATTGAAAATCAATTTATTTATAACAGATGTATAGAGTTAATTCTATTAATCGATCTAGACGGCTACTATATTGATTGCAACTAAGTTATCTCACCTAATAGAATAAGCCCGTCTATCCAGTTCCAAAGCTAAAAATAAATCCGCTTCTAGGTTTACTTAATTGTATACATATAACGTATAAGTGTAAGAAATAAAGTGAAGCTTTCCTGACGACGCTTATCTAAGTAACCATGCACTTAATTGAAGCCAATTTACACAGAAACATTCATCAATGAAACTTTAGCAGACGTTATTTTATGGACTTGTGTTTGTTACTAGATGAAATATTATTTAATAATCTTGTTATAAACTGGTTCAGTGCAGGTTGCATTTTACATTGAATGGTAGACCTATCGACTCCATCATAAGTCAGTTACTGATTTCACAATAGCGTTTGACATATTTATCTGTCTCACACATGAAGGTATAGATAAAAAAAAGGAGGCCATACTTGGAACATCGGTTTGAGGCAAATACCTACGTATTTCTATCTCACTCTCTGTGGTCTGACCTCTCTTTTTAGTGTGGCCTTAGTACTGCTATCTCCTTATTAAAATCTCCTAGTAAATTCTTAAAAAGAGTCACCACACATATCAAATCACAAGTTAAACACTGTCATTTGATAGTGTTTAATCGTAACTATAAATAACTAGTTGAAATACGATGAATGAAATTAAAAATAATAAAATAGTAGATCACGGATGCTTTTCATGGTTGACGAATCAGTGAATTATTTTCCCCATTTCCTAAGGATTTCGTAATTTGGCAACATTGGTCACCATATGTCAAGTTGTCGACAAAATTGTGCCAATATGTCGGTTGTTTACTTTACGGTTCACAGCTTCGTTTCAAATTTTCGACTCTAATTATTTTTATAATTAAAGAAATGGTGCAAACTTGTGTAGTGCGTGGTTGCGGTAGTACGTGGTGTCCAGGAGGTGATATAAAATTTCACGCGTAAGTGTTTAGATCGTGATTTCTGGCATTGAATAACTGCAAACATATTTCTTTGTATTTTCAATTAAATACTTCATAAAATGATTAAACAATGTTTTCAGCATACTTCTAACTAACTATACTGATAACGATGTAAAGATCTAATAGTCTTACATTGAATTTCATGGACTTAGTGCAATTTTATCTTTCTTGTTTACAAGAAGTAATTTTGAAATAGTGTGACCATACTGAGGACATATCTAGGACTTTCTGTGGGACCTGAACTAAATTATACATGTTTGCTTAGTCATTTAATTTACTTTAACATTAATATACTTACCTACAATATTAATTTTTTTAGATTTCCTAAAAATAGTACCCAGAGGAAATTATGGTTATCCATTGTACCATTGAAAATGAAATTTTATGAAAGTGCAAGGATTTTTTAAAACAAACAGCAGTTCCTACTATAATTACAAATCAAGAAGCAGTATCACCTTGCAAGGTAAAATTTCAAGTATCTATTTACAAACTCCTTTAATTGTCTCACATGTTATACAATGTTAAATATTTGAATTTATAAGGAATATAAAAACTAGTATGAAAAAAAATACCCCACCAGTATCAGGAACATTTTCCAAACTACCGGCGCTCAAGGCTCCAGAGATAATTGCTGTTTTCTGAACCAGCCCCCCCCCCCCGATCCGACTGCCTAATGAGAGCCTTACATTATTATTATGTTTCAGAAATGTAGTAGTTCGAATATATGGCAAAAGGCTATATTTTGTAAAATATATTATAATTTTCAGATAGACAGTTCATTACAGGAAGAGTCTATGGGGCAAGTAGCTACTCTGGGTGTACCAAATCCTAGCTCTGGCATTTATGAAAGTAATCCTTCCTGATGGGCCAACTCAGAGAAAACAATATAGAAAACAAATTAATTAATGTTGTATCACAACATTTTACTCCTCTGTTGCAAGAAATGTTTAAGCATCCCATCACGGACTCAATTTATTGCAATGATTTGCATGAAAGCGTATTAATTATCAATCTGTTATCTTATGGAATGCACTCCCCCTTCGAATAAGAACTTGCAACAGCCGTTTCCTTTTTAAGAAAAGAATCAAGCAACTGTTGCTTGATAGAATTGCTGGCATGTCTCGACAATGATTAGAACATCTGTCGTCATTATTGCATCTATGTAGATATATGTAGGTATATGTATGTATTATATGTATGTATTATATGTATGTATGTAAGTGTATGTATTAGTATGTATGTTTGTATTGCCTATGTGTATTATATTGTGTTATTTGTTTATATATGTGTAATAAGGTAGTGTATAAGTTAGTTAGGAATAATAATGTCGTTATAGTGTTACTTTATTAGGTTTTTTATATTTTCTAAATTATAACTTTTGAATACACCTACAGAACTTCTCTACACCTCCCAAGGTTGACTGGTAGATAATGCCCCAGGCATTAAGTCCGCCTTTGTACAATTATTGTATAAAAAGTTTGAAATAAATAAATAAATAATTAAGAAAATTGCAAATTCATTTTTTAACACTTAAAGAGTCATACAGAAAATATACTTAGTGATTTACGTGGTAAGAGACAGAAATTACACAAAACAATAATATTTAGTCATGTATAAAAGAAAAGTTATTAAATGATTTTAATTTGGAAAGTGCTGTTGTTTCTTTTTTGCCCTTTTTTTGTAACTTTATTATCGTTCCTATTATAGCCCCCTATGATATATGTCACAGTCAAAACTTATAACCACTCAATAGACTGTAAGCTCTCGACAGTAGTACTTTTGACTGAAATTATTCAAAACTAATTTTACCCAATATAGCTGTTTAAATGTAATTTTAACTGACTTGCCTAGCGCCAAGTAGTGGAACACAAGGCACAGGGAGCCAAGGGCAACCCGACAAGGGTGGGTTAGGTTTTTAGCTCCCGTCATGCCATTCATGATAGGTTCCTTTAAACGCTGTAGACAGAAATATACGTAAAAATTGATTTTGACTGATTCTCCGTTCTTCCGTCAGCCACTTTTAACCACATTCATATTGTCAGTTAAAATGACTATTAACTACAGATTTTCCGACAAACTAATTTTAATCAACGTAACGTATTTTTTTTTTTCAGAAGTATTATTGACCGAATTTGCCCTTTAACTGACATTAATAAATAGAAATACATTGGCTAACCCAGAAATCTAGGAAAAACTATTGTCCAGTATGTATTCATAATGTTTAATTAATCTGCAAAATTAATGAAACATATATCTTTTGCGATTTCATGGTTGGTCCCTTAATAACAGGCTCAAAATCACCAAGGTGCAGAATTGGCTTTGCTAGCAATTTAATGTCTTAAATCTTGACTTATTTGAGAAAAAAAAATTAATAAATTACTTCAACTAACCTGTTTTGTGTGTACATCAAACAATATAACTAATTAATAAAGCAAATTTTAAATAAAATCAATATACATGCATGGATAATCATGTCGGGAACGCGTCCTAATGTACAATCTTCAGCAACAAGTCCAAAATTTAATATAAAAATTTAAGGTAATTTACACATTTCATTACTCAATACACCGTATTTTTTATACAAAATTTAATTTTAGAAAGGATACTAAAAGATTATATATTTTTAACTATAAAAATATCCAATATAGTTTGTCCGATACCGCACAAGTCATTTCAGTGAACGTATCGATAATCGATCAAAAATAATTTTAAGTGAACGCAGCCATTCGGTGTCTAACGTCAGTCGAGGAAGAAAACAATAACAAAGCGGGCTGTCAGAGTATTTATCGTCAAATAAAATAAATCTAAATGGTAAGTACCTTTCAATTCATTATTCGTAGAGCGTACATCAATAGTCCGTCAATTCGTGAACGTAATTATTACATTTAATTATTGATGAAATTCTTTTTTACGACACGAAATAACAAAGTAACCTCAAATATTTTCCTATTGACAAACCTAGATTGCATTTAAGATGGCCGCCGTCTAATCAAAGCGCGCGCTTATTTGAAATCGTCATTTCGTGAACGGTCATTTCGGAAACGTTCCCGGACATGATGACACGTTCCCGAAATGACTGTTGCGTTCTCGGAATGATGATTATTATTTCTAAGGGCGAATCCTTTACAATTCTTTAATAAATTTATTTAAAATTTTTGTTTCTTTATAATTACAGCATAATGGAAACCCCTGATAAAGATAAAAATAAAAAAAAATCTCAAAAAAAGCTTAAAAAGGATAGTGCAGCTTATTTGCGCCAAAGAGAAAAGGCGAATGCTAGAAAAAGAAAGTTTTTGGATAAGATGACTGAAGAGCAGAAAGAAATTAAACGGGCTAAGGACAGAGAATATTATAGAAAAAAAAAGGCAGAGAAAAAAGTGAAGAAAATTACTGATATGACCGACATCATATATAATGGACATCACAAAAGTGTACTGGCAAAAAGGACTAGACGTTTTAGTACAATTATATCGATACGAACATTTTCATAAAGAGCTAAAACTTTCGAAGCTTTCTAGCCTTTGTAATATGAGTGCAGTTGAACCTGAGGAAGTTTTTATGCCTGCAATTGAATCTCATCCTGTTGACGAAGAGCCTATGATCACAGATAACGATTTGAGATTTAAAAATAGAGTAAACATTTATAAATCTGTATACTGGTCATCTTCCTCGGACAATGAAGATTTAGAGACAATATCTCGTCGTCAGCAGATTAAAGTTAAACAGATTGATGTTGAAGCAAATTCGTCTTATGGCAAAGAAAATATACATCCAAATCTCGTATCCCCTGGGACATTCTTGCTTGTTAAAGTTCCTACTGAGAAGCCAAATGTTTGCTTCAGATATGTTGCTACCTGCCAGACATGTGTCGATGACAATGATGGAGAAATCTTAGTAACTTTTTTGAGATCTGTGCGTAACAATATTAGAAAATTTAAGCTGGAACCTAAGGATATATCATATATTGATTTTGAGCAAATAATCAGTATTATTCCAACACCAACGCTGAAAAAAGAAAAAAGTCAAGAATATTATTATTTTGATAATGATATTGATGTTTTCGAAAAATAATAAGTTTTGTTTTGTATTTTTAATATTTTTTTAGTTAACTTCTTGTTCGTGACAGAATTTATTGTTGATTTTCTTAAGTTTCTTATATATTATTTGTATTATGTACAGAAGTTTAGTGAAGTAGACTGTGATTTAAGGTCAAAAGACTGAAATTATAAGAACTGATTAAAACTTATAAAAGATATAATATGAGTATAGAAGTTTAACTAGACTGATTTATGAAGATGTTAACACTGAATTATAATAAGAATTTATTAAAGAAGAGTAGTTTTTCTTAAGTGTGAACAATATGGCAATATAAATAAATAACTTAGTTATTTAAACCGTTGTTTATAATTTAAATATTTCCTTATTTCTACCTAATTATATCAATATCATCATTTCGAGAACATTTTTGTCATTCCGGGAACGGTTGATCATTTTCGGGAACATTACAATATTTCAATAAAATACGCATAAGTGGAGGTATTTCAATATTATATATATATTTATTACATTACAGAACTTTTGTTCTGTACATATTACGTTAATTCGATTATAAGAGTTTTAAATATTTTGAAATTTCTTAAATTGTATGCGCAATAATAGCAACTTCTTTAATTTTTTGACGTATTTTGCTAGTAGAAAATTTTGAAGTTATTGATTTCATTATTGCTTATTCAATATACATACATAATATACCCATGTTTTTAAACAAATCTCAAATTATGCGCTTTGTTTGGTTTTTGCGGATTTTATGAAACTTAGGAAAACGTTCCCGACTTGATGGTTTTCTGCAAGATATTTACTACTAAGCAATATTACTAAAAAAATCAAGAATTCTGTGCGCTGCCCTGTCAAGGTTTAAAAATATACAAATTAAGCAACAGTATAAACTAATAGTCCTCATTATAGCTTGCAATTTTTTTTGTCATAAAACCGATTTTGAAATTCGCAACCTTGGTGATTTTGAGCCAACAGTACATGTTTAAAAATATGAGTACAATAACCCTTTTTCGTTTTTACGCTACCTACACAAAAAGTTATGTTTCCACTTAGGTATGCCAAATAGATTTTATTGTGTAACTTGTTTTGTTTAATAAGAAATTACTAACACCTTGTTATTTTTAACCGGCTTCAAAAAAGGAGGTTCTCAATTCGTTGGAATCATTTTTCTGTATCTTTGTAACATGTATTTAGGTCTGAAATAAAGGTAAATTATTATTATTTTATCTCAAGCAGATCTCACAATCATTCATTAATTTCGTATTGCCGTAGGAACTACACCTTTGTTCTAGTAATTATCTATTTCCCACCAATATTCTATAGGTACATCGTACATACGAACTAGGAAATTTTACGTGTTTATAAATGTAAAAAGAATAATAAATTTAACAACCGAACCTCCAGTTACTGTTAAAAAACTAGAATTATCCAAACTTTCACGCGATAACAAACAGTTTGTTTTTTGAGTATTTTTTTTACGCACAGTACATAAAGTATCTCGACATATAAAATCTATACGGGCTAGGTCTTAGAAGTGAACATTTTGTTGACACTATATGGAACACAACTACTTGAAGTTTTGTCCTGGAAGAAATACAATAAAGGTTACCCTACTTAGAAAGAAAGGGTTTGACCACAGTGAGCGAGATAGCCATACATCATTTTTGCTTCAAGTAGGTATTCAGAGTCTGCACTCCATTTTTATCTGTACCTTCATGGTCTCACATCACCCAGAAGGATTTGATTGCAATATGTATGTCACAAACATTAACCATACTTCGCAGATCTAATAGGTACCTTAATGGGGATTGTTCATAATTTTTAACCTACTGTTTTTATATTCTTTTCAGAAAATATAGACTATTTTAAGCAACTAATTTCAATATTATTGAAATATTCAATATACAGAATTTTTTAAAAATTCTTGAAGATATTACTTTAAATGTTGTGACGTCATCGTTTTACGCAATCTGTGTATAGACTTTTCTTGATAGACTTAATACAGATTGCACTTTATCTTTTCAAAGTTGACAAGTTGATATAATAGACCAATTTCAATTCCACTTTAGAGTAGTATATCCCTAAAAGCGCCTTAATATTTCAAGTCCTTCATTTCAAGGGCAAATAGAGATCATTTGCTTTTTTGGAAAAATAATCGTTAATATAGCAAATTTTCCGAAAAAAACTAATGGATCATGATCAGAAACTCTATTCCCCGAAATGGTTTTCGAATTAAGAGTTTTAAAAAAATATGAACAATGCCCATTTACCAATATTTAGTAGCTTATTAAAGCTTTTCTCTTTATTATACAAAATGTTAATTACGTTTAATTGTTTGGTTCGAATAAATGTCCACTGTTCGCTCTATAAACGTCAGAATCTCTTTATTTGCATGATACAGCCTAATAAAATGCAATTGAAAGTTAAATAGAAATGGAAACAGCATTGTAAGCCGACACGGGTCGTAACTATTAAATTACAAAAGAAAGTCTCTCTCTCGTCACACCTCATACAGACAGAAATAATCTAGTTGCAAGATTCGTTGCGTTCAATATTGAAAGCCGGTTTTAAATAAAATAGCATCCTCTCCAGCAGCGAGGTGCATTAGGGAGTGCACTGACAGAAACGAAACATTTGCACTTAGCGGTGTGGGGAGGTGGTTATTTCTGTACATTTTGCGAGAACTGTCATTAACATCCATGATATTAGAGACGATATAACTTGTGGTACATCGTTAAGGCGTTGGCAACAAGCGATGTTCTAGGCAAGACTAGGAGACCGTCCCAAATCATTTTACACCTTCCTTCACGATAACTATCACTAAATTAGTACACTAAAAAGGTTAATAACGTTGCTGAAAATAACACTTATTGCAATAATAATATAGCGCAAAAAAATATAAAAAAACTGAAATCTAAATGACAGTTACTAGATTTCAAACATCAAAGTGCTTTACTTTGATCATTTCTAAATAAACATTATAAACGTCTGACGGACAATGACGTTTTTGCAGAACAGTGGACCAGACATCTTGCAAATTCAAATATATAAATATGTACATTGAGGAGCACCAATTTTAAACATGCGGATTCCGATCTTTTATAACGAAGATTATAATAGTAACTGCAGAGTACCTACTAAGTTGGAAGGAACAAAACGTATATTTCATAAGAAACTGAATTTCAAAGAAACGGTTTTGTCGTACACTGAATAATACGTAGATAAAATAAAACACATTCATATAGAAACAATGGGTGTAAAACGTTATTCTTAAAACTGTGTAATATGATGAATTGCGTATATTATTAGAAATACAATATTAATATAATGTGTGTAGTTTCGACAAAGCGTAAAAATGTTCGTAGTTGATATCTACTTGCTAAATGACAATATGTCTTATTCATAATAACTTATCGGAGGTTTAAAAGTTCGCTAAAATCGGTTCGCAAAAATTGTCAAAACTTGTTATTTATAATAGTCTTTTTGCGCTAAACCGTTTATTATCTCTCCGATAAAATCTCCGTTTAAACCTCCGATAAGTCATAATGAATAAGACCAATGTACAGGTACAGCTGCTGTATACCGTTGTTTTTAGAGCTCTAAGTGAAATTAGTACTGAACAAGTGCTAAACAGCAAAGTAGAGCAACTTGTCTGGCGGTATCCTGTGTATAGCTTATTATGACATAAGGTTGTATATTTCAAGAAAATATCTTACAGGAGCATAAAATAGAGTTAGTAAAACAAACAAATAATCGAACAATAAGAACAAGAAGTTGGGTTGCGTTTTGTAATTCTTCTGTATTACCGTGTTAAAGCAAGTTTAAGGAGAGAATATAAATTATCTTTTGTATAGTACACACACTGGACAACTATGTATCAATAACCTTATTAAATTTAAAGTTCTTACTACATATTAAAAAAATATACTAATGAATAAGCCCGAAAAACTATAGATAAATTAGTGTATGGAAATAACACATTAATACTAAAGAGCCGCTAAATCAAATTACATTACAAGCTCCCCGCAATTAGCAGTGAACTATAAAAGGCTGTTGCATAGAAGATAACATAAAAACAATATAAATACTTTAAAAGAGAACAAAATACATTATACAAGATTACTAGCAATCATCAATAAACTTTTATAGCCGATTATACGGCATGTAACAATTAAAAGCAGTGACATCGATTTACATCGGTATAACCAGTTTACAGCACATCTACAGAATAAAACATTCGCATGACCAATTTTGTCTTGGGATCACATAAATCAAGGAAAAGTTATAGCAATTTCAACAGACACTCGTATAGTAAGTATGTATCAGCAGTGTTGGCAGACATATTACAAAACTGAATGCTATGCACTCTTGGAATGAAAAAAGCTTTCTGTCGAAAGTTGCCCAACTAGTACTGTTCAATATGGGAAATCATGTCCATATAAGGAAACGAGAAACAACCGCTTCTTGAAATCATACGAACAAGAAAGTATTTTTTACAATTGCAATAATAAAATTCAAGAATTATTTGTATCGCAAATACGTATAAATATAACATAAAGAATAGCAAACAAGGCAATAACCTCTTCATGTTACATTGCCTTACACTATTGGGATTTAATAGGTGTGATATATGTATGCAATAAAATTTATATAGGTAGGTGCCTAGAATTATTTGCCACCGTGTATCGTAGGAGAGACAACGTAAATGGAGCGTGCCATAATGCTCGCTTCCACTCGCTTATAACAACATGAAAAGCAAATAAGACTAATAAGAATCATGGAATAATGCATTCATGGTGTGGTGTTGATGAGGCTGTTTTTTTCAGACGATTAACATACGTAAAGCCCTGATGTAAGACTGAACTTCGGTTTGGAGTTATAGTTTATATTTAAGTTTAATCCCGTTTTGATCTTAATGATTGCCCTATTTTGTATTATTTTTAGCCAAGGAAGTATGTTTGGATCGTAGCAAATGGCGCTCTATAGTCTCTGCCTACCCCCATGGGAAAAAGGCGTGATGTTATGATGATGATGACGATGATGATGATTTTGTATATTTCATACAAGAGGCTAATTTATTTTGGTGTTATAAATTAGCAGCGTAACTGTTCCGTGCAACATCCCTCAAAAATGACGGTAAACCAGCATTTTTCAAGTTGTTCATCCGTTACCATTGGAGGGATCAAAGGCATTGCTGTCATCAAAGGCAATTAAAATTCAAATACGTCGTTGACCATGCTACGTGTATGCATACGTGAATAATCCTGTTTGATAGCATTCACGCAATTCGTATTTATTTTGCTATCCAAATGTTAGATGATGTCACGGTTTAATTAAAAAGAATTTCAATGTGTGACAAATGGCACCGCAATTCCACGGAATTTTTCGTAATTAATTAGTTTTGCTCGTTTATACTGCTATAACTAATAGTTCAATATGGCACTACTATTCTGAAATTGGCATGAGATACAGTATCGTGAGAATATTGAGCTAATCGCGTTTTATATGAAATACATTTGGAATGCTTAAATATTTGTACTTGTAAAAGAATTTGACTGACGCATCAACGTTTCAACATTTCAAATTTTGTAAAATAATTTATTACACCCTACACTACCAAATCAATCATATCATCGACATTACTAGAAGAATTTTAATCCTTGTTACTTGTTATTTATATGAAAACATAAATCTTCCTCCCACTTTAACTAACTCGAAGCAACACATGATTCACAGAGTCATGAAACTATCTGCTAATTTAGTACGAATGAATGATGCATTGTTCTTACTAAAACATTGAGGATAATAATGACACATGTAACCCTACTGAATTTTGATGTATTATTGTTTCGGATCAAGAGATTCAGAATTTGCAGTGTAAATCACGCGCGATATCGAAACAGGAATTTTCTGGTTCGAATCCTGGTGGTCATGTTTTTCACAATTTCTTTTTAGATGATTTACAAAAACAAAATTTTTCCAAGAAACATACCTAGGTTTTCTTGATACTTATAATACCACAAATGAGTCAGCAAGGGTCACGTGGTAGTTCAGAGAGATGGTGAATGTGTGGGCGTGGAGCAACTTGTATCAGAACCTGTTCAGGTCAGACAACTCATACGATCCTATATAAATTGCACAGCCTTTCTGCAATACGAGCGTTTAAATGCATGAGAGGCGAGACCTGGATACGGCCTTCGGCTATTTATAGTTTAAAGATATTATTAGGTATTAGATTATAAATTATATTTCGCTATTTAACAGCAAAATAGATTAAAATAACAGAATAGTCACTAAGGAAACTAAGTAATGAATTAATTGCCAATATACAATTTACAGACATCCTCTCTAGACTTATGAGAATGTAGTGTAACATCAGCTAATTTCCTCGAAAGATAAATTTCCAACATTTGATTGAGATAATAAGTAGGGGTAGATAACACTTAGAACACAATGCAGCGATAAGTCAATTTATTTACAGTGCATTAAATTTACGATTGTTATCTATATATTATTGCGCATTGGTTTTAAATAAAACAAAAGTAATTTAATTCATTGTTACCGATCATAGGAAAAAAAAATTAACATTAGCCTTATATATTCACTAAACCATTCAGATTTTTGACGAAAAATATTAGGTATAAGAGTTTTCCATTAACCAGAAATGCAAAATTTTTATTTGCTGTAGTACGTCTATAGATATTAGACTACTAGAAATCATCGTTAAGTAAGGCCAATGCCCTTCACCTTTTGCGCAAAGATATTATGGGTTTACATAAACAATAAATCACATACTACAAGCTAGTTAGACTTGGCATATGCAATTAACAGTTTTATATTCAGAACATGTTAAAGTTATCGCCTATTATGTTTACAAACTTCGGATAATAATTATTGAGGAGCTTTCAAATTGCAATGCAGTAATGTATGGTACGGCAGCCTACACAGTATAGCTCTGGTTTTATCCTTCATGTCGCGTGGGTGGACAACTTCGCTTATCCTGCATGGCCTCCGTAACGAGAAACTCCAAGATAGCTCTGCCGTCGACACAACTTCTTTACATTTCCATTACTATCAAACAACTATTTAAAACTAGTTTTTGATAAAACGTACGTAATTACTCCATAGCGCCAGAGAGACAAACATTTTGTAAACTGTCAAATAGTTCGACATGAATAATTGTGCCAGCTCGTAGGCAGAATGTAGGTGTAAGAATTAAACTGAAATCCGGTTCCGTTATGTTGTACCAAGCGTATGCATTATAGGCTATTGTTTTTCGTAAAAGCTTCATTGTTTCGGTATCGATGTTGTAATTAGGTGAGATATAAGATGGTCTCGCAACGAGTTCCGCCTTAATGTTTATATTATATTTTTGGATCACTTGATTGCAGCAGCCACATTCCTAACGCATTAGATTATTCTGGTAGATTGAAATTATGATTTTTAATAAGCAACGTAATTGTTTATCGATTCTATACCGACGCTCTTTTACACTTGTTCCCGTTCAAGAGGAGAGTGATTCAGCCGTGCAATGTGTTGAAATATGGAGTTTAGAAATAAAATAACAAAATAACGACTAAGAAATGAAAATATTGGAAGCCAGTCCAATATTTTAATTAGTTTAAAAAAGCACAGCAAAAGTTACTAAAGTTTGTAACCCAAAACCTGTATTGCAATACGATAATTTGTAATATGCCGCTTTTGGGTACGATATGCGAAACTGGCAGCAAACCAGGCGAGTTTCAGATCAGTTCCTTTCCAGTACAATTTCCTCGTCTTTCTTAATCACCTTCTATTTATTTTATGATATTCTATCTTTACTTCTTTTAAAACAAAGTCGTAATTTTTGTATGTATGTCCCTATGTGAGCTTATATCTTCAGAAATCCGCAACGGAGCTTGATGCGGTTTTTTTTAATAGATAGAATGGTTCAAGAGTATGGCTTTTTCGCATAATTTATTGGGGATTACTGTATATTGGATGAGATATGATTAAATTTGCCGAGAAATTCGGACGCGCGCGAGCTATAAATGAAAACGCTGCCTTACCTATGTGAGGTACAACAAACTATTGTATGGAGAAATTGTTTGTTACCTATAGTTCTTCAAAAAAGTCCGCGATATGTCTATCTTTTAAGGGAAACCGTTGTACCCTTAATAATGTCAAAAAAAATATCAAGTTCAATAGGGTGTTTTCAAAAGCTATTTATGTGTATATAGTAATATTTTTTATCAAATTAAATAGCTTAGTTAGCTTACGCAATTAATAGAGATTATAATTGTTCTTTACAGCATGCAATTTAAATAAATATCTTAGAAGATATGAAGAAAAAAGAATTACGCGCTATAAAATAAAATACTTAAACTGATGGCTAAGCAACGCGAACGTTTTCTCGGTCTTCTATCCATACTCCAATGTTTGGATATGTAAGGACGTTTATTGTGCTTTCACGTAAAGAATACTGGATGGATTTTCATAAAACTTTCCAATGAAAAATGGAATAGAAAATGAGCTTATTTTTATACTTTTTGCATGCATACAATCACGTTGTCACTAAATAAACACATGCATAATTTACATATCACTATCACTGCATAGAACGGCAACAATTCGCTACTATAATTCCAGGGATTGGTATTTAGGGCGGGACATTCCATACTACGTGTAAATATCATTACATTATTTAAACTACCAAAATCGCGTCACATTCCTACGTATATATGCAACGGTCAACGACTCCAGTAAAATCGTATGCAAATATTTTGAGTAGGTATTTTAAAACCCTGACAGTAAGAGGGGTTCCATAAGTTTATCATGTATGAAAATATAGGGATTCTTGTGCCATTTTAGGTTCCATTTTAGGACCGATTTTGTCAATTTTTGGCTAATGTGCTGTAATTATTATGGTACACAGGCGTGAGCGAAGATAAAAATATTTTAAGGATTTTGAATTTCACGTTGACTTCGTGTAAATATGTAAACGTGGCTGTACATTTCAATAGCATGTGCGATGATGTGGTCTCATGTAGAAAGTAGGAAATAGGGCGTCAGATTATGTACCGCACTTCAAAGTGACATCATTACTCGGATTCATGCGATGCAAATACAACAATATTCCGCGTACTTGTTTTAAATATGTCGATCTATAGAAGTTGTGTGTTTTTACACATTCAGCTATAATGCAGTGAAGGTTAAATTATTTCGTTTAGAGTTTTCAGACAGAATTATTAATTATAATTGGTACATCATGAGTTCCTTGTTTACAAACGGAGATCATGTCGACATTTGCTTTGTTGTTATCATAAGGCAATCCTTTCATAGAAAGGCGCGTGATATTTCAAGAACCCGTGACATGACTCACGATTATGTCTGTTACTGACTTTAAATGCTAAGTATATTTACAACATTATAGCATGCATTAATGCCAAGGCTTTTTGTAGCACAACTAACATTGTTTCGGAACCTAAAGAAAATATAAATAAAATATAAAATAAAGAAAAGGAATGAAGTTGTGAATTTAGCAAGCATATGTGACGTGATTGGTGTATATTACACAAAAATTTTAGAACTACGAGTGACTGCTTGCTTCTTGTCTTCTTGGCTTCAAAACCCATGATGGTAAATAAAAAAACAAAAAATAAATAAAATTGGTAATTGCTCTAATTAATTGACCTTTTGCGTCTTTTGTTTGTTTTTGCTTAACAAATAGGTACCTACTATGCATAAACAAAAGTAGAAAATCTAGTTTTAAAGCAATTAGCGGTTAGTCACTCGTACCAATAATAAAGTTTTTATCTCACTTCTTACAATACTGACCGACCTCATTCGGTAATAGAAAAAAGGTTTTTCCTCTTATTTTGTTGGAACTCGACGTGCAACACTGCATCGAAATGACAATCGAGGATTGACCTTCAATTGTTACCGAAAGATTTAGTTAATCGTCCGTAGTGTCGGTGGTGCTTGCCGTTCGATGTCGAGGACAACGTTGCAGTGGAAAGAACGGCTCTAGAAAGTTCCATACGTATTTGCAATGGAATAGAAACAGAAACACGTTTAAGTTTTCAACTGGTCAGCATAAAATAGGCTTCGATTATTATCCGTGTTACTTTTTGTATCAATTCTGAATGTATAGGCAAGTGATTATACTTTGTAGATGGCGCACGTCGCTGCCGGTCTCCCCGTACTTGTCGTAATTGCAGCTATTAAGATGAGTCACGCTTAGCGACGCGCCTGAGCACCCATGTTTTATCAAACTCAATCGTTAGACAGTCATCTTCACACCAATCTCAGCTATTACTTAAATGTAACTTAATATTTATCTTTTTACAAGAATCCTTCAGCAAACTTGAGTTTAGTTTAGATTATGAGAGGACAATTTCCAACGATAAACCACACTTGCGAAAGCTGCTATTTCTATTATAGATTCCTTTTTATAAAAAACTTTACTGTAATATTTAAAAAATTGCTAATCATAAAAGAAAAATTAATACTATTGGTCCCAATTGGTTGCAAAAGAATTAGGTCCGTCAAAACAATACATTGACATTTAGATGATTTGACCTTGACAAGTGGCTAATAGCGATAGCGGTATGATGTGCTGAGTTGGTGCAGCCCCGCAGAGAAAGCGTCGGTCGTTGTCGTTTCCGCGCGAAGGCCTCCGGTAATGGCGAGCCGTGGCCACGCTCCCCACGGGTGACGTCAACTCAGCTAATTAGCAGGCAAGAGCACACGCTCATCCACCACTACTTTGAGCTCCTAACAGGAAATCACCGCTTACATCACCTAGGAACGTGCCGTGTGCGATATTCTATTGTTTTATCGCTATACCCAAACATGCAAAACACATTACATTGTCCTTTTGGAAAAGATTATTTACATCCAGTATGTATCTACGATATTCAATGCAAAATTAATTTAATGGAAATCTCAGATTATTCATTAGCACCTCAGTACATCATTTGTTAACCACAACATTAATCAACAATGGCGTTTCTGTAATAATGCAATAACGGTTTACGTTTTTTGTTAATCTTAGAAATAGTAAGAATAGTAAAAAATTGCAAATAGGGTAGAGTTGTCATACCTTCCAAATATACAATTATTTATTTTACTAAACAAGAGTAATGAGATGTCATCAATACTACGCTACAAATTAGCTGCGGTGGATACTTACGTACAAAGATAACTAGTATCTGTGTTTCGTCAAGGAAACACAGAAGCATCCATCAACCTCCTCTTTTGAAGTGCGTCCCGCATCCAATTAATTGACCAAACAGTGACAATCAATCTTGTCACATCTCCTTTTACTAATAAAGTTTGGATTGACAACGAAATGGAAATATCTAATCCCAGTTTTGGAGTAACAACATATCTATATATTACAATTTTTTATACATCGCTAATAAGTATTATATATAAATAAAAGAAAGATTAAAGGGTAAACGTACAACTCACTTGAACACATATAGTTTAATTTATTTATTGTAAATTATTTATATATGTTCTGAAAATTTTAATAAAATTACTCATCAGAGAATCTTTAACGACTTCGTAACATTTCCAATACGACGCGACGCCGACGTCTTAAAGCAGTAATAAAAGAATGTCCTAAATATGGCGCGTTTTATAAATAACTCGTGACAAGGAGATTTTAAGCGAAATAAACTCGCGGGCGTACAGTGCAAGAGAAGCAAAATAAAATATCGCGTGACATATGACAGCGCACTAATTTAAGTTCCCCGGCTGAAGTCGGAAGGCCAGTAAATCAAGCCACTCCCGTGCACCAAATGTAAATACGGCAGTGTATGAACGCGCACGCCCCACATGCTACAACACCTTGAATCACGTTAATAAACCCCACACATGAATAATAATATTACACATTTTGTTTTTGCATATCAGTGAGTTAGAAGTCACTGCTCTGAAATATTTTCACGTTAATATAGGACATTTTATTGCATCCTCAACAGATCCTCAATCCTTCAGGCACAGTAACACAAAATCACTACGCCGCTGATGAACTCTAGGCCGATACTTACTTTTACTTTGCAAAATAAAAATACCAATCATTCGAATTGAGCTAATTGGATTCACGCTGGTGACGAGCTGACTTGACAAAATTACCTAACAATTAGATTTCCAATAAAGAGATATACATCGGCTGTTAGAGAAATAATGGAATATTGTAACAACATTGTGTGAATAATTGCTTTCGCAGCTTTTATTGGTAGCGCTAGGCGTTCCAAAGTATTTTAAGTTTCAGTTCATCGGGGCATATTTCTTAAAGCGTAAGCGAAGCGTAGTGATGTGTGCATTTACGTAACGTTTAACACAGGTCTAATAGTTTAATACAGGTCCGCTAAATGTCGTCACTCTGCAAGGTGCTCCTAAGCAGAAAACCTAAATTTAACTTATGATATACATATAAATAACTTTTTTTTTTTAATATTCATGGACATTTCACACAACGTCCTCTGGTCCCAAGCTAAGCTTATATGCTTGTGTTATAAGTACCAGAATACGGATAGAATACATATACTACTTTTCTTTTGTAAATACATACTTATAATACATAGAAACACCCAGACGCAGTACAAACATTTGTATGACAATTAGAAAATAACACAAATGGTTGTCCTGAGCGGGAATCGAACCCGCGATCGGCAGTCCGTTACATAAACCACTCAACTACTAGGCTCGTCTAATTAGCTAGATTAAGAATAAAGCTAAATTAAGAAGTATACCCATGCCTAAGTGATGACTAAGGCCATACTTATCTATTATTCTATCATTGGAAACTAAATTCAAATAAAAAACATCATAATTAAATAGGTTTTTAAATAATTCCTAATTTAGTATTATTTAAATTCTATAGAACTAACCAGCAATTCCTAAAGCTCGTGTTGACTTTCTTAAGTGGTTTTAGAGTAAATCAACAAGGCGTTAATGTAATATCTAAAAATATAATGTTTATACATATAGCTGATACGAATACGATATGATTTACATCCTTTAAATCTATACTTTTAATCAAACTGTATTTTTTTTTAAACTAAAAAAAAGACTATTTGACGTGAAGATTATTTACAAATGAAATTGTCTGCATACTGTTTCAATAGCACAGCTGGTTTTGTAATCTCATCGTTATTATCTGCCAGCCGGAAGCTGTTCTACATGCAGCTATATAACAATTTTAAGTCGGTTCTTACGATACCCACGGGAAATATTTAAACTCGGTTTATTCTTAGTTCAGGGCTTAGATATAAGCCAATCACGAATGTTATTTTTGTACTTAGTTAACTTTTAAGTACAACCTAAAAAATTCCATATAACATTTATTACTATTATTATTATTTGACGGGCTTCGTGGTGGAGTGGTTTATATAATGGACTGCCGATCACGAGGTCGCGGGTTCGATTCCCGGTTGGGACAATCATTTGTGTGATATCCATAAATGTCATACAAATGTTTGTACTGCGTCTGGGTGTTTTCTATGTATTATAAGTATATATTTACAAAAGAAAAGTAGTATATGTAGTCTATCCGTATCTGGTTCCCATAATACAAGCATAGAAATATAGCTTACTTTGGGACCAGAGGACGTTGTGTGAAATGTCCTGAATATTTATTATTTTATTATTATTATTACATTATTCAGAGCTGGTCAGTACATTCTTGTGAAAATGTATGTAAAACAGTTTGTAAATTTTTAAGGTACATTTTACCCAAAATTAGATTGCGATAAGAAGATCTGCGGTTTAAAAAATCAGATCACAAAAAATATATGTGTATAATATATTCTTAGTGCTGAACTCATAATACCATGAATATCAACATTTTTGGGTACTGTGTAATAGGTTAAAATATACTAAATATATTATATTTGTAAGATCATTATATTATTTGAAATAATAACGCACAGCCTCACTTCGCTGCTTTTACAACTTTCATGTGAAATGCTTAGTTGAAAGTAGCGTATCATTATTTCCGTCTATTTAACTTGTGAGCGAATAATATAATTATTATACGTGCTATAAAAATATAATTTACATAAATTTATTTTTAATTATCAATTCACCATTTTGCATGTTCATGTTTTGTGAAGCGCTTAAACAAAATGAAATGTTATACATAATTTGTATCACACGTTAATCTGGAGCTGTGGTCACGACTTAGTTGAGCCAGACGCCATTCGTCACACGCTTACATTAGAGTTCACTAGACGATTGTACTGCATTATAGAAAAGTACCTGTCCTCTAATTCTGCTAATCGTTAAACCGAAATAATATAATCATGTTGGTCTACGCAAAGATCAAAATGCAAGGTTGGAAATGGATAATCTGATCGTAATCTATACTGATATTAAAAAGCTAAAGAGTTTATTTGTGTGTTGGTTCGAAAGCGCTAGTTTAGGAACGTCGTATTAAAAAAAATGGGGAAGGCTATAGGCTATATAACATCTCGCTGCGATCAATATAAAATAGGAACGAAGCAGCAGTGAAAAATGTAGCAAAAACGCGGAAAATTTTCTAAATTCCACGCGTACGAAATCGCGGGCAACAGCTATTCAATAATAATATTACAAACCCGCAAGCCAATGTCTGTGTGTCACTTCTTCAAATTTAAGCGACTGGATATTTCGTGACGTATTTAGAATGAAGTTAATTCAATCTACTCAAAAAGGCTATTAATATATTGCAAAAATTTTGGATAATCTGTTTACTTACTACTAAACACAAAAAAAATTAACGAAGCTATATCAAATGACCAATAGTAGTACCAATTTGACAAATTTTCAGTAGGTATCAACAGTGCTCAGTTAGCAGTCGCAATTTAAACCGTGATCCACTTTAGTACACTAATGAGCTAGTCTCCCCCAGTCACTGTCGATGTTGACTCCACGCCGTTTGTAATGTAATAAAGCCAATTAATGTGAACTGTTCTTATTGCTACTTGTTTTTCACTTTAGGAGTCTGTGTGACTTAAAACCTCGTATAAAAGCTTAAAATTTGTATGCCGTAAGAACTTTTGGTAATAGTTATTTGATATTAATCAACCGTAAACAAGCTTGTTTTATACCAAACAGGCGATTTTGTTCGATAGAACTCTCTTGAGTTAAAACTCACTCTTTTGAAGCTAAAGCTTATTGCAAGATATTGAATCTTAAAATAATGCAACCAATATAAGGTAAGCTTAAGACGATACCAAAATAGCTTCGTGCATTTTTCTACGTACGAAGTTTTCATTGTTTCTTTAGATTGAATGGCTAGAGCTCTAATTTTTAAGTATATGTTTTTTCAATATATGATCTAGAATCGCATAAACTCAGAAACACGATTGAAAAAAGTTTTCTCGATAGAAAATCTTAGCGAAACAACCTCTCTAATTTTTTATTTTTTTCATTTGTCGGTCTATTATCGCGTATTAACTAATGAAATAACTTTAAAAACATAAGTAACTATTATATATAGAAACACGTAAATCAGAATTAAAATATATTTAGTAGATTTTGAGTAAATAGGAAAAGTATCCCTAATTCTTCATTTTCTGTGCCTACTGGCTGTGTTAATATGTACGTGTCGGCGATGATATACGATAATATTGATGTAGGCCCTTAATAATAATTATTTTTTAGTAAACTATAATATCACACAAGTTCTTAAATTTATGTACCTTGTTAAAATATTTTATACGGTAATATGAAGCTATGTATCCCTACTAATATTATAAATGCGGAAGTAACTCTGTCTGTCTGTCTGTTACGCTTTCCCGCTTAAACCTCTCAACCGATTTTGATGAATTTACTACCTTTTATTGCGAAATTTTTTTCTAAATTCCACGCGGACGGAGTCGCGGGCAATAGCTAGTTGTTATATAATAAGTAATAACTTCATTTGTTTTGATTCATACTAATAAGTTATAGCTTAAATAACACTTCTTTTTACGGATCTCGCGTATATTTGTCACGCGTAGGTTTGTAAAAAGTAGTTTTATTTAAACAAATGAGTCGTGCAAGTGTTAGAAAATATTAAGTTACAGCTTATTTATCGAGTAATAAATATATTTTACAAAACATAGTTTTGAATGCATTTATAATAATAGTGCAAAGGGCTGCCGTGACGGCAATCGATATGCACAGGTTCACGCCACGGCGTAGCACATTTCCTCACGTAGCACTTCGATTACCAGCCCTCATTCAGGGAATGTTGGGCACGTGCACGAAATATACAATACGCAGACGCAACCGCTCTAAGTACTTAGCCTAATGTTAATATCAAATCAATACCAAGTACAAATATATTATAAACACATAATCGCACGAATTACTGAATACAATATAAGAAATGATAGCAACGATGTTTTATAACTTCTAAGTAACTAACAAAAGGTTTATCATAACAAAGCTATCGTATTCTCAATGTTATCATAAATACCAATATTCAATCACATACACATTGCAACTACATCATAAATATTACGTACATTTATATAATCGTATGGCAAGCCAGCTGTTAGCAAAAACATTAAAAGATCTTATCGGTTTGATAGCAGTGTATACTGTAAATGCATACCTATATCTTACACAGAGTAGAAAGTTTTTGTGAAAAATTATATACGGTGAAATGACAAAAACGAAAGCATCTAATTATACTGCGTGCTCTCTTTTACGTACAACTTAAGAAGTCTTAGTGTGCATGCAATACAAGTCGTAGAAATTAGTATGATGGGCGGAGATCACTTTGCGTGACATATAATGTAGGTAAATATGGTCAGAGCAGCAGTTCTATGCGCGATATTACAGTAAATATAATAAGCTATGCATGCAGTTTGCATATATAAAAAATTGAAAAGACTACCCAGAGCAAAAATTCCGAAACCTCGGAATTATTTCGTGTAAAACTTGTTTAAAGCATCTATATTCATTGCCACTATTTCTGCGTGCAAAAAGTGCAATAACTATGCATTGCAGTGACTCTTAGAAGTGAAAAGTGGACACGGTTTTCGCACTTATTAACAGCAGTATAACTCCCACGAGAATTTTTCAAATTTACGTAGGGTGGATAAAGTACAGGGGTTGTGATATTACACCGCCCTTACGAAAATTGAGTATTCTAGGTAATTCCATAGGATGCAGTAAAAAAAATCGATAAGAGATACGGATATTAGTTATGACAATGTAATGGTCTACTCTGTGTAAATTACACAGAGTAGACCAACGACGACGACGGTGCAAGTCGAGTTTTAGATTTTGTGTCTTACATTTATTTTTCAGCCGTAATGTTATGTATGCGTTCCAATAGTTACTGTTTATTTGTTGACAAAGATTGACCAACTTGCCTGCGAAGATTAGTGCTAGCGTAATTTAAATTCAGATTAGAGACCTGATAATAATAGATTGTCAGATCTGTCAGGTCACCCCTTTGAATGTAGTAAGGTAGTAACCACTGTTATACGAATGAAAACAAATGTTTGAATTAATGTTTTACCCAAAGTCATCTACAGAAGGGTATCTATTTCCGAATCAACATTATTTTATACATTGGATGGCAGGTCTCAGCCATTTTTTCTATTGAAAAAGACGAACCAAAGTCGTGTGAGTGACATACGCGTAGGAAAACTAAAAATATCCAACATTATTAGATAATTTTATATTTATAACTTGCATAATGTTAGTCAATTTACATATTGTACTAAATCATGTTAAAATAAAGCGGTTAGTAATAAAATATGATAATAAACTCCTAACCTACATATCATATCACAAGAATCTAACATAATATTTAGCAAAATATTTAAATGTAATATGTTTTTGATAATAATACAATTTAATGGCAGCTTTTTTACGCGCCTTGTATAAAAATAAACGAACCGTTACTTTTGAAAGGCTGCATGATGTGAAATATGGATTTAATCTCCATAATAAAAAAGCCTCACAGAATAGGGACGTAGGCTGCAAAGCAAATAAAAAGGATTTCTTTTTTAAAACAAGTAGAAACTGTTTTTGTATAGGTTGGTTGCCCCAGGTCGGCGCTGCCTTCAGGTATATAATATATTAAGTTATTCATTGTAGGTAGTACGTAGGCTTAGCAAGCGAGCGGCGCGGTCGAGGGTTGAAGGGGGTCAACGTCCGCGGCGAGACGTGACGTCAGCCGCCCTACAGCTGTCTATGACGTCACCTACCGCCCTGTATGCAGTCAAAACAAACCAAAGCATGTTCTAGTCCCTAAAACGTATGATTCAATCTCGAAACATTGAGAACAATGTGTTGACCACATGTCCTCGTGTATGATATTAAAACTCGATATCTTGTGGTTACTTAGTCACATGACGCAAATGAACACTTGTGCCTCGATGAGAACATTATTGAATTCAATTTCAGCAGCTGATAAAACGGGCAAATATGTACGCATATATTAATAGATCGTAAGCTGACAATATTGTTACGGTAACCAGAAGTTAACTATTTCATCACTAAGCGTTGCGATTAATATACTTCCTGCTATTTAATTCAATACACGTAGGTAATGAGAATGTGAGAATTTTATGATTTAGAGCTTTTAATAATAAATCTTGACTATGCCCAACAATAACATAACAATATTTTAAAATCACCCTATTTGTACTGAACTGAATTTCAGGTGACAGTTTGCAAACAGAGTTATTCTCAAACACGGGGCATATTAAAATTAAGCATTTTAATACGGCGTTTCTATTTCGCAACTATTTAGCACAAATGTATAGCTTGGCAAAAAAGTCTAGAAAAGGAACTAATTTTTTGTCTGTTGGCAACATTTCCAATATAATGACGTATCATAATAAACAAAGTTTACGACTTCGTAGAATTTTTGTATCGACCACCAAACGTTAATCAATAAACGTAAAAAGTGAAATATAATGAATAAAACCATTCGAAGTGCTGGCAGAGAGGTTATTTATAATGTGTACAAGCGATGTCTGGCGGAACATGAGGCCCAAACTATTCTTTCCGATCTTAACAATGTTTACGAAAGAACCGCTGATATGACGGGTATGTAAGAGTTTGTTTTGTTGATTTTAGTTAAATCAAGTGTTAATTCATGAATACAAAGCTGTATTAATTTGCTTGCGTAAGGACTAAGTAGAAATTTGAAACAATAAACGTCGAGCACATAGGTTATGTTTACATTTTTTCTGCATTGCTCGGGTATAGTGCGCCTAGATTAATTGATACTTTGGCGACTTGATTTTTACGAAAATTCAATTTGAACTTATACTTTTAGTGTGATTACAAGGTAATGAAGTATTTGCTGTAGCGTTAGCATGAACAATGTATAAGAAATTATCGTGCCATAGACTAAATAGCAAAATCTATTTATTCAATTCAGGGAAATCTGTTAGCACTATCAGAAGAATCGTGCTGGAAGGAGACATAAACAAAGGCGTATTTTCTACACCCGGGAAACACATAAAAGGTCGTCCCAAAAAAGAATTAGACAACTTTGATTTATGTGCCATCAGGCAAAAAATTCAATTTTTTTACACCGTGAGAAAACAGGTACATCAATTATTATTTCATTTGTATTAAAATTAAACTGAATAAATTATTAGTACACAAGTAGTGCTCAACAGCTTCATCTGCTATACAACAAGCATTGTTAATGTAGCCTGTGCGTTAATCAAGGGTTAGCTATCTCCGTTCTAAATATCAATAGGATTGTGGTTATAGTCAAAGCAGCCGATTTTTTTATTCTGCCATAATTTATTTCATATAATTTTTTTTTAAAGGTATTTGATGATTTTCAGGTACCAACCTTACGAAACTTACTACCAGTAGTAAGAAAAGATTTAGGATTTGACGGAAGCCGTGAGCATTTGCGGAAAGTACTTACAGCCCTAGGTTTCAAATACAAAAAATGTCGGTCCGAAAGAACTGCGTTGATGGAACGACCATATATAGCCGCAAAACGGATAGAGTACTTAAAGAAGATCACTAATAATAGAAATTTGCCTGAAGAGCTTAGAAAAGACATAGTTTATCTTGATGAAAGCTACGTTCATCAATCATACAAGTTGCAAAAGTGCTGGCAGTCTATTGATGTGAGTGGAGTAAATCACAATGTTTTTTTTTTTTTTTTTTTTTTTTTTTTTTTTTTTTTTTTTTTTAATGGCTAGACGCTATTTGCGCATTGCCAAAGACAAAACGGAGAAACTTTTAGAAATTTTTAAAAAATTATAACGGAATTTGGAAATTAGGAATAAATTGAACAGGATCAGGTTTTGAACTAAAATACAAACTAAATAAATTAAAACTATACTTATTTACATATTATACACAGATATTATTTAAAGAAATAAATAATGAAATGAAATCATATATATTGAAATCGTTAGAAGCTAATAGAACTGGAATAGAAGTAGGAAAAGGTATACCATATGAAAGTAAAGAATCAATAAATTGGTCGTGGTTGTGAAGGGAACAGGAAAAGAAAATGTGATTTAAATCTGCATTACTTTCACCACATTCACACAAGTCACAATCAATAATATGGAGACGAGCAAGATGAGCCGGATAAGCCGCGTGTCCTAATCTCATGCGAATCAGGCAGGTAGTAACTGTTTTATCAAAATATAATTTATAAAACCAAGGTTTTATCGGAATTTCTGGTTGAATAGCTCTGTAGTATTTTCCTTTGGAGACGCTGTTATCTTTCCAGGAAAGACTCCAGGACCTCTGCAGGAAAATCGTAGCGAGATTAATAAGATCTTGTGAGAAATTTAAAAACGGGAATATATCCCCACAGTCAACAGCCTCGGCGGCAAGCATGTCAGCTCTGTGGTTGCCTAAGATATTACTATGACCTGGAATCCATGCAAGACAGACTTTAAGTTCACATTTAGCACATTCAAAGAGAAGCTGTCTAATCATTATAATTACAGGATGAGTTGGAGAATTCCGAAGAGGAATCCTACTAATAGCCTGTAAGGCGCTCTGAGAATCTGTGAAAATTACAGAATTTTTCAATTTAAATAATTTTATATATTCTACTGCCTTATAAATAGCGTAACATTCTCCGGTAAAAATTGAACATTCTGGTGGCATTTTAATTTTTTGAACTATCTTGTATTGTTCGTGATACACCCCAATACCAACTATTCCTATTGTAGAATTTTTTGATGCATCGGTGTAAATGTAATGCCAACTGTCCCATTTTTTATATAAAATACAATTAAATGAAATTTTTATGTTATTATCACTTTTTGTTAATCCTATATTAAGTAAAATATCTGGAGTGTATATTAATGACTCAAAACTATTACAAAAAAGTGGAAACGAAGGAGCTTGATATGTAGGAGCCTCCAATGCTTTAAATCTTTTGTAGCTCTGGATGAGACATGGTAGCGATTTGTGCGACCAGTAACCATCAGTGTTAGTAAAGTCTAAGAGAGCCGGAAGTTGTGTGTGTAATGGGTGTTCAGAGAATTGCAAAGCACGGAATAAATATCTATCAGATATGTACTGGCGACGAAGAGATAGAGGGGGATCCACGGACTCTACTTGTAACGCATTTACTGGACTTGACTTCATGGCACCTAACACTATTCGTAGAGCTTTGGCTTGGATGCCATCTAGTTTTTTAAAAGCTGCCTTACTTCCTGGTTCTAACAAGAAAGTACCATAGTCAAGGATGCTTCTAATCAGAGCATTATACAACAGTTTCAAGCAGAAGGGATGAGCCCCCCACCATACTCCTGTTAGACATCTTAATACGTTCAATCTTTTCTCGCACTTGGCGACAATGTATTCACAGTGCGGAACTCCAGTTAACTTATTATCTAAGACTACTCCTAAAAATTTTACAGAGGATGCCACAGGAATCTGATTTCCAGCATAGTATACAAAAACAGGAGGAGGAAAGCGCATTCTCGAAAACAAGACAACCGTGCTTTTAGATGAAGATAAGTCAAGACCATTGTCATTAATCCAGTAATTAAGAAGATTTAGAGAAGATGACAAAGAAGAACAAGCCATAGAAACAGAAGAATCAGTTGAATATAAAAGGAGGTCATCTGCATATTGTAGCATTTTAGTATTATTATCTAAAACAGATTCCAAATCGTGAGTATAAACGTTGTAAAGTATAGGACTAATTACAGATCCCTGTGGCAAACCTTTCCATACACACCTAGACTCAACTCTAGAGTCCAGGTGAATATGTCTTTCATATAAAATACTTATTATAAAATTTGAGAGGATAGAGGGAACGTTCAAGAGATCAAGTTTTTTTTTAAGAATAGATAAAACAACATTATCGTATGCTGAAGAGATATCTAAAAAGGCAGCAACGACAGATTTGCTTTGAGAAAAAGCCAGTCTGATGTCAGTGACGAGAATGCTGATATTATCCGTTGTACTTTTTCCTCTCCTGAAGCCAAACTGAGAAGCACTTAATAATTTATGATGTTCCAAATACCATTCGAGCCTATTTTTCACCAAATGTTCAGCTATTTTTAAAACTACGGAGGACAGAGCTATAGGACGGTAAGAATTACTGTCGTTAGGATTTTTATTGGATTTTAAAATAGGAATTATTACTTGAGTTTTCCAGGTTGATGGTATATTACCACTTATCATTATAGAGTTTATTAAATTTAAAAAATATACCAGAAGAGAGTCGCTTAAGTTAGTGAAAAAAGAATAAGGCAGACCATCAATTCCCGGTGAGGAATCTTTTAGTTTAGTTAAGACACCTTTAAGTTCTTCGAAGGTGAATAATCCGGAGATATGATCTGATTGAGATATTGAAACATGAAGTGGAAAAGGATTTTCAGGAACAAAGGGTGGACACAGTCTGTCAAGGAATTGGTCTTCCAGAGAACTAGGTAAAGACTTCGGTAAGTTATCTGTAAATGCTGATCTAAATCGCCTAATATTACCCCATACTTTAGTTAGCGGAACATCGGGAGAGATGGATAAACAAAAAGATCGCCAGCTTTCAAATTTTTTGCGTTTAAATAATTTTCGAGTATCTGTGATAACTTTACTTAAAATATTAAAATTTTCTGTGGTAGAATTTTGACTATAGAGCACTTCCATTTTTTTCCTATATTTTATGGCATCTGTGCACTCTTTATCCCACCACGGAGGAGATTTAAGTTTGTTTTCAGATATGGTTTTGATTGGGAAAAGTGCATCAGCTGTATCAGTTATAGCTTTTGACATGGCATCAGCACAAGACTGCTCATCGCCCAAGTTGATTTCTGGAAGACCAGACGATTTATCCTCTAAATGTTTTCTATACAAAGACCAGTCAACGTTTTCTAACCTATATTTGAAACGGGGCTGACGTTTAGTTGTTAGTTTAAATCTAAAAGGGAAAGAAACTACAATAGGAAAGTGATCACTCCCGTAAGTAGAAGTCATCACATTCCAAGATAAAGATGAAGCAAGATTTGAAGAGCATAATGTTAAATCAGGTGCACTATTTCTTTCATTTGGGGATGTGCGACGGGTAGGAGAGCCTGTATTAAGTATGCATAAATCATATGTGTCCATTAAGTCAAGAACAGTTGAGCCATATATATTAGAATGCCCACCCCAGGAAGGGTGTTGAGAGTTAAAGTCACCCATTAAAAGTAAAGGTTTGGGAAGAAGGGATAGTATATTTACAATTTCTTTAAAAATATCTGATGAAGGTCTAGGAATATATACAGAAACTAAACAGATACTATTTACAATAGCTGCTATAATAGAGAAATCTCTATTATGGGTAGGAAGTGGAATATAAGTATAGGGATGGGGGTGTTGTATTAATAATGCAACACCACCATATCCATCTGTACGGTCTTCTCTGAGACAGGCATAACCCGGAACTTTAAATAAAGATTCCGGTTTAAGCCATGTCTCTTGAAGACTGACAACAAATGGTTTATATTTATTGATGATAAAAAATAAATCAGATTTTTTAGGAACAATGCTACGACTGTTCCATTGGATTATCTTGGTTAGGCTGTCCATTTTTATTATTACTATTTACTACTGTTTCAACAGGAGAGGCGGCGTTGGACGGTGATATGAAATCTAACTGGGATAATGATTGCAACAAGGCAACTATTAACTGTTTTACTGATGTGTTTGAAAGATCTGCTTCTGTAATCAAAGCACATCCATTCTCAGAATGAGTATTATTGTAACCTTTAATCAAGTCTAAATGAGCTTTTTGATCATAACCTTTACTAGCTGATGGCTTTGGTGAATGAGGTTTAATAAAAACTGTTTTATTGTATGAAGTTTTATTTGGATTGTTTTTAATAGTGTTTTGTGTTGTTTGTGATGAGTGTAATGTGCTAGGTACATTTGGTGTAAACATTAAAGCATCTGCATAAGATTGTTTAGCTAAAGGTGGATGTTTTTTGCAAGCTTCAGCATATGAAATGCAACACTTTGCCATTGAATCCTTAATAGCCCTTTGCCTTTCATATTCTAAACATTTTTTACTTATAGCCTCGTGAAAACCTTTGCATAAGCAGCATATTAAGGATTCTTCTGGCTCAGTGCATGTGTCTCCAGTATGTCCTTGCCCACACTTATAACACCTAGGCTTTGATCTGCACAAATTCTTAACATGGCCAAACCTACAACAATTAAAGCATTGTATGGTCGGGTATATATACAATTCCACAGGTAATGCAGTGTAACACATAAATATGCGTTTGGGTAAAATTTGACCATCAAAGGTGAGAATAACTGTTTGGGTATTCACATAATCAATTTTATTGTCTGATGTGACCTTCCTCTTAATTCTTCTTAATTTAATGACTGGGCCAGAGCCTGTGGGAACTGATATATTATCGAGGACCTCAGTGTCTGACCACTCTGTTGGAACACCTTTTACAACTCCCATACGGGTAACAGAAAAAGAAGGTATAAATGCTCTATGTATATTTTTCATTTTTTAATTCTGTACTATTAATAAAAAGATTGGCATCATTATAGTTGGAGAATTCTATAGACATTTTATTCCTACCAATTTTTTTTAAACTGCCATTCACTATGTTTTTATATGAATTCCTTTTCAAAAAACGACCAAAAGTAACTATATTGACATAGGCACCATCATTCAATTCAAATTCTCTTTGAATGTGAACAGCAAAAGGAGAAATGTCTGAAGAATTATAAAGAAGCCTAGCCACCGAAGTTGATGACTGTGCTGGTGTATTGGTTGTAAGATTTTGTGAATTATTTTCATTAGGCGATGCAGATAAATCTTTAGCAACAGCAACCTCGGTTTTACAAATGTCCATTTTATTATTTTCTTGATCGCATACACAGTCGCATTCCCTTTTGCCGCCATTTTTGCGACTCCTTTTATTGCAGCTTTTGCAAACCGAATGCCGAGCAGATAATCTTTTTCTTTTGTTAATATTAGTTCGCCCAACCGAACTATCCGTATCTATACTAGTGTCATTATTGGATATTGTGACATAATGCGCTACATTTTCAACAATTGTCCCTCCACCTCCTGGGTCTATAGGAGGATCCATAATAAAAACATAAAAAACTTACAAACTAGCACTTACCTAAAATATTCACTAAGATTATCTATTTATATATACACTACAAGAGAATTATTAAGAAAAACAAGATCCTGATACCGAGAAAAATAAATAAAAAACACAAGACGCCAAAAACCCGACCGCCCGATTCGTAGTTTCCCGCGCTTTCAATCACAATGTTTCAAAAGGGAAACGATATATTATCGTTCATGCTGGCAGTGAAAAAGGGTTTATCCCTAATGCTTTGCTCATATTTACTGGCGCAAATAAAAATGCTGATTACCATTCAGAGATGAACAAAAGTAATTTTACTAAATGGGTTGAAGAAAAACTGATACCCAACTTACCGCCGGCATCGATTGTTGTTATGGATAATGCACCGTACCATTCAGTAGTGTTGAACAAAGCGCCCACTTCTGCTACCAAAGTAGCCGAAATAAAGGAATGGTTAGTTCAAAACGAAATTCCATTTGAGGAAACATTAAAAAAGCCTTCGCTTTTGATGCTCGTGAAACGTCACAAGCCAGAGCCGATATTTGAAATCGATGAGCTTTTAGGTG
Source organism: Orgyia antiqua (assembly GCA_916999025.1). Classification (NCBI taxonomy): domain Eukaryota; kingdom Metazoa; phylum Arthropoda; class Insecta; order Lepidoptera; family Erebidae; genus Orgyia; species Orgyia antiqua. Next base: position 22,554,744 of record OU779864.1, read on the forward strand.
CACATGGACACACTGTGGTAAGACTTCCACCTTACCACTGTGACCTCAATCCAATCGAGCTAATCTGGGGGATAGCAAAACACAAAATTGCCGCCCAAAATGTAGGATCGATCGACATAAAGGTATGGCTTATTAACAGTATATGATAAAAATATTTTACTTTTAATGTTGATAGAAGTATGTGAAATATTTCGTCTTTACAGGAAGCAGCTGAACGTGCCTTCCAAGCTATTACCGAGGAAGATTGGAAGAACTCGTGCCAGCATGTTATAAATATAGAAAAGGAGTATTGTGAAAGAGAACTAACTATGTACGAGGAAATAGAGCGATTAGTCATAAATCTAGAAGATGATAGCAGCAGCACCTCTGAGTCTGAACATGACTCAGATGAGTTTGCGGCCAGCTCTAGCCAATACATGGTCGGGGTGGAATATTTAGAGGAAGATTTATTAGAATAAAATATGCTTTTAATCTTTGAATAGAATAATAATATACAATATTATGTTTTCTTTTTCTATAATTCCTAAACAATATTGTGAACTCAGGAGTCTTTCCCCAAATATAATATATTAGATACTTACTACTTACTTACTACTTATAATATATTACTACCTTACTTTATTTTACTTTTTGAATTTTTTTTTATTAACTAATTTACAATTATTAACTAATTTACTGTTTATTATAAATTATTAAACTGTGCAATAATGGGGGTGGACACTGGCTCCTGCAACACAGTTTTTACTGGTAGAAATAAACGATTTTGAATTTTTTTGAATTTTGAAGATAAGTAATCAGTTGCATGTCGAAAACACGTCCTTGCTCAATTAAGCAATACTTACGGATTTGAAAAATTAATCTATATCTATACTAATATTATAAAGAGGAAGAACCCTCTTTGCCAAGAAGTTTGATGAAGATGTTTTACTCATGGCCAACTGTATGTTTGCCTATTGCGGGTCGGAGCTCCTGAAAATTAATTTATTTTGTTGCCGCTAAATAAAACCACGTCAAATATTGTTTACAAGGAAGCTCTGACTCAATCCCCCTTATTACAAAACGCGGCTCAACGTTAAATCCAGGTTTAACAAAATTTATTTACGAGGAATTGGATAGTTAGATCCGCTCTGACACTAGTTTGGCGTCGGTTTAAGACTAAGGTCGTTGTTAGATCTAGGATTTGAGAAAAATCTGCTTGAAATGCGCAATTGAAGTGTTTAAAAAGCCAGGCTTAAACTGTGGCTTAAACTTAGTCCACGTTTTGTAATAAGGCGGAATAAGTTCAATGATTTTTGTTTGGTATATGAGCTTTTTACAAAACTTGGAGACATCAAAAATAATCAAATACTTATTAAAAATTAAATAGAAAATTATTATAATCGGTCAAGTTACTGCGTAATATAGGCTATAATAAAAAAAATAGAGATGGTTGCCTAAAATGGAATAATGTAACCTTAGATATCAAAATTATGATCGAATGTCGTTTTAAGAGAAGCTCCAAGTAATTAAAGCCGGGACGGGTTGCTAGCATTACATAAATAAAATGGGAATAAATTTGTCTAAAAAAACAGCTAAGTATCAAGATTAGGTTGGTACGCTATTCGGTTCCAACGGGTTGCCATACGAACAACACAGTGGCGCCGCCACTATTTTCTACTCTTTTTTGCCAAGCTATAATGTTTATACAATCTTGCTAAGAGAGAAAATCTAAATACATATTGTCTAATATTTTTGCGTTTATTAAATTCTATCACATACGCCTACATAAGACTGAAAATATTTGACAATCGATTCCTCCGCCATACTTAATTTTTTTGTAAGTGGAGCCTTACAGCGAATATAGCGTCCTAATACACATTATTGGTTCTAATAAAATTAATGCTTCGTACCAAATCTAATTAGGTGCTATGATATGCAAAACATTTCATTATCTACAAATCTATTCATATCAGAGAATATTTATAGGTCAATTCTTATTTTATCAATAGTTAAATGCAATTTAACAGTAAAACACAAAGCGAGTGATTAATTGACCGCATTGGCAAGACGAAATGCATTAAATGGAGATCAAGAGCCATAGAAAGTACCGTAGCGGTGAGTAGCGGGATCGCCATCATTTCTCATCATAACAGCCGGCCGTACGACCGACGAATCGACGCGCGCAACACCAAATTGTGCTCTCGAATAGCATAAGAGAATATTTCACTTGCAACTGTATCTAATGACTGTACCAACGGTAATAGTCTGGGAAACTGAACCGCAAACCACGTATTTAACATGCAGATATACTAGATTATAGCGAAAAGATAGCCTAAACAATGGCTGTACTAGCATTCGATTGCAAACAACAATGTGCAGATAGGTAATATAAAAAACTTATTACGAAAGGGTCTTTCTCATGATCGTATTTACATTTCTCAAAGGTCTCTCATAAAAGATATGAATCAGCCCGTTCTCTAACATCTACATGATTCATGACTGTTGCTGTAATTATAACAGCGTTGGTTATGTACTTACTGTGAACGATGAGCCATCTTGAATACCATATTGCGCGACGTCATACAAAACTAATACAAAAGAACTAGTGCGCAATGATAAAACACTTAGAACAGATTCTGCTTTCAAATACAATCTTGTTACTCTTTTTGATGCGTTAAAAAGCATTTTAGCTTATATTTGATGATTGTTTACTCAGAATGTTGAACTTCGTTTTAATAGTAATATCTGTATAAACTAGACGAGTTTCACACGAAACTAATTTGCTATTTACATAAAAATTTGCAACAAAGATTATGATCTTGATTGATAAATTATTTTAGAAGTATTTTGAAATTAATAGTAAAATTGCAGCATTTAGTATCATCACTAGATGATAATCTTGTTAAATGAAGGGTTTGAGGTTTCAACCAAAATTTATTATTTAGTAGACTAAATAATAAATTTTGGTTGTGTTTGTTTAAAAATACTTTAATAGTAATTCAAGTATTTCCGTGTCTACACGGAAATACTTGAATTACTATTAAAGTATTTTTACAGAGAAGACATGTACATAGGCGACCTTAATTCATAACTTAATTTTCTGATTTTTTTTCCTTTGCTCAGTTCTTTAATCTTGGGTACGGCCAAGCAAATCTTACGAATAACATTATTTAAATTCAAGATATAATATATAATTTCAGTTTTTATGAAATGTTATATTTTGTACATTTAAATGTGGATACTATGGATTGGTAAAAAAAAAGGTGGGCGCATGATCGTAATTATCAAAAACCTGGAAATTGTAGTTACAATAACTAGGAATACTGATTACTAACACACCTAAATATTAATAAACATTTTATCATCTGTTATTTATCATTGCGGCTAACATTGTGTTAATAATTGGACAATGTAACAGTTGGTCTCACCGCCGACACATTTCAGTAGTCACCGGCCGGTATTGGAGGCGATCGATCAGATGATTTGTGTTTCGACAGCTCAATAGGAAACCCATCTGTCTATACTATGACCGTCTGGCTTGTTGCAATGAGGTCGATTGCAATAATCTAACACGATAATGCTTGTAAGAAAGCCTAATGTGATCTGAAATGATTTAACAGATTGCAACATTACTCATGTTGTGTGTTTTAAAGTATATTCATTGAAAGTATTGAATGCTGTTCGGAGATAGTCTTAATAAACGGTCACACTTTAAAAATAGTAATCCAATTGATTCATCACAAATAAAATATTAAGCTTATTATATTTCGACAGGGACAAACTAAGGGCTATTCAAGCAAAGATTATAACTATAGCTTCATACTTACTTCCAATTTAATTATTACTAATTATACATAGAACTGTTTGTGCGTAATATCTCCAACACCTTTCAGAGCAATATCAGTAATTAATGTTAAAGTAATCACTAGGCTTATGATTTATAGATGGTAATCTATCACTGTCTTTTAAACTAGCCTAATGATAATTACTAAAGGATTGTTTTAGATGAAGCATAACGGAATATTTAATTGGCGCTAAAATAAAAAAATGTTTGAGAGAATGATCTTATAAATAGACTAATCAAGTTAAAGAAATATCGAGTACTTTGATCTATTATAGATTACATAAGAAGCAAATAATATATAATATCTTGTTGTAAGCAAATATATATTTTGTTCTCCAATGTGTGGGCAGATTAATAACAGAAATACTTTAATTATTTGCATTCTCAAGCAGCATGCATGGCCTCCAGTCGACGTAGTATTAGTAGTTATTGCCCTTTATAACCCATCTTTAAGTTCTGAAACACAGATCGATAAAGTTTGATTTCCAATTATAGCGGAAAATCGCAATGTTGATTGAGGCTCAATAAGTTGGAGTAATAAGAAAGAGTAGCGTGTTGGTTTGTATTTAATTTTGAGACGATGAAAACAAAGCTTAAAGAGTCACGAGACGACTATCGAAAGGCTTCTATAGAAAATCGATTATCTGGTTTGTTTATCAATAGATATCGTTTCATTTATGTAGCTTGTCATAAGGAAAAAATATAAAGTGTCACGAGTTGTGAGAAATATAAAATTAATTTTCAATAAAAGTCAATTAAACTGAGAAGCACTCCACTCGCAAATAATTTTATCACAACTATGAATATTGTTAAGATTTGAAAGTTGCACCTGAAAATATCTGGTTTGCATTTACTGTTACAGATTCAGCATAACGGATTACGGATCAAAAGGTCTGAATATCTATTTGTGTATAACAAAAAATCTATAATATATGTATTATGGAATAGAAATCTACAATATTAAATATGAATAACAGTACGGCTGAAGAGGACACGAAAGTAAAATAACTCAAATGATATTCTCACTTTTAAGTGACACGTAACTTTATTACTCCCTTTAACATGTATTGTAACATTTTAATTAGGTGTATTGCGCAACACACGAGGTACATAAACATCGGTGTGCGTGAAGCACTAAGTTATTACGTGATGACCACAGGTAGATCATCAAACATAACTTGCTAAGCTCCAGTCCTTCCGCAACTGCAATTTTTCATGTTCATAAATCATCATAATTTATTTTAATTGTGATTGTTTACTACATAAAAACATAAACAAATAATTTCATAACTACTGGGCTATACGAAAATAACCTAAACGACTTTAAACTAATAAAAAATTTGCAGCTATCGTAATACAGAATCATGTATAGTTACTAAAATATAGTTATCATCTAGATTGGTTAACAGGTTCGTTACAAAGTAGCCGTAAATCATTCTTCCTCAATATACTCTGAGGCGTACCTGCATAAAGACGACGTTATCTCATATCAATGCACATTTCTTAATGATGTCTTACTTATGCCGGCAGGTATTGTAAACTTGGAAAGGTAGTGATGGAAAATTGTCAACTTAGATTGCAGTATCAATACAAGTAGTAATCACGAATAAGGTAACTAAAAGAGAATCTCCACGAAGTTTAAAATTATAATTAAATATGAATTAATTAAGTTTCTAAAAGTAGAAAATAATATAATTAGCACCGTGAAAGAATAGATGCACGTAATAACAAGTAAATGAGCTGTATTTGGCTGCTAATACAGGGTCTTGGTATGAATCTTATGAGACATAATTTCATTTAATGAAAAATCCATAAATTAATTCAATTTTTTTCGAGATTATTTCTTGATGTAGACCCCAATATTATTTGAAAGAAATGGACAACCTCTACTAATATTACAAAGCGTTTTGAACGCGCTAATCGCAGGAATCACTGGTCCGAATTGAAAAATACTAATTGAAATACATATACTATGAAAAATACGCTGCGACCAATAGGAGCGAATCATCAGTGAAAAAAGTTTCAAAAACGGGGAAAATTTTCTAAATTCCACGCGTACGAAGTCGCGGGCAATAGCTAGTAATTATTAAAAAGTAATGAACTAAAATCATTAGAAGACCGCATTTAAAAGCCGTAACAAACCATCCGTTTTCCATACCGTGTTAACAATAACATCATCAAGTAAAAACTTTCATTCCGAAATGTAAGACATTGGTAAATGGTTGGCAGATAAAATTTTACCAAATGTGAAACTGTACTGATTTAGAATCAGTTATTCATCACGAAGCAGAACGAGCGCGAAATAGCATTAAGTCCGTCGTGCAATAATCCCATTTCCACGGTTGGTTCGTAGACCTCAGCCGGACAGTCGGCGGCGGTGGCAAGCCGGCGCGCGCTGTCCGGTCGCATCACCGGCGGTGCGACCGTCGGTATTATCTCCAGATACCCACTACCGACCAACACTAGGCACTCGCGTGATAACACTACCAACGGGAATTGCATTAATTAATTTAATGGACAACCGTCCACTCCGTGCAACAATTGTGCGATGGCATCGGTCTACCATCTTACTTTTTAAGGGATTAGTTTAATGAATTAGTCATACCAACCGTGACACAATGACTAGCCGCTGTCACGCAAAGTTTTGTTACCTACTGGGAATTGTAACATTTGCGAGCTTTAACTGACGTCCATAACAAAGAAAAGACATAAACGCATAACGCAGCCGCGGCGTATAATTGTTTAATTTTATTTAATTATTTTACTTTTTCATTATTACTTTAAGACAAGTAGATAATAGACTTTCATTATGAGTCATAATAAAAGTTATTACAGAACAATAATCTCGAATGGCACTAATTAAAATTTGGTTTTCTACCATAATTACACGAGCAACAGAAGCATAACCGCATAACAACAAAGTATACTCTTATTGCTTTAATTTGCATGCTAATTAACGCAGATTGATCCGAAATAAGTAAATTGAATTTAGATGTTTATCTTGCTAATCTGATTAAAATATCACTAGCTATTGGTTAAAATATTTTAAGAGCGGCTGCATAATTCACTGGAATCGTTAAAGACAAACACTCAGAGGTTAGGAAAAAGCCGGCCGGCGTTTCGTAGAGGTAGGTGCGATGCGAGCAGGCCGGTGACAGCTATGTGTGGTCGCGTGTGTGTGTGTTGTCTAGAGGCTAGACTCACATGTGTATTGCAGTGCGGGTAAAGCGCCGCTGGTCCTGGGCGGGCGGCTGACTCACTAAACTGCACTGAGCGCGGAGGTTGCGGCGGTATCGCGGTGGCCGTTCGCACGGCCGGTGTCTCGGGGACTGGCGAGTGGTGCGCGCCGAGCGCCCGCCCGTGCAGCCACCCCGCGGGCCGCGCGCCCCTCCGACGCCCGCGCAATTCGCCCTCCAGATCTAACACCCGCTGACACGGCGACCAGATACCTCCACATCATAAACATCTCGCCAATCTTCATTACAACTACGTCACATTCATTTAAAAAATCTCTAACCTTGTTATTGTTTTTCATATGACACCAGTTAAGTAAAGATGTAGCCAAAACTATACATGACATAAGTCACAAATTGTTGATGAGTGGTGTATGACAAACGGCAGTCAGTGAGACGACGACCCCACGGCAGCCACGCTCCGCCGCCCGCCGGCCGGCTCGCCGAAACTTCGCACTTCACTTTTCCACAAGGAACAGTTCAAAGGCGCGCGAGCCGTGAAATTACCGCAAAACTGACGTAACAACAATCGGCTCTCACCTTACCGCGACAATTTAAAAATACAAAAACAGAAGCCGTCGCATTTACATACCCTTAAATAAGTTAAAAGCATCGTTCTTAATTACCTAACTATTAGTAAACGTAAACCACCGACAAACTCATCGGTGATATATAATAATTGGTCAAGTGCGAGTCGGACTCGCGCACGAAGGGTTCCGTACCATTATCTATGCAACATAAGGCAACGTTATTAGTATCGAGCAAGAAACGGTAAAAAAATCATGTTTGTTGTATGGGAGCCCCCCTTAAATATTTATTTTATTTTATTTTTAGTATTTGTTGTTATAGCGGCAATAGAAATACATCATCTGTGAAAATTTCAACTGTCTGGCTATCACCGTTCTTGAGATACTGGGTGCGGAACCCTAAAAATCATGTTTGTTGTATGGGAGCCCCCCTTAAATATTTATTTTATTTTATTTTTAGTATTTGTTGTTATAGCGGCAATAGAAATACATCATCTGTGAAAATTTCAACTCTCTAGCTATCACCGTTCTTGAGATACAGCCTGGTGACAGACGGACGGACGGACGGACGGACGGACGGACGGACGGACGGACGGACGGACGGACGGACGGACGGACAGCGAAGTCTCAGTAATAGGGTCCCGTTTTTACCCTTTGGGTACGGAACCCTAAAAATCAATTGCTGTTCGTTAGTCTCGCTAAAACTCGAGAACGGCTGGGCCGATTTTGGTGATTTTGGTATTGAAATAATCGTGAAAGTCTAGGGAAGGTTTAAACGGTGACAAAACATATGGGGATCTAAAATCCCACGCGTACGGAGTAGCGGGCATCAGCTAGTCGGTGATAAAATATGAAGCGCGAGATAAAAATTATTAATATATAATGTGTACTGATCTTATATGAGAAAATGGAGCGGTTTGATTAGTTATCTCAATCCATCACTACTCAGAATTCTGTCCCATACAACATTTTACGATGACGCCATGTCCTTAGGCACCTTCGGAGGTATATACATATAGTGCGATGATTGCCTAAAATCTGTCTTACATTCCTTCGTGAAATAAAAAATAGTTGTAAGTCGAAATTTTACTTCATAAGATTGGCATACAAATCTCAATCTTAGCCAATAAATATCTATTGAAAATGGTTGTAAAACGACGATGTCGTGTACAAACTGCATTAAACTACCGCGCGGCCTGCTCTCATACAACAATTAGCCTTTCTAATACAGCCTTGCTTTCGCCCAATTCGAAACGTAAATGTGAATAGTTTTTACACAAGCGTAAAATTTCCTTTTGATATGGATTATTGGCCATAAGTAAATTTATTAACTTTGGAGAAATATCTCAATCGAAACTGACAAAGTGGAACCTGAGACAAAGTAACCATGATTTTGGAGAAATCCAGTCCCGAACAGCTGAGTGAAGTCGTCCACTCAGTACAAAATTTATATTTTTTGTTAACATTTTTCTCCTTAGCTTTCTACATAAGGGTGCAGTCGCACCTTCTTATTTGTATTTACAATTTATAGTAAGCTATTGTACATTTTTGGGATTTTACATAATCGTGGATAAAACCAAACATGTAAATAATGGAGACATTACTATGTTGCCGATTATGGCGATGTTGGGTGCACATTGATCATGCTGAATCCCAATGAGGCGACAAGCTTCGTACACTCACCGCCCGGGCTTTATAAACGTCTACTTGAAGCTATTATGATGTCGATATGACTCATGCCTGCTTCAATCAAATAATAATTTGCGCAAGCCTACGATGAGAACATTGAGCAACGTAGTTGCATCCATTACTATTTAAAACTAAGATATTCATCATCTTTGAAACTTTGAACTGCTGTCACAACGATATCTATTGAAAACATGTAGTACAGTTTTAATTAAGATAAGAACGATTTTTCTTTACACGTATGGCCCATGCTTCTGTTGCGTTATCCCGTAGTAACAGTATGCTTGAGCTAAATAGTGTTATTACTTTATCATTATTATTCACATAAAGCCAATTCAATTAGTAAATTAGCCTATTCAGTATAAGTGCTGAGAAAGTGAAGTCCATTTCCCCGAAAAATTGAAATCGCGTTTTGTAAACATTGTTGTCTTCATTACTTTGAAGGCTTATTATTTATTATTATTAAATCTCGCATTTTCAGACGTTGGTCCATTTTTCTATAGATGAATCTATAATAATTAGACAGAGGCTTACATTTTTAATTTATAGATATACTTCTCTGTATGATAACTTTACATTTGAGCGGATGTCACGATGTCTTTAGTGCCGATAGCCTCTGCCACCAATTACGGAGCATTACTCACACGTGCGACATTTATTAATAAGAATACGTATCTACAATAAATAATATCAAAGTTAATCGCATGACTAATAATAAATAAGCAGTATGCAATAGGGATACTGAACGAAATATTTAGTAGATAAACAGTACGAGGCAGTAGCGATGCAATATCTTTACACTTCGGCTTAACATCTGTTGAGTCACGACTTTTACATTTTTAATAATTTGGAGGACGAGAATACAAAAATTTAAGTTCATTGAACTAGTGTTCGCAAAAACAGTCTATAATGGAAGTGCCTCGCACAAACCGAGCCGAACCGTATCGCGACAGCAAGCGCATATACAGGGTGTCCCAGAACTCAACGTCAAGCCGAAACGGGGTGACAGGATAGATCATAACCATCACGAGAAAAATCAGAAAAAAAATCTATCCCATGCAGTTTGGAAATTATGGGCATTTTAAGAAAAACCTAGAAATTTGGTCTAACTGTACCATTTTTCGGTTATTGTGGTTAATTTTTATTATTTTTGGTCATTTAAACTTTGGAACCGTAACCCTAAATAACATCTCGAGAATCACAGTCTAAAATAATGACACAATTACCCCAAGTTTCCTAGAATTTAGACTATTTGTTAAACTATGAATTTAAAATTTTCAAACTTTGTCGACTTTGAAACACCCTCCTTTAAAAAAAATGTACTAGAGTGCCTTGGCAAGTGCCATTAAGAGTTGGCGCATTTAATCAGGATTGTAAAATGGTACAATACTTGTAAGTTTCGTACTAAAAAAAACGAGTAAAAAATAAAAACCTCAAGTAACCCGATTTTTGCTAACCCATTTTACTCAGTTAAAATGTTTTTTATTCGCACAAGCCCTTGGTAGGTTCTTTATTTTACGGTAAAATGATGAGAGATATGGATAGTGGACATGTTTGCCATGAGCGAGCGAGACAGATAGTGACGCCACTTTTACCAAAGCAACAAAATACTAATAAAATAATGAAAAATGTTGACCTTGTTTTGTTTAGGTTTATTGGAATAAAAGTCAGATTTGAAAATAACATTTTTTATTAAAACAAATGTTCAAATTGTTTACCATCAGCTTCAACACACGCCCTACATCTTCTTAAAAAAGATCTACTTATTAGCCGGGCATATCCTCGAGAGTTGATGTCCTCAGCAGCTTGAGAAATTCGTTCACGCAGCTCGGCTACGCTCTCAATGGGCTTAGAATAAACTTTTTCTTTGAGAACGCCCCAATAAAAAAAATCCAGGGGATTTAAATCTGGGGAACGGGCTGGCCACGAGATAGTGCCTGAACGTCCAATCCACCTTCCCGGATATTCTTGGTCAAGGAAATCTCTTACTTGCACTGCGTAATGCGCTGGGCAGCCATCTTGTTGATACCACATGTGGCAACGATCTGTTAGTGGTACGTCCTCTAACAAACTTGGTAAATTTTCTCGTAAAAAATTTAGGTAATTCGTGCCATTCAAATTCTCAGGCAGCTCAAAAGGCCCAACTATTTTGCCGTTTAAAATTCCTGTCCACAGGTTAACTTTAAAGCGATATTGGGATCGGTCTTCTCGCATTAAATGTGGATTCTCCACATGCCACTCATGAAAATTGTGTAAGTTTATGTAGCCATCTTTTTTAAATGTAGATTCATCTGACCAGAGAATTTTTTGGATGAATTGGGGATTTTCATTATGCCTCTGTAGCATTGTTCTACAAAATGAAATCCTTTCAGGATAATCTCGAGGGAGAAGACTTTGAACTCGTTGTACGTGAAATGGATGCATTTCAGCTCTTTGTAAAATACGATGTGCTGTGCTTTTGGGTATTCCCGTTCTTTCTTCAATTCCACGAACGGAAATACTTGGGTCATCTGCGACCTCTTCCAACACTTCTTCTTCGTAAGGAAAGCGAGGTCTACCTCCAGCCCGTATTTGATTCGGGAAATGGCCGTCCTCTGTGAGTGAATGGTGCACATTAACAAACACGCGGTGATCCGGATAGCGCTCTAAATTTGGATATCTTTCACGATAAAGTCTAGCGGCGGCACTTGCGTTGCATCTGCATTCCCCATAAATGAGATGCATGTTCGCATATTCTTGTGAAGTGTAGCGCGTAGGCATAGTGATGAGAAGGATGTCAACACAAAAGTCCAATTCCAAAAGAGAGAAGCCAAAGTTGCCGGTATGTAATCAACAAGTCCAATTCACAAAAATCCAAGTCCAAAAAGAAAAGCCAAAGTTGTCAGTACTAAATTAACACAAGCGAATACGGAAAGGTGCGCAGTAGACGAATGAGCGAAATGTACTAACTGGTGTCAGACTGGCAGCGTAGCTATTTGCTTGGTATGGCGTCTGTATCTGTTTCATTCGCACTCGTTTAAACGATGCATCTCCGTCTCACTGCGTGGCGTCACTATCTGTCTCGCTCGCTCATGGCAAACATGTCCACTATCCATCTCTCTCATCATTTTGCCGTAAAATAAAGAACCTACCAAGGGCTTGTGCGAATAAAAAACATTTTTCCTGAGTAAAATGGGTTAGCAAAAATCGGGTTACTTGAGGTTTTTATTTTTTACTCGTTTTTTTTAGTACGAAACTTACAAGTATTGTACCATTTTACAATCCTGATTAAATGCGCCAACTCTTAATGGCACTTGCCAAGGCACTCTAGTACATTTTTTTTAAAGGAGGGTGTTTCAAAGTCGACAAAGTTTGAAAATTTTAAATTCATAGTTTAACAAATAGTCTAAATTCTAGGAAACTTGGGGTAATTGTGTCATTATTTTAGACTGTGATTCTCGAGATGTTATTTAGGGTTACGGTTCCAAAGTTTAAATGACCAAAAATAATAAAAATTAACCACAATAACCGAAAAATGGTACAGTTAGACCAAATTTCTAGGTTTTTCTTAAAATGCCCATAATTTTCAAACTGCATGGGATAGATTTTTTTTCTGATTTTTCTCGTGATGGTTATGATCTATCCTGTCACCCCGTTTCGGCTTGACGTTGAGTTCTGGGACACCCTGTATATACACTGTTTTAATAAAATCTTTTAATTAAATTAAAAACATTAGATTTCAAATAAAACTTGAAATTTTGGTAATCGCACAACTCTACAATTAACTCTAAAATGAAATAATTCCGTTTTACATCAGAGAATATGATTGAGCGTCCTCATCGTAAAATTAGGACGATGCTGTAAAGCGACCAAACAGTAAGCATATCTCAGTCCTCTCGGTAGTATTCACTTGTCAAACTAAACATTCTAGGCAATGGCACCACAATGGCGGAGCGCAAACATGGATCAAATCGACCGTCGCTCGACAAATACAGACAGACGGCTTAGCAAACTAGCGCCATTTCATGCAAATTTATTGGTAGAAAAACGTGCAACAGAGATTAAAAATGAAAGCCACTACCTTACATGGTAACTTATTAGAGTAACAGACAGATTCTGAATTAGTCAAGTTAAGGCTCAACAACATTTAAGTTTTATTACATCAATATTAATTTCTTATGAAATTATTATTTTTGTAAAAAATAAAGTAAAAGTAATTAAGTTGAAAATCATGTTACCTATACATGTAGACACTATATAATAATAACCTAGAAAGGAAACGCTACGCCACAAGTGTTAACAAGTGATATAACTAGACTAACGTAATGACGTCGAGGTGTTCCAGCCTCGAAGAGTTGTCACAATGCATTCTGCTGCATTGTTCAAGTGTGAACTCAATTAGATAGTTTCGCCACGATCTAACAAATACTCTCACTGTATCGTGACTCGGCTGGACACGACAGTAATTAGTCGCATGAAGACCGATTGAATACTTGTGGTTATAACGCAACTGTTTGAATGGGAATTTATACAACAATATTAATTGGCGCCATTATCAGTTCAGAAACAAATAGACTTTGACAGAAACAAATAGAAAAGTCTCAGCCTAGAAAAGTCTCCCAGATAATTTAACAAATTTATTCTCGCTTCATGATTTTTGTTCCAGACATGATTTTGCTTGGTTTCATAACAATCAATCTATGAAGAGGTCTTGTTAGAGTTGCACATTTAATCAGAATATTTATAGACCCATTAAGAAAAATATAGTAATCTAAGGGGTAGCTTGACAGAACCAATATTCCACTTGTCTCAATGCTGTCAAGCTACACGTCGAAGGCGGGCGCTACAAAACGCGTACGGAAATCCACACGCCCATCACCTACCGCCCACTTTCTCCCGTTGCTTGCAACATGTAAGCCGAGCTTACATTAGGTTTCAACACATTACATGTCGTTAACCTCTATACAAATCACTGTTTACATTACTTACGCACCTATACTTAAAACATCAAGGAGTGCTAATCAACACTTAACAGAGCTGCTTACTGCGGATAAAAACATGATCGCTGCACCAGCAGTACGCTTAACCATTTGCTATGAGAGCTTCTAGCAAAATATAGTATCGTCACGCTACTTGTATATTTATAAACTTTTATTACATTCGATTCCGCTAATTATTTACTTTATCACTTTGACGAAAATATGCACCATATTTACTACAAAACGTGGATATTACCTCTGCTAGATTAAATGTATGTGACCAAAAATCTTCCATCGAACTTGAACCAGAGAAGCAACAATAACAAGAAATTATAGAAAATTATCATTTTAATTTTCCTTTAGTGTGAGATACATTGATGTATCTATTTACTTTTTTGCGCAAGTCAACAATAGAACCATTGAGCGTCATAGTTGCATCCAGTACTATGTATTTAAAATCTATGACGTTCATCATCTTTCTGTGGCTGCTTTCATATCGATATCTATTGAAAATAAAGCCGACCTTAATACGAATTAAATAATACTGGAATTATAAACATGAAATATATAACGATAAACAAATGAAGACTGCTATAAATAACTAAAGGTTTACCAAAGCGACAACAAAAATTAGAAGCAAATCAACTGACACACCTACGTTCAGCGAAGGGATGATCCTATAGGCCTCCTATAAGATCCACAACAAATGAATGTTCAAGTTACCTCGAGTATTTACATAACAATATCAACCAACAATATGGTTACAAGCCGGAATAATTCATGAGTAAATTCCTAGTGAAAGTTTACCGAGAATAATAAATAACAACATGACAGATAGATAGTTTTTATGAATAGTTTTATATACATCTTCTGGCTGAAACCTTCAAAGCGGAAATTTGCAGACAGCCTCTCTTTTGTTAATGTTATGACATAGGTTAACGACTGGCACGTATTCAGCTTGGATAATAACGTAAGTAGTTACATATATGATCACAAATGACTATCATAATATGATCTTGTTGTCACTGATATGAAAGCGTTAGCCCACCCACGTGCTCCCGGAACTGCGTAAGACGCCATGGATTTGGACGTGATCCAACGGACAGTTTACGACAAAGTAAAATTAAAATGTGCAATGTTTCCATACAACGTCATCGTCAAGTATGTACAAGATCGTTATAGACATTCACATAGACCCGCATAAATTGCGCTTCTAAAATTCCCCGTTATTCGATTGAAAGGATTACGGTGTTCTAAATCTGCCCTCTGAAAGGGGACCGGTTGAAATGACAAAAAGGGACAAATTGCATTCTATCGTTGGTTGCTTTAATAAAGAATAAATCTTGTAAGTTTAAATTGCGTCATTTACCAAAACGCGGGTTTTTTTTTTTACGTGGGGAATGCATTTACGCACATTGTGTGGGACTCCCGGGTCATAAACGGACCCGGACTACCCACTAAACCCCACGGTATTCCTCCTCGACCCTTGGCCGGGCCATGTTAGTCACTCAGGTATTACCATGACCCGACCGGGGGGTGGCCGACCTATCGGTGGGGGCTCACCGTGACGGGGCTGGCCCTAGGCGCCCCCGTCAGTCCGACGCCTCTCCCCGGAACACGTGGAGAGAGGCCGTCCGCCGCTGTTGGCGCGACAGGACCTCCGACCTGCCGCGCGCGGCGTCCTCGTTGGGTGTGGCAGCCAGCTATTGTGCGCCGACGACCCCTACCCGAGGCCCTGCGGGGGGGCAAAGTGTCACCCGAGCGCTCGCGCCCCCGCAGGGCATCACTCTTTGCCACCATCACCTCACTAGCGAAGGAGGTGATTGCGGCCCAACTCTCTTTGCTGCCGGCCATCGATTCGATGACGGCCGGCAGCGACAAATTAGTACCGATTACGCCGGTGAGTCGAGCACGCTGCGCATCAGCCGTGTCCACGGCCCCGAACGCGCAATGCTTGCACCCGGGCGACGACTCGATCCCAACCAGCTCAGCAGCCGTGGCCCGTGAGGAGGTGGGTGAGGTGGTAGGTTGGCACCCGGTGCGGCGCCTCGACCCACTCTCTCAGCACGGGGCGAACGGCCTGAAGTAGCCGCCCGCCCGAGGAGACATTCTCCAATTTCTCTGCACCTGACATCGTCAGCAGCACCCCCCCACCAAGGGAAACCACATTATCGACTTGGTCCCTCAGTCGGGCCACGGCGTCCATTGTCGATTGCCCGCGGCGGAACCCGAACTGGTTGTCTCTAATATCGGGGCCTACCGTCTCCAAGTACCGAACGAGGCGTGCAGCGACCACTCTTTCAAACAATTTGCACGCCTCGTCGAGTAGGACAATCGGGCGGTAGGCCGAAAAACGCGGGCTTAATTCTTTCAATAAATCTTCTAATTGATTTAATATATTAACTTTTATTGACCAAATACTCAAATACATGACTTTGAGTATTTTTTCAGACTTGTTTGCGTGTGGAACGCCCAATATAGTGAAGACCTGAGAGCTAAGAAAGGTTGAGTTTCCCTTTAAATTAACTGGGATCCCAACTAGGGTTTTAAAAATACATATCCATCAAAATGAAATAGGAACAGAAAATGAAAGATTTCTGCATAACCTCTTCGGGATATTTTGCTATATAGACCATAAAATTTTAATTTTAAAACCTTACACTACAGTGATAGGTTGTACAGTGTAATGTAACGATGTCAAATCGGTGGAGACGGGCGGATACTCGTCATAAAGAGAGCCCTACCGCACCAACTCTGCACTTTTATTTCGAAGCGAGCGCGCACCCCTTGCGATGTAGATAGACCACTCGACTGCGAAATACATAATCATTACAGATAAAGCCATCCCTCCAACAATATTGTGGCAAGTGCATTGAAATATTACTCCCAAATTATATTGTCAAATCATGTTCGTTTAATCTAAAACCTCAATTAAAACGACCGATTTGGACAGCCAATTTAAAAGGATTATTAACTTTTAATGACTATGGTGCAGTTCGGCAAAGCAAACCTTATTTTAAAGTCTAAATATAAAAGTACAAACTTTATTGAAATTAGCACAGATAATAGAACTGTAATGCAGAAGTACGGGTTCAATGGTTCGTTCCACGGGTCGCTAGTGTTCTAATGTGTATTTCGCAAATAGTTGTTCTAAGTCTAAATCAACGCCTATCACACCTACTTTTCGCCTGTATTATGGCTCAAACCTGGATCTCAATCTCTCGTAAGAAAATGAAATGCTTATGCTACGATACTAACGAAACAACCATTTATTTTTAGCAAATTTATACTAATAGATTGGTGTGGCAGGCGTAAGGCGTGATGTATGAGGCTATGAGGCATTGCATTAGTCAAGCAGTTACCGTGTTTACAATGCAAATTCATTGAGAGGCGGCCGCGACGCCCGCGCACGGCGCGTAGTCATCGTCCGACATATCATGTGGACCGAAACAGTCTCTATACGTTCAGCCACTACTTTCGTAGGGAACAAATCATATACACTTTCGACAGCGCACTAAGAAAGTATAATTGCTGTATTTTAATTAAGACATTTAAACAAAGGGCTTTCTATTTTATTTTTGGATATTACTAAGGTATTAGGCCATGATTGGAAGACATTTCTCATTAGTTTAAAAAAATAAACAGTTTTGATTATTAGGTTACCTATGTATTCATAAAATTACTCAATAATTTTAATAATCCTAGCTTAGGAATACGTTCCTAAAATGTCGTTTATTACCGTCCTATTTCCATCAAGTTCGGCTTACAATTTCACTCACTAAAATATTAAAACGACCACGGAGCGCTATACCTACCACCTGTTATTCGACCTGGGCAACCAAAAAAGATAAAATATTTCAATAGCACCAGTTGGCAGGATGTTTGAGAGACTGACACCGTTTATCGATTGTCATAGATATCCATTATAACCGGAACTAACAGTTTAGCGTGCTCATCCAGACATCGTATCATTTCACACATCACTAAAATAAACAAATCTTCTCAGACACGAAAGCTAATCTAATTCCATATTTTCTAAGCAGTTGAACAAAATAGAATTCATGTATAAACGTTGACAATAAAATATGCATAGTTCATATGTCAACTCGTCAAATTATTGAGATGAAACAAACTAATGTAATATTTACATACCTAATTACAATAACCCAGTAATATAATTACACGACTTACTTTTGTTCACCAATAAGTCATAGACGCTCGTTTGTAATGACGAGAAACAATAAGTAAAAGAGATGCGCTAGCAGTGCACCTTCTAATTACCACTCAGATGAAGAAAATAGGCTATTTTGTAAACCTGTGGGGCATGTTAACAAGCACGCAATAGTTTACGGCTTGCTTACTAACTAGAACAACACATTAATCAATACACATTCTCTTTCTAAACAGTGCCATTATTTGTCACTTTAGGTAATTCCAAACAATTTTACACTCAACAATGTCTCGTAATTGTCTAAGAGGACAATTATCTCTATTAAGTTTATTTAGGGCGACAGTTCCTGTAATAGTCTCAACGACTTTACATTGCTTCACAAAAATGTATTCGTGTGAACGACACTTCAATGAATTTAAGACGCAATTGATTTTATCACAAGTGGAGCAAGGACAAGACTTAATTAAGTATAAAAGCAAAGAAATGTGGAAAAACTAAGAGCAATAATTAATGAGGATCATTAAATTTTGCTTAATACCTTTTTAATTTTTGTTAAAATAGAGCAGCTAATAATATATCGGAACAGATACTTAAATCTTTAATATAAAAAAATCCTTAATTCAAAAAAAATTAAATTGTATACACACATTGTCCACGCGAATTTAAATTACAAATGTAAACATCTCGTTTGGCAAATATTCGGCTATTAACATTCCTAGCGATCTTCTAGAAAAATATTGTCGTGTCTATTATGAAAAAAAAAACGCTTACTCTTGCATATGGAAATGGGTGATGATATTGATATTGAAAGCCTTTCAACTTCTTTTTACTCAAAATATCGGTTATTAATTTATTATCTGTTGACAGGGCTATTTGCAAGTCATAATTCAGCATAATACTACATAGCATTGTTAATAAGAATCTTCAAGTATGTAAATGCTACATTAAATTACATGTGTGTAAAAAGAAAATTGTTAATAATGTGGTTGAGTAATTGGTTCAACTGCATGTATAGAAAATGTTATGCATACAAGTCACTGAAGCGTGAGCGTCCACATAGTTTATCAGACGTATATCGCTTAATCAACTGGTACAAATGTTATCACAGCACCATCGGCTGTGACTAAGCCAAACGTAAGTTACAATAAAATATTGAACTATGCTTATTTCTATGAACCTACGACGGCTTTATAGATCATGTACTTCAAGATATCGAGTATTTGATTAACACTTTAACGTCAATAACATATGTAAACACTCAAACAAATCATAATCTGTGAACGCTAAAAACTATTGTCAATACAAACTAATCGAGTGATTTGATATCACTAAATTGTTGTAAGAATAAAAAGTGAACAAGTGGGTTTGACTAGTCATAAAAATGCAAACTTATTAATCTCTTATAATCCTTAACAGATTGCAACAAAGGCTAAATTGTAATAAGTTTAACATTGGGGATCTAAATCCGACATGGCCTCGGGTTATATTAGTGCCGAGTGGCCACCCCTGTTTGAACACATGAAGACTTGCGACAGTTTAAACATTCAAATCACTTAATCCAATAAGACGAGCCTAGTGTTCGTTGAGGCGTGAAAATTTTGAAGGACGCGTGTATGGACTTTAGACATTACGAGCGAATAAATAACAGCGTTTAGAAAGGTAAAATTAAAAGTGCGATTTCTTTGTCTGGAAAGTTGAATGAGAGAATGGATTATATTGAGTAAATTTATGTCACCTCGTTTAAAAGTAGTAAAATACAATAATTATATGATATTATAAGTAATACAATTAGAAAGGCTTCGTATCGTGTCGCGGGGAGTGTGGTCAGACGCGAGGTGCACCGGGGCAGGGTTGCGACAGGGAACAAAACAAAGTATCCAATTTCTCCACTTCCCCACTTCCGAGGTAATTACGACACAATATTGTAGGCTGTGGCTGCGTGGTCTGACCGCAGCTCTACTGAAATCTAGGCACCGCAGCAATCTCGTTACGGAACATAAAATACAGTCTTATTGTTCGACCGGTTTTTTTCGCAAGAGCTATTCAAACAAAGAACCTGTGCCAGTTCTAAGTGTACAAGGTGTTTACTTTTCGTTTGTTGTTGCATAGAACTGTCCCGAGTAGAGTTGAATGCAAGCATTTATTTTCATAATGACGCAATACACAAAGAAAATGTGTTGAATAACAATATTAAGTGTTAAACATTTACCAAACTAAGTAACTTCTTCATATTCAAGAGTTTCCTTTTGTTACTGTGACATTATCATTGCTTACTGAAGTGGCCTTTACAAACAAAACAAACTTATGATGATTTCATCCTTAAGTTTGTATTTAAATAAATGGAATATTGAAATAATTAAGATATTAACGATATAATCATTAACAGTGACCGTAATTAAACGTAGGGTTGGGGTCATTCACAGCCCTCAGTATGTGAGATACCAATGAAAAAGCCGATTATGTTATAAAGAAGATTAACGCATGGCAATACTGCTGACAATATGATAATGAACAAAACGTACAATAAACTTTTTTTTTATATAGATAGCGTTAGGCACATGACTGCAGTCCACCTGATGTTAAGTGGAAGTGCAATCCAAATGAAAGGGCGGCTACTACAGTAGGTACTTTTACATATTTACTATTTTATTTACTTAAATGTAATATGCTTGTTAAGTAATATCATACGTGTTTTCAAATGGATGCATAAATTATTAACATGCAATTTCACTTATTTAACGTTAACTATACTCAAACCATTGAAGGAATTTTCATTAATAAAAACGTTTCACGGAATAGTCTGACCTAAATAATCCACTGATTTTCCCTGAATATCCCCTTTTATAAATTAAAAACAGCTTCCACACCCACACCTTCCAACACTTGTACAATACAAACTTTAATATTTACAAACAAAGAGGAAAATTCTTTTGAACAACATGAAAACCCTTATCGTCGACAGCGTCGCGTTCCATTAGACACTTCACAAAGATTTGAGGGTGAGAAAAGTTATTGTTCTAACCATAATACTCGCACCTAGTACCTTCCCTTCGCGATTTGATCTGCACAAACGCGGCTAGGGGATAATGTATGTCAGATATCTCACTGAATATTTGAACGAGGGCACTCGGTTTTTGCAACACATATAGAGACATCATGTGACTCTTTATAACAAGATAATTACTCTTGATCGATGCCAAGTGCCATACAATACGACCGCCAATTTTTTATGAGCGCTGTTTATTGTCGTTGCGTGACAAAAATGGAATATTAATAAAACTAATTCGTTGATTTCGCAAACAACAACAGATATTGTTATGTTAATATGCTTATTTGGCAATAAGCCACAACTATTGAACAAAATGATTGTCAATACGTACTAATCACTTAGAACGGTTGCAGGCAAATTTGTTTTGACTGGTAAATGTCAGTTTATCCAGTCTAGTGAGTAGTGGTGACTCATGTAGTTACTGTGTAAGTAATGTAAACATCAAGGTTACCACGGCATGATTGATATATTTATCAATAGCACAAACGTAGACAAACCAGTTTTTAACAGACTTTTTGGCACTTTTAGTATGAAACAGGTAACTTTAGTCAGAAAGTATGTGCGATAAAAATAAGGCTCCTTTTTTATTGTGATATCCCATTGCGTTTAAATCGTGCTGACTTACTTCTAGTCTTTTTTGCAATTATCCGCTCTGTACAAGAAGTAATGATAAAACATAAGTCTATCTATATTCTTACCTGCGTTTGCAATTCAATCCTGAATGTAATATTTTATTCAATGGTCTGTAAATCCGGTCCAATTTAAAAGTATTGTTGTAAAATGAAGCAAGATTTTGCAATTTTCTTCGTTATAATTTACGATAGTGTTTAATGAAAATCACTTACCGGGGTCAGCTGCTATTTGTCTGTAGACAGATAGCGCGACGTCATCTTCACTAACGAAATCCCATAGACCATCACAGGCGACCACAACAAAGTCCTCGTCACCATCCAGCTCAACTGTTGCAATCTCAGGCCGGGCCGTCACATATGGCTTGTATTGTGCATCACCTAAATAACAAACGTATAGTTAATATTTTATTACAGGTCTTCAGTTGTGTCCACTTGCGGTATAAGCATAGGTTTAGCATCGTAAGAGGTCAGTATTCGATATCCAGATCGAAAAATAATAGACGTTGTGTCTAGATTTTTAGTCTGGAACTCGTGTTTTAAAGCTATAGACGTAAGTGCTAGGTTATTTATATCGCACTCTAGCCTCTTTTAACTTGCAGATCATTCTGATTTAAACCCAAAAAAGGTAAATATTATAGTCGCTATTAATATATAGGTACAAAGAAGTAAATTTGTATTTACGTGGCTACAATATTCGATACAATCCGCACCAAAAGTAATCTGGCGTAAAAATCGGTGGATAACTTTAGCATCTCCATCTGAAGGGGGCTTAGAGTAAACGTTTCGGCTTAATCTCCCACGGAATGTGAAATCGATGAATTTTAGTCCCGATATTTGGGGACACGGAGTACGAGTAGAGCTGTGAAGAAAATGTCAACATTATTATGTTACTATGCCGTCGTCGTCGCCCTGTGGTGTCCTTGATAGACGCGAGACGAATATTTATCGATAAGTTTTCAACCACATGTTAATACCGATAACTATTTTCATAACTACACCAATAGTTAGTTTTATTTATGTATGAATGTAGTATGAATGTTTGTAAGTAGATTTAAGCGAAAAGTATCTATATAATGTCGAGAATTGTCGTTAGCGTTTTGCACGAGAAACCTCCACAAACTCAATATTTGCGTGAATATTTATTTTTACCTACATTATGATGTTATGGTTTATGGGACAGAATAGCGGTTTACGCGGGACGCTAGCTTAGCCAAAATCTACAGACATTTTGTTACAGTGCTGTCAGATGGAATTATCCAAAAAGTACTATCAGTAGACAGTAATATCCTCTGACATTTGTGCAACCCGTATATTTAAACAAGAAACGGTAAAAAAATCATGTTTGTTGTATGGGAGCCCCCTTTAAATATTTATTTTATTTTTAGTATTTGTTGTTATAGCGGCAATAGAAATACATCATCTGTGAAAATTTCAACTCTCTAGCTATCACCGTTCTTGAGATACAGCCTGGTGACAGACGGACGGACAGCGAAGTCTCAGTAATAGGGTCCCGTTTTTACCCTTTGGGTACGGAACCCTAAAAAAGAAAAAGACTACGATATCGATATCGAGCTACATACAACACTAGAAGTCAGAAAGCAGTCCGAGGTGATCGATACCTTTACAGTTATACGAATAAAGATGTAGTGGTGTGCATGCCATGGGGTTGTAACAGAGGGCGATTGTTGAACCGAGGGTGGCCCATGCGACACAACGGCGCCTATACAATCCTTACACGTCCTGGTGATGCACTCATACTATTGTTTCGTATTTGAACTTGAATAATATCCTCACCGCATTGTTACTTCTATTATATTCTAATGACACACTTGTTGACATTGTTATCGTTTTAATGATACAAAACACAATTTGTTTATGATGATCACAGAATTTAGACTGTCATTGCTAAAAATAGGCCCCTTTATAAAATTCCGCCGTCTAAGGTTTTCCTTTAGACTGTTTTAACTACATAGTAATATCTTAATACCAATTGAACATATTAGTTATGGTGCGTTAAGTTCTTACAAATTTACAAAATAATATAATGTAATTGATAATGTTTTAAAAAACTCATTTAGCCAGTGTGTTCATAACAAATTGTGATCAACATTAATATGTTCGCAGCAGGGTATGATGCTAACTGCTTAATGATCGGCACACGCCGCCGCCCGGTGCCGTACAAGGGCTCCGCGCCCAACCGATAACAATAAAACGTCCTATTAACTTTCTACGTTCGGTATTCACGCTTGCAGGGGTGACGATGTGAAAATTATAAGCAACTCAGTCAATTTCACGCTTATTGTTTACACAAATCATTCATGTTTACTATGCAAGCTTCGAATTCCTGTAAACAAGGTTTGTATTGCGGGTAAAACTTATTTTATACGTTACTCGCTGTTGCCCCCAACTTCATACGCGTGGAATTTAAACACCAAAACAAATTATACAAAAAAAACTATCCTCTTGAACCACTCTATATATTAGTGTATAAGTAAAAGCATAGCAAATCAATTGCAAAATTAATAAATCACTCTATATATTAATAAACCCATCAAAATGGTATAGTCTCTGCCTAACCCCATGGTAAAACGGCGTGATGTTATGATGATGATGATGACCCATCAAAATTCTTTGCGCAGTTTTGAAGAAATAAGCTCCATAGGGACATTCATACAAAAATAACTACTTTATTTTGTAAAAAGCAAATATGAAGTACGATAACTTACGTAGACGGTCGCATAAAAACTAAAGTCGAGTAGAAAAAGAGTACAAGGTACCTATGTATTTCCGGTAAAATCATTTTATACGTTCTAAAACAGACCATAAATAATGAATAAATAAGTACCTATCCAATATAATTGCAATTACTTCTGTAGAAATCAAATCCATCATTATACATATTTCTGGACACTAATAGAAAATATAACTCGAAACTAATTCAAAAACATTAAATACTAACATTATTAAAAAGCTATTTCAAAAGTGGCAGGTATTAAGATTTTAATTAATTATAAAAATACAGACAGTTAATATACTGGAAGCATATAATTGATCAACAACGACATCTTTTGAGCGTATTTAGTTTTCACTTAACTAAAAAGAGTTTTCTGATAGATTCAATTAGGCCAAAACTACTACCAAATAACATCTTTCTTCTTATATATAAAATTCACGTGTCACAGTGTTAGTTACCGTACTCCTCCGAAACGGCTTGACCGATTTTTATGAAATTTTACATGCGTATTCAGTAGGTCTGAGAATCGGCCAACATCTATTTTTCAAACCTTTTTTTTAGTATGGCAACACAACGTTTGCCGGGACAGCTAGTTTATCTATAAAATTTATAATACCTTTCCAGTCTTTTGTCTATTAAGTCTTCGTCTGAACGTAACAAAGGTGTTATACTTGGTTTTTAACGTGAAAAGTACATAATTACGAAAATTGTAAAAAGGACAAATCAAATAAAGTGTGTAGGAAGGTAGCTAGTATAAAATATATTTTGTAAAGAGGACGGTTTATTTTGTAGAAAACAAGAGCGGCACAGTAAAAGTTTATAAGCACCATAAACGTTAAATAGTGACCGAAGTAGCAGCAGTGCGGCGGTGCGCTCGTGAAAATGTCCAGCTTGAACCTAACAATATGGCGTATATTTTACAACGTACTAGACCGTAAAAATGTTCATATTGTCGACTTTGTTTACCTTTAACGTTTGATAATGTTTTAACTGTCTTTAGCTGATGAAATATCTCCAGAATTATAAAATAAAAACACGATTAAATGCTAGAAATTCACGATTTATTATTACGTTGTCATCAGTCCTTGATTTGTGTGTAAGTATGAATGTTTGGGTAAAGTCATTATGTGTGCGTGTTTTCAGCGCCTTTGTGAACTGTCTGGTAGTAGGAGCACGTATTTTTAGGGTTCCGTACCCAAAGGGTAAAAACGGGACCCTATTACTGAGACTTCGCTGTCCGTCCGTCCGTACGTCTGTCACCAGGCTGTATCTCAAGAACAGTGATAGCTAGAGAGTTGAAATTTTCACAGATGATGTATTTCTATTGCCGCTATAACAACAAATACTAAAAATAAAATAAAATAAATATTTAAGGGGGGCTCCCATACAACAAACATGATTTTTTTACCGTTTCTTGCTAACATAACATTGCCTTATGTTGCATAGATAATGTTACGGAACCCTTCGTGCGCGAGTCCGACTCGCACTTGACCAATTTTTTTATTTATACAGAAGAGATGTAGCAGGGTTACCAACTTTTTTAATAACGTATATTAACTTACCAATAGCCCTAGAGACAGCCAGTTGTCCATTAACTCGCCACGTACCCCAGTACAGTACTGCACCGCCTGCTGATTCTATTCTCTCACGTTCGTCCTAAAATTAAATATATCATGTACAAAAAAGTCTAGAGAAAGAAATAACTAAGTAGTCTGTCGAACTAGTAGGGTTTATTTAATATAATATATGTCGTAGGAGACTTGATTAAAATAGTTTACTTAAGGATTTTTAGTTTTAACTTAGGATCCAAGATTGTGATGTGGGTCCTTAAATGGTGTGAATGGTGAGTAATTCGTTTATTTACTGTAGTTGGTGAGACTGAGTGGTGACCCGTTGAAATTTCATAAAAGGATCCTTCCAAACCAGCTACACGTGTCGTAAGCCACGGATCAATCTCATCGTAGTTCATAGAATGTTGTAGTTATCGCAGTTAGTTTATTCAGTATTACAATGTGTTTAGATGGATGACTGCTCTGGCTGTAACTACAGGTGATGTCTACGATACCTTTTCTCCGATATATATGTAGATGTCGAATATGCACCGTATAAGCAAAAGTAAACAATGGCACTGATTCTACGCGTACAATTAAACTTTACTTAGTCTAAAAACTGAAAAACACGCTACAATTTACGCTGAATATTTTTTTTTTAATTATTGCAAAATTTTAGATCAATCAGACTACTGCAAGTGGGTGAAAATCACTTTCAAAGATTCCGTTACATAGATTAATACATTGATAGATACATACTGAACTTAAATAAGCGTGTTAAAAATGAAAATGGATAATGTCAATAACACAAATCAGAATAACATAACATCACGCCTTTTTTCCATGGGGGTAGGCAGAGACTATAGAGCGCCATCTGCTACGATCCAAACATACTTCCTTGGCTTCATTCAAAAGGCGCGATGTTATGATGATGATGATGATGACAACTCAGAAATGTTAATTGAATTTTGTTATTAAAAAAACTGTGCATTATAGACAATCGATTGTAATTATGATAAATATGTACAACGAAATAGCAAATATTAGATATACCTATTGACAATATTAACTTTCATTTTTAGGGTTCCGTTCCCAAAGGGTAAAAACGGGACCCTATTACTGAGACTTCGCTGTCCGTCCGTCTGTCACCAGGCTGTATCTCAAGAACGGTGATAGCTAGACAGTTAAAATTTTCACAGATTTCACATTTCTATTGCCGCTATAACAATAAATACTAAAAATAAAATAAAATAAATATTTAAGGGGGGCTCCCATACAGCAAACATGATTTTTTTACCGTTTCTTGCTCGATACTAATAACGTTGCCTTATGTTGCATAGATAATGGTACGGAACCCTTCGTGCGCGAGTCCGACTCGCACTTGACCAATTTTTTAGTTAGTTGTGCACGTAGAATCGGTACCAATATAAAGTAAGCAAGTCTCTTAAAATACAAGTTATGAGGCGTTGATCATAATAATTATTTAATTAAATATAAAATGTATCAACTAATAATTGTTTTTAAGTAAATAAATCTTGCAGCGTATAGGTATTACCACAAGAAATGAAATTAAGGGCACAAACTGCAAGTTATCTGCATCAATAAATTTCATATTGCACACATGTAAATAAAGTTCAGTTATACAATAAGATTTACGTAAAAGGGTGATATAACTTTCTATTATAAATATATAAAAGAAAGTGTAAATAAATGCACGATTCGCCATAAAGTCATTAAAAGGCGATATAATTATAATATAAAATAAATTAACAACACAAGTTGTATAATTGAACAATAAAATTATACCTAAATAATTGTTTTATATAAATCTAGATGTTGTAGTTACAGAATTAATGTAGACGAGAGTTTCGTTACGTAAATAATGTGAGAATTTGGGCCATGAGAACTTCAGAACATATTAAAAATAATAATATAAAGAATTTCCATTGCGTAATTTATGTGAAAATACTTATAAATAGAATACTGCCAGTTTTATTACACAATGCAAGTAGAATGTTTGAACATATTTTGCAATACTATTCATATTTTAAGCAAGGGTCGATTCCGATTATTCAATAATAGAATACACTTGAATTCTGCCAGTTTTCATTAAGATACTTCTCGCAATCTTTAGAAAGAAACAACAAGCGATGATGACAATAATTAGCTTTTCAAAATAGGTAACGAAAGAGCTTTCGTAGAAGTGTATTTATTTTACAATAGGTTGTTTCATTATGCTGCAAAATAAAATAGTGCGATGAGAAAATTATCGAAATTCGTTCAGAAGTGTTTAAGGTTGTCAATAAATCTTTTATTTTTCTTTTAATATACAAACCTTATCCTGTCAATAACACAAACACACAAAAAAATACCTGTGTAATTTGGCACAGTCGATTAGAAGTAATGCGCTTATAATACATTTGAGGGTAAAATTTTTATTTTATTGCATAGCTTACAGGTTTTCTTGAATATAAAAGTGATAATTACTTGTCTTCCAGGTTTATGTGGTCTGACTAGCTGCATAAGTCGCATACGCTTGGCGAGTAGAGCTAAGGAGTCGCCCGCCCACGCTGCTAGCAGCCGCCTACCCCGGACTGCCACCGTCACAGCCGTACTGCCTCCGCATGCACGCTGAACAAATATACAAACAATTTTATTATAATATTATTCTCAAGAAAAGATAAACGAATTGCGCTAATTCTTTTTTTCATATTTCTTAAAGGACAAACATAACATAAAAAGAATTAAAAGATACCTAAAAAGTGTGCAACTGCGGGGCACAGTTAGTATGTTATATACGTATATGTAAAATGTGCACATATGCTATCGGGTGCATTGTAATAAGGTGGCTCTGCTCTAAAAACTCGTATTATAACGATATAGATTCAAAAAAATGCGATAGAATTCTTAGAAAGTTTTATTTGAACAAATTCCAACTCATCAGTCACTATATGCGATCGCTTATTTATAATTAAGGTCTCTTAGGCAAGCGAGAAAAGAAATAATTATTTAGAGGGGTACCGTTTTTAGGGTTCCGTACCCAAAGGGTAAAAACGGGACCCTATTACTGAGACTTCGCTGTCCGTCCGTCCGTCCGTCTGTCACCAGGCTGTATCTCAAGAACGGTGATAGCTAGACAGTTGAAATTTTCACAGATGATGTATTTCTATTGCCGCTATAACAACAAATACTAAAAATAAAATAAAATAAATATTTAAGGGGGGCTCCCATACAACAAACATGATTTTTTTACCGTTTCTTGCTCGATACTCATAACGTTGCCTTATGTTGTATAGATAATGGTACGGAACCCTTCGTGCGCGAGTCCGACTCGCACTTGACCAATTATTTCTTTTAAACAAAAAGAAACTCGATAAGAATATTACTAAGCGTCATAACTAGTAAGTAATCTTGATTAATGTACGCAATCAATATCATACAATCCGAAAAGTCGTAAGTGGAGTTACTAAATAAATATTAACTTTTTTATCTCATCTCAAGAGTCAAGAGTCCAAGAGAAGTTTCAAGAACTCTTTAAGTAAATCTGTGGAAACAAATTGGCTTTGAACATCTTGACTATAGCTTTTCATGGTTCTACACAGATATTATATTTATTCCTCATTGTTATAAATTTCGCGTTCTGTGATGTGATATAAAATAACATGGAATGTCGAAGGGGTAAAGGAGTCATGCGGTTTGGTCCTGTAAAGGGCATGGATGATAGATTTACATCAAAATGTAGGGCTGAAGTAAATGGTGTAGTGGATAAAGACTACTCAGTAGGCAGCTTTTTTAAACCACTAGAAAAAGAAATGCGTCAGTATACAATAATTCTTCGGCATTACAATATGTTTTATTTCAGCTAACACAATAAATTAAGCAGCCAGATTTAAACGTATAGCTGTTAATATTTTCATCTAAAATATATACTTTCAAATTTTTTATTTATATCATCTTACTGCAAAGTCAGAAAGTACGATGTTCATATTTTCATAAAGCTACGCACGTAACATTATCAGTTTAATTAAAATTAATTATTTCTAATTATTTAAACTGTTTTAAAACAATGATTTATAGATACAAGTAATTTGTTGAAAAATATATGCAAACATATTCCCTGCCAAATTATTTTTTATTTGCATAACAAATGTATAGAAGCAACTGAGCATTCCAGTGAAGTAAGAAAGCGTGTAACGATTATCTTAACTACTGTTTCTGGTTATACAATAAAATATTGTAAAGATTTGTACAAATAAAATGATGGTAATTCACATAAACGCTGTTTGTAGTAATTGGTGTTACCGAACCAAAAAATATATGTATACTTCCGTAGAATTGTGGACAAAAATGAGCGGAGTCAGATTTTCAGAAATTACTTAACATTGTACTTATTAGCATATGAAACATGTAAAATAACAAACATTGTAATATTTCTGAGTTAATAATAAATAAATAAATAAATAAAATAAACTTATTAAAAAACAATGTCGTTGTTTTTGTATATATGCTACGGATTTTGATGCGGTTTTTTTTAATAGATAAGTGGTTCAATATGATGGCTTTTTTGTAGACTTTGTTTGGGTTTAGTATTTAAATTCTACGCATACGTATACAAGACAGTACAAATAAAAATACATATTTCTATTGTTATCAATAAAACTGAAAATAACATCGAAAGAGCAATGATCGCAATTAGACGAGCGCATACAAGTCAATAACCTTTTTGTTGACTTTTGCATAGACTACATCTCGAAATTTATAAACTAACGTCTTATCCAGAAATCTGATCTTGATCTTGATTAGCAGCTTATTGATGCATATCAATAAGCTGCTAATAACAACGGACAAAAGAACGGACAAGTTTGAGTAGTCTGACTTTAATAGCAAGAGTCGAGGATAGATAAAATATAGAAAACGGCCGTAATAAAATGTCTAAGTTATCCCGTATCTCGCGAATAAAATGTATTTGAGAGCTACGCAAACGCCTAGTTAAATCCTAAACATAACACGTTTTTTATATATTAGATATAGCACAGTGGAAAGATTTTTCTGTCATCATAATTAAGAAACACATTAAACAGATTTACTTTACTCACAAATACATATTCAAATTAATTTATAGCAACGGTCATTTCACAAGTGGATTACCGAAAAATCTTCATTTAGTATCTCTAATAAATCTTCCATTGACACACATTTTAAGCTATTAAATACATACATAAAAAATTACTGGACGTTATAGAGATGAACAGTAAAAAAAATCATGGTGTGGTGATAAAGAATATAAATAAATGTATGTTAGATTTTTTTTCTTCTTCAGACACAGCTCTGTGTGTTTAGATTTGAGTGAATAAATAACAAACGCACAGACATTTAGATGTAAATAAGGCTAGGAATACGAACACACAATACAATTACTTATACCTACAATGAAAACTGTAATAGAATAAAGAATATAACAATACATGAACTAAAATAGTATTTTATTATTAAATCTTCACTAATTAGACAGTTTTTACTACCGTTATACAGCTGCATACGAGTTTGTAATTAGATAAATAGCGGTTAAGCGGTTAGCATTATCTTAAAATTTAAAATATAACTTTCCCCGCAGTTAAACAGTAATATGTAGTGCTACAAACTTAAATTTTCAGGTAGACGAAGGCGGAACTAAAATAAAAATCTTTATCTATTAAAATAACAGGGCTGAAGTTTTTAAATTGTATATAGCGTAGGATATTGTTAGGATCACATGGAGCCGCTGAATGCAAGCGGCGTGATACCGTGTGTAGCCTTCTACAGTGGAGGCTCATGTCCGGTAATGGAAGGACAATGAAATTAGGGTTCATGCAGTAACGGGATTAAGAATACACTTTTCATCTATCATTTCATCTCTAGCGTATTATTCGTTTGAGGTTTAAGAATACAAATGTCACTCACTACGTCATTTCCTCCCGCTGTAAGAGTCAGATAAGGGATAATATAAGCAAGTACCATCCCCTGTGAGAGACGGACAACTCGGAACGAAACCATGTGCCAACACGCTTGGTCAGAGCGATATAAATACCCTTCTAAAGTGGAGGAAAGCAGAGAGAAAGAGAGAGAGAGCGAGAGAGAACTCCACAAAGACTTTTATTAAACTCTTAAGAAATATTAGCTAAAATATTCCTTGTTTTGTCAATACTTGGCTTTATGGTAATGTTATGGGAAAAACATACAAGGTATGTACTTACTTATTACAAGGTAAATGAATAAATATATTATATACCAACAATATTTTAACCATATGAAACAATGATGAGAACATCGCACGCCATCTATCCGAATATCATTAAAACTTTTTTATCGACTAGTTGAACATCAGCATGCATTACAGTATGAATTTACTACACCCAGTCATAGCAATGTTTCAACTGAAGAGCTTCAGCTTGAGCGTAGTACAGTTTTGTAATTAACTATCATGTATGTAATATGGGTTTTACTTCCCACCCGAGACAATAATATGTGCAGTAAAACACATATATTAAAGTATATGTGTGATTCTCTCTCTCTCTCTAGCCCCGTAATGTCCCACTGTTAGGCACGGACCTCTTACACTTTGGAAGAGATTATGGTCTACTGTGCCGCGCAGACCAGGCGTTTTGGCAAGGTTTATTTTCGAATTTTCTCACTCTCACAGAGGATGTTCTCTCTTTCCCGCCCATTAACGTTACATTGTTGGGCACGGGTCTCCTCTACAGGGTTAATTTTTATGTATTCCATCTCATGTTATCTGGAAACAAAATCCCTTAGCTGGGTTTTACAGCACCCTCGGGAGGAAAAGGGGTGGTGACACTTGTATTCTTAATCCGGACACGAATACAAGACGGACATGTGGGATTTAAACAGATATTTATACTGCATCCAATTATAAAATAATTGG
Source organism: Orgyia antiqua (assembly GCA_916999025.1). NCBI lineage: Eukaryota > Metazoa > Arthropoda > Insecta > Lepidoptera > Erebidae > Orgyia > Orgyia antiqua. Next base: position 22,588,029 of record OU779864.1, read on the forward strand.
ATGCAGTATGAATATCTGTAGCTTTATAGCATTTTATTTAAAAAATAGCAGTGTTGATATAAGGGCAATATGTGTAAGCTGCTTCTAATACTCATAGTTCTTGAGCATCATATTTATGATAAACTTAGTTTGCGAGTAGTGCGAGAACTTATACTTGACCGATTTTTTTACCTAGTAAAGAGTATGGAACGCGAGGATCTTTCAAAGTCTTTAATAAAGTAGCTTGTCTTTTGCCATTGTAAGATTTATAGGTTTCATATTTAGCTTCCTTAGAGAGCAGTAGCTTTATGCCCACTGTAACACTCTATATTTTCCAATACCTACATTCTAACGACATGCCATGGTATAGCGTTTTGTGGTTGTAAATTTAAATGAATATTCACGGACATTTCACACAACGTCTTCCGGTCCCAAGCTAAGCTTATAAACGCTCGAGTTATGGGTACCAGAATACGGTTACTTTGTAGGTTATACTATATATACTAAGTTTCTTTTGTAAATACATACATACTTATAATACGTAGAAACACACAGACGCAGAACAAACATTTGTATGACATTTACAAACATCACATCATGTCCCGTGCGGGAATAGAACCTTAACCTCATGAACAGCAATCCGTTACGTGAACCACTAGACCACGAAGCCCGTCAATTATCTAAACGTTGTCCAGAACTACTTTAATAAATATCAAAAGTTGATATGTAGTATCAAAAGTTGATATGTAGTATCAAATCGTGTCGAACAGAAAGTTGTGTTTTCGTAGTTGCGCTTTCATTAAAATAGATGGCGTAAGCTGTTCCTCAAAGTTATGATTTAAATATCTTTTTATTAATATTATATTATTACTAGCTGACCCGGCAAACGTTGTTTTGCCATACTAAAAAAAAGGTTTGAAAAATAGATGTTGGCCGATGGCCAGACCTACTAAATACGCATGTAAAATTTCATAAAAATCGGGCAAGCCGTTTCGGAGGAGTACGGTAACTAACACTGTGACACGTGAATTTTATATATTAGATAGGTATATTTCTTACCTTGGATCTTATTGTGTTAACATTAACGACTGAGGCGCATTCATACATTAAACAAAAGGAAAGCATTTGGAGTTACTTAACACAAAATAAATAAAATACCTGTATGTCACATACTTTTTACTTTTAGACTTGTATATAAGCGAAATTTTATTTAAAAAAAGTGTCCTCCGAAACAAAAATACAATTTCACTACCTCGTTTCCTCCCTGCTTAAGAGCCAGCTAATGGACGTTGTAAGCAAATAACGAAGATGGAAAAGTCGAAAAGAAAGACTATGCCAATACGCCTGGTAAGCGTGGTATAAGCACATCAAATACTCTCCCAAAATGGAGAAGCTTAGAGCCCAACAGTGGGGCACACAGGGCTTAGTATAATAAACGCTTTATTCATTCATAGTATAGTGTGTTGGTTCTTGTTTTGTCTTTTAATATTTTTTGTATTTGGTACCCACACTGTTGCTCTGTACTATCACTGGTTGGCTGGTAGATAATGCCCAAGGCATTAAGCCCGCCATTGTACTCTGTATGTGCATGAAGTATTAATAAATAAATAAAAATAAATATAGTGGTTATTTACCTCCTGATTACTTTTCCTAATGAAATCAGCATCTGTTTTGAGATAAGCATCTCTCATGGCACGTCTTAAATCGGTAGTGAAATGTGGACTCTCAACTAAATACTGATGCAGATGAGCGGCACAATATGTCGCCGCCGCTGATCCGGCGTGACCGTCATATACTGCGTAGAAACTAGTGGGTTCCGTGGTCTGCAATATACAACAATATATTTATTAGATTATAGAATATATCTTCTCTAACATTCGCACGACTCATTCATTCAAATGAAACCACTCTATGGATTTAGACGCCTATATTTGTTCTAAGTTTTAGCACGACGAATCGAAGACATGTCAGTCACCTTGGTCACGGGTAGGACACTAGGACTGATATACGCGACAAATATACGAGTCTAAATCCGTAAAAAGTTGTAACATTTGATATCATCCATATAAGTGCGGATCTAGACAATATTAGATACAAATTGTGGAAAAGCGTCGTAAGGTTTACAAAACCGTTTCCTTCAACAGATACATAAAGATTACAACAAAAACCTTTCTCAAGAGTATTAATTAATGAAAACTACATGAAGACTCATTTAGTACGTCTCAAAATAGCGAAAAAGACAGTTAGACGCCACAATGGACTTCATTTTTATAAAATGTAAGGATGTTAGGTCATTTATTTAAACAATAAGACTTTCAAAAATATATTTTAGCAAAGGTTTTTATTGTTTTCATATTAGCAACATCCAATTTGAATATTTAGCGTTACGTCTATAACAAATTGTAATTAGTTGTCTGTGGGCGGCGAAATATTTAACACCGTAGCGCGGCGGAGGTCATTACGGAGCTATCAATGAACATCGCAACTTGAAGCTCTGATTAATACGAATTTAAATGCGGATGTTATTAATTAGTTAATTTGAAAATTGTTTGTTATTTGTTTTATTTAAATAAACTATAAATAAAATTTATCTGACCTAAACATTTCAAGTATTTAACAATAAATAATTGGTCAAGTGCGAGTCGGACTCGCGCACGAAGGGTTCCGTACTATTATCTATGCAACATAAGGCAACGTTATTAGTATCGAGCAAGAAACGGTTGAAAAATCATGTTTGTTGTATGGGAGCCCCCCTTAAATAATTATTTTATTTTATTTTTAGTATTTGTTGTTATAGCGGCAATAGAAATACATCATCTGTGAAAATTTCAACTGTCTAGCTATCACCGTTCTTGAGATACTGGGTACGGAACCCTAAAAATCATGTTTGTTGTATGGGAGCCCCCCTTAAATATTTATTTTATTTTATTTTTAGTATTTGTTGTTATAGCGGCAATAGAAATACATCATCTGTGAAAATTTCAACTCTCTAGCTATCACCGTTCTTGAGATACAGCCTGGTGACAGACGGACGGACGGACGGACGGACGGACGGACGGACGGACGGACGGACGGACGGACGGACGGACGGACGGACAGCGAAGTCTCAGTAATAGGGTCCCGTTTTTACCCTTTGGGTACGGAACCCTAAAAATTAATATTAACTACATATTTGGTTGCCTCAAGTACAACAAATTTGTATGGCTATATTATTTGTCCAATAGACCTCTGGCTAGACAGTTCTTTTCATAACTATCAAAACGTGACTGTTAGCATACTATTGGTTATTTATTTATTATACAGATGAAAACCGATTCAAGTTCAGGAGAAGCATCAACAATACGCGTTAAAAGAAAATGTCGCTCTACCGAACTAAGTACTAGTCCCAACACTCTACATTAGGTTCTATGTATAATCTGGTATTGATAATAATAATAAATAATAAATAAATATTCATGGACATTTCACACAACGTCCTCTGGTCCCAAGCTAAGCTTATATGCTTGTGTTATGGGTACCAGAATACGGATAGAATACATATACTACTTTTTTTTTGTAAATACATACTTATAATACATAGGAACACCCAGACGCAGTACAAAGATTTGTATGACAATTAGAAAAATCAAATTAAATAATTGGTCAAGTGCGAGTCGGACTCGCGCACGAAGGGTTCCGTACCATTATCTATGCAACATAAGGCAACGTTATTAGTATCGAGCAAGAAACGGTAAAAAAATCATGTTTGTTGTATGGGAGCCCCCCTTAAATATTTATTTTATTTTATTTTTAGTATTTGCTGTTATAGCGGCAATAGAAATACATCATCTGTGAAAATTTCAACTGTCTAGCTATCACCGTTCTTGAGATACTGGGTACGGAACCCTAAAAATCATGTTTGTTGTATGGGAGCCCCCCTTAAATATTTATTTTATTTTATTTTTAGTATTTGTTGTTATAGCGGCAATAGAAATACATCATCTGTGAAAATTTCAACTCTCTAGCTATCACCGTTCTTGAGATACAGCCTGGTGACAGACGGACGGACGGACGGACGGACGGACGGACGGACGGACGGACGGACAGCGAAGTCTCAGTAATAGGGTCCCGTTTTTACCCTTTGGGTACGGAACCCTAAAAATGATATACCAAACCTTCTTTTAAATTTAAACTACCCCGTGTTATGTTAAATTTATCAGAGGGATAATAACGTAAAACCATAGAGTAGCTCATGAAACTTTATACTTATGACGTTACTCATACGTAATACACTTTGTAATGAAGTCACAAACTCACCTCAATACCGAATAAAGCTTCTAAATTTCCAATTTCAACATGTCTATCTTCCATCACTCGGCGGGAATTTTTTGTGGCACATGAGACAGTCTTGAGGTCTCTTTGAGCAAGAGGCGGTGGAGGCGGCAGGGTATCCAGGCGGGCGTTGTCCAGGTAACGGAGGCAGATGTCGTTGACGCGAGCAGTCACCGCTTGCATTAATCGGAGGGCTATGTACACTGGAACATTCAAAGAGAGAAACATTCAAGATCTGTTTAATAAATAGCAACTGCAATATTTTCTCTACAGAGATTTCTAATGGATTTTTAAAAATGATTTTTTTCAAAGGTGGTTTTTTAAAACATACATGAAAAGGAAGGCCATGAGGCATGATTAGATCACAGCATGCGATGGGGTATAGTATCTGCGTACCATGAGAATTAGGCGCGTCTCTATTTATTTATTTAATATAGATTTTGTGTCGAAGCTGAAGAAACAACGCGTAAAAACAACAACAAGCACTTGACGTCTTTTAGCTATCTGTATTATCTGCATAAGTTCTTTTAAATTAGCTTAGATATCATACTTTTTAATGAATACCAAAAATCTAAAATTTTGAAACATACGCTACAACACAATAGAATACGCTTTTGCTGTATCAGAATACGGAAATTAATCAAATACTTGACAATACGCACGTAAGCGCAAACTTTATAAAAGCAGTCCTTTACTCCACAATTTATACTCATAAAAAATTAAAAATAAATTATTTTCCTTTATAATAAAATTAAATTAGTTATATTGTAATTGACTATTAATAACATGGTTATTTCATGTAATACAGCATGTTCCAATTTAAGCATAATGTGTAATATTATGTATGAGTACGCCTCGCACAGAATACATAATAGGTATTTCAGATTGTAGAGTCTAAGTGATATGTATATTTACTGAAATTTTATAATTGTTTAGTCAACATTAAATTTATCATATTTACTTAATTACGAAACATATAGTAAATTGTAAAAACCAACAAATATGCAAATAATTTAACAATGATTGACCAAATAAAAAAAATGTTATAAAATGAAATTTATAATATATAAGCAGATTCTGTCTACACATTAATAATTAGTTTCAATACTTTCTTTGACACAGTATTAAAGGTCCTCGTCATCAACTTGACATTTTCCATTGTTCTGAGACGTTGAGTAGCATTTTGATTGATTCTCTAGAGATGAAAGTTGAGTTTAATTCAGTCGACTGTAACGAAAAGTTTGGTTTTTTATATGTATTGGACGAAATAATGGTATTTTATATAATGTGGTACATTGTGAGCTAGTGAATATCATAATTGTTTTTCATTCTTTGATTCCCTTTGCTAACATCAGTATTCCAAAATCACCCAATAAAAAATATAATGTGTGTTCGCGACATAAAGATATAACGTTATACCGTGTCATCCGAACGTCTGGCGAAGTATGGTTAATAGTTCTAACTATATGGCGTGCAGGCCCATGTACAAATATGTAGGCTGCGTGACCAGTCTGTTGCCTGTCTGATGCGAGCCCTTTTTGCGATTTTCTCTTCCTTAATAAGCTCAACTCATTGATGATTTATGTATGATTGTCATGTGTTTATGTTATTTTCTTATATTTCTCTTAAAACTAGTGCCGCTCTTATATCTCCATTAAACACTGTAGCTGTATATCCCTGTGCGATTTTGGAATACTAATTTTAATTATGATTGCTGCAGCACAGGATAGGTCAAATTTAAAGCATAATAATTAAAACACCATGATTTCGTCCAATACATATTAAAAACCAGATCGTTGATACAGCGGTCCTAATTAAACATAACTTGTTACTAGAATCAAAGGCCCGACTCCACGTGCCAGAACAATGCAAAATATTGCGTCTATAACAAGGACCCATAAAACAGTGTGAAGAAAAAAATTTATTTGTAGTCAGAATGTATTTAAAAAATACTTAAATTATGTAAACAAATTTTATTGACTTATTTTTTCAATTGTGTTAAGAGGATACCAAAATAGCTTCGTGCATTTTTCTATGTACGAAGTTTTCATTGTTTCTTTAAATTGAATGGCTAGAGCTCTAATTTTTAAGTATATGTTTTTTCAATATAATAATATGATCCAGGATCGCATGAACTCAGAAACGCGATTGAAAAAAGTTTTCTCGATAGAAAATCTTGGCGAAACAACCTCTCAAATTTTTATTTTTTTCATTTGTCGGTCTATTATCGCGTATTAACTAATGAAATAACTTTAAAAACATAGGTAACTATTATGTATTGTATAGAAACACGTGGATCAGAATTAAAATATATTTAGTAGATTTTGAGTAAATAGGAAAAGTATCCCTAATTCTTCATTTTCTGTGCCTACTGGCTGTGTTAATATGTACGTGTCGGCGATGATATACGATAATATTGATGTAGGCCCTTAAGCCACGATCTGCCGAAAATCATTTTTTTGTAAAACATAAAATGACTGATGAAGTTAGGTTAATGTACTGAAATGAAACTGAAACAAACGGTAATAACTTATTTGAACTTTGTAGTGCCATTTGCAAAAGTTTAAACTAGAAGATCCAATGGACCGGTTTTAGTCGCAACCGTATTATAGTTCGTGGATCAGGTCATTCGCATTAAAAAAGACAACAGTCTAGATAGAACATGTTTTCCAAGGAGATGGACCTAAGAAGAAACAGATGACCTTTCTAATAGCAAATACACATTTAGATAAATGGTAAAATATATTTACTTACTAGATACCTACATATAGCGTTATTAAAAACGTCGACAGGAGGTCACCTAACTAGGTGGAGAATTTAAGTCTACAACGGTCCATCATTGGTCAGAGATCCAGAGGAAAATCAAAAAGGATAAAGAGATGACCACGAGTCAGCGCAGAATTTTGGAATAAAACTCCAATAGATTCATAAGAGACTGCAATGCTAATTACAAAACTTAAATATACTAAATAAATAAATATAAACTAGCTGACCCGGCAAACGTTGTTTTGCCATACTAAAAAAAAAAAGTTTGAAAAATAGATGTTGGCCGATTCTCAGACCTACTGACTACGTATGCAAAATTTGAGAAGAATCGGTCAAGCCGTTTCGGAGGAGTACGGTAACTAACACTGTGACACGTGAATTTTATATATTAGATATATATAATAAATAAAATAAACTTAAATAAAATGAACGTAGAAGCCATGAATTTATAAATTTCACATTTTAATTATAAAGTAAGTTTATTTCGACACAATAAACATGCTTAGTAAACACATAAATCAAGATACAAGACATTCATGATAATGTTAAGAAAGGTATGTTCCATATGTTTCATCGGAACTTAACATTTCATAGCAAACGTACGTGAAGCAGTGAAATGATCTTTTCACGCTTTGCCCCATTTGTGCACCAGAAATAAGAACGGCCACTGATCTATTGTGAAATTCATCCAAAATGAATAAAGCGAACATCAATCAATTTTAGATCTAATCATATTATATTTATAGACTGCGTGAGTGGAACAATCACTAATACATCTATCATCATCTATGTATTCTATAGGCGTAACGAAAAACGAATGGCGTACATCAATGGTAAAACAATTACCAACATTAAGCCTGCTTCTATTTGTCCCTCAGCAACATCCTAGTATTTTGTGAGTTATCTATTCAGGCAAAGATAAAACTCAAATGAGTCCCTAAATTTTAGATTTATCAATAAAAAAATATATTGAACAAGTAACAAAATAAATTCGTTCACCCTAAACTATCTGATGAAACAAAGCAAACATGGGGACATTGTATGACATCATTATAATTATTCAAAGCATTTGTTTATGTATACTTAACAATGACAACATTATACATTTTTGTACTGTTCATATAAGTCTAACCACTGAGGCACGTGCTTCCTCCATAATCGTAAGGTAATTAGCCTGTATTTTGCGTGTCTCGTGGCTACATGGCAGTAGACACATAATCAATTAGGTACGCGGGGAGACCCAACACTACGTAAAATCGATGATATAGTGAATTTTGTATCATTATCCCACAACCATAGAATAGAGAAAGACTCAAGTACTCAACCCCAAATAATAAATATAAAAATAGTCAATCTGAAGTGCTTAAATATCGTGAAACTAAAATACCAACACTCATTTACCACATCAATCAAATCGTTTAATGTTTTTAGTCATTCCACATTTAAGGTCTACGGATATGGTTATTATTGAAACAATTTCGATATTACCGCCTCATTGGATGGGAATATTTTTTGGGTGACAATTCAGAGGTACTTAGTTCAATTACGTGGTTAGTTAGAAGATTTGTGGAGTGATAGTAATGGGGGAATATGCACGGTATATGGTAACAGGGATCATCATATTTCACGAATGACTTAAACATAGTTGACAGATAAACGTATATCCTATTATCTGCATAATTTTGTTACTACAGAAATATTGTTTGTCATATATAAACGCACCTGCTTCATCAGATTTGTATCCATACTCATTGGGAGTCTTCTTCGATGCTATGCGCACCTCGTCAAGTATGATCCGCCGCAGCGGAGTCATCAGCGTCAGCGGACATTGTCTGAAAATAGACAACAATTATGTTTAGTAATATAGCTTACGGCATTTAAACATATTTATTTCGATGAAGTCCTCCAAGGGGCCAAGTGCATTGCACTAACAACCATCGCGAACGTCTGACCAGCTACATGAGTTTATAAGAACCCAATGTTTAGATTGTAGCAAATGCTTTATAATCAAACCCCTATGAAAAAAAAACATGACAGTTCTTAGTTATGTATATCATGCCCTTTTCACTGTGCCAATGTTTAATGCACAGAATGATTCATGAAGTTTTAGTTTAACGGTCTTATTCATAATGACTTATCAGAGGTTTAAACCGAGATTTTATCGGAGAGATAATAAACGTTTTAGCGTAAAAAGACTATTATGAAAAACAAGTTTTGACAATTTTCGCGAACCTAATTTAGCGAATTTTAAACCAAAAATTGTTCTGTATGGATGGAAAATTTGTCACTTGTTAAGTAGGTACTAGGAAAAGTGAAACTATCTGGCAATTTCACTTTTCCCGACATTTGTCGTGTTTATTAATTTATTATCATTTTTCAGTAATACGGAACCAAATATGTAAAGCTGGGACGGCTAGTATACTTATAAATAAGAGTTATCATTAACACGACCTTGTATGACCGACAACAATGAACGTTAACGATAATGAGTTTGGGCAATACCCTTTATCTTTGTGTACATATCTCTTTTGGGGTTTGCATCTCAATCAATAACTTTTTAAAGTGAAAGAAAAGAAAAGATAATTAATTGGCTTCTGAAACTATCTTATGACCAGACTGAAGATCTTATCAAGATTCTTAAGTGATATTATACTTACCGACACAGTTAATTTATATATATTATAAGTTAATTTATATGTATTATGTAGTACCTAAATACAGTTAATAGATAACTTGTCAATTATAATATGAGTCTACACAATCAAAATTCTTTATTATTATATTTTATTCTTATATATATTTACACATATACATGAGCATTAATAGAGCTCTCTCACACATGCATCCGACAGTAGATATATCTTACGCAGTCTGATTCACTAATTACAAAAATGTTAAAATTTCTCTGTAAATAGCTTTTAAAGGGGGAGCCTGGAGTTCTGTAGTACAGGCTTAGGTCTAGTTCAGACTCCAGACTCTCACAAGATTAGATTTAAACTGTATGTCTTAATTCATTGATAAGAACAATATTGTTACCTTGTGAGATGTAATAAAAGTTTATTTATTTATTATTATTTATAATTAGTATTTGTGAAGAACTTGCAAAAAAAAAAGGAAACTTAAATTTGTACCCTGATTTGTGTACAGAACTTTTAAATAAATATTCTTGTAACCTTGTAAGGAATAAGTCTGTATGTTCCCGAAGAGGCACTACACTAAACTCGGGTACCTTTTCGAAAATATACACATTAGGTTTTTACTATGTTGATCACGATTGCATCGAAACTTTGGCTAGTGGCTGTCTACTGTAATTTCTCAATTTACCTAAATAAATACGTTTTACTAGAAAAAAAAAACTTGAGGTGTCAAGGGACACCCGGATGGAACGAAGTTCCTTTCGACTAGTAAAAGAATTGTTATAAAATTTTATTTATTAAATTATTATACTTATACCTACTCACCAATTCATAAAAAAATAATATATTAAATATAATCCCTTCCAATCCGGTTTCCGTCCAGGGCACAGTACAACCACAGCCCTCGTCAATATTACGGACGACATTAGATACGGCATGGAGTCTGGTAAATTAACTGTCCTCGCTTTATTAGATTTTAGTAACGCCTTCAACACGGTGGATTTTGATATATTGCTATGGTTACTTCGCTCTCTTAACATATCTCCAACGGTGACAGATTGGTTTCGTAATTACCTGTGTGGACGCCGGCAACGTATTTTAATTGAAACCATCAGCTCTTTATGGTGTAATACAACTGCTGGAGTGCCCCAGGGTGGCGTTCTATCTCCTCTACTTTTCGCAATATTTATTAATTCTGTTTCCAATAATCTTGCTTCTTCCTACCACCTTTATGCAGATGACCTGCAAATTTACTTACACACATCATTGGGTAGGTTACCAGACACATTGAGTGTTTTAAATGAGGACCTAGTTAGGATAGGTGCATGGAGTAAATCACATGGCCTAACAGTGAATCCGACAAAAACGCAAGTAGCCATTATAGGAAGTAGTCGCCTAACCAGGAAAATAGACAACCTGATACTGCCTCAAATTAAATTTGAAGGAACTACTATTCCTATTAGTGATAAGGTGAAGAATCTCGGCTTGCTCATTGACACCAACTTGACATGGGATCCACAACTTCAGGAGGTTAGTCGAAGAATGTTCGCATCCGCAGCATCGCTCAAAAGACTGCGTAATTTTCTTCCTACTGTTACCAAAATTGCACTTGCTAGCTCTGTTCTCTTGCCCGTTCTTGATTATGCGGACGTCAGCTATCTAGATCTCACCGAAAACCAACTAAATAAACTTGAGCGTCTCCAAAATTTCTGCATAAGATTCATATTTGGCTTACGTAAATACGATCACGTCTCGCAATTCAGAAAACAACTCAAGTGGTTATCAATACGCCATCGCCGGAATGCTCATATACTCCATCTTCTTTATAACATTCTATTTAATCCCTCATACCCTCCCTATCTTAGGTCACGCTTCGAGTACTTAGATGCTACCATAGACAGAAGTGTTAGGTCATCGTATAGGCTGAGGCTGAAGATGTCACAGCATTCCACATCGTTCTTTCACAAGTCGTTTACGATCACAGCTACGCAATTGTGGAATGCTTTGCCCTTAGCTATTCGTCAGGCTAAGAATTTAAAATCGTTTAAGTTATTACTAAAGGAACATTATCTGGAGTTATCTACGTAATTCTACATACTTTTCTGTAAAGATTTTAATTAAGTAACTGTACTGTTTATAAGATATTTATTATTTTTATTATAGCACCTAGTAAATTTATCTATTTATGTAATTGTGTGTATGTGTATTTAAAAAGTATATGTGTATGTTTATTGTTAGTATATTATGTAGTTTAGGTATATTAGGTATAAATGTGCACCTACAACTACCAGTTACTTCTTCATAATGTCCATGCTCAGGTTGCCTGGAAGAAATCGCTTTAAGCGATAAGGCCGCCCATTGTACTTGTTTTTTTAGTATAAGTTAATTTTAAGATATATGTATGGTGTACAATAAAGAATAAAATAAATAAAATAAAATATTATTATTTTATTCATGTTAAGAGAGAGAGACAGAGAAACACGCGTACGCCTTACAACTATAGCAAAAAGTGTCGTTACAACTTTTTGTCTTAATTTTTTCCGTCTACTCTACGAAAGGGGGCTCCTTTCGTTACGCGTAAGGAACTTCGTTCCAACTTTCACGTACACCTCACCTTTTTATGCAATATGGTTAGTGAATATTCACGCCTGAAATATACAAAGCTTTGATAATGCAGTGATGAAATCATAAATGTTGATATGATGATAATATAAGCTGATTTCAAACAACTGTAAGTATTGACGTCAACGACAATGAAATAAATAAGGTGAACGTTTGGAACAATATTGTCTTAATTGATTGCTGGCCAGCATATCAGAAACTCCCAGACTACATCAAACGAGAGAATTTTAAACGTGCACTACTAACTAGTTATCGCATTAGGCGGTGGGACAAAGGACTCTAGTTCTTAATTCTATAAGCTCGACCTAGTTATCTCAATTAGGCTCGGCGTCTAATATATAGCACAGCGCAAATCATGGAAGTATCACTTGAGTCCTATAAAAACGCAATTCCTGAAGCCTTTCCCTAGGTATCAAAAATAAGGCAGATTTAATTCACTACAGAACTTTAACAGCTTTGTTACAACATGGACATAACATGTAACACGTGTAAACTAGGTCATCTTCAGAATAGTATGATAAAACAATGACAGGAAACACAGCACTTTATTATAGACATTTAAATATAACCATGGAGGATAATAAAATTAACATTACATAATTTATGAGCGGAGTGTTCGCAGTGTCAATGTTCAAAAATCTTTGAACATCAGACGTACGCAAATAACTACAATTATCATCTTAAGATTTTAGTTAGCAAACAAAATGCTCAGTTATCAATAACAGCCCTATTATTACGAATAAATTGTATAGTCATCAATGGATTTTCATGAGACTCGATAACCACTCACTACTAAGACTAACAGCGTAATTTCTAAAAGCTCTGAGGATATAAGCCCATGGTCTAAGCCTAAGAGTTTATTGATGTCAAAAACAAAATGTACATAATTGTGAAAACATAGTGTAAATAATAGTTAGAAGATTCCCAGTCTATAGTGAGGTCATTTAAAAAAAATTATAACAAGCTACAAGAAAATCTTCAATTACTGGACACACCAACAGCCCAAAAACAGCCAGACATCGCAGATGTTATAGAGTGACTATAAAAAGAAAGAAAACATAACTAATTTGAACCATCTAAATACTAAACTGTCTTATGGGTAAGAACTCTCAACTTTTACGATGGGCCTAAAATATATTTTTGACGTATTTTTGTAACAATTTTAATACTCCCTAAGTTCATCCGTTTGCTCTGCTTGATCTTGGTTGGTGGAAAACACCAATAATCGGAATAACTACACTGCTTAAAATTACAATGAGTATCTATCTCTGTATGTAATATAAAATGACGTCATTTAACGAATAAACTGTAAGTATATCTATTGAAGTGGAAAATACAGAACAAAAACGATTTCTGATTATAAATATCAGGGATGTTGCGAATATTCGCATCCGCATCCGCAAATGCGGAACTTCCGCATAGATTTGGACATCCGCATCTGCATTCGCATCCGCACTAATTGGTTGATTTTCATGCGGATGCGAATATCATGCAAGTAACGACGAGAAGAAATGGGTGGGGCCTGGCGATTGGCGCGTGCCGGTCGCACGAGACAATGACCAATGGGAAAATAAAGAAATTAGATTAGATTTAGATTGTAAGATTTCAATTCAATAAGAATATTAATAAATAAGTTGTCATTGTTTTAATCCTTACTAATTTATAATTGTGAAATTCAACTGATGATGTAATAAAAATTTGGACGAGCCTATGTGTTAATGTGTGTAACGCAATAATAGTGCGATTAAAAAATCTGTACAACGCAATCTATCGAGTGGTATAGTAAACTTATGCTAGTTAAGGTTTAATTTCTAAATTTCACGCGTTCGAAGTCGCGGGCAACAGCAACAGCTAGTTCTTCATAAATTGACTTTATTGCTGGGCTTGACTTGACGGGCCTCGTGGTGTAGTGGTTCTGGTAACGGACTGCCGATCAAGATATTATAAGTATGTATTTACAAAAAAAAAAAAAGTAGTATATGTATTCTATCCGTATTCTGGTACCCATAATACAAGCATATAAGCTTAGCTTGGGACCAGAGGACGTTGTGTGAAATGTCCATGAATATTTATTTATTTATTTATTTATTTACATAATATCTGAAACATCCGCATCCGCGGATGTGAGCCTTCAAAACTCCGCATCCGCATTCGCATCCGCGGATGTGAAAAAATCAGCATCCGCAACATCCCTGATATATACAGGGTGTGGCGTAAATGGTGGTCCAACGCTAAGGTGGTTATAGTTCAAGTATTCACCTATCATATAAAAAAAAATTAACCATTTTTAGCCATTTTCTTTTTTACACTACTCACATCTAAAATGTTGTTAAAAACGAGAAATTAATTTTCAGTTTTTATTATTTAAGGTTTATTTTTGGGGTTTACATGAAAAAACGAAAATGCATGTGCTAGTGCTAGTACTCGCCCGTACAACACAAAAAACACACTCAAAAAATAATGTCATTTGTCGAAGTTACATTCTCATTTATAAAATACTAGCTGTCCCGGCAAACGTTGTTTTGCCATAATACAAAAAAAAAGGTTTGAAAAATAGATGTTGGCCGATTCTCAGACCTACTGAATATGTATGCAAAATTTGAGAAGAATCGGTCAAGCCGTTTCGGAGGAGTACGGTAACTAACACTGTGACACGTGAATTTTATATATTAGATTTATCGATGTTTTACAAAAAAATAAAAATAATTGGTCAAGTGCGAGTCGGACTCGCACACGAAGGGTTCCGTACCATTATCTATGCAACATAAGGCAACTATACTAATAAAGTATCGAGCAAGAAACGGTAAAAAAATCATGTTTGTTGTATGGGAGCCCCCCTTAAATATTTATTTTATTTTATTTTTAGAATTTGTTGTTATAGCGGCAATAGAAATACATCATATTCTGTGAAAATTTCAACTGTCTAGCTATCACCGTTCTTGAGATACTGCGTACGGAACCCTAAAAATCATGTTTGTTGTATGGGAGCTCCCCTTAAATATTTATTTTATTTTATTTTTAGTATTTGTTGTTATAGCGGCAATAGAAATAAATCATCTGTGAAAATTTCAACTGTCTAGCTATCACCGTTCTTGAGATACTGGGTACGGAACCCTAAAAATCATGTTTGTTGTATGGGAGCCCCCCTTAAATATTTATTTTATTTTATTTTTAGTATTTGTTGTTATAGCGGCAATAGAAATACATCATCTGTGAAAATTTCAACTCTATAGCTATCACCGTTCTTGAGATACAGCCTGGTGACAGACAGACGGACGGACGGACGGACGGACGGACGGACGGACAGCGAAGTCTCAGTAATAGGGTCCCGTTTTTACCCTTTGGGTACGGAACCCTAAAAAATTATACATTACATATTTCCGAATCCAATGGCTAAAAATGGTAATTTTTTTTTTTTATATAATAGGTGAATACTTGAACTATACCACCATTTACGCCACACCCTGTATGTATACCACAGAGCAGACAACCCTAGCTTTAATGCATACCACGCATGTCGTAATCTCATAAGGGCCCGGCTATTGCGTAATCATTGAAACCTCCATTTTTAACAAATAACATAAATAACTTTTATATAATACATTTTCAGTTAGTCTAATTTCAATTACATCAACAATGCATGAAGGTGGTAATTTAGTGAAAGGAAATCTGCGCCCGAGCCGTTAGATGCGTAAACATTGAACAATTAAATACGTATATTGGGTTAACCCGTCACTTTGTGAATAAGTTAATTAATAGTAGATAAATACTAACACTCCGTTGCAATGAATTGATAACCTTAGCAATTTCCTCAAGTGAAAAAAAATACAAACAAGTTTAAGTAATATAATATTTTATCCGAAATTTTTTTGTAGTTTGTTTGTTACGAAGGATCTATTGATTGTACTATAAGCTTACCTAAGAACTTAAATACTACTACTATGAGGAGTGATGATTGCCAGAGATAATTACTGGTGGAACTAAAATGTTCAGGACTTATTTGGTCAAATATCTTTCCATCAAACATACGGTAAGTTAACAACTAAAATAAAAATTGGTCAAGTGCGAGTCGGACTCGCGCACGAAGGGTTCCGTACCATTATCTATGCAACATAAGGCAACGTTATTAGTATCGAGCAAGAAACGGTAAAAAAAAACATGTTTGTTGTATGGGAGCCCCCCTTAAATATTTATTTTATTTTATTTTTAGTATTTGTTGTTATAGCGGCAATAGAAATACATCATCTGTGAAAATTTCAACTCTCTAGCTATCACCATTCTTGAGATACAGCCTGGTGACAGACGGACGGACGGACGGACGGACGGACGGACGGACGGACAGCGAAGTCTCAGTAATAGGGTCCCGTTTTTACCCTTTGGGTACGGAACCCTAAAAAGGCATGTGCCTTTGGATTTTTCAGTTATTTTTTGCTGCCGTTTTCATTCTTACAACATTGATAGCATTACTCACATGCCCAACCTTCAAAAGATACTGTATAATTTAGTCACAACCTAAGTATTTTATCTGAAGTAGAATAATCAATATTTGCAAAACATGTAAATATACTATCTATGCATTGTTTCTATGTTCTGAACGCAAAATTGATTAGATAAAACAATGTTTCATGAGCTCCAAATGGCACTTGAAACAATGTATTTTCTATTAACTATAAAAAGCTCTTCAGATTTTATTAGATAGGATTTAATTTATTTTTATGTCTAAAATGTATACGTACAATTTTGTGTCTTAGTAAAAGCTGTGCTCAAATTGCACAATAACTATAATGATTTGATCCAAATATGTACTATCTGCTCTAATCTAACAATTCCAAATAAAATTTATTAAAATTATGTACATAGGTAGTTAATTATATCTTTTTACTTTTATACTCGCTATTTTTGTATGTATGTCCCTATCTGGGGTTATATCTACAAAACTACAGAAACGATTAGTATCATTTCTGTAGACTACTCGTTTTTGGTAACCCCGCTGTACTGCAGTCTCGCAACTAATTGACATGTTGCACAAACACACGCAGATTATGGTGAAATGTTACCTTGTAGTTATTTAAAATATTTAATTACACTAGAAAATGAAAGCCGACATTCATACACATCATTCTTTTTTGTATTTTACAAACAGTAGTGGCAATAAAATAAAATGCGGTCGTGTAAATACGTATAATCTGTAACTCTGTTTAATGTTCCGTGATCTGTACAATACGTACGAGTTCAGTGACCCGGTTCCCAAAACGTTTTCACGCAGGATTCCCTGGAAGTTGACACACTACGTTCTGACTGTACACACTAGCTAGAGGTTAAGTTACTCAAGTATTGATCTCTTTGGCGAACACTCATAAAAAAATATACAGACATTTATTTTCATGCGTACAAATAAGTTATCTTTAGTCTAACTTTTATAAGTTTCATCGGATCGCGTCTTGTGATCAATCATATCATATTTAAACTAACAGACTCAGTTTTTTCATGCTTTGATAGGAAATTCAAGATCGTTTAAAAATAACATTTATCAAATATTTGGATAATAATATGGCAATCATTTTTTATATTTACGGACATTCTAAGTGCTTAAGTGCACTTAGAATGTCCAAGTGGAATGCTTAGTTGTTATGCAATCAATCTAATTAGTTATTTATCACCACAAAAAATATGGATATTAATAATAATATATCCATATTTTTTAATATATTTAAACTATGGATATATTAAAATAATATATCCATATCCCTGGAACACAGGTCTAAACCTAGTCTGGGAGGCAAAGAAATAAATGAATAATGTATCTAACAATTGTATAATAATAAAATAAATAAATAAATATGTTTTGCTTGTTTTTGTAGATAATTTGTTATTTTTGGAAATAAAATAAATATCTTTTAGATGTATAATTTAGTTCATCGACTAGCTATAAAGACATTTGCTAATCACTGGGGTGGCACATTTTAACTATGTATTTGGTTAATTCAAACTTGCAGCATTCTCAATTGGACTCTAGTTTACCATTTGCCTACATGACCTTTCCAGGTTCTCAGTCTTAGCAAGAACTTTACTGTCATGAAAGGAGTTAACTTGCCAATTCCACTTTAAAAAAGTCATAATATTCCGTCTGTTGCAGAAATAAGGTTAAATTGCGATACATTTAATTTACACAACACATATTTTAGACATTCCTTTCTGTAATTAAGCGAATAGTTACATATAGACTAACAATGTGCGTTAGTGCGTTGACACGGGTTCGTATTACTATCACAAGCATCCGTACCGGCCCACGCGGTCTCGCGCACCAATTTATGCGTCAAGGGTACCAATCCTACGGCCTCAACCCACAGGGCCACGGAGAAATCATCTCATATTCATTCATTTTACAATCGCATTTCACACAGTCTCTACTTATTATAAATCAAAGTCGTCTTTTTGTATGTATGTCCCTATGTGAGCTTAAATTTTCAAAACGAGGCAACGGATTTTAATGCGGTTATTTAAAATAGCAAATAGGTAGGTACATCAAGAAACCACTGACGCGAATACTCCCGAAGAATGCACACAGTGAAATAAATTTCATAGAATAAATTTTAGCCAATGATTTAAATTAAATAAAAAAACGAAACGAGAAACCGGTTCAACCATTTGGAATTTACAATGCCACAATGCCAAAAAAACAAGCCTTCCGAGTAGCTTTTGGTAACCAAATATCATGTAAATTGTAAGCTAGATGATCTAATTATCGTATTGAACTAGAGTAATATTGGAGATGCACTCACAGGTGATTCAATTTGATGACCTCAATGATACAGCAGATTGCCAAGTTTCACAAATCTATTTTTAAATACTTACGCGCAAAACAATATTAGGCCAATCAATACCATTTCTGTTCGTATAGTAATAACTCTTACTTGATGCGTATCCTAATATCATCATGTCTGTTTAATATGGCGTATAATATGTTTGATGTAGTAACTATGCGAAGATATGATTTTTCCAAATGAATAAATCCTAAAGTAAAATAAGAATTAGCACTTACAAAACCTACTCGTCATAGAACAGTTTTAGCTTACAGTCAGTTATCTATGATCAATAGTTATGAGTGATATTAATCGTTTCGCAATTGCTTTTATTTTTACAACATAGACCAGCTAAAAACGCTGGTACAAATTTATATTACACAGAAATCGAGACTAGTTTCAGAAATGAGTCAATACAGTAATGATGGTCAAAATAATTCTGAAAACGCAAGGATTAAAGTAAAAATGCGTAATATTTGAGAAATCGGTAAAAACGGGTTAGAGGCATAGTAATAAGGTTTACCATGATTTGAAGTATTTCCAAAAGATGCAACATTAAGAGCAAGCGAAATTATATGAAAGATACATGCTGACTCGATAAACAGTAAAAAGTAAAAATTGGATGAGATCTGGATGACAAAGTCATTTACGTAATAATAAGTTTAAACTTATAGCTACTATTACTGCTATTTGACTCATCGCTTTTCCAATCTTATTCACACGTATAACCAGTAATATCGACAATATCGTATCAAATTTACTATTCATTGAAAGCCCCACCGTATCATTTATATTAACAGCAGATTCAAATTAACGGATTAAAAAACGTGAACCGGTTTGAATTTATTTTTAGCATTGGATCGAATTTTATTTTGCAGCTATCTAGAAAGCAAGGTGCCTAACCAACGCATTTTAGATTACAATAAATAACTGGATAATAGTTACAAGTTTACCATTAGTTAATTAAATAAATACATCTAAGATATATTGCAGTGTCCTCTGGTCTCAAAAACGATCGCAAGATCGTGTAGTTTTATGTGACAATCTCAGAGTTGGGTGACAGTTTTTGTGTCAGCATCCGTTCAATTTGGTATTCACGAATTTGAATACATCAACATTCCATATAATGAAATAAATTGTTAGAAAATTAGTTCCAAGTAACTATAATTATTTAAATCCTATTGCCAAACTTTGTATTTATAACCACGCCTACTTTTGCATAGGCCTAGAGGGGACTGACACCGAGGACGTTACTGTTCACTCATCAACCACAATGTTTGCGGTTTACCTACGACCTACTCTGTTAACACATTCGCTTACATTACAGCACTTCCATTATGCGTCATCATTACATACAATTATTATGAAATAAAGTCCTTGGCTGCGTTTGTCTGTATGTTCGCGATAAACTAACCAATCGATTGAAATCATGACGTTTAGACATCGAGGTAGCGATCCGTTCAAAATTTTGGTTTAAATAAAATGGTAACCGTTGAAAATTATTACAGAGCGAAATAATGTATCATCTAGACTTCCCTAAAGACTACAAACGTTCTATTTTTTTACAACTTCATCCTTTATGGATCGAACGTAATTTATTCTGATTAATTCAGTGCGATATTATGCAAGAAGTATTATTAGCTAGTAACGCGTGTACCTACGACTCTTCGACAGGTGTTGTATTACGGCATATATTGGATTAAATGGAGCGTTTCCTATAATTATCTATTACTCAAATGTTTGTTTACATTGATAAATGTATCACATATAGTACACCTTTAATGATAATCTTTATTTCTATGAAATTACCAGTCATCTCCTTTTACTCTTCATTAGAGTTCGGTACCAAAGGGCGAATCGGGAGCCAATTAGTGACACTAAGTCCGTCTTTCACCAGGCTGTATTTCAAGAACAATGACAGTTAGACAATTGAAATTATAAATTAGACACAAATAATTTTCTTTCTATTGTTTTATGGATTTAGGATTAGGAGCACAAAGGCTGAAAAAAACTTTATTGGAAGCATAATTGATCGTCACGTAAGTGCTACTTTTGTATCGTATATTTATAAATTACAGTTGTTAGTACACCTTACGGCATAAAACACATTAGATTGCAAATCTTTCTAGTCTACTTAACTTACAAAGATAAGACGTTATTTAACACGAAATATTACGTTCCGCTTATGTAACATACATTTTGAAACCCTAGGACATTCTCTCCGATCTGATAAAGATAATATAGGCAACTATATTGTAAAGGGGTAAGTTATAATTGCATCGACATCCCTGGGGAAATATCTTTTTACGTTAGTCACAGGTATGTCGCTGTGAAAGTAAATAAAGGACTCATTTTACACTTGCACTCACTATAGCTGCATAGTTATTTACATTATTTTATATTGTGCTCACACACATAGCGTCAGAGACGCGCGGCCCAGCGAAATAGGATGCCACTGCATGACGTCACTGTTGCTGACCGTAATTGTCGTACCTACTTTACTATAAAACATTTTTATCCAAATTTTGTAATGTAAAGTAATTAGTTGTGAAACAATTAGTGCATTTAATAAGAATGTGATTATAATTTGTTCCATTGAGTAACTAATTTAGGCAGTTTTATATGCAAATAATTTGCAATAGTTATTTATTATGGAAATTGCTTTTTACACACGTATTATATTTACGTATCGTAGAGAATAGAACAGAAATATTGTAACACTAAGAATTTGGAGTCTATCCACCTTTAGAACAATTAGGAAATTAGAAGATCACTGTCTCCCATAATACAGATCACTCTAGTTTGGGACACAGAAGATTACTTACTTGTTTCTGACGACATAATGTTTGTAAAAATATTGTAAAATTTATGTTGTTGTTTAATAAACTTTATTTATTTGTTATTTAATTATTAAAAATTTAATTGATGGAAAGAAGATGATGATTGATTTAAACCTATAAATTTGGTTGCATCGCGCTATAACTCTAACATGTGTGTCAACCCCAATAAAATTATTAACCATTGAGGTACTTGTGTATGTAGATGAAGTTTACGATAATCGATAAAGTAAATTAATTACTGGTGTCCTATGTAGCCGCGTATGAATTTCGTAAAACGTAGTATGACACATTAATAACGTAGTTTTCCGTGTAATACAATAGTAGCTTATTGAACAGACGTTCTATACCTTTGACCAATTTATGACATTCAAGAATTGATTATCAGTATTCCGGATTATTATTATATTTTTTTTTTTATTATTTTTTCTTTAGTATCATATATTTTATTTTTTGACATTTTATGTATTATTTAGCAGAATGATATTGTTACGAAACTTTTTGTTTCTTATTGTATTATTTTTCAATTATTTTTGTATTCCTACCTAGGATGATATGAATTTTATTAATTTTTTTATTAGATAGTAATTGTAACCATTTGAGAATTATTGTCTCTTATGAAATTGTGACGTGTAAAACATTTTATGAATAAATGAGTATTTGAGTAGCCTATTATACAAGTACATAGTCATTTGTGGCTTA
Organism: Orgyia antiqua; assembly: GCA_916999025.1. Classification (NCBI taxonomy): domain Eukaryota; kingdom Metazoa; phylum Arthropoda; class Insecta; order Lepidoptera; family Erebidae; genus Orgyia; species Orgyia antiqua. The sequence goes on from OU779864.1 coordinate 22,610,685, forward strand.
TTTTTTAAAGTATAGCCAGGGCCATTGGGATGAGTAATGCCCTCTTCTTGATTTTATGGTTATGTAATGAAAGGATTAAGGAATATTTGTAATTATGTTGGTACTACACTGCCATACTGATTTCTTTCAATAATATATTTATTTATTTTATTTTATTTTTATATACATATAAATAAATAAATATATTCACAGACATTTCACACAACGTCCTCTGGTCCCAAGCTAAGCTTATATTGCTTGTGTTATGGGTACCAGAATACGGATATAATACATATACTACTTTTCTTTTGTAAATACATACTTATAATACATAGTAAACACCCAGACGCAGTACAAACATTTGTATGACAATTAAAAACATCACACAAATGATTGTCCTGACCGGGAATCGAACCCGAGACCTCATGATCGGCAGTCCGTTATATGAACCACTCCACCACGAGGCCGGTCACATATAAGGTAATTGAGAAGAAATCGCCGCGTGTAATAAATAAATCCTCCACTTGGAATTTTAAATGATTTCTTATGTATTTTCTCTGTCTAATGCAAATTCTTATCATCATCATCATCATACCGTCACGCCTTTTTCCCATAGACAGAGACTACGGAGCATCATCTGCTACGATCTAAACACACTTCCTTGGTTTCATTCACACATTTCACACTCATACATCTGGTCAATTCTTGTGTGTGCAATAGTGTAAATATAAAAAATAAAAAAAAATCCTATCAATATTTAGTTAACACAATGATGACTATCATCTGTTCAATTATTCATAAAGTGTTTTTAAATATTTTAAGTTCAATAGCAAACAAATAACACACAACACACCTGTCTAAGTATTTACTTGGTAACAGATATGAATGGTAGGACAAGCCCTCGGAAAACTTGAGGTGAATAACCTTATTGTAGTTCATAAAATTTATTAGTCAATTGAATATCATATAAAATATATCACCTAGTTTAAAACTAAAAACATGCTTGTTAACTATGGATATTATTATAATTATTCTCCTCAATTTATGTACAATATTTCAGAAAAATCCTACTATAAATAGGGGGTGCGAATCACTTTTAAAAATTCCATTACATAATACACAGATATGTTTAAAGATAATGTGTGTTAAAATTAAAATGATGATTTAATTTAGATACAAAATATGTACATATTTAGATACATATAACGTTTTTAGATACCTATATATTTGGATGCAAAAAACAGTACTTTTAAAAAAAACATACGGAGGAATTGAGAGCCTGCTTCTCTTTTTTAGGGTTCCGTACCCAAAGGGTAAAAACGGGACCCTATTACTGAGACTTCGCTGTCCGTCCAACAAATACTAAAAATAAAATAAAATAAATATTTTTTGGGGGGCTCCCATACAACAAACATGATTTTTTTACCGTTTCTTGCTCTCATACAACAAACGTGATTAATTAAGTATTGTGTGTGTTGTTTGCTCATTTATTAATAACGTGCCTTGCCTTAATGGTACGGAACCCTTCGTGCGCGAGTGCGACTCGCACTTGACCAATTTTTTAAGTTGGTTAAATATAAAACCTGTTTATTATTAAGTATTTTAGTAGTGTTTAATTCCTTTTTTGTGTTTTGTATTGTTTTACACCTACCCCTGACTTTTTTTACAACACCCAATGGTTGACTGGCAGAGAATGCCCTTGGCATTAAGTCCGCCATTGTACAAATTTTGTTTGTGAGAAGTGTAAATAAATAAATAAATAAAACCTAAAAGACACTACTTTTTTGTTATAAAAATACAAGTTTAAACAATTAGAAATAAATTAACTGCATACTTTGCGTTCTGTAAATGTAGATAACAATTTAAGAAGTTGGTTAAAAATACTGTTACAAAATTTTGACCCAAAAGAGTGTACCTAATACAGAAGCCAATTCATTTTGACATGGTTACAACTAGTTACAAGTGAAAAAAGTCACAATTTAAATTTTAATTTTAAATTTTAATATAAGAATCAAGATCCTATATTTCACTTGTTCAACTGATATCCTAACAACAAAATGTTTGTGACAAATAAAAAGAAATAAGCCAAACGATAGCTATGGCTTGTTTACTGCAAACCAAATCATTTATATCCTTATCATGATAATTTCAGACAACCATTATAATTTTCTTATCAGAATCACAGGTTTATCAGTTACACTGTACACATTAAGTACTTAGCTTTATGAATAAAAAAAAAATTATAGCAAAAACAATTAATCTTAAACTAAAATTATTAAATAATCAAAATTATACTAACTTTTCACTTAAATACTGGGTGGTCCAATAAAGAACTTCTCCAACAAGTTCCGCCTCCGTAATAGTGTACCCAGCTATTTGTACAGGCAACTGGTCTTCAGGATTCACAGTCGCCGCAAATTTCTCAAAAAATACTCTATACGATGTCAAATAGTCCTCCTTTTCACTCATTTTCGAAAGTTTATGATTTTATACAAAAGTAAATAGTTTAAACGTTAAAATAGTCGATCGACAAGCACTTTAAAAAGATTACAAGCTTAACTCACACAAAAGTAGATGTACTCCTATGAAATATATTTATTCGTAAATATTAAGCACTTCTGCACTATAATATAACACTTCAACACATAATTGAACTTATTATTAATAATATTTACAATGATTTCGACTTCATTTATAAATCATAACAGAAAAATTACATCTCGTTCTAATCTCCTCTGTTGTCAATAACATTTGCCAGTTGCATTCATTGCATTGCTACCATTAAAAAAATCCACACCCGCCCGAATATTCTAAACGTCAGTCAGTTATTAAATAATAATTTATTCCCGTATTCATACACACGCCTGTTTACCAAAGGGTTAAGAAATTATTTTAAAATTGACCTTTAACGATAAATAAAATAGTATGTAATGTTTATGGAAATAATCAGCGATAAATAAAAGGTTAATAAAATTATTTCTGAACGGATGTGACTAGTGAACGGATTTGACATTAAATTGACTGTGACATAGACAGAGTCTATGGCCTAACATAGAGTACCTATCTAAGTTCGTAAACTTCTCATATGATACTCTATGGTCGAGGCATTCATACTCATACTAGCTTATTTCACAATTCATTTATGACGATACCAAAATAGCTTCGTGCATTTTTCTATGTACGAAGTTTTCATTGTTTCTTTAGATTGAATGGCTAGAGCTCTAATTTTTAAGTATATGTTTTTTCAATATATAATCTAGGATCGCATAAACTCAGAAACGCGATTGAAAAAAGTTTTCTCGATAGAAAATCTTAGCGAAACAACCTCTCAAATTTTTTATTTTTTTCATTTGTCGGTCTATTATCGCGTATTAACTAATGAAATAACTTTAAAAACATAAGTAACTATTATATATAGAAACACGTAAATCAGAAAAAAAAAATATTTAGTAGATTTTGAGTAAATAGGAAAAGTATCCCTAATTCTTCATTTTCTGTGCCTACTGGCTGTGTTAATATGTACGTGTCGTGTCGGCGATGATATACGATAATATTGATGTAGGCCCTTAATTGAAAATGATAATACTAATTTTATAAAAAGTAAAATATATACCTATATATATATATATTGATATACTTAATTATTATTGTCGTTTTTAGGGTTCCGTACCCAAAGGGTAAAAACGGGACCCTATTACTGAGACTTCGCTGTCCGTCCGTCCGTCCGTCCGTCTGTCACCAGGCTGTATCTCAAGAACGGTGATAGCTAGAGAGTTGAAATTTTCACAGATGATGTATTTCTATTGCCGCTATAACAACAAATACTAAAAATAAAATAAAATAAATATTTAAGGGGGGCTCCCATACAACAAACATGATTTTTTACCGTTTCTTGCTCGATACTAATAACGTTGCCTTATGTTGCATAGATAATGGTACGGAACCCTTCGTGCGCGAGTCCAACTCGCACTTGACCAATTTTTTAATAGATAGAATGGTTCAATGAAAACTATAAATGAAAACGCTGCCTTATCTATGTGAGGTACAACAAACTAATGTGTGGAGGAATTGTTTTTTACCTATAGTTTTTCAAAAATGTCCGCAAGGATTATGTCTATCTTTTAAGGGAAACCCGCTGTACTCATAATAATGTAAAAAATATTATCAAATTCAATACGGTGTTTTCAAAAGCTATTTATGTGTACATAGTAATATTTTTTATCAAACTAAATACATAGCTTAGTTAGCAAGCAATTAATATAGATTATAACTGCTTTTTACAGAAAATAAAATACAGTGTTGGCTGAGCATCGTGAACGTTTCCTCGGTCTTTTATCCATAATTCCATACTCCAATGTTTCGATATGTAAGGATATGTCACAATAAACATTATTGTGCTTTCACGTAAAGACTACTGGATGGATTTTTATCAAAATTTTCCAATGAAAAATGGAATAGAAAATGAACTTATATTTTAGCTAGTTAACTGATAAAATGTAAAATGTATCAATTTTCTAATGAGCAAATTATCTCACTTCATATTTTGTGGAGGGAATTTTTTTATTGTCAAGTCACAGTCGTTCAACTATCAGTTATTCGATTTATATGATCTATAAAAGATATTGAACTAGTTTTTTATTTAATAAAAATTAGTGAATTTTAGGCAGTATTTTTTACGCATATAGAAATAATAGAAATTACTTTCTGAAATTGAATTTGACAAGAATAATAATGCTGCAGCAATCATGATTAGACCATAGTTATTATATCAAGACTGAATTGGGTAAGCAGATCTCATAATTATGAGGTACACGGAGAAAAAATTATAGCAGTTATCAGTGAAGAATATATTAATGTAAAAATTACTAAATTTCGTTAATAATATCGAATCGCTATTGCAATATTCTAAAAGTTCATAATCAATCATTAATGTATAATTAGTAAAGCGTTTAGGAATTGTTCATGCAGAGATGTTGAAATATTTATTAATTAGCACTATATGTATATGAGAATATTTCGATTATTGTTAAATATTTGAATTTCTCTCCAATTTTCGAAATTGGTAATAAGTGTGTTTAGAATAATTTATTTTAAATTTGTAAACCGAATTAAAAAATTGATGAACTAAATTTGCCGCCCCTTAAAATTTGCCGCCCTAGGCTCCAGCCTACTCAGCCTGCTGGTCAAAGAGTAAAATAATATAGATCTGTTGGTAGATCCGCCACTGCTTCAGGGTTGCGGTGCCCTTTGTTTCTATCCTGCATCCCACGGACAGATTGACGGCGAAAGGTGTAGAAACACGTGATAGGCAGGATGGAATTTACAAAACCTCTTTTAATATTCATCAGTTTCACAAAACTAAGAAAGAAAAAGCTGAAGAAACCAATGGCTGAATGAAACAGTACACTACCTAAAGAGTAGGTACCTACTTAGTCTGTGATGTTGAATATGTTAAGTTGAATAAAATTTTGATTATTCATGCTCATTGTGCTCATTTTATTTAGGTAGGTAGGTACTAAATTATCAGAATTGCTATCACTTGTTTAGGGTACGTGATTGATAATTAAACTGATAAGATTGGTCATATTGCTCTAAGAGCATTACTTAAAACATTAATTATTTGACTAACTTGTGACTAGGTTGTAAATCAAAATGCCTTCCATCGTCGGTAAATATCAACACTACAAAAATGAAAATATTGATGATTATTTCATAGCAGTTGGTGAGTAGTATTTTTTATTCTAATAATTGATACATTTGGAATGTCCCCTGGCACTGCTAGAACTCCACACTATGGTTTTTTATTATAAAAACTTATAGTTACTTTATTGGCAATAATTGTGTTAAGCAGCTCTTATTTTTTAAAATTAAATTATATATTAACCATATTTATTTGTATAATATTCTATTTGGCTTGAACAAAGCAACATGTAAAAAGTTTTTTTATACTGGTCTTGAAATGATTACCTAGTTGTTAGATAATGTTGTTATTTCTTGCAGGTGTTCCATTTATGGGCCGTAAAATGATGTCCATGTCTTCACCGGTGATGGAAATTACCCTTGACGGCGATATGATGATGATCAAAAATTCTTCCTTACTGCGGACAGTAGAACTTAAATTTAAATTGGGAGAGGAATATGAGGAACATATGCCTAACACAGTTATCAAAGTAAGTTGATATCTAATCTCTAAGTGAATATGCAGAATGCAGCCCGAGTGTAACATAATAGCAAAGTGAAAATAAAATTGTGTTAAAAATTGATGCATTTTTAACACAATATCTTTATCATATTTATAATTCTTTTTACATAAAACTTTATTACTTTATAAGGTTACAAACTAATTTAAAACTTATATAATAAAGTTGCTTATATTTGAAATTAGTTTTTGTTCTTATGTTAATACACAATTGCTTGTCGAAATATAAATAAAAACACCATTTTATGTATTATAATCATAATATTCATTGTCACTGTCCACTGGTAGGGTGACCAGAAAGCTGGCAGCGTTGCCATGTTGCAGTGTTGACAACTGTATGAAAACTTTCCCCCTAAAGCAATTTCAAAAACCACTAAATTCAAAACAAAACTCCCCAAACGACAGATCAAAGTTAAGAAAATTTAAAAATTTCACCCCCTAAAAAATTCTCTGTATAGATTTTTTCCCCCTAAATTTGAGGGGAAAATCCCGGAGTTGGCATCACTGCCATGTTGTCTAATTCTAGTCTTAATTATTATTTCTTATTTATTTGTGGAAATGTTTTAGTAATTGCAACTGAAACTTGAAGAAATAAATATTTGTAGTGTTTCTTGTTGGTTTTTATTTATTTTATGTAATTACAAAAAATGTTATTGTATCTAGTTTATCCGTATTCCGGTACCCATAACACAAGCATATAAGCTTACAGGGACCAAAGGTGACCAGTGTGAAATGTTCATGAATATTTATATTGATTTATTTATTTTTTGTAACAAATATTTTTTGCAGAGTGTAACAAAAATCATCAATGACAGTGAAATGGAAACAAAGTCAGTTATACCAGAAACAAACGAGAACTGTGGTAGAAATTATCTTTTCAATGACGAAGAATGCATTGTTGTAAGTATTTATGAAACTATTGTGATTTTATAATTTTACAATCTAATTTTAAATTAGTTGAAGGTAGTCAAAACTACACAATAGGCCTCTGACGACATGTCTTGTAAAGTTCCGCGAAAAGGACAATCGGAAAATTGGATACATGTTTCGCCTCTGTAGAATGCCAGACACAAATGTTGTCTAGATGTGCTAGCGATACCTAATTCGTTTATTTATAATCAATTACAATTACAAATTATTTATTAATATTGTAAATTGTATTGTAAATGTAATTTAGTATCGTGTAGATAATTTAGTATAGATCTGCATTATATAAGTTATAAGTTTATGCATGCATGCATATAAGTTTGCCCTAAAAACACGAATGTCGTTGAGTTTCGTGTTTTTAAGACAGAGCAATTTCGCGTCTATTAGTTGTTGCGAAGTTAAACTATAACTAGCTGTAGAGTTATCCCAGGCATCACGGCAGTTTCGCTTTGCAGTAGATTGGATAGATACAAGTTTTCTCATTAATAAGAAGTGGGATTATCATTATAATTATATGAAATGAATGAATGAATGAAAGAATGAAAAATCATTTAATCAAGTAGACACAATTTTTCAGAAAAATTATGTGCTTATGAAATGTCCAAATTTTTTTTCCCTACCACCGGTTCAGGACACAATCTGCTGATCAAAATCATTGAATCAAATCAATATTTTTTTAATTAAATGTCAATTATACTTACAATGCTAATAAAACTTTACAATATAGAATATGTATTGCTCCGGAGCAACTTACTCCCAAGCTTTATCATCTTTAATATAATCGGAAATTTTATAATGCGCCCATTTACATAATTTAGTTATAATGAATTTTTTAATTTAGAATTATTAAATTCTCTTAAATCAATAGGGAGTTTATGATAAAATCGTATACAATGACCCATGAAAGAGTTACATATTTTGTGGAGACGGGTTACATGCATTACAAGATTGTGTTTATGCCTTGTATTAACATTATGGTGGTCGCTTTTTTTGTAAAGTTATGAATATTGTTATGAACATACAATAAATTTTCATATATATATTGCGAAGCGACCGTTAAAATATTTATGTCTTTGAATTTCTCCCTTAGAGAATCCCGATGGCCTAGGTTATATATAGCTCTAACAGCGCGTTTCTGGAGCACAAATATCCGATTAATGTCCGCACAGCTTCCCCAAAGAAGAATTCCATAGCACATTACACTGTGAAAATAACTAAAGTAAACCATTCTAGCCATATCTACATCCGTAAGTCTTCTAATTGTTTTTACCGCATATGCCGCAGAGCAAAGTGTGCCAGAATTTTTTTCAATTTGTGGGCCCCACTGTAATTTCGAATCAATAGTGATTCCTAAAAATATAGTTGACTGTACTGGTTCCAATCTCGCTCCACTCAAATGTACATTGGTTTCTACTTGGGCGACATTTGGCATAGAGAATTTTAATACTTTAGCTTTCTTAGAATTTAATAATAAGTTATTAACATTAAACCATTGTACAAGTTTTGAAAGTGCACTGTTTACCTCGTCATAATCACGCATTTGTCTATTAATTTTAAAAGTCAAGGAAGTATCATCAGCAAACAGAACAATCTCTTGATCGTTCCCAACATAATACGGTAAGTCATTAATATAAGTAAGGAAGAGGAATGGGCCGAGAATGGAGCCCTGTGGGACGCCCAATGTAACAGCAGCTCCTGGAGATCGTTTACCGTTAAGAGGATACCAAAATAGCTTCGTGCATTTTTCTACGTACGAAGTTTTCATTGTTTCTTTAGATTGAATGGGTAGAGCTCTAATTTTTAAGTATATGTTTTTTTCAATATATGATCTAGGATCGCATAAACTCAGAAACGCGATTGAAAAAGTTTTCTCGATAGAAAATGTTAGCGAAACAACCTCTCTAATTTTTTATTTTTTTCATTTGTCGGTCTATTATCGCGTATTAACTAATGAAATAACTTTAAAAACATAAGTAACAATTATATATAGAAACACGTAAATCAGAATTAAAATATATTTAGTAGATTTTGAGTAAACAAAAAAAAATATCCCTAATTCTTCATTTTCTATACCTACTAGCTGTGTTAATATGTACATGTCGACGATAATATTGATGTAGGCCCTTAACATCATATTATTAAATAATTTCATACTCATACATATATAATTTCAACATATTATTATTAAATAAGGGACAAGCCACGTGGTTGAGTGGCCCATGTAATGTAACGGACTGCCGATCAAGAGGTCGCGTGTTCGATTCCCGCTAGGTACAATCATTTGTGTGATTTTCTAATTGTCATACAAATGTTTGTATTGCATCTGAGTGTTAGTATGCATTTACTAACAGAAAAGTAGTATATGTATTCTATCCGTATTCTGGTACCTATAATACAAGCATATAAGCTTAGCTTGGGACCAGAGGATGTTGACTGAAATGTAAAAAAATATTGTATGTATGTAGTAAGTGAATCACCGTCTTACCAAGATAAAAGTTAGATAATAAGGATTTATGCAAATTATCTTTATCTACTTATAATGAGTTGTTAGGTGCTAGTTATAATTATACTTGACTGATGACTTACGCATTTAGTTTATAATGGTTTTAGTTTGTCTAATTCGATAACGTTTTTGATTTCAGACTCTCACACATGACAAAGCCCAGACTCCAGGAAAACGTTACTTCCGCAGAATCAATTAATAAACACGACGCGGTGATGGAAACTTAAAACATTTGTGATAATGATAGATACATACATTCCTATATTTTTATTGTTATGCTTATGAGAAATTTACGTAACTATTTGTTTAAGAGAACTGAGTTTGTTATACTTTTATATGTAGGTACTTATTAAAATTTATGATTTTTAATAAATTTATTATCTGAACAAATAAAAAGGATTTTTTTTATGTGCCCTTGTTACATAATTTAATTTTTGCAAGTTTCGTTCGTTCAAACATTACATTATCTGTGTTTATACTCATCCCATGCATGCAGTTACTGGTGCTAGATTAAAACTGATTGGTACAAAAGACATCTACCAATTTAGATATTCTGTATTATCTATTCTATTATATCAACGGGTGAGCCAACATACTGGTCTATGAATAGGAAAAAAACTCCTGACTTGGTAGATTTCTTCATCACAAAGAATATCTGTGCCTAAAACACTATGATTAAATTCAGCTTGGAAGATTCATCCGATCACACCCTAATTATTTTAACGCTCACCTAAAATGCAATAACGCAGGTGATAGTTTATACAGTTTGAGAACTGATTCCGCGTCTACCTATCTATCGAATATCAATTTTGATTTTCCCCCTAAAAACAAATGAAGATGTAGTTGAAGCCCGGCGTGATATAACTGATATGATTCTAGTTGAGACCTGGGTTAGTACCACAGAGACTTAGAGCTCACACTATATTCTCATGCTATCTTAATATAATATATTCTAAGACATGCGCGACTCATTTGTTTAAATAAAACTACTTTTTACGCATTATGACGCGTATATTTGTTTTAAATTTTGGCCCAACGTTTCGGAGACTGCAGTCACGGGTGAGACTGAGCTGCAATGTCTTCTACGATCAGTTATTACAGGGGTTTACCCACCCTCTTAGTATATCATGCCTGAAGTCCAAGGTGCTGAATTAACGCTCAAAATTGATACAATCAAAGTCGACCATTTGGACATTCTAGTATACATAGTCTAGTGTCAGACTGCTCAGCCAGTATAAGCCACACAAATTGGTAATGCGCCTGGCGGCCATGTTGGTGACGTCAGTACCGTTAGCAACATTTCCCGACGCGTACGCGTATCGAGTTGTGAGATTTAATACCTACCACGATCGTTTTTAGGGTTCCGTACCCAAAGGGTAAAAACGGGACCCTATTACTGAGACTTCGCTGTCCGTCCGTCCGTCCGTCCGTCCGTCCGTCCGTCTGTCACCAGGCTGTATCTCAAGAACGGTGATAGCTAGAGAGTTGAAATTTTCACAGATGATGTATTTCTATTGCCGCTATAACAACAAATACTAAAAATAAATATTTAAGGGGGGCTCCCATACAACAAACATGATTTTATTACCGTTTCTTGCTCGATACTAATAACGTTGCCTTATGTTGCATAGATAATGGTACGGAACCCTTCGTGCGCGAGTCCGACTCGCACTTGACCAATTATTATTGTTGTTTTTTTGTTATATTGCTGTGTTTGCTGCTTTTGTTGTTAAATTTGTTATTATTTTGTTTTGTTATCTTATTGTGTTCGCTGCTTTTATTGTTATTTTTTTGTTATTATTGTTTTGTTAAAATGAGTAGAAAAATAATTCACAGTCGAGCTCGTGAAATCATTATTAAAGTGGATGATTACTTTGAAAAAGAGAAGGAGGACACTGACTTACTACTTCGGAATGTAACTCGAATCATGAAAAATACATCAGACTGTAGTGAGGACGTAATGATGTCGAAGCAAATTGTAATATAAACTTTAGACTACCTACAAAACGCAACCAAGGTCACACAGCGTGTAGTTAGTGCTACCTACAGGAGTTGTTAAAAATACAGTGGCAAAGTTAAAGCGCGAAAAGGAAACTGCTACTGCTAGTGGCAGTAAAATCACAACGCCGATTAAAAAAAAGAGGGGTAAAAAAGAGTTTTGCGTTAACAGCGGTAAGATATATTATTAGTACAATGTACACAGTTCGCAAAGAAATACCCACTATGCGTAAAATTATGGCTGCTGCAAAAAAGGACTTAAATTATACAGGGAGTGTGAACACATTACGTGGAATAATAAAGGTAAAACTAGGGTACCGATTTAAAAAATGTTACCCAAACCGATTGCATTTAATTGAAAGACAAGCTTGGAGGGCTAAATATTTACGTCGCATGAGACAAAGTGATTTACTTGGCGCTGACAAAAAACAAGTAATTTATATCGACGAGACGTGGATACACGCCCATTACACAGTCAAAAAGGTTTGGCAGTCCGACACGGATGTTAGAGTGAAAAAAAATGATAGCCCTGGTCGCCGCTGGATTATAGTTCATTGTGGGAGTGAGTTAGAATTTGTCAATAACGCTCTTTTAATGTTTAAAGCGGATACAAAAACAGGCGAATCATGACCAGATGAATACTCAAAATTTCACGAAATGGTTACAAGAAAAGCTATTAGCCCTATTGGGGATAAGCTTTTCTTGTAACCATTTCTTGTCTTACCACCGAACAGTATTGTTGTAATGGACAACGCCTCTTACCATAGTAAAGAGGAAGAAAGAACTCCCACCATGAGCTGAAAAAAACAAGTGATGGTTTTGTGGCTCCAAGCACATAACATTGAGTTCCCGGAATATTTTACAAAACCGGAATTATATTTAATAATAAAACACCACCAAACGCCGAAGAAATACATTATTGATAAATTATTGGCTGATCATGGCCACGAAGTTGTTAGATTGCCACCGTACAACTGTGACCTCAACCCCATAGAATATATTTGGAACCTCGTAAAACAAAGAGTTTCTGACAAGAATGTTGAACAATTAGAGAGTAAGATCGAATCTTTAACTTTAGGCTTTGCAATCAATCACTCCTGAAGATTGGAAAAAGGAGGTAGATCATGTGAAGAGGCTGGAAGAATACTGGCGTAAAGATAGATTGGTCGAAGAGTTATTTGTTATTAACACGGGAAATGATACTGATTCTGACGAGACATCAGACTCGGATACCAATTCTGAGTCTGATGTAGATTATATGAGTGGTGCTGAAGAGTTAAGATTTTCAAAAATGTGATGAATGATGATGATGATGATTAAAAGTTAAACATTATTCAAACATTTAGTTTTAATTAAAAAAACATCAAATTACCTTTAAGTATAAACTTTTATTAATAGATGAGAATATTACATTTTGTTAGCTGTACTTTTTCTTTGCTGATGACGTCACAAGGGCGTTAATTTGACAAGGTTCCAGCGCATTACCAATTTGCGTGGCTTATACATAGAACTAGGCTATATACATATTTATCCTCCTAGCTAGAGCCAGTAGCGTTCGGACGGTGTGTCTAATCTGTATTGTAATCAAATTTTGTTCATTTATTTTGCTCTTATTAGTCTGTGCTTATTGTGACGTTTTTCACGTTTTTTGTTATTGATTTGATTGATTTTGATTCCCGAGGCTGAGATTTCGATTAGTTTTTAATTGATTTTCTTTTATTAATTTCAGAACAAGAATATTTTTCTAAAAACCTTGAGGTCTAGTCTTGATATTTTGAATAAACAGACTTCTTCATGGCGGAATTTACGATTGCCCAGAACCAGGTAGGTAACAGCCTTTTCGGAATACAGGCTTATACTTAGATTTCTTCCGAGTTCTGACTTTCTGATTTCTTTTTAATTTTTTTTTTATTCAAAATTAATGCATAAATTGGAATCCATAAATTTATATCATGTAGGTTTATGAATTTTTAATGTCTTTGTTCTTTTTCAGGATCAGCAGGTGAAAAAATTGAAGAGGTTTTTAGAGGGTTGGCGAGTAGCCGTTTTACCGCTAAAATCGATAATTCTTTGGGAACAGCAATGGCATCCATGTGCTATAGTTGGCTCTCTTTCTACCCTGTTTTTTATAATATGGTTATTAGACCTAAATTCATTAGCTACTCTAGCTGTTATTGGTCTAATCTTTAATTTTATTGATTTCATTGTGCCTGTAGTTTGTAATTCTCTTTATGGACCTTCTGCTTGGACTGGCCAAAAAGAAAAAGTATTTGAGGAAATTTGTAAAAGCATTGTGGCCTCCTACAACAAGGGTTTGCAGAATATCCGAGTGTTCTATTCTTTAAGAGAAACCAGTCCTTGTATGGTGAGGATATTCTACAGTTCAATCTTATATTCTTTATTGTGTCATATTTGTGAATGTAACTGTTGTTGTTTGTTTCAGTACTACATCATTTCAATCAGCATGTTGTGCACCATAGCCTGGGTTGCAGCTTCTATTAACAACATATTCTTGGTGTACCTTTTATCAACTGTGATGTTATTGTGGCCGGGTCTTCGACATCATGGTGTTTTTAATATGTTCCGATCACTTGTAAATAAAGCTCCAAAGGCTTCATACCTTAAAACTGATTAAAGAAAATATATTATGTTTAATTTATAATATGTGATTGGTCTGGTCATAAGTTTTAAGTTTAAGCTTGGCTTATTATGAGCTTTAAATTACTGTATGTGTGATATACTTTGATATTAGAGGTGGAGTTTTAGTGTAATTACTGTTAAGTTAATAATAGATGTTTTAAAGTATGTTTAGCGAGTGCAATATTCAAATATCTGTATTAGACCATTACTGTGCATCTTTATATTGTCAAGCCAGATCATTAATGTGGTTGTTAAAATAAATCTTGAGCAGCTTTTAATATGTGATTCACTTGAAAATAGCTAACAAGCACTGCTTAATAAGCCATAAATTATTGTATTTTTTAAAGTTTAATATAATAAAGAGCAGAAATATATGTTTCCTGATTTTATTTTTTGTCTTAAATCATTCCAAATTCAACCAAAACATGGAAAATATTGTCCCTAGAACTTGAAATAATGCATGGTGTACTAAAATTACAAACATTTCCTAAAAATTAAGATTTCCTTTGTTATAAGATGGTGGTGGTGTTCTATAACAAATTTTTGGTGCTAACTTCGCAACTACTTTAAAATTTTTAATCAGAATGTTTTGAGCAGTTTTTGTATTTCCATGCTGTTTTCATGATAGTTCAGATAATTTATTTCGGCAACTAGAGCTTCGTACCGTACCTACTCGCAATGTCTTGGACAATAATAAATCTACGTATGTGTGTACCTATATATTATGTAAAGTGTATGGCAATACGGTTAATAATACAGAAAAACAATAAAATGATTCCATCATTTATTGTAATACAAATTCTTATATAGCTAGATACATTTATCTTTTCATTAAATATTAGTTAATGTGACTATGACTACACTATTGGAACGCAGCGAAGTGCATAGGATTATCGATGACAACATTAGGCTACATATGGTCTAAGGGCCCATCTAACGTCGACCTTCACCCATTCTGTTTCGATAAACTGATAACAAAATGCGGCTTCACTCAAATTCTGAACACACCAATGCCATAAAAATATATTCTATGCTTTGTTTAATTAATTTAACAGGATAATATGTATTACGAAGTTTAGATTACGGCATTAAACTAGCCTTACTTTTACCGAATAGACTTAATAGATTGTAAATATCTATATTCTGTTATAAATAAAATCTAACTTTAGGATGGAGTTTAAATTCCACAATGTTCTAATTTAAACTGTAAACTTAAGCATGACAGTTAATTAAGCACGGTTTATATTTTAACTATTAATGCGACAACCCTATTGGTATATGTTAAGAATAATAATTTGTTGATATAATTATTATTTCCAGCCAGTAAGCATGTGGGTTAATGTCAAAGTTGAATGGGTACTATATGAAATCTTTGTTTTTAATGGCCACAAATATATCATATGCAATACATTTATAGCAAGAAAATTTATTTATACTTAATAAAAAAATGAAGTTTATTTTTTATTGTCGGACAAGGTAACTAAATAATATGCACAAATTTACCAGATATCTTGCAGACACGTACATTTAGCGTGGATAAATCGTACTTCATAGTCAGTATGGAAGAAGATATGGTATTCTCATGTAAAGTACATCACTCCGGTAAATCTGTGATATTATGTATGTATCCACAGTATGTATTAAAAAAAACTTGGTTTGTACGTTCTTGCGTGACCTATTTGTTTATTTTAAAATTCAACATTAACATTATTAGTCTTAAATGTTAACACTATTAACGCGTTCAATGCTGAATAATTTGCGAATTTATAGCCAATGCTAAAAAAAGAGTCATTCGCCCAGTGCTGAAAACGCGTATGTGCGTTCAAAAAATTTTTCGCGTAGTGCTAAGAACGCTTATATGCGTTCAAAGAAAACTCGCGTAGTACGGCTGGACGCTATAGCGCGTTGTCTTTTACCTTCCCGCAGTGCGGCCGACGCTTATGTGCGTTCGGTAACTTTCGAGTTTTATGACTGTCATATAACAATTACGGGTCATATAAAGGTGTTGGATGGATAAAGGTGCTTCCACACTAGTGTTTATTTGTAAGAGATTTTGTGATGTTTACGCCATAATATAATATATCTTCGTTCGGTTTTGTTAAAATAGTAAGTTATACCTTAATAAAACAGTAATAGTAAAGGTACATTCTCCCGAAAGCCCTTTTATTCTTAATTTTTTTAATTTACGACTTTTCGCCCGCCTCGTAATCGACACCATTTATAAATAGACTAAAACTACCTATTAGTTTAGTTAAAAGAGCGAGTCATAATAAAATTATTTCAATAATCTATTGTACTAAATTAGGTTATTGTTGTCGTCGCCGCCGCCGTCCCCCCCCTGCAAGATTCGTAGCAGAAACCTGACTAGTGTGTAGTCTCCTTTACAATTCCACATTTTACGACCGCTTCGAA
Source organism: Orgyia antiqua (assembly GCA_916999025.1). Lineage (NCBI taxonomy): Eukaryota > Metazoa > Arthropoda > Insecta > Lepidoptera > Erebidae > Orgyia > Orgyia antiqua. Next base: position 22,627,343 of record OU779864.1, read on the forward strand.
ACAATAGACACCCAGAATACACGCTATAAACGCACAGGTGCGGCGCACCCCGCTTGCCTACAGATTTTTTTTTTGTATGGACGCGTATACGCGTCGGCCCGCACTTGGTGAAGATCAGAAAAACGCGCATAAGCGTTAGCCGCACTGAACGTATTAATGTCAGTTCTAAATCACGTTTTTATTTAAAGCATTCTGCATTTTACGAGATTCTCATGATAATATCTTTTGCGGTAGGAAAACAATTTGGACATATCATAAGAGCCCATATTTAAAAAAAAAAATTTGTGCCAACATGATTTAATGATTTTTGATTTTGCAGTGAAAAATTCCTTGTTAGTACATTTTTATACAAGACTAGCTTGCCCGGCAAACGTTGTTTTGCCATACAAAAAACAAGGAAAAAAAAAATTAAAAAAAAGAACTATAAACCTCACGGAGCCCGAGACCTTTCCAACGAATGCAAAACCGTGGAAATCGGTTCGTGCGTTCTGGAGTTATAGCGTCAGGAAGGAAAACCCGACTTATTTTTATAAAGTAGATAATGAATAAATAACTGGCTAAGTAAAAAAATCATAAGATGTCATGAACAATCTTTATTTTAAACACCTACATAGCTTGATTTCTTAGAGTTGGACTTAATTATTTTATAGTATTTCTCCTGTTAATTATTTCCCAAATACTTTTCATAAAAACGTCGTGACTAACGCACATATAAAACATTACTCTTATCCAAAACGCAGATACATACCTAGATAGATTAACTCTTTATTGTACACATTTACAAGAAACAGAAAACAGAAATTAAGCTTAGATATTTCATTGTTTCAAAATGATTTCTTTAATTTCGGTAGTTTCGTAACATTATTTTTACTTATCTAAGCATAGCCTTTTTATTGACAATAAAGCACGATTTGTTTCATATTTAGAAATCATAATGAATACATATCTCACTTTTTTATAAATCAAACATATTGGTAACAAAATTCTTGTACCCGGTGTTTAATACAATTATTGGGACCATTTTACTGAGTCTCGGATATAGTAAATCCCAGTTTAATATTTTTATTTTTGGCTTTTGTTATCAAAGGTACACCTGGTTCAGACTTCACATTGTTATTAGACTTACTATCAGTGGATGTACTCGGTCTGAGCGTTAGCAAGTCATCGGTCACTAACGTTGTTTTAAATCTACTTGTCGCTTGTGAATTAACATTACTCTTCTGTGCACTACTGTCACTATATCTGCGACTACAATTATTTAAATTATCATTCTTTTTATTTTTAACTTTATTATCCTTACTTTGCAAATTCAACGAGTCAATATTAGGTACACATTGTTGATTATCTTTTATATACAATTTATTTTCAATATCTAAGTTGAAATTTTTACTACTTGACGGTATATCTTTATAAAAACATTCCTTAGTTTGTTGTAAGCTTAGACCGAAGAAATCAGTGGAACATTTACTAGTGGACGGTTGATTATTATCTGGAATAATAGGACCAACTGTCGTACATATTTGTGGACTCAAGTCGTTCTTGATCATTTTCACGGGTGAACCGTAAGGGTCAGCTGATAGAGTTTCTTCATCATCTTCACCCTCGGCACTCTGAAATGTACATACACGACAATTTCATATTATTTAAAAGTTAGTTACAAAAACATAATTTTTCCTAGTCATTATAATCAACCGATGTGTTTATAAGCTATTACTAAAAATAATAACCTACACCCACGGGAAAAAGCGTGACGGTATGATGATGAAAATATACCTAGTAACTAATTAGATTTGGTAGTGTAGTGATATTATAAAGTGTTTCGTTAACGCTAAACTACAATATAACAAACTAACCAAGAGATCATGGTCGGTGATGGAGCCGGCGGTAGCCTCGTTACTGTTGAACTCCAACTCTGATGTGAGAGACACCGGCGTCACGTCACCACTAATAGACGAACCTGGAACATTACTCAATATAAACTAGCTGTTTCCATCTGAAAATTGAAACTTTCCTTACGATTTTTTAGTACAACAAATATTATAAAAATATTGCGTATACCAACTGTTGCCCGCGACTCCGTACCTTCGGATGTCGGAGCGTGACGTTATTTGGCCTATAGCCTACCTCGATAAATGAACTATCCAACACAAAAAGAATTTTTCAATTCGAACCAGTAATCCCTGAGATTAGCGCGTTCAAACGAACTTTTCGGCTTTTATAATATTACTATGCAGTTTTTGTCAACTACATATAGTGCGTTAGGCAACTGCTTTTCAAGATATTAAACAATGTACCTTAGTAATCGCGTTCACATTATGGACACCTGCATTACTAATTTATTATCATAGATCACCTCACTAGATTCTGCACGCAAAGCGATTAACGCACACGCACACCGAATGTATGCGCTATTCTCGCATAGGTAACTGTACAGGTATGAGAACTCTGCGTGTGATTTTCCTACGACCAACGATAATGCATTATCCCATCATACTCTACAACCAGCGCCTTTCTCCAACATTGGTGTGTTTCGTTGTTAATAAAATTCTCGTAGTGGACTATCCATTGGAGTGATCTGTGTCTATTATTTAAATATGAAAGAGTTCTTTTATATATTTTGAGTTTACAATAAAACAGCTAGCTATTTAAGCTCAGTTTAATATATTACTAGCACTGTTAACGTAAAGTGATACGTGTATCACTCCTGCATTATGATGAATTATAGCTTAATGATTTGTTTATATTCAACTTTTAATTAATAACAGTCATTATTTCGGTCCAATTGTGTTCTGTAAAGAACACTAAGTGATCAATCGATTTGGTGCAAACCGCTCAATAGATGGCGCTGTACAAAAAAACATCACACGATGTTTAACTCACATTGAAAAGAATGTAGTGGAAAATTTGGTAAACATGTGCGGGAACCATGATAGCTCAGATGGGAGAGCAACGGAACGGTATTCCGAGGTGGTGGATTCAAATCCCGCTCATGGTTATCATTTTTTACACTATAATTTAGTTTATTTAACATCGAAGAGAATTATGCAATGACCAAATAGATCCGACCCAGATATTATTTAGTGTTCAAAGCATCAAACAATATTATATTAGAATAGATTTAAAATATTTCCAAGCTATTAATATTAAAGAAACATGAGATTTCCTTTAACCACAATACCGTGTTAATCAATACTAGAAATATATTACATATATAGAAGTTAAGTTTGTATACATCGGCATAGAATAGTGCAGCGCATGCGATTTTATTCATGCAACAATGAATTGCAATAGATATTTATAGTGAAATAGTACATCTATAGTAGAGTTTCATGAAGACAGAAACACTTAGCTTGCATTCTATAAGTACATTTTGGAACTTGAAATGTAGGGTAGTTCGAATAAATGTTTAACATTTATTCTATACGAGAACTGCTAGTGTCTATAATACAATAATTGCTACTATTTTTGACATATTTCATCTCTTTATGTCTCAAAGAAAATTAAATAAATAAATGTAACCCCTGCCCGAAACTCATTCTGGCTAATCCCATCTGCATTTACTCTAATTCAATATTTTTTTTTTTAATTAAAACAGTATAAACCGATAAGTTACTTTATATGTGTCTGTGTGTTTGCATGTACTGGTACTTACATAACAGATACAATCATATAGTTGTAGTATGTATGAGTGTGTAAGTGTGTTTGTGTTTTTTTTCCTATTTGGTACAGTGTGTGTGTGCGTGTTTGTGTGTGTGCGTGTGTATTGTACCTGGTATGTTGGCGTGCTGCATGTACGGGTGCAGGCTGGAGTGTAGCGCGCACAGTGTGGCCGCCTCCCCGTCCCACTGTGCGAGCTTGTCGCCCACATTTCTACTCCAATTGCTACTGGAATCGATAACGTCAAGTTACCAGCCTAGTGCCGCGCCCACTACCTTCATTCACCCGTAACAATGACTTCAAGCGTGAATATGAATGATGCTTCCAACTATATATTACTATTGCCCACTTGTAGTAATGATACTTCAGATTTAATTCACACACTCATGAAATTTACACTGTCGGTGATTAAGACAAAAAATCAAGTAACATAAATAAGTAAAACTAACATCAAGCAACATTAGCAAGTAAGTGTTTATAATACAATCTATACAATCTAATCAAGTGAATTGCCATTGAGAGATATTGAAAGCATTATCCTCTAGAAGTTCCATGTACACAATCATAAAAATGATTGAATGATTCAAATTATTCTCGACTCAACATTTATTTTTACATATAACTCCTTACAATATACTTTTATAAGCAAAACCTGCACAATCTCTATTTCCGAAATAAACAAGAATATGTTACGTATTCCCTCCCTACGTTTACTAACTTAAGATTATTAGAGAAAGTTATTTACCAAATCGAAAAATTCCGAATTAAATATAAGGTAGCTTTTGCGTCGGGAGTAATTTAATTAAACAATCATAAATTTAGAAAAACCACTACAAGAATCATCAAAGTTAGGAAAACACATTCAAACTAGAACATAGCCCTCTATGTTTGTAAACAATAAAATGTAGTTGTATACCTTTCAGTGGAGGTGGTCTTATGTTCAGAGTTGGAGGCGTAGTTGGAGTTAGGTGAAGAAGGTCCCGCAGACGAGAGTCCGCTCGGTAACTCGCCCGATGACGACATCAATGAAGACGGACCGCTCCAACCAACACCTAGATATCATTACGAAGATCAAATATCGTTGTACGATTGTAACAGATGCTTTAGTTAGTGCGATAAGTTCAAAATTGCATGGAGATGGGGAAGTAACGATATTCAGTTCCATACAATTTCACAACGAGCTCGCTGTCGATCCAGTGGCTGTAGGCTATTCAATTTTTGCCGCCTCTAAATTTTGATATCTTAGTCCACAATCATAATATCAATTTTCTATTAATAAAATATAATTTGTGCTCCATCATCCTCGTTACATCAACTTTTCCCATATAGTTATTATTATTGAGAACTATGGTACGGTGTTCGATCCTTGATTATTTTTACAGCAAAGAATTATCAAAAAACATTATTTTAAAAAATATCTCAATCATATACCACTTTTATAATTAATTCATTCCGATTGGCATTTTCTGAAAAAGTTGGCTTTGCGAAAAAGTTATCAAATCTACTGACTAAACATTTAATTTAAATAATTCGTGTACGACATCAGCGCTTAAGGCCTGCTCATTTGGATTTTCCAAACTTTTTCTTACTACAAATGTGCTACAAATAAAATAATTAACTGATAAAATGTATCAATTTTCTAATGAGCAAATTATCTCACTTCATATTTTGTGGAGGGAATTTTTATATTGTCAAGTCACAGTCGTTCAACTATCAGTTATTCGACTATCAGTTATTCGATTAATATGATCTTTATAAGATATTGAACTAGTTTTTTATTTCATAAAAATTAGTAAATTTTAGTCAGTATTTTTTACGCATAAAGAAATTACTTTCGGAAATTGAATTTGACAAGTTGCAAACTTGCTGCAGCAATCATGATTAGACCATCGATATTATATCAAGATTGAATTGGGTAAGCAGATCTCATAATTATTAGGTACACGGAGAAAAAAATATAGCTGTTATCAGTGAAGAATACATATATGTAAAAATTACTAAATTTCGATAATAATATCGAATCACTATTGCAATATTCTAAGAGTTCATAATGTATAATTAGTAAAGCGTTTAAGACTGTACATGAGAATATTTCGATATTTTTATTTTATTTTTTTTTATTTTATATTTTAGACGGGCTTCGTGATGGAGTGGTTTATGTAATGGACTGCCGATCACGAGGTTGCGGGTTCGATTCCCGCTTGGCACAATCATTTGTGTGATATCCATAAATGTCATACAAATGTTTGTACTGCGTCTGGGTGTTTACTATGTATTTTATGAATGTATTTACAAAAAGAAAAGTAGTATATGTAGTTTATCCGTATTCTGGTACTCATAATACAAGCATAGTAATATAGCTTACTTTGGGACCAGAGGACGTTGTGTGAAATGTCCTGAATATTTATTATATTATATTATTATTTTAATTTCTCTCCAATTTTCGAAATTGGTATTATGTGTGTGTATAATATTTTGTTTTTTTTATTTGTAAACTGAAATAAAAAATTGATGAACTAAATTTGCCGCCCTTTAAAATTTGCCGCCCTAGGCTCCAGCCTACTCAGCCTGCTGGTAAATCCGCCACTGTGTCGATCACATGTAAAAATCGCATTAACGTCTCTAGTTAGTTTTAGCGTCGTGTTGGCGAATAAAAGTTCAATTGTACACAATGAAGTATAATGATAGACTACATACAACTTCATCAGGTGGATAATTACATGTTAAAATAATTATTTTAAAAATGTGAAAAAAATTGTATAACTATTTATCAAACGAATGCTCCCTAAAGACGGTGGCGTGCGCGTGACCGAGTGTTTTTCAAACTCTCAAGTCAAGAGTTGGGAGAAAAGTCGAATAAGACATTAGACCCTATTTCCGTCATTTTTGCCTCAAAAAACGTAACGAATAATATAAACCCTTCTCCGAAACTGAATCCTGGAGACGCCATGGCTTTTTATGTTTATCAATACCGTTTTATATAAAAGGTGGATTTGAAATAACTACTATAAACCAATTAGAATTAAAAATACAATAAAAAAGATTGAAAAGTATTTTAATTCCAATTAAACCTGAAAGAGATAATGCCCATGATCAATATGTCGCACGCTAGGGGCGTGTAATGAATGGGTGACGCGTAGATAAGTCAAACGCCACGACATACATTAATCTCTATCTGCGGGCCAAGACTGCTATTCAATGTTGGCACAATAATAATTTTATTCATAATAGCGAATTTTATCAAGTTTGGTAGTCTACTCTTAATTTTTTGTCACAAATGCTGCCATAATGGCGTCACTGACTTATCATTGTGCCAAGTAATAGCAGTAGCACTGTGTTGATACAATATGATACTCACTGTTGGTGGGCGAGGTCTGTTTGTGTGGCGGCGGTGGCGGCGGCGGTCGCGGTGGCGGCGCGGCGGTCACCCTCTCGAGGAAGTCGTCCAGTTGTCTGAGTGAGAGCGCGTTGTGTAGTGTCTCCAGCGGACGGATGGCCGGCACTCCGCCGAACCCCTCCATCACTGCCGCTGCACACACACAGTTAGTGTTGCCGTCTCGCTCGCACACGCACACTCCCTCCCTCGCTACACTCACCGTTGGCGCTGGCGGTGGGGATCATGACTCGCAGGTTGGGCGCCGAGCTGGAGCCCGAGATGACAGCGGTGCTGAAGAGGCCGGCGGCGGACAGCTTGCCGCGCGCGCCCAGTCCCAGCATCTTAAGGTAGCTCATCTGGCCGGCGATGCTGTGCCGCTGGCGGCGCCCTGTGGCCCCCGAGACGCTACATTCCGCTAGCCGCGGCCACGAGCCGCCGCGCGCCCCGAACGTGATAGCGGACAGGGGGAGCTCGTTAGTCGAGGACTCGACGCCGGCCACGTTAATAGAGGGGGTTAGAGGCTCGTCCCGTAGGGGGAGGCCGGACGGCGTCGTCACTGTTAGTACGGGGAGCGCGGCCGCACCACGGGCTGCCGCGTATGACGTCGGGGTTTAAGACGGGGTTACGACAACGGGGACGTTACGTGATTATGTGACGTTAGTGACGGGGTGGTGATAGAGAGAAAAATAAATTAGTGATTAATATAGATAGATAAGTAAATAAATAAATATATAGATAGAATGTATAGATAGATACACGTCGAAACGTGCTCGTTAGGTGGGAAGTCGCACTTAAATCTTACTTAATATGAACCCAACCAGCGCAATAGTTTGACGTTCATTTACTGGCACCACGTAACGTAACCCTCGATATTCCAACCTCCTCTCTCGCTCACACGTATATGTGATCAAGAGAGGAACTAAGAACCTGAAGTGTACGTCAACGTGCAAACTTACCTTCATGTATAAATATCCGTGTTCACAGACTATACATAATAGTATTACATGGTAAGTATGAGCACGGGATCATGCAGCTGCCAAACAAAAGTCAAACGTGTGTAACACACAGACAAACACACACACACACACACACAGGGGGCGACAACGCAACGCAACACACACAACATCACCGGCCAGAGTGAGCTCAACCAGCGGACGAGCGTCGCGTCGCTCTATAACTACAAAGTTATTAAACACAAACCGAACACGACACACACGGCCGTGCCATAAACGTCCTAGGTTCATTATTAGGACCTTAACAAACAAAATTTACATGGCGCATCAGACCTTGACGCGTATACTTATCCTGAACATGCAGCTGTTACTTATCAATTAATCTCCAAATGTATACAGACATAAACGAGAGACAGAACATATCGGACGTAGACAACATACCCTATTATCCCGCGAACGCAACTAGTTCGACTCTCATACTACACGGTACGATGACCGCAATAGTGTACAAATATGTGCGAAAAATAACTATAAATATTGAAATCAACCCGTGTAAATATAATCCCGTTAAGAATAGAACCAGTGAACCGGATAAGAAATTAATAAAAATATGTAATTATTTTGTTAAATGACCCGCCCACCTCATTCACAAGGATGCGTAATCGAACGCATACTCGTAGTTTTAAATACGATCTCGTTTGTAATCACCAACCCGATTAACTGCTCCAGTTAATGAGAGCGTTTACCAACACCTTAGCTAATAGATAACACTTAGGAATAAAAAAAAGAAATTACGTAGTGTACATCCGAGAGTAACTCTAACCCAACAGAAAAGTGGATGTCCAGGACCGCGACCGTGTGTATGAGAGTGTTGCCCGAGCTAGTCGGTATGTCTGTGACTGACCTGGCGTGTCTACAGTCTGCAGGCTCTGGTAGCGCGGCCCCACGGCGCCACACAGCGACAGACCGCTCGCACTTGACACTGTCATACATACTGGCTAGTGGCACATACCTACTACCTAACATTACTGTATACCCACACAGATTACAAAAACACTTCATTTTTACCTTTATATAAGTTTAAAAAGTAAAAAACACGCTTCAAAATCCTAGATATTTTTGTAACATAATTATAATTATCGGTCTTTAAAGGTATGGAAAATTTCAAATACAGTCTGTCCAGTATAAGTTGGCGTTTGAGCGGGGGCGCCTCCTACGCTATGGGTGTTGCCACCTTTATTTTATATTCCCTATATCTGCCTAACAAAATATTTATTGACATATATATGTATAATATTATATGTGTATAATATTATATGTATATAATATTAACATATATTATACTAGCTGTTGCCCGCGACTTCGTACCCGTAAATAATTTCCTCTATAAAATATTATAGATTAATAGGGTTTTTCTAGGTGAGCATTTGAATAAAACAAAAATTTATTGTTTATGATAATTGTGATCTATTAGCGGAGATATGCCTGTAAAAAATTCTTCAGATTCATCTGAATCATAAGAATCTGAATGTGAAGAATCATGTACATTTTACCCCAAGTTTGGGGTAATGTATAAAACTTTTAACTAGCAACTCTTACCTTGTACCAAACACAAGCAATTGTGAACTGTCAAAATTAGTTCTCTTTTTTGCCACGCGCCAACTTATACTGGACAGACTGTAAATCCGACTATTTAAATTTGGAACTCTCAGTCGAAGATATCGTTATATAGATTAATGCATACATACATAGATACATTGGAAGCTTATAAAAGCGTGTTAATAAAAAGAGGATTTTATTTACACTTTTCTGTTTCGCCAGGCAATCAATAACATTTTATAATATAATGCTTAAAAACTCGATTGCTTTTCGTATATAATCTCAACTTTTGTTTGACATTTCTACCAGTTATTTTAGTTCCTAAATGAATTTGTATACGTAGTTTTATTATCAAACATTAATTTTGTGCTAAATATGTATTGCAATATAATTATATTTTTAAATAATTTAAATATCTTTATACTTTTATACTACAATCTGAGTGGGTATTTTAAATTGTTGTTTTGTAAGCTTAGCTTAAGCTAGTTCTAAACTTTAACTATTATAAAAATGAAACTGAAGACAATGTAATGACTTAGGCACTTGTTCGCCCAAAAGTTACTATCTTTGTCTTAAGACAGGCTAGTAAGGTATAATATGAAGAATATTCATAAAGTAAGGGTTTCTTTTTATTTGTTTTATCTAATCAATAATTAGGGACTTTTATAAAGTCTTTACGTCAATCGTCACTCGACAGAAAATTCTTTAAAAGAAAATTCATTCAAAAAACAAATCAGAGACTATTTTAGCATCCATCTTGTTTTGTTTCATCACATTGAGTACTTTATTAAAAGAACATCTAAAGTGGCTCGCCTGTGAAAACTTTTTTGTAGTACAAGGGCTTTAACCAGTTCTAGAATCATAATAAATTACTAATCGCCTTTAATCTCACTCATCGTAGACTATGATGATAACAATAATATACAATAGTCAGTTTTACATAGCCACTTCAAACAGAACATTCTCCACTTCAATTAGTCGGGTTTGATTATAGTCCAGGCATGCGTGACACAATTGCGAGTGCAAACTTACCATTATCATGGCTCTGTTTATGTTGGTCGTAACTTCGAGCACGAGGAGGGGCTTCTTCAACGTCTTTGTGCTCCTTCTCTTCGCCCTAAAATGGTATATTATTTTACAAACTGATATTTAGATTTTTAGTCCAAGATTCCTTAAATCCCAGTCTAGAACTTCACGGAGTATCGATAGAAATCGACTCTCGCATTCAATTATTTCCATCCATATTATATCGGAGGCCCGTAACCAACATCAATTGATTCTATTTTTCGCTATGACAACTGTTAAATAAATAAATATCGCGGAGCTTTTCGTATTTAATAAACGTTCGTATTTATCTTCTATTCTAGACTATAATGTATGCAAAATTTCCTATAACTCCATTCGGTAGGTTTTGCCTGAAAGATTCAGAAACAAACAGACAGACACGGTTTCTTATTGACATAAGGATTTATGATACCTGTTCACATTGAGTAGTATCAGTAGTGCCGTGCGTGCGTGCTCGCAGCTCAGCGTTCAGTCGCGCCGCTAATGTTGAAGCCTCGTGTCCGCTCACTGTGTAGTGGAGGTTACTGGAAACATAATAAATCGGGATCTCGTATTTTTTCAAAGTTATACTTATACATATATAAAAAAGTAGTGCAAGTCTTGGTGATTATTTAATCACCAAGACCTAAACCGGAGTCTTATAGTTTCGGAACCAGCCGACTTCTTACAACAATTGTCGTAACTTGCACAAATTACAGGAGTGCTATAAAAGTCCGCTAAGGGATATTGCACACAGATAACATCCTCTGTGAGAGACGGACACTCGAAAATTTAAACCCTGTGCCAACACGCCTGGCCAGCGCGGCATAGTAGACCATAATCCCTCCAAAGTGAAGATGGCCCGTGCCCAACAGTGGGACGTAAATGGGCTGGAGAGAGAAGAGAGGATACTGAACGAACTAGTTTTTAAGGGTAGTGAGGATCGTGCACTTATGCAGTACGTATACATGCACGTAGTACGTATACATGCACGTAGTACGTATACATGTACGCAAGCATATACTTATAAGTGACGTTGTAATGTTTAGACTAGAATTCACCATCTACTTACTAATTTAATGATATACCGCTGACACAAATTACAAATGCTGTGGCAAGTATAAACGCCCGCTGCGAACGATTACTAATGGAAAATTTTATTCAATTTTATACTATTTTATATTCGGTCTGGAACGGCTATTATTATGGGTAACTGTAAAACTCACCATATTGGAATAGGATCAGAAGGTCGTATCATAGATTTGGACATTCTTCTTGGTGAAAATGTATTATCCAGTTCATCCATATCCTATAAAAATAACATGTTATATTTTAGTACACACACTATCTAATATTTATTTAATAACAAGTTAATACTGTCTTACAGGTTGTAATGTTTCCTGACTGGCCATGGTATCGTCTTCTCCTTCCTCCTCTATACATTTAACTTCATCTGATGAACTTTGCTGTAGGAATAATAATCTATTAACACAATTTCGATTTCGTATCAACAAAAATACCAGAAACAATTTAGAGAAATATTAATTGCTTGATTAGTGCTTTGGTTTGAATCTCATCATCACCGTCATGTTTTATTCCATAAGGGTAGACAGAGACTAGAGCCCCAGCTGTTATGGTATAAACATACCTTCTTGACTTCATTTACTCTTATAACATTTCAACTTACTGAATTATTAGTAGTAGAGTGATTTCTGCTGTGCGGTCTGAACCCAGGTCCGGGCGGTAGATTCTTTTGTACGCAACAATTAACTCCTGGACTGAAGTGTAACTCTACATGAAACCTGGAACAAAAACTATCAATTAGATAATGAACATTTATTTATTTTGAAGAACGGATGTCCTGGTATGTTATGAGACGAGAGGAGAGTAATGTCGTTAGGAGAGTTCTGAGTATAAATGTGGAAGGAAAAAAGTCTAGAGGAAGACCTAAGAAAAGATGGATTGACTGTGTGAAAGAGGACATGAAAGAAAGAGGAGTTCACACAGACATGACGGCTAATAGAAGACTGTGGAAGAAAAAGACATGTTGCGCCGACCCCAAATAATGGGATAAGGGAAGGAGGATGATGATTTATTTATAATAATCAGATGCTAATATGTATCACCATATTCAGTACAGTCTAAATAAAATAAAATAAAAATATGTAGGTCTAAAATGTTGTGAAAGTAGCATCTATTCAAAACAAACGGTTTGAATTTTGACGTAAACATTTCAATATTCACACTCAAATGGTACAAGTGGTCTTCGCATTTTCTAAAAATACTGTCTTTCTTACCTTTCTTCTGAGTAAGGATCTTTGGTTGGATCTTCATACAACATAACTACGATCTGTGACATGTAGTTCAGTTCCGACACTGTGGACACGTACTCCATCGCACGACGCCATTGCTCGTCTTTTAAAACCTGACAAATAATAGACATTTTTATATTATCTATTGCCCGTCACTTCGTACGATTGGAATTCAGAAAGCAAATACTAACAAATTATATAAAAAAGCCATCCTTTTGAACCACACAATCTATTGAAGAAAACCGCATCAAAATCTGTTGCGTACTTTTCAAGATATAAGCTAACATAGGGCTACCATACAAAAATAACGAGTTTGTTTTATGATAAGTAAAGATAAAGATTTTATTTGTATTTTAGATTCATAATATTTTTTTAACTAACTGTTATAAACCCGCTTTATTTTGGATTATTAGTAAAAAAAAATAGAACAATTAGAAAAAATACATCTTGCATCATCACATTGTGATCGTGGCCTCTTCAAACCTTAACTGAAACTAACATTAACTGTGAATTTAAAAAATTACATAATGTTTACGATTATTTTATTTCTAGGTTACAAATCTGTAAAACCCAGGAAACTGGTACACAAAAACCCTTTAAATAACAATAACTTACATCTAGTAACCCTCCAAATCGCAGTACAGTGAGTAGCGAGTGCACGTGACTCTCGCTAGTGAAGTACAGTCGCGTACGTACATGCCGGCCCGGACTGGACACACCGTGACTGTATCTGACGGACAAATACTTCTCTATTCAGTTTACATTACAATATACGTTAAAAACAGACATTGGTACGCATAACACAAGTCTATAAGCTTAGCTTGGGACCAGAGGACGTTGTGTGTAATGTCCATTAATATTTATTATTAGTTCTATGTGCAAAATTAAACTTAACTAAAAAAAATGAAAACAATTACAGTGTAAACTCCATGTAACGTCACTCTATTTAACGACAAACTCCCTTAAGCGTCGATATCAATTGGCTTTGGTTGGTTTAGCTTGTCTTTCATACAATGTTTCACTCTACATAGCATTACACTCACTCTCAATAACGACAACAATTGAGTAATAAAAAGTACCTTTTAAGTTGCTAAAATTAGTAAAAACTGCGCAGCTGTGTACGATCTATTGTCGCTTTACTATCCTAGCCCGCAATAAACTCGACTGTCGGCATCATGCATACCGAACTTTCTAAGAAATTCGTTCTTTTGTTTACAAATTGGGATTGCTTGTAGACTGTTGTTGACCATAAGTACTCATAAGTAGGAGTCATGGATTATCTATACCTTATCATTAGTAAAAACTGCGCAGCTGTGTACGATCTATTGGAAGCAGCTAAATTATTGGAAAAATACATACTTCCTTTATAACCAAGATGCCTCAATATTGCTAGATATGAATAAAATAAGTAAAAAAATACAACAAAATTACTGGTGCAGCAAAAGACGTCAGACAAAAATAACAGACTATACGCAATAGCGTTCAAATAACATTCTTTTTTATGCACATAACTACTAACAATAGTCGGAAATAAACTTTTTCTTTTTCTAATTCTGATGTTTCTTCTCTCCATTTAACGACAACTCTCTATAACGCCATAAAATGCACAGTCCCTTCAGTGTCGCTATATAGAGTTTACACTGTATGTAATTCAATGGTTTGGCTATTTCATGGCACACATATTTATTAATTAAAATCGTTAGTATATAATAGAGACTTTCTAGTAAAAAAGTTGAGTTATCATTCCTAAATTGTGTTATTGACACTCAGTTTACATTTTTTAGTTAAGTTTAGTTGCGCAAGTAGAATAAAATAAAAAATATAAAAGTATAAAAAAGCTACGTTTAAATGAATTACATGTAGAATGAATGATAACTATAAAAGTATTATAACAAAAAAATATAAATCACCTTGGATTTAATCTATTGACAGTTTCCTCCCCGGACTCTTCAATATTACGTTGTAAGTCAGCTCTGATCTTCTTTAACAAAGGAGTACAAATACCTTGACCTATCGTCAACTTTTCTTGCATTGTTAAACCGTATTCCTGAAAAACATTTAAATATTATTAAAAATCTTTGTATATTCTGTAATCTACAGGCTGTTTGGTACATCGTTTGCCAAATTAAATCAGCTAAAAGATAGTGTCATTTGCTATAGTTTTAGCATATTTTTTTTTTTGGTCATGGAACACTTTTGATAAAAAATTCCATACTGAACTTTAAAACCCAAAATGCTGTTACACGCTTCAATTTATATTTTAATTTTAAAGTTTAGTAATTGTAACAGCAATTTTTTTTATTTTTGGGTTTTTAAGTTCAGTATGGAATTTTTTCTTGACGAAATAAAGAAAATCGGTGCGTAGATCATACAAAGATATTTTGTAAATAAAATTATAACTAGATTAAGTAACATAGTAACTTACCTGTGGTATAACAATATCGGCGAGATATTTCGCATACATATACAATTCTTCAGCCAAATCAAACTGCAGCGTGTGTTGATTGTGTTGAAGATCGTACTTGATACAATCGTATATATCAGGTATCTTTGATATATCGTACGATTTGTTCTTCGTACAGAAATCTTTTTCAATCTTACCCCAACGACGACCCATTAGTTCCCATGTCTCACCATGGTACAATGTTGTATCTAAAGAATATTTTCTAAGTATTAATATCTTTTAATTTATTGGTTTTTGCAACTGGCTTGCTGTGCTTTTACTTAATAAACGTAAATGGGGTCGAAAACGTGATTACCATGAGCGAGACTGCAACTGATTTGGTAAACATGTGCGAGAGCATGATAGCTCAGTTGGCAGAGCAACGGCACGGTATTCCGAGGTTATTGGTAAAGTTCCACTGATGGTAATTGTTTTTTCCACTATAATTTGATATATTAATACCTTTTTAAAACAAGTTTTTATCAAAATATGCTAAAGAGCATTAAACATCAATTCAAAAAGATAAGTAAAAGAAATGGAAGAGTATTAATATGAAGTCTTCACATTACCTTTAGTCTTTGGGTCATCTTTCTTAGTTAGTACGATATGCACCAGATGTTGTATAAGCGTATGAACATGTGCACAACATCGCACTGGGTTCTTAACAAACTCCATGGCAGCGTTGATACTGACGGACTCGCACGGGTTGATGCGGGCGCGATCTTCATCAGTAAAGTCACGGTCTACCTGCATTGCCTCGTGGAGACGTGCCTTGGCCCTGAATAGAACACTCTATTCGTAGCCACCGTTGGCACAGTAGATACATAAGCAGTATAGAAAGAAACCATTTAAAATGACACATTATAAAAATTGAGGCGTGATTTCTATACTGCTTGTATATTAACTAACCAAGCCCTTCGAAAAAAAAATGTGCTAGAAGTGCTTTTTGCAGGTGAATGGAAATTTATTTCATCATAGTATTAACTAGGGGATAATCTCATTAGAGTACATAATAATGTAACCATTTCACTAAACCATTAATGACAAAATTACGATTGGATTATATGGAGTGCATATAGTAAAGATCCAATATAGCGTCAAAAACTAATAGTGTTACGTTTTACAATAAAACTAAAAATTAATTTATAACCAAGGTACGAGAATAGGGAGTAACAACTCGGGAACATAGATTTGTTCCAAGGCAGGGCCGCCCCGTTTATGGTTTAAAAGTAAAATAGTAAATAGTAGCTTTGCTTTCTCTTTTACTCCAGCTCAAAAAGAAAGAGTTAGAAAGGCTACTAAATCATTTATTTTTCTTAATGTGTTCAACGAAAAAAGCAGCAGGCCGGATTCGTTGTACCGAGTGTTACATCTAGACATCTAGATCTATATCCTAAGTCTATGTTTATAACAGTTAGTCAATCCTAATAAAAAAGTTAGAAATAAATAATAGTTGCAGCACCTACATGTTCTGCACTTTAGACGAATCACAATCATTATCCAGTAGACCATTAGTGTTGGCTGACTTGACCATTTGTACCAATATTGGTGTTAGTTCACCCTCAAGTGCGAGCAATCCCTTCGCGAATGCTGCGGCGGTCATTTGTACACGACCTTCATCTGACGCGTATATCTTCAAGTCATGTCGAAATGTTGAATGAAGTCGGAGTAGACCTAGACCTTGCGTACCACCTTCACCTAAAGACATTGCAAATGGGAGATAAATAAATTCACACATCGGAGTGTACGAGCGTAAATGAAAACAAGGAAGTGTGTTAAGATGGTAGCAAATGGCGCTTTAAAATCTCAGCTTATACCAATGGAATAGAAAAATCACACGAATAGAAAAATCACACAAATGATTGTCCCGAGCGGGAATCGAACCCACGACCTCTTGATCGGCAGTCCGTTACATGAACCACTCAACCACGAGGCTCCTCAAATAGATAAATATATAGGCAAAACACGAAAGCTTCAATCTTGTAAATAAAACAGCTGCGCATGCGCATATACTTGACCACCCAAATGCGGTTAAAGAAGTTTTCCTTTAAATATAGTCTAGTACAGACCAAATACAAGTTAAGGCCCTCTATATTTTCAAACATGTGACTATGCAGTTCTCAGTAATTATGTTAAGTTTATGTTTCATATATAATTAAATATGTTAGTTAAATGTAGTGAGTGATACTTTTCATAATAATTACATTATAACTCTCCACACGAGATAAATTTCTTTATCTTTAAAATAAAATAAAAAATAAAAATTTCGAAAAATGTTTTGCTCTGAAACTACGAGGAGTTTAAACAGCTTTAAATGAAATGAGTATTAATTTGTTGATGAATAACGTATACTGAAGGATTTCATCACATCGGAGTTGCCAGGGTGCCAGGGTCAAGGCATTTATTCTCTATCGTCTTTGTATCCAAGTCCAAGTTAACTGCTGGTTATTGATATAATATGCTATGCAAATGTCTTTAAAAATAACATGATTAATTAAGGTTTGTAACAAGCTGTGGAAATAAACGTAAGTTGCATACATAGTTATAAGACGACTCTTACGTGGTATTTCCTAAACCTAGGATATTGATAAGCATAAAAAAGGGGCGTGGCCTAACATAAACATTCAGGCCCCGCCTATTTTTTATGTATACTATTTGCTGCTTCGATCACTAATATTCTAGATAAACAATCCCATGCAAAAGTTCTCTAAAAACTGTCGCCAATTGTTTTGACCTTGTATTCACAAAGCTACTTACAAAAAGCAATAAATTTTTATGACAGGTACCCACTGGTCAATCTATATCAAAACAAATTCAACCTTACACGCTCATTTTAAAGTCAGAATTACAAAGTGGTAATAAAAAGCAATAAAATTTTACGACCGAGGCTCGTCGCTTGGACAAGGAATGAGTGGAGTCAAACTGCCGAATAATTTTTGTTACTGTAATTTAAATTTTGTTCAACTTGTTTTAAAAAATTGGTATACTTAATAAAGCATATTCTAATCTATGGTGTATCTATACTAATATTATAAAGCTGAAGAGTTTGTTTATTTGTTTGAACGCGCTAATCTCAGAATTCTTCCGATCTTTGGCGTGCTATAACCGATATCCATTCTCCACACCTAACCGGATCTCGAGGAAAGCTAAAAACAAAAAATCTTACATCTTTAATTTTATTACATTCACTTATTCTAAATTAAATCTATAAAATGTTCTATAATATTTAGACAGTAAAAAAGTCTCATGAAACAAGAAAAAAAACAATAATACTTTATTAATAATAAAATAAATAAAACAATAGCGTCTCCAACAAATGGAATACAGTCAACGCACATAACTCGAACAATTTAAGTGGGTTGTGATACTATGATTAAAAACATTAAGTAAAGGTCTTTACAATTCAGATGCCTTATAACTCCTGTTAATTATTACGAATTAATTTAAAAAATGTTTTTACGATGATTTCTAGACAAAATATCAGTATTTACAATACAGTGATAACAATTTAATAATGTTAATATTAATACATACCGAAAATATGAAATTCCATCCTTCTTTAGCGTCCTGGATGTGTGATTTTTACACTTTTTAAAGGAGCACTGAGGCATGTTTACCGTCGGAGCGTTGGAACGCTACTAAATTAAAAGCGCACCCAAATGTTCGAGTGGGCGCTCATTCGGTAAGGACATTTTTTGTCACTGATTGTTTATCTAGAATATTAGTGATCGAAGATTTGCTGTTTATTGTACACCCAAAAAGAGAATATACAATTTACATGCACAATGTGCGGTCTTAATCCCTGTTACAATATTCTATCTACCATGTTGTGTACTAAACATAGGAGCATTAACTATACTATACTCTGTTTTTCATAGAATTATGACGTCATAATGTCCTTAGATTTAGATAACACTTTCACAATTAGATGGAGTGTAGTTTATTGACAACCTTAACTATTGAATAAAAAAAAGAAAGTGTCATAGATAGAGAATAAATGTCCAGTGTTAATTATGTTAATGACTAACCAGGTATATGTCGTCCCTGTCCCCCCGGGTACATACAGCGGAACATTCGGCCGAGCTCCTCCGCCTGTATACGTCCAGCCGGCGTCAGTTCACCGCCCCACTTCAGTATCAACACTAGAGAAGGTTCACCACCACCGCTCACTGTTTAATAAATAAAATTATATGATTAATATCATTGATATAGCTCTTATTTCATTTCGTGGATAGGTTCGCGATTCTTCATTTTGCGACATTTGGGCGTATATGAACTTTTGAAACCACGCCCCCTGGTAACGACCATCTAGTTGATAGCAGACAATATCTGCAGAGATATTTATGAACATTTTACACGTTTTTGTAATTCAGTGCTTCAGAATACATATTGATTAGTTCTGTATGTCAGCATTGCAAATCAGAAAGTACTTTGTGTCATTCGGTAATGCAAAGAAGGCAAAGACAATGACAATATCAGATCCACTGGAAATTATAAAAATCTATCGACCTTGATATTGTTGTGTGTATGAGAAATAAATGCTATTATAATTTCGCACACATCTAGTTTTACTTTACTTTTATTGCCTATCTACTTAACTACATACACGCACTTTTTAAATTTAATGACTATCTATGAAACTCTTAAAAGCCATGCTGCATTATGATATATCAAATGATTTTTGCAACACAAAGCTATCAATAATTATGTATACAGTCATATTTTGGTGACAATATTTCGATATTAAATGCCATTCTCTCTTAATTTGGAATTTCTATAAAAATTTTAATTACATATATATTTAAATATCAAATTCTGCTATAACTGATTGCATGTGGCAGTGCATAAACATAAAATCTGCATAACTATGCATTGCAATAATTTGGTGGAGTATTTTTCTCGCCTGTTCATATTTCAAAACATTTTAGGGAATACCTACGTAAAAAATAACTAAAACAGTATGCAATATGATTGACAAACTGCAATATGAAATTGGAAACATAACTGTGCTACCTAGAACCGGCCACAAAGGGGGTCCGACAGCCCATCCACACTTAATTCATGAGTCTTCGACTTTTAATAGGTGAGGTTCTTCATGAGCTGTAAACGCCACCAACATTTTTTAAAGAGGTACAAGGGTTAGGTACTGTGAAAAATATAATGAACTACAGCCGCTTCCGATGACCAAAGAAAGCAAGCAAGTTTATAACAGTTAGTTCTGCCTTCTTTCATAGTCTTTGGAAGCGATACCCTACTTAAAAGTCAAGAAATATGTATTTCAAAATTACCTCTAAATACTTTTTGCAGGAATTGTCAATAATATTGCATACAATTTAAAAAATAAGCATATAAATAAATGTGCAAAAGCGGACCGTCGTCGAGACACTGTGGCGCGTTACCGTCGTCAGAGCTGGAGCCTCGCGGACGACCACGCGGCTGATACTTCATCTGTACCTTGCGGTTGATGCCAGAGAAGTGACCATACCTGAACAGCATTTATATATTAACTGTATTAGACAACACTTGACAAAAATCCTTTGTAAATAAATGAATATTCACGGACATTTCACACAACGTCCTCCGGTCCCAAGCTAAGCTTATATGCTTGTGTTATGAGTACCACAATACGGATAGAATGTATACTTCTTTTCTTTTGTAAATACATACTTATACATAGAAACCCAGACACAGTACAAACATTTGTATAACAATTAGAAAAATCACACAAATGACTGTCCCGAGCGGGAATCGAAACCGCGACCTCTTGATCGGCAGTCCGTTACATGAACCACTCAACCACGAGGTTTGTCAATTAGAGAGTTTGCAATTAGAGAGCATGGATTTCATAGTCTAGAAGTTGAGAAACTCATTTCTCTCTGATGCAGTGCTGGTCGACTTTGGAAAAATTCTCTAAAAGATGCGTAACTCCCACAGCTATATAAAACCAATGTTTAAAAGATTTTACGATGAAACTCAATGCTACATTCAAAGAGTGCTAACATGAAAACTTTAATATAAATAGAAGTGTTAGAGAATATTAAATACCATACAATATAAGTGTCTTATCTACTCTTTATGTTAATAGAATTTTTTTTTTAACATACATTTGGACTGGACACTTAACTGTTAATAAGAATCTAAATCTATCTACACGGATAGTCTCGAGATTTCTTAAAGTGGGGGATATAATTTTTTAATTAACAATACAAATCATAATGTACTTACATTTCTAGAACACTCTTCAGCTGTTCCAGTTTCCCTTGTTTCTCTTCAATCTCAGGATCTGCGTGTCTCGTCTGTATATCAGATAGCAACGCACGTGCTATGTCTAAGATCTCCTGTAGCTGTTTAGGCTTTTTTAATTTGACATGGCCACGTTTGAAGCCATCGTACTTTTCAAAGATATCGAAAAACCTAAAAGACGAAAATATACGACATGCGTCACCTCTCAGAGCAAAATTTACAATAGAAATATAGTATTTTAAACCACATAATTATTTTTCCAAATATAACTTTTTTTGTAAATAAATGTGTGTAAATTAAGCCAACAAAGTGTGTTTTGAACTCAGTAGATGGCGTTCTATAATAGTCTGTCCCATGAAAAAATAACGGTATGATGAATATGAACATTAAAATGTAGATACCACATACCTTTGATGTCTAACTTCAACTTTCATCTTCTGCTTAGGTGTCCTGTCTCCATGTCTTATAACTCCGACCACACACCTCAGCTCCATCATCTTGCCAAACGTGGTTGGTACTATGGGCGGATCGTCCAGTTGGAAGGGCACTGACCAAGGGATATGTAACGTGGGAGCAAGCTCTCGCAATATCATATTACCCAAGATCTTGGCGCAGTCATCGTAGTACTTATTAGAGTTTTTCACAAACGAAAAGCCATTCACATCACATACAAATGACTTACCGTTTGCTCTGTGAAAACCAGAAGAAATATTATATTTTATAATTCTGTTACAATAATTATTATTTATCAATATTAAACTATTATTTAAAATAAATGTTAGATGTTTACATGAAGTTTGGAGTACAAAGACATTTCAAAGTGGCTTCAGTAATGCAAAAGTTAAAAGGGAATCGTCTGTTCTACTATGGGCACATAACAAGAGATGAAACATAATTAAATAATAAGATGATGCATGAGAACGTTACAGATGGGAAAAAGAGTTGAAAGGACAGCGCGATAGATTTTGTAAAAGAAAAAGGTTGAAAGCCATGAGAAATTGTGCCGATGTAAACAATTGGTATAGGAGCAGGAAGAAAAAGAACAAAAGAAGAAATAGACGCAAGAAAAAGATTTATAAGTAATTTTCATGCAAATAAAAGTCTAAAACATCTTACCTAAGCAAATCAAATCCGCACACAGTCTGTTTGAATGCGAGACAAACTTTTCTAGATATTAACTTTTCTTGATTGGATAATATCACAGGGTATCTAATTTCTTTGCCTTCTGAATCTCTTTCAACTTTACCATCAAGAGCTGGACTCTTGCGTGCTTCGGCGTGAGCGTAGTCCGGGCCTACTGTGTATACTTTAACATCTGTACCTGGTACATAAAGTAATGCATCAAACTATTATCAAACTAATGTAACCCACATGCACAAATAGGACGTTAGTGGACTACTCGTAGCAATATTTACAATATTTAGGACACAGTAGACTAAAATGTTAGTAGGTACAATGGTTAGTCACTT
This sequence comes from Orgyia antiqua, assembly GCA_916999025.1. Taxonomy (NCBI): domain Eukaryota; kingdom Metazoa; phylum Arthropoda; class Insecta; order Lepidoptera; family Erebidae; genus Orgyia; species Orgyia antiqua. The sequence continues at coordinate 22,650,439 of OU779864.1, forward strand.
TTGATTAAGTTTTACAATTTTTGAAATAAAAATACGCGTCTAAATCCGTAAAAAGTAGTTTCATTTAAACAAATGAGTCGCGCAAGTGTTATAAAAAATATTAGTTTTTACAATTATTATTAATTGTTTACGTAATTTCTCTTAAAATAGTTACTAAGGAGCACTGGCGTCTCTTGTATACATTTTCTAAGCGAAAATCGCACAATAGATGGGCTGTTCGACTGTAAGTAGCATTTTTCATACTATTGGGAGCAGATGGGGGTTGCACCATCGGCCACGCCCTTGGTAAATATAAACGGTGGTTTTATCTCATGACCTCTAAAAAATTTAGCTCATTCATAACTCTGTTTACACGATTTAGCTGGAATTTACGCAGAAATAATATAAATATACACTTGGCGAAGTCCCAATTTAATAATCTGGCAAAACAATGACTAGTCACTAATGGACAAAAACATGACACAGCGGGATATTTTTCGGGATGAGTACGACAAAAATTCCCTTATTTTGATATCTCTCAATATAGATTGAAATCACATTAGGCAGGCACACCTTACCCCACGGATAAAAGGTGAAGATGGCCTGAAGGCGTGGCAATGGTATCGGACGGCAGTATAAGTATCTAATCTAGATCGCCGTTTAAAACGATCTAAACATATCTACTTTCTTGGCTTTATTTATACTCATACTCCCCGTTTTATAATCAGCGCACAATAGCGCATTATGCGGCACAATGCTCAACGTTGAGTGTTTCAATTACAGCATCGCATCGCACAATCGAGCACTCTCAAAAGTGATGCGTGCAATCCATACCAACTTCAGCGACAGAAAATTAAAAAGTATTTTTTCTTTAAATTGGCATTGATTGAAATTTTATTTATATATTATCGTTAGTAATACTATTTATTGTTAAAAAAAATGTAAGGCTTTCTTTTCGTCGGAGTTCTCTGGAAATATTCAAAGTTAATTCAAGCTGTGTTAAAAAATTAATAAATATAAGTATGGATGAAGGTATAAACAATGACTTTTTTATATTCCACACATATAATGTGAATACAATGTTTATTTTAGAATTTTTTTTTCAACACTGAACTTAGAGCACTCTGCTGGCGCATTTTAAAACTAATTCACGTTCCAATTAAGCGTCAGCATTGTGCGGCACTGAGTCGCATTATGCTCTGCCATTGGAAAACGGGGACTAAAGAGAATTCGAGTCACACGTTCACGACGTTTTTGATCCTGTGGGGACTATTATTGTCTATGGAAATTATTCCATAAAGACTTAATAGATAATTTAAAATAATGTTATAGAAGACGTTGTCAATTATTGTGCATGTCAATGATTAATAAAAATGACTTTTAAAATGTTAAATGGATATTATTTATAATATTAATAAAATAGTAATTTGTCGATAACTGAGTGATAACAGCGTCAGTTTCTCCAGCCCCGCTAAAATCCTATTCTCAGATCCTTTGAATCTGATAAGATCAGCATATCAAAACACGCAGTAGCGTGTCAAGCGAAGTTCAAGATAACTGGCGAGCAGCACCGTGTGAAATATATATACCAACCATTCTGAGCCACTTTTCATTATTATATCTTTCTTGAGGCTCCCGTGCTAGCGAGAAATGGATTGTAAAGACATTAATTCTATCCGTGTTAAAGTCAATAATTCTGTAACTCCTTACCATCAGTTGGCATAAAATCTTCATAAATAAACGAGCCAGTTTTCCTTACTCTTGATTCTGGTGAATATATGCTACTACGACTGCCTATCTGTAAACAATACGACGTAATTATACGTCACCTTCAAAACAAAACAATGGAAACGAGCTAAAACATCGACTACTTGTAAATTGTACTCATGGATCTATTTTACAATACACTACTACGTCATATTTGCGATGATCTAGCGGCGCAGTCGCTAACAGTTTTACTTTCTGCCATTCAAGGATTCGATGCCTAGTTACGTAAAATAGATTATGGCTTATATCTTGTATAAACAACTAGAAAACCGTAAATGGGGCCAGTAGTTACAAAGATTAGCGTGTTCAAACAAAGAGATTTTATATCAATACAGTTAATGTAGCTAACAACATATTTTCCATACGATTATAAGTCTGTCTGTCACCAGGCTGTATCTCTGGAACGGTCATAGCCAGAAAGCTGAATTTTATCAGTTTATGTGTATCAGTTGAATTAGTACTTGATCAATTATTTAGTCTTTCACCCACAACATTGTTTTTGAAAGGTTACTTTTCATGTCTCAATATGTTAATTCTTAATGCTATACACGAAGTCATATACAACGTGAAACAAGTCTCCTATGTTAGGCTTGAAACCCGGCATTATTTAGGTCACAACTAATGACTACGTGAAGTTAGAAATTAACTTGCATTATAATTTAATACGATATTTTTTGTTGTAAGTTTTTGCAAAATTTTTATGTTACGCAACCCTAATCAGCTGTTGTTATGAACTCTATTTGACCTTATAGTGATCATGTCTCATAATAGAGACTAACGTAAAATGCCTACTGCTCTTTGCCTCTGTGAGGAAAATTGTTTAAAATTTTTCCATGATGGTGAAGAAAATTTTTTTGGATGATGATATCAGGAAAGCGAAAAGACAAAAAAATGTACAAATTTTATGAGGGGTAATATGACTGAAAAAGGAATAAATAATTGCATGACGAAGATGACGAACGTGAATTAAAGAAAAGTTAAGTTGCAGCTACAAGTAAAAGGGTGTTTCTATGTATTCTAAGTACGTATTTACAAAAAAAAATTAGTATATGTTTCTATCCGTAATCTGGTACCCATAACAGAAGTATATAAGCTTAGCTTGACCAGAGGACGATGTTTGAAATGTCCATGAATATTTAAAAAAAAAAATTTGACGAGGGGATGGAAGATATTAACAAATTAATGATTATATTATAATTTTGCATAAAATTATGTTAGGTAAAAAAGCCACATAAGCCAGTGTCCACTCTAAATTATTTAATGACTTTTGACATATCGTGTCACTCTATAGTCAGGGTTGTCTAAGAAATGAAATTTAAAAAATTTTTTTTTAAGAAATTTTAATTGTTTTCTCTAATTGATTTATTAAAATTTAACAGTCATCGTACAAATATACATGGCTTAAATAATGTAGCATTGAAAGCATACTATAGTATTTCCGTTTCACGTTGTATGTATAAAGTTTATTTTTGATACCTTTCTAAACAATCGTTGGCTTCCACCGCCGGCCGATGTTGGATAATAAATATAAATATTATGATCTTCCGCCGACACTGGCTTTTCAACGAAAGGCTTGTTAAACACAACACCATTCACCTCCACGTGATCCTCGGACTCTACCAACTCGTGATCTGAAAATATTAGTCCTTCTTATTGATAATTTTTAAGAGCTTTACATCAACAGGAAATCAATCAAAATTTGTTACTTTTCCTGTGAAAATTCGCTGGAAAAATCTTTGCTTTGCACATTGTTAGCCAATGAGTAAAACAACAAGCATAACATAAAGGCTTGTAGCTAGATTAATTGTCAGTCTTAAAACATTTTGGTTAGGTTAGGTACTATGTCTTTTTATACAGACAGTTTATCTATACTAATAATATAAAGCTAAAGAGTTTGTTTATTTGAACGCGCTAATCTCGGAAACCTCTGGTCTTATTTGAAAAATTCTTTCACTTTTGGATAGTGCATTTATTGAGGAAGGCTTTCGATCATATAATGCTACGCTACGACCATTAAGAGCGAAGCATCGGTGAAAAATGTTGCAAAAACGGGAAAAAAATATTAATAGGTACCACGTGTACAAGGTCTGTTTGGAGTTTGGAATAAATGTGTTTTATGGGGCTAATTATGTACTAATCGTAATGAATAGTAAGTTGGACTTACGTTTAGGATCTGGTGAATCTCTATCTAAGACTGCATATCTTGGTATTTCTATACCCTCGCCTTCTAATATCGCGTAAACTCTTCTACGATCCTGTAAACAATCCTAACTATGAACCAGCACTTACACATTCCTGTACCTATATTATAACATCCGACATCACAGAACCTACCTGAATGTCATACTGCATATGTAAATTGTTTATAATGTATGGCTTCCTTATTTTCTCATATTGTATAGCCTTGTCTAATGGGAAGCCTTTTGAATGAAACGAAATAAGACAATCGCAAATAGGCCACTCTTCAACGGGTTTCTGCAAATAATTTATTATTTTTTGACAACCAATTCAATAAAAATATGAATCTTTTTGCAAACACCCAGATAATGTGCTTCAGAAACACAATCAAAGGCAAGCAAGTGAAGGCAAGTGATACATTACCTTCCGATAGCCGTAATGTTATTCGACACCGTTTTAAGGGCCTACATCAATATTATCGTATATCATCGCCGACACGTACATTTATTAACACAGCCAGTAGGCACAGAAAATGAAGAATTAGGGATACTTTTCCTATTTACTCAAAATCTACTAAATACCGGGTGCTTCAAAAAAATGTATACACACTTTGAACTTCCATAGAAAATTTATTTACCGTTCTACAAAGTTAAATTTCAGGAAAATAGAAAGCTGAAAGTCCAATGTAAATGAAACATAAATAACAAATGTTAATACTGTTCAAATTGGTGACCTGCAGCATCAATACAATTCTGAGTACGAGTCACCACTGATTCTGTACATCGTATCAAAACGTCCAATGAGATTTCTCTACACACTGCTTGAATCTCATTCCAAAGAATGTCTAGGTTACGTGGTTTACGTTTGTACACCTCATCTTTTACTGTGCCCCACAAGAAAAGGCCAGTGGATAGGACGCAGGGGGCCAATCGAGTTTCCAGCACGCTCTCCAGACCTTACACCGCTGGATTTCTTCTTGTGGGGCACAGTAAAAGATGAGGTGTACAAACGTAAACCACGTAACCTAGACATTCTTTGGAATGAGATTCAAGCAGTGTGTAGAGAAATCTCATTGGACGTTTTGATACGATGTACAGAATCAGTGGTGACTCGTACTCAGAATTGTATTGATGCTGCAGGAAACCAATTTGAACAGTATTAACATTTGTTATTTATGTTTCATTTACATTGGACTTTCAGCTTTCTATTTTCCTGAAATTTAACTTTGTAGAACGGTAAATAAATTTTCTATGGAAGTTCAAAGTGTGTATACATTTTTTTGAAGCACCCGGTATATTTTAATTCTGATCCACGTGTTTCTATACATAATAGTTACCTATGTTTTTAAAGTTATTTCATTAGTTAATACGCGATAATAGACTGACAAATGAAAAAAATAAAAAATTTGAGAGGTTGTTTCGCCAAGATTTTCTATCGAGAAAACTTTTGTCAATCGCGTTTCTGAGTTTATGCGATCCTAGATCATATATTGAAAAAACATATACTTAAAAATTAGAGCTCTAGCCATTCAATCTAAAGAAACAATGAAAACTTCGTACATAGAAAAATGCGCGAAGCTATTTTGGTATCCTCTTAAGGGCCTACATCAATATTATCGTCGACATGTACATATTAACACAGCTAGTAGGTATAGAAAATGAAGAATTAGGGATATTTTTTTTGTTTACTCAAAATCTACTAAATATATTTTAATTTGATTTACGTGATTCTATATATAATAGGTACTTATGTTTTTAAAGTTATTTCATTAGTTAATACGCGATAATAGACCGACAAATGAAAAAAATAAAATAGAGAGAGGCTGTTTCGCTAAGATTTTCTATCGAGAAAACTTTTTTCAATCGCGTTTCTGAGTTTATGCGATCCTAGATCATATATTGAAAAAACATATACTTAAAAATTAGAGCTCTAGCCATTCAATCTAAAGAAACAATGAAAACTTCGTACGTAGAAAAATGCACGAAGCTATTTTGGTATCCTCTTAACAAAGCGAAGCATGTTGGTGTACATGCAGCTATTCCATTGAAATCAATACATAGATATAATTTATACATGTGTTAGTAAGTGCAATATGAATACAGTATATCTATTTCATAGATTTTTAATTTTACTCATCATAGTTTTTCAATGTCGATCAACAAGGTTGCAAAGTGGGGTTCCATTATTGGATTGTCAAGGTTTTGTATCTGCCAAAACAATATTTCTCGTACCTAGCTAGCATCCAGCAACTGTTAATAATTATAATTATTACCATGATTCCAGTCCTACTACTTTTAATATTATTTGTACTGATATTAAGACTGCTGCTATGTACTTGTTAACACTTTAACAAAACCTTAACCTTAGAACTTGAAATAAATTCTAATGACTGTGGCAATCTACGTCTGAGAGCGCTGTCCCAGTTTTAAATTGGTTTATGAACACAGTATTCGGTTACATACAAACTAAAAATATTATGTAATGGTACTAAAGTAAGAATAACTATAAGACGTGGAAGGCTTAAATCTGATTTCAATGTCTAAAAAATTACATTACACTTAGCGATTGTCTATCTATCTACGACAGCTGCTCCTACAGGAAAATATCGGTTCCGATTTCTCTGTCCTAGGATATTGCGAAGCCACATATCTTATCGGCATTTAACTCTTGCCAACGCAGTGTCTTCCTGTATAACAACCGATTACAATAATTCATCAAGCTTATCTTGAACACATCTCTTATAACTTATGCTAGGTGCTGATATAAAAGGTGGTTTCAACGCAGACTAGTTCATTAAACTAAGACGTCATTGCCATTAGTTTTCAGCTCGGTGATAGATTAGGAACGGCTCTATCACTTCGCAAGCCTCATTTTCAAGATCACGCTACGTTAACAAATTATATAAACGAAATAGTTATACTGTACCCACAGAATATAGAAAAATATTCTGTGACTGTACCTATATTATTACAATCATACCAAACGTGCAACATACCCAACAAACATTAGTTATGAAAACCAAATGACAAATAGTAAAACAAAATATGTCTACGAATGTCTGATATATTGCGAACAGGAAGTCTTTCCAATTACTTATCTACCGATTTTTCCTTGGTGCTTTCCGCGCAGCCATGGCGAAAATTGCAGTTAGCGCCAAACTACTGGAGTCGAGAGGGAGGATCTTTCTAAGCTATGCTTCCATGGGAAATACATAAAAGGTTTACACACCAAACAACTAGGTAATGATAAAATACAGTAATCTCTAGGCTACAAACTACGTTGAAGTAAACTACTCTACTCTGAAAAAGCATTTCGACAGTAAAAAAATTGTACATAATAAAAAGACAGGGTCTATTGGGGCGTCAAAAACCGATGCAAGTTTTTCTGGGTTATTTGCTATTTGCCAGATACGTCGATGTCTATCCAATTTTTTAAAATAAAGGAAATCCCTTCTTTCACGTGAGTGGAAATTAAGGATATCGAAATTTATACTTATGCGATATTACAAAATACTTGTTCTACTTCAAATTAGTGGTGATGGCGACTATACTAAATATATCACCACAAGTTAATATGACATTTGAATATGACAATAATTAGTTTGTTCCATATTTTGTTCCACTAGATGTGTTAGACAATGTGGAGAACCTTAAGGATAACCTCCTCAGGGAATACGAGCATCTTGATGTACTCGAACTCGTCGAGCCGGGTGAGGATCTCCTTCATGGGCTTCGACTGCGACTTCTTGGCCATGGCGCATACGCCGACCACAACCTTCTTGCCGCCGCCATCGCAATGTGGATCCAATGTATCACACAACTCTAATTCGCCCTAAAAAGAAACACGTTTAATAATAAAAAAACTTTTTGGACATGCTTCCAGTGGCCAAGTCTGCTATTACAATGTTGTCACACAGATCAGTCACTGATTGCATAATGGCGAATTTTATGAGGTTTGGTGTCATAATAAAAAGTAATAAAATATATTCAAGACATTTCACACAACATCCTGTGGTCCCAAAGTAAGCTCTCTTCTATGCTATGCTTGTTAACACAAGCATAGCACCAGATACGGATAGACTACATATAATATACTACTTTTCTTTTGTAAATACATACTTATAATACATAGAAAACACCCAGACGCAGTACAAACATTTGTATGACATTTATGGATATCACACAAATGATTGTCCCAAGCGGGAATCGAACCCGCGACCTCGTGATCGGCAGTCCATTACATAAACCACTCCACCACGAAGCCCGTCAATAATAATACCATAATGGCGAAATTTTATCAAGTTTGTCAATCTACTATAATTTTTTTGTCATAATGACACCAAAAGCCAAGGAAGTATGTTTGGATCGTAGCAGATGGCGCTCTATAGTCTCTGCCTACCCCCATGGGAAAAAGGCGTGATGTTATGATGATGTTGATGATGATAATGACACCATTATGCAATCAGTGACTGATCATTATGACAACATTGTAATAGCAGACTTGGCCCCCTGGCTACCTGGTAGAGTAAATAGTGGCTTTATGAATGTATAAGAAAAAAATTATTATTTTATTTTGCAAGAAAAACTTACAGCTAAAATTACATTTGCAAATAATCAATTAATAACAAATATATATAGCTAATTAAAAGTTTTCACAATTAGATAGGTATATACATTTAAATAATAAATAATAAAGCAGCATGGTATAAATTGTCAATTAAGTAGATACAAAATTTACGTCAAAATTTTACGTCAAACTAGGTATATCAGTCGCGACTATTCCCAAAGAAATTACAACTCAAGATATTCTTCAACCTTCTTATACTAGTATTAAAAAGATTGATATCTACATCCCGGCACATTTCGTTATTATTATTATAAGAAAAGGTTTCTTAGTTGAAAAATACCACAAACATATTTCAAAGCTTAAAAATGGAATTTAAAAAAATATCAAGATAAAACATAGAGAATCATCACAATACTGTGATAATTTTAAAATGTTATAGCTATGTATAACAAAATCAGTCAGTTGTTACTATTTTGTATCTCATACAAAACTATACTCTATTTCCGAGACTGCTACACAGTATCTATATTTACAAGAAGGTCAAACACATTACACCAATAATATAAACTATTTGCATGATATAACCTGCATTATGTTTTATTCATCATCTATAGTAAATTTTATAATAAATATGCAAATAATAAACACTGAAAAGGTCAAGGGTGATGTCAGAGACTGTGATTGGTTTATAAAAACCCTAGAAAAATAATATAAAATGGTTATTATCTAATTAAGGCATGTAAAGAATACATAAACAAAGTAGTCTGTTTTGAAATTATAAAAACTAAACAAGCAGACCAAACTAGATACAATGGTCATAAATTAAAACATTAAGTCACAAACTCCAATAAATGTATAAATTATTCTAATTTGGTTATAAAAATAATGTATTATGAAGATTAAAAACTTCTTACATCTGGCAGGCACTCATCACAATAACAAATATCATCATCACTCTGCCCTTTTTTGTCTTTGCTCCTCCATCTTTTAAGTCTCCACCAATCTTTTAACCACTGCCACTCCATCACCACACACAATCAGTATTCCACTTGTATCATATCAAAACACACTATTGTGATAAGCCATGCACACAACCTTGTTAGCTATTGGTCGTCACCGTTGATAACTAAGATAAACTTGACATAAATTAACATACAACATTACCTCACTTGTCATTGTCAGCAGAATGTAAAGCTATAAATATATTGTGTTCATGTAATTTATTTTACTCAGAAACGTTATACACCACACCTTAAAGATATTAAGAAGTGTTTTAAACTGTTATCAGTGCTGCAAACGGCGAGTAAACATATGTACTCAGTTAATATTTGCTAAAATAATATTACATTGCCAGTAAGGTGTAACTAAAGTAATTTTTAGATGTATCTAACTTTTGCTTAATAAAGGTATTGCCAATGATGTATAAGGTCAATGATCTTTTATTCTTATAATATTATCGTAATACGATTTGTACTAATGAAGTTCCTTTTACATTTTATCGTCTGTAAATCGACTTACTGTTGATCTTAATGGTACAAGATTTCCGTCATCTCCGACATAAAACTGGGGATGAGTAACTTGCCGCAACCCTTGATAGCCATGTTCGAGCTCAGTGTATGACATTACCTACATGAAAATTTTGATTCTTTTGTAATTTTAATTTGCAAATGTGAAAAAACATAAAATATTAAACAAAATTTGAAAATATTTTTTAAAATAAAAATCCTCCACAGATAACAACAGACAGATAACAGAGACAGATGAAAAACGTCAAAATTGATTGGACAATGATGACCCCGTTTTCCAATCAGCGCTCAGCGCACAATAGCGCATTATGCGGCACAATGCTCAACGTTGAGTGTTCCAACTACAGCATCGCATCGCACAATCGAGCACTCTCAAAAGTGATGCGTGCAATCTATACCAACTTCAGCGTCAGAAAATTAACAAGTATTTTTTCTTTAAATTGGCATTGATTGAAATTTTATTTATTTATCATCGTTAGTAATATAATTTATTGTTAAAAAAAAATTTAAGGCTTTCTTTTCGTCGGAATTTTCTGGAAATATTCAAAGTTTATTCAAGCTGTGTTAAAAAATAAATAAATATAAGTATGGATGAAGGTACATATAAACAATGACTTTTTTATATTCCACACATATACCTAATGTGAATACAATGTTTATTTTAGATTTTTTTTCAACACTGAACTTAGCGCACTCTTCTGGCGCATTTTAAAACTAGTTCACGTTCCAATTAAGCGTCAGCATTGTGCGGCATTGTGAAAACGGGGTGAAAATGAATGACAGTTCAAGGCACTTCAAGTAAATTGTCCAACCATTAATTAAAAATCGTCAACAACATTGAGTAAAATCAACAACCATGGAAGGAATAGAATCACAGAAGAATTAATAAATAAATATTTATGGACATTTCACACAACATCCTCTGGCCCCATATCAAGCTAAGCTTATTAGTTTGTGTCACATACAGCACAATATGGATCCACACACACCGTGACCACACGGATCATACCCTTACATCATTACATATAAATTTTCACCTTACATATTTTTTCCACACACATTAATTTTCTTTTCCAACTAGTTACACCGTACAGTCAATCTTTAAAGTCGTGAAAATAAATGATGGCGCTGCTGTCGTGCATGTAGCAACTCTTTATAGTATGACAAAATGATTTTGATACTAATACTTCTTTAATATATTATGTATGAGGTAATAATAATATATATACATATAAGTACGTGGAGCTCGTGGGACAGTTACGGCCAGAAAGATCCGTCGTTATCAAGGTTAAGCAAACAGTTGTTGTCAGTTTGTAACATAAATATTTTGTGACCAATACACAAATATTTTTACAGTATGGGGATCGAACCCCACCTCGTAAGCAGAGAAGATGACTATTGTGGATTAAGCTAAAATTAGAAGATAATATTCATCATGTTATTAATGTAGTAATATAAATTTCTCCTGATAACTGTACTACTACATTGTGAAAATGTTCTTACACAACGGGGTCACCGATTTTGATCCTTTAAATTTGATGGGTAGGTGCAATTATTATACTATTTGGGTAGGTGTATCTTATTAAAATAAGTGTAATCAGTACCTAGTAGGTAATAAAGAAGAAAATAAGCCCCGTTTTCCAATGGCAGAGCATAATGCGACTCAGTGCCACACAATGCTGACGCTTAATTGGAACGTGAATTAGTTTTAAAATGCGCCAGCAGAGTGCGCTAAGTTCAGTGTTGAAAAAAAAATTCTAAAATAAACATTGTATTCATATTAAATGTGTGGAATATAAAAAAGTCATTGTTTATACCTTCATCCATACTTATATTTATTTATTTTTTAACACAGCTTGAATTAACTTTGAATATTTCCAGAAAACTCCGACGAAAAGAAAGCCTTAAATTTTTTTTAACAATAAATAATATTACTAACGATAATATATTAATAAAATTTCAATCAATGCCAATTTAAAGAAAAAATACTTGTTAATTTTCTGTCGCTGAAGTTGGTATGGATTGCACGCATCACTTTTGAGAGTGCTGGATTGTGCGATTCGATGCTGTAATTGGAACACTCAACGTTGAGCATTGTGCCGCATAATGCGCTATTGTGCGCTATAATTTGCAGCATTTAAAGCAGTAATTTATTAATTTTGCAATTGACATGCTATGCTTTTACTTATAAATTAAATTAAGATGGTACATAAAAAATTCGATATAAACTCAATCGAGTGACGATTATGGTGGCCTAATACGCACGACCGCAATAAGCTCAGTTGGCAGAGCTACGGAACGGTATTCCAAGGTCGTGGGTTCAAGTCCCGCTTGCGGCAATCACTTTTTCCACCATAATTTAATTTATTAAAAAAAGCAGTTTACTAAAAGATTCGATGAAGTAAAAGCTGACCTGATTGGAGCTTTGAAATACCTTCCTGTTTTTGTTCTTTTTTTAGTGGCTTCTTTAGAAGCGGCTTATCGTTGAGCTTAAGTGACGACTCTGCTAGTATCCTTAATCCTTAGTGATAAGTATCACAAACTAAAGGTATTGTGGTGTCTGTCAACTATCAGTCTTTTATCAACCCACTTATCAGCGGCGTCGGCAACATGCTACATCACTACATTTTAAACTGTCAAAATTATGTCAGATAACTGTCACGACTGTCAGTGTCAAGCTGTCATTATGCTGTCAGCTCGCAGCCAGTCAACTGTCAAATCTGTCAAACAACATTTGCTTGCTGTGCTGGATGGAATTTAAAAATAAAATACAAATAAATTATTTACAAACTAAGATAACTTTGGAAAATGAAAACTTCGAAATCTATTAGCACGACATTAACTTTAGAATCTTTTTGGAATTGTGTTCACATTCTGATTACCAAGCCTCATGTTATAAATAAGAGGTTATGGGGTGGTAAGATATGGTTCCAATATTACTGCAAGCCAAATAATCCTGATAGTTGGACTTTACGAACGGCATGCGACAATTTAGTAGATGCAATTACTGACGAAAATGTTGCAAATCATGTTACAAATATTTTTAAGGCACTTGAACTAAATATTTGTAAGGAAAAAAATGATATTGATTTGATTCTTATTGAATTAATTCCAAAAGTTTACACAGAAAAACAGGCATATCAGCTTGCAATTAATATGAGAAATAAGGGCTTGGTATCATTCTATAATGTGACACCAGGAAATTACAATCAAAATATTTGCCCTTCTTTTACATATACATTACAACTAGACAGTAATAATATCGTACTAACAGCTTTTGATGGTGGGTGATGATGATTACTATAGATGACTGCTCAATGGTCTAATATAATGTTTATTATATTAATATTCCAAAAACATTTTCTCATATACTTGCAGATGGTAAATCAAAATCATATGACTGGCTAAGTAACACATTACTTCCTCAATTTGTAAAATGGGGGATAGACTTCAAGCCAGCCAAACAATCAATATGCAGCGAGTCATTAACACTAATATCAAAAAGTTTATATTATGAGAAATATAATAGTTTGAAAATAAAATATGGGAAAGAAATGGTTAAGGTAAGAGGTAACTTGTTATGATTCCATACTCTTATTATATTTGCCAATGTTGCATGTTCCACTTAAATATCAGCTAAGTATTTTATTTTAATTCAAAATGCTTCCTTTGCAAATCTATCCAATATTTTTTTATATGAAGTTAAGTTAAGGTGCCTACGTTTTCCAGATCTGGCCTGAATGTACCGATGCATCAAAATTTGTATATGAAGATGTGGCTATTGCAGCTTACTTATTACTCCTCTGGGACCAAGACAATACTAAGAAAAAGAAAACATTCATAGATTTAGGCTGTGGCAATGGTTTACTTGTTTACATACTCACAAAAGAAGGCCACAGTGGTACTGGTATAGATGTTAGGAAAAGAAATATTTGGGATATGTATCCCCCTGAAATTATGTTACAGGTAATAAAAGTTAACTTATTATATTGGCTTTTTATTAGCACTGATACAAAATCAGTTACAAATATTTGTTTATTCCATGTTAATTTAAATTAACAACTATCCACTTTTCTGAATTACAGGAAAGGACAATAACACCATCAGATGCTTCATTATTTCCTGATGTAGACTGTGTCATAGGAAACCACTCTGATGAACTCACTCCTTGGATTCCAGTAATAGCAGCAAAAAGTTCATTCAAATGCAATTTCTTTCTTCTACCTTGTTGTGCTTACAATTTTGATGGCAGTAAATATCAGAGAAAAAATTCATACAACAGTCAATACATAGATTACTTAGAACATATAAAACAGTTATGTGAAGATTGTGGATTTAAAATTAATACAGATAGACTTAAAATACCAAGCACTAAAAGAATATGTCTAGTGAGTAATGGCAGAATATATTCTGAAGAAGACTATGAAAAATATTGTAAAAAAATTGACAGTATAATTAGCTGTGATTCAAATGTTAGCCAAGATTTTAAAGCTAGGGAGTCTGTTGAAAGAGTAAGAAATTGTACCCAAGTTGACAAAAATGTCATAAGTGCAATAGTTACTTGTATTACAGATTACCTTTTAAAAGATTGTAGTAAATCAGACACCAGATGGTCAATAGGAAAATCAGTTAGCATCAATGAATTAGTCGAACTAATACCAAAGGAACAGCTGAATAAGTTAAAATCGGAATGTGGTGGACTCCAAACACTGCTAAAAAATAATCATCATATATTTAAGGTTCAGAATGGTGTTGTAGAATTAAGATATCCACAAACTATAGAAGAAACTAAAAATAAAACTGCTAAAAGGAAATCTAATCAAGGTGCTATAAAGATTCAACAAAGACCTTGTTGGTTCTACAGTAATCATCCACAAGGCTGTCCATTGGATGATAAAGAATGCAGTTTTTTACATAGCAAAAGTTAATAAAACCACAACATATACAACAAATATATAAAATCTTTTATTGTTCCTTATACCCCACATTAAATTATAACTTTTTTTAATAATAGAGTCCGATTTAACCATTTTAAAAATAACAAATATTGCAAATAAATCATTTGCGAGATTTGATACTATTTACAAACTCATGTTAAATATTAGTCTAATTCAAAAAACTTATTTAGTTCTTCTAAATTCCTATCATCCACTAATTTAGCTATATCATGCTCTCCCATGAATGAGCACACCATCCTCAATGTGGTCCAGATTGTTGAGGAACTGTTGTCAGTGGCTGATGAGTCTGGAAACATGCCTTTGGCTTTGTGCTGTTGATTAAGAGCCACAAGAAAATGTTCAGCAGCCTGCTTGTAAGCTCCTAGGTTCATACAAGTGATGCCAACATTGTACCTAGCTCTAATAAAACCTGGTTCTAAATTTAAAGCTTGGTGATATGCATCAACAGCTTCCTCAGACCTATTACTGTTTGCCAATGTAGCTCCAAGTCTATTCCATAACTTTGCATTATCACTTGCAACCATCAAGCCTGTTTTAAAACAATCTACAGCTTTATCATATTCTTGGCTTATATTAAACACCACACCTAGAGCACTTTGGACATCTGGATCAATTATATTAGGATTCAGTTGTGCTGCTCTTAAATATAAAGATTTTACATGTGCCTCCATTTCTTTAATATCTAAGCTTTTATGATTCACATCTTGTGGACACAAGTCATTATATTTGGGACTTGCTTTCAACCAGTCTAATAATGAGCTATATGCATATTTAGACATATTTTCATTAGTATATGCTGCTGCTAATGTGATATAGCCTTCAAGCTGTGTTGGATTTATTTCTAGGGACTTTTTCAGTGCTGTTATTGCCAAGGGATCTTGTTCATTCTCTGCTTGAGTAGTTCCCAACAGAAACCATGCTTCAGCAGAATCAGGATTTTGCTGTGCTGCTGCTTCAAAGCAAAGTACAGCACCAGGTATGTCACCCATTTTTAGTTTTTCTTTGCCCAATTCCAGAGCAGTTTTATTTTCCAACATAATATTGCCTTCAGTAAAAGTGTATTCTTTGGCAATTCCATTAGCTTCCTCTGTTTCCCAGTAGTTTGTAATATCACTAAGTTTGTCCCATTCTTCTTTATATTTCTCAGCCATTTCATCTAAAATTTCATCACTACTCATTTTTCTTTGGCTTCCCTCAACAGCCTCACTCAAATTTAACTCTCCAGCACCAATTTTTTTCATAAAAGACATAAATTGATTATAAGCAAGTTCATCATCTTCTTTTACAGAGTCAACTAATTCTGCAGCTTTGGCTTTAACATCAGCATTTGTTTGTGTTTTAAGATCATCTTCAGTAACATACTGTATTTCAACATTGGTTGCTGGATAAGAATGTAAAATAGGCTGTTGTGATCTAAAGTATCCTGAAACTAAAGGCTGTTGAGGAATAAAAGAAGTAGATGGACCTGGAGCCCATAACCTATTCATATGATTGCCTACATCTGCCATAGTACTATTCGTGCAAGCCCCAAAGCTCGTATTGGATGTATTTGCTGGTAAATTATTCAGTAGAGAATTCATATTAAATGTTTGAGGTATTTGCGAATTTTGACTAATAAATTCATGTACGAACTGGTCAGCTTGTGGTATTGATTGTGGAATAGATGCATCCCGTCGAACAATATTGGACAACTGAACTAAAGGGTTGTTGCCACCACAATCACCACTTACTAGTTTGTTTATTGACATGTTTGCAGTCAAGCACTTGCAGCAGTCTTTGAAATTATTGACATTAAATCTTCATGTAACGGATATATTGTATTTAACTATGTTATTTTGCACATTAAATATGAACAACGTGTCCCTAATGTGTCCTAAAAACTTAAAACCAAATAAGTCCAAAATTCAAAGGTCGAAAGTTATCAACACCATTACCACAGACTAGACTAGACCATAGATAATACATTGGACTAGACCACGACTAGACTAACGAACGCTAGTTACGCAAATAAGCTAGTGATGTCACTCGATCGAACGATTACTATCGATAGTGTGACATTAGTGAGAATATAGACAGGACTAAAGCTAGTCTTGATAAAATCGATATTATAGATAGTATAATTTATGGAATACTTTTTATATTTATTGAATAATATTCACAAACTGTGTATGAAGTGTGTGTGAGAAGATGGTCAATAAGTCATAAGATCAGTCCACTAATAACATAAACAAGAGACATAAATCAATGTTTAATTATTAATGTACCGAAACTTAACCTAACCTTGTAGTTTTTCCAAGATTCTATTTTGATACATTGCATAATACAATAGACAGCAATCAATACGATCGAAAAACAAACGACTATGGATAGTAAAATAATATCAATAGGATTGCTGCTATCGAAATTGAAGTTCTCAGAGACGATTATATTGTCGATTCTATTATTAATATCGGTAGCTCAGAGACTATCAATCATGAATACTATCGACAGTGGTATCGATATGCTAGTCGATTTTTGAGATTAAAAATCAATAGCATAACTATCGATAGTTTGGCATATCAAACTCCAACCAACCCAAAGTAGCCCTCTCATAGCCCCATCAAACGTTTCTTTAATATACCATAAACATTATCCGTATTAGTCTGTGCTCTGCTCTCTGATCAGCTGATTGTCAATATTGTCATCCATCCATCCATCATTTTATAATATCTTTTTGGCGTAATTTTCTCGGAATTTGGATTTATTAATCCTTATTATGTAAAGGCATGTTGTGTTTAGTAACATTACTGATTTGATTCAAAACATTTATTGGTACTCAATGCATTTAACATTTTGAGGTTATGTAAGAGCAAGAATGTTAGGTTATGTTGTTGAAAGAAATTAAATAAAAAACAAGCTTAATAATGATGGCGCAAATTAATTCTGAAAAATCTACAGGCGAAGAACAAGCACCACAAGAAAAACTTGAAACTCTTATAGAAGAAGAAAAGTGGCAAGTTAGTACACCTGCTGTTTACTCTCTTCTGTCCGTGTAGCATTCTGGAACATGAACAACTGGATTTTTCTTTTTTTCGCTGATATATGTTCCAGAATGCTCTGAGCCAAAATTAAAAAAATTAACTAAAATCACCTTTTCTAAATCTAAAAATAAACTAAATTTCAAAGTTTCAGAATTTTAAAACAATTAGCGCCACAGTGAGAGCTTCCCAAAATTTTAATTTTTTTGTAAAAAAAATTTTATAACTCAAAAAAAAAATTTGTTTATTATCACCTGTAGGTATGTCAACGACAAACAATTTTCGGGTTCGATTCCCGCTTGGGACAATCATTTGTGTGATATCCATAAATGTCATACAAATGTTTGTACTGCGTCTGGGTGTTTACTATGTATTATAAGTATGTATTTTCAAAAGAAAAGTAGTATATGTAGTCTATCCGTATCTGGTACCCATAATACAAGCATAGAAATATAGCTTACTTTGGGACCAGAGGACGTTGTGTGAAATGTCCTGAATATATTTCATTTTACTGCATGTGAAAATGTATCTAATTACAATTTATTTTCTTTTACAATTTCCAGATACGAGAATGTGATATATACTATGATGAATACAAAGAGTGCACAAGGTTTAAAGCCAGATTCCATCAGTATTTTATATATGGCGAGACATTAGACTGCAACCAATGGAAAAAAGATTATGATAATTGTTGCAAATGGAATGATAATAAGGATTTGAAAGCGGCTGTATGTATTATTTGATATTAGAACCTTTGCAAATTTTATAACACTAAGAGGGCGACCATAAATTACGTGAGGTTCTTTAATTTTCTCTATCTCCCTCCCCCTGATGAGATGTCGTACGATTTTATTCAACCCCATCCCCCAATCTCACGCGAGATTTTTCAAAATGCAGGTTCTTACGTAAACATGTTGGATGATTTTAATCATATTACAATTAAGATTAAATCTTAAGCATGTACAATCTGGATTAAATGGACCAAAATGGTATTGTAGGAACACATTGTATGAATTCATTGTTTGCAAGTAGACGTTTGTCAACAGGTCTACGAATCTATAGAGACCATTGTGCTAGCCACCCAAGTTATAATAAACAAATATATTTATTACAGTATGTATGGTCCTATTGTTTGCTCGACGCCTAATTTATTATATACAAATATATTATGTATGAATTCATTGTATGCAACACTCAGCGTATCAGCAGTTTTAGGAATATATAGAAACGATTGTTCTCCTTAACTATATAAGCTAATATTATATTTTTAGGTTTCAGGAGTAGAAATAACTTAAAAAATACAAATAACCAATTAGCACTTATTGACAACTTAAATAACACGAAAATGGCTCACGCTACCGAACGAATAGAGCTCCGACCGTTATGACCGCTGATAATCAAAATGAGCTCAATACAAAACTACACTTCCTTTTATAGTGAGTTCGTAGGTAGTTGAAACCGAAAATGGGGGTTATGTTTATACGGCTTCTCCTGACAGGGCTTCGTCCTCGATGCCGACGTTTTCAGGGACTCCCCCTTGACACGAGTTTCTGCCTGTTGAGGGTCCAGCCTCTTCCAATGCATGAGATGAGCCCACTGATGGTGTAATGATGCCATCAGTCTCAATATTATCCGGGCTTTCATCTGAAAGTAACATGTTTGTGAGAAATAGTATCAGCTGTAGTTAGCCTTTCATAACTGTACCATTCATTTAATTTAGACCTCCACACTCACACATCGCCTTACTTTCAGCACATACAAGCCCTTGCATACATCAGTCTAGTGACAACAATGGAGACGTCTCTCCACGTTGTTTACCTGTGATTACCTGTGGCTTAACGCAGACCGTGTTCATACGTATTAGCCTACTCAACACGCAGACCGTATTCGTACGTGTGAGTCCACTCAACACGCAGACCGTATTCGTACGTGTGAGTCCACTCGACACGCAGACCGTATTCGTACGTGTGAGTTCACTCAACACGCAGACCGTATTCGTACGTGTGAGTCCACTCAACACGCAGACCGTATTCGTACGTGTGAGTCCACTCAACACGCAGACCGTATTCGTACGTGTGAGTCCACTCGACACGCAGACCGTATTCGTACGTGCGAGTTCACTCAACACGCAGACCGTATTCGTACGTGTGAGTTCATCCGACAGACGGACCAGGGGTTTGTTAAATTAACTAACCCTTTATTTAATAGCTCGTCAAGCTATTGAAATTTACATAAAGCATAAGCATAAAATGTATTGAACGGCTTATTCTCAAAAAATGCAGCGCATGTGTCTGGACACCACTCGCCTCGCCACGGCACTATATATTGTGCCACTGCCTCGGCCAATGACATAAAACTCTTTGTTGTTAAGGTCTGCACCTAATCACTACACAAAAACAAGCGTACACAAACATACGCATTATGCAATTCGTTCGAAATTGCTTTCGTATATTAACTGCATGTAGTATGCACGTATTGTGTACTCGAAATATGAAATAAATGGAAACTAGTGTTGGGCGATAAACTTCAGACTACAGAAAACTTAGCTCAATCAGTAGCCAATAAGTTCATCAAATTAAACTTCCAAATTTCGATTAAAATTAAAGATCAGAAACAAATAACAAAAGTAAATAATATGCAAAATAGTCGGCGTTCCGACCATTGTACACCCTCATCGTACATTACCATTGTTGGGCGACTAACGCAAATGGTGATCGGTGAGGGCGCCACCAGTAGGCACATCCACCAGGCAGTGGACCAGCGAGATGCCTCAGAGTGCCTCGGCCGCCACATGTCACTACTGGTTCTGGAAACAGTTACCAACACCACAACAATTCACATTGGAATCTAGAAAGCAAAATGATAGAATTAGTGTAGCAACGTGTACGTTATACATAAAACACAAAGCAATTAAAGAAATGAGTTGAAAACAACAAGTATTTTCATTTGATATCCACTTTACAGGACATCATTAAAACAATCAGTTTATTAGTTCAAGTAGATTTAAAATGATGTCACAGTTTCAACTGTTCGTTGTCATCCTGTCATCCAAACCAAACGTGTATACACAATTTCGCCTCCATCTGTTGAAGATAAGTACTGCAAAATCATTTAAGATTTTACCCGAACTTGTATACACATATTGCGTTGCAAGATAAATAAAGATCTGTAACATGTTAAGAAGACACCTGGACACGCCGGAAACATGGTGTGTTGCTCGCTGACAGGCGTGTACAGAACGAGAGTCCATAGATACTCGTAAACACGTAGACTCTCGCTACCTTATTGATTTGTCGGACGTAGTAGACGCTCAGTACCTAGACTACATGATGTTAGGCACTGTTAGGTTTGTGCAGCGATGGTGTAGGGCGGCGCGAAGGATAGAGTCACGCGGCGTTAGACTCGGGCAGCACTAGGGCGGCGGCGTGGCGCTGAATTCGGGCAGCGCGATAGTTAGAGCGACGCGGCGCTGGACTCAGGCAGCGCTAGGGCGGCGCGACGGTAACCACGTGGTGAGGAGGGAGTCAATGAAACTTCGGGTGATTTCACTGGACTGGTTTATTGTAGACATACATAGTTTATATAGTAGTTTCATTTATACACACATATGCAAAATACGTGACCGCGGAGAGTTACTAAAATAGAGCATAGAAGGAATTTGCTGATTATATTAATACGTGAGTTTATTCTTAAACGGAAAGTTAGTTATTCAATATATATAACCTAGGGTGGACTTGTCCGTATGTATGTTCATACGTGAACATTCTGCCACTCTCCAGGCAGGGATTTCAACTCGCATATCTTGAAGACCTCACAAAGCCGCTCGTTGCTTTGCTTATGTTGCTTGTCTAAGTGTAATGATAATATTCGTACACGTAATCAACAATGCAACTTCTGTAGTATTGCCTTTTCTTCACTGCTGCGGACTTTAATCCCACTTCCTCGGGATCTGCTTCCATAGCTTCCAGTAGTAATTGTACTCCTCTTTTGGTGTTATTATTGTAGCAATGGTATTTATCTGTCTCTTCCTTCAAGACTACATTCTGTTTATACCAGAGTACTTAGTAGAGACTTTTAGTGTGTGTAAACTTTGTTTGTAGATTCGATGTATAGGTTCGAAACTATCTCCAACAACCTCTTCTTTGATAGCTGGTTCCATTACCAATTGCTCTTCCTGGCATTCTTCCATCTGCACGTTTTCATTCGTAAGGCATTCTATTGGTTCTGTTGTAGGTTCTGATACTGGTTCCAGTGGATCCAATGGTAATGGCGGGAAAGGATAATCCTCGGTTACGGTGACGTTGCAATCATCATACGTCACAGAATTGTTATATGTAATGTCGATAAGTTCTGACTGCACGCTTCTGTAAGGTTCATGCAGTGCCTGGATCTCTTCTTCTAAGTTTGAAGACTTTCTTCTGCCACTCTCCGGGGAAGGACTTCATTTCGTACAGCTTGGACATCCTGCGACTGCACGTTGTCCTGCCTCGCGATGTCTCGCCGTGGATGTGGTGTCATCAGCGTCATGGTCACACCGGGGCTGTTCCAGTGGTGGGCTCCCTTGGCAACATCCCCCGCTGTTATTTTTCAATAATTTTAGTATTGAATACAAACGTTAATAGTCTGATTTATGAAGAATAAGTTGTATATACTTGTGTTAATATACTTTAGTACATTAGTAACCGTGTAAATTGTTAGTATTGTATTAGTGTATCATGTAATGTATACTTAGATATCTCATACAATAAGTAGGAGTGAGTTTTCATGCAATATTAATTCAATATAATGTTCATTAATCATCAAAAAATTTCATGCAATATAATATATAAAGATGTATTAAGTAGATATAGTGTTATAAAGTGTAAATAATAATTTTCATTTCTTTATGGCCCGGGCCCAATCCTTCTTCTGTGAAATATTTTTCCCCAAGAAATATGTATTATAATGGGTTAGTTCTGTCTCACTTCATTAATGTTATTTTCAATCTCTGCATATTGTATTGCTCAGCTTCTTTATCTCGTATCCTTCATATACATATATATTTCTTTTTATATTTTCGTCCTTCTTGTTAACAGTGGTCTAAAGTTGTCCAATTGTTATCCAACTCGAGTTATTCGTTTTGGTTAAATTTTCTTATTCTTTGTTTGGTATATTCATAATAATTAATTATCATCATGTTGTTTCAGTTTACAGGTATTCAGTTTAGATGATGATATATTATTTAAACAAGAATATTGTGGTCCCTTTCACTGATTGTCAATAATGCAATTATGTAAGATGGTGCATTATCTTCACCACCCCGCACATAAAACTTCTTCCTCGGGATATCCTCTTCTTAATGTACAGGTATGCAATGCTCTTGTCTTGTGACAAAATACATAAAAATGAAATTTCTCTTCGTTTCCCTGTTATTACAGGGACTTTCTGTTTATAGCAGCATTGCGACATGTTCACTGATTATTATCATTCTGACCAGCTGGATTGTTTTGTTACAATTATGATATACATATTGACTTCTCATTTTTGTCGATAGCTTCACTAGGTTTTGATAGAAGGTGTAAGCCGTAAAGCTCGATTTATTTATGCAATAAAACATTTTTGACGCAAGTTCACTGACGTCCCTTTTTTACGGGTAGTGCGATATGTATTTGTGATTTGTATGTTTTCATTATTTCCTTTCTTCTTTACTTGATTGACTGGTTTCGTTGATTTCTTAATAAAAATATGATAACTCTGGAGGACTTTACATTATTGCATCAAATGTATTTTAGCAACGATCGCACTAAGCGTTATTTGAACTCTTGCCCGATTATTCCTTGGGTACAGGCATTAGAATTTTTTTTTTGTTGCATCGTATATTTAAGGAAGGCTGCTTTCCGTGCACGTTGTCAATGTTTCCACTACACTAGCTTCTTAAGCTTTGAACTGGTAAGACTTGCATAGCTTGATAGTATTTTTCCAGGCGACATGTTCATGTTTCTTATGTTCTGTACATTTAAATGGAGGACTTCTGGCACCGTGCGTCTTTAAATGTTTTTCAATGTTTTTAGACTTGGTTTGTTTGATGATTATATTTGAACTTCGATTTTCATAAAACTTTAATAAATGTCATTACAGTGGCTTTATCGTTAAATGTGCCCGTTTTTGTCATCCGAACAATAATGTTTCAAATTCATCCCGTATTCCACATTAGTACACGCTTGGTGTCAATTTCATATTCTTGCTAGATCTAGCATCGTAAAGATTTTTCGTTGATTTTCTGTTTTTCGTTGGACAGGTTTTTGTTTTGTGATAATTTGTTTGTATACAGTTCCGAGCGCTCGTAATTTTGATTATTTTACGTTTTTCTGTTATTTTAGTTTATTTGATAATGATAATAAGTATCTTTGGATGCAAATAGCGCACTACCGCGCGTTAAGGTGTCTTATAGAGGAGGCCTATGTCCAGCAGTGGACGGAAAAGGGGCTGATGGATGGCTAGATGGAGAATAAGTATGTTTTGTGTTCATTACTTTGTACAATCATTTTTACAATTCTTGACAGGGAAATGTCTGGTAAGTTTAGATCAACGTTATAAATGGCCATTAGAAGAGAAATACATACACAGATTGTCGACGTCGTATTGTCAGAGATAGAAATATGCCTCTAGTTCAATTGTTCATTAAGTGGCATTGTAGAATTGTTAGTGATTTGTTTCTTACGTTCAATAGCAGTGTTAAATATGCTCCCTTTAATTTCATTATTATGTTCCTTTATAGTACACCGGGTACGTTTAATAGTTTTATCTTAAATCCTTTGTTATTGCGTTGCGTCATTATTAAGTTTCTATAAATGTGATTCCATGTTTTATACTTCCTTTGGTGCCAATAGCATATAGAAATAATTGCAAAGGTATTTTAGTTTAAGGCACACGTACTATCTTCGGTATGTTATATTATCTGCACAGATGTTTCTTCATTTTATCATTATTTACACGTAATTTCAGTCTTTATTGTGCCGTTTTAGTAGTTAGCTGCGATAACCTCGCGGTCAGTTCTTGAATGATTTATATCCGAGTCTTTTCGTGCTGTACTGTAAACTCTCGTAACCTCTTGTCAATTTATTGGTATACACTTCTTCACAAATGTGATATATATTTTTTTGCTTAAAGACTGTACGTTTATATTTCCATAAGTATTTTTGTATGTCCTCGACATGATTGTGTGGTTAATAGATTTAGCCCATTTTCTTTAGATTGTATATTTCCACAGATATTTTCATGGCTCTTATTGTAAGTTTGCTTCCAACCCTTGTTTGCTTATTGCTTTTTTCAATGTAGGTACTTGCTTCCTACAGCCGTTTTTCTTCCATAATGGAGGTCTTTGTATACAAATTCTTTTTTTTATAAGTTGTGTCATACGATTGTTTGTATGTCCTTTGGTTATGAGTCCAAATGCATTATAGTAGTATTTTAAATTGACCACCCCATTAGATAGTTTTCTTCAGAAATATGTTTACACATAAGTAACGACGTTGACGACTTCATTTCGATGTAAAAATTTTGATTGTATCATTTTCTCTCTATCTGATAGTTATAATATTTTCATGTATTGCTTTCATGAATGAGCCATGAAATTGTTTGCATAGTCTAGGTATGGTAATAAAATATTTTTTTTTTTTTTTTAATGTCTGGTGAGTTTCTTCTGGCTTCTTCAATATGTATTTAGGCGTTATATTCTTAGATGCAATTCCATAATCCTCGAATTGTATTTTCTTTCAATGTTTTCGAACACTTGTCTTAAAAATAGAAATAATCATTTGTGCAGTCTTCCTAGAGTAATTTGATTTTGCCTCCTTTTCCCATTTTCCATCCAAAAAAACTTTAGAAGCCGCTGCCTGATAGAAATAATAGTGGTATATTTTGACCCGCTGTTTAAGTCTTATATTAGCAGACGTATATTAATTGGTTTCATTTTTATTTTACGGCAGTAGTAATGTTCTGATTTTTCTAACAATTTTGGGTCATAAATTCGTATTCCGTAATTCCACAATTTTTTGGACCCCGTCCTAGCCTTGGTTGCCATCCTGGATAACTGACCTGATTATAAACTCCTCTGAACTTCTTGTATATTCTCGTTAATGCCTTAATTGCCATCTTCTTTTCTTCGGAATGATTAGTGATCAATATGGTAGAAACATGCCAAATTTATTATGTTACGGACTTTTTTTTTTCCTAGACTGTTTGTCCTCAATTATCGCTTCATTATTAGTAACATGTGCCTGTATACATCATGATTTGTAGTGTCTGTTCATCTCACATGACGTTTTAGTTAAATTATACATTTCCTTTTCTTCTAATGCCCCGTGCCATTTTTACGTGTACTCGTAATTCTCAGTCGTAAGGATGTTGGTATGTGTATAAGTACGCATTTAGTGATTTTCCTTGTCATGTTATAATTTTCCGTGTTCACACACAGTAATATGGTCGTAAGTACCTGATATCTGTTTAGTATCATTATTTAGGACACTCGTAATACGGTAACTGATAATGTCAATTTCTCTTCTGTTGTTAGTTGGATCAGGGCGAGTTACCCTCGTTAGTAAAGTGTTGTCTTAATAAGCGCGCCAACGAAATAGGTATTGTTTTCATTAGTGTGAAACGCATATTTTCGAATTTGTTGCCCGAATATTGCTGATATTTGTATCCTCATAATGTGGTTAACTTGTTTTGCTTGTGTTCTAGGTGTTGATAAAATTGGTTGCAATGTGTGTCTTCGCGTCTCCTGGGTTGTTGCATGATTGCTTGAAATCCATGATAATATTAGTAAACTTTTGTATGTCTATTTGTAGGTCGTTTTGATTAATGTTTGTCTCGATTTGTAATGTCCCTCCATTTATCTTTGTTGAGTCATTTGTTGTATAGAATCCAGGTGATAGACTTTTGCATGGTGGATTTATATTCTGTGCTGCTAACCATTTACGTTACCGCTATTCTCATCGTTTGGTTGTACCGGTAAAGGTATCTTTGTGTATATTGATCGTGTGTAAGTGACCCCGAACATCTTTTTAACGTTACTACTTTTGTTAATCCATTATTTCAAGTGTGTATTTCTTTCTTTTGCCAGTAGCCATTTGACTAAGCGTATGTCTTCGTCCTTTATTATTATAATACTAAGGTACTCGTCTTTGAATTATCTTCTCTTGTTTTCCATCTATATCTATATTGTAGATGATGAATATAATCACTAGCCCAGCTTTCCCTTTTTCATTTTTTTGTTGTATGTAGGTTCTTAGTAGCAGGAGTTTCATTCCCAATTATGAAGTAACTTGGTTTCAGTACCGTATTATCATTAATGTCCTCACATAGTACACATAGTAGTCTTGAGTATAACCATGCTTTTGTCTGATGTAAGAATGTAGATATGCAATTCTTCACATGCAACTGTTTATGCGCCTATTACTCTGCGCAAATGACATTTCATTGAATTCGCCCTATATATTTATATTTTCTCGAAGTGCGGAGAGAATGGAGGTATAGTGCCCTTTTGTGCCCATGATGATTAGTGTTACCGTAATTCCAACGTGTTTGTGGCAATAACTTTTGTATGTGTGATACTCTGTTTACTCTCTTGCTTTGTGTTATTAGATTATTTTCGCTTATATTCTGCATTGACCGCCAACGTGCGTATTTGTGCTGATATGGCAGTAACTCGTTTACACAAATACGTGTTGTTTTAATTGTTTCACTCAATTGATAAACAAATTTGCGACGTAACGTCTATTTGATTTTTATTTTTTCACTTTGAGTTTCTGATTCTGATTTATTTCGTTCCTTGCGTATTCCTCAATTTGTGTATTTCTAGTTCTTGTTGAAATGGGATCCCATGTGACGATTTTAATCCATATTCCTTGCTTGTAATATTGTCTTAATGCATATGCAGCTGCTTAAAATTGATAAGGTTTATAACAAAGGTACCATATTCATGAGGTGCTAATACAAATTTACCCCTTTTATTTTATTTATATAGCGCTTTTATATGAACGTAAACACATCATGATGTCATAATTCCGTAGAGTACTAGTTATTTTGGCGAATTCGCATTTTTCTGTGCTAATAGCAATATCTTTTCATTAATAAAGTTCAATTCATGTCAATTTCACGATCACGACCAGTGTGACATTCGAATGCATTCGTCAGTGACTTTCTTTATGCGTATTCTTTTTGCGTAAGTCAGCAATTATTTTATTGAGCTCATTTTGCACTTGTAGACTAATTTCATTCTTGATTAACGTAATCTGTTTCATAAGTAGGTAGCTTCTTGGGCAGCAGATGTCTACGAGTTTCTGTTATTTCTTTTTAAAACTAATACGTATTATTCTGTTCCATTATTCTTTTCTTGTGATATTTTCTTGATATTTCTTCATTCCTCAATTTATGTCTTCTTGTATTTCCAATATCTCTTTTCCAGTGATGGTACTACTTGTAATTGGTAGAAGACTAAACTTAGTTGCGCTCTCTTTTCCCGTTACGGTATAATACAATTACATACGACTTCTCGAGCATCGGGGCGACCCGCTTGTGGGAGACCGATGCCTGATTCGTTACCGCACGAAGGCAACTGAGTTATAAGCAGCTTTCAACACATAACAGTACCAGTGAGTGTATAGGGCTCACCAGCCTGTGATTTAATAAGACACAAGTAGTAATAGAAAAGAGAAATGCTAGTTCTTACCTCGAAGGACCAAATGGACACGCCGGAAACATGGTGTGTTGCTCGCTGACAGGCGTGTACAGAACGAGAGTCCATAGATACTCGTAAACACGTAGACTCTCGCTACCTTATTGATTTGTCGGACGTAGTAGACGCTCAGTACCTAGACTACATGATGTTAGGCACTGTTAGGTTTGTGCAGCGATGGTGTAGGGCGGCGCGAAGGATAGAGTCACGCGGCGTTAGACTCGGGCAGCACTAGGGCGGCGGCGTGGCGCTGAATTCGGGCAGCGCGATAGTTAGAGCGACGCGGCGCTGGACTCAGGCAGCGCTAGGGCGGCGCGACGGTAACCACGTGGTGAGGAGGGAGTCAATGAAACTTCGGGTGATTTCACTGGACTGGTTTATTGTAGACATACATAGTTTATATAGTAGTTTCATTTATACACACATATGCAAAATACGTGACCGCGGAGAGTTACTAAAATAGAGCATAGAAGGAATTTGCTGATTATATTAATACGTGAGTTTATTCTTAAACGGAAAGTTAGTTATTCAATATATATAACCTAGGGTGGACTTGTCCGTATGTATGTTCATACGTGAACAACACCAATAATAATGACTTTGTCTACATTTTGTAAACACAGAAAAACCATTTTAGTACAGAAAAACCAACTCAAAATTGTTTTACATTTGTAGGTATCAGTGCATTTAGTAACATCACGACGTTAATGCTCGGCCTCGCCTGACCATAGATCAGTCAAATATTTAATTTTACAACTTACGTGCAAAATGTTTTCATTTAGTCATCGATATGCAGATCTTTGCAAATATATTAAGACGTAAACAGTCAAACTGTTAACAATTGTACTTCAGATAACTCTTTCTACCTACACATCAAAGTTTAATCAACGTCTAAAGTTGTTCCATGAGCGATCGCTGTTTACTCACACATTTAACTATAATCGTGCATTGCCTTTCAAGCAACTACCCTTTGCCAGAGAGATATTTAAAATCACCCCAGCTGTTTAGAGATTGTGCTCGATCTACATCCGCACAACAATCTTCTTTACTACGTAAGCTAGGATCACTCGGTGATATGTATAACACTTTGATTTCACCTTACCATAGCGCCAATTGATCTGTTGACTTTAATAACTTTATCAGTTACCGTGGAGTCCGTTGGTTTGGTATGCTCACATCTCCCCCAGTTCGCTCCAAATTACGCAATGGTACTAGCATAGGCGGTCCAGATGACGGTGCAGTGCTACAAAATAGCGGCGCTTCGCTTAAAAGAGCTGGCGCCTCGTTAGAAACGGGCGGCGCTACGCTAAAACGAGCGGCGTTCTGTGAACACAGGCGGCGCTACACTACCAAACCAGTACCTACTACTAAACCATTGGCGTCTTGTTAGAAACGAGCAGTGTTATGTACAAAACCAGCTACACCCCTTATGGCGTCAGCAGCGTGTGCGCGCGCTAGTTATACAACGACGGTAAATCGCGCCGAGATGACAGATCGGCGGCGTTGCAGTAATTCTGCGTGTACCGTCCCAAAACTCGCGTCATTCTCGCGATCGGGACGATCATGGCAAATCTTTGTCTAAAACCGCGAGCCAGTCCATTGTGGTATCCATCATTCGACTTGCCTCGTAATCAGGCAACCAGGGCTTACGTGTATAAGGCTTCGTATTTACGCGGGCGAGTACGCGATCTACCACGAGTATGACTTCGAGAACGCGCGAGACACTACGTGACCGATGTCTATTCTTATCATGCGCACGACGCTTAACTTTATCGCGGTAAACACGCCTATCGTCATCGCTTGAGTCGGAACATATCGAATAACGTGAGCCATTACACATCACGACGCCGTTCCTGGCTTCTAAGACTACGTCTACTACGGTGTTTATGCTGTTGCCGATCACGCGATTTACCTAGAGAAAGCTCTCGTATGCGGCTACGTGACCTGGATCGCCCCATGTTTTAACACTTACACAACACGTGAACACAAAATCACAAAAAGCACAAAAAAAAATACAACAATCAAGTGGGTAGATCAGTTACCATTTGAATTTAAATAGAATTCTAGACTGTTTTCACTGTAAGTGGGCGGAAGAAGTCCTTTATCCCACTTCTGATTTTAGGTTTCAGGAGTAGAAATAACTTAAAAAATACAAATAACCAATTAGCACTTATTGACAACTTAAATAACACGAAAATGGCTCACGCTACCGAACGAATAGAGCTCCGACCGTTATGACCGCTGATAATCAAAATGAGCTCAATACAAAACTACACTTCCTTTTATAGTGAGTTCGTAGGTAGTTGAAACCGAAAATGGGGGTTATGTTTATAATATTAAATATATTGAGTCGCAAATAAACACCATTCAAGTCCGGACGTATTTCATTTTATCCTCTAACCAACCACACGTCATATATAACCCTAAAGTGGTGAACCCGACGTGATATTGTGCATATTAGAGGATTATTTTTTTAAAGTAATACCGGATTAGGAAAGTGATAAGCAACATGGCGAAACCTGAACAGCTTGTTGCCAGTACTATTAGCAACGATGAAGACAGAGCCCTAGCAGCTATAACCGTATCATCACGGATTCCGGAGTTCTGGGTGGACCAAACGCGACTCCGGTCCATCCAGTTCGAAGCCGTTATCGAAAACCAGAGGGTCTGTGACGAAGCAAAGTTGAATCTCGTCGTCACTAAACAACGCCTTATAGTTTGCGCCAGACAGACAGGTATGCAATTTTTAATAGACACTGGGGCTAATTTATCAGTGATTCCTGTGTATAAAAATAGTTTGTGTGATCTTACCGATAAAAAGTGGAAATATAACTTGTGCGCAGCAAACGGAACTTTAACTAATTAACTTATATTTATATGTACTTATAATTTACTACAAATATTCAACACAAAAGTGATTGTGACTTGTTTGTTAAAATGTTCTATGTTTATGTATTATATTAATTGTGTTTTATTAGTTTTAAATACTTAACTGTATCAGTAAGGTAAAATAAAACTATATGTATTCAATGACTTAGATTATATTTTTTCTATATCATAAATATGGTAGGTAATGAGTTTGAGTATGGTATTGCGGAATGAATTGTCAGCTTATTTAGTAAACACTGTTTTAATTATTTTGCCTTATATACATTTAACATACTGTCCGAGTTTAATTTTTGTTTTATTGTTTGGTTATGTTATAAGTATACATTGTATTGTCATTTTTATTTTGTGTTTTTAATGTAATATAAAGTGCATTTCTTTTAAGGGGGAGGCTACTGTAGGAACACATTGTATGAATTCATTGTTTGCAAGTAGACGTTTGTCAACAGGTCTACGAATCTATAGAGACCATTGTGCTAGCCACCCAAGTTATAATAAACAAATATATTTATTACAGTATGTATGGTCCTATTGTTTGCTCGACGCCTAATTTATTGTATACAAATATATTATGTATGAATTCATTGTATGCAACACTCAGCGTATCAGCAGTTTTAGGAATATATAGAAACGATTGTTCTCCTTAACTATATAAGCTAATATTATATTAAATATATTGAGTCGCAAATAAACACCATTCAAGTCCGGACGTATTTCATTTAATCCTCTAACCAACCACACGTCATATATAACCCTAAAGTATATTTTTTTTTGTTGAATCAGAAAAAAAATTACGTGATATTTGCCGAGACCCCCCGACCAAGGGGGTCGAGTGAAATCTCATCTAATCTTACTTTGGAGATGGGGGGGTCTCGGCATTCCCCCATTAAACACGTCACGTAATTTATGGACGCCCCCTAATATGAATATATCCATAGACTTATCAACTTATGAAGTTATGACATGTTACTTTTAAAGTAAAAAATACAAAAAAACTAATAACTGAGCTTTGTTTCCATAAAACAAACAGTTATATTTCAGAATTAATTATAATTTTTTTTTTGCATCTCTTGCTATGTGGCCCGTTCTTGGGTAAAAGCCTCCTCCATTTATTCATAAATAAAACAAAGATATTAATTATAATAGATAAAAAAAATCGAAAACATTTATAAATACCATCACACTAATTGCCATGGGAGTAGGCACAGAATAAACATTTTTAAACCCCCTCACAGTTGCTATGCCCATGTTCTGACATTCATATAGGTATCCTACTTTTAAGAAACCTTTAGCATAATCAGGGCTGGGCAAAATACATGCTTTGTTCTAATTGAAATACAAATTACAAAATACTGCGTTTGCAAGTAATTGAAATACAAAATACTAATTACTTTTGAGTGGAGTAATTGAAATACAAATTACAAAATACAGTATATTGGCTCTTTGTAATTGAAATACAAAATACAAATTACAAAATACATTTATACTAATATTTTTACCCAACTTTAAAAAACAGGTTTTTTTTTATCGCCGATTGTTGCGTTTGCATTGATAATAGAAACGCGCGCATGATGCGCTTATACGCGTATTTGAAGCGATACAAACGCGCGTACAAAGGAGCGAGGTACGGGCAGAGGGGGGCTGGGATGCTCACGCCACCACTGCGCCCGCGCCTCTGAGTCTCTGATCGAAACGCAAAAACTACGAGTGACTACAGCGCGTCTGTACAGCTGTACCTGCGCGTATACGCGCAGTAGAGGTGCGTTTTACAATCGCCCCGTGTGCTTAGGTTACAAGGTTGCGATCAAATCTCGTTTAAACCACGTATACGCGCGTCGTCTGCGCGTTTAAAATACGCCATGTGCTATGGGCCTAAGTTACAAGGTTGCGATCAAATCTCGTTTAAACCACGTATACGCGCGTCGTCTGCGCGTTTAAAATACGCCGTGTGCTATGGGCCTAATGTTTGTTCACGAATAACTTTGTCGTTTATCGATTTTAATGCTTCTTTTTTGTTGGAAATAAAATGTTTCAGAGGTGGTTCTATGATAGGAAAATTAGGTTTTCGTGATGGCAGTCCAGGGAATTAGATGGCAACTTTCAAAAATCATAGGACACTGTCTAACAGTGTCCTATGATTTTTGAAAGTTGCCATCAAGTAGATAAAATTTATTGGATAAGGTTGTCTTTATAAACAATGTACTATCATTGCAAAAATACCCGCCACTCTGTCTTGTCGGCCAATCGTCATCAGATATTATGCTTGTCTAGTAAATATAGCGATAAAATTTAGATTTAAAATATTATAACTTTCCAGCACATTTACGTCCCACTATTGGGCACGGGCCTTCTTCACTTTGGGAGGGATTATGGTCTACTGTTCCGCGATGACCAGGGAACACCCAAATATTCCGAAAAACTTTATTCCGAATTTTAAAAAGTCCGAATTTCATAATACCGAAAAATTTTAATACATATGTCTAATAAAAAAAATCACGAAATTAGTTTAACGTAATATCGTTTTACGGAACGAGAACTCTTCGAGCATTTGACTCTTCGGTCGGACAAATGATAATCGGAAAAGTAATAAATCGTAAAAATATATTTCGTGATGAAATTTATTAATTTTGCAATTGACTTGCTATGTTTTTACTTAATAAATAAAATTTTGTTGGAAAAGTGATTACCGCAAGCGGGACTTGAACCCACGACCTCGGAATACCGTTCCGTAGCTCTGCCAACTGACCTTATTGCAGTCGTGCTAACAGTACCTCTTCCTGTATTCTGTAAATAATACTAGGTGGCTGGTCGAGATTGTTGCAAAACATTCTCGATAGATGGCGTTGCACATAAAAAATGCGATGTAGACTCAATCTAGAAATGTTGTAGTGGTGGTCTAATTGATTACTGTTAGCACGACCGCAATAAGCTCTGTTGGCAGAGCTACGGAACGGTATTCGGAGGTCGTGGGTTCAAGTCCCGCTTGCAGTAATCACTTTTTCCACCACAATTTAATTTAAAAAATATTTCGTGATTTTTAATATTACATACATTACAATTTTCGGTATTATATTAAAATCGAATTTCAAAATTCGGAACAAAGTTTTTCGGAATCATTCGGTGTGTTGGGGTGGTGACATTTGTATTCTTAATCGGTTAACACACCGAGAACCAGCGCGTAAAAACCACCATCCGTAAATATTACCAGCCATTAGCAGCATTACCTTCCACCAGTCAGTACTTTCATCAAAAGCTACAATCGTTCCAAAATATTTTTTTAACTTGTTTAACTTACAGTAATATAGGTATTGATTTTACAATTAACTTCATATCTGTATATCAATTTACTGTAGTTACCCCAAACAGCGTAAAAATATAAGCCCCTATGAGATTATCGTATTTGTGGCAAACGATCATTTTCGGCACCGACTTCAAACTAATGTTGCTAAAGTAAAATTTTATGGGCCGCCGTTACCTCAATAACAATTTGCGTTTTGATAACCAATTTTGGCGTACAGGTTAATTAACGGGTACAGTGATGCAGCTACAATAGCTACTTTGGCTACGGTGACGGTTGTAAATGTATTTTAAAAATGTATTTTGAAGCCTCAAGTAATTGAAATACTAATTACAAATTACTTCGACGTCTGGTAATTGAAATACAAATTACAAATTACATTTTGAGGCAGTAATTGAAATACAATTACAAAATACATAATTGTATTTCAATTACGTATTTCAATTACATGTAATTGAAATACTGCCCAACCCTGAGCATAATGAAATACTTTTGCAGGATGCCCTAATTAAAAGTGAAACAAATAGGAGAATGGAAAGGTTCAGAGCTCATTATAGAAATGATACCTGGAAGAAACGGAACTCACCCCCAGAGGATTGGGACAAACCGCTACCAGACTGGATGGTTAAAAGAGATGCCAATAGTTACCTTGCATTAAGAGCCAAAGAACTTAAGGAAGGAAAAGCAGAAGAAGTTAAAAAGAGCTGTTCTATAATGTGAAAATAATACTTTATGTATTTTAGTTAGTGTATTTATATTAAACTAGTTGTGTCCCGCAGTTTTACTTGCGCAGTCACTGTTAATATGGAATTGTTTTATTCGTTTTGCAATTTTTCTCCTGGACCACTAAAACTTTTCTAAACCAAAAACAGATTCGAGCTAGCCGTTCTCGAGTTTTAGCAAGACTAACACTAGCTAAAATTTTTTTTTAATAGGTGATTGAATTTTAAAACACGAAATGCCTCGACTGATTTTCGTGAAATTTTGTGTAGGTACATATCCGTTAGGTCTGAGAATCTGACATCTATTTTTCATCCCCTTAAATGTAAAGGGTGACCCCTGACATATGTATGGAAAAACAACGTTTGCCGGATCAGCTAGTTTATCTATAAAATGTTCCTCAACAAGTTTTTAGATGAGCTTCTATTCTAATCTAATGCCAACAAAATACTGAAAATGTTGTTACAATTAGAACTAATGTCCTTTATGTGAAACTAGCTGTCGCCCGCAACTTCGTACGCATGAAATATCGATGCCAAATCTAAATAAAATACAAAAAAGCCAACCTCTTGAATCATTCTCTCTTTTAAAAAAAACTGCATCAAAATCCGTTGCGTAGTTTTAAAGATATAAGGTCACATAGGGACATACATACAAAAATACCAACTTTGTTTTATAATAAGTTAAGATATACGAGATTTCATACAACGGAATACGATTTTAGGCATATACTTAAACTACGAGTTACTAGCAGACTCGGAACTTTGTCTCTGTCAACCCCCATGAGAGAAATCGTGAAGGTTTTTAAAAGAATGTACTTGTACTTACAAAAGACCCAAGAACACAGGGGTACAAATATTTGATCACACAAATAGTTGCCATAAGTCAAAAAATTTTTATTACTTGTCAGAATCAAACCTACTCAACCAAACCAAGCTCATACTCAATAAATCAAGTGCGAGTCGGACTCGCGCACGAAGGGTTTCGTACCATTATCTATGCAACATAAGGCACGTTATTAATAAATGAGCTAAGAACACACACAATACTTAATTAATCACGTTGTTGTACTCAGTTGTATGAGAGCAAGAAACGGTGAAAAAATCATGTTTGTTGTATGGGAGCCCCCCTTAAATATTTATTTTATTTTATTTTAAGTATTTTTTGTTATAGCGACAATAGAAATACATCATCTGTGAAAATTTCAACTCTCTAGCTATCACCGTTCTTGAGATACAGCCTGGTGACAGACGGACGGACGGACAGCGAAGTCTCAGTAATAGGCTCCCGTTTTTACCCTTTGGGTACGGAACCCTAAAAATCAGTAGATAAAGTTATTGTTTAGTTTAAATGCCGGTTAAATATGTAGCCACAGTACATAAGTACCGCTAACAAAAAAGCAACAATCAAGCTTTAAGGCCAAATGTTAATAACTTTTCCAATGACGTAAGAATGAAATGGGATGGTGACATTCAATTCTAAAAGCGGTCACCCCACTGACATTACTTACAAATAAAAAGTTATCAGTTCATGACCTAGCAACTGACTTTATCAAACTGATAAGATGCAGCAACGGTTTAATTGTTCACAAACATGATAAAATATATTTACTCACTACATATCATCATTAGCAACATAATAATATGTACATTTTAAATATAGTAGTTATATAAGTATTGTATCAGCGTCAGTTGCGAGAGTTGTACAAATGAGCCGGGTTTTATGTAAGAAAGTGTTCGCCCTGCGATTAGTACACTTTCAGATGGCTCGCAGCGTGTCTTACCTCATCCAGGATCCTAAATACTCCTTCTTAAAGGAGTTGGGACTGCAGGACAAAAACATCGGAGTGTTCAACGGAAAGTGGGAAGCCAATGGACCGGTTAGTCGATAAGATTTTTTAACTGATTATTATTAAATTTATGGGGTTACATAATGTTGATAATAGATATTTAATTAGCGTTTCAGAACTAAGTATAACTTAAACGTACTAAAACATGATGGATATCACGTTGAAATCGACATTTTTAAACAACACAAGAACAAAACGTGTTTCGAGTGGGATCATTTAAGTTCTTCACAAATCTTTAAAACATAGTTAAAGTTTTTAATATTGGGCTCGGAACTAAAATATGAGGTAGGTGCGCTCAGCGCTTTCCTATAATAATCATAAGTTGAATCTCTAGGGTTATATTATTTACAAAGCCAAGGATTTTATACGTATAGAACACGCTTTAGATATTTTATTCAAATACCACACCACTGTTTCAAATCATCGAAATAAGTCTAAACTAAATATTAATCTTAAAATTACAGACCGTAACAGAGTGCCTCCATTAATTAGTATTTTTTATAAACTTTGTGCCAAGTTAGTGCGTATCTTATTTCTAGACGCGACTTTATAGCGAAATAATTGTAAAACGTTAAGTTTCAGCGTGATGTATCATTACGTTCGATTAATGTTTAAACAATTCAGTATAGTACTTTTCAGTGGTTGGGAGACTGAATATTTAGACTAGAATAATTAATTTCACACAACTAACTGTAGTTAATGAGTAGGTAACGGTATCTGCTTTTATTTGTTAAAGATATGTGTAAACGTTTTAAGTTTAAATTGCTATTTATTAGCTTCCATGTATTTTATAAACCACTACAGACTACAGCTAACATACATGTGCATGTGTGTTATAGACCCTTTCATAGTTATCTCTAGGAGATATATGCGTAGTTATTTAACATGAAGATAAACATAAACGAGAAAACATAATGTATAGTGATTTATATATCTATTGGCTTAGATAGCGTAGGTACGTATGATGTAAATTGAATAATTTAGTATAACTATTTTCTGAATTCTTTAAATATGAATAAGTACGTTGAAAAAGTAGCAATCCAGTAAGGCAGTAATTTCAGTTTTTTCCAAAAAATGATATAGACAACAATCAGTAGTAACAATGTTATATTTTAGAACTTCTTCAAGTCCCCAAAACCTCCACAGCCGACCCCAACGATAGCATGGTAGCTTTAGATTCTGGTAAAACCAGTGTGGATGCATTAGTATCGCAGTTGATGAAACTGCTGTCTTTTCGCGTGTAGTAGCTATTAGGCTTCATTTAATTGTTCTGTTTAAACTATGACGACAATAAACATTCCAATTTAGGGCATACTAAAAGATGGCAAAGATATTTTAGTAGAGCTAAGGAATTTGTTTAGGCAACTAAAACTATCTAAGTAGGAAAACTAACTATCTAACTATCTGAAAATTGATTATATGCTACAGGTTATACAATCATACAGTCCGGCTAGTGGTAAGGTTATAGCTGAAGTACAAGCAGCCGGTGCCAATGACTATGAAGCCTGTGCCAGCGCGGCCCAAGAGGCGTGGCACTCGTGGGCAGAGCTGCCAGCACCCACCAGGGGAGAGATCGTCAGACAGATTGGAGACGCATTGAGAGAAAAGTTGCAACCATTGGGTCAACTGGTGTCATTAGAAATGGGTAGATATATTGTTTGAAAATATAATCCATGCTAATCATCTTCAATCTCCCAAGAGCAAACAGATAGGCAGATAATTAAAATAATAAATCTTAATTTTATTTTAAGGTAAGATCCTCCCAGAAGCTATTGGAGAAGTAGTGGAGTATATTCATGTATGCGACCTGGCTTTGGGTCTGTCTCGAACTCTTCCTGGTACAATATTCCCGTCAGAACGACCTGGTCATGTTCTTATTGAAAAATGGAACCCCCTTGGTGCGATTGGTATCATCACAGCCTTCAACTTCCCAGTGGCTGTATTTGGATGGAACAGCGCTATTGCTATGGTAAGTCTAATAATACAGATTCGATCCCGGTTTTATTTTGAAAGTAGACTTACGAAAATGTGCGCTTCACTGTAAATAATTATTCAACGCTAACAATGAAATACTAGACTCGTACTTAGGTATATACCTGTGCATAAAATTGCTTGTTAAAATGTCACTTCATATTACCAGGTTTGCGGTGACGTTAGCGTGTGGAAGCCATCAGACACGACTCCTCTTACCGCGGTAGCTGTCACTAAGATAGTGGAGAGTGTATTACAAAAGAACAACATCCCTGGAGCAGTGGCTGCCCTATGCGTCGGTGGTAAGGATATTGGAGCTCAACTTGTCAAAGATGAGAGGATGAAGCTTGTCTCTTTCACTGGCAGCACAGCTGTTGGACAACAGGTAACGGGATTCTTAAGAAAAAATATATTTTTATAGAAACAGATGTCTAACACTAGGGCAATTAATTTTATATGGAATGTAGCCCGTGCCCACACATAACTTTCGAAATATTATTTTCGGAGGATGAGTTTCAAAAAGATATACTTACTAAATTGAAAAAAAGAAAATTACCTTTATTTTTATAGGTGGGCGTAGAAGTACAAAAGCGTTTTGGACGTCATCTTTTGGAATTGGGAGGTAACAACGCCATCATAGTAAACGAGGACGCCAACCTTGAGCTACTCCTTAACGCAGCACTGTTTGCATGCGCCGGTACCGCTGGACAACGGTGCACTACTACTAGAAGACTGCTTATACACAAGAAAGTAAGTACCTAAATGGTTCTTAAATGGACCATGGGAAAAGAGGATTGTAGATTTTATTACATATAATAATTATCGGCAGCAGTTTATTGACCAATTTAACTATGGAGCATAATAATAATAGGATTATCAAAAATACGTTTTGGGTAGACCTTCTAAGACAAAAAGAAATTTTGATGTACAGGTATATGGCGAAGTGGTGTCGCGCTTGAAGAAGGCTTACGGTGGTGTTGTTAGCAAAATTGGAGACCCTCTCCTTGCGGAATCACTTATTGGTCCTCTGCACACGCCGGGTGCCGTCGAAGCTTACAAGAAAACTATTGCTGAAGCCGTCAAGCAAGGAGGAAAGATTGAGTTCGGTGGAAAGGTAACCGCTAAATAGTTTCTTTAATAGAGACAAATTATTCCTTAGGCAAGCTTAGCAAGTTGGCATAGGTATGTCCGCGCATTGTGTATGCAAGATTTAGTTAAGTTGAGGAAAAAGTTCTTAATTGCTATCACAAAGAGCCGTTAAGTAAAGAGTGATGAAGTTATGAATATTTAATTGTGATTTAAAGAAAATTTTATTTTTTAATACCGAAAAGTAGTTTACAGTGAGGAAGTAATATTTAGGTATGTATATTTTAAGGTAATGGACCGCGAAGGTTACTTCGTTGAGCCGACTATTATCACAGGATTGCCACACGACTCACCTCTTGTAAAGACTGAATGTTTTGCACCCATCGTGTACTGCATTGAGATACCCGACCTCGACACTGGTATTAAGTACAACAACGAAGTGGAACAAGGACTATCCTCTAGTCTCTTCACAGAGAACCTTAAAGATGTTTTCAAGGTAACATTTCACTTTCTAACTATGATATCAACAAAAATATAAAATTTCAATTAAGTTGTTATAAAATTACCTATAGTATTTTTGACTCAAAATATTTTATCATATCAAACAAGAACGGCAGGCACTTTGTGTGTTGATGGATCCAGATATATACATGATCTACCTCCTTCCTTAGGTCCTGTAACAGTATACATAATGAAGTTCCTCATGGACCACTATTAGGTATTAGGTGGTATTAGGTGAAAGCAAACAGAATCGATGGAGATTTCTTTTTATAATATGTAATAAATTAAATGTTATTTCCAGTGGATCGGTCCTCATGGTTCAGACTGTGGTATTGTAAACATTAATATACCAACAAACGGCGCGGAAGTAGGTGGCGCATTCGGCGGTGAGAAGGCAACCGGCGGCGGTCGGGAGTGCGGCTCTGATTCCTGGAAGAACTACATGAGACGGTCTACTGTCACTATTAACTATTCTGGAACTATTAAACTAGCACAGAACATCAAGTTTGGTGACGAATAATTAAAATATTTAACGAATAAAAAATCAGCCAATACACGTCCAATTATTGTGGGTGGTGTTTTTATAATCTCTGTAGTGGATAACTTTGTAACTAAATAACTAATAAAAATAAAACTATTTTAAACTGCTTTCTTATCTACCTCATCCATCAATCGTTTTACCAAACCCAACCAGATGCTGTCAGATTTAACACATTAATTTATCTAGCTTAGGACTTTCCATCAATGGGCGTAATTCATAAACTCGTTGCGTGTTCATAAACTCCGCCCCCGAAATGTCGACAATAATTACACAGGAAATAACTGAATCAATAAAATAAACGATCAAATGGAGACATATGAATTTATTGTTTATTTATTTACAAACGTAAATAAAACAATCCATTACTGAAACTTAGAGATATTATACACATTGTATAAATAATTAGATATATCAACTAAAACATAAAAAGTAGATTTTTTGTAACACTAAGAACATTTGAAAACAATATGAAAATCTATTCTCTTTAAAAAACATACATATTTTTCGTATTCATTGAAGGCCTAATTTTGATATAAGTATAAAAAGTATAGATTCAAATTATCCGATTTCTTATAGATTAGGCAACTACTAATGAATTAGTAGGCTTATTAAAAATAGTTATGTAAAAATAACGCTTTAAAATACTTATTGACAGAATATAAAGGAATCAATATAATACTCCATTTTACGTGTAAAGTCATTAGTACCAATTCTACGCGCACAACTAAACTTAACTAAAAATGAAAATTGCTATTGTCAGTAACACAATTCGGTAACGTTAGCTGAACTTTTTTATTATAAAAACCGTGTATTATAGTTATAGATAAACAATTTTAATTATGAAAAATATGTACAACGAAATAGCAAATAATAGATATTTTGACATAATATTTTCTAACACTTGCACGACTCATTTCTTTAAATAAAACTACTTTTTACGGATTGAGACGCGTATATTTGTTTTAAATTTTGGCCCGACGTTTCGGAGACTTTGCAGTCACCATGGTCACGGGTGAGATGTGTCTTCTACGATCAGTTATTACAGGGTTTACCCACATTCAATTTAATTTTACAATTACCATAAAGATAGACTTTTACCATAAACTATATCATATTACATTGTGCTCAGACTACATAAAATTAATAACATTATTATAGATATTTTGACACTATAAATTTTCACTTTTTTAATTAGTTTAGTTGTTTTTACGGAGTTTTGATACCACGGAGTTTTGATACGATAATTTTAAATCATGAGTGTATATGACAAACTCTCCATAAATCAACAGCTATATCTAAAGAGTTTTGTTTATGAAACCTGTATGTTGCCGGTAGTTCATATTTCATTTCAGCAATTACACTACCTTTCATCCCCCATTCCTTCACCTTTTTCTGTATATGAGACCTGTGGTGACAAAAATATAATATTTTAATAGACTGCATTACTTATATAGAACGAGTTTCCACCTGTGACTACTGCGTTTGGAGTAACAAATACACCCCAAGTCTTAATAAATTCTAGAAAAAAGCATCGTCTTGAACCGCATCAAAATCCATTACGTAGTTTTAAAGATTTAAACTCTCCTAGAGACATACATACAAAAATAACGACTTTTGTTATATATTAAGCAAATATGTAAAAAGAGTTTATTAAGACACCAATAGTTAATATCATTTTTAGTTAAGATTAGCTGTGCACACGGAATTGGCACCAGTGCAGCTTCTTGACGGTGTAACAAAAACAATTTTTCGGATCGGACCATTACTTTCAGAGATTAGAGAATAGAGACCCATAATAGAGACATAAATATTACAAACTTTACCTTATATTAACACTAGTATAGATTAGTTATGAATAATACAAACCTTGTAGATGATTTGTGCAATGAATAGACAGTATCACAGCTGAGGAGTGTGCCCGTATGAAGAAATTTCATGTCTATACCAGAGTTATTCTTTGTACCAAATGGCGGGTTCATTAGCACTGTGTCGAAATAATTCTCCCATCTAGAAATTTCATTTATTTATTTCATTATTTGGAAATGATTTAATGTTAAATGCCACAATTTTGTGAGCCAACATTTGATTGCCTAACATGGATCCCGGGCAGGGTTCGGTATTCAAAGACCCGCCACGGCAAATGGGGGACGGGGACCTGATGTACCCCCGTTGGCTCGGGCCCTGGTTGCGGGGCCACACCTTGCCGGTACATGGTAGGCCTCAAGGCACCATCATGGCCCGGCAGGGTAGAGTAGGAGGAAATAAAAAAATACCTCCCATAGATGTTGTTAGATTGCGACCACTACGAGATAACATATTAAGCAAAAACTATCTGCAAAAGCCAGTAAATTGGAAAGTAGCTATATCAAGATTTATCCAGCGAATAATAGACTAAATAAATCTACTCGTTGGAAAATGGGGCGATTATAGTATTTATAGTAAGTATCCACATAATAGCCTTCCTCCAGTGGCTCTCTGTAAAAATGACGTTAGCTTCGGTCGGCCTTATTAGAGAAACGAGGAGAAAATGTTGTGGTGACACTTGTATTCAAAGTCTAGGTATCACATAGAAAGATGTAGTATGGTTTTTACAAAGTAGCGCTAGTAAACAAATTAATGCCGATATTGTCTTAACACGTTATGATAAAAATAATTAGCAATGATAATATTAATTATTTTACTTCATACATAGTAAAGGTTATGACCATATCATAACTCCGTGAGGTGAGGGACAAATAGAACACTAGTGTCACCTACCCATATCTTGCCCGCGGGCACCGTAAATACCGACAGAACCATGTCACATGACACCTGCGCGTATACCCGGAGAGGGATAAAGTCAGGTAAGCGGCCGGTCGTAAAAATTAGCCAAAACTAACTACATCATGCAGACTTCGTGGTCTAGTGGTTCATGTAACAGACTGCCGTGCACGAGGTCACGGGTTCGATTACCGCACGAGACAATAATTTGTGTGATATTTATAATTGTCATGCAAATGATTGTACTGCATTTGTGCGTTTCTGTGTATTATAATGTATTTACAACAAAAAAGTCCTTACCTGCACACATTAGTATCAAGAAAATCACATTGTATACAATCTATATTAGTGATCTCCATTTCATGAACATTTTCCTTGAACACCTGAAGTACATCTGAATCAATATCAACTGCCGTAACAAAGTCAGCACCTAACATGGCGGCACCAATACCCCACACACCAGGACCACAGCCTGCATCTAGTACTGTGCAGTTTTCTATAGATTCGAATTGTGTCTAAAATAAAAAAAGAGGTATCAATGTGTGGTCTGGTACTTGAAAGGTCATGGGATATAAGAGGAGATGGCTTTTAGAATCTATATAAAAAAATTTGGCGAGATTATATGATAATGTTTATATA
Source organism: Orgyia antiqua (assembly GCA_916999025.1). Taxonomy (NCBI): domain Eukaryota; kingdom Metazoa; phylum Arthropoda; class Insecta; order Lepidoptera; family Erebidae; genus Orgyia; species Orgyia antiqua. Next base: position 22,695,398 of record OU779864.1, read on the forward strand.
CCCTGGACTATAAATTATCTCTATACCATTTTTTGTACAATTCTATTTGGTAGATTTTGTGTGAAAACAATACAAGCACACTTTCACTTATATACATATATGTATAAGGAAGTCAATATAATCACCTGTATAGTATACAAAGCAGAAGCAGCTAGATGTGCAGGTGTTTCATATTGCTCTAACTGTATTTTAGGCTTAGAAAATCCTTCTAAATCCTCCAAGTAACCCTGTAAAGTCTTCAGTTTCATAACAGCTGACATTGCTACTCTCACTTATTGTCAAATCTTGGCAAAACTGGGAGGATTTGGTTCCCAAAAGACGAATCTTGTGAGACAAAGTAGCCACAAGATGTGGCGTTAGCGTGTTGTAGAGCTGCTCTGTGACTTGTATTTACAATATTAGCTTCAGGTAGTTGAGGGAAACCCTGAAACAATAATTTTATCTTATACCTATATAAAATTCACGTGTCACAGTGTTAGTTACCGTACTCCTCCGAATGCACATGCACATTCAGTAGGTCTGAGAATCGGACAACATCTATTTTTCAAACTTTTTTTAGTATCGCAAAACAACGTTTGCCGGGTCAGCTAGTTTTAATATATGTGGCACTTATTTTTAGTACTTAACATACTGGGCCCCACTATGATGTAGGGGTATAAAAATAGTGTACATTAATTCTCAAGACTTTTTCTTATTTATTTTTTTAGTTAGGGTTGGTAATTGACTACACTCCCATCTGATGGTAAGTCAGATTCCAAGCCATAAGTTTTAGAGGAAGAATGGTGAACAATAAGAAAATTGTTATAAAGACAAACATAGCCAAGATTTTGTGATGAGGGGTTTAAAAAATAAAGCAACCAAAATATAGAGCAAATATCAGTAGGTAAGTTTTAAAAGGATGGATCAGAAAACTAACCCTATACTCAAGTTGCACACAGTGACACAGTCTCATACTCTCATTTAACATTTGAATTACAGTTTTACTGTTTCATCTCTTTTAAAATGCTGCACAATCATCCATGTACTGAATACAATGTAGGGTCAACTTTAAAATGACTTTCTCTAACACTTTCGTGATTCATTCTTTCATATGAAAGCACTTTTTACAGATTTAGCCACACTTAAATTTAAAACAAATACATGCATCAAAATCCGTAAAAAGTAGTTTAATTTAAAACTACTGTTGGAGAATGGAATTAATCTGGGCATCTTTAAATAAATAAATAAATAATAATAAATATTCATGGACATTTCACACAACATCCTCTGGTTCCAAGCTAAGCTTATATGCTTGTGTTATGGGTACCAGAATACGGATAGAATACATATACTACTTTTCTTTTGTAAATACATACTTATAATACATAGAAACACCCAGACGCAGTACAAACATTTGTATGACAATTAGAACAATCACACAAATGATTGTCCCGAGTGGGAATCGAACCGGCGACCTCTTGATTGGCACTCCGTTACATAAACCACTCAACCACGAGGCTCTTCATAACTAAAGTAAACTTTTGCCTGAAATTAGTTTACTCACAGCAGTAGCAGAAACTGGTGGAATAGAACACATAGGCAACTGGCTGACAGGGCTGGGCTGTGTGAGGGTGATAGAGGTAGCAGTGAGAGGTGCCACTGCACCCTGCTTCAGCAGCATCTGCTTCTTTAATTGTAACTCTTCCAATATCTTCCTGTTTGTTAATTCTAAAAAATGTACAAACAATTACTATTTATAATCAAGTGTAGGTTCCAAAATAGGTTATGAGTGGCTCGTAAAAATGTTGCTTAATGCAAATTAGACTAAGATTTTTAGATAACTTTTCTTCATAGAATGCATTAGATATTATGTTTTCAGGAATAATGTAAATGATTTGTTAAACTATATTGCTTTATTAATACATATTATTTCTTTTGTTATAATATTTTAAATCATTAGATGTGGCCGATTTGGGCTTGCAATGCCCACTGATAGATATTTTACAGACTTGTTGGTCTAACTAAGATATGCATATTATTATAATCTTTAGAAACATTTCATTTAACATGGTGGGTTATTACTAAAAATAAAGTTAAATATGAAATTGATGTTTCTTTTAAAATAACCGATAATATAAGTACCTATTTAATAAGATGGCAAGTGTCGACTAGCCTTAAAATGATTAGTTTTGCATTAAAAGGGGTAGTCTCAGATTAGTCCTTTCCATAAAGGTACCTCTTTCTAGGCTGTAAAGTGTACGATATGTTAGATAGAAAAATACGGAGGCTGCCGTATTTTTAATAAGAATAAATAATGATTATTTATAAAAAAAATCTCAGCAAAAGTTGACTAACCTCTTTGAGCATTCGGTTGTGGAAACGCCATCTAATAACCTGCTTTCGGAAATTTTATCACATAACATAAAATATATGGGGGTGTTCTCGATAAATAACGTCTGGTTTACGTAAATAAATACAATAAAATTGTAATAACTAGCGATTTTTAAAATTATATTCGCTTTTATTTCGAGTGCTCTTGTTTTTTCTCTGCTGTCATTAGTGTCATTGCTGTCAAATTAGATATTTTGATTTTGACAGTTTGACACTAAGGTAGTGATGTGCTTCTTTCCCCGTTTTCCAATCAGCGCACAATAGCGCATTATGCGGCACAATGCTCAACGTTGAGTGTTCCAATTACAGCATCGCATCGCACAATCGAGCACTCTCAAAAGTTATGCGTGCAATCCATACCAACTTCAGCGACAGAAAATTAACAAGTATTTTTTCTTTAAATTGGCATTCATTGAAATTTTATTTATATATTATCGTTAGTAATATTGTTTATTGTTAAAAAAAAATTTAAGGCTTTCTTTGCGTCGGAGTTTTCTGGAAATATTCAAAGTTAATTCAAGCTGTGTTAAAAAATAAATAAATATAAGTATGGATGAAGGCATAAACAATGACTTTTTTTTTATATTCCACACATATAATGTGAATACAATGTTTATTTTAGAATTTTTTTTTCAACACTGAACTTAGCGCACTCGGCTGGCGCATTTTAAAACTAATTCACGTTCCAATTAAGCGTCAGCATTATGCGACATTGTGCGGCACTGAGTCGCATTATGCTCTGCCATTGGAAAACGGGGTTTGTTACCAACATTTTCAAATCGATAACCACCTCAATGTCAATGCTATAATGCGACTCAGTGCCGCATAATGCTGAACTATGCTGACGCTTAATTTAATTGGAACATGAATTAGTTTTCAAATGCACCAGCAGAGTGCACTAAGTTCAGTGTTGAAAAAAAAAAATACTAAAATAAAATTGTATTCACACTCTATGTGTGGAATATAAAAAAGTCATTGTCAACCTTCATCCATACTTATATTTACTTTTTTTAACACAGCTTGAATTAACTTTGATTATTTCCAGAAAACTCCGACGAAAAGAAAGCGTCAAAAAATTTTTTAACAATAAATAATATTACTAACGATATATATTAATAAAATTTCAATCAATGGCAATTTAAAGAAAAAATACTTGTTAATTTTCTGTCCCTGAAGTTGGTATCGATTGCACGCATCACTTTTGAGAGTGCTCGATTGTGCGAAGCGTTGCTGTAGTTGGAACACTCAACGTTGAGCATTGTGCCGCATAATGCGCTCTTGTGCTGTAATTGGAAAACCATCACTAGGACAATAACAACGTATGTACATTGTGTACGTAATATTACGCAAAGTTTGATTATGCATTCAATAGATAGAACACACCCATAGAGAGAGAGCTCTCCAGCCTATTTACGTCCCACTGCTGGGCACGGGCCTCCTCCACTTTGGAGGGATTATGGTCTACTGTGCCGCGCTGACCAGGCGTTGGCACAGAGTTTATTTTCGAGTTTTCCGTCTCTCACAGAGGATGTTATCTGTGTGCAATATCCCTTAGCTGACTTTTACAGCATTCTTGGGAGGAGATGGGGTGGTGACACTTGTATTCTTAATCCGTCACCACACGGAGAATACATATGCGTAACAAATATTTCACAAACGGTGGTCTTGAGCGTGAGTCAAATCCGCGACCTTTAACCACATTGCAGTTTTCTTAAACCGAACTTCCATTACGCATTCGAACTATGAATATGAACTTCCATTCGCAAGTATTATGTTCCATTTCGAGGCTCAACGGGTAATGTGGCAATGAAGTAAATGCAAGTAAAAAATCGAACTAACTACGGATGTAATGTTAGTATATGCTACCCATTTTACTTTGAAATTATTTGAACCTAGCTCTCCAGTGCTTCTCAAATTCTTTGTGACCTTTCTACTTTCTCGTGTTACTTCAATTATAGGAATCCTATTCTAAGGGGCAGGATTTATAGTATTGAGGAGTAAAAAACATATTTATATAAAAGCATTTATTTTAAAACAATGTAGGTAATAATATACTTTCTGATTCTTGGCAAAACAGTCTCACATAAGCAAGTCAACATTTGGCCTCTCTTAAGAATAAACATAAGACTAACATGCGCTGCCATAACTCACAAATGAATAAACTGAAATATCAGATAAATAATATAAACGTCAAATAAAAAATTATTTTCATAAATCTACATTGCAGTTAGCATTGCATCTTGGTTGAGCAATCTTAGATTAATTTGTTTATTAAAGTAAATTATTCTAAATAAAAGGGAACATTAACATTACTAGAATTGACTCACAATATTAGCATATATAAAAAAACCATCTACTGTACCTAATTAACAGTTTTCACAGACGCAGACATTACAGTCCACAATGAGTTTGTGGTTTAAAAACATTTGATAATAAATGCACAACAAAATAATATAAGTTGCCTATGTCTTTTATGATTATAAAAATATATAACAATTTAGAAATAATTATAACAGTTTCTCTTCTATAAACAATTTGGAATAATATTGCACTAGCTACAAGCTGTAAAACATTATGTGCATTTTCATAAATATTATAATATTAATATAACAACAAACCAACACAACACTTCATATTTCTAACAAAATACATTTTTGACTCGTTTAATAATGACACATTTTAATGTCGACAACTACAATACAGAACTTGATATGTCGTTTCATGTTCATTATAAAAAGCACTTGTTGTGCTCACAATTAAAATAGAAAATTCAATAAAACATTTAGGAAAATTCTGATAATATTCGGCAACTTGTTCACCTGTCTGGTTGTGTACCTATAACTAATATAACTAATAGAAAAAAATATCACAGACAAAACGTGTCGATTTTATAAAAGTGCGAATTTCTCTATACCTAAGTGTATTATATCTAATACGTGACGTGAATAAGGTTTAAATTCAGAAATAACAATTTTAGAAAGTTGTTCTGATCATAGTTGTCGATGCCGATATAACATTTACAATGTGGTCAATCAATTTACACAAACGAAGGACAGATTTTACACTGTCGTAAATCCGACTAAATGATTTATCACCGCTGCCCTATACTATAATAATATCGAACGATATAACTACGGAAATTTAGTGAGGAAATTTAATTTCCATAATATTAAATATCTAAATCCTACAACTAAGAACCGTTCACCGCTAGAACAAAGCGACCACATTGTCTCCCACCACCTAGTGTTGGTTTGTTATGAAATATTTTCACAGCACAGGAACAAACACATTCTGGACTAAATAAAATCTGAAAAATGATAACAACATTTGTTTTTATAGACTAGCACGTAATTTTGGCACAATGCTGTGTCCTCTCAGAGCACAGTGGCATCGATGTTGTTCTCTTTATATATATAAAAGTTAATAGTTATATTTTGTTGAGTGAAAACCTAAGGACGACCCGTTCCATACAGGCGACAGACCGACTGTATCCACATCTTCAACACTTGGATTTCACAAAGCTTACTACGACTGAGTATCAGGAACAATATTATTTATATTTCGACTATACAATCATTTAATAGCAAGCAAAGAAAAAAGTATATACTTTTAACAATATTTGTGCCCAATGTGTCATGTTCGATGTATCATTTAATAAATTTATTTATGAAACCCTAAATAATAGCAAACGATTGTATCGCTCACATGATATGGACAGCTGCCATTACAATCGTAAAATGCAAAATAATGTATATTAAAATTTAGTACAAAATTATAGTAAATAATTACAAAAAAAAAAAAAACTTATTTGAGTAAATAAATTCTCTTGTTCCATTGCTCATTCAGTGCTATATAGAGGTGAGTGTAGAAATAACTACATCCATTTGGAAGATTTCGCGTTTTTTACATTACCCTGTCTTAGATGGTATGTTGATCTGATTTAGATGGTATAATCATTAAAAATTATAATATAAAACAATATATCCATATATAAAAACTATTCTTGGGTGTCTGTTGTAACAGTTTCCGAGTGGCTCATTGTTGTGAACTAGTTATTTGTACACTCTGTTCCTCAATGAGTATTTTACCCCATCAACACTCTTATATCCAAACAACAGTACATATCTAACACTTTCCCTGTATAAATATATTATAGTCTTGTAAAAGAAACCGTCAAAACCTCATAGGTCATTAACACTACGTGAGAAATTACACAAGAGCATTAGGATACAATATTGCTACCAGTTAACTTATCATTTGGCACTAAATTAACGTATTGCATCTCGAGCATTCGTCACATATAATTATATATATCTTTAAACTCACAATTTAACATCTCTAAATTACAATTAAAAAATTATTACAAATTTTCTACACAATTTTAATAATGGGCCAAACACGTTTTACCTATTTCAATGTGTTTATGAACTAGAAAAAAAATATATATATGTATTTCATTGAGCAAACTTAGCATTCCCTTACTATGTTTTAATTATCTTAATTTGATTTTAATAAAGGGAATGTGTGCCATACGAAACATTAAATCACAAAATTAAATAGACAAGACGCATTCTCGGCAAGTAAAATTTGGCAAAATTGAGCATTAAGACTTTTAATTGGCTTCGTAAAACATTACAAGATCTTACTACGTAGCACTGCGTGTCTACTTATCAAAGATATATACGAGTCACAGAAGGGACATAGCGAACATAAATAGGTTATTTGACTGGATCCTTAAAACATTATTTATATAAAAATAAATACATAGAATGTGGTTTTTAATTAAAATTCTTAATAAAAAAACCACAATTATTATAAAAATATAATAATATTATGTTATATAAATACATATAAATCGCCAAAAAATTAGCTAAGTATATCAATATGGCGTGGAACAGTTCCGTGAGTATATCACTCTATTTCTATTATAATAAACAAAAAATAATGCAACAAACAATTATCTAGACAAACTTTTTACAGCTTTTTAAAAGTATCATAGATTCAGATGATCTATAACCATATTTCATTATGGCAATAATTTATTTTGATAAGGTAAAGGTAAATCGTATAATTAATAGTGAGATCAATGCAAATATGCGTTCAAACCAGAAATCTGGAAATATCGTATATTATGACACTTTAATTCAATTAGTCAAATAGCCTATTGTAAAAAATATTTTACCTAACAATAAATTTCGTGAGCTGCAAAATTTAATAAAGAAAAAAATATAGTTCATAAATTTACCTACAGGACGTACACACTCTTATTAGAAGGCATAATAGTGACATTATAGCATAAAATAGTTCGCATTGTCCCCTCTATAGACGTTTAAATCTCTTTGCTACTTATATATCCTAACTCTGGTAACTGTAACTTATACATAGGTACACCAATCTCTTACAGTGGACTGCTAAAGACGTGCAAATAGTGTACTGTGTAATATGTACACGGCTCAGATCATAGAAACTGTAATCGAATTGTAAATAAATACCTATTAAATGTATTAGGCAAGACTGAATCACGACATGTTTGCAAATATTCCGCGAGTGCTTTAATAGTATCTCATCAAATAATATACGCAAACAGGGTGCGTGTGTAGTACGTATACGTGCACGTAAACTTATACGTACAAGTAATGTTTTGACGACTCTGATCTTACAATTTAACGACATATTTATAGAGTTTGTGGACATGATCGTAGAATATAAGGACATAATCTTATAATTTGGGAATATAACCTTACGGTTTATCAATATATTCGTCTAGGTAATATGACGTCTTTATCATTCAAATTAGTATATTACGTGTCAGCGCGCACGTATATGTATACGCCAGTATACACGCATAACGCGATTAGTTACGTCCCCCCAAGTTCTCATATTTATTCCAACGAAACAGTTATTTTACATTAGATTATTAAATATTTTATCAATATACTAAATTGTTTGTAGAATGGTTGTCATATATTTTTACTTTCAAATATATTATTATGATAATACTTTGCGTCAAATGCGTAACAGTTTCTATGATCTGAAATTAAACCTTATTACTTCGCACAAGATGTACAAAATAGTGAAAAAACTAAGTGTTACAAATTGATATGATGTATACGTGACAATATATTTATTTATGAGAATTTAGTTATTGTTCAAAAGAACTCTTATAAATGACCGTGGACTTCTCAAGAGATCTTTCCAATTTACTAACTACATTTATAACAACTTGGTTAAAATAGTATTTAAAAATGAAATAAATCCATCTTTATCAAATAATAGTTATTGCTTCTTTTGATATGATAAATAACATCTGTGCGCAGATGCGTTCAAGGAGCGTTCTTGAGTCGGCGCAACGCCGCGAGCGCTTGGCGCTCTCACGTCACAGGGCTATACTCTTACCAACGAACGTACAGACATTCTGCACTATTATGTAATTACGTTATAACTCTTAAATGTACATTTTAAAAATATGACTGCTTTTATATCCATCATGATCACAGCTCTCCAAAGACTTTACAATATCCAAACCTTGACACTCCAAAATAAATTCTTTATTATCATTTACACCTATAAAACGAAATGACTATAATATCTATAAGATAGCTCTAAAATTATGCCATTTTGTTATATTTACTTTGCAATTGCAACGGTCCCTCGTACAGCACATAAATGCTTCATATACAAATTTTAACGTAACTTTGAAAATGACTTGATTTTATATTTAACATAAAAATATAGAAAGCAATATAACGACTGACTGATGTCTATAAAAAACAATTTAGAAATAAAGCGGCAGTGTTTGCGAAAATTCGTGCAATAGAATCTAACTACAAAACATGTTTTAGGAACCTGATAAATTATTGCTAGAGCTTCGGGCACCACTCCACCCCACTTCCTTACAAACGACAATGCATCCCCGGCGCGGCCGGCGGATACATAACGAGATAAAATCTTATCAGTAGCCAATAGAAAAATATCACCTAAATAAATATGAATATTTTACACGGGCAACTCACCGCCGTCGTTCACGGCCACCACGCCGCGCAAATAAATATAAATCTTTAGAGACGAGCGACGGTAGCCAGTCCTCGACTTTGGCGAGGATCGACGGACGTGCCTCACTCACCGACTATATTTTCTCTTCTTTTTTGGTAAAAATAACAAGATTATGATATTGATATGCAACAGGGTAGCGCCGGCCATCACTGCGGCTCTCCTTCCGCCTCGTCCGCGCCCGCTCCGCTCGAGCGGGTGTACTCGCCTCCGCCTGTGCCCGAGCCCACGCCCGCTGTACCCGGACCCTTCGAAGCCTCACTGTAAGCAACAATCGACAAACATGAGAGAGCGCCTACAATTACATTGTAACAGAAACAATTTGAACTTCTATATATATTTTGTAAAGGACTGTGTCTTATAATTGGGATTGTTCATAATTTTTAACCTACTGTTTTTGTATTCTTTTCAGAAAATATAGACTATTTTAAGCAACTAATTTCAATATTATTGAAATATTCACTATACAGAATTTTTAAAAAATTCTTGAAGATATTACTTTAAATGTTGTGACGTCATCGTTTTACGCAATCTGTGTATAGACTTTTCTTGATAGACTTAATACAGATTGCACTTTATCTTTTCAAAGTTGACAAGTTGATATAATAGACTAATTTCAATTCCACTTCAGAGTAGTATATCCCTAAAAACGCCTTAAGAGGATACCAAAATAGCTTCGTGCATTTTTCTATGTACGAAGTTTTCATTGTTTCTTTAGATTAAATGGCTAGAGCTCTAATTTTTAAGTATACGTTTTTTCAATATATTATCTAGGATCGCATAAACTCAGAAACACGATTGAAAAAAGTTTTCTCTATAGAAAATCTTGGCGAAACAACCTCTCAAATTTTTTATTTTTTTCATTTGTCGGTCTATTATCGCGTATTAACTAATGAAATAACTTTAAAAACATAAGTAACTATTATATATAGAAACACGTAAATCAGAATTAAAATATATTAAGTAGATTTTGAGTAAATAGGAAAAGTATCCCTAATTCTTCATTTTCTGTGCCTACTGGCTGTGTTAATATGTACGTGTCGGCGATGATATACGATAATATTGATGTAGGGCCTTAATATTTTAAGTCCTTCATTTCAAGGGCAAATAGAGATCATTTGCTTTTTTGGAAAAATAATCGTTAATATAGCAAATTTTCCGAAAAAAAAAAACTAATGGATCATGATCAGAAACTCTATTCCCCGAAATGGTTTTCGAATTAAGAGTTTTAAAAAAATATGAACAATGCCCATTTGTGTCGGTATCCTGATGGGAATCATAATGGGTCCAAAGGCAAATAGGAGAGTACATTTAACGTAATTAAACATATCAATCCTTTATATCTACAACCACGATCTAAACTTACTTAAAAATCTTTACTCATTATATCTTGAAAATTACGCAACGGATTACGATGCTGTTTTTTTAATAAATAGAGTGGTACACGAGTGATAATATGTAAAATCTAAAATGGCGTTGAAAAATATTTCTTAAAAGGGGTAGTTCATATTAGGTTAAAGATATCATCAATGTCTTTGAGATTCCCTTGAAATTCATATGCAATGAGTTATCGCCAAGGAGGTCAATGCACCGCGCATTGTGTATAAAAATTATGTTCAAGTTGTTCAGCTGCATACAAGTCTCTTAATTATTGCATGTTTTTAATTAACATTAAATAAAACTAACAAATCTCTACATACACTATCCTATAATTATATATACTATTTTCTTATTTTCAGGGTTCCGTACCTAAGCGCGGACAGTGGAGGCTAGTAATTATCCCAAGGGGTAAAAATTACTAGGCTTTAATGTCCGCCTGTCTGTCACCATCATGCATGTATCTTGAAATCATCGATAGCTAGACAGTTAAAAATTTCACAGATGATTGTCTTGCCGCTATAATAACATATAATAAAACCGGAATGCAAAAAAGGGGTTCCCATAGTAACAAGATTTGTTATTTTGATAATATAGTTATGATGATATCATTATAGAGAAATGATAATGATGACTAATGAATGTATATTAGAATAAGAATAATAGCACGAACCATACGGTCGCGATTTCAACTCGTACTTGACCGGTTTTTATTTATTTTTAATGGTTAGACCAAGATTTTTTTTAACAATTCACAATGATATTCATATTTGTTTCTTAACGGTACAATTTCATCTCATTAACAATTCTTATTCCATAATTCTTAACGCCATTCTTACTTTCTCTCATCATATTTTAAAAATTGCAGTAAACTTTATTTTTTTAACAAAATAATAATATCAAAATGCATGCTAGAATTTAAACTCGATGTAAACGGAAACTAGCTGTGAAAAAAATTTGCTGATTCGTTTAAAGACAACTTAGCAAGCGAGTATATTTTAAGTTCATGAATTTTATTATTATATTAGCTTAAATAAATATAGAACATTTTTGTTTATCTGTGGTAATCTACAAAACACCTGGGTCGATTCTGATCGGACTTTTACAGATTAACTAGTTTCACATGGAATGAATTAGACTACTTTTGATTTTACAAAGTTAGGATACCATGAAAAAATAAAAAACACATTTATGCGTGATGATTTTCAAACCGCTTTACTGATCTTAAATTCACGCAGACGAGGTCACAGTGTATAACGTGCAATCTAAAATATTATCTGAGAGTCAAAGAGTGCAATCTGCTACGATCCAAGCACACTTCCTTGTTTTCATTTACACTCATACATCTGCTCATACATTGTCGATTGTAAATGCTACGCATTTGACACTTTGAAAGCCAGCGAATCAAAATCCCAATATTAAGAATGGGCTTCCTCCGACTCGGCAAGGTAAATCGTCTACATATACCGCAATGGCCAGGCGCATACTTCGCTCACAGAAGATATTTCCTGCTTAAATTAACACTTAGAAAACTTATACAGCTCCTTGGGAAGAAATGAGGTAATGACAAGTGTATTTTTCTACACAGACAAATAGCACTTACTAGTTAGAAAACGATGATCTTGCACTGCCACTGGGCGCATCGATATCGCAGGGCGGAGGCCGCGCCGCCGCACTTAGTAGATAGTTGGTTGAATCACTGAAACAGTTCGACAGCCTGCTACAAATTGTATTACTGTCTCGAGTAACCGCGTATGGATACCTAACATTATTTACATTCAAACTAATATATACAATTTACACATTTATATTAAAGAGCAAACATGCATGTTTGTGGGCATATTTGTTAATTTTGCGGAAAAACTTCTGAATGGACGCCGAACTTTACAAGGTTGTAGTACTTAAATAACTGTAAACTCAGATAAAACCAGGGACTCAAGTCTAAATAAAGGCATAAAAAATTGGTCAAGTGCGAGTCGGACTCGCGCACGAAGGGTTCCGTACCATTATCTATGCAACATAAGGCACGTTATTAATAAATGAGCAAACAACACACACAATACTTAATTAATCACGTTTGTTGTATGAGAGCAAGAAACGGTAAAAAAATCATGTGTTGTATGGGAGCCCCCCTTAAATATTTATTTTATTTTTAGTATTTTTTGTTATAGCGGCAATAGAAATACAACATCTGTGAAAATTTCAACTCTCTAGCTATCACCGTTCTTGAGATACAGCCTGGTGACAGACGGATGGACGGATGGACAGCGAAGTCTCAGTAATAGGGTCCCGTTTTTACCCTTTGGGTACGGAACCCTAAAAATGAAAATTGATAGTGTCAATAATAACACAGTTCGCCAATGTTAACAGCATTTTATAATTATACTTATAGATAGCTTTGTTGTAGTAATATACATCTGTATAATACGGATTTTTGGTGTAGTTAAACATTATGATACACAACATGAAAAATGAAATTGACATAGAGTAATCTTTTTCCTTACGTTCCAGACGTATGACATAAAACACCGTCAGCAGTGAAACTCTTTAGGGCTTTTTAGGATATATTTTTTACCTTAAATTACGTATTTTTGTATGTACGCCCTCTCTCGAGTATTATAACCAAAAATGTAAGATTCATTGCTTCTGTACTGTAAGTGTTAGGACAACAGCAGTAGTGCTAACATGGTATTTAGGGCTTAGTATAAAATAGAGACACTTATTATTTATTATTATATTATTGGAGACTTCGGTGTCCGTTTGTTTGTCCGTTTGTTAAGCCTTTTTTACTGAGCAACAGCTGAAGGTAGTACTTAAAATTTTATTTCTTTGTCAAAAATCTGCCAAGATCATTGTAGTTCCGAGTGACGCAAACAAACACACTTACGTGATTCCATTGCCTCGCTACAAACACTCTGAGCATACTAAACACAAACACTAAAACGACTCGAAACTGTAAACTATGAGTATGTGGATTGCTTTCAAACTTTTTGCAGAGACCTGACAATGGTACCAATTTTACATGCACAATTAAACTTAACTAAAAAATTTAAACATCTATGGTGTATTTTGTTTAATGGGCAATTTCGATTGTTTGTCTATAACACAGATTATCTAATTAAAGACTTCAGCTATCATAGCTGAATTGTGTTATTGACATTGGTGCCAATTCTACGTGCAAAACTAAACTAAACTTAACTAAAAAATAAAAACAACTGTCGCTGTGTTTTGATTAATTGGCTATTTTGTTGTGCACATTTATATTAGTTATAATCTTTAGTCTATAATAAACAGTTTTTATAACAAGAAAGTTCAGTTAACATCGCTAAATAGTGTTGTCGACACAATCAAATTATTTTTTTAGTTAAGTTTAGTTTAGTTGTGCGCGTAGAATTGGTAACATTATCTATAGTAATTTATTGATTTTGCAATTGACATGCTATGCTTTACTTAATAAATTAAATTATGGTGAAAAAAGTGATCCCGCTTGCGGCTATCACTTTTTCCATCATAATTTAATTTATTAACATTATTTTTTTTTTACTTTATTTAAGTTTAGTTGTGCATGTAGAATCGGTATCAATGTCTTCTCCTGTTGAATCAATGCTATAAAAGACATGTACATAGGTAATTCAAGTTACGATAGCAGCTAGGTATATAATTGAGACTTTTCGAAGTCAAGGTCCCAATGGAACATATATACTGACTTTAGACTTAGTATGGAGGTTTTTCTAAATAAAATTGGTACCAATTCTAGGTACACAACTAAACTTAACTTAACTAAATAATTGGTCAAGTGCGAGTCGGACTCGCGCACGAAGGGTTCCGTACCATTATCTATGCAACATAAGGCAACGTTATTAGTATCGAGCAAGAAACGGTAAAAAAATCATGTTTGTTGTATGGGAGCCCCCCTTAAATATTTATTTTATTTTATTTTTAGTATTTGTTGTTATAGCGGCAATAGAAATACATCATCTGTGAAAATTTCAACTGTCTAGCTATCACCGTTCTTGAGATACTGGGTACGGAACCCTAAAAATCATGTTTGTTGTATGGGAGCCCCCCTTAAATATTTATTTTATTTTATTTTTAGTATTTGTTGTTATAGCGGCAATAGAAATACATCATCTGTGAAAATTTCAACTGTCTAGCTATCACCGTTCTTGAGATACTGGGTACGGAACCCTAAAAATCATGTTTGTTGTATGGGAGCCCCCCTTAAATATTTATTTTATTTTATTTTTAGTATTTGTTGTTATAGCGGCAATAGAAATACATCATCTGTGAAAATTTCAACTCTCTAGCTATCACCGTTCTTGAGATACAGCCTGGTGACAGACGGACGGACGGACGGACGGACGGACGGACAGCGAAGTCTCAGTAATAGGGTCCCGTTTTTACCCTTTGGGTACGGAACCCTAAAAACGTAGCCATAGTTATAGATATAGTTATCAAATTAGTCATGCAGTGTACTAAGAGGTCGAATTAGTATTTATCAATATCATTACATTTACATAAGCGACTAAAGTCGAACATTACGAAAACCCATAAAAAATAAACCAGTAAATTTTCCACGTGAATAACTATCTGTTGATGAAAACATCTAATCACTAACTTGTGAGAATAAACGTACAGACAGACATGACAGGGGATTTTGTTTTATATATTAGACGCTAACCTTAAGAGGTTGTTAATATTTTAAATATAACCCTGAATAGCAATGATAACTTTGTATCATGGTGTAAAGATAACACTATGTCAACAATATTTCGTTGACCATTCAACACGTATCTGTTATTTGTTTATTAACCATGACCGCTAATGACATAACTAGCATTAAGTAGACAGACAAGGCTTACTCATGGCGATAAGCATGGGCACACATGGTGGAAGCGATAATCTTTGACTCTATATTCAAACATAATAAACTAGATTTATACCTAAACTATATCACAATCGTCACTACACCGAGCATGTCATTCGCATGATGTAATTATATCATAAATTATTAACTACGTTCAACCCATGTTAAATTTAGATTATAATACAAGCATTTGTCTCCGACTTCGTCTATTATTTTTATTTGTTTTATACCAAGTGATTAATGAGTATAATGAGTAATGACCGTTGTCAGTGTGATGACGGATTAAAAATATTAATTAATATTCACTTTTTGCCAAAAAAAAATAAGCTCCTATGATATTGTGTCCAAAAATTTTTTTCCCTACCACCGGTTCAGGACTTTCAATCCGCTGAGAAGAACCGGCATAAGAAACTCAGCAGATATCGTTATCTTTTGTCATATTAATCTTTATGGAGTGTTACTACTCTATTCCCTTCCCAGGGATAATATCTAGCTGATAACATCTTCCTGATAACATCTTCTATGGGAGACGGAAAACTAGAAATTAAACTTTATAACATTACACTTAGTAAGATAGTGCTCCCAAAGTAGGTCCGCGCCCAATAGTAGGACAATAATGAGTTGGGAAGAAGGGTTAATGACCAGCACAGACCGGATTCGTGTGCAGCTTGTGGCGTGACGAACTAAGCACAATAAACATTTTGGGATATTTCTTGATAATGAATCTTGTTCCTGAAAGGCATTTCTGATTTGTAAATGATTTCATTCATAATTTAATTATATTACTAGATGAAAAAAATTGGCGCTACGTCAACGAAATAAAATAACATTGCAATTATCATCAGTAAATCCCTCTTATATATTAAGTGCCGTTGACCTAGTTTTATATTTACAATTATCTTACTAGCTAACGGCCAGGGTTTTACTCGCGGTTATAATAAAATTATATCCCCGCTTTATGAATTTCAGTCTTATATATTATTTTGGTGTTGAAAGCTTTAAATATGTAAAGTCATCGAAGTTAGTACAGCAGTATTGGGTAAATAAGTAAGAAAATACTATTCACATTCACAAACTTCCAAGAGAAAAAGCAAGTTACAGTGCAATGAAGGGGCAAAATCAGTTAATTAGATTTTGGGCATAATATTGATGCAAATCTACATGATATGTGAGCACGAACACTCTGCGTGCTTAGCGTAGTGCTTATATTTTTTTGTTTTTAAATTTTGTATCTGGCAGATACCTCAATCTGCCTTTATCTTTACTTTTTATGTTATTCGCGCGACACGTGTATATTTATAGCATAAGCGAGATGTGAATTATGAACCATTAGATTTCGCATGATATCAACTAGAACTAGCTACATATTAAATGTAAAGCTTTTTAGTGCTATGGGTACCCGATGACAGACATAAATTATGTATTTGGATGGACATTTTTGCTTATTTATATTATGAGCCGTAATTATGTATGTAAATAGTGTAATTTCACCTGGCTGTTCTCATCCTAAGGGCTGCGCAGTTCTCCTTACATTTGTAGGCGAGCACTTGCTTGATCCGACTAACTTCCACGTCCGGGAAGTGTCTGCTAACGTATGAGATGAGCGCGTGAACTCTACGTCGATCCAGGGGTGGTTTAGTCGGTCGAGACTCTTGTCCAGCCCGCGACCATCTCTGTCCAGTGACCGAACATGTCGCCAATTCGATAGGTGAAAACAAAGCCGCTGCTAAACCTCGCGTCACTTTCCTATAGTCCCCCCATTTGACTCCTCGCAACAGTTCCTCGCGTATTTCTACTCCTTCGCCTAATTTTATCTAGGGACAAAAAAAATTGTTAAACAATTTGTGATACATTTACCATAACTTAGAACTTTTATTTATTTGAAAGAATCATACCTATGGCTAAAGTCAAGTTAAATTTCAGCAAATATTTATTGCCTACAATAACGTGCTAGCGAAGTATCTTGAAGATCTCAGTGAAGGCAATGAGCATTTCTTTCGAATATTTTCATTGTTAATGTCCGTAATAAGGTACAAAATTTTATTTAGTATGGCGTAACATTACGTTACAGAACGTTTACGTAAAAAAATAATGATAAAAATTTGTGTCCGACCGAAACTGGTTTTCCGGCCGAAACCGAAACTCACGAGTTCAAGTATAAAATTTCTTAAATTACTGAAATTTGGTGATTTTACCTATAATTTCGCATTAATTAGGGCATGAAATGGAGACACAGTACACATATTAAGTTCGTTGAAATAATTTATTTAATATAATTAAAAAAAATATTAATAAGATTTAAATTTTTTTTAAAATTATGTTCACATAATTCTCGAACAGGGCCGGCAAACCGTTGCCGCGGGAAACGAAGTTAGGCGAGCATGGGTGTGCGTGAACTGCGGCACAACTGCCGCCGAAACTTGATTTTTGGCCGAAACTTTCGGCCAACCGAAACCGAGCTTTCGGACGGACACTAATAGAAATATACTAATACATATATATAAAATGTATGTTTATTGCTAAACTTGGAAGCAATTTGACTGCCATAATCTCTACTTAATAATATAAAGCTAAAGAGTTTGTTTGAACGCGCTAAGCTCAGGAACGAGGTCTAAGGTTCGAAAAATTTTGTGTTGGATAGTCCATTTATTGAGGAAGGCTATAGGCTATTTAACATCACGTTGCAACCAATAGAAGCGGAGCAGTAAAAATGTTTTAAAAATGGGGAACTTTTCTAAGTTGCTCGCGTACGGAGTCACGGGCAAATGCTTGTCAATAATAATCATATAAAGGCCATCATAATATTTTTAACCATGTATTTTTTCATGGTGAAGGTTTTTGTGATAACCTTAGTGCTCCAAACAGCGCTACAAAATAACATGTGCTTATTTCATTCAACTAATCATAATACCATAGTAGAGTAACGTCTGACATTATTTGGTCAGTTACAAAGTACAATTAGTTAGTTACTGGTATTTACTTGTTTATGTAGTTAGTTATTTTGCAATATCACTTCAAATACATAATCTTAGTACATATATGTCGTAGGAGACTTGATTTAAATAGTTTGCTTAGGGATTTTTAGTTTTAACTTAGGTTCCGGGATTGTGAAGTGGGTCCACAAATGGTGTGTAATTCCTTTATCTGATGAGTTTGAATGGTGACCCGTTGAATATTCATAAAAGGATCCTTCCAAACCAGTTACATGTGTCGTAAGCCACGGATCAATCTCATCGTAGTTGATAGAATGTTGTAGTTAATGTGGTTAGTTTGTCCAGTATTACAAAGTCTTTAGATATATGACAGCTCACCTCTGGCTGTAAATACAGGTAATGTCTATGATGTTTTTCCGATATATATATTACTAGCTGACCCGGCAAACGTTGTTTTGCCATACAAAAAAAAAGGTTTGAAAAATAGATGTTGGCCGATTCTCAGACCTACTGAATATGCATGTAAAATTTCATAAAAATCGGCCAAGCCGTTTCGGAGGAGTACGGTAACTAACACTGTGACACGTGAATTTTATATATTAGATTAGCAATGGATATAACTGCTTCATCTAATATATAAAATTCACGTGTCACAGTGTTAGTTACCGTACTCCTCCGAAACGGCTTGACCGATTTTTATGAAATTTTACATGCATATTCAGTAGGTCTGAGAATCGGCCAACATCTATTTTTCAAACCTTTTTTTTTTTTTTTAGTATGGCAAAACAAAGTTTGCCGGGACAGCTAGTTATTCAATAAAATTTAAGAATTATGGCGAGTTCAATAAACTTTCTTATATTTTTATAATGCCACTAAAAATAAGGAAAAAGATAGTACACACGTTACTTTAAATCTAATATACAATACATCTAAGAGCTCAATATCTATGGCTAAGTAGAATATTGGCTGTCGTCGTCCTCTTACTATCAGCTGTAGGTATTTTCGACGTACTCACATAGCCCCTATGACTGTTTCGCACATTGTTTTAAGATAACCTATTGTAGCGATAATACGAATCCGATAAGAAAAAAATATTATTAACATCACAGTAGATAGACACCGTAAACGAATATGTCCGTGTGAAAATAGAGAATCCTACTAATATCATAATGCGAAAGTATGTATATTTGCTACTTCTTGACGCTCAAATTACTAAACATATTTTGATGAAACTAACAACTATAAAGCTTATACTTCAGAATAACGCATAGGTTACCTTATATGTCATCAGTTTATCACGCTAAAAGGAAAGGAACGAGGCAGTTATTATGAACGCGAGTAAAACCGTGTGCGCATAGTATGATTATTTATCAACTCGAGCGATGACAATTTATTGATGAAATATATAGTTTATCAAGTGAGTCAAACTCTTCCCAGAATTGGACTTAATTTCATTAATAAAATGAAGTCCAATTCTGGGAAGAGATTATCAGACAAATATGCAACAATTACGTTGTGGGACTACGCGTCTATTCGTACTACGCGAACTATTCGTTTACGCACTCGTTAGTATTGTGGTTGTATCATTAAAAAACAAAAATACGTAAAAATAACGTTATACGTTAAATACGTATTCCTTCTGTGTTTCCCCTTCAAAGAACTGTAAATTGAGGAAAACGGTAAGCAGACAATATACTTGAATTTGTGAAAGGACAATCCTCGAAATCAACCATAAAACTCTATCTATACTTTCTATACTAATATTATAAAGCTAAGAATTTGATTGTTTGAATTGAACGCCTTAATCTCATGAAACCAGATGGTTCTGGATTAAAAAAAATCTTTTTGTGTTGGATGGACTATTTATCGAGGTCGGCTATAAGCTATATGTATAACATCACGCTGCGACCAATAGGGGCGAAGAATTAGTGTTCCTAAAACGGGAAACATTTTCTAAATTTCACGCGTACGGAGTCGCGGGCAACAGCTAATAATATTGGAGTTTCCGAAGCACCCCTCACAGGTAGCAATAATTTTAAAAAGGGATCTCCAACCGATTGACGTAATATCCCAATTTGAAAACTGCTAAAGTTAAGAACCTTAAATTAAGTATGCTTCCTTTTGTAGTCGAGCAGAAGTAAAGAAGTTTGTGTAAAAAATTCGGAATTTTTACTTGACCTCCAAAAAAGAGGAAATCGTGACGAAAATGGATATTTGGAAGCGGACAAGAAGCTAGTCTCGAGTTTTGATTCTTTAGCTGATCGAAGGAATTCAGTCATTTCCGATTGTTTTGTCACTGAGCAATAAGTTATTTATTGACACTATATGGATAAAATCCGTATTAAATGAATTGTTGAACAATGGCGTGTAGATAAGGTGACGCAAACACGTAACTTGGGTTTCTTTAATCATTATTATGATATTCCTATTGAAAATATTGCAGAGACCAATAGGTTTAAAGTTCTGAATTCATCCACATTTTAAGGGGTCTAGCTAGAGACGATCTCTTATATAATTTTTGTTTAGGAATTAAAAGACATAATGCCTTTTGACCATTGATCTGATAGATTGCAGTCAATTTCAATAATCACTCGGATTACGTTTACCGATTTCAATAGCAGCTTCGAGACCAGTAAAAATGTTCAATAATAAGAAACACAACAAGTAATATAACAAGCACTAAGCAGTTTATAGCCAACTTCCAAATTGCAAAATTGAACGTATAATCCAACCGATTTAATAGATTTTATATAAATATACATTAGATAGATTAGTAAAACAGACAGTTATGTTTTAATTTTAGTCATTCTGGATAAGCTGTTAAATAATCAATGGTTTCCGTGTGTAATGCATAAAGAATACACCAGAGTACCTCTCATGGGTACTGAAAGAGAAAAACAATTAAGCAGACAGATATCTACGTCTGCGAGACAAGAATATCTCGAAATTACCGTATCACGCCTCCTTAGCGTGACCAGAAACTGTTTTGAAGAAGCCGATATCAAGAGTGGGATTTTTAAGTAAATAAAAAGTTAAATAAAACTTACAAGTCTTGGTGCAGCGACGCCTCCTCGTTCATTTTCTCGTTTGATGACGAAGGGTAAGGCGCGTCGATGTTGTTCCAACCAAACTGCATCAGGGACGGGACGGTTGCGTCTGCCATCCCACCGTCCTACTGCTACGTACAACGCGTAAAACCATCACATTGAGAAAATACATACAATACATTTAAATATCATAAATGAAAAAAAAAAATGAAAAAAAAAATGAATAGAATAATAGTATATTGATAGTTTGTGTGTAGCTGTGCTTTCAAAGGGGTAAACCTAACGGTTTTTTTAGGGGAAACGGTCAGATATTTGGTATTAATAAGTGTGTGACAAAACATTGCATAGTATGTGTACATATTGCATAATATTATATATTGGGTGTTTCTATGTATTATATGTATTTACAAAAAAAAAGTAGTATATGTATTCCATCCGTATTCTGGTACCCATAACACAAGCATATAAGCTTAGCTTGGGACCAGAGGACTATGTGTGAAATGTCCATAAAAAAAATATATTTAATAATCATTGAATTTACTAAATATTTTTGCGGATATAATTATTCAAGAATATCCTACCTTATAATTTAGAATGATTTGTAACATAGGTGTCTATTCTATGTGCAGAACTAAACTTAACTTAACTAAAAAATGAAAACAACTATTGCTGTATTTTAAATATCTGGCTATTTTGTTGTACACATTTATATTAATTAAAATCGTTAGTCTTTATTAAACAGTTTTTATACCAAGCAAGTTCAGTTTACATTGCCGAATTATGTTATTGACACTATCAATTTTCATTTTTTAGTTAAGTTTAGTTGTGCACATAGAATTGGTACCATAATCTAACTAGACTACATTAGAACTAATCAGAAGGCAGATGTAAAAGAAATAGGAAATGAGTGCCAGATCTGGTAAAAATCTTATTGTGATTTTTCTAAAAGTATTTGTAATAGAATCTAAAACGTGTTTCATGTTGTCGAGAATCATTTAGTTCCATTATTATGTTTTACTAATATTATAAAGCTGAAGAGTTTGTTTGTTTGTTTGTTTGAGTGCGCTAATCTCAGGAACTACTGGAGTGGAATTGAAAACTTCTTTTTATGTTGGATAGATATTTATCAAGGAAGGCTATAGACTATATAACATCAAACTACGACCAATAGGAGCGGATCATTAGTGAAAAATATTGTAGAAATGGGGAAAATATTTTAAATTCCAAGCGTACGAAGTAGCGGGCAACAATAACTAGTTTTCTATATAGGTATATCATTTTAATACTAAAATATCTGATTATCTGACTCTATGTGGTAATAATGTTTTGTTTGTAATTATAAACAAATAAAATAAATATTATTATGTCTCAATAATTAGAAATCGTTACTGTAGTACCTAAATAGCTCGATAGTAAATAGCTTTACGAATGGCACTGGCTGAATGTGTTTTTTACCTACATAACATTTACAATTCGATGACTTGCACATATTGTCATATACTGTAAATTAACGCGAACACTGATAAATGAAATAATCTATATTGCATTGTCATCGGTCCTTGTTAGATGTGATGATATGATGTGTGTGAAAATCACTTTCTAAGATTCCGTTACATAGATTAATACATAGATACATCTTTATCGAATATAAGCGTGTTAATTAAAAAATAATAACGTTTTAATAAAAACTATATCAAAAGAATTATTACGAGTTTTAACAATAATTTAATTTCCCAACAATAATACGCCATCGAAACATAAACATTACAATTCAAAGATTAAAAATCATTAAAACTTATTTCTTATCAATACAATGGCAGGTCAATAATATTTATAAATAAAATCAAAAAATAGTTTAAAAAAACTAAAAAACACGCTTTATTTAATCGAATTATTGTATTGTCATCGGTCTTTGACAGGTGTGCAAAATTTGAATAGAATCTGACCGTTTAAAGTGGGTCAAAATAGCGTCCAAGGGAGTCGGTTACAAACATACAAACAAACATACAAGTGAAGCTAATATAAAGCGTGTAATAAATAAAAAATATAAAATAAAATCGCAATAGAAAATCACAATTATTTTGCAATACTTTATTTCTGATGTTTAGTAAAAAATACATTGACATATTATATACATGCTCGTAAGTGTACATATATGTAAACATTTTTTTTTCAATTAAACTTATACGAAAGCTCATAACTGCTCATATATACTCAATTAAAAATATAATCTGTGACAATTACAGAAGTGTATGATAAAATTAAAAATTGTATACGGAAAGATAATATTTATCATGCTCCTAAACTTGGGACGTTGTTATGTTTACTTACAGCCAATACGATTTATTGGGTGAATACATGATTACACTAGTTAATGGCATTAAAACAATTCATAGTTTATCATTCTGTATAAATTACGTAAGTAAACATTCCTATCGTATTTTTTTTTTAATTTTATATATAAATTGCTATTCAAAATAAGCAATGTGAAGGAGATTCTTCATATCTCTATTAATTCATAAATACGTCATAAAAGCTGCACCTTAACTTAGTAATTGGGATTAAAATTATTATTTAAAGAGAAGTGCTCATTAAAAATTACTATTATACTATACGTATAAGCGATTATTTTCGAGATAATTATTATTGCAATTAACTTTCATTCGTAATATTTTTTTTTATAATAAAACAATGTTAAAAATAAATGCAGAGTCAAAATTTAGAGATCATGGAAATAAAGTAGTTTGAGATCACACATTACTATCCAATAAGATTTTACAATTAAATTTCAAATGAATAAACTAACATTGTTACTCACAACCCTAATCATATCATCGCCAGTGTCCCTTCTAAATGCTTTAACAAAATGACTAGATGTGATTTTCTCATGGCAATTGTTTCATAAAACTATATTAAAAAAAAAAAACAAAAAAAGAGAATACATCAAAATTAAAAGTTATATAAAAATATAATTAGTAAAAAGTTTCGTCGTATTATAATCGTGCGATTATAATGCTCCTTTCAGACGTGAATTACATAAAACGGCAAGAAATGAGACTGTACAAAGGCTAAAATAATGCTTCTGTGTCGTTTCTTTATCGGAATTCGCTTTTTGAACAATTTTAAACTATCTGTATCGGGCTACTTAGGATTATGGCAAATTATTTATCTTGACTGACTTGTATAAACTACTAGCTGGCCCGCCAAACGTTGTTTTGCCATACCAAAAAAAAAGTAAAAAAAAAAATGAACTATAAACCTCACGGAGCCCGAGACCTTTCCAACGAATGCAAAACCGTGGAAATCGGTCCGTGCGTTCTGGAGTTATAGCGTCAGGAAGGAAAACCCGACTTATTTTTATATAGTAGATAACGTTAATGCTCAAAAAAAGGATTTCAACATCTGCGGGCGTATTATGAGCTTTTTAAAAATCATGCAAGTTCCAGACAGGCCGTACACTGCCTGACTAAATTATATATTATGGTAAACATAAAACATTTAGTTGAAACATTTTAGTTAGTACTTAAACTTTTAGTTGTACCTTCTCTATAAACATATTAATCTATGACTGTTTTAGCGAACTGGGCCCTGAGTCGGGTATTTCAACGGTGTCACAACTGTACCATTATTGTACCATTATGGTGCAATAGTAAAGTTTTTGGTAGTCTACTATTAATGTGTCGTCATAACGACTTCATCATTGTCTTACAATTGTCAAAGTGACATAAATTGCTAGTCTCGTACACAACTGCTTCACAATTGCAATTCAATGACTGAAATGTTTCGGTAGTCTGCTATTTTGAATTTGACAGTAATATTTTTAAATTGTCCTGTGTCGACAGATTGCCATAAATAAAAAATAGATAGATAGAAATATTAGAAATTGTTCTTTGTAATTTATTGCAATTTACTAATCTCCTAAACTTCACATTGCTTTTTATACTAATAAATAGTATGTACAAATATATTTAAACGAAGTCTAGCATGATTAAATGTTTAAATTTATTAGTAGTTTTTCGAAAATCACTTCAACTAACGCATTTTTTAAAAACGGCAACACATACATACCATTCTAACACAATCCATAGATAAAAGAGACCGAAAATTCAATGCATAGATAAAAGAGATCGACAATTCTATTACCATTGAAAGACCGTTATGACGGCATATAGCAGACTACGGATATTTGACTTCAATTGCAACGGTATCGTGCCGGTATTGTGCCGGTATGACAATTGTTCCAAAATAGTGGACTTGAGCACCTGAGTCGGGTATTTCAACGGTGTCACAACTGTACCATTATTGTACCATTATGGTGCAATAGTAAAGTTTTTGGTAGTCTACTATTAATGTGTCGTCATAACGACTTCATCATTGTCTTACAATTGTCAAAGTGACATAAATTGCTAGTCTCGTACACAACTGCTTCACAATTGCAATTCAATGACTGAAATGTTTCGGTAGTCTGCTATTTTGAATTTGACAGTAATATTTTTAAATTGTCCTGTGTCGACAGATTGCCATAAATAAAAAATAGATAGATAGAAATATTAGAAATTGTTCTTTGTAATTTATTGCAATTTACTAATCTCCTAAACTTCACATTGCTTTTTATACTAATAAATAGTATGTACAAATATATTTAAACGAAGTCTAGCATGATTAAATGTTTAAATTTATTAGTAGTTTTTCGAAAATCACTTCAACTAACGCATTTTTTAAAAACGGCAACACACATACCATTCTAACACAATCCATAGATAAAAGAGACCGAAAATTCAATGCATAGATAAAAGAGATCGACAATTCTATTACCATTGAAAGACCGTTATGACGGCATATAGCAGACTACGGATATTTGACTTCAATTGCAACGGTATCGTGCCGGTATTGTGCCGGTATGACAATTGTTCCAAAATAGTGGACTTGAGCACCTGGATGGCTGGGAGTTATGTTCTTATTAATATTACGAATTTGCCGGGCAGTTCCATTCACGGCGTAAACGGCCTGGGAATAAGAGCTCATAATACGGCCGCTGTTCTGAACATTAAAGGGAGGTTTGCCGGTAAAAAATATATTTAAAATCGTACTTTAATAGTTATAACTTTTTAAATAAGCACTTTGAAGTATTGTTTGAGCGTATACGCTCTCAGTAGCTTTATGCTTTGGCTTACTCGCATATAGATAGTTAATTTTTACTTTACTTGTCTTATTTAGAAATCTTATTTTTTAAGTTTCAGATAACCGTATTTTGTAAACATTTAACTAAAAAATATGCGCCTCATTGTACCTAATGAAAAGAGCTAATAGCATCAATTAGGATTCTAGGATTCATAGGTTTTGATATTTTTCAAACAAACTAAAAAAAAATCCGACTACTAGGATACCATAGCAACTTGATTTAAATATTTACACATTTATCATAAAATTAAACACATCTATTATCAGTTAACATTTTAAAAGCCACGAAACGCTATAAAATGCGAATGTTAATTTTTGCCATTTTAATACGACTTTCTTACGCAACTCTATAAATGAACATAGAATTATATTCAAAATCTATATAAAGTTATTCAAATGATTTAGAAATAAATAATTTAGATTTAGCGCATAATTTGTTATAAATTATACGAATTGCCTTTGTATATGTATATGACAACACATAATATGGTGTGTCAATCTAAACTAATAAACATTTTAGTGTATTATTATTTTTTTTACATAATATGAATTTGAAGACTTATATTTCTGATTATATCTGACGTTTTTTACAAACTATTTACCGGGAGCCGTCCAATCACTCAACATTAACATTGTGTATAGATAAAACTATTGTATATATAAATATCACTATTGCAATTCACCGCAGACTTGTGTACATTAAAACAATGTGTATCAGTCTACGAATTCGAGAAAAAAAACAGGCATGTTCGACACTTTCCGTCTTTTGCGGTACAAAAAAACTATATTCTATTATGAAAATATTATATATAGGACAAAAAATGTCGAACAAATGTGAATAACGTGTATAATGTATGTATAATAATTATGTAACCAGTAAATAACCTATGTTATGTAAAATCAGCACCGGTCGCAACAAATGCTTCAACAACAATCAGTCTATTGTCAAAAAGGAAGGTATGTTAATGTATGTGCCCTGTAACAAGCTTCTATTACTCATATTAAATTGACTCAGTTATGTGCATAATCATTTTATGACTAAACTCATGGGCTTCCCGAACAATATATCAATTACACCTTCCCATGAGTAACACAATACAACTCTATTGAAGTTACATTTTATTGAGAAAAATGGTTTACAAGGGTCATCACTAATAGAAACTTGTTATAGTGACAAATACGTGGTATCGGTATATCATAGAAAGGCACACAATAAGCGGAGAGGTGTGACGGCAAATAGGCCCCCGGCGACACTCCGATCACAGACTAGATATCTATAAACAGTCTTCGTTACGACTTTATAAGTCACATCTTCATCACATCGCCGACAGACGAGACGCACTATTCATTATATCAGATCATCTTTAAATAAGGAATTATTATGTATTTTAAAGTGAATTTATCAGGAACAGTGTGTTAACACAGCGTATTTGCAGAATGTTTTAACTTGTGTCAAAGGTAGAATCTAATAGGAGAGATATTCGTGAGGTTTCAGTTTTAGCAAAAATTTTTAAAGTATCCATTAACTTTCTTAACATGTTACCCGTGCAAAATCGGGACAGGGGCATTAGTAAGTCAATAGATATTAGCAAGAAATTTATATCTCTATTTTCAAATGAGTGTTACTGCAGAAGCATTTTGTTGAATTCCACCACCCCGCATACGCGTGGGAATTTTTAAAAACGTATTTAGTGGAATTGTTTCCAATGATGCAAAAATGGAAAAGGGGCGTAGTCTATTGGTGCATACGCCTATATCATGATTATAGAGGGCCGCAACGATACGCTGTGTGAATACACCATAGGGTATGCGGATGCGTCTCGTGGTGTGCGAGGCGTCCTCGTAGCGCGGCGGTAGCAGAGAGCGCCGCTACTGGAGGGAGCGCTGTGCGGGCCGCAGCGCGGGTAGCGGCGGCGGCTTGAGGCGGTGCGGCGCGGGCGGGTGCTGCGCGAGCGTGTGGCGCCGCAGGTAGAGCGGCGTCTTGAAGCTGCGGCCGCACTGCGCGCACGCCACGGGCTGCGCCTCGTGGATGAGCCGCACGTGCTGGCGCAGGTTGGACGCGTTGCTGTAGCGGCGGCCGCAGACCGCGCACTGCACGCCGCCGCCGGACGCGCCCGCTGCCAAACAACACCACGATCGCACCAGCTCCGACCGCCACCGTCTACTCCGCCGCACCCAGCTATCAACATGGGGGGCTACCAGCGTGCGGGGGCGGTCGCGCGTCGCCCGACACCCGCGCGCCTAGCCACCTTGCGACACGACACTCACGCGCTCTCTACTACCGATTTAAAACAAAGAGGTTCGCCGGGGGCGCGGCTGTACGAGTCGACTTGTGCGTGTGACAATGGCGTGATAGTGATAATACAACTGAATATTTACCTTCTGCATTCTCATCCCGCAGCTCCGCGTTCATGCCGGCCATTAGATCGATGTTACCTGCACCAACAACCATAAGTTACATATCTAGGATCATTTTGAATCTATCACAGAAAAATCTTCATTACGAACCTTGTAAAGCAGCGAATGGATTCGCTAACGCGTTGTTTTCGTTATAAACTGGAAAAAAGCCGGAACGCTCCTCATCGCTCGCTTCCTGTTCCATCATTTCCATTTTTGGTTCTAAAAGATCTGATGCATTGAAATCTTGGCATTTGTCTGTTCTCTCCGAGTCTCCGGGGTCCATAAGAGTGTCAGTTTCTTCATTTTTCACGTCCGTCGTTTCGAGATCAGTTTTCACCCTTAACGTGGGGTAATTAGGTATTTCTCTATAGTCGTCATTGTTAGGCCTCATTTGACTAGAAGTTTGAAAGGGAGCTTCATCATTGAGATTGTTTCTGGCAACGTCGGGAGAATTATGCGTGGAGCGACGGCTTCCGCTCTGTTCTTGGTCATCGGCAGAGGTCGTTTCCACATTTTGGTTTGCGGCTTTGGAAGAGGAGGTAGACTGTGACGGCTTGGCGCTGAGCAAATTACGTAGTTGAGAAGGAGGTGATTTTCGATTCACTTTCTGTTAGAAGAGGGAAAAATGTGTCATGAATATCTCAGTTTAATATGAGATTTAAAAACATATACATAATATGTTATGAAGTTATTTACTTTGTCGTTGTGTTGTGAGCAGTCTGTGAGTCCTCGTATCTGCAGTGCGTCGGCGGTACGCAAGAACGCGCTGAGCTGCGCCTGCGCAATGTTCACCTGTCCCACGTACATAAACTGTAGCAACGCACGCACATGCGATACCTCGCAGTCGCGCATAAATATTATTGGGTGAGGACATGGATTGTTCTGAAACCAACCGTGTCAACTTAATCAACAATCATTATCAATAGTTATCAGACAAAGCCTACATTTATGTAATTGATAAATTGGTTTTAAAATGATAGATAGCAAATTATGTTGCTATGAAATGGAATATTTAATCTTGGTATTATCATCTAGGAGAATTACTCCAAACTAAAATGTGTGATAAATATACTCAAATTAGTTCCACAAGTTTTTTACTACCTTACACTGTAACTACAGAACAGATTTTAAAGACACTACAGCCAGATAGCTTATGCATTAAGCTTACACATAGGTGTATCATTGTAATAACAGCTGAAGAAAATAGAATAAGTAGTAAACTATAGATGCTTAAATCTCGGCCTTCGGATATATTTCAGTCCCATTTTGTACTTTGTGATTGGATTTTTTTCTTAAAACAGTATTTAGTTTGTAACAGTTATCAGAGGACATTAAAACTATAAATAATTTATTTTTGTGTGTCTCACTTACATGTATTAAAATTCTATTTGGCTTGCCCCAAAAATGCAAGATTTATATACTTCAAATTGAATAAATACAAAAGTTCTCTGCCTGTTAACTGCTCTGTATGTCTATATCATTATGTCCTGTATAGCAAATCTACTGAACCAATTTTATAAAAAGAAATTCAGTACTTAGATAGTCTAGACCTTGAGGAAGGCTAGTTTTGAGCTAACCAATTCCAATAAATAAATTTTAAGCCTGTACAGAATTTTTTATCATCTATTATTCCCTTACATAAAAATTAACAATCTAGAAACATCATTCTAATGATTTGGTTAGCAGAATATTCAGAGCAAAATATTTAAAATGACATAAATCTATCAATAAATGTATCCAAGCAGGCTAATCTAGTGATGTTATACTTCTAGTGTGTCTTATTAATTAAATTTGCAAAAATTGGCCTTGAACAATATTTTTATTTTGAATAATGTACTTTTAGCTGTAAATTTTTTTAATCAATAAAATAAATAATGTCATCAGATCATAATAATACTTTTACAACACAATCTAAACTTTGTAATATGTATGTAGGGAGAAACCTCTGAAAGTAATTGTCTCATCCTAAAGAAGTTATTTATTAGTTTTCACTATATGAAGCTATAGGGTGCTATAGGGTATATGATATGTCTATATGTAGAGATTCAAAATTCAAAGCGTAAAAAGTCGCGGGCGACATCTAGTATTCTATAAAGTAAATAGACTAACATAGAATGTAGTTGTTTAACTTAAAAACCATCACACCTTTCACCTATGGGGTATGCATAGCCTATAGATCACCATCTGCTATAATCTATCTAAATCTACTCTCTTTTGGCCTCATTTATTTATAAAAAACTAGATAAAACATCATAAGTACTAACTAGATCAATTAAACACTATTTTAGCCAATGTATTGAGTGTTACAATTCAAAAATAATTCTTAGAGTACCTATGTTTTTTGGTATAACCTACAAATTAACACATTAAATGAAAATGCTGAGCCATTTATGATAATTGAATATAGAATTGGTAATAAACCTGTAAAATAACATTCCCTTTGTTGAAAATGAAAGAAATAAACACAGATATGGCAATAAAAAAAAATTATGTAAAGAAGAAACATGTTGCATTAAAGTAATGGAATAAGAGCATAGTAATGATGAATAACATTCCCTATTTATATTGATATTAATTAGTCATTTGTTATTGTTTCCTATATGGTAAGAGCTGTGCATACATTAGAGTTGATTTTTACTTCTAGGCTTGTTTATTACTAATAAGTGATCTTCAAATACTTTTAATTATTAAACATATTCCAATTTCAAATTCATAATCAAATAATTAAACCATGTTATTAATGTTCTTGTTATTCTAAATATAGACATAAATCATTCAGGATTATTGGAATTTTAGTCTTTTTATGGAAAAAAACAGTAATTATATTGATTATTTTTATTCAAAATATTTCTTTATTATGTAGATTATGTAAAGAAAATAATGTAAGTAATCATTGACAGATATTTAACCCTTAAATTGATTTTGTCCGTTTTAAAAGTCATAGTGTTTACACCCTCACATGTACTGTTTTAAAACTCTTAAGTACCGTGTGATCGTGGAATGGTCTCGCATTTGCTATCTCTTTCGCGCTCGTGCATGTTTTATGAACGGAGAGTGTGATAGTTGCGAGCAGTAATCATTTGAAAAAGTGCAACGGTCAGATTTGTTTGTGCTACAGATGAATTTGCTAATAACGGTGAGTATATTAATTGTTTTGTTTATTATGTTATATTATTAGATAGAATATGAATATAGGTATTGTATTGTGATATATTTTTTATAACAAATTGTGTAATTAGAGTAAAATGTTTGTTTATTTATAGTGTCCCACAAAACGGACCTTGCCAACTTTAACTGTCAACTAGGCTATTCTTTGACTGTCCCACGTAACGGACATTGCCATTTAGTCCTACTTTTACGTGTCCTTTATGATTGTCATATGAAAAGGACGTTGCCAAAAAGTTCTTATTGGAACTTTGTCATTACTAAATCATACTATCTTACATTTTTATTTTTTTATACAGTAAAATGGCTTGGCGATCAAAGAAAATCTTGTCACTCATACCTCCGGCGGATTCTGAAGAGTCAAACATTGAGTCTGATGACGATTTAGAAGTCAACTTTGAGCGGCGTGAGTATGGCCATAATGATAACACTGATTCATCTTCGCCCCGTACTATATCTCCGGCATTATATGACTTATTGGCCGATATCAGTGACAGTGAAGATATAAATGGTAAGGATTACGACAGTCACCAAAATCATATTACTGAACAGCTACCAGAGACAGCGCGTGATGAAGCCTCTCCACTCCCTGGTAGGTCTTCAGCGGCAGTATCCTGTTACATACCAGAAACACCTTCACCAATTGTTGCTGCATCACCATCTTCCAGTTTTTCTAGATCTACCCTATTGTCTAACATGGCAACACGTCGTACCAGACATACTGCGGTCATAGACACATCACCTATGCCTCCATCAGCGACAATAGCACCACCAGCTAAGAAAAAGCGTCAAATGAAGCGGTTAGATTTTGTATTTAAAAAAATAAAATATACTGGATCCGTACATACAACAGACTCTACCAACTATGAAGAACGTCACGATATTCATAGCCCTAAGCAATATTTCCAAAAAATTTTCACCGATGAGTTACTCGATTTCATAGTTGAAATGACAAATTTATATTCAGTACAAACTACCGGAAAATCCATATGTGTGAATCGAAAAGAAATGGAAATTTTATTAGGAATAGAAATCATGATGGGTATTGTAGACTTACCGGCAGTCGAAGATTACTGGAGTTCTGATCTAAAGTATGAGCAAGTTTCATCCACCATGTCGCTTAAACGATATAGATCTATCAAACGCTACTTACACTTTTGTGATAATACAAATGTCGATATAAATGATCGTTACTATAAAATTACTCCTATCATGGATTATGTTCGTAAGAAGTGTTTGAAGATAGAGGAAGAACGATCGTTTGCAATCGATGAGATGATGATACCTTATAAAGGTAAAAAAGCTGGCAGCAGAAGGCAGTACATGCCACAAAAACCCAGCAAATGGGGATTCAAATTCTTTGTTCGTGCTGGTACTTCTGGCATGGTGTATGATTTCTTTGCTTACGATGGTGCAAACACATTTCGAGGTGTTCCATTTAGTGCATGGGAAGAAGACTTTCTTGGGATTGGAGGTAAAACGGTTCTTCGGTTGTGTAGAACCATTTCTAATCCAATTCTAAGCACAGTATACTTTGATAATTGGTTTACGTCACTTGAACTCGTATACTATTTGCGAAATGAGATGGGAATTTTATCTTTAGGCACATTACGAAAAGATAGATTGCGAAACTGTAAGCTAATGACTGACAAAGCTATGATAAAAAAGGGACGAGGAACATTTGAGGTAGTGTGTGATAATTCTAAAAGAATAGCCGTTACAAAGTGGATGGACAATAAGTGTATTCATATAGCAAGTTCATTTTGTGCTCAAGATCCAGTGAGTACTATAGAACGATATGACAAAAAGCAAAAAAAGAGAGTGCTTGTACCCTGTCCAAGTGTTATAAAAGTGTATAACACACATATGGGTGGTGTCGACATCGCCGACATGTTGATTGCTTTGTATAGAATTCGTATGAAAACAAGACGCTGGTACATGTCAATTTTTGCTCAACTGTTAGACATCGCACTTAACAACAGCTGGCTACTACATCGTAGAGACTGTTTTCAACTAGGTGAAAATAAATTAAGTTTAAAAAAGTTTCGTGTTCAGTGTGCTCTTGCGTTGATGAATACCTGCACAAAATCTAGAGTCAACGTAATGACAAATTCACCTAAGCCAGTCACAATCACAAAACCGGTCCAGCCGAGACCTGTGGACGATGCACGTCTTGACTGTTACGATCATTTTCCAATGTTTACTTCACAGGGCCGGTGCCGTCTTTGCAAGAATGGTAAGACCATGATCATATGCACAAAGTGTCAACAAAGACTTTGTTTCACTCCAAAGAAATCTTGTTTCCTTAGATTCCACAAGGAAAAGTAATTATTTATTTTATATTGATGGCTACAATTTTATGTTCTAATTTACAGAAGTTTATTGTTTTGTTTCTTTTTTAATAATTTTACTTTAAATATGTTTTGTTGATATTTTTTTAAGTTTGAACTATTATTTTAAAAGGTACTGATTTAAAAGGCTGATTCTAGAATGTTCCTGATTATTATTTGTTGTTTATTAATACTTATTAAGTTAGTACTATCTATTTTTAATGACATTATCTTCAGCTGTGATAGTTGAACTTATAATGGGCAGTGTCCGTTTTATGTGACGTACTAACACCTACTATAAATTCACATATAATGGGCAATGTCCGTTTTATGTGACATTAAAAAACAAAAAAAATATAAAGATATTTGATTTTTTTTCTTTACAATCTTCTTTTCTGTCCCAATTCCACCCTTAATCCGAAATTTGAACAGAAAATACCCAAGGAATCTAGGGGTGACAATTTAAGGGTTAAAGGGTGGTCCATTAATGTAATGATAATTTTTATTAACATATTCTAAGCAATGCAGAACATCAAATTATCATAACAATGATATGAACTATAAAATACCTACATTTATAGTAATAGGTAAATATAGCTAACTCTATCAACTGATACAGAATGTCTCCTCCATTCTCATGAGGATTTAAGAATCAATGACCTCAGATAAAAGGTGATGTGTTACAAAAGCATTAATTATTTATTAAAAATTAGACAAACACATTCATTAGCATTAACTGTAATGGTTACAATATGTGCTAAATGAATTCAAAATATATACTACCAAGACAAATATAATCTATAGCACCGATGGTAATGAGTTAATTAGAAATTGTGAAACAGAATTTTAAAGTAGGTACAAATAAATGAAATCACGAGTACTTAACCGGAACGCGAGACATGGCATTTGTAAGTAGATCAAGTGTTTTATACATAACAACTTTCACTAGAGTCATTGTAATGGTGACACATCAAAGTGTGGGGAGTGAAAGATGGACTTACTTTAAATAATTCCTTGAAATATGGACTACATGCCGATAAAACCACTTTATGTGCCTCCAGCCGGTGCCCCTCGCATGCCAGGGTGACATCCACGAAGTCCTCATCATCGCGCAATGCTTCGAATTGAGATGTTATATTTGCTTGAAAATTGTTCCATCTCAAACAAAATTGCTGGTCGCCACCCAGTTCTGTACCTTCCATTACTTATAGACATAACTCGATATCCCTGCTCATTTAATTGGTTGATAAGAATAGTTAATTATTGAAAATAAATATATCACAGTAACTTGCAATTTCAGTCGCCGTCTGGCCGAAAATCTTATGAAAGAAAACAATCAATAAAATCTCGTACCAATATAAGAAAAATAAAAACTTTTTAATTTGTCATTTGGATGGTACATTCACTTCTACGTTTCATTACGCGCTGTGTACGAGTACGCTTCGCTTTAATACATTTTAGAGACCACAGATTAAAAAGACACAAGTTATAGTCACAGGGCGAAACATTATTAAATCATACGAATAAACGTAAATTGCTAAAATCTGATATATTACAGCAGCCACCAACATATTCGCAGCGGCTTGTAACAATTTGGTTCACAAATTGATGTATATGAAAAAGGATCGTATAAATTTCCATGAAATTATCGATGTTTTAATTAAAAGCAATACATCTCTATTTTAACTTTTTCATGTTGGCTAACCTGTTTTAGTAGATAATAATATTTTTTTATGTTGCCTTTTGAAAGTAACCATAGATAATGAACGTAGATTATAGAACCTAATTATTATTTATCTGGTTGCCTATCATATCATTTAGTAATGCTTCGATACATTTAAACTGTAATTATTATATATTTGAATTAATATTTTAATACTCAAAATGTATACTCGCTATAATAATATTTAATACTCGTATAATATTCAAAACGCATTTTTCTGGCCTTTCTGCTCAAACAGCAATACCTATTCAATAGATCAAAAGTTGTGGTTGATTAATTAAGCACAGTTAATAGCTACCTACCTACAAATCACATTTTTAGAGAAGTGAATAACCAATGTGAGACAATTTTTTACACTTTTTATTAACAAACAATTCAATTTTAGTATTATAGTCATGCATATACTCCAAAAACAAAATTATTAACTTAAATTTTATAACGCCTGTTCACCCTCAACCATCTCTTTCAAATTCAGTAACTCAAATTGTCCAGTGCCTTTGGTTTCTGTTCGAATCATTTCATCCAAACTTCTAAAGTTACCAGGATCTATCAAACATATTATATTGGCTGTGCCAGAGTCCCAATTTTCTTCCTCTACACTCATAGCAAGTTTAACAACCTTATCTTTAGTTTTCTTTGCTTCTTTACCAGTCAACAAAATACGTACTCTCATTTGAGCTCGTTCTAATGGAATTTCTTTCTTTAATAGCTGTATTACTTCTAGTGCTTGTTGTTTAGCACTTTTGTTAACATTGACTGATAAGTGAATGTCTTTCATAGCCTTTTCTATAATAGAAACAGGATAAGGTCTTTTTGTTTCAGGATTGACACATTTGTCTGCAACAGTTGTTGCAATATCTTTGAACAAGGAATCTATTTGAGAGTGTCTTTCTTTATCAGAAACTTGAAGTTCACCTTTTTCTAGGATTTCTTTACAAATTTCTGTTTGATCTTCCTTACCAAAAATTTTGACCAGATCTTCTTTCTTTGCAACTTGTCCTTTTGAGACATTTGTAAATACTGTATGGGTCTGGAGTACCTCATCGATGTCTTTTTCCCTAGAATAAATATCATCATTCAAGACTTTCATAAAATGAGTATTGCACAATAGTAAGTAAGTAATTATACTAATTATAGTCTTGACTCACAGTTTATTCCTCCATGACAAAACTTTATTTCTGTAACATGCTATTTCAAATCTCTTACCACCCTTCTTTAGTCTAACTATTGCAACGTTTGTTAAACGTATTTGGTTGGTAGGTGTAAAAATCTTCGACATGTTTACGAGCAAAGTAAGGAGAATAACAAAGTCATAAATCAAAGCAAGTAATACAAACTAAAGATCTATTATTGGCAATAAAATTTACTAATAGGTTCACAAAAACGTAGATCAAGGAATATAAATTTGGTAGGTACTCTTCTTTTTGCAAATAAAGATCGCAATCCGCAATCACATTAATCACATCACATTCAGACACTGTCACACTGACATATACTACAGAGCTGACAGCAGACACGTGACAAAATTGACAGATGGTGACAGAATACTACGATACCACAGAATGCTAAAAATAATAGCGTAGTCCATTCAAAAAGATATCGATATTTATACCAATATAAGTTAAAATCAGGTACTTAATTTACAACGACGATCTCTATCCTCGAAGTATGTACAACTCTTTCAGTAAATTAAAATAAAATGGTTCAAATCTATATCATATTCTTCATGTATCTTTGCGCGTCTAAGATTATTATAATCAAGAAATCAGATATAGTTTCTGCCACTTTCTGCCTACCCCATGGAAAAAGGCGTGATAGGACGATGATGATTTATGTGTACAAATTATTTTTTTTTTTCTTTTAAATCTGCAATCAGCTTCAAATTAGCTATAAGCAAATGCGTTGGCAAAGAGAATGGCGGGTCGAGTGTGCTCTCCATTGAGAACATCTCCTCATCTTTACAAGGCCAATGTGCTTATTCACATGGCCAGTATGTCCTTGCGTTTCAGATGCTTGTTATAGCTCTGAGTTCTAAGCGTGGCAGCCAGCTCATTAGGGTGACCTTCAAGCCTCCTTCTATATAATGCTGTGGCTTTAGCAATCTCCTCCTTCACCGTGTTCATGCTTAGGTAGTGGTGTATTTCCGTGTTGGTGATAAACCATGGCACACCACATATAATCCTGAGTGTCATATTCTGCATTCTCTGTATGATTGAAATATTGGAATCACTAGCACTGCCCCAGAGCTGGACACCATACATCTAGACAGGCTTCAAAATACTCTTATAAATCAGTAATTTGCTGTCGACAGAGAGTTTACTGTTTCTGCCCAGAATCCACGATAGGTTAGTATAACGTAGTTTTAGCTGTTGTCTTTTTGTTTTGATGTGATGTCTCCACGTTAAACGTCTATCTAGGTGTAAACCTAGATACCGCACAGTATCTTGGTGAGGCAGGGCATAGTTATCCAGGTGTACAGGGGGGTAATTGCCTGGTCGTAGTGCGAAGGTTACTTGCACTGATTTGGAAGCACTGGCTTTTATTCTCCATTTGTTTAACCATTTGCTGATGTCATCGAGTGTTTTTTGTAGTTTTTGCGTTGCAGTTTTTGGGCACCTGTCGCTAGCTATGACAACAGTATCGTCAGCAAATGTAGCGGTAGTAACATCTTCGCTTACTGGCAAATCAGAAGTATACATAATATACAAAACAGGTCCGAGAATTGAGCCCTGGGGCACGCCTGCCTTTATTTCGTGAAAGCTAGAGGTAGAGTCAGTCAGCTTCTTTGACCTGGAATAGTCTTTCCGATAGATAGGATTCTAGCAGCAAATAGTAGCTGTGGGGGAGGCAGTTCCTGATTTTACAGAGTAGGCTCTTATGCCAGACTCTGTCAAAGGCTTGTTGTATGTCCAAGAAGGCTGAGGAACAATACTCCTTTTCTTCGAGAGCCTTTCTTATTTTGTCCACCACCCGATGGGTCTGCTCGACAGTGGAATGATGTCGCCTAAAACCAAATTGGTGATTTGGTATTGTCTTGTCTTGCTCCAATATAGTTATGATTCGATGTAGGAGAAGTCTTTCGAATATCTTGGACAGGATGGGCAGCAGACTAATAGGTCTGTACGAGTTGATTTCATTAGCTGGTTTACCAAGCTTATGCACCATAAAGATCTGCGAAACTTTCCAGAGTTTGGGGAAATATTGAGTTCTTAGCATACTATTAAATAGATTGGTAATGAATACTATAGCTTTCCGTGGTAGTTGGCATAGGATCTCTTTTGTGATTAAATCAAACCCTTCAAGCCTTCTTGTCCTTAAATTCTTTGTTAATGGTTCTCCAGACTTCGCCAACGGTGATTATTTCAGGTATTGCTGACATTTGGAGATCCTGATTAATAATGTCATCTATTTCTTTCTCAGAGGCTGGATCATTTGTCTTATTTGGACAAAACACATCAGCCAGGAAGTTCGTAAAAGCATTTGCTTTATCCTGCGGAGTTCGCGCCCATCCGCTACTAATTTTCAAGGGCGGTTTCGCTACTTCTGGTCTATCATAATTTTTAGTAAACTTCCAGAGCGAGTAATTAGTCGACTGAGTGGCCGTTAATGATTCTAGTTGGCTCTGTAGGGTGTCATTGTGCCAATTATGTAGCATTGTTTTTAAGTCCCTGGCTGCTTTTGTAAAGTTTACTTTATCGCAATTTAGCTGACTGTGTTGCCAAATGCGTCTCAATTTGCGTTTATGGAGGACTGCCTTTTTATTTTTATAGGATAGTTGTTGAAGTGTACACATTATAAAGCACTATTTTATACAGCACTTCAAATATATTTTGCTGTGTTTATATTATGTCTATTGTTGCTTTGTATTGTGATATTTGTATACATATAGAATTCGCCTTTAACTTTTGAGGTATAAAACTGAGTCCTAATTTAACTATCGATTGTTATAAAATAATCAGATTGTCAATAGAACAATATTATCGAATTAATTGAATACAGCGATATTTAATTGGCACCTTCCTAATTGTTAGTGATTAATTTTAGTCTGTGGAGTTGTGCTTTGTCTGTCAAATGCAACGCACGACGTGTATTTCTTTAGAAGTTGGCAGTCATTTTGTTATATTTGTATAATTTATCAGCAGTTTTATGTGATTAATCATTTAAAGATGGCGAAATTGGTTGATATATACAACAGCGAAAAGGAACCTGTAATAAAAAGACGACAATTACCGTTAACTATTTATGAAAATCTAACCGTAAGTAGTTTACGCACTTTGACATTACCACAAGCGTAGAATATCGGAGAAATAAATATTTATCAGATTTTTTTTACATTAGAAAAGTAGTGATCAGCTAAATCGCAGGTTTAACTTTAAATTACAGTTAATTAGCACGAGGACATGTTTAATTTCTCAAATTTGAGTCCGAGGCATTGACGTCGTCGGGATGACCTTAATGTATGAAAATATTCCTTTGTTGATTATTAGCAATTTTGTTTTTGTTTTTAGATGATCATGGATTTAAACACAATGGGTTTAATTTGTGATAATCCACAAGTTAAAGGACGCGAATATGAAGAGTTTATGCGGAAATATAAAACCTTAACCACAGATGAATTAAAAACAGAACTGAGAGTTGATGCTTCTGATATATTCAACGTCTTAAATCAAAGTATACCTTGTGTAGGTTGTCGAAGAAGGTATTGTATCATATTATAACAATTTCCTGATTTAGTAAATTACCCATTTGTAAAAATGTTTGGGGTAGTGTAATTATATTTTGATTATAAAAAGATTTATCATACTACCACTTTACAGGAAAAATGTGTTCTTGTAATCTGGTTACCCTCTCTTACTCTTTTTTGATGTATGTGTCAGCTCCCTATGATGTGCAAATGTTAATTAAGTGCATTATGTGTTAAACAACTGCTATTTATTACATTTTCTAGAAACATTTGTTATTTATCTGTAGTTTATATTATTCTTTTATGCATATGCTTCTTACCAATAGTCATCAAGCATTTAATCAAGTTAAACATTCCCCTTTAACATGTCAATGTTATATTTCCTCTGTATTTGTGTTGTTTACAATTCAGTCCAATTTTAAATGAGAATTACACCATCACACAAAGACAGTATAAATGGAATTATGCTGGATTATAAATTACCACTTCTTGTAAGCTTGCATTGAAGTCTCTACTTGGAGAGCAAAGTAACTTTATCTGTTTTAAATAGTATAACTATTAGTAAAGTTAATAAATTAAATTGTGGAAAAAGTGATCACCACAATTTAATTTATTAAGTAAAAGCATAGCAAGTTGATTACAAAATTAATAAATTCGTTTAGTAGTAGTAAAGTTAATGACTTGTCATAAACAAATAAAGATATTATAGGAATAATTTAATGATTTAATGTATTTCTTTCTTTTACAGTGTGGAACGCCTCTTTTATCAGTTATGTAAATCAGGACATCCCACATTAGATCCTTTAGTGCTTACACCTGATGAAATAATGACAATACGTGAAGATAAAATTACACATCCACAATCATTAGCCACCTTACTAAATGGACACAGGTATTTATAACAAACCTTACAGCATGCCATGATAACGTACAGTATTATCAGTTCAAGTGACAGTAGTTTTTGCTAACTACAAAGCTTCAAACAAGAATGTCATTGGAAGGAGAAGTGTTCTATTAGAGTTAGCTTTAGAGTATTTTTTTAATTGATGAACATTCTAGAAAAGAGAAAACTTAATTGTTTGAACATGCTAATCTCAGGAACCACTGGTCCAATTTGAATTTCAGTATTGGGTAGTACATTTGTCGAGGAAGGCTATACAATATCATTGTGTAAATAGGAGCTGAGCATCAGTGAAAGATATAGCAAAAACAGGCACAATTTTCAGCTAACAACAGCTAGTGTTAAATATTTTGATGATGAAAAAATATAATAAAAAAAATATAATGTCTCAAGATAGGTATTAGGGTTTAAAAGTATAACATATTAGCAAACACATTCATCTTTTATTAAAAAATCTCATAGAAAAATTTATGCATGAAGAGAAAAGATTTTTTCCACTTTTACTCTCTTAACGCATTTAGTGCTGAAAACGCTTATGCGCGTTTTTTGGATATTCGCCAAGTGCTGACCAACGCGTATGTGCGTCCATATAAAAAAAATCTAGCACCTGTGCGTTTTATAGCCCGTAATCTGAGTGTCTATTGTTTCGAAGACATCGTAACATGTGGGTTTGTAAAGGAGAGTGTACACTGGACTGAATTTGTTTTTGATGTATCGTATATTATGTATTTTGTTTTGTGTAATATTATTAAAATAAACTATCTGTGCACACGACTCCGTGCGCGTGGATCGATTTTTATTCGATCGACCTAATCATTTTTTTTATTCTCTTTTTCGCCGCTAGATGGCGTTGCAAGTAACCATATTGAGAAATTTCGTATTATCTAAATATCTCTTGATTGAGTGGACCGATTGCGATGAAACAAAGATACGCAACGGATCTTGATGCGTTTTTTTTTAATAGATAGAATGCATATAAAATTGTCTTATGAATCAGTCAAGCCGTTTTGGCGAAGTATGGGAACAACCATTGTGACACGAGAATTTTATTTATTAGAAAAAAGATTAGGAATTAGGATATTGTATGTAAAGGAGTCGCGGACTCCGTAGGTGCGTGGAATTTAGAAATTCTTTTCCGTTCTTGCAAAATTTTTC
The DNA here is from genome assembly GCA_916999025.1 of Orgyia antiqua. Lineage (NCBI taxonomy): Eukaryota > Metazoa > Arthropoda > Insecta > Lepidoptera > Erebidae > Orgyia > Orgyia antiqua. The sequence goes on from OU779864.1 coordinate 22,738,581, forward strand.
CCTGATTCTTCGCTCCCATTGTTCGCAGCGTGAAGTTATATAGCTTTCCTCATTAAATGGACTATCCAACAAAAAATTGGGTAAATATTTATATACTGTACCTACTTATTATATTAAAAGTTTATTAAGTACAAAAAACACCAATGTGAAAGACCCTTTATATTACCCGTAATTGTTATAATAATAACAATATGACAGTCATAAAACTCGAAAGTTACCGAACGCGCATAAGCGTCGGCCGCACTGCGGGAGTTTTCTATGAACGCGCATAAGCGTTCTTAGCACTACGCGAGTTTTCTATGAACGCACATAAGCGTTCTTAGCACTACGCGAAAAATTTTTTGAACGCACATACGCGTTTTCAGCACTGGGCGAATGACTCTTTTATTAGCATTGACTATAAATTCGCAAATTATTCAGCATTGAATGCGTTAAGTAAGGTATATTATATATGCCAACTAGCGTATGCCTGTGGTTTACCCACGTTTATAATTACTGTTGCTTGGCTTTTAGGATATGATATATATATATCTAATATATAAAATTCACGTGTCACAGTGATAGTTACCGTACTCCTCCGAAACGGGTTGACCGATTCTTCTCAAATTTTACATACATATTCAGTAGGTCTGAGAATCGGCCAACATCTATTTTTCAAACTTTTTTTTAGTATGGCAAAACAACGTGCCGGGTCAGCTAGTATTTATATATAAATACTAGCTGACCCGGCAAACGTTGTTTTGCCATACTAAAAAAAAAAAAGGTTTGAAAAATAGATGTTGGCCGATTCTCAGACCTACTGAATACGCATGTAAAATTTCATAAAAATCGGTCAAGCCGTTTCGGAGGAGTACGGTAACTAACACTGTGACACGTGAATTTTATATATAAGATGTATACATATAGCCTGTGTTTTTGATCTATATGCTATACAAAAAAAAAAAATATAAAGAACAACGAAAATCATGTAAACATTTATTTTTACAAACCTTTGTTATGTGGTAGGATTACTATTATACTTATTCTCTATTTTCAATTACAGTACAGGTATTGAGTGTCTAATACTTAGTCAGCCAAGATGGAAGAAATCACAGCGATGTACACTACATTCACTGGAGGCTGGCACAGCGCGGGGCTGGGGCGCGGCTAGTGGAGGTGCAGGGGCTGGAGGGACAGGACCGGGCGCGGCGTGTGGGTGGGGCTGGGCCGCATGGGGTTGGGGCGGACGCGCCGCCTGGCGAGCTGCCTGGGACGCCATGCGCTCTTCTGCGAGAGACCATGTCACACTCGTTCATTTCAACACGCTGCATGATACGCTTCACAACTATCTAAGGAAACATCGCTTCTGCGCCGATTGTAAAACTAAAGTGAGTCACAAACTTTTAGTAAAAAGATATTTTTTCCTTTTAATTTACCAAAACACGTTAACTATTTTATTTGGTGTGGTCAATCATAGCTTTATGCTCATACATTATTTGGGGGGAAGGTTTCATTTTTGCTTATATAGGATAGATTAAGATTTTAGGCACTATATGTATACTACGTGAAACAGAAATACTACTATAGTATGCTTTCAATGCTACATTATTTAAGTATGTATATTTGTACGATGACTATTAAATTTTAATAAATCGATTGGAATAAACAAATAAAATTTCTTACAAAATATATATTATTTTTAAATTTTGTTAATCTCTATTATGAGACATGATCACTATTAGGTCAAATAGAGTTCATAAAAACAGCTGATTAGGGTTGCGCAACATAAAATTTTGCAAAAACTTACAACATCAAAAATCGTATTAAATTATAATGCAAGTTAATTTCTAACTTCACGTAGTCATTACTGATGACCTAAAGAATGCCGGGTTTCAAGCATAAAATAGGAGATTTGTTTCACGCTGTTTAAAAACATATATTAATACAATAATAAAAAATTATCAACAGGTCTTAAGAGCTTATCAGTTGTTAGTTGAAGAAAAAGAACCACAAAAGGAGAAAGGATATGTGAGTGCTTTATACGGTGGAATCAAAAGATGTCTTCTAGATAAACATCTACACTTACAATCAAAAACGGACTACATTGCACATCTTATAGCTAGAGCAGAACCAGAATTACTCGGCAATCACAGGGAAAGACATGCTAAAACATTAGAGATCGCACAAGAAGAGGTCAGTAGTTTTTGATTTTACAAATTATCTTTATATATATAAATCTTCTGTACGAGTGTTTGTAATTGAACTCCTCCTAAACGGCTGGACCCATTTTGATGAAATTTTTTGTTGTTGATTTTTACACAGAATTGTATGGCAATAAAACGTTTGCCGGGACAGCTAGTTATTTAATAAGAATGTACAATGCACATAGATATATTGTCATAGTTATTGCTTGCTCGTAAATTTGGACTACCTCGTAAATTTGGACCCTACTTTTTAATTTTTTAACAAACTGATTCGCATTACGTCTTTTGTTATCTCTTTTTGTCTATAACTTACAACAAAAATATTCTTGCAGGTGCTCATTTGTCTAGGTATATGTATTTATGAACGTCTCCAGCGCATTTCTCTAAGACTACGTGAAGAGGAAGGTACATGTCAAACTCTGGCTGCTGTTGCGGTTGAAGCATTATATCGAAAATTCGAAACTGCCGTAGAACATAAGACTGGAGTGTCGAAACTACAACTTTTATATGATGAGATCACACAAGAAGAGTTGACAAGACAACAAAGAAAAGAACAAAAGAAACTCAAAAGGCGTAAGAAGAAGGAACGGCAAGCTGTGGAGAGCAAGTGCAAGGTAGATATGCTTTTATAATGTAAAAATAGCATTGATAGTATTATAAAATTTGGTTGCAGTCTAGACATTATTTAAACAACTACTTTTACACAATGTCCTTGGAATATTCAAACGTGTGCCAGTGCTGTGGTGGTTCCACTATTGGCTGCCTATTCTTGAATATGGTTATAACATAATATAATATGCTATATTTTGTCTAAATACTTACATAATGCATCATCATCATACTATCGAGCTTTTTCGGTGTCCGATTGTTTGACCAACAGTCATTTGGCAAAACTACACTTGACAAAAAACGTTTGGCAAAACAATGAATTCGCCTATTGATCATTTTACAAATGCTTCATTTTGCCAAATGATCAACACTTAAATTGACATTTTATAAATGATTACTTTACAAAACTAACATTTGGCAACTGAGTTATCAGATAAATCTACTATTGGTCTAAAAATTTGGTATTCTTGTTAAATTGACCACATTTTGCACATTTTTTTGCAAAGCTATTGGTCTGGATTTTCGTAAAAGAAAACATTATAAGTATTAATCGATATATTTTATTAAATTTATATAGATTGAATGAAAAAAAAAGATATTTTACATTATTTGCGAAATCATTACTTATTTACCCGTTCGTCTTTGGAGATATACACCTCTTTTATTAGATTAGGGTTAGGTTAGAACTTTAACCACAAACGGCCGGCGAGTGCCAGAAGTGACTTTAGGGCATTTCAGCCTTTAATAATGATTCATGATGATAATGATACATTTAAAATAACTTAATATACGAAACATATCATTTGGTGAAATGACAAAAAGATCAATTGATATTTGAATACTTGACACATTTGTCAAGTGTAGTGTTTGCTAATGGATCATTTGCTAAGTAAGTTTTTGTAAAATGATACTTTTGTCATGTGTATTGTTTGCCAAATGATCATTGGATGAAACGTTGTTTGTCAAATGATCATTTGTCAAAAATTTTTTGGTCAATCATTAGGGAACCCGCTTTTTCCCATGGGGTCAGTGAAGACATTATAGAGCGTTCATCTGTTACGGTCTAAACACATTTTCACACTTATCAATGCTCTATGGTTGTGTTCTTATGATAGGTAAAAAACGCCCAGATATGCATGGTGTACAATTAATTATGTTTATTACGAAAATGACTGCCCAAAATGGCACAAGTTTGTACAATCAGCCTGTATTTATGTGTAATTGTATTCTAAAGGAAGAAGCTGATTCTGAAGAACCTGATGAGAAGTGCCAATGTGAGGAATGTTTATTGGAGGAAAGAGACACACCCACTGATCTGCTTTCACCACAGGACTATATAAATCATCAATGCTATGAAGCCAGTGGCGATGGATGCCAGTCGTGTCACGAAGATGTTATAAAACGTGGTTCACCAAAAAAAACTGCCAAGAAACGGGCCAAAAACGGCAACCTCTCGCCCAATGAACATTCTCAAGATTGTGGATATTCTTCTGGGAATAATGGAGGTTGCTGTGAAACTATATCAGGGTCTTCGTCCCTCATGAGTTCGCCAGAAGGTTCTGAAGTAGCGTGCTCCGAAGGGTTCTGCAACCACGACAGAGGCGACTGTTTAGATATAACTAAGAATGATAAGACTTTATGCTCAGGTTTTACTTTGTCTTTGCAAGAAATGTTAATGGTAAGTTGCTTGTGCTTTTAAAAATATGGTTTATTTCTCTCATTTTCACTAGAGTCTTATTGCCAAATCTGAACTGTCTCACTTTATGCATCATAGCTCTTTTACTACTCTTTTATTACTGGGTTATGTTTACAGTGAATTTATTATTTTTTAGGACACGTGTTCGTCAGACGAGGAGCAGGATACGAGTTACATACCTATAGAAGAAGTAATGGAGTTCAAGTCACGTAGAAATATAACCGAAAAAAGACAAGAGTTGAGGCAAAATCTTCGTCAAAAATTCGCACAATTGTGTGTTAACACTCCGCCGCCGGTACATAGCTCTTTGGTGAAACCGGACAAAAGAGCAGTTTAGTTAACTGGCTCATCCTTCAACTGCTCTATGTAGACCATCATTATAATCCGCATTCACTTAGACGACGCTACGTTAAAATATAACTGAATAAATACGCTGAAACTACGCCCAGTTGTGTTCAATACCTGTTACAAAGAAAATTTTATGGGTGGAATTATCAGTGTTCGTTATTTATTTAATCATTCAACTGCACTTTGTAAACTTATATTTTGTAATAATCTTGTTTAGTTGTCATCTCAATCGAATCGGTATCGAGTATGTATAATGAGTTTTTATATCTAATAAAACCACGTGAAGCTCTATAATCTAAGACAGAAACAAAATCCGTTTTAAAGTTTGCCGTGATCAGTTATCCAATCGCGGCCCTCGAAGGTATTGATGGACTTTAGTGTGACCGAAATGAAACCGATTATCGCGAACAGACATCCGTCAGTCGCATAAAATATGTAGTAATTTCATTAACACATTTTGAATCATGTGAAATATATATTGAGGTCATATGGACTTAATGAAGTAATTACAAAATAATATAGTATTGTATAGGTATTCCTATAACTTTTAGTATGTAGAATTGGCTGATATGTTGGATCACATTTCGATAAGGGATCTAGCTACCCTAATGTCAAAATCTAAATTGGTGCAAGTAATAAACAGACTGATATTTCTTTAAAGTATAAAGGAAATACGTTTCAATATTTACAATAAAAGTGCATAATGTAGGTAGTTCAAAAGTTATAAAATGTTTGATGTTATCCAAACTAAATATAAATCAATATATTTTATACATAATAATGTGAATGATGGTTAACTCAGTGCCTATGTACAAGTGCATGTTGAATGATTTTTAATAATATGTTGACTGGAGAAAAACCAGCATTTAATATTTACTATTTAAATTGTTAGAAAGCTTAGTAATGAAGTATTTAAAGTAGCATTTTTTGATCAAATTATTTTATTTTAATGCTTTGTGACTCAATATTATGTGGTACACAATGACATATTGCTTGCTATCGAAAGTTTAAAAAATCAAATCAGAAGTTACCCTGGGGTTATTACAACAATTGTTATTACAACAGAGAACATTTGTAAACTCAGTTTTAATATACTATATAATATACTACAGTGATATTTCTTTTATTTGACAAAATTAATGTGATTTCTGTTGGTTCTATCCAAAAGACAAACTAGGCATGTGCCATGAGTCAATGAAAAAGGGGGGTTACATAAATCTGTCAGCATTTTATACACCTCTTTAATCTTACATATACAACACATACGGGGGTTTCACTCATCAGATTTCCTTTTATTTACATATTTAGTGATTTCCTCAAAGACAGAAAATTGAATCCAAATAAATCATAATATGGTTTTATAATAAACTTGCTGACCCGGCAAACGTATTTTTGCCATACCAAAAAAAAAATTTCAAAAATAGATGTTGGCCGATTCTCAGACCTCATCAGCGTATGTACTATATACGATACTACGATATGTACACAAAATTTCAGGAAAATTGGTCGAGCCGTTTCGGAGAAGTACGGTAACTAACACTGTGACACGTGAATTTTATATATAAGATTAGCTGACCCGGCAAACGTTGTTTTGCAATACAAATGTCAGTGGGAGGGAGGCTTTTGAAAAATAGATGTTGGCCGATTCTCAGACCTACTGAATATGCATGTAAAATTTCATAAGAATCGGTCGAGCCGTTTCGGAGGAGTACGGTAACTAACATTGTGACATGGAAATTTTATATATTAGATATAAAAAAGTTACAGGTCATGCTACAGTAATTATATTATATTACTGATTTTCATCACATTTGTCCAATACATAATGTTGCATTGGTGCCACCAAAACCAAAAGAATTTTTCAAAGCTATTCTTTTTGGTACATTCCAAGGCTGCTCTTTCAGCACATAGTTCAATGTGTCTACAGGCTCTTCCAAGTTAAGTGTTGGTGGTAATATCCCATGATAACAAGACAGTACTGTGAATAATGCTTCTAAGTTACCTGCTGCACCCAACAAGTGACCATGAGCACCTTTGGTAGATGATATTTGTATATTTGAACTATGTTCCTTAAATAATGTTTTTATTGCTGTAGCCTCAATACCATCACCTATAGGAGTAGATGTAGCATGTGCATTGATATGTGTAACACAAAATTTGTCTATATCTGCATCTTTTAATGCACGGCTCATTGATAATACAGCACCACTGCCATCATCCCTCGGTGCAGTAATATGGGCAGCATCACCAGACAACCCGTATCCCAATATTTCTGCATACATTTTAGTTTTTCTTTTTAATGCATGTTCATATTCTTCTAAAATTAAAATGGCTGCACCCTCACCCATTACAAATCCATCCCTCTTTTTATCAAAGGGTCTAGAAGCCTTTTCTGGTTCATCGTTAAATGATGTACTCAGTGCTCTTAATCTACAGAAACCTGCAATGGCAAGTGGACTAACACAAGCCTCAGCCCCTCCACAAACCATAACATCAGCATCCCCATTTCTAATAAACCTAAATGCATCACCAATTGAGTGAGCTCCTGTTGCGCATGCTGTTGAGACAGCGTGGTTAGGTCCTCTAAACCCATATTTGATACTAATATGCCCAGCTGCCATGTTAGGTAATATTCTTGGAACAAAAAATGGACTAACTTTATTATAACCTAATTTTAATGCATCATTGGTGTCACATACATCTTTGAGATCAATCATTCCCATTCCAATAGCTACTCCTGTGGATTCCTTATCTTCATTGGTTGCTGGCATCCAATTTGCATCTGTTAATGCTTCTGCTGTAGCTACAAGTGCAAGGCATGTTGCAGGCGCCATGGATTTTAAATTTGACTTTGATAGAGCTTTTGATATCCTGTCATCCTCAGCAGGTATAGTACCAGCTACTCGACATGGCAGCTTTGCATATTCATCATCTCTTAGAGCTACTATACCACATTTACCCTTCAATATATTTTGCCAAACAAGCTCTGTGCCAATACCAACAGGAGATACGACACCTAGCCCTGTAACAACTACTCTTCTTCTGTTAGTAGATTGCGAATAAAATCTTAATGAACAAGCAATGACTTTTGACATTTTAAATATTATTAAAATGTCATAGTAATAATTTTTAAATGTTATGTTGTTATCTGTGTTTGTAATATTGGAAGCAGACATATAAATATTTTGTTTTGTTTTGATTATCCACTTTGTGCTGAGCCTATAACCTCTCGACTGGCAGGCGACCACAATGTGGTCGATAAAAATTCCGAGCTTCTGGCAAGAGGCCACATTGTGGTCGCTGTTTCCGTGTCCCGTTCACAGGGTATCAACTTTGTTAGCAGCCAATGCCAACACGCCGATTAAAAAGCCAGAACGAAATGGCGCTTTATAAACAAAAGAGAAAGCAAAATAGAAGTGACACTTGACCAAAAGTTGCCAGTTTAAAAAATATAGTTGCAAACTTTTTATAGCATAGTAGTTTTTAAGAGTATTATTTGCTATTTATGTAGTATTTAATTTAAAAACATAAGTTGTAGAATTATTTTATATCAATTACCTTCAAAAGTAATCAAGATGTGCTCAGAAAAGTATTAATATTGTACCCGATAGCAGTTACGTAGTTATATAAGTTTTAACTAATGGTAACATTGTTATAAACAAAACAAACATTTTTCTCTAAAAACTAAGAAGTTGTAGTATAAATTTCTGTTTGTGTAATTTCTGGGGAAAATTATCCATCCACATATAATTCGTGTGCTGTTGAGGTGTTTTTTTCAAGTTAAAGACCCTTACATTGTATAATATATTGACGTTCATGAGATAGAGACTCAAGTGGTGCGACAATTAGACGCTTTGTGTTAGCAATTAATTTCTTTATTCTTATTCTTTCTAATATCTTTGTGTTTATTACTGACGATTCGTGGTGGTCCCCATGGCAGCAAACAGAAGAACCAGGTTTTATGCATGTGCTAAATGTGGCATAACCTCTAATCAAGATACTTCCTTGACGTTTCACAGATTTCCTCTGCCGTCTAAGTTTGGCTCTCTAAAGTAAGTATAGCACCTAAATATTATTTACAAGTTTCACTAGCCAATCAGTAATATTTTGTTTCATTCTACTGTAGTAGTTTATTATGTTCAGTGTTCGGACAAAGTGCCACAGTTCATGAAATACAGATTGGTGAGAAACAGACAAACAGTAGAGTCTTACTAATAGGGTTTCGTTTTTACTCTTCAGGTATGGAACCCTAAAAATCATAAAAATGTTTAATCTGTACAAGTGAACTCTGATGTCTGTTAAATAGTTGTTATGATAATTATTGTGTAAAAATCTCACGATTTTCATATCTTACGGTTTCTTTAACAAAAGTAAAGAAAAATGGACTACAAAAAAATTAAATAACTCTACAAATTGATATAATATTCATGTAACCGAAAGTACTTTTCTAATTTATAAAATATTAATTTTCAGAGCTATAGTATGGGCAAAATTTTGCTTTCCCGATAAAGACTGGACAAATGATGATTCACTAAAATTGCTGCATTCTCAACAGAAAATGTTGTGTAGCAAACATTTTGATGATTCGTCATTTACGAGCAGTGACAGGAAAAGGCTCAACAAGTTTGCCATGCCAAGTGAAGCCCGCAATGCTTATTTAGTATCCCAGCCATCTACAAGCAGTAACTTAAGTTATGTGTCTGAGCATGCACAAGATATTCAAGTAAATATTTTTTTAATACCCTAACTCAATTCTGAATGTAATCCTAAGGTCCTAGATAGTAGGGAGACTTGGGTTCAAGATCTGGGCAAGATGTTTTCTTATGGCGGCTCTTAGTAAAAATAATGATAATACTCACAATGCTAATGTATACAATATATCAATAGGTATTAGTTCAGATGAACTTACTCTAAAGCTTTGTGTCGTCAATTTTTGTATCTCATTTGTATCATCGGAAATGTTATGATAAGCATTTGACACAATTTGGCTTTTATAGGTTTTTTAAATTTAGAATATTTAACTGTAATAGTAGTAATTAAATATCATTAGGGAGTTTGTTGTTAAAACATTTATGCAATTCTCCATAAAAGAACTACTTATTTTGAGGCAATAAGTAAAGCATACATTACAAGGTTGTGCTTATGTCTAGTGTTAAGGTTATGAATGTCGCACTTCTTCAAAGGTTGTGTTTTAGTGAAAATTCTTGTCTACATACAGTATGTTTTCATATAAATATATTTTGATGCAACTGTCAAAATATTTATTATGAAATATAAGTAATAAGAAAATAACTTAAAATAACTATACACTATTCTAGCCATATCTATATTCCTATTTTAACTATATTTCAGGAGAGAAGCAAGCCAAAAGGGTTGTTATCGGAGCTAAATGTAAAGCAAATTGCAGAACTCACACCTAGGAAACGAAAATTATATGACCGATGCAGGAGAAATATATCAGAAATAATTCGGCTTAGAAAAAAATTTAACAAAGTCAAGAAATGCAAAAGAAATGTCCTAAGTACTCTTGCCTCAAGTGATACTGTGAATGAATTAATTAGGCATAATATTAGCAGTTCCTTTTGTTTACTGCTGCAGAATCAATTAAAGAATGTCCCCAGAAAATTAAATGGCAGAAGATGGACTCTAGACGACAAAATCTTAGCTTTGAGTATTTATAAGAAATCAAGTTCATGTTATAGACTTTTAAGCAGACTATTTTGTATGCCTAGTGTGAGCTCACTCAGGGCATTATTAAATAAAATACCCTTGACTTGCGGTATTAATGAGCAAATCATGAATACCGTAAAGCATGTTACTGAGCAGAGAGAAAGAATGGAAAATTTGTGCATATTAGCATTTGACGAAATGGCTATAAGGAAAAATTTACAATATAATTGCAAGCTTGATATAATAGATGGATATCAGGACCATGGCATACAAGGGCGTACAGCAGAATTGGCAAGTCATGCTCTAACGTTTATGGCTATTGGTGTTCGCAAAAATTGGAAACAGCCGATAGCCTTTTATTTTTCAGGAGATTGTGTTACAGCAGATAGATTGACTGTACTGATTAAGCAGGTAAGGTAGAATTCCTAATAAGTTCATGTATGTCAGTCTATGCATGTATGGATTCTATATTGTCTCAAACGGCTGAACTCATGCCACCAGATGTCACCTAAAGTAATTCCTTTTTCGAAATGTTAAAATTATTTAAAACATTTTTATGGATTGCTATATATATATATAGCTATTGCTCGCGAAAAAATTTAACCAAAAACATAATTTTTACCAGAATTTTTTAACCCTAATTTTATATCTAAAATAACCAGCTTACAATAATAACTTATAATAGTATTAGCTTATAAGGTATCAATATAACTATCTAATAACTATCTCTAACATTGACAACTATTTGCTGGTGCTCAAATATGTTCTAATATTTAAAATCAGACCTATAACATTTATATGAAATAGATGTTAATATATTTACAGGTCCTGACTGCTTGTTTCCTTGCTGGGTTGGATGTGGTTGGGACGGTTTGCGATCTTGATGGCGTAAACTTACGTGCCATAAATAACCTGGGATCATCAAGGGATAAACCGTACTTTGATCATGAAGGACATGAAATTGTAACAATTTTAGATCCGCCCCATTTACTAAAATGTTTCCGAAATAATTTTTTGAAACATAACATCCAATTCGAACAAGATTTACAAATAGAAGGAAAACCAAGCCAAGGTTGGTATTATGAAATATATAGACTGCTTTTGCAAAACTCTTTTATAACATTTGTTCAAATAAAACTACTTTTTAGGGTTCCGTACCCAAAGGGTAAAAACGGGACCCTATTACTGAGACTTTGCTGTCCGTCCGTCCGTCCGTCCGTCTGTCACCAGGCTGTATCTCAAGAACGGTGATAGCTAGACAGTTGAAATTTTCACAGATGATGTATTTCTATTGCCGCTATAACAACAAATACTAAAAATGAAATAAAATAAATATTTAAGGGGGGCTCCCATACAACAAACATGATTTTTTTACCGTTTCTTGCTCGATACTAATAACGTTGCCTTATGTTGCATAGATAATGGTACGGAACCCTTCGTGCGCGAGTCCGACTCGCACTTGACCAATTTATTGTGGTATTATCATGTTTATCACCCGTTACCCGACCGCAAGGAGGGTTACGTGTTTGCCGCGTATGTATGTATGTCCATTCCTATGTTGGCTCATAACTAATCAACGCCTTAACCGATTTGGTTAAGGGTTACATCATTCAATTCGCATCAGTGATGTGAGTGTTTTTATTATCATTATTGTGGGGAAAGAAGACCGCTACCCTCCAGCAACCAAAACACCTAAAAGAAAGCCAAATAACATCAACATAGCCACCTTAAACACACTATCTTTAAGGATAACAGAGAAACTAGTTGAACTTGAATTAGTACTAACATGAGACATTTTTTTTCAAAAATTATTTACTGTATAGATAATTTTTATCATAATGTTAACTATTTTACCTACATTTACTTAATTTACATAAAATAAATAATAATATTTGTCTAGGTAACTATAGTCTGTAAAAAATAGTTTTGGTTTTATAAATGATTTGTTTACTCAGACAGTACATACCTAAATATCTCTCATGTATTTTTTACAGGCATTGCAAAATGGAGTGACATTGAAACGTTTTTTAATATAGACTCACAGAATCCAAACTTTGTATTTGCTCCAGCAATAACACAGCAACATCTCCAACCAAATAACAAACAGAAAATGAAAGTACGTTTAGCAGCTCAAATTTTGAGCCATTCGGTTGCAGCAGGCATTTTTGCTAAAGTAGCCCAAAGTAAGTTTATATAAATATAATAATGTAATCTTAGTACATTAAAAGACTTTATTGTGTTTGTTCAAATTTATTTAAAAAAACAACAAATAAAGTCAATATATTGGTTTTAATTCTAACATTACAATAATCAATAATAATATTTAAAAATTCAAATTGACATGACCTCTTTATATTTTTAATATTGTCATAAAAATAATATGTTGGTAACCAATGAGGCCGAAACTAACTAAAGAGGGCATATATGTTCTCTTTACATAAATAGAAATCTTTTGAAATTTAATTATAGTTTAATTTTAATTTTTAACTATAGTTTAATTATAGTTTAATTTTTAACCTATTTTTATAGTTTAATTATATCACCTATTTTGAGTTGTTCCTGAAAATATAAATAACTCTATACAAATTATACGTTGTTTTATGCCAACTTATTTCCTGTGAAAGTTAGAAGGGGATTAATAAAAACAAAGTCATAATATAATCCATTTTTCATGGCTTTTCGACCTCCTGTGTTAAAAATTGAATTTTGTGCTTACAGATGAATTACCTCCTGATGCAATTGGCACAGCGACAGTTCTATCCAATATGGATAAATTGTTCGACTGCATGAATGGGGATACCAAAGATAGAAAGCGAGGCAAGGAGTATCTCACGAACCTGACAGAAAAAAGTCCACATTTAAGTTTTTTTTTTAAAATGAAATATTTCTTCAATAACATGAAGTTTATAGGGAAAAGATCAAAGCCCCCGTCTCAAGACGGCTGGGTGCGAACAATCAATGGCATAGAAAGGTTATTCGATACCTTAAAAAGAAAATATGACATCAATTCTTTGTCTGTAAGGAGAATTAACCAAGACCCTTTGGAAAACTGTTTTGGGTGTATAAGATCGAATTGTGGATGCAATCCAAACCCCACTTCAGTGCAATTTGTTGCAGCATTTAAAACCAGCATTATTACGAATTTAATAAATAATAATAAGAACAGAAATTGCCTGGACGATAATAATGATGTCTTGAGCAATTTTAGACATTTTCTAGAGCAAAACCCTAATATAAAAAAAAAAGATGTAGCAATTAATTCCCCTATTACTTTTATCCAGCAGGAGGGTGTTGAAGAGACTGATATACCTCAGTGTTCTGGTGAAATGCAAGCATGTGCATATGTGTGCGGTTTTATAATTAAAAATATGGCCTTAAATTGCATCGAATGCAAAAAAATCATGCTTGCAGAACAAAATACTGAAGTGTGTCATCTTTTCACATCGTTTAAGGAATACAGGGATGTAATAAATAGTTTAAATTACGTCCAGGTCAATTTCTGTAAATTGGTCGAAAATGTTGCAACAATTATTAATAGCTATTTAGAAAAGAATTCATTTAAAGTAAAAATCAAATTTAATTTATTAGAAATATGCTCCAGTATTAATAAGGATTGGCTGAAGGGGTGCGAAACGCATTTTAATGAAAATTGTAACAGTATAGTAGAAAGCACAATTGCTATATGCCTAAAACGGTTCTGCCGAAAAAAAAATCGGCAATACGTAGAAGACGCAGCTAAAAAGTCCTTGGCCAGAAAAATAAACATATTACAAAATGTATAAATAAAACTGGCCAAGTACGAATTGGACTCGCGCATAAAGGTTTCCGTACTATTATCTATACGATTAATACTATTATCAACAATTATATTATTATCAATCTAGATAAACAAAAATCTAAATTACGTAAATTTACAACGCAAGCTTGCAACGTATTTAGATAAGCGGGAATTTGGCTATTATCCTTTTCTATACCTTTCCATGTTTGTTTCTGGCATGGTTGGTCTTAATACTTTAGAATCTAGACGGAAATTTGAAGTAATCATGCATTATTTTTCTATAATTAATAATAAGGTATACAATCCATCAGTGCGTGAGTGCAAGTCGTATAAAGCATGTGTTTGTAAAACCTGTGATGTGAAAAATGTATCGGGAGACGTATTGTCTTTAATGACTGATGTGAAATAATGTATATTTATGTAAACTACAACTGGTAAATTTCATAATCCTTCGTTGGCCCAATTTTGGTAAAAAGGGGCACAAAGTTTTCGCCCAACGTATTAATATGTAGATAAAACACTTTTTATGTACCGTAATAATCTTAATATATATATTTCTTGTGTGCGTGTGTATGTGACTGAACTCCTCCTAAACGACTGGATCGATTTTGATGAAATTTGTTGTGTGTATTCAGGGGGGTTTGAGGATGGTTTAGATTCACAATTGGCTGGACCGATTTTGATGAAATTTTTTTTACACAGAATTTTATGGCAAAACAACGTTTGCCGGCGCAGCTAGTAAACATGTAAATTATTACTACTTATATAAACTGTTAGAGTAATTCTGTTGTTCTGGAGCAATATTGTTGCATTAAGATTAATATTGTTTTTGCTTTAAGCTTTAAGCTTTATTAACAATAAATATTATTACTAAATACAACTTTCTTTTTATTTTATTCTCATTCATCGAATTCTCATAGCCATTTTTACACTTAATATAAAACGTAAAAAATTGGTCAAGTGCGAGTCGGACTCGCGCACGAAGGGTTCCGTACCATTATCTATGCAACATAAGGCAACGTTATTAGTATCGAGCAAGAAACGGTAAAAAAATCATGTTTGGTGTATGGGAGCCCCCCTTAAATATTTATTTTATTTTATTTTTAGTATTTGTTGTTATAGCGGCAATAGAAATACATCATCTGTGAAAATTTCAACTCTCTAGCTATCACCGTTCTTGAGATACTGGGTGCGGAACCCTAAAAATCATGTTTGTTGTATGGGAGCCCCCCTTAAATATTTATTTTATTTTATTTTTAGTATTTGTTGTTATAGCGGCAATAGAAATACATCATCTGTGAAAATTTCAACTCTCTAGCTATCACCGTTCTTGAGATACTGGGTGCGGAACCCTAAAAATCATGTTTGTTGTATGGGAGCCCCCCTTAAATATTTATTTTATTTTATTTTTAGTATTTGTTGTTATAGCGGCAATAGAAATACATCATCTGTGAAAATTTCAACTCTCTAGCTATCACCGTTCTTGAGATACAGCCTGGTGACAGACGGACGGACGGACGGACGGACAGCGAAGTCTCAGTAATAGGGTCCCGTTTTTACCCTTTGGGTACGGAACCCTAAAAATGAAAGATTCTGTGTAAAAATGGTAATATGAGAATTCGTTGAATGAGATGTACCTCAAATTATTCAATATGCATGAGACTTTAATTCAAATATCCCGCCGCTCGATTAGTTCCTTGCCGAATAAAATGGCGGCGCTAGTGTAATCGTGTTTGCATATTTTTTGTATGAAGTTGAGCTTCTTCCTTTTAGGTAGTATTGTTCTGTGGTCCCGTTACATAGCGAATAAGTACGACGATATTATACTTTTCTTACTCACATCTATTGCAATGTGTACGGGAAAGAATAGGCCAGCAGGCAAGCCGATAATGTGGTCTAACATAGTAATAAATATTTTATACTGTGGTCAGTGTAAGTTTAAATGCGCGGCGCGACAGTTCGTGTTTAGTAGTGCTACGCACAGAACATATATACTCCTAGCGGAGAAGAAACGTAACTCCGAACAAAAAAAAAGCGACCATTGTGTCACACACTTATTACACTAGCGCCACTGCGGATTAGCAACTAAACTAAATTGGAGCGGGAAGGTTCAAAATGTAGGTACTCTAGTAGTATTATAATAATAATTATGCAGAGCTCAAAAATCATTTCTCTGTAATACTATTTTTTAATTATCATTACTGAGAAATGATTCTTGAGCCCTGTTAATAGTAGATTAGGGAAGTTATTACAGTACTAAAATAAAACTCAAATGAAATTAAATTATTAAAATTATTTATTTCTTACAATTAACATTTTCCTCTGAAGAGCTTTATTTCTTTCGTCCTCATCGAATTCTCTGTTTTTTATCACAATATACCTCTTAACAGTAATAAAAAATGTGGAGATTATTATTTTTCTTTTATTTATTTCGAAATGATCCATGCATTTATTTAAAAATTCAAAATCTATCGTTTCTAATAATTTTATAATATTATTTTTAATTCGTGGTTGCCAAGCCTCTGCATTTAAATATTTATAAATTATTAATGCTATAGTTTGAACACACTGAATCATATTTTTATTTGTGTACTTTAATGATTGTGCGTTACTAAATTCTTTAAAGCTTGTGAATATATGTATGGTTTCTGGTTCACTTACTAACAATGCAGTTCTGCAGTTTGGGCATTCATTTTGCTGCATGTTTTTATAAATGAAACCACACACATATGCACAGGCTTGTCCTTCAGGTGTTGTCAGTTCTACTGTTTCAACTGCATCAGCCAGAACTCCTTCTACTTCTTTTAACTCCACATAATAGCTATCTAAATCTTTAGGGTCTATATCATCAGCTTTTAAAAAACTTGTTAAGTTGTCGCATAGTTTTGCTGCATCATCCTCACAATTTTTTCTTTGCCCTGAATATTTTAAATTTGATATTATGGCTGTTTTTATGCCTGCTATAAATTGTTGAGTTGAGGGGTATAGAATCAAAGGCAGCTATATCCACACTCTGGTCTGTTTTAAACTATGAACGTTATTTTATTCTCTGACCAATTTTATATATGTTAAGAATAACTTTTCTTATCAAAAGTAGCTAAATCCTATAGAAAATCAGCGTCAAAAAGCTGCATTAGAATCAAAGATAGCTATATCCATAATGCTGAGAAACAAATACAGCTAAAGTCACGGCTGACCAATCAGAGCGATCTATTTACGTTTTTCAATATGGCGTCTTACATATAAAAACGTGCGTCTGCGTCTATCGATTTTATTGAAATTCAGTGGTTTTGTGGACAATTTCATTACAAAAAAATTGTTAAAAGTAAAGCTAAAAGTGAAATGGAAGTGCTAGTAACAGAAGCTATACACGGGAGAGGAAGAAAACGCAAGAGAGAGCCGGAGAAATGGAAAGCAAACAGGGCGAAAATTGGAAGGTAAGTACAGACTAGTGATGTGCGCACTGTAATGCAAATTCGATAAAATTGTTGATATTGTTCAAACATTTTAATTTATTTTCAATTTTTTCCTAGGTACTCGTCGCAGTCGTTGCCTGGTAAAATAACCTGCAATCACAATAGCAAAAGTTTTGGATGTAAAAACCTTCGTGTTAAAGATCAACTCGATTTCCACCGAGCTTTTTATGCTACACCGATAAAAAAAAATCAGGACGCTCTCATATTAAAATGTTGTTCGGTAAATAAAACTAATAGGAAACGACCGACCAAAAATGTGAGAAAGGGCAGAGACTTCGCTATAAAGTATACAATCTATACAAAAAATAAACAAATCATACCAGTTTGCCAAAAGGTATTTTTAAATACACTTGGAATCACAAAATATCGCGTCCAGTATGTAATGAGAAATTTTTTTGCGAATGGTCGACTTCCGAACGAAAAACGGGGCGGTGACCATAAATACAAGAAATATACAACACAAAGACAAGCAGTGCATTCCTTCATAAAGTCCCTAAAATGTGTTGGAGCGCATTACTGCCGAGGGACAACGACTCAAAGAAAATACCTACCCAGTGAACTTAACATAAGAAAGTTGTATAAAATGTTTATCGAAAAAAACCCCAACAGCCCAGTCAAACAATCGTATTTCAGAGCAATTTTTAATGAAGACTTTAATTTAGGTTTTGGTAGTCCTAGGACTGATGTGTGTTCTAAATGTATTGAGTTTCAGGAAAAAATAAAAGCAGAAAAAGATGTATCGAAAAAAAATCAGCTTTTAATTGAACAAAGAGTACACAAACTAAAATCACAAGCATTTTTTAAACTTCTACGAGAAAAAAAAGACCAGATGGTAACTTTTTCGTTTGACTGCCAGAAAAACCTGGTCCTGCCAAAAGTGCCTGATCAAAGCTGTTACTACAGCAGACAGTTATACTTGTACAATTTCACAATTGTTCAAGGAGGATCCAAAGACCCATTGAATAAAAACACAACATTTTCATATGTGTGGACTGAAGATGAATACGCAAAAGGTGCAAATCAGATAGCCTCCGCTGTTTACGATAGATTAAATAAATGTGATTTGACGAATATTACTCACTTACGTTTAGTAGCAGACGGGTGCGCTGGACAAAATAAAAATCTTATGATGGTATCTATGTGCTCACGGTGGATTTTGCAGCATCCACATATAGAAAAAATAGAACTTGTATTTCCCATTACCGGCCACTCATTTATGCCAGCGGATCGCGTGTTTGGGAATATAGAAAAAAGAATTCGCAAACTTGAAGTGATAACACAGCCTTCAGAATATACAGATATTATTAGCGAATGCGCAACAGTCACAAAACTTGATGAGATAGATGTGCTTGACTGGAAAACCTCTATACAGAACATAGTCAAAACACCTGCCCAGCTTCATTTTAAGATATCGCAGTGCAAGCGTATCATTATTCGACGGACCAAAAGGCAGGGAGATGTTATGATTCGTGGCGAATTGTATTATAATTCTGACACAGGTGCTCCCAGGACTATTTGCCGAAAAGGAAAAAAAGCAGAACTAATACAACCGTCTACAATTTCAAAAGGCATAGATGTAAAACCACTTAAGCTCAGAGATGTGAGAAATTTACTACAAAAGCACTATGGTGAAAACTGGAAGGAGTTACCTAATTTGGAATACTATAAGAATGTTTTATTTAACATAGATGAAGAAGAAATACAGCTTTTAGAAGAGAACGGAGAAAATGAAACAAATGACATGGAAGAAGTAACTTGTGAGAGAGTTGAAGAAGATGTTACGTTAAGGATATAATAATAAAATTATTACCTTCATTGGAATCTTTCTCTTTCATATTATTTTAATTATCTTTCTGTCTATTACAAAATTATTACAGACAAATAAAGTTGATTTTTCATATTTTAGTTTCATTTTTGGTTTTTAAATAGACAGACTGTTACTTTCTCATTTACTTACAACTTTTCTGACAACGCCAAAAAATTTTTGGACTTTGTATGGAGTCTTGCCAATCAGCTGACCGATTCCCATACAAATGCAATTTCTTTTTTCATTCAACATACCATTATCCACACCATTCGATGTTTCTGATGTTATGCGTACATCACTAGCATCGTGACGTCATCGATTAAGTATTGCAATCAAAGGCAGCTATATCCATATTTGTCAGAATCAAAGACAGCTAAATCCAATAGTTGGTATCAAACACAGCTATGTTCAGCACAATTTATTTAAAATAGCCATTATATCTCCCTCTTACAAGATACTTTTTGTTGGTACACCTCTTTATTTTGTACTAGAGCATCCTGTCAAACAATCATGTTTACGGTGTTGCCAAATAAAAATAAAATAATAGTTTTTTTCGTTTTGTGGAAAATAATATCATACGGGTTTAGCTGCCTTTGATACTATACCCCTCAGTTGTGGGGTTATTATTAGACCCACAATTATAGCGAATGCAGCCGAAACAGTTTTCTAATGGGTCTTGGTTCAAACGACGCGTGGCTAGACTACGGATTTCAATAACCTGCAAATTTTTCCAGAGTCTTTCAATGCCATTAATTGTATGGATCCATCCATCTTGTGAAGGTGGCTTGGATTTAGCTCCTACGTAAATCATTTCAGAAATAAATTTTCGCATTTCCACAAAGAGTTTAAGATGAGGACTTCGAGTTGTAATATTTGTAGAAAAAATCTTTCCTCTGCGTGCGTCGGGGCTATCAGCATTCACGGCATCAAATAATTGGTCGAATTTTTTGGTAAATGTCGCCGTCGCATGGACTTCAGCAGGAAGTTCATCTGAGGAAATTATAACATTGGAATGACTATAAAACCGGCCAAGTGCGAGTCGGACTCGCGCACTAAGTGTTCCGTACCATTACATATAAGCACAGCTAAATTTAATATCTAGATAGCAAAAATTACGTTTGTTGTATGGGAGCCCCTTTTTTATTTTATTTTATACTGTTTTTAGTATTAGTTGTTATAGCGGCAACAGAAATACATCATCTGTGAAAATTACAACTGTCTACCTATCATGGTTAATGAGATATAGCCTGGTGACAGACAGACGGACAGATGAGTCATATGAATAGGGTCCCGTTTTTACCTTTTAGGTACGGAACCCTAATAATATACCACATATTATAAAAAAATACAATACAGTTTATGCAGTGTTATCAAGTCAATAACACTGCATTGTATATATTATATTACCCCAAATTAGTATGTTTGAAGAGCAATGATAGAAATTAATATGAGTTACACAAGTATTTAAATCATTAAATTTAAATGAAATGTCTATTGGCTGGTTGTGTTAATAATTAAATGTAAAACTATTTAAAACAAAATTTGTGTACATAAATTACTCACTTGAGGCAATCTTAGCCAAAAGTCCAGCTGTTACTCCTGAACTGAATACTTGGGCTGCAAGACTCACTTTCATTTTTTGTTTCACATTAGGGCACAAGTGACTGTCCGTTAATTGAGGAGCATACACAAATATTGTGTTCATTTTATCCAATTTATAAAATGTTTCCAAATGCGACCATTTTACTATGCCTGCAAAAAAATATTACAAATTTTTAATTGTAGCATCATCAACGTCATCAACAGCCCATTACAGTCCACTACTGAACTATTGGCCAACAGCAGGAGCTCCTCTTTGGAGGTCTCCCCCAAAGATCTCTACAGCAACTGGTCCTGAGCTACCTGCATCTACTTTCATCCTGCAACCTTCACTAGGTCCCAATTGTAGCATGTTGACAACAAAATAAAAATTGTTTAAAAAGAAAAAACTACATCATTATCAGTCTATCACAGTACACTGAACATAGGCTTTCCTAAGATCGCGGCACTAAAAAATCTACATGAAATATTATTTTATATTCACCTCTAAAAGGCATATCATTTCCTTGTATCTCAGTTGTGCATTCAACATTATGCTTCATTAGCATATTCCTAGTGCATTTCAAGAGGTGTGGAGGGTCGAATAATGTCACGATTTCCCTTCCCTCAAGGGAAAAAAAGGGCTCCTGTGTTGTTGCACCTAGTGTCTTTAAAACTCTGACATTCACTGTTGACATGTCACAGACAGTAGCAACCACATTGAGATTTGCATTAAAGCTTTCGGCAAGTATCTGAAAGAATATAAAAATAATGAATTACAATCATTTGATGTATCTATCATTCTATGTATCATCATCAACAGCCCAGTCCACAGTTGGGCTATGGGACTCCTCTACATAAAGAGGGTATTGCCATAATTTTCACGTTTGGCAGGCGGGTTGAAGATCGCAGTTTAAAAGTTTCAGATTAATCAGAGAGTGCTGCTGCCCGGTCTCTATATATTCAAATTCATTTATTCATAAATTTCTCTTTATGTATATATTCTATGTATATATCCTTACTATTATAAATGCGAAACTTGTATTGTCAGTTTGTCATTCTTTCTTGTCAAAACTTAGTCAGGAGACTGCAGAGTGACATAGTTAACTTATCACGGAATTTTCACAGGATTGGGAGATTCTGATGAAAGTCTGGGGCGCAGTCACTACATATTAAACTTCGACACAATATATATATGTATATTTACCTCTTTTACCATAACTGTCATTCTGTCTGCTGTTATAGTATTAGAAAAATAGAAAGCGACCGGTTGTTTCCATTTCTTTCTAATCCCAGCTAGCATGAAAACCAATGCTTTAGAAGCAATTGCTGGACTTCTACCATGGTTGCCGTGGTCTTGAAAACCCTGTATTTCGTCCTGCTTCATGTCATAATGTAGGTGCTTCCTTATTGACATTTCATCAAACGATAATATGCAGATATTGTCTTCATCAGATTGTTTATGTGACATTTTTTTTAATGACTTGAAAATATGATTATTTATTCCAGGTTTAAGGGACTTTGTTTAATAATTTGTTTAAACTGCTTTGGCATGGCAAAGAAAACATCCTTCTGAGAAGTCTATAGCATGCTGGTGATTTTTTATATATTATTAATGCCATAATTTTTTGTTCTAGAGTGTATCTCCGTCCTTTAGGCTTTTTTGGAGCATTTTTTAATTGGCTTTGTAGCAGCACCATAAAAGAATTTGTAAAGCTGCAAAGTTTGTCAACATTTTCACTCTCATACAAAAATTTTATTGGGTTAATCTTTTTACTTTTCAATTTTTTCCTCAGTCTTATAATTTCTTTCATGTTTTTTCTACAAATGTTGTACATTTTCTTTTCTCTGGTAGTTAAGCAGCTGGTTTTGGTCACATTTATTGCACTTAGGATCCCTCTAGGCTTCTTGGAAGTCGACACACTTGGAGCCATTTCTGGTAGTATATGCTTAAATCACAATAAAAAACATTTTAAAGCATGAAAAGTCGGGAGATGATGTGTTGGGGTGCACACTACAAATGATTTAAAATGAATGTTGTTTGTCTGACTTTGTTGCTTGAACCTCAAAGCAAATTGAATTTATTTTAAATTTATAGTATGAAAATTAAAATGAAAGTTTTTATTTATACATTTACAGGTTGTGACCCAATGCGACTACGAGGTTCATTACATATATTATGTACTTAAATCTATAAATTACCTATACATGCATATTATCTTTATTAACATATTGTAAAATTTTGAAGTTATTACATATGTATGTTTATAATATATAAATTTAATATCTATTTTATCTAACCTGCTCCTTGCAAGGGTTCTCCAATATTGGAACAACATTCTCAAAAGCTTGTTGTCCTGATATCACTCCACTTGTTGAAGGCTGACTAATATTGCTTTCTGTATCCAATAATGGGGTTTGTATTAACATCTGAAATTAAAATATTACAGGGTTAATATTTCCTAGGACATAGTACATAGTATGTGTAACGAAACTGATTCCTGTGGGTATATGGCAAGGAAATTAAAAAAATAATCACTGATATAAAATTAGTTTCACATAAATTAATTCATCAAAATTAATTAAGGATCACGCGACCACAAATATGTAAGCCATTACCTATGTTAAATAACACTGTTATTTAAAAGGAATAAAATATTGTGAAAGAATAACAACCTAAAAATATTTTTTAAATACCAAATTAGTAATACTCAATTTGACATAGCTTCAGGTAAAAATAAGCTATTACCTGTTTTGTGCAAATTGGTGAAGCTTTATCTTTTGAAACAAGCAGCATGACAGATGGTTCATCATCCAGGTTCTGTACATTCTGAAAATAGGAACATAAAATGCATTAATGAATTACTGAGATGTACCTTGCTCTATAATCACTGAATTATAAAAATAGCAATGGCAATAAACTATAATAGGTAAGCGAACCTGATTAAACACATTTTCACGGTCACTTAATAGCTTCATAACTTCGTGTGAATCAGGAATTGCAAATTTTATCAGTTTTTGCCTCTTATTATCATAAAACTGAGATGAACTAAAATGTCTCCCGCATAAAACTCTGTTTTTAGTATGCAGTGAAAGTAAAGTGGCATGAGTCCAATCTTCTTGTGGCCAACAATACTCAGCCCATGCACGAGCCCTGAAAACATATGATAACTAATTAGTACTGAAAATAGCAAAATTTAAAAGATCATCTTTTTTCAAATATTACAAATATTTGTCCTGAGCAGGAAGCAAATCCGCAAACTGTAACAATTGTTGACAACAGCCATTAGTTTCTTCATTTCACATACACGTTCCATTGTACATACCTGATAAACTTACACTAAGTCCCTGCCTAAATGACTAGAGATGACTTTTCATTAAAATATATGTTACTTACTTGATAAGGTTAGAGGTTCCTGGATTTGGAAACCTATGGTAGGTTACCGACGGATCCTCAGCACGTGTTCTCCCGCACTTAGCGCACTTTCTATAGTTATTGGAAGACATCTGATATAATAAAAAATAACCTAATAATAAACCTAAACTAAAACGTCCTTTCGTAAAATGTAATAGAACACACAAGTTACAGAACAGATTAAGTGGCGTGCTATTAAATTGCAATAACGACGACGACACAAAAAATCTTCTTCTTCTTTTAGTTAATGGCTGACACAAAAATTACATCAATGATCAAAGCAAAGATTCAAAACATAACAGACCACAGCATACAAACAAAACAAAGAACTAACGGCTGTCATAGGCCAGTGCTGCCAGTAATTTAATTAATTAATGGTAATTTTTTTATGTGGTATACTTGCACGACGAACACATGCAAAGATTTGTATGTGTGCACGGTCAAAAACGAATGTAGGCAAGATAACAGACCCTGGTGCTACGTATTTATATTGTTCATAAAGCGTGTCACACACTACTCAGATACGGTAAGATATCTGTATCTGAGCAGATATCTTTCAATATCGCTCTCTATACTAATCGTATGAACTAACACACACAGCGCAGATAATTTATATTTTACCGTCAAGTATCTGCGGGCACTGACATATATTGAAAGATGGTGAGATTATTATCTGCGTATACAAATATATCTGCAGATAACATCTGCCGATACAAATATATCTGCAGATAACATCTGCCGATACAAATATTTTATCTGCATGTAAATACAGGATGGATGCGTACGGGCGAGGTCTGCGGTGAGAGGGGCGGGAACCACCCGGTCCGGCTACCTCGGCAGGTCACGCGCTCCCGCTCGCTCTCTGAGCTCTCTCTCTCATTCGTCCAATTTTGTTTGCGTTTGTATGACGTGCGCTTGTTGTCATGGAACGTCTAATCGAAAGTGTTCGAAAATTTCCGTGTTTGTGGAAGACGGACATAGAAGAGTACAAATTAAATGACGTAAAAGAAGCAGCTTGGAGGGAAGTAGTAAAAGAGTGTGATTTGCCAGATGGTGAGTATTTTTTATTTGTTTCAGTACAAAATTAGTTTATTTTTATTCTAACATTCTTGTATTAAACAACCTGTCTCGAATTCGATTTGTTTGCCACGGCACACTTCCCAAAGTATTAAAATAGTAACAAAACTCCTCTCGAATAATGAAGTTATCCTCTGTGAATCTGTATCCCGTTGGTGTCAGTGGCAATAGTTGATTTGATTGTGTGTGGTTTGGTACTGTAGTTGCTTTGTCTTTGGCACCAACATATGTATCAGAATTTTCAATAAAATAATTGTGTAGAACACACGTAGCCTTCACCACTTTATCAACTAGTTCTACCTTACATTCCATTGGCCTTCTGTACACCCTCCATCGAGCTGCCAAGATCCCAAATGCATTTTCAACTACTCTGCGTGCCCTGCATAGCCTGTAATTAAATATTCTACGGCTTTCGGTTAACCTTCCCTTCGGATATGCCCGCATTAAATTTTTCATAAGTGGAAATGCCTCATCACCAACGAAAACAAAAGGCATATTAATACCACCGGGTATTAATGGTGTTTCTTCGGGCAATGTCAAAGTTTCATTTTTCAGTTTGACTCCAAATTCGCTATCGCTTAGTATTCCGCCATCGCTGAACCGGCCTTTAGATCCAATGTCTACCATTACAAACCTCCGTCGTGCATCAGCTACAGCCAGCAAGACAATTGAAAAATTATGTTTATAGTTGTAAAAACCTGATCCAGAGTTGGGAGGGCATTTGATCGTAACATGTTTTCCATCGATTGCCCCACAGCAATGGTCAAACTGGCAGAGTTCTTTAAATTCAGTAGCAATTCTTTTCCAATCATCTTGTGTAGGTTCTTTTAATACGAGCGGTTGTAAATGCTTCCACAGAGCGTCGCACACCTCTGTCACTATATTTGAGACAGTTGATTCACCAATCCTGTAACTAAAAGCTATGGTTCGAAAAGAATCACCGGTTGACAAATACCTGCAACAAAATAATATTTGTATTAACTACAATAAGGTGTATAATTTAAAGTAAAATTCGTCACAATTATTATGACGAATTTACAACAACCCTAAATTTGGGATAACCTATACCTACCTACTTATACTTACCTACATATATAACCCATACCTTGCTATCTATACCTTCCTAAACCTAAAACTACCTATTTGTAATGGTTATTAAATTACAATTTGTTTGTTTTAGTTAAAGATGCCAAAGCATTGTGGCGAAAGCTTCGAGATGGACATCGGCAAGCAGTTTCTAGAAAAAAAACAACAACTGGACAGGCCGCAAACCCAAAAAATTTGTGGAAATATGAAAAGCTTATGGAATTTTTGCTTCCGACTATGCAAAATCGTTCAAGATCAACAAATATAGACACGCAAGATTTCCAACAAGATAGCGATTTACCCCATCGTAATGAAGACTCATCCGAAAGTGAACAGCATCAGAGTCTTGATGATTGTATTCCTCCCAAAAAAAAACCTAATTTAAGAACATTAATTCAAAATGAACAAAAAAAACGAGAGATAAGAAGCGCCGAACGAGACGCATTAAGAAGACAACTACTCTCTAGTACTTCTAAAGACATTGTAGAAAATACTGCACTAGAACGGTTTTTAGGGTTCCGTACCCAAAGGGTAAAAACGGGACCCTATTACTGAGACTTCGCTGTCCGTCCGTCCGTCCGTCCGTCCGTCCGTCCGTCCGTCCGTCCGTCCGTCCGTCTGTCACCAGGCTGTATCTCAAGAACGGTGATAGCTAGAGAGTTGAAATTTTCACAGATGATGTATTTCTATTGCCGCTATAACAACAAATACTAAAAATAAAATAAAATAAATATTTAAGGGGGGCTCCCATACAACAAACATGATTTTTAGGGTTCCGCACCCAGTATCTCAAGAACGGTGATAGCTAGACAGTTGAAATTTTCACAGATGATGTATTTCTATTGCCGCTATAACAACAAATACTAAAAATAAAATAAAATAAATATTTAAGGGGGGCTTCCATACAACAAACATGATTTTTTTACCGTTTCTTGCTCGATACTAATAACGTTGCCTTATGTTGCATAGATAATGGTACGGAACCCTTCGTGCGCGAGTCCGACTCGCACTTGTTTATGAGTATGCTCCTTACTACAAACAGCCTTTCAGAAACTGTTCAATTAAGAGTGCAACGACAAGTGTTTAATATCGTAATGGAAGCAAAGGAAGCAGATATAGCCACCCGCCGCTCGAGTGAGTCACCTACAGTCACCAATATTGTGCATAATTTTAGAGGCGATTCCCCGTTTCAACTGAGACGTACTCCAGATTATGAGACATCACTTCGTGGAGATTCTACATTATCGAATTATTCAGATGTTACATCTCCGCCGCCGCAGCATACTCAGTGCGATAATGTTGAACGTGCACAAAACTATTCTCCACAGTATTCAGCGGCAATACCAAATTCTTCGTCACACGATAATATTCGTTCTTATGTGGAGAATGAGACCTTTCATTTTGAATAATTTTGAAAATTCTATCCGGTAAGCCGGTTAATTTCCCTTGTAATCTAAGATGGCGCCACTTCTGCATGTCGTAGATTTTTTTTGGGTGAGCGCCATCTAGGATTACAAGGGAAATTACCCGGCTTACCGAACCACCTTATTTGTATCTTTTAAAAAAATACCTACTTATATGAAAATATTAAACAAAATTTGATTTTAGAAACGACAGGAAAAAACTTTTAGAAAGAAACTTTTCTTATATTCACTTTATTCGTATGAACGAATGTATACTTTATTTATTATACTCAAACAGGTACCTGTCACACAGAAAATACACTTAATACAATAACAATAAGAAACTTAAAGCCAAAAGTATAATTGGTGGCCGTAATATCTTTTAGGAAACCAAAAGATTCATATCATAATATCCATAAGGCGATTATCACATTGCAATTGCGTAGGTGCGGGCCAATGTGTTGATCGCCTATATGTCTGTGAATCGAAGATAACTTTAACTTTCAAAATAGCTTGATAAGGCTTTACAAGTGTACAATAAAATATAAATAAGTATTGCGTACCTACCTTAAGCAAACAGCAAGTCGTTCTTCGGTAGAAATACATTTTCGCATTTTAGTATCATATTTTTTAATGTCTTCTTTAATCAAATCGTGAATTGCCATAAAAGTTACTCTTGGATTTCGGAAATAGGTTGTAAATTTGTTGTCTGACAGATCGTGGAAGATATTAAATTCGCCTCGGTCCTTTTTAAGCTTTATATGTCGTTCTATCCAAATTTTTCGCGTTTTAGTTTGTGAAGCAAGACGTGCATCAAATTCAAAATCAGCATCATCATCTGATGAGCTATCTAATAAATCCAGAAGCAATAAACAGGTTTTTTCCGTAAAACGCGAACTCATTGTAACACCCTGTATAAACAATCCTTAGCAAAAAACAAGTGTACTCAGTCTGAAAGATTCCGACTGAATGTATCACCTCGTATATTATCGTATCTGCTTAGTGTGTGATGCGTTCAGATAAATAAGTTTTTATACGCAGATAAAATATTAGCGTATCTGCGTAGTGTGTGACACGCTTAAAGGTTTTAATGTGAAATCGTCGTGGTTTTCTATATTTATTCTGTGCCTGTGTTAATAGTGTACCAAAAAATACCTTTTGTTTGTGTTTCTGTGTGTGTTACAAATGTCACAATCCCGAAATTGGCTCCGCACCTTGACTGGCAAGCGGCCATATTATGGACGCGTGCCAGTTGTTCGTTGCGCTATGTAAATACGGTTCATTTTTGTATGGCATTCGTATTTGTATGGAAAATTCTAGAATTCTAGAATTCTAGTTGCTATTTTCTAATTATTCTTATATGGTAAGTACATAAAAGCGTTTTTAATTGTGTAGAAAATATTATATACTATTTATATAAAAAAATTCTAATAAGAATTACGGCATACATTTCTCAATAAAAATTATCGTAGTAAAGTCGGTGATTCGAGTCCCAAACTTACAATGGGTCGCTTTATTTGAATCGTATTTAAAAATAAACAAAGATAAACATCTGTTGTTTATATTATAAACAGTAGATAAACCAAACTGTGGCTCAACACATGTTAGGTACTCGAAACCCTAGCCGTACGATAACAAAGCCACTTGAAACTACCGTGTTTTTTTTCTTAAGTGCCCGCCATTGTGAGAGATTGTACCGTTAGTTTTAATAGCCGTGGTGTAAAAAAAATGTTTGTGAACGTGTTATGTGGTTATTACATTTCGTAATTATAACATTTAGCTATAAGAAAAAATAAGCACTGTAATATGAAACTATTTCAATTTCAAAATATACCATATTTTATACAAATTTATCGTAATTTTTTATTACCCTACTAATTACCGGAAGTTTTAAAAACATTTATGTATTAAGCTTTAGAATTGTTAAATACTAATTCGTAAAGAATTTTATACTCAAGCCAAATATATATACATCTTATTAGGTGTTTATACAAAATCATTGTGAAATCTTCGAAACAATGCATCTATTGTTATCTAGCGGGGGGCCGGGCGGGGGGCGGTGCCAGATGTTCCGTTATAAATCAAGGTCAAGTGCCAATTGAGAGGATAATAAATTTACTGTAGTTGGAAGAGAATCCATAAATAAAACTATAGTAGTTACTTAACAGTGGCAGCAGAGTAAAATAACATATGAATAGGCCTGAGATAAGTCTCACTTCTATTTTCAGTTGCAATTTCAATTTCTAACACAAAATTAAGCAATAATTCTTGAATGAAGGTACAAGATGAATAAAAATAAATACAGAAGATGCTCCACAGAACAGACAGCAGCACTGGCCAGTGCTGCCAACTGTTTGAAAACTTTCCCCCTAAAGCAATTTCATTCAAAAACCACTAAATTCAAAACAAAACTCCCCAAACGACGGATCAAAGATAAGAAAATTTAAAATTTCACCCCCTAAAAAAATCCCTGTACAGACTTTTTCCCCCTAAATTTGGGGGGAAAACCCCCGGAGTTGGCATCACTGGCACTGGCCACTGACAGCAAAAACATGGAGACTAGAAGAAAGGAGGAATATCTCAGTATATTAAATAATTGGTCAAGTGCGAGTCGGACTCGCGCACGAAGGGTTCCGTACCATTATCTATGCAACATAAGGCAACGTTATTATATAGTATCGAGCAAGAAACGGTAAAAAAATCATGTTTGTTGTATGGGAGCCCCCCTTAAATATTTATTTTATTTTATTTTTAGTATTTGTTGTTATAGCGGCAATAGAAATACATCATCTGTGAAAATTTCAACTGTCTAGCTATCACCGTTCTCGAGATACTGAGTACGGAACCCTAAAAATCATGTTTGTTGTATGGGAGCCCCCCTTAAATATTTATTTTATTTTATTTTTAGTATTTGTTGTTATAGCGGCAATAGAAATACATCATCTGTGAAAATTTCAACTGTCTAGCTATCACCGTTCTTGAGATACTGGGAACGGAACCCTAAAAATCATGTTTGTTGTATGGGAGCCCCCCTTAAATATTTATTTTATTTTATTTTTAGTATTTGTTGTTATAGCGGCAATAGAAATACATCATCTGTGAAAATTTCAACTCTCTAGCTATCACCGTTCTTGAGATACAGCCTGGTGACAGACGGACGGACGGACGGACGGACGGACGGACGGACGGACAGCGAAGTCTCAGTAATAGGGTCCCGTTTTTACCCTTTGGGTACGGAACCCTAAAAAGTGTCCGCTGAAAGGCAGCAAATTAAGGTGGCGCCATAGTAGCAAGTGTAAGAATTTTAAAAAGAGCGCCACAAAACGCGCTTTTTAGGGTTCCGTACCCAAAGGGTAAAAACGGGACCCTATTACTGAGACTTCGCTGTCCGTCCG
This sequence comes from Orgyia antiqua, assembly GCA_916999025.1. Classification (NCBI taxonomy): domain Eukaryota; kingdom Metazoa; phylum Arthropoda; class Insecta; order Lepidoptera; family Erebidae; genus Orgyia; species Orgyia antiqua. Next base: position 22,770,102 of record OU779864.1, read on the forward strand.
TCCGTCCGTCCGTCCGTCCGTCCGTCCGTCCGTCCGTCCGTCCGTCCGTCCGTCCGTCTGTCACCAGGCTGTATCTCAAGAACGGTGATAGCTAGAGAGTTGAAATTTTCACAGATGATGTATTTCTATTGCCGCTATAACAACAAATACTAAAAATAAAATAAAATAAATATTTAAGGGGGGCTCCCATACAACAAACATGATTTTTTGGATTCCGTACCCAGTATCTCAAGAACGGTGATAGCTAGACAGTTGAAATTTTCACAGATGATGTATTTCTATTGCCGCTATAACAACAAATACTAAAAATAAAATAAAATAAATATTTAAGGGGGGCTCCCATACAACAAACATGATTTTTAGGGTTCCGTACCCAGTATCTCAAGAACGGTGATAGCTAGACAGTTGAAATTTTCACAGATGATGTATTTCTATTGCCGCTATAACAACAAATACTAAAAATAAAATAAAATAAATATTTAAGGGGGGCTCCCATACAACAAACATGATTTTTTTACCGTTTCTTGCTCGATAGTAATAACGTTGCCTTATGTTGCATAGATAATGGTACGGAACCCTTCGTGCGCGAGTCTGACTCGCACTTGACCAATTATTTTTTTATTTTCTTTTCCTTCTCAACGGAGTATGAAGGATTGGCTTCCCATTGGATTTGCCAGCGTCAATGTCTCTGTTTTCTTTAAAGTAGTATTCTTTATCTGTTCTTGATTTTCGATTCCTTCCAGGGAACTTCATCTTTTTTGATAGAACTTCTTGACTTTTTCAGAGACGTTTGCATATTGTGTACATATAATAATTTGGTACTTGATGATACGAGTTAAAACGGGGAAACTTTTTGTTACAAATATATATTTACAAACGAAAACGGTAATGGAAAAGGATAGGGTCAGGTGGGAATGGATAAATTAAAATGAAATACATTTATATACATGTACTACATAAATGAGTGAGGAGATTAAAAAATAAATACCTATGTACAAAAGAATATTATAAACTGATATTATTAAGTTCAATAAATGAACCTAATATATTATAAATAACAATATTATTATCATACAGTAAAGATGGAATATTTGTAGGGAAGGGAATATTATGGTTTAATAAATTTGTATACAATTCTGAATGATCATAACGCGGACAATTTAAAACAACGTGATTTATGTCACCAAATTCTTCTCCGCATTCGCAAGCTGCAGAGTTAGTTATCTTAATTCGAAACAGATGTGCAGGACTACACAAATGACCCAAACGCATGCGTATGAGAACGGACGTAGCTCTTTTTCCAAGCTTCACCCTGGAAAACCAAGGCTTGGTCAGGGTGTTTGGCTGGATGGAATAGTAATATTTCCCTTTATGTTGCACGCTCTTTAACCAAGATTGTTTCCATGATTGTTCAAGGTGAAGCCGAGAAATAGCAGTAAGATCTTGTGTATAATTGATGTAAGGAAACCGGTCACCACATTCGATTGCTTCATTTGCCAGTTGATCAACGATTTCATTACCTTTAATGCCACTATGACTAGGGATCCATGCAAAAGCTACAGAATGCCCTTTATTTGTACAGTGCAAAAGCATTTGTCGTATCTTTATTATTACGGGATGACACCTATTTTTTTTCAAAGGAAATTTTGATAACGCTTGCAATGCACTCCTGGAGTCGGAAAAAACTACTGTGTTATGTAACTTAAATATATGAATATATTCTAAAGCCTTATAAATACTGTAACATTCGGCCGTAAAAATAGAAGTTTCAGGTGGAAATTTAATTTTTTCTACTATTTTGTACTGTTGATGGAACACACCCACCCCGACAGAATCATTGTTTGAATGTTTGGAAGCATCACAGAAAATGTAATGCCAATTTCGCCAGCGTTCATCAGCAACTGAATTAAAATATATATTTGCATGTGGATTATCTTTCTCAATACCTATGTTAAAGTGAACATCTGGAGATATTATGAGAGATTTATATTCGGTTTCAAATGTGGGAAGTTTTAGGGAGCGTTGTGTAGGAGCATTCAGAGTTTTCCATTTATTGTAACTGATTACTAAGTGCGGTAAAGGTTTGCCATTCCAGTGTTCACAGATACCGATTATTGAGGAGATATATTCTAGTTTCCTAATAAGTGGGTGTTCGGAAAACTGAAAAACACGGAAGAAAAATCTATCCGCGAGATACTGACGTCGGAGTGTTAAAGGGGGTTCAACACATTCGACTTGTAACGCGTTTATGGGACTGCTTTTCATAGCACCTGTTAAAATCCTAAGGGCTTTGGATTGGACTGCATCCAATTTCCTCATAGCAGTTACACTACACGGCTCCAGCAAAAAGGTTCCATAGTCAAGAACACTTCTAACTAGAGCATTGCAGAGCAACTTCAAGGAAAAAGGATGTGCGCCCCACCAAACCCCCGCTAGGCACCTTAGGATGTTAAGAGAGCGCTCACATTTGTCAACAATATAATCACAATGAGCAGTTCCGTTTAATTTTGAATCGAGGATTACGCCTAAAAATTTTGTGTGTGTTTTAACCGGAATGGGTTGGTTATCATACAAGACGCAAACAGGAGGTGGCATTCTTTGTCTTGAGAACAAAACCGAGCAGCTCTTAGACACTGACAGATCCAGACCGTTATCATCCAACCAAACTTTTAAAAATTTTAACGAATTTGTTAGGGAGGCACATGCGTTATTAATAGACTTGTCTGTCGAGTAAAGGACGATGTCATCTGCATATTGTAAAATCTTTGAAGAACCGTTTAAAGATGTTTCTAAGTCGTATGTATAGACATTATACAGTATCGGGCTGAGTACCGACCCTTGTGGAAGCCCTTTCCAAATGTTCCTGCTGTTCGATGATTCTAACTTAACTAATCTCCCAGACAGTGAGTTAATTATGAAATTTATGAGATATTCCGGTATTTCTAATATCTGTAGCTTTCTCTTAAGTGTTGATAAACAGACAGAATCGTAAGCCGATTTTAGATCAAGAAATGCAGCTACAACAGATTCCTTTTGAGAAAAGGCTAATCTAATATCTGTTGTCAATATGCCTATACTATCTATGGTACTTTTGCATTTACGAAAACCGAACTGAGAATCGGCTAATAAACATTTATTTTCTAAAAGCCATTCTAATCTAATCTTAACTAAATTTTCTGCAATTTTTAAAATTACAGGGGAATGTGCTATTGGACGATAAGAAGTTACATCTGATGGATCTTTATTAGATTTTAAGATTGGCAATATTATTTGAGTCTTCCAAGAGGTCGGAACGTCACCAGTCAAAACAACAAAATTTATAACCTCTAAATAATATTGTAAACTACTATCTTCTAAATGGGAAAAGAAAGAATATGGTATTCCGTCTTCTCCGGGGGCAGTGTCTCGGACTGCAGACAAAACTCCTTTCAGTTCATCTAGAGTAAACGGTGTACATAAAAATGAATCGCAGTTATTAATGCTTGATAAACTAAGAGGTTCACACGAATCTTTATCAGGTGCAAAAGGAGGAGCTAAATTATTTAAAAATGTGGATGTTAAGGATGGCGGAATGGCTACAGTGGAATCGGAAATACCAAGACGGAAGCGTTTAATGTTGGTCCAAACTAAAGATAATGGTGATTGCGGAGATATCGAAGAGCAGTATTGTCGCCAAGACGACAATTTCTTATCTTTAAGTAACTGTTTTGTTGAGGATATAACGTTTAATAAATTATTGTAATTATCATCAGTCATATTTTCTTTGTAAAGTTTCTCTGCTTTCTTCCTTACTTTGATAGCTTGCGTACATTGGCTATCCCACCAGGGAGGAGAGGGGCGCTTACCATAACATGATTCTTTTTTAGAAAAAGCAATATTAGCCGATTCTACCATTAAGTTGATTAATGAATCTGAGCATTCATTAACATTGGAGTTTTTAGGGTCTGGTAATGTATTGATATATTTATTAATAAAAGTTTCATAAGCAGGCCATTGTTTATCTGAAATGATGTATTTGAAATGTGGTTTTTTATAATATGTTAAATTAGCTTTTTTGCCAGGAAAGAAAATAATGATTGGGAAGTGATCACTACCATGTGTTGATGAAAGTGTTTGCCAGGACAGAGAAGAAGTTAAGTTTGAAGATACTATAGATAAATCAATGGCACTTTTATTCTCATTTGGACTAGTGAGTCTAGTTGGTGAACCGGTGTTCAAAATGCATAAGTCAAGGTCATCAATTAATTTTAGAATTTCATCACCATTTGAACTAGAAATAGAACTACCCCAAATTCTGTGTTGTGAGTTAAAGTCTCCTAGTACACATATTGGCTTAGGTAACGATTTTAAAATATTACTTAAATCTATAAAAGCTTGGGGTGAAGGATGTGGTATATATATGGATATAAAACAAATACCTGTAATAATAGCTGCAACTATGGAGAAATCATTGTGTATGGGAAGAGGGACATGTGTGACACATAATTTATTTTTAACTAATAAAGCTACACCACCATAGCCATCATTTCGATCTTCACGAAGGCAGGAGTAACCATTTATTTTAAAGGCAAAGCCTGGTCGTAGCCAGGTCTCTGCTAAAGCTATTATAGAAGGGTCAAACTTATTGACTAAGTAAAAAATTTCAGATTTTTTGCTAATAACACTTCGACAATTCCACTGCAGAACCACATGAGGGTACCGCAGTGGAGCCGTCGAAATGCTATTACTGTTTACACTCCTCTGAGGGTGTATATCCATTATCAAGTTGTATGAATTTGTCGAGTGACTTAGTTATTGGGGCAACGTGGTCTGGACTTATTAAATTGGACTGAGAAAGTAAATTAATTAGTAACATTATAACTTCTGTTATAGACTGTTCTTGATTTGTAGGGGATTTTAAGGCACATCCATTAGAAGGAGACGGTATAATATATTCTTTAAGAATGTTATTGTGTGCAGTAGTGTCAAATCCCTTACTGGGCTGATATGGAGTACGGGGTTTGGTTGTCACAGTTTTCTTATAAGATGTACTAAGTGGAGATGAGATTGGCATTTTAAATGTAGGTGAGGAATGTCTGTTGGATTTAATAATTTCTGCAAATGATTTACTTACCGGTGGATGTAATTTAGAAGCCTCTGGGTATGATATGCAACATTCTGCCATAGATTTTTTAATATTGTTTTGTCTGGTGTACTCGGGGCATGATTTATTAGTTGCATAATGGGTACCAGAACATAGACAACATGCAGATTCATCTGTTTCAATATTACAACTGCTGCCGGCATGGTCTTGGCCACACTTGAAGCAGCGAGGCTTTGACCTACACTGAAGTTTTGTGTGCCCAAACCGACAACAATTGTAACATTGTATCGTTGGGTATGTATAGAGTTCAACAGGCAGAGAGTTGTAACAAATGTAGATCCTTTTAGGTAGCACTTGTCCATCGAAAGTAACAACAATAGTCTGTGACGGTTTCCAAGTGAGGGTTCCATCAACAGTAGTCTTATAATTTAGGCGCCTTATTTTTAATATTTTTCCACAACCAACAGGTAAATTGGCATTATCAATAATTTCCTCAGGTGACCATTCAGCTGGTACACCACGAATTAAACCCATTCGTGTAAGATGAAAAGTAGGAATAAAAGCTTTAAGTTTCTGAGTGGCAAGGCTTTCATTTGATAGAAATGCATTTGCACTAACATAGTCTGTAAAAGTCAAAGACATTCTGTTTCGTCCTATTCTTTTTAAACTGCCGTTTACAATATTTTTAAATCCTTGTGTTTTAAGGAGTCGGCCTAAAGCAAGCGGATGGAGTGTGACGTTATCGTCTGGGCTTGATTGTTCCTTCTGAATATGAACGATAAAAGGAGATACATCCGATTTTTCATACATAAGTCTGCTAATTTGAGAGGGCATTTGTTGAGTTTGAGTTTTTTCTAACACTATACTATTATTACTATTTAAATTAGGGACTTTATTTACAACAATAGGAGAAATAACTTGTTCTTTAATTGAATCTGTAGTAACACAACAACATTCACCATCTCTGCTTTCTGCTAAGTTATTTCCTTTACGCCTGCGTTTGTTGCAGTGCCTACACATCTTAATAGTACGACTACGTTTTAGAGCAGAAGTACTGGACGATTTTGTAGACCATACCGAGCCATCAGTGTCCATACCGGACTCATTTGATACTATAGTTACATAATTGGCTGGTTCAGGAACACAGCCCCCTGACTTATCAGGGGGCTCGTTCATATTTGAAAGAAAACAATAAAAAGACTTACCAAAATATATACACTACACAAATATATAAGTAAGAGATAAAATATTTACAAAATCAAACACAACTGACCACTTTAAATAATTAAAATAAGTTTACAAAATTTCGACGCGCCCGGCAAGTTTAAGGTTTCCCGCGCTTTTCGCGCCACAAATTATTAGAAAGGAAAGAAAAACTTCCGCTTTGTTACAGCGCAGTTTTTTAAATTATTATATAGACAAACATGACTATGAAATAAATTTATATTAATTATTATTATAATTATACGGTGTTTTTAAGTACCCCAAATATTTGTAAATAGCAAATAGAAAATAGTATTAAAGAATTACCGCAACAGTAGCACACTTCACTCTGCTTATAACTGCTACATTCATCTTGCTACACTAGCGCTATTTCGGTGAGTGTTATTTGCTGTTTACAAGTGGACACTTTTTGGACTGATCCCCCATACAAGATATTCCTCCTTTCTTCTAGTCTCCATGAGCAAAGAGTAAAATAATGGTAGTTTTCCAATTACAGAGCATAATGCGACTCAGTGGCGCACAATGCTGAACTATGCTGACCACAGAACATTAATACTCTAACGAGATGCTGACGCTTCGCATAATTGGAACGTGAATTAGTTTTCAAATGAAAAAAAAAATCCATAGAGTTAACAATACCATTAATGTGTAAATAATGTGGTAAACAATAATAATAATTTTTTTATTAAATATTATTTTTTAACATAGCTTGAATTAACTTTGATTATTTCCAGAAAAGTCCGACGAAACAAAAGCCTTCAACATTTTTTTACAAGAAATAATATTACTAACGATAATAATATAATATAAACAAAATTTCAATCAATGCCAAGTTAAAGAAAAAACACTTGTTAATATTCTGTCACTGAGTTGTTATCGATTGCACGCATCACGCAAAAACATTACTTTTGAGAGTGCTCGATTGTGCGAAGCGTTGCTGTAGTTGAAACATTCAACGTTGAGCATTATGCATGCCGCATAATGCGCTCTTATGCTGTAATTGGAAAACTACCAATATATGCCAGCTCCTATCAAAATTCCCCGTTTTCCAATACAGCACAAGAGCGCATTATAATTGGAAAACTAGCATTAATACTTTACTTATGGCTTCTCTGCTCTGTGTTGCTGTACCAAACAATCTGACATTACTCTGTATAATTTTGTATATCTCATATATCTGTCAAACAACTGTCAAATCTGGCTTGTTGATGGTTTATTTTTATTTTTATAAATTTTAAAATAATTAATTCAATTTTATAATATAGCTGGATTAAATACTTACATAGAACGCAAAGAATCTTAAAAAGAAAATAATAAAACATGATATTTCTATATACCTGATTGAACTTTGAATTGTATGTATTTATGACTAATTAGTTTCTCCTAAAATGAGCCACGAATACTTGCCGAGCTACAAATTATTAGTCTCAGTAGCGGTAGTGATCACAGCGATATTGTACCGTGAAGAACTTTTCTCGCATTTTAATTATTTTGGTAAGAAAGCTGAATACAAGAAAGGTATTTTTTCTAAAGATCAATTAGCTCAATATGACGGTATTACGCAAAAAAAACTGTATTTATCTGTGTTAGGAACAGTGTTTGATGTTACAGAAGGTAAAAGACATTATCAGAAAGGCGCTGGTTATAATTTTTTTATAGGTAAGTGAAATTCTGAATTAAAGAACAATTTATTGAATTGACAATCTCTGCTTTGCTAAAATCGCTTTAGTATATTTTCAGGGAAAGATGGGTCTAGAAGTCTTGTCACTGGCGATTTTCAGGACACAACTAATGATAAAGATCATGTCATGGATTTATCTTGCAATGAGTTGTTTTCACTGCTTCAATGGCAAAATACATTTAAGCAAAAGTATATTGAAGTCGGTGAGTATTTCTATAAGAAGAAAAGTTAAGGTAACAAAGTTAAAATTGAAGCATTGTCTAATATACTTTTAAAGATAAATTATTAATGTAAAACTGAGAATTATTTCTCCGTTTCTTTAATTAAATACAAGTAGATAGACTGGTTAAAAGTTGTGATTATTTAATTTGTTTTATCACAGGTAAACTAGAGGGCAGATTTTACAATAATAATGGTGATGAAACTGCTTATACCAAAGAGTTAAAGAATAAAATAAAACATTGTGAAATAGAAAAGGAGAATAATAGAAAAGAGGATTTAAAATATCCACCTTGTAATATTGCTTGGAGTGAAGATGAAGGCACTAAAGTTTGGTGTACTACTTCTAGGTTTGTATAGATATTTATAGGTATAAGGACATGAATCATAATCATCACCCCCTTTTCCAATGGGGGTAGACATAGGCTATAGAGCCATTCTTCTATGATCAAAACACTTCCCTGGTTTCATCCACACTTATATGTCTGGTCATACATGCCCCATGGTTGTGCTACACACTTGACACAGCTTTAAAGAAATTAAATTTGGTACTATTTAAATTTCTTTTATTAGAGTTAATTGCAGTAAATCTTATAAACTTACTCGTTTTATTAATAATTAATAATAATTTATATTTTAGTGGTGGAATTAAAAGAACATGGACAGGAGTTCCGAGGCAGCTGTATACACCAGGAATTGAAAAACCAAAGTGTATATGTTTAAATTTAGAAGAAGCAGATATTTCTTTAAGTCTTATTATGGAGTATAAAAACTGCCCTAACACTTCTACCACATGCACAATAAAAACTTAAAATTCCACAATCCAATAACTAGCATTGTTTTAGTACAAATATTTTATAAATTATTCATTTATATTTTAAATGAATCTATTGCATGGAGTCTATAATATATTTACAATTTTATTTAATATTAATAAGTTATTTTATGAAAATTATATTTAAAACTCACAATTTCTTGAATCTCCTATTACAATGTTCTATTAATGTTGTTACATTCAGAAATGATAAATATTATAAAGTTGGGTTGTGGTTCAAGGTTGTACTTTTAAGATTGTTACCATAATAATATAATGCAATTAATATTAATTAATTATTTTTATGAATTGATAAGCAAGGATGTTTATACATGTTGACAAATTAAAGTGGTTTTATTTATTGTTCTGTAATCTCTTGTTACAGTGGTTTTTTTTATATTTAACGTTTATGAAGGCATAAATAGATGCTAACATATTGTGTTGCATTATGTTATGAAGAAGTTAAGTTTTGAATCTCATGTTTAACTTTGTAATAATGTGTTATTTTAAAAGGCTATAATAAGTAGATTATAATTGAACATTATATTTGTAGTCACAGATTTATTGTGTAGTTACCATATTGTTTTTTTTAAAGTGCTAACCAAGATATACATTCCTTATTTTATAAGAGATACAGCTGCATAGACCTTTTCTTTATTTCATAAATTACCAAAACTGTTTGTTTATTTAGATATAAGCAAAGATGATCACAAATTAAAATACCTCATAAATAGTTTATTAAACTGCCCCTAAAGTAAAGCTTTAAGAGTTTTAGGCAGTCCTCTTGTTTAAAATTGGTTTATTTATTCAAATTTTCATCATGTATTCATGATTAACACATTTATTCAGGTATGTTTGAACCTTTCCAACTATGTCAAGTTTAAATCTTGTTTACCTTTTTTTTTGTTTGCTTACATATTTTTGATATAGAGGCATACAGTATTTATATTTATTAAATACCTTTTATAAATTATTTATGGTTGTTTCTTTTTTATTCTTAAGCACTTTTTAATTTATTAAAACCTTAAATGATTAGTTCTATAATTTATGCTGGTTTCAATAATCAGTTATGAATAGATTGTTATTTTATCTAAGATATATTTGCATAAATTGCCATCTTTGCATAGGGAATGTTATCCATCAGCAGATAACAACTAAGATTTTTCTTTGTCCATAGATAAAAGGGAAAGAGCTTACATATTTATTATCTTTATTTTGAGCCTCTAGATCCTGTACCATCAAACGTACAAACAATATTATTTCTTTAGTGGAGTAATCTGTTAAATGTTATATTAATAGCTATATAAAGATTAAAGGTAAGTAAATAAGTAGACAGTAATAGTATTACAAAATTTATTTTGTAGATTATGATCATATTAATTAATAATACTGTGAGATCTTACAAATTCTTTAAGTATCCTTATTATTAGTAAGCTGCTGTGGGTTGTCAATTTGTACTACTTCATCTAGCTCTAGGCACTCAATTGTTTTGAGAAAAACTTGCATTGGTATCTTCTTTCTATTCAGAAATGATTTGTTACCTAACAGCTTTTTGATTTTAGCTCTACGCTTCTTAAGTTTTTCTTTTGTATATTGGTTACCTAGTGGGAATGTGAGCAGTCTTTTAACTTTTCTTCCTCCTATGAACACTTCTGTTTCATTACTTTGACTCTTGGGCTCTTCATATATTGTTTCAAGCGTTTGGGAAGTAGACTTGATATTTTTGTTGAGATACAATGCTTCTATTTGTTTATGAGTCGCATTATCTCTAATAACGCGTTTACTTGGCTTCATACTAACCCTACGATTAGACGACTTACTTACTTCTGGTACAATCGATTTCCGTTTTCTTAATGTTCGCGATGTGGAGTCAGGTATTGGTTTACTGTCCTCAGTGTTAACACTATCATCCATCTCCAGTATATCTAAATGAGCCATTTTAATAGGCAAGTCCGATTCAACTCTGTACAAATTAAAATAAGATTTGTTTTAACAAAATACTTCTGCAAATATCTAAAAGTTTTAAATAAGATTAATAATATCTTACTTTGATGCCTCCATGGCTTGTACGTTTGGTATCAAGCAGGACAACCTTGACATATTCATTTATTCACTACGTTTGACACCATTTTACTAGTCAATATATTAATATTGTAGTTAAATAATAAGTCTGCGTGTAAAATAGTAAATTCGTTAAAAATTTAAGTTTCATGAAAATACACATTTAACTTCTGCAGTTTCACAGATTAGGAAAAGTCATTTTTACAGTGAGTGAAATAAAGTTTAGACATAGGTACTCTATGCCGAGAGGTTGTTAAATGAAAGGACGAAACTGACAGACAGCTGCCTGCCTTGCGTAATTTTTAGGGCTCCGTAACAAAACGTAAAACGGACCCTATTACTGAGACTTCGCTGTCCGTCCGTCTGTTATCTCTTAGGGATGGTGATAGTTAGATAGCTGAAAATTTCAGTTTCTGTATATCAGTTGATACTAATATTTATTTATTTTTTAACACAGCTTGAATTAACTTTGAATATTTCCAGAAAACTCCGACAAAAAGAAAGCCTTAATTTTTTTTTGGCAATAAATAATATTACTAACGATAATAAATAAATAAAATTTCAATCAATGCCAATTTAAAGAAAAAATACTTGTTATTTTTCTGTCGCTGAAGTCGGTATGGATTGCACGCATCACTTTTGAGAGTTCTCGATTGTGCGATGCGATGCTGTAATTGGAACACTCAACGTCGAGCATTGTACCGCATAATGCGCTGATTGGAAAACGGGGACATTTATTATAGAGAGGAGTGTTGGCAGGCAAGACCAAACCACGAAGTGTATCTATACTTCGTGACTTCGTGGACCAAACCATTAATTGGTAATCGAGAATGTTGCCATAACCTAATTTCAACTGGCAATTTTTGGAATTTTATTGTAAGGGAGGATACCTACCTACTAAATAAAACAAGTGTCGTTTATAACGATTTATTGTACAAAACAATAATACATTAAAATGTACAGGTATGTTTAAACTTTTGGACTCAGGTCCCAAACACTGGACAATCATGTAATTATCCTTCCCTTACAGACACCATATTGCTCGTCGAGGCGTCAGCACTAATAGAAATAACTTGACTCTATATAAGCAAACTAGATTACAAGATAATAAAAATATAACAATAAATTAATGAGTGCTCCCAACTTAAGTACACATCGTCTATCGCACTGCTTCTGTCGACGGGCACCATGTAGTCTTTAATTAGAACAACGTAATATAACAAATTGATTAAACCTCCTAAGCATACTGTAGTATATACACATTATGAACAACATTATGTCGCCTCTGATGAGCAGGCCGGGCCACTCCCGCCTCGCCGTTAGGTGATCGTTACGCGTCTCTCCGCCGTCGATTTGGGCCTAATCTATTCATGATGATGCGTGTTTAGTCTTTTAGTTACGTACACATCTAGAAGCCATTATATAACATTACACCGGAAGACGAAAGAGCGGTAGCGGTAGAAGTGTAGCAGAGAGAAGGCGGGTGAGGAACTATGTATCGGTGGCGTTTACCACTTGTCAATGACCACCTCGTTCGCTGCAAAACAATACGAGTGTTAGTATTGTAGACGGCCGAGCGGAGACTGCCGACCGAACTTATTAGATCTTATGTAGATATCACAACCGTGTCCTAGTTACTTTAAATGTGTACGTTTCACTGCGGGATCACAACAAACAATGAGTGTTCATGGAATATGTGCGTGCAGTGGCGCTGCGACGAACATCCGGCGCTTACAGCTTCCACGTCGGCTGGGCTGGGGGCAGACAAGGACAACACCACGTTAGAGCATGCGGGAGCGTGCGGGCACGGGCTGTGCCGTTAAATGACTACGACACTACATTACTTACCTACCTGTTTATATTATTAATAGGCTATTTGACTAATTATTACAAAAATAAAATAAGAATTTCTTTTGTAATTAGCGTTAATTTCTCAAAGATTTGTTTGCAACTTGCCGAATCTTTATAATCGTTAAAATCCAAGAGTTTCAATACGTGACGTCTTTTAATTAACTCTTATAGGTTTGATAAACTCCATTCGATAAAATCAAATAGCCCATTTTTTGTTCACAATTTATGCAAAAAACAACATACAGTTAAAAATGTATGCTCCATTTGTAACTTTTGTCGCAAATTAAGACATCAAAATCTTTCAGACTCTGTTATTATTTGCAACATTGTTTTTGGAAATATGTTAGAGGGGGGGGCAGACAGGTATATCAACAATAAATATTGTGCGCTAAGGACGGGAGTTAACATAGTACACGGGTATTGTGAGGGTAAGTAATATCTAGGATGTAATATATCACTACTGTATCATCCAGGGAAATAATTCAAACATTGATGTTGTTGACTATTTTTAATATGTAAAATGTATAAACGACTGTACATTTCAATAAGTTAATTTGATAAACTCAACAGTATCAGGATGTTTGGGGACATTATCAACAAGGTATTTTGAGCATGCATTTATTGTGCAGTGTGAATGTGGGATCAACATTTTGGTTGACAACATTCTATGTACACAATTACTGATCTTTTAACATAAAGTTGTGTAGTTGCTCATAAGAAACATATAAAATAAATAGAGACAGATAGCGGTTGTTGTATTTTCAATGAATACTATAATAGATTTGTAGTTCACAATAAAAATGTAATATTATTTGTAGTTATCAAAAACAAAGCATTAGGTCAGAAAACTGCACTCTTCAAAGTCATACACCATGCAATATTTTTTCATGCGTTTAATTTATATTTATAAAAAAAAAAACTCATGTACGCACTGACCGTGTACCACATTCAAGAACAAATTTCAATTCATGTTTATTAAGAACTAACGCTAATATTATGTATCAAGGTAAAGATATTGATTGAATAAAAAAAAAAAGAACAACAATTGGGTATAACACAAATAAATAAAAGTGCCTTATCATACATAAGATACTTGACGGATTTGAACTTGGTACATACCTACATATTACTTGTATTGCTTTATTTCAATATATTACTACACGCTTAATTTATAAATAAATAATCATAGACAGAACACAATGTACATAATATATCTAAGAATTATATTGAAATAAGGCTTGACATATTTCGATGTATTTTAAAGGATCATTAGTGAGGGTAGAAGTAGATTTCATATGCTGTAAGCATTATGTAATCACTACCGTCACTTGTCATGTTAGTTTCAAACATAAGGAGACATTCATTTGTTAATATTTGCTTGGAAATTTTGTATGCTTTCAGGGTGTCCATTTTATTTTAAAATATTTTTAATAGATAAAATAATATAAAGCAAAAGTGATTGAGAAAATCGCAATGATATATCCCAGTGTGGGCATGTCCTGAAAAACCAATCCAACATTAAAGTTATCATGGAAACTGGTTTGAGGTACCTTTGGTGACTTGGTAATTTTATAAATGGTTTTGAGGACTTAGCATAATTATAGTTTAACCTTTGTAAGCTATTATAATAGAAAGAATCTATAAGGTTTTTGTTGCTGTCTCAATCTTATTGGTTTAAAATATGGACACCCTGAAATCAAGAAAAACTAAAATGCATTTTAGGAATGTTAAGCGAACTCAGGTGACAGAGCAGAAGAGGACATTGTTTATATAATATTTAGTAGGTATGATAACAGGTGAGATAACAGTAAAGTATAACGGTGTCCCTATCACATACACTTACCGTAACTCTAAACTAACAATGCACATATCTATATGTAATTAGTATGTTATATAACATGTCTGCGGTCCACATGGACAAGGTACTGAGCTATGTGCGAGTGTATTATCAATTCGGAGCTTACATATATTATTGTATACATAATGTATTCCATCAAATATAATAAATCTAACTTATACATAAATACTATAATAAAAACCAATTGTTTTTGGTGTATCATTAGTATGTTATAATGAAGTTCACAGCCGCTTCACCTCATAAACAACTGTATAGTTATGTATATGTACTCAGTAAAAGGAAGTATGAAATATTATATGACGAACTCACGAGATTGTAAAAATAATGAGCTCCATATAATTTTATTGTCTCGCACATATAAAATGCATTATTTCCAAGAGATAGGGTAGCTTCACCGCATTGGTAGCCCCCACTTCGATTCCCAGATCTACTCCTAAGCAGTACAATACTACAACACTTATGTACACAGTACAAATATTTTATTAATAGCTATCAACTACCACCGCGATACTGAACACCCATAATATAACTCATATTATTTTATAACTATTATATTTGTGCAATATGTTGTATAGGTTCAGAACTTTGTACTATGAATAGTAAGAAACAACAAGAAGCTACCATTAAAACCCATTTTGATTATAGCTTTCCTTTATATATTACATACATTATATTATCTACCTAACATTTATTATTTTTTAATTTATACTATTTAGATTTTTTTTAAAGATTTTATCATAACAATGACGTTTAGTTAAGAAAATACGACAAATGTAAATAGATTTTGACCTGTTATTATTATAGAATTTAGCGGGAACATGATAGCTACAAATACAATAGTTGTATTGCGATATAGACGTGTGTCATGTCACAACCTCAGACTAAATAAATAAAAAAGACATTAACACGACAAACGAGAATAGTAAAGTCAAAAATTTAAGCGGCGTAGTAACAAACATGAGGGTAGGGTAAAAAAAATCACATAAAATAGTTTATGAGGGTAGTTTTTGGCCTTGCTATTACCATTCAAATCTTAAGTCTTTTTAATTTATTCGGATTGAGATATACGGGCGTCTTCAATAAAACTAAACCTAGATAACGGATAGATTATTCCGAATGTGAGTTATATCTATCTGCAGTTTTTTTAAAAGCACAAAAGTTTAGATTTCTGTGTTTACTAGCAATAATTGTGGCTAGATGATATATTGAAAACGACCGATAGACGTATGGAACGCATTAGTTAGCACCGACGCTTTGTAAGTATCCTGTATTCTCTATTCTCGTGTGAACGTTGCACACGATGTCGTTATGTCTTCTGTCATTGGCGGACTCGTGCACTAGGGGGTATATCACTTCAAACACCATGTGCTATTATTAACATTCCAAACTTTTGTTAGACTTACTGTGGTGAGCACAGCTCAAAGTCTTTGTTTCCACAGTAACATTTTATGCACTACCCACCATTTAAAATCAATTCATTGATTAAAAAAAAACTAAGTATATTGTATGTGACCGAATTACTTAATGGTAATATTCTATTGTTTGAACTATACCAATATTGTTGTGATATAGTACTGATATTTGAAATTGCACTATAATTATCAATTGCAAGAAAGAAAAATCAGGCATTTAGTAATAGTTGAAAATTAATTAGCAGCTTCTATAACTATTTATTAATTTAGTTTATAGAAGCAAATTAGAAAAATTGTATCTAAAATTTGTCTGACTAATTTACATAGTATAGTTCAATCAATAGAATAAATACTAAAGAAATATAAATAGGTAATAACGTTAGGGCACATCTATAAATTACGTCACGCGATGAATGTTTGGCACGCGGCTCTTTACTTTTAATAGTGAGATAAAATATTTACTAAATTTATATCTAACGTTAATGATACTAAAAATAGTTTCCAAATTTATATCTAGAATTTAATGCTATTAAAACAACAGTCTTGATTTTTCAGTAAAACGACTTGAAACATGGACAGTATAAATTTTCATTGTGACATGTAACATCTATTCTACTAGAAAGTTGACTTAAAGCGACGTAATTAATAAATGATCCCCGAGTTAATATGTGGGTAGCGCATAAAAAGTATTGAGGGGGGTATTAGATGTAGTCAAGGTGGTTTGGTATATCACTGCACGCTTATAGTGGTCCGTAGATGATGATGCCAAAGAAGACGGCCCACATGAGCACAATCCATTGCATGCCTTGGAGCCAGTCGAGCACTGAACGTGTCTCACCGTCGGAGATCTTCCTCGCCACGAACTTGAGTACCTCGTCCAGTAACACTACCGGCACTGAGAACTTCATCACGGTCATCCACTCGTCGATAGACAGCGGCGTCACTTGGAACACGGCCTGGGAACATTCACGTACACACAAACATTATTATTAACTATATTCACAAATTGGGGCTGAGTGACAATGAAATGTGCAGACTGCCAAACGGCGGAGGAAACACCTATTCAAATTCTCACTGAATGCCCGTCAGTGATGCACACACACTGCTCCCTTCTGGGAAAGCATGTCATGCACCTGGAAGAGATCAAACTTCTCGGAGCCAAAATCATCTTGGAGTTCTTCATGGCAACAGGCTTAAACCGAGAACTATAGAAACTAGCGCTCACAATAGATCAATCTGGTCGCAGTGATACTAGGCGTATATAACCTGATTAGCCCACAACTCAAAAAAAAAATCACTATATGATGTTATTTACTTGTTCTTCTTCTTATTTCTGCCCTTATCTAAAATTATTCGGGATTGACGCAGCACGTTTTTTTCTTCCAACCGCTCTAATCAGCCTAACTGATTCCTTTTTCTTTCCTATTGTCTTTCACACAGTTTAGCTATCTTTTCTTTGTTAGTAATAAATAAATAATAACTTACCGAGAGGACTTCGACGTAGAGGATGACGAAATGTAATGTGAATGATAGAGCCATAGAGCCGACCAGCCACATGTTGGACCAGGGCGGCATCGTCACTAAGGACTGGTTCTCAGATAAACTGTTCATGGCGTTCAACATCTCAATGGTTACAAGTACAGAGAGAGCCATCGTCATTGGGTGAGGATCAGTGAAGATCTTGCAATCAACACCCTGGAATTATAACAAAGTAAATATTTATAAACAACTCAAATAAAATAGGGATTCGAAAGTCGTTACTTACACTCGTAACCAAAAACGTGAATGAATGATGAAATTATTTATTTGCAGAATATGGGATAACAAATATATGACCTGGTGAGGTTATAATAAACTATAATAGTGCCATATTTAATGTAAACATAATAGTAACGTCTGTATGTTTAGTCATTTAATTTATACGTAAATGCCAAGCCAAGGAAATAATGTATTTTAGCCTGTACACTCCTAATGGGAAAAAGGCATGATGATGTATTATATTTTGAAAACACATCAGAAAAGTAAACATTATCTATTTATTAGACAAGCTATTTTGTAAATCTGTAAGGTTGCAGCATTGCTCCTAGCGAAGCCCTTCCTCGGATGTAGAAAAATTCTAAAAAGCACTAAAAATCTCAAAACTAAATCCTATAAAATAGTTTATTTACAAAAAAAAGTAGTATACAAGTGCATTTGTATCCTAGTACCCATAACACAAGCAAATAAGCTTAGCTTGGGACCAGACGACGTTGTGTGAAATGTTCATGAATGTATTTAATTTATAATATACCTTGAAATCATCACCACCGCTAAGACATTGTAGATGGTGTGTGAGTTGCCAGTATGTCATCTGAGGTCCAAATGGAGAGTACATGAACCACCAGGAGGCAGCACCTACTGTGGCCGCGCCTACATAACCACCGATAGCCATGTATCTGTAACAATGAATCATTACGTATAAAAGACAAACCTTGATCTGTCGTATATCTATTTCTTTTTATTATCCTGAAATTTAATCTCAAGTAACAAATATAGACGCAAAATTACGCATTTATAATATTAGTAGCATATTTTATTGGCATAAAGGAAAATAAATGACTCACTAAATAAAAAAAAAATCTTTTACCTGAAGAACAGCCATCCAGAGATGAGACCCTCATCAGCTTTACGTGGGGGTTTGTCCATGATGTCAAGATCAGGTGGGTTGAAACCGAGGGCGGTAGCTGGCAGACCGTCAGTGACCAAGTTGACCCACAACAGCTGTACTGGGATGAGAGCCTCGGGCAGACCAAGAGCGGCAGTCAAGAAGATAGATACTACTTCACCGATGTTGGATGAGATCAGATAACGGATGAACTGCTTCATGTTGTTGTAGATGGCACGACCTGTACACACACATTAAGTAAGTTTGAAGAAATGTTTCAAAAATATATGGCAAAACAAAAGATTTTCCTAACATATTTTATACAATATATAGGATGTGTTACACTAAAGGCAACAATGAAACACCTAAAGATTCACGATTCGAATACATAATTATATATAACTAGACTTGGTTTTTTTATAGAGTAATTGGCCTTCTATAATATTCTATATCATGTTAAACAAGCTCATGAAGTACTCGAAGAGAATTGAAAGGAGATCATCTACATCTGTCAAATTATTGTAGTCGAAATTATTGTATTTAGAAAATATTCTGACCTTCCTCAACGGCGGCGACAATAGATGAGAAGTTATCGTCAGCCAACACCATCTCAGCGGCGGACTTAGCTACGGCTGTACCGGATCCCATGGCGATACCAATTTCGGCCTTCTTTAGAGCGGGCGCATCATTCACACCATCACCAGTCTGCAATATGACAGTTAGTTTTCATTATGTAACTCAGTAAATGTATCTAAAAACTCTGCAGGTAACAAATTTTGGCACTTTACTCATGAGTGCTTATCAACTGAAGTCGTGATCCATCGAAAAAATTAGTTTGCCTATAGAATAATGAATCCCGACTGTTCATTTGTTATTAGACTTGCGCTAGGCAACATTTTAAACGGCGCTAAGTGTGAATGAGAAAAAAACGACGACTTGCTCGATCATACGCATCCCAATGGCTTGTTAAAAACCTTGCAAAAATGAGATTACTCAATTTATGCAAGGTTTTTTTAACGATCGTCTACATTAAGGACCCTCCCTATTTATAGTGTAGTAACCAATGTGGGTAGCTATAGTCGTAAAAAATGTAGGTATATTTATGTCGTATAGAACAGGAGTGGCCAACAAGTCGTTAATTTTGGTCGATCACTCGCAAGTTCCACGAGGGGACGCATTCAATGCCAAATGTTTCTAGTACTTGATACAGGAATGAACATGTACGCAGCTCATGCTTCGAGTAGGGAGACGTTCAGCGTGACCACTTTTAGTAGTTTTCTACTTTTTTCAAGAGTGCACGGCGGTATAAAAGCACATTGCATAAACGTCCCCCTTCTTACCTAAAGAATAGGTGGAACGCGACTCAATTTTAAAATAAAAAGTCGATCTTATGTGCACAAAAGTTGGCCACAGCTGGTATAGAAGACGTAAGTATGATAAAGCATAATTTATTTTAATGGTGCATCAAATTTCATGTAAGGGTCGAGTTATGGTATAACAAATACCATAACTCGACCCGTATTATTTATTCATTTTTATTGATAATTTTGTTACAAGTAATGGTTAATTAGCAGTTTTTATACATCGCCTTTGCTTTTATCATGGCATGACTGTCATCTATCACCCATGACCCGATAAACGATAATACAAGCAGATAAATGTCATACTACTTGACTAATTTCGAAACAAAATTTATCAAAATTTCAATCTGGTCTCTAGGCCAAGCAAAAGATTCCTTGATCAAGCGCTTTTTGGCAATTGCACTTAAGCAAATTTAAGCATTCTATTAACTTTGGATTGGATGCAAGCGGCACAAGACCGCGCATTGTGGCGTTCTACTTTGCAATTTTTTTATCAATAAATATCAAATCACAGAACAATCTACTATGATTATGAAGGCTACAATGGATTATTTACGCAACTATGGTAGCTAGTATAAAAAAACGTATCAATAGTAAAACAATCCTACAAATAGGAAAAACACAGCAAGGAATCCTTCTTACTTTTGATGTCTGTTAACAAACAGTGTCATCGCTCTATGTGTGTGTGTAAAATAGTTTAAGTAACCATTGGAGCAAATGATCAGTTACAAATGGCATAGTTTATAAACACTAGTACGTTAACGTAAACACGCCACTCGCAATATGTAATACAACGAGTAAACACGTAATATGTGCCACTGTTGTTACATTACTAAACTCTATTACAATAATATCATTTACAAAGTAACAATTATGATTTTTATTTGTTAATTCACTGATACAATTGGTAAAATCTTGTAATATAATAAAATTAGTACGAATTTATTAAGATGATTTAAGAGTTGTGTATTAAAAGTCTTGTAGCACAGCTGGTAAGTAGTATGGTAGCTTAGATTCTTTAAGTCTAATACGAGTATCACACAAAACGCTAATTTATAACTTAAAATTTTACAGTTTGATTAGTGAAATGAAGTGAAATTCGTTAGATTAAAAGAGACAATCTTAATAATACATACCATAGCGGAGATTTCGTTCATGCTCTGGAGGAATTCAACAATCTTGGACTTGTGCGCAGGTTCTACACGAGAGAATAAGCGAGCCCTAGCACAGGCGGCACGCTGTTCAGATACAGGCAGGTCATCAAACTCGCGACCAGAATAAGATTTGCCAGTGGTGTCTTCATCTTCACCAAATACACCAATACGTCTGCAAACATTTTATTTGTATATGCCTTTTTTATATCGAGAATGGATGTGTTGATGATATTTATTGATGTTGTGGTTTTACCTGCAAATGGCTTCCGCGGTGGACTTGTTGTCACCAGTGATGACGATTACACGGATACCAGCAGCGCGGCAACGAACAATAGAGTCAAATACTTCTTTACGTGGAGGGTCCAACATACCAACAACACCGACGAATGTAAGGTTGACTTCATATGTGTAGAATTTGGTAGAGTCACCAAGGTCCATTTCGTCTGGTTTCATCGGACTGTCAGCGGTAGCCAGAGCCAAGCAACGGAGGGTGTCACGGCCGGTACCGTATTGACGAGTGAGGTCCAGGATACGGTTCTTAAGTG
Source organism: Orgyia antiqua (assembly GCA_916999025.1). NCBI lineage: Eukaryota > Metazoa > Arthropoda > Insecta > Lepidoptera > Erebidae > Orgyia > Orgyia antiqua. The sequence continues at coordinate 22,792,009 of OU779864.1, forward strand.
TGGAGCTAAGAGGCACCTTGCTTGTGCCGACGCGAGCGTGCGTGCAACGTTCCAGTACACCTTCTGGAGCACCCTTAACAAACAGTTTGGGACCGTTGCCGAGACGGGATGGTTTGAGGGGTGTGCAATAGGTTGACATAGATTTCCTGTCACGGGAGAACTCGAGGGTGAACTCTTTCTTCCATTTAGTTTCGACTTCTTGACGTACGACAATTGCAGAGGAACGACGATCGAGTCCAGTTTTGGGTACATTGAAGGGATTCATCTTCTCAGCGAGAACAATCAGAGCGGTTTCAGTGGCTTCACCAACTTTTTCGAACGCCTGTTTGAACTCGTTGAAGTCAATAGCGGAGTCATTGCACATAACGCAAATGGTACCGAGTTCTTGGAGTGCATCGAATTCACCAGCCTTGACCTTCTGGCCCTTTAGATAAACATCGCCAATAGGTTCATATGTAGAGCCAGTGATTTCAAATTCCAAGAAACTGCTATCGGAACCTTCGATCTTCTCGAAAATGAACATACGGGATACGGACATCTGATTGGTGGTTAGAGTACCGGTTTTATCAGAGCAGATAACAGAGGTGCAACCGAGGGTTTCTACAGAGGGTAGCGACCTGACGATAGCGTTTTTCTTAGCCATACGTCTGGTACCGAGGGCTAAACAAGTGGTAATAACAGCGGGCAGACCTTCAGGAATGGCGGCGACAGCCAAAGCAACAGCAATCTTAAAGTAGTAAACGGCACCTTTGATCCAACTGCCACCGTGGGCGGGGTCGTTGAAGTGTCCAATGTTAATAGCCCATACAGCAACACAAATAACGGAGATTACTTTAGAGAGCTGCTCACCGAACTCGTCCAGTTTCTGTTGGAGAGGAGTTTTGATTTCCTCAGTCTCAGACATTTCGGTACGGATTTTACCAATGGCAGTGTTCAGTCCAGTTCCAATAACAATACCGCGGGCTTTGCCGGCAGCAACATTGGTACCGGAGAAAAGAATGTTCTTCTTGTCCTGGTTGACAGCGCGGGGGTCAGGAATGGGATCTGTGTGCTTGATTACGGAGACGGACTCACCAGTCAGAATAGACTGATCAATACGAATGGTCGTAGAGTAAATTTTAATTAGACGGATATCGGCGGGAATTTTGTCACCCACAGACACCTCTACGACATCTCCGGGTACTATTTCTTTGGCTCGGATTTTCTGTACACCAGATTTGTCTCCTCTGATTACTTTACCCATTTCGGGTTCGTACTCTTTTAAAGCTTCGATGGCGGATTCGGCATTTCTTTCCTGAAAAAATAGTCATGTGTTTATTGCCCGTGAGTTATGTTATTGTATCGTTAACGCGATTACTCTTTAGATAAAAATTGATGTTAAAAATTTAACTGTGTCGTTACTTGCATCTTTTACAACTGGATAGAGTAAGATGTAGTTGATCCTTATTTTTCGAAGTACAAAAAGAGATAAGAGATTTTTTAGATATACGTGCGAGATACGTGTTCAAAATCTTACCTGCCATACTCCAACTACAGCGTTGGCTATAAGAATAAGTAAAATAACAAAAGGTTCTACGAAGGCGGAGAATGCGTCTTCGTGTTCTTCAAATAAAGCTAAAACCTGAAACAAAGAAGAATATAATTAACTTGAAAATACGGCAGATAATAGCTTTAGCTCAAATAGTAATTTCCACAATGCGATCATTTAAACAGGGTTTCGGAAATTGCAATAAAATTCTATAAAAATTAAGAATTATAAACTTACGAATGAAATAATAGCAGCTAACAGCAAAATCTTCACTAAAAGATCATCAAATTGTTCCAGGACTAACTGCCATATACTTTTGCCTATGGACAAAAATAGCTGTTAGTAAAACAGAACAGTTTTATAAAGATACATTTTGGTAGCGATTAGTAAGCGATTAACACGTGCAATGGAATTTTATTCAGATTTACTTTCTATAACTTATGCATGATTTTGGAAGGTATGCTACAAATTAGACTCTCGTTATGTTAGCCGATACAGAAGCCTATGGGTTTCTTAAAATAAACGTTAGGACGTTAAACATTTTAAAATCGGTTATAAAATTACTAAAAACATTTAAATTATTCAATTGACAAGTGTATCCTATACCTATTCCAGAACAAGCAAAAATATTGCATTCAGATGTTCAAGGCCGAGTGTCTAACAAATTATCTTTAGAACCTTGACACAGTATTCATTTGATCTCGTTGAGAATGTAATTCAAACCGCAAGTATTAACGTAAACAATAACGATACTTTACATAATATATTTTTATATAGAAAGTTAAATAAGAATAGATTTACGACAATAAAGTAAAAAAGTCGATGGTTAGAAATAGGTACAATACTTTTTTAATCTTTAAGTAGTCTTACACCTAAGGGAACCTATTACAGTATTTCCAGACTTTGTTTTTGTCCAGATCCTGATTTATACGGTTTTTTTTTCTAATGGGAAAGTAAAAGAGTCGTATTAGGCTCTAACAACGGAGCCATAGAAATTGTAAACAAGTATTTATTAGGACATTGGTCAAACATCTACGTAAAAAAGTAACGTTTTGGAATTTTTGTGTCGTCGGTAAAATTTTAATTACTCTACTATCTCAGCCCGACACTAAGAAATATCTAAGCAGTTAAATAAGCACACGCACATAAGTGGATAGTGATATTTGGATGATGAGATTAACAATTCAAACATTAACATTTTAAACCGAGTCCTGCTGTATGAATAAATAATCACTACCGCTGTCGTCAATCATCATTACCATTCTATTGTCTGTACTTGTTTTATGCCACATGATTAATTGGAACAAGTCGTTATTAAAATAATATTAAAGCATTATATCGACTAAATGGACATGCTTATATTATGGCTTCATTAAGGAATAATGTAGGTACTTTGAAAACGTTAGTCAAAACAATACTATTTTGTACCAATGTATACGGAAGTACGAAAAGTCTCAACGTTTGACTTTAAAATTCAAGAATACGATAGCATATTGTAATAGCATAGTGTACTACATAGTTATAGAGGACTCTTAGTATTAATACAATGATAATAAAAATGAGGTCAACATTAAAAGTTATCTATCGAATTGGGATTAATAGATGAATGCGCTTACCCTCCTCCGCTGGCAATTCTGAAAAGAGAAAAGAACCATAATTAGAATTTTGAATGAAAGATCAAAGGAGCTAATGTAGAAGCCATAAACCAGTCAGAACAGGCATGCGTTCTATGTCGGCAGTTACGATCGTACATAAATACTCTAGCTAGAGCGATAGCTAGGGTGAGCCGATATCGAGGCGCACTCGTCCATGCGCCGCGTGTCACTAGCAGCCTTTGCATCTAGTGACGTCATCATAAAATATCAGAACAAAAACTGATCTTGGCTAATTTAGTCGAGGCACAATTACAGATTACCGCATGTTTGCCTACACATATTGCTTGAAATGAATATGTAAACAAAACAGATAAAGCACGTGTGATAATATTTACCGACAGTTAATAAAGGCGTGCAAAGATTTTGTGATATCGTTTTCATTCTTTTTCGTTTCTTTGTTATTATCTAATATATAAAATTTCCATGTCACAATGTTAGTTACCGTACTCCTACGAAACGGCTTTACCGATTTTTGCCAAATTTTATATGTGTATTCGGTAGGTCTCAGAATCGGCTACTATCTACTTTTCAAACAACTCCCCCCCACCTGACATTTGTATGGCAAAACAACGTTTGCCGGGACAGCTAGTCTTATATATAAAATTCACGTGTCACAGTGTTAGTAACCGTACTCCTCCGAAACGGCTCGACCGATTTTTATGAAATTTTACATGTATATTCAGTAGGTCTGAGAATCGGCCAACATCTATTTTTGAAACCTTTTTTTTTAGTTTGGCAAAACAACGTTTGCCGGGACCAGCTAGTCTAATATATAAAATTCACGTGTCACAGTGTTAGTTACCGTACTCCTCCGAAACGGCTTGACCGATTCTTCTCAAATTTTGCATACGTATTCAGTAGGTCTGAGAATCGGCCAACATCTATTTTTCAAATTTTTTTTTTTTATTATGGCAAAACAACGTTTGCCGGGTCAGCTAGTGATATATAAAATTTGAAGGCATTAACAGACACACATATTAATATAAATACATTTCTGATTACTATGTATGTGCAGAAATGTATTTATAATATGTATAAATAAATTATTAGTTATTTCTTTATTAGTTGTGTAATTGATTGCTCAATTTTGTATGTAGAGAATGGTGGGTCAAACTTGGTTTATCAATTTTTACGTGATCGCATATAAAACAGAATATAAATTTTATCAAGAGTTAGTTGTTCTCTTTAGCATAGCAAAAAAAGAGGTGCTATTCTGAGTAGCAAAATAAATGGCCTAAAAAGTAGAGTCACAAAACAAATAATATTGGATATGATAATCGAACGAACGAATATCCCACGATAGAATATCAATGCTTTTCTGTGGAAATAATAATATAATATTAAGCGATTGTTAAAAGACAATATAAAAACAGTAATGCAGTAGAAGCAGTACCGAAAAAAACAGTTGTTAAATAACATAAAATTGCAACAAGATGTTAATTGTTTGGACTAGAACTGTTATTTTGTACATTATATAAATTCGTATAGGTAACTAACTACGTGTGCGCGTAAATATATGACAGTATAATCGCACTAGTTTCCGCATACAGCTATTTATATATACGAGGACATTAAAATAGTTTCACACCTGAATATAACACTCATTTGTATGGTGATAATTCGTGTTTGTTTTTAGAGTGAGGTGATAGAACCTCTTGTCACAGCTGATAGTAAAATAATCCAGACGATTTTATCTTTTTAATTCAGATGTATATACGGCGACAGCAATAAAATTACAAATCTTTGTACTTACTCCAATTTATTATACAGGTGCTACGACCCAACAAAACCGAACATAATCTTTTTGAAGAAAACCTTGCCTATGTGTTTTTTTAGACGGGTAACGAGGCTACTAAAATATCAGATAAATAAATAAATAATAAATAAATATTCAGGAAGTTAATTAAATTAAATCGTTATTAAATATAAATCTCATTGTCAGGTTTAGATCTCAATGCCTGAACTGATAGGTATCTACGATTTTGGTGGAAATTGCTACTCTACGCGGCGCTTGTAATATCATAATATTACTACACACGGAACCAAAAACCTGCCAACTATGCGAGCTAAGAATGCCCGCAATTTCTATGTATCGAACGCAGCCATTGTCTAGCAAACAAATGAATAAACAGACTATACCAGTATACTTTAAAAATCGTTCAGTTGTTGTTGCACAAAACTGCACTTAACACATCCGGGTAGTTGGTATCTAGGGCATTGCAATCAAGGTAACATGTTTAATTTGCCCGTTTCACAATAGGACTTCTGGATGTAAAGCCATTACGTCCAAAGTGCACACACGCATGATGAGCAACGAGCATTACGTTTGTATTTTAGTCCGCATTCTCACTAAACGTATCCACCGCCTGATTCTGCGACGCTGTTTACAGACTACATTAAAGTCAGCCACCTTTAGGTTTATATCAAAGGGAAAATGTATACAAAACAACAGTAGATGATCTATTTTCGTTTAGAAAGTTTTGTTCTTTTTTGTGTCCTTACTCTTTGGATACAAGTTTATTATTTGTTTGTAATATCACATGTAAAGATTGACGGTGAGATTCATCTAGCAAAGGTGAACATCTTTGAAGTGGCATTGTTGTACTAAGCAAAAACAAATTTGTAATCAGTCGTTGGCTGATGATAAGTGTGGACCTACGACGTTACATGTGACTGTTGCCTTAATAGCGGTGTAATCGGGCAATGTGCTCTGAGTCAATCGTTCTATCAACTCTATTTGCGTACACAGAACCGCTACCAGCCGCATCATGACTAAAGTAAGCAATTAATCAAAGCTTGGATAATGGCCACGTCAGCGTTTTTAGTTCACTTCTCAATCGTACGAGTACAAACCACATTTAAAAACCCGCACCGGCGGTCTGTCACGTCTGGACACACCAAAATCAAAATAACTTCATGTACGTGCTCAAATTCATTCGCTACTTCACAATATGTAATAATAATTAACAATACGACCATACATATCTTTATGATGTAAGAAAATATCGCTAGATTACAAATCGAACGATCTTTGCCTCTACATATTTTGATCTTATAATTTACTGTGAACAATGCATGAGAAAAATTAAACAATTCAGTTTTGAATTTATAAACAACGCTGCATTTTTGCAACAACTGTAATGTACTACAATATACATTGTTTTTATCACCTTGACTTAACAGATGAGTTGTCAGAAAGCGAATACATTAAATTAAAACCCATATTTTTCGTTCATTCTCTGAACCATTAGTCCAAACAACAGTAGATAGAACTAGTTCGGTTTCTATAGATACACTATGAAAAACGCTTTCTATGCGACATAAATAAAGGTGAAAGTAAAAGAGCGAATACACAAATCGTTTTGTTTTGCTATTTCGCTAGTGTGCCAAGTTTTTTAGCGATATCGAGAGAAAGGCACTAGATAGAAATCACGTTCTTATAGGTGGGTTAAATAACGGTGGTTCAGCAATATTCTGAAAGTAATTTAATGTAACTAACTGAAGATTACTCGTTTATGTAATAACATTTTAGCATCACGTAACATTCTATTACGTACAGCAAGCAAATAAAATTAATTATTTTGTCATTTTTATGACGTGATGAATTTATTATATTCACTAAACAGTTTAATGGTTTAGTTTTATTTCCAGCAAACGATTTTAGTTTTTACCTTCTGCTTCTGATAACACTCGTAATAAAATATTTACCACAGAAAGACATCATGTTGATGTCGTACTGTGGGAAATCGGTATAGCGATATAAGCAGCATGAAATATTACGTTACGTTTTGTATAATATTAGACGAGGCAGCGATCCACTCAAACATACTAACTACATGTTATGTATAATTATTATCAATTGATAGCTGGTTGCTTCGGTGCATAAAAATACAAGCCATAAACTATTTTATAATTGGTCGAATAAGTTTCAAGAACTTTTTCTCTTTAAGAAATAATACGGTCTAATATTGGTTCAATTCATTTTGGTTGAAAAAAACCTCAATAGAACCTATTGCTTCTTTTATATAATATGTTCAACTGTCGGCGAAAATAAAATAAGACAGATGTAGTCTTACAAGTTCTACATTATGAGAAGTTTATTATTTATAGCAGTTGTAAAAAGATAAAATAATTTTTTAAATAGATAAAATATTGGACCGTGCAAATGGTCGTGTGGATCACGCGTCAGCCGCATTCGTAGACGCAAACCCGCCAACGTATTTCGTCCAAAATAAACTTGGGTACCTTGTATAATATTTCAGCCACTAGGCACTCGAATTTCACAGCGTGAGCCGTCAGCATTCCCGGCCGCTGAACACTTGGCTTACCATGTATTAAAGACCATTGAGTGCACTTATATTCCAAGACAAATTTAGCTACGGCATTATCAATCTTTGATTAATACAGATTCCAGCATTGTATGTTACTATCAACAAGGCAAGCGCTTAGTATAGACATTATGTATTAGTGATTATTACAGTTTATCGCAGTCAGTTTATCAGAAACTGCTACAAGAGTATCGCGTGCATAACGTTGATTTTTATGCTTCGAGGACGATCATTTATTGATTCATAATTATTATTTAAAAAATATTGTTTATTCAGAAATGAATTTTCTGTATGCATTGCAATTCCTTATAGCCTTTGTTTTAAATATAATAGAAAATAAGACTTTTAAGGATTTGTTTTATTTCGGTTCTAAATTAGAGGGAACGACGAATTACTTCCCGGCCAGTAAAGTCATGTGTTCCTTTCACAGGACTTCCTTTGACAGGATAATTATTTATGAGATAAACAGATATTAGTACTGCCTAAATGTTATCTATATATTTTGTGGATGTACATGTTTTTAAAGTTACAGTAAAATAAGTATGATATCCCCAAATTGGTAGCCCTGGAATGGAACGGGTATTATGCTTAGAAAACATATGCATAAATATAATTTGCGGTATTTTGTAAATATTGATTAATATCTTGTTATAGCTATTATTTACGTCCATATTAGAATTCTCTATGTGTACTCATTAGTCCCCGTTTTAGTTAGAACTATAGAATGGCTCAATGCAACTAGAATAAGTCGTGTTTGACGCGACGATGGTCACGGCCACGACCTACATTTTACAAAGACATTTAGCAGAATTTTTCTAACTAATGAAGAACAGGACATTATGAGCTGATCTAATCTCTACCTTACATTAAAAATGCATGACTTGCAAAATTTTTGCCATACGCAATTTTATGGGTCAATTGAGATTGTCGTACTTACTGGAGTAAGTACGACAATCTCACCTGGTACTTTAGGCCATACTAAATGAGATATGCGACAATTCCAAAATACGGAATCTAAAAGTGTGGGAATAGCTCCCGATAGTAATTTTATGGTATACCTTGGATTTATTTATAACAAGATTTCAATAAACATTAGTTCACTCTTTTGATATAGTTCGCCGAATTGTTAATATAAATATTAACTCAGAGCGGCTGAAGACTGATCAGCTTTACATTGAGTAGATGTAGGTGGATTTTAGATTTCAACAAGTGAAATTTGCAATATCAATGTGTACTAGCTATCTAATATGTAGCGCGTTTTATTGTTTAATTTTCTTTTGACAAGGTCTAGCGAACACCCTTTTTTGATTCGATTTGAAAGAATTCAGTACCAATTCTGATTCAATAGAGAACGAAACATACGTATAAACAAAATTGTAAAAATTCAATAAAGAATTTTATAGATATCCATCCAAATCTTTCTCAGTGCAAGCTGTCCGATTTTGGAATGAATTACCACTATCTATAAAACAAGGTAAAAGCTCAAAATCATTTAAAAAACTTGTGTAAGATCATTACTTATCTATCAGTTCTTAACTATTATTATATTATATAACCTTAATTTTGGTTTGTGTTACAGTAAATAAATATTATGCCATTATTAGTTATGTATACGAGTATGTGTACTTGTTTATGTATGTATATGATATTGTTACGAACACACAAAACATAAAGGAGCTAGCGCCATCTAGCAGCAACTAGTAAAACCAATTAAAGAACCGAACAGAGTGAAACCCCTATTAGATACTAGATGGCGTTAGAGGAACTACCGTACATGCTCGAACCTTCTAGAAACATTCGTTCCGGGCGATCACGTTCGCGCACAGTCGGGAACATTCTGGAATAGTCTGGAACTCGTCTCGGCGCATATAAATAGCGGCAGGGGGCGAGCCCGGGCAGTTCAGTTTGAGCTACGAGAAAGGCGACTTCGAGAGCGAAAACAAGTGATCAAGAGTGATACCAGTGAAACCTACGACTTGGCTAAAACCTAGGACATTGTTAGTGCTTAGTGTTTGGACCTAGTGCTTAGTGTTTGGACCTAGTGCTTAGTGTGTAACTAGTGCTAGTGAATAAAGTCTTCTAAAAGAGTCAGCAGGTCTTTCTCTCCAAATCCTTCGAACCCTAGCACGTAACAACTGGTGTCGGAAGTGAGGTTTGGAGATGCCATTGACTCCGAGAGAGGACTTCGAGGGCGTCAGGACAAGGGCACAACGAGCTGCGGAGGCCACGCCCGCTGTGGACCAAGCCCCGCCCACTGGCCCCACCTACCAGGCCCCGCCCACCGACCACGCCCCCCTAGACCCGCCCACTGGCCACGCCCACCTTGCCACGCCCACCACACAGGCCACGCCCACCACACAGGCCACGCCCACCACACAGGCCACGCCCACTAGACAAGCCACGCCCACGAGCGGTGCCGTAGCGTCAGTGGCACTTCAATTAGGAAGTTTAATTGAACTGATAGAGATGCAAAGGGCTGAAATTCGGTCAATGAAGGAGTCACAAGAACGCAAGTTCGAGTCACAAGAACGCAAGCTCGGCGCTTTGCAAGAGTCACAAGAACGCAAGCTCGGCGCCTTGCAAGAGTCACAAGAATGCAAGCTCGGCGCTTTGCAAGAGTCACAAGAAAAAGTGCTTTGTGCTATAAATGATGTTAGTAACACGGTGATTAAGCTTCGAAAAGATGTCGACGTAGTGGAAGAACGAGTTACCGGGTTAGGATTGGATGTCGAAAATGTGAAAACCGGCCTCATTGAACTACAGAAGAAAGTAGTGCGCCTTGAAACCACGGGAGTTGCGATCTCTAGTGGAACTATCGGAGTGGCACAAGGACCAAGAGTGAAAGTTCCGCCATACGACGGCACTACTTCCTGGAACGCTTATCGTCAGCAATTCCAGACGGTTGCTACTGCCAACGGATGGACCGAAGAGCAATGCTTGACCGCTCTCACTGTTGCGCTAAGAGGGCAAGCTTTGTCGGTCCTGGAAGCACTGCCACATACAGGAAATGGGTTCCAAGACCTGATGGAGGCACTTGAATCCAGATACGGGGAGCGACACCTGGAGCACGTGTTCCGTGCCCAACTGCGTGACAGAGTCCAACGCTCAGGAGAAGGACTACAACAATGGGCGTTGGAAATTGAAAAACTCGTCAGGAAGGCACACCCAGGACCCGACACCAAGATGGTAGACACGAATATTGTTCAAGCATTTGTCGACGGAATCAAAGACCTGGAGATCAGAGCTGCAGTGAGGCTTCGTCACCATACCTCGCTAAAGGAAGCATTGGCGCATGCTTTGGAGGTCGAGGCTGTTCGTTATGACATACGGCATACCCATAAGATCCGCGAGGTCTGCTTGAACAAAGGTGACGTCATCGGAAAGTGCGAGGAAGTTGTCTGGATGAAAAAGTGTAGTTCGATGACAGGCGCAGACTCAGCAAACAGCAATAACTACGGTTTAGTGACTAAGCTACTCGATGACTGTAAGAGTAATCTGACTTATTCGCAGAGCATGAAAGCTAAGAAGTTTTTGCAGCGCTACGCGAATATCTTCTCCAGTCAAGAAGGGGACCTTGGAAGAACGTCGATGGTTCAGCACAGGATAGATACCGGAAGCGAGAGACCAATTCGTCAACGAGCAAGACGGATACCAATTGCAAAGGAAAAAGAAGTTGAAGGCCTTTTGGAGGACATGAGAAGGAATAAGATTATTGAACCGTCTACAAGTCCGTGGTGCTCACCTGTTGTATTAGTGAAGAAGAAAGATGGTAGCACGAGATTTTGTGTGGACTATAGGCGTCTCAATGATGTGACTAAGAAGGACAGTTACCCGTTACCACGAATCGACGACACTTTAGATACCCTGAGTGGCATGAAATGGTTCTCAACCCTAGACCTGAAATCTGGCTACTGGCAGGTGGAAATTCATCCAAAAGACAAGGAGAAGACAGCTTTCTCGACCGGTAAAGGTTTATGGCAATTTAACGTCATGCACTTCGGATTGTGCAACGCACCTGCCACCTTTGAGCGACTCATGGAGTGTGTACTGGCAGGCTTAGTTGGAGAGGCTTGCTTAGTCTACTTGGATGACGTCATCATTGTCGGCCGCGACTTCGAGGACCATTTGCGAAACTTGGAACGAGTTTTCGCCAAAATAAAGGGAGCCAAATTAAAGTTGAACCCGGAAAAGTGTCGTTTATTCAGGAGCAAGGTCAACTATCTCGGCCATATTATCTCCAGTGATGGAATCCAGACAGACCCGGAGAAACTGGAAGCAGTTCAAAAATGGCCTACCCCTAAGGACAAAACCGAAGTGCGGGCATTCCTCGGCCTATGCTCATACTACAGGCGTTTTGTTAAGGGATTCGCAGAGATAGCCAAGCCATTACATCGGCTGACAGAAGATAAACGACAATTTAGTTGGGATGAGACTTGTGAAGATTCTTTTCAGAAACTGAAGAAACATCTGTGTGAAACACCAATCCTGGGGTATCCACAAACTGAAGGTCAGTTTATAGTTGACACGGATGCAAGCAACACGGCCATTGGAGGGGTGTTATCTCAAAAACAGGGTGAAAGAGAAGTTGTTATTGCATATTTCAGCAAATCTTTATCCAAGCCAGAGAGAAACTACTGTGTGACAAGACGAGAACTCTTGGCTGTTGTAAAGACGCTACAACATTTCAGCAAATATCTCATCGGCAGACAGTTTTTACTACGAACTGACCACGCAGCCTTGAAGTGGCTACTGCAATTCAAGAACCCAGAAGGTCAAGTAGCTCGATGGATTGAACAGCTCCAGGAGTATGACTTCAAGACGGAACACCGCAGCGGAAAGACACATGGGAATGCCGACGCACTCTCACGAAGGCCGTGTTCGGAGGACTGCAAACATTGTGTTAAGCAGGAATGCAATGAAGAAACATTAAAACTAACGAGAACGAATCCTTTGAGTCTCTGGGAGAATGATGCTATGAGGGAGGCTCAAGAAAAAGATGACGACCTTCGGCACATCATCACATGGAAGAAACGGGGTGACGTAAAACCAATATGGAGTGAGGTTGCACCCACTGGCGCTGTCACTAAGGCGTACTGGGCGCAATGGGACAGTCTGATACTCCAAAACGGAATACTCTACCGGAAATGGGAGAAGACTAACGGCAGAGAGTTCTATCTTCAGATAATTGTCCCAAGAACGAGAGTACCAGATGTTCTCCGTGAAACACATGATGGCGTATCAGGAGGTCATCTAGGTGTGAAGAGGACGTTAACAAAAGTGCGAGAACGATTCTACTGGTTGCATTGTCGAGATGATGTACAGGATTGGTGCCGCAAATGTACTACTTGCGCTGCTGTAAAAGGACCACAGACCAGGAGCCGTGGGAACCTGCGGTTGTATAACGTCGGTGCACCGTGGGAACGAATTGCAGTTGACGTAGCTGGGCCATTTCCTGTAACAGATTCGGGAAACAAGTATTTTATGGTCGTCATTGACTACTTCACCAAATGGCCCGAAGTGTTCGCCATACCAAACCAAGAAGCCACAACAGTCGCTTCTAAGTTAGTCGAAGAAGTGATATGTCGCTTTGGTGTGCCTCTGGAAATCCATTCTGATCAGGGCAGGAACTTCGAATCGCAGGTGTTCCAGGAAGTGTGCAGAATTTTGGGCATGCATAAGACGAGGACCACCGCGTACCATCCGCAGTCTGATGGAATGGTTGAGAGATTTAACCAGACCCTTGAGAGGCATTTGGCGAAATTGGTACATGACAAACAAAAGGATTGGGACAAGTATATACCACTCTTCCTTCTGTCTTACCGAACCGCCGAGCATGAGAGCATAAAAGCTACCCCGGCGTATGTCAATTTCGGTAGAGAACTACGAATACCAGTAGACCTATTGACAGGAGGGTCACCGGAGGGACCAAAGACTGTACAAGACTATGTCTGCGATTTAAGGGAAAAGATGCGCTATATACACGCCTTGGTTCGGGAAAATGGGTTACAGTCAAGTGAGAACATGAAAACCAGATACGACCGGAAATCGAACACGAGCGGCTTCGAGGAAGGGTCACTGGTGTGGCTGCATAACCCAACTCGCCGGAAAGGGAAATCTCCAAAGTTGCAGAACCAGTGGGACGGTCCATACAAAGTGGTTACCCGACTGAATGATGTGACCTATAGGATTCAAAAGCAACCAAGAGGGACATTCAAAGTCGTACACATAGACCGTCTGGCGCGTTACCATGGTAGTAACAACGATGCTCGGGACGAGCATCTCTAAGAGGGGAGTAGTGTTACGAACACACAAAACATAAAGGAGCTAGCGCCATCTAGCAGCAACTAGTAAAACCAATTAAAGAACCGAACAGAGTGAAACCCCTATTAGATACTAGATGGCGTTAGAGGAACTACCGTACATGCTCGAACCTTCTAGAAACATTCGTTCCGGGCGATCACGTTCGCGCACAGTCGGGAACATTCTGGAATAGTCTGGAACTCGTCTCGGCGCATATAAATAGCGGCAGGGGGCGAGCCCGGGCAGTTCAGTTTGAGCTACGAGAAAGGCGACTTCGAGAGCGAAAACAAGTGATCAAGAGTGATACCAGTGAAACCTACGACTTGGCTAAAACCTAGGACATTGTTAGTGCTTAGTGTTTGGACCTAGTGCTTAGTGTTTGGACCTAGTGCTTAGTGTGTAACTAGTGCTAGTGAATAAAGTCTTCTAAAAGAGTCAGCAGGTCTTTCTCTCCAAATCCTTCGAACCCTAGCACGTAACAATATTAACGGTATATAAGTGGTTTATGTATATTTTAAGTAATATTTATAATAACATTATTATTATTATTATTTTTTTTCGCTTCCCTTACATTAATCTACTGGTACACTGCAGCCCCACTTTATTTTAGTCCCTAACTTTCCTTTCCATCCCATTGCCTGGAAGAGATCACTTTATGTGATAAGGCCGCCATTTGTACCTAGTTTTAAGCTTAATTTCTGTTTCTTGTAAATGTGTACAATAAAGAGTTAATCTATCTATCTATCTATCATACGCTCGAAATCAACTCTTCTTTAACAATTGGCTAAAAATGCACATAGGTATATTGCTTTTACCATGCAATGCTTAATTATTAGATTTCTTACTTTAGACATTTTTGAAGTTAATTAGCTAATCACTGTCCAATGGGATAATAAATTGTGGTTATTAGTTTGCATCATAAATTGCAGAGGCATTAATATTATTAACTTCACTAATAAGAGTTCAAAATTAGTGTTTTGAATGTAAACCTGTTGTCGTTTGAAGTTTACCGAGATTGTTTGCCCTAGTAAAATAACGGTAGTCGAATGCAGACGCGAAAATAAACAACGTTCTCGCGGGATGCACTATGGTGAGGTTATTTTTATTTGATGAAAAGCATCACGTATAACTTTTAAACAGTGTGGATAACTCGTCACACAGGAAAAACAGTTTAAAAAATACCAGAGATATGTATCTTTTTAAGTCCTTACGTTATATTTGATCGGGGAGTTGAGGGACAATGCCGATTTTAATAACTATTGGTCTAGTCTATAACTGCTTACGTCAATAACAGGCCTACTAGTTGTAGTTCTTAATATATCGGACTCAGAATATTTAACGAGACGGACTTTTAGACTGTTAAACGTAAATAGCCACAGCCACATACAAAAATTAGTAAAAAAAAACTTTAAACTGTATTTTTATTTTTTCTACGGTTCACAAAGTATAGAGATGAACGCTATGACGCAAATCTGCACATCCCTCAGTGTGCTCAGGCGTACGCACCAGTGATACCCTCCCGCCTCAATGGTAATCGACCACCTATTTTACTATAAATAAACCTATTGAACTGGCACGCCGTCTGTTCACCCAAGCCTATCATGAATATAAACTTAGACCTTACAATGAAGGTCCAATCTCATTATTATCTTCAATATTGATTAACATTTTGACCGAATATATTCACGATTCCACTTCTGTCCAAACGCAAACATCCTTGATTCGGCCTATTTTGGTATCGCGATTTAGACGTGGATTATCTTATTCTTTTTATTATGTATCTCTACGTGTCATAGTTGTCTTATTTAACCTAATCTGTGATTTTGCATACAAGAATTTCTCAGACATCACGTAATGCTTGGTGAGACCTATGCTTTTAGACTTCCTAGCCTTATTGCTAGGTGTCATAATGTAAGGTGTGAAACTTCGAAGTCTTTTCAATCACCTTCAGGATTCGAGTCAAATACTACTGCAATTCTCTGCCTTAACTGTCTGCGACTGACGTGACTCAATTTTTACAATTGTACTGACGTGGTAGTACACAAGACACCATTTCAAGAGCAAATATTTTAATAGAATTAAATTATGCACCTATTTTATTTATATTTATTACATTTTAAACCTATTTTTAATGTAAAATTAACTTTAAATAAAAAGAAAACAATTTGTATTTTAAAAATTAAACAGTTTTTATTGACTTCACGTAAATCAGTCTATGAATCTCCTTAAACATTAATGACATAGAAAAAATTATACAGTCACATTTTTAAATCTAACATTAGACATTGTAAAAGTTAACAATTACAGTAATCAGTTTAGAACATATGAGAAATATTCATTGGTTGACTATAAAATTAGACTATTTCAAAATCACAGCTTCGTTTGACAATTATCACATAGTGGTTTAGAACACTGAAGGCAAATTGGCTTAGAACAATCACAGCAAGAATATTTAGTTTGTCTTTTTATTTTTGTTGGACAAATAGAACATAGTTTTCTGCCACTTGGTGGAAAAGACCGATCTACTGGAGGTGGAGGGGGGATATCCTTACCTAACACCCTAGAAATAGTCAAGCGCAGCTCCCTAGGCAATTTATCATTGTATACTCGGGTTTTCATATGATTCAGCACCAAATCTCTTGCCATATTTAATAAAAAAGTTGCTCTTCTCATTTTGTCATCACTGTCGGCACAACTTTGATACAATACAAAGCTATTTATGCCTGCCATGTCCAGCATTCTTTGAAAGATTGCCATAGGCCAACGACGAGTTTTACGGCTGCAACAATAAATCGAGCATTTTTTATCCACCTCGTCCACTCCACCTTTTGTATGATTATAATCTGCAATCATAACTGGTTTTCCCGTATCATTATCTATTTCTTCAATGTGATGAGAAGAAGAAACCAATAACACGGCTTTATTAGGTTTTGGCACATATGATAAAATTGAATAGTCTTTCGTAAAGCCATACAACGAACTTTCTATAGGTCTATTTTTGTTCGGCAAGAAACAAGGTGGTATTTCAGCTTTATTCTTTTTCAGAGTGCCCAGGTAAGTTAGTTTTCTTTTTAGCAATGTTTCGATTAGTGGTATCGAGCTGAACCAATTGTCAGCAGTAATATTTCGGTTCGTATTTTCAACCACTTTTGCGAGTCGTAGAACCGATTGAGTGGGTACTGCCATTTTTTTTTCTTGATCGGTTAAGCCTTTGCCATCAGAATTCTTCCCATGGTATATATAAGCATTGTAAATATAGTATGTACGAGCATCTACTAATAATAATATTTTGATACCGTATTTTGCTGGTTTCTGAGGCATATAAATGATGAACCTGCAACGACCTCTAAATGGCAGTAACATTTCATCAATGCAGAGGTATGGTCCAGGAGTATATTGAGACTGACTGTTTGATATGAACTTATCAAAGATATTGGATATTGGAGCAAGTATATCATCTTTTAGACGTTCCTCTCTAGTAGTTGAGTCATCAAACCTAAGGCAGTTGATCAAACACGAAAAACGCAATTTGGACATCACGCTGCGGAATATTTCACGACCTGTGCCATCAGTGGCAAATATTGTTCGGAGATCTGCATCGTTACATTTAAATACTGATGAATAGTACATCAATCCAATTAACGCTTTCATCTCGTTAACATTTGTGTCCCGAAGTTCGACCTTAGTAGTATTTTTGAACTTGCTACGGTAGAAACTGAGTTTCTGATTAGTAAATCGCACCAGAGAATCTAACATTATGGGGTCAATAAGATTAGACCAAAGTTCCGAGTAACCTTCAAAATTAGTTCTTGTAGTACGGCTCGGTAATCGAATTATATTATGAGCTGCAATGCGTGATGTCCTAGGACGCTCTTGCTTACTCCAAATAAAACCGTTTTTACCTGTGTAGTGGTCTTGTGCCTCTTCTGAAGATCGTTGGTGTTCAACCGCTGTGGCAGGTTCTTGTCTTGCTTCTACGTTTGGTTCTGGATCTTCTTCACATGAAATGACGTCTTCATCGAGGTGTTGGATATCTGGCTCGAAAGTTGGATCTACATCTTCATCATCAATATCGCTAAATTCATGTTCAATTTCTTCTTCCAGCCACTTTATTATTTGATCATCGTGACCTACAAAAGTTCCAGCCGACGTTCTCTTACGAGTAGAAGAAGTACCTGGCCTTGGGTTATTACTTGAGTCAGCCATCTAAAATACAAGATTTCCTTGTAAATTATGTATGATTCCGGACCTATAGATACTATTTCGCCATATCGCCACATAGCGTTGTATTAATGAAAGTATTTTAAAATTCGTACAATAATCCAGAAATAAAAAAAAATACAAAGCTAACCTCTCCTCTTTATAATATTAGAAAATAACGCGTAATAATACAAAAAATACTCTTATTGTCAGATAAACTAAACTTATTTACTGATGTGGTTGTTTATGAGACACTATGACAATATAACCATTTTACTGAGGTGGTAGTTTATTAGACACTTACCTTAACACTGATGTCGTAGTCTCGTGGACACCTTTCTCCCGATACGGACACGTGTGCATACTATGATCGCCCTCCGCACACTGAACGACGTGCGACTTCACTACAGTAAGGTACTAAGAGCGGCGGCGCTCAAATTTGGAAATTAACGGTAAAAAAACGAAATTTAATTTTTTGCGGTGTCTGTTGGACTACCACGTCAGTCGCAGAGGGTTAAAGGAACCATTTGAGGTGACGATATAAAAATTTAGATTAATCATGGCTGATGCAATTATGCTGAAACTTGAAACTGATTATTCGTCTAACCACAACCAACTACATAATTTGATTATTATTTCATGCTTAGAAACTAGATTTTTGAATTTTAATAGATAATTTAAACACGTCATTTGTTTTACGTAATTACAAGCATATCAAAGACGAAAATTGTTTGGCAGATGTGTTTAGCTGTCAATCTTGGTAAACGCGCTATCGCAAATATCAATTTATTGAAGCTTAAAAAGTAACAGCGACTAACCTCTACGTATGGAGGATGTTTTACGCTAACTTTCAAGAGAGATTTAGAAACTAATGCATCAGAAAATAGAGCCTAATTGTTAAAATAAAACTACTTTTTACGGATTTAGACGCGTATATTTGTTTTAAATTTTGGCCCGACGTTTCGGAGACTTTGCAGTCAAGTAGTTTTATTTAAACAAATGAGTCGCGCAAGTGTTAGAAAATATAAGAGCCTAATTGATTAACGATTTATGATAACGCAAATAAACCAAATGTTGTGTAAAATCGTAACGGCCTTCATAATGTTAGCTTAGGAACTTCGAACAAACATACGAGAGATGCGACATTAGGATTCTTATATACGTATTATTCAAGGTGATATGCGTCGAATAGTAAAAATACACGTCATTGTTTCCTATTATTTAAAGTGATTATAGTTGTACTATAAGAAATCATACATGTGTTTTGATAACTTGCGTTTGTGGTCTTGTAATGGCTTTTTATTAGATTTTATCGTACCAAATTGTAACTATAAATATGCATTGAAGACTACATAAAATAAAAACAGTCAAGTGCGAGCCAATTCTCATTTTAAGAGTTCAGTATTTACTAGAACGAGTACTGCTAAAATAGACTGAATTACATCACACAAAACAAAGATCAAACGATTTGATAGTGAACCTATGTTTTTTTTTTACTTTGTAGAAAACAATAAAATTAACATAACATCTAGCCAACTGCTTTTTATATCCATACAAAAGTTTGCATTTTTAACTCCTTAGCAGAACGTTAATATTTTTTATTTATGTATGCAATTTGATAATAGTGTCTCAAATATGGCCAGAACATGTTTTGTTAAATAAATCTTATTGAGCCTATTACAATTTCAAATACGGCTTGTAACGGTTGATATAGGTCGCAAAACACATTATTAATGTGGGTTTGCATGTATCGCGGAATTTATTCATATCAATAATGTTAAGTCGCGGAAGCAATCAGGTAAAAACTCTTATGTGTAAATAAAAAAAAATCTTTCTGGCAGTCGAGACGAACGTGATATTTCTATGGTTAAAATCTTTCAAGGCTATAAACAGCCGTCTTTAGATTTTTTTTCACTTTTTTCTATAAAATATATAAAATTGAAACTACTGTTTGTAATGTCCAAATAACAGCGTTTTATTAAATACGTCGGAATATTTAACTAATATACTACTAACCATAACGTAAAGCAACTACTTTTTTCTCTGGTTGAGATAATTTCCGGATTGCTTAGAGCCTTCCATTACTATGGTTATAGGGAGCTAGGCTTAGGATACTTTGTTTTTACAAAAAGATTGCCAGAAAAAAAAATAAAAAGCAATCTATAACTATATAGTCCACAGATTTAGTCATCTTAATTATAGGCCACAAAGTCGCAGGTTACAGCTTACACAAAAAATATACACCTACCCCGGAAGGGCTACGAGAGATAAACGAATATTTAAATTAATATCAAGGAAAATTCAGCCTTCTATTAAACAGACGGACATTAAAGATATGAGAGGACGTTTCCCTTCTAAGAAATAGAGATTAAAATAATAAAGATTGTAAAAGATACACATTTTATGTCAATAACAGAACAAACACGTAAGTAGTAATTGTGTCGCAATAGAAACGTAAATGTAAATTTAATTTCGGAATTCACTACAAAGGCGACTCGACAACAAAGGAATGACTTTAAGAACAGCAATAAAGCTATCTATCCAGTTTTTCAACATTTAATTTGACGAATATTATTAATGCAAAAGTTGTATGTGTGTTTTTTTTGTTACTCCTACATTCTAAATTTGCTAATTTATTATTGTTTTGCCTATGTGCTCATAGGCTAAACAATTATTAAAGGCTCGAAACACCGGAATAATGCGGTGATTCTATAAGGATACTGAAAAAACTCTAATGGATAAGTTTCTTTAATTTTGTTATCACCTTTTACCGCTCTGTTTTCCTGTTATTTTTTCTTAAATTTTTCATCCACAGCCAATGAGGTAATAAATAAATATTCATGGACATTTCACACAACGTCCTCTGGTCCCAAGCTAAGCTTATATGCTAATACAAAATAAAATAACATACATAATAAAATTATATGTAATAAGCATAGACTGCAGGTAGCAACTCACTACGGGTCTACATCTAGATAAGAACATTTAAGAACTTTATCAGTGGGGTTTCTTAATCAGATCTTGTTTCTACATCAGCAACAATTAAAATCTAACGACTTTGAATCAAGTGTACATTCCAACACGCGCCTTATCACAGCTCATATAATTTAACAGCACACCTCGTTATAAACTTCAATTAACAACCTTTAGAATACTCTCTCAAAACTGCTTAAGTGGCTCTTAAGTTTTACCTAAATACTGTTTGTTCCAGAAATCATCTTCACATAAAAATTCATGCATTACCCGTTCTCCATTACGCTTGGTCGCTTATTCAATAATTCTTTCAATCTTTCTTTTCTTGCTCTTGTTGTATATTATTTGGGGTCGGCGCAACACCATACTTTTTATACCAATCTCTTCTATCAACCGTCACACTCTCGTTAACTTTTATTTCTTTCATATGATCACACAATCAACCCATCCATCTGTTCTTTTACATTTCTCTTTTAGGATTTACGTACGGAGTTATAATGAGATTTATAGAATTATGCTCTTATTCACAATGACTTATCGGAGGTTTAAAAGTTCGCTAAAATCGGTTTGCTAAAATTGTCAAAAATTGTTATTCATAATGTTCTGAAGTATACAGAAATATACAAGAGATAATGCTTTGTATTTATCAGTTTATAATAGATAGCTAAAACATCACATGTACTACAATCAACATTAATAATTCAAGAATCACATACAAAGACATGATATTATTCTACTACTAACTCACTGATTATAAATGTATTATACTTTTGATAAGATGAGAATAGTTTGATTAATCAATATTTATAATTATTTTATAAATAATTATGAGATATAATCGGAAAATCATGAACTTTTAAAGCCACATTTTAGACAGAGTAAGCTCACAGAAACAATAAATGGCTATATTATTATTATAAGCCCACTGCAAGAAATACCAATAATAAAAAGTATGTATTTACAAAACAAAAGTAGTATATGTATTCTATCCATATTCTGGTACCCATAACACAAGCATATAGTCTTAGCTTGGGACCAGAGGACGTTGTGTGAAATGTCCATGAATATTTATTTTATGTAACTTTGCTATCGGAAAATTTTGTACAGGTAGTGGTAAGTAAATCTTCATACAAAAATTATGTCATGCAAGTAACAGTATAGATAGGAAGTCACTGTATTCATTCGAATATATTACATATCATTATTTTAGTTACATTATGTTACTATTATTATTCTCTCTATTTTCAAATAAAATAATGTAATGTTATAAACATTCACGATGCCAAGAGTTAGTAGCTGGCAAAATTTCAAATGACCCTGACTGATAGATCAGAATAAAAATCACAGCAAAAATAACTATTTAAAGTTTTGAAAAGATATCTTGGACAAGCTACTTATTGTCGGGGTATTAAATTATACTGAACTTGATACTTATATATCTTTTCTTATAGTAAACAAATTTCTGTATTTCCATACAGGTAGCTATTTAACTATGTGTACCATAAAGTCTGAATGATATAGAAATATATCTACAGCAATTTATGAAAATACCTTCTTAGAAGTAAATGTTGAGTCTAGGTTGATAAGGTTCTATTCTTCTTCTGTTCAAAAATTAAAAAGTTTAGTTATTGGTAACTTTAAAACCAATAAATAATAAAACCAAACCTAAAAACTGAACCAGGACTGTTCATTGTACGAAGAATAAATTTCTTCAGTTGATCAAATATTTTAATTTGTTCTGTTACTATTTGCATATGATATAATGATAGACATATGGTTAGTCTTATTACTCATTAGCAACACAATACTATGAATTTCATTTATTTAATTGATGAATGGAGCGATAGTAGCGACGTGCTTCGTGGCGTAGTGGTTCATGTACTGGACTGCCGTTCAAAAGGTCGCGGGTTCGATTCCCGCTTGGGACAATCATTTGTGTGATGTTTATACTTGTCATACAAATGTTTATCCTGCGTCTGGGTGTTTTCTATATATTATAAGTATGTATTTACAAAAGAAAAATAGTATATGTAGTATATCCGTATCTGGTACCCATAACACAAGCATAGAAATATAGCTTACTTTGGGACCAGAGGACGTTGTGTGAAATGTCCAAAATATTTATTTATTTAGTATAACATTGTTATGTATGTATCTATGTGAAATGTAAATAAAATACAAATGTATATAAGAGAATGGAAATCTCATTGCAGTTTAAGGGCCTACATAAATATTATCGTCGACATGTACGTATTAACACAGCTAGTAGGTATAGAAAATGAAGAATTAGGGATATTTTTTTTGTTAACTCAAAATCTACTAAATATATTTTAATTCCGGCTTACGTGTTTCTATATATAATAGTTACTTATGTTTTTAAAGTTATTTCATTAGTTAATACGCGATAATAGACCGACAAATAAAAAAAATAAAAAATTAGAGAGGTTGTTTCGCTAAGATTTTCTATCGAGAAAACTTTTTTCAATCGCGTTTCTGTGTTTATGCGATCCTAGATCATATATTGAAAAAACATATACTTAAAAATTAGAGCTCTAGCCATTCAATCTAAAGAAACAATGAAAACTTCGTACGTAGAAAAATGCACGAAGCTATTTTGGTATCCTCTTAATATAAACTTATATTTGCTACATTATATAATTGCATTTATTTATAACTTTGTATCTTTAGATCACTTTAAACGATTATGCTATTGATCTTGCTTTATAAACGATTGATCACAACACAATAGTCTTGATCAACTACTAGGGGCCAGGGATATCCTTATTGTAAAATTTTAGTGGCAAATAAACAACTTTTGAATTTGAATTTTTGAATATTATTATATTTATACTAGCTCTTGCCTGCGACTTCGTATGTGTGAAATTTAAAAATCAAAACTTATCAAACAGATACTATACCGCTCGATAGATGGCGTTGTACAGTTTTTTAATAGTGCTATAGTTTCGTTACACACATTAACACTTAAGCTCGTCAAAATTTATATTGTGTCATCATCTCGTTTTCACTATTATAAATTAGTAACGATTACTATTATTATATGTGAATACTAAATAAATTTAATTTATATTACTACTATTTAAATAATCATTTTTGATTTTAAGATATTAAAATAAGTATTTTTTTTCTAATAATTGAGATTGTTAGACAGTCAGTGTTAACACAATTCTTAAAGTGATAACCTATAACATATAACACTAATATTATAAAGAGGAAAGATTTGTATTTTTGTATGTAACGAATAAACTCAAAAACAACAGGACCGATTTTAAAAATTCTTTCACCATTCGAAAGCTGCAATTTCTGCGAGTGACATAGGCTAGATTTTATTTTGAACAAAAATAGGTTTTAGATCTATGAATGTATTGAAAATGCCTAAGAGAGCCAGGTCTCAACTTTCTAAATATAAATCTCAAGCACGGGCACGGGCTAAAGGCTCATCATCACGCTACAACCAATAGCAGCAAAGTAGAAGTGAAAAATGTTGCAAAAACGGGCAATTTTTTTCTAAATAATATGAGTAACAAGTTGCAGGCAACAGCTAGTGATAACAATATAATGAACAAGATTCAATTGTTTAAAATTCTGTATACTATTACTTTTATAATAAAGTCAAATATTATCATTATTTATACAATAAGTATGTAATGATAGCTATTTCTAATCAAATTTTGTAACTCATATACTTAGTCAAGTTAATGACAGGAATAATTACATTTATTAATATTTATGGGAACTTTTAAATTGAACATAGTATTTTTCCATGACAGATGTACTAAATAGTACCAGTAAAAGAAAAAAAATCTGTTTTATAATTTGGCCAAACAAAAAGGTTAGAACAATATTTAAAAAGTTATAAGTATTTTATAAACTGTCACCGCTTCATTGTTTGTGGTTGTATGATATAATAATCATCAGTTAATCAATCCATATGATCGAGTTTTAGCAAAAATTATTTAAATATTGGTATTAGTTCATTGTTTATGTAAATAAAATCATAGACTATAGTTAAACAAGTTTTAAATCAAGGATTGACTAGAGCACAGGTCATGCTAAATGCTAATAAATTATGAGGTTTACACATAAAATAATCAATTGTCTCTACAGATTTTCATCTACATATCAAATCAAAATTATTCTTCTATAAACTATGTATAATATTATCAGTTTTACCTCGAATTTAGTAAGTCTAATAAACTGTTCTGAATGGTTTATAATAAAGAATAAATAAATAACTAGGTTGTTTACAAATCAGTATAATGAAGTAAACTTACCATTTGGCCCATATTTATCTTGGTTTCTTTTTACTTGGTCTGGACTAAGGCCTTTGTCTGGATCTGTGCCAAAATGTCCGAGGACTTCGTCCACGGATTTCGAGTGAGCGTCCTCCATGGTGGAATTACTATGTTGCCGTCAGTTCTATAAAGCAAGAATAAAATATAGGTTAGAAATGACGAGTCATCACTAACAACTAAGGAGTTTTGAGGTTATGTTGCTTTGAGAACATAAGTGCGACATAGTTACTGTGTCTCACAGGACACGTTTTACGACCATAGTGACAGATTGTAAACATGTAAATTAAAAAGGTTAATTTTGTTAAAATTGTAATTAAATAATTAAGTTAAAATTGTAATTAAAATCATAATAATCTATACCAGGATTGTTATTTATTTACAATCGTATTAGTTATACACGAATGCGAGATAGAAATTATTAATTTTAACGAGCTATTTCCTAGACCGCAGGCACCGTTTGATCACTGAATCACTCACCAAGATGTTTTTAACACATGAGAATTGTTTGTTAAATGTAGTAATTCACTTATGTTAAACGTTGCTCTCTTATTCTTAAATTATTACTAAATTTGTACTAATCTAATACTTTTCTCGTAAATATCATAAACGACACCAACACGTATACGTATAATATCCAGCCGTCATTTTTTACTAACTGACGTAAAAGAGAGCTCGTTGCCAGCGACACCTATTGAGTCTAGTAGATAACTATTTTTGTCAAATGACTTTTCTTTTGTTAATAAAATATTAATTTACTGTTTGAACATTAATATTTCTTAAATATCTTTATATTTTCCGTTAAAAGAATCAATTATATGCAGGTAATATTTTTTATGACCGTAATACAACTTACGATCATACATAAATGTGGAGCTATGCCATAGGTTGAATTTGTACCACGTGACTCAAAGTTATTTTGGTGCTGCAGGCGCCTAGAAAATGCGGTATTTTTAAAATTCCAAAATTTTCTTTGCGTTATGTAACACTTTCTTCACTATTATTTTCACCAATTTCCCTCTGTAACTTGTTTAACACTTATTTTGCACTTGGGGTTTAGACACTCACGGATTTTTTATCCGACTGTTATGAAACTTACTGAAATATTTTTTCGACAGCGTCGGGAAGGAAAGAAGAAATAAGAGTGGCGCGGGAGATGTTTTCCCGCCGCGCCCCGAGTATCGACTCCCGGGCGAAGAGCGACGATTTTAGAGCGGCGCGGGCGCGGTGGAGGGACACTGTCGGAGATTTCTTTAATTATTTTGGCAACAGTACTCGATGGCACAGTCGAAGCGCTTTCCAGGGTTGCATGTCGCACGGCCGCCGTCACCGACCGTCCTATGATGATCTTTTTATAGCGGTCGCTGCCCGGCTCAAGCTCCCGGAGCTTGTTGTGGATAATAACTTCTTTTTATGACAAATACATTCAATTGCCTTGTTTTACTTTGAAAACATTTTCCTTTTTAATATTGCGATGACTTCTCTTTCAACAAAAGTAATTTAACTAGCTACCTATGTTTTAAAACGTTTTATTGTGGTATACCATCACGCAATAACAAAGTATAGCAAACTGTTACCTGTGAATTTTATCTTGATAAGCGAACATTGTTCAAACATTACCTTATCTATCTCATATTAAGCGGATTAGTGACGGATGTGAAATTAACTTTTTTGAAAGTTTGCCGCTCATTGGTTACTGTAGAAGGCTTTCACGTTGTAATGACGTTCGTTATTAATATTTGGGGAAATTAGTATATACCATTCTTTAGGTGATAGTGCCGATAACAAGCTTATAGTGATCAGGATTGATCAACTATTCCCTTCCTATAGATATCAACTATTAGTTTCAGTATATTGATTTATTGAAAAGAGACATCATCTATGGAGTTACATATTTTATCTAATAAGGCACAATAACACAGTTTTTAATAAACATAGTACAATTGCTTTTGGTAGTTAGTGCTTATTTTCCTGGCAGCAATAAAACAAGCCCTATCGTTAATATTGATGTTCCAAATCACTCGTAAGGAAACCAAAAAATTATAATGCGAGGGCTTGCCCCTCTAGCTAATTGTTATCATGACTAAGCTCATACATAAGTTTAGATATGATAAGAAGTAGCAAAAATCAAATAAAATTTCTCTGTTTTATAGAACAGCAGTCCCTTTTTTTTATAAAACAGTCCCTTTTTAGGGTTCTGTAACCAAAGGGTAAAAACGGGACCCTATTACTGAGACTTCGCTGTCCGTCCGTCCGACCGTCCGTCTGTCACCAGGCTGTATCTCAAGAATGGTGATGGCTAGACAGTTGAAATTTTCACAGATGAGGTATTTCTATTGCCGCTATAACAACAAATACTAACAATAAAATAAAATAAATATTTAAGGGGGCCTCCCCTACAACAAACATGATTTTTTTACCGTTTCTTGCTCGATACTTATAACGTCGCCTTATGTTGCATAGATAATGGCACGGAACCCATCGTGCGCGAGTCCGACTCGCACTTGACCAATTTTTATAGAACAGTGAAATTTTATTACATTAAACTTTTGTTAGTGAAAAGTTTATATTTTCATGCGGCAGATTAATGCAGGTTACGCTTATAATTTACTTGGGAATAAAAATATTATTCACTTTATAGTGATAATGACCTTGTAAAACATCGATAAAACTATATAAGTAAGATATTTACCAACTATTCCCATTTAAGACTACTTGCCGACGACATTTGAAGAAGCTGGCGTGCTCGCCACGGCGGGTACAGCCCGTATTGTGAGCCGCATCAGGGCCCTCGGCCCAGAGGTGGCCCTCGAGAAGTCCGAGGCCATATTCTTCCATGGGCCTCGGACAAAGCCCCCCCTCGGGTTTGCCTTTGTTGTGGGTGGAACCTCCATCGCTGTTGGCGGGACTATGAAATACCTCGGTCTCGTCCTCGACAGCCGGTGGAGGCTTAGCAAGCATTTCCGTGCCCTGGCGCCCAAATTGGTGTCGTGCGCGGGAATGCTCGCGAGGCTGTTCCCCAATTGTGGGGGGGGCAGGGAAAGTCGGTCGGTGGTGCGATCCATGGCTCTATATCGAGCGCCCATTTGGGCGAGGGAAGCCCTTAGCGCTGAAAACAGAGCCCCTCACGGAAGAGATCGCCCGCTGGAGGAGCGAATGTCGCGACGATCTCTTCCGGAGATGGGAGGAACGATGCGCGAACCCCTCGGCAGGCAAACAGCTTGTCGAGGCAGTCCGCCCAGTGCTACGGCAGTGGGTAGAGGCGGGGCACCGGGAGCCGACCTACTTTCCGACTCAGCTCCTCACAGGTCAAGGTTGCTTCGGCAAGTACCTGTGGCAGCTGGTGGGGATAGAGTCAGATCCCGGTTGCCACCACTGCGTGGCTGGCTCCGTGGACACGGCTGAGCATACGCTCGCTGTGTGCACGGGCTAGGCCGCCCAAGGCACCACAATTGTGGATGCAGTTGGGCCTGACCTGTCGCTCTCAGCCGTTGTATCAGCCATGGCCGAGAGCGAACGGTTCTGGGCTGCCGTCACCTCATATGCTCATGAGGTGATGGCGGCTAAGAGAGAAGCCCTGCGGGAGCGCGAGCGTGCTGGAGACACGTTGCCTCCCCGCAGGGCCCCAACTCGGCGCCGCTGGCGAGCAAATGCTGGCGCCCTTGGCAGGAGAGGAGGCCGAACGCGGCGTGCTGCTGCTGTGCCGAGTGTAGCACACGTGATGGGGGGACCTAACGCTCCCCCCACTGCGTTGAGCCCCTCGTAATGGGGCTACCCCTTGCCGGTTCATGGTCAGGCTCAGGGCACACACCATGGCCCGGTTAGGGTGAGGAGACAAAAAAAAAACTTAAGACTACTTGTAATAATTTTATTTTATTTTTACACAAGCTTATAATTTATAATTATTAGACAACAAAGTACGCGACGGATTCTGATGCGATTTGTTTATAACTAACAGATAGAGTGGTTCTAGGGAAAGGTTATATTATTTATAAAGGTTATATTATTATGTATGTATAATTTGTTAGGATTTAGTTTCTAAATTCCACGCATACGAAGTCTGTTTTACGCGACTTCGTATGCGAGTAAAGTAATAAAATAAGACCTAAGTAAATAGTAAACTTAGAGAAGAAACCAACTTTGTAAAGTGCTCTTCTCTTATTCTACAAAAAGGGATCTTTCCAGTCCTTTCAGTTTCAGTTCATTTCCATATCAACTAGTAAAATACTCCTAGATACACTTTTATGTAAATTTCAAATAAGTACAGCAAGAAAAAATAGTAAATTGAAGGTTTACGGTGATTGTAATATCCCTGAACGGGTAACATTGATTTATTGCACAGAAGTCAAAAGCAGTAGAGCGCGTAGGACTATGCTACGAAGGTCGCCAATATTTATTTACCTTATTATCGAAATGATGACGACGATGACGCGGATAGCCCATCTGCATTATAGTACAACGTAACTAAAAGTAGAGTCATTTTATAAGGGTGGTTCAAAAATTCTTTTTGTGCAAGTAAATTTTCAGGTTTTAGCTTCTTAAACTTCTGCAGTGGTGAAAAACGTTAATCAGTAACGTTCTTCTGTTAAATGGACGATAGCTTTATGAGCTTTAATTTGTAGGCTATTTCTACCTTTACTAAAATAAATTACCTTCTTAAGTGGATACCAAAATAGCTTGGTGCATTTTTCTACGTACGAAGTTTTCATTGTTTCTTTAGATTGAATGGCTAGAGCTCAATTTTCTAAGTAAATGTTTTTTCAATATATGATCTAGGATCGCATAAACTCAGAAACGCGATTGAAAAAAGTTTTCTCGATAGAAAATCTTAGCGAAACAACCTCTCTAATTTTTTATTTTTTTTATTTGTCGGTCTATTATCGCGTATTAACTAATGAAATAACTTTAAAAACATAAGTAACTATTATATATAGAAACACGTAAGCCGGAATTAAAATATATTTAGTAGATTTTGAGTTAACAAAAAAAATATCCCTAATTCTTCATTTTCTATACCTACTAGCTGTGTTAATATGTACATGTCGACGATAATATTGATGTAGGCCCTTAAAGTAGTTAGCTTATTTACTTTAGTGTGAAATTTTAGTAGCCAGTCGTATTATGTTATTTTACGCTATATATACTTTTTTTAAATAAATTTAGGCTACAGCTGGTGATATGGTTGCAAAGATAAACTGCAAAAAAAAATTGTTTGAGATTTTATAAAGCGAGTGATTGCTATGTATTTCACGGCACAGCCGCAAAAAAATGTCAACCTTGTGTTTGAAGTACTTGATATTATATTTAGACAGTGAAAATAGAAAACCAGAGCGGAACAGATAAATGCCAATGTTAACATTAATTTTAGCAGCTGCAAATAAAAGCTTTTTAATGAATTTAAATTAAAGAATTATTTAAAGAATTTTATTCATTGACGTTATGCGGCGAAGGAGTTATTGGTAAAACAATATATAGCCTGAAACTAAATATAAACAACAAAAAGTTAGTTTAGTTAGCTTTTACGGAATCCTTGGAAGAAAAAGGGTTCGTGACGCTTATATATTTAAACCGTCACTACACGGACGCAGGATCGCTGTCTACAGAGCAATAGTGCTCCCAAACTTATTATATTCATCGGAAACATGGGTGCTTTATCGTAGACACATTCGAACGCTAGATCAATTTCACTTGAAATGCCTCCGCAATATTTTAAACATCAAATGGACAGATCGTATAAGAAATACTGAAGTTCTGGATCGTGCCAAAGTCTGCGGCGTTGAGGCATATCTAATCCAAGGTCAGTTGCGGTGGTGTGGACATGTCTCACGTATGTCAGAGCTTAGACTGGCTAAACAAGTATTCTATAGTGAATTGTATAACGGCACACGTAAGCGTGGTGGTCAACTTCTTCGCTTCAAAGATGTCCAGAAGAGGCACATGAAAAGTTGCGGAATCGACCCATCGAAATGGGAAGTCCTGGCACAAAACCGCCCAAACTGGAGACATCTAACACACGCGAGCATGAAAAAATTTGAAGATCAACGGAAGACAGACCTTAACATCAAGCGTGATGCCCTGAAAGCGAGATTACCTGCAGATATACAATACAACTACTCGGACGGTATATTGACGTGTGCACTGTGTGCGCGTAGGTTTAGGAATAAGCTTGGTTACTGTAGCCATCTTAGGGCACATCAGCGGGCAGAACAGCTTAGTCCCGCAGCGTAATCCAATTAATCCAGTAACAGTCACTGCTGCCGAAATCGGCAAGGAGAGATACACGGACGCAGGATACACGTCCGTGATGTCACAGATTGAGATGACGAAATTATTATCTGATTATAAAATATGAGCAGATGTATGAGTGTGGATGAAGGCAATGAAGTATGTTTGAATCGTATCAGATGATGACGATGAATATTAATTATTAACGTACCATGACATTGCAAATGATTTAACTAAATCAATCATATGTATATAAAAGAAATATAATCAGAGTTGATAAAAAATGGTAATTTTGTACATTTAAGTGTTTAGACTGGATACAATTAATATCTAGGTCTAAACTGATAGTCTGACTCTACATACTGTTTAAAACTCACAAATAACTAACTTATATAACATTTTAATTACAACCTATTTAATGTTTTATATAGTTCCTCAATTTATTTCAAGCTTTTCGTAGCTTTTTAATTTATAATTTGACTCTAATACTAGCAATTGCCCGCGACTCCGTCCGGGTGGAATATAGAAAATTTTCCCCGTTTTTGCAACATTTTTCACTACTGCTTCGCTTCTACTAATTGTAGCGTGATGTTATATAGTCAACGTCAAAGTCAAGTGACTTTGCTTTGACTTTGACTTGGTTCCTGAGATTAGCGCGTTCAAACAAACAAACTCTTCAAAAAAGATTCTTACGAGACGTGGCACAAATTCTTTTCATATAATATTTGAAGACCTTGTCACCGAAGTACCGTAAAGACTTAAATAACTGCTTAGAGTTGGTGGTAATATATAGATAATGGGGATAAATAGTATGATTTAAATAAAATAAATGTAGGTATGTTTTCTAAAAACATTTTAACACAGCAACATCACGCTTTAACCACTAACATAAAAACTAGCGTACGGGAGGTAATAACACGTTAAAAACAAGTTAATGCCTCATAAATAATACACATCAAAGGCCTACCTAATTCATTAAATGATAACGAAATATTCTGGAATGTGTTCTGCCTTCCTTATAACTATTTGTCAAAGTTTTCACGGACATTTTTTCTAAATTAAACTGTAAAATAATTACGAACATTATGCGACTATGATCGTACCGTGATCTTAATAGTTTTAAAATACAATAAGTGATGTAGGTATGTGTTATATATATTATCCAAAAATTGTTGTTATTCCTTGTATTAAGTTTCTAGACTTTTTTTTTAAAAATATTATTGAAATCCATTGGCATCAACATCAATTCTGTTGCATTCAGATATAAGTAAAGTTAACTAAATAATTTAATTAGTTCAAAAACTAAAAAACACGCTTGGAAACATTATCAAAGTATATATTGTAAAATTAAAGTATATATTGTTTTAATAAATCATTGGTTGGATATCCTGAATATTATTTTTCATTATCGCAGTGTCATCCATTTTTAATATATGTATGTGCAAAATTTGAGATCACTCCGAGTACCGCAACTTACTGGGTAAAAATTTCTTTCAAAGATTCCGTTACATAGATATAATACATAGATATAATACATTGATAGAATACCTACTAATCGGGTTAATAAAAAGCGTGTTAATCGCAAAAAAACCTATGAAACTAACAAAGCAAGTATGGTATATTTTGGTTTAATCGCTATTACGATTTAGGTACACTTTTGTATCAATTGAAATTCCTATTTAGTTCATAATACAGATGTTTTATAACAAGAAATTTTAGATACCTTCATTTCATTAATTAGAACTTATACCATAGTGATCTTTTTGAATAAATTAAGTACGTAAACAATCCTTTCTTAAAAGTCAACGGTACCAATTCTATGCGCACAACTAAACTAAGCTTAACTAAACAATGAATACTGATAGTAGCGATGACACAATTCGGCAATGTTAACTGAACTTTCTAGTTATAAAAACTGTTTATTTTAGACTAAATATTTTAATTAATATAAATAGCCAAATAAGAAAAATACAGCAATAGTTGTTTTCATTAACCGACTTATTTTTTTAGTTAAGTTTTATTGTGCACATAGAATTGGCACCAATGTCTTTACTTTGAAGATAATAAAACAAAATTGGCTAGGCGGTTTTCAATTTTTTGTACGCACAACACGCCAAAGCTACTATGGAATTGAATACCGTTTTCAGTGAGGGTGATAATATGTTAGTAGAGATCCAACTTAAAATATAGGCTACAATTTATTCCGGGATAATATTTATTTCCTACGGTAAAACTTGCTTCAAGTTTCTTATTGCCTAGTCACCCAAAATTTCACGGAAACGTAGTCGCAAGCAACAGCTAGTATTCGAATAACGATTCATTTTAATACAGTGCAAATCCTCGAATTTGAATAAATTCCTCATAATATTTTGTTGTATCAATCAGTTGTCTTTAATAACAACAGTTACAGCTCAATCTATCACCGATTTCTTTTGATACACTTTTACGTGGATTCTGTTTAATCCACTTGATTGATAGGAGCTTTGAATAGACAGCAATATACATTCTAAGCTTTAACAACGGGCCGCCTGCCCAATAGTTGTATTGATAAAGTGAGAAAAAAGATAAAAAAAATCTTTTTATTTTTCCGTTTCGACTTATAAAGAGATAAGCTTTCTAATTCTTGTTTAAATTTATTCTATGTTTTATTGGCTTAAAATAAATGTAGTGTTTTTATTCTAGTACTCCCGATAAACGACGCTAATAGTCGCCTTTAGTGTATTTTAAAAATCTTTTACAAATACAATACAAGGATATACCCACTTAAAATAGAGAATTGTGTTAGAAGATAGAATAAAACACGAGGAAAAAACATAATGGACTGGACGTCTTTAAGTTCATTTTGTATTACTAATCAAGATTAACTAACAGATGTTCAAGTGTACTCGTAGGTGTGTGTTTGTTTGTAAGACAGGTTTGATACTTACAAGTTTTTAATTGATCTTTTTACGTTGTATGAACTCAATAAAACAAGGCAGAGGTCTATTAGTATAAAGCCACTAAAATATTTCAAATCGTTGTTATTTGCAATTTCAAAGCACCCTTTTAAAAATATTTTGCTTTTGTAAAATGTATTAAGCTATTTAAATTAAAATCTGTTTTGGACGCGAAGAGCGCAAATTTTGTTGCATTAATCTATGTAAAGTAAACTAAATTGGAACACACTTTAGTTTAAATTATATTCATACAGCTAATTTTTTGTACACTTTTTAACATACTTCAAAAAAAGGAGGAGGTTCTCAATTCGTCTGTATGTTTCCTTTTTTTATGTCAACTAAAACCTACTACCCTACTACTTACTATCTTAACTAAAAACACTATTTGATTTATAGTATTAACACTATCAATATTTATATTTTAGTGTTTATTTTTCGTACGAGCATAAATACTAAGAATGTTAATATAGTTTTCACTCATTTATGCATTAATGCGTCTTTTCTTTCTTTCTTTCTAAATGCGTGTTGATATTGAATGTCATGTCTAAAATTCATTATTATATTTCCTGTATAGTAAAAGCAGCATGCTTCAATATGACCTATTTCCAACACTCAGGTCGTTGACTTGCATTGCAATGAATAAATAAATATTGTGTTTATTGGCACCTGGATGGTATTCTTGGTAAATTATGCAAGTGTGGATATTTATTGTACTATAGATTAGGTAGGGCTAAAAGCTATAATGTCACATCTACATAATATATTCATGAGCTTGTAACGGACTATAATTAGGGGAAGGTATTCGGATGTTTATGTTAGGAATGTCCTGGTTTTATTTGAAAGGGTTTTAAATGGCACAATAAAGGGGCAAACACCTTTATATGGTACCATTTCAATTTGAAGTTGTAGTTATTGTTTTCTTTTCAAATTATTATTACTAATGGTAACTTCTTTAATTGTTAAGTTATATACTACAAACACTTTGATGTTATTGCAGTCTCAACATTTATGCTTGGATATTATGGACATACAGGATATAAACCCTTGAATAAAGTTACCAACTCTGTTACGTGAAGAATTAAATTAAACTAAAATCACTTAGTTAGTCAATAGTTACAATTACAATTAATGATAAGAAGTCGACTATGGTGTATCTTGGTTTAGTGGTTATAATATTGTACACATTCATTATAAAATTTTTTTATTGTATGTTACATTTTTTATAATAAATAGTAGAACATAGTTTAGCACGTATTATCAAATTGTTGTTGAAACTATGACTCAATCAATATTCCTATTTTGGTTTAGTTCAGTTTTACAAGTAGAATTCATACCAATGTGAAATATAGACTTTGAATGAGTTTTGTTAACTTTTATGTATTTTGTTGTCATCATTGTGTCACATCCCGTTGTTAGTTATGCCCGCCTATATTTATAAGTTTAAACACTTTAGTAGACTACAACGCCAACCCATTTCCTTGACGTGTTTACAACTAATTTCCTGTAATAATTTGTGGCCGAGAGTCTGTGCTGATGACTGAGATTAACGCTAGTATACTGCTATTAAATTCCTATTAAATAATGGCAGGCAATCAAGAAATTTTTCAACAAAAAAAGACATGTGACGAGAGACTGCAATAACAAAATCATATAAATTTCCTTCTAATAATAATATTTGAAGTGGTGAAAAGAGCGTAAACGCGATATAATCGCTCCTTTCTTGTAGTAAAATAATGACAGTCACTCGTTGTAAGTTTGAGATAAAATTGACCGTAACATCACTTCTAGTCTAGTGTAGTAGGCTGAGGTACGTTAATTGTTAGATCAAATTTTGTTATACAACATATTAACGCACATAGAAACGTGATACTAACAATTTATAATGTACCTCATATCTCAAATGGCTCTTTGGTCTGATCTCTATAAATTCGGTACATTTCCTAAGCCGCTATTTACAGTTCTTAAAGTACACTTTTTTCTTGCGAAGACACAGCTTTCTGGCGTTAAGAAGCTGTTTATGTAACTATTATGCTATTGGGATGTAAAAGTAAAATACAAGTAATTACACTTTTATATCTATCATAAACATGCGAAACACTTAACTTCTTAAGAGGATACCAAAATAGCTTCGTGCATTTTTCTACGTACGAAGTTTTCATTGTTTCTTTAGATTGAATGGCTAGAGCTCTAATTTTTAAGTATATGTTTTTTCAATATATGATCTAGGATCGTATAAACTCAGAAACGCGATTGAAAAAAGTTTTCTCGATAGAAAATCTTAGCGAAACAACCTCTCTCATTTTTTATTTTTTTCATTTGTCGGTCTATTATCGCGAATTAACTAATGAAATAACTTTAAAAACATAAGTAACTATTATATATAGAAACACGTAAATCAGAATTAAAATATATTTAGTAGATTTTGAGTAAATCGGAAAAGTATCCCTAATTCTTCATTTTCTGTGCCTACTGGCTGTATTAATATGTACGTGTCGGCGATGATATACGATAATATTGATGTAGGCCCATAAACTCTCGTGAGTCGTATTGTGAAAGTTTATTTTTACATAAAATACACATACATATTGATTATAGATCGTTTTATGTGTGTATCATATACGCGGCAAACTCTCTGAGTTATGATTGACAGTAAATAGGCACTTACCATCAAATACATTATGTAACAAGCACTAAAGAGAAACACAAATATACTCGATGGCATATGGTTAGAGAAACGGGCTTTTAAAATTCCAATATAATTTAGATATGGAGGCAGTTGCGATTATATATTATTCAGATATGAAAATATATTTGTATTGTAGAAACATAAAGTACGTTTGATCGTCATCTCCAAATAAGCGAGTGAAGGTAATAATCAAAATAGAATTATCGTACTGAGAAGTGTCGTAATCGTCTGCTTTGGCAGTACCATGTTGCGGTTTTTGGATCAAGTTCGATTAGTCTAATTTAAAATAATAACCTCATATAGACAATGTCTGGCCGGCCTCGATCCATTTGGCTTTCAGTTTCAGTAGTCATTACGTCGAGTGATTCATTCATACGTAATAACTTAATGGTCATTTATAATGTAGGGCATAGATAAAATATAATCCAGTATCTATGATTGCGTCGGGATATCTATAACTTTTATGTGATATAATCTAAGTACATCCACGAATTTGAAGTAAACAATGTATTTCTGATCAACTTAATATTGTTAGGTATATCTTTTTGGCAAATAGCTTCTGATGGTTCATTGGTACCTGGTACCTAGGTGCTGGATACACAATCCATTGTTATTGTTTTTGTTGAGAATCAAATATAGGACCATGTAAACAAAATACATGGTTCGAGGTTGGTATTTAGCAGAAATATCTCGACCATGTATTGCAGTTGGTGACCTTCGTAATCAATCAATTTTTCAATATAGGCTAATGAAATTTAATTAGCCGAAACATCAGCCGGGAGATGGAATCTGAGACCACCAGTAGTCTAGTGTAAAAACTAATGCGCCCGGGAGCCATATAATTATAATTAGCTGTTTAGATATATTACTTGTGCATTACAATCAATAAACTCGCTAAAAGAATAGCTGCAAAATCAAAGATTGTTTAAAATCGTTGATTCAGTTGTTCAATCGTGTTTGAATGATTTTTATGACACATTACAATTATTTAGAAGCAAATGTTTATTGATACGGTGTTTGAAATGTTTACTGTTAGCTAGAATTTTATATTTAGTTTCATTTTTCATTTGCATATTTATTAGAAGCGTGGGCAACAGTCATATTCTGGCAGAATTTTGAGGGTCAACAAGACGTGAATTTGTAAAAAAGACATTTTAAATATATCGTGTTGGTATGCAACATTTATGATATGTCTGTGTATATAGTTATTATGTTTATAGCGACTGCCTATTGACGTCACTGTATATTAGGTGCTTTGTTCGAATATTCGAGGTTTTATAATCTGAAATGAACAAAATTTTTACGGCTGATTGTAACTGTAAACATCGCTATCTAGTTTCAAAGAAAAACAAATTGCTATATAATTCTATAACTAGATAAAGCATCAACAGGTGGTCAGTATACGTACCTCTGATTAATATAAAAAGCTTTTTAACACGCTTATATAAGTTCTGTACGTATCTATCAATGTATTAATCTATGTAACGGAATCTTTGAAAGTGATTTTAAGCCACTTGCAGTAGTTGGATTGATCTGAAATTTTGCACATATATCAAGGAATGCAATAATTTAAAAAAATAGTCAGGATTTTCAAGCGTGTTTTTTAGTTTTTGAACTAAGTAGATTATTTTACTTTTATAACTAGCTTAATTGCTGGATTGAATTAGTAATCATAACGTAAGGGTTGAAATTGTTTAGATTAATATTATGCAAAATAAAATAAAGAACAAAAATTCAGATGAATGGGTCATAGACGTCATAATGTAAATGAAAATAGAAATTTCACGGCACTTGAATTGTGCAATGTTCAACTATTTGAATTCCTCACAAAAATATCTACAGTACATAATATCTAGCACATAATCTCGACCGACGTCATACTAGGCGTATGATGGCGCTTGTGGCCTCGACATTCGTGTATAACGATATATAATAATCTCTTTTATTATCACATTTGTAGAAAATATTAATTCATTTGAAAGCCAGTCTTAACATGAATTTTATAAAACTTTTTCATAGAAAATAGTGTATAAGATAACTTCTTAAACATTATTTTCTAAATTAACTCTACTGTTGCAAACTTTCATAAGTTTGATTATTGCATTTAACATGCAAGGAATTTATATTGTATATTATTATTATTGCTACACTTTTAAACATTTTCATTCCTGGTAACACTGGCTTATGTAATCAAATCTCCATTCACGTCGGAGCGGATGCTATTTTTCAAACTGTTAATTTTTCACGTGTCTCGTTTACATAATATTCGCACTGAAAACGTCCATTTACTCTTCAAATATGAAAGCACATTCCGTGGTCTGGCAACACTTAATCACTGCACAATTCACAGTCCTCCGTTGGTAACACCGTCACAGATGTAAAACAAACTTACCGTGTCACTTAATCACTTGGTCCCAATCACTGGTTTGTGGTATACATAAAAATGTATTTTTTGTTTTGTGGGTACTATCGAGTGGAGTTAGCGCGCCCCATGAGGATAGCGTCAGGAGTGCGGCGCGCCGGGCGCGGGACCAGATTGCCGCCCTCTTTTATAAGCTCCGTTGTGGGCAGTGGGCTGCTTGCCAGCGGCCACTGTCTCACCAACATATGCGAGCCAACCCTGCCGTTGGCGACACAAATTGTCACTTCTAACGCAATGCATTAAGGTTGTTAATACATCTATATTCATTTCTCTAGCTGTATCTAAACGTTGCAAGTTCCGTAGTCACTGATAACATTTGACGTTACCTTTAATTTACAAATTACTACAAGTAAAATGTACAACATTAATTAATTGTTAAGATTACATTTATATTGATCTCAGTCATATGACGGCAGTTAATTGCTTTATGTATAAGGAAATTTTGTTTGTAAATTAACAACTGTTTCATTGTAGTTTACCCCATCGTTTGAAGTTTTGTGGATGTGTGTAAAGTGCTACGAAGTGCTACGCCGCCGTAGCTATAACGCTGAGGTCTAAGTATTATCAAACAGATATAGATTATTATTTATTATTATTTATACAGAAAATTGAAATGGAATTAGAATTTTGTAAGGCTGATAAGAACGTGACTATTTTATTTATATTTTGAGACAGTTGTTATATTGTTCTAATATTACAAACTCGAAAGTTTGTAAGAATGTGAGGATATTTGTTGCTCTTTTACGCGAAACTGCTGAATACATTTCAATATAACTTTGCAGATGTATAGCTTTTAGATCAAAATAACACATAGGCTATATTTCATTACGCTAAAAGCCAAGGAGCAGGGCAGTAACTACAAACGTGGGTGAAATCGTGGGGATCCTCCTCATTTCATTCCAGGTAGCCATTAATTTAGTAGTGAGTTGTTTTTCATATTTTGGAATTTATTGTACTTTTGAGATTAGCTACACACTAATAAGCCGTCCCTGTTTCACACGGGTAGAGCATTTCTTTAAAAGTTCACTAAAGAAAGGTCAAGAACCGACACTTTAAATAATTATATTTTTTAATAACTAGCTGTTACTCGTAATTTCGTATGCTTGAAATTTCTATCTAAAAATAGTTATTAACATAAATAGTTTTTGGATTAGACCTCTACTTTCGTAAATTACTCGCCCTACATACATATTACAAAGTGTCTTCTCTTATTGTATAGCCCGATGTTGAAGGTTGTTGAAACACATTTAAAAAATGAAAAACACCCTTTGTTATGAATAGATAGCTGCCGAAAAATTCAGGAAATTATTAATCATTACATTGTCATAAGCATAGATTCTTGATAATGGTAGAAAATTTCAGAAAATCTGACTTTATGTGGTGAAAACAAGTTCAACGCTGTCGATATTATGTTGATACATGCAGGTACAACTTAATAAGTAGATAAATATATACATAATATATGAAGCTTATGAAAGCATGTTAAAACTAAGTCTGGATAAAC
Organism: Orgyia antiqua; assembly: GCA_916999025.1. Lineage (NCBI taxonomy): Eukaryota > Metazoa > Arthropoda > Insecta > Lepidoptera > Erebidae > Orgyia > Orgyia antiqua. Next base: position 22,833,076 of record OU779864.1, read on the forward strand.
TTCGGAAAAATTCATAAATACGCAAACTGTAACCCCTCTCTCCATCCCATTTACGTTCCACTGTTGGGCATGGGCCTCCTCCACTTTGGGAGAGATTATGGTCTACTGTGCCGCACTGACGTATTGACGGGCCTCGTGGTGGAGTGGTTTATATAACGGACTGCTGATCAAGAGGTCTCGGGTTCGATTCCCGGTCAGGACAATCATTTGTGTGATGTTTTTAATTGTCATACAAATGTTTGTACTGCGTCTGGGTGTTTACTATGTATTATAAGTATGTATTTACATAAGAAAAGTAGTTTATGTATTATATCCGTATTCTGGTACCCATAACACAAGCATAATAAGCTTTAGCTTGGGACCAGAGGACGTTGTGTCTAATGTCTATGAATATTTATAAAAAAATAATAATAAAAATACTGACCAGGCGTGTTGGCACAGGGTTTATTTTCGAGTTTTCCGTCTCTCATAGCGGATGTTATCTGTGTGCAATATCCCTTAGCTGGCTTTTACAGCACCCTTGGGAAGAGATGGGGTAATGACACTTGTATTCTTAATCCGTCACCACACGGAGAACTTACGGAGAACCTACGGAGAACACTGTAACCTATTTATCTAATATATAAAATTCTCGTGCCAATGTTCGTTCCCATACTACTCCGAAACGGCTTGACCGATTTTTATGAAATTTTATATGCATATTCAGTAGGTCTACTATCTATTTTTCATACCCCTAAGTGATAAGGGTTGTCCTCCCTTAAAATTTATATGGCAAAACAACGTTTGCCGGCTCAGCTAGTAGTGAAATAAATGTCTACAACGTTCTACGCCGTAGTAGGGCTGCGTTAAAGTATTTAATTAATTTGCATTGCCCTGCTACGGCGTAGACCATTGTAGATATTTTGTCAAAGAACGCATTGTCATATTATTTCTATCCAAAAATCCGCTACGTAAAAATTAGTATGGCGCAATATAGCCTTTCTTGTCAGGTACAAAAAATTCAAAGGAACTCCGTACTCATCTTTGCATTTGATAGACTGTGTTAATAATAAAAAATTTGACTAGTTTTTATTTAAATAAATCCTAATACAAAAACATTTTTCATGTTGTATGGACATTGGACATACTAACACATTTTCGTATTGAAATTTTCGTGAGTTTGAGTCATATTAGAAATACTATATTACCGGCTAACACTCACAGTTTTGGGATCGAAGATGTCGACCCAGGTGCACTCGCACGGAAGGTCGCAGACGCCGCTGTGCACTCGTCCTGAAGATGAGCATCGGATATGCTCGAAACCTGGGTCGACATCTTCGATCCCAAAACTGTGAGTGTTAGCCGGTAATATAGTATTTCTAATACTAACACATTGTGCTAAATAACTTATTTGTTCTTCAATTCTAATCGTAAAATGTCACATTATAATCAGAGGCGTCTTTTCCCTAGTTCTATAGGGGCCATGGCCCGGGTCGGCCAGCCTGAGAAAGACGGCGAAAGCCTTCAAGTTTAAATTTAGCTCAATCTGTAGTAATTTATAGCGCGGCTATATAAATTGGCCCGGGGCGTGAAATATAATGGCACAGGGCGCTAATTTTTAAAATACGCCTCTGATAATAATTAATAAATATTCATGGACATTTCACACAACGTCCTCTGGTCCCAAGCTAAGCTTATATGCTTGTGTTATGGGTACCAGAATACGGATATACTACTTTTCTTTTGTAAATACATACTTATAATACATAGAAACACCCAGACGCAGTACAAACATTTGTATAGCAATTAGAAAAATCACACAAATGATTGTCCCGAGCGGGAATCGAACCCGCGACCTCTTGATCGGCAGTCCGTTACATAAACCACGAGGCTCGTCGTGATATTAATCATGTTAATATATTTTAGAGTACAGTTACCTCCTGTTTTGTACATTTACTCAGTTCCCCTGTGCTTGTTCTCTAGAATCTATACTAATTTTATAAAGCTGAAGAGTTTGTTTGTTTGTTTAAACGCGCTAATCTCAAGAACCACTGGGCCGATTTGAAAAATTCTTTCAGTGTTAGATAGGGCATTTATCGAGGAAGGCTTGAAACTATATAATATCACGCTACGACCAGTAGAAGCGAAGCAGTAGTGAAAAATGTTGCAAAAACGGGGAAATTTTCTAAATTCCACACGGACAGAGTCGCGGGCACCAGCTAGTTTTAAGATAAGTGAGATAATATTTTTATACTTTATTATTTAAGTCTCCACAAAACTGCTATCTCTACTTATTAAATATGTTAATGAAACTTTATACCTCCAAATTAAGATCTCAATATTTACAGAGTTCAAACGTCGACTTTCAAAACGATAAAATATTTTATAACGTACATTACAGTAGTGTGTTTTGTGACGTCATGATACATTTTTGAAGATTTTTGGCTATCATACGACAAGCGTGTGATCGACTGAAATATGTGTCCAGCAACCTACTCACAACTTAAAATATAGTCATTATGACGTGACGTAGACATATCTACGTAATGGACTACGACGTAATTTAACATTTGCGTATTACAACTTTGATTTTCAGAATACCGTAGCAAAAGATAAAACAGTATATTACTTACACTTTGCTATCCGTCCATCCATCTATCGTCAGGCTGTGTCTCCGGAACGGTAATAGCTAGAGAGATGAAATTTTTAGAGAATATGAATACATTTTGTTGTTATAACATCACTATCTATCCGTCTGTCACCAGGCTGTATCTCCAGAACGGCAATAGCTAAACAGTTGAAATTTTCAGAGAATATGAATACCTTTTGATGTTATAAGTAACATCAAATCGAAAAAACAGAATACTATGAATATTTAATAGCGTTCCCATGCGACAAATGTTTTCAGTGTTACTTTATGATACCTTTTAGACGCCATGATTATGACGGTATGACTTAGTAAAATATTATAATTAACCATACGGAACCTTTTGTGTGTCAGTCCAACTCGTACTTGGCCTTTTGTCTATTCTAATATTAACAAATAATTAACGTTCAGTGCGTTAGTTATCTATTTCTTTATAATTTACGATCAGAGCAAACTTTGCCAGAGTCAAATTTATTTATTGTTTTGTTCATTCACTCTACATTACTTACTTTATGCATAATTTACCGGGACTATTATCACGTTAATAACTTAAAAAGGCACAATACCTTTGCTCCCGACGTTTCGACCGAATTGCATCGATCGTGGTCACGGGTCGACTGAAGTTTTGCTAGCGACGTCTCCGGGAGGCGCGGGTTTCGCGAACTACCCTCGCCTGGTCTTGCACATGTAAATGTTCACTATAGTCTGTACTTCGACACACAACACTAACTACGTCACTCTTCTTCTGGCTAGTACCGTCCTGATAACAAATTATGAGCTCAAATCACGTAAGTTTAAAATCAATAATTACTTTATGCATATTTTATAAGATTAATATACTTAATGTCTGTAAACATAATATTTACTTCATAGTATCAGACTTCACGAATCCATGGTTACAGATTCATTAATATTTTATCAGTAAATATTGATGCATTCAGTAAAAGTTTTGACACATTACTATTAACACATTATGTATAAAATGCTTTGATGTGTTTTTAACGTATGTAGGAGTTAAAATAATAAACCTCATATTGTAAAGTGCATATCGGAATTGATTATTAATAATCACACAATGTTAGGCTGTACCTACTAAAGATATTTCGAAAACTGCTATATGTTTTGAACATATGAGCGATAAAGGTGACAACAAAGAAGGGGTGGCCCCAGTAATCGGGGCTCAACCTGTACAAAATGTATATAAATAAGTGAATAAATGAATGAAAACTCTTTATTGTACGCCAGAAAATTACTTATAAACATTAATAACAATAAATCTTATATTAGGTACAAAAGGCGGTATTATCACAAATATTGCAATCTCTTACAGACAACCGTTTAATGGAATCGATTTAATCTAAGAGAGTATGTATGTTCATTCCAATTAGCACAAAATTTCAGAAAGGGACGTTGCCTGTTTTTCAAACGATTAGAGTTACATCAAAGGATAATTATCTCTCCATAGCACATCCTGTGATTTAGGAGTTCTTATTCTGTTGAATACACCACATACTCGAGTTTCTGTGTATGTAAGAAGATATTCCTTATATGTAAAAACAGCTTAAATCAATTTCGACGAAAGATTCTTAATAATATTTACCTCTCCTCGTAACTACGTTGTTTGTAAACCTAGAAATGTAAATTTTATCCTAGTGGTTTTATGGACATAACATGCAATACACAATCTCTACTTATTATAATATGTCCCTATGTGAGCTTATATCTTGAATTACACGTACCGGATTTTGATGCAGTTTTTTTTTAAATTATAAAGTGGTACAAGAGGACGACTGTTTTATATAATTTGTTATGGTTTCTAAAACTCAAGCGTACAAAATTGCGGGTAATAGTTAGTACAATACACAATTCTTTATTGTAAACCATTAACAGAAAAAAACTATTTTAATTAAATGCTGCCTGCACATGTCTTTCCCTCTACTTATGATATGGGGTCTTTCAAGCGAGGCGTGAAGAGGCCTCTTGTGGGCGGGCAAGGTGGGGGCGGCTAGTGCTCTGACAATGTACCAGCCGTCCTCACATATGGATTGCACTCTCACATAACATCAGGTAAAGTGTAGTCATTTGCGAAACCCAACTATAAAAAAAAAAACAATAAAATAAAATAAATATAATATATAATAAAAATAAAATAAATATTCCAGCTTAAGCTTAGCTTAAGCTGGAATATTTATTTATTTTATTTACAACATGAGGTAAATATTTATAAATGGTGGTCTTATTGATATTTGGGATCTCTACTAGACAAACAACAGCGATAGGAAAAAAAAATACAAAAGTAAATTAAGATGGACTTCATATGACTAAATCCTGTCCTATTTATTTACACAAATTTTCTGAACATGGCATCAAAGATTATGCAAAAATCTGTTTAAGGGAAAATACGATTAAAAGTAAGTTTAGCTACAAAAAGACAAATATGACAGCACATAAATAAATATACTGTCGCTAGGAGTCGAATGGCGAGGACATATTTACTTTTCATGGTTTTTAGTACAGGTAGCCTTACCAAGTTAAATGTAAATATAATTATTATCTAAGCGGGGAGTTTTAAAAATACATCACGGCCGTAGGACAGAGCAGCTATATTTTGAAAGGGAACACCCCAAAATTCCGAAAAACATTATTCCGAATTGTGAAATCCCGATTTTCAAAAGTCCGAATTTCATAATACCTAAAAATTATAATGTCTATTATTCAAAATCACGAAAAACATTTTACCGAAAGTCATAAATCCAATTTGTTACTTTTCCGATTTTCATTTGTCCGAAGAGTCAAAAGCTCGAAGGTTATTAGTCCGAAAAACGAAATTCCGATTTTTAACACTTCGAATAAACTAAAAATAGCTACAAAATTTTGTGACTAAACGAATCGCTGCAAAGTCGATTTTACGTAGACTTGTTTGCCCTACCCTAGAGTGCAATTTAAGCACACGTAGGCGCGGAGGGGTGTGACGGCACGCGAGCTGAGGAGCAAGTGATTTGAAGGCTCGCCGTAGCGGTCGAGACTGGCCGCCTCTGCCAGCCAGTAAGCCGAAACAGCACCGGTAAGCCTTCAAGTCATTAGCGACGATAAGCTTGCGTGGGGCCGCCTATAGGTACCCCGCAGCGCCGGAACCGTGACATAATAATGCTTGCTGCATGTTGCATGGCGCCTTGCATGCTGCATGGCTGCTTGCATGCTGCATGGCTGCTTGCATGCTGCATGCTTGTATACCGCCTGTCTGCATTTTGCATGCTGCCTGCATGCGTGTTTCGTGCTTGCCTGCTTGTTTGCATGCTGAAAATCCCCTATGTTATTGATGCATCGCTTAGGTTATGTTAGGACTGTGACCAAGGAAACTAAATGTTTTTAATCGTAACAAAATGCTTTTATTAAAAAGTAAACAATCATATTTTTAAATGATAACCAATACACTGCAAAAAGTGTACTTCATCATATAGATATTTCTTTAAAATTAATTGTGTTGACGGTATTTTAATAATCAGAATTCATATTATTTATTACGTATTTCGAATTACCAATAATTCGGATTTTTTATTATTCGGCCTTTTGAAGTTCGGAATTTTGAGAATAGTAATTATAATCGTTAGGAATATTGAAGTTTCGGAATTATGAAAATCGGAGTAATGATACATCGGAGTTGTTAAATTCGGAATTTTGAACCATTCGGAATTATGAAAATCGGTATTATGAAATTCGTATTTGTGACTTTCGGAATAAAGTTTTTCGTCTTTTTGTAGTGTACCCATTTTGAAAACCTATTTTAGGTTGAGTTCTTGTTATCGCTAACACTTTTAACTTAAGAAAATCAATTCTAAAATTAAAACAGCTACACAAATATAATTATTGAAACTTTAACGTTTTTAATACAAAAATATTTCTTTGATTTCAATTATAAATAATTAATATAATTTATAATATTATTTATTAATTAAAATTGAATTAAATTTTATTTAATTATATTTTTTAAATTCTTTTTAATTATAAATAGTTAATATTTGTTTTCTTTTTAATTTTTTTTTGACACGCTTTATAAGTGTACATTGGCTCTAGCGTCGCAAGTAGTTTTAGATTATTTAAAATTACTCTATTATTATTATATTATTTATTCCCTACCTACTAACTTTATGTAGTCTTTCAGTTTTTTTTTATTTTTAAACATAAAAAAAGTTACTATAAACCCAAATTAATGAGCTATTTAGATTTGAAGCCAGAATGAGAAGCTCACAACATACCATTTTAACATATTAGATATTGGCTCAAGATTTTTTGCTGCTAAAATACATTTCTCACGTTTTCCATTCGTATGACACTACACATTTATTCCAACATTTAATAAAGATAAATGCGTCCATTATTAGCAAGACAGTTTTTAAAATTATAGTCAATAATTGCTTTTAGCTACATATTTGTGTGCTTCCGTGTGTGGATACTCCAAGCCAATTCTTCTATTTATATAATTTAAATAGACATCAAGTAGTTACGATCATCTGTGTGTGTGTTAGGTTGCCTAACAAATTATTGTGGAAAAATTCTGCCTTAAATTTGTTAGGTATAATATTATAACGTGTTACTAATTTAGCAAGTAGGAAGGTATTACCTGAGTTTCTTAATCTCCATATTGTATGACTTTATTTAATACTTGTCTAAACACTCTAAACATATATAAAATATTGTCTATTTTATTTATATCTATCGTGGTCATGAGAGGACTGAGCTGTAAGGTTCTTCTTGTAAGGTCTTTGTGATCAGTTATCTGATTTCCCGAATAAGTTAAATTGAAACCTAGAAGCTAAAAGCATTTCTAATATTACAATAAGGCATAATACAGTTAAATGACTTGTAAAAATAGTTGTAATTTAAATTCTTAAGTTAACTATTGATACTTTACGTGTATAACCACGGCGGGTCGCTAGTTCGATTTTGGCAGTGGTCTCAGACTATAGATGTGAGCATGGGTTGGCACGCCTGGTGCGTGTGCATAACTGCCAGCGTCCAATTGTTCCACACCAGACAGATACATGAATTGCTCACACGTCTGTCAAGACCACTATTAATCTTCTAAAAGAACATTCAAAATTTAGATTAGTTTTGCGGACATTTAGTTACTCAGTCAAAACGAACTGTATTTTCGTTAGTCTTTTTTGCCAATTTTTTTTTGCAAATTTTTTGTTTTAAATTCTTAGAAGCCATGTTGTCTCTATGCACTATTTATATTTTTATAACTTCTACGTATTCTTTTTCACTGACACCTTGGTGATACACGTAAAGTCATTTCCCCCATGATAACGTGAGTATTATTTATGTTCGAATTGGGCAGGTGATAGGCGTGGGTTTAAATACAAGTATTGATTTAGATGAAGGATTTATCATAGATGATGTTACAAATAAATAATATAATATCTCTATGTTGTTCTGACAATAACTAATAACAAAAACGACAAGACTAGTTAATCATATTTACATCAAACGAATAAAGTTGACAGCAATTGTATGAAATAGTTTTCTTTTTGTTTTGGAGCGGAATGATGAGAATGCGGAGAATGCGGCAGTTTTAGCCCTTTGTTCTCTTGCGATATCTGTTTATCTATCTACAATTCTTATATTGTCGGTGGCCCATTTACTTATCTTCTATTTTTTTATCATTGAATGAAAATTGGCTGATGATGCCTATTCTGGCTGACGATAACAATCATAACCAACATATTACAGTATTTTAAAGTAATAATAGTTCTTTATTTGGACAATTGGAAGCCATACACATTAGCTATTTAGGCAGGATTACCTTTTATTTTAAAATAGAACCACCAGAAAACTTTTCTGGTTTGGTAACTAGCATTTGACTTTGTACTGAAAACTTTTTGCAATATTTTATTACATTTTAAAATACTCGTACCAATAGCGGGAGAAAATGTTATCACCCTCAAAGATTGATAAAAAAAATACACCAGTAAATTCTGTATAGAATTTCTGTATATAATAGAATTTAAATTTTGCATAACAAAAATTTATTTAAACGGAAATCTATAATGTTAAACATTACAGTGTTTATTTGCACGCTGGCGCCTGTAGATTTCAATTTTATGGTTGTATGATAATGGCATCCACACACGACAATAAGTGCGTTAGATACAGCTGTAAATAATGTTCGGCTTTTATCGTTATACAAGGGTCGGCAGGTAATTCTTGGACGTCAGCCAAATAGCACACGCACTACGCTCGCCTACTGAATGTTTTTACACAGACCAAAATGTACTCTACCAATTCACGTTCTAAGTTTTATGTCTAATGTTTATAGTTCAAATCTTGAAATTGATGTCCAAATCTCTACTGCCATCTGCCTTGAGCCATGTATTTTTATTTTATCGCGTTTATCGCTGGGCCATCGAGAGATGTGCTTGTCGATAAATCACGTCTTGGTGATATGTTGATGTGTCCAAGTTATGTAACCATGCCCATAACACCATACACGTAATAAATAAAGCTTCCGAATATAATAAATTATGTGATATATGTAATATTATAATAATACATCTTTTGAATATCAAAACAGTGTAATCCTTCATAAATCGTACTCTTTCGTGTACTTTGTAGTATCGTATATACGGTTAGTTAAGACTACATTATGTATTTACAAACGTAGGTTCAAATCTGTAATAAGAGTGATTACCTAGTTATCTCTTACGTTATAGAGATGTAAACTTATATAAATCCTTATTTTGCCTGACTATCAAGGGGGGTTATTATGTTTTTTTAATAAACTTTGCTAATTAGGCGGGACAGTAACGAATATTATGGGAGAGGATGGAAGTGGTTGACTTTTGCTTAGATTAGTGTATTTTCTAGACGGATCTAGAATCCGAATGCGAGATTCAACATTCCATGCAATATAGTCGCGAAAATATACTTATATGAGGTGCAATATCTAAGCACAGATAAAATAAAATATTTATTTTTAATGTAATGAGATTTAGGTTACGAGGTTTGTCATGCGCCAGCGGCCATACGACACACGGTTCCAATATGACACTGTTTGTCGGAATATACAGCAATTCAGAAATAGCGATCGACAGATCGTAATGTGTACCGGGTTTTATTTGGGACTAATTAATGCGGTTTATAATTAGCACGGTTGATGCCTGGTAATGTGACATACAGTACGTGGGCCGGAATGATGTAGAAAAATGCGATATATGTACAAAAATGTAAATTAAGTAATCTTAGTTGTCAGTAAAATTCTTTACTTCTAAAAATGAACTTTGGTATGCTTATCCTATTTCTTCACAGATAGGTAAATTCCTCTTCTTCTATGCCCAATAGCTCAACATTAAAACTTTTTTTTTGATGTTGAGCTATTGGGCATAGACGTGCTGCTTGATAAGACGGCATTTGCCGTTATATACAGAGTGATGTTAATGTTCTAGCTTCCGAATACCTACGTGAAAATGACGCAAACCTAGTAGCTTGGTGAAAATTGCGGTGGGTGTTATAGTACTCACAGTTATTCTTGAGAAATATAATTTGTTCAATAATGGACTTAAGCCTGAAAAGATTATAGTATCGTCTAAGAAGTGCAAAGAATTAACTTATTTATAACAATTAGATTGTATCCTTAGATTCTGCTTTGCAAAATGAGATCAACATTGTTTTATTTTTTAAATACTCCATATAATAAAATTTTAATTTGTTGCACTGTAGATGGCGAGGGTAATGTGAATAAAACAGAAACAAAGATATCTAGAAATAAATTAACATTTAAACATACATCAAGGTTTTGACGGAATTTTAGGAGTTTCTTGTTTTGCTGGTTTGTATTTTATTACTTTACAATAAAATTGTTCTAGAATGCTATTTTCACCAGTAGTCTAATTGATAGTTTTAAAATTAGCAGCGTCTTTCCATATAAATTACTATTGAGCTATTATAGTTTTATATAAAGTTTTAAGTTAGTAAAGGTCCTTTAAAAATACCCACTAAATTGAGAACATTCTTTTTTTTGGAAGTCGGTCAAAAAGACTTTACTACGCGTACAGAAGCGTAGAGTGATGGCTTTGTTATTCCACAGAGCCAAAACATTGCGCCTTGTGGCATGCTTTGAAGGAGGCCTTACGTCTATCTCAAAACAGAAAAGGCCAAAAAAAACTACCGCAAAAGATATACACCTTTAAAATTTAAATAAAGAAAGAATAACACAATTTAAACAATGACTAACCAATGAAGCATCAAACAAATCCACAAATGTTTTCGATATCAAATGTAGTTATTGTGGGCAATCCTCAAAGCTATTTTCAACTGTATCTATTCATAAATCTTGGATTTACTATTGCAATGCACAAATAAATCCACAGTCTTATATCAATGTTACACGAGATAAATATTCTTTACTTCTAACCTACTGCATGGAATTCGTCTCTATAAATTTCTGGAATGTAATCATTAAAATAGATATTTAATTTTAAACAGATTTTATTGAACTTTTAAACAGTTATAATTTTGGCGAATGTTAGTAATAAAATTGATTTTTAGTTGTTTAAAAGGTGATAGAATATTTTGTAGAGGCTTGTTCACTTGTATTCACAGATTGATGATGAATATTGATGCCTGATATAAGTGTTACCTACATATTTGCTAGTGTTATAATTTGTAGACTAAAATGACCCATCACGAAAATTCAGACAGAAATAGTAAAACAATATAATATGTACTGAAAATGTACACGTCTCAGATTTTGTCTTTAAACGAAAAATCGTACCTACATTATTGTCTTTCATAAAAACTGTCAATCGATATCATCATGAGGCCTGTCGAAAAAAGTGTAAGCGCAAATTCTAAACTACTAATGAATTCTTCGGCGTCTGGTTGTTTTTATGTATTACAAAAGAAAAGTAGTATATGTATTCTATCCGTGTTCTGGTACCCATAACACAAGCATATAAGTTTAGCTTGGGACCAGAGGACGTTGTGTGAAATGTCCATGAATATTTATTTATTTATTCTATGGTTTTAACAAATTTATAGATGTTGCAAATTATGAAAAGATCATCAAAAGCTGCTCATTACATTGTACGTATTTTCAAATGGTTATCAAATTTCTCTAGTTGCGGATTTGCCACCTATTTGTTATAATTTCAGTTATAAAAGATTTGAGCTGGAATTTTCATAATAAGTCACTTTTATAAAACAATACCTGGAAAAAACACGTGAAAAAGTTTGCAGATCTCTAGCGTGAGTCAATCCAAAATACAGTAATATATCTGTCAGATGTACCATGTTTATTTATATCTGGTTGATTAATGAGTCAGGAAACTTGCCTAGGATTATAACCACCAGTGACTATGTGTGTTTTGAATTTCATTATTTTTACAGTTGATGCTTTGTTTCCGATGACGATGGTATATCAGGTTCTTTCAAATACATGGACGGACACGCTGGACAATGGTACCAACTCTACGTGCACAACTAAAGATAACTTTAGAAAAAAATGAAATTTGATTATCTCTATTTCATTTGAGATAAATACATAGTTTTTATAATAAGAAAATTGAGTTACAATTGCCGAAGTACATTATTGACAATATCAATTTTCATTTTTTTTTAGTTAAGTTTAGTTGTGAACATAGAATTGGTATTATAGTCTTAATTAACACGCTTATTAACACGCTTAGGTATTTGTTAGGTATTAGTTGCTTATTAACACGTTCGGTATGTATCTATCAATGTATTAATCTATGTAACGGAATCTTTGAAAGTGATTTTCACCCACTTGCAGTAGTTGGATTGATCTGAAATTTTGCATACCTAACAAGGACCGATGACAATGCAATAATTAAAAAATATTCAGGATATTCAAGCGTGTTTTTAGTTTTTGAACTAAGTAGATTATTTTAACTTATGATACGACAGAAAGGATTATTTTACACTAGCTGTTGCCCGCGACTCCGTCCGCGTGAAATTTAGAAAACTTTTCATCCCTTTTTTTCGCAATAAAAGGTAGCCTATATCCTTTCTCAGGGTCTAAAGATTGTCTGTGCCAAATTTCATCAAAATCGGTTGAGAGGTTTAAGCGGGAAAGCGTAACAGACAGACAGAGTTGATTTCGCATTTATAATATTAGTAGGGATTTCTACGTAAGTTTGACGCAACTACAAACATTAAGCGTTTATGAAACCATAAACGAGATTGACACGAAAGTTTGTTTCGTCTTGTCAAGATTAAGAGGGCAAATCAAACGATCGTAAATTACCGACAGACCGAGAAATACACCCACATGTAACGGTGTATGAGTGTTGTTATAATAGAATGCTTTAGAGACGCGTAAAACATTAATTAATATAAAAAGAACCGTGCTGGCACTTATCCATTGAATCAGCACCGGGATTAGTCGTGTTCCTGGCTGGTCTCTTTTATGTTAACTAGATCTATACTAATTATTATAAAGCTAAAGAGTTTGTTTGTTTGTTTGAACGCGCGTTATATAGGCCATTTATCGAGGAAGGCTTTAGGCTATAAAACATCACGCTACGACCAGTAGAAGCGAAGCAGTAGGGAAAACGGAAAACGGAAAATGTTGCAAAAACGGGAAAATTTTTCTAAATTCCACGCAGATGGAGTCACGGGCATCAGCTAGTCTGGTATAAATATTTCAAAAATATTCGTCTACTACCATCGAGTGCTTCTTTTTTCTTCCGTAGCCTTTTTAAACTCTTGTAAGCTTAAAAAAAGATAGAGGCGTAGCACTTATAACAAAGTGTTAGTATGATCCAATATCTTATTATTTGCTTGTTCCGCTACGCTATGCTGTTTGTTCTACTTATGCCACGTGGACCAGGGGTGTTGGTATAGGGGTTAGTTTCAAACTTTTCGTCTCTCGCGGAATGCTAACTACTTAAATTGCTGCTTCGCCGTTGAAGCAGGCATTAAATACAACAGATTGAGCACAGGTACTCATGGATACATACAACACCAAACTTCTGTTACAGAAATGTTACATCTTCATAATTTCTTCAAATTCATTTTGGTAAACCACCAGTTTTATTTAACGTAAATGGTTGTCAAACTAAAATAATAAATAAAATAAATAAATAAATAAATATTTATGGACATTTCACACAACGTCTTCTGGTCCCAAGCTAAGCTTATATGCTTGTGTTATGGGTACCAGAATACGGATATAATACATAAACTACTTTTCTTTTGTAAATACATACTTTTAATACATAGTAAACACCCAGACGCAGTACAAACATTTGTATGACAATTAAAAACATCACACAAATGATTGTCCTGACCGGGAATCGAACCCGAGACCCCATGATCGGCAGTCCGTTATATGAACCACTACACCACGAGGCCCGTCGAATAATATAATATATAAACATTTGCCACATGTATACCGACAAAAATTTACAAAAAGCATTTATGTATTTATAAACATCTAACAAATTAAAGTTGACGTGATTTATAAATGAAAATATAAAACAATTTACAGTCCCATATCTTATTTGATTTTTTTTTGAAACGGGAAATCATTTAAATATTTTTTAAGCTTATTTCCTGGTGTTATTCTGAAACAAAGAGTTTTATGTGTATTTATGGTGACATTTCAGTCTAAATTGTAGTAATATCTACTTACAAAGTATTTCATTTTAGTTAATATCAGCGGAGTCTGATTAAAAACTTATAATTAACACGCTTTTATAAGTTCGGTGTGTATTAAACTATGTAACGGAATCTCTCAACGCAATTTTCACCCACTTGCGACAGTCGGATTGATCTGAATATTTGCATCGATGACAATGCAATTATTTAAAAAGATATTCAGGATTTTCAAGTGTGTTTTTTAGTTTTTGAACTAAGCAAATTATTTTTATTTATTATCCATTTTGTATTATCTAGTTTTCGGTATTAAAAAAGACATAATCTTAATTTGTTTGTCCATACTGTTACGCACCACATTTGATAACGGAAATAGAATACATAGTGCATATGTGCGTTTGTCACCTAGGGCTGTGTCTGAAGCTTCAGCCAGCTAGGAAAAAAAGTCATAGAGCAATAGTATAAAATAAATTCCTTACTTTTTGGTTATTACTAGTTATATTCTATAATATAACTAGTAACTATATCGATTAAAAGATCGATATATCTCGATTAAAAGAGCATTATGTACATAATAACCACTATTGGTTATTAGGTACATAATGCTCTTTTAATCGAGACATAAAAGGGGCAATGATATTAATATTATGGCAAACTTATCAACGCTGCACAAAGCTTTTTAATCTTTTTAAGTAACTTTTATAGCAACGTGCATCGATTAGAACATTAATAACTGTTCTTCTTACCGATGATTATTTTAATCACTTATTCATTTCTATTCAACCTTTTTCTACTTAGCATTTTAATTTTGATCTTTTGTGATAATAATAGCGTTTCTTTAAAGGAACGTAGAGTAGAGGGATGCTGTAAGTTACGTCTTTGAATTAATAAAAGGTAAAATTACACCAAGAGTAGAACCTATTGTATATTACATAGATATATTGATGAATTATGTATGTAATTGTACACTCAAAATACTTAATTTTCTTGTAGTTATGTAAAACAATATTTACATAGCGACCTCCTTAACCCACAGTTGAGAAAATAGTCATCATTCTTCATATCTTTAAAATTGACAAGACTATTGTGTGTGTCGTATATTACGTAAGTTCGTGGTTTGTTACATGTGTTCCCGGGATGTGCACTTGATATTCGACCAAAATATCTGTATATTATGCAAATATTACATTATGTTGGATTACCTTGAGTATAAAATTAGATAGTTTTATATGTGAGCAAGTGCTACCAGCTCGTGTATAATATTTATAGTGCTAACACAAATTCGACATCATACGCGCTGATGGGTAACGTTCTTTTATATTTTATTCACAATTTTTATGCGTGAAAATGTCGTGCATTTTATACTCATATGCTTTTTAAGTTTAGATTTATTAAAAAAAACTTTTGAAAGAGAGCTTTTAAGTTTAATAACTATCGCAATTAAACGCCATTTTAGTCACACAAAAAAACTGCTATCATTTATTTTCCTGTGTAGTTGCGTGCTATCATTTATGTCCTGTGTGTTTCTTGTACAGAGAACGAGGAATGTCTTAATATCGGGAGCATATTACGGGCTCTAATGAGGTGTATTACACTTTAAAATAGACGCACTAAATAGTACTAGCTATTTAAAAAATCTTTTAAAAGATCGTTCTGTTGAAAGAATTTATTATGATAAGTCTTAAAAATTATTGTCTTGGCAGATGTTTTGTTGTATAAACATTTATAGAAGCTAATTTACCGTTGACCATGAGTACTTTTTTGGCGCATGCGATTCTGTAATTCAATAACAAATATTTGCCACATAAAGGTTACTTCCTTCTAAGCACGTTCACGTTCCACTATTGGGCACCGGCCTCTACCAGTTCGGGAGTATATTGTAAAGCTTCATTGCATTTGTAAAGCTTCATTGCATTTGTAATAATAATTTAAAACACATTTAATTAATTTGCTATATTTTTTATAATAAAGAAAAACTATTTCACAATCATTTTTCCAACATCCTCACTTCATCTCCCATGCTCATCTCTTCTATTCTTTTATTTTTATTTTCAAATTTTAAATTTTTTATTCTTTTTTTAAAAATATATCTTAAGTGGCCTGTATCATTGTATAGGTTATATTCAATGATCACAACCTTTACATTCTCCCCCCCTTAGAGGATAAAAAAAAAATTTTTTTTCCAAAAAAAAAAATTTTTTTTTTTCTAAGTTACAAAATACTGGACACCCTACCTAAGGTTGGAAAGCATGATAACAAACTAGAATGAACCAGATTAGATCCAGCTAGGACCTAGCTTTTCGAAGCAATACATTTCGAAAAACTTGAAAAGCAAAAAACCAACCAAAAATTGCCTTTCTAATCTTAGTTATCCGAACCACACTAACTACGATGCCCTTATATCATATCACTCTTTTCATAAAATATTAAACTACTTCATCTTTAAAATTGATTTATCCAATAAAAAACAAGAGTGATAAGGCATCCTTAAAACTATCACACCAAGACACAAAGCATATATCATCAACAATCAATCAGAAAAATGTTCATTACCAAACAATCAATGCTCTTATAAAAACTGTCGAGCTTCAATTATGAGGTCAGCATCATAGATCCGAAAGATATGCTAATTTAACAGCTTTCCAGCTTAATGAGAAAATTTACATAAGAAACCATTATAATTGATAGAATCCAGAGATTATCAAATTAAAATTTAAAGTATGCTCAGATAATACTCAACCTTCTTTTCAATTATTTAGGTATAATTTCTACTAAGTAATTCTGAATGCTCGGGAATGACCAATTTATTCCACATTTAGAATTCCTTCTCGTGAGATAAATTTACCAACCATTCTTCTACCACAAGTAACGTTTTAAATAATCAATCATTCTATTATCTAAGTAATTACAAACTATTCGCTAATCATTATTATCTAACTATTACCCAATAAATAAAATAAAATTATTATCAGCAACCTCTCACTATAATACAACTTCTTTCAATTTTCAACCTTTCACATTTCTCTCCTAATGAACAAATACTTTACTCTAGCACCTACTTTCCTAAATCCTATCTTATGAGTTCTATCTCTAAAATGCGTGATATCCCAAAACAGGATTCCATGACAAATAGCCTATGGCCTTACCATGTTGCATTCAAAGATATTACCCGTTGATACGACTCATCCAACTAACTCTACCAAGCCACTACCTTCGACATTATAACTCAATACAACCCATTATTATACCTATTAATCGCTCTACCTTAATACTATAATCGTAATCTAGTACGAAATACTCACTATCTAATTACTATGTTAATATATTTATCTCACATTTTTAACTAAACATTCAAAATATAAATATGAAAAAAAATAATTAAATTTTTGATGTGGTTCCTTTTCACTGCATCTTTCTTATGTACAAATATGCTGACGTCATTATGAAGTCTCACCGATCCCGAACAATATGAAACACACCAAAATAAAACAATATTAGTACATTATAATTATCACTATATATATAACCTTAATCTAATTGAATCACTAAACCAATTTACATCATTATGCAAATAATTATTGCGAACATTCTTGGTAATTTACTTCTTGGAACTCTTCCCTTAGTCTATCAAATACCTCCTGCACGCTTTTGCACGTGTCTTTAATGCCCCAGAAAAAAAGTAAGGCGTTACCCCTTAAAAATGAGGGCAATAGTGATAATTTTTCTTCTTCAGACGAGCATCTCTTGAAAGTTATTAAAGCGTAAAACATTTCTTCGAATTCATCTAGGCACTCCTGTGCGCAACCACCGAAAGTTATCGTGGCTAGTTCCATCTTAGTTATAAATAATTTATAAAAATTTAATAAAAAGATACGGCTACTTCTCTGATAATAAATATTTATCCTGTGTCGACCCTTTGCTCGTCAACACATCCCTGGGCGTAGGAGCTGGTTTACCAATCGGGCCGCTATACCCGGCACGCCTCCACCATTTGTAAAGCTTCATTGCATTTGTAAAGCTTCATTGCATTTGTAATAATAATTTAAAACACATTTAATTAATTTGCTATATTTTTTATAATAAAGAAAAACTATTTCACAATCATTTTTCCAACATCCTCACTTCATCTCCCATGCTCATCTCTTCTATTCTTTTATTTTTATTTTCAAATTTTAAATTTTTTATTCTTTTTTTAAAAATATATCTTAAGTGGCCTGTATCATTGTATAGGTTATATTCAATGATCACAACCTTTACAATATCTAGTCTACTATATGGCAGTGACAGTGTGGGTTATATAGGGTTTAGTTAAAGGTCACTTATTGGTTACAAAACACAACCAAGTGTTACTCGATTTAATCTGATGCATGTTAGAACCAATACCAGGAATTTAACTAACATGCATTTTTTATTAATATAATTTTCTGTTTTCCTAAAAAGCTTACTCGTTCCGTCAATACAAGTTTTTATTTTTTATAATCTATTCTATTTTTTATAACTTTGAAAGTAACTCTGTCTATCTGTCTGTTACTCTTACACACTGAAACTATTGAACAGGTTTGATTCAAACTTGGTATTCAGAAAGCATAGAGTCTGAAAAGACTAATTTTGAAATCGGAAACAGAGTGTGCTGTAATTTTGTCATGATTCCGGTCCACTGTGACACCAAATTCCACAAATTGTTCTTTGCACAAAGATTGTGGAAAAATATCTTTAACACTACTCTGAATTAAGGACAGTCTCATTAACTAATGCATCATTATAAATTTTAACGTATCGAATAGTGGATTAAATTAACTGTGACAGAGACATTAAAATGAATACAAGAGTTTTAGATTTGTAGGTGTGCAATGTGGAAACTATGTTAACTAACAGGCAGCTTTTATGAAACATGACGGCAAAAAGGCGAGCGCCTTTTCCTTAGTTTGTCTTGCTATATTTTGGATACCTACAACTAATTAAGTATACGTAAACTAAGTGTAATCAAACTCTAAGTAGTTAGTTTCATACAATCAGGTCATGAGTGGTTTATGTAATAATTAGTGATTATAATAGCCACGGACATAGCTCGTAAAGTCACCACAGACGCGACATACAACGTTTTACTCACGGCAACCCGCACTGTCCCGGTATTCATAGTCATTAATTATGATGATGTTTACTATTGACGACATATCGGATCGTCACCACTTTTGAGAATACCTTGTTGGGCGCGGGCCTCCTCCTCCCTGGGAGGGATTAATTATGGTCTACTGAACCGCGCTGACAAGCCAGGTGTGTAGGTTTTTCGAGATTTCTGTTTCTCACAGAGGATGTTAAACGTGTTATTGGGATCCTTCAGCTGGCTTTTATAGCACCCTGGGAAGGAAAAGGGGTAGTGGCATTTTTATTCTTAATCCACCACACGGATACGGACGCACGGAGACGAATAATTTCTAACCAAATAACTAATAGCTTATTTTAAAAAATCATACTTTGCTTCGCTTGAATCTGAGTAACTTATGTCGGATTGTGGCTTTACTCGCTTCGAAATGTTCAGTAGTGGTATTCAGTAAGAAAAAGTGAAGGGAGTTTTCGGTGAATCTTGATCACGTGACAGCGCTCCTCCAATAAAAATAGAGGAGCGCTGTCACGTGATCAAGATTCACCAAAAATTCACTTCACTTTTTCTTACTGAATACCACTGCTGGTCAGACTAATCTGTCGCGTATTTACAATTTTTGTGCATGTAATTTCTATTATTTGCTATCCCAACACAGATATTTCGTTTAGGTTATCTATTCAATAGTTATCAGCAAAAAAAGGTGCAATTTTATGGTCAGGTTCGATTCTATTTGAGTATTAAAAATATTATTCATTATTTTTTTTTTCATGTTCTTTTCAAGGGCTCTTTATACTCTTTATAATTCTGTGTGAAATTTTTAACTGTTGTAATTTTGACAGTTTGAAGAAATCGGTAAGTGTAATAGTCTCCCCGAGCTGGCACCTACCACCAAGGTCCCAGGTGACCGCCACTCATCTATTAATACTTCACGCACGCTCAATGGAGGATTTATAGCCTTCATTACCGCGTTTTAGCGTAGTAGGTACGACAAAACTGCGCACGCTCTTCATATGCATATTTGTTAAATCATGTAAATCTTGTTTAAATCATATTAGATATTGCATGATTTTAATTTTTGTAAACATCAAATTGACCTGTGAACGATGCCTGACAAAATTAGTAGGCTTCCGTCAAAAGATGGACTAGTCTTCGTCGACTTTATTGTAGATTACGCAGATTTATAGATCTGAAACAAACTCATGTTGCATTATTTTCAATATCCCAAACGAATAGTGTTCTAGATGACAAGTTCAGGATTTTGCCAACGTATTCATAATCCATAATTTTTATTTAATCGCCAATATACATACAGACAGATAGACGCGCCATACGATGTTTTATAGGTATATTTAACTACAACACGATAGACCTCTTATTATATCAAACAAATAGTTAGCAGACAGAATATCAGTTTTTATAATTTTTAACAATTTACTCAAACCATTTAGTTCGGATATAAATAAAAATATCGATTTATCGAAACTACGATGCAAACTTTATTTGTTTACAGATGATCAACTAATATCAAATTTATTACTATGTGCTAATAGCAATAAACTGACTATAATTTTAATGATCAATCAAACAGACATTAAAGAACGTAATATAATTAAAAAGATAGTTTACGAGTTTATCAAATATTTTATTAAAGAATATTCATCGGTAGTAGTTAGTGTAAAATATTGTAAATACACTTCCGTCACAGAAGACATTGAGATATTTTTGTCCAACACAAAAGGGTCCCACCTACACGAATTTTATATTTAGCGATGATTACGTATTTTGACGTTACACTTAAGTATGTTATTTTTATAAACACTTAAAAATATTTGTAAATACTTTGCGTAAATACTTTAAAGCATTCTCTCTCTCTCTCTCCAGCTCATTAACGTCACGTTGGGCACGGGCCTCCTCCACTTTGGGAGGGACTATGGTCTATTGTGCCGGATTGACCTCTCTCACAAAGAATGTTATCTGTGTACAATGTTCCTTAGCTGGCTTTTAAAGCTCGCTGGGAAGGAAACGGGGTGGTGACATTTATATTTTAATCCGTCACCACACGGACATATATGTATAAAGCAATATAAAACATAATTTTACAAATTATTTATTATTATTCTTCATTACCAAGAAACGATTATCAATTGAAAGATTAAAATACACACTGTGCTACTTTAAAGGTGAAGTATTTAGTTATCCAGATAAGACATTAAAGGTTAAATGAAAAAAATAGTATTTTAAACTTCACTAAAGTGTCGTATTGGAAGTCAAACTTAATTGCAGAAAAATTCATAAAAGATGTAGGTACCTAATTTTGTCATGATTTATTGCCACTGAGATATTATCAATAGTATTTACGATTATTATAAAATAATAAAAAATATTTAATTATTATTTATTAATTATCATTAATTTAATTATTAATTATTTAAGGCGTTAAACGGTTCCTACAGGGTCGGCAACGCGCGAGTGATACCTCTGGTGTCGCAAACGTCCACAGGCTACGGTAATCGCTTACCATCAGGCGAGCCGTATGCTTATTTGTCACCCTTGTAGTATATAAAAAAATATCTTAAACAAGATAAGTTAAAGAATAAATTATTTATCCTCATATTATTTACTGTAACTGGCAGCTCACAAAAGTAATAACAGCAATCAATCTACATATTTAAGTATCAATTGATTTAGTTGTTCGCTTTGTCTCTAATTAATTGACTTACGTATGTACATAATTGTTAGTGATTGCTATTTTAAGAGAGTTCAACTCTATTTAACAAATCGTAAATTGGACAAATTGACGTCGGTACCTACCAATTGGATAACTTTTTAAATAAAATTCAAATACGTTTGATTTTTAAAAACTTAATTGGAATTGTTTGCTTTCATTGTTTCATTTCAATTATATTGTTATTTTCAGGTGTACACAAAATGGTTATTTTAGAATTTAGATATTGCCACTTTTATTATAGATACATAACTTACGTCCAGGATGGATGTTATGGGAATTTGCTGTTACAATACTTGGTGCGGATTCCATGTGTGCCTTAAAAAAGAGAGAGAGCGAGAGAAAGCTGATGACTAAATATAAATAAATAAATATGCACGGACATTTCACAACGTCCTCTGGTCCCAAGCTAAGCTTATATGCTTGTGTTATGGAAAAGGGATAGAATATCATATACTACTTTTCTTTTGTAAATAGATACTTATAATACATAAAAAGCACATAGACGCAGAACAAACATTTGTATGACATTTATGAACATCACACAAATGAATCCCTTGCAGGAAACGAACCCGCGACCTAGTGAACGGCAGTCCGTTACATGAACCACTAGACCACGAAGCCCGTCTATAAGCTGATGCCATCCTTTGAGAGACAGAAAACACTAAACTCAATCCAATACGAATATGGCGTGATCTAGAAGATGAAAATCCCCTGCTGTAGCAAAATTGGCAAATTTTTCGTTTATTGTATTACATAACTAGCAATTAGAATTTCACTAAGTTTAAAATAGCTATGAATGTTTCGATGATTAATAATTAAACAGTGCATGTGGCTCACATCGCTTCTGGTTCGGGCACATTTGTAGCATTATTATGGGATATTGCTATCGTCTGATTCACTTGTGTATACAGTTTTGACAAGCTTTTATAACACACTGTTTGGCAACGTGATCAAAGTTAACAGCGATTTGTTTCAGTTATAGGCTGATCGATTTTTCAAATAGAATTCGTGACGTGATGGAAGACAGTAAAAAAACTATTAAATCAATATTGGGTGCGGAATTCTCGCTGGACAGTGTTTTGTGGTAAAAATAAAACAATGTAAGCTTTCAGGAATAGCCGTGGTCGGAAATAGCGAATACGGACGGTGACGTGTCCTTGGTAGCTACTGGGGCGCACTGCCCGAAATATGTCATTAGCAGACCGACATGTCGCTAGGGGAATGCTGGAGATGCATGTTACATCTCATACTAACTAATATAATAAATAGCTATGAGTATACTGTTATCCCTACTAATATTATAAATGCGAAAGTAACTCTGTTTGTCTGTCTGTTACGCTATCCCGCTTAAACCACTCAACCGATTTTGATGAAATTTGGCACAGACAATCTTTAGACCCTGAGAAAGGACACCTTTTATTACAAAAAAAATTTTAAATTCCACTCGGGCGGAGTCGCGGGCAACATCTAGTTGGTTATATTTACAAAAGTGAGCGCTACGTCAAAAAACTGAAAGACATGAAAATTCTCTTCAACTTGAAAAAATCTTTAGAAATAACGTAGGAAATGTTGAATTCCTGCATTTAGATTTTATAACTCATTTAAAAAGTAGATTCTAATAAAGAATTCACTTATTACAAGAAGCCAGAAGCGTTGGAATGCTACTAGATATTGTAATTTCGTCAAAACGCATTGGCAATATTTAATCTAATTTATTACATTTCTACGAAGCGTAGATAGCCGCGTAAAAATCATTCGAATCTCGATGCCAGCCATTTAATTTTATATGAACGTGTGTCGCGTCAGTTTTGTGCCGACCCTGGGAAGTTCATACGTGTAAGCAGCACCTGCTCCCCATTTATATCAAAGGTTGTCGTAACACTAGCGTTTGTATTTCTCCCGCTTCGCGAAATGTATTCTCATTGTTTGGCAGCAGTACGACGCGGAAAATATGTAAGCCAACTTGTTAAATTGATGGGATCAGGTTGATTGCTGATACCGAATGCTAAAATTAGCAAAGATACGACTGACTCCCACTGCCTGCATTCCCTGACATGACATCAATTATTGTCATTGTACGTGCCATTTAATTACTATATTAAAGAATTCTCTTATGTTTTGAAATCTATAAAGTTTTATGGATGTGTCTGAACAAATGTAAAATTATTTTATAATTTGTTTACTTAGGTAAACTGGGAGTAATTTCAGGGAAATATGTTATTAGATACACTGTTGCAAGGAAAACAATAGGTCTCTATAGCAAATTATTCTTAGAGCTAAATCAACGATGTTTACATTAATTTATTAATTCTTGCAATTGATTTGCTATTAATAAATTATAGCAGAAAAATCCGACCCAAGATCCGAAGTCGTAGGTTCAAGTCCCGTTCATGGTCATCATTTTTTCCAATATAATTTGATTAGTTTACCATCCTAAATAATAAGTAGCTACTATTGTTAATTGATCGATAATAATTTTAGAGAACCATACAAAGTCTGTCTATATCCAACTATTCGAAGAACGAAGTGGTGCAAACTAAGACTAACCTTTTTCATCTTACGAGTGCAGTAAGAGTAGACTAAGAAATACTCCAACGCTAACCAGATACCTAAGTATATTTTGTTATAGAGATAAAGTGTATCTGAAATGTTCTTCTCAGAAGGTATGTGTCCAATAGTTTATTGCACATTTATAATAGGAAAGTTACTAATTAAACTAATTAAAGTTTTTTTAAAGGCACCAATATCGAATATTACATTAGAAAAACAAATCTGTAAATTATTATTTGTCGTATAACTTTCCAAAATCGTCATTTGTTTGGGTTTCAGATCTCCGGTATCAACTACCAGTAATATAGCATGAAGCCTGCCGTTAATGATAATATTATAATTAATTGTTGTTTGCCTGTTTAAAAACCGGTATTTATATTTCAGTGATGATATATAAAAGCGTTTTCACTACTTAAATGAATTCGCCCTGTACGTAAATGGCTCTAGAAGATATTTCCTCTTATGAAATAATTAACAGAATATGATGTATAGGCGACCCTGGCCTTTGCTAGAGGGACGTAGGAATTAGGAAGTGCGTAGATGATGTTGGCGGGTGTCATCCCGCGGCTGCGTGATCACAACAAATATAAACCGGTGTGCGGCCACCGCCCGCCCGCTGTCGCTGGCCAGACGCTCGCCTTGTAGCTACAGCTTATAATATTTCACTAAAAAGTATACTAAATGTAGATGCATTGCAAAAAGATAACTGTAACAAGAACAAGGCAAGGCTAACAACAGCCAGCACTAACACACTAATATAACACTCCCTGTCTCTATTTCTTTGTAGCATACGGATAACTTTTGCCTAAACTGTTGCCCACCAAAAGTGTTGTCTGTAGCTAGACGGACAACACTTTATGGACAAATGGATTATATTCTAATAATAAAAACCTATTAAAATCTACATTAAAATTGTATCTGTTTGTAAGATCCTTTATTTTTTAACGAATTTCGTTTTAAAAACGACTTATTAATAGGTCGTTCGTGGAACGTATTTTATTTTGTCATTTAGTAATTATATAACTACTTAATTAAGAAAACTAACAATAAAAATATATAAACGAAAAGTGTGATAAAAATTGCGTATCTTTGACACAAACTCTTTATGTAGAGTAACCAGATTGACAAAAGTTTTAGCGTAACAGCGTCTGCTATCTGACCTTCACAACTGAAAGATAACAGCGGTATTCGCTTATAGATATTGAATATATTTTTGAAACTATCACATCTACTACTGACATGAGCATGTAACAACAGATGAAGCGTTTGACTCTTTACATGATACAATGATACTCTTTTACAGGCTATGCTTTCCTCTTGTCAGGGTTAAATGTTTTGATAAACCAGTCAGAAACAGATGTTTTACTAAAAGCCTAAAACGCTGTTGTGCTAAAAAAAGAGCACTTTATTTAAAATACCGTATGTATCCACACAATAAAATAAAAAACAAAAAGAGACACGATGACTACGCTAGAATATTAAGAAAGTGTATCTACTTAGCTCAGAGGTTAAATAGTCTAACATATATAAAACAATCAAAAAATACTAGCAAAGCATCGTGGCAATTAATAAAACAAAATATAAATAATACGACATCCACCTATGAAATTGACACTATTATAAAGGACGGCCAGTTATACGATAATCCAGATGCAATAGCGGAGATTTTTAATGACTATTACATAAACTTAACCAATGACATCACACGTAACAAAGCAAAAACATGTACAAAAGTAATCGAAAACACAAAAAGTATATTCCTAACACCTGTAGATCGTAGTGAAATATATAATGTTATACATTCACTAAAAAAAACCAATTCCACCGGTTATGATGAAATAAACACACAGATTATTAAATTATGTGCACAAAGTATAGCACTACCTTTGACCCATATTGTTAATTTGTCTTTCTCTGATGGCGTTTTCCCAACACGGTTAAAGAGATCTATAGTTAAGCCTTTATACAAAAAAGGGGTACGAACTGAAATTGGTAACTACCGGCCAATTACATTAATTCCTATATTATCCAAAATCTTTGAAAAAGTGCTTTATAATCGTCTTGAAAATTTTCTTCTGTCTTGTAAAATTTTAAGAAATGAACAGTTTGGCTTTAGGAAAAATAGTTCGACATCTCTAGCTTGTTTTTCACTAATCAAACAAATCACTGAAACTTTAAATCGCAAACTAAAAGTAGGTTGTGTCTTTCTAGACATGACAAAAGCTTTCGATTTTGTCTGTCACAAGACCTTACTGTCAAAGCTGCATTCTTATGGAATTCGTGGCAAGGCTAACGATTGGATCAAGAGCTATCTTAGTGAAAGACAACAATGCGTTGAGATATCTAGAATAAGCCAAAAGAAACAAATAAATCATAGGTCAATATTTAAACAAAATAACTACGGTACTCCACAAGGTAGCATATTAGCGCCATTGCTCTTCCTTTTATACATTAATGACCTCCCAGATACGACTAAGGAAGACTGCATATTGTTCGCGGATGACACTACACTCATTATTAAAAGTAAAGACCAGTTTACTTTAGAAACAGACATGACTATTGCCTTACGTACCACTATTAATTGGCTGGAAGAAAATAACTTAAAAATTAATATGACTAAAACTAATACTATACAATTTCAAACAATTAATTCTCAAATCACAAAATTGAATATAAACTACGACAATTCCCAAGTTAACGATGTTAATGAATGTGTATTTTTAGGTATAGTTCTGGACAAATATTGTAATTGGAAATCACACATACAGAAAATTGTTAACAAAATCGATAAATTCGTGTATGCTTTAAAAAATATTCGACGAACAGTTAGCATAGAAGCCGCACTGGCTGCTTACCATGGTTATGTCTCCTCAGTGCTTAGGTACGGAATAATTATATGGGGTAATTCAGTAGACATACAGAGAGCCTTTGTAGCACAAAAAAAATGTATACGAGCTATATGTAACGTGAATGTGCCACATAGTTGCGCACCATTATTTCAAAAGCTCAAGATACTCCCATTGCCTTGTCTGTATATTTTTGAAATTTGTATTTTTGTAAAAAAGCATGGCACCCTATTTGAAAAGTTTGCAGATAACCCCGACAGTCGGTCGCGTCATAAAGATAGATTGTACTTACCACCAATAAAGTTAGAACTATTTAAAAGAAATGTAAATTGTATGTGTATACTGTTATATAACCACCTGCCACTTAGCCTACGTAGCTTAAAACTAAAATTATTTAAAAAAAAATTATTCGAATTGCTATTGTATAAAAACTATTACAACATAAAATTCTTTCTAAATGATAAATTAAATTAATAATAATAATATGTATAAAGACTTTCGCACGCCTATACTGGCAGAATATGTAGAAACCTAAAATGCTATTTAACACCACTATTTGTACCATATTTTTGCGAATAAATGATTGATTGATTGATTGATTGATTGATTGATTGATTGACATTATACGCAAGACAATTACTTACATCGGTTTTATTAGATTTGAAAACGGAAACTAACATGTCGATAGCGTAATTTTATTCAAATCACCTATGGCTTCGATCGTGAACAAGATTTCGCACTCTTTATTTAGTACGATCGTAATATTTACGTAGCAAATAACGCGCCTTTTGCGTATCAATAGCGACGTCATACATGGGGATTTTACAGATAGAATTACATCATAAGCAATCTGATTTTGTAATACTAAAGATATCAAGCTGCAAGAATATGTTATTTTGTTTTCAAAGAATTAAACTATTATTAACGACAGCGAGTAAACAGGGTGTATATAAGTTTTGTTCATATAAATTGCAAATTATGATAAAAGTGCACTTGGAGTAAAAGATATGCTGCTAGAATGTAATTGTACATGGGCACACGATTGGTAGGTACATACACAATTTCCGTTTTAAACTTTTTCTGGCAGCTCCTTGCTCATTCTAAAATAGTATCCGTTCAATCTTAAAATAGAATACAATACAAGCTTTTGAAGAAAGGATTTTTATGTACATCCATTATGTGCCGACTTATTTATGTCTTTCTTGCTCGATTGAATAAGAAAATTTTTTGTAACGAAAAGTTTAAGAGGAGGAACATTAGTTTATTTTTCTTCTGCGAATAAGTATGTCCTATCATAGGTATGGATGGATAGATGGAAGTAGTAAGTAAGGGTCGTTAAGGCATATGCCTCAGATTAACCATACAACATTACTATCGGGAAATAGTTCGGTGACATCTGTATTCTCCGTTCTCACATGGACTACGCTAAACTCTGTAGAGTGATTAAATACAGCTTCATTTATTTTGTATTTCACTACTAAATATTTTAATGTGTTATGAATGCCAACATTAACTCATCTAGTAAATCACAATATCCAATGTTCGCAATAAAATTTGGTTATTATAGAACAGTATACAATATTGAATGAGTTCAAACGAAATTCCTCTGTGATGATTTATTGCATATGGGATACATACGAGTATTCCAAATACTTAAAATATTAATCAGAAATATTCTTAGATAACCAACATTTATTTTACACGCCGATAAAACAATACGATATTGCATAGCTCACGCAATAAAAATCAGCGTCAGTCATCTGCTATATTGGAGCCTCGCAGCCCACGCACTGACCAATGAAAATATACTTGACGACGCCAGCTGCCAAAGAAATTAAATAGAGTAGATTTTTCAGTTGGACAGACGTGCGATGAACAATGGTCTCGTATACAAGGTAAGGACGCGTATGACGTACTCCACCGTCCAGTGTTGCCAGACAACCGGCTTTTGTCAGATATGTTCAGCTATTTACACTCATCTTCAACCAAATTTAGCGCATCCGGCGAATCTAAAGCCGCAGTATTTATTGTTACTAAATAGTAACTGAAATCAGTAGAAACCACTAATACTCCAATTTTCGAAAATAGTACGTTCGTAACTAAATCTCATACTTAATTAATTTTTTTAGGCTTTTTAAAGCCACTACGTCCCTTGAATACAAATTTTCATAGCTCTACCTTTTAAAAGACGCTCTTGTATGTAAACTTTTACTCTACCTATACCTGTTCTAAAGATGTTTCCTAAAATTCTTTCTTATTGCTCCTCTGCTGTGTAAAAAGAACCAGCATGCAAACTTTTAAGTCGAGCTAAAGCTCTATTCAAAGTAACTGAAAAAAAAAGCAATTATTCGAACTACCCTACACAAAATATGTAGGTACTTTAGCGCTTAAGTGTTACCAGTGCAAGTAGTTTTAAATACTTTAGAGTCTTGTATATATGTAAATATGTGTAATTAACTATTTTATCTATTTAAATTGAAAATGTCAATGTGAGTCCAGTATATCAGCGTACCTGCGCAAGTGCCAAATAGCCATCATGTGCTTGAGCTATAAACCGATTACAACTGACCGCTTTATACCAAAACAACAATTCTACGCATTCATGATTCGTATATATTTTAACACGCTTATTTAAGTTTAGTATGTATCTATCAATGTATTAATTTATGTAACGGATTCTTTAAAAGTGATTTTCCCCCACTTGCAGAAATGTGATTGATCTGAAATTTTGCACACCTGACAAGGACCGATGACAATGCAATAATAAAAAAAAATATTCAGGATTTTGAATTGTGTTTTTTAATTTTTAAATCAGTTAAATTATTACCTTATAGTTATTGCATAATTTCTATTAATATAATATCCAAGATAGCCTGCGAGCTGGGATCATGGAGGGGAATACACCAGGAATCGTGGCGTTGAACGACCCCTAGTGGATAGGCCCTGGAGCGACGATAAGTAAAAAACGCAGGGAACTGTTGGATGCAGACAACTTACAACTACATTATGACGACCAGCGCATAATAAAAGCCAAAATCACATTCCACAATAAACAAGTTGATGTGGAACTTACTTATAGTACTTACGACAGGTAGTCGAACGCTAAATTAAAGATATAAGTTATTACACAATTTTAATGGTTTTTAAATTGTTAGTGAAATTCTTTCGTTAATCACACATGATGCAAAAAGGCGATAATTTGTACCAATGTAAACCAAATAATTGTATTTCGTTTACATTGGTACAAATTAACGTCTGTTTGCATCATAATTAGGGGCAAAACGAGTCATTTGTCTACTAGAATTAGATTTATTGTGTGATTAACGAAAGAATTACTAGTGACAACGACATTTAATAAAAAATACAATATTTTTTTATTAAATGTCGTTTTCACTAGTACATAGCTTACCTACATACGGCATAGCACAAAAGGATAGCTATCTATCAAAGAACTGTCAACCAGTGAGAATTCCTCCCCCATACTCCCGCAGCCATTGTCATTTCGTCGGACGTATGTCCACGTATCGGGCCGATGATAAAGCAGCGTGAGCAGTCCCTAAGGAACGACACTGAATAAATGCAAGTACCTACCCCAAAAAGAAGTAATGGAACGAAGTACGAGCTAAATAAGATATTGCCATTTCACGTTTTTTACAAATTTTACAGTTTCTTTTGCGTAGATAGGTTGAATTTACGATTGTATTGTTGAAGATTATAGTGGAGCTATTGGCAAAGCTGATGATTACTTTCTGGATAATATTAACAGTTAGAACACAAGCTATAAATTATCACCGTGGCGAGCTTTTTTGATTGCATATATTTAATTTGTTCAGATTCAGTTGGTCTTCGTGTACGGTTCTTAGAAGCTCCGGTGGCAACAAAATTTTTAAAAAGTAATATTTGACCACAGAATGTATTTGATCATATTAGGTACGAATAAAAACATTAATAAACTAAACATAAGTAAAAATATAATTTAAAATGATAAATATAGATATAACATATTTTTTAATTTAGTAAACGAAATATCTATTAAAAGCACAATTAAATCTATCAATAAAATAATACCATAAGAATATTCATCTGTTTAGCATCTTTCAAGAAAGACAAGCTGTCGACAAACTTATTGATATCTTGTGATTTAAGACATCGGAAGCAATAAATTACATTTTCAATTTACAACTACTTAGGTATAAATATTATATAAAAACTACCTAACCACCAAACAAAAGTTTTACGCGAAAATATAAATAGGCTATTGCGATGAAGGTACAATGCAATTTCGATGTAGTTGACATCTATTTTCATTGAGTCTATTTTTAATTTGTTTTAGCCATTGGTTTTAGCCCTAGAAATTCGCACACGTTGCGATTTCTAGAATTTATAAATAAACAGGTGTTGGTTGGGTGTTATAATGAATTAATCCCAGGAAGTTTATCGGCAGTGTGGCTCGTCATGTTATGCAAGTGAGTTGTAAATCAACATAAATCACGCATGTCAAAATGTTTGGCAGTCTTATTCCGGGCGCCCGCAAGCCGACCGGCCCAGGAGCGCTGAGGCCGGCTGCGCGTCTACTTGTGTAAGCAAACTAATTCATACGCTGTTTGTCTAGCATCAAATTATAATCTGTTTCTGAATATTACGCATGGACTTATTCAAATATAATATTTGACAGCATCATATATTTTTTATTTGGCTTAAATATTTTGGTTTCTTTATCACTGCTCTCTAGTACCCATACGTACAGTACAAATTAAGTATCTCTTCGGTCTTCTTCGGTCTCGATAACGTCGTGTTTGAAGCAAATTGAACGTAAAGCATCTTAATTTATGCAATTCTTCTCTTTAAGTACCTACGTGTGCTTGTAACCTAACTTTTAAGGGCTTGATCGATTTGAATGAAATTAGTTCCAATTATAGGATAAATTGAAAATATCATTGGATCCGACCAGAATGAGATTGCTAGGACTAATCCTAGTAATCTCAATCAGGTAGAATGACACCTGTGAGTCCACAATAATTATAACACCAACACATCTATCCAGTTAACAAAACTATTAGACGCAAAAAAATTTTACACGGAATACTTAGTGAAAGAGGTGGGTATAAATTATGATACTTATCCCTCAATTTTAAAACCACGATACAAAATATCACCTATTGAAATAAAACCGAAAGTTACGAGCTGCCAACTAATGTTTCCGAATAATTTTGATGTTATTTGTTTAGTTAAAATATGTATTTTTGTATGACGAGAATATTGTATGTTTGCATATTGTGTATATAATAAATTTCGCCCCTCACATTTTAGATCATGAAATACATTAGATGTTGAAAAGTATATTCGGTAAAATTTCATCGAACTTTGTGATTTAATGATGTTAAAGTAAAAAACATTTTCATCCTTCACATTTATTATATAATATTAAAATAAATTTCTGGTCACAAACATTAAATTTAGCTATCGTCGAAAATAGTGAAATTCGATTAAATTAAATAGTAGTTTTCCTTCCAGCCCATAAATATACCCCTCCTTGCGAGGGTTTTTAACTTACTATCATGTCGCGTTGACCAGACGTGTTGACACAGGGTTTAATTTTAAGATTTCCGTCTCTCACGGAGGATGTTATCTGCTTCTAATATTCCTTAGCTAGCTTTTACAGCACCCTGGGGAGAGAAAGGTGCCTATGGTACACTGTGCCACTTGTATTCTTAATCCGTCACGAGACGGATAAGTAGGTAATATTCTATAAAATAAAAATTTCGTGAAATAATGTACGTAGGCAAGAAGTTATACTTCTTTATTTATCTGTCACGTTGTATGTTCTCAATGTGGGATATCTACACGGCGTGTATACGCATTTCCTAAATTTGCTTATTCTTTAGCAGGTTGTAACTTTGTACTCGTGTTTAAAAATCAACCCCTAACAAATCATACAAATAACCATCCTCTTGAACCACTTAATAATAATAATAACTTAATAACGACGTTGTTTTATAATATAAATATAAATAAAAAAAATTATAAAAAAAAATAACAACTTTGTTTTAATATAAGTAAAGATGGTGTCAGTGTATTTTGTTACGTGCGTCGTTAATAATTTAGGTACTCTTAATGGTCAATAGAATTAGGTATAATTTAAAAATTAAATTCATTATATCTCACGATACGTCATTTTCAGCCCAGTCCCATTGTAAAACTATATTTATTTAATCTAATTACCACATATTCAAAGAAATGAGAACTAGCTTGAAATTGCAGGCAGTGGCGTAAACGCGTCGACGTGACTTATGGTTTCTGTACTTTTAATGATAGTAATATAAAGCGGTACTTCTGGAAAAACACTTTTTCTCATTATTCGTATGTTACAAAATTAATTTCTAACAATTATTGAGCTGATTTCAAAGAAAACGTTTCTATCCTTTTCTTCAAACAAAAGTGAAATCATTTTCTCTCTTTAGTCCATTATCGTCCCACTGTTATGCACAAGCCTCGACTATCTTAGGAGGGGTTATGGTCACTTGTGCCGTGCTGACCACGCGTGTTGGCATGGCACAGCGTTTATTTTCAAAATTTCCGTCTCTCATAGAGAATTATATCTGTTTGCAATACTTCTTAGCTGGCTTTTACAGCATTTGGGGAGAAAAACGGTCGTGAAAATTCTATTCTTAATCTGTCACCACCCGAACCAAATCATTTTGCAAGGAATAATCCGAAATATGCCTACTGAATTCGCTATTAGCGGGTCTCCTCCATTTTCTTATTACACTCCTTTAAGGGTAGGTAGCAAATTAGTCAGGATACGTTAAATAAGGGATATGGGAACACCTTAGAAAAAATCATTCAAAACTTTAACCAAATCTGTAGGTAAAGTTATGCATCTACTTGTGTAATAAATTGATAGTAACTTTGTCCAAAACGAGCCTTAAATAATAGCTTAGAAAGAAAATGTTTATTTTTTATACATATAGAATGTTCTCGATAGGCTTTGGAATAACTACGAATAACAAGTCTTCATACGTTGAACAATATTTAGCTTTAATCTCATAGCACGTATTTATCACGTTCTCAACTATTATGAAGTATTATTTCCAGTTTCCCTAATATTATCATAAAGCTTTTAACGTTGTATAAGTATTTAATGAATGTTTAGTCTATTGACTGTTTGAGTGGCGTACATGCGTTACAAGACGATTATTTATCCTACCATCTGTACTGATATTGTTCTACTTAAGAAGTTCCTTTGATAGCTTTGCGTAGACATAAATATTAGTATTTTTCAAGCTCTTATTTAACAAAGTACCTACTTCGAGTACAGCAATTCCTTTATTGACATACCTACCTAATCCCTACTAATATTATAAATGCGAAAGTAACTCTGTCTGTCTGTCTGTTACGCTTTCCCGCTTAAACCTCTCAACCGATTTTGATGAAATTTGGCACAGACAACCTTTAGACCCTGAGAAAAGGACATAGGCTACATTTCATTGCGAAAAAAAAAATTTTCCAAACTCCACGCGGTCGGAGTCGCGGGCAACAGCTAGTTTTACATAAAAACTTTAAACTAATTGTCCAAAATTAAAATAAAATCAACTACGGAGTTTTCAAACTAAAATCAACTCCGTAGTTGATGTATAAAGACTATATAAAAAAGATAAACCCACAGATAGAGAATACGTGTTTAATTTTGAAAATACGTTACGCCTGACTAAATCATATTTCAGGGTCTAATAAAATATATTCACGTGACGTATATAGTTTTCACAAAATAAAAACGTCACTATTACAAGTAATAAAACAAGTATTCCACTGGGAAGAGCTATCTATGGTTCAAATTAACCAGTGGCGTCATAGGCACACATACAACGTATTTCACGCACACATAGATATGTAAGTGGGTTCAAGCCAGCTGACTGATGTAGCCTTATATGTATACACTATCTAGTAAATCTCTGGATACTTATAGGTTTATAACGTTATAGCTATTAAACGATTAAGCTATGTAAAAAGCATAAGCGTTGGACATGATTACGTAATTTCTTGAATAAGTTAATTTGAAACCAGAGCTTAGGATTGAGAGCTTCTAGATCCTTATTTAATAAAAAACAAATTCGTTATTTATGTATGTATGTTCCTATGTGAATTTATATCTTTAAAACTACACAACTGATTTTGATGCGGTTTTCTTTTATAGACAGAGTGGTTCACGAGGATGTTTTTTTTGTACAATTTTAATATGTTATGGTTTAAAAAAAAACCATAACAAATTAACAAACCAAATAAAATATTTTCTAAATTCTACTCGTACGAAGTTGCGGACAACACCAGTATAATAAGACAACGTATATATTTAAATGATTTATTCACCTTATGGCAATCTTTCTTATAAACTTATTGCCACAATTTTATTGTATAAGTAATATACAAAACATATAATGGTATTCTTTTATTAACTTGTATTTCTTATCCCGTTTTACTTATCTATTAGTATTATGACATTCTAAATACTTTATCTTAGAAACTATTATTAAGATGAGGTAGTACAAACATCATCATCAGAGATTGGTCTTATTCATAATGACTTATCGGAGGTTTAAACGGAGATTTTATCGGAGAGATAATAAACATTTTAGCGTAAAAAGACTATTATGAATAACAAGTTTTGACAATTTTCGCGAACCGATTTTAGCGAACTTTTAAACATCCGATAAGTCATTATGAATAAGACCAATCTCTATCATCTTTTTCCATGTTTTGCAAGCCTGCTACATTTTAATGTATCATACAGGGTGTTTGGTACATCGTTTGCCAAATTAAATTTGCTAAAAGATAGTGTCATTTGCTATAGTTTAGCATATTTAATTTTATTTTTGCGCCGCCAGATTTTTTTTTTGGTCTTTTAAATTTTTGATAAAAAAATCCATACTGAGCTTTAAAACCCAAAAAATAAAAAAATATGAACACAATTGAAAAATTGAACGCGATTAACAGCAATTTTTTTTTTTTGGCAAACTATGTACAAACACCCTGTATATTAAACTACTACTCAGCTTCTTCTGGTCGTAGCGTGATGTTATATAGCCAAAAGCCTTCCTCGATAAATCTATATATATCTAACACTGAAAGAATTTTTCAAATCGGCCCAGTGCAGTGGTTCCTGAAATTAGCGCGTTCAAACAAACAAACAAACTCTTCAGCTTTATAATATTAGTATAGATTTATGCGTATTTTTTACAGATTTTCTTATTTATTATAATTATCTTTACTTGTTATAAAACAAAGTCGTTATTTTTGTATGTATGTCCCTATGTGAGCTTATATCTTCAAAACTATGCAACGAATTTTGATGCGGTTTCTTTTAATAGTATAATGTGATAGGGTTTTGTTTCTAAATTCTTGTTTGAAGTTGTGGGCATTAGCTAGTAATTATATAAGCTGAAGAGTTTGTTTGTTTGTTTGCAACGCGCTAATCTCAGGAACAACAGATCCAATTTGAAAAATTCTTTCAGTGTTGTATAGTACATTTATCGAGGAACGCTATAGGCTTTATAACATCGCGGTTCGCTCAATTGGAGCAAAGTATCAGTGGAAAATCTGATCGAGCAACAGTTAGTTTCTTATAATACTAAAGAAATATGTTATTACAATAAAATTGTATAAAGACTTGACATCATAATTAAAAATAATACAAGATGAAATAGGTATAAGTACATATTGAGATCTTTCTATACATAATATCTGTATATATTTGAACTTTTATTTATTTTTGTGATTGTATTGCACTGGTTTTAAATGGAATATACCAACACATTACCCGTAATTGGGATTGTTCATAATTGTTGACCTGCTGTTTTTATATTTTTTATAGAAAATATAGCCTATTTTAAGCAAATAATTTCAATATTATTGGAATATTCGCTATATAGAATTTATAAAAAATACTTAAAGATATTATTTTAAATGTTGTGACGTCATCGTTGTACGCGTCTTGTGTATTGCCTTTTCCTGATAGACTTAAGACAGATTGCAATACATCTTTTCAAAGTTGCCAAGTTGATATAATAGACCAATTTCAACTCCACCACAGCGTGGTATCTCCCTGAGAATACCTTAATCTTTCAAGTCCTTCATATCACGGGCAAATAGAGGTCTTTTGCGTTTTTGGAAAAATAATCATTAATATAGCAATTTTTCCGAAAAAAATCTAATGGATCATGATCAGAAACTCTATTTCCCGAAATGGTTTTGGAATTAAGAGTTTAGAAAAATATGAACAATCCCAATTATATAAATTGCACTAAATACTTGTAAAACGCTGTCGAAAGGATTTTGATATTGTTACTTTCATAATTTGATAATTTCTTTGTTAACTTTAGAAATACAAGAACTAATCATATACAAAAAAAACTTATTATTCCATAAGTATGGACTATGATATTATTAAAGCTTGTTATTACTTTTTTATTATAATTTCTTCTCCTCTCCTCTCCAGCCAATTTACGTCCCACTGTTGGGCACAGGCATTCTCCACTATGGAGGGATTATGGTCTACTGTGCCGCGCTGACCAGGCGTGTTGGCACAGGGTTTATTTTCGAGTTTTTCGTCTCCCTCAGAGGATGTTATCTGTGCGCAATATCCCTTAGCTGACTTTTGCAGCACCCTTGGGAGGAGATGGGGTGGTGACAGTTGTATTCTTTATCCGTCACCACACGGAGAATTAATTTCTTCTATAAATGTAATATTACTTTAAACGAGTGTTTTAATATTTTTATGAATGAAATATAACATCAGACTACTGCTTAGTAACGCACTGCTCCTGAAATTAAATAATCGTACTCATCAAATGATTAACTTTAAATTTATCAATGGCCGAACAGACTACGTAGGTACTTTAAGGCTTTAAAGAGGGGTACACACATGCATCTCTCTCTTCTCTCTCGAGCCTACTACCGTCCCACTGCTGGGCACGGGCCTTCTCCACTTTGGAGGGATTATGGTCTACTGTGCCGCGCTGACCAGGCGTGTTGGCACAGTGTTTAAAAATAATATATAATAATAAATATTCATGGACATTTCACACAACGTCCTCTGGTCCGAAGCTAAGTTTATATGCTTGTGTTATGGGTACCAGAATACGGATATAATACTTACATAAACTACTTTTCTTTTGTAAATATATACTTATAATACATAGAAAACACCCAGACGTAGTACAAACATTTGTATGACATTTATGAATATCACACAAATGATTGTCCCAAGCGGGAATCGAACCCGCGACTTTGTGAACGGCAGTCCAGTACATGAACTACTACGCCACGAAGCCCGTCAATTTTCAAGATTTATTTTCGAGTTTACCGTCTCTCACAGAGAATGTTATCTGCGTACCTTAGTTAGCTTTTACAGCACCCTAGGAAGGAATAGGTTTAGGTAAAGCTTCATATAGTACGGATCATCACTCACCAGAGCGCAAATCTTCCAGCAGTAGAGTGTCTGTATTTGTTGAACCTCGTTATTTTGTATTCTGGGCTACCCTGGAAAGCTTTCATTATTCTATCGACGCTGTAAATTAAGAGAGATGATTTGTAATATACTTGACAATGGTACCGATTCTACGTGCACTTAACTAAAAAATGAAATGTGATCGTGTCAATAACACAATTCGGCAATGTTAACAGAACTTTTTAATTAGAAAATCTGTATACTATCTATTTTATTTAATAAAAATGTGTACAACAAAACAGCCAATTAATCAAAACACGCCATAGTTGTTTTCATTTTGACGGGCGTCGTGGTCTAGTGGTTCATATAACGGACTGCTATTTATGAGGTGTCGGGTTCGATTCCCGCTCGGAACAATAATTTGTGCGATGTTTATAATTGTCATAGAAATGTTTGTACTGCGTCTGGGTGTTTCTATGTATTATAAGTATGTATTTACAAAAGAAAAGTAGTGTATGTAGTATATCTGTATTCTGGTACCCATAATAGAAGCATATAAGCTAAGCTTGGGAGCAGACGACGTTGTGTGTAAAGTCCGTGAATATTTATTTTATTTATTTACTAGCTGTTGCCCGCGACTCCGTCCGTGTGGACTTTAGAAAATTTTCTCCGTATTTTCAACATTTTTCACTACTGCTTCGCTTCTACTGGTCGTAGCGTGATGTTATATAGCCTAAAGCCTTCCTCGATAAATGCCCTATCTAACACTGAAAGAATTTTTCAAATCGGCCTAGTGGTTCCTGAGATTAGCGCGTTCAAACAAACAAACAAACTCTTCCGCTTTATAATAGTATAGATTTTTTAGTTAAGTTTAGTTGTACACGTAAATTTGGTACCAATTACATTTATCTTTAATAGTTTCTGATATTTACAAGTTATAGGCAGGAACAAACAAGAGGTGTTAGAAGAAATAATCTATCTCCGATGAAACTGCTCGTGGGTGACTTTAGCATCGGCTTCATAGACAAGTCACTGAACATTTATTATTAGCAATGGAAACTTTTAATCATACACGCCACAGAATTCTCAGTTGTACCAAACTTGTAATTAATTGGAGCAAGGAATGGTAGGTCACACCTTGCCCCAATTATTATTATTTAATGATTCTGTTAAATCAACTTATTGTAGCTATTAAAAATAATCACAATAAAGAAATAAAAAACTAATTACTCATAGAATATTATATATAATATTAAATTTTATAATATTAAATATTATATTTAATTATTATATATAATATTATATTATTAAATTATTTATTATAAAAAAATCGTTATTTTTCTATATATGTCCCTGTGAGCGAGTGATATGTGAGTGAGTGATCTTCAAAACTACGCAACGGATATGGATGCGTTTTTATGATTTGGTTCCTAAGTTCCACGCGTATGGAATTGAGATCTACAGCTAGTTTTCTATATTAAAGGCAATTTTATTAGTATTTAAAAATAAGATTATGTGAAAGCGGTGTGAAATATTTTTATAATATTTATTATAAAATACATTGAACACGAGCTCTTAAACAATTCATTTTTGCAAATATCAATAATAATCAGGTCGCATTAGTTAGTTGTCAGGGTTTTACATTGAACGACACTCACAGAAAAACATTGCGTCTATTTTTAAACAACGGCCGCCCGACCAAGAGCAGATTTATTTATGATCAATGTTAACATGCGATATAATTAAGGGTCAGCTTGTATATTGATAGGAAAATGTCATGATGTTTATATAATACCCGTGTTTGCCTGCGATTTCATCTACATAAAGAAAGATTTTTACTAGCGATCATTCTTTTTATACCATCTAAAGGATTCAATTTCCAAAAATCTTATTAGTAGGATGACAACTTTCAGGTTCTCAGTGTCTGTAGTCCTTGTTTCCGTTTAAGTGTCAGCTAAATTATGTCAAAAATATTATTATGTTGAAAGATACTTACACAGTTTTTGATCCAGCGGCTATC
Organism: Orgyia antiqua; assembly: GCA_916999025.1. NCBI lineage: Eukaryota > Metazoa > Arthropoda > Insecta > Lepidoptera > Erebidae > Orgyia > Orgyia antiqua. Next base: position 22,874,009 of record OU779864.1, read on the forward strand.
AATGCCGTCCGACTGCCATACTCTTTGATATCAATTGAACCATAAGTTGCAAGAACTGAAGCCATCTACGACAAAATATAATTTACTTTAAAAGAGAAGCCTAATAGAACGTTCATAACGTCTAAGAAATTTCTCATTCAGATATGACCACATGTAATAGTGTCGATGAAGCCAAGGAAGTATGTTTGAATCGTAGCAGATGGCACTGATGAATAGTCTCTGCCTAACCCACATGGGAAAAATGGCGTGATGGTGGGATAATGATGCACTGCCAGTACTGCCACTCTCGTAAATGTATTTAAACAACTATATATTATACACCTGACAAAGAAAGTTGTTATAGGTGAGCATATTGTTTGCGCTCTGTTATTGGCTTAGTACTCAGTTAGTTCCCATAATACTTACTACTAAGTTGGGACAAGTGGTGATTGTTCTCATGTAGGGAATAAATTGGTAATTCTCTGTTCACACAACCCACCATTTATATGGACGCTTATGTAGAACAGCTGAGTGCTGTTCATTAATATGGTGGATCCGTACCAGTTGTAGGATCAAACTTTATTTATATCTTAACCTTAAATCAACCTTGACAACGACATGAGAAAGAAATTTTGTTCATTACAGAAATCAAACACCGGCAAAAAAGCGTACAGTATAAAAATAAAGATTTTTTCGCCTGTGACACTTCGGCATTATCAATCTGTTTTAACTAGCAACGGTGAATGTGTGACGAAAACCTTTTTAATGTGTGAGTGTGCACGAAAGCGTTTTAATATCTTCCTGGCTTGTAGCCAAAGAGCCTGTGTCGCAGATTACGAGCGAAGCGTATCTTACAGTGAGCGGACACAGTGCATAGTTGGAAAACGTGGTATTCAACTGGCACTTCACCAGCCGAAGTGACAATTATTACTACCATAACCGTTTCTTATATGAGAGTTAATTTTGGCTCTCGAGCATCAGAGCAGTGCGGATGATTCGGACACTACACTTGAACCTTATAAATAGCATTGTTTTGCATAGTTATATAATTCCTTTTGAGCTCTGCCGGATTGCGAATGAACAATCACTTACTATCGCATATACTTGAAATAACGTGTAGTACAATAGTGATAATTTCCTTTTCCAGGACATTAATGTCCCAACTGTTAGGTACTGGGGCCTTCTTCAGTTTGGAAGGGTTTTACTAAGCCACGCTGACGAGGTGTGTTGATATAGGGCTTAGTTCTATTACAGGAGATCTTAAGCTGCTTAGAATCCCTTAGCTGGCTTCTACATATCTACTACTTATCAATCACAAATTCACGCTGTCCTCAGACATGGTATATACTTTAAACTAAAAGATTCAGAAAAGGACAGAATCAGCACGTGGCATGTCGGTTCTGCTCTTTTCTTATATTTTTTTCAACAATTCTTGGTTAGGAAGCTAGCTTGCTAGATAACCATTTAAAAACACAAAAAAAATACGGATAGCACGAGATAGCCCGACGAGGCTATTCAGCCGTTCAAATAAAGAATGATTCATATGCTTGATTCAATTATAGGCGATTCTTAATTATTATGAAACGAATCTAACCCTAAAAGCCTAGTTATTACAAATTAAACTTGAAATTTTCTGCATCAATGCTAAAATTAATATGTGCAATAAGACTAGATAGCCAAAAAGTCACAATATTCAGCCTCCTTCACTTTGGGAGGAATTATGGTTTAATGTGCCTTGCTGACCAGGCGTGTTGGTACAGGGTTTATTTACGATATTTCCGTCTCTCACAGAGAATGTTATGAATCTCATAACAATATCCCTCAGCTTGCTCTTACAGCAACCTCGGGAGGAAATGGGGTAGTGACACTAATGTATTCTTAATCCGTCACCACATTTTAGTAGCTCCTCTCTCCTCTCCAGCCCATTTACGTCCCACTGTTGTGCACGGGCCTCCTCCACTTTGGAGGGATTATGGTCTACTGTGCCGCGCTGACCAAGCGTTTAGGCACAGGGTTTATTTTCGAGTTTTCCGTCTCACAGAGGATGTTATCTGTGTGCAATATACCTTAGCTGACTTTTACAGCACCCTTGGGAGGAGAAGGGGTGGCACTTGTATTCCTCATTCGTTACTACACGAAGAATTTTAGTAGCTAATTTGCTTTAAATCGAATGGTTGCGATTGTTTAGAAACAATTGCCAATTGTTTTGGAAACAATGTATGTTATCAAAATAGCGCATGGAATAATTACGTCTATTGAGTTCTCGCACAAATTAGCCTAATATTAGTAAATATATTACGATTTCTTTAATATTTTCGTAGATTTCAATTTAGTAGAAAAAAATTCACATGATTAAGATAGAAGAAAATTGCAATGGAGTAAATCTGTGCTTGGCGGAATTAAGAAAAATATTGTATTTATTTTATATCCCTTCCTTTACTGTCCCATTGTTGGGCACAAGCCTATTCCACCTTGGGAAGGTTTTTGATCTACTGTATATACCGCGCAGATCAAACATATTGGTATGAAAACATAATGTTTAGTTTCGAGTTTTTGGTATCACGCAGTCGATACTGAGTACTTATAATATCCAATAACTGGTTTTTACAACACCCTAGGGGAAGAAATAGGGTGGTGACACTTATATTCTCAATCTGTCACCACACGGACTAAATTGTTGAGTATAGTATACGAATAAAGAGTTATTTATGTTTCTATTATTTACCTGAGCCACATCAATAGAAGGTTCTGCGAGCGCTTTTACGTGAAGTAACGGAGGCCGGTGACTCGACGGGTCATTTCCAACGAAGCTCTGCAATAAGAAATACTTCATATACTTTGAAGCAATAAAACTAACTATTCTATAAACATTATCCAAAATGTTGTTTAACGTATATTTACTTGTTTAATTATTACTTATTATAAAACAAAGTTGTTATTACTGTATACTTGTGTATGTCCATGTCCCTAAGCAATCTATATCTATACAAATATTATAAAGCTGAAGAGTTTGTTTGTTTGTTTCAACGCGCTAATCTCGGGAACCTCTGGTCCGATTTGAAAAATTCTTTCAGTGTGGATAGTCTGCTTAGCGAGGAAGGCTATAGGCTATAAAACATCACGCTGTGACTAATAAGAGAGAAGCAGAAGTGAAAAATGTTGCAAAAACGGGGAAAAATAGCTAAATTCCACGCGTACGAAGTGGCGGACAACAACTAGTATTATTATATTAGGATATTCAGCCTTTTCTATGTATCATAAGTAAGTACAAGAGAGTATATAATAATATCTAAACTTCTATAATCTTATATATAAAATTCACGTGTCACAGTGTTAGTTACCGTACTCCTCCGAAACGGCTTGACCGATTTTTATGAAATTTTACATGCACATTCAGTAGGTCTGAGAATCGTCGGCCAACATCTATTTTTCAAACCCTTTTTTTTAGTATGGCAAAACAACGTTTGCCGGGTCAGCTAGTAATATTATAAAGTTGAAGAGTTTGTTTGTTCGTTTCGTTCGTAACGCGCTAATCTCAGGAAATACCGGTCCGATTTGAAAAATTCTTTCAGTGTAGGATAGCCCATTTATCGAGGAAGGGTTTAGGCTATATAAACATCACGCTGCGACCAATCGGAGCGAAGCATTAGTGAAAAATGTTGCGAATATTTTCTAAATAATATGCGTACGAAGTTGCGGCCAACAGCTAGTGTAGTATTTACGTCTCGGGTACCTATAACACAAGCATAGAAATATAGTTTACTCTAGGACCAGAGGATGTTGTATTAAATGTCCTTACATATTTATTCTTATTTATTACATTTTCTGTGAGTATTACTACAAACAACATTACTACGAACTAGGTCACAGACAAAATGCTAGTGAATAATAATTCTTTGTCTGATTACGTGAGCGACTCTCCAGTCCATTAACGTCCCACTGTTGGGTACGGGTCTCCTCCGCTTTGGTAGGGATTACGGTCTACTGTGCCCCCCTGACCAGGTGTGTTGGCACAGGGTTTATTTTCAAGTTTTCCGTCTCTCACAGAGGATGTCATGTGTGTAAAATATCCCTTAGCTGGCTTTTACAGCACCCTAGGGAGGAGATAGATGGGGTGGTGACACTTGTATTCTTAGTCCGTCACCACACCGACAATGATGAGCGACTCGATAGTTAATAATTTGAACTGAAATTTTTCCATTCGTGGTGCTTTACAGTTTTAAGGCAATTTATACAGTACTATCTGTTACCCGCAACTTCGTACGCGTGGAATTTAGAAAAAAAAACTTAACAAATTATACAAAAAAGCCATTCTTTTAAACCACTCTATCTATTACAAAAAATCGTATCAAAATCCGTTGCGTAGTTTTAAAGATATAAGCTCACATAGTTACATACATACCAAAATAACTTTGGACTTTGTTTTATAATAAGTAAATATAGTTATGTACCTATCTGTCTAACAATATTTCTTCTCCTATTATCTAAAATTTTTATAATAGTATCAAGGCTAGCTCTCTACAAAGCTACATAAAATAATTGTAGTATAGTTATTTTTTATTAAATGAATATTTAATGTAGACGGTACGGAATGATTAATCGTAACATCTGTTGGATATCACGTACAGTAATCGAATTAAAAATATCACAGTGACTGACATGAGATTACATCAAAACAGTTAACATCAACGTTTCTCATCTTTCAACTAGTTATTTCAACGGATTGCGAGTTGTACATAGTTCGAGCTGCTATAGTACAATACGAGTTAAATAATCGTACTAATAACGCTTACAATTATCATTCTCCTGCCCTTATCTCGTTACTTTAGGGTTGACGCAATATGCTCTTATTTATTAATATCCGACTCTTTCACACACTATATTCATCTTATCTCTGGTCCCTTCCACATTCATTCTAGAATACACCTAACGATATAACTTTCCACTCGTCACATTACATGACTATACCAGGATATTTATTTATTTACTAGCTGACCCGGCAAACGTTGTTTTGCCATACAAATGTTAGGGGTAGACATATAATTTGCAATAAAATAATATTGCGACTATAAATTGAAATGTAGGCTATCATTCAAGTTGGGTCGAATTGCATACGGTGTGCAAATCAAATTTAAAATAGGTTCAGTAGTTTATGAGTCCATCGCGGACAAACATCGTGACACGTAATTTTTATATATAAAGATTTAAAACTTTCAGCACAATTAATTACATAGGCGGTCTTAATGCTAAAAGCATTATCTCCCAGTCAACCTTGGATGATGCAGAGACATTTGTAGTAGGTGCTTTACTAACTTAAAAGAAACATGCAAGATATATTGGATTTGGATATCTGCTGATCTCTCAATTTTTTTTGTCACTGGTATCATTTTCAAATCTCTCATATTTTCATTTCCGATTTTATACTATCATAAATTTATTTAAACTTTACGCTAAGATATCTGCTTAGTTTAAAACTAAAAGACACGCTTAAGTACCTTACAAAAAAATAGTAAAAATAATATCAAATAAAATAAACTTGCTATGCTTTTACTTAATAAATTATTATTGCGATATCAAAATGCGATGTAGACTCAATCGCGAAACATTGTAGTGGCTAAATTGGTTACTGTTAGCACGGCCGCAATAGCTCAATTGGCAGAGCGACGGAACGGTATTCCGATGTCGTGGGTTCAAGTCCCGCTTGCGGTGATCACATTTTCCACTACAATTTAATTTATTAAGTAAAAGCATAGCAAGTCTATTGCAAAATTAATAAATTACTTTAGTAAAAAAGCGTGTTAAAAAAAGTAAGAAAGAAAGTTATAAGACCACATGGTCAAAAACCCCTAATTCTAGTACGTAAGTAAGATTTAAAAAAAATGTTATAAGACTCACAATATACGCTGTAGCACCTCTTATAATGTTGATTTTATTAGCGTAGGGCGTTAGAGCCGCTATCTTTTCAGTGGGGCCCATACGTTTGTAAAAGCCACAATTTTCACTGGCCAACCAGTGGCCTAGCCGAATGAAGCAGTAACCTACATATAATATCACATATTAGCTAATAAACACACTACTACATATGAGCCTATCCGTGTGGTGACGAATTAAGAATATAAGACAGTGTCACCACCCCTTTTCCACCACAGGGTGCTGTAAAAGCCAACTAAGGAATATCGTACACAGATATCATCCTCTGTGGGAGACGCAAAAATTGAAAATAAACCCTGTGCCAACACGCCTGCTTAGCGCGGCACGTTGAACAATAACCCTCCTAAAGTGGAGGAAGCTTTTGTCCAACAGTGTGACATTAAATTTTATTCTGGAAGAGATCGCAGTATGTGATAAGACCGCCTATTATACTATATTATTGTTAACATAGACTAAGCTACTGTAACGTAAAATGGTGTACAATAAACAGTAATCTATCTATCTATTAATGGGCTGGAGAGAGAGAGAAATATAAGCATACACAGGATTTGATTTCGGGAGGGATTTTCATTATATCTATTGAATGGGTTAAGGTATACTGTATTTTACGAAATTAAACGAGCATATTTTTCTATTTTAAATGGTCGCCTTTCTGGTAGGTTTAATAGATAGTGGTTTCATATGAATCTCTCTCTCCAGCCCACGTCCCACTTTTGGGCACGGTTTTGTGACTTTCACAGGGGATGTTGTCTGTGTAATAAGATAACCCTTAGCTGGCTTTTACAGCTTCCTGGGGAGGAAACGGGGTAGTACTTATATTCTTAATCCGTCACCACACAGACGATTTCATAAGAATCGGTCAAGGTCATTTCGGAGGAGTATGGGAACGAACATTGTGACACGAGAATTTTATATATCCATACTAATATATAAAGCTGAAGAGTTTGTTTGTTTGAACGCTTGAAAAATTCTTTCAGTGTTGGACAGTAAATTTATCGAGGAAGGCTATAGGCTATATAACATCACGCTGTGACTAATAAATAAATATTCATGGACAATTCACACAACGTCCTCTGGTCCCAAGCTAAGCTGACATGCTTGTGTTATGGGTACCAGAATACGGATAGAATACATAAACTACTTTTCTTTTGTGCCGAGCGGGGATCGACCGCCGACCTCACGATTGGCAGTCCATGTCATGTAACATAAACCACTAGACCTCGAAGCCCGTCAATAGAAGCGAAGCAGTAGTGAAGAATGTTGCAAGAACGGGGAAATTTTCTAAATTCTACGCGTACGGAGTTGCGGGTCACAGCTAGTTAGATTATAAAGCTGTAGAGTTTCTTTGTTTGAACGCGCTTATCTCACGAACTACTGATCCGATTTGCAAACTTGTTTCAGTGTTGCATAGTACATTTATCAAGGAAACCTATAGGCTATATAATATCACGCTGCGGCTAATAGGAGCTAAGAATCAGTGAAAAATGTTGCAAAGACGGGGAAAATTTTATAAAATTGTTGTTATTATTTTCTTACCTGAACAATACGAGTCCCATCCAGCCTCATGATATGTATGATTTACATTAAATGGTCGACTCATTCTGATCAAATTGAGACCATTTTGTAATTTCTTACACTTACCCTCCATAAAGAACTCGTACAAACTGCAAACAACATTTACTGTAAGATAGTTGACAATGAGTGTATATTTATGAATATTTCACACAACGTTCTCTGGTCCTAAAGTAAGCTATATTTCTATGCTTATGTTATGGGTACCAGATATGGATATACTACTTTACTTTTTTGCAAATTACATACATTAAAAACACCTAGAAGCAGTACTAACATTTGTATGACAATAGTAGATATCACACAAATGATTGTAGTGCGCGAGAATCGAACCTGAGACTTTGTGAACGGCAGTCCATTACCTGATTAGAACCACCATCACGAAGCCCATCATATTGTCCTAGTTCAGGCATCAATCTCATACAAAAATATTTGTAACTTTAAGTTTTTGTAGTTTCTATGTATAATTGTATATGTGTTCTTTGAGAATGAGAGAAATAAATAAATTATTATTAAATCACAGACTTCCCAGATAGAGTGTCTATAGCTACATCACTCACCCGGCTTGAAGCCACAAGATGAAATAAAAATGAAATATAGGCTTAATTTAAGACAATAAGTTTTTTTATTTATTATTCACACAGTCGTTCAGTTACAAGAAAGATCCGCCATGACATTTACATTAAAAGAGAGAGAGAGAGATAACAAGCAACAAAATATTATCTATCCCACTCTTACTATTAGATTGCACTGTCTTCATTTTTAACAAATATCTATGTGTGCGAGAAATCTATACAAAGATTATAAAGCTGTAGAGTTTGTTTGTTTGAACGCGCTAATCTCAGGAATCAATAGTCTGATTTGAAAGATTCTTTCAGTGTTGGATAGCATATATATATATATATATATATAGAGGAAGGCTATGTAACATTACGCTCCGACGAACAGGAGCGAAGCAGTAGTGAAAAATGTTGCAAAAACGGGGAAAATATTCTAAAAAAAAGCTTATGAAGTTGCGGGGAACCGATATTATGTAGATAAATATCATAAATCAGAGACACATAGATATGTGTCTGTTACACAAGCCTAAATTTAGGTGTCTTCAAGAATGAAAATTAGGTGTCCGACCGGTTTCGGTTTCGGTTGGCCGAAAGTTTCAGCCAAAAATCAAATTTCGGCGGCAGTTTCGGCTTCGGCCAAAATCGGTCGAAACTTTTGCCGAAACCGGAACTTCTGTCGCAGTTCACGCACACTCATGCTCGCCTAACTTCGTTTTTCCGCGGCAACGCTTTGATGGCCCTGATCGGAATTTATGAGAACATAATTTTAGAAAATAATAAAAATGTTAATATTTTTTTAAATTACCTATATTAAATAAATGATTCCAAATAACTTAATATACTGTGTCTCCATTTTATGCCCTAATTAATGCAAAATAATAGGTAAAATGCACCAAATTTCAGTATTTTAAGAAATTTTATACTTGACCACCTGAGTTTCGGTTTCCGTTTCGGCCAAAACTGAAGCCACGGCCGAACATTCGGTTTCGATTTCGGTTTCGGCCGGAAAACCAGTTTCGGTCGGACACTAATGAAAATGTACCCACTATCTGTTAAATCTGTGTTAAATTATTATTATTCATAGAAATAATATCATACTCACTCTTGCAAAGCATTTGATTTCCAAACTTCATCATAGGTAAGTTTCCTAGACATTTCACTTGATATATACTTAGTATCAAATATATTAGGGAACATTTTATGTATATTCTTTTTAAACTTTGCGTATTGCTTAGGCATTGGACCTATAAATTGATTGTGTAATAAAATTGTGTCTAAAAACATATTGTGGCCTATAATAGGTTTCTGTGAGGCTTCTAATAAGTGTATGATTTGTGAGAATCCAAGTAAATCATTCATGAGATTTTCTTCAAGTACAGACATCGGTGCACTGTTCGCACCTTCCACAGATTTATCTCTGTATACAAGTATCTGTAACAATATCTAATATATAAAAGTCACGTGTCACAGTGTTAGTTACCGTACTCCTCCAAAACGACTAGACCGATTCTTATGAAATTTTGTATGCACATTCAGTAGGTCTGAGAATCGGCCAACATCTATTTGTCAAACCTTTTTTTTTCTTTTTTTTTTAGTATGGCAAAACAACGTTTGCCGGGTCAGCTAGTAATTTATATATTTCTGAACCTATAAACATACTCACTTGTAATCGTTTCAGAATACAAGTGTAATTAAATCAGTTTCTAAGCCAGCTAAGATATTGTACACAGATAACTGAGATCCTCTTTGAGAAAACTCGAGAACAAATCCTGAACCTGGAGAAAACGAGGGAGAGGGGGAGAGAGAGAGAGAGAGAGCAAGGGAGAGAGAGAGCAAGGGGGAGAGAGCAAGGGGGAGAGGAGAGAGCAAGGGAGAGAGAGAGCAAGAGAGAGAGAGAGAGCGCAAGGGAGAGAGAGAGAGAGAAAGAGCAAGGGATAGGGCGAGAGAAAGAGAGAGCAAGGGATAGGGCGAAAGAGGGAGAGTGGGAGAGAGAGAGAGAGAGAAAATTATTGTTATTAATTAAATGTTAAAAATTTTTTACTAAAAGAAAAATAAAACTAACATAAAAAAAACATACAGTATCAAACTACTATAATAAATTACCTTCTTGCTATTACCTAGGCTATTTGTAGTTAGCACATTGGGAAATCTCATTCTGATCTCAATGTGCACCAAATAACGAAGTATAGGGCTCTCAACATCCAAATATAATGTGCTATCTTCATTTTGTGTTAACCATCTGAAATGATATTGAAAGTTACAATTACTACTACGAGTATACACTTTAAGATACGCTACACGATACAGTTCATACAGTACCCATAACACAAGCGTAATAAGCTTAGCTTGGGACCAGAGAATGTTATGTAAAATGTCCATTAATATTTATTTATTTATATTTATTAGTGCATACTAATAAATATAAATAAATAAATATTAATGGACATTTTACATAACATTCTCTGGTCCCAAGCTAAGCTTATTACGCTTGTGTTATGGGTACTAGAATACAGATATAACACATAAACCACTTTTCTTTTATAAAAACATACTTATAATACACAGTAAACATCCAGACGCAGGTCAAACATTTGTATGACAATTAAATATAACACAAATGATTGTTCCACTACTGGACATAGGCTTTATAAAGAACGTCACAACGCGCGCTTTATGGCGCGCTATATAATACCTGGGCTGACCTTTTCATCAATTATGAAAGAATAAAATAAATAAATATTCACAAGCATTTCACACAACATCCTCTGGTCCCAAGCTAATTTTATATGCTTGTGTTATGGGTACCAGAATACGGATATACTACTTTCCTTTTGTAAATACTGCGTCTGGGTGTTTTGTTTTATTATAAGTAATAAATCAAAACACCCAGACGCAGTACAAACATTTGTATGATAATTAGAAAAAAAATACACAAATGATCATACCGAGAAAGAAAAAAGAGAATTTACAAAATCTTCTATCTTCTGGTTCGTGATTTTCGATCATTTACCATCTCGTTTATGATCATGCCATCAGCATTCAAGCCATAAGCAGATATTTGGGGTGTATTTGTTGGGCAATCACAAGACCTAATTTTAAATACTAACTTACTTAGAGACTGTAGAACAATTATCTTGTAATATCCTTTCTTCTGTTATTTCCAATGATGAATTTAAATTCTTAAACAAAGTCTCATCTTTGATGTGCTTGTGAAGCTTTGTTTCATCTGCCTTGCTTAAAAACGGAATACCCTCATATAAAAACTGAAAATGAAATACATTTTATTAGTGCTTAAATGTAGATAGATAACAAGCTTTTAACTTAGAGGCTTTATATAATATAAATAATATTTTCTCACAATGTACAAGCATGAGTTTTAAATAGCAGACAAGATAAATGCAAACAACATCGTGAGAGCTGGTGCCTATTATGGGTTTATTTAAAAACCTGTATTACAGGTCACCAGTGCCCATTCCGTAGTAGTTACAAGTTACAAAAAAATTGTACATATTATGTAATGTGCAGAGTGAACAAATACATTTTATTTCAGTTACATTAAAGATAGATAGAATAAACTAAAGCAGAGAATAGTAATGTGGTGTGTGTAGTGTGCGCAGCACATTGTGCACATGACGTGTAGTTAGTGCATGTGTGTGAAAGAGTGGGAGGTGGTATGAGAGTGTGGGTGTGTTAGTGTGAGAAGTTTATGAGTGTGTGAATGTGTGTGAGTGAGTGTGCGTATGTGTATTTGAGTTTGACGGAGTGATAACAGGTAAGGGCAAGTATATTAACATGCATAAGAATGTGAATAAAATTGTTGCTATTGTTATTATTTTTATTTTATTAAAGATTTTACTACAGATTTTTTTTTTCTAGTTATATAATTATTTTTAGCAGCTTTTCAGTTTCGTTATAATTTAGTGTTTTAAGGTAAGATGTTAATGATTTTTTGCAGCGAGATTTAGTAAGAGGGTAAAAATTAAGTTTCTTATTAAGGTTATTATATAGTAAAGCACAGAGGAAGCTATAAAACCTCTGAGCGAATATTAAGATATCATGAAGTTGGTAGTCATATTACTGCCGTTCACGAGGTCGCGGGTGCGATTCCCGCCTCGGACAATTATTTGTGTGATGTTTATAAATGTCATACAAATATTTGTCCGGAATCTGGGTGTTTACTATACATTACATATAATTATGTATTTACAAAAGAAAAGTAGTATATGTATTCTATCCGTACTCTGGTACCCATAACACAAGCATATAGCTTAGCTTGGGACCAGAAGACGTTGTGTGAAATGTCCATGAATATTTATTTATTTACTAACTTTTAAATTAGAGGTTTTTAATTATAGGTGTATGAGTGTGGATGAAGCCAAGGTATTGTAGCAGATGGCGCTCTATAGCCTCTGTCTACCCCTATGGGAATAAGGCGTAACAGTATGATGATGATGTTTCAGGATGGAATCTATTTTAATGGCAAAATTTGAAGAAAGATTTGTTAACATAATATGCGCATATATGCATAATATAATATACATAATTGCGCGACTCATCTGTTTAAATAAAACTACTTTTTACGGATTTAGACGCGTATATTTGTTTTAAATTTTGGCCCGACGTTCGAACGACGACGAATGACGTTCGAACCACGTTCCGAAGTCTCACCCGTGACCATGGTGACTGCAAAGTCTAAATCCGTAAAAAGTAGTTTTATTTAGAAAGATTTGTTCTAAAATAATATTATTATTATAAGCAATTACGGTCTTATTCATAATGATTTATCGAAGGCTTAAACGGAGACTTTATCGTAGAGATAATAAATGTTTTAGCGTAAAAAGACTATTATGAATAACAAGTTTCGCGAACCTATTTTAGTGAACTTTTAAACCTCCGATAAGTCATTATGAATATGACCATTAGTGTTTTATATTATTATGTATTAACAAAAATGATTGTCCTGTGGGGGGAATCAAACCCGTGACCTCATTAAACAGTTTTATGAATTACTGCAAGGCTCCTTTTCTGTTTAGGTTGATTTTATAACATTCATTAATTTTTTATAATATTAATTAATTTAACGATATCAAGTACTATTCATAGTAGTGCATGCAACACAAAGCATATAACAATATTACCTTATTAAAGTCAAAGTTATGTCGACATAAAAACTTGAGAGTTGAGGCTTGAAAAATAAATGATTGTTCAATATCACCAACAACTTGCGGACACAGATGGAATGTGTATACCGAGGCTATGTACGCATCACATTTTCTGTCATATTCAAACATGGTCAAACCTATTTGAATCATTAACATTTTGCTCACTTCTGTCTTCAATCTGTCATATCTTTCTTCAGTAGAATCAAATAGTCTGAAAAATATATAAGTATATAGGGAATATTGTTATAATATAGTATTTAATATTTTTTGTTTTAAAACAATGGAGGTTGGGTAGACCTAAATGTGGAAATAAATAGAATGGTCATTTTAGTGAGAAAATTAAGATAAGCAAGGCAAAACGGAAAAACTACAGTATGCTTCCAATGAAACATTATTTAAGCTATGTGCAATTGTGTTATAATGTTTAAATTTTGAGAAGTTAGTACTAGCTATTACCTGTGACTTTAAATGCATGTGATTTGTAATTAAAATATATTTTTTACATTAACAGCTTATGTTATTTTTCAATCTCTAAACTATTTGTGTATTTGTGAATTTAAATAAGTTTAGTAGTTTTGTTGTGAAAGAGCTGCAGATAACCACAGAGAGCTACTATCACATAAATAATATTAACAGTAGTAGCCTAAAATAAAATTGCCAATCTAGGGCAGTATAGTTGCTCAGTGAATAACTCCTATAATAAAAGAAAGATGACAAACTTATCAAGTCACTTTAATCCAGTTGCCTATATGCAATAAAGCCGGTCTTCTGAAAATTTAGATATCATCCTATCATCAACAAGAAAAGGCTAGATCAGAAGAGAATAAATATTATATACAAATAATTTTTTTTTAGGTTGAACTAAGTGCAGCTTCTTATAAATTACTATATGAAGAAACAAACCTGTATTTAAATAAATCTCCTCTTAAAAGAGCCGTAAACTCGGCATCAAACCCTACAAATGAACATTTGTTTAAATCTCTGGTAATGTTTGGAAGCTCTTCAGCAAAGTTTTTCTTAGTGATTTCCATATTGATTTATTTGAGCGAAGATATGTTCTTCTATATAGTATTTTAGATACTAGATGCTTCTTAAATTTAAATTATAATTGCTTCCCTGCATGCAATGAATAATTAATTTTTTAATTTAAAACACAGATTCACTTGAAGGCAGGATCTTAGCATGTTCGCAAACGTCAAAATTGTCATCGTCAGCTGTGTCGTTGACACATCTTTGACATTACCATTGACAGAGAAACCACAAACAAACATGTTTGTTTATGGTACGCAGTATTGCCAACTCGCCTACAGTGAATGTCGATAATTAATATTGAATGTCGATAGCCTAGGTCGCTAGACTAAACAGATATCTAAAATACTCTTGACAACTAGCATTGCAAATAAATAGTTTAAGGTGGAGTTGGTTGGGTTACAATTCGTGAGATCCGCTTTGAGTTAGAACTGAAAATACTATTAGATTCTTATGGGTGCTGTAGGGATCGCATTATAAATTGTACATTGTAAATAAGTTACAAACCCTATTGTAAGAACTGCAAACATAATCATTCTTTTGAACTATTGTTACTGTAATTTATAACTGCGTAAGAATCAATTTGACCATTCTGTTTTTTTTACTTTAACATTAAGAATTCATTGTTCTCCGACTGTTTAAAAATTAGTTAAGAATTTATTGTTTCTGTATAGAAATCAGTTAAGATTTATTGTGGGTTTGACAGGCGCATCGGCCTTAACTTTCTTGTAGAATGTAAGCATAGAAATAAAGTGAGTCGTTAATAAACACTGTTCAAGGGAACACGCAACATCTTTCATTTATTAGTATAGGACATCTATACTAAGGCCCTACGCCTACACTAACATCTTCAAGTATAACCTAAAGAGGTATTATCACCAAAATACCCCAAAGTGGTAACAAAGGAAATACCCTAAAGGTGCACCGCAGAAACCAGCCCTCACTGCATTGTTTGAAAAGTCGGCGCAGCTAAACACAAAAGTCGTATCGGGTTTCGAAATGCGAGAATGCGGACAAAAATGTATTCCTGTCTTCGTATGGCTGCGTGAAAATTGACTTAATTAAATTTGATGGGTCGGCCGTCGCGTATCTACATCACAACGCCACCTCTAGACGTAAAATTTGATATTCAAGATTTCTGAGGGGTTGCTGGTATATAAACTTAACAATAACGACTTCATTCGTTCAATTTTGTTAATCACATTTGTTTTCTTTCCTTTTAAATAACCCATTTTGGTCTCTATTTAAATAACAAAATTCCCGCTTAGCTATCTAATTAATATTTGTTATTAACCCACTATCAATTTTGCGCTGCACACTATGTGCCTTATGTTAAAGGCACATGATACCAGTAAATTGGGGTGAAAGTTAGGCAAGCGTTTTAAATATTTGTGTAGTGTACCTTTACCATAGCCATAGAAATGTAACGGTATAATTTTACCTTAGGAAACTTTAGGAAAGTTCTTTATTTTATATTAATTTTAATATTATATCAACTAAATTCGTATACTTATATTAAAACTTAAAGCCACCAGAAACACATTGACCTTATAAACCTCTGGAAGGTAGGTACTTGCCTAATACCTACAGTTTAGTTTGGCTAAATTACTTTTGTTATAATAGTTAGAAAATGTTAAAATTCTAAAGTTTACCATAAGCAGTTATAACGATGCTGATAAAAACATATTACCTACATGTTTTAAATACTTATACACACAGCTCATACACATAAATAAGTAATAAAAGTATGGTGTTGTGATAAATCAAAGGTACCAATTCTACATGCACAACTAAGTAAACTGAACTAAAAAATGAAAATTGGTAGTGTCAATATATCAATTATTTACTATTTTGTTGTACACATTTATATTAATTAAAATCGTTAGACTATTATAATATACAGTTTTTATAATAAGAAAGTTCAGCTAACATTGGCGAATTATGATAATGGCGCTATCAATTTTAATTTTTTAGTTAAGTTCTCCGTGTGTTGACCGATTAAGAATATAAGTGTCACCACTCCATCTCCTCCCAAGGGTGCTGTAAAAGTCAGATAAGGGATATTACACACAGAAAATATCCTCCGTGAGAGACGGAAAACTCGAAAATAAACCCTGTGCCAACACGCCTGGTCGGCGCGGCACAGTAGACCATAATCCCTCCCAAAGTGGAGGAGGCCCGTGCCCAACAGTGGGACGTAAATGGGCTGGAGAAGGAGAAGAAGTTAAGTTTAGTTGTGCGCGTAGAATCGGCAGTTATGTCAAATTTTTTTTATATCTATTTTGAGCTCGTTTACAATGTGGTTTGTGCAAGTAGAATAACATTATTGTTAAATAGTTTCTTAGTTTGAAATAAAAAAGATAATTATAATTTTTGTCACTAGTCTTACTTCAGTGGTAGTTATACAGTGAAATACTAAATAAAAGAAAATAACAACTAATGTTGTATAAACAGCGTTAACGTGAGACAATATTTCAGCATTAAATATAATTAATTCGGTAGAGAATAATATGTTACACTACATAGGTACGTGTAATTATGACGGGTATAACAACTGCCAACTATGTCAAAGTACATGAAACCTTTTCGATGTAGAGCGTAACGGAGAGATACAAACAATCGTAAAACATCGCGGACGCAGTCAATAAAAACAACACAGAATTATATTTCTAAATATGTTCTATACTTATGTAATGCTTATTGAGGTTTTTTTATAAATATAATACGCTGTACTTAGCACTTTCACGCGATTAGAATTATCTTTTGTCCACTTAGTCTGACCAGATCTCAACATACGCAACTATGTACGTTGCAAGGCGCCTGCATAATTTAAAAATGATTCTTTAAGGGCCTACATCAATATTATCGTATATCATCGCCGACACGTACATATTAACACAGCCAGTAGGCACAGAAAATGAAGAATTAGGGATACTTTTCCTATTTACTCAAAATCTACTAAATATATTTTAATTCTGATTTACGTGTTTCTATATATAATAGTTACTTATGTTTTTAAAGTTATTTCATTAGTTAATACGCGATAATAGACCGACAAATGAAAAAAATTAAAAATTAGAGAGGTTGTTTCGCTAAGATTTTCTATCAAGAAAACTTTTTTCAATCGTGTTTCTGAGTTTATGCGATCCTAGATCATATATTGAAAAAACATATACTTAAAAATTAGAGCTCTAGCCATTCAATCTAAAGAAACAATGAAAACTTCGTACGTAGAAAAATGCACGAAGAATTTTGGTATCCTCTTAACATGAAAACGGCAGCAGAAATTACAGGGGTTTTCGTTTGATCTTTCTGCCTGTGACATCGGATCCATAACTTAATCGAAACATAATTTGTTTCCAGAAATATAAACTTAAATTTTTAAGAACTCCTTACCTACGTTGGTTAGACGAGGATGGGACGTAGGCGAATTATCTTTTGATGCATTTTTCTTCCAAGGTACTTAAGAGTTAGATAAAGGCAAATCAAAGAAGGAAACAACTTCTGTTAGAGATTGTAAACCCGAAACCCTGAACCCGAGATAAATAGACTCTACCTATATCAATTCGTACAGTCAGCGTTTTACAAGCAAGTCCCTTCCTAACATTCATACTCAAGTAATCAACAATTTTTTTTTAATATGATGTAAAGTATTTATTTATGTAAATGTGTATAGATTAGCCTTATTACATAACCGTTGTACAAATAGGTGAGTTGACAACTTGCACAGCTCGGTAGGAATTAATAATAGTTGCACAATGTAACGTTGTGTAACTGAGAGATAGTTAATTCTCAAGCTCCTCAATTTACTTCCCAATTGGAGCCCAAATCGTACCACTGATGATGCGATCATCTGAGTTATGGAGGTGCACCGCGGTTTTGCAACTATGCTGAAGGCAATGACCAAACCAGTCACCATTGAGTGGTCGACTTGAGGCCTCGCGTGGTCGTGTTCAAAGTCGGCCCTCTCACTCGCGGCGAATAACAATACATTAATATTAAATAAACATGTAACTTAGTAGCTAGTGAAACAAATAATATAAAAATCATGGAGTCGGAAAAGGAAACAACACAAACACATGATGCGTCCTTGTTGAAGCCTAACTATATGCTCTTGTCTTTGCAGAGGATATTAGTGATTACTGTAATATTAGCCGGAGTATTATTGGTGATACATTACACACCTATGCCAGGTAAATATAACATAATATTTTTATAGTGGTATTATAATTAACCCTATCATATAAAGTTTGCGCTGAGAATTACGAATTACGAGTTAAAAACCTGTTTGCCTTTCCGCGTGTTTACTTGTTTTGCTTCTATTATTACTATATCAAGTTACTAAGGTTATAATTACAGCGGTGTTACAAGATTTATTGTAATAAATTAAATGTTTTGCTTAAAGACTTATAAACGACGTTGCTTTTAAAGTACTTAAGTTACAAAAAGTGAACATACAAAACGTACGTATATGAGAGTTTAATAGAATAAGACATAAAATAAGTAATTGTAATGTCCATTTGCGATGATTATGATTGTAGTCAAGTTTAATAATATAGTTATGTTAATAATTCTATTAATCTTTAAAATGTAAATACCTATAAATGTAAAAAGGTACAGACTTTATACCTTGACATTATATCAGACACAAAATCAAAAATCACTTTATCGTTAAAGCGCTAATGATTTTTAAAAATATCTGGTTCAATTATTAATAAAAATTCAATAAATATAATTTACAAAATGTACAACAGAAATCATAGTAAAGAAATACATGCATTATGTTTTGAATATTCTAAGTTTATGTATCACATTATATATTTTATAATCTAATATATAAAATTCACGTGTCACAGTGTTAGTTACCGTACTCCTCCGAAACGGCTTGATCGATTTTTATGAAATTTTACATGCGTATTCAGTAGGTCTGAGAATCGGCCAACATCTATTTTTCAAATCTTTTTTTTTTAGTATGGCAAAACAACGTTTGCCGGGTCAGCTAGTCTCTAATATATGAAATTTACGTGTCACAGTACTCACAGTGTTAGTTACCGTACTCCTCCGAAACGGCTTGAAGGATTCTTCTCAAATTTTGCATACATATTCAGTAGGTCTGAGAATCGGCCAACATCTATTTTTCAAACCTTTTTTTTTTAGTATGGCAAAACAACGTTTGCCGGGTCAGCTAGTAGTATTATAAAATTTCACGAGCTAGGAAACGATTAAATTTTACAACGTATCATTCTTTTCAGAGGCATATTTCGAAAATTGCGACAGAGAATGTCATGAGCTGGACTGGCCAATGATATGCCGAGTAAAACTAGTCATCGAAGTATACAAAACACTTAGCAAGTAAGTATTATCTTAGGTACTTAATTACAGTTTTATACTACCTGTCCTACCCATACTTACGTTATTTACCTACAAAAAGAGAAAGAACAAAATATACAAAAAAACTAAATATTGAACAATGTACTTTATTTATTGTTACTAAGGTTAGCGATTTTATACAGATTAACAGGTATTACAGATTACATAAATCGACATCTGTTTTACAGATCCTGTGGTAGCTGCACAGAGAAAGATGGCGGTGAATGTCCAGCCACGTGCATATCTGCAGACGGTAGAGAGCGTGGTATCCTGTCAGCGAACAGAGAACTACCAGCACCTACTCTCCATGTGTGTCACAACGATATCTTAGTTGTGGATGTCGTACATCGGGCACCAGCGCATGCCCTCTCCATACATTGGCGTGGACAACCTCAAAAAGAAACTCCTTTTATGGATGGAACTCCTATGTTAACCCAGTGTCCACAACCTGCATATACAACGTTTCAGTATAAATTTCGAGCATCAGCAGTAGGCACGCACATGTACCATGCCCATTCAGCTGCCGACGCTGCTGACGGTCTTGCAGGAGCTTTCATTGTCCGTCAGTCACCACGACTTGATCCATTAAGAAAGTTATACGACGTCGATGATAGCAAACATGCAATTTTTGTATCTGAATGGGGCCACTCAATGGGACCTTTGGCCGGAATCATATCAAGTATCCCAGACGCAGAATCTCTACTCATAAACGGGAAAGGCAGAACCACAGAATCTCCCGATACTCCGCTATCTACATTTGAGGTAGAACATGGAAAAAGATACAGATTCCGCTTAGCTTATGGTGGAGGATCGAAAAGCTGCCCTATTAAATTTTCAATAGATCATCACTTATTGAAAGTAATCAGTTTAGATGGACATCAAATCCAATCAGAACATGTTTCTTCTATAGAATTAGGTAGAGGAGAAAGAGTTGATTTTATTTTAGAAACAAAGAGATCATCTGGTGTTTACAAAATCAGGGTTGGTGCGTTGAAGTCTTGCCAAGATAATTTAGAGGGAGAAGCAAACTTAGTGTATGGAAATCAAGATCAAAAAGTGTTACAAAAAGACGACGAATCAATTGATTCGGAAGTATCTCGTGAGTTAAGTACAGTGTTCAGTGATAATTGTGAGGCCGACAAAGTGAAATGTTTGACTGAATTGCACGCCGCTGACAAAATCCCTAGTGAATTAGCTGGTGCTGTCGACGAGACAATATATGTGCCTTTTAATTATTCCACAAGGCAAATTTCGGCGAAACGAGTCGGTAAGTAATTTAATTACATATAATTATCAACTTTCTTTTGTTATAATTCGCTATGTGCTCAAAAGTGCAGTACATAAACACACAAATGCACGAACGATACTTTTCAAAAACCTCTTAACGAGTTTATGATGAAAGAACCGCCAGTGAAATTATTAGTGTTTGATTTTTACTCTAATGTTTCCGGGTCTTGATTTGGTTTTTTTATACCAATGACAGAAAAATGTTTTTAGTGACGTGGGTATCTGTTACATAAGTTATAGTGGTTTTCACTTAGATAATTTGACAGTAATAGTAAAGTATTGGCTAAAAATAAATAACTAAGTAATTGTAGATTGTTGTAAATGCGGAAGTTTTGTATTCGAGTCTCAAAATCCAGCGAAAATGTTATTGATATTATATTTTATCATTAAGAAGATCACCTAGGTGACAAAAAGACAAATGTACACACAATTACAAAATATATAAGGTAATATATTATTATGTAATTCTTTATTTGCGGTATCTATTACCAAAATCTTCCGAAACAGCTCTACAGACTTTTACAAAATTTTGTGTGCACATCGAACAGGCCTGAGAATAGGCCAAAACATCTTTAGGTCACAACACTTCGGTTAAGTATGTGCCATATGTACCGAGGTAAAACAATAGGGCACATTAAACAAACAGTTACTATAAAATATATGCTTTGACTTGAATAAAACTGGTATGATAAACGTATTATGTAAGTTAATATCTTACTAAGGAATATCTAATAACAATAATGCTTGATGCCTGGTATTGCACAATAACGCATACCAACAAATAGTTTTCTACACAGGTCAATGTTACAATTGACAATTAACAAAATGCTTACGAAATGAATGGCTAACGAACAATGTATTTTTTTTTAAATTGGTCGCTGTTCTTTATACAAAATATTCTTTATATGGAAAGCAAATCTGATTTAAAAAAAACTAGCTCTTTCGTTTTGAATGCTAACAGGTAAGCTCTTTTGGGAGAAGAAGAAAACTTGATGCTAAATTCTATTCTAAACTGCCAATATTGTCCGCCCTTTTAGAGTTAGAAAGCGTGTGGTCGCGCCAGGTAGAGTTTCTGTAAAAACACTTTTACAAAAGATTTTTTTTTAAATATGTTAAGAAAAATCTTTATTTATTTCGTAATATTCCAAGACTATATAATCGGTGATATCAAATATAACTATATCTCTTTTCCTATCAAACAGTATTTATAAATGAGCACGTAAAACTGATAAGTTAAGAGCGCAATGAAACTTAATTTTCTAGCAAAATATCTTTTTTTTCGTTATTATTTCGGTTAAAAATACTTATTTTACATTAAAATACCAATCAAGACATCAGAATGAATGTACCCTTTTTGTTGTTAACTATATATTATGTTGTAATTGAAAGGAGAGCAGTGTTCTGACCATTTCTTTTTGTTAAATCTGATTACAGTTTACATAGTTAAGATTCCTTTGCGGAGTATTTCATTGATGACGACACGTCGAGGCTAATTTGTTTTTTTGTCTGTGTATTAATTCAAAGAGGCTTTCTCACTTACAAAAATAAAAAAAAACAGTAGGTCCAAATTATGAATAATCCCAATCTTCTAATATATAAAATTCACGTGTCACAGTGTTAGTTACCGTACTCCTCCG
The DNA here is from genome assembly GCA_916999025.1 of Orgyia antiqua. Lineage (NCBI taxonomy): Eukaryota > Metazoa > Arthropoda > Insecta > Lepidoptera > Erebidae > Orgyia > Orgyia antiqua. The sequence continues at coordinate 22,896,536 of OU779864.1, forward strand.
AAACGGCTTGACCGATTCTTCTCAAATTTTACATACATATTCAGTAGGTCTGAGAATCGGCCAACATCTATTTTTCAAACTTTTTTTTTAGTATGGCAAAACAACGTTTGCCGGGTCAGCTAGTATTAATATAAAATTATACTTTTTAGGGTTCCGTACCCAAAGGGTAAAAACGGAAACCCTATTACTGAGACTTCGCTGTCCGTCCGTCTGTCACCAGGCTGTATCTCAAGAACGGTGATAGCTAGAGAGTTGAAATTTTCCCAGATGATGTATTTCTATTGCCGCTATAACAACAAATACTAAAAATAAAATAAAATAAATATTTAAGGGGGGCTCCCATACAAAAAACTGTTTTTTTTTACCGTTTCTTGCTCGATACTAATAGCGTTGTACGGAACCCTTCGTGCGCGAGTCCCACTCGCACTTGACCAATTTTTTTATTTATTTACGCAATTAAAATAATAATGACATAGTGTGTATGTGAATCGTCAGAAATTGTTAAAATAATGGTGTTTATTACTTCATCTTTATTTTTATCGTTGATTCTATTTAAATCCATGAAAAATCTATTTTTGATAACAGTTGATTCGAACGAATCATCTGTGAAAAATTTAAATCTCTAGCTATCACCGTTCCCAAGGTACAGCCTGGCGAAGTGGTGACAGACGAGCGACTGGAAGTAATAAGATTACGTTTTTCCTTTTGTTACGGAACACTAAAAACGGACAATTTTGATTCAAAAAGAAATATTACTCGTAGGTATAATAAATATAATAAATATAATAAATAAGAAAAGAAGTGTAGGTATAGGGTCTGCGACTTTCACTTCTAATATTCTATGTGAACTTTGCCATATGGCATTTATTATCTAGTCGTTTATCGATTGTTTTCAATGAATAAGCATAAAACTTAAAAATGGCACGCACGTCACTTATATACGTATTATTTTACTTACTACTTTCGTATTAATCTTAGGATTCATTTGATTTATTTCTTGACTCCGAGCAAGTTTAAATGCCTTGCACAAAAAAAATTCAGTATTTAATTCTAGGTTTGTTAGTAAGTAGAAAATAATAAATTAATATTAATAAATTAATAAATATTAATGGACATTTCACACAACGTCCTCTGGTCCCAAGCTAAGCTTATATCTTTGTGTTATGGGTACCAGAATACGAATAGAATACATATACTACTTTTTTTTTTGTAAATACATACTTATAATATATAGAAACACCCAGACGCAGTACAAACATTTGTATGACAATTAGAAAAATCACACAAATGATTGTCCCGAGCGGGAATCGAACCCGCGACCTCTTTATCGGCAGTCCGTTACCAGAACCACTGCACCACGAGTCCCGTCTAGAAGAAAAGAAAAAACATTGCATAATATTGACTACATCTTTACCTATCTTTTTTAGTATCTATCTGTATTTAATTATGTAGGTACCAGCCATACGATGGCCCGATACCTAGCTAGTGTTTCGAAGAAAATAGACAAAATATTTTATTTCTTGCATTAACTTTTAAAGATCTTAGAAAGTAGTTAGATAATTTTTTATTTAAAATATAATACGAATTTGAAAACGTTAATGTTTTATTACATCATAATTACTGCAATTAACGTACTTTGCAACAATATGAATCAAAAGGAAATTATTATGTTAGTAATTGTATACAATCTATTTAGTTAATTAAAAAATTACGTAGAATTTGGTATTTAGTTGTAGTTTAGTTAACATAAATATCACTCAGCATAATTTTACTTTCATATTCTTACTAAAATATCATAAAGGGGCTAGTTGGACTGAGTTTCGCTGTAGAACTTTACCGGGAGTCACAAAGGAAGGAAGGAAGGAACTTGAGTGTAGCAGTAGCAAAAAAGTGCATAGTAAGCTGTGATAGTACTAAGTTAGTAAACTAGGGGTATTTTCAGGTTATTAGGTTGTACTAGGTTTGGATTTTAATTAATTCCACTGAATTTTAGGTAAAATTAAGCACTACTTAGTACGTTGACACGATAAGAATAAAAAGTGAAGTGTTATGTAATTTAGAAGACTGCCTAGTATGTAGTTACCTACGCGTGAAGTAAAATTTCTTCAAATTAACGGTTGTTTTTAAAAACAAAGATTGTGATCTTCGTTTATCTGTGATATATAATCAATCTAAAGTATACATCTCCATAGATAAAGCTATCTTTCTCTCTCTCCAGCCCAGAAATCTCCCACTGTTCTCGGACACGGCCTCCTCTACGTTAGGAGAAATTATAGTCTACTGTGCCGCGCTGACCAAGCGTGTTGGTACAGGGTTTATTTTCGAGTTTCCGTCTATAACAGAAGACGTCGCCTATGTGCAATATCCTTAGGGTGGCTTTTACATCACCTTTGGGAGGAAAAGGGTTGATGACACTTGTACTCTTTATCCTTCACCACAAGAACAAAAGCTATCTATCAGCAATTTATTGAAAAGCAAATAAGTAAAAACAAGACTCTAGTTTCTGTCTTTGTCTGTCTGGCAACAGTTTTAGATAGGCAAAATACTAAAACGTAAGTCAATTGAGATGATAAAAAGTCGGTCATATTAGTTGTCAAGGGCACGAGACATGTCAAAAGGTGTGTGTGACTATCCATTACATATGTAAACCACGCCAAGGTCGTTTTCCTTTTATGTTTTTCATTCAATCATTTGCTATTACATTCAAAGGTAACGAAGTTAAAAGGGTTTTACTTTCATATTCTTTGTTATGACTAGGAAAATGTAAGTCACTTATAAAATCTGAATGATACTATGAATATTTTTGAAGCGTTTTGCATACATGTATAATGATTTAAATAAGAAATAGAGACTGATTAAGTAGCAAGTAGAGCAATAAGTTGTTTCTGCTCTTTAAGATTGCCGATTTTAATACCATGTATTAAGAATGTTTAGGTATATTATATGTATTGTAATCTTTACGTATTATAAAAGAAAGTTGTTATTTTTGTATGTATGTCCCTGTGTAAGCTTATATCTTTAAAACTATGCAACGGATTCAGTTCAAGTTTTTTAATAGATTGTTTTAAGGGGATGGCTTTTTTGTTTAATTAGTCAAGGTTTAGTTTCCAAATTTCATGCATACAAAGTTGCGGGCAACAGCTACTTTTTGTATATATTTAATTTTTTCTCCTTGATCTACGTTTATGCATAACTTCTAATACACAGCACAAAAATATTAGATAGGGAAATCTTTTTGAATTGCGATTGTTACTGTCAGAACAAAGTTGGTAAAATAAAATTAAAATAATCGAGAAAATAAAAGGAAATAGGCGTAAAAGGGAATTTAACTAATGAAAAAAAAAATGGCGATGCGTATAATTCCAAAGATTAAAAAAAAATTGTCGGTAAAATTATTCACGCGAATGATGTCGATATGTTGTAAATCTTCCGTAAATAAAGATTCATGGAAGTATTGAGTTATGAACTCGTTACCTCGTCTCTGGTACAACCTTATGGTTATGTAATCAGCTTAGGCAATACAATAATGTGTTACTAGGTCGACATTCTACTCAGATATTTCGTAAAACATTGTTATTAATGTGATACAAAGCTATAAGCATATAGCCAATTGTTTAGTATTGTGATTTTAATAACTTTTATTATGTAATCAGATTTTAAGATTACGCGTTCTGTTATGTTAAATATGTAGTTGGACAGGTTGTAGAAACGAATAACATTATGTATGCTCTATTACATAGAGCAGACGGCAATGCTTTTTCTTGGTAACCCACTTACCTACATATTTTAGGTATCTATGTTACGTAGTGTTTGCTGTAAATAATATCAGAATTGAATGTAATCATGTCTAGTTAACTCTAGTTTCTCTCTGATCAGTTTAAGACTCCAAATTATTATCATATCTTCGTTTAACTATTTCAATGAGTCTATTTATTTTCCGAGGTCTGAAATATATAGCCTGACACAACCTGACATTAGTTCATAAAAACAAGAAGTTAAAAGTAATATTATTTTATTAACATTAATTTTTATTACCTAGTAGGTTAGTCATTAGAAATAGAAAATATTATTACAATGTACGATTATACGACTATTTTTGTTAATTAAAAACAGATTGTTGTTGCCTTAAAAGTTTGGTTTTGTTTATTTTTTAATCGACTTGAATTGAAAAGAAAGGCTGTTGATCTAGAACAGTATTTTCTCAATAAACTAAATTAAATAAACTAAATTATAATGGAAAAAATGATAACCATAAGCGGGACATGAACCCGCGACCTCGGAATGCCGTTCCGTCGCTCTTCCAACTGAGCTATTATGGTCCACGCAAATGTTTACCAAATTTTCCACTACAATCATCTCAATGCGAGTTTTAACATCGTGCGATGTTTTTTCGTACAACGCCATCTATTGAGCGGTTTGCACCAACTCCATCAATCGATCAGTTAGCGTTCTTTACAGAACACAATTGGACCGAAGTAATGGCTGTACATGTATTTCTACATTAATTTATTAATATTTTGCGATTGACTCGCTATGCTTTTACTAAATAAACTAAATTATAATGGAAAAAATGGAAAAAATGTCCCGCTTATAGTTATCATTTTTTCCATTATAATTTAGTTTATTTAGTAAAAGCATAGCGAGTCAATCGCAAAATATTAATAAATTAATGTAGTATTTTCTCATTTACAATCGATACGTAATAATTACGTAGGTGTAGGTGTATATCAGTGCAAACACATTTAAGTATTATTGTGTCAGCTAAACTGATAGGTAACCTCGTAAGCACTTGTTATTTAGTTACACAATTTTGTTATTAATATTTATTTTTTATTCATACACATTTTTGTAGTAGGTTTAGTTATAAGAATTATAGATGGTTAAAACTAAGCGTTATTTTGAGCAATAGATACTAGGTAGAGAATGATATTCTACTTTTCCTTTATGAATAAACAACTAACAAGCATCTGAATGGTACTAGTAGTATATTGCTTGTGTTTATTATGGAATTTATTGGCCTAAATTGGAATCGAACTGTTACATCACTACGCCTGATTACTAAAATGCTGTGATGGTGATGGTAAAGCTCAAGGCACCATCATAACCCGTAAAGCCGAAGGCGGGGAAAAAAAAAATTTTGTACACCCAGCAAGTGTAAATTTAAGGATATAATATTGTTAAGCATTCATAATCTGTCATATCTTTGAGCCTTAGTTTAGTTCCGTTTCGATAATAGTTTTTAGGGTTCCGTACCCAAAGGGTAAAAACGGGACCCTATTATCAGTAATAGGGTCCCGTTTTTACCCTTCGCTTCCGTTTTTACCTATCGACTTCGCTGTCCGTCCGTCCGTCCGTCTGTCACCAGGCTGTATCTCAAGAACGGTGATAGCTAGAGAGTTGAAATTTTCACAGATGATGTATTTCTATTGCCGCTATAACAACAAATACTAAAAATAAAATAAAATAAATATTTAAGGGGGGCTCCCATACAACAAACATGATTTTTTTACCGTTTCTTGCTCGATACTAATAACGTTGCCTTATGTTGCATAGATAATGGTACGGAACCCTTCGTGCGCGAGTCCGACTCGCACTTGACCAATTTTTATTTATTTATTTATTTACATTATTTTAGGAAACTTACAGCTAGTATATTATATAGTAATTGTCTTATTCATAATGACTTATAGGGGGTTTAAAAGTTCGCTAAAATCGGTTCGCTAAAGTCGTCAAAAATTGTGATTCATAATAGTCTTTTTACGATAAATTGTTTATTATCTCTGCGATAAAGTTATTGTTTACACCTCCGCTAAGTCATTAGTCATTATGAATAAGACCATAAGTATTTATCACAAAATAAAGCCAATTACAAGTTTCCACTCTTAGAGTCAGAGTAGCAGTTTTATTATCTATACTTATAATAAATCTGTAGAGAGGTCAATTCTGTACATGAAATATATTTTCAAAATAACTATCAGGGGGTGATTAGTGATCGATACTGATGCCAAAAATGCAATCAGTAAAATTTTTGTCTGTCTGTCTGTCTGTCTGTCTGTCTGTCCGTCTGTATGTTCCTTATAGAAACAAAAACTACTCGACGGATTTTAGCAAAACTTGGTACAATTCTACACAGGTATTACAACAGGTATTATTCTTCATACTCCTGGGCAGGTTATAGTATACTTTTCATCACGCTACAATCAATAGGAGCAGAGTAGTGAAAGGAAATGTTGGGGACACGGGAGAAGTTACTCCATTTTTTAAGCTTCCGTTGCGTGTGCAGCCTTAATGGTTAAAGTTACATAGAAATCATGTATGACGGAAATATTCTACATAAAATTGTCTAAAAAATATCCCGGAACAGCACATATCTATATTTTATGGTTGACTCACAATAACACGTGTGACTCCTGATAGCTTAGCAGTTTAGAGCATTCTGATTATATTTGTTTACTCTTACGTTTATAATACTCTCACTCAAGCAGTAGTTAAAAATGTTGTAAAAACGGGGAAAATTTCCTAAATTTTTTTATTTTTTTATTTTCCTAAAATTTCCTAAGTTTGTGGAATTCTGTTATCTCAAACTTTTCAGAACAGATATTTCTTTCTCAGAAATTGTCTCCATAATAACAACAGTAATTATATGCGACTAGCTATAGCCCGCGAATTCGTGCGCTTGGGATTTAGAGAACTTTCCCCGTTTTAGCAATATTTTCACTTATGCTTCGCTTAAATAAAACTACTTTTTACGGATTTAGACGCGTATATTTGTTTTAAATTTTGGCCCGACGTTTCGGAGACTTTGCAGTCACCATGGTCACGGATGAGACTTCTCTCCTATTGGCCAATTCTGAAAGAATTTTGCAAATCGGACCTACCGTTCCGGGGATTAGCGCGTTCAAACAAACAAAAAAATCTTCAGCTTTATAATATTAGTATAGAATAATATAGATTATATCTGAGAGTACAGATACAAAGAACATGGTAAATATCTCTTTGGTCTCTGCAAATTAGTCATAATATTTGTCAACAACGATAATTGAGGTAACTAATTGTACAACTTTAGATTTTCACACAGATAAAGCTCAATGTTGTTTATTTGACACAATGGCGCGGGACGTAATAGTAATACATAAGTTTATAGAAGTTTTTGTACGAATATAAATAAAGCTAGTTATGTTTAGATTGTAGCAGACAGCCCTTTATGGTCTCTGTTAACCCTTGAGAGAAAAAGACGTAAATTATTTCACTTCACACATTAATAATTTTTTTTATAATTTTTAGATAGATAGATAGAAAACTCTTTATTTGTACACCACAATAATACATTTTACTTACATAATAATTTCTTAAAGTAAGGTATTGTACGAAGGGCGGCCTTATCACTAGTGTGATTTCTCCCAGGCAACCTTAGGATGGATAAAAGTATCTAGGATAGATAACGCGGTAGTTTGTGGTGTGTGCTACATACTAGTGTAAACTACATAAGCTACTAAAACATAAAATACATAATAAATAAATACATACAATATATACTTCAATCTAAAACATACACATCAAGAATTCTTTACTGTAATGATAAATAATAATGTAATAGTTTAATTTTAAAACTTGCAAGTGACTTGGCTTGTCTTATATGCACTGGTAGTTTATTCCATAGCAATATAGCTTGAACTGTGAAGGATTTGGTATAAAATATGGTCCCATGCTATGGAACATTTATTCTCAAATTTTCAGGTGTTCTTAGGCACTTTGGGTGTGTTTCACGACGGAACACGAAACGGTCTTTGAGATATTGGGGAGTATTGGTATTGAATAATATGTTATACAACATTGTAAGAATGTGAGTATTCCGACGAAGGCGAATTGGAGGCCACTTGAGTTTTTTACGAAACTCGGACACATGATCAAATTTGCGGAGACCAAATATAAACCTTATACAGACGTTTTGAAGTTTTTTCTTTTTTTTTTGACTCTACGAAATAGTCTCTTTTTTTAGGTAGGCTTATGTATAAAATATCATTGGATGAACAAAAACTGAATGGGATAGATAATAATAAGAAGATTTATGTTTAAGAGTTATTAAATTATTTGCGATAGTAGTTAGTAATTTCTGTGACGACAGAGATCACGAGTGTCGACGTGCTGTGGTGTTTACGAAGAAAGCGAAATAATCACTGCTTCAATATCCGTGTAGACCGCAAATAATTTGCTTGGAATGATTATAGCAAGCAAGCGCCGCCTCTGAACGTGCACATGTTGCGAGAGATCAACATCATGTCTCAACCTTTCATCTAGACCAGATCTATATTTAAATTAATATTTGTAGGCAGAATATCGGAATCGATAGCATCGGATTTATGATTACTTATTTAAAAATAAGTAATCATAAATCCGATGTTTGATCGGATATCGATTGTTATGACGAATGTTGAATTTTAATTCAACATTAGTTTTGGTTATGGCACGCATGGCATTATTAATGATACCAATATGAATCGGTCATTGCTTCTCAGGCATGCCTTAAAGGTATTTAATTAAAGACATAGTTATTGGTTTAAACCAATAAAAGTCTTAAAAGCTTTTGAAAGTCTTTTTACGATGTAGACAATATATCGAAAACCTTAATGGTACGATATTACCTTTATTACCAGTTTCTCTTTCATTTTATTGAAGTACGTACTTACTTTTCAATCTGTTTCATTCTTATTTCGTTATAAGTAGGTACCTACCCACCGTTATGTCAAAATGTACAGTGGTGATCACCGACCTTTTACCAATTAACTCATACGTGCTGTACTAATTGAACGATGCAATTGTTAAAATATAATCGTACTTCAGTCGGTCAAGCGACGGTTTCTTCAACTGTAACTTCCTCTTGTAGATGTTTTGCTAGTTATATTAAGTACACCTCATATCTCTCTGTTTCTTTATTTCTCTCTCTCTCTCTCTCTGTGTGTGTTCAGCTTGATTCCTACACAGTATTATGAAGTACAATATTAATACTATTCACTAGAACCACCGTTTACGGATTTAGACGCGTATGCTTGTTTTATGGGCCACGTGGCCTAGTGGATCATGTAACAGACTGTGGTTCACGAGGTCGCGAGTTTGATTCCCGCTTGGGACAATAATTTGTGTGATATTTATAATTGTCATACAAATGTTTGTACTACGTCTGGGTGTTTTCTATTCTGGTACCCACACCCACAAGCACTTAAACTTAGCTTGGGAACAGAGCACGTTGTGTGAAATGTCCATGAATATTTATTTATTTATAAATTTTAGCCCGAAGTTTCGGAGACATTTCAGTACCGCTGTCACGGGTGCGACTGTCCCAAACGCGTGTCCCAAATAGATGCCTTACAAGTTTTAAGGATCTTTAATCTTCCATAATTTGACTGATCATTCAATGATTTATTTATAGGTACCTACTCATGATAAGTTACAAGCTCACATTTTTATTGCGGAAGCTACTTAATTTATTTGGGAAATTGTATCGTAGATATTTTATGGGGTCGATTTCATATTAGATCGTTCGATTTATGGTAAAGTTAATATAATGTATCTATGATAAAGTAATGAAGTTATTGGAATAAGCCATAACTTATTATAATAATTACCATAAAGCCATAACAGCCAAAGCTAACCTAAATCTATAATAGATAATAAAACTGTATTTAAGTGGTTTAATTTGTGAATTATTATAATAATAAATATTTGTGATAGTACATTTATCGAGGAAGGCTATAGGCTATATAACATCACGCTACGACCAATAGGAGCGCAGCATCAGTAAAAAATGTTGCAAAACCAGGAAAAATTTCGGCCAACAGAACCCTCATCACGCTAAAACTCAAAGAGCGGGTCAGTAACTATAAAAGCTGAGCAGGGCATTAACTTGTATGTACAAATTGTACAATTTGGATAAACCAACACTTACGATTAAGTGGGATTGAGGTTAAATAACTTGCAAAATCGCGTCTATTACCATTGTTATGGCTTCTTTCACCATTGCACTAAATCTTGTTTCGTTAGTCATACTGCAAAATAGTGACCGTAGCTATTAGAACAGCCATTATGAACCATTCTCATTTTAAAAATAAACGTACAATATTTTGCGCTGGCGTAATGGATGACCTTAATGATAATAGAAAAGTTATTTCTATCATTTATCTACTGTCAAAACACAACCTACGTTATTGAAAATGTTATTGAAATTAAATTTGATAAATGATTTCAGACTAAATAAAACTACTTTCTACGGATTTAGACGCGTATATTTGTTTTAAATTTTGGCCCGACGTCTCGGAGACTTTGCAGTCACCATGGTCACGGGTGAGATTTAAGACTAACTTATTTATTTAATCTTCATACACCAATAAACTGTACTTACCTAACCTAGGGTGGTGAAGAGTGATGAAATATCTAGTAGGTCCATGAAAAAAACAACTGATAAAATTATTGACGGAAAAATTATGTTTTGATAGAAGTGTGATAGTTTCAGTAGATGCGATGAAGATTCAACTAGGTATATAAAATTTTGTGAGAAAGATCTGACATTTCTTCTCTCGATTAAACGGAATCAATTCGATATGCAGAGCAATAAAATGAGTGTAAAAATTGTAAAACTCAATCATCAATTTGTATAATTAGAATATTATTTGTGGAACCCCCATTCTCTGCTATTACTATCCTCGCGAGCCTTATATTGGCCATATTATGGCGCTTCATGCACATTTTAGTTGATATAAAACATTAAGTTCTCAAGTATTGCGCTTAGCAACACATGCAATTAATTTTTATTCACTTAGTTATGTATGTGGTACTGTAGGAATAGACAGCAGCCATTTAAAATGCTTTCTAAATTATACTAAGTGTAACTAGTCTGTTACAAATAATATAGCATGTAGTGCAACTAACCGGTGTGTAGTCTGATAATTATCTCGTTTACATACATGTCTTTCAAAGTGAATGGTGATATTTAGCCGTAAGCGAATGTGATGTGTTATATTCTTAGAGTAACAGTCCACTGGAGTAAGTGTCGACATCAGTAATGAGTGACATCTACGGCTTATATTATGCTAACAGTTGCCTGCAGCTTAGCCGGATTCTGAAATTACCTTACTTCTACAAGTATCCTATGACCTTTCTTAGGTCCTAGAATATCTGTGTATTTCATTAATCAGTTCAGTAGTTTTGGCGTAAAATTAAGTCAGATAGACTTAGTTCTTTTCGCATTTATAATACTAGATTACTAGGGATAATGTTTAGAATAAATAAACAAAATGGAACCTTTTGTAGAGTCAGTTCGATGTCCCTTAGTCTTTATATTTATGCGTTAATAAGAAAGGAATAGTTATAGTTTAAGAAACGGTAACTAGCTTTTAAAGATAACAAGTCGATATAATTTACTCTCTTAAACAATTATGAATAAAAACTGTGGTTTATAAAAATGCTGTATCACATCCGTGTACCATATCCATGCCGAGTAAATTAATGAATATAAAGAGAAAGTGTATATCGTACCCTGTAAGTAGTTTATTTATATTATTGGTAAAAAGAATTAACCACATGTAGCATGGATACTTTTAAACACGAATGTCGAATTCTATAAGTTACCGTAAAAGTAAATGGTGCGTAACGTAAGGGCGCAATAAAAATTACATTTGACATACGTATTTGACGTAATTGTGTTTGAAAAAGGAACTACCTATCCAAAAAGTTTTCTATATTTTATGTAACTGGCTGAATGCATTCGCAATTTAATCTGCTCAGCCTGCTTTAGGAGACAATATTTGTGAAAAATAAATAAATATTTTTTTTTTTTTAAATAAATATTTACGGACATTTCACACAACGTCCTCTGGTCCCAAGCTAAGCTTATTATGCTTATGTTATGAGTACCAGAATACGGATATAATACATAAACTACTTTTCTTTTGTAAATACATACTTATAATACATAGAAACACCCAGACGTAGTACAAACATTTATATGAAATTTATGGATATCACACAAATGATTGTCCCAAGCGGGAATCGAACCCGCGACCTTGTGAACGGCATTCCATTACATGAACCACTACGCCACGAAGCCCGTCAAAAATCCTTTTTTTGAAAATATTATTCATGTTCAGACTTTTTCCCATTTACGTGTGTGGGTTCTACTATTCATAAACGTCTTACTATTAGGCATTAACCTTTTCCTACTACGGGTATGACTCTACTTTTAGTAAACTGTTGTCTTCTTCACCAAGCAAGTTAGTTACAAGTTTAATTTTTAATTTGTCGTCTCTTGTAGATCTATGTTTTTAGCTAAGTTTATTTTTAAGACCTCATAAAAGAAAATGGTGAATAGTAATCAAGTATGTTCTTACGGCCATTTACAATATTTCATCTATCATTGATTCTTGCTGACAAATTCTTAACTAAACTTTTGTCCTGACTTGTATATCATTAAGCTAATCATGACAGCATTCTATATTGAAAATTTGACAATAGATAGAAATATCTTACTGAATGATAATAATCTATCCATAATCATAGATTTATTATTGAAAATTGCCGTCAATGAAATTTCGAAATGAAATGAAAAATCTAAATCGAAAAATAGGAATTTAAACGGGAAGAAAGAGCTATCTAGCTTAACGTGTTGAATGTCTAGACATGTAATATAACTGCTCGATATGTGACTACGTGACTACAAATATGCGGTAACTTCCACCCAAGTACGAGTAGGAACTGCTTTGTCCAGCTATTTTTGTTGAATGACGGGTCGTGTAACATCAATGGCCGATGTTGTTCTGTTTTTGTTAGAATATTACTTTTATTATTATCATCATACTTATTACAACTATAAAATATAATACAACTAGCTTAGCTAGCGTACGCGTAGAATATAGACATTTTTCTCCGTTTTTGAAATCAATAAGTACTTATCAGCGTTTCTTATCTCTAATTGCATAATAATAATTACAAAAGCTGCATCTTCTGCAATGAATAATGAAATTTCTTAGCTTAAATGCAATTCACTTTTATTTCATCTTTTGCTCCATAAATTTACACAGCTTACGTTTAATTTTCTTTTATAATGTATCTCATCAATTTAAATTTTTGCTTTGTTTATGCAATCAATTTATATTATCTTCTAAAACGTGCATAGGTTTTTTTAAACCGATCAGTGAGGGATGGACTGTAAACAATCTTAAACAATTTCCTATCAACTTATAAATTGGGTGATCATGTAAAGTGTTTAGTTCAGGTGGGCACCTGGATAGACATATCCCAAATAGGAAAATCGATATCGTCTATCTCTCGACTACGAGATGGGGGGCTTGAACCTATTATTAAGGTTTTATAATATTTTTGCTACTGTTGGCGTGGAGAGGAGGTTTGTAAAAAAACAGTACTATTAATAAATAGAACACACTGACGCAGTACAGAGATTTGTCACGGTTACATTGTCCTGAGCAGGGATTGAACCCGCTACCTCGTGAACAGGGGACCAAGTCTGCTATTTAATGTTGTCACAATGATCAGTCAGTGACGCTATAAAGTCGTCATTTGTGACAAAAAATTATCAGTAGACTACCAAACTTGATAAAATTCGCCATTCAGTTATTGCATTTGTTGATTTTGACCATTGTGACAACATTGAATTGCAGACTTGGCCCCCAGCTGTCCGTTGCGTGAACCACTAGACCACGAGGCCCGCCGAATAATTAAGATAGAGGCCCGTCGAATAATTAAGATAGAGGCCTGTTGAATAATTAAGATAGAGGCCCGTCGAATAATTAAAATAGAGGCCCCTCGAATAATTAAGATAGAGACCCGTCGAATAATTAAGATAGAGGCCCGTCGAATAATTAAGATAGAGGCCCGTCGAATAATTAAGATAGAGCCCCGTCGATATTTATGCGTGTGTTACATTTTTCTAATGTATTTTTAGTTCTGGAACAATGAAGAAAATTCTTTAAGCAACAACATATTACACCAGGAAATATATCTGAATCACGTGGGATTTCCACAAACAATGAGACAAGGTTATTGATTCATTGCTTTCTCTAGGTATTATTTTGCAAAACATACTATCATTTTCACACAATATTTTATTTTCTTTGATTTGTTTGCACGTATCCTTGATAGCAAGTACTTTTGTATAATATAAGTTACAATATTTAGGTAGTGACAGACCAATAATATATATATCAATATTTTTTTTAAATTTCTGGTACCTATCTACTGTTAGCGTTTAGTTTAAAAATTTTGAAGGAAGCTCGGTTTAAAAACAAGGCCTTTTGTTTATTTTATCGTTAAGCTAAATTCTATTTTAAAAGTAAGTAAAATTCTCTCACTAAAATATAGAGAAATAAAATGTGAATCGTTCAAACGGAACAGTGTTCTTAATTCAAAATTCCGTATGCAGTTGCGTTTTTAGCTGTTATTCATGGACATTCCACGAAACGTCCTCTGGTCTCAAGCTAAGCTTATATGCTTGTGATACCAGAATACAGATTTACTACTACTTTACTTTAGTAAATACATACTTATAATACACAGTAAACAAACACCCAGACGCAGTACAAACATTTGTACAACAATTATCTAATTTTAATTAAAATCTATCGAGGTACTAGTTTGATGCTAGGTACCAAAAGGTACCTGCAAGGTACTGGATTTTAGTATAAACTTCTAAATAACAGATAATAACCATTAATTTTCAAACGTCAAAAGAAAAACGGGATCCATTTCTCTTCATTTCGAAATGAATGGGGTGATTTAGGGTCGTTCTTATAAACGTTGGATAACATTTTCGTATTTCTCAACCATTCATTCTTGTTCTATGATTTATATATATTTAATGCTACGTATATTAAATGAAAAGTTAAAATTTTCATTTTGGTTTTTATTTCTCGTTTGGTTTCGTAAAATATTACTATATATCCTTAGTTGAAAAACTAATAAGTAATCACGCTAATATTATTCCATTCGGTAAATGTCTGTACATTTCATTGCATTCATCTTTTCCATTAGCATCCCATCCCATCATCACGTACGTCAGGTTGTCTAAACCAACATAGAAATCTATATAGTTAGTGTTTGGTATACAGGGTGTGGCGTAAATGGTGGTCCAACGCTAAGTTGGTTATAGTTCAAGTATTCACCTATCATATAAAAAAAATTAACCATTTTTAACATTAGATAGTCACATAGATATTTTTTTATTAACATTTATATCAAGAACGTCTTTCACTGATAAGTAAGGATAAGGAATAATACGTCTGTTTAATAGCAGTATTGTGAGGACTCGATGTCAAGGTTATAATAATCTAGCACATGACATCGAAGACATGATAATTACTAAAATCAATAGTAGCCTACTAGAGGCAATAGTGTGATGGCAATGTCCTCTGTTATATATCAAAATTATTATTGCGTAGAAATACATAATTTATACTGTAACTTCATTCTCGTAATATCGGTTTTATAATGTATTTAAATAAAATTAATTTTTATTTAATTTTTACATAATTAATTATAAAATAAATACACATTTAATATAAAACAGGGGAAAAAAAGGAGGGTAGCTTAAAATTAGGTATCAAAAAATTCATCCGCATCGCAGTCATTGGAAAACGTGCCCAGAAGACTGGCCGCATTCCCTCTTTGTATAGGAATGCTTATACGAATTGCTAAATGCAGGCCAGCCTTTTGGTCACGTGAAACGTCGACCAGTCTCTTAGAAAGATCTTTATAAAGAGACTGCGCACTCGGGCCCCATGATCCAAGCGTCTCGACCCCAAACGGCTCAAACAAATAATCCGCAGAAAGGCAGAAAGATTACTATATTTATACTGTAACTAATATGTAACTTCATAATCATCACGCCTTTTTCTTATGAAGTTATGGAGAGACTGTATCCCACCATCTGCTACGGCATAAGTACATTTAATTGGCTTCATTTACAATTATACACTTTAATTTCATCTGATACAGAGAATTGCTGTAACAATTTTTCAACTTAAACGCCTTATTTTTTTGTACCACTAAGGTGGTGTACAAGCCTGATGGCAAGCGGTTACTGTAGCCTATAGACGTCTGTAATATCAGGGGTATGTGCGTCTCCGTAGAAATCTATGCACTCCTTTTCTGAAGAACCCCATGCTGTCATGTCATGTCAAGGCCAAAATAACGTACTTACAAAAATTTTAAGTTATTCTTACAATAAAACTACTTTTTACGGATTTAGACGCGTATATATGTATATTGTCTCACCCGTGACCATGGTGACTGCAAAGTCTCTGAAAGGTCGGGCCATAATTTAAAAAAAATATACGGGTCTAAATCCGTAAAAAGTAGTTTTATTTAAACAGATGAGTCGCGCAAGTGTTAGAAAATATTATTCTTACAAGTTTATTTTCTTTCTTGTTCTGATGAGCAATGTCTTACTGTTCGGCACGTTCTTGCACTACCTAGTTCCAATTTGATCAAAAATCTATATTAGCTCTATATTTGAGTGTTTGTTAAACTGTTTTGTTTAAGTCAATTTTTTCTTGTTACAGAAAGCTGGGGTCAAACAGATGGTCATCGTTTCACATATCCAGCATCACCTCTTTTAACACAAGGCTATAATGTTGGTGATAATCAGTTCTGTCCAAAAGAACCAGGTCAAGGTGATGAGTGCGTTCACGTGAAGAACATCCCTCTGGACTCTACTGTAGAGATGATTATGTATAATCAAGGTAACTATAGCTAATTAATGCTCCTTTCCAAAGCCCGTATTTATTATGCTCGAAATATGTCATGTCATCATCATCATCATTACATAACGTCTCTTTCTCATGGGGGTAGGCAGAGACTATAGGGCGCCATCTGCTACGATTCAAACATGAAAATCCAAACATCCAAATATGTTATTTAGTTTCTCTCTCTCTCTCTCTCTCCAGCCCATTTATGCACGTTGTGTGAAATATCCCTTAGCTGACTTTTACAGCACCCTTGGGAGGAGATGGGGTGGTGCCACTTGTATTCTTAATCTGTCACCACACGTATGCTTGGTTTCTACTTTAGCAATAATCAGCAACTATACTAACTGTACTTAATATAGAATAGTCTCTTTTAATAATTCACTTACAGGTAAAACCGTAATTTTTAACCTTTGCGGTGGTTTATACCTTTGTTTGTGTATATTTGATGAGAGAATTCCCAAATTAACCACCATGTTAACAATTTAGAATATATTTATATTCTCGGCTAACTTGGAAAGTTTAGCCGTGCGTGTAATTAAATTAGGTAAACATCAAATGATTGAAATACGTAACAATAACAACACATAAGTAGTCCCTAAAGCGCTTTCATATTTGGAAAAGCCAATTAAAATTATAATTTAGTTGACTGCACACATCAATATTATTTACGGCTAAAGCGGTCAGTAACATTTATAATAGACTAGCCCGCAATTTCCTCCGCGTTTATAGTTATGGAATCCCTCCCTGCCCCAAATACCCACCAAGTCTTCACAAATTGTACAAAAAGCCATCCTCATGAACCACTCTATATATTAAAAAAGCTGCACCATAATCCGTTACATAGTTTTGAAGAAATAAGCTCATACAAAAATAACGACTTTGTTCTATAATAAGTAAAGATAAATAATAAGATACTTGAAATTCTACTGATAAAAAATTCGTTAAAAGGGTAAAGAGCTTAGATATTTATGGTCTTATTCATAATGACTTCTCGGAGGTTTAAAAGTTCGCTAAAATCGGTTCGCGAAAATTGTCAAAACTTGTTATTTTGACTTTTTACGATAAAACGTTTATTATCTCTCCGATAAAATCTTCGTTTAAACCTCCGATAAGTCAATATGAATAAGACCATAAGTTGTTTAATATTCGCGGTACATATTTGACATCTAAGCTATCATTCGTACTTTGCCTACAAAGATATGCTGTATAGAGCTCCTTGAATACAAGCAGCACATATAGACGTTTGAGTTATATAAAACTACTAGCTGTTGCCCGCGACTTCGTACGCATATTATTTAGAAAAAATTCCCCGTTTTTGCAACATTTTTCACTTCTACTTTGCTGCTATTGGTTGTAGCGTGATGATGAGCCTTTAGCCTGTGCCCGTGCTTGAGAATTATGTTTAGAAAGTTGAGACCTGGCTCCCTTAGGCATTTTCAATAGATTCATAGATCTAAACTCCCGTGACACTCACCCCCGCCTCGGTGACGTTCACTTCGCAACGGGCTGAGCAGCAGAAATCGTAATATTTTAATTTCGCCATAACTTCAAAACCACACGTCCAATTTTAATCATTCAATGACCAAATTTTATCTACATAAACTGTACTTAGTAATGAAATAATTTATTTTGATAAGGAATAATATCACGAGTAAAATAAATGCGTTTAAATGTAGGCCAAAAAAAAATTCAAGATTTTTAAACAACAAAATGGTTGTTGTGCCTCACTCGCCATAGATAGGTATAGTGTGTCGCGGACTTTTTTGTAGATATTTATAAGATCTACAATTAATTAGAACATTTTATAGGTCTATCTTTTATAGTTTAGGCAGCGTACGCAAAATAAGTAACTATTCAGGTTGACTTTTTTCAGAAAAACTCAAATATTTTACGGAACCCTATTTTTGTTCAAAATAAAATCTAGCCTATGTCACTCGCAGATAATGCAGCTTTCGAATGGTGAAAGAATTTTAAAATAGGTCCAGTAGGTTTTGAGCCTATTGGGAACAACCAAACAAACAAACTTTTCCTCTTTATAATATTAGTATAGATACTCTTTTATTAGCTCGGTACGTATCTATCAATGTAATAATTTGCAACGGAACCTTTGAAAGTAATTTTCAACCATTTACAGTAGTCGGATTGATCTGAAATTTTTCTCACATATTAAGGAACCATGACAATACAATAATATTTTAAGAAAATATTAATGATTTTCAAGCCAGTTTTTTAGTTTTTCAACTAAGCAAATTATGATGCCACAATAATTTGTCACTTACCTGAAGATTTAAAGTAAGTATATAGTTCTGAAAATTTATTTGAGACTACACGACTTCAAAGTATAAATATTTATTCCTTTGTTTATTGTTAGCCTAAGCAGACGATACTTACATCCATCCATCCATCCATCAACCTTTCTCAGTCCACTGCTGGACATAGGCCTCCCCCATAGAACGCCACAACGTGCGGTCTTGCGCTAACTGCATCCAGCGGCCCCCGGCGTATTTGACGATATCGTCGGTCCACCTTGTTGGGGGCCGCCCCACGCTGCTTCGTCCGGTTCGTGGTCGCCACTCGAGGACCTTCCGTCCCCAACGGTCATCAGATCGTCGAGCGATGTGGCCTGCCCATTGCCACTTCAGCGTGCCCTCTTCGGGCTATGTCGTACACACCAGTCCTTCTACGGATCTCCGCATTCCGGATCTTATCACGTAGGGAAACGTTGTATAGAAACGCCACTATGTCAGTCCGAATCCAGGATGGGAGCACAAGACCAATTCCACTGCAGAAGGGTGTCAGACAGGGGGATGTAATTTCCCCAAAACTGTTCACCGCTGCATTGGAAGACGTTTTCAAGCTCCTCAATTGGGCCGGACTCGGCATCAACATCAAAGGCGAATACATCACTCACCTTCGATTTGCAGACGATATCGTGGTCATGGCAGAATCCCTGGAGGACCTTGGCACAATGCTCAATGACCTCAGCAGTGTCTCCCAACGGGTTGGTTTGAGGATGAACATGGATAAAACCAAGGTCATGTTCAATGTCCATGTCACTCCAGCACCAGTATCTGTTGGGAATGCGATTCTCGAAGTTGTCGATCATTATGTCTACCTAGGACAAACAGTCCAGTTGAGCAAATCCAACTTCGAGAAAGAGGTCAACCGACGAATCCAACTCGGCTGGGCAGCGTTCGGGAAGCTTAGGCACATCTTCACGTCCAAAATACCTCAGTGCCTGAAAAGAAAGGTCTATGACCAGTGTGTGTTACCAGTGATGACTTACGGAACTGAGACGTGGTCCCTGAATGTCGGCCTCATAACAAAACTCAGAGTCGCGGAGCGTGCTATGGAGAGGGCTATGCTCGGTGATACTTACATACTTCTACAGATATAAAACTGTCTCACAAACGTTTTGTAGTCGTTAAATTTGCCTTCTTACTCCTTTAAGCTACAATAAATACAAACAGTATTGTTCTACGAGCAATGCTAGCCGACTTTATTGGAAACACGAAAAAATATTAACTCTATCCTGGGGACAAATAAAACTTAATGTAGGTACTAGATCTATTGTAGCCATCCTACGTAAATACTTGAGTTATACCTGTTACTATTTGATTATAGTTAAAATAGCTGTTACCCGCAACTATAGTAAAAGTCGGTAGTACCTTATAATAAGATGTAATTCTGAACTAACACAATGTATAAAATGTAAAAAATGATGTAAGTACACAGAATGCTTTGTATGCATTCAATTTTAAGGTAAAAAGATCTTTTATCAAAATATATTGAAAGCTTCTATAAGAAATGAAATATTTCATAAAGAAGGGCAGATATTGTATTTTCCTCGAACACTTCCCGTATTGGAGAATTCCTCCATTTTCTACTGATTGCGAAAACGACGAATATTTTTATGAGATCCTTTGATTTTTCTGTTGCAATGTTTGGAATTAGGTTGGTATTGTACTTTTAAAAGTACTGAGTTATGTTAACACATACATAGGTACATATACATTATGTCGGGCATGTATTACAAGATGTATGAGGGTGGATGAAGCCATCCACATACATCAGCCTCCGCATCAAAATCCGTTCCGTAGTTTTGTAGATTTAAGCTCACATAGGGACATACATACAAAAATAACGACTATGTTTTATAATAAGTAAAGATTTGTTAATCACTACTAAGTAAGTACTAGACAGATTTATTACTTTTAGAAAGTAATATGCCTACAGGCATAAAAGGCAGACAATGCGCTATAAGAAAAGTAATGATTGACAGGATAAAAAGCCACAGCAAAAAAGTTTTAAATCATTTCACAATAACTAAATTTAGGAAAGAAATATAGCCCGAATATTTTCATGCCGACACGTTTTTGAGCAGAATCAGAGCTTATAGCGATAATGGATTAGCCCGTCGAAAAAAAAAATAACTTTTTAACAATGTTAAAAGCTTTTTAATCTTAAGTTTATAGATATTATGTAGTTTGTATATATTTTTGGTGGATTTACTAGGATTGGTACTGAAATTAAGAACAAAGTCTTCAAAGAAATTAATTTTACCTCGTACCCAGAAAACTAAAATAAAAACCTGCTAAGATCTTTTTAACTTTGTCCGCGACATTGTGCGCTTGAAGTTTGAAATCATTATGAATAGACATAATATATAGCCTATAGCAGCTTCGTAGGCTTTAGGACGTATTTGCGAAATAAAATTTCAAGTAATGGTCCGACCATTACTTTTGGAGACAGACCTTCGTATTAAATTAAAAAAAACAAGCTTAACAAATTTGTTATCTGATATTCCACGCTATTAATATGTTTTCATGTTAAGTTGTTAACCTGTTAATAGAAAAATAATTAATTTATAATGTGGAATACAGCGAGTTCAACAGTCGGGACCTACATTGTATATTGAACCAGTCACTAAAGAATAATTAATTGTTAGAATCGGTTAAGTTCATAAATGAATACATAAAATAGAAATAAAAACAATGGAAAAATTTAAAAATGTTTATAGGTCATCTGTATATAATATAGATCATTTGTAGATCATCTGTGATTATTGTAAGAGTCATATATCCCGATGTGGTGTACATTACTGGTGTAGTCACTTGATTAAATAGAATTAATAATATCTAAAATGTTTTCAACCTTAGAGCAACATCCTTGGACTTAGTGTTGTCAAGGAACCCGCTGAAAAAGGTACGGAAACAATGCATTGTACGGGCAATACCGTCTCTAAGTGATGGGTGCGTAGGGGCCGATGAAACTACGTTATAGTATTTGTGTGCGTTACCTCAATACCTCACCGACTTGACATTATATTTGATAAAGAAAACAGCGAGTGTAACAACTCCTGTTGTACTAAGCTCTAGGTTTTGAATAGCAACAGTCGGCTGTGCTATTACATCGATTGCGGATATGATCCAGTATCCGATAATCTTGATACTATTCCTACTTCCCATATAAAGTAGATTCAATGTTACTACTTAGTAAAGCGAAAGTTAGAAACGATACTTGTTCCAACATAGGTTTGTTAGTAAATATTAACCTTTTAACTAAAGTACTTAACTTAAAAGCCTTTAAAGCTTACTCATAATGGTTAACATTAAATAAAAAGTACTAAGATTATATAAAACTAACAGGATGTATGTTGACACTTAGCACAGATTTCACGCATTAACTTATTTATATTTAGACGACCTGTCCTCGAGGAGTAGGTAATTTTAATGTCAATCGTTCATATATAATAAGATTAACGTAAATAACTGCATTAACATTAATAATAATTTGTTAACATTTTGGTTAAAATTGTAAATAAAGAAAGTAGGATGTAGGAATTACACACTGGCAAAGCCGATGGGCAGGACCTTTATAGGGACTTATTTTTTATAGATTTTTGGCTTAAAACTTATATTGATTCTAAGCTAGCTCCTATAGCACCTTGGGAAAGAAATGGGGTGGTGACACTTATATTATTATATTAACTCGTCACCACACGGTCGGACGATATTATTAGTATAGATGGCCGGCAAAAGTTAATATTACCTATCAAGACAAGCGTTTTAAAGATCAACATATTTTCTATAACTAACGATTACATTAGCTAACTAGGGGCTAAATATTTGTATCTCATTATGAATACAACTACAATGGTATTTATTTACTAACGCCTTGGGCTACTCGTAAGACAAATAATAATAGGCGAAGCTCCTGCAGTATTATGTAGAACGTCTGTAGCGGAGACACAAAGACGCACGATATATCACTGTCATCATGAGTAATGAACATGTGGAAGTACCACTAATATCAACACCAACATGCTGCACGCATAACATTATATTCTTTTGTGATTAATATAAAGTATTTAGTATATTAGATAGTGTGGATAGTAGATAAGTGTTTAGTGTATTTATTACTAGTGTACTGATTCTGCGTGCACAACACAACCTAACTAATAATTTACTTAACGAATGTTCCCATCAGTTTTTGTCGTGTGTAATCCTTGGCAACAAAATGCAATTTGAATCGAACTATAATTGTCTTATATTGAATGCACAACCAGTTTATTTTATATGCACTGGCCCAGATACCAGTTTTCTGAATGCGGTAAATTGAAAGTTAATTATAATATTACATTGTATTGGTATAAACTCCAACCGCTGCCCTAATGGATTGGCCAAAAGATGCTCTGTTCGTCACTTGCTTTTCCTTTTTTCTTCACCAGCTTACCGGATTCATATACCTACGTTTTTGTAAACACGTACTTGTTATATAAACTTTATTTTTTTTCTGTGTAATACAGAACCAATATACTTAACTTTAAATTATTAGCTATTAGCGTTGATCGCCACGCATGTGGAATCTTGGTGTGTTCTGTGGCATATAATTACATGATGTTTGAAAGTGGATTATGTCTGTATTAAAACGAGCAAGTGTAAAAAGTTTGTAAGTTTGTTACTTAGCTCAAAAGAAACACAAAAAAGTTAATTTGAACTAGAGTTTTTTATTACTGGTTTACAGTTAGTTACAATGTGCAGTTGTATAAGTTTTAAAACATTTACACAGTTGTCTATGTACTTATTATAAGCATTTGTAATA
The DNA here is from genome assembly GCA_916999025.1 of Orgyia antiqua. Classification (NCBI taxonomy): domain Eukaryota; kingdom Metazoa; phylum Arthropoda; class Insecta; order Lepidoptera; family Erebidae; genus Orgyia; species Orgyia antiqua. Next base: position 22,920,391 of record OU779864.1, read on the forward strand.
GACAATTTATGTTTTTATACTCAATTTGCGAGGCAAACCACGTCTCATAAAACTTTCACGTAATAGAAGTGTATTTTGATTTGTACTCCATATTACAATAAAACTAGGTTTTATTTATATTTCGTAATTTATTCTTACTGGGGCGTGTTTCTTATCTGTTTATAGCTAGATACATATTTTTTTGCCAGTTCTCATTGGTTATAATACAATCTAATTAAATACATATTTATGAACATTTCACACAACGTCTTCTTTTATGGGTACCAAAATACGGATACATTACTTAAAATAATTACACTTACCTACACCACACTCACCTACATACCTGTAATACATAAAAAACACCCAGACGCTAAAACTTAAATGTTAAAAGTTGTAATGTTTGTTATACTTATTGTATTTTCTACTTTTCTTTGAAATTTTATATATAGATTCTGTAGTATAATTTAAGTATTTCTTATGTATCTTATTACCTTTCTTTGTGTTTCTTTTATACTATTTTGGTCTTAAAAATGTGTAAAATTTTAATGTTTATATTATTGTGAGTGACAAATGTCATGTCACAAATCTTTTACTTTTTTTATTAATTTATTTATTCTTAAAACGATAGAGGTTGAATGACATTTGTTAACCTTATATTTTTTTGTCCTTCTCTTAAAATTTGAATTGTAGAATTCTGGTATGGAATTAAAGATTTAAATTTAAAAATTGAAATTCTAAAACTTTGATGGATCTTGAGAAGAGATTCATTCAGCTAGAGGAATTGAGAGAGAACGGTAGACTGTTCGGATTCTAAGTTTTCCTGTGGAAACTAAAAGGCATTCGGCTGGAGGAATTGAGAGAGCACGGCTGACTGTCCGGATTCTAAGATTTCCTGTGGATAGTGGATTGTGAATCATTCTAGAAAGGTCAGTGACTTAAACTTTAAACTCTGCAATACTTGAACTCTCCAGGCCTAACTACACTTAAGGTCTTGGACTTACTTTCGGAGTGGATTGAATCTCAATAATATAGCTGACTGCCACCACCTTGCTCTTGGGGAGCCTTTGCCGTTACTGCTATCATTGACTAATACCGCCTGCTGCCGTTGCCACTATTGATGAGGTTGACGAACTGAGTTGAAGACCTAACGAATAATATTGCTCAACCGCCATACCAGAATCCCAACTAGATTAATTTTTTTTAACCCCAAATAGATTAATTTACGTTTACCTTTCCTTTTTTTATTTAAAGTGTGTTTTCCTTTTTAATATAATCTCTAAATATTACCTTAATTCTTGTATTTTATTTTTTGTTACAACAATTGTGACTTGCCTCTTTCTCTTGAAGGAGTGCAACGTTACAAAGTTTACAACTAACAGGTAAGTTGTAGGCTTTTTTCATATTTTAATATTTTTATATAGTAGATTAAAATATCTTACTTTCTTTTAAATAATAATACCTTTACATATTTTGCTACAAATTCTATTATTCGAAGTGTCATCATCGGTGATTGAGAGATAGAATTTAACTTAATATTTTTCAAAATATAAGGTTTTTTTTTACGTGGGTATGCATTTACGCACATTGTGTGGGACTCCCGGGTTATAAACGGACCCGGACTACCCACTAAACCCTACGGTGTTCCTCCTCGACCCTTGGCCGGACCATGGTAGTCACTCAGGTATTACTATGACTCGACCGGGGGTGGCCCGATATCGGTGGGAGCTCACTGTGACGGGGCGGGCCCTAGGCACCCCCGTCAGTCCGACGTCTCTCCCCGGAACACGTGGAGACACGCCGTCCGCCGCTGTTGGCGCGACAGGCCCATCGACATGCCGCGCGCGGCGCGCAGCGTCCTCGTTAAGTGGGGCCGCCAGCTATTAAAATATTAGGTTCAGTAAATTTTGGAAACTTCGAACTATTAATATAAAATATATTAACAAGCTAGTAGTAGTAGTTAATTCAATAAAATATTTAATTTGTTCTGCGAGATCAAATCTCCAAAGGCCAGCATAACTTATTATTTTTAACTATCAAACACAGATCAGATATTACGACTTAGCTATTATTGTATTAGATAAATATAAACGAAATTGGTACGGTAGCTTACTATCTAAATTAACATGCTCTACAGGCTACTTTTAAAATCAGTAAGTCGCTATCATTTTTCTCTCTTCGCTATTTCTTTTTTATATATTTCTCTCAAAATTTTTGACTGCGGCTAATATCGCGAGGGAAGCTTGTAAATAATATAAAAAAATATATGTTTTTTGCGTTTCCGGTTATCTGGCTGCACTAAAACAAATATCAAATTCAAATATCTTGGGCACTTTGTTACTGAGGACCTTGATGACCAAGTTGATGTTGACAGGGAACGCAGAGCAATGGCGGTAAGGTGTAACATGTTGGCCCGTAGGTTTGCTCGTTGTAGTAAGGATGTTAAAATTTCGTTATTTAAAGCTTACTGTCAGGTATTCTACATGAGCAGCCTATGGGTTAACTATACTCTGAGATTTTTGAATATTTTGCGTGTACAATATAATAATGGCTTTAAGATGCTATTAGGGCTGCCACGTTTTTGTAGTGCTTCGGGCATGTTTGCTGAAGCCAGAGTTGACGGATTCCACGCGATCGTTCGCAAAAGAGCTGCCTCGCTCTTAATGCGAATAAGGAACAGCTCTAATAGCATCCTCGAAGTCATAGCTGATAAGTATGACTCCAGATTTATGAAGAGTTTCATGCGTGTGTTGGTCGGGTGAGTCACTGCAACTTGTGATACTACAACTTGTATTGATTCATTCGGCTCGCATAGTTTATTTTGTTTTTATTTATATTTTGTTGTTCTTAGTTTTTAAGTTATTTATATATGTATGGACTGTGTCTGAAAATAAAGAATTATTATTATTATTAAAACAACTTTTTAAATGTTACTGTGGTATTAACTGTAAAAATGCAATTTGGCGCAGACATTAAAAGATGTTTTAACAATTTTATGATTATTAATGAGTCTGTGAAAAGTGAAATCTACTGCGAAATAAGAGTTGCGAATTACATACGGTACAATGTGGGCGGTTGTCTAAATACGGATGGTAATTAATATGTTTGGCATATATTTCACGGCATCTTAATGTATATTTATAAAGCATATGTAAATATTTGGAACAAAAGTAGTGAAGAAATCATACGTGTGAAGAAAATACTGAATTTTATCTACGTCATTATAAAAAATCATGCACTTATATTGTGAAAATTACTGTATTTTCCCCAGTTATCTGGTATTGTGCCCCTTAAATAAAGGCTTCCTAATAAATACTACAATACATGACCTATTTCGTCTACATACAGACATTATAGACGTTCGTCCCTCCTTATAGTCTGCATAGTAATTATTGTATCATTTGTAGATATTTGTCGTGTATGTTGTCGTTGTATGATTATTTCAAATAATCATTAATCCACAAATTGCTTTTTCGAATTTCGTTTTGGTATCGGACCATTTATACGCGTAGCAAATGATATCCGTGACCTTTCACCATATTTTGAAGCACTCATTAATATTGTGTTATCAGTGTTATCATGCAATAAACTGACTTTAAGTGTGCTCTGATCAACGAACACAATCTACAATCAGAATTTTAAATAACTCAAGTTTATACATATAATTGAATCTGTTAATCAAAAATGATATCATAATATAAGTTTGATAGCAATAGCATATAAATAAAATTAATTATAGTAGAATCAAAACGTTATAATTTATTTGGTACCAATTCTACGCGCAACACTAAACTAAACTTAACTAAAACATAAAATTGTTAAAGCGTCGATTACACAATTCGGCAATGTTAACTGAACGAATAAAGATTTTAATCAATATAAATAAAATAAAAAAACTGAACTAAAGTGAAACTTCTTTGGTTAAATTAATTTATGAAAGTTTAATATAAAAGTCTTGTTTATATTTATACAAATCTAAAACTTTAGATTTCCGAGACTTAGAGGAAGGGAAAAATGAAGATATGTTATGAATTTAATTATCATTAAAATATTAAAATGACGTTATGCGACAGAATTGCCATCTAAAGTTCTATTATTTAACTAGTAAACGAATACACAAACCAATATAGCATGTATTATTTCTCGATATCCCTTTTTCTCTGTCTCACTTTTTCTCTCGATCTTTCTCACTTGCTCCCTACTCTCACTCAATGGCTAGTTGCTTCATGCTACGTTCGCCCTGTCTTACTCTCTCTCTCAATCGGTCTCGATCGCTCTCTCTCTCTCTCTCTCTCTTTTTCGACACTTCCGTTGCATATCTGCGTGACTACCCTCATGCGCCTAAAAAATTTCACTTCAAAAATTATTAATTTAAAAATAAAACAAAATAGCTAAATAATCAAGTTACAGTACGGGTGTTTTCATTTTTTAGTTAAGTTTATTTGTGGATGTAGAATCGGTACCAATATTTGATACAAAACAGTAAAAGAATTGCTTCCAAGGATGCCTACAACGTTCATAACTTTTTCATTATGAGTATATGCGACGTATTGTTGAAATTTTTTTATTGTGTACAAATTAAAAGCATAGAAATTTATTAAAATAAATAAATAAATAAATAAATATTCATGGACATTTCACACAACGTCCTCTGGTCCCAAGCTAAGCTTATATGCTTGTGTTATGTGTACCAGAATACGGATAGAATACATAAACTACTTTTCTTTTGTAAATACATACTTATAATACATAGTAAACACCCAGACGCAGTACAAACATTTGTATGACAATTAAAAACATCACACAAATGATTGTCCTGACCGGGAATCGAACCCGAGACCTCATGATCGGCAGTCCGTTATATGAACCACTACACCACGAGGCCCGTCTGAAAATGAATTACTTTGCTCTTTACGACAAGGAAAATACAAAAACCGGAATATAAATACCTAATATCTAAAATCAATCTATATAAATACCTAAAATCTGTTAGCTTGTTACATACCCATAGAATGTAAGGTGATTGTGTAATTTTTTAAAATGGCTACCTAGTCTGTAATACACGCAAATGCATATCTGATATACATTATGTATGTTAGTAAGAATATTTTACAACTAGCTTTTGTGCGCGATTTCTTAAGAGTGGAATTTAGAAAATTTTCCCCGTCTTTGCAACATTTTTCACTAATGCTTCGCTCCTATTAGTGGCAGCGTACTGTTACTGACTATCCAACGCAAAAATAATTTTTCAGACCGAACCCGTCGTTCCTGAGATTAGCGCGTTCAAACAAACAAACAAACTGTTCAGCTTTAAAATATTAGTATAGATAAAGATTGTCACTAGTAGTACTGAGCCAATATAATAGTGTTAACTTCAGAAGTGCTAAAATGAAGTGAAGTATCACGTCTGGAAATTACTTAACAGATAAACGGGGTTCGGAACAAGCCTATAGTTCCTCTGCATGTGTAAGTGGTGATGGATTAAAAATACAAGTGTCACCACCCCTTTTCCTTCCCAGATAGTACTATAAAGCCAGCTAAGGGAAATATCCCTACAATACAATAGTACACAGACAACATCTGAGTGAGGCGGAAACCTCGAAAATAGACCCTGTGCCTACACGCCTGGTTAGCGCGGCATAGTAGACCATAGTGCCTCCCAAAGTGTAGGCGGCCCGTTCTCGACAGTATTAAGGGAAAGCCTCCAGAGAAATGATTTTTTTTTCACAATATCCAGTCTTATATACCTATCTATGCTTCTATCACCTTATTTTTTTCAAAACATACCAACTAAAAGAAATATTGTAACCATTCAAAAATCCCGATTTTTTGTAGTCCTCTCTTAAAGGGCTGAAGAGAGAGAGAGAGAGTTCCTCTGCAAAATTGTGTTTGAAAATAGCTGAGATCTCCTTAGCTTTCCATCAATCAATCCATCAATTATTGGTATTGTGTATATTAAGTGTTAACATGCTTTTAGCATGCTTTGTAACAAGGTTTCTTTGATTACAGGTGGCGAGACAGATCACATATTTCATCTACATGGCTATAGTTTCTATGTAGTCGGGCTAAGGGTTCTCGACAGCACTTTTGATAAAGAAACCGTTGTGAAGATGAATGAAGATGACCAATTATTTACAAAGAATTTAGTTGATCCTGTGATTAAAGACACTATAATTGTCCCTAAGCATGGCGTTGTAGCTTTAAGATTTAAGGCTGATAATCCAGGTTATTGGATAATGAGAGATGAACGATCCTCTCATTGGACAAGAGGCTTAGATTTTATACTGAAGGTAGGCGATCAGAGGGACTTTGTCCAAGCTCCTTCAGATTTCCCAAAGTGCGGCTCATATGTTGGACCAGAATATTTTCTGATTTGAGCTAGAGTAAGCAACGATACTAAAGTTACCTTATTATTGTGTTATTGCTCAACTAATTTATTACATTTGTGATATTATTGTGTTTTTATATGTTGTTATTTTTATTCAACTATATTCATTTTATGTTGAAATGCTGTCCAAGTACAATCTGGTAATGTGGAAGGTAAGGGTGTTAAAATTAATGCTTACATTGTCAAAACTATTATAGGAAGATTACACACTGTTTTGTAGAAAAATATTTCTAATGTAATACGGCGAAACGGCAAGTCATATGCCCTTCACTTGGCTTTATAGTCTAGAGGAAAACGTAAATGTAATCAAAAAATTTATATAATAAATATCTTACAATGTGTAAGCACGTAGTTATCGATCAGAGTTTAATTTTAATGAAGACAAATATTTTGGACATTGTAACTTTAATAGAAATCATTTAAATAGTTACTTTAAAATTATGTCAAACTTCACTACAAGATAAGGAAATGTAAATAAAATATATTTTATACATTTTTTTTTCTTCCATCAACGTCGTACGATAGTAATTCTCCATCGCAAAAAAAACGATAAACCTTCACTTACGCACAAAAGAATAATTTTAATGTTAAATTTAACTGTTGTACATACACCTAAAGTAAAATGAGAAGTTTCGGTGACTGTCGAAATAGTGAAAGTGTAGGTAATTAGACCGTGGCCCACGGCAAATGCCTTTTCGACTCATGGAGACCGCTGCACCCATCCAAATGGTTTGTTTTGCTTTTATCATTCGTCATTTTCTGAGATATTGTTACTTACTACAAATTTTTGGTGGTGAGTTTAAAGGTTACTGGCTGCCTTTATTCAAGATAGGTAAAAGTCTGAATTGTCGGATTAAGAATACGCCTAGGCTGCTGTAGAAGCAAGAGAAAACGAAAGGAGATAACAGGTTCTGCGATGAATTCAGTAAGCTCAATACCAGATTAGGTAGGTACCTAATTTATCAGCGAGTGGTAGAGAAGGAATTAAAATTGCCAATAATTGACTTTTATAGACTTAATAGACCAACCATCATCTAGTTTTTGTTATTTAATTAATATTAATCTAAATCATATGAGTTAGAATGAAGCCTAGGAAGTATATTTGGATTGCAGCAGATGGTGCGGCTATTCTCCGTGTTGTGACGGATTAAGAGTACAAGTGTCACCACCCCATCTCCTCCCAAGGGTGCTGTAAAAGTCAGCCAAGGGATATTGCACACAGATAACATCCTCTGTGAGAGACGGAAAACTCGAAAATAAACCCTGTGCCAACACGTCTGGTCATCGCGGTACAGTAGACCATAATCCCTCCTAAAGTGGAGGAGGCCTGTGCCCAACAGTGGGACGTAATTGGGCTGGAGAGAGAGAGATGGTGCTGCTATGATCCGGTCTCTGCTTACTCTCTCTCGGAAAAAGGTGTAATTTTATGATAATGATAATGAGATATATTTTCTAATTTTTACCAGATTTCTTGTTATAAATGAAAATCTTTAAAAAGTGAATGTAATCTGATTTATGGATAAATATAAAATACTAAAGGATTCAGCACCACTTTATCGAACGGTCACAGCAGCCCTAGATAAACTGTGCACATCTGAGTGGGTGAAAGGAATTGAATAATAGATTTCTCCATATGAATATATGATAGTCTGTTAAACCAATGGCATCACGTTTCTTTGCTTATTCTAACTGCACAAAAACTGATATTAATGCCAATTCTACGTGCACAACTAAACTAAACTTAACTAAAAAATGAAAACAACTATGTTGTATTTTGAATAATTTGCTGTTTCGTTGTGGACATTTATATTATTACAAATATAGGTTTAGTTTATGTATTATATCCGTATTCTGGTACCCATAACACAAGCATATAAGCTTAGCTTGGGACCAGAGGACGTTGTGTGAAATGTCCATAAATATTTATTCATTTATTTATTTATTATTATTAATTAATCTCGTTAGTCTATAATTACCATAGGTCGGAATTAGGTAGAGTTATTTATGTAGGTACTTGCATCGAAATGTTGATATTAATGTGGACCTTCCCGGGATTTCTAATAGACAATCCCGTGTGGCCAACAATATTACGAATAAATAAAAAAACTCAGAAATAGACATCTAAAACAAAGATATACAATTTTTATAGCATACAATTTTTATTAGTTAGTTTACATTAATTCACAATACAAATTATTGATATCTTAAGCAAATTCTCATACGCATATTTCGCCTTTTTATAAATACGAGCGAATACTTTTCTTACTGAATCAGTCGCTATCAAATTTTTATTTGAAAAATCACGGCATTTTTTTCTGCTCTTTAAAATTAATCTCGGGATTTGAGGCATATCCACTTTATTCTTTCGCTGTATGAAATCAGTGTAAGTACATAAATAACTCAACCTAATTCCGACCTCTGATAATTACACAGTTTTTATAACAAGGAAGTACGGATAACATTCCCAAATTATGTTATTGCACTATGATGATTAATTTTTTAGTTAAGTTTAGCTGTGCATGTTGAATTGGTACCACTATAACTCTAAACAGTCTAAACCAAGCTATTACTTTTTTATCACAGATTATGACCGTCCGTCATGGTACAGCGCTCGCTATGAACCTTGTGAAACGTATTCATACCTATTATTACCTACAGATTTTCAGAGTTATAGGTAATCTTTACTTATTACATAAAACAAAGTAATTTATTGTATGTGTCACGTATGTGACTTTATAATCTCCAAACTACGCAACGGATTTTGATGCGTTTTTTTAATAAATGGAATAGTTTGTGAGGATAAGTTTTTTATTTTCTAAGTTCCACGTATACGAAATTGCGGACAAAGCTGTCTTATCTTATTAATTAAATTCTCGCGTATCAGTGTTTGTTGCCTTTCTTATCCAAAACAGCTTGACTGATAGACTGATGAATTTTTCTTTGTATCTTCAATAGATCTGAGAATAGGATTTAAGCCATTTTTAAAAATGGCTTAAATGTAGATATATTATATCTAATGTCTATAAAGGGATAAAGGACGTCACAAACGGCATATTAACATTTATTAATATAGCGAGAAAGAGACAGATGTATATAGAAAAAAGACGACGTGAGAAAGCGACAGATATATCTGTATGTGACGTCATAAGTATATACATAATAAATAAATAAATAAATATTCATGGACATTTAACATAACGCCCTCTCGTCCCAAGCTAAGCTTATTATGCTTGTGTTATGGGTACCAGAATACGGATATAATACATAAACTACTTTTCTTTTGTAAATACATACTTATAATACCCAGTCGTAGTACAAACATTTGTATGACATTTATGATTATCACACAAAATGATTGTCCCAAGCGGGAATCGAACCCGCGACCTTGTGAACGGCAGTCCAGTACAAGAACCACTACACCACGAAGCCCGCATACATCTCGGTAATATATCGTAATATGCCGATAGTGGTGCCCTTTAGAGTCTATGACAGCTAGTTGTCATTTATGACATCTTATTCTAATGGTATTCTATTCAAGATGGAATAGTAAAATCACATTAAATTCACAGCTGTCTCTAAACATCAATCTAGTTAGGTTATATATATAGTTACCTACACACGAACTACAGCATTACAAAAGAATAATTGGCTGCTTTTTGTTCAAGCTGTATATTTTTGCTCTCATTACAACTAATATTTGTTTGTATGTAATATGTATTTAGAAATCTCATTATAAATTTAAATTAAACTAGTTATGGTTCTTACTTCTTTCTTTAATGCCGTCAATTACATTCAGGTCTTTAACTGCAACTTTTTATCTAATTACTGTCTGTTGTTTAGGTATTATTTAAAAAAACAATAATAATAATAATAATAATATATTTTATTTCCTCCTCACAAATACAGACATATATACATAGGTAATTACAAGTTAACTTAATCTATTTACAGTTTGTTTAGTGTAAGCATGTGAGGAGCTGGTGTCCGAATTAGGCATAAAAATACCTGTATTACAGATCACCAGGTCCCCAACCAACGGCGAACAAGAGCATTAGGGCATTAGTAAATAAGCCATAAAAACCAGTATCAAACAGTGAAAAGTAGGAGGGTAGTTACAATACATTAAAAATATCAACAAATTTATTAACAAAGGTGCCATTCAATACGTGCGGGTGAGTTACGTGTATGAGTATGTGTGCGTGCGTGCGTGTATGTGATGCTCTAATGGGTATGATAGTGATTAGTTTGAGTGCAGTAAGTTTTCTGTAAGGTTATAGTCAAGATTTTGTATCCACTCCATGACTAGAGATTTGCATTTATTTTTAGGTAATGAATACATCGACAACGCCCGATTTAACTTGTTATATAACCTAGAACCTAAGTAGCAGAAAGATCTATGTGCGAGCGTAGTTCTAAATAAAGTCAAAGTGCAGACACGGTCGTTACGTCGCTGGTTCTTATACTTATCTGGTTCATATTTAAGCAAGGAATGTTGTTTTATTACAGTATAAACTATAAACAGCTGTCGGACTGTTAAAACTTTCCATTGTTTGTAAAGGTCAGAAGTAGGATGATAGAATGGTAGAAATGCACCAACTTTCAGAAGTGCTCTTTGAGCTCTCTCTAGTTTAATAAACCTAGTTTTAAAGGCACCGCCCCAGGAAGTAATGCAGTAAATTAATTGTGATTGACAAAGAGCGTAATATATGCACTTAATTACACCAACATCCGCCACGGGCCTTATCGCTTTAAAAATTACCATCAATTTACGTATTCTAGCAGCAAGAAGATCAATATGTTCATAAAAGTTTAGATTTCTATCTATCATTACACCAAGGTACTTAACTGATTCGGTTTGGATAAGTTTAGGGCAAGAACAGTTTGCAACATTTTTATTAAAACACAAGTGCGAGATAATGTGGCACGAGGAATCAGGCTTATCGTTAGTTGTAATAGCAAAGGTTATGTAATTTGTTTTTGCCACATTCAACGTTAGAATATTTGTATTAAGCCATTTAGTTACATAGTTCATTCCTCTCTGGGCGTAAGAAAAAACTTCATCCCAAGTGTTTCCGCTAAAAAGAAGGGCTGTGTCATCTGCGAATGTAACTATTTTGGTATTGGGAAGTTCTATTTGGCATAGATCATTTATATAAAGAAGGAAGAGTGTAGGGCCCAAAATACTTCCCTGGGGGACTCCAAATGTTACTGGGGCCTCCTCGCTGACAATATCGCCAATAGCTACACACTGCGACCTATCCGTCAGATAATCCTGAAGTAGTTTCAACTGGACGTCACGGATACCGAGATATTCAAGCTTTCTAACCAAGATCGGGACAGAGACCGTGTCAAAGGCTTTTGCCAGATCTAAGAATATACCTATGACTTTCTTTTTACTGTCTAAATTATTAACTACATAATTTGTCAGATCAAGCACAGCATCCGATGTTGATCTATTAGCTCTAAAACCAAATTGTGATTTCGATAAAATATTTTTAGTTTCCAAATATTTTATTAATCTATTATTTATAATTCGCTCAAAAATTTTTGAAAAAGTAGGTAGGATGGAGATCGGTCGGTAATTATTGACACAGTCTCTGGGCCCACACTTGTGAATCGGATGAATACGTGATTTTTTATAAATTTTAGGAAATATTCCAGTTGATAGTGACAAATTACAAATGTATAAAATGGGGGGTGTTAAGATGTCTACGTTTTCTTTTAGAATCCTACTAGATATCATATCTAGACCAGCCGCACAATCACTTTTCAAGTTTGTTATCAATGTCTTAATTTCCTTATCGTCAGTTGGGAGAAGAACAAAGGAATGGCAACAAGCATCAAAAGTGGGAAGCTCTGAATGGGGATTGTTTTTAGTTATATTTTCAGCAAACTCAGCGCCAACATTAGCAAAGTAGAAATTTACATCATTTGCAGATTTTAGAGGATCGTTTGAGCATATTAATTCTAGTGGGGCTTCTTTAGGTTTATTAGTATAGGTTATCTTTTTAACTATTTGCCAGATTTTTTTGCTGTTCTTTCCTGCTTTCTGAAGCTGAAGTTTATCATAACTTCTTTTTAATTTTTTTAGCAATGATGTGCAGTAATTTCTGTACCTTTTATAGATCGTCTTAACTACCTCATTTTCTGGGTCCTTCTTTAGTTTTTTATATAAATTATCGCGATTTCGGAGACATTTTAATATACCTGGGGTAATCCAAGGCTTCAAGATTTTCTTCCGGCTGGATATTTTTGCCTCTTTTGTGTTGTTAATTATTGCGGTTTTAAGTAGGTTTTGAAAGAATATAGCAGCTTCATTTACGTCCTTAATTGTATATAAATTACTAAAATCAACATTACCTAATTCTGAATTTAAGTGTTCATAATTAATATATTTAATTACTTTTGCGGTTTTAAGTTTAGACGATGTGGCAATTAAAAGGGCTACACTATTATGGTCGGTCAACGTCGTCTGAAGAATAAGACAGCGGGCTGATAATCGAGTCTTTAAAAATACATGATCCAAACATGTTTTAATATGCGTCGGGGTTGTGTAAGCGGGCATCAGTCCATGGAATGCTAACATATCTAGGTAGGATGATAGATTAGGGTCCGTGCAGTGCTCGGCTATATTAATATTAATATCTCCTACCAAGATAACATTTTGCTTGTTTGAATATTTTAATAAAATTTGATTTAGTGATTGAAGAAAATTATTAATGTTTTTATGTCCAGGGGGTCTATAAATTGCAAGCGCAACCGTATTATCATTCAGGGTGATTACAAGACAATTTGCGTCAGATATTACGGGTTCTTCGACAGTGACTAGCAAGTTCTTTTTATAATAAATCACTACACCCTCATTTTGCGTGAGGTTATTTGAGGAAGCAGAGTTTTCGTATCCATCAAGATGAGGAATGCAAATATTAGAAGGCAGCCAACATTCTGTGAGCACTATACAGTCCCAGCTAATCCCTGTTCTAACAAGGATAGGTAATAATCCTGTAAAATTACATTTAAGACTACGAATATTTTGTTGAAAAATTTTCAGACATTTATTTGAATCAGGTAAAAACATTAGGCATTCATCAGCATCGCAGACGATAGAATCGGCTACGCTATGCGTGTCTATTTCATTTTGAATATTAAGTAATTCATTGAATGTTAAATTTAGATCTGTCAGCAGTTACATATTCCTGATTAGATATAACCATATTGCACGAGTTCAAAACAAGCTTAAGTAAAACATTATTCTTAAAACCATTACCTGATGGTGTTCTCCTGTAGCAGTAATACATTTTTGTGATAAGTATCAAATGAAATATGTTATTTTTAATGATTGCGTGTTTGATGTAGTTAGAGTTTATTGTAATATGTATTTTAAATAATCTATGAATGTGTGTGTTAGTATAATGTGTTAGTATAATGTAGTATAAACACTGTAGAAAAATGTGTGGAGGCAGCACGTTTTTAGTTATAGTAAAAATTAAATAATCGAGACTTATTATTGGTAAACAGAGTAATATACATGCAGTAAAAAAATAATCAAGTTTATACCGCGCAAATGGAGAAGCTAGTCAGATACTTTTTTTAAGTTTCTCAATATCCTCTTCACAGCCAAGGTGTATTCGAGGTTCATTGTCATTTCTCTTTATATATATCTTGCCAAACGAAGTCCAGCAGTATTCATATTTGAAGTCCTTAGCAAACAGTCTTGCTAAATAATACAGGCGTCTGGCTGAGGCAGTGAGAGATTCAGCCACATATATGGGCTTTGTGGGCCCAGCCATATTTAGACTAGTAGTACTCAGACGCTGTTCGTGATTTTTTTTATTGTATGTTCTAATGGCTCTTAAGAAATTTTCTCTTTTTAAAGTGGATGTGAAATCCACAATAATAGGACCGGTTTGTTTGTCTTTCAATTTCATTCGGGATACGTCCCGAATATCCGATTCTTGTATAGGGACGTCGATAAGGGTCCCAATTTTCTTCGTGATCTCAACTAGATCTACCTTGTATTCGGGTTCCGTAATCGTAACATTTCTAAACTCAACTGCCGTAGATCGTGAATTTTTCTCAAACTGTTCAAGTTTCTTCTCTAAAGTTTTAATTTTACTTTTAAAAAGGTTATTTTCCTGTTGAACTATAAGGCATTAATGAAAATAGAAGTCTAATATATCGACAGTAGAAAGGCGTATACATTCTCAGCGTGACTCCATATGTATATTGATTTAATTTGTGAAAGAAATAAGGTTTTAATATATTGACATAATCGACATTCAATCTCATTATCCTGCTACTCAGTTTCAAAAGCATTCTTAAGATCGTGAATGGTGAACTTTATGCTTCCTTTCTGAACTAATCGGACGTTTTGGCAACTTTTCAGCTATAAGTATGGAAATTGTGGAAGAAAACGTATTAGGTTCCTTAGATATATTTTACTTTTTATTATTTAACTTTTCTTTTTGTAAATTTTTAAACTAATTGTTAATGAGGCAGTATACAGAAAGAAAAGGAAGAACTTCTAGAGTTAGCCGTTAGTAAAGGTGAGGATTGGCAAGTACCTACGTATAAGATTTTTTTTACATAATTGCGGAAACCCTCTATCGGTAGTTCAATTATGTAATAATTTTTTTTTATAAAGTCGTTTTTTTTAAACGTCGGGCCAAAATTTAAACATATATACGCATCTAAATCCGTAAAACGCAGTTTTATTTAAACTTTTTTTTCTACTTTTAGGGATCCGTACCAAAAACTAAAACGATAACCTATTACTGAGACTTCGCTGTTCATCTGTCCGTCTGTCACCGGGCTCTTCACCAAATCTGGAACGGTAATAGATAAAGAGCTAAAAATTTCATAGATCATCAGTTGATGCTAAAACAACAAATACCTACAGATTTCTACATTTTTGCAATTGACTTGCTATGCTTTTACTAAATAAACTAAATTATAGTGGAAAAAATTATAACCATGAGCGGGACTTGATCCCACGACCTCGGAATACCGTTCCGTTGCTCTCCCATCTGAGCTATCATGGTTCCCGCACATGTTTACCAAATCATTTTTCCACTATAATTTAGTTTATTTACCTACAGATTATCATTCTCCAACCATCATTCCGTTATTTGGTGTCGAAAATATGACGAATATATTATGATTATACTGGTATGAAAGCCTTTATGAGCGAGTCCGACTGGCTCTTGACAGGTTTCTTTTTCTTTTTTCAAGTAGCTTCATCTGCTTCCTACCTTCTATAGATGAAGCAAAAATGCGCTATTACCATACACCACTAGTGAAAAGTTTAAGAATTCATTTGTATCTATGAGCTCATAATTTTATATAACAAGCCTATTAAAGGATTATTCTTGGTGACAAATAGGTCGTTAACAAAGTACATCTTGTATTTAAATATTAATGAGATGGTAGGGACAACATTCCCGACGGATATCCGACGTTGGCTATACTTGTCGCCCGCAAATTGCCAATTATATCACGTAATAATTAATTCATGTCTAATTAGATTGGACAACGTGTTTACCAAAGGCTATAAGCCATTTGATATGCAGCAGTAATCAATGTTCTATATTTGATTACCGTGGTCAGAGCAACCACCACCCCGGTCAAACATAAATTTGATCCGATAGCTAACCTAAACCGCAGAAAACAATTTATTAAATAATTTTATGAAGGGAAAATATTATGAATTTACGTTGTATTTCGTATTTCAGAAGCATAATTGCTATTTCAGTTACATGCCGTAAAATATAATATATCTCTACAATTCTATATGGATCACATATACTACACTCTGACTCATAACACAGAAATATATTAAGTTTAGTTACTGACAGATAACACGCAAAGACCAAAGAAAGGATGGGTGGACTGTATAAGACACTATATTGAGGATTTTAGGAGAATATGACGACTGATAGGAGAGGTTGGAAGGAAAAAACGCGCTGCGCCGAAGCCAAATAATTTGCGATAAGGGCAGGAAGAAGAAAAAGAAGACTGATAGACAGTTAGTAAGCGCGTAAAAAGTTTAACTTCTTGGTTTAGAATTCCCGATTATGACGGCGTGTCATACTTAAGTTAGTTCCAAACGTAGGATACGTTTGAAACTAACTTAAGAGCGACGGCGTGCACGTGCAGGCCCCACCTTTGTAACTAACTTCATGGTGTTGGTAGGTATTAGTCACGCGTGCATTCGTCAACGTAAAAAAATGCCGTCGTAATTTTTCCCTAACGCAGCAAGGCTTTATTAATTGCTTGTGTTGCTAAGTATTTTACTTAAGAACACTCCATAATTTAGGCAACTTTTTTATAACCTTATACAAAAACACTTAATTTCGAAAGTAGCCATCTTAAAAATAAACACAAGTATTTGGGAGCTTAGCAGCACTCTTATATTGCATTACCAAATAATAATACAATCAAGCCGACAAGCTGTCATTGCGTAAATCACGCACTTTCTAAAATAACTATATTGTTGTGATAATAAAAGAAATCTATTGAATAGTGACTTGTCAATTTTAAATAATAAAATAACATTTTAATCCCTGTTAGAAAGTTTAATGCGTACAGAGAACAAATTTTGCTAATAGACAAGACTTAGATGAGACAGCGCGAGCGTTAACTTGACATAGCTAGCTGGCTATAACAATAATTATACCTTTTATGCGACTTTTTGTGCATATACTTTTTAATATATCTATGTAAATTTAAAAATGACGAACTTTACAGAATTTTTATTTGTAGGGGTTGAATTTAAAACTCCTTAAAAGTTGCTAAAGACACTTGTGAATTTAGGTGTCTTTATGTCAAAAATAGCAAATTTTCATTTCAACTTTCAACTTGGTATTGCTGTCATCAGATTTGCAGTACTCACATCGAGGAACACGTCATCGATGCTTCACTCGCTGTTGCAATATATATCGAGAACGTACAAACGTAACAAGCTAAAGAGTTTGTTTGTTTAATCGCGAAAGAATTTTTCAAAACGGACCAGCATAGATACCTAATCTATGCTGGTCCGTTTTGAAAAATTCTTTCAGTGTTGGATAAAACATTTATCGAGTAGCTATAGGCTATATAACATTACACTGCGATTAATAAACCGAAGCACCAGTGAAAAGTGTTGCAATAACAGGGGAAATTTTTATTTTAATTCTTAATTGCACACGTGTGAAGTGGCCGGTCACTGCTAGCTGTTGTAATATAGTCCTCCTTCCGCTCGATTTCATTAAAAGAGGTACAAAGTTTGAAGAAGTATAAAGACAGTACAAAGATATAGAGGCATAAAGGTAGATAGGCATTTAAACAATGTTACAGATATAATCTATCTGTATTATCTCGCTGTATTAGATCGCATCCTGTTATTTTTAACAAGACAAGCTTAGGCTTGTTAACAACACAATGACTAACTAATAAAATATTATCGAAACATTTACTTATTAAAAAGTGAAAGTATCGTAAATACAAAACAAGTTCCGTTTCGCCCAAGTACTTACGATGTACTTCGCACTTAACCTTATTTATTGCACAAGTGTTATGACCAAGTTATGATGAAATTGCTTAACATGACATGTGTGAAATTATTTATTGCGTGGAGACGGACGGACGGATAGACAGTAAAGTCTTAACCATAGGGTCCCTCGAGATGAACCGTTTTCAATAATTCTTTTTAGGGTTCCGTACCCAAGGGTAAAAACGGGACCCTATTACTGAGACTTCGCTGTCCGTCCGTCCGTCCGTCTGTCACCAGGCTGTATCTCAAGAACGGTGATAGCTAGACAGTTGAAATTTTCACAGATGATGTATTTCTATTGCCGCTATAACAACAAATACTAAAAATAAAATAAAATAAATATTTAAGGGGGGCTCCCATACAACAAACATGATTTTTTTACCGTTTCTTGCTCGATACTAATAACGTTGCCTTATGTTGCATAGATAATGGTACGGAACCCTTCGTGCGCAAGTCCGACTCGCACTTGACCAATTTTATTTTGAAAATTCTGTGAATTACCTACGAGGATTATTCTTAAGTAGAAAAAAAATTAAAAAGAATTGCCTAAGACTGTCCGCAAGTGTAACTGCTGAACCTAGGTAATTTTCCAGATATGATACAAACCAAGAGTGTGCTGGTCCTCTTATTCCACAGCCATACAGCTTTGTTAGTAGAATATTGTAAGGAGCCTTGTTAAATGCCATGGTCATATCCAACAACAACCCAATTACATGTTTCCTATCATTTATGTGTTTGTTATTGACAGTGAATTTGTTATAGACAATGGATTGCTGTATGAAAAGTACTAATTTTGATAGATTTTTGTAGCATGCTGAGTTCGACCAAGATTTATCGAAAAGATAAGCAGAGGCAATAATTGGTAACTTCTTGCAAAGTCAGTGTACCTATGCTGTAAGGTATGTGTGTATGTGTCACACTTTTTAAAATATTAATTACAACACTACTAGAGCACAAAACTAACGGCAAGGGAAAGTTGTACATCTATAAATAGTTACAGATTACATTCATACGGTAATAATTAATTAGTAATTAACATATTAAAATAGGTAAGTTATATTGTAAGTACTTTGGTATTACAGAAACTTTGTCAGTAATGATTCGAGCAAAATTTCATTTATTTTGCGAATCATTGTAAATACAAACATATAGAAAGTTTGCGGCAGTCACTTTTTCCACCATAATTTGATTTATTAAGACTTTCTTCTCTACATGTTCCTTTCATATCATAATACATACCACTAAAGTTTTCATTGCCTATTTTTCATTAAAGACCATCCTTTTATGAAATGTTATTTTATTAGAAAATCCCAGATTGTACTATAGACGAAATTAATACATGAATCTAACGCTACATCTAATGTTAGATACATCCATCGCGTTAGCAGTTAAGAAACAAATAAGATACTTAAAATAAAAGTAACACTTCCTTTGCAGATGCGCAAAAAAATACACAAAGTCCATTTTTATTATAAGATCCAACAAGAACAGGGATAGGGATCCCTTGACAAAGAGCTCTACCCTCATAATAATCTATATATCTTTACTTAGCTAAGTGCATTCAATATTTTACTTGGAAGGGACGGGCTATAATGTTTTAATATTTGCAAGAAACGAAAGATATTTAAGAGTAACAAATATGTTTAATAGTCCAAACAAATAGGGGATCTACTCTTTCTAACCCCCAACTAAATAGTTAGAGATAGAGCTGCCGTCCCACCGTGTTTTCCAGATTTGTCCTGGTCTGAGGGGCGCGGCGTCCAGAGGTTCTTGCAGGTTTGTTATTAAGAGACGCTTTTGTTGTGAAAAATCAAAATTTTTAAAGTCTAAAACTATGGCCTAAAGTCGTAAAAAGTGTTGTTGTGAATGTTACGAATTTTGATGCGCATAGTTGGATTTTAAATGAACGGGTTTTATTTAAATAAATATGACGCGCAAATGCTGGAAAATATCTACATTAATATCTGTGCTAATATTATAAAGCTGAAGAGTTTGTTTGTTTGTTTATACGCGCTAATCTCAGGAAACTCTGGTCTGATTTGAAAAAGTGTTGGATAGTCCATTTAGCGAGGAAGGCTCTAGGCTTTATAACATCACGCTGCGACTAATAGGAGAGAAGCAGTAGTGAAAAATGTTACAAAAACGGGGAACATTTCCCAATTCTACGCGTACGAAGTCGCGGGCAACTGCTATTTATTTATAAAGTGATCATTATTGAAAACTCTACCTACCATGCCATGCCATCTATTACCATGCCATCTATTACCATGGGAAATAGGCGTGACGGTATGATGATTATAAAATAAAGTCGTGATTTTTGTATGTCCCTATGTGAGCTTAAATTTTTCAAACTACATAAGTAATAGATTTTGATGCTGTTTGTATAATTAGTTAAGGATTGCTCTCTAAATTCCTAGTGTACGAAGTTGCGAGCAACAGCCATCTATACTCATATTATAAAGCTGAAGAGTTTGTTTGTTTGAACGCACTAATCTCAGAAACCGCTCTGGTCCGATTTCAAAAATTCTTTCAGTGTTGTATAGTACACTAATCAAGGAAAGCTATAGGCGATATAACACCACGCTGCGGCCAATAGGACCGTATCAGTAAAAAATGTTGCAAAAATGGGGAAAATTTTCAAAATTTCACGCAATCGAAGTCGAGGGCAACAGATAGTTTTATTTAAAAATAGCTGACCTGGCAAACGTTGTTTTGCCATAGCAGTGTTAGGGGTGAACCCCTCCTAAACATTTAGGGGGATGAAAAATAGATGCTGTCCGATTCTCAGACCTAACCTAACCGATTTTCGTAAAATTTTGTGTACATACCACACAAAATTTTACGAAAATCGGTTGAGCCATTTCGGAGGAGTATAATTACAAACACCGTGATAGGAGAATTTTATATATTAGAAGATAAAGGTTGATAATGGCCTGACTCACCACGTAACAAGTTTTTTTTGTTGGCTAATTGCAGCTACTATTTGCATAGGCACTTTTAAAATGGACCTTGTTAAAACCTCTATTTAACATCTTGGAACTGTAATTTACCTTATTTTTCAGTGACCAGGTACTCTTTTATAGCCCATTAACTTCCTACTGTTGGGCACGGGAGTCCTCGACATTGGGAGGGATTATGATCTACTACGCCGCGCTGACCAAGCATGTTGGTGCATGGGTTATTTTTTTATAAATTGTCGTAGATCCCATGATCACAAGTGATTTATTTACCCTTGAGTCTGAGGAGAGACTTTGCCTCCCTGTGTGTTTTTTAGCGCCTGTATAACGGGATGTGTTCTGAAGAATTATTTGACATGGTCCCACGGCCTCCTTCTATCAATGCACCTCTCGCCATCGGCAGCTAGTTCATTGTCACACCCTCGAACTGTTACCATCCCGTACTGTACGTTTCCAGCGCAACTTTATCCCACGTACGATAAGGTTGTGTGAACTCCCTGCCGTGGTTTTCGCAACACCAGAAGTACCAGAGAGAGTTGCGCGCGGGCGCCGGTCTTCGCTAGACGTGTCGGCCGTTCGTTATCCATTCTTAAACCGGTTTTAATCAGTTTAGTGCACGAGCGTGATTATTAATAACGAAATGCTTTATTTATTATTGGTGTATGAGTAATAATAATATGGATTATTATACGCACGCGGAGATAAATCCGGAGGATAATAGTACTATTTTTCCGGATGTTAGTGAGATGACGGGTAGTCGTGAAATTATTAATGAAGTGGAGATTACCGAGGAGACACACAATATGGATGAGGGTAGACCAACAAAAAGAAACAGAGAGATAAACGAAGAAGAAGTATGGACCACCGTGGCTCGTAAGGCAAAGAGATTCGGACGAATGAGTCAGGATAACGATCTAACTAGAATTCCTGAAGACAAGATTGAAGTATCACTAACTTGTTCAGAAAAATTACCGAAACAGTTCGGACTAGCAAAACTACTGCAAAACGAGGGAATTCAGAATGTAATTAGGGTTAAATTTTTAACTGCATATAAAGCTGTAATTCAATTTAGTAATGAAATTAGTGCGGAGTCATTGATACAATGCGAAACTTTTCAGAAAAGTGGATTTAAATGTCAAAAAACATTAGAAATTAACCAATCATACGGAGTTATAAGGAACGTTGATTTAGATTTGACTGAAGATGAAATAATGGAAGGTTTAAAATGCGATACATGTATATTAAGTGTTAAAAGATTGAAACGTAGAAATTCGGTAACTGGACATTGGGAAGCAAGCGAATCAGTGAGAGTATGTTTTAAAGGCTCATCACTCCCAGCCTATGTATACATTTATGAAACTAGAGTGAATATAAACCCCTATACATATCCAGTAACTCAATGTTCCCGTTGCTGGCGATACGGTCACACCTTAAAAATGTGTCCATCTACTAAAATTGTATGCCCTAAATGCACTAGCAACCATTCCAACTGTGAAGTAACTACTTTTCGATGTAATAATTGCGGAGGTAAGCATATGCCAATGGTAAAAGTTTGCCCAGTCTACATAAAAGAAAAAAAGATAAGAGATCTAATGGCGGAATTTAACTGTTCTTACAAGAAAGCGCTTACACTTTATGTACCACCATCCCACCCACCGTCTGAACTTATAGAAGAGTCTCCATTGTTAACAAGGTCACAGCCGTCACAAGATACTATCGAAGAAACACTGCCACAAAAAGAGGCTCCCCTTTATTCAAATGTTACAAAAGGCACTACAAGTAAAACAAAAGGAAAATCCAAACCTAATAAGGAAAGGGTGAACAAAGAAAAGGACAATAGCATAAATGAAATCATGTCGGAAAGGGAAAGTGGAGATGAGGGGCCCTCTAATGAGGATGAAAACCACACAAAGAAATCTAAATACCAGGGGCGTATTTCCTGGCAGAATTTAATACAGAGACTACAAGAAGCAATATTCTCAAATGCCATGACGTGGAAAGACAAGGTTAAAGAGTGTTCATCTATTATTTTTGAGGAAGTTATAACATTCATAAAGCAATATATATCTGAAGGGTCATGGTTTGAATTTTTTACTAATTTATGGACCACAACAACTACATAAATATCTTGCAATGGAATGCACAAAGTATACGTCCTAAGACTAAAGAATTTGAAGCATTACTAAATCAAGAAAAAATCCACATAGCATTAATAAGCGAGACCTGGTTAAATACAGATAGTCAATTTAGAATAAGCGATTATAACATTTTCAGAACCGATCGAGATGATGGTTTTGGAGGTGTAGCTGTATTGACCCATCGATCAATACGAGCACTACAATGCAATGTTACAATCTCCAATACAAGAATTGAAATTTTACATGTGAAACTGATAAACTGCAATCATCTTGAAAATATAATATCCCTGTACTGCCCTCCATCAGTCACCACTTCTTCAAACGATTGGGACCAAATATTCAGTTATTTTGGTCGAAAGACTCTAATTGCCGGAGACTTAAATGGTCACCATACAAACTGGTCGGTAAAATCGGACAGAAGAGGCAACCAGATATTCGACTCGACCTTAGACAACCAGTATGTTTCCCTGAATGATGGTACACATACAAGGGTCAAACTAGTAAACGGAGTAGTTCAAAATTCTTCACCTGATGTAACATTTGTGACTACAGATATAGCAATGAGATTCGAATGGAAGGTAATGAATGAGAATTTAGGAAGCGACCACTTATGTATTAAAATTAAAACTATGAATAAAGAACCCTGCATGCTTAAAGAAAAACGAAACTTCAAAATGGCTAATTGGGACAAGTATAGGGAAACAATTGAGAGAGAATTGAAAGAAGTAGTTCTATCAGATCAGCATCAGCCAGCTTATGATGAATTTGTCAACGTTTTGAATAAGGCAGCTAACGAATCAATTCCTTTAATAAAAAGTTGTGATAATCCTATACGAAAGAGTAAATTTAAGGCTAAACCATACTGGAATCAAAACATATCAGAAGCTGTGGCGGAGAGACGGAAAGCATTGGCAAATTTCAGGAGAAATCCTACACCATCAAACCTAAATATATTGCAAAACAAAATTAAAGCTGCAAGGAAACTAATTCGGGACGAAAGCTCTAAAGCATGGAGAGAATTTTGCGACAGCATTGACAGTGTAACTTCACCAAAAGAAATGTGGTGTAAAATGAGATGGTTTAAGGGGTATAAATCGCGAAGAAATGAAATCACACGTGTGCAAGCAGAGACATTCATGTGTAGCCTGGCACCTGACTATGCTACGCCACTTAAACCTTCCTTCGTTTCACACAATTCCCATTTATCATCCATGGTAACGATACAGGAGCTAGCTAACACGATTAAGTCAACCGACACGGCGACTGGTACTGACAATATATCATACTCGATGATAAAAAATCTTCCGGATAATGCTAAAGAATTATTAGTTACCTTATTTAACAGATTTTTACTAGCAGGATTTGTACCTAGTCAATGGAAAGAAGTAAAGATAATTCCTATACCAAAGACTGACTCGAATAATAGTAACACATCAAAGGTTAGGCCTATATCTTTAATATCTTGTTTATGCAAGATATTCCACGTAATTTTATGTCGAAGGCTGGAGTGGTACTTTGAAAGCAACAAGCGCTTTGCAGATGAAACTATTGGCTTCAGAAGATCTCAGTCCTGCATTGATAACTTGACTAGACTAGTTTCTAAAATACAGTGTGGTTTTAGCAAAGGTCTAACTACAGTCGGTTGCTTTGTGGACATTGAAAATGCCTACAATAATATAAACTTAGTTAATCTACTTAGAGAGCTTGACAGGCTAGGAGTTGGCAGCATTATATGCAAGTATCTCTGGGAATACTTGCATTCTCGTAGGCTAATCTTGGAGTTTAATAACAGCGAGTTTATCATACGCACTTCGGGTATGGGGATAGCACAAGGGGACCCTTTATCTCCACTATTATTTAACGCAGCCACTATTAACATCTGTAAAAATATTAGGCAAGTATCTGTGTCACAGTATGCAGATGACTTTGTACTCTATTGTAGTCGCAAAAATGCTTCTGAAGCTATTGCTGATATCCAGGAGTCACTAAATATTTTGAACACTTTAATAGAAAATTTGGGTCTACATGTCTCGCATAATAAAACTAAATTTTGCATATTTACTAAAGGCTACCGCAGGAATTTAGATCGTTACAATACTTTAAAGATTAACAATAATTATATTAAACAAGTCGATAACATTAAATATTTAGGCATGTGGCTAGACAGATGTTTAAAATGGACCACACACTTCAATGAAATTCAAAAGAAAGTTTTAAAATATCTCAATATCTTTAAAGTCTTGTCAGGTGGAGGATGGGGTGTTCACCCAAAACACCTCAGGCGTTTATATATTGCAATATTGCGCAGTAGATTGGACTTTGGATGTTTCTTATACGCTAATAGTTCTAAAAGCAATTTAGATAAACTAAGTAAAGTCCAAAATCAAGCAATGAGATTAATAGGTGGATTTATAAAAAGTAGCCCTATTCATGTCATGGAATCCGAATTGTGTCTTCCACCTCTATTCATTCGTAGGCAATATTTGGCTGCGAAATACTACCTCAAATCCAGGTCAATGCAGAACAATGTTACCACACATGCACTAGAAGAATTGAATAGGCTATCAGATGAACAATATTGGAGAAGAAAGGAATTGCCTTTACTTATAAGTACTTACAGGCAATATTGTAATACAAATATTTATTCACATACGATGCTACCTATGTTTTCCTTTGAAACATGGTTAAGTAGTTATGATATATCTTACAATATCAAAGTTGAAGTCGAAGGTATAAAGCTTTCAAAGAGACATATTTCTGTAAGTCATCTACAAAGTGCATGTTTAGATTTTTTTGCAACAGAATATAATTCATGTTATATGTTATACACAGATGGATCTAAAGATGAAAATGGATGTGGCGCTGCTTTTTATGATCCGCAAAGTAATACGAACATGAGATTTACTGTAAATAGTGATATTAGTATAATGTCTTGTGAATTAATTGCTATATCAGAAGCTCTATCATATTTGACATCGCTAAATGGTAAAAAATTCGTAATATTTTCGGACTCTAAAAGTGCTCTCCTACATTTGGCTCGGATAACCTCGAATGCTCGAGGACATCCGACAGCCTACACCATCTTAGAATCTATTTGTAAGCTTCGCACGTTAGGTAAAGAGGTTGTTATCCAATGGATACCCTCACATGTCGGCATCATGGGTAATGAGGAGGCAGACAGAGCAGCGAAGATAGCTATTAGTGAAGGAATTGACTACCATTGTTTACCTACCTATACCGAAATAACTAGTATGGCTAAAAGAATTTGCAGGAAACAATGGCATGAATATTTTGATAAGAGATCTGTCACAAAAGGCATATGGTACCGAACTATACAAAGTCAGCCTCCACATCACCCATGGTTCAATGACCAAAGTTTTAGTAGATTTAAGATTGTTACTCTTTTGAGGTTACGCTCCGGACACATTCCCACAAACAAATTCAAGTTTCTGATGGGAATCACTGATTCTCCCAACTGTCTGGACTGCAATAATGTTGAAGATATCTTACATACTTTGGGGGAGTGTGTTCGTAGCACGCCCGCTCTAAGAATTGAGATAAAAGATTTGTCCCAACAAAATGTAGGCTTTTGCAACAGTATTTTATCTGATCCATCTTCTGATGCAGCAGATGTGCTTATGAGAGCCTATACAAGTACGTTACTTGTATAGGGTCTCAAAAGTATTTTGGTATATACATATTATGTAAGCATTAAGTTTCAATATAATGTAATATAGCATTGTTTACCTTACGGGGGTGACATAGTCACTGTGTGACGAAACCCCTACTCAAAAATAAAGAAAAAAAAAAAAAAAAAAAAAAAGTACCAGAGGTACTACAGAGGTAGGTGATTACCGTAGCCTATGGAGGCTACGGTAATCGCTTACCATCAGGCGAGCCGTATGCTTGTTTGTCACCCTAGTCGTATAAAAAAAAAACCATTAAATCTACGCTAGTATCTACATTCTTACTAAAACTACTTAGAAGTAATCTCAAAACGACTACATTTTTTAAATTATTTACTATTAGCTATTGCCCTCGACTCCGTCCGCGTAGAATTTAGGAAATTTTCCCCGTTTTTGCAACATTTTTAACTACTGCTTGAGTGAGAGTATTATAAACGTAAGAGTAAACAAATATAATCAGAATGAACGAACTGCTAAGCTATCAGGAGTTACACGTGTTATTGTGAGTCAACCATATGCTGTTTCGGGATATTTTTTAGACAATTTTATGTAGAATATTTCCGTCATACATGATTTCTATGTAACTTTAACCATTAAGGCTGCACACGCGACCGAAGCTTAAAAAATGGAGCACCTTTTCCCGTTTTCCCAACATTTCCCTTCACTGCTCTGCTCCTATTGATTGTAGCGTGATGAAAAGTATACTATAACCTGCCCAGGAGTATGAATAATGTACCAAGTTTCGTTAAAATCCGTCGAGTAGTTTTTGTTTCTATAAGGAACATACAGACGGTCAGACAGACAGACCGACAGACAGACAAAAATTTAACTGATTGCATTTTTGGCATCAGTATCGATCACTAATCACCCCCTGATAGTTATTTTGAAAATATATTTCATGTACAGAATTGGCCTCTCTATAGATTTATTATAAGTATAGATTGTAACTAAACAATTCAGATTCAATTAAATCAGTGATGTTTGTTGTTTCTGTTTGACTATATCGATAAAACTAGTTAAAACTAGCCGTGAGGTGACTACAATAGGACGAGCTGGCTGAACGCCAACGTTTATTGTTTTATTTTATCTCAGAATGCTCCACTGTTCAGAGATTTTGCATTTGGAAGATATTATTTGCTTTACGAGTACCTACCTTTTTGCTTTAGGTAATACTTGCAGTAGCGCTGGAGATATGGTATTTATTTATCTATTTTTTATCAAATAGTTGGTACAAGAAATGAAAACAAAACTTTAAGAACATTCGAAAGATCTTTATGACGAAGATGAAGGGGTAGAAAAATCCCTTACCCTAAACTACCCTATTGCAATGAGGAATAGTCACGTAGAGTAGATACATAGCCAGTAAAAAACAATAAGAACTGTGTTTACTTCGTGAAATCCCATAAAAATAAGGGTGACATGAATAATGGAGTAATTAAAAAACACAGTGCTCGTCTACACTGATAAATTGTTTTTTATGGTTTCCGCGGATGAGGGACGTTTTTAAACATAAGGTAAGTTCTTTAAAGTAAATTGTAATAGAAATATTATAAATGTTCCGTTGTCACGATTTCGATTGTGAATGGAATCAGTGATTGTAAGAAAAATCCTTTTATATCTAAATGTCTGTTATTTTGTCAACTGAAAGTTCGTTGTCCTTCCTACGGAGGAGACTTATACCCAGTTGTGAGGCATTTATATTATAATGGCAAAAAGAAAACGTGCTATGTCTATATATTCAGAAACACTTCTTACAACATCTTCTATAATTATGATACCTATACTATATTTTTGTAAATACACAATTGTAGTAAACAGAAAAGGTCCGCAGATGGTTCGGATACAAATGACACACTAATAATTACCGTGTCTGGAATCAAACTGGCGGCCTCGTGAACGTTGAAACCGAAATACAAAAATTAGTTTAATAAATTTTAATGGCAATTGCACTAAATAGACATCTTTAAACTAATGTTACAGATAAACTCTATAAAGGACATAAACTAGAGACTATAGTTCTATTGAACTAGTTGCTGAGATATGAAAACTTATATTGGAAAACTTAAAACGAGTTTCCAAGTATTGACACTAATCTTATGTTGTATTTCAAGATTGCATTTTAGTTTTACCAACTTAGATCTTTAGGTAGTTCATTGCAATTTTTATGTAGATTTTGTTCTTATCAGTGTTTCTGTATTCTCTCTCTCTCTTTTTCCAGTGGGTACGGGTGTCTTCCACATTAAGATGGATTATGGTCCACTGTGCCGACCAGGCTTGTTTGCACAGAGTTTATTTTCGAGATTTCCATCTCTTTCAGAGGAGGTTATCTGTGTACAACTGTTACCCTTAACCCTTAACTGGCTTTTACAGCACCCTGAGAAGAAAAAGGGATGGCGACATTAGTATTCTTAATCCGTTACCACATCGACAATTGTGATGAATTTACCTAGCAGTTGTTACTAAAATTAAGTCATCATAAGTCAGCTTCAATGAATATGCTTTGGAATCAAAAGCTCACTTAACACATTCATAGTCTCGTCATTCTGTATTCATTGATATTTATTCTTGCCCATTGAATGATGTCACCAGGGACAGTTTTAGTTATAATTGCAATAATTCAAATAAGTAATATGCACCTGAGATAAAATTATGACAAGTCACATGAATTATGTAAGAGCTTCACTATCGCAATAGATATTGCCTGTAATGATAGATGTAAGGGTGAGATAAATAAATGAATAAAAAAAATACACTTCAGTGAGTAAATATTTCAATTTACAAAAACAGTTGTCTCACTCTTATAGTGACGGATCCCCTGTTCTTTTTTGTAGGGAATCCTAAAATAATAAATTATTCATATAAAAATCTTTCTACTATGAACTTTTACTTTATTCATTTAAAACTTTCCTCATAAAGTACCTGCGAACTGTGTCTGGATTACCGAGACTGGTTTATTAATTATAATATTATCTAGAAACTTCGACGCGTTAGTTACTGCTCATAATTTCAAAGGGTTTTTTTTGCATTTTTTTAGGAGCATTTTATTTAACTCTAATAATAATATGGCAAAAATTGTAATACTTAATGTGCCTCTTTATTTATAACACAACTAGCTGTTGCAAACTTCATACGCGTGCAATTCAGAAACCAAAAAGCCATCCTCTTCTACCACTCTAACTATGAAAAAAACGTACACTGTATGTATGTCCGTATGTGAGCTTTGTTTTATTTGATTTATTTAGCTTTGTTTTATTTGACTTAGTTTTATAATAAGTAAAGAAGTGGCAAATTTACTATTTATCTCATTTGGAAATCGCCAAAAAATGACGATATTTTTTGTATTGCAATACCTACATTCCAACTGATGGTAAGTAACAATGTAGTATACTAAAGCGAACTATACAAATTTGATGTTACAGGATAACATCACTGGCAGCGTGAATAAATCACGCATTTTGAATCTCGGAATAATACTTTCATAATATTTTTCAAAATTTCGTAATTGTTAAGCATTATAATTTTATAGTACACCCTTTAATGTAACCTGAATACTGTGCCTGAATACTCATAATTCTTTTAAGCAACTGATACTTAGCAGTCTAATATTATCTCAAGAGTTAGTTAGAGAAGCGTAATTCAGTAAGTCTATTACAGGAGTGTAATAATATCTTTAAACATAAGTATCCATTTTGTTGGATTTAATTATAGACATAAGCACTTTAGCTGCGTAATGGTATAATATTAAGGTTTTACGACTTGTGAAGACGTTAAAGAACCACATTGAAAATAATTTGATAAAGATTGCGGTCGCGTTCGAATCACACTTTTTATGTGTCTCAGAATGAAATTTCACCCTCTAATCTCATAAATTTTGTAAGAA
Organism: Orgyia antiqua; assembly: GCA_916999025.1. Taxonomy (NCBI): domain Eukaryota; kingdom Metazoa; phylum Arthropoda; class Insecta; order Lepidoptera; family Erebidae; genus Orgyia; species Orgyia antiqua. The sequence goes on from OU779864.1 coordinate 22,950,949, forward strand.
CATTTGTTTTCTTTGATGTAAATATTAGATGCCTTTTAATAATATAATAAAGGCATGTTTCATAAAGAGAGCGTAGGATTAACTAAAGATTTGATTTTACTTACCATTTATTTTATTTTCATAGATATTGTCTTTATTAGTTATTGACTAGTATGGTCTTATTCATAATGACATATTCGGTATAAGTTCGCTAAAATGGGGTCGCGAAAATTGTCAAACTTGTTATTCATTTTACGCTTTTTACGCTATAACATTTACGCTAAAACGTTTATTATCTCCGACCGTTAGTATGCAATACGCATACCAAGTGTATTTCGTGTTTGTGTTAACAGTTAACATAATTGCAATCACGTTGCAAACTTGAGAGAAAACTATTGTGACGACCTACATACAAGACGTAACGTTCCAGATTGTCTAGAATCTATTTTATAGAACACAAATCATATTAGCATAATATTATCATTTCCTAGACACTGTAAATAAAACGGCCTGTAAATATTTTACATCATAAATACTTATAACTAAACTTAGCAAGACGCGGACATTGCTTAGAAATAATAATATTTGCTTGGTTTTATAACAAAAAAAAACATGCTTGAAAATCCTGGACATTTATCGCAATTATTGCTTTGTCGTCGGTCCTTACTTCCTTTCTCCAGTCGGCACGGGCTTCCTCCGCTTTGGGAGGGATTATTACGGCCTACTGTACCGTGCTGACCAGGCGTGATGATACAAGGTTTACTTTCAACTTTTTCGTCGCTAACAGAGGATGTTATCATTCTGTGTACTTCATCATTGATAGCTGCACTGACTCTTACAGCACCCTGGGAAGGAAAAGGGTTGGTGACATTTGCATTCGTAATCCGTCACCACACGGTCCAGTGAATTAAATTCCATTTCTTTCTAAGGGAGCTATTGTAAAACGCGTCATTCAGTCAGTGTTAGTAATATGTATAATAATGAAAGCAGAACTAGTTATAATGTTTATATGAAATTCTAACAACGTGTGACCTTTTGGGAACCGCATAAAAGTTTCTATCGTAGTAATTACGGCGATGAAACTTTTATGTATAAACTTTTGTTATTTGAATTTTAGAACATAAAGACTACACGATATTGTATAACTAGACAGAATCAAGACAATGTTTCATATAGTTTATGATCTAAAATATATGTAATAGATAGAAAAGTGGCAGTGTAAATATCTTTGACGGGCTTCGTGGTCTAGTGGTTCATATAATGGACTGCCGTTCACGAGTTCGCGGGTTCGATTCCCGCCTCGGACATTCATTTGTGTGATGTTTATAAATGTCATACAGATGTTTGTTCTGCGTCTGGGTGTTTACTATGTATAATAAGTATGTATTTACAAAAGAAAAGTAGTTTATGTATTCTATCCGTATTCTGGTGGTATAACACAAGCATAATAAGCTTAGCTTGGGACCAGAGGACGTTGTGTGAAATCTCCATAAATATTTATTTATTTATTTATTGATTTATTTATTTATTTATTTATTTATTTATTTATTTATTTATTTATTTATTTATTTGTTTATTTATTTATTTATTTATTATCTGTGCGATAAATAAATACATTTTACAAATAGTAGCTATGCAATAATCGAACCTGCCACTTCGTAAACGGCAGGTTCCTGATCTCTAAATAAATATTCTACATGTTTCTGAACATTTCCTAAAATGTTCTTCGGTCACAAATTAAGCTTAAAGCTTGCGTTTAGACTAGATTAAAATGGGAAACGGTTTTCTTAGCAAAATATAGGTAAGTAGCTAGCAATAACAAACTAGGAATATTTATTCCTAGCTTAGGATACACATCCGAGGAGTATCTCTATTGCTGCTAAATGCTAATGCTGAATAGTAAACTCCGCATCCAAATCGTTAAGACTGTTTTCATGATAATACTTGAACAGTTTCAACAGAATATATTAGCTATTTCAATCTATATAGAATTTCAAACTAAACCAACTCAGAAGTGAGGCTATAAAAATACTATTCTATTATTAGACTTGCATACTAATTTTGGTACCGAATACGTTACCTAACTTTAGTAATATGTTCTACTTCTATTTAATTCGTGTACGATAATTATTATTTAAAAAAAGAAAACTTGAACCAACTTCGAATAAAAAAATAAATACTTCGCTAAAAAGTAAAAAAATATTATTATTGATTATTTAGATCCATTATATGTATAAACATTATGTGTGCCTTTGAAATTTGAGGGTTTCTCTCTAGTTCTCAGAAGATAACCATCAGCTGACCTGGTGCCAATGGCACCACACAGGCAGCACCAGCTTTCATTTATTATTTATTATTATCTATCACGAATTTTACTATACATTTAAATAGTATTTATTCAGTTCTCCTTTTCCACTCCATTGCTGCGTGCAGGTCTCCTCCATTTTGGGTGGGCATTTGGTCTCCTATACGGTGATCAGGCGTGTTGGCAAAGAATTTTATTTCGTGTTTTCCGTCCCTCACAGATGTTTATTTGTTTAGAATCCCCGGTGGTGATATTTGTATTCTTAATCCATTACGAGAAATAATTAGTTAGAAGCAATTTAATTTTTAAAATATGCGAATCTACTACTTGTTAAAATAATTATTCCCATGGAATCATCACTGTTTTTTTATTAGAAACTAACAAAATGTTCTTTATCAGGGTTTAGGCTTCTGTGTACCAAATTTCATTTCAGTTTGTACTGTAATTTGAGCGTGAAAGAACACAAGAGACTGACAGAGTAACTTTTGCGTTTATGTTAGTAAGGATAACTCAATAAAAGCATATACGTTACAAAGTAATATTATACAAGATAATACATGAACGGACGACCCTTAGAAATAATGTCAGAGGGTTTATCACTGTATGATGAATTATTTAGTAAAGGTACTCTCCTACAGAGTAAGGATTTTATATAAGAACTAGCTGTTGCCCGCGACTCTGTCCGCGTGGAATTTAGAAAATTTTCCCCGTTTTTGTAACATTTTTCACTACGGCTTCGCTTCTACTGGTCGTAGCGTGACGTTATATAGCCTACAGCCTTCGTCGATAAATGCCCTATCTAACACTGAAAGAATTTTTCAAATGGCCCGGTGGTTCCTGAAGTTAGCGCGTTCAAACAAACAAACAAACAAACAAACAAACAAACTCTTCAGCTTTATGATATTAGTATAGATAATTTATAAAGATCTAGGCTAAAATCTTTTCGTTTTACTTGGAATAAATGGATAGTAATGTTTCATAAAATCTGTGTTAGAACAAAACAATGCGTATACATTATTTCCTTTAGTCGTATAAGATCCAAGAGCCTGGAGACTTTACTTATCTTCACAGTTAGGAATCGCTTAGTATACAATATTGTGTATCTGACTATGTAATATAGTAATACTAAGTAGATTTTGCCTGCAACTCCGTTCGCGTGGAATTAAATACTAAACCTTAACAAATTATACAAAACAGGCATCCTCTTGAACCACTCTATCTGTTACAATACATAGTAAACACCCAGACACAGTACAAACAATTTTATGACAATTATAAAGATCACACAAACGATTGTCCCGTGCGGAATCGAACCCAAGATCTCGTGAACAGCAGTGCGTTACATGAACCACTAGACAACAAATCTAATCATATTTCCTGTGCCCAAAGTCAAAATTTTCCCAGACTGGTAAAAATATTCTGGTAATCGATTCTTACTTTATTAGCTTATTTGCGTAGTTTTCACGATATAAGCTCACATAGGGACATACATACAAAAATAACGACTTTGTTTTGTAATAAGTAAAGATTACTCAAATATTATCCGTGTGGTGACGGATTAAGAATACAAGTGTCACCACCCTTTTCCTCCACCACCCTACAAAGATAACATCCTCTGTGAAAGACGAAAACCCCGAAAATAAACCCTGTATCAACACGCTCAGTAGACCGTAATCCCTTCCAGAGTGAAAGAGGCCCTGCCCAGCAGTGCAACGTTAATGTGCTGGAGAGAAAGAGAGATATGCACATAAACAGTCCATTAGCAGGGTTAGCAAACTTTCCCACATTTCCACATTGAGATAATTTGTGCAATAAGCTACTGTTTATATTCTTTTAAATGACATTTCTAATAAGGTGTCCACCGTCCCAGGGATGGTATTCCTATTCCTAAATATGACTAATGATGTATCTCGGATTAGCAATGCAAAATAATCCTAGATTGTTATAAAATCCAAGTTTATGTTAGGAAAAATGTAAAAAAATAACTGTCGGGAAACAAAAAATGAAAAATAAAAACAGTAACAAGCTATAAAAGAAAAATAATTCATAAGTAAAGAATATAAATTTATTACGAACTTTGTCTAATTTAATATTCTAGCAACACAAGACACACTCTAGTATTTTTTATTAAAATAATTCCGAAGAGAATAAAACATAATATTATAACAAAGTGTGTCGTGTTATCCATTTATAATGTAAAATACGTTGTTTTTTTTATTTTCGTTTATTTTATTTCGAAACTGATTTTACTCATTTTTATTTTTCCTTATATAGCTGTTGCCCGCATACGTGTGGAATTTATAAACTAAATCTTAATCAATTATACATGTTATTAAACTTTCTTCATAAACCACACTATCTATTTAAAACAAACCGCATCAAAATCCGATGTGTAGTTTTCAAAAGCTCACATAGCGACATACAAAAAAAAGCAATATTTTTTTTATATAAAGTAATATTAATTGAAAACAGATTCTAATGTTTTTATGCTTTTGGTGATCCATGGTGGTATTGGTCCATTTGTGAACGTCTGAGGCAATTTCTTAAATAATTACAAGTTTAAAATTTGAAAAACCTAGCTTAAATATAAGTTAATCTGGTAAAGTCCTGGTTTTTAGGGTTCCGTACCCAAAGGGTAAAAACGGGACCCTATTACTGAGACTTCGCTGTCCGTCCGTCCGTCCGTCCGTCTGTCACCAGGCTGTATCTCAAGAACGGTGATAGCTAGAGAGTTGAAATTTTCACAGATGATGTATTTCTATTGCCGCTATAACAACAAATACTAAAAATAAAATAAAATAAATATTTAAGGGGGGCTCCCATACAACAAACATGATTTTTTTACCGTTTCTTGCTCGATACTAATAACGTTGCCTTAAGTTGCATAGATAATGGTACGGAACCCTTCGTGCGCGAGTCCGACTCGCACTTGACCAATTTTTTTTTTAATGTTATAACAGTCTTGACAAGCGTGGGAGATTTAGTAATCCGATATGATTACACTAGACAGGAAAGCGGACGAAATGTTAAAACATTTTGTTACATGGATACATAAATACAGACATATTAAAAAATATAAAGATAGATAGGAACAAAGCTAATAAAGCGTAGTAATAATATAAAATCTTGTGTTCTATGACATTATTATTTGAAGGGTCTACGTCGTAGCGGTTGTAGACTCGCTATCAGATTACATGAGTTCGGATGAAGATGTTATATAATTAAAACGTATTACGCAAGACGCTCTTAAAAAAACTAGGCATAGAACAGCCATCCTTCCACTTAAGACCTTATGAAATCAAATTTAGGGAACAATAAATTCTATATATCACGATTTATTAGCTATTATGTAATTTCGAGGATAGGGTAAGTAACTCGAATAAAAGCATTATATGATTCTCCTATTAACTAAAAAAAAAAAAATATTTATAAGAAAAAATCTAAAGAATATTTTGTATCTACAATATTAATTATTGGTCCGTTCGAAGTTGTACAATTATTTTTTCTCAAAAAAAATACATTTTTCTATTTTACGTTATTTTTCAGTACTTCAATAAATAAAAATTAAACATTCTAAGTGTTAATAAAACTACATCAAACCAAGATAAAGTGTCTATTATATCTGTACGTGTTAATCACACAAGAAATAAGATATATTCTGTCTATAACATTAGGTGTCTTTATATACTTACTCAAATGGACCGGCAAACATATTTTCCTCCAACATAATTAGACACATCATTTATTAGTGACTTATTTGATAGGTGTTGTTTCTCCACTTATATAACTTTACTATAATTATATTTACCCTTATTTCTTTATTATATATTATAAATGCAAAAGTTATGTGCGTCGCTCTTATACGCCAAAAGGGTCAGCCACGAAACGCATAGTACAAAAAACAATTTGCATTATTTTCGACTGACTAACGACATCGTGTGCAGAGAGCCGCTGGATGCAAATAGTGCAAGAGCGCGCGTTGTGACGTTCTATAGGGGAGCCCTTTGTCCAGCTGTGGACACAGAAAGGCTGATGTAGGGATCGACATTATCTTCGACAAATTTGGAACTTTTTTGCTTGCTTTTTTTTTAAACAAAACGAAGATTTAAAAACCTCGCTAGAAATTTAATTCTGGCTACGTTCATGTTACCTAATATACAATAGAGCTATTAATGTTTTAATATATAATATAGCTATTAATCTTTAACATGAAATAATAATCTCGTGCCCATTACATTCGATCACTTTACAAAGTTGCTGAGGTGAAAACGTGGCCAACTTTCAAACGACGTGTCAAAATTCACTTCGTCTTTCGAAAGTCATTCGAGGAAGCATGTTCCTTAACGTTTTATGAATTCATAATTATTAAAAGAGTTGTAGGTTCCTTTTTGAATTGCTATAGAACATTTTAACAAAATTGAAGTGTAGATTTAAGTAAGCACGGGCGTAGCAAGAAGGTAGTTGATAGCTTCAAACTTCCCTGAGAAAGCTCTAAAAACTGCCAAGATACCTAAACCTATTATTTGAAAAGCCTATTTTTATTGCCAAAGTATCTGGCATAACTTTAAAAAACTACCATATTTTGGATAAATTTTGTTATTGAAATCTGTACATAAATTCATGACATAAATACTAACATTAAGTATACTTCGATGTGGACACATTTAAAACTTATACAATATTTATATGTTTTATTACCGAACAAAGAACTTCATCCGACCGCATTCGGAACCTAGAATCATCGCAATTCAAAGTCAACGCTGGGCCATCAAATAATCATATCTACTTATTGATAGATTTTAGTTTTTGTTAATCTATTCATAGATGTCCATGCTAGGAGGATAAATATGGATACATAGATGTGATGACGTACCTACACAGATAACATCCTCTGTGAGAGATGGAAACTAAAAAAAAATTCTTTGCCAACACGCCAGGTCAGCCAATGCCAAAATACTTAAATCCAATACTTATGTTTGTATGTACTATGCCGGGTACATACAAACATAAGTATTGGATTTAAGTATTTTGGCATTTATCGACCCTTAACCCGAGAAATAACTAACGCTTTGTTAAAAAAATAAAGACTTACATAAATTCAAGAGAATAACTTAAGTCAAGTATTTTCCTTGGTATTTTCATATTGCACGACGGAGGTAGACACTACTCAAGATTACGTCAAGCGAACATTTGTTTTACTTAATTTTAATGGAGGAGTACAATTGTTACATTTTCATAGATCTTAATTTTCAGACAACGTAATCTGCTATCAAGTAATCAGACCGCGACAAGATTCAGATACCAAATTTATTCAAGCGCAATAATGACCCACCAATATACTCGTACCTAGTAGCAGGAAAATTGTGTGTTGATATCTGTAATTTGAGAACTTTGTAAAGGTCTTGCTATACTATTCTTCTCTTTGATAAAAGATTTAAAGATTTCTTTGAATAGCATTTAAATCTTTGTATGAAATGATTATTTAAGTAAATATATTCGTAATTATTATTGGTAAATTTCAGGTTTCCACCAGGGCTAGGGTACCTAATTGAAAGATAACAGGTCCTTTACACTAAAGTTGCTAAAACAAAAAGTTATACGAACAGACAGACGCAGGTGTTATCCTATAAAGGTTCAAATTTTTTGTACAGAATTCTAAAATACGCAATTTATAAAATGCCCCATGATATAGTATGCCATTATACAAAAACGTGTTTAGCTTTCCGAATAACATAACTATAAATATTGCCACGTTAAAAGTCACTGAAGGGAACATTAAGTAACAACGATGGTGAAACCAAGGGCGTTAGTTAGTTAATCAATATAAAACTTAAAGTCCATTCTGATCCTCTTCAAAGTCTCGGTTCAGTTGAAGCACATGTGTTTCAAGATAAAATATTGGTATTTGATCGTGTTAGTAGTACGATATCGTTTTCATCTAAGTGTTGTAGTTCGACTTCGAAAAGGTTCGTTGGAGAACAATGGTTTTAAGTGTCACAAAGGGCGCGAATACTAAACGAACGAAGGCTTCACGGCTTCGGAAAGCGTGGGGCGGGCGGCAAGCGCGCGTGTGCAGGTGGTGTATACCGCCCAGTAATGATACCAGCTTAAAAATATATCGCTATTTTTCGGCTAATATTCTTTTACAATAAATATGCAATATAAAATACTCTCAAACTTTTGTTTTAATGTAAATAACTAATTTTTAAGGTAAATTATTAAGGTAAATTTGAATATTCAATTTTTAAAAAGAACAAATATTAATTTAACTACATAAATTATACTGATAATGAGTTTTAATTTTCATTTTGCTTATGAAGTCCTTTATGACAGGTAATCGAACTAGTTAAATGACAGCAATATACTAATTTGTTATAAAAATATATATCCACGTAATTGTAATAGAAACGTAGACACGTGATAGATAAGATTCAGGTCATTGGACTTTTGTATTTGTGTATGTATATGTAAGTGTATTATGTGTATTATTTAAAATATGACACACAAACATGATAGACCGGTAAATAATATATTAAAATCTGATATACAATTTTAAAGTTATATCATTTTTTGTAGTTATCACAGAGGAGGCATTTGTTATGATATAGATATTTTAGTTATTATGAAACCGAAAAAGAAACAATGCAGGTTAAATATATATATAAATAATTAAAACTTTTGGCAAAATATTCAATCAAGTATGGCAACACCAAATTTCAGGCAGAGTAAAGCGCGCGATAGCGGCGGGCGAACGCCGCGTATGCCTCTGAAAGCCGCGCAGCCTTTTCATAAAGTATAAGTGTACATCTTGTGTGAAAAAAATGTTTGTTCTGTAGTTCTGTGAACTATTAACGCCTGTTGCATCTCTCCTACTTCCACATCAGTAGACAAGCAACATATCTTTCTTTAATTTTCGTAAGTAATAGACCTTAATTTTTTACTTCGTTAAGTAATTGTTTATAACCACCACACTACTGCTATATCTATTTTTAATATATCTTTCAAACTTTGTGTTAATATAAAACAAACGGCTTTTTTGTATATTTTAAGACAATAAAATTTGCAGGCAGGACAATAAAATCTACAGTTTCACCAGTAAGAAATTCTCTACTCCTTTTTATTACACCAAAAACTTTAGGTAGGTTTAAAAAAGAAGTACTGTTTCTGATTACGTTTATTAGGTGAATATTTAATGGAAGAAAATAATAATTACACTATCGGCAATTCTGAACGATATGGCACATTTATTTTAGTATTTTAAACCAAATAGGATACGATGAGTACTAAGTCTACTAAATATAGAAATTTCATTTTTAATATTTGATTATTGCTACCCTTTAAATTTGCGATAACCTAAGCTAGAATAAAAGATCCTAATGAAAGTAAATAGTCCAAATAGGGCAATAGCTGCAAAGAAAGTAATGCCAATGACGTCAGAGGGACACTTTCTTGCCTTCTTTCCACATTCTTTGTCTGCGTTGGGCTGTTTTCTTTTTTTCAAATAACTAAGTAAAATTTTACGGTCTCTGTAACTTGTTTGGTTATGTAATCGGATTTACTTAAAGTATGAGCTTGGATAAGGTAATCGAGAGCGTAATTAATAATTATACCATGTGCTACTGAAAAGCTTGCAATATTATATAGTAGTATATGAAAATTACGCGGGGGTCCGCTGGATGCAGTTCAACTCAGGACGGATATGAATGATGATGAAAATTCTCATTAGCTTGATATACATGATATACAATATACTTGACTAATGCCCTCTACATCTGCAAGAAATACCTAAACAAAAAGTAGACATTACGAACTTAAAAGTTACAATACAGAAATTATAACTAAAGAAAGGCCACATCAGTCCACACATCGAATACCTTTTGTGAAAAATGGCTGGGGATCACGGACCGGACGGACCGGATTTTGTTTAGGCACATTTAACTTTGATATAATTGTCTGTAAGAAACGTTTCTGAAATATTTAAATATTGTAATATTTAGAAATAAGTATATATTTATGCTTTAGTTATTAATAAATCTATTTTAAAACTATTATTTGTTGTAGAGTGAAATAATTTGACGGTAAATTTCCGTCCATTTTACTTAAAGTTTGCTTTATTAATAAAATTGCTGTTGTGAAGCGGAAATTGTATCGAACCGCAATATTACGGCTGAGTTCACGTCTAGTGAGGTTTGAAGTCTAGATTTAGTATCTCGGTGTCAGCGGTCTTTGTGCATGTGGAAGATAGGCGCCTGCAAATATTGCTGCTTGATATATTAGATTTAAGATTACGTAACAGAGGCTTTAAAACTGGATAAGTTAACTATTTTCTATGGTAACAAATGCAATAACAATTAAAGTAATTTTATAAATAACTCTGAATAAGATTTTTACATTTAGAAGCTTTGGATTGAACACAAGAAAGTGGAAATTACACGCATTCGCAATCGTAGTCAAAGCAAGTCTACAATAAAGCTGTGATCTTCAATTTTCCTACAAATGTAAATGAAACCAAAACAATTGTAAAAATGATTTTTTATTTATTTTTGTTTTTGTTCAGAATAAAAACGGTTTTGTGAAAAAAGGTATTGTATTATTAGCACTTTATACTGATTTGAAAAAAGAAATTCTATAAATATAGTATTTATAGAATTTCTTTTTTCAAATCAGTAAGCCAGAATTACTTTCTTAATATAACCATCACAACTTTCAAAATGAAAAAATATTGCATATGATTTAGAAGTTAATCCGTCGGTATAACGACAGGGGTTAAGAATGAACTGGTCTTATATCTTGTTAAAACTTTATAAAGCTGAACACATAGGCGGCGAAATAAACTGAGAAACAAAGAAAATGTGGTTGGGAAAGGGATAATATATTCTAAGGGTACGTCTCGCCCTTAATCTGGTACGAGAAGGGAAGCTCCTATTTCCCCTGTAACATGGACGAGGCCGCAAAATTCACGATCAATTGAACAAACATTTCGTCTAATGATCCTCGTATGCTTCTGTATCTGCTATCTCAATTAGACCTTTTTGATATTCAACACAGGCCACAGGTACAAATAAATATGGGTCAATACGCTACAGCGTAAAAAAAAATACTGAGGGCGAGTTTTTTTTTATTAAGTATACAATGGTTTCAGCATCATCTTACTAATGATGTAAACGTGTATATTTGTTAAAATAATTGTTTATTTATTTAAAAGTACCTACTGAACGGATTCTGAAGAAATAGTTTTGCTATTTTCTTATCACTTGGGATCGGTGCCACATGTATTTTTCTTCCATTTTCAACAACTAGCTGTTGCCCGCAACTTCGTACGCGTGGTATTTAGGAACTAAACTTTAACAAATTACACAGAAAAGCCATCCCCTTGAACCACTCTACCTATTAAAAATATCGCATCAAAATCCGTTGTGTAGTTTTGAAGATATAAGCCCACATAGGGACATACATACAAAAATAGCGACTTTGTTTTATAATAAGTAAAGATTCAACGTCTTTATATATATATATTTACTAGCTGACCCGGCAAACGTTGTTTTGCCATACTAAAAAAAAAGTTTGAAAAATAGATGTTAGCCGATTCTCAGACCTACTGAATACGTATGCAAAATTTGAGAAGAATCGGTCAAGCCGTTTCGGAGGAGTACGGTAACTAACACTGTGACACGTGAATTTTATATATTAGACTAGCTGACCCGGCAAACAATGTTTTGCCAATATAAAAAAAAAAATTTCAAAAAATAGATGTTGGCCGATTCTCAGACCTACTGAATATGTATGCAAAATTTGAGAAGAATCGGTCTAGCCGTTTCGGAGGAGTACGGTAACTAACACTGTGACACGTGAATTTTATATATTAGATATATCCTTCATCCATATATCATTATCTTTATACATATACTAGCTGTCCCGGCAAACGTTGTTTTGCCATACTAAATAAAAAAAAAGGTTTGAAAAATAGATGTTAGCCGATTCTCAGACCTACTGAATACGCATGTAAAATTTCATAAAAATCGGTCAAGCCGTTTTGGAGGAGTACGGTAACTAACACTGTGACACGTGAATTTTATATATAAGATATAGTCTTTATATATAATATATTTCTTTTTTATATCCCCTTTCACACTATCCATCCATTCTTTCTTGAGTATCTTCTACCCTTAGTTCTAACGCTAAGTCTCTATAGACAACTTTCTAGGTAATTATTGTTATTCAGATTATTTGTTGTTTCTTTAAGTACATATAAATGAATGTAATGTGTGTAGGACATAGTTCATCTGAGCGTGAAATAGGTAATTTCCTTCGAACATTAACGATAAGCATACCTTTCACTACAGCTGTACATGTTCGCACATAAAAACTTTTGTTTTAACGAAAATTTTATTTTCCATAGGAAGAAAAGCTTGCTATGGACCAGATGAAATTTTGTAGCATAACTTTAATTACATATTTGAAAGCAAATTCATTGGCTTTAAAATTATAAAATGAAGTTCGTTCATGGTATTTAGCGAAAACTTATCGCGAAAATTAGAAGTCTATAAGATTCATCATCATTTTCCTGCCCTTATCCCTTTGTTCGGGGTCGGCGCAATATGACTACTTGTTCATCTTGCAATGGGATTTGGCAGATTTTTATAGGTAATGCACAGGTGGCATTCAACGTTGTTCCCTTGGTCTGTTTTTACAAAATCTACTTTTGATAATCTACTCTTGATAAATTATCTCCAAATTAATGATAGCTAAACACAAACAAAAAAAAACTTATCCGTGTGGTGACGGATTGGGAATACAAGTGTCACCACCCCATCTCCTCCCCAGGGTGCTGTAAAAGCTAAGGAATATTAAACATAGATAATATCCTGTGTGAGAGACGTAAATCTTGAAAAAGAAACCCTGTGACAACACGCGTCGTCAGCGCGGCACAGTAGACCATAATCTCTCCCAAAGTGAAGGTAGCCCGTACCCAACAGTGGGACGTATATGGGCTGGAGAGAGAAATCAAAATTTGAAATAAATGAAAAGAACAGATCCATTACTAATTATCATCAGACATAATTACGGGTATAGCTGTTCTTGAAACCATTTGAACCATCCGATGTGAAATAAAACACCTGAACGTCTTGTATTCCGGCCAAGATTAATTTGAAATAAATTGATTTGTGAAGGAAATTGTAAGCACTTATTAAAATTAATTCCTTCAAGAATCGCTTTTATCAGCTAATGACAAGAAATACGCTTTCAAAGTGTATTTTAATATTATAAATTGTATTATTAATTGTTTCTTATTATTTTTTAGACTTCTAACTACATGTCTTATTAGTGTAGTGTATCAAGGACGTAGCCAGGGAGATGGGAGGGGATTCCATTTAATTATTCGTTTCATTTTATGGTTTTGAGACAAATAAGGTTGGAAGTAATGTCTAATCTTGGTTTTAGGACAAATTTTTGGCAATTAGGGGAGGGGAATATAACATAGCATAACATACGGGAATAGGGTATGTCAAAGATTCCGTAAAATTGATGCAAATGAAGCTAACAAAAGCGTGTTAAATTATATAAAAATACAGCTCAACAACAGATTGGTTGAGTAAAACAAATTACAAATATTTAACAAAATTAGTTATTCCAGTCGGTTTTTATCTGTTGCCAAAGGTCGGTATTTTGTGAAATCCAGGTTAATCAAGCATTGAATAAATTATTGCTATGGACCATACGACCGTGCAGCGGTCTAAGTCCTTTAAATAAATTGTGTTTTCTACAAAGTTATTCATGAGATCAAGCCTGATGTAGCGATAACACTTGCAAATAAAAATATAGGTGTAATGAGATGTTTAATTGACAAATCGTCTACTAGATAATCTATTACTTGTCTAGACTTTTTATTATTGTCCGTGTGATGACGGAGTTAGAATATAAGTTTCCTTTCCAGCTCAGAGATATTGTACACAGATAACATCATCTGTGAGAGATGGAAAGCTCAAAAATGAGTCCTAAGTCAAAACCCCTGGTCAGCGCGTTAACCCGCGTTAATAGATAATGTTGAAAACGTTGAAATGACTGCTTTTATCCTTACTAATGCTTTAAATGTTAAAGTAACTCTGTCTTTCTCTTACGCCAGAACTACTGAAAGCCAGTTATTTTTTCTCAAGTTTTAGGTTTAGAAGCTTCTGCTATCACATAGGCTACATTTTAATGTATAAAAAGGTGATTCTAATAATGGCTAATGGCTGACGAAATCTGGGGCTTACCCAAATAACTGTACTAAGCGTAATGTGAGAAATACTTCAAGCATAAAATAGATAATTTCTTTGGCCATTAACGACTAGAATACCGCGTCTCTACCGCTCTACACGTCCGCACATAAAATAATTTTTTAACAAAAGCTCCCCCTCTTTGCAGTTAAAGTTATGGAACAACTGAAATTTCATTGGATCACGTTTATTATTCTGAAGCAAATTCGAGTAGCTTTAAATTTTAAAGAGCTCTGGCAAATGCAGTAAAATACTTAAGCCTGATATTTTATAATCTGTATGATTCATAACATTTGATTCAAAGAATTTCTATATATTGTCACAATAATACAAGAGTGTCGTAAGACATAATTGAAGCAATGATTAAAAGGTAAATAAAATAATATTAAATCAGTGATGTGGCTTTCTGAAACATGACCACGACTACATTAGATATCAAACATAAAACTCGGTCTTAATAATAGCAACAGTTAGGGACCTTCCTAAAACTTCGGGAGGGTAAAATTAAATTACAAGCAAAAAGTTCCGGGTTAAAAAGTCTCATTCAAACATAAATGTTTGCTAACGGCAAGTTAATCAAATATTTACTTAAGATCAGACCCATTACTAATTAACTCATATTTAACGATATGGCTATTCTAACATTTAGGGTGAAATACTTCGTGGCTGTAATTTAACGAGCTTTCTACTCTCTAATTGCTATTCGATGGCATTTGGTGTTTCACTATAACATAGTACATTTAGCTTGGAGCATGCCTGCTACTAATTAACCCTGTACATAAAGTATACTGATATTATATTGATATTAAAGCTGAAGAGTTTGTTTGTTTGAACGCGGTAATCTCAGGAACCACTGATCTGATTTCAAAATTGTTTCCGTTTTGGTTAGTAGGTACATTTATTAAGAAAGGCTAGAAGAAAGGCTTTATAACATTAGGCTAGGACTAATTAGGCGGCAACAGTGAAATTTTTTTAAAAACGGGGAATTTTTTTAATTCCTTACGTTGGAAATTGCAGAGAGAATAATTGCTAGTTACAATTGCAGTATACAAACTTACTATAGAAACATTTGTGATTAAATAAAGCGCCCGGACTTTTTGCTTAACTTCCTGGTTGTAATTACCATTCAGAGGCATCTGTAGTTTTACTGAATGTGGGTGAATGTAATGTGAGTAATATACCGTTCACCTGAGCATGAAATAGGTAATTTCCTTCGACCATTAACTACAAGAATAGCTGTCTCCGACTGAGCAATACGTTTGCAAGTAATTTTAACAAAAACATTTGCCATCCCTCTAAAAAAAAGCTTGTTAAGTTTCAGCAGAAATTTCACTGGATCACGTTTATTCTGAAGCAAATCCGAGTGGCTTTAAATTTTAAAGAGCTCGGGAAAAGTGCAGTAAAACGCTTGTAATTCTTAAGTCTGACATAGAGTGGTTGGATATTAAAATGCGTATAACATTTTATAGTCGACATGAATCTGAACATTTTGAATTAAGAAATGAATAATATTTTCAATTGTATGTAATTAACCTCGTTCACAATATTATATTATAGACAGATAGAAATGTTGTTAGACGTTTATTTGTCTTATTTAATATTATCTGCAGAGTGTAGAATCGTATACTAATCATTTTTAAATTTTTATTTCTAAGAAAATGTATCTTAACAAAAATGGGCAAGAATAATTTACTATTTTATTTAGCAGAGTAAAAGTAAACAAACCAAGATATTATAGACGGTAAATTTCCGTTGACACTTATATAGGTATTCAAAAAAGCGCCTTTAGGAACAAGAAAAATAAATTAAATTGAATCTAGTAACTTAAGGCTAGTTTACATTTTATTTAATTATTAACTGATTTTTTTATGAAGTTTAAGCAATGTCCGCAACTTCGTTCGCAAATTATACCAGAAAATCATCCCTTAACACTCTATTAAATAACCACATCCGTTGCGTTGCTTTGAAGATATAAGTTCACATAGGGAAATAACGAATTTATTTTATACTAGCTGACCCGGCCATCGTTGTTTTGCCATACTAATAAAAAAGGTTTGATAAATAGATGTTGGCCGATTCTCAGACCTACTGAATACGCATGTAAAATTTCATAAAAATCGGTCAAGCCGATTCGGAGGAGTACGGTAACTAACACTGTGGCACGTGAATTTTATATATAAGAAGACTAGCTGTCCCGGCAAACGTTGTTTTGCCGTACAAAAAAAAAGGTTTGAAAAATAGATGTTGGCCGATTCTCAGACCTACTGAATACGCATGTAAAATTTCATAAAAATCGGTCAAGCCGTTTCAGAGGAGTACGGTAACTAACACTGTGACACGTGAATTTTATATATAAGATTATGTAATATTGTTTTTAAGTAGTAGGTACACCACTTTACCCCAGTTCCAGATCAACTGAGTCCATCCAAAAGGTTGTCTGGAAGAGATCGCAATATGCGATAAGACCGCCAATTGTACATGTTTTATTTTAAGTTCGTTACATAAGTGACATGTAATAATATGTTATGGTGTACAATAAAGTGTAATCTATTCTATAATAAAGATTTTTTTTAACACTAAGGTGGCAAACAAGCTTACGGCCTACCTGATGGTAAGCAGTTACCGTACCCTATGGACGCTTGCAACAACAGAGGTGACACTCGGGCGTCGCCGACTCTGCAGAAATCATTTAATCCCTTTTTTGAAGAGCCTCATGCTGTAGTCCAATGGAAAAACTTCGGCAGATAGTTCATTCCACAAACTAATTGTACGTGGAATAAAATTTCTATAGAATTATGAATGCTTAACAACACAAATATTTTGGCGGAAGTCGCTTATATGTTAAAATCTTACATCTGAAGGAGAATATCGCACGAGCAACGATTCTATAAAGAAAATATTATAACAATGATTTAATATCTATGCTTATACCAATTTTTTTTTCTTTTATTACTTAGGTCGACAGACGAGCTAACGGCCCATGCGATGTTAAGTGGCGTCCCTTGCTCATGGACTCCGCAATACCAGGGTCGTAGCTAAACCGGTATCTACCGAGAATATAATATAGATAGTTACCTATATACATACATATAGATACATGTGTCATATACATATACAGATGTGTCTGTATTGATGTTGCAGGTTTAGTTGTTGTTTTTTCCTGTCTCAAAATATACCCAACGTTCTAATGAAGAGTTTCCCTTCAAAAATCTCATACTGAATCTGGCGATATTACGATAGGAACGCCTAATACGATTTTCTTAAGAAAAATCTTGGAAAGTCAAGTGATTGATTGAGTTGTCGAGGAAAAATATTACATTTTCGACAAAAATCTACACCATCGCTGACTATGAGTATGTTGAACCTATTTTTTACTATAAAACAATCTTGGACAATAAATCATGAAATAATTAATAGCAAGCCTACGTTTGCGATGGCTTCAATGTTTAATGTAATTAAATGAGGATTTAAGAATAAGTATGGATAATTGTAACGTTTTTAAGTATTTTTGAAAATTAAATAATGAAGTAAACTATTTCATATTGTCTGTGACTAAAAAAATGATGAGCCAATATCAATAACTGTTAAAAATTTTGTTCTATTTAACATCGTCAGAAAAAAGCAATTTTAGCGACAAGACCGCCTATTGTACTTAACTATAAAAATCTAAAATTGTTCAATATTAAGAACCTACTTTAATATTGTCAAGACGTACAATAATGAGTATTCTATTCAAGTCTATTTTTTTAGATTTAACTAAAAAGTATCACAAAATTTTTCTATAAAATGAAGTCTGAAGAAATTATTACTTTGGTTGGATTCCCTTTCGGCGAGGCGCTCGGAGATAGGGATGGCAATACCTAACATAAATACCTAAATTGTGATTTTAGTGGCCTAAGTGCTGGCAGTGATGCAACAGTATGGTCTCTGAAATGCTCCCACGTCGACATTACTTGGAATACTTAGAAGATAAATAAAGTAGTTGCGATAGACTTTGTTGGAAAAAGTTATAAAGTGGCCTCAAGAGATCTATTCTTGGCTCAATTAGCAAAACTTACAATATTATCCTTTTTACTTATTTTTATTACGATACGAACTAATGTCGACACAAAAGAAATGATTAGTACGATTTTTAAATGTACATTTGGTTTCTTGGATGTGAAATGTAATGTCTTGTGATTTTTGTTCCTAATTAGGAGTTTTTTGTCAGACCTGAATCTGATCTGAATCTGAGAATCTGGTCGACTCTTGGCAAAACTATTAGTGATGTTAGCACAGAATCTTCAAGTAGCTTTTAAAATTAAAACGAAGTAGAGAAAACCTGTTTTAGAAACTAAATTTCAGTCATAATGCCGTAAATTAATGCTTGACATATTTCTTGTATTCTACAAATAATTAACTACTTATTTATGTGAGAAGTTCAGTAGTTCTTATAAAAATAAATCTGACATTTTCCTAAGAAAATAGTGGTTAAAGCGATTAACTGGATGATTGATTGAGCCCTTAAAGATATTTGTGACACAATCATCTCAATCCACGTCTCTCCAATTAATGTGATTGTCCATTTGTTAAATAGTTGTTTGTTTGTTGTAATACATACAAGTTATAGTGTAAAATACTTAAATAGGTATGCGTTATGTGTGCCTATTTAAATAATTTGCTTAGTTGAAACACTAAAAAACACGCTTGAAAATCCTGAATATTATTTTAAATATGTGTGCAAAATTTTAGATCAATCCGACTATCGCAAGTAAGTGAAAATCATTTCCAAAGATTCAATTACATAGATTAATACATTGATAGATAGGTACCGAACTAATAAAAGCGTGTTACACCAATACCAAATACCACCTTTTACATATTTTGACGCGTTTTTTAAACCCATCCGACGTTTCAAAGATTTTTCAGCCATCGCGGCCAATCACGGGTAGAACTTAGGTATCTTTGTGAACTGATGGAGAATATTTTATGAAGGTACCTATTTGTTTTCTGAGTTAAATTACCTTAATTGTTTTATAATTGTGACTAAAATATCCGTCATGAGCCCGAAAATTACGCGTTGTTAATATTTCCCATTTTCTATTAGAATATTTATGTGGCTAAATCTATTTAAGCTGTAGATAATTAAGGTTAATAACGATGGAGCCCTTGGGATTTTTAACCCGTGCGTGGAACTTTCAACTTATTTATTAATGGAAAATATTTGAAATAAAATTCCTGTTATTTTATATCGCTCCAACCACTCTTTATGAATTCTGTTGTGATTATTTAAGCTTAGGGATATACCTAAGCTATCGTGATGTTACGGAGAGTTATACTTACAGATGCGGACTTTTCTATTTTCTTGTGGAACTATAGAAATTAAGGCAGACTGCTTAATATATCACTTACCTACTGAATATAAGTGTGGTTCTCATGATATTCAAATTAAATCAAATCAATCATTTATTCGCAAAAATATGGTACAAATAGTGGTGTTAAATAGCATTTTTTTTTAGGTTTCTACATATTCTGCCAGTATAGGCGTGCGAAAGTCTTTATACATATTATTATTATTAGTTTAATTTATCATTTAGAAAGAATTTTATGTTGTAATAGTTTTTATACAATAGCAATTCGAATAAATTTTTTTTAAATAATTTTAGTTTTAAGCTACTATTATTGATAAAGTTTATAGATCAAGGGATTGCTTTCAACAATAACGATATAAAACTAGTAATTAAGACTTTCATAGACTGTCTTTATAGACAGTTACATACTTGATTTCGTGCGTTTTAAACAAGTTTTTGTGTTAGAAAAATTAACGGTTATGTAGAGATGGGTAATTATTTCTCTGTGTATTGGATTATGAATAAAGTATTTAACAATCTTTTTATTGTTATCTACGAATATACAATAGACAGAAAATATTGTTCAAATTAGAATACATGGTTGCTAACAACCGCATCAAGAAAACTAAAAAGATTTATTTTGTTCGCATGTCGAACAAAATAAATCTTTTTAGTTTTCTCTACCTGAATATTAATAAAGAAAAATGCGAGATTTATCGATTAACTCATGTGATGCGGTGATGAGTTAAGTATGAGAGATGAGTGAAGTAATTTGGTTTGACATAAAGTATCGATTACTTTAATATTCGATACTTTATGTCAAACCAAAGAGTTAGAGTATACTAATAATACTGCGCCCTACACTGCCACAAAAAGGTCGTAAACGTTGCCCTTGTGAAGCACTGTTCAAATCGTACCCAAACGATAATCTACGTCACAAACCTCACCTTCCCGGATTTATTCCCGCTATAAAAATACAATAGCGTGGAAATCATAATAAAAAAGCGAAACAGATTCATAAAAATAAAACGTGTAACAACTTCACGTACACGTAGGATAAACAATTTTAATTGACTTGTATCATTCCATCCAAGTACCTACAGAACAAAATTTCATTTCTTTTTTTACGATATAAAAGCGACGGTATTTATATTCTTATACGATAACCTCAAAGTGAGTCTCTAAGCTGAAAAAAAAGTTGTTAGTACACTGTGAATATACTCGTAGGTAGTGTACATTTTTTCTCGGGCAAATGGATACAGTGCTTTGTTAAAGTAGACGAAAGGGGATCAGTATAAATAGAATAGAACCTTTCAATTCTTTGGTTCAGTAGTTTTAGTTCCCATTAGAATTATAAACGAAGCTTTAGCGGTTTTCGTCTTCTTTTAGGAATGAAGAACATGTATTTCTCTAAGAGGGGTGCTTCATAAATTTTTTCATTTAGGAGATAGAAAAATGTTTGCTTATTATTTTTAAATTTTGCTAGTATCTATTATCGTCATCCTTGCCCAAATGCCTTTTTATAACTTTGTGCAAAATAGGTACCAAAGCATTAATCATTTATATTTTTATATTATTAGATAGACAGGTACATATTATTATATGGTTGGAAGAACTGCAATTATAATAATTTTACTCCATTTTTCCAGTATTTCAAATTTCTTTTAGAACTGAAATTAAGTTTTTCTAAAGGCAGAATTCAAGGGAAGGTAATAGGAGCGTGTGTTTGATGTAAATAATAATATAACAATTGAGGCACATCAAATACTGTTAGGGCACATCAAAGACTTTTGAAACCTAGGAACCTTAGGCTGATTATAAACACAATTAAGGACACTTCAATATTTACTTACTGATGTTAATTACTTATTGTATTTAAGGTTAAAAATTAGGTACTATACCTACTTAAACGCTTAGTTCGTATCAGAGTATAACTGTGGAATTCATGAATAGTATTTCAAACCCTTTTTAACCGACTTCAAAAAAGGAGGAGGTTCTCAATAATTCGTTTGTATATTTTGTTGTAGGTTTGTTACCTCATAATTTTCGACTGGGCGAGGCAATTTTTATTTGAAAGCTGGTGGTTCTCTTGTGGTCGCATTGCCACCAGGTCAAGATCTGAAGGTTATCCCGAGAAATCGAGGAGAACCCTTAAATGTCAAAAGCACATGAAGTCGGTTGAACTTGTTTTTAAAAAATACTTATCCTACTCAGGTTGCTGTAAAAGTCAGCTAAGGGATATTGTACATAATAAATCCTGTGCCAACACGCCTGGTCAGCGCGGTATAGTAAGACTATAATCACTCCGAAATTAGAGGAAGTCCGTGCCCAACAGTGGGATATTAATGGTCTGGAGAGAGAGAGATATATATATTTTTAACTACTTGATATATTATCTTTGTAATCGGTCAGATTTACTTTTACGTTTAAAATATGTTATGAGATATAGTACGCGTCACCTAAAAAGAACGCTGGAAGAAAGTGGTGGGGCGTCTTTGCGCATGGGTACACTCTCGCACGAAAGTTTTGTGCCTATTAATTTATTTTTGAACTAAGCTTTCGCTGGCGAGTCGTCGCTTGGTACCTACATATTTGTTGTTCTTAATAGGTATTACATAGAAACCGATAAATCGCCTATGCGCAGCTTGACCGCCAGCGTTCTTTTTACATGACGCGACCTATACTAAACTCAAACAATCGTTAGATATATTATAATCTACTAAGTTCAAAAACTAAAAAACACGCTTCAAAATCATAAATATTTTTTAAAATTATTGCATTGTCATCGGTCCTTGATATAAGTGCAAAATTTCAGATCAATCCGACTACTGCAAGTGGGTTAAAATTACTTTCAAAGATTCCGTTACATAGATTAATACATTGATAGATAGATACATACCGAACTTATAAAAGCGTGTTAAAAAGTCTAAGTACTAGCCAAGCATGGTTATGTCAATTTATTTGAAGTGCCTAGTTTTATTGTTATTGAAGCTTTTTCATAAGTAGATACCTATGTCTAGGTAATTTCAATTTTTCTACAAAAACAAACATGTACACGGTCATGGTTAAAAAAAAAAACAATTCATTTACACCCTACGATCTTGTTCAGTCACATATTATTATCACAGTGCATATTTACCTCCGCTGTCAAGATGTTTGTTCTGCAAATGGCTTTCGCGGAGAGCTTCTGATTTATTCACGATACGATTAAAATAAATACCAGACTGTAAATGGTTGAAATATATTTAAAGTTATCTCATTTTGTCGACATGTTCTTAAATAAAAAGGCTATATAAAGCTAGAATATTCGAGAATTCAGAATATCTAACTCCAAATAATGAGGCAAATTCTGTTGCGTCAAAAACTTAACATAGGTAACTTAACTGAACTGAAAACAACTATGAGCTATTTCCTTGTATGTACTCACGGCGAATTATGTACCTGCCTAATTGACACTATCAATTTACATTTTGTAGTTAAGTTTGGTTGTGCACGTAGAATAGTATTTTTTGTAAATTTAAGGATGGTGGACCAGTTATGCGAAACTTTACTTCACAGGCAAACGTTTTCCTAAGATACTTAGGCAGAAACTAATAATAAATTACATATAGGTACTATAGGTATATATATCTCAATATCTATATATATCTCAATCTCACTACAGCGACTACAGCATATCGACTGTGAACTGGCCATTCCATGCCATTTCGCATTCCGCAGCGTTGCGAGAAGTCTTATCTTTGTACGTTTAAATTTGGCGCCAAATTTAAACGTACAAAGATAAGATTTCGTGTTACACGAAATAGCATAAAATGGCATTAAAAAGGTCAAATCACCAAGGAAATGAGATAGGACTTGTTGCCAGTTCACAGTCGATATCTTTCTATCTAGAACCTTACTCATACCTACATAGAATCTCTTCAATATTTATCATTATTTAAACATAAAAACAACGCAAAAATAAAATAAAACAATCCTTTTTATGCAGTGCACGAACACAACAAATACAACAATAAAATGTCAAAGGAATTTATTGGATGGATGGCTATAAATAAAGGCAGGTCTAGTGCTAACATAACGTAAATATCCGAGTGTCGGTACAATAGCGAAAGATTTTTGGTATATTTATCTATAACCACTGACATTTTAGCCAGAAAGTAAATATTTTCTTATAGGTACGTCACTAACTGTTGCCCGCAACTTCGTACGCGTGGAATTTAAAAACAAAACCTTTGCAAATTATACAAAATAGCCTATATCATTTAAAAAAAACGCATCATGATCCGTTCCGTAGTTTTACTACGAACGAAAAATAACGACTTTGTTTTATAACGAGTAAAGATCTACCATTTGAAAAATACAATATTATTATATTTTCACCTGCTAGCACTTTGAAAAATGATGATAATTATCTGTTTAGGTATGTATAAATGGATGATTTAATATAATTTACACAGCAACCATGGGAATAGATAAAAACAAGCGTATTTTGAAAATTAGCGCCCTGGGTCATTTGATTTGACGCCCCGGGCTAATTTAATTAGCCGCCCTATAAATTAAAAGAGACAGCAAAATTTTAAAAGTGAAGCTTTTCGCCGCTCTTCTCTGTCTGGTCGCCCCGGGCCATGACCCCTATGGCCCTAGGCTAAATACGCATCTGGATACAAGCACATTATTTAAGCTTTATCAACAAAAAATCTCCGCTCTTAAATCGTGTCTACAAGACCCGAATAATCAACAGAATGTAATAATAATAATATTGCATATATTTTTTTTTATCACTTATTAAAACTGTACTGTATCCACTTAGATATTAACTAAGGACAGGTCGAGAAAAAAAAACAACTAAGATTTCTTATAATTTTATTTTTATTTGGTAGGTACTTATCACAACTAATAATAGGTACTTCACAAAAAAGGTAGACAGTTCATTATTATTTTGTTGTACTAAAATATATGCTATAATTATTATTATCTCCCTATCTCTTGATTTGCTAGAGTTTGCTAAAACTCGAAATAAGAATAATAAAATTAAATTATCTCTTAGGTAATAAAAAAAAAAATCATCGGTGAACGATGGAACACTAACCATAGTTGGTTATACCATATTTTTATAAGAATATAGAATTAGCTAAAGAGAAAAAAGTATATAACTATTTATAACCGACTTCAAAAAAAGGAGGAAGTTTTTTAATTCGTCTGTGTTCTTTTTTCTGTTTTTTACTTCATAATTTTTAACTGGGCGAAGCGATTTTAATGATTCTTTTTATTTGAAAGCTGGTGGTTCCCGTGCCGTGGTTGGTACCAGATCAGCAGCTAATTATTATCTGCTGAGAAATCGAGGAAAACCCTTAAAGTTGCATTGATGAAGCCAATTAAAATATTTTTTTTTAAATCATCATCATCATAACATCACGCCTTTTTCCCATGGGGGTAGGCAGAGACTATAGAGCGCCATCTGCTACGATCGAAGCATACTTCCTTGGCTTCATCCACACTCATACATCTGGTCATACATGCCCGACGGTTGTAAAAAATAAGATACAATAAAAATACGTTCAAAATATGACACGATTTTAGGCGGTGGGCGCGCACATTAAAAGTAAAAAATGTTAGCTAACTTCAGCGCATACTCTAATATAACAAGACGGGCCTCGTGCTGTGCTTCAGGTAACAAACTGTCGTTCACCAAGTTACTCGATAGGTTCGATTCCCGCACAGCACAATCATTTGTGTGATATTTGTAATTGTCACATAAATATTTGTACTGCGTCTGGGTGTTTACTAAGTATTATAACATACTTATAAAGAAGAAATGTTGTCTATATAGTAGGTATATCGGACGTATCGGTATTCTGATACCCGTAACATAAGCAAATAAGCTTTGCTTGGGACCAGAGAACTTGTGTGTAATGTCCGTAAATATAAAAAAATATATGTAAAATTTAGCTAGTACAATTTTCATAAAGTATTAAAAATAATATTTTCTAACACTTGCGCGACTCATCTGTTCAAATCTCATTTTGGCCAAAATTTAAAACAAATATACGCGTCTAAATCCGTAAAAAATGTTTTATTTAAAGTATTAAAAAAATAAAAATAAAGATTATACTAAAAATAAACACGGGAAGTTTCAAATATGGAACAAGACCGAATAATTACAATTTCAAGAAGTTTGTCATATGACATGATAACCCATCTTGACCATTTAAGTACATTTGCGACTCTACAAATACTTTATGCATGTTACAAATACATTATGCGGCCATACAAATACAATATGCAGCCATAAAAATTACATTATGCTGCCATACAAATACAGTATGCGGCCATACAAGACATACAACATTAAGCTGCTATAAAAATTACAATATGCTGCCATACAAAAACAATATGTAGCCCTACAAATTAATTATGCTGCCATACAAATACATTATGCAGCCATACAAATACATTATGCGGCCATACATATACAACATCTAAAACTAACCTTATGGGTGGGTTAAATAATAGAAAATCGCGAATAGCTGGTTATTTGCTTGATCTGTTAGGATGCGACTAAATCTCCTAGTTAAAGTCCAGTGCACACAGCGCGTTGCGTCAACGTTGCATCGTCGCAACGTAAATATAAAATAACACTTCGCCGCATTCCTGCGCAGCGTTATTACGTCCAGCGTCGCAGCGTCACTCTCTGTCCCGTCTCGGGGGCTGCAGTTCAGTCGAGAGTGCATTGCGTAGATGCAGGACAGTGCGTACATGATTTTTATTATTAATTATAATAAATCATTTATTAACATGAAACATAGGATTTAAAATTGAACGTAAGACGACGCAACGGCAGCGCTACGTCGCGGGGACGCAATGCGTCGTGTGAATTGAATGTATAGCAACACTAATACAATTGTAATTCCTCTACTACCGATTTTCTTTAATTTTTAGTAATGTATGCTAACTATAATAACAGATTTTTATTTCTTTTAAGGGCCTACATCAATATTATCGTATTTCATCGCCGACACGTACATATTAACACAGCCAGTAGGCACAGAAAATGAAGAATTAGGGATACTTTTCCTATTTACTCAAAATCTACTAAATATATTTTAATTCTGATTTACGTGTTTCTATATATAATAGTTACTTATGTTTTTAAAGTTATTTCATTAGTTAATACGCGATAATAGACCGACAAATGAAAAAAATAAAAAATTAGAGAGGTTGTTTCGCTAAGATTTTCTATCGAAAAAACTTTTATCAATCGTGTTTCTGAGTTTATGCGATCCTAGATCATATATTGAAAAAACATATACTTAAAAATTAGAGCTCTAGCCATTCAATCTAAAGAAACAATGAAAAGTTCGTACGTAGAAAAATGCACGAAGCTATTTTGGTATCGTCTTAACACCAAAATTCCATTTAATAGTCATCTTATTATGTATACCAGTTTTCCATATCACTTCAGAAATATCAAAATAAAGTATCAAATATAACTATTATATATCTAACATTTATAATCCCATTTTAGCATCCAAAAAAAATATATGACGTTGACCAAACATATGCTCAATCTCACTAATCGGCGCTATTTTAATTTTGCAAGCGCCACAATACAAATTACGATTGTTAGTTTGAGAAAATATCAAATTTTCTTTGAGTAAGTCTTGATAAATTGCATGATATGCTTTTGACTCTCCAGTATGCTTCGGGAGACCTTCGTATATATACTCTCTTAATTTCAGTTTACATAAACCATTACTCAAAATTCTTTTCTTAATATGAATTACATTTCTATCCATATGTTCAATAAAATCTATAACATCTTCATTACATAGATAGCAAGTATAACGTTTTTCATCGCCAAGAGTCACTTTGGTGATTGAGTTTTCATGCAATTTACGGTTTAACTTACTCATGTGATAAAAGCTTTTAAAATGAGTATGAATATCTGTCTTAAGGATGTCTAATTCACAGATTAGACATGTCATATGTGAATTACTAGCTTCTATTAATTGACCATTATAAGCTCTTTGTAAATATTGTGCTTGTGAAACGGCCATTGCTACTAGATTTAATGTGTCCAGTTCAGTCCATTGGCTCATTGTTAGTTGAAAAGGTTTGATTCCATTTTGACCCGAACTTTCTTTCTTTATTGCACGTTTTGGTACTTCATTTGTATGTATGATACCATTTGATTTACAATCTAAATATCGTGTTTCATTTTGTGCAGTTGCGAGAGTTACGTTCGATGCCATCTCATTAGATATAGTTTCCGATTTTGACGAAGGACTCTCCAAGTTTGTGTCAAATGAATTTATATTTTTGCCATTGGGCTCTATTTTTATATCAATTTCATATTCATTGTTAATAAGCTCTTTAGGTTTTTGGTGGACATTTTCATAGTGTCTATTTTCATTATTTACTAAATTATTGCACAACAGGCAATGGCTTGATGCCTTGTTTAGCTGAAAGAAGATTATTTACTTTTAAGAATTGCTTAATATTTTTCTCCACCTGTTGATGTGCCACTCCTGTGCACAAGCTCTTCCACTTTGGGAGGGTATTTCGTCAAATTGTAATACGACCATTTGACCAGGCGTATTGGTACAGGGTTAAGTTTAAACCTTTGCTTCCCTTGCAGAGGACATTAGCTGCATAAATTTTCGGCTCTTACAGCTCCCTGTGATGGAAAAATGTGGCGATACGGAGAAGATAAATAAAAATATCTATACAGGGTGACTTTGCAAGGTGTTGCCAAATTTTTTAAATAAGCTCTATAGAACAATACTAAAATACGTCTTTGTAGTAACTATTTGTAACCGTAGTATTTTAAAAAAAAAAAAACTATTCTAAATGTCCTTAAAAGTAACTCAACAAAGAGACACCGCGTGCGCTGTCATTCATCAGAGACCAGAGCCAAAAACGACCTTATGCAGACCACATAACGACAAGCGCGCCAACAAGTTCTTATGCAGTGCACATACGGTGCAATTTCATCAACACGCCACCGGTCAATGACCCTTCAATAAACACTCCCCCTCCATTTGTCGGCCTACGCTTCCCGCTACCCCTTACTTGCGCAGGCCCCCGAACCTTATGTTGTTAAGCATAAGGCTTATTTTCGCGCACCATAATCACTACTACACTTGCAGTTTAACTTTTGCGAAACTATCGTGACGTGCGTGCGTATTTTTCTATGAATGAAGTAAATTATCCACGCGTACTATTTTTAAACAGCGGATAGGAATAATTAAAATGAAACAAAAATTTTTTTTGTTCTTTACGTAAATCGATTAAGTTACTGATTCAGAGTCGCTCCTAAAAATTTGGCACTTGCAAAGTCACCCTGTATAGGTAGCCTATCGTGTTATCAGAAACTGTAGCGTTCTATTTGTGAGAAAAAAAAAATAAGAATCAGACCAGAACTAATGAAGATTACCCCCTATATACATTATATACTTTACTTTTATATTAATAGTATACATTAGAATTTAAAATTCTTACCACTGTTCTAGTGAAATCATCCGTAATAGGCTCTGCAATGCCCATTAAATGTTGTTTAGTTTTACTGTGTATTTGCATGCCATCATATAACCACGCATCACATAACTGGCAAAAAACAAGGTCTCCATGTTCAAAGAAACTATGAAAAATTTTCATATTAACTTTTTCTTTATATCCTTTGGGTGTGACAATTTCAACAGATTCATTAAAATCAAATTCTAATGTTTGTAGTTTATTTGCCTCTTTTGTATTTTCATCGTCTGGCGATTCCATAACATATTCTGCATCAGTATTGTCTGTTATTTCATTGTCAGCGCTGTCTTCACTGCCACTATAGCACCATTCAGAGCCTAAACTACTTTCTGATTCATGGCCATTTTCAGATTCTATTACACTGTATTCTTTCATAGAATTACTTGTATCAATATTAGATGCATCTTCATGTTCTTTGGTATATGACATTATAAATATATCATTTTTCTCTTGGGTTTCTTTACATTTTATATGATAATCAGATTTTATATGTTTACGTCTGTTTGTGACTAGCACAACTTTAGAACAAGTTTCACAGTAGAACTTTTCAGACTGATCTTCATCAATAGCATTCTCTATGTCTACATTAAGTTGTTTAGACGCATTTTCTAATATCTTTTTTATTAGTAATGTATAATTTTTATGCATTTTACTTTTATTATGTTGTTTTAAGTATATTTGAGGCACATCTATGTTACAAATGTGACACATGATCGCCTTGGATGACTCTAAAAGAAAAAAATTTAGATTTTTTTTAAGTTAAACAGTACCGCCGGCACCCAGACAGAATAAACAGTGCGTGTAAGGTAGTTACAAAAATATTTATCTTCCTTACTTCCAAGGGATTTTCAAGTCACAGAAAGACAAGCAAAGTTAATCTACGACATTCAATCAGGTGTTACCCAGGGATCAGTTCTTGGACCAATCCTAAACATATATATATATATATACTAGCTGTCCCGGCAAACGTTGTTTTGCCATACAAAAAAAAAAGGTTGAAAAATAGATGTTGGCCGATTTTCAGACCTACTGAATATGCATGTAAAATTTTATAAAAATCGGTCAAGCCGTTTCGGAGGAGTACGGTAACTAACACTGTGACACGTGAATTTTATATATAAGATATACTGTAGATCTTTCAAGCATTGATGGCGAACCACGGCGACTTTTGCCGATGATACTGCAAGATATCGAAATCTCTCAATAATTTCGAGTAACTAGTTATGATGCGAGATGACAACCAGATAACAATTTGATTGCAAAATGGCGAAAAAAACTTCATTTAGCTTCATGACACAAATTCACAAATGGCAGTTGATGATAAATTAGAATATCACACTGAATGCTAATTATTTCCAGCAAAACAGCACATTAGCTAAAAGAAGGGATACTAGTTGCAAATAAAAAAAATACATTTATGACTTACCAATATAAGAACTCTTTTCATCATCATCTTCAGTTACTAACTTCACTTCATACAGTTTGGATTCTGCCTCAGAGTCCGGAACAGACCACAGTAGTCTTTCACCTTCATCAGATTTCTCAACATATTGTTCTAAGAAACTCATGTCTAAGTTATCTAAAGAGACAACATATTTTTGTTCCAAGTTTCTTGTTGGTAACATTTTGAGCTAAAATGAAAAACCATAAATCTAATATAGAAAATTGTCGTGTCAGTGTTAGTTAAACTATCTGAAACAGCTTGACGGAATTTTTATGAAATTTTGATTGAATATCTGTCTCTCTCTCTGGAGAGAGGGAGACAGATAAAATGGGCTGGAGCCCATTTACGTCCCACTGTTGGGCACGGGCCTCCTCCACTTTGGAGGTGTTATGGTCTACTGTGCCGCTCTGACTAGGCATATTAGCACAGGGTTTATTTTCGAGTTTTTCGTCTCTCACAGAGAATGTTATCTGTGTGGTATCCCTTAGCTGATTTTTACAGTACCCTTGGGTCCTCCCAATGCCTCCCAACCCCAACTCCTGTTGGGGTGGTGAGACTTGTATTCTTAATCCGTCACCACACGGACTGAAATTTTATATGCATATTCAATAGGTCTGAGAATTGGCGAAAAAATATTTTTAGACTGACCTTTATAGGCATGAAATTCAGAGACCAAACAAATTATATAAAAAAACGACAATCCTAAACCTCTCTATCTAATAAAAAAAAATACCGCATCAAAATCCGTTGCGTAGTTTTGAAAAAATAAGCTCTCATAAAGACATAAGTACATACAAAAATAAAGACTGTTTTATAATAAGTAAAGATATATGCACACAGTTTAAGACAATAAATCACATAGCATTAGACACTTTATACTTTTCTCTGTGCTTAATTTTAAAATAATGCTAAATATTAATAAACCCCCTATGGGGGGGAAAACCCGCGCAAACCCCTCCCTCCCCCCAAGTTTTCCTAACCTAACTTCGGGTAACGGACAGATTGCTTTTGGGTTGTTATAAAAAAAAAACCTAACAACCTAACTTCGGGTAACGGACTTTCAAAATATAAGCCCAATTTTGTATCATAGCTCAACTTTAGCAGGTTTTAAAGCTGCAAAAAAAATACCACGAAACGTTTTTTACTTACTTTATCTCGTCAGCAAGAAGAGCAGTAATATTTTACGTGGGGACTTACTATGGTACAGGCTACCTACAAAAAAAAAACTAGAGCCAAAATAGCTGTTCTTGGATCAAAAGTTAAGCCTTGAACTCTTTGATTGTTTGTTGGGAGAAGCGAAATCTTTAAACAAAAAATCGATAAAATAAGCTATTACTTGTTTACGAAATGCCGGAGCCTGTGTATCGCTCATAATAATAATCTGGTATGTACTGCGCCCACAGGGCTAAAGAAAATAAAAATTTAAACTACTTTTAGCATAAATGCCTAAAAATGTTATGTATGTTTAATTAATGTAAAACAATAATCTAATATATAAAATTCACGTGTCACAGTGTTAGTTACCGTACTCCTCCGAAACGGCTTGACCGATTCTTCTCAAATTTTGTATACGTATTCAGTAGGTCTGAGAATCGGCCAACATCTATTTTTCAAACTTTTTTTTTTTAGTATGGCAAAACAACGTTTGCCGGGTCAGCTAGTATTAAATAAAAACAGATAAGACGCAATAACCGCGTGGTGATTGTCTGGCTGGCTGGAAGAATGTTTATAAATTGCTAAATAAGCTATTTTCGATGTTTTATTTATACTTACCGAAATGATCACTAAAGGTCTTATAAATGAACGTTAGGGTAGAAAATGATGTAAAATATAATGACACAAAAATCAGCCCTTAAACTGTTTTAATTGAAAAGTTCATTGTTTTTGTTTTGAAAAACAAACTAACAACAACAAAACGATAAACAACAATAACGCATCGCCATTTTGTATAAGTCAAGTGTAACATAGGATACTTAGGATAGCTATGGATATTCGAATGAATATCGATACTTATATTCATTCGAAAATCCTCGATATTTTTTTCAGTGTATTACCAATAATTTATATCTGTAACAATAATATTATGTGGCTACGCAGCTTGGGAAGTGAGATGTCTTTAATCGGGAGAACATACATAAAAACAAAATTCAGACATAATGGTCCTGGATTTTACTATAATACGTAAAACATTTAAATGATAATAAAATATCAAAACTTTTTCTTCGATATATCGATAGCCGATAATGATATAATTAAACTCGATATAATGTGGCTTAAACTTTTAATTTTTTTGAACATCCCTATCAATAACATTTTCCGGCCCTTTTCCGTTATTCGGGGTCAGCGCAACGACTTTTGGGGCCTAAGTCTGCTATTACAATGTTGTCACAATGATGAATGGCCCCCTGATTGTTCATGTTGTGATGTTGCAGTGGGTTTCGGCTCTCTGACGTCAGCTCTCATCGGGTATATGCGCAAGTTAACTTTTTAGGGCAGTCACACTAAGGATGCTATCAAAAGCGCAAGCATGAAATGAATGGCAATTTAATATCGACTAATCGATACATCGATTATTTTTTCAATTTTCATTCCTGAATCCTTAGGGTGCCTTAAATGCCAACTCCTGTTAGATTAATGCTCTAAGCATTTTTTCCTCGTAACTTTTAACTGGGCAAAGCGATTTTATTGATTCTTTTTATATTTGAAAGCTGGTGGTTCCCGTGCCCGTGTGATCCCATTAGCAACTGCTCAGGATCTGATGGTTATCTCCTGCGAAATCGAGAAAAACCCTCAAACAAAGGTACATAAAGTCGATAAAACTTTTTTTTTAAAATACTCAATTATTTGTCTATTCAATTATTTGCTATTATCGCCAAAATTTTATGGCGCGACATAAAGCGGTGGGCAGTCTACAGCTCACGGAGCCTTTGGGATAACCGTCAAACACAGCCGTCAAATGGTAAATAGAATCGTAGTGAAGTTAGTGGTCCGACTGTGACTGGGTGAAATCTTGATTTTTAGTAGGTACCCAAAGTGAAAAAGAAATGTTTTCATCTGATGATAGTGATGTGATGATAATATGTGATAGATAGATTTAGTTTTTAAGTATTTTATGCATCGTTGACTGATAAATCATTTTATAGAAGTGGTTAAGAATAAATATATTATGTGCATTTGCCTCATAATTGTAATTTTTTTTTTAAATGACAAACTGTCTTAAAAACTACTAAGAACTATAAATTTATGCTTATTATGGTCATTTAGACATAAAAATCAAATAAAATAATTTTGTCCAGCTAGCTTGTTCTAGAGTATTCTAGACGAACCATAGTGCGTAAGGAAAAATCGATACCAATGTAAGGACAGTATGTACTTATGTAATAAAATCGATATGAAAACAGGTTGCTATGGGTAGGTGGGTAGAGGCACAGGTAGAGGAATCTACTAACATCGTAATGGCTGAGCTTTTAAATTAATTTTGTTTCGTCAATCCATTGTTCCCAATTTAATTATATTAAAATTATTTTGTTAGGGCAAAATAAATGAAAGTTATTTGCTTTTGCTATGTAATTAAATGATGAAGTAGACATCAGTCTATGAAGGGTTTAGTAAATCTGGATGTTTAGTTAGATAATTTTGAATCTAGGTACCGGATGTAGGGTTAATATATACGAAGTTATATGTGCCAGAACATTGCATTGAGAAGACTTTCGTGGTTTTCCAATTACAGAGCATAATGCGACTCAGTGCCGCACAATGCAGAACTATGCTGACGCTTAATTGGAACGTGAATTAGTTTTCAAATGCACCAGCAGAGTGCGCTAAGTTCAGTGTTGAAAAAAAAAAATGTACTAAAATAAAATTGTATTCACATTAAAAGTAGGTATGGAATATGAAAAAAAGTCATTGTTTGTACCTTCATCCATACTTCTATTAATTTTTTTAACACAGCTTGAATTAACTTTGATTATTTCCAGAAAACTCCGACGAAACCAAAGCCGTGAAAATTTTTTTAACAATAAACGATATTACTAACGATAATAATATAATATAAAATTTCAATAAATGCAAACTTAAAGAAAAAGCACTTGTTAATTTTCTGTCACTGAAGTTGGTATCGATTGCACGCATCACTTTTGAGAGTGCTCGATTGTGCGAAGCGTTGCTGTAGTTGGAACACTCAACGTTGAGCATTGTGCCGCATAATGCGCTCTTGTGCTGTAATTGGAAAACGGTCTTTATGACGAATGTCTGGGGCCCAAGTCTGCTATTACAATATTGTCACAATGATTCGTCACTGACGTCATTTGTGACAAAAAGTTGAGAGTAGACTACCAAACTGCATAAAATTCGCCATTATGCAATCACTGACTGATCATTGAGCAATATTGAAATAAAACATTTTTATTCAAATAAATATTTTATTTTATTTGAATTGTCATATTATTTCTTAATCACATTTTAATGATATAACTATCTTATCACATTATTTTACACTATAATTCTGATTTTATCAGTATGCTTTGCAACTTATGGCTGCTATATCCCAGTTAAATGACACAGTGCCAAGTGTCTGTTGTACAAAAATTTAATACTTAACTAAAATAATGTCATTATTTAAAGTGATGTGTACAGTATGTGTAACTTAATTCTATAATTGTCAATACCTACCTACATTAAAATAAATACATGCAGTTAAAAGATTACATGAAATGGGTACAAGTACAATAATATAAAAACATTTCAACATCCAAACTTATCAAAATAAAAATCTTATACTAATTAATACTAATAAAATTGTGATGTTTTGTAATCAAGATAGAAACTTATTCACTTTTATGACTAGTGACAATTTCATTATTACAGGATTGTGATTAACAAATAAAATTATTCCATCATCATCATCATAACATCACGCCGTGTTCCCATGGGGATAGGCAGAGACTATAGAGCGCCATCTGCTACGATCCAAACATACTTCCTTAGCTTCATCCACACTCATACATCTGGTCATACATGCCCGACGGTTGTAAGATTATTACTTTTGAATGAAAAGCTCAAAATTTTGTTAGCCTTTATTGAAGTGTTTAAGAGGGGACTGCGGTCCTAATTTAGGTATTTGTCATAGGTATCCCTATTCCCGAGCCTAGCGCCGAAAGGGACAAATTAATATAGTTAAAGCAGATTTTACCTAAAAATTATTTTAAATTATTTGAAAAAAAAAAGTTTCGTTATCCCTATTCCCGAGCCTAGCGCCGAAAGGGACAAATTAATATAGTTAAAGCAGATTTTACCTAAAAATTATTTTAAATTATTTGAAAAAAAAAGTTTCGATAAGTCCCCTTTTTCCTTCGCGAAATTAAACCGGTTTTAAATTCTTTTACGCCATGTTGTTGATGAAGAGTATATTATTATCTATGCTTCTATTACTTTCTTTTTTGTTAAAACCTTACCTTTGTGTAATAGACGCGGCAACTCCATCTGAAGAAAACAAAAAAAGGCGGGATTTTTGAATGGTCATATTTCTGTTAGTTATTGTTCTAAAAAAAGAAAGTGATAGAAGCATAGATATATAAGACCTGTGTAAGGTTTTTTACGCTATTTCCGTTACCTACGGAATTTAAATTTCTAATTTTGTGGATTCGGTCTCCACGCTCAAGGCCCGCGATAGAAGCCCTGCAATCGCTTAAAAATTGTTCCACGAAGAAAACAGGGACTACGATGCCCATATTTGAGTATAGAGAGTTTAGTGTCGTGGCCTCTTAAGATTTAAGCGTACAGGCCATGGAGTAGACTTCCTAAAACTAATAGCCCTGTCAGTTCTATAAAAAAAAAACAAATATTTAAATGGGTTCCCTAATGATTGACCAAAAACTTTTTGACAAATGATCATTTGACAAACAACGTTTCAGCAAATGATCATTTGGCAAACAATACACTTGACAAAAGTATCATCTTACAAAAACTTACTTAGCAAATGATCCATTAGCAAACAAAGTATTCAAATGTCATTTGACCTTTTTTCATTTCACCAAATGATATGTTTCGTAAATTATGTTGTTTTAAATGTATCGTTATCATCATGCTTCATTATTAATGGGAGAAATGCCCTAAAGTCGCTTCTGGCACTCGTCAAGTGTGGGTTTGCCAAATGATTTTTGGTCAATCAATCTGACACCATTTAAATGGCTGCTTGCTATCAAGCGTTATTCCTGGCCTTCATTGCCTATCTAAAAATGTTACTGTGTATTTTTTACTTAACAATAATAAAAATATCTCACCATAGTAAGACGTCACGTACTTAAAAACTAAACCTATTACATGGACCTGGTCTTTCACCGAGCATGTGGTCAATGGCGTTATTAAGCGACAATTTTAAATGACAAAACTGACAGTAAAATAAGGATGTATCGAGTTCAATTATATAATTTTCTTTTAATAATTCCTTATAAAGTTCTCTGTAAACAAGTGCCAATAGACTGTTATCCTCAGGAGTTTCGTAGATACACTGACTTAATTCTGTTTCATCTATTACTTCAGTTAGCAACTTATTTTTAATATGAAGATTATTTTCATAGATATGGTTAAAAAAATCATTAACAACAGTATTACAATATCCACAGTAATATTGATAAATAGAGACTACCCTCATTTTATTTTTGCTTAGTAAGCAATTTGTATTGTATTTATGATTACGTCCATTGATATGTTCTCTAATATTCCTAGATGAATGAACCACTTTAGCCCCACATATTAAACATTTCATTAGTGCTGGATTAATTTTCCTCATATGATTATTATATTCATATCTTACTTTGTTAGTTAAAATTAGCTCTGTATTTCTATGCATAGAAATGTCAATCAGTTCTTTTGATGTGCTTGGTTTTACCACAGCTTTGACATTATCTAAAAAATCACTAGCAATTGTATGTATAATATGTTGCTTGTTTTCTTTTATAATTTTTACTAATTTTCGTGTTGTATTTTCTTTATGAAGTTGTCCAGTTTTATGACTTTGTACAGTGGCATTGTGGATAAAAATTTGACATATGTAACAATATTGGTTATATTTTGAAGTTTCAGTTGTATTAAAAGAGAGATTTTTTTTATGTTTATTAACTTTTGTTTTCAATAGATTATGGTTCTGACTTTCAGCATGGTCTACAACACTATTATTATTATGGGCTTCTGAAAATGTATTATTTGCTGGTAAAACTAATTTATTTTTAAATACAGAGTCTTTAAGCTTTCTATGATTGACATCAACTGTTGTATGGCTTGAATTTATGCTTAATATCTCATTACATAAAATACAGTGACATGTTTTATTATTAATCTGAAACAAGTTTGAAATATTAATAGTAATATAAACTCGTACAAGCTTGTACTCGTTTTAGCTCCTGGTACAAAACTTATTTCAAACAGGAGCTTAATATGCATACTTTGTTTATTCTTGGCAGTATTATTATCTAGGAAGGAGGTAAAGTAGACGAGAGGAAAAGTAATACTATTATGAGTGTTCTGCGAATAAGTGTGATTAAGGGTTGGGAGTAATTGAGAAGGAAAGATGATTATATAAAAGACAGAAGTCAACACATATATATATTATGTCGGATACTAAATTAAGGAAGAAAAAAAATGTTGCGCCGACCCCAAGTAATACGATAAGGGCATTGATGATGAGAGAACTATATTGGTGATTTTATTCACCATCACAAAGACTCTGTAGGTACTGCACATGCTACAGGCAAAGAGGGTTCCATTTTTACAAGTAGGGGTTGTTTTTACAAGTGTCAAAAATACAGTTAGTTTCTTAAACATAAGATTTAAGTACTAATTTCGACATTTCAGAGGGATTTCAGCATATGAAATCGTCACATTGACTATGCATATAATACATACACATTCTATATTGTCAGAAAATCACGTTTACGAAACTATATCTTAACTTTTAATCAAACCTATGAATTATAAAGACAAATTTCCACAGCCAACTTTATAATATTTAATAAAATCACATATTTAAAAAATAAATATCTACAAAATCAAATGTTAAAAACCCAAATTAATGGTTTTCCCGTTAGAAGGCCTCTTTAAATATCAAAAGTATTGCTTCACTGCGAACTACCGTCACCAAAAATTCAAAAAATATTTTTACTTAACAAATCAACAGACAGTAGTGTCTGTTGATTAGACAGTAGTGTCTGTTGTAGATAGGGGCAGGTTTTGTAATGCCTATTTTCGTTTTATTAACAAAATGCCAGAACGATAAGATATTATAAATATGTATTTATAAAATATCATTGTGTGTAGTAGCAAGCTCTTTGGAAGATACTTAAAAACTAAGGATTTAAGATAGACCTGTGCCTTTCACCGAACATATGATCCATTTCACTAATGCGCGTCAATTTGATATGACAAACATTACAATAAAATAATGAATTATTAAGTGTAATTATTCGATTTTGAATTAACAAATCCTTATATACATCTCTGTAAGCTGTCGCTAAAGGACCACTAAGCGTAGGATTTTCGTGAACATATTCTCTTAATTTTTTTTTATCTATTTCTACATTCATTAGCATTTTTTTGATATGATTAAGATTTTCATTGCTATGCTTAACAAAATCACGAATATTAATAACATTACAATATTCACACTTATATAGTTGGTTACTCATTAACGTAATTTTATTTTCCTGCATTATAACAGTTTTATTATTATTATGATTACGTCCGTTGATGTGTTCAACAATATTCCTAGATAAGTTTGGCACTTTTAGATCACAAATTAAACAATTCACTTGTGTTGTACTTAATTCGGTCATATGATTATTATATTCATATTTCTCTTCCTTTGTCATAACCATATTCGTAATTTTGGGCGTAACAGTAGCAATCGGATTTTTGGATTCGCTTGGTTGTGTAAAGTTGGCTACTAAACCAGCAACAACTTTTTCAAAATTTTGTTCTATCAAATTCATTGTTTCTGTTAGTTTTCGTTTCATATTTTCTTGGTGTGGATATCCAGCTTCATGAATTTGTTTACCACCATGTGGTACCTTTACTTCGCATAAAGAACAAAATTCTTCCTTTATTTGTTCTGTAGTGTTAGGAGACGTAGCTGTGTTTGTTGTGGTTATATTTTCAACAGGTTTATTAACTTTTTTATTCACATTAAGCTTATGATTTTGACCTTTAGTATGACCTAAAAAGTTGTGTGTATCTATATATTTATTACAGGCTTCGCAATATGTTTGTTTTGTTTTTGAATCACTTTTGTTTTTAAGTAATGGGCTTATAAGTTTTTTATGATTGTCATTAATTGTTGAATGGCCTGAATCTACACTTACTACCACATTACATAAAATACAGTGAATTGTTTTTTTATTTATCTGAAACAAGATTGTAATATCAATGGTTGCATCAAATCTCCTTTTCAGAATTTGCATCTCATTATTGAAGAAATTATTAAAATGCCAAGTTAATATGCTTTAGATATTGTTTTCATTGCAACTAGCCTAGCATCCATCTTTTTATTGAAACAAGCCTTATATTATTATTTATCAATTACAGTATATTATTTTACTTTCCATGATGATTAAATAAGACAGGTTTTCTTTGCCGTCAGGGCAACAGGGCCGTGTTTGCAGTTTTGAAAGCCAAATGTAATGAGATCATTATTATAAAGTAGGCCGAAAAGTAAGCGTTTAGTGAATAGCTAGGTTTATTAGTCGGCAATGTCATGTAGTGGGATTACTAGGCATACTACTACTTTTTTCTGTTATTTTTTTAAATACAGCACACACAACAGAATTAAATTTAGACTTTCGATCTGTTTAGCGAAGTTGTTGTCTTTAGTTTTTTTAAATTTATTTTTTATATATCTTTATTTTTGTAACTCTTTGTGAAAATTTTTTTGTGTGTGATCTGGGGGTATAAAATAGTTTCCATCTTCCTACATCTAACATTTGTGCATAAATAATTATTATGTTTGGTCAAGATCTGGAATAACTCATGCCCTAAGAGTTTTATGATGCCCAATTTTACTAGCGGTTCGCCGGGACTTGTATACTTGGAATTTGAATTCTTCACACATAGATATGACAAATAGCCTATAGTACTCTCAGAGACTGTAGCTTACTATAACCATTTCTTTTAAGTTCTTACCATTACTTTTAGAGATTAGCTACATATTAAAAACTACTGCTTTTTTAATTAAATAGTTATAAGTAATTATGTTTACTTACCAATATTCTTATGAAATCATCATTAATAGGCACTCTTATATTTACTAAGTGTTCTTCAAGTTTGTTATGCTCTTGTACATCCGTATTGAGCCAGGAATCACATAACTGACAGAACATGATACCGGCCCATTCCACGTAACTATGGAAATTCATTAATGTCACTTTCCCTTTGTAACCTTTTGGAGTTTCAATAGAAACAGTCTCATCTAAATTAAAATCTTTCTTTTGAAGTTTTTGTTCTATAGGAGACTTAGATATATTACTGGTAGAAGGTTCTTTAAGTGTTGTTTTAGGAATATCTTTAATTTCTTTTATATCTTCTTCCTCAGTGGTAGTTTCATTGCTATCATCACTATTGTAATCACAAGTGCATACACTGCTATTTTCACTCATATCCGTATAATATTCTAGGTCTTTAATATCTTTACTAGTTTCACTGTGACCCAAACCAATAGCAGGTTTAGTTTTATTACTTTGA
This sequence comes from Orgyia antiqua, assembly GCA_916999025.1. NCBI lineage: Eukaryota > Metazoa > Arthropoda > Insecta > Lepidoptera > Erebidae > Orgyia > Orgyia antiqua. The sequence continues at coordinate 22,992,526 of OU779864.1, forward strand.
GAAGATTCTATTTCTATTTTATTTTTTATTTCTTTTATATTTTTATTACTACCTTCAAAACTATCATTGCCATATTCACTGTGATTTTCATTAATATTTGAATGGAATTCCGTATCCTTATAGTTTATAATACTTTGAACATTATTCAAATCACTGTTACCAGTAGTGTTGTCAATATTATCAGTTCTAGAAGCTTCTGCGGTATACAATTCTAAGAACACGTCAATTTGTTTTACATTTTCTTTGCATTTTTTATGATAACTCGACTTAATATGTTTCTTTTTGTTTTCAATCAATACTAGTTTCGAACATACATCACAAAAGTAATTATTGTTGTGATTTTCAGCTACATTAGTTTCTGTGTCTATGGCCAATTGCTTAGAGATATTTTCTAGTACCTTATCTACCAATCTCTTACAATTCTTGTGTGTTACGGTATTAGTATGATGTTTAAAATGTGATTGAGGTACATCTATGTTACATATGTGACACATGATATTGGTAGATGATTCTGGAAATCAAAAGCATATAAAAGGAAATACAAATATAATAAAAAAATCGGAATAAAATAAGTTAGAGCTATTAAAGGCAAGAGCTCAAAGGCTCCGCAAGGTTTAAAAAGCTTAAAAACGCCTTTTTGAGGGTGTTGTACCAAAATGTATATCAGGATCATGTTACTGAGACTCTGTTGTCAGTCTCTTTGTCACCAGGCTGCATCTCATGAACGGTGATAGTTGCACAAATGATGTATTGTTAGCACTATATGACCAAATACTAAAATCCACAATATAATGAGTATTTAAGGTTGCTGCCAAACAACGAACTTTTTTTTATCTTGGTGATATATATGTCCGTGTGGTGACGGGCAGCAGCCAGCAGCTGGTTCAGAAAGCAAATGCGTCAACGCACTGACAAACTACACAACGACCTCTGGAACAGCCTGGAGGAATGCAGACAAGCCAAACTGGCGCTTCCAAGAGTTAATCGTCGGTTCACAAGAGCACTACTACAGCTAAACAGATCTCAGATGCGTCTCATAACTGGCGCATTGACAGGTCATGGCAATTTTAACAGACACCTTTTTAACCTAGGTATCACGGACAGCCCCCTGTGCAGGGCATGCATGGAGGCTGAGGAGACAGCCGCTCACGTGCTGCTAGATTGCAGCGGAGTGGCAATTTACCGGGCGAACTACCTGGGATCACCGGGTAGCCTCCGGGAGGTCTTCGGCGACGTCAAGAAGCTGGGGAACTTCCTGGTGGAGCTGGGATGGCTGGAGTAACCAGCCCACTACCCTCCATCACACAAAATAGGCGCACTTAAGTCGTCGAGTTGTGGATACCGCCCGTAGAAGAAGAAGAAGAAGAAGAAGAAGTGGTGACGGGTGCTGTAAAAGTCAGCTAAGGGATTTTTACACAGACGGCATCCCCTATGACAGACGGAAAACTCGAAAGTAAACCCTGTGCCAACACGCCTGATCAGCGCGGCACAGTAGACCATTATCCTTACCAAAGTGGAGGAGGCCCGTGCCCAACAGTGGGACGTTACTTAATGGGCTGGAGAGAGAGAGATATATCTATGATGCCGTAAATATCAAGCCTGTCCGTGTGGACACATTTCTTTACCAGGGTCCGGTAAGAGCTAGCTGAGGTATAATATAAGCAGTTAATGTCTGCTGTGAGAGATGGAAAGCTCGAAAATAAACCCTGTGCCAACACCCTTGGTTAGCTTGGCACTGTAGACCGTTGTACCTCCCAAAATGTAGGAGGCCCTTGCCCAGCAGTGGGAAGTTAATGAGCTGGAGAGGAGAGAGGAGGATTATTAAGAGATTTGGTAGTATGATGCTAATGGTATAGAATGCACAAGTCCAAGCGATTAAGGTTATTTAAAATATACATACCAATAAAAGAACTATCATCTTTATTTTCTATTATTTCTACTTCATAAAGTTTTGATTCACCATCTAAATCTGATATAGACCATAACGGGAATTCATCTTTTATGGACTTTTCTACATACTGTCTAAGAAATGATAAGTCTAAATTGTCTAAAGACACAACATATTGGTTTTCTTGGTATATATTGGTTATTGGTAACATTTTAGCCTGAAAAAAAGAAAAGAAATTGAGAATTGAATACTTTACAGTGTTTTTTTTTCTAATTATGTTTATTATTTTATAGACAGTGATACATTCATACCTTATATTATTATAACAATTATAACCTTCATACCTTATTGGAATCACCCTGCCAGTAGGTACTTAAAGAATTGTTTAAACATGATTTTCACCCATTTGCAATAGTAAAGGATAATTTTGAATTAGAATAAGAACATTTGCAATAGGATCTGAAATTATTGAACCTATTGGAACACAATAAATAAATAAAATATTCAGAAAATCTATGTAGTGCATTTTAGTGTTTTAACCAAGCATATTTTATTAAAAAGATTATACAGGTAGGCTGTAAAATACATGGATCTAAATATATTAATAAACAACCTGCAGAAAATAAGTAAAAAGATTAATAATGGTTTGTCCTTGCTATATTATTTAAAAAAATAAACAAAGACAGGCAGCAAATTTCAAATCTCTTAGGAGAGATAGGTAAACTGTATATTTCTTTGTGGGTAGCTGACGAATGAAGGAAGTTATACGAGAACAAAGACAGTTCAGAAAAACTATCGACTCAAATAAAGTTTTAATTTTTACACAAATTTAGTTATACGGCTAAGTATATTTGACTAAAAGCTTAAAAAGCAGTGTATAAAATACAGTGGAGACCATTTAATTGTTATCAAAATGCTACATAATTAAAACAATAAATATTAATGAATAATTAATTTTGAAAGTTTATAAACTTACCGTTAAACCTGAGGTTTATACACACCAAAAAAGGTTCAATTTAATTAGAATTTATTTAAATTTAATATTAAATAACTTCATTCAAATAACCGGATGATTAATGATTATAAATATTAAAAAAGTACCTATGTAAATGAAATGATATTCAAATTATGAACAATAGAACATCACACATGACATCATTCAAATAATAACCAACTGTTACCACTACCACAGACTGTTACTGCACTCTCGTTAGAGAGTAGTATATTCTTTGGCACCAACTGTCCTTCAATTTGACATTAGATTTGACTGGATTTTGACATTTAGACAAAAAAATCGGCTTAATAAAGTGTTGCTATCTTTGTGTCGGACAAAGAGTAAATAAAATTTTTGTATTAGCAGTTTATGCCTATTCATTTGCATGCTTTATGAGACTTATTTTTATAGTTACATTTAGACGATTATAGACGACATTGGTACCGATTCTACATGCACAACTAAACTTAATTAAAATATGAAAATGTCAATAACACAATTCGGCAATGTTAACAGAACTTTCTTATTATAAAAATTGTGATAAACAGAATAACAATTTTAATTACCGTGAATGTGTGTAACAATATAGCCAAATAATTGGAATACAGCAATTGCTGTTTTAATTTGTTAGTTAAGTTTAGTTGGACAGTAGAGTTGGCACCAATTTACCAACTTTATACACATGGTTTTTATCTTATTCCAAAAATTTAAATTGGTTCTCTCTTTTGCCTAATCATGCTTTTTATGGTCATAATTATTTATTAAAAGAATTTCATTTGCCACTTACGAGTAAGTAGAATGACATGTGAATGTTATGCATAGTCTGTTCGTTGCACTTAGGCAGAAACATATTTACGATTCAGTGATATAGTCTCTCTAGATTTTTTTATTATCTCATTATTTGGTGATTGTGTTATCAACTAACGTCAAACATAGCATGGGACTCCCCTGATATTTTGCAATTGTTGCCATTATAATGATTTCGTCGCTACATTTATCAATATTTTCTCTCCAAATTTTTCGAAACATTTTGTTATACAGATATTATTTTAAAAAGCGATTTGATTTCCTGTCTAAACAGGCTTTTAACCCATTTTAAATAAATAATATGCACAATAATGGCACTTTTTGTCCGAAATGAAAATATTATCCCATGATAATATTTGGGACCAAAAGTGCACTTATTATAGCTGTAAATAATGATTAAAATGTGTTAAAAGCAGATATAGATAAGGGAGATTTTAAATTAAATCATTCTTTTTAAAATTGTACCTATTTATTTTATTGGACGAGCAGAGCAGAGCAGTAGCAATATATTCTTGGCACAAAGTAGGAAGTAGCTAGATATGAAAAATCTGTGGAAAAATCCACCCTATTATAAAATACCCCTTCGGGAACTGTTTAGGTAGATATGTACAATAGGTACCTACGTACATTTATTAATGTAGAAATTTTAATGGAGGTCTTTGTCTACGCTACACCCTACAACCTTATCTATTTACACGTCATTTTGTCGGATTTTGTTTAGCACCCCACGTGATAAGTAATCTATGTTTGTTTTGGCTTTTCGTTGATTGTTCTATGCTAATTAGTAAAACATTCAATACGAATTTTAATACTAAACTTTTTAATTTGGTGAATTTGCTTAATAAATCAAATTGTGGTGGAAAAAGTTGATCACCGCAAGCGGGACTCGAATCCACGACCTCGAAATACCGTTCCATAGCTCTGCCGAACGTATTGAACGTATGTAGAACGGTATTCCGAGGTCGTGGGTTCGAGTACCGCTTGCGGTTATCAACTTTTTCCACCACAATTTGATTTATTAAGTAAAAGTATAGCATGTCAATTGCAAAATTAATAAATTACTTTGGTGATTTTGTTCAAATAATGTGGTAAAATGACGATCCATGCTTTGTAGGTCTTGGTTTCTCCAACCTCCGACTTTGCAGAGTAAAATGCACTAAGCTTACACATTTTTTACTTTATCCTATTAATCTTAATATACAAAAAAATATCTGGTGTCCTTTCACATAACAACATAATTTCTAGGCAATTATTTGAATATGTAACTGCTTCTTAGAAGGGTTGGTAAAATCTTTTTAATTTTGCTGGCAGAAGTTGGGGGATACAAAGTAAGCCAATGTCTAAGTAAAAGGAGGTCTTACAAATTGAATAATTTAAATTAACAGTGTAAACTGGTTGTTACGTGAAGGTACCTAATACTAATAGTTTTTAGTGAAGTTAAATATACACTTGTACGAGAAACGCTACAAAGTTAATTGGGTCGATTGTAATTTTGTTACCGGGACGGATGGCTATCGGAACATTTTGGAACCGTGTCTCTTGGCCAGAATTTACCAATAGCATTTATTGCTCGGTAGGTTGTACTAATTTTAATATATATGAATTTTCAGTATGTAGAGATCAATATAAATTTAGTATGTATCTAGCATTTTTTAAAGAAATTTTTAATCGAATATAACTAGTTGTAGGTAGCAGCTGTAGTAGTGTTTTTGTTTTCAGCTATATATCTAAGTATATTCCATTATTCCATATATGGAAAGTTTCAAAACACTTAAGCCTGAAGCTAATAGAAACAAATACAAAGTGTACTTTATATCTATACTATCATCATCCTCCTGCCCTTATCCCATTATTTGGGGTCGGCATAACATGTATTTTTCTTCCACAATCTTCTATTAGCCGTCATGTCTGTGTCAACTCCTCTTTCTTTCATGTCCTCTTTCACACAGTCCATCCATCTTTTCTTAGGTCTTCCTCTAGACTTTTTTCCTTCCACATTTATACTCAGAACTCTCATATCGACATTACTTTTCTCTCGTCTCATAACATACATACCAGGACATCCGCTCATTCTTTAATTTTTCGGTCACTGGCATTATCTTGGTAGACTTTCTTTGTTTAACGTATTCTTTTGTTGATATTTACCTAGTTGAACACTAAAGTTAAAGACGGTACATATTTCGGGATTTAATGTGTTTTAAACTTTGTAATTTCTGGCTATGTGACTTTTTGCGAATAATGCGCCATGAAAACAACTACTTTTAGTATATGACCGATAACTTAATGTTTCGCTTGTCATCTGTTGGAAATACGACTAACGTGTAATTTTACGAGCTTTCATCTAATGTGTTGTCGCAATGTGACGATCTAGTTACGTTAATTGCGTGGCGAGTTAGGGAATAATGATGGCCGTAACTTTATAGCTAACAATAATTTTTGGAAATTGGCTTGGAATCTGGTCCTTGCCTTTCCAGGGTTTGTTGCTATTATAATTAAATAACCACAGGAAGTAAAGAAAGGCAGATTATTACGCACAGAAAAAAAATATCCACGAGCATAAACTAGGAATCCCACTATGGAATTCAGACTTTTTTCCCAGTTATGGCAACATTTTTCATTGGTCCTTCGTGCAGCGTGATGATAACTAAATAGCCTAAGCTTTTCTCGATAAATGTACTACTACTAACAAACAAATTACTACTATACTTATGTATATTCTTTCTTCTTCTGTCTAAATAAAAATTAATAATAGTGGTAATGGTTTTTTTTGATAATTTTTTATTGTTCTTAACACGCTTTCATTAGCTCAGTACGTATCAATCAACGTATCTATGTAACGGAATCTTTGAAAGTGATTTTAACCGACTTATAGTCGAGGTCATCAGGTTAGGTCTCAAGGTACATTTACCACGCCCCGGTTATGATGATGCCTCTTCCTCCTCCTGAAATAAATGAGAGACTAACCGAATTCAGCCAGACACAACGCTGTTTTATACTTACGTACTCAATTTTAGTGAAATGCGTATTACTTAGCAGTTTAGTATTTATTGTCCGACAGTTTCGTTTACATGGTTCGTCTACGATATTCACATTGGCTAATGTATTAGACCTTTTTGATATTACTTCCGTAAGGCGTCGCCGGCTCCGGGGTCTGGCCTAACTCTTTGTAGGCTTGTTAATAATGAAATGAAATTATTGGCGAACAAAGACAACATAATTTATTACAGCTCGAGTTCCGTTGATAACTTTATTCATAATAATCATACATAGTTACTAGCCTAAATTTTGGACGAAGGTCTACGACGCGGACGAAGTATATGTCGCAAAAACTTTATTGTTTTTCATATTTTTCAGTGTCACTTTTTTCTTTTCTCTATAGTATTATTATTATATATACATTAGTAATAGAATGCAATTTTACCTTTTGCTACGGAACCCTCGAAAATCGGTTAACTCTGTTTACTTTTTGTGATTAGCTCATAAAAATAGATAACCTCGCTCGTAAGCACCGAGAGATTTGAAACAGGCGAAATAATCTGGAAATGGAGCCTTATTTTATAGGCTATCAGATTTATCGAGGCGAATCAAATTGCGATATCCATTTTATTAAATTGAATCTCGAGCGAAAAATAAAATAATAATTTATACTGATTATGATGTTATAGGCATGATAACGTTCATAAATTTTTATTTAAGCCTTGAAAATGTTGTTTTTACCCATGGTCGTAGCCAAATGTGTTAGCATTTCCTCCACCTCTCCATGACGAAAGTCTCTCAAAAGGAAATCCTGGGCATGTCCTTGTTGGAAACTATTTGTACAGGGTGCGGCTAAAGTAACTATATGATTTGTTTTTTAAATAACTATTGAATGGAATGAAAAAAACAAAAAAAAATATGATAAAAAGAAAGTTTATTTTATGTAATTTTTTTACATTAATTATGAAAAATAATATCAGTTAAATGAGAACCGTTTTCTCTAACGCAAAAATGTGCTCTTTTTATGGCATTTTCCATAACTTTTGTATGAATTGCGTGTAAAGATTTCTGATGAAGATTTTTGGGATTTTGGGATCCCCAAAATCTGTTGTTTTGTTTATTTACGAAACCGTTCAAGTGAAAATGCGCTTCGTCGGTCATCATTAAATTTGACAAAAAATTTTCATTTTGATCAACGTGATTTAAAACTGCTCTAGCATATTCCAAGCGTAATACGAAGTCCTCAGGATTTAGTTTTTGGACTAGTTGGATTTTGTAAGGGAAGAGGTGCAAATAGTGTTTTAAAATTCGCCGAAGAGTGCGGTCAGAAAGCTGCAACTGGGAAGATCGTCTTCTCGTGGATGTCTGCGGATTTTCTTCGACGCTCTGTCGCACAGCATCAATATTTTCGGCCGATCTGCCAGTTCGAGGTCTGCCCGTAGGTCTTGAATCTCCGACAGTCCCATATTCAGCAAAATTATTCACCAACGAATGAATGGTTGGACCCGTTGGAGCAGTTCTTACACCATAAAATCTTCTGTATGCACGTTGAGTATTAATTATCGAACGATGATTTTCAATGAATAGAAAAACAATCTTAGTTCTTTGCGCAATTGTATAGCGTTCCATTTTTAAATATTCTCCCAAGTTTAATTTCTGAAATAGGAAAAAAGAAAAAGTTAAATACTCGCAAGCAAAGAAGTTGCAATTGTTTTACATCATATAGTAACTTTAGCCGCACCCTGTAGAAGTTCAAACTTCAACATGGAGATGACCAGGATTTTCTTTTGAGAGATTGGTCAGGGAGAGGAGTTATTCCATGTAATAGCAAATTGTGTACTTATATATTGGCCCATTTATGCCCTGCTCTTTTCCCGGTTATATATAACTATGGATAATAGCTATCTCTCTCTCTCTCCAGTGCATTAACGTCCCCTGTTGGGTACGAGCCTTCTCTGCTTTGGGAGGTATTATGAAATGGCACAACGTTCTTTTATTTTCTTAATTTTTATCTGGCACAGAGGATGTTATCTCTGTACAATTAAATATTTCTTGACAGCAATCTGAGCAAGAAAACACATGGTGGCATTTGTATTCTTGATCCGTGACGCAAGAGACAGACAAAATAAATATCTACTTATAAAATTCTATAGCCACAATTCGCAAAATAAAACAAGCCAAATACCTATAAAAAATCTTTACATTACTTCGTGACTTCTTTATATTGTTGGGAAAGACATTTAGATGTGTCCCAGGGCTACGAATCACGTTCCATTTGTAAAGTATTTTTTCATTCTGGACACGTTCCTCCTTACAAGACTAATGGGTTGTTTCAAACTTTCTGTAAGGAAATAACAAAAATATTGTAGTTTCGCATTGAATTGTAATCATACTATGGCATTGATTCTCTTTAAAGAAAATTATATTTTTTATGCGATTTTCATTCTGGTAGGTATATAAATAAATATTTAGGGAAATTTCAGAAAACGTCCTCTGGTCCCAAAGTAAGCTATATTTCTATGCTATATATTTTTTTTTGTAAATACAGACATAGAAAACACCCAGATGCAGTTGAAACATTTGAATGACATTTGCTAAATTGATTAAATATCGCACAAATTATACTGTGCGGAAATCAAACCCGAGACCTCGTGAAGGCCAGTCCGTTACATAAACCACTAGATCACGACATAAATCATAGACCCCTATTCTAAGCAATAAATACCTACATATTTAGTTTGGTTATAATCACTAATGAAAGAAAAGGCTTAAATACTGCAAATAAATGCTAGATAATTTTCACATTTGAAGACGAATGAATTCCATCTCGATGACAATAAATAATGGAAACATGCAGTTTGTAGTTATTTCCTTCTATACTAATATTAAAAAGCTGAGGAGTTTGTTTGCTTCTTTGTTTTATTTGAACGCGTTAATCTCAGGTACTACTGGTTCGAATTGAAAAAATCTTTTTGTGTTGGATAGTCCATTTATCGAGGAAGGCTATATGAGCGAAGCATTAATGAAAAATGTTGCGAAAACGGGGAAAATTTTCTGAATTCCAGTAGTACGGAGTCGCAGGCAACATCTAGTTAACCATAAAATTCATTGCCGATTACTAATATTAAAGGGTCTTAATAGAAATCAAATTGCTTCATAAAATTTGCGTAAAATTTTGAAAGAGCGAAGGATGCAACAGTAAATTTTACTTATCATCCTATTAAAACCACATATTTTTAATATCTGTAGGTAGGGCCATACGATAAATTTTATGAAAATTCTTATACAAATTTTTGTGTTTATATTTATATATATTTAATTATATGCTTCAAAAATTTTTATATTAAGGTCCATTGTAGTGTGAAATTTAGCTAATAGGTACTCAATCATCCGGTCTAGGGTTAATTACAAACAGGATCTCCCACGCCGTGCCAGATTTTAGCTCAAGATATCAAATCTTATTTTCTGGACGACTCTTTTAATCAAATAAATCAAGTCTTTTTACGGATTTAGAAGCGTTTCTTTTAATTCTATGGATATTTTATACATTTATATTTCTACGATTGTATTATGGTTACCAAAATCATCGAGCTATTTAATATACTTAGTTTTAAATTTACGACCAGAATTATTCATTATTACGTCTAATATGTACTTGTTTTTAGCAACACTAACTTATGGCTAATGGAAGCTCAGTTTCTAAATAAAAAAATAAAGTTACTAAATTCAAGATTTATAACAATAAATATTAAAGCTCCTGTATTCGATGTAGCTCTTCCGTAAAATTTACCTAAAATTTCCACTCGTCAGCTTCATACTCTAAGGTAGAACAAAGTATTGCTTGGATGGATACCTCGATGTTTTATCTAAACAACAAATAAGCCAACTTGATCGTCCAGAGAGCAACTTACTCGATTGAAGCGAGTTTATCTTGTAAGCCAATCAAGAGTAAACATTGTTCTAGTCTAGTTGTCATGATTCTGCTGAAGCGGTATACATTTTACAGGAACTGGGTTTGTGATCTATTTAAAGATAACATCGAGCTCTTTAGATTTTAAGTGTAAAATGTCATAGTTAAATAGAAATATGTTTAAGTGTGAGTGTGTGAATCAGATTATATTGTTATAGCTAGCTGCTTCTCGTGACCTCGTACGCGTGGATTTTAGAACTTTTTCCGTTTTTGCAACATTTTTCACTGCTGCTTCGCTTCTTTTGTTCACAGTGAGACGGTATATAGCCTAGAGCCTTCCTCGATAAATGGACTATCCAACGCAAAAAGGATTTCAAACCATTTTGGTGACGGACTAAGAATACAAATTTCACCACTCCACCTCCTCCTCAGGGTGCTGTAAGAGCCAGCTAAGGGATATTTTACACAGATAACATTCTCTGTGAGGGACGGAAAACTCGAAAGCAAACCCTGTGTCAACATGCCTGGTCAGCGCGACACAGTAGACCATAATCCCTCTCAAAGTGGAGGAGGCCCGTGCACAACAGTGGGACGTAAATGGGCTGGAGAGAGAGAGAGAGAGAGAGAGAGTCTCTGAGATTAGCGCGTTCAAAAAAAGAATCTCCAGGTTTATAATATTAGTATAGATTATTAGGTAGGTACTTAAGTTTTAAATACACCCTCTATAAGAAGTTAGCTAAAATGGGTTCGGTAAATCTATAATTATTTCAACAAAAAAAAAAATTTTTTTAAGGCGAGTTTTGAAACGGCTTATATTTAATTTCAAATTATACAATGGAAGTCGCAGAGTACAGCTAGCATTAGTTAAACACTTAATCTTAACTTTTCATTCAAACATTCAATTTAAACTACCATAACGATAACAAAGAACGATGACCAAGTAAATGTCTGTTTCTAATGAAATATGCACAGTTTCAGTACCTAAGGGCTATAAAGTTTTATGCAAAGTTAAATTAGTACTGACTAAGTTATATAAATGAACAATTCGCTTCAAGGAGTTCGTATTCGTATATCTAGCCTGTTAGTTGAATTTTCTTTGTCTTCTTTACCTTACATAACATATTCGTATTAACTACTCTATGTTCATACATGATAATAACTTTTTTAGCTGCTAGTTAAATAAATAACTGACTTTCTTATAAGAAATTAAAACTATATTGCTTGAATATTGTAAGTTAAAATTTAATAGAAACTAAATATAAAAGGTATGTGTGCTTAATTAAGTAATCTCGGATTTTGTTAAATGGGCGCATTTTCTCTACACTCTTCCCATTTTTATGGTTCCGTACCAAAAAGAAAAAACGTACCCTAATGCTGAGACTTTGCTGTCCGTTCGTCTGTCTGCATTTCTGGAAATGTGATTGCTTGTGTTGCATGTTCGTCTGGCTGTATTTCTGGAAATGTGATTGCTAGAGAGCTAAAAATACTAGCTGTGCCCCGTGTTGAAAAGGATAAAAAATCCGTTCGTTTTTGATTGTCCCACGAGAACATTGCATTCTTTTCGGATAAAAAGTAGCTTATATATTATTTTGATGTATAAGCTACATTATTGTAATGTTTCATTAAAATCCATTCAGTAGGTTTTGCGTGAAATTATAACAAACATCCATAGTCACAAACTTTCACATTTTTAATATTAGTAGGATATTCAACATTTAACATTTATATTATATCGTCGCGTCATAAGGACATATAACTTTAAAACCCCGTAATTTGTTAATGTATTAATTTCCTAATAATTACAACATAAATAAAACTACTTTTTACGGATTTAGACGCGTATATTTGTTTTAAATTTTGGCCCGACGTTTCGGAGACTTTGCAGTCACCATGGTCACGGGTGAGACGCGACAAATATACGCGTCTAAATCCGTAAAAAGTAGTTTTATTTAAGCAGATGAGTCGCGCAAGTGTTAGAAAATATTAAATTACAACATAGCTGTAAATGTAGGCGGTAACCTATACATATTTCAACAAAAAATGTATATTATTATGTAATTGTAGTTCTATTGTTATTCTAGTGTTTAGACGAGCCTCGTGGTTGAGTGGTAACGGAATGCCGATCAGGAGGTCGCGGGTTCGATTCTCGCTCGGGACAATAATTTGTGTGATTTTTCTAATTGGCATTGTTCATATTTTTTTTAAACTCTTAATTCAAAAACTATTTCGGGGAATAGAGTTTCTAATCATGATCCATTAGTCTTTTTCGGAAAATTTGCTATACTAACGATTATATATTTTTATATATGTCGGCTAGGCGTAAAGGACATGGGTTTTAAAAGAATATTAAAGTGTTTATAACCAATTTGTAGGTATACGAAAATTAGTTCTTGATTTACATACTTATGCCCAATTAGTTAGTTAAATCTCATTTAGATTAGTATCTAATTAATGTCGAGATATTAACTAAGAATATGCCCTAAAGATATTGAAGATTACATAACTCTTATCATGGCCGTAATGATAAGATTGTATTATGTCGCAACTCCCCCACTACCCCCACTCGCAAGTTGCTTTAAATACGATAGGCGAACGTGGCTGAGGCCCAGTATTATTCGAGAATTCGTGCTGTATACATCACGGCGTATTAGTGTGTGTGTAGAAGTTGGTATTGTACGAGTCGTCGCGCTGCTCAATCTCCGACGTGTCGGCGTTGAGCTGGTCCTTATGGGCGTCGGCGCGGCGTGTATCTGTGTGCGCGTGTGTACGTGTATTGTGTAAAGTCGTCATGTACGTGTTTGCGCGTACATGTATTCCTCATTGTGTGAACGTAGTGATGATTCTTCGTTGCGAGGCTTGGGCACTGGCTATAAGGGGTTGATGTGGAGGCCAGTTATCCTTATAAGTGTGCAAGAGTATGATAGATTGAGGTGTGAATATCGGTAAGACAGTTCTTACGCTATGTGCTCGGATTCCTGTTCAGGCCTCTGGTCTATTCTCCGACATCAGAAGTGGGATAAGAACTACACGTAGCCCACATAGTGATCGCGAGTGTTTGGGAGTGTATTTGTAAAAATATAGGTTAACAGTGAACAGTGTGCGAAAATAAGTAGTCATGATTTTTTATCCATGGTCCTATCGAGGATTGGTAGTAAAATAGTGCGTAAGAAATGGTGATAGTGGCAAGGAATTTAGTGTCCGAAGCAGCAGGCACGTGAGTCCTGAACGTCGTATTCGGTAAGCAATATTTTTTTACTATAAGTGAGTAAAATGTTTAAAAGTAAACGAAAGTGGGTAGCACAAACCACAAAGAATATTTGGGCGTTATTAGCTATCTAATTTACATGCAATGTTTGTTTCAAGTAAAATGTCGAAGTTATTTATAAATAGAGATGTTAAAAAGAAAGAAACATAAAGCTATCTGAAATGTTACGATATGCCTAGTCTATAAATTTAATGCTTAGGTACAGTGAGAAATTATTAACAGAGATATTTTGATATACGTTATGAACAGATATTGTTGAATACTGAAGATATATTTCGATGCGCACTAGATATACTTTGGGGAAACATTACGTGATAGCAATCGTATTATAAAAGCAGAAGTAGGTAACTGCCTGATTAAAATTCAGTATGTGATATTTGATATGTGCAAGGAAATAGGTAACCTATAGAGTTCACTCGTTTAATGTTTGTCACTGAACGATTCATAGATCACTGCAGTTCATACATCTCTGATCAGAGTAATATTTTCATAAAGAGCAGAATAAGTTTAGTAATGGCGCCACATACTTTCAGTCGGATCGGTGCATTTCAATAACCGAGTAGTTATTCAGTCAGTTCTTTTATGTAAATACTGCCAGGCAAACTTAACGTAGGTAGGTACTTGGTTTGTTCTACCGCCTTTGATATGTGAAAGGTGTTGCCAGTATAGAAATATTTGAAAAGGATTTAACATTCGTTAGAAAACCTAGTAATTGTGTGGGCGTAATCTAAAACGAGAAAGCATCTTGAGAATTATTTTATTCTTTATAAAACGGATAATCACGTTTTTTCCTGAAGTGCCCCAAAAGGATGCCAAGTCAAAAAAAAAAATAAAAAAATAAAAAAATAACAAATTGATATGAAACTATTTTTGATAAAACATTATCAATTTAGTTTGGCTGTATGAGACAATTCCTCTGCGTTACGTATTTAAGGGTGATGTATTAGTTTCCTACCGTCATGGTGTTTTATAAAATACTTCTGTAAGTACCGTCAGTGTTATGAAAATACAAAGTTACTCCAATTGTGGGACCTTTAAAACCACATAATAATTACGATTGTTTTGTAATATGCGTGTGTGTGTGTTCAACATATATCATACATGTACTCTTAGTAGAAAGAGCGGGACAAAAATGACTTATTTTAACACTAAATTTGAACTGGTTTATTATGATTTAAAATAATGTTGTAAACAGTAATGTGACATAGTAAAGGACATAGAGGCTGTGTCTGTCGTGAGATATTTTGTGTTTGCTTATTCTATCGTTTTATTTAATGTAGTTACTCGTGCCGAGATAAATCATTGAAAGTTTACAATTAAGTTTAAAGTGATATTGTACGCAAAATACCTACTGGTAAGTGAAAAAGAGTTTTAAAATTTTGAAGTTAGTGTGAAAAGTGCTTTGTGGTAGATAAAACACCAACCTTGGTGAAGTAAGTTAATTCGAATCGATTAAGTTATTTCGTGCTTTCGTAAATGATAAACTGACACCCTAATTAACATTGACGTGACCAGAGAGTTAGTGAGGATAAATTTAGATCACGTTATCTAAAGATGTAGGGCTTATACCTGTTACTAGTTAAATGTAGGTGATATGAGTACTTAAACTGAGTGATGAGTACAACAGAGCGTTTACAATTTTAGAACTTTCAGTTTGAAACTTTAGTATTGTTGTCGTTTGTCAAATTTGTTTTTGACTCTTGTAATCTACTTAAAGGTCAGGTAAGTTCATGAAGACATATGTAATGTATGGTACCAAGTGTTAGCTTTAAACAAATTGAATATAGACTACAGTGACGGATATACGGTTTAGCACCAGATAATCGTATGACCGCGGAGTTTGCTGCGTGGTGCTTTTACTAGACTATAGCTACCTGGAACCGCTTTAGATTTTAGAGAGGTTTTTTTGGCTAACTATAATACTATGCGCCTTTAAACTTGATGATGAAAGCAATATCCAAAGCAGCCATGTGTGTAGGCTTAACACCCATTTGAGTTACACGAAGGTAAGGTTGAAAGATCTCTTGGACATTTATCTTCTACATATTAACTTTCAACAGTAATTAAAGAGGAAGGTTTCTCGATTCAACCGTGTTTATGCTTTTTCGTCGTTTGTGAATCGATATTGGTGATACATTTTTTGAGGAAAGATATTTCAAAGGTGTGTCTGTGTTAAAGAAATAGGGCTATGTGAAGTCAATTTCTTTTTGTTAAACATTACATCACAAGTAAAGTAAAGAGTAGGTACTATTTATTTCTGTTTATTTCATCATAAAGGTGGTACAGCGGAGGTCACCGACGCGACGCCTTAAAGAATTTTACTTGTGCAAGGCCTACTTAAATAGTGCTTATGGTTGGTGGTCAATGGCGTCTTTAACAGTGGATGCGACTGTGGTATTACGCGATGACCTGACGATAATTTTATGATACCCAATAATTTTGTTTGACGAATACTTTAAATCTTTGAGAGGTGCGTGTGTGGTGTGGCTTTGAGGGATAAATAAATGGATAACCATGGACGTTTCACGCAGCGTCCTCTGGTCCCAAGCCGAGCTTATTGTGCTTGTGTTGTGGGTACCAGAATACGGATGGAGTGCGTAAGTTGCTTTTCTTTTGTAAATATACACTCGTGATACATGGTAGAGGCCCGGACGCGGGACAAACGTTTGTATGACATTTGTAAAGATCACACAAATGATCGTCCGAGGCAGGAATCGAACCCGTGACCTCGCGGGCGGCGTTCCGTTGTATGAACTACCGGACGACGAAGCCCGTCGATAGATTGGGAGATGGAGTTATGAAGGGATGTTGCGGTCTGAAGGAGGGCGAGGTGGCCCAGGCAGGAGGGCGAGGTGGCCCAGACAGGAGGGTGAGGTGGCCCGAAATAGGGAGTGGAGTGGCATAGTGGCCCAAAATGTGGATGCGAGGTGTCAAAAACGGAACGGCTAGGTGGCCCAAATGTTAGTTGGCGAGGTGGCATAATGATAAAGTAGTGAAGTATGACTAAAAGGCCACAACCTAATACATGGCCGTGGTTATTTAGAAATTGTCTATTGTTATTAGTTACTTAGTACTATAGTAAGCAACATGCTAAACACTTGTTAAACCACTTGTGAAAATGTCACTAACTAAATTGAGGAAGTGTGCCTTATTGAATTGTCCTTTTAATTATTTTTAACACTCTTTTATGTGTTCGGTGTGTGTCTGTCGGTGTATTTCATTCAGAGTCGCTGGAGTGGCTCGTTGCAGTGTCACTGTGAGCACACTTGTGTGTTTGGTTATGCACGTAATAATTTTGTTGTGTATGAGTGGACTCACCAGGATTGTTGTTTCTCCGGTATGCCTTTCATATACAGTCGGATAGTTTCACATAGGATCGCTTTGTTTAAAGAATCAGATGGGAATGTTTTGGTTGTTTACTAAGATTGTGACAGCATTGTGACGGCGCAGACTTGTGTCTCTGATGGCACGGGCGCTTTTTTTGTGGGTGGGAGGCATAGAATTATTTTGTAGCTAGAATAGCGACTCGGCACTCCGGGTCGGGCCGCTTCTTTTTAACGCACTTATATTGGTTCGGTAAGTGTCTGTTAATGTCGAATTGATCTGAAGGTTTGCACACGTTTTGGGTATCGATGGCGGTGCGGTCATTTGGAATGATATTCGGATTTTCAAGCGTGTTTTTGGGTTTTTGAACTAAGTAGATTATTCTATGCGAAAGTGACGCGGACAGATGCAGGATGGACGAGTAGTTATGTAGTATGAATAGTTTTGTATATTCCAATCAAACCCAAGTTTATTATCGCCCGAGGACGGTCGCTGGTCAGAATGGCCGTGTCGGCTAGGCGTAAAAGACATGGGTTTTAAAAGAATATTAAAGTGTTTATAACCAATTTGTAGGTATACGAAAATTAGTTCTTGATTTACTTATGCCCAATTAGTTAGTTAAATCTCATTTAGATTAGTATCTAATTAATGTCGAGATATTAACTAAGAATATGCCCTAAAGATATTGAAGATTACATAACTCTTATCATGGCCGTAATGATAAGATTGTATTATGTCGCAACTCCCCCACTACCCCCACTCGCAAGTTGCTTTAAATACGATAGGCGAACGTGGCTGAGGCCCAGTATTATTCGAGAATTCGTGCTGTATACATCACGGCGTATTAGTGTGTGTGTAGAAGTTGGTATTGTACGAGTCGTCGCGCTGCTCAATCTCCGACGTGTCGGCGTTGAGCTGGTCCTTATGGGCGTCGGCGCGGCGTGTATCTGTGTGCGCGTGTGTACGTGTATTGTGTAAAGTCGTCATGTACGTGTTTGCGCGTACATGTATTCCTCATTGTGTGAACGTAGTGATGATTCTTCGTTGCGAGGCTTGGGCACTGGCTATAAGGGGTTGATGTGGAGGCCAGTTATCCTTATAAGTGTGCAAGAGTATGATAGATTGAGGTGTGAATATCGGTAAGACAGTTCTTACGCTATGTGCTCGGATTCCTGTTCAGGCCTCTGGTCTATTCTCCGACATATATATATATGCCATATTAACGATTATTTATATATATAAAAAAGCAAATGATCTCTATTTGCCCTTGAAATGAAGGACTTTAAATATTAAGACGTTCTGAGGGATATACTACACGGTGGTGGAGTTGAAATTGGTCTATTATACCAACTTGGCAAGTTTGAAAAGATGTATTGCAATCTTTCTTAAGTCTATCAGAAAAAGTCAATACACAGATTGCGTACAACGATGACGTCACAACATTTAAAATAATATCTTTAAGTATTTTTTTTAAATTCTACATATAATTCAATATAATTCAATAAGTTTAGTAATTAGTTGCTTAAAATAGTCTATATTTTCTAAAAAAAATATATAAACAGCAGGTCAAAAATTATGAACAATGCCAATTGTCATACAAATGTTTGTACTGCATCTGGGTGTTTCTATGTATTATAAGTATGTATTTACAAAAGAAAAGTAGTATATGTATTCTATCCGCATTTTGGTATCCATAATACAAGCATATTATTAGAAAGAAAGAAAGAAAGAAAGAAATATTTATTATTTCCCGTAGGAGGAAACACACATATACAAACATTCAAATAATTATTAAAAACACTCAAATAAATCAGCTAGTGTGTCCCGCCCGTGGAAAACAATAGGACGTTACTCAGCATATTGTTGTGGGTTTGACCCCACAACTCTAGCTTTCAGTAACGCCCTGTTGTACTGTGACGCTTGGCGCCGATCAGCGAATTTGAAATTACGATTTATAATAATTAGAATAAGAAGACAAACATAAAATACACTACATATATATACACAGTTACATAAATATTATGTATCTGACAATAGAAACTAGTGACTAGTGAATAGGTAAACAATTAATACTAAATAATAAATATTTTTGTTTGGTACAGATGCATATTTGTTAAAAGATATTTAAATTAGATCACAAAAAAAAAATTGTCAGTGGATGACAGATGATCTTTTAAGTAAATGTTTTTAACATAAGATAATATTATAGAGAAATAATAAAAAGTTTATAGTTATGTGTTATTAAAGTAGAAAAAATATAAAAATTTTAATAGAAATTATAGAAACAGATAATAATATTAATCACAACCATGGATGAGAGACACCAATTTTGTACCAAGTTTTTTATAATTTTGGTAGCTATTAATAGATAAAACAGATAGTAGTTAAGAATTGTAACATCAAATGAGTATTTAAACGGTAGGACCGAAAATTAGCTTAGCTTGGGACCAGAGGACGTTGTGTGAAATATCCATGACTATTTATTTATTTGTTTTATTACAAAATTTTCTTTTAATTTACCTCTACGGTGTATTTGTGTCATCATTTTTCACTAAATTAAAAGAAGAACGAAAAAAGTTATAAAACTTGGGTTATTATCTAGATTCATAAACAGGTTCTTTCCGTAGGTTAGGTTTAATGATTTTGAAGCAATGAATATCTTTAGAGTTAATTCAAAGTAATAGGTACTATTTCACGACGTCGCGGATTCGATCCCTTCACAGTAAAATTATTTGTGTGATTTTTATAAGTCACACAAATTTTTGTAATGCGTCTGGGTGTTTTCTAATTACAAGAAAGCACCTAGATAATATTATTATGTAGACCTACTCATAACACTAGTATAGAAACATAGCTTACTTTGTGACCAGAAGACGTTGTGTGAAATGTCCATTAATATTTATTTATTCAATGCAAATACGGTCAATTTTCAATGAGAAATAGTTTGACATTGATTCAATTCTGCTCATGAAATATTTATTAATCCCAAGGTTACAATTCTTTTGACATTAATGGGTTTTTTTTAAAATGAATGGGCGTAATATTATTAAGTGTAGATAACCATTTTAAAACTTCCACAACCCTGTTTGTTTCTATACCAATTGAGTTATATTTTGTTTGTTCATAGTTATGACTCATAGACACGCAATTTCCGTTTATTTAATAGCCCTTTTAATTTATTACATTCAAAAACATACCTGTACAAAATAATGTTAGTTCAGAAAATTGTTTATATATCTACATTATTTTTGGCCTCAACATAGTAAATACTTTGTCCACTGTTTTCAACTATTTTTCGACCTGTGATAATGATGAAGATTTTGCAAATTAGGAAATTAAATGGTGACACTTGTATTCTTAATCCGTCACCACACGGACAATACCACCTTTGAAACTTTATAAATATCTATTGGTGTATTACTTTATTAGTTTTCTATGTTACTAGAAATAGGAGAGACTCCTTGGGGAATTTATTTTATACTAATGAAAGGATATTATTAAAATACATTGGTGCCAATTCTACCTTCACAACAAAATTTAACTAAAAAATTGGTCAAGTGCGAGTCGGACTCGCTCACGAAGGGTTCCGTACCATTATCTATGCAACATAAGGCAACGTTATTAGTATCGAGCAAGAAACGGTAAAAAAATCATGTTTGTTGTATGGGAGCCCCCCTTAAATATTTATTTTATTTTATTTTTAGTATTTGTTGTTATAGCGGCAATAGAAATACATCATCTGTGAAAATTTCAACTCTCTAGCTATCACCGTTCTTAAGATACAGCCTGGTGACAGACGGACGGACGGACGGACGGACGGACAGCGAAGTCTCAGTAATAGGGTCCCGTTTTTACCCTTTGGGTACGGAACCCTAAAAATGAAAACAACTATTGCTGTATTTTGATTATTTGGCTGTTTTGTTGTGCATTTTTATATTAATTATAATCGTTAGTCTATAAAAAAGTTCTGTTAACATTGCCGAAATGTGGTGTTAATACGATCAAATTTCAGTTTATATATATATAGTATTATAGCTATTTCTAATAATAAAATTTCTTAATTTAAACATTGCGTAATAAATTTTAACACGTTAGAAAACTCATAACAGTTATACTGCCTCTATATATTACAAGTATTAAGTTTGATGAGGGCTATAATAGCCTATTTAAAAGTTTATTGTTTGAGCTATGTACGTGTCGGTAGTAATTTGCATGACTTACCGACTACAATTACGTGTAAGGTAACTTGAGGCGGAAAAGTTCAAGATTGGAAAAGTGGAAGATTAGCTTTAAATATATTCACTCGATAAGAAGAAATGCTGTAATAATGTAGTTTTAATTTAAAATGTATATGTAACCTGTGGTCAGTAGTGGGTGTTAGGTACCAAACGACGCGTGATGACTGTAATGATTTTTACGAAATTTGGTAGTTTTGAGAATCGGTCAGAATTTATCTATTTTTATGCATATAGGTGAAATGTAAATGGTAAATGGGAGTTAAAAGTGAAATATCCATGATTCCAGTACTAAATACGACTTGAAAATATAAAACAAAGGTAAAAAGCTCACAATGAAACATAATTAACACATTCACTGCGTTATGGCAAGTATTTGGCCGTATTTGACTCTTAGCCTGTGCGGCATCTCGTTGTCCTTGTTTTGCGCACGGTGCGGGAGCAATTTAACTAAGTTCCCGTACGCGTTGGAAAGAGAAAGTGATCTTTTCAATATTGTCACTTCTAATATAACAATATTATATATTAATAATATACGGCAAAATAGTTGCCGTAACGCACAGTAAGATCATTATTTCCATCCAGTGCGGTACGGTGAATATCTTGCCGTATCCCCCCAACCCCGCACGACACTGCATGCGTCCTCGCAGTTGTGTAGTTTGCATTAGTGCAGGCCGTAAGCGAGACTATTAAGTGCTCGATATTTTTTTTAATGAATTACTCACACTTTAGAGTAAATATAAAAATTTTAAAAGTGTTTTTATTGTTACCGCAATCTTAGAAAAGACTTCAGCAGCCGTGAGACTGATAGGAAAGTTAAAAGAGTGCGTACATTTTGTCAAGAATGTCAAAATGTGTTTGAATTGCTATAATGATAATATTTTAATTTTGCTACAATATGTGCTGTAAATATCTATAAATTTTTATTAGTTAATTTTGTTATGTCAGAGATGATTCTTGATGCCCAAGATGTCGTGTGTAAAAGTTATTCCGTGTAATAACTACTTACCAAGTCTGATAAAATTACTAAAAGTTTTTTAAATTTATATTGTCAAATTTAAGTTCCTAATATTTTGTGATCTCATTTTCAAAATGATTAAGAAGTAATTATAATGATCAAATACATAATTATGCTGATTTATATTACAAAATATAACTTGAATCTTGTATCTAGAATGAAAATATTTTTAAAATATCGATTATGACTTCAGAAGTAAACCCTAGCATTTTGTCACTTCTACGCTATACGGCATATATACATTGCCGCGAATGATTGATTTAAAAAAATGTTTGCATCTTTTAAAATATCACAAAGAACCCAGGGCTACTGCAGCTAGGTATACACAAGGATGTAATCTATCGATTTGTTGATAAATATCATTGATATCGGCGGTGCCCACGTCTGTATAGACCTTGAAAGCCAGGTTCTGGTACGGCAAAATAGAAGCCGTAACGCATATCAGGAAATATAGATACGGCAATATGTGTCTCGTATCGCACTAGCAGAAAGTTTAGATTTAATGCTGCCGCGGTGAATGTGTTAAAAACAAAAGTAGGGTAAATAATGCGATATAATTTTGAAAATAATTATGATGAATATTCATTGGGCACTCACATTAAAGCAAATTGGTATGCGACACCAGCGGGCGTATTATGAGCTTTTTAAAAATCATGCAAGTTCCAGGCCGGCCGTACACGGCCTGGCTAAATTACGTATTATGGCAGATATAAAACATTTAGTTGAACATTTTTAGTTAGTACTTAAACTTTTAGTTGTACCTTCTCTATAAAGATATTAATCTATGACTGGTTTAGCGAATTGACTGGCTGGGAGTAATGTACATATTGCGAATTTGGCAGGCAGCTCAATTCACGGCGTAAGCTGCCTGGAAATAAGAGCTCATAATACGACAGCAGCGCTGTGGATCGTGGATATAATATACACATTTCTTTTTATTAGGGATCGTACTCTATCCATTGTTGCTTAGGTACGAGCATGACACGTGCCTAGATGTATTTATTTACTCCTGTTATTTTAATAACTTTTGTGTAGTTTTCTGCAGTTTTATTGGTACTATTACGCAAGAAGTAATTGCCGTATTTGTATGGACTTTCTACACGTTACTTGTTGTATTTTCTTTAAAAATATGCCGTAATATAGCCCAGAATTTCTATATCAATATAAACGTTGTTCTAAAGCGAAACTTAAATAATTAGTTGAAGTTTCATTAGGTAGTTAGGTAACTGATGAACGAAAGTTTATAACTTCACCTTTGCATTGATTAACTATTCCTTACCAAGTGGAAGTGATCGATGTTCACATCATAATAGATTACTCCCTATCTAAATCACCTTGATCCTCTGTATTTAGCGAGATGTGTGTTCCAAATAGTCCGTAGAAACAGATAAGAAAGACAACCTTCGTCATTCACGTTGACGTAAATCAATATTGAAAGGAGATAGATATTTGGAAGTAGATGTTTCTATTAATCTTCTTTAACAACATACAGTGTAGCAATATTGAAACGATATATTTATTTTACGTATAGCTACTTTTTTAGATGATTAGGTACTAAAAAAGAAAAAAAGTGTTTTACCATGATATATCCAGATATATCATGGAAGATCCGGTCTATTATATTACTCCCTATCTAAATCACCTTGATCCTCTGTATTTAGCGAGATGTGTGTTCCAAATAGTCCGTAGAAACAGATAAGAAAGACAACCTTCGTCATTCACGTTGACGTAAATCAATATTGAAAGGAGATAGATATTTGGAAGTAGATGTTTCTATTAATCTTCTTTAACAACATACAGTGTAGCAATATTGAAACGATATATTTATTTTACGTATAGCTACTTTTTTAGATGATTAGGTACTAAAAAAGAAAAAAAGTGTTTTACCATGATATATCCAGATATATCATGGAAGATCCGGTCTATTATATGAACTACGATCTAGCCTGTAGAGCCTAATAAGTAATTTCAAACTAACATAAATTACTAAATAATAATGTCTATTAAGGCGAAGTCAGAATAAATTTATGAATAAAATTAAGAGGGCGCGATACCAAATTATGCTCCATACAAAAATATGGGTTTCGTACTCTCTTTTTTTCAAAACATAATAACTAAAAGAAATATGACCATCCGAAAATCCGTATTTTTCGGTTTTCTTTAAGTAAAGTTGCAGCGACTATCACACATATTCGGTAAGGTTTTACCAAAAAAGAAAGTGATAGAAGTATAGATATACTCTTTATCTATAATATAGCGTAAAAACAATTAAAATCGGTTTAACTTTCGCAAAGAAAAATTGGGAGTACGAAACGTCTTTTTTTCAAAGAATTTGTAGGTTAAATCAGCTTCAGCTATATTTGTCCCTTTCAGCGCGGCGCTTGGAAATAGGGATAGCAATACCTAAGGCAAATACCTAAATTAGGAGTACAGTACCCTCTTAAAACGGTAACTAATTTATTTTTATGTTCAGTACTTTACAATTACATTGGTCTTTACAGCAATATATCCCTGTTTCGTGAGGGAAAATTTCTTCCCAGCGAAATGTGTATAATGTGTATAGATAGTCTGCTGCTCGCGAGTTCGTTAGCTTAAACATACACAAAATTTCATGATATAGCCTATATACAGCATTTAAAGAGCTTTTTATTAGTGAAAGAAGTTTTAGAATCAGACCATTACTTTTAAGAGGTGGATGTCCGTGCGAATGCTGACATTGATTTGTAAAACGTCTTGGAATATTAAGAGTTAAGTTGTAAGACTTGATGTTAACACCATTAGCTAAGGTAAGATGATTTTTTTTTTGCCCAGATATTGCTTTATAGGCTATTAAGTAAAGCGGTAATAAAGTTTGGATGTTATGTGATGTTGGAAATTCTCCAACGCTGGCCGATCCAATAACAGTGAATGGCGTCATCGAACTGTAAAGGTTCGATAATATTCGTTTTTACGTTCAACACCCTTACGCAAAATTAAACTTGTTAATAGGAACACTTTTCGTTTATATTTGTTGTAAAGTGTTATTCATAATGACTTATCGGCGGTTTAAAAGATCGCTAAAATCGGTTCGCTAAAATTGTCAAAAATTGTTTTCGTAATAGTCTTTTTACGATAAAATGCTTATTATCTCTCCGATAAAATCTCCGTTTGAACCTCCAATAAGTCATTATGAATAAGACCAACGTGCAAAACTAATAACTAATGCTGACATAACAGAGGGCTACTTGCAGATCTATTTTCTGTTTGGGTGTGATCTATAGGAGCGAAGCATTTATGGTGTTTCTATGTATTACATTTATAAGTATGTATTTACAAAAAAAAAATGTATATATGTATTCTATCCGTATTCTGGTACCCATAACACAAGCACAAATATAAGTTTAGCTTGGGACCAGAGGACGTTGTGTGAAATGTCCATGAATATTTATTTATTTATTTATTATTATTATTTGTGGAAAATATCGTAAAAACAAGGAAAAATTTCCTTAATGCCAAGCGTACTATGCCGTTCAAATGAGAATAGGATTGACCCCGCGCCATGTTGTGACGTCATAGCTGTTAATTCGAACAATTTTAGTAGGGTCAACAAAACAAGATATTTTAATAATATAATTTATTTATCACTTTATCGTCTTCGTTTACTCATTTTCGAGCAGTAGGCGGGATAAATACAATTATAAACAATAGCAAATTGAGACAAATACAAAATAAAAACACTAACAAACAAAATCTGCGGCAAATAACAAAAAAAAAATATTTTACGGGGAACAACCACATAGCTAACAGTATTAAAAATAAAACATAAGCAAGCTGCAAAACTCGACAAGCACAATAACAACGACAAAATGGTGGTTGGTAGTTGAACGTAATAATTATCGTTTCCAACAACGAAATATTGAAATGAAATAGTTTTCTTTTTTAATTATGTTATTAAAAATTATAGACATCTTTTCACTTAGAATAACTGAGATTAGATAAAACATAAAATTAATTTATTATTCGTAAATAAACTTTCGTTGCTGTCAGTACTTTTCAAATCACTATTGACAGATGGAGGTTATTGCCAATCCTATTCTTATTTGAAACGTATAGTACGAACTAGCAGGCAACAAATAAAATTAGCAATTTATAAAATAAAAATTTTAATTACCTATACAAATACAATTTTTATACGGAAATAATTGTACATGTTCGTAAGCGTACCAGTGTTGTTACCAATTAGGAGCTACATGGAAATTTACAATACCTTTGTAAATATTTTTAAGTTCAAATGTATGCTGAATATTTTACATACCGCTTCAATTATATTTCCATTCTAATATTTCTATAGTTTTCTATTATAACAAATTTTAGTTTTGTAGCTTATATTTAACGCAATTAATCTTCATAGAAAACAAGAGAGAATATATTCATGAAATAAATAAATATTCATGGACATTTCCCACAACGTCAATTGGTCCCAAAGTAAGCTTATATATATTTCTATGCTTGTTTTATGGGTACCAGAATACGGATAGAATACATATACTACTTTTCTTTTCTAAATACATATTATAATACATAGTAAACACCTAGACGCAATACAAACATTTATAATTATGACAATTATGGATATCAATCACAGAAATGATTGTCCCGTACGGGAATCGAACCCGCAACCTCGTGAACGGCAGTCCGTTACATGAACTACTCGACCACGAGGCCCGTCCAAAGAATGTATTTATTATATAAATGTGTTATTAAAGAGATTATCAATCCTAAAAATGTTTAAATATTATAAATCACTTGAATATTATTTCCTACGGACCGTTGCCCGTAACTTCATTTGCGTGAAATTTAGAAAATAAAAAAGAAATCTTTTCAAAATATACAAATAAAGCATCCTATTGATATCTATTAAAACAACCGCATCAAAATGCGTTGCATAGTTTTAAATATATAAGCTCACATAGAAATATATTACAAAAATAACGATTTTGATTTATAGTAATTTCCTATTACAGGGGCTGAAGGAGTCTGTTAAATATGTTTATTTTGTTGCACGAAATCCAAAAATACTATTTGTATAAATAAAGCTACTTTTTACGGATTTAGGCGTGGATAATGGTCACGGGTGAGACTCTTACCCGTGACCATGGGGACTGGAAAGCCTCCGAAATGTCGAGCTAAAATTTAAAACAAATACACGCGTTTAAATCCGTAAAAAATAGTTTTATTTCAACAAATAAGTCACGCTAGAGTTGGGTAATATTATACTATTTGTATTGTCCACATCTACTATAAGAATTTATCTTATTATAAGCCCAGATAAAGTCCAGCTCTAAATTAGTTATAACGGGCTTTTAATCTAGAAATCTGCTTGTTGATCTTAATTAATTAACAGCTTTACATCTTGACTCAGTAAAATAGGATTATAATTTAAGACAAGCAAAGAGATTAAATGATAAATGATGCTTAGTAAAACTAGTATTTATTTTCAGCTCCAGCCCATCGTAGTCCTATTTTTGGGCACGTGCCTCCTCCACTATGTGAGGGATTATATGACAAGGCGTGTTGGCATAGGGTTGTCATCTGTGTGAAATGTTCTTACCTGGTTTTTACAGCACCCTAGGATCCTTCCTTCCTTTCCTATTCCTATAGGGGTTTATTTTCTTAATCCGTCACCACACGGATGGAGAATTTATTTAGTAAGCTCATAATAGACTTTTAAATTCTCTATAGACATTGATAAAACTACACAGGATTTAATTTCACGCGAATAATGTAAGTCAGAGAAGTTCACGCTATTCATATTGCAAAAGTTTTCTGCATACGATTGTTCTAGTACTCACTCAAGTACATCTCAAGTAGTGCTGGCAACTTTGTCAATACCACAGCGTATATAGGAATAAAATAATATGAAAACTATACCGTAACGTATGTACGTATATAAGACTTTAGATAGATAGAGAGATAGATTTACTCTTTATTGTACATTTTACAAGAAACAGAAACAGAAATTAAGCTTAACACTAGGTAGAAATGGCGGCTTAATCACATAAAGTGATCTCTTCCAGGCTGTAAACTAGACTTTAGACTAGTCCCAATGCTAAAAAATTCTCAAAGCGCTGTTTTTTCCGCAAATTAGGACAATTTAGTGCTTGTAGTCTCTGTAAACCAAGAGAAGAAGCAAGCTAAGGTACGTTCCGCCCGATGGAGCGAGAAAAATAGCAATCATAACCATAGAGATTTGAATTGAAAGGTTAATTTGAATTTAAAATACTCTTTATAGTAACGGACTTTTTATACAAAATTTTAGAGGCAAACGTGTCAGAGTATCTTTCGTAAACAATAGAAGGCATTATACGAGCCGCCAGCGATGACTTCGCTTTATTCACAATGGGCAATCACATCACTTTACTTTGTCCGTAGAAACAATGTAACAAAACGATAATAGAAATCTAGAGCTTGCTTTAACTTAATAAAATAGTGAGATAAATTCTAATCAATCGATTTACAGAACAGACTAGATAGAGATACAGAGAGAGAGAGAGAGAGAGAGAGAGAGAGAGAGAGAGAGAGAGAGAGTACTTAGAAAAGAATAGGAGTGATGTAACAAAATTTAGCCAATAAAAGTATCACTGTTAGCAGAAACAGTCAGTCAGTGAGTCGCGTCGGCCTATTGCAGTCCACTGCTGGACATACGCCTCTCCCAATTCGCGCCACAATACACGCCTTTCCGCTTTCCACATCGAGTCCCACGCACCTTCTTTAGGTCGTCGGTTCATCTAGAGCAGAGTTGAAGTAAAGTATTTCAAAAGACATTATTTTAAATTAATAAATTATTTGATTACATATGAAATAGTTTTACGAGAAAATATTGGACAATTATTTGAAATCTTTAGGAGACTTTTGTAGAAATATTTACGCCGCTATTCCCCCGGTGAATCGCAAAATACATATTGAGCATGAAAAATAAATCAACTTTGGTACAAACAATCTGAATTCAATATACAAACAAAAACATATTTCGTAGTAGTTACTAGTAAACGCAATAGTTTTTTTTTGTATGTTAAAATCAACACGGTTTTTCGCATTTTACTTCATCATTCACATTTTAATTTTTAACCGACTTCGAAAAAAGACGGAGCTTCTCAGTTCGTCTGTATATATTTTTGTATGTTTTTACCTCATAACTTGCAACTGGGCCAAGCGATTTTAATGATTATTTTTTTATTTGAAAGCTGGTGGTTCCCGTGTAGTCCCATTGGCATTTTAAAATACTCAATTATTGAGTTCTGTATCAAGAGGTTGCACCCTATAAATTTATTATTTATTTTATTTATTTAAACACTTAATGTACATAGTAGGTACAAAGGCGGTCTTAATGCCTAAGGCATTCTCTACCAGTCGACCTTTGGGTGGTGCAGAGATTGACAAATGGCAGGTGTTTCATTAAAAATAAGATAAAAATAATTACATATTAAATTACATTTTATTTATTACATTTTAAATTTATTACTTAATATAAAAACTGTTCGGTAAAAACCATTACAATGGTAGGGGAGCCCACGATGCTAAATGGGGATTTACTCGAGCGTCATAGAGACCTATTGAGTTGCAAAGCTTAGATGATAAGAAGAAAAAAATGTTATGTGATTTTTCACTTTTATCGGTGGGGAAAGCGGCTATAGATTTTTAAATATGTAAAAAAAAACTGTTGCATGGACATCCTCGAGCGCGTCAGATATTGATAGCATCAATGCCCTACGTATTTTTAATAATGTACGTATGTTAATCTGATCGTTTGCATGATGCGGGTGGTTGTATTTAAGGGTTGAAAATGAAAAAAAAAAAATTTTGTCGAGCGCGTCAGATTTTCTAAGGGAGTGTTAAGTGCACCAAAAAAAAGCTCTCATTCACTAATCTGACGATTTCGATGGGACGCAAACTCACGGCCAGTTTCATAATGTGCAAAAAAAATTCGCCATTTTGAAATACTCAAGCGCGTCAGATTAAGATATATATGGTTCATCTTTATGTTCTAAACGTACTGTCTCATAATCTGACGATTATCTAGAGGGATTCGCCTAATCTGACAAAAAAAAATTCGAAAAACGGTTCACCTTAAAGGCCATCCCTGCAACTTCCCGCTAATTCCATTACTGGGCGCTTAAAATTGTACTTTGAACTATATTTTGAACTCAGCGGGTCATTCCCAGTCCTCCACACCCCGTCGTCCACAGTGTGGAGGTATGGGAATAGTGTGGACGAATGGGAATAAAAAGGGTGAGGAGGGAAAGGTGCCGTTTATTCCCAGTCCTCCACACTATAGTGCAGGAGCCGACACTAGAAAAAGTTAAATTTTAAAAAGATGAGTTGGACTTCTAAATGTTTAATTAGGACTGTTTATGAGATATTAAGCCATCAAAATATATCGTAAAAAAAGTTGCAAAGTTATACTGTCGGCTTTTAAATTGTTAGATTTACCAGCTGCTCTGTGTCTAGCCAACCGGAGTCGCCGATAAGAGATAACAATAGATTTTAAGGACAATAGAGTCGTAAAATCTCATCTCCATTGAATCATAGCTAGACAAGAAGCACAATTAAAAAGCTCTTAGGAATATTTATGAGTATGTTGTAAAGATAAATCATACAAATTTTTAGACAAGTATAAAATATTATTTCTATTACAGCGTGCTTTGAGAAAAATAAAATTGAAGCGACTATATTCAATACTAAAAGAAAGTTAGTAACTTCAACGTTTCCTTGTTTACCAAATACTTACACCTCAAAAGTAAATAGTTTGAAGAACGAAAACATTAACGAAAGTATTTACACTTTCAAATTATTGTCCATTATGTGATAAAACTATTCTGTGATACAAATTATCTTAGATCATAATATTTACTTTCTTTTTAATTGTTGTAAATTATAAATGATCACGCTGTAATAGAAATAATATTTTATACTTGTCTAAAAATTTGTATGATTTATCTTTACAACATACTCATAAATATTCCTAAGAGCTTTTTAATTGTGCTTCTTGTTTAGCTATGATTCAATGGAGATGAGATTTTACGACTCTATTGTCCTTAAAATCTATTGTTATATCTTATCGGCGACTCCGGTTGGCTAGACACAGAGCAGCTGGTAAATCTAACAATTTAAAAGCCGACAGTGTAACTTTGCAACTTTTTTTACGATATATTTTGATGGCTTAATATCTCATAAACAGTCCTAATTAAACATTTAGAAGTCCAACTCAAACAAACCCAAATGTAGGCATCACGCAGCTGCACGCATTTAAATTAAATTAAAATTAAAATTAAAATTCATTTATTGCAGGTGTCATAGACCCATAAAAACAGTTGCCACATTATAACATATTATCAC
The DNA here is from genome assembly GCA_916999025.1 of Orgyia antiqua. Taxonomy (NCBI): domain Eukaryota; kingdom Metazoa; phylum Arthropoda; class Insecta; order Lepidoptera; family Erebidae; genus Orgyia; species Orgyia antiqua. The sequence goes on from OU779864.1 coordinate 23,024,318, forward strand.
AATATTGTATGCTAAAAGAAAAAGTAAAAAAGTATTTAAAAAGTATTTAACTTTATCGACGAATTTTTGTTATTTCGGCTTGCGGAAATTGTCAGATTATATATTTTTCATTATTCTTGAATTATTACCTTCAAAATAAAAAAAATTTAGCTACGCTCGAGAATGTCGAGATGACGTTTTTTTTTTACAACTTTGTTGCCCTCCCCTTTTTTTACGTCACTCTCAAATTGTCAGATTAGTGGAATATACACTTTTTAGGATGTAATTAACTCACCCTACCTTAATCTGACGCGCTCGAGAATTTCTGATGGTCAATTTTTTTTTACTAATCTGATCCTGTATCCTTCACGGGCGGCCTTATATATGGGTCTCATGTTTTGTGGAGGTACTTAACCGGGTACAAGGTATCCTCCTGTATATTAATCTGACGCGCTTTAGTAAATCCCGAAATCCCCTCTTCGGCTCCCCTACTACAACTACTGATAAAATTTATCAACATTGCAATTCCGCTCCTGATTGACAGCAAAGATATGAGAAATGCAAAGTTTGCAATATTACCCATTCAAATTTTCAACTGATAACGGCCCATGTATTACTAATAATATATAGAGAAAAGATTTGAATGTTTGGAATAAGTTAAGTCATACATATTATTATTCTCTCTCTCTTTAGTCCATTAACGTTCCTCTATTTATAGCAGTGGTTTCCTCCACTTTACAGGATGGTATTTGGTATACTCATGTCACGCTGATAGGCGTGATGTTTAGGGTTTATTATAATTTGGTGTAGTAACGAATTGAGAAAATTTGCGTCCTCACCTCATTTCTTTAAACGTCAAAAGCGTTTCAGTAAGTACCTATATCAATCCTCTCCTCTCCTCTGCAGCCCATTTACGTCCCACTGTTGGGCACGGGCCTCTTCCGCTTTGGAGAGATTATGGTCTACTGTGCCGAGCTGACCAGGCGTCAACACGCCTGGTCAGCTCGGCACAGTAGACCATAATCTAGACACGCCTGGTCAGACGGGAAAGTCGAAAATAAACCCTGTGCCAACGCACAGGGTTTATTTTCGAGTTTCCCGTCTCTCACAGAGGATGTTATCTGTGTGCAATATCCCTTAGCTGACTTTTACAGCACCCTTGGGAAGAAATGGGGTGGAGACACTTGTATTCTTAATCCATTACCACACGGAGATACCTACGACATGATTACAGAAGTTACATAAATTACGCTCAGCATTTTAACTTCTCTTTTATTGCAAATTTACTTTTTAAACAAACAATTTGCTACAATCTGAAAAGAAAATGCTATTTCGAAGATGATGTTTGCATATGACAATTAAATTGGCTTTGGAAAAGAACAATCGTAACTTTTTTTACCAACAAATTAAATATCTTTGAAAGTTGTTTTACGGTGTTCGTTGTTTGCATCAAAATCTTGTAACATAAAATCCTTATTACTGCACACTGTTATTGTGTATTGTTATTTATGAATGATATTGTGTGACCATCCGTTTAGTTTTTATGCAATTGAGTAAATAGTTTTAGTAAAAAGTTACAGTAAATATCAGCAGTTTTGCTGCTTGAACTGAGTCGCGCAAGCGTTAGAGAATATTATATTCGTTCAGTGTTGGATAATACGTTTAGCGAGGAAGATTTTAAGCTATACACCGTCACGCTGCGAGTAAGTCTACGGAACTCACAATATTTAGAAATATGGAGAGCTGCGGATTGACACAAGGTCAAAATAGGGTTAGTCAGATGTAGAGTAGAAAAGCGGACCGATTTTAATGAAATTTTACATGCACATTCAGTAGGTCTGAGAATCGGCCAAAATCTATTTTTCAAAATTTTTTTTTTATAATGGCAAAACGACGTTTGCCGGGTCAGCTAGTAATTTTATAAAATGTAAATAAATAAATAAAATAGGTATATTTATTAACTTACAATTTTCTTGATTTTGGAATTAAATTCATGATTGCGATTAGATTTTCTATTAATACCATGTCGATTTTTTATGTTTGCTGTAGACTTAAATCGTTAATTTAACTTGTACTAATTAATCTAGATATTGTATTAACATCAGACTGTATGCTATTATCTTATTACTTTATTATATAAGTATGGAGTATACACACACTTGAGTTTAATCTTAATCAAGTAATTAGAAGCAATTTACCTAATAAACTTAGAACTAAGCACTTACCCCGTTATACTGTAATATTGAAACGACGGTCTTAACTTTATGATCTTGGTAACATTATGTTCATAACTGAAGCTTTAAAGTTTAATAGTATCAGAAATGCCAGACTAAGCTGGAGAAAAGCTAATGGTCTTGAGGATTTTCACTTTCTATTTTGGTTATGAAGGTTTTGTGCAAATAACTTTTTTTTATTATCTATTACTTTTTTCTTAGAAAGACTAGATATCACGTTAAAACTCCTACTCTCTCTCCAGCCCATTTACGTCCTACTGTTTGGCATGGAACTTCTCTACTTAGGAAAGGATTATGGTCTCCTGTGCCGCGCTGACCATGCGTGTTGGCATAGCGTTTATTTTCGAGGTTTCCGTCTGTCGCAAAGGATGATATGTGTGTAAGAAATAGGCTGGTGACACTTTCACATTCTTAATCTGTTACCACGCGGCAAACTTACACTAAAAGTAGTATTTTGATTTGTTGCCACGAATACAACCTTTCTTTGAACGTAATCGGAAAAGTTGGCCAACATAAAACAATTATTTTCGACATGTAGAATAGAATCAAAACCTACAGGCTTGTTCGCAATCTTCTAAAGACTTTAAATATCGGACACAATATGTTACATAGTGTTACTATAGGAACATTATATAAAACTTTCTCTTATTTTTCGGGTCAGCGCCATTTATTAGACCAAAAACTCACCCGAATCGAAAGAGCCATTTGCCTAACAGTGGAATGTCAAGACTAGATTTACAAAATAACAAAACAGCAAATAACGTTATTTAAATAAAGCTGTATTCTTGAAAGTTAGTTGTACGAATAAATCACCACAATAGTATTGTTTGCGGTCGGATTGATGTGGGTTTGTAGCATGTCTGTTAACAACTCAATTCCGCAGCTACGAGTAAGTGATCTAATTGAGTTCATGGCGAATACTGGTACCTACTAGGAAACCTCAATGTTTGTTAGTGCATTTTCTCAAATAACTGAGTTTGTTTGTTGAGCATTGCAACCTAAAGCTGTAAAGTAGTAAGCTTAAATGAATGTCCGTGTGGGAACGGATTTATAATACAAGTGTCACCACCCCTTGTCCGCCTCAGGGTGTTGTAAAAGCAAGTTTACGATTATTGTACACAGATAACATCCTCTCTGAGAGACGGAAATCTGGAAATCCAACTCTACCAAAGCACCCAATCACAGCAGATCATAATTCCTTCTGAAGTGGAGGAGGCCAGTGCCCATCATTGGGGCGTTATTGGGCTGGAGAGAAAAAAAAAATTGTACCTAAAGCATTATAATTTCCCAATATAATTTCTACAATAAAATTAATTTTATTGTAGAAATTATATTGATATGTTTTTTTTTTCAACATTCATAAATAGATTAAAGACTGACGCAGCTCTACACAAAATTTACTTCCACTGTTACCATCTTTTAAATCACTTTTCCCACTTTTTACAGAGTGTTATTCTCATTTTTATAAATTAAATGCCAAGATATAATTACATTAGGAAAATTACTTTTAGAAAGATTGAAATAAATTACGTACTTAATCTCATTACTAACATTAATCAGTTTAGCAGGTAATAGAACAGTTAATCTTTCTATCCATTAGATGAGCATCTTTTGAAACGTTTTAGAACGATTTTGATTTTAAAACATTAACTATATGAAAATTGGTCTGTTATTTGGTTTAATATAAATATTCAACTAATAATAAACTTTCGCGGACATTTTACACAACCTTCTCTAGCCTAAAGTTAAACTTATTATTGTGTTATGAATACCAGAATGTGGATAAACTACATTATATACATAGGTACTATGTTTTTATAAATACACCTTTGTGACAAATATGTTATTTTTAGACATCACACAAATGATTGTAATGTGCGGGAATCAAGTCCACTTTTGAGCGACAGACCGTTACACTAACGCCAAGTAACCACTCCACCACTTGGCCTATATATATTAATACCTATTATAAAGCCTGCTGTAGAGTTTGTTTGTTAATTTGAACGCGTTAATCTCAAGAACCACTGGGCCGATTTAAAAATTTCTTTCTGTGTTATATAGGACATTTATCGAGGAAGGCTTTAAGCTATATAACATCACGCTACAACCAGTAGAAGCGAAGCAGTAGTGAAAAATGATGCAAAAACGGGGAAAATTTTCTAAATTCCACGCGGACGGAGTCTCGGGCAACAGCTCGTTCTTAACTTATCATTAGAATATATATAACTAAAAGCTATATGCATTTAGGGTGAAAGCTAAATATAATCACAATATACCACATTGTTTATTGGAACCGCTACATCTGAATAACTTTTTAATTTCAAAATATAAAACTGAAAAGAAAAGTTAGTTCTAGAAGTAATAACATACTTTATGTGGGACGTTCAAAACGTTTCCTATTCGCTAATGTTAACGCTCAGTGGGTACGGAAAATATAAAATTGTATTTCTTAGAAAGAGAAATAAAACTGTTTTAACTATTATAGAAGCGAATTTATTTTGTGAAAGATAACTTCAGAGAGAAAAATAAACAGAATAAGACATCGTATCTTCAGTAATTTTGCGGCAGTTGCTTAGTGTTATTTTAGCAAAGTACTATTTGCGGATAGGAGAAGTAATAAGTTGGGAAAATATGTTTGTTTTCGTATTTTCGTTCCCCATTCGGGTTAGATTTCGTATTTTGAATATTCAAATGTGAAATATAGGTAGTAGAAATTTTATTATCGAGCTGCGGCCGTATTATGAGCTCTTATTTACAGGCAGTTTACGCCGTGAATTGAACTGTCTGGCAAATTCGTATTATGAACAAATTATTAGTCAGTCAGTTCGCTAAACCAGTCATTCATTAATATGTTTAAGGAGAAGGTATAACTAAAAGTTAAAGTACTAACTAAAATTTTTCAACTAAAAGTTTTATTTTTGCCATAATACCTAATTTAGCCATGCAGTTTACGGCCTGTCTGGAACTTGAATGATTTTAAAAAGCTCATAATACGCCGGCTGTAGTTATCAAGGTATAAGTATGCGATTATTTTGATATAAGAGGGATAATGATAAAGTGAAATGTCCGCAAATAAAAAAAAAATGAGCATATACAATTTAAAGTTTTATTCTTTCTTTTTTTTTTCTTTATTCTTTTTCCTTTGTTTTATATTTGTATGTATAACGCATTAGTCTTAAAACTGTAATGTTGTACATTAATTATGTGTAATAAATAAATAAGTAAAATAAATAAATAACACATTATTTATGCACATTATTGACCAACTTCAAAAAGAGGAGGAGATTTTCAATTCGTCTGTAATGTTAATTTATGAATTTTTGCAATTGACTTGCTATGCTTTTACAAAATTTATTTTTTATTAATTTTTATTAATTTTTTTTTCCACTTTAGTTTATTTAATTTAGTTTATTCGTCTGTAATGTTTTTTTTATTTATGTTTATTACCTTATAACTTTAAACTGGGCAAAGCGATTTTAATGTCTCTTTTTGTTATTAAATAGTCAAAGTTTGTGAAAGTACTTAGGTTCAATAAAATTTCAGATATTTTCACGCTTTTATTAGCTTAGTTGGTATTAGTTTTTTTTTACTTATCTGTTTTATAAAAGTAAAACTCTCTACTCTCTTATTTGTATTCTGTCTAATATTTTTTAAGAAAATAAAATGTAATTTGTAATATTCCATCGTAAAAAACACAGGTCAAGGTAACATGAAAAGTCTTGTACGGATTATATCACTTAGGTAGCCACTAAGGCCTTGCAAGGAATCAGCTTTTATAATCTGAAGATCAAATTATAAGTAGGTAAGTACTAGAGCCTCACCCAGAGATGATTACGATCAAATTCAAACACGCGACGGTAGGTGCTCACTGAAAGACCTATCATTCATCATTTTATGACGTCATTTGCTTAATATTGTGTTGGAAGATCTCAGAATATTATAAATAATGTAAAATAACGTTGTTTAAAAAAATCTGTAAGATATTTTTATATTTTTTCGTTTTCTTGCTACATTTATAATTTACTAGCTGTTGCCCGCGACTTCATACGCGTGAAATTTAGAAACTAAACCTAAAGAAACAGAAGTTTACCATATCACACGATAGATGGCGTTGTACAGTTCTTTTAAATCGCGCTATGGTTTGGTTACACACATTAAACACTTAAGCTCGTCAAGATTTTTAATTTTTATTTTGGAATTTGTAAGGATGCACTGTTAATAATTTAACATTGCTTAGTAAAATAATTAAGTAAGATATGATAAATGATAATTCTTTATTTTGTTTTTAGGGTTCCGTATCCAAAGGGTAAAAACGGGACCCTATTACTGAGACTTCGCTGTCCGTCCGTCCGTCCGTCCGTCTGTCACCAGGCTGTATCTCAAGACCGGTGATAGCTAGAGAGTTGAAATTTTTACAGATGATGTATTTCTATTGCCGCTATAACAACAAATACTAAAAATAAAATAAAATAAATATTTAAAGGGGGCTCCCATACAACAAACATGATTTTTTTACCGTTTCTTGCTCTCATACAACAAACGTGATTAATTAAGTATTGTGTGTGCTGTTTGCTCATTTATTAATATCGTGCCTTATGTTGCATAGATAATGGTACGGAACCCTTCGTGCGCGAGTCCGACTCGCACTTGACCAATTTTTTACATTAAACATCTTGGCACTTGATCCCATGTCATCTGATTTCTCACCATAATTCTTCTTACGTAGTACGCAGCGGCGTGCACTGCTAATTAACGTAGGGTAGGCAGTCACAAAAACTTTTTCTTTTATAGATTTTTAGCATAGCCACGCGACGGATCTCTAAGTCGGAAACCATGCCAACAGAACAAATTTAAATCTGAATATCCCGAATCAGTCCACACTGTACTAGAATTACTAAGCAATAACTACGTACGTACATACATACGTACATGTACGTATGTACATACGTTTCATAACTTTTAACATTTCATACATTTTAACATATAAATGTGTGCAAAAAAAAAATAGCGAAACATTTAAGATACAGCAATAGCTGTTTTCATTTTTTAGTTAAGAGGATACCAAAATAGCTTCGTGCATTTTTCTATGTACGAAGTTTTCATTGTTTCTTTAGATTGAATGGCTAGAGCTCTAATTTTTAAGTAGGTATATGTTTTTTCAATATATGATCTAGGATCGCATAAACTCAGAAACGCGATTGAAAAAAGTTTTCTCGATAGAAAATCTTAGCGAAAATACCTCTCTCATTTCTTATTTTTTTCATTTGTCGGTCTATTATCACGTATTAACTAATGAAATAACTTTAGAAACATAAGTAACTATTATATATAGAAACACGTAAATCAGAATTAAAATATATTTAGTAGATTTTGAGTAAATAGGAAAAGTATCCCTAATTCTTCATTTTCTGTGCCTACTGGCTGTGTTAATATGTACGTGTCGGCGATGATATACGACAATATTGATGTAGGCCCTTAAGATAACCATTCCCACGTCCCGACCTAAATACCTATTATACCGTTGTCCGTCCAGCTACGCGTGGCGCTGATTCGATCGGTACCGCGCTCGCATGTTGTAACAAAAAACCTTTATAGCTTCTTATCTATAATACCTAGAGTGAAGACAAATACTACGAAAAATTACTAGAAGACTACAGATGAAATCTATCTATTTTTTAAGATCTGAAAATTTATTTTAAAGTATTAAAAATGAGAACAGAAGAGGACAGAGGAGAAAACATAACAATTCAAAATATAACTCGATTTTACTCTTAAAACTGTGATATGTATGCTATATGTATACTTAATTATAAAGCACAAATCATCTAGTTTATCTTGATGTATAATAATATTAATAATCTATGAACTCATAAATAAAACTAAACTACTTACGACAATCCGCTGGAACTTCAAAACCACTTGTTTACTAAACACAAAGCGTAAAGTGGACTGAAGATAAAAACTGCCATCTAGTGATTATGGATTGTGAAGTAATTCATCAGCTATCTATTACACAACTTATAGACGCAAAAAATAACGCAATTTGTCCATAGATGTCGGTTTTATAAAATATGTCGCTATGGATATAAAAGTAACCTTGGACGTAAATTGCCCTTTTTTTTTGAATATCAAAGTATCCTTGAACGTGTGAATGGTTAAGTTTAGTTCTGCACATAGAATAGGCACCATTACCTACCTTTTTGCTGGCTTAGTTGTTGAACTTGTTATTTTTAATTTTTAACAAACACACACTATCAACACACATTTCACAATCAAATAACATTTTAAAATCAACAAACGAAAATCCATACAATTATTAAATTAAAGAAACTCAATATTAAACAGTTCAATGAATCACGAAAAAATAAAATGGCCTCCGTCGAACCAAAATATTTCTGCTATTTAAATAAATAAAACCTTACTAAACAAAAATGCATACGTGATTTATTAGACTTCCGAGTTCCGACTATATTTAATCGGATTATAAGTAACGAACGAACATTGCCGAATACTCGCGATAACATCCGATCGCGAAAGCAGGCGGCAGGATTTTCAGTATAAATCGTCTTGGATATGTAAGCCTGTGTGCGTTTGGGAACTGTGCACGGACACCAAAATTTCTACACACATATGAACTCATGGCAGGCGGGCGGCGTGGAGCTTGTCCGATGCGTTCGTCCGACCAATATTATTCCTTCGCCAAACGCCTGGCAAGAAACAATTTGCAAGCACATATTGGTGCTATTTATGAATTATTAGGTAGGCGTTTTTAAGTTATAATATTTTGTTTAATTAATAGTAAATACATGAATAAAGTCATCTAAATCATACGAACGTTTTATTAAAATATCTGTGAATGGCAAGTAAAGCAGTGCCTATCAGCTTGTATGGAGTGCACGCCACTGGTAGTACGTACTTAGTTCTTACTTAGTATAGAACAAATTCGATATTTTTGTTTTGTGTGTCACTATTTGAGCTTATATCTTAAAATCTACACAGCGGATTTTGAAGCGGTTTCCATTAATAGATAAAGTGGTTTAAGTGAATGGTTTTTTAAGAGAACAATTTGTTAAGGTTTGCTGTGTATTTTAAATATAAGCGCGAGTGAAACAACGGACATTAAATAGTACTACATATAGTGTGCATGTACAGCATAGTAAATAGATATATCTACATACTTTATGACCATGATTATGAATTTAAAAAAAACGTGTGGCACTCGGGAATGCCGCGGCAAAGCTATTGCATAGCATTTTTTATCAACTAATGCATTTATAATTATTTATTTATTTTATTTATGCAAAAATCTAAATACCATAAACTAAAATAAGATTAATAATCCTTATTTACTGATGCTTACATCTATCCATGGTTTATGGTAAAAGAAAATAGCGATTGTCAATCAAATGTCAATAAAATAAAATAAATATTATTGTACATTATTAAAATCTAAAATACGTTGTTATCTGAACATTCGATATAATAAGTTGTCGATTCAAAATCCTTATTTTAATACGCTGTTTAATTTAAGAAAGCCGCTTACCCTTGGTATCAACAGGATGAAATAAATTGCGGGGCGAAGAGGGGATTACGCATGCGCAGTAGCGCCGATAATGTAAGGTTTTTTCATTACGCTATTTTCGTACGGAATTTTTGGATTCGGTCTCCACGCTCAAGGCCCGCGATAGAAGCTATGCAATAGCCTTCTGTGGCAATAGCTTAAAAAACCTAAGAAAAGATGTATAGGCCCCGTGAAACAGGACATAATAGTAGAGAGAAGTCTGTAATTAAGGCACGTTGTCCCAACCAATTTGAAATAATGTTTTGAGATATTGTTATGATGATGATATCTACTTCATAACTAAAAGTAAATAACTCAGTATTAATAATATATTGTGTACAAAAGAAAGTATTTTTCATAGTCAATAAAATAAGAAACGATATTGTTGAGAGCTTCCGGAATTGGATTCAAAGACGAGGTGCTTCTGTTAATATTATTTGATGTAATATCGACTGTGATATCCCATTTGTTTCTAAATAACAAATATTCTTTATTCATAATAATATTTACGAGTTTACTTTATATATCATTAAGAGGATACCAAAATAGCTTCGTGCATTTTTCTACGTACGAAGTTTTCATTGTTTCTTTAGATTGAATGGCTAGAGCTCTAATTTTTAAGTATATGTTTTTTCAATATATGATCTAGGATCGCATAAACTCAGAAACGCGATTGAAAAAAGTTTTCTCGATAGAAAATCTTAACGCAACAACCTCTCTAATTTTTTATTTTTTTCATTTGTCGGTCTATTATCGCGTATTTACTAATGAAATAACTTTAAAAACATAAGTAACTATTATATATAGAAACACGTAAATCAGAATTAAAATATATTTAGTAGATTTTGAGTAAACAAAAAAAATATCTATCTTCATTTTCTATACCTACTAGCTGTGTTAATATGTACATGTCGACGATAATATTGATGTAGGCCCTTAAAGGATAGGTACTGCTATTAGATAGATACATTAGTTAGGTATATAATCCAACGGATGATTTTATTTTGTACAGAAGGGTTAAGTCATAAATATACTTCTTTCCTTTGAAAGAAAGAAAGAAAGAAGTTTGAAAGATTAGTAGTACCAAACAAAACTACAAGGATTTACTATATGATATACTAGCTGTTGCCCGCGACTCCGTCCGCGTGGAATTTAGAAAATTTTCCCTGTTTTTGCAACATTGACGGGCTTCGTGGTGGAGTGGTTTATGTAATGGACTGCCGATCACGAGGTCGCGGGTTCGATTCCCGCTTGGGACAATCATTTGTGTGATATCCATAAACGTCATACAAACTGCGTCTGGGTGTTTTCTATGTATTATAAGTATGTATTTACAAAAGAAAAGTAGTTTATGTATTCTATCCGTATTCTGGTACTCATAACACAAGCATATAAAGCTTAGCTTGGGACCAGAGGACATTGTGTGAAATGTCCATGAGTATTTATTATTATTATTCTTTACAACTGCTATGCTTCTACTGGTCGTAGCGTGATATTATATAGCCTAAAGCCTTCCTCCATAAATAACACTAAAAGAATTTAGCAAATCGGCCCAGTGGTTCCTAAGATTAGCGCGTTCAAACAAACAAACAATCTCTTCAGCTTTATTATATTAGTATAGATACGTTTACTTTTATAAAACAGACAAGAAAAGTAATGATAATAGGACAAATGCAACATAATAAGGTTTAAAATGGAAACAGATAAACAAAGGGATAGACAGACAGACAAGTATAGTATCGATCCTGTAAAGGTTTCTTTTCGATACATTGAAAAGATATTCTTCAAAATTATATAGTATACCAATCTACAGTTTACGTATTAAAAAATATACAAATTTCTTTTATTTAGTTCATTCATTCGCAGCTGTTATGTGATCAGCTCAAAGAAGTAGGAATATTGGCTGCTAAGAAAGGGTTGCCCACAGAAATGTAAGGCTTTCACATATTTGCACGTAGAACTCCACATCGTGAAGGTATTTATTTCAGTATTGCTTGCTGAGAATAGTTGAAATTGCTGATAGAATTCCAGTCAGTTCTGCTTTGATCTTGGCGAAGAGTAGTTGCCATGGAATAGATTTAGGTTTAAAAAAACTTGTTGCTTTAAATTCTATCGTTTCAATCACAATATAGACTTCACCACATCTTTAAATGTAAGTCTTGCTTTTTACGTTACTTATACAAATAATAGGAAAACTAAATAGTGTCGCACAAAACAAATTCCTCATCACTTTTGTATTTAAATGAAACAAACTTGTTCAAAAAAATACGCTAATTTGATGTGACTAATTTTAATCAGTTGCCTACAATTTAATTTGACGCGAGTGTAGTACTTTTAAGGTACAAAAAATACTTCTAGCTTTGTCTTTGTAATAATAAGAGTGGGCCTAAAACTTTGAACGTAAATTGTAAACGTACTTTATTCATTTTAAGCTTCACTTTTGCTACCTGAAATATGAACATACTTAGTCAAAGAACAAAGTAAATTAGCTGATTTTGTGTAATATTGTTAGCACGAAGAAAACTCCACTGCCAATAGCTAACGGCATTAACCGTTAGACAAGATTTTCCAGTTAAGTTTTTAATGTAAAGTCTGAGAATAAAACAAAGCGTTCTTTGAGAATAAACGAAGCTGACAAAGACGTTACTATTATATTTATAGAACTTTAATGCACTTTTTTCAAACTTCAGCTAAGAAAAGAGTAAATTCTTGGAAGAAAATTGTCAGCTCTCTTACTGAAATAAAATGATAATAAAATTAACTATCAAGCTTGTACATAATTAATGGCCTGGGTTTAGTCATTCTATTATCAAAAGACTTTTATATTTTCTAAGAAAATGAAAATTGATGCAGGTTTTCTCGTTTTGTTTTGTATCGGAATATAAAAAGACTAGAAATGTGTTATTCTGAGTTTTAACATTAATTAATTTACAAGAGTGTATAATAACTTAAGTTTTTTTTGTAACTTTCACGCGAGTTATTGAAATGAAACCATTTTGATTTTATTTTGAGTTTAATATGAGTTGACTCGTTGAACTCATTCTTAATAAATTTTGTAATATAAACATGAGAATGTGTATATAGGTATATCTACGCACGTAAAAGAAATACATATACTTCTTCGTACATCTTTTGCATTATCCTACGTTTGTAACTAACTGCGGGGTAACGGGAGCGGTTAATTTTCGGCCTATTCGTAACAATTATTATATCCAGAAGAACCTATACCTTTTTGAATTCCCAATATCTACAAAGTTTAAAAAACCTAAACAAAACACTTGCAAACATCCCGCTTGCGGTGATCACTTTTTCCACTACAATTTAATTTATTAAGTAAAAGCATAGCAAGTCAATTGCAAAATTAATAAATTACTTTAGTAATAAACAAAACACGTTATACACCTAATAAAAAAACACCAAGACTTCTCAATCTTTTTTCTAGGTATTCGGCACCTAAACTATTCGTAGTAACATCATAGATACATATCGAACATAATCTACTCTTTTATGTCACTTTTGCTTTTAGTGTCGACCTCACACTCCAAACAAGGGTTATCTGTAGATTTTAAGCGCGATATAGGCTATCGATTGCTTCAAAATTGGCTCGTGGCTAGCACAAGATTTGAGAGACTTATGTAAGCTTAAGATAAACATATTTGAAATAGGAAATGGTTTGAAATAACCGGGTGCTTGCGACGCTAGGCGTAAAGAAATATATAATAATATTCTTTAAGACTAAGACTGTATTAGACACATCAGAATTCAAACTTTACTGGGACCGAACTATACTCACAGATAAAACAGTGCATTTTAATAGACCAGACATAACACTACACGATAAGAAAAACCAAATAGTATATTTAATTGACATAGCAGTCCCAAACACACACAACCTCTCAACCACACATACAGAAAAGTTATCAAAGTACACAGACCTAGCCATAGAACTCAAATCACAATGGAAAGTGAACACCGTCAAAACCATTCCTATTGTACTATCATCTACTGGAGTCATACCTTACACACTACATACAAGTCTTAAATTACTAGACATTCACCCACTCACATACATAACATTACAAAAGGCAGCGATACTCAACACTTGCAGAATTGTTAGGAAATTTCTAGCCACTGATCTAACAATATCTTAAGCTTTCTTGCTTGGCTAAGGCCCGCACGAAAGCGAAAACTACCTCTTTTTATTGAAAAAAAAAGAGAGATATAAATATATATAAATAAATAATAATAATAATAATATTCGTGGACATTTCACACAACGTCCTCTGGTCCCAAGCTAAGCTTATATATGCTTGTGTTATGGGTACCAGAATACGGATAGAATACATATACTACTTTTTTTTTTGTAAATACATACTTATAATACATAGGAACACCCAGACGCAGTACAAACATTTGTATGACAATTAGAAAAATCACACAAATGATTGTCCCGAGCGGGAATCGAACCCGCGACCTCTTGATGGCAGTCCGTTACCAGAACCACTACACCACGAGGCCCGTCAGAAAGTGTAGTCATATGAAAGTGTAGTACTTGTAATGTCATGAACATTAAATTTATACCTATTAAAGGTTGTAGCATTTGCCACTATTACAGCTATAGATAATTTAAAATAATTTTTATACTCTCTCTCACTCTCTTTCTCTCTTTTTCTTCAGCTCATCATTGTACCACTGCTGGCCTCCCCCACTTTGGAATCTATTTTAATCTACTGTGCCGCGCTAATCAGATGAGCTTTCACAGCACCCTGGGAAGGAATAGGGGTGGTGGCGTCTGTATTCTTAGTTCGACCCCTTACATATTTTTATTACTAACGTAATGCTATCAATTGCATATTTATTAAAATGTTCTGAAGTAGATATATCACGGCGCAAACAAGATGGCGGTCAAATTATTTATGCACTCTTTTAACTTGGGTATCAAATAAAAGAGTTATTTAAAGATTAAAATAAAAGATATATTTAAAGATTAAATTAAAATACATAATGATGATTATAATATTTAACTAAATATATTGTTACAGGTAACAGAACAAGATAAGTGAAAATACCATAAAAAGCTTACGGCCAACAAGTATAACATAACAGGCAAGTCTTATTTCTTTGTTAAGTTGATTACATTAGGTAGGTACACTATTACTTGCTTACTTGTTTTCTTTTACTAAAAAAATAGCTGCTCGCCGCAACTTCGTACGCGTGGAATTTACAAACCATACCCTAACAAGTTATACAGAAATGCCAATGCTCTTGAACCACTTCTGTCTATTAAAATAATATGTATGTATATAGTTTAAAAGATATAAGTTCACATAGGGACATACCTACAAACAAAGAACAAATAGACTTTGTTTTATAAAAAGTAAAGATATAATAAACACAAAAAACATAAAAATTGTACTACTGACAATGAAGGAAAATTAAATTTTTGTGCGGGTAGATAATGCGACATAATTTTAAAAATAATAATGATGAATATTCAGTGGGCACTCACATTAACGCAAATGGGGTTGGGACACCGGTGCTAAGTCTAATATACATATTTTTTATTACGGGCTTTGTTACGTAGGGTTTTACTATGGCAGGGGACAGTAAAACATAACAGGGCAACATATTTTAGGCTATAAATCGTAAATACAATAAAACTGTAACTGACAAATGTTTAAATAAAACCACTTTTTACGGATTTAGACGCGTATATTTGTTTTAAATATTAACCCTACGTTTTAGAGACTTCTTTTATGCCACTGAAAAATCTGAAAAGTCTCCCAAAAATCGGGAAAAAATATAAAAATAGGTATACTTGGAAATCAATCTTAACTTGAAAGATCATGCACAAGCAAGGAGAAAACTTTATTCTCAGTAAAGAACATAATATTATTTTTATTAAGGCAATTACAAGGTAAGCTGGAATTATATTTCGTATTATATAATACAACATACGTACCTATATGAAAGCAATTTGAATGAAAATCAAGATTTACCGGTTGGCTGGTAGATAATGCCTCAGGCATTAAGCCCGCCTTTGTACTCTGTTTGTGCATAAAGTCTAAATAAATAAATAAGATTTATGCTTATGCTCTAAAAATTTTAAATAAAACAGTGAGTAAAAAGGCGGTACATACAGCATATCACGATTAGTTGTTTCTGTCCTACGATATGGCATATTTTTTTGGGGAAATGCTGTTGGCATAGAAATGGTGCATAAGGCTCAAAAGCGCTGTATTTGAGCTATCTCAAATTTGAAATGCAGAGACAGCTGCCAGCCACACTTTAAAAGGCTAGAGATATTGACAGTGCCGTGTGTGTATATGTATGAGGAATAATTATTTGTAAAAAATAATTTACAAGAATTTCCCTCTGTCATTAGTGCAGATGTGATAAATTATATGTTGCAAAAGGCAATACCACGTTACTTCAGAAAAGCATAGTTGCCATGGGTCCCATAGTTTATAATATAATTGCCCAAATCAATAAGATTACTAGAAAAACTAAATAAATTTAAAATTGAGCCCAAATTATTTTTAATGAATACCTATGTTATTAATCAATTGAACAGGTTTTGACTGTTACAATCGATTGACATTTTATGACATTAAATTTATAAGTCTATGTAATTTGATATTGTATAATTGACCCATTAATTGATTATTGCAGAACATTAATAGTTATAGGTAGTATTTTTATTTTATTTTATTTTTATTTGTACGTCACATTGTGGCAGGACATAGCCGAAACTTTGTAATTTATACCATCATGTAGACCTATGAGCGTCGAGTCGGGCCCCAGTTAGCGAGGCCACCCCTCGCCGGGTCATGGTAAAGCTCAAGGCACCATCATGGCCCGGCAGGGTAGAGAGGAGAGGAGAAAAAAAAACCTATGAACACAAAAAAATAAATAAATTTGATTTGATTTGAAAAAGATTTAGCTAAAAAGGGTCACTGAAATGAAAAATATGTCATGGTGCGGTAGTATAGAGGAATGTCTTCGAGGTAGCGGGTCTTAGAATTTCAGTACCTCATTGAGGCATAACGACCTACCTGAGAACATAAAAAAACAATTAAAAGAAACCAATATAAAATACAAGTTAAAAAACTACTTCTTATCTAAATTCATGTAAAAAAAAAAAAAAAAATTACATAAAAAAAAAAAATTATAAATACTTACTAAATAAAATTAATAAAATTAGTCATCATAATATTCACCCGTATGTTTTCACCGTGCGAGCTGCCGCCGTATTCGTATAAGCGGTATTCAGTGAGATAAAAACAATAAGATAACATTGTACCTACCCACAAACTAAACTTGTAACTTAGATGTTAACCTTACATGATGCTAGACAAAGCGGTGTTATACATACACTGTTTTGTTTGGCATCATGTGTTATTAATACAATATATAAATTTACGTCAAGACGAATACCAGTGTGCGGAAAAACCAATGTTTGGTTTATGCTACACTGTTAATATTATGTTAGATTTAATAACAACTGTATGTATTTTACTTAAATAAAAAAAAATAATAATAATAATGGTTCTTTCGATGTTTTTTTATGGTCTAATACGGTAATAATTATTTATTGTTATGCGATATTGAAAATTCCCCTTAGCGTTATCGAATTATGAAGGTTCGATTATACACATTTTATCTTAACCTACTTTACGCAAAATTGCACTTTGTAATAGGGGTTTTATTTACCCATAGGTACCTGCTTAGGTATAGTAAAGGCGTGTAATAAGAACTTTGAGGCGTGTAATCATAGTTATTCAAGAACTACAAGTGTCATCACATATTTTTGTTCCCAGAGAGATTTAAACACCAGTTGAATACCGAAAACATCGTCTGCGAGAATACAGAAGTCTTAAAACTAAACCCTAAGCCAATATGCTTGGTCAGCGTAGCATAGTAGGTTAGATACCTTCCCAAAGTTAAAGAAGCCAGTGCTCAACAGTGGGATAGTAATACACTGAAGAGATTCAAGCGTAGGTTTTACTTGTTAATTGTGTTAATTGAGCTGTATAGGCAAAATATTTCGAATAAAGCATAAAATGTATTATTTATAAAATATCTGTCGTATTCTCAAATTCTGAAATATAGAGTTAATATTTAATAATATGGTTATTATACCTTTATAATAAGAAACATTTTTCGTAATTACCCGATGAAACGTATTTAATTGCGCGTATGTTAAAAATTTGAAAGTAAAATTTTGGCTCTTTCCGCCCACTTCCCGCCCTTTCTGAGATACAGGCTGCCTTCATAAAAACCCTTAATGCGAATAATTGGCGAAATGTAAGATGCTGGTACGCCATCAGGGGTTTCTAAAGGTTTTCCCTTGAACGGCCTTAATAGCGTAGTGGTGTATCTTATACATATAAATAACCACAATTTGATAGAACCAGAATTTTACAGATTTGATAGGTACTTATTGCAAGGTTTGTTAAGCAATTTACTTGCGGCCTGATCATATGTAGTGGTTAGAGTAGAATACAGATATTATGTGTAACGGATTTAATAATGTGTACTATCTCTGGGTGATTTGTATCCACTATAATTCTCTCTCTCCAGCCCATTAGGTAACGTCCCACTGTTGGGTGTGGACTTTCCCCACTTCGGGAGGGTTAGTGGTCTACCATGCCGAGCTAAGTAGGCATGTTTAGTTTCGAATCTTTCGTTTCTCACCAACTAGGATTTTATATACTTATTACATCCCGTAGCTAGATATTACAGCACCCTGGGGAAGAAATGGGGTGGTGACACTTTAATCTTTAATCCGTCACCACACGGATGATTATAAATATGTAAATATAATAAAATATGATATCATATTCTGATAATATCCTTAACACAAGCAAATAGCTTAGCTTGCTTATTACGTTCTATAAAATGATCGTGAATATTTCTCTATTTATTGTAAAAGTTTCAAATATTAGCAAAACCTATAAATCACTGTTCTAGTATGTGATTTCTTTGGTAGAAATGTTAGTAAGTTTATTTTTACAAAGCAAGGCAGCAAAATGGATCGCAATCTTGTGGTTCAACAAAGTAGAAAAGTTTATTCGGTGTACGGGTGGGAGAACAATGCATAGCTATTTTGAAGGCGACTACTGATGGAGCCTTTGGTAATTCAACAGTCTAGTTATTGTAAGACTTACTCACCATTTCTAATTAACACTTATGTTTTAGATAGTAACTGCCTCTGAAATAAAAATCTTGCTTTGTTCATTTACTAACATGCTTGAAAATCCTGAATATTTTTCGGTTATTGGTCAATTTCAGAATAATCTGACTACTACAAGTAAATCACTTTTAAAGATTCCATTACATAGATTAATACATCGATAGGTGCGTACCAACTAATATAAGCGTGTTAAAATATAAAGACACTATTGTGCACTGTCGTATCTTTACAAATATACATCATTCTATGCTTTGTACTTATCTTTATTATAATAGCAGATATGTCTCCATTGATAGCACAGAATAGAATATAGAGGAATGACCATTCTTTCATTACATGTCGTATAGAATGTTTTGATATTAAACTATCGTCTTCATTACGTTAGAGCTATTTTAGTAAAATAGGGTTTATTTACTAATTAGCTGTTGCCTCCAACTCACGTGTGTCCATTCACGTGTGCGAAGTTACGCGCAACCGAACCCTAACAAATTATACAAAAAAGTCATCCTCTTGAACTAATCTATCTATAAAAAGTACCGGATTAAAATCCGTTAATTCGTTTTTAAGATAAGAGCTAACATAGGGATATACATACAAAAATAACGACTTTATTTTATAACTAGCGACTCCGTACGCGTAGAATTTAGAAAATTTCCCCGTTTTTGCAACATGTTTAACTACTGCCTCGCTCCTATTAGACACAGCGTGATGTTATATAGCCTATAGCCTTCCTCGATAAATTTACTATCCAACACTGAAAGAATTTTTCAAATCGGATCAGTGGTTCCTGAGATTAGCGCGTTCATATAAACTCTATATGAACAAATGCATAAAACAAAAAAATATTACATACATATACATAAACACATAAATAAATAAGTAAATACTACTATATAATATAGATACATTCTTTATAAATACTAAGATACAGATTACATAAACACTATTATAACGATAGATAATAATTCGATAGTTTTAACTTAAAATTAGAAAGAGACTGTGCTTAATAATACATAGAAACACCCAAACGCTAGAGTGAAAAATAAATACATAATGCTGTAAGTATGCAGTATTATCTAGATTACGTCTCTTAGGAATACGATCACATAAAAAAAATAAACCTAGAGTTATAATGAAGTTTTCTAGAATAACTAAAGATAAACGTTCAGAGAGCAAATGTCAATGTAAAAAATGGTATGTAGTGTAGTTAGAAAATTAGCTATCACACACGCGCCGCCAAAAATCCATTGTCATGGCAGAATTAATGTTCTCAGTGTTCTTTGTAGTACAAAAATTGAGCAAGAAAGGGAATGAAGGTTTTAATAGACTGAATAAAGATATGTATCGAGTATTATCTATACTAAAAATAAAGTTAGTTTTTTTGTTTGTTTGAACGCGCTAATCTCAGAAAGTACTACTTACTCAGGGGCGTAGCTACCGCTGCATCAGCCGTATCAATTATACGGGGCACACTTTCCAATTTTTTTATTATTTCAGAAATTTTATGCACACTTTTTTTTCCATATGTGAGAAATCTTTACCCTTCATAAGGGCCCCCAAATAATTTTTTATACTGGGCCCCACCAAGGGGCTACGCACCTGTACTTACTAATCCAATTTGAATTTAAAATTATTCAGTGTTGGCTAGTATATTTATCGAGGAAGGCTAAAAGGTATATAACATCACGCTGCGACTAATAGGAGTGAAGTATCAAATCAATGCAAAAACGAGTTAATTTTTCTATATTCCAGTCGCGGTCGCGGGCATACATCTAGTAAATTATAATAGTTAAACAGTTATTATAAATTGTAGTGATTTACAGAATCCTTCAGAACTTAATTAGGTATAGAAGGATTTGTTTTAGTCCCTACTTTAATCTTTGTGCAAATTTTATAAGGAAACTTGTAACGGCTCGCTTGGGTTTTCTCCTAAAGTTATATGATACATTACCTAGACTGTATATCCCTAACTTGTGATTACATGTACTTTACATACCCATACCCATGTATTTTAGAAAATACAAAGATGTCTTTTGAGATTGCCTAATTGGCATTGTTCATAATTTTTGACCTGCTGATTTTATATTTTCTTATGAAAATATAGACTAATTTAAGCAACTAATTTCAATATTATTGAAATATTTACAATATAGAATTTTCAAAAAATACTTAAAGATATTATTTTAAATGTTGTGACGTCATCGTTGTACGCAATCTGTGTATTGACTTTTCCTGATAGACTTATGACAGATTGCAATACATCTTTTCAAAGTTGCCAAGTCGATATAATAGACCAATTTCAACTCCACCCGTAGTAGTACATCCCTTAGAACGCCTTAATATTTTAAGTCCTTCATTTCAAGGGCAAATAGAGATCATTTGCTTTTTTGGAAAAATAATCGTTATTATAGCAAATTTTCAGAAAAAAACTAATGGATCACGATTAGAAACTATATTCTCCGAAATGGTTTTTAAATTAAGACTTTAAAAAAAATATGAAAATGCCAATTGTACTCTTGTATCTATACCAATATTATAAAGAGGAAATGTTTGATTGTATGTTTACTACGAATTTTTCAAATCGGACTAGTGTGCAGCATAGACTTAGGATATAGATCGAGACTTAACACTCGGTACAACGAATCTGGCCTGCTGCTTTTTTTAGTTGAACACATTAAGAAAAATAAATGATTTAGTAGCCTTTCTAACTCTTTCTTTTTAAGCGGGAGTAAAAGAGAAAGCAAGGCTACTATTTACTATTTTACTTTTAAACCATAAACAGGGCGGCCCTGCCTTGGAACAAATCTATGTTTCCGAGTTGTTACTTCCTATTTATAACCTTCTTGGTATGCAGTGGTCTCTTCAGCTTTTTAATATTAATATAGAAGTATAGATAAGGTCGGCGACGCGCGAGTGACACCTCTGGTGTTGCAAGCGTCCATAGGCTACGGTAACTGCTTACCATCAGGCAGGCCGTAAGCTTGTTTGCCACCTTAGTGGTATAAAAAAAAGATATTTTCATTTCATCCATTCTAATGAAAGCTGTAATTTAAATGACATGTACATTAGGTACTAATTTTGACTATCAGCATAAGGGGGTGGACGAGCTTACAAAAGTACAGTAATTAAACACTCAAAAAAAAGCCTTAGCTATTTGTCAAATCTAATTCCCATGACAAATAGTTTTTATATAAGTTTCTATATAATTATGTAGATATCAATAACAGCAAAAGGGATACCAAAATTAATAAAACTCAAACTAATAAAGAAGGGCTTTCAATATAAGTTTCCATAAATGTAATAACTGTCGCTATTTGAACATAAATCAAGACAAAAACGTATATTTACGTACACTAACATGAATAAATATTTGAATATCTGATTTGCAATATAAATGGCCGTTATGTAACCTCTTACATTGGAATAAAACCGCAAAACAACGCCAATGTGAAAATATCAGTGTAAGAATATTACGTCTATTCTTCTTCAATATTTTCACTTCGAGATAAAAGATAAATAAAAATTGAGTCAATAAGTTTTATAGGAATATCGTGAGTGGAATATCATGATATAAAAACCAGTCAACTGTGTCAAGTGTAAAATAAACTTGCACATTCTACAAGGTTTCAACAAGGTTTCCAGAGGCTTTATTTATTTAATTCTGTACACCATGAACCATAGAAATATATTAGTAAAAATAGGCGTAGCTAAAACGATATGTACACGTTTTTAAGTTAACACAAATATACAGACACACAGGCAACCAGCTCGTTGTGAATTATGTTCTATGAGCTACAAATATTATTTGTGTTATACAGGTAAATGTGAAACTTCTAAACGAACGCTAAAATAATTTCATGTTTCCCGCGGTGACTTTACTCTTGAGTAAATTATGAGGACGTACATAATTTTAATTAACTACAAAATTTTTGAGATCTTTACGTAAAATCGCAATTTATTTATAAGTTGTTTAGATGTAGGTTTTATATTAGTTCTCGTTATAAAAACCGGCCAAGTACGAGTTGGTCTTGCACTTAAGGTTTCCGTACTGATAACTATACTAATATTAAAAAGCGGAAGAGTTTGTTTGTTTGTTTGTTTAAACGCGCTGATCTCGGGAACTACTAGTCCGATTTGAAAAATTCTTTTTTTATGGGTTAGTCCATTTATAGGGGAAGGCTTTAGGCTATATAACATCACGCTGCGATCTATAGGAGCGAAGTGGTAGTGAAAAATGTTACAAAAACTGGGAAAATTTCTAAATTCTACGCGTGCGAAGTCGCGGGCAACAGCTAGTTTTTATAATATTCGTCATATTACCGACTCCAAATAGCGGGATAAGATCAGCAGAACGATTATGGCGAGTATTTGTTGTGAAGGCATCAACAAATATACATTTACATATGCGAAAAATTTCCTGTCTCTAGATGTTTCCGTTACTGGTGGCAGACCGACGCGACGGATGGAGGGACGGATGAACAGCCAAGTCTCATTAATAGGATCTCATTTTTACTTTTGTTACGAAACCCTAAACGGATTAAGAATAGAAGTGTCACCACCCCATCTCCTCCCAAGGGTGCTGTAAAATTCAGCTAAGGGATATTGCACACAGATAACATCCTATGTGAGAGACGGGGAACTAGATAATAAACCCTGTGCTAACACGCCTGGTCAGCGCAGCACAGTAGACCATAATCCCTCCGAAGTGGAGCAGGCCCCAACAGTGGGACGTAAAAGGGCTGGAGAAAGAGAGAGAAACAGTTAAGTAAATTATTGTAAACGGTCATTAGTAACAGTCATGTTATATATGAAAAATCTCAAATCTAATTTGTGATTTTTTATGTATTTCTAATATATTTGATCGAACAATATCGTAAATATTTGTTATCAACAAAATACATGTTACTTTGCTCCCACTGGAGGGAATTCTTTTTCAGAACTCATTCGGAAATTGATATCAAACAATAAAACCACCTGTTATTAGATATCTTTTATTACATATTTTCTATTTCATTAGACAAGTGCGGTAATGTGTGTAACCCTCATCGATTTAAGAATACTCATTTCGGTTAATTTATTGGTGTTTTATTTAAAATAGCTTTGTTTTGTATTACATGTAGTTCTAGACTACCTGTGCGCCAAATATCTATTTTAGGCAAATCAGGAGGTTTGGGCGCAAAGCGGGCCTATCAAAGCATAGTTATACAGGGGAATCTAAACAATTTTTCATAAATTATGTGAGACAAATACCGCACCTACCTGTTTACCTCAACCATGAGATCAGAAGGAGGCCTGAGGTATCCCTTTTTAATTAATATACATACCTTTACGCATTATGTATTGGTTTTACAAATTTTGTTAGTCAAAATAGTGTAAATTTATACTTTTAGTTAACAAACGGTACCTAGAATTTGGAATAACAATTTTTTTTTATTCCACTAAAAAGTAGCATATGTCATGATACACATAATAGATAGTTACGAACGAAGTTAATAAAAGCATGCTATAAGAGCAAACTGCACATTGATCTTAAGCACTGAATTGTCTTTATTATATAGTTACTAGCTGCCCCGGCAAACGTCGTTTTGCCATACTCAAAAAAGAAAGGTTTTAAAAAATAGATGTTGGCCGATTCTCAGACATACTGAATATGCATGTAAAATTTCATATAAATCGGTCAAGCCGTTTCGGAGGAGTACGGTAACTAACACTGTGACACGGGAATTTTATATATTAGATTATTATTATTATTTATTTACTTTACTTCTTTGCGGACATTTACGCTGTTTTATTACTGTAACAGCCTGTCAATGCCAACAAGGGAGAGATTTTTCTGCGCCCTTCAGTAAAAGCGCAATTACATCCGCGGGGCAAAACTCACACCAATGCTGGAATCATTCTCGCAAATAATATAATAAACATCGTCTTGGGGTTGTTTGTGAAAGAAATTTCTCGCAATAAATCTGGATCTTAGGTTCTGTATTCCCAACTGAAATAGGATTTGTTTATAGCTACATCTGAGCAAGTTTATCTTGTATTAAAAGGCAGATGTTTTACTTTATTTGACAGCGCAAAGCAGTAAATATACATTACAATTTAATATAGTAAACAGTTTCGTATCTTAAACGTAATGGGGTTCACTTCGGCAATAAGAAATAAAAAAGAAAAATTGTATGCTTGTAATGCGGCAGCAGTGAAAATGTTGCGAAAACGGTTTTTTTTTCTAAATTCCACGCGTACAAAGTCGTGGGGGTAACAGTTATAATTTGGTTAAAGGCATTGAAACTCAAGGTAATTTAAATTTAACTTTAGACTCTGTTTATATTTCTATTAATAAATTTTCCTTTGTATAGAATAATTTAATTCTTAAAAGTAATTATAAGTTAAAAAATTAATCTGTCCTGTAAATTTCGATAGACTGTGTGACGATAGAAAATAAAATTGATATTAGCGAAAACGTTCCAACACAACGTATAATTATTTAAATGTTCAGAAAATCTTGTCTGCATTGCCTCTTCTCACTTCTCCTCCCAGGCCATAACTGTCCCACTACTGAGCGTGGAGCTCTTTAAATTCGGCTGGATTCTTTCTTACATAGCGGATCAGGCATGTTAGCATTGTATTAAATTTATAGATCACACTCTCACACAAGATGTTTTCTACTGATGTTGGTACCGATTCTACGAACACAACTAAACATAACTATAAAATGAAAATTGATAGTGTCAATAACACAATTCGGCAATGTCAACTAAACTTTCTTATCATAAAAACTGTGTATTATAAGCTAATGATTTTAATTAATATAAATGTGTACAACGAAATAGCAAATATGAGATATATTGACAAAATCGACGATTTATTTTTTAGTTATGTTAAGTTTAGTTTTGTATGCAGAATCGGTACCATTGTCCCTAGATATTTTTCTTCGAAATACGGTAGAGACACTTAAATTTTAAAATCGTCACCGCACTGATTTAGTCCAAAGTTACTGCTGTCATACTTTTTCTTCCACGTTATTCGAATGTCTCTTTCCCTCTCTCTCACTCACTCCAGCACATACAAGTCCCACTGTTGGGCACGGGCCTTCCCTACTTTGAGAGGGATTATGATCCACTGTGCTGCGCTAACTATAAAGCGTGTTGGCACAGGATATATTTTCGAGTTTTCCGTCTCATGGGGATGTTATCATTGTACAAGTTTACAATCCCTTAACTGGCTTTTACAGCACCCTGGGAAGGAAAAGGGCTGGTGACACTTGTATTCATAATCCGTCACCACACGACTATAATTATTGGTATTCGAATGAAGTGAGTAAATATATTATATGAAATAGCAGAAGTTCTTGCTTTCGGCATCATACAAAACTGTCTATCTAACAATTGGCATTGTTCATAATTTTAGACCTGCTTTTATTATATATTTTTTATATATAGACTATTTTAAGCAACTAATTTCAATTTTATTGAAATATTCACGATATAGAATTTTTTAAAAATACTAAAAGATGTTATTTTAAATGTTGTGACGTCATCGTTGTACGCAATCTGTGTATTGACTTTTCCTGATAGACTTAAGACAGATTGCAATACATCTTTTCAAAGTTGCCAAGTTGGTATAACAAACCAATTTCAACTCCATCACAGAGGAGTATATCCCTCAGAACGCCTTAATATTTTAAGTTCTTCATTTAGATCATATATAGAGATCATTTGCTTTTTTGGAAAAATTATTGTTAATCAAAATAGCAAATTTTCAGAAAAAAACTAATGTATCATAATCAGAAACTCTATTCCCCGAAATGGTTTCTACTTAGTTTAAAAACTAAAAAACACGCTTAAATATCGTGAATATTTTTTAAATGATTGCATTGTCATCAATACTCTATTCTATGCTACCTACTTACAAAACGTTGACAGTTTATGTTGTCAGAGACATTAGTTTCTGTTGTCACACGTTGTCACAATCGTAGTAAACAAAACACAAGTAAACAATTATGATAGCATTATAATTATGATGGCGTTTTTATGTGAAATTATCTGATTGTATATGAAAGGCATACGTAGAAACACAATAATCTTGGTGAGTCTACTCATATACAATTAAACTATGACGTGTATAATTAAAAAGTACAAGTGTGGTCATAGCGATACTTCAACATGCTATTCTAGTAATTCTGATCAAGGAATTGGGATTATTCTTTTAAATTATTGCATTGTCATCGGTCCTTGTTAGGTGTGCAAAATTTCAGATCAATCCGTCTACTGCAAGTGGCTGAAAATCGCTTTCAAAGATTCCGTTACACAGATTAATACATTGATAGTTACATACCAAACTTATAAAAGCGTGTTAAAAAAAATATGAACAATGCCAATTATCACTACCACGTATGAGATTTGCAATTAACTTATGCAGGTTATGAACAACACTTTATGACAAGCTGGAATGACGTTGTCACAAAGTTCGGTCGTTGCAGTACCGAACAATGTAATTACTGAATTTCAACGAAGCACATTTTAATATAGAAATTTGCTCCAATGGAAGCCTTTGACTGTTAGAATTTATGAATTTAAAGCAGAATTTAAACTGTAAACAAGGTTTAACAAATATTGTTACTGTAAATATAGTTTTGCTAACAGAATTTTGTCTATTCGTATTTAGTTCTCTTTGCAAATTGAAAATATGGGTTAGTTTCGCATCGATTTTATTAAAACTACTTTTCGAAGGGCTACAAATCCATTATTACTTCACTGTCCGTCCTTCTGTCTGGCACCAGGCTGTATTATTTTATTGTGAAATATTAGAATTTATTGAACACAAATATAAAAAAAAATACAATATTTCAAGTTGAATATAACTAAAATATTTACTACATATTTATTGCAAGTTCCAAGGTAAAGGAAACAGTGTCGTACCGTAAGGCAGAACGCTACCTCCTCGATCGATATTCCACCCCGCCACTCCACATCTCTAAAATTATCCGATACAATTTAGCCCCACGGCGCTACGTGGTAAAGTGTGTTCAAATGAATAATTTTAAACATATTTTGTGGATCATACAAGTTGTTGATGTTTAGTTATTGAAATATTATTCATGATATTAATTTTTCGTGTATGCAGAACATTCATGGGGGCTTTTGTCAGCTAAAAAACACGCAGATAATAATCATATTCTTCATTAGCACTGTTTGGAGATTGTTTAAGCCACGTTATCATTGCTATATATGTACAACCTCTGGTCCCTAGCTAAGCTTATATGATTCTGTTACGAGTACTAGAATACGGATATATTACATACAGGGGGTGGCGTAAATGGTGATCCAACGCTAAGGTGGTTATAGTTCAAGTATAGATCAAGGTTAATTTTTTTTTTATATGATAGGTGAATACTTGAGCTATAACCACCTTAGCGTTGGACCACAATTTACGCCACATCCTGTATACACAGATAAATATACTACTTTTATTTTGTAAATGCATACTTATAATATCTAGTAAACACCCAGGCGCAGACATTTGTATGACATTTATAAATTTCACTCAAATGATTGTCCCGTGCGGGAATCGAACCCTCCACTTCTTGAACGGCAGTACGTTACATGAACCACTAGACCACGAGTACTGAGGTCGACATTGAACTTGCTGATTCTTAAATGTTTATAGCCGGTATCTACTCTCATAATTCAAGGTTTCACGGTTTCCATATACCAAATGTTGAATTAACGACTACTTTAGTAAAATTATTCTAGACATGTTTTGGTATAGTAGTATCTTAATTTAGATGATATTGATGCCAAAAGATGTTAACCTTTTGGTAGCCACAAGTAATCCATTGAAGGAATACTTGAACTTCGCAAGACTAAAGAATACTATTTGAAAAGTATTGCTCTATAAATATAATATATTTATTAATTAACTCTATCTTAGATCAATTTAAGGTTTAATTCTTATTATCTGTGGTTTAATTAACAGTTTGGTTTGTTTTGTTTATTACGCCCATTATCTATAATCAATCTACGCTTACGGATAGATTGTAATCTATCTCCTGATACTTCTGTCTCCTGTCAATTTTGCAATAGAGAATGCTGTCAGCAGTTGACTAATGAAATGCAAGTAAGGTCAAAAGTCGGTGGGCCTCGTGGTCGAATAGTACATATAACGGAGTGCGAGGTCACGGGGTCGCGGGTTCGATTCACGCTCGGGACAATAATTTGTGTGATATTTATAATTGTCATAAATTTTAATGTTTGTACTGTGTCTGGGTGGTTTCTATGTATTATAAGTATGTATTTACAAAACAGAAGTAGTATAATTATATATTCTATCCGTATTCTGGTACTTATAATACAAGCACATAAGCTTAGCTTGGGACCAGAGGACGTTGTGTGAAATGTCTATAAATATTAATTTTTTTAGTTTAAATTGTTTTGTGTCTATTTGCAACATCTGGTTGGGGATGGGTAGAATATGGAAAATGGCCCTATAATAGCTATAAACATAATATCAAATCCACTTAGTCCTTTGTTGTCTTTAATTCAGAGAGATGTACGATAATATTACTTGTTTCATTTTGTCCACACGACAGACACTTTATTTGTGTCTCTGTTATTGTCCCTCTCGTCTGAGTTACGACCTAGTCATAAAACTGTAAGATCATTACAGCCAGGCTTACTATTCAATTAACGCATCTAGATTGGCACATTTCCAACACATATTAATGCTGAAACCGTGTTGTATTGCACATTATTAAGTGATTAGTAAAACTATTTGAAACCGAACTATGGCAAACAATTAGCTGCAACATGTTAGTGCGGTAGTGAATTGTAATTGTTGCCACGGCCAGTTTTGCTGTTAAACTGTCACGTTTAGTGCATATGTATTGTGTCTATTTACTATATTTTATTATTCAGTATTCTTTATTTAAACTCATTATAAAATTACATTTTTAAATATAAAATTACAAAATAAAAATACATTTAAAAATATTTTATTTATTTTTATAATAACTAAATGTATAAAAAATACAGAAAGTGGTATATTTTATACGATATATGTATGATATATGATACGTATGTCCATAAGAGAGCTAAAATCTTTGAAATGATTCTTTGAAACTAGAATCCTACTAATATTATAAATGTGAAAGTTTGTGAGTATGGATGTTTGTAACTCTTGCACGAACAATGTACTGAATGGATTTTATGAAATTTTATTTTAATGTAGCTTAAACATCTGAATAACATATAGGCTACTTTTTATCCCAAAAGAATCCAATTTTCCCGTGGAATAATAAAAACGAACAGACTTTTTTATCCTTTTTACCGCGGGGAGCACAGCAAGTTCTGTATATTTCAGTTGGTAAAAACATTAATTGCACTTCCCCGTCTTATCGACAAATTAAACATAGCTATTCTACGGAAATAATTACATACAATTCTATTATTTAAATTTTACAACAAACAGGCAGAAACACAAAGAGAAAGGCCGGAAGCGTTACATTGGACAAGTTTGTCTAAAAGGTACAATCCCAAAGAGTCCCGATAGTCATCCGCACCGGAAACGTAATTACGATCGACCCATGTAATTAACTGTATACCGTTTGTTATGCCTCCACACATTCAAGTCCTCCTATAACAATGACATTATTTGTCATTCAATTTTACATTATTTTTAATATTAATGATATATTAAACTGTTAATTTATTTTTATAATTATTTTCTGACAGAGTGGAGTATTTATTTTTTTATATAAAACTAGTTATAAGGATTCAGAATATTTTACATAGTTTATATCTGTCTCAATGTTTATTTATTTATTTATCTAAAGGTGACATTCCGAAGTCCTGCAGACCGAAGTCCGAAGACCTGCTCTCATTTTGTATTCAAAATGCTGTCCAATATATATTCGGTTTTCAAACTCCGAAGACACCGAAAGGTGTCTTGATAAACAAAATTTGAATAATATTTTAGTATTTAATTTTCTGTTCTTTAATAAATAACACCAGGAAAAACGTGTAAGTAAAATTCCTATTTTTATATTAAGAGGATACCAAAATAGCTTCGTGCATTTTTCTACGTACGAAGTTTTCATTGTTTCTTTAGATTGAATGGCTAGAGCTCTAATTTTTAAGTATATGTTTTTTCAATATATGATCTAGGATCGCATAAACTCAGAAACGCGATTGAAAAAAGTTTTCTCGATAGAAAATCTTAGCGAAACAACCTCTCTAATTTTTTATTTTTTTCATTTGTTGGTCTATTATCGCGTATTAACTAGTGAAATAACTTTAAAAATATAAGTAACTTTTATATATAGAAACACGTAAATCAGAATTAAAATATATTTAGTAGTGTTCAGTAACGGGGGCTTCGGGTACTTCATTTAAACTGCGTGTAGGCAATACATATTTATTTTCCATACTTCTACAAACATAATCGTGAGGTAAGTTTAATTTTATACAGAAATAAGATTTCGTGTCGGCTAGTGCCGATTCCAAGCGATAAAAGGGACGCCAAGATGGCGTAGGCGCAATAGGGTAAAACAGAACGACGCCTTCCTATTGGCCGTCAACGCGTAGGGTAAAACTGTACGACGCCTTCCTATTGGCCGTCGGCGGCAGCACTGTCGCTCGTCTCGTCCCTGTAACTTCACATAAGCGTAATAGATGGCGCTGCCTGTAGCGTCGACATGGCCCCGCCTTTGGAAGCTCCTGCTTCCAACATCAATTTACAGGATAGCTTATGACAATATTGGTAAAGGACATATTCGAGAAAATGATCTTCTTATTACATCTGACGACGTGCGAATGTCAGCCACGCGTGATATGCCGTCAGTTCCTGGGTAGATATTGATCACACGGCCCAGCTTCCACTTCATTGGAGGCAGACCATCCTCCTTTACAATGACCAGGCTTCCTAGTTGAATGTCAGCTTGGTGTGATTTCCATTTAGTACGTACTTGTAATTCTGATACATATTCTTTCGCCCACCGTTGCCAAAAATGTTGCCGAAGTTGTTCGACACGTCTATAGCGGTCCAGCCGTGTCTCTCGTGCATCAAGCAGGTCCTCGGTTGCTGGAGCAGTCAACGGCCGGCCGACAAGAAAATGACCAGGAGTAAGAGGTGTAAGATCTGAAGGGTCTGTTGACATAGGTGATAAAGGGCGGGAGTTCAGAATGGCTTCGACCTGTGTCAAAACCGTGCTGCACTCCTCATAAGTTAGATTAGTATTCCCTACTACTCGCTTTATATGATACTTAGCAGACCTTATTCCACTCTCCCAAAGGCCACCGAAATGGGGTGAGTATGGTGGGATAAAACAGAACTTAATTGAATCATTAGCGGCAATATCAATAATTTGTTTTGAGTTCCTATCTAAAAACTGTGAAAACTCTTTAGCAGCCCCCACAAAATTCCTACCGTTATCTGAATAAATAATATGAGGTTTACCTCTTCTGCTAATAAAACGCCTTAATGTTAAAATATAGTCGTCAGTAGAAAGACCAGTAGTAAGCTCCAAATGTACCGCGCGAGTGACGAAACAGACAAACAGACAAATGTATGCTTTCACTAACCTAGCTCCTCTTCCTTTACGATTTAAAATTAATATTGGACCCGCATAGTCTACGCCTGTCCTTAAGAATGGAAAACCAGGCTCCAAGCGATCTGAGGGTAAATTACCCATTAAGGGTGTTAATGTTTTCCCTTTATTTCGGGTGCATACGATACATTGACGCACCACCTTTCGTGTAATATTTCGTGCACTCAGCGGCCACCAGCGCTCACGCAAGCTAGCCAACAATAATTGGGGACCAGCGTGAAATAAACGCAGGTGTTCATATACAACTAACAAATTTGTAAAATGGTGTTTGCTACATAACAAGATTGGGTATTTCTTGTTATAGTCAAAATTAGACGCATTTGACAACCTACCACCTACTCTAATAATTTTATATTTATCTATAAATACGTTAAGACCTGAAATACGATTAAATTCCTTACAATTAGTTTTAATAGGTACATTATTAGTTAGTTTTTCGTAAAGATTAGGAAATGATTGTGTTTGCGCGAACCTAACCAACATACGTTCCGAGGCATTCAGCTCATCCACCGACAACGAACCAGTTTGACGTTCACTACATTTCCGAGTGGCAGCAATAAAACGCAATACATATGCACCTACACGCTTCAATCTGATGAACGATGAGTAATTTTCGAATGTAAATAAATCACAATATTCAGTAGTACAGGTAAGAGTTACTGACTGTGGTTTTAATTCCGGTAAATCATTCATATCTATTAAATTAGTATTAGATTGATAAAAACTACTACTATCACTAGACTGCAGATACAACGGACCAGTCCACCACAGACTATTGTTAATTAATAAATCGAGATTAACTCCCCTAGTTAGCAAATCAGCTGGGTTATCTTTGCTGAAAACATGCAACCAAATCGAATTACCTGTTAACTCGTTTATTTCTGTAACACGATTATGCACGAATGTTTTTAATAAGTGCGGTGACATACGCATCCAACCAATAACAATAGTCGAATCTGTCCAAAAATATGTCTTTGTAAAAGTTAACCTTAACGAATCCACGATGGTTTTAAATAATTTCGCACCCACAAGCGCTCCACAGAGCTCCAATCTCGGTATTGTAATAGTTTTAATAGGCGCGACTTTGCTCTTAGCACACAGTAACCTACAACATACCTCTGAACCTTCGTTATACGTACGTATATATGCACACGCTCCATAAGCGCCCTGAGACGAGTCACAAAAAATATGTAACTCTTTATGTTGCACGTTATCACTCATTACATGACGTGGTATCCTTAACTCGCTTAAAACTCTTAAAGTTTCCGTGAAGCGCTGCCATGCGACTGCAACGTCACAGGGGACAGGGCTGTCCCAATCAAGTTTAGCAAGCCACAGTTTTTGTAATAACATTTTTACAATGACAATCACCGGCGATAGCAACCCTAACGGATCGTATATTTGTGCGATTGTAGAAAGAATTAATCTTTTTGTCACTAAATGATTACTACTATATTCATTTAATTTTGTTGTGTAATATAGCTCGTCGGAATCACTCTGCCAGCCGATCCCGAGAGTTTTGTTTTGAGTGTGTTCATTTGTGAACATAGTGGAAGTTTGTGAGACTTCCGAATTAAATTTCCACTTTCGGAGCATAAAACAACCTGACTGTAATACGCGCGCAACCCTATCGCATATACCTAGTAAAACCTCGTAGTCGTCGTTACCTGTGATCAGGTCATCGACAAAAATATCGTTCTTTATGACACGAGAAACAACCTCATCATCAGTTTCTAACGCTAATTGACGTATACATCGCATACTTAAATACGGGGCTGATGCGGTCCCGTACGTTACCGTATTTAATTGATAAACCTTTAAGGAATCAGATATATTTTCTCGCCATAAAATTAGTTGCAGTGCTCTTTGATCAGACTGTATATTTACCATTCTAAACATTTTTTCTACGTCTGCACAAGCTACATATTTATACTGACGAAAGCGAATAAGAATCGAAAAAATATCGTTTTGTAGTGACGGCCCCGCGTACTGAATATCGTTTAATGACTTGTTAGAAGTTGTTACAGCACTGGCATCAAATACAACGCGTAATTTAGTTGTAGTACTACTTTCCTTTAGTACTCCATGATGACACAAAAAGTAGTTGGGACTATCGAAATTATCTTTAAGCGTCATGTGGCCAAGGTCCTCATATTCACGCATAAATTGACAATACATACGCTTATACGAAGGTGAACGCTCTAACTTACGTTCTAATGATGAGAACCTATTCTTAGCCATTTTTAAAGAATCACCAAGCACATCTGGCGAATCCTTCAGTGGGATACGTACAGAAAACCTACCATCAGACTCCCGTTTAGTAGTTTTCGTAAACAAGTCTTCACACAATCTTTCGTCATGAGTGAGGACGTCACGTGACTGTGGCACGTTTTCCAATTCCCAAAATCGTGCAAGTTGATCGTCAACAGACTGAGCAATATTGCATTGAACCATACGTGGTCCATCTACGCTTAAGCCCTTAGTGTTTAAAGGACCCGATAACAGCCAACCTAACCTAGAATTTTGTAGGTAAGGTCCGTTAGTTAATTTTATTTTATCATCGTATAATAAATCCCAAAATAGATCCGCTCCGATTAATAAATCTATTTCTGAGGGTTTATGAAAGTCGGGGTCAGCCAACCGAATGTTGTCCGGTATACGTATAAGCGCGGGATCAATGCCTGTCCTGGGTAAACTGGATGTTATACGCTGCAAGACCAAACACTTAACCTTTGCACTGTAGTCGCTTAATTTAGAACGTATTGTTAAATCGCATAAAATATTTGAACGCGTAACAGACTGTGAAATGCCACATATCTGTGCAGTGGACTGTATTGATGGCGGATTTATAATACTTCGTAATTTATCCGTAATAAAGGAATGTTGGCTACCACTATCCAACAAAGCCTTAACCGTATATACACGCTTATTGTTTACGTCTACTATCTCCACCAGCGCTGTACATAGTAATACCGTTTGTAGTGACGTATTTTGATGTACGAAATCATTTAATTCGCTACCGGCGTGCAAATGATACGTATCTAATGAGGCAGAGTGCAACGCGGCCAATGACCTCACGCTGCCGCCGGCCGAGTCCGCGCCGTGATCAGCTGATCTCTCGCTGCGCGCCTCAGAATCGATGTTCGGCTGGTGAAGCAGTGAATTATGCTTACAATTACATTGCTTACATGGACCAAAGGTACATTCGGAAATGTTATGTCCCGATCGTAAGCAATTACGACATAAATTATTATTATCTACGAATTTTATTCTATCCTTTACAGGTAAATTTAAAAAACAATAACACGAATAAAGATTGTGATTACCCTTACACGAAATACAAACACGAGTCAATCGTCTATTATTATTACTATTCATTGTCTTACCCTTTGGACGTAAATTGTTGGAACTATTAGCTACATAACTATGAACCTTAACACCTTTGGAATTAAGTTCATTATAAGGAGGTTTACTTGGAGGCTTATTATTCGCATTAATCATATCCAACGAGTCTGCCTTATTTTTAAGAAACGAAAGTAAATCACTTAATTTTACCTTTTTAGTCGAATCGGAATGAAGATTACCTAAGTGATGTTCCCAGTCACGTTCAGTGGACGAATCGAGCTTCGACACCGTTAGGTATATGACCAGAGTATCCCACGAGTCCGTGGGTTCCTCCAAAGTATTTAAAGCTCGAAGATTACGCATTACCGTGTCAACTAACCTCCTAATATGAGCAGCAGATTCGTGTTTGTTTGAAGGAACAGAAAATAGTGCCTTTATGTGATTATGTACTAGGAGCCTAGTATTATGAAACCTAGATTCCAGCAACTCCCACGCATGCTTATAATTAGAATCCGTGAAGTCTAAGGCGCTTATAACTTGTATCGCCGTGCCGCTAAGTGAACTACGTAAGTAATGGAATTTTTGAATTAAATCTAAATCTGTGCGGTTGTGTATCATAGCTAAGAATGAATTACGAAATTCTAACCAATGATCGTATGCACCATCAAAAGTGGGTAATTTAATATCAGGTAATTTTACCGTTTGTGATTTGTTACAATTAGAGCTCACATTAACCTCTCCACCTTCAACTAAGCATTCAGCAAAGGCTAAAGTACTAAAATATAAGGTTTCAAAAGACTCGACATACTCCATGTTGGATGAATTGTCGGCGTCTGAAGAATTAATTTCAATTTGATTTTGTAATGTATTAAAATTATTGTAATGATCTTTAGCCGCGTTAATTCTAAACTTAATCTCTTTAATTTGTAATAAAGAAGGAGGGCTGTCGCTGAAGGCGTTTAAAAATTTATTGAATTGTGTAATCCTACACCTTAGATTACCACGTTGCCGTTTGAGGTCAACGAGGTCTCCAGGCATTGAGAGGTATTTCTCGTCATCACCACCCATCATTATCGGTTATCAAGCCTATGAAAAGAATAGAATAAGGTACTCACGATTTGAACACAACCGGCACGCAGACGCGAATGCAGGGTGCGAAGGCCCCGACACTAACGCCGCAAACGCGATCGGCAACTGAAAAATACAAGCATCACGGTTTCAACACAGATAACAAGGAAGGGAGTAGAAAGGATCGAAGGCCTAACCGTCAACTGATGTTTTCTTGCACCTCGGCTTGTGGCAAGTCGGGTTATTCGCATCATCCGCTGCAATCCGGTTCGTTTGGACCAAATGTTCAGTAACGGGGGCTTCGGGTACTTCATTTAAACTGCGTGTAGGCAATACATATTTATTTTCCATACTTCTACAAACATAATCGTGAGGTAAGTTTAATTTTATACAGAAATAAGATTTCGTGTCGGCTAGTGCCGATTCCAAGCGATAAAAGGGACGCCAAGATGGCGTAGGCGCAATAGGGTAAAACAGAACGACGCCTTCCTATTGGCCGTCAACGCGTAGGGTAAAACTGTACGACGCCTTCCTATTGGCCGTCGGCGGCAGCACTGTCGCTCGTCTCGTCCCTGTAACTTCACATAAGCGTAATAGATGGCGCTGCCTGTAGCGTCGACAAGTAGATTATGAGTAAATAGGAAAAGTATCCCTAATTCTTCATTTTCTGTGGCTACTGGCTGTGTTAATATGTACGTGTCGACGATGATATACGATAATATTGATGTAGGCCCTTAAGAATACTTCATTATCACGCCTGGCATTGAAAACAGGTCGTTTTGTGTCAGCTCTTTTTGTTATGATATTCACCTTTGCTAATGTATTAGCTCTTTTGTAATATTAATTCTGTGAGGGGTCGCCTTTTAGGGCTGGCTTCTTTGAACACTCGTTATTAATCTAATGAAAATGTTGGCTTACAAAAAAGGTACAATTCAGTTTATTTTACGCCTTGGTTTGATTTTATTATAAATAAATAACATCATTCATATTTAACTGAAATTAAATATATGAAATATCTAATTTCTATTTTTAATTTCAGTTAAATATGCTACGATATTTGCTGAATTTTAAGGTTTGATTCTAACAAACACACTACAAAGATTGAAAGTTACTTAAGTAATAGACATAATAGTAATATCTAGAATTGACACTTCTTTTAATATTAATTACTAGCTGTTGCCCGCGACTTCGTACGCGTGAAATTTAGAAATCAATCCTTAACAAACAGAAGTTTACTCTTCTGCTCAATAGATGGCGTTGTACGTTTTTTAAATCGCGCTATCGTTTCGTTCTACACATTAACACTTAAACTCGTCAAAATGATTATTACGTCATCATTCGGATTTCGCACAGGTAAATTAGTAAGGATGGTACTGGGAGATGTTAAGTTATTTGTCTTTCAAGTAATTATATTAAACTAGGTTAACTAGGTACTTAGCTGTTCCTTGTACTTCGTACGCGTGAAATTCAGAAACCAAACCAAAAACTATACATATAAAGCTTCCTATTGAACCACTCTACTTATAAAATGTTATCAACATGCTTTGCGTCGTTTTAACGAGTTTAGCTCACATACAGAAATAACGACTTTGTTTTAAATTAAATAAAGATACACTTATCACAAAAAAGCTTCTTGCTACAGTTTTACTCTCACCGACAAAAAACAAAGAACTTTATATCCAGGATAAAGAAAAAAGAAAACGGTCAAGTACGAGTTGATGTCACAAAGAAAGGTAGGTACTGTTGTTATCTATACTAATATTATAAAGCGGAAGAGTTTGTTTGTTTGTTTAAACGCGCTAATCTCAGGCACCACTGGTCCGATTTGAAAAATTCTTTCTGTGTTGGATAGTACATTTAGCGAGGAAGGCTATAAGCTACATAACATCACGCTGTTACTAATAGGAAAGAAGGAGTAGTGAAAAATGTTACAAAAACGGGGAACATTTTCTAAATTCTACACATACGAAGTCGCGGGCAACAGCTAGTCATGATATTATATTTTGTCAATCCGTCCCTAAATAACAAGACCCCAAACACGAGGATAAGGGTAATATATAATGTATATGGTATGGTATGGTATGTATGGTATATGGTATAATGATAATGATGAGTATTTGTTGTTGTAGCGAGGATACCAAAATAGCTTCGTGCATTTTTCTATGTACGAAGTTTTCATTGTTTCTTTAGATTGAATAGCTAGAGCTCTAATTTTTAAGTATATGTTTTTTCAATATATAATCTAGGATCGCATAAACTCAGAAACGCGATTGCAAAAAGTTTTCTCGATAGAAAATCTTAGCGAAACAACCTCTCTCATTTTTTATTTTTTCATTTATCGGTCAATTATCGCGTATTAACTTATGAAATAACTTTAAAAACATAAGTAAAAATTATATATAGAAACATGTAAATCAGAATTAAAATATATTTAGTAGATTTTGAGTAAATAGGAAAAGTATCCCTAATTCTTCATTTTCTGTGCCTACTGGCTGTATATAAATTTCAGCAATCGTGGAGAACTCAATGAAACTCAATAATTAGTTCTTGCAATTCCTTGTGTATTTCCTTAATGACGGTCAAGTACAGAATGAAATTATGACATGCAAATTAAGTGATACCTTATAACTAATTAATATTAATAATAGCAACGGCGAAGATTGCTCATCAAATCAATCAGGTGCTATCTGCTCGAACATGCCCCCGGACGTTGGAAGCAGCAGGTGCGCTTTCAACCACACGAAGATTCAATGGGCAGCGGGCAAATCCTGTTAAAGGCCCTCCTTATCACTCCATTGGACGTTTGTATATCTGCGACACGTACAATACCATCTGACCCGGGGTGGACGGCGACGACTCTTCCCAATCTCCACTTGAGAGGAGGTAAATAATCCTCCTTAACCACCACCAAGGATCCCAGCTTCAGTGCGTCTTGGCAAATGTGCCACTTTGTCCTTTGCTGCAGCTCTGACACAAACTCCTTGCTCCAACGAGCCCAAAAATGCTGACGAAGCTGCTCGATTCGTTGAAAGCGGGACAAAGAATTAGCAGAGTGGTCCTGCAGATCCTGCTGTGGCAGTGACGTCAGCGGCCGGCCAACCAGAAAATGACCCGGCGTTAATGGAGTGCTGTCAGCTGGATCAGCAGATAGAGGAGTCAGCGGACGTGAATTCAATATCGCCTCGATCTGGACTAACGTGGTGTTAATCTCCTCAAATGTTAGATTACAATTGCCCAACACTCGCCTAAGATGATGTTTGGTCGATTTAACACCCGCTTCCCAGAGTCCACCGAAGTGAGGAGTGTACGCGGGGATAAAATGGAATTTAATTCCGTCATTAGCTACATGTTCTGTCAAGGAATCACAGTTAGATTTAAGGAACCTCGAAAGTTCATTGCAGGCACCAACGAAAGAGGTACCGTTGTCGGAGTAGATGTCACTCGGTTTGCCGCGTCGCGAGACAAATCTATACAAAGCTAATAAATATTTACTGCTGGTCAAGTCACTCACCAGCTCCAAGTGAATTGCCTTGGTAGTAAAGCACACAAAAATTGCTATGTACACTTTTATTAGCCTACATCCGCGACCTTGCCTACTAGCAGCCATGATGGGACCAGCATAATCCACACCAGTGCTTTGAAAGGGATAACCACCTGGAAGAAGACGCTGCTGTGGTAAGTTACCCATGATAGGCGTTACGGTTTTACCCGACATGCGACAGCAACGCACGCAATTACGATAACAACTCTTTGCCAAGCTTCGTCCACCTATGGGCCAGTAACATTCTCTAATCGAAGCTAGCATTAACTGAGGGCCTGCGTGCAACAACTTAACATGTTCATAATTAAATAAAAGCTTTGTAAACCTATGAGTGGACTGTAAAATAATAGGGTGTTTTTTATCAAAACAAAATGTTGAGTTTGCTAAGCGTCCTCCAACACGCATTATTTTATTAGAATCTAAAAATACATTAAATTTAATAAGGGCGCTTTTCTTAGGCAATTTATGATTATTAACAAGCAAATGATACTCGGGAAAAGATTCAACTTGGCTTCTAATCGTAATAACATTTAACGCATCCTGTAACTCTTCTTGTGATAGAAATTTACCAGGAGAGGCAATTTTTCTACAACGTCTAATAAACCTTAAAACAGTGGCTACACTACGGATAAGCCGCAAATAATTTGAAAATCGCTTAAAATCTATTAATAAATTATCACTATCACTTTTAACAACAGCGCTCAAAGTAATGTTAGTCCGTAATTCCGGTAAAGTTTCTATATCTAAACATGCACGTTGAGGAGGCCAGTATGACGTATCGCGTCTTAAAAAATCGGGGCCACACCACCATAAATCTAATCCCTGTAAAGTAGTAACATCTACTCCACGCGATATCATATCTGCTGGGTTCATATCGGTAGGCACGTGTTGCCAGTTACAATTACCTGTTTTGTCTAAAATCTCAGCAACGCGATTACGAACAAACGGCTGAAGTTTAGAAGGCAACATGTGTAACCATCCTAGCACAATGGTTGAGTCCGTCCAGCAGTAAACACGACTGATATTTTCACGCAAGGCGTGTGCTACCTTTTCATAAATACGTGCTCCTATTAACGCGCCGCATAATTCTAACCGGGGAATGGTGGTTGGTTTGATAGGTGCCACGCGACTTTTGGCCATCAATAACCTAACACTATACTCACCATTTTCTTTAATGGTGCGCACATAAATACATGCACCGTAAGCACGCTCTGATGCGTCGGTGAACACATGTAATTCAAGTTTCATAAAGGGATAAGAAACTACATTTCGTGGTATACGAAAATTATT
The DNA here is from genome assembly GCA_916999025.1 of Orgyia antiqua. Taxonomy (NCBI): domain Eukaryota; kingdom Metazoa; phylum Arthropoda; class Insecta; order Lepidoptera; family Erebidae; genus Orgyia; species Orgyia antiqua. The sequence continues at coordinate 23,066,132 of OU779864.1, forward strand.
TAATAAGGGTAAAGACTTTACTATAATATCCCAACTGCTACGAAGCGCAGGGGTTAATTGATCATCCCACGAGAGCTTATCTAACCACATGCTTTGCAATAAAATCTTCATGGTAATAACTACAGGCGATAAAAGACCTAACGGGTCAAAAATACGTGCAATTACTGAGAGCAAATCTCGTTTAGTATTGCCATGAGATAACACGGGAGACAATAAAAAACCCAATTCATCGGTTTTTGTAAACCAATCTATACCTAATAACTTATTTGTTCCTAAATCTAAATCTAAAGACGACTGTTCATCATCGGAAACTAACTCTAGTACGTTGGATTTCCACTTTCTCAACGACATGCAAGCATTAGCAAGTTCATTGGTAACCTCGGAACGAATAAATCTAGCTTCATTCAAGTCGTTCGCACCAGAAACAAAATCGTCTACGAAAAAATCATGTATAATGATGTCCGATATCTGTTTATTTTTACAATCGAGACCTATTTGCTTAAGACAACGTGTAGCAAGGAAAGGCGCGCTAGCCGTACCGTAAGTGACGGTGTTTAAAGTATTACTTTTAATAGGATCACTATCATTGTCACGCCAAAGTATCTGCTGCAAGTGTCTATCAGATGGATGAACAATAATTTGTCGATACATCGCACGCCCAGAACGATACTGTATTAAGTCGAAAAATCACAAAATCCACTTTTTACTATATTTGAATAGCTGAAAATTTGCCGCGCATACCAATAAGACAGACGTATTTATATTTTTTTAAATGTCCAATAGAGAACGTGCTAACTCTCTATTGGTGCAAACGTGCTGTCATAATCATACCGCGAACACGAACATATTTCTTGTTGCAACTTGTCCGTCTTGGGAGCAACACGCAGACCGCTTTACAAAATAGTGTATTATTTGGTTATAATGTAGTGTCGTTGAATGTAGTGTAAAAATTGCGCCGGATTATTTAGTTTTAATTCAGTATTCGTGACTGTCTTCATATATTGAATTTGATACTATTTCGAAATAGTGCTCTGTTATTAACGAAGGTAAGTTAGATTTTTTGTATTATAATGAAATAAATCTCTGTTGTTTGAAAAAGGTGAAATCTGTGAAATAGTGCACTATTGATGGTAGATATATTTTGTGTCTTAAGTTGTTATAAAATCACCTATATTAATTGATTATACTTCGAAATATTGCAAAATTAATAAACTAATAGAAACAGTATTTACTATTTATCTTCTTCTTTACTAACAACGATATTATTGTATTTTTTTAAGATAATGCACTATTGTTGAATTAATTAAAATTGCAATTATTATTTGGCAGATGATGAAGGGCCGTGGTCTCCTGTTGCTTAAAAAGGTAACCGAAGTTGCTACAGACGAAGTCAGACCTTCTGTTCAACAAAACAGCCTGGAACAGGGAGTCGCAAGTACAACCGTTGCGTTGTCAGCGGCTGATGAGACGACAGCGGTAACAACATCAAATAGGGAGGTACCTGTTCCTATTTTATCCGATCATAGCAATGAAGTAGATTTTATTGATGATTCAGATGCGGATCCTACTTTCTCTGTTCCTGTTAAAAAAATATCTCGGCCTCTTGTAGTCCCCAGAAGATTGACATTTTCTTCCTCAAGCTCCTCCTCAGACAGCTCATCATCCACATCATCCAGTTCATCTGATGATGAATTCAGTAGCCCGGGACCCTCTACAGCAAATACTCAAGGTGATTCCACTCTAAGAAATGCGCCCACATCTTCTTCTACTGCTGATACTGCTCTATTAGAGAATGAACCCAAGTTGAGTAAAAAAAGAAAACGAAACCCTGCTGGCTGGAAGTCAAAGATTGCCAAAACTCTCCGTAATACAGGAAAGGCGTATGTTTCTTTAAATAATCCTACAAAACTTATTTCTGAACGTCAAATACGTCCTCCTTGTGGCGACAAATGCAGATTAAAATGTAAAACTAAAATAGACGAAATGGCGAGACAAGAAATATTTAATAAGTTTTGGCAGTTAGGAAATTTGGAGAGGCAAAGAGAATACATAATAAGACATACACAAGAAATTAAACCTAAATATAGGTACATCAGTTCTCAGAAATTACGAGCTTTGAATTCAGCTTACTATTTCGAAAAAGACAATAACCAGATTAGAGTCTGTAAAGATTTTTTCAAGGCTACGTTGAGCATTTGTGATAGATATATTAAGACAGCCCTTTCAAAGAAAAAGGACAACGGTTTTGTTGAATCTGATGCGCGTGGCAAGCATGGCAATCACCATAGAATAGACTCTGAAGTTAGAGATAGTGTGACTAATTTCATAAATTCCATACCTAGAATAGAGTCTCACTATCTAAGAGCTCAAACTTCTAGGGAATATATTTCAAGTGACAAATGTTTGGCAGATTTGTTTCGAGATTATAAAACCCTCCGAGAGCAAAATAATTTAACTCCAGCTTCAGCTTCAACTTTCAGTAGAATTTTCAATGAGGAGTTTAATATTTCTTTTTATATTCCTAAGAAAGACCTATGTGACCTCTGTGAAAGTTATAAAAATGCTGATGATGAGGGCAAAGCAAAAATTCAAAACGATTATAATAACCACCTCAAAGAAAAAGAGCTTTCCAGATTAGAAAAAGAGGCTGATAAACACAAGAAAGACGTTGTCGTAGCCGTATACGACTTGCAGGCGGTTATGCAGGTCCCTAAAGGCCAAGTTTCTCTTTTTTTTTATAAGTCTAGAATCAATTGCTTTAACTTCACCGTAAGTGACTTAAACGTAAAGGATGTTGTATGTTTCTTCTGGGATGAAACAGAAGCAAAACGTGGTGCAGTAGAGATAGGCAGTTGTGTACTTAAATACATTGAAATGATAGTCGAGAAGAGTGTTCCTGATACTGACGTGGACCTTATATTTTATAGTGATAATTGTTGTGGGCAGCAAAAAAATAAATACTTACTATCCGTCTATGCTTATGCAGTTAATAATCTAAAAGTAAATTCTATAACCCATAAATTTTTAATACGTGGTCATTCACAAAATGAAGGGGACAATGTCCACAGTGTCATAGAAAAACAAATAAAAAGACACTTAAAATCTGGCCCAATTTATTGCCCACAGCAATATGCTACTTTAATACGAACTGCCAAAAAAACAGGCATGCCTTATATTCTAAAAGAGCTTACATATGATGATTTTTACGAAGTAAAAGATCTCCAAGAATCTTGGGGTAACAACTTTAATATAGACGAAGACAATAATCAACTTAAATGGCACGATATTAAGCAACTTCGCGTTGAAAAACAACATCCTTTGTTTTTCTTCTTTAAAACATCTTACGAAGAGGCTGATTTTAAGAAAGTCTGTGTTCGAAATCGTTCACGACGCTACAAAGATCAAGACTTTTCTCCGCTATTGGTTAAAGCATATACAAAAAAACAACCTCTAGCTGGAAACAAAAAAAGAGATATTATGGAATTAATCGAAAAAAATATAATCCCTTCTAATTATGTTCATTCCTATTATAAGACTGCACTGAATTTTGAATAGTAGTACTCTGACTGGAAAAGTACACGTTAATTTCCTATGTTTTAATTTACTCTATTTTGTAGTAGGTTTACCTAGTTTGTTTTACTATTTCTTTTGTATTTTTTTTTTACCTAAAGCTTATTGATAAATATTATGTTATAAGTAAGACTGTGATTGTTAAACGTGGTGATTTATATGAGACTTGTTTACTCTTAAGACTGATTAAAATAAATATGTAGGTTTACTCTCAGAGTACAAGATATAACTTAAAGTAAAGATAGCTAGTATATAACAATGATGAACATTGTCCATTTTTATTTTATGGAGATATTAACAAGTTTTTATTATTATTCTTTTTATAAACATACCAGCTTTAAAAACTACCCGGTTTAGTTGTTTAAAATAGAAAAAAGAAATATAATTTTGAAGAGAAAACACTTCGAAAGTATAATTTTCTTTTAGTTTTTAAGTATTTGTAATGTGCCATATTAATTGATAATGTTAAATAGCCATACTTACCACCTGTGATTGTGGAAATATATTTTTGTTTAAGAAATTTTCTATTTTGTTATGCATAGCAGGTTCAGTTTTAATTATTTTGTTTAGAACTTCCTTGCAATTTTTATTTGTTTCCTTTTAATTGATAGAAGATTTTGAGAATTTTAGTTTTAGTGTTGTTTTTTGTGACTTGTATGTTTAATTAAAACAAACTTTAATAAAATCTGGTATTTTATTTTATTTTTAACAAGGCTATTCCTTAGAAAAAAATAAAAGTTCATTATTGTATATTGTATCTCAACTAAAACTCAACAAAACAACAGTGCATTATTTCAGAATCATTCATTAAAAAGCACATAATTCGAAATAATATTTTTTTATTTCGTTTAGAAGTTCCACAATAGTGAATTAAGTCAAAAAATGATTTTTTTTACGTTCACAGAATATTTTAAGCTAACTGACCAATATTATATAGTTAAGAATTAGTTTACAAACGTGCAGAATTTAAAACATATGCAATAATCTTTGTACACCATGAGATAACGGTTTTTCGTCGATTCTGAAAAATGTGCTATTTTGAGTTAGTGCAGTGTTGTTCTGGGCGTGCGACATCTTCTCAACGTCAGCTGACAAGACATATTTATAAAGTCTGAAACGAATAAGTATCGACAAGAGATCATCCTGAACGGTAGGACCTACCATCTGTACATCATTGAAGGACACACCTGATGATGTGGGACTACTTGCATTAAAAACTACTCGCAGTTTTGTAGTGCTACTGCGCTCGCGCAATATCCCATGATGAGGAATAAAATAACCTGTAATATTGCTATTTAATAATAATTTATTTTTAGTCATATGATTTAATCGTTCATATTCACACATAAATTCACGATATAAAACACTAAACTCATGATTATTCTTTAACCGACGTTCTAAAGAATATAAACAATGCCTAGCTCGAGGAATTGAATCTCCGAGTAAGGAAGTACTTTGCTTTAGAGGTATACGCACACAGAAGCGACCGTTGGCTAGTCGTGTCGTATTATTAATAAAATGATCCTCACATAATTTTTCTTCCGGCATGTAATGAGATGATTGTGAATTAATTTCCTCTAATTGCCAAAACTTAGTTAACTCATCACGCAATTTATCTACGTCACTATCAGTAGAAGAGGAAGGAATTTGAGACAAATTGCAATGAATATCCTGAGACATTCGTTTTGTAGAATACGAGGTGATAGGTCCAGACACTATCCACCCTAATTTTGTCTCACATAACACTGGCATTCCAGTGCCTAATTTAATCTGTTGCGATCCTAATAAGTCCCAAAAAATATCAGCGCCGATAAGAATATCGACCTCTGCAGGTTCATAAAATTTCGGATCTGCTAAACAGATATTGGTGGGAAAATTAATACCTGAAATATCTAGTTTTCGACATGGCACATCACTGGTGATTAATGGCAAAACAAAACAATGAAGTCTCGTAGCGTAACTATTATTAAGTGACGTCATCTTAACCTGACACGATTTAGCTGCGAGAGAATGCACATTATTTATACCTAACACCGAACTGTTAACTGTTTTTGTAAATAAATCTAACTTTGTGCACAATCGCTCAGTTATAAAGCTAGATGTGCTACCGCTATCTAAAATGGCTCGAACTATGTGGTCATGACCATTACTGTCGTAAATTTTAATCAATGCGGTTGATAATAAAACATTACGTTGTTTATAATTTGTATACGAAGCTAATGCGCTTGCGGACAATGCAACGTTACCTGTCTCGCACGCAGCGGACGGCGAATGCGACGGAGTAGGGACAATTCGCGTATCAGACACAGAGTGAGCGTTAGTGCGTTTGTCACGCGTATACCTGAAATTGCTAGACTCCGGCGAATGAATTAAAATGTTATGCCTACGTTTACATAATTTACAACCTGGTTTTCTACAACGGTTAGCAAAATGGCCGGTATGTAAACAATTATAACACACCTTGTAATTAGGCAATAACTTATAACGTTCCTCGACACTCATCGCGAGAAACTGAGAACAATTATTTAAGTGATGATGTTCTTTACATTGAGGACAAATAATAGTTAATTCCGCATTAGAAATGGAAGTATTTTGCGTGGTGACCATAGACCTAAGCCTCGAACGCGAATTATTCATACTATGAGAAGGATTATTATTAGTACGAGACAATTCTAGTGTCTCAACAAGATCAGCACGATTACGTAAAAATTGAATAAATATTTCAAATGTGATTACGCGATCTTTATCTAATTGACTTTTGTAGTCCTCCCATTCACGAAATGTTTTGTGGTCTAACCTACGCGAAACTATAAAAATTAATAATGAGTCCCAATGCTGAACTGGTTCTCCTAAAGACCCTAATGCTCGTAGATTCTTGTTCAACAAATCAATTAAAGCCTTTAATCCTACCGAGGTTTCCTTGGTCAGCGCCTCAATATTAAATAATGCTGACACATGATTATGTATGAGTAACCTTTTGTTATCAAACCTTTCGCATAACAAGTTCCATGCAACCGCGTAATTACTAGCTGAGAATTCAGTTGATTGTAGTACCACAGCAGCGGACCCCTCCAGTGACAAACGCAAATAATGAAATTTATTGATATCATCAAGTTCGTCATTAGTGTGCACTAGACTAGCGAAGGTATCTCTAAATTCTAACCAACTGCTGTAACAACCGTTAAATTTAGGTAACTGTATCGTAGGTAACTTAACCGGCTTATACTTACTGGCTCGTGTACTCTTGTCACTCGGAACCGAATGAGCAACTTGATTGTATTTACTTAATAAATTTTGTGCCCTAGATAAAGATTTATAATATAAAGACTCAAATTCGCAACGTTCAGTATATTGTATTTTAAAATCATCAACAAGACATTCCAGACCTAACTGTACCTCATCATAGTGCTCGTACAAAGACTCGATCTTCCCAATACGTAACTGTAATTCTGTGACTTCACAACTATTTAATGATTTCTCACCAATTGTGTCTAAATAATTAATAAATGCAGTTAATCTTCCTTTATAACTTCCTCTTTTCTTAATTAACTCCCTTTCGTCAGACATACTGGGTAACGAGTGCAGTCAACCTGGAATTTATACAATAAAAACTTAAATAAAAGTTCAGAACAATGCCTTTGCTACAACTACCTAGGCATCTACCTACGTACGTGACTACAAGCGATACGTTACCAATATTTATTCAAATAATTCTCAGCTACAATCAATTCTACAGCAATAATATAATTTTATTTTAACGGCTACTAATAATGCGTTAATAAATAAATCAAGAATCTACAAATATCTACGAACAATTTGTAAATAAATTACTCAAATTACAAAAAAAATAATACACAAAATTACTTTTAATGTGGTTAAATAAACATTAAATTAAGATTCACTAAATCGATAAATATATTTAATAAAATATAACACTCAAAGGAAAAAATATCTAATTATCTACCTATGTTGAGGGTACATACAGTTGCATTACAGTTCAAAGTACGTAGTTAACGGTTAACTGCATCAATTAGCTAAAAAATGTAGCACTAATATCTACTATACTTTACAAAGTATGTTTTAACTAAATTGTTGCAAAACTACAATACAATATAAAGACCTAAATACTAAGCAACGAAACCCTAATAAAATACAATATTTTATAAATAGGTGATAAAATTTAACTAACCTGATAAATTCCTTAATTATGATTAAATAATACCTGATCGAGTGTTGGGTGATAATGTTTTAACTTTAATTGTCTTAACACCGTATACTTTTTCATTAACACACCACGTTACCGCTTAACTGTATAACGGCAATAATTCCAAAATCCGCTGATTTACTGTTTCTTCACTTTAGGTAAATCCGGTTCGTTGAGGACCAAAATGTATATAAATTTCAGCAATCGTGGAGAACTCAATGAAACTCAATAATTAGTTCTTGCAATTCCTTGTGTATTTCCTTAATGACGGTCAAGTACAGAATGAAATTATGACATGCAAATTAAGTGATACCTTATAACTAATTAATATTAATAATAGCAACGGCGAAGATTGCTCATCAAATCAATCAGGTGCTATCTGCTCGAACACTGGCTGTGTTAATATGTACGTGTCGGCGATGATATACGATAATATTGATGTAGGCCCTTAACTGCGAAACTTTCAGCTCTCTAGCTATCACTCTTCCAAAGATACACCCTGGTGACAGAGTGACGGACGGACAGCGAAGTGTGAGTAAAATGGTCCCGTTTCACCTTTTGGTAGAGAACCCTAAAAACCGCTTTAACTATCTATACAGGAGTCAATTTATTTTAAGAGGATAAAGTTGAGACAGTAAAATACACAGAGAAACATTGTATCTCCAGTAATCTTGTGTCACTTGCTTCGTATTATGCGAGCGAATAGTCCTTTGTGGCTATAGAAAGTAATGAGTTGCAAACTTAGTAAATAATTCTACTTTGTTTTTTGTGTTTGGAAGAGAATACTAGTAATTGATATAATTGTGATTTAAACTATAATCAGCCTCTATAATATTTATCATTATGACGAAACTCGTGGCTGAGTGGTATATGTAACGGGCTGCCGATCAAGAGGTCGCGGGTTCGATTCCCGCTCGGGACAATCATTTGTGTGATTTTTCTAATTGTCATACAAATGTTTGTACTGCGTCTGGGTGTTTCTATGTATTATAAGTATGTATTTACAAAAGAAAAGTAGTATATGTATTCTATCCGTATTCTGGTACCTATAACACAAGCATATAAGCTTAGCTTGGGACCAGAGGACGTTGTGTGAAATGTCCATGAATATTTATTTATTATTATTATTTATTATCATTACATTGAAAGCACTAGAACAACACTTTAATAATATTATATCAAAAACCTCAAAAATCTATTACCACGGTTTAAACTATCACTTTGGACTTCAATTCTTTAACCAAATGAGCTATCGTGACAGTTTCTAACATCTGGTTATTTTATTCCATTTAATTTACGTTTGTAAAATAAAATAATATATTATAAACAAGGTACAACAGGACAAAAATTTGCGTCATGTTGGCATTGCCTGTCGACGTTAATTCTAAGCAGAAGATGGTATTAGAAGTTTGTTTTGAACGTCTATTTTACTAGATCTAAGACTCTCAAAATCATCATTCTGATGATGATGGTGATTTTGAGAGTGAGTATGTTACAGTGGGTTTTCCATTTTTCTTAAAGTTCTCTTTATCATTGGCTTTTAAAATGTTATGTTTTGTTTTGGGTGAAGGACCTGGTGATCTGTGACACAGGTTACGGCCTATTTCAGACACCAGCTTCTCACATTCAGATATAGGTAAGTCATTGATGTTGTTAACAAAAATATTGTATATAAATGTAATAAAAATTTATTTAGATCGTAGAAAATGTTAACATTAAATATGTATTTTGTGAGAAGAAATTATTTATTTCTTCTTTTGAATTTGAATTTGGTTTTGGCAGATTTTTACTACCCTTATTGGTTCCCTCGGTCCTTACGATCCCCACCAGCAAGACATCGGGGGCTGACTTTTTTTTATCCGTCATCCCACGGGAAAAAATAATGTAGGTACTCGTAGCATTTAGAAAATAAAAACAAACTTAACAAATTATACAAAATACTCGTAAACCCTTGAAGAATTCTATTTAATAAAAACCGCATCAAAATCTGTTGCGTACTTTGGAAGATATAAGCTCACATAGGGACATACAAAAGTAACGACTTTTGTTTTAAAATAAGTAAAGATTATTCGATGAGTAAAAATAAAGTTTGGTTGAATTTCATCACTAAACTGCTGTCACATCAAGGTTTTCTTAGACGCTATAGTCGCTATAGAACTACGTCAGCTAAGTCAGCTTATATAATCAGAAGATTAAGTGATAATACGGGCCTCTCGCTGGGGATGATTACGATCGGGTTTTAGCACGCAACCGCAGGTGTTCGCTCAAGGTTCTATCGACTATCATTATGTTGTCAGCGTATTACGTTGTAAGGACTCTTTGACTACATTAAGGATTACTATTTTTAACACCCTCTATTGGTTTTGGAATCTTTAAAAGCAATTTCTACCAGTATAATAGTCGTATTGATCAGACATTTTGCACATTAGATGACAATGCAATAATTTAAAGATATATTCAGGATTTTAAGCGTGTTTTTAGTTTTTAATCTGAACAAATTACACTTATAATTTCATAAGTAAAAGTGTATACATTTTTTGGATCTTGGTAAGTACTAATAAGCGAAAAAATTTGAATAAAGAACACTTACCTATTTATTCCTACAAGTTGTAGTCATTCGTGTTCTATTTAATTTAAATAAATAAAATTATCTTACTACAATATTCTTCATGTAAATTGGTGATATGTTGATTGTTCAAAGCGATAGTCATGGAAGTAAACTGAAACCTTTTCAAGCATGAAACTTTTATCGGACCATTGCATACCCAGTTCATTATTCGTAACGGTTCTCTAATGATTGACCAAAACATTTTTGACAAATGATCAATTGACAAACATCGTTACACCAAATGATCATTTGGCAAATAATACACTTGACAAAAGTATCATCTTACAAAAACTTACTTAGCAAATGATCCATTAGCAAACACTACACTTGACAAATGTGTTAAGTATTCAAATGTCATTTGACCTTTTTTCATTTCACCAAATAATATGTTTCGTAAATTATGTTGTTTTAAATGTATCATTATCATCATGCATCATTATCATCATGCATCATTATCAATGGGAGAAATGCTCTAAAGTCGCTTCTGGCACTCGCCGGCCGCTGCCGCGGCACGCTCGCGTTGCTGGCTCGGCTCGTGCGTTAATAAAAGAGATATTATATCTCCAAAGACGAACGGGTTAATAAGTAATTATTTTGCAAATAATGTAAAATATCATTTTTTTTTCATTCTATCCATCTATATTTAATAAAATATATCAATGAATACTTATAGTATTTTCTTTTTAGGAAAATCCATAGCAGTGGCCTTGCAAAAAAATATGCAAAAGATGGTCATTTTAACAAGAATACCAACCAATAGTAGATTTATCTGATAACTCAGTTGCCAAATGTTAGTTTTGTAAAATAATCATTTATTAAATGTAAATTTAAGTGTTGATCATTTGGCAAAATGAAACATTTGTAAAATGATCAGTAGTAAAATGATCAATAGGCGAATTTACTGTTTTGTCAAACGTTGTTTGTCAGGTATAGTTTTGCCAAATGACTTTTGGTCAAACAATCGGACACCTTCGTAACGGACACTGCAAATACTGTAGGTACATCATTCTTTACTTAATTATTCCTGTGCTAAGTTAATCTCATCGGGATAGTATGACTCTGACTCTGTCCATATTTCCAATATCTACGATAGTAGTCACCCGTTACCATGTAAACGTTTATTTTGGGATTAAAAAGCTCTGACGTTGATAATTTCAGAATCGATGAATTCTAGATGCTTTAGCTTCCATTGCCCGAAAGATTTACAATATAATAATATTATTTTCAATATCTTCTAAGTAAATAAGAGTACTTGTTTAGATAACTTAAATATTTTGTTAATTATTTTATGTGTGTTACTGAAATGAAAACACATTTACGGATTGAGACGCGTAAATATTTTGTAAAAATAAAAACATATTTAAAAGGAAAGAAAGAAATACTTTATTGCCGCCTAATCATATCACAGTACAGTACATACAATACATACACATAACAACAGTTAATTATTATTTATGCACTTAACTGTAAAAGATAGACTACTTAATAAAATACTACCAATCATGCATGCCAAGTTTCACTACTTAGTAATAAAATAATATACGCGTCTAAAACTATAATAATTTCCTTCATTCAAAAACTAAAGATATAGGGCGATATAGTCGCAAAGCGACCAAGCCTTTTAAATAAAATAAAAAAAAAAACTAAAAAACACGCTTAAAAATCCTGAATATATTTTTAAATTATTGCATTGTCATCGGTCTTTGATATGTATGCAAAATTTTAAATCAATCGGACTATTGGAAGTGGTTGAAAATCACGTTCAAAGATTCCGTTACATAGATTAATACATTGATAGATACATACCGAACTTATAAAAGCGTGTTGAAAATTATTTTATTTTAATAACTAAAATAACTTACAAATAGGTATTGGATTGTTGTAAAAGATTTGTTAATGCCTAATTTAACTTTGATATTATTTGCGATTATAAGAAAGATAAAACTCCAGTTCAAATTATTCCAACACTTTTGTAGAAGTAACCTTTGCTAATACCATGCTACGAATAATCCCAGAGGAAATATAATTCAATGTGCTTTGAAAGTTGTGAACGTTCGAAAACCCCCTTTATCGTCCACGTAGAATAAACTTGTTAAGACTTTTGAACAGTGAAGTTAATACTCATTATTTTCAATTGTGTTAGGGGAATATTCAAAATACCTGTAGAGTTAAAAGGAGCCTGTAAAAACAATTGTTGTGTGCTTCTACCTGTCTGTCCATTAATGTCCCACTGTTGGGTACGAATATCTTCTATCTTTGGAGGATATTTGGTCTACTTAAGAGGGCACGATATCAAATTATGCTCCATACAAAAATATGGGTATCGTATTTCTCTTTTTTCTTCGCGAAAGTTAATCCGATTTTAATTATTTCTACGCTTTATTTTAGATGAAGAGTATATCTATGTTGCGTAAAAACAATTAAAATCAGTTTAACTTTCGCGAAGAAAAAATGGGACTACGAATACGAATACGATGGTTATCTTTTTTTCAAAGAATTTGTAGGTAAAATCTGTTTCAGCTATATTTGTCCCTATCAGCACGGTGCTCGAGAATAGGGATAGCAATACCTAAGGCAAATACCTAAATTAGGAGTACAGTACCCTCTTAAGACGTGCTAACCAAAAGTGTTGGCACATAGTTTAGTTTCGAGATTTTCTTCTCTCATAGAAAACGTTTTCGGCGTATACTGCCTCTCAGCTGGCTCTTACAGCTTCTTTTGCAGGATATGGAGTGTAAACGTGTATTTTTAATCATCATCTAGAAAAATTTCTAAATAGAAAATTTTCCCCGTTTTTGAAACATTTTTCTCTGATGCTTTGCTCCTATTAGTAGCAGCGTGATGTAATATTGCCTATAGCCTTCCTCGTTAAATGGACTATCCAACACTGTTTCAAATCGGACCAGAGGTTCCTGAGATTAGCGCGTTTAAACAAACAAACAATTTGGGTTTATAATTAGGTTTATAATATCAGTTTATAATTTAGAGATTTTAAGTATCGATATAGGTTATCGATTGCTTTAAAATTGGCTCGTGATCCAACATTCGAGAGGTTTGTGCAAGCTTAAAAAACACGAACGAGGAAGGAAATGGTACGAAATAACCGGGTACAGTGTGACGTCAGTCGTAAAGCGACCTACTTAAGTGCTTCCGTTGGAAATCTATGGAAAGTGAGGTAAAATGTTTTGACCATTTATAAAAATTTATTCTAATGCATAAACATAAATTCACATTTAAGATGTTAACAAGACGGTTCGGTTTTCTGTAAATATTTTATTTGTATAGAATAATGAGAATTTTAGGTACGGAAATGCTGAATGTTGAAATATTAAAAGTAATTACGTAATTGTCATACGTTTTGCGTATTGTACAAGCTTGCTTGCGGTAGAATTTGAAACGTTGATAAAGTACATTTTCTATATACTTTTATTTGAAAAGAAATTGTTTGGTTTTTTATATATTTTTTTTTTTGCGGGGGAGGTGTTGTAACTCATTTGTGATTCGTGATTCATTCATGAACTCTGTAAAGTGATTTTGCTTAAATTTCTTCGACAGTATACTTATCTATTATACGTTGTTGTTACCCGAAGAAAAATCAAACCGATAAAGAAAATTCCTCTAAATAAGCAGGTGTGGGTGCCGTTAGCTGTTAACCTACCCTTTGTGCTTCCGTTAGAGCTCGAAAGTGCGTTATAATGTCGTGACCACTTATGTAAAAATATATACTAAAGTGTACATTATTTTATATTCGAGACGTTAACCAGACGTCTTGGTTTTCCATAAAATGTGTTATTTGAACAGAATAATAATGCTAGGAAAACGCCTCGTGTCGAAATGTTGAAAGTAATGTCATTTGTCATGGGGTTGAAATGTTTCTGATTGTATTTGATTTTCTCGCATCCAAGCAAGTAAACACAAAATTAAATAGATACACGAATACATTGATAAAGTATTACATTTGTTGAAATTTTCATGTTGTTGTTAAATATGGAGTTATACATTATATTATACTTATTCTTATAATTTTTCTTTTTTTCTTTTTTATTGTAACAAAACTGGTATACATGGACTTATTATATTACAAGTAGGGCTCAAAAAGCCCAGTTCCAGTCTCCCAAACTAGTGCTTTATTTTTATAAATTCGAACAAAGCCCGTAGAAAAGAATTCTTCTCCATCGGATATGATGATGATTGTTATTTCCATTTTTTCAGAAAACCAGCCTAATAAGTTTGTTGTGCAAGTTTCGCAATTACCACAATCCTAATCTTTATATCAAGTTATCCTAGTCTTTATATCAAACCGTTATAGTTATTTATCTTCAACGATCTGCGAAGTTTCAGTAAAAGGGTCCCATTTTACCTTATGATACAGAACCGTAACAAAGGAGTATCTATGACGTGTAAAATCTATCGGCCTCTATTATGGTTAAAGTAGAAGAGAGACTACTATAGTTTGTATAAAAGCCTCTTTGTTTCAACAACAAACCAAATAACTAGATCGTTCAGAAAGTAACTAGGCGGTTGAAACCAGTTTAGCTGGTAAACCAATCAGGAGTAAACATTGTTCTAGTCTAGTTGATGTGATTCTGTTTAAACTACATAAGCACTTAAACACTTAAACACTTTCTTATAGCAACTTTAACTCGGTTTTAAATGTTTATATCGTTATTGGTCACATTTTGTTATGCGTTCTAACTTTTAAATTTGGAATATCACCAATGGTTATTCAGGGTTATTATATCCTTGGTGTTATTAATTTTTGTCCTCAGGGTTATTAATCTTGGTTCGTTGAATCCATGACATTCTCCGGATACGGCTCAATGGAAGACCACTATGGTTTTTAGACAGCATTAATTTAGCTGACTATTTACTCGTATTAGTTGCTCCATCCATCAACCTTTCTCAGTCCATAGCTGGACATAGGTCTCCCCCATAGAACGCCACAACCCGCGGTCCTGCGCTAACTGCATCCAGCGGCCCCCGGCGTATTTGACGATATCGTCGGTCCACCTTGTTGGGGGCCGCCCCACGCTGCGTCGTCCGGTTCGTGGTCCCCACTCGAGGACCTTCCATCCCCAACGGTCATCAGATCGTCGAGCGATGTGGCCTGCCCATTGCCACTTCAGCGTGCTAACTCTTCGGGCTATGTCGTACACACAGGTCCTTTTACGGATCTCCGCATTTCGGATCTTATCACGTAGGGAAACACCGAGCATAGCCCTCTCCATAGCACGCTGCGCGACTTTGAGTTTTGTTATGAGGGCAACATTTAGAATGTCGTATTAGTTGTTATTTATTATTATTTTATAGGAGTTTCTTTCTTTTTGTTACTTTTTTGATTTAATTCTTTACTATTGAGATGTTGCAAATACAACATTTAATTTTTTTTCTTTTTTAAATCAAAGATGCCATTCTGTTATTAGCGACCCGCGAGAGAGCAACAGTGCCGTCGCGGGTCTCCGTGACCGCTTTTTTAGCCTCACTCACGTTTCATGCAACGCAGTGTGAGGGCCTGGGAAAATTATAATATAATATTCTAAACATATTTTTGATCCTACTCATTAAAAACCTTAATGTTCTACGATATAACAGTTCTAATATATAGTAATGGCCTCAATATACAACTCGTTTAAATATTCAATAAACCCGAAAGTCGATATTTG
This sequence comes from Orgyia antiqua, assembly GCA_916999025.1. NCBI lineage: Eukaryota > Metazoa > Arthropoda > Insecta > Lepidoptera > Erebidae > Orgyia > Orgyia antiqua. The sequence goes on from OU779864.1 coordinate 23,082,177, forward strand.
ACGATAATTATGAGAAGTAGCACTCTATTGTATACTCAATAGCTGTTCGATAATTCAATAAATTGAGAACTGTAATTTATTTGACGAAATAAATTATACATTTGAATAGTTTTTGGACAGCGAAATCAATAAGGGAAAAACGTATAATTAGAAACGGTGTTAGGTAAAAATCTATTAGTAAAATAAATAGATAAAAAACACACGTAGGTAAGAAGTTTTACATACCTATTAAGACAACAACAAATGCCTATGCTTCATGGTATCGCTTTTTGTTACGGCTTTTCTAGTCTGTATGTGGTGTACCAACATTATATCCCGCATCAAATCCTTAATGCCATTTATTGTTATTTCTATATTATATACTTGCTTCTGCCCGCAGCTTCGCACGCATTAGACACAATATCTTTATAAATTGTAGCTTATGTGTTTTTCTAATGTATAAGCAACATTATTGTAAAGTTTTATTAAAATCCATTCAGTAGTTTTTGCGTGAAAGAGTAACAAACATCCAAACATCCATACTCACAAACTTTCACATTTATAATATTAGTAGGATCTGCAGCATTAAGATCGTAAAATAACCTCAATAATAGGTATATTACATACCTATTGTCATGATAATTCTGTAAGAAGTTCTCTTTCAATTCAATTAGTTCGAAGGACTCCTTACAAGCTCAGATACAGAATATTATGTGAATTCGCTTTGCCTAATCGTTATCGGCTCACTCAATTTTAGTATGGCAAGATTGGAAAAGTTTTGCTCTCCGCATACAGAACTCTTCGTTCATCAGATAAACCAAGTGACTACTGATTTATCAACATTTATACAGTTTTTTATAGATTTCATAAGAAGCAGATTATTTGTTTGCATGTTTCTATTATGTATTACTAGGTGTTGTCCGTAATTTCGTACGCGTGAAATTTGGAAACCAAACTAAATTATACAAATAATTAAAAATAGTTTAAAAAAACTAAAAAACACGCTTTATTTAATCGAATTATTGTATTGTCATCGGTCTTTGACAGGTGTGCAAAATTTGAATAGAATCTGACCGTTTAAAGTGGGTCAAAATAGCGTCCAAAGGAGTCGGTTACAAACATACAAACAAACATACAAACAAACATACAAACAAACATACAAACAAACATACAAACAAACATACAAGTGAAGCTAATATAAAGCGTGTAAAAAGCCATCTTCTTGAACCAATCTATCTATTGAAAAAAAAACCGCTTAAAAATCAGTTGCGTAATTTTAAAGATATAAGCTCACTTGGGATATACTCGTACATAAAAAATTACGACTTTATTTTATAACTAGCTGTTGCCCTCGACTCCGTCCGCGTAGAATTTAGGAAATTTTCCCCGTTTTTGCAACATTTTTAACTACTACTTGAGTGAGAGTATTATAAACGTAAGAGTAAACAAATATAATCGGAATGAACGAACTGCTAAGCTATCGGGAGTTACACGTGTTATTGTGAGTCAACCATAAAATATAGATATGTGCTGTTTCGGGATATTTTTGAGACAATTTTATGTAGAATATTTCCGTCATACATGATTTCTATGTAACTTTAACCATTAAGGCTGCACACGCGACGGAAGCTTAAAAAATGGAGCACCTTTTCCCGTTTTCCCAACATTTCCCTTCTCTACTCCGCTCCTATTAATTGTGATGAAAAGTATACTATAACCTGCCCAGGAGTATGAAGAATAATTGTACCAAGTTTCGTTAAAATCCGTTGAATAGTTTTTGTTTCTATAAGGAACATACAGACGGACAGACAGACAGACAAAAATTTTACTGATTGCATTTTTGGCATCAGTATCGATCACTAATCACCCCCTGATAGTTATTTTGAAAATATATTTCATGAATTACAGAATTGACCTCTCTACAGATTTATTATAAGTATAGATAAGTAAGGATAAACTTACCACAATTCTAGAACCGAATACTTTAAACAATTTTTTATCCCTTCAACGTGACGAAATTTTGTTAAAAGAATCCTGTTAATATGAGTCTTTTGGATTAGTATATATTATATTATTATTATAGTCTCTTTTATTTGATTTTTATTCTCCTAATGTATCACGTTATTTATATTTTTAACATAATAACGTGGTATTAGGTGTGTATGAAACTTATTGATTGTCGTAGCCTGTTTATCTCAATGGTCATAAGTACCATAAAAAATTTCTGATATGATGACTTGTATAAGCACATTGTCCCTGCACTGTATCTATTGAAGAATTGGACGATAAAATTTTACCCCACAGAATTCCGTTATAGCTACAAGTGAGCAACCATTATGGTCTATCCGCCATTTTTGGCAATGATTGATGGAATGCTATTTCTTTACCGTATGGGTTGCCTATTTTGTCACGGCGCTAAAGGAAAATCTTATATTGTGGTTATCTTATAGAAATACCTATAAAGAGTTCGAATTGCAGAGCACGTGGATGTCGATAGATGTTTGTTGCTCTTTCATAGAAAATCACTACCTAAACATACTATAGCAGGTGTGGCCAACTTTTGTGCACATAAGATCTACTTTTTATTTGAAAAATGAGTCGCGATCGACCTATTTCTTAGGTAAGAAGGGGGACGTTTATGCAATATGCTTTTATACCGCCCGTGCACTCTTGACAATAGTAGAAAACTACTAAAAGTGGTCACGCTGAACGTCTCCCTACTCGAAGCATGAGCTGCGTACATGTTCATTCCTATACAGGAATGAACATGTATGCAAATTTTTCTAGTACTTGATACCAAGTACTAGAAAAATTTGGCGTTGAATGCGTCCCCTCATGGAACTTGTGAGTGATCGACCAAGATTGGTCGCGCGATCGACCGGTTGATCGCGATCGACTTGTTGGCCACTCCTGAGTGCTGAGTGCGACTGTAACAAAAACAAGCGAGTAACTTCAACATCGCGTTTATCGAATAAACTCCAAACGCGGTGACCATCGAGAACAAGCGAGTGCCAGTGACCTTCGACCCTAACTACTCGTTTGGCGTTTGCTCACCGTGAATACTGAACGATAACGTTCTTAAGTTGGCATGACGTTTAATAACCAACCATTTTAAGAAATACATTTTTATATGGTGGACATATGGAAGCAAGTGTCTATCTATCGTGGTGGTTTTATAAGTGACGTTTTTGTTTATGTTTTGTTTTGCTCTCGTAAGTTTTAAGTTAATTATTTAGTATACGGCTTGATACTCTGGTATATTGAATTAAAATATTATAATAAGTTCAAAAATGAAGACAAGTTGGGCTCAATTTGATTTGATGGTGACGTTTATGGAGCAGTAAGTGCAATTTATCTGCGGTATTCGTATAAGTTTAATGAAAACATACGGACCAGGCAGCACAACAATTTCTCCAAGCAGAGGAATTTTGGAGAAAATTTAAAATAGAACAACACAGAGACTACATGGACTTGAGAAGAGAACAAAACAGAATAAAGGAAATGGAAGTTCAGGCTCAAACGCAGTGGCAAGCTATAGGATTAAGAGCTTTAGATAAACTAGATAAGTTAGTTAATAAGTATTGTAAGGATAAGATTATGTTTTGCATTTGATTTTATACTTTGTTAATAATAATTTCACTTCATTATTACAACCAAAGACTAATTATAAATAAAACAATGAATGATCTTATTAAAGTTGTTTACTTAATTGCAATAAAACAACTATATACACTTTTAAATAACACAAACATTATTACCTACACTTACACAATACAATCACCTACATTAAAATATATAATACAGACTCCCGCACGAAGGGTTCCGTATCATTATCTGTACAACATTAGACACTGTATTAAGTGTTTGTCTGCACCAAATCTAAAACTAATGGAAATGATGACAATTAATTAGCTACAATTAGCACCTTTGTTCTTATTTACAACAATTTCAATGTGTAAGGTAATCAAATCTTCAACACATACTTATTTACTTAGTGGAATAGTTAAATACCTAGTTAATCATAAAATATGTCCTTATACGGACAGGCCTCGTGGCGTAGTGGTCATGCAACCGACTTACGTTCAAGAGGTCGCGGGTTCGATTCCCGCACAGGACAATTATTTGTGTGATGAACACAGATATTTGTACTGCGTCTGAGTGTATCTATTCTATGTATGTATATTATATACAATATAAAATAACTTAATTACTATTGCACTCTTCTAACTAATTGCTCTCTCAATATTCTACCCCTAATCAGGTCAGAGGTAGCTTGTCTGCTTTCAATGTAGCCGGCTTCCTCACTTTCCCTAGTTCTGTCTAAGTCCGGGCCTGGAAATAGTAAATAAAATTAAACATTTTTATACATTTTATTATGCATGTAGCATTATACATAAAATTATAAATTATTTACCCAAATCATCCTGAGTGTCCTCAATACCGAAGTTAATTATTAGATTATGTAACACTGAGCATGCTAAAACTGTGGCTTGTAATGGAGAACTCTGTCCTTGTGTAAACAACGCCATCGATTTTTGAGCCTTGAAAATGTATTTTCAATAACTACTCTGGCTTTCATATGCTTCTCATTATAATTAGCTTCTGGTGAACCAGGAGTAGCATCTAATATTGGTGTCATTATCCAAGGCCGTTGCGGATATCCTGAGTCTCCTAGAACACAAATTCATGTTAATTTCATGAAGGGTAGGTATTTCAATGATTTAAATTTAATAATTCGTATAAATCAACTACATATTTACCTAAAAGCCAGACCACTTCTCCATTTTGGTGCAAAGATTGGATATAGTTATTTAAATCACTATTTTCCCATATAAATGAATCATGATTTGCACCACCAAACTTAGCATTAACACTTAAAATTTTATATTCATCATCACATACCTGAAAAGAACATAACATGTAGTTATGAAATAATTCTATTGTACCTGTAAAATAACAAATAGGCAACAATAAGATAAGTACAAAATATACTCACCATTTGAACATTGAGGGAATGATAATGCTTACGACTATAATACCAATGTTCCTCATGTTTTGGTGGAACAACTATTTTAAAATGGCTTCCATCAATACATCCCACAATTCCAGGCATTCCATACTTTCTGTAAAACCTAGAATAATTCAAAATTAATAAATATTGACCAAATTAAAGAAATAATTTAAGTTTTTTTTCCACATAACATACACATACCTTTGACTAACTGCCTGCCTGGCAGCGGAAATCTGATGTATTTATTTATAATGTTTTTGTGGGTTAGAGCCTGTGTAACTTGCTCTATGTAGACGCTGCACATCTTTTGTGAACAATGTTTTGCAACTCCAACTGGCCTTTGATAGGAGCCGGTTGCAAAAAATAATAGAGCAGTGAGCACCTACAAAAACAACAGAAATTATAGATATACCTTAGGACTCTAGTTTTGATAAACATTTGTACTTAAAACAATTAATATTTCATACATACTTTATGTTCCATAGAAACGCGTTGAGTTGACCTAAGATTTGTTAGACGCCTTAGGTCTTTGCACAAATGTTTGAACACCTTCTTCGTAAGACGATATCTATTTCTAAATTCCGTCTCCGTAAGGTATAATATTGGATCAAAAGATGCACGAGCTTTTGCTTCAACTCGGGCGTTATAATTACGGTCCTCTTGTGCTTTAGCAGTCGAAAACATCCTCCAAGCAAAAAATAAACGTCCTGCCATATTTTTTTTATTGTTTTTCACAAAGAAAGACACCAAAAATATAGTATTTATATTATTCTTAGTACACTTTCACTGCAAAAATCTAAGTGACAACTTTTCGATCGCTAGTGTCGATCGCTTCAACGTTAACTTTGCTCGTTTTACATGCCGAGATGTAAAAAATGTGGACTCGCACTCACGCAGCAATTGGAATCACCAATCACATGCGCTCACGATATCACTGTCGAGTGCTCGAGTGACACTTGACCCTCGATGCTCGATAAAAAAAACTCACACTCACAAATAAAGTTACCGCTTGTGGCCGCTGGGCGGCGCTGCTTCAATTTCATAGAAATCCGAGTTAACTTTTACGTGTTCGAGTGCGAGAAAAACTCGCACTAGGCACACTGTACTATAGGATACATACATATACTCATCTGTATGCACAAATACTTTACTAGTCTTGTCGTACTAACTATGGGTATAATGGAGCGCTGTCAAGCATAAAAGTACGAGTTTTTTTTTACGAAATACCTACCGCAGATATTTGTCGTGTGTAGAGTACAATTCTATACACTTCAAATATAAATGCTTACACAACAACACAAGCTTTGAATGTGTAATTTAAATAAATGAAACCCATTAATTTGCTAGTTGCGTATGCAGAATCAATGCTGTTGTTTGGGTAAGAACTATCTATTTATGTAAATTGTTCTAAATTGATACCTACACATATTGTTGCTAAAATCGATAACCATGCATATTTAATTGAGAGTGTGACTAGAGAATCGCCATTTCAAAATATAGTGACAGTTAATTAAATTCATTAGCGCTTTTGATTGAAATGGAAATTGTTTGTTTACGTTATCGGCTTTGTTCTGATATTTGTATTAAATTATAAATATAATATAAATTATGTGAAATATGTAGTATAATTGACGTGATAGGGTTAACGAATAAATTGTAAAGGTGGCATTCGGTTGCAAGTGACGGCAATCGCGGGACCCGCATTAAATGTATTGAAAGTGGCCACGGCACTACTCTCAGCGCTCATAAAATTGTCTGCAATTAAAGAAATATAAAATCACCTTATTTAAGATAAGGCTGCATTTAATTGTCACTGTTAAATAACAAATAATTCCTAAAACGTTTACAATGAACTTCACTGTTTTTATTTGTCCCACAGTCACAATTAACGAGACGCAAATGGCCTGTTAAACAAATGAATGGGCGCAATATTACTATTGGTAAACAAACTTACTTTAAGGCCCTTCGTGTGTCAATACCGATTGAGTTGTATTTATGTTTTGTAGTATTCATGCTTCGTAGCCACGCAATTATAGCATTCTTTATTACAAGTAAACATTCAGTTGCCATGTAATAATAGCATGGCCTGAGGCATACAGTTTCTTCAAATACTTCACAGAGTAACCTTGGAGTATAGTAAGAAGTGATAAAGATTACATTGGATTTATATGACGGAAATAGATATTTGTACTGACTCTAGTTATTTTCTATGTATGGTATAAAAGAATTAAAAAAACAGTGTCACTTTATAAAAAAAATGTAATGCAAAATTCATGCTTATTTCAAGAAAAGTTGACGTTGTATGTAATCTTTAAAAAAGTTAACAAAAGATTGTAAACAGTTTGTAAAAAATAGCGACAATATTTCTAAGATTTGTCATTAATTAAAAGGTGTTAAACCTCTTTATTAACTTATGCGTATGTATCTATCAATTTATTAATCTATGTAACGGAATCTTTGAAAGTGATTTTCACTCACTCACAGTACCTACTCACATTGATCTGAAATTTCGTACACATATTGTGACCCAACGACAATGCAATAATTTATAAATATCTAGGAGTTTTAGAGTGGTTCTTAATTTTTGAACTAAGCACAGCAATTTTTTTATATTTAGGTATTATCTATTTTTGGTACTTGACTATCTCAAGTACCAAAAATAGATAATACCTAAATATAACAAAAATTGCTGTAAACGACATTTCCTTAAAACTCTTCAATTTGAATTGTCTTATACGCCCTTGTACCTACCTCATTTCGTTTAAATTTGATATCGTCCCAAAGATTGTATCGGAATTGTGTTCTTTCATAATACATCTCATGTTCTTTGAATATCTCTACGATTTATTTAAATGTGTCTTTTGTAAACAATATTTACTACATTTTATCAAAAATGTATTAGGGCCGTTGCTTACAACATCGCAAAACTACGTTGAAAATTTTATTGTGATTTTATAAGTTTAAACATTTTGTATATTATATGATGTTTCATAAATAGGCATAAACGTAACTAATGATTTCAATAGTTGATGTTTAAAAAGAACAATTTAGTTAGTCTTTGCTTGGGACTGCTATCACAAGCTGCGGTTACGTAGATGGACGTCATAAATTTATAAAACTAAACTTTACTAAAAGCATAGCTAAAAAAGTAAAAACTGGTACATAAGAGGCATAAAAATATCACGACATTAACAAGGAGTTGCTACACTAATATACTCGTCCGTTCAGTTCATTGACCAGAAGAACTATGAAAGGGGAAAATAAAGTAAAAAAGTCTTAATGAGAAAAAGTCTTAACAACAAAATTTATTGTTACAGAAAACTGGACAAAGGGAACACAAGGGCCATAAAACCTTGGAGATAAAATAGGTAAGTCTTGTTAATTTCCGTGTTAAGCTTTCCTAAACACCGTACCCATATTAACGTACAAATCTAGTGGGATTTGGTAAAACAAAGGAACAGGATTTGATGAATTTTAGTGAAATAAAACATTTCTCATATGGTTGTTTTGGGTTTAAGACTTGTTAAAGAAAGATGTTCGGGACATGCAATTCGCTGAAAAGACCCAGCGTATGCGTATAGCGTGCATTACTAGCCAATGCCCTGCATTTATAGTTATTGAACCGCTCTCCCCGAATATACACCAAATTTTAACAAATTATATGTACTAGCTGTTGCCCGCGACTTCGTACGCGTAGAATTTAGAAAATGTCACACGTTTTTGTAACATTTTTCACTACTGCTTCTCTCCTATTAGTCGCAGCGCGATGTTATATAGCTTTCCTCGCTAAATGGACTATCCAACACTGAAAGAATTTTTCTAATCGGACCAGAGGTTCCTGAGATTAGCGCGCGTTTAAACAAACAAACTCTTCAGCTTTATAATATTACTAGCTGATGCCCGCGTCTCCGTCCGCGTGGAATTTAGAAAATTTTCCCCGTTTTTGCAACATTTTTCACTACTGCCTCGCTTCTACTGGTTGTGTATATGTTATAATTATAGCCTAAAGCCTTCCTCGATAAATGCCCTATCTAACAATAAAATAATTTTTCAAATCGGCCCTGTGGTTCCTGAGATTAGCGCGTTTAAACAAACAAACAAACTCTTCCACTTTATAATATTAGTATAGATTAGTAAGTATAAAATCTCTTATTTGAACTAATTATACTTTCATATAGTGCTAATATAATATTATCAATGCGCAATGTTTCAATAAATTATATTGATTCAAAACAAATTACTCTCAAGTATTACTATAACTAATTAAACCTGTTCTTGTTAGCCGTTGCATGCAATTTCTTTTATATTTTTAATGATTTTTTCTCTCTACCTTTAGCCCATTAACATCCCACTGCTGGGCATGGGCCTCCTCCTCTTTGGGAAGACTTTTACTGTCCTATGCCGCGCTGACCAGGCCTGTTGGCATATGGTTTAGTTTTGAGTTTTCTGTCTCTCACTGTTGATGTTAACTGTTGATAATATCCCTTAGCTGGCTTTTACAGCTCTGGGAAAAAAAAATATGTGGTGACACTTGTATTCGTATTCCATCACCACACGAATAATTTTATGGTTTTAGACATTTTTGATTCTCTGACATAATTACAGAGAAGAAAGAAAAAAGAAAAAAATATTATATTTAGAGAGTTTGTTCTAGACACGAGTAATATAATATTTATTTGAAAATAATAGGCACACACAGATCACGTCGACAACAACCATATTGCGCGAGAATCGAAGAGCGAATGACCGTTGCACGGTCGCGCATCCCCTTATATTGGCGGTGCGTGGGGATGATTTGGAATTCTTTAAATGAATTCCCTAAATATATTGTTATTTTTCTTTCTTGTAACAAGTGATTATTTTTACATGAGGAAGCATAGTATATGACTCGTAAATGACGCTAAGCCCAGTGTGGCCGAGTTCAAATTTTATCGGATATCAGACTAACAATTTGGGGTAGTCGATAGACATAAATAAAAGCTGTGATGTGATGTTATCCCTCATGATTGGCGTCGAGCCTTACCAGTGTTGACGTTTTAAGAGGGTACTGTACTCCTCATTTAGGTATTTGCCTTAGGTATTGCTATCCCTATTTCCGAGCGCCGCGCTGAAAGGGACAAATGTAGATGATGCGGATTTTACCTACAAATTCTTTGAAAAAAGACGTTTCGTACTTCCTTTTTTTTCTATCTATGCTTCTATCACTTTCTTTTGTGATAAAACTTTACCAAATTTTTGTGATAGACGCTACAACTTTATCTTAAGAAAACCGGAAAAAGTGGGTTTTTCGGATCATCATAATATTTCTTTTAGTTATTATGTTTTCAAAAAAAGAAAGTGATAGAACTCTTTATCTATAAGATAACGCAAAAACTATCAAAATCGGTTTAACTTTCGCGAAGAAAAAACGAAAGTACGATACCCATACTTTTGTATGGAGCATAATTTGGTATCGTGCCGTCTTAAGAGATGTTTGGGCGTAGTTACTTCCTTTGCCATTCTTAGTAACCTAATATCGAGTAGGTAGATTTAAATCCAATAAAAATAGTAATACGATTATTAATTTAGAATCGATTATTAAAATAGAAAGAAGAAATAAATAAAAAATAATTTCGATATTATAGAAAAAAATTATTCTTAAGAAATACTAGGTACTTATGCGCTAACCTGTAGTCCTGAAGTATAGGAAACCCGCGCCCAATTGAGATTGTTCATAATTTTTTACCTGCTGTTTTTATATTTTTTTTAGAGAATATAGACTATTTAAAGCAACTAATTTCAATATTATTGAAATATTGTGAGATTGTGTTAAATGTTGTGACGTCATCGTTGTACGCAATCTGTGTATTGCCTTTTCCTGATTAAGACAGATTGCAATACATCTTTTCAAAGTTGCCAAGTTGATATAATAGACCAATTTCGACTCAACCACAGAGTAGTATATTTCTAAGAACGCCTTAATATTTTAACTCTTTCATTTCAAGGGCAAATAGAGATCATTTGCTTTTTTGGAAAAATAATCGTTAATATAGCAAATTTTCCGAAAAAAACTAATGGATCATGATCAGAAACTTTATTCTCCGATATGGTTTTCGAATTAAGAGTTTTAAATAAATATGAACAATGCCACGCTAATTGGCTGTATGTATGGTGACGGATTATGAATACAAATGTCATCACCCCATTTCCACAGCGTGCTGCCAGCCAGCTACGGTATATTGTACTCAGATAACATCCTTTGTAAGTGATGGAAAACTCGTAAATGAACCCTATGCCAATGCGCCTGGCCAGCGCGGCATAACCCTCCTAAAGTAGAGGACACCCGTAGAGGGTGCCCTACGCAAGGACGGTAATGGGCTAAAGAATATGAGCGGAGAAGACACAAAGATATTTTACTAAAATGTAGAACCAGTTTATAATAAGGAAATCATAAGAAATACAGTCGACTCTCGTTAATTTCAAACCTGCGATAATTCAAACCTCTCTATAATTCAAAGGTATCACGAGTTCCGTACAAAAACTCTTTATATTCGAAATAAATCAATACATTTTTATGCACTTGGTAATTCGAACGAAAAGATCATTGTTAAGTAACAAAACTACGCGTTAATTCGAACTCACAATCAAATACTCGACAATTCAACGTTGAAGAGAGAAAGATACAGAGAGATTTTAGTAGTTAATTACTAATATAATAATGGATAGACATTTAGCAATTCGAAGTATTTTTGAACTCTCAAAAATTTCGAACCATTTAATATGTCAAACACTCGGTAATTCGTAATACCTATTTTAAGTTCCTTCGAAGATAAAGATATATATTTTTTGCAAAACACGTGTAGGTTATAATAATACAATGGATTGCTTATTATTTATCTTCGAATTATCGAGAGTCTGTATACAACATATATGTTACAGTTAGTTAAAGGTTCTATGTGCATAAGTATGTTACATTATAAAAGAAAACATCCACTATGTTACTTGTTTGTCTATTATATCTCCTCGTTTATCACGAGATGTTTATGGGGTTAACCATTGTAACCAATCGCTTTTCAAGTGCCTTTAACAAACAGAACACGATGTTTGTGTTTCATTTAAGCCATGGTGTATATCTTAACTTTTGTTCAATAGATCAAACCATACGTATCTACTACTACAATTTGTTCTATAATAATATACTGCGTTGTTTTGGCGAATAAATAAATATGATTCTAACGACCGCGTGCTGTGACGTTTAATGTAGGTATTTGTCCTTTGTGGATAAAAATGGCTGACGATTGAATGAAAGTAAGAATGGTGTTTGTCTATTCTTATAAAAGTACAGTAAAGATATTATTTTATTCCTTTACAAAATTCTTAAAGCTATAGCTAAGTATAAGCTATAGCTAAGTGGTCATTACGCTATGAGCTCACTAAATCTAAAGAGATAGGTTTTAAAACACGCAACACTTTTACTTAAAAAAAATAAAATCTCAAAGACCAAGAGACCAAAATATTAAAATAAATAATTCCACGAAATAAACTCTTCACAGAATCGGCTTATAACCGGTGATCCCGTTTTTTTCGACCCCGAAGGAAGTATTTAGTCTTAAGCTTTAATAAATTTGTGGGAGTCTGTAAATCATGATAATTCTGTTTACTATTATGTATTTATTTTGACATCGAAATCGTCTTTTTATCGTATTCATTATTCTGTTTAACGTCATGTCTGTGTTTACTTTTTAATACTTTATAATAATATTAACTATCACATAGGAACATCTTTTTTTATACATTGTTTACCCTTAATTTCTTTTAAATTAAGTTACAGAAATCTAACTCCTAATAAACCATATAAAAAATAAAAATAAGAGAAGACACAATACATTTTTTTTGTATCATTACAAAACAGCGCTATTTTTAAGTTTTCGACACTTGAATTCCTCTGGTCTACCTAATTATATATTTTTCATTTGGTTCATTTGCGCCTTCATTAAATGGTCTTCATTAAATTGCCTTTGCGATCTTGCTTGAGGCCTTTGCAATACATCACAACGTATCTTAAGAGGACACAATACCAAATTATGCTCCATACCAAAATGTGGGCATCGTCGTCCCCTTTTTTCTTTGCGAAACTTAAAGCGATTTTAATAGTTTTACGCTGTATTATAGATAAAAAGTATATCTATGCTTCTATCATTTCTTTTTTTCAAAACATAATAACTAAAAGAAATATGACCATCCGAAAATCCTGTGTTTTTCGGTTTTCTTTAGACAAAGTTGCAGCGACGTTCACACATATTTGGTAACGTTTACCAAAAAAGAAAGTAATAAAAGCATAGATATGCTCTTCGTCTATAATATAGCGTAAAACAATCATCGGTTTAACTTTCGCAAAGAGAAAAGGGGACTAGGAAACGTCTTTTTTTCAAATAATTGGTGGTTAAAATAGGCTTCAGCTATATTTGTTTTTTTTTTTATATTTGCACTTTTAAATATGGATAGCAATACCTAAGGCAAATACCTAAATTAGGAGAACAGTACCCTCCTAATGCTGTTTCGTAAATGTCCCTTAGCTTAAGGAATATTTCAGAACCGCAAATATTTGAACAAAAACACAAAATTTGTAACTCAAATAAATAAAATGTAGGCAACAATAGAATATTTAAAAGATGCACTTGAAACTCGCTCCAAAATTTAAAGTCTAGTAGTACAATAGTCTCTGTAATAATGGAAGTTGCTCGACAGCTCGTTGCCACGTCGAGAGGAATTGTATAAGCATTTTCATCGTGCATTCACTTAGCCCAGCCTTTTTATGCTCCATTCCAACGAACTTAATTGGTGCATACAACTGCAATCGTTTTATTCACGTTTTGTCTGCTTTCGTCTATCAAAATCTACAAATGAGATATAGTTAAAATGTTAAGGTTATTTTGCAAATACAACTTTTTTCTTTAATGCAGAATTTCATCAAAGCACAATATAAAAGGCTGCAATGCAATTTATTTCTGAGTTAATATTATTTGATTGTGTTTTGCATTTTATAGTAATTGCAATGAATAAAATTGTCCGGATATCAATAACCAAAGGTACAAAAGTCTACATATAGACTATAAATACCTTACTAAATAATTTCATTGTCTAGATATGTTGTCGCGATTTCTAATACTGTAACTTTATCGAACAGAACAGTTTTAATGAATATAAACGCTTTTAGCTAAAACAAAAAGATTTTTTTCTATTACCGCATATTTTATGTGTGAAAAAATAGTCCTTTTTCCACGTTTCTTTTCAGCTACAGTAGATTACATCGTATAAAAACTCTATGTTGCTTTATCCTTAAAAATTAGCGTCACCTGTTGCTACCCGTGTCAGAAAGAACCCTTGATATCGACTCGAAGTCTCGAACACTATTGACATTTGCAACTCGAATAAATATTGATGAGTTCACTTATCGTAAAGACAGACTTTACATGGTGTTAAAATCTCATCGAATTGCATTAGAATTTGATTTAAAAAAGACCGTCTAAGTAAGGTAGAAGTAATATCTTCTAGGTGTTAAGAATAAGAAAATATTATTAAGAATTCCATAACATTAACTTTATCATCACCATTTCATCATTATACCATACAAGTAGTTGCCTGCATCTTCGTACGCTTACAATTTAGGAACCAAATATTAACAGATTATATAAAAAAAACCATCCTATTGAACCACTCTACCCGCATCTATTAAAAAAAACCGCAATTAAATCCGTTGCGTATTTTTGAAGATACAAGCTCACATAGGGACATACATCCAAAAATAAGGACTTTTTTATATTATGAAATGAAAAGATAAACATTATTATAAAGAAATTTAGGACTCCGGGAAAATCGAAAAATTTACAATGCTTTACGTAAACTTTGAAAACTATTTATGGATTTGCGTGACATTAGGCTTAAAAGTTAAAATTATGTACTTTAAGTCTTCAAATACCAACTAAGAGGAACACTAAAGAAAATATGAATGGGCGGTGTGTAAGAGGATATGAAAGAAAGAATCATGATCACATATGATAACGATTGAAAGAATAGTCTGGAAGAAATGAACACGTTTCTCTATCAAACGTTATAAGAGCAGAAGAATAATAATCTATCTATATAATGTTATAAAGCTGAAGAGTTTGTTTGTTTAAACGTCCTAATCTCAGGAACCGCTGGTCTGATTTGAAATATTCGTTCAGTGTTACAGGGTACATTTATCGAGGAAGGGTATGTATACCTAGGCTATTAACATCGCGCTACGACCAATAGAAGCGGTGCATCAGAGAAAAATGTTCCTTAACAGGGAAAATTTTCTAAATTCCACGTGAACGAAGTCGCGGTTAACACCTAGTTAAATAAATAAATATAAATATTCATGGACATTCACACAACGTCCTCTGATCCCAAGCTAAGATTATACGCTTGTGTTATGGTTACGAGTTGTTTTATATTTATGGTCTTATTCATAATGACTTATCGGAGGTTTAAACGGAGATTTTATTTTAAACGTAAATAGACAATTATGAATTCTTGACAATTTTCGCGAACCGATTTTAGCGAACTTTTAAACCTCCGATAAGTCATTATGAATTCTTATTCATAATGACTTATCGGAGGTTTAAAAGTTTACAAGTCTATTAATACGTTATATTTAATCTCAAACATCATTTGGTATTAATTCGCCAGGATTTTCCATTGTGTAATTGACACCCCGGGATTCAATGTGAAAATATACAATACGGTTTAATAAAGCCGACTCTATTTTGGGAATACAATTAGGTTACAGCTATACAATATGGACGTTGGGTTTGACTTTATGGTAATAAGAGATCTTTGTTAATGTGCTATGATTAATGAAAGACAACAGAGTGTTTTTGATTCTCTTCCTCTACTGATTATTGTGTATCTTCAATGACTTTTTAATTAGCAATTTGTGGATATTAAATAATAGTAGATAGTAGTAACAATGGTAGTAGTGTCCGTGTGGTGCCGTCACCACACGGACACTACTACCATTGTCTCAACCTCACCTCACCGTACTCAAACAGGTCAAGTGTTTACCTACCCCTTTTCCTTCCCAGAGTGCTGTAAAAGCTAACTAAGGTCTCGAAAATATATCCTGTGCACATAGGCTCAGTAGACCATAATCTCTTCCAAAGTGAGGAGGCGTATACCCAGCAGTCTTCTTCTTTTCGTTAATGAGCTGAAGAGAGAGAGAGAGAGGTGCTTCTACTTAATAAATCAATTTATTATAACGGGCCTATGGTCTCCGAAACGTCGGGTTAAAATTTAAAATAAATACACGAGTCTAAATCCGTAAAAAGAGGTTTTATTTTCTTAAAGAAATTTTATTATTTGTCATGATTTTTCAGAGGAAAATCAACATATAAATACTGTTTACAGCTAGGCCTTTGTCAGTTGCAGACGTTACTTGCTTTGGCCTCAGAATGGTCTACCTGTTGCGTTCACTATAATAACAGTGACAGTTCAACAACAAAAGAAAACTTGGTTTTTATATCTTTTTGTAAAGAAAATGTTTTTAAGATAGTTTATTTGAACATCGAAGAATGAAAGAATTGTTTGTTTTTATTTTTAATTAAAATAGAGTCATTTTAAACAACAGCCGTTTTTTTGTTGCACTTTTATAAAGAAATGTTTATATATCGACGGGCTTCGTGGTCTAGTAGTTCATATAACGGACTGATGTTCACGAGGTCTCGGGTTGGATTCCTACACGGGATAATCATTTGTGTGATATTTATAATTATCATACAAATGTTTGTACTACGTTTGGGTGTTTCTATGTATTGTAAGCATGTATTTACAAAAGAAAAGTAATATATGTAGTTTATCCGTATTCTGATACCCATGATACAAGAATATAAGCTTAGCTTGGGATCATAGGACTTTGTGTGAAATGTCCATTAATATTTATTCATTATTTATTTAATCATTTCTCATTTTTGCTTCTTATTGTTTATTTGAAGTTGACTGAATTTTTAGCTTGGAATATAAAAAATATGTTCAAGGAATGAAAATACTTGTATATCATATTAGAATAGAAAATTGGTTTCAAATTGGAAATATAACTAACTAGGGTTCATTTCAGAAATGTTGTGTTCCAACTGCTCTACTTTTACGCCTCTTTTTGATACTCGTATATTGAAAACTGATTTTTATGTTTATACAAAACCACAATAAAGAATTTGATTTCACCGTTTCTTTAGAAACCTTATATTCTAAATATACATGTATGATACCCACATGAATATGTAAGTAGCGTTTCCCCAACGAATACAGACCCGAATTGAGTAATTAAAGCTGCCCTCTTGATGAAATTGTTTAGAAAGGGCTTTGGGAAAATCAATTATTTTGAACAAAATATTATAGATATTACAAAACTATTTTAGGACAATATGAATTATTTTATTTAAAACATCCATACCTATTTAGAAACAACATATAGACCAAAAAATTACTTACAAGAGAACTGCGTTAATCTGACAAACTTTTGTAGTGATCTGTCGGATTATTTAATGCTAGTTTCTATTGTTCCTCTTTATACTGATCTATTTTTTTAAAAGTACAGTCTTTGTAATTCGAAAAGCTATTGATAAAAACAACAAGTTTCAGAAATTCTAACTTTGCATCACACAAATAAACTAGGCGGGAATGCAAATTGCGATTTAAAGAGTTGTAAGATAAAGAAGACTATAGCATCGACCACCAAGAAACCTGTCAGAAATATTTCTAGAATATCTAATATGGAGTATTAAAGTTGTGTAGTATTAAAACCTACATTAGGTAATTAATTTCGCAATTGACTTGCTCTATGCTTTACTTACTACTTACCTGTGGATGTGGTGACGGATTAAGAACACAATTTTCACCACCGCATCTCCTCCCCACTGTACTGTAAAACCAGCTAATAAATACTGTACACACAGATGACATCCTCTGTGTGTGTATCTCGAAAATAAACCCCATGCCAACACGCGGCATAATCCCTCTCAAAGTGAAGAAGGCCCGTGGCCAACAGTAGGATATTAGTGAGCTGGAGAGAGAGAGAGAGAGATATGCTTTTACTCCATAAATCAATTAATTATAGTGGCAAAAAGGATTAGTTCTTCTCATGCTAATAATGTTTTCCACTTCATTCTGATTTGTTATTTTAAAACCTTTGCAATGAGTGTTACATAAGGTTAGAATTAAGCCAAGCCTGTGGTTATTCAACATAGAAGAGAGTGCTTATTCAAAATTACGCGTTGCGGTTTACTTGAATATTTCATTGGGAGCAATTGCGAGGGATGCTGTGGTGTTTTAAATGGGTTATGGCTTTTTTATTGTAGGCATATTTAATTAGGCCTTTTGGTGAATAATTCTATGCAGTTTGTGTCACAAAATTCAAAGCAATAAATATTACTACATTAATTTATTAATTTTTACAATCAACTTGCTATGCTTTTACATAATAAATAAAATTATAGTGGGAAAAAATTAACACCACGAGCGAGACTTGAAACCACGACCTCGGAATAGCGATTCTGCGTTCTGTTGTTCTTCCAACTGAGCTACCATAGGATCTGCACATGATAATCAGCCATGCACCAACTCGTAACCGATAGGGTTCCACCATACGTTGTGTGTACTTGATAATCGCTATAAATAACGTCAATGTCGGTAAAGGGCGTATATACATATTATACATAGGCATAGACGTAAGTATGTCTAAAAATGACAAAATTCTAATTTATTTTTTATTGAACATGCTTCAAGAGTTTTGACTTGTTTTATATTTGTTTACGCGCGCCAAGTTGTTTCATTTCATTTAGAGTAAGTTTGAAGGTATTTTTTAATCTTAGAATTTCTATAATCCGAGTAGGAAACCGGTGGATCTAACTTTCGTACTAAAATAACACGATCTTAGCACGTAAAGTAAATTAGAGCATGTTATTATATAAACTCTTACAGGAATTTTCGGCAATATGCTTCAGAAATAGCGACCATATATTTCATAGATATTACTCCGAATACTTTCATGTTTCGTATTGTAACATTAAGATAATATTCAAACTATATTTAAATAGAAAGAAGGTCTATTTATCTTTTCCTTTGATTTGAATTGAAACATTTATTTAAAACATTGGTAGGCACCTTTTTTTCATGGACATTTCATACAACGTCCTCAGGCCCCAAGCTAAGCTTATGTGCTTATGTTATGGGTACAAATAGAATTCATATTCTACTTTTCTTTTGTAAATACATACATATAATACACAAAAACATTCAGACGCAGAACAAACATTTGTATGACTTTGTGATTGGTAGTCCGTTGTATGACGTTGTATGTTACTTGACGACGAGGCCCTTTGTATTGAAACTGCGTTTAATTTCTAATGAATCTTACTGAGAAGGCGAAAGTTGATATGTGTGTATATTTGTTAGATTAACATATAAGATATTGGTTTTACATATATAATTTTGATTCGACAAACACTCCTAGATGGCATTGGCGTCAAGTTAAAAGTCACTATGATATACATATTTTTGTCACAGTCTTTTCTACGACATGCATGAAAGGCTATGTTTAAAACATCAAATAACAAAACTATTTTATATTATACGCTGTACATTCTTTATAGTTCGTATTATTAGTCACTATTTCACAATATTCATAATTCATAGATTGCGTGTCAGTAACTGTTTTAATGCAAAGTTTTTATTAGCCTTAATAATTAGGCTTATTGTCACTCGAGGGGTAATATTTTTGACTACGAACTATTTTAACAATACGGAACTTTGATAATACTCTAACATTTTGGGGGATATAATTATTACACAGCAATTAAATTGCCAATTAAATGTTAATAAAACAACCATAATTATTGCTTAATTTAGCTAAATAACTAGAGATAAGCTGTTTTTGGACGTTGGTAACGAAAATTATATTTCTTAATACCTAATATATAAAATTCTCGTGTCACAATGTTCGTTCCTATACTCCTCCGAAAAAACGGCTTGACCGATTCCTATGAAATTTTATATGCATATTCAGTAGGTCTGAGAATCGGCTACTAGGTATCTATTTTTCATACCCCTAAGTGATAAGGGTTATCCACCCCTGACATTTATATGGCAAAACAACATTTGCCGGGTCAGCTAGTATTTTAATATTATCTATTATTATTACTAATATATAAAGTTGAAGAGTTTGTTTGTTTGAACGCGCTAATTTTAGGAACAACTGGGCCCATTTGAAAAATTGTTTTAGTGTTAGGTAGGGAATTTATCGAGGAAAGCTTTAGGCTATATAACATCACGCTACGACCAGTAGAAGCGAAGCAATAGTGAAAAATGTTGCAAAAACGGGGAAAGTTTTCTAAATTCCACGCGAACCGGATGGCGGGCAACAGCTATTGTGTAACTACGATTACTTAAATTACCACCTCCATTGTAATACGTTGTGGCAATGTTCATTTAGCCTCTACAACTAAGTCCTTCATAAAGAAAGTCAAAATTATTCATTAATTAACAAAAGCACAGGAATAAAAACGGGCACACGAAATGACTGTTCCTTTATATTAAGTTTATTTAAAAACCTCTATGCTTTCTTCCACAGTGTTTTGAAACCCTCTATGTTTTGGAAGCATTACAATCTCTGGAATCAAAGAACTAAGTTGTTTACCGTAGAAAAAGTTTTCTTTTGTGAACAAGAACTCGCCTACTGAGTTTTATCGTGGGATAAACTCGGTAAAAGCCCCGTTTCGATTCAATGGCAGTTTGTTAGAGATGTATTTTAAAAAGAAACCCCATTTTACTTTTAAAGGGTTTAGACAGGTGTATTGTTTGGACTTTAACGTATTGATTCATTTATTTATTCTTTTTCAGATCTTTTTGGTGGCATTAAGTAGCTTGTTAATAACATAGTGACTAATAGTAAGATACTAAGAATACAGTAGGTACTGTAAAGGTCGTGATCATTGAATATAACCTATTCAATGATACAGGCCACATATGGTTTAATTTAAAAAAAAAAGTAATAAAAATTTTAAAAAAGGAATAAAGAAAAACAAAAAAGGATTGGGGTTTTGAGAGGACATTAAAGATGATGTAAAAATAGATATAGTGAAAAAAATATGAATTTAAAAAGAATACAATTATTTATAAAGCTTTAAATGTTTTTATTTTATAAATGTAACAAGTCCTAGGAGGGAAATAAATGAATTGGTCTGCAAGAAGAAGGTTATGTGAAGCAGAGGCTTTACAGTACCTACTCATGACGGATGGTCATCATCAATTTCCTGTCATAAATAGATGGCTCTTTTAAGACTCAGATAAAATGCAATTTTATGATACGACAATGTTGTCCGCGACTACGAATCTATGCGTGAGAAAGTTTTTCACGTTTTTGCAACATTTTTCGCTGATGCTTCTCTGCTATTGGTTGGACCATGATATTATATAGCCTAAAGCATTCCTCGATTAATGTACTATCTGAACACACTGAAATAATTTTTCACATCAGACCTGCGGTTCCTGAGGTTAACGCGTTCAAACAAACATACAAACAAACAAAATCTTCTGGTTTATAATATTAGTCTAAGCTTAATATTTTCTAACACTTGCGCGACTCATCTGTTTAAATATAACTACTTTTTACGGATTTAGACGCGTATATTTTATACTTTGCAGTCACCATGGTCACGGGTGAGACTCAACCGTGACCATGGTGACTGCAAAGTCTCCGAAACGTCGGGCCAAAATTTAAAACAAATATACGCGTCTAAATCCGTAAAAAGTAGTTTTATTTAAATTAGTCTAAGCTGTCACACTTTGGAACTCTCTTCCACATGAAATCATAGCCGCCAAAAGCCGGCTCACTTTTAAAAAAGAGTCAAACATTTGTTGTTACAAAGGTTAGCTGAATTGTCGTAACGTTAGCTGTATTGTCGTAAGTGTTGTAGGTAACTATAGATTATGTACTATTTATTTTATGTATGTTGGTAAATATTATGTATATGTAGCTATTGTACCTATTGTGTATTTTGTATGTATTATGTATTTTGTAAGTATATTAGTTCTCATTTATCATTAGATTGTTATATATTTAGTAAAATTATTTTGTATTGTATGTAACCTATTGATAGTAATGATAAAACATATTTATTATCACTAAATGTACACCTACTTCATTTGTTTCTGCACCACCCAAGGTTGACTGGTAGAGAATGCCTACGGCATTAAGTCCGCCTCTATATCATTCGTTTGTATATAAAGTTTTAAATAAATAAAAATTAGTATAGATTTAGAATTAGAGACAAAATACTTACTAATGACGGGCTTCGTGGTGGAGTGGTTTATGTAATGGACTGCCGATCACAAGGTTGCGGGTTCGATTCCCGCTTGGGACAATCATTTGTGTGATATCCATAAATGTCATACAAATGTTTGTACTGCGTCTGGGTGTTTTCTATGTGTTATAAGTATGTATTTACAAAAGAAAAGTAGTATATGTAGTCTATCCGTATCTATTACCCATAATACAAGCATAGAAATATAGATTACTTTGGGACCAGAGGACGTTGTGTGAAATGTCCTGAATATTTATAGATAATTATTACATTATGTATAATGACGTTACCTTGGGATTTAGTAATAAATTACGTCCTGTTTGCAGACCTACTGAATATACAATCAAACTGTGAGAATCGGTCAAGTCGTTTGGAAAGAAAGTGGTGATTATCACTGTGAGACAAGTAATACATAACTTCAAGACTACGTAATAACTATATAGAAAAACATTGATGTTTTAAATTTAATTTAGTCTAATAAGGGCAATTTGCGTAATAAATAGAAGCTGCTTGTGCTTACCCCATTCTATTGAAACGAAGGGTCTTAACTTTGTGACCTTAAGGACTTTAATGCTGAAGTATTTAATTCAGCTTTAACATTTAATAATTTTGTCCAAGTATTATGAAAGAAAAAGAGGAATTTGTACAAAGTATTTACCTAAGTATCGCGCCAGTTCACTCCAAAAAGGCTTGTTTCATAATCTACAGTTTTCCATTATTTCTATTCCTATTCTCTATCTATCTGGTATTTATCTTAAACTAGTTGTCGACCGCAACTACTTACGCGTGGAATATTAAAACTAAATCAAATCATACAAAAAAGCCATCTTCTTGAACCACTCTATTAAAAAACCTCATCTAAATCCGTTGTGTATTTATGATGATATAAGCTCACATAGGGTTGATGCTGATGATGTTTCTTCTATCTGTCCATACATTTAATAAAACTGTAACTGACAAATGTTTCGTTACGCTAATCTCAAGAAATACTGGTTCAATTAGTAAAATGCTGTTTGTCTTACATTGTCCATGTATCGAGGAAGATTATAGGCTATTTTACTACACAAATAAAAAACTACACAAATAATACGGTCAAGTACGAGTTGGGATATTCGTCATTTTCCTAACCTCGATTATACTCGTAGATCAAGGTCAAGGAGAGGATAAAAACACAAAAGCAGGATAGTGATGAGAATTCGTTTTTACATAAATTGTCAGCTAGGCTGATATTTAGTTAAGTTAGTTACCATTATCAATATTTTAGTTCTATACTTGATCTTGTAGATATGAGTATTAATATCCCGTATACCTATTATTAATGTAGTATCGCATTGCGCATTGCGTAATCGCAAGCGGTGTTAATCTATAATTAATTGGTTGTACCCACCTTTTATATTTTATCTTTTCTTGTCTGTGAATGTATTGTACAATCGACTGTTGATTAACCTAATAAATAAATAAATAACCATGTTATGCTTATTAAAATAATTTATTAATTTTGCAATTGACATGATATATGCTTTTTTATTTTGATTTATTTATTTTTTTGATTTATTTTGATTTTTTTAATTTGATTTATCATGTTATGCTTATGTTATATTGTTATGTTATGTGGGCGAAAAGGACCTATTACAAAGTTCACAAAATTTTCACGGAGATTAGAACACTTCATAAATTTAATAATCCCTTTAGACCAACATACTTTACACTCATATTACTTGCGTGTAGTATAATTTAAACTAATTTTTAACTAGCAGTTGCCGGCGACTCCGTACGCGTGGAATTTAGAAAATTTTCGCCATTTATCAACATTTTTTACTAAGGCGTTGTTTCTGTTGGTCGCAGCGTGCCAATAGCCAATAGCCGTTATATATATAGCTTTCCTCGATAAATGAACTAACTAACACAAAACGAATTTTTCAATTCGAACCAGTAAGTAGTTCCCTAAGTTTATCGCGTCCAAACTCTTCAGCTTTATTATATTTGTATAGGCATATTAAATAACAATTATTTGTATGGAATAGATTAAGAATACATGTTTCATCACTTTATTTTCACGCCAGGGTGCTGAAGATCTAGCTAAGGAATATTGTAACCAGATAACATCTGTACACTGACACAGTTCTGTAAGACACAGAAAAATCGTTAATTAATCCTTTGCCTAAACGTCCGGTTAGCGTAGCATAAACAAGAGACTAAATATTATTCCGAAAGGAGGCCTGTGCCTAACATTGTGTATGACTGAGCTGAGAAAAAGAACACATTTTTGCCAAATTTTTGGAGGTTTAATACCTCCAACAATTTGGTAGCGGGCATTATATTTTTTCATTCAAAAAACAACAGATTCTTGCCAATAGGCGACAATGCAAATGTAGTCTAAGTTATACTAGTTTAAATCGTGACTACTAAATTTTATATTCCTCCGTATGAACAATTTTAGTAAACATTTTGGTACGGATCTCTTAAAATTACAATAGATCAGTTATGTTGAACGATGGATTAGATTTATTAAGGGTATCAAAATGTATAGTATTACGTATTTATATATAAATTCTATAGTAATTGCAGTTAAAACTATGTTAACTAAGCTATCCACTAAATCAATGCAATAAAGGTTTCAAAACTGTTGCCACAATCTGTGGTCGGATCGATGTTGGCTGCCACACGTTCGTTAACAAGTCAATTCCGGCGCTTTAGTAATATAATCAGTTTGCAGTTGACGAATAGCGGCACTCATACATTTTATGAAACTGTTTGTATAAAATTTCGAAAGCTTTTTAATGTCAATAATAGTTTTAGTTTGATAAAAAGTATATTATAATAAACATGTATCTATGTAATCCGGCTCGAAGGACCAAAAATATTGCTGTGTAAGAAGTAGCGAAAATATGTGCGCTACTTATATGTGTCTTAACAATTGATAATTCTTTAGTAGCGGTTCTAACAGCCAGACAGAGACGACTAAATTGTAGGTATGGAAACAAAGTAAATAAAAGTTGGCTACAAAGTTACTATTCCTGTAAACACTAATAAATCAAACCAAAACTTGGATTTTAAATACATTTATTTATGTTTATCCTCTCTGACTTCAAAACAAAACTGTATCTTGTACAGTAACTGTATTCGCAAAAATTTCAAATTCTTAAATTAAACTATATTCTCTGAATAATGTAAACCAACGTGAGGTTAAATTTGAACCTTTTTAATTTGGCTATGTAAAATGTTAAATTTGAAACCTTTAAATGGTTTCAGGTAAGTACAAAATTTTCATCTTGTTTTTCATTAAAGCATTTCACAAATATTTGCTATCAACAAAATATAGGGTATTTTTATCCTCGCCTAAGGGAATTCCTTTCGGAACTGGTTCGGAGCAAATTGATAGCAAACAATAAAATCACCTGTGCAACGCTTTTCTTTTGTTAGTAAATCATATTTTCAATTTTGTTATATATATCGCAGTTGCCGAAGATACCAATTAAAAAAAGTAAAAAGAAATTAATGTTTTGAGGATTTTGATTGGTTAAATACCTGTCGTACCTTATATTCATAGAGGTATTTAAGTAGGTACTGGGGTTACTATAGAGTGCGCCTAACCTATTGCACTCAGACTAGAGTAAAATAACTGCTACCCCATTTATTTAAACTTTGACCTAGAGGTGTTGGCAGTGAATGATAAGGACACTAAAAATAATGAATTTAAATGTTTAATCTAGTTAATTCATTACGTAAGCAAAGGTATTACAGAAAATTTGGGTCAAGCTTAGGTCAGTCCAAATAATTATGCTGTGGTAATAATAATTTTTTTTATATTAAATAAATAAATATAAATAAATAAATATTCATGGACATTTCACACAACGTCCTCTGGTCCCAAGCTAAGCTTATATGCTTGTATTATGGGTACCAGAATACGGATATAATACATAAACTACTTTTCTTTTGTAAATACATACTTATAATACATAGTAAACACCCAGACGCAGTACAAACATTTGTATGACAATTAAAAACATCACACAAATGATTGTCCTGACCGGGAATCGAACCGGAGACCCCATGATCGGCAGTCCGTTATATGAACCACTACACCACGAGGCCCGTCAATATTAATAGACGTTTCACACAAAATTCTACAGTACAAAAGTAAGCATATTTGGTGAAATAGCATAGATGTAATTGTTTATTTAGCTTTTGTTAAGTATATAATTGTTGTTGCACTTAGAAAAGGCTGTACGGTACCAATATCTGTGTCTATCACAAAAAATAACTAAAGTTATTGTGTAGAAATTGAACCCAATAATTAAAGTTTCTCTACCTACCTACCTAGTCAGTGAATCCTCTACCTACCTACCTAGTCAGTACCTAGACAGGTTCTCTATCAAACTCTGTCACCATCGCTTTTTAGTAAGAAATTGGCATTGAAAAATCAAGGATAAGGGCTACAAGGGCTATAAGCTAGGGAGGGTGTTTTCTTTAAAGAATTCTTGTTTTATGTATCAATTACTTTAGTCAGTAAACTATATTCAGCATAAATTGATAGTAGGTATATATAGTAGTATTAAAAAGCTAAAGAGTTTGTTTGTTTGAGCGCGCTAATCTCAGGAGTCGCTAGTCGGAATTGCAAAATTCTTTCAATGTTGATATTAGGTATATTTATTGTGGAAGGCTTTTATATGACATCACGATGCGACCAATAGGGGCTAAACATCAGCAAAAAAAATGTTGCAAAAACGGCCAAAATTTTCTGTTTCCACGTAACAGCTAGTATCATTTATCTATACTATATATTATATACTATATATTATATACTATACATTATATACTATTATACTATAATAAATATTATTAAGCTAATTACGTGGGAGCGAGTTCGGGAAGCCAAATTAAACCACTTTTTGTTACGAAAGATATTAATATATATTTTAAATTTCCACAATACAAGCGTTGAAATGGTAAAAGTAAGTTTAAAAGTTAAAAAAAGTAAAAATTAATTAAATTCTAGAGTGGTCTCGCCGAAGTAAGGCTTTTGACTGACTCCTTTTATATTCTATCATATATCTAAACTTAATACTAATGCGTCATAAGCGAGGTGTCGCGTATCCTTCAGTCCCATCGTTCTCATGGGAATGCGAATTTGCTTACGAGGCTGTCTGCACTCGAACGTGAGAAAGCTGGGCTCGTAACACCTCCCCTCTTAAATGAGCAGCTATTTGGTGATATCAACGCCAAAAGCTGCGGCTCTTCTCTCTGATGTCGACATTTCCACATGCGCCGTGGTCTCTTGTGTCGTAATATCTAATTTTGCTTTGCGGCGATTGTATATGACGTATATTATAATCAGTGCGCCTGCACTTAATAAAACAATTACGTACAGTGGAATTGTAGTGTGGTAGATTGATAAATCCAACGTCTCAACTTTAGATTCCATCAAGACCTGTCTTTGTATGTTATGAAGGCTGCTTAAATTTGTAGATTGGAGTTTAAAATTTTGTGTGGTATTCAAATTATGGTATTCCAACGGTCCTAGTGGTGTAATCTCTAGTGGTTCTCCAGCTATTTTGTTGTCTAAATTAACTATGGTTATTTCTTGTGATTTTAATTTACATCCGGTAGGAATACTGATTAGGAAACTGCCCTGTAGTACTTTATATTTTTCGTATCCGCATGATAATTGAACCTTAGTCTCTATAGGAAATGTAAGTATGTATCGGTAGCTATCCAGTTCAGTTAGAGCCTCCTTGGTCAGAGAGATAGGCGTGATTTTACACGTTACATCTATCTCCTGATGATGTATGAGTCGTTGAATACAGTCCGGTTTATCCTTAACTATATGAATGATCTTTTGTTCGCAAAGATGCCAGGATTCAACTCTCGGACATTCAGTCTCTAAATACACGAATTCCTGAGAATTAGTTGCCATAAATTGTGTAGGTGGTACTATAATGTTGTTGTACTTATTGGGGACCGGGCAGAGTCTGTATAACTGATAAGAAGTACTATATGTAATTGGAAATTTGATAGCTACAACGACTTTCGACTCTGTAATATAGGAACCTAGGTTAAGAATCTCGTAGTAGTTTTTAATATCTAATGACACAATCTGGTCTAATCGATAAGTTTCTTTTAATTTAATCAGTATGCTTTTTAAATCTTTAATAGAAAGTATGGAGTGATGAATCGACCTGTTCCGACTAAAAGCTAATATATTTTCTAATCTGATAATTTCGCTTATAAGATCTTGTGCATTTTCGCTAATTATAGAGAAAATTTGCAAAAGATGAGCAAAATGAATAGTACGCTCATATTCATTATTTGTCATATTAGTGACAAAAGATAGAGCCTTCTCTAATCTTCTCTGATTAATGGACAAATTACTGAGTATTTGGTTCTGCTGAATGGTCATTTCTTTGTACAATGTTATATGTTTATTAAATTTCTGCGATAAATTTTCGTCATTTTTATTCAAAATTTGTAAGGCGTTTTCGAAATTCAAGGCGTCCTCGTTATCTAAATTCCCAGTTATACTTTTAATGATTGATCCTAAAGGATTTATCAAACCTCTCTTAAATCTGGTAGGCCTCAATGTGTCTAGCTGCATCTGAATTTTACTTAACTTATCAAAAAGGTGTTTTATCTGAGGAGTGAATAGAGTGTGTTCTAATTTTGACAATTCGTAGGTAGTGTCGGTGAGTGTTGTTTTGATCCTATTTACATAGGACTCGATTCTATTAAGGTCGATTTCTTGTAAAAATGTATGAAAATGTGAAACAATTTTTGTAGGTCCGAGACTAAATGGTAATATGCCGGGTCCGTTATCTAAGCTA
Organism: Orgyia antiqua; assembly: GCA_916999025.1. NCBI lineage: Eukaryota > Metazoa > Arthropoda > Insecta > Lepidoptera > Erebidae > Orgyia > Orgyia antiqua. Next base: position 23,111,348 of record OU779864.1, read on the forward strand.
TCAATTCGTATGTCTTGAGCATTGATCATTAGGACTTGGAGTAATACAAAGTACCTGTAACCATAGATATTTCACTTTTTAATTTTTTGTAGGTCGTTTTAATCGCGATTTTGCAACTGGGCCACGGCTTTTTGCGGTGTATACATGGATAGGTAAATTAGTAACAACTTTATCGCTAATAAAACGGGGTGCTAATTTTTGCCTACTAGCCGCGGGGTTTCTAATAAATATTTCCTGATTCGGTTCGTATTCTAATATCTCTTCCCTATTAGAATTGCGACGCGCCATTATCGCTTCGCGTTCGGAAACTGAAGAGTCATGAATAATTTTATAAACTGTGTCCATTTTACTACGATGTTCTTGAATATAAGTTTGAAGATATCGGTCCGTCATATTTAAATCTATGGGTTCGCGAGGATCAAAATGGCCGGATATTAAATCAAAAGGTCTACATTTAGTTAGACTGTGTATAGAGCTATTATAACCAATTAATGCGTATTGTATTAGAGTGCGCACTGGGTCGTGCTTATGTTGTAGTTTTAAGAGTCTTAAATGTTCTAATAGAGTATTATGGAAACGTTCTACAATGCCATTTTCGTTCGGTGCATATGCACTAGTCAGGTGGTGTTGTATTTTATGAAGTCGTAGGAATTCTGTTACAACTTGATTATTAAACTCTGTGCCCTGGTCGGTCGTTAAATTTAGTGGAAAACCGTGGTGTGTGCTATAGTTTAAAAGAGCTCTTATTATGTTAGGTGCAGTGCAATCTGGTAGGAAATAAACCTGTGCGTATTTGGAAAAAGAATCTACTATTGTTAAATACTTATCATGCTCGATAGTTATTACGTCTGCGTGCGCTAACTCAAACGGTTTAATAGGTGGGGACACGACTCTAAATTGTGGGCGCACGGGATTACGATCGTATTTTGCTTGACTACATGTACGGCACTCATTTATGATCTTTGTAATATCTGTTTTCATTTTAGGCCAGAAATAACGCTGTGATAGCGATAAATATGTTTCGTTAATTCCGCGATGATTTGTTTTGCCGTCATGATAGTTTTTAATTATCTGACTCTGAGTAGGTTGATCACTGATATCGGTAATTAATGTTTTTACTAAAATTAGGTTTATGGAACCATTAATAAAAGTTTTTTGCAAAATAGGAATTATAGATAGCATCTTTTCTGTTGGTTTGACCAAAATCGCTGTCGTACTTTTTAAATCTTTAATGTGAGTTTTTAATGAGTTAATAAGATTTAATTCAAGGTTATCTTCATAAATATCTACTGAAGTTCTTTTGTACGATGCAAAGGGTTCTGTTATGAGCGGTTTTTTGCTTAAATTACTATTTTTTATGTTTATAATTAACTGTTTTTTAAATTTATTCAACGGTTCTTCCGATATAGGTATTTCAAGAATTGGGTTTTCTAGGCTACTATGAATGGTTTCTTCAATTAGACGGTTTGGGTTCTCTTGCACTCTTTGGGTTTCGACTTGGCTATCCGAATGAGCGGTAAGAGTGGATGATGAAGAATGTTCTGGGCTATCTAAAGCAGTTATAGTTGAAGAATTAGACTGAGTGGACTGGTTAACAAATAACGACATATTTTCGTTGCAATTTAATTCTATGCGTGATAGAGCATCTGCGTTAGTATTGGCCTTACCTTTTTTGTGAATAATCGTATAATCGTACTCTGATAATTTTAGTTTCCATCTCGTAAGACGTGATCCTGGCTCTTTGAGATTCATAAGCCACATTAACGGTTTATGATCTGTTACAATTTTTATTTTTCTACCGAATATGTATGGCCTGAAATATTTAGTGGCCCATACTATAGCGAGAAGTTCTTTTTCATGGGTGCTATAGTTAATCTCACTATTATTTAGCGTTCTCGATGCGTAAGCTATGGGCTTATCAGCACCTATAGGGCCTTGGGACAATATAGCACCTAAAGCAATATTAGATGCGTCCGTACTTATGATAAATTCTTTACTGAAATCCGGGTATACTAAAATGGGGTCGTTTGTTAATAGAGTTTTGCAATGGTTGAAACAATCTATGTACTCGGGAGTTAAATTAATTGTAGCGCCTTTTTTCAAGCAAGAAGTAAAAGGCTTAGTGACATGTGCAAAATCTGGTATGAAACGGCGATAATAACCTAGAAGGCCTAAAAATGATTTAATCTGTTTGGGTGTTTTTGGAAGAGGATAATTCAAAATTGCGGAAATTTTATCCGGGTTGGGTTTAACGCCTTGGGGAGTGATAATATGGCCTAAGTATGGTGTTTCATGTTTAAAAAATTCCGATTTGTCCATTTGAATTTTTAGGTTGGAATTTCTGAGTCGCTCAAAAATGGCGCGCAAATTGACAATGTGTTCCTGTAGGCTAGTTGAATAACAGAGGATATCATCGAGATACGTTGTACAGTTAGGTAATCCACGAAGGACATTATCCATCACACGCTGAAACGTGGACGGAGCATTCTTTAAACCCATGGGCATTCTAAGAAATTCATAATGTCCTTTTTCTACACTGAAAGCTGTCTTCGAAATATCATCCGGGTATACTTCAACCTGAAAATATCCGGATTTTAGGTCTAATGTGCTGAAATATAAACATCTACCCAGTTTATCTAAAATGTCACTAATGTTCGGGATCGGGTACTTATCGTCAATTGTTTTTGCATTCAGTTGTCGGAAGTCAATGACTAACCGCCACTTTGTTTTACCAGATGCGTCACTCTTTTTAGGTACGATCCAAACTGGAGCGTTCCACGGAGATGATGAAGGGCGAATAATTCCCTGTTCAAGCATAGATTTTATTTGATTTTGTACCTCTGATCTATGAATATAAGGATATCGGTAGCTTCTACTATATAAAGGTGTATTATCACTTGTCTTAATATGATGCTTAACATCGTTTGTAAAAGTTAACGGTTCATTATCGAGATAAAATATATCGTGATATTCTTTGCAAAGATTATATAAATTCTGTGACTCCTCTGCGTTTAAATGATCTGTGCGCAAATTAGATAAGACTTTATGAACTCTGTTATCGTCCGTATAAGGTGTATCGGGTTTTACTGGGATTGTTTGTTCGTTGTACACCTGTGCTCGTATCGGATTGACTATGGGAATTGTAAGATTCTCATCCGTAGGGTTTGAAATTTGGACAATAGTTTGATAATTTTTTGCTGTGGACAGACACTCACTAATGAAACAGTCGGAGATCGATTGTTCTTCTACGTAAATATCACCATGGCTTATATTAATTGGAACAGTAATTAATTGAGTCGTATGCGCAGAAATGGTAACTTTATCACACATCGAGCTTTCGGATTGATGTAGCATGATAGGTATTACAGCCAATTTTGTCTCTAATATGTGGGCACTAAGGTCTATTTTCGCATTCCACTTTTTTAATTGATTACAGCCTATAAGACCGTCGAAAAAATTATGAAATTTATATATGTAAAATTTTATTGGGGCACTGTCTTTTAATTCTGGAAAAGAAGGAATAGTTATAGAATAGTTATTTTGTGTTGTAACATGAGTATTTGTAACTAAAAAGGGGTCATAATCTAGTGGGGTGCTGGCGTAAAATTTTTCATACGCTTCAGGGCTAAGGAAAGATTCATTTGCACCTGTGTCAATCAGAAGTTTTAAAGGGGGATTATTAATTAGAATATACGGTAAATTACGTTTACTCTGTACATTTATTTCTATTCGGGGGCAGTTTTGTCCAACGGTGGGCAAAAATTTGAGTCATCAGGCATGTTTAGGTTTTCAAGGCCGAAATTGTGCTCAGTATCGTAGCTATCGGGGTCGTCCCTATACGTTACGTCTGAAATTGTTACTGGCTCTTGGCCATTCCCGTCGTAATAATTATCACTATAAAATTCGTTAATATTTAATTCTCTCCTTATCGGTACGTTCTTGTTTGAAACAAAATTTTCGCGTTTTCCGTTTAATTGCATAGGTGGTAAAGTACGAGCTACTGGGTGGCTAATACCACTCATAGGTCTCGGATAATTATTTTGAGATCTTTGTTGAGTCGGAATCTTGAAGCCAACTGACACGTTAGTAGGAGGATCCCTAAACATTTGTTGTGTTCTTGAAGGTCTTATGTTCTGTGTTCGAAATTGCGATGTATGGTGAGGTGACTGAATCTGTGGTTTTGAATATGTGTGTAAGGTTTGTACAGTATTCGGTGGTGCGTATGTGTTAGAATTATGATATAAACGAAAAGAATGAGGTGCATGATCATTAAAGTTCTGAAACTTATTTTTTGTAGATACATAACGATTTTTATTCTGAAGATAAATTACATTAGCTTCTTCTTGAGCGTACTCAAGGGCCATTTCAAGGGTTTCAGGTCTCATACACCTTATTCGAGAACCGAGTGGTTCTGCTAAACCTTTTAAATACGTCTGTAAGGCTAGTTTTTTATATAATGTTCTTTTGGCCTCTATAGTAGTGCTTACAGTTTCATGTAACTCAACATATGTCATTATGGTACACAATAAATTTTGAACTCTTTCGTAAAATATTTGTAATGTGTCATTCCCTTGACTTAATAATGATAAATCAGTGTATAACGAAGACTCGTCTCTGTGATCTGAAAAACTGTTTACTAAAGCCGATCTAATGCCTTGCCAATCACTTGGTATGCCGTTAGTGGCCAATGTGCGTGCCGCGCTACCAGTGATTTTATTTAAAATTCCATTAATCAGAGAAAGATTAACAAGTTCATTGCCTTCTGTTGGGCTTACAAAAGTAACGACTAGTTCATCACATAATTTTAAAAATCTTGTAAGGACATGTGGGTTTCCATCGAACTGTGGAACTAATTTTAATGACCTACAAATTTGATCAATCTTATTCATATTATGATTAATGCCTACAGTGGACGCAGACGCGCTTGCTAGACTGCTTTCCATGTTCGAATCTAAGTTACGTCGAGCGTCGTTTAATGCTGATCGTAACGTTCGTCTTGAGTCCCTGGAAGGGGACAAATTCCCTGACCTCTTTGGGTGAAAAATGATGAAAATTATAGTACCACTACGTACAAAATATAATTATAGCAACCAATAAAAAGGATTAGTGCACTTACTTGAATATCATTGCCGGAGAATTTCGACTCATCAATTTTTGGATGTCTCGAATTCTGCTCTAACCGATAGTAGGTCAGCGGCTGCTCCTCGATTCGCCTCCGATAGGTTCTTAGCTCAGGGTAAAATTCGGTGGTGTCCGATGCAAGGTCACACGCGATTTCACTTTTAGGTCCCAAGCTAACCGAGACTGCGCCAATTACGTGGGAGCGAGTTCGGGAAGCCAAATTAAACCACTTTTTGTTACGAAAGATATTAATATATATTTTAAATTTCCACAATACAAGCGTTGAAATGGTAAAAGTAAGTTTAAAAGTTAAAAAAAGTAAAAATTAATTAAATTCTAGAGTGGTCTCGCCGAAGTAAGGCTTTTGACTGACTCCTTTTATATTCTATCATATATCTAAACTTAATACTAATGCGTCATAAGCGAGGTGTCGCGTATCCTTCAGTCCCATCGTTCTCATGGGAATGCGAATTTGCTTACGAGGCTGTCTGCACTCGAACGTGAGAAAGCTGGGCTCGTAACAAGCTGAAGAGTTTGTTTTGTTTGTTTGAACCACTTGATCGATTTGAAAAATTCTCTCAGTGTTAGATAGAGCATTTATCGAGGAAGGCTTTAGGCTATATAACATCACGCTACGACCAGTAGAAGCGAAGCAGTAGTGAAAAATGTTGCAAAAAAGGGAAAAAAATTCTAAATTCCACGCGGACGTAGTCGCGGGCAGTAAATAATATGTGTCATACTATAAACTACTTCAGCACACTCAATATACATAATTTAGTAAAAGTAATAACGAAACGAGTGCTAAAAAGAGTTACAACGCCAAATAAAAAATACAAAGAGGTAATAAAAATTGAAATATCGGAATGGCTTGAAATACTGCCAAGTTATGTAAATTGATGGACTATAAAATCGTTTGGTCCGAACCTTTGGGTATACGTCATGTGATAAGTATGATTTATTATTACTTTTCAATAAAAAAGATAATGGAGAGTAAATATACTTGCATAAAGCTACAATTATGGGCTGAGTTTTAGCCGATCAAAGTAGTTATTTACTACTTTGATCTCACTTTGATCGCAAAAGGTTTGTACATTTTAGATTTTTCCGTCTTTCACAGTAAACGTTTACTGCCTATATTGTTCCTTAGCTGGTTTTTACAGGACCCTGGGAAAGAAATGGTGTGGTACTGTGGTGACACGTGTGACGTGTATAATGTATTCTTAATCCGTCACCACACGGATCCTTACTAATTTATAAATGCGAAAACGAGTTGATCACACTAAAGAAATTTTGTCGAGTTTAAGTGTTAATGTGACGAACGAAACTATAGCGCGATTTAAAAAACGATACAACGCCATCTATCGATTGTCATGGTAAACTTCTGTTTGTTAAGGTTTAATTTTTAAATTTCACGCGTACGAAGTCGCCGGCAACAGCTAGTAATATATAAACTCGAAACTAAACCCTGTGCCAACACGCCTGGTCAGCGTGACACAGTAGACCTTAATACCTCCGGCGGTGGCCCGTGCCCAACAGTGGGATGTAAATGGGCTATAGAGGAGAAGTACTAATCACATATAACTAGCTGATGCCTGCGGTTATAGTAACTGCTCTGCTTCTTTTCTTTAAGCTTGAATCTGATATACATATAGATATTATACTGCATGCCGTCATAAGGAAGGCATTTTCCTTATGACGGTAGTATACAGCTGTAAAGTTACATAAAAAATTATTCGGTAGCTTATGCGAGATAATTTAAAATATACACCAACCATAAACAAAAACAAGAATTAAACAAAAAGAAGGATCCTCTTGCATTACTCTATTTAAAAAAAAACACATCACAATCCGATGTGTAGTTTTAAAGATATTATTATAGGTTCACATAGTTACATACATACAAAAACAACGACTTAGTTTTAAAATAAGTAGAGATTACGAAAATATGAAGTATACATAAAAATTATAAATAATTATTTAATACTCTCACGTATACAAAATTCTCAAAACAAAGAGCGCTCGTTCCCTTGTAATTCAAAAATCTAAATTCCCACTTCATTTAAGAATAAAGAACTTAAGATTTAGATTTATTGCATAAAATTTCCACAGCCATCACAAGGCAGCGTTTATCACATTATATTTAAAATGATATTGCTGTTTGGCAAGCCTCGGGGTTATTTTTGCATTGTTACCGAGGGGTCCCAGTAAATCCCTAAGGGACACTCTCAGTTATATCGCTGAATATAAAAATTGGATATTTTAAAAATATATTGCATTTACATATTAAAATTGTTATTATTATTTTATAGGTTTAGGTACATTCTCAGGTGGCGGCTGAAGTCATGGTACCTACTATGTTTTTAATTTAAACTATACCTACTTGTAACTTTTAATTTAAATTATAACTTTCATGCTTTTAAACGAAATTATCACGAAAAGAGGAATACGGTCTAGAAGTATACTGATTTATAGATAACTTTGCTACAGAATTTCATATGAAATTTTTTATTAGGTAGATAATTATGTATACATATTTTTGAATTATGCGGAAGATATAGGTACCAATTCTGAGTACACAACTAAACTTAACTTAACTAAAAAATGAAAATTGGTAGTGTCAATATAGCTATTACCTGCTATTTCGTTGTACACGTTTATATTAATTAAAATCGTTAGTCTATAATACACAATTTTAATAATAAGAAACTTCAGTAAACATTGCCGAATTGTGATAATGACGCTATTACTTTTAATTTTTTAGTTAAGTTAAGTTTAGTTGTGCGCTCAGAATGGGCACCATTATAACTTTTTGTATGCCTATATTATCTTTGCGATTTATTAATATATAACTTGGTGAGAAGAGCCAATTATAATTTAACAGTCAGAAAAACTGTTTTTACTGCGTATATTTTAAATTGTACTATTTTGAGTTTTATAATATAGCATTTTTAAAGTTTACAAACGGAATTTTAAAATATAATAATATAATCTCAGTATCCCTACTAATATTATAAATGCGAAAGTAACTCTGTCTGTCTGTTACGTTCTCCCGCTTAAACCTCTCAACCGATTTTGATGAAATTTAGCACAGACAATCTTTAGACCCTGAGAAAGGACATAGACTACGTTTATTGCGAAAAAAAATTTTCTAAATTCCACGCGGACTCAGTCGCGGTCAACAGCTAGTATTAATATATATCTGTCTCTTTCTCGCCTCGCCTTTTTTCTATATAAATTTGTCTCTTTCTCGCTATATTACTATATATCGATATGCCGTTTGTCGTGCCCTTTTAGGTTTTTCTGCTACCATGACCAGGGTTACCTTCCCAAGCTGTAAAACCACTTTTCCTTAAAAAACTTTAAACGTTTGCAGTAATTGGACTAAGATGTTTGGTTGGTTCAGCCCTAAAGGGTTTACTGCGACCCTTTGCTAGCACAATAACATCTACAGCGCCCGATCTACAAAAATGCGGTCATCATTCTAGAAATAATGCAATAAACACCGTCTTGGGTTGCTTGTGAAAATAAATTTCTTACAATAAATCTCGGCTATAAGATCTGTAAATTCAAGTGACGTAAGATTTGTACATTTTGAGTTACAAATAAGGCTTCCTTATTCACAAAGTTTACAGTTTCTGAACTTAATTTGTTAACATAAAGCAGTAAATTGCTTTGAATTGTTGTAGCATCTATTTACTTTTTAGCCCTTTAATGTCCTAACTTTTGAAACGGGCATCCTTAACGTGGGTTAGTGAATTTGTACTTCGTTAACACGCTGACTAGGTAAGGATTAGGCTGACTCTTGTAAAATAAGCGGAAGTTGGGCAAGAACTCCCAGTCCTAAGTTAAGCAAAATGAAATAAAAAACTTTAGAACGAGGACATGTATATCCTTATTTCGTGATTATTTATTTTATTTCTTCACACTACCACACCTTTCTTTTACTACTTAGAGTTTTTTTATATATGTCCACACTGTTTATATCTTTGCATGTAGGTTCCTACGTGAGCTTATATCCTTAAAACTGCGCGACAGAAATTGATGCAGCTTAGAGATAGAGTGGTTCAAGACGATGGTTATTTCTCTACATTTTTTTTAATAATCGATTTAACATCGCACCTCTCGCCGCCATCGGCAGCGAGTTCATTATCACACCTAAGAACCGTTACCATCCTGTACTGTATGATTCCAGCGCAACTTTATTCTACGTACGATCAGGTTGTGCAATGAAGAACTGAACAGAACTCCCTGCCGTGGTTTTTCCACAGGACTACAGCATGGGGCTCTTCTAAAAGTGTCGGCAACGCGCGAATGATACCTCTGGTGTTGCAAACGTCCACAAGCTACGGTAATCGCTTACCACCAGGCGAGCTGTATGCTTATTTGTCACCCTTGTAGTATAAAATTAAAATAATAATAGTAATTGCACGCAACGATGTAGTATGAAACAGATAGTGTTAAATATTTTGTAGTCACTATAGAAATCTTTATGGTTAATATAAATTTTCTATTATTCCAAATGGTAAATTCCTAGAAAAATTTGTAATATCTTTATTACGAGTTCCAAGGTAAAGAAAACATTGTAACAGTGTGTGGGCAGAACGCTACCTCCTCGATCGATATTCCACCCCGCCACTCCACATCTCTAAAATTATCCGATACAATTTAGTCCCACGACGCTACGTGGTGAGCTTGGTTCAAATGTATAATTTTGAACATATTTTGTCCTTATAGTTTTATACTATTGATATTTCAGACTAGCTGACTTCGTAACAAATGATACCTACATTTAAACCACTAAAGCAGCGCACGCAACGGAAGCCGTCAAATATGGATAATTTTGGCCGTTTTTGTAACATTTTTCTATGATGCTTTGCCCCTATAGGTCGCAGCAAGATTTTATATAACCTAAAGCTTTCCTCGATAAATAGACTATCCAACACAAAAAGAATTTTCCAATTCGGAAAACTGCAATTCTGATCTAACCTACGCTAATCTCAGGAACTACTGTTTCTGCGATTAGCGCGTTGAAATAAACAAACAAACAAACTCTTCTGCTTTTTATTATTAGTCTACATATGTATATGAGAAATTTTTTATAAGCAAACTTTCACGAGAGTTCTTCTATCTTTTCTACTGTTAATCAATTGTTTTATTAATCAATTGTTTTATTCTATATCAATAGAGAGAACCGAATTCCCAGTGTCTAGTTCATTTCATAATGATTTTAATTTATTTTGCCCCACTCTGCAGTCTTTGCCTAAATGCCTACCCTGTATAGAGCAGAATTGAAAGGAGCATCTAAGTATTTCTACGTAAAGCTTTTCTTTATTACTTATTATAAAACAAAGTCGTTATTTTGCATGTATGCCCAATACCTTCCAAACTACGCAACAGATTTAGATATGCGGTTTTGTGTTTTTTCTTTGTAGATGTTTCATGAAGATGACTTTTTTGTATGATTTATTAAATATTTTTTTTTTTTTTTTTTAATATTCAGAACATTTCACACAACGTCCTCTGGACATTTCACACAACAAATTTTCTAACACTTGCGCGACTCATCTGTTTAAATAAAACTACTTTTTACGGATTTAGACGCGTATATTTGTTTTAAATTTCGGCCCGACGTTTCGGAGACTTTGCAGTCACGGGTGTGACTACACCCGTGACCATGGTGACTTTGATTTATTAAAGTTTGGCTTCTAAATGCGATGCGTACGAAGTACGGGCAACAGCTTATAAGCTTATATAAGCTGTTAGTTTGTCATATAAAAAATGTTACAACCTTCTTATGTTAAATCTGCTACCACAATTAAAAATAGTTGCTTATGTGGTGGACTTAATTTCATAATTTTATACTACTCCATAACTTTATCACAAGCGTAGACTGATGTCATAGAGTTACTAATTGTACTGAAATACACAGGTCAAGGTGAAACTTAAGTATCTATTCGACTGTATTATTTTATTGACGTACGCGGTTCAAACTAAATTGTAATTATATAGGCAATTTACGGCATATTAGAGTTCTAAAATTTTTGTAAATCAGTTTTAATATCTTACCGACTATGCCTAACTCAAATTATAGCAGCTAAAGTAAAAGAGAGAGAGGGAGAGAGATTTTAATGTGCCCAACAAGTTAGACTGAGGTGTCGGGAGATATGCTGGCTGAATGCAGATGGCGCAGAAACGCTCGTTGTGGCGTCATCACGCTTAAAGCCAAGGAGCAGGGCAGTACCTTTAAATGCGGATCTAACTCCGGGCATCAAATATTTTGCATAAGCATATTGTATGTCTAGAAAACATTATGTAATACGAAGATTTCTGTCGTACTATTTATACTTAACTAGATAAATATAACTATAAATGCGAATAAAAAAACGCGCTTATTACTTCGTAAGTAATAAGGTGACCATCATTTTGGTGTTTCTCACACTACTTTGCTTATTTTTAGGGTTTCGTACAAAACAGAAGACCTCATATAAGTAATTGTGCTTTTATGATAGTGTGTTGTGAACTTCGGTGTCCGTCTGTCTGTCGGTCTATCTGACCGTCCGTCAATGTTTTTTATATAACTTTAATGACTATACACTTGTTCATTTCGCGTCTATAGTTACTGCCCCGACCCTGAGCTTTTGGCGTTATGGTATTATATTGCGTGCGCTTTAAATTTGAGTTGAAGGAATCAAAACTAAGTATAAAAATATAGGGACATAACATAATAATATATGTAAACAAGTCTTCATTTTGCTTTAATCACTCTCATTCATACAAACACATCTAAGTATCATTCATTCATTCTTCACTGCTTTGCGACGAGTTTGTTTTGCATAATTTGAAGTTCTTTGGAGTCCACAAACGAAAATAATTTAGTACCTTTATAAATAAATTTTTAAGGTACGTACTAAAAGTGAATCGGTATTTTATTTTTGAGACGTCCCTGTTTGTCTGGCGACAGAATTGAAAATTCCACAGTTGACGTACCTACTTTTTTGTTGCCGCTGCAGCATTAAAAAGCAAATACAATGAATGTTTAAGGAGGCTCGCTTGTTTGAGTATCTTGAAGACAAGCACATAGCGATGTGATTATCACGGAATATTATTATGGAAATATTACGATGACAAATATATTTATATCATGGGAATTGTATAGAACTCTTTGCCCCCGATTTCACATACATAAATGGTTTTTGTTTAAGTTCACAAAACATCTATAGCATGGTCACCATACCTTCTCAACACGTGAATAGAGTTATCAACGACAAAACGATACGACACTTCCTCGCACAATGACTCGACCTAAACGGAGATGGCCTATCAAATCATAATAGAATATGATCAAACGAAGGGGCCTGGACACTTGCGCGACATTCTGCGCAGATGTATTTGACATTCGAAAAAATACTGAAAAACTTACGTAGTTATTTGTTGGGTACAGTTGAAAGCATTTCGTAATAAAATGTAATGTTTTGTATTGCTACAGTTTCGGGAATTAGTGCTTTTATCATAGTGTGTTGTGATATGACAGATATTAATAATAATAATTTGTTTGATTCTCTTCCTGGATTCGTAGTGTAACTTACTTAACTGCATTGTCTTTGACTGTTGTGTGTTTGAGTGAGATTTTACGATTGTCATAAAACGTGCTGAAAGTTAACCGTGGGACTTTTGTTACCAACGTGGCTCTGGTAAGTGCTTCAATCATCAAGTGTATGAAATGGGTCTGGTTTATGATTATACACTTAGAGAGGAAACAAATATTTGAGTGCAAAAATAGAATGATATTTTTACTGAATAAAAATATTTAAATTGTACTTTTTATACAACACTAGCGCGACTCATTTATTACTAATTGATTATTGAAACAAATAGGTTTATTTCGTTGTAATCCGTAAAATAGTATGCAAATGAGTGTCATGGCATTTTACTGTTATGTGACTTTTCAGTCACCGTGATCATGAGTAGGACTGAACTGGGCTACAATTTATAAATACACGAGTAGTTATAGAGATTCATTGTCTTGAGAATATTATCTAATCTAATGCGTCCAATTAAAATTGACCCAGCCGTTTGGGAGCTTCTAACTACTTTTTGCTGTAGGTAATGCTACAAAGAAACACAGAACGTGTTCAAAGATATGTGCATTTCGCATTTAAAACTTAGATAATCGTTATTTTTCTGTGAAAGAAGAAATATACCAGCGATAAGACCGCCGCTTATACATACCCTAAGCTGTATTATATCATATTAAGTAGTTTGTATTTTCATTGGTGTACAATAAAGAATTTTGTATTGTATTGTATTGTAAAGAAAGAAAGAAATATATTTATTTCTATGCCACAGTTGACACTATATACATAGTTAATGTTAAGGTAGGTTAATAATGCATTTTAAACTAAGTTAGTATTTTTTTAAATGAAATAAGGCACGAAACTAAAGCCAGTTTCTAAGCTTGCGTGTGTTTATTTTAGGTAGGTCACAGACACAGTTTGCACCGTTGTGTAAACTTCAAGGTAAAATAGAAAACATTGCAAATATTAAAAACATATTGAGTATGCTAGAATTATTGTATGATTAAGAATGTTATGACGTTCAAATAACGACTTATTACTATTGTTTAAGTATAAGATTTGTAACTTAAACACTAGTTTATACTTTTCTGATTTAATGATGTTTATTATTTATTCGGCCTCGTGGTGTAGTGGTTCTGGTAACGGACTGCCGACAAGAGGTCGCGGGTTCGATTCCCGCTCGGGACAATAATTTGTGTGATTTTTCTAATTGTCATACAAATGTTTGTACTGCGTCTGGGTGTTTCTATGTATTATAAGTATGTATTTACAAAAAAAAGTAGTATATGTATTCTATCCGTATTCTGGTACCCATAACACAAGCATATAAGCTTAGCTTGGGACCAGAGGACGTTGTGTGAAATGTCCATGAATATTTATTTATTTATTTATTATTAAAGACCAATTCTATAGAAAAGTATTTGTAGGTAATTTATGTGGTACACATCCGTCTATGAATATTTAATTATTTATTATTTAAAAACCCTAATCAAAATATTTAAACCCTCGTTGCTATTTTTCAAAAATATTTTTGTAAACATGTATAAGATTAATATAGACATAATATTTACGATTAATAAGCAATTTATAGTAATATCATGATAAATGTTCTAAATAAAGATTACGGATGTAATCAAATGTGTTTACACATGAAACTTTTATCAAATCAATGAATTAGAGCCATTAGAGCAATTAAATATTCTTTAGTTTATTGAAATAAAAATAATTTTACAATATGTTGCTAGGAATATACTATGTATTGATATTGGAACAAAGTTCCTTTTGCACGTTGCGAAAGAGGGTTAGACGAAAAAAAATTAAGACCAAAAGCTGTAACGACACTTTTTGCTATAGTTGTAAGCCGTCTCTCTCTCTCTCTCTCTCTCTCTCTCTCTCTCTCTCTCTCTCTCTCTCTCCCATAACATGAATAAAATAATAATGTATAATTTTTTTATGAATTATTGATTATTATCTATTGTATTATATAATAATATATTTTATAAAATTTTATTACAATTCCGTCACTAATTAATCGAAAGGGACTTCGTTACATCATCCGGGTGTCCCTTGACACCTCTCAAGTTTTTTTTACGGTTTTGTGCCCAAAACTAATAAATGAGACCTTATTCTTAAGATTCTGCATTCTATCCATCATCCGTCATCGTTTTGTTAAGAGGATACCAAAATAGCTTCGTGCATTTTTCTACGTACGAAGTTTTCATTTTTTCTCTAGATTGAATGGCTAAAGCTCTAATTTTTAAGTATATGTTTTTTCAATATATAATCTAGGATCGCAAAAACTCAGAAACGCGATTGAAAAAAGTTTTCTCGACAGAAAATCTTAGCGAAATAACCTCTCTTATTTTTTATTTTTTTCATTTGTCGGTCTTGTATCGCGTATTAACTAAAGAAATAACTTTCAAAACATAAGTAACTATTATTTATATAGAAACATGTAAACCGGAATTAAAATATATTTAGTAGATTTTGAGTAAACAAAAAAAATATCCCTAATTCTTCATTTTCTATACCTACTAGCTGTGTTAAGAGGATACCAAAATAGCTTCGTGCATTTTTCTATGTACGAAGTTTTCATTGTTTCTTTAGATTGAATGGCTAGAGCTCTAATTTTTAAGTATATGTTTTTTCAATATATGATCTAGGATCGCATAAACTCAGAAACGCGATTGAAAAAAGTTTTCTCGATAGAAAATCTTGGCGAAATAACCTCTCAAATTTTTTATTTTTTTCATTTGTCGGTCTATTATCGCTTATTAATTAATGAAATATCTTTAAAAACATAAGTAACTATCATATATAGAAACACGTAAATCAGAATTAAAATATATTTAGTAGATTTTGAGTAAATAGGAAAAGTATCCTTAATTCTTCATTTTCTGTGCCTACTGGCTGTGTTAATATGTACGTGTCGGCGATGATATACGATAATATTGATGTAGGCCCTTAATAGGTAGATGTCGACGATAATATTGATGTAGGCCCTTAACATCTTATTAATCGTATAAGTTGATTTAAAGGTTTTTGGTGTAACTTGACGATCTGCTTATGACGACATCATGGTTATGGTGGTACGGTATGTAATATCTACCAGTGTGTTAAAATGACGATAATCTAATTTCCAATTCGTTCTTAGCCGGTTTAGTGCATATTTTTAAATTGCATATAGATAACGCAAAACTATGTGTTAAATTATTGATACCTACTACTAAAGATAAATGTAAAACAGTATCTGTAATATTCAAGCGCCTTGGGTTCTAGGGATCAATATAAGGGTTAAGATAGTCATCATTTTGCCCAAGCTAGTTTAAAATTTATACAGCTTTACGACGGTATGTTTTCGTTTTATATTAAAAATCCCTTGCCTATTTCGATTACGACCTTTTTCTCATGGGGAAGGACTATCATACTGAAATGGAGACCACGGAGTGCCTTCTGCTACCATCTAAGCCTACTTCCTATGCTATATAAGTTCGGTATGTATCTATCAATGTATTAATCTATGTAACGGAATCTTTCAACGCGATTTTCACCCACTTGCGATAGTCGGATTGATTTGAAATTTTGCATACATATCAAAGACCGATGACAATGCAATTATTTAAAAAGATATTCAGGATATTCAAGCGTGTTTCTTTAGTTTTTGGACTAAGCAAATTATTTATAATCTATTTTTTTACTTTTATTTAATTGATTAATTACTTATTTGGTAGTATTTTGAAAGAGATTCAGGTTGAAACAAACGAGCCATAAAACTAATGCGCCTTAAGATTAGTGCTTTGATATAAAAAAAATGTATTTTTCTTCTAATCTATACTTCTATACTAATATTATAAAGCTGAAGAGTTTGTTTGTTTGTTTGCACGCGCTAATCTCAGGAACCACTGAACCGATTTGAAAAATTTCTTTCAGTGTTAGGTAGTGTATTTATCGAGGAAGGCTATATAACATCACGCCACGACCAGTAGAAGCGAAGCAGTAGTGAAAAATGTTGCGAAAAAGGGGAAATTTTTCTAAATTCCACGCAGGCGGAGTTGCGGGCATATACTTATATTTAACTTCATTTTATCTTAAATTTGCTGTTGCCCGCAACTTCGTTTGGGTGGAATTTATAAACTAGCTTTAACAAATTATACAAAAAAGTCAAACTTAAACCACTGTATCTATTAAAAAACTGCATTAAAATCCGTTGCGTAGTTTTGAAGTTATAAGCTCATATAGGACATACATACAAAATATACGACTTTGTCTTATAATAAGTAGAGAATATTAATGTGATATTTGTATTAATAATAATTTAAGAATTAATTAAATAGAAAATGTGTTGTAAGGGAAACATTTTGAAACGTGTGTGTTAGCAATTAGCGCTTGACACAATAGCCTTTGGGGAGTTGACAGGCTTAGCTTGGTTTGAAATACGGCGCGCTTAAAATACAAAACTGTTTGGATTTTAGTTCGCCCCAATTATAAACATTTTCACATTTTCGGAATTCCACCTTTCCTTGATTTAACAATAATTAAAAACATTTTTCATCAACAAACAGATGATCGGGCTATCACTAGTAGGTAGATTGGGACAATATAAAAATACTATTCATCACTATTTATTGCAGATACATCCAAACGCCTACGTAAAAGTTCATTACAATGAGATCTGTTTGAAGGTTTTATACCTATTGACGTAAGAGTTAATCAATTTTTATTTTCAGGATTATAGAGTCATAAAAAGTTCCTGAACTTTTTTTGTATAAAATACAAATATTCAGCTATTCAGTATTATAATAATATATTGCTAGGTACCATGTTTATTTATTGCTGGGGCAGTCGTCCATTTAGCCATCTCGTATGTTACTTATGCAGCAGTAATTAAGATGCATTTACGCATTTTTTGTGCACAATTAAATGAAAAATATAATAATTTTAGATACCTGTAATACCTGTGATACGGTATAAAATGAGGTAGATTCATTAATTTGATAATAGACATTAAAGGAGCCGAGTTAGTGGAAAATATTTTTTACATTGAAACATATAAATGCAGTATTTTTGAACCACTAAATCTGTGATACGATGGTAAACGTCATAATGACAAAACCATACACCTACTCGACTGTTTTAAGAAAACTATGAAACAGTATAACCACGGTATTACCTACTATATCCCTTTTCACAATGTAAGTTATGTTGTGTTGTGTGTATCTTAAGTAAGTTGTCGTGGTCCCTCTGTTATGACCTTGACAGTATATTGCTATATCTTAAGTTAAAATGTAAGTGGTCCATGCGAAATAATAAAAATATTACATCGGCAAATATGTTGTTAGCCAATAAAATATTCCGTTACAATTCGATATACGGCTTAGTAAAACTTCGATAAAATTCGTTAACCTACGCACATAACCTGTAATTTGTAAATATTTGTATGAATACAGTAACAAGTAAAAAGTTAAAATTAGTAGGCACAGTTGACACCAATCATATATCATGTCGACATATAATTTTTTAAACAACTGTAGTGAAATATAAATGAAAGTCACGCAATTTTAAAGCTAACCTATTTCTAGAAAGTTGTATTTTTAAATTATCGTGATTGTTTTCAAACATTTGCATTTTGATTTATTTATATACTAATTAGGCGTCTTCCATTTTGGAAGGGATTATAATAAATAATAATAATAATAAATATTCATGGACATTTCACACAACGTCCTCTGGTCCCAAGCTAAGCTTATATGCTTGTGTTATGGGTACCAGAATACGGATAGAATACATATACTACTTTTTTTTTGTAAATACATACTTATAATACATAGAAACACCCAGACGCAGTACAAACATTTGTATGACAATTAGAAAAATCACACAAATGATTGTCCCGAGCGGGAATCGAACCCGCGACCTCTTGATCGGCAGTCCGTTACCAGAACCACTACACCACGAGGCCCGTCAAAATTAAATTAAAATTATGGTTTACTATGCTACGCTGACCTCATATATCACCTCTCTTCTTAGGATTTATTTATTTTCGTGATTTCGCTCTCTCAGCATGTTATCCACTCATATGTGTACAATCACTTAGCGGGCTTTTCGAGCACTATAGGAATGAAAAGGGGTGGTGACACTTATATTAATCCATTTTTAAATTTGTATCATACTAGGTGTTGTCCACGACTTTGTACGCGTAGAGTTCAAGAGACTGTAACAAATTATACAGAAGACAAACCTCTTGAACCACTCTATCTATAAAAGAAACCACATCAAATCCGTTGCGTAGTTTTGAAGATTCAATGACATAAGGAGAGATATGCATACAAATATTATGACTTTGTTTTTTAATTCGTAAAGATTAAATCATTCAGTACCTCCGTGTGGTGACGGATTAAGAATACAAGTGTCACCACCCCATCTCCTCTATTATATATTGAACACAGATATAACATCTTCTGTGAGAGACGGAAAACTCGAAAATAAACCCTATGCCAACACGTCTGGTCAGCGCGGCACAGTAGACCATAATCCCTTCCAAAGTGGAGGAGACCCGTGCCCAACAGTGGGCCGTAAGTGGGCTGGAGAAGAATTAAGATTAATGGTCTTATTTATAATGACTTATCGGAGGTTTAAAAGTTCGCTAAAATAGGTTCGCGAAAATTGTGAGAACTTGTTATTCATAATAGTCTTTTTACGTTTAAAACGTTTATTACCTCTCCGATAAAATCTCCGTTTAAACCTCTTATAACTCATTATGAATAAGACCGTAAATCATTCGGCAAGTAAAGAAATATAAAAGTTTTATTCAGATTACAAACATTCAACTCGCATAGAGAGATATAAAATACTTAGTACGTGTCTAATGTACACAGTCCTCACTCATAAAGGCGTCGCGACGGAAAGGATCGTTCCCTTTGTATTCCAGCTTAATTAACGATATTATTTCCTCCACCGTTCGTCCAATTTTAGCACGAAATTGGATGCGCTTACCAAAGAATAAGGTACATTATTTTATAGGTTAGTATTTGATGGCCTTGTAGACGCTGGCTGATGAGGTTTTTTATAGGCACTTGGAGATTCATGTCAGGGTTGAAATCTCTACTATTACAGCTCTATTATCTTCTAATAGCATATGCCTGTGGTTTTATCAGCGTGAATAGTTAACAGGTCGTTTATTCAGTAGTTTTTGGGTGAAAAAGAAAAATCATCCTTACATCTATCCCATACACTTTTACAAACTTTTATCTTATATCAGTAGTAAAATAAATCAAACAAGTCACATGCAACTCACCCTATGACTAAGAAATGTCTGAATTAATGAATGCTTTATTACACTACAAAAAAGCTTTTGCAATGAGATAGCTCTTGTAGTTTTGGAAACAAACAATTTGTCAACTAAAATAGTTATTCAAATAGGACATTAATATAAAAGAGATTTCGACGCTGGAAAGGCAAAATGTATTAACCGCCACTTTTGGCGATATTGGGTTATATATATCGTTGGAATCGGGAGAACGAGCTCTTTCGAACGGTCTCACTTTCAGCTCAATCTGATGACTTTTGTGGTCGTTAATACACTGTGATTTTGGACATTTCGCATAATTTTTTGTGGTTTAACTCCATAGCAAATGGTAAATTTGGTACTTAAAACACCTCTCTACTAAAAAAATACTTTAAGCTCCTTTGCCTTATTTGACTTTAACCAACTGTGATTGTTAAAACAATTTACCAAATTTGAAAATTAGCATTTTTGTCTTTGATACATTATACCCAACTTGACTGTACTTTACTAATGGAGTTAAACCATTTTACTCCGATTAAAATTTGTAGGCGCTGTAAGTTAATACATTTTGCTCTGTTTTAAAATTGTAGTCATTCGTAAGTTAATACATTATACTCGGTTCTAAAAGCTTATTGTTTACCAGATAATACATTTTACTTATCTCAATTAACTGATATTAGGCGTCAAGTCTATTTGCTGATTTTTTCTAAAATATTCTTTAATAAAACAAACTGGGAGTACATCACAACAAAGCGGCACTAGAGAAGTTTTTTGTTATACATGGGGCAAAGCTGATGGAAATCGCGGGGGTAATGAGATAGGGACTATTTTGGGGTACACTACAAAAAGACGAAAAACTTTATTCCGAAAGTCACAAACACGAATTTCATAATACCGATTTTCATAATTCCGAATGGTTCAAAACTCCGAATATAACAACTCCGATGTATCATTATTCTGATTTTCATTATTCCGAAACTTCAATATTCCTAACGATTATAATTACTATTCTCAAAATTCCGAACTTCAAAAGGCCGAATAATAAAAAATTCGAATTATTGATAATTCGAAACATCAATGAAATTTTTTGTTTCGAATAAAAATATTATGCTTCCCTTAACCTGAGCGAAGCGATTCATCAATAATACAGAGGATTTACAGCATGCAAACAAGCATGCAGCATGCAATATGCAAGCAAGCACGCAACATTCAAGCAGGCATACACCTTACAAGCAAGCAGCAAGCATTGTTTCTGTCATGGCTCCCGCGCTACGGGCTTTCGGCGGGCCCACGTGAGTTAATGTCGTCGCAGATGGTTTGAAGGCTCACCGCTGCTGCAAACCACTTGCTCCTTGGGTTATAAGACATTTTACCGATATCTAACATTTTTTTTTTGGATTTGACCTATTTTACCTGTCTGAGATATTGAGGTAATTTGTATAAACTCCATAATTTAGTAGAAATAATAGACATATATTAGTTTTGTTAAATTGTATACATTTGTAATACATTTATTACTAATTGACTTAAATTTCATAGGGATATCTTCAATACTTTAAAAGTTATGACATTTTTTAAACTTCAATCGTCTCTCCTGAACATTTTACTAAATGGCGGTTAATGCATTTTGCCTTTCCAGCGTCCATTTAATGATACACGATCTAATGTTTGTGTTACCGGCTAACACTTACAGCTCTAAGTTCAAAGATATTGACTTAGGTTTCGAGTATCAGCGACCAGCAGCCGTATTATGAGCTCTTATTCCCAGGCCGTTTACGCCGTGAATGGAACTGCCCGGCTAATTCGTAATATGAACATAACTCCCAGCCATCCAGTTCGCTAAAACAGTCATAGATTAATATGTTTATAGTGAAGGTACAACTAAAAGTTTAAGTATTAACTAAAATTTTTCAACTAAATGTTTTATGTTTACCATAATACATAATTTAGGCAGGCAGTGCACGGCCTGCCTGGAACTTGCATGATTTTTAAAAAGCTAATAATACGACCGCTGCACTTATTCTTAATATGAGCACAGATGTGAGTATCGGACATGCTCGAAAACTGGTTGATATTCGAACTCAAATCTGTAAATCTTAGTGGGTATATTAGTAGATGATTATTAAAATCAATCACTCAAACTTACGATGTCTATCTGTCTCTCTCGTTAAATTAATAAAGTCAGTTGAAGTACGACTTTAACTAAGTTAATTTAACTTAATCGAGCGTAAGTCCAACGAGCTGCCTGGAGGCTTGTAAATACAAAATAGCTCGGAACGACTGTCCTAAGTAAACTTAACGTGTTTTATTCACTTTATTTAATGAAAATATCCACAAACATTTAAGTGCAGCTATTTGTCTGAATTCCCGTATGGGAGATGTTATTTGTGTTTTAACTAATTAGTTAAGTGTTTGTCGTATTACACAATAATTTTAATTGACACACAACACTACTAGAATAAAATGATAATAAGATTTGATTAGCAAAGCTGATATTTGAGTTTTATAGAAGAGTGTTTTCCATCTGTTCATCCGTCACCAGGTTTTGTCTCTTGAATGCTAATGAAGGCTACAGTGTTGAATTTATTTGACTTGCTTCTTATGCTTTTTAATCTTGACAACTTAAAATAAAAAAAACTTGAGTGTTTTTGAATTTATTGAGTCTCAGAAAGGACATAGATAATTTATAATGGGAAAAGAGGTCATCCCTAATTCATTATGTACATACCTACTTGTATAGAGTTTTATCTTTAGATAATATATTGTAAATGTGTAATACATTTGGAGTATGTCACTTGGATCTTTTTAGTAAAATAGTTACCAGAAGGACGACATAAAACAGCAATATACGTCACTCGACCTTCCAAAGCCGACATCTAGCAATTCACTTAGTTGCCGTCAGGGGCGGATTAGTATTCGTAACACGTTCGTTTAGCTACAAACATATAGATTATATATGTATTTTTAGATGAAAAGATACGTTATTACTTTTATCTAACACAAAAGCTTTCATAACATCATTATGTTATAATGATACCTGCCCTGAATCTTCTTATGCATTAAGGAGTAACCTATGACATTTTTCAGGCTATAGACTATCTGTATATGAAATCTTATTTAAATCGATTTAGTTATTTTGGCGTCAAAGAACTACAGAAAGACAGACATAGTCACTTTTGCATTTATCTTTCCCAGTCTATTTACGTCCCATTATTGGGCCTCCTCCACTTTAGAACGATTATTGGTCTACCATGGCGGGTTATCCAGGTCATGTGTTGAAATAGAGTTACTTTTTGAGTTTTTCGTCTCTTACAAGGGTAGTTACTGCTTATGATATCTCATATCTGGCTCTTACAGCCTGCGGTGATGACATTTGTAATCTATATCCGTCAGAATACACATAAAATTAAAGTAAAGGTGAATAATTCTAGCCTCATACTTAAACAAAAAGCATATAATTGCACTGTGATTAATCACGCTCGTACAATTGTCACATCAGATATACATTTGACCTTACACATAAATGTTTGGCGTGTACTAAACCGATGTTATCTCCAACAGGGCGGGCCACCAACGACTCCTGTGAACATGACCTAGTGGCCCATGACATCGGCACTCCCCTCGCCCCTACATAACCACTCGCCGACCTGACACACACAGACAAACACGTAAGTACATCAACCTTCCCTAAGTGGTGTAATACACGAACGATATATATTTAGAAAGGGGTGAGACGCGTCATGTTTGTATTTGAATATGGAATTAGAATTTTATTAGTCGATGACAAAGTATAATTAAAAAACTTATAAATACACAAATTGTGCGCACACAAAAAACGCGATTTGACCCGATGTTAAATACTCACTATTAACTCCTCTATGTTAGTTAATAACTCCCCTAATATATGTATTTTAGATAGGTCTAAGAATAGGTTTATTTTGATTCTGTTTCTCGATGTACGACCTATTTAGCTATAGACTAGGTAATAACGATGCCTACTAATAAACATGCATATGAAAAAGCGAGACGCATCTTCCTCCCACCCACTGTTGGGTATAGGCCTCTTTGACTCCGAGATGGTTTTTGGTCTACTAAGCTCTGCTAACCAGGTTTGTTATCATAAGGGCTAGTTTCCATTTCCCAGTTATCCATCTTTCACAGCTGATGTTTACTACTTAAAATAGTTAGCTGAATTTTACAGCACCCTGGATTTAAAATACCCCATGTCTTTCCTGGCACTGACAACACTTGAATTTTTAATCCGTCAACACAGTGAACAGCTATTTCCAGTGCTTATTTCGTTTAATATCTTGTGATAAAGTTACAAATAACAAACTAATTATTAAAACACTATTAAACATTATTATATACTTTCATAATCATTATAATAATAATATAATAAATATTCATGGACATCGTCCTCTGGTCCCAAGCTAAGCTTATTATGGTATTTTTTTTTTTTCCTTCTCCTCTCTACCCTGCCTGGCCATGATGGTGCCTTGAGCTTTACCATGACCCGGCGAGGGGTGGCCCCGCTAACCGGGGCCCGACTCGACGGGGGTACCTATTGTTCCCCCCGCCGCGTGGTACAATCATTTGTCTGACCTTTATGAATATCACACAAATGATTGTCCCAAGCGGGAATGGAACCCGCGACCTTGTGAACGGCAGTCCAGTACATGAACCACTACGCCACGAAGCCCGTCAAATCATTACACAATACTTGAAAATATCAGTTTAAACTAACTTATACCTGAAGTAAGTCTATTTGAATAAATAATATCGATTTTTTACCTAATCTAGACAGCATAGAATTTGTTGAATTCATCGACTATATACATTAGTATTCTCAATACGTTTACATAAATAGAATATTCCACACGCCAATATTGTACCTTTGTGTTCAAGTTAAAATGTGTGAGAACATTATTTTTTATATGCTTCTTAAGAATAAAGTGCGAAGGATTTGTAGCTCTAAAATTAGATTGTCAAGGAGATTTAACTATACTTTATGATTAAGATTATGACTTAGGTACATTAGCCTGTTTGTTTAAAGAAAGAAGACTCCATCAGCTAAACAACAACCTCTTGTTTATTTTTATAACTCGATGTCGCCCGCAAGTATGCGTAGAATTTAGTAACTAAATGTTAAGAGGATACCAAAATAGCTTCGTGCATTTTTCTATGTACGAAGTTTTCATTTTTTCTTTAGATTGAATGGCCGGAGCTCTAATTTTTAAGTATATGTTTTTCAATATATAATCTAGGATCGCATAAACTCAGAAACGCGATTGAAAAAAGTTTTCTCGATAGAAAATCTTAGCGAAACGACCTCTCTCGTTTTTTTTTTTTTTCATTTGTCGGTCTATTATCACGTATTAACTAATGAAATAACTTTCAAAACATAAGTAACTATTATATATAGAAACACGTAAACCAGAATTAAAATATATTTAGTAGATTTTGAGTAAACAAAAAAAATATCCCTAATTCTTCATTTTCTATACCTACTAGCTGTGTAAATAGGTACATGTCGACGTTAATATTGATGTAGGCCCTTAAGAAAATAAGCAGAAAGCCATTCTCTTGAACCTCTCAATTTATTAAAAATGCGCATGTAAATCTGTTGCGTAGTTTTAAAATTATAAGCTGACATACAACCACGGAGGGATTATGTTCTACTGTGCCAACACGCTTGGTCAGCGCGGCACAGTAGACCATATTCCCTCCAAAGTGAAGGAGGCCCGTGCCCAACAGTGGGAGGTAAATAGGCTGGGGAGGAGAGAAAGCTGACATAGGGACATACGAATAACGAATGAACAAAAATTACGACTTCGTTTTAATAATATGTAAAAATGCATAAGGAACTAGCGTTAAAAGAGTCGAAACATTCCATTACCAAGTCCTTGCAGTCTCGACTTTATGTTGACTCAGCAATCATCAATTACTCAGCCACAGTCTTCGTTTTAGGTAACGTTATAGGTATGAAAGTAAAAAATAGTGCCGAAAACTATGCATGCCTGTGGAAACTATTTTCCACAGGCATGGCCACAGTTCCTTGTATAATCCGAATCCAATAAAGTGAATAAAGTGGTTTTCTAAATAATAATTTCAGAACATTGTAAGCAGAAACACTATCTCGAAAGTCACAAGAATGTAGCATGAGATTTTCAAGAAACATTCTAAGAACCAAAGCATCTTAGAACAAAAATTTAAAATAGCTACGTTCTTGCATAATACAAAGACGTATTTTAAACCTAGGATCAGTCAAGACAAGTTGTTGGTAAAGCTCGAATTTTTCTCATCTTGAGATTTTAAACTCACAACATTGAAGTGGCATTCAAATTGTATTATTCTTTGAAGAATTACGCAACTGCTTTTAACTCTTTTTGCTTATTTTATTGTTATTTCTTTTTATTGTTATTTCTTTTTATTTAAGTTTAAGAGGGGACTACAGCTTCAATTTAGATATTTGCAGTAAGTTTCATTTCAGAATCATATTTTTTTATACTGTATTTATATACCATTTACAATAATTAATTTGTAAATCATAGTATAGTGTGGGTTTTGATCGACCCCACGCCACAACAGACTTTCTTCGCGGTACCTATTGCTATTCATATTTCCAAGCGCCGCCGCGACCCGCCGAAAGGGGCAAATATAGTTTAGTCAGATTTTCCTACAAAATCTTTGAAAAAAAAAAGTTTCGTAGTCCGTTGTTCTCGCCATAAAAAGGAAACCGATTTTTATTATTTTAACGCCATATTATAGATGAATTGTATGCTTCTATTTTTTTTAGAAAAACCTTACCTACCTAATTCGTTTGACAAAGGCTGAAAATTCATCTTAAGACAGCTGTAGAAAACGGAATTTTTGGATGGTCATTTGGTAATTGTATTTTGGAATAATGAAAGTAATTTATTTATTTATTTCAAGGAAGACCAACAGCTTTACAAACACTATGAACTAAAAAAAAATATACATCAGCAAGCCAATTATAGGTCCTCACGGATAAATACATAGATACATACGACCTAGATACTGTAAAGCTCACATAGGAACATATATTTTTATTTATTTATTTATACATACTTACAGAAATAACGATTTTGTTTTATGATAAGTAAAGACAATATTACTAGGATACTTTATCGATTTAGATAAGTTGCAATTACATAGAAAATAATGAGCAGACGAAATTGCAATTTTCCTCACAAAACCACACAACTCTCTAAGGGTTTCACGACCGTACATCTTAATTGTGGAGGTATATTTTCCTACGCCACTTAAGTGTCACCGCCAATTATGAATCCTGTATGTCACGGGAAGTAATTTGTTTCAATTATTAAACCAAGTACCTGTGAAGTGTCACTATGATAAGAGGCGAGTTAGTGACGCTAATGAGATGCTGTCATTATCTCTAATCTTGATTGTGTCACTCAAATCGTGAGTTAAAAATTGTAATCGATACAAAGTCGTTATGTAACATGTATTTATTACAATTTGATATACGTATGTAGTACGAATAATAAGATTCCATTGTCGTTTACCATCAGGTGACATGGGATCAAGTGCCAACATGTATAATGTAAAAAAAAAAAAAAATACTAATAGTACGTAAAGTAGTGTGTGATGTCGGATAAAGAATACAAGTGTCAACACCTCATTTCCACCCCTGTTGTAATGTAAATGTTGTAAAAGTCAGTTGAGGGACATTGGCAACATCCTCTGCAAAAGACGCAAAACTCTAAACAAAACCCTATCCCAACACGCCTGGGGCCCAAGTCTGCTATTCCAATTTTGTCATAATGATCAGTCACTGATTTCATAATGGCGAATTTTATCAAGTTTGGTAGTCTATTATTAATTTTTGTCATATTATCATCGCATCGTTCGAACTAGTTTTTTAATAGTGATAGTGTTAATTAATGCAGTGAGTGCTAACTTTAAGGAACACAAAAACAAAGTGCCTTCGCCTTAAATAGAGACAATAAGAAAAGTGTGGATGGACACATTCTTAGATAAATGAATAAATATTCATGGACATTTCACACAACGTCCTCTGGTCCCAAGCTAAGCTTTATATGCTTGTGTTATGGGTACCAGAATACGGATAGAATACATATACTACTTTTCTTTTGTAAATACATACTTATAATACATAGTAAACACCCAGACGCAGTACAAACATTTGTATGACGATTAAAAACATCACACAAATATTTGTCCTGACCGGGAATCGAACCGGAGACCTCGTGATCGGCAGTCGTTATCTGAACCACTAGACCACGAGGCCAGTCGGATATTATTCTATTTAGTAATTTAAGTTAGACTAAAATTACCTATTAGCCTTGGTTGGCTAGATTGTAATAGTTTGATGAATAAAAAAAAATATCATCGCCATTATGGCGCCATAATGATATTTATGCAATCAGTGACAGATCATTGTGACAACGTTGTAATAGCAGACTTGGGCCCCTGGTTAGCGCGCCACCGTAGACTAAAATCTCCCTCAAAGTGGAAAAGGCCTGTGCCGAGCAGTGTGACGTTATAGTCTGGCTATAAAGAGAGAGAGAGAGTGAGAGATAGTTAAGTATTTTTTCGCAACGTAGATACTTTACTATTAAATGTGATTTTGTTTGTATTTTAAATAATAAGCAAAAAGTATTTTGTAGGAATTCTCGTGTTAATAGTAGATATGTAATTATAATTTAAAATAGCTATATTTTCTGTTACATATTTTATCGACGAGTATTTCAACCATTCAAGCAGTAATAGGTAGGCAAATAAATTTCATTGTAATGGCTCCCATTGGTTCGTTAAATATACAATCGAGCGTTTATATCCATTTAATCAAGATACGTTTTGTTTAACGAATGTAATTTGTTATTTAATTGTAATCCAGCACAAATGTAAAATATCGACAATCTATATAATACCTACTCTCTAAGACTTGCGCGTCGTATATATACAAATAAAACAACTTTAAACAGATTTAGACGCGTAACTCTCTATCCAGCCTATTTACGTTCCACTGTTGGGCACGGGCCTTCTCCTCTTTAGCGCAGTAATCAAACCCGCGACCTCGTGAACGGCAGTTCGATAGATGGACACTAGACCACTGTAGAATTAGAAGGATGAGGATTAAAGTAGGCTTATAATATCCAGGTAACACAGAATGGTGCCTCGTTGGTTGCTGTTATGTTGTGTGGTGCTTTGTGCAAGACCAGCGTATCCACAGGGTGCGCAGCAATGTCCAGCACCGAATACAATAACACCCTGTAGCTGTACTGTTAAAAAGAATGGCCTCGATATACTCTGCGAGTTTACTGAGCAACAGCATATACAAAAGGTAATTCATATCATTATATAAACTAAATTATAGTGGAAAAAATGATAACCATGAGCGGGACTTGAACCCACGACCTCGGAATACCGTTCCGTTGCTCTCCCATCTGAGCTATCATGGTTCCCGCATATGTTTACCAAATCTTCCACTACAACTTTTTTTTCCACTATAATTTAGTTTATTTAGTAAAAGCATAACAAGTCAATTGCAAAAATTTATAAATTAATGTAGTCATATCATTATAAATAAATTTCTTTGGAGAAAATTTATAAGACATCCTATAGTCTCAAAGTAAGCATAGATGTAACCAGTGCCATTTATTAGAACATAATAATATTATGTTATTTTTAGGGTTCCGTACCCAAAGGGTAAAAACGGGACCCTATTACTGAGACTTCGCTGTCCGTCCGTCCGTCCGTCCCTCCGTCTGTCACCAGGCTGTACTCAAGAACGGTGATAGCTAGACAGTTGAAATTTTCACAGATGATGTATTTCTATTGCCGCTATAACAACAAATACTAAAAATAAAATAAAATAAATATTTAAGGGGGGCTCCCATACAACAAACATGATTTTTTTACCGTTTCTTGCTCGATACTAATAACGTTGCCTTATGTTGCATAGATAATGGTACGGAACCCTTCGTGCGCGAGTCCGACTCGCACTTGACCAATTTTTTATTATATCTCCATGTTTATAAGGACAACGAAAAGAGTGCCTGTGTGTCTGTTTCTTTGAGGTAATATCCTATTACCCGGGCTTTCATTGGGATGTTATTATTAAATAGATTTTATATTATTAGTTATTGGCGAAACAATAAAACACCTTTCTTGTGAAAGGATTTCTTTCTAAACACTGCAGAAAATGTCACAGGTTGCACCAAACATTTTACTAAGTTTAATATTTTTTGTTTCCACAGGCGATGAACACGTTGCGCTCGAAGCCTATGATTATATTCTATCTTAAGTTACGTCACAATAATCTGGCTAAACTACCTTCGTACATATTCCTTGGACTGGATATTCGTCACCTTACTGTACACAACAGTAGCCTGGCTGTTATAGAAGATTCTTCTTTGAGTTCCATTGGTGTGTATGTCTTTCTTTATATAATTGAAATAATACTTCTTTTGTTGCGTTAGGAAATAACTTGAGGGTAAATTTTAAGAGGGGACTACAGTCCTAATTCAGGTATTTGCCTTATGTATTTCTATCCCTATTCCCAAGAGGCGCGTTGAAAGGGATAAATACAGTTGAGACAGATTTTACCTACAAATTCATTGAAAAAAAGACGTTTTGTAATCACCCTTTTTAAGCGAAAACTAACTGAATTAAAAAATTTTCACGCCATATTATAGACAGAGTATAATAATATATCTATGCTACTATCACTTTTTTTTTGATAAAACCTTACCAAATTTGTCTGATAAACGCTGCAACTTCATCTAAATAAAACCGAAAAAAACGGGATTTTGGATAGCCTTTTTTCTTTTAGTTATTATGTTTTGAAAAAAAAAATGTTATGGAAGCTTAGATATTTAGCTTATATATAGCTTAGGTAGGACCGCGCGTTGTGGCGTTCTATGAGGGCGGCCTATGTCCAACAGTGGACGGAGAGAGGCTGATGGATGAATGGAGATAGGTATATAAGACCTAGATTCTGTGAAAATTCGTTCCGCTGGAGGCAATATCCACGAAGAAAACAGGGGACTGCGATGCCCATATTGTTGTATGGAGCATAGTTTGGTGTCCTGAGCTCTTAGTTGGCGCAAACCAAATTAAAAATATATCCGTTTTGAGGCAGTCGTTTAGAATTTATACGCATAAAAACATTCGCGTGTTCCATTTTAGTTAATTTTCATAATGATAGATAATAAAATCGTTTGAAACTTAACATATAAGTTTGTCTACATCTTAACGTTTCATATAAAGCCATATGTGTGTAGACAAGCCACAAAATTGCCTCGAGGCCTGACATAAAACTTTTAGCGTAAAATAACAAGGTAACTCAATAACAACAATGCTTTTAGGTAACAAGCTGACACAACTTGACGTGTCTCAGAACAGCCTGGCGACAATACCGACCTCTTCGTTCACGCACCTTAATCATCTACTTATACTCAACATGAATCATAATAAGGTAAGACTTGCTTTTAACGTACGTGTACTTTATGTTCTGAGAGGAAAAAGAAACTTGATTCGATGTTCTTTAAACGAGAAAGTAGTTTAGAGCGGTTCTCTGATAGAAAAATATTTATTTGATATTGTTTTGTACATTAGAGATTTAAGGTCTTCAGATTCTTAAGATAAATTTAAGATTGAAATGAAATGAAATCTTTATTTCGCAAAATATGGGTAATTGTTAATTGTTACATTTACATAATGTCATTATGGTATCCACATATTTGACCACAGGCAGTGGTGTACGAAATTACAAGTATCCGTGTGAGGATACATATATAGTGAATAGTCAAATTTACGTGAATAGTTATAATTATCATAGACATTACATGAGCTAAAGATTCGTAAAAAAAATCTCCAAGAATATTTTGGTGGTTGAATTGTTTTAGTTCCTGCGCATTTTCCTCCTTTATTGCGCCTTTAAGTACAGTCAAAGAAAAGTATCCTAAGTAGGCCTATACTCAGTAGGTACCTATTTATATAATATTAAGCACGTTTTTTCTTGCCTTTTTATCGCAAAAATTCATCTTTAAAAAAATATTCTTCGTTGTTCTGCTATCACCTTTGCATAAGCATCTCACCTTTTTCGGTAGCATATGTTAGGAGCTCAATTTATTTTTGAAAGTCACTTGAGAAAATCGGTCCTATAAAAAAAATCCTTAAATCCTCTTATCACAATGGACCCCTAAAGCGGACGACGGAACTAATATTGTTCATGTACTTTTGTACAAAAAAAAAACATAAAAACACAACAACATATTATAACATTTATAAAACATAAACATAGTAAAATCATAGCAAGTCAATTGCAAAAATTATTAATTTAACATAAAAAACATATTATATTTAAACATATTTTAAATAATATTTGTGTTTTAGGTGACTGCGGTCCATAATAGAGCGTTTATGGGTCTGGATACGGTGGAAATATTAACGTTATACGAGAACAGGATATCAGTGGTTGACGGCGAAGCTTTCAAGGGGCTAGAAAAGTATTTTTGTCTTTTTATTACAGACTTATTAGAGATAAATAAATAAATAAAACTTTTTATTGTACTCCTAGTCACACGATACCTATATCTAATTATAGATGATTTTCTAACTTGTTAAGTTGTATTAAATTTACAGACTACATTAGTCAATAATAGTAATATTAAAAAAAAAAGTTAAAATCGAATTTATTAAAA
Organism: Orgyia antiqua; assembly: GCA_916999025.1. Classification (NCBI taxonomy): domain Eukaryota; kingdom Metazoa; phylum Arthropoda; class Insecta; order Lepidoptera; family Erebidae; genus Orgyia; species Orgyia antiqua. Next base: position 23,144,044 of record OU779864.1, read on the forward strand.
GTTTAATAGTGTGTTGAAAAACATCTTCAAGTTCAGACTGAAACGTTAACCCACTGTTAATCTTAATCCGACTAATTTATTATTCCATCTTATTTGATAATGTTACTTAACCCTATAAACCGGAATTAATAACAACACTTATTAGTAAAAGTATAAAAATATCTTGTAGAATTTTATGTAAAACTTTTACCCTCTTATACCAAATGAAATGAAAAGTTAAAAGCATGTCAGAGAGGGAAAAAAAGATGCCATACTAAAAGGGATTTGTTTACTTTTAGGAAATTGAAACGGCTAAATCTTGGCGGTAATGATCTGACAGCAGTGCCGCAAAAAGCTCTTGCTTTACTTGAGAATTTGAAAAAGTTGGAGATGCAAGAAAATCGTATCGGCTCTATATCCGAAGGAGATTTTGCTGGTAAATAAAGTTAAATTAACAAGCCTTGTTAAAGATGTTTATGTTTTTTTATTAACATGCTTAATCCTTCTCAGGGCAATCATTTGTGTGATCTTTTTATAAGTCATACAAATGTTTGTACTGCGTCTGGGTGTTTCTATGTATTATAAGTATGTATTTACAAAAAAAAAGTAGTAATATGTATTCTATCCGTATTCTGGTACCCATAACACAAGCATGATAAGCTTAGCGTGGGGCCAGAGGACGTTGTGTGAAATGTCCATAAATATTTATTTATTTATTTACAAAAGAAAAGTAATTTATGTATTATATCCGTATTCTAGTACCCATAACACAAGCATATAAGCTTAGCTTGGGACCAGAGGACGTTGTGTAAAAAGTCCATGAATATTTATTTATTTAATCTTTGTAACGGAATCTTTTAAAGTGATTTTTACCCACTTTCAATAGTCGGATTGCTTTGAAACTTTGCACATATACTCAAGACCGTTAACAAATTATTTTTACTAAAGAAATTTCAAAGGATAACTAATTCCTTTGAAATTGATATATTGGCAGTTGATAACAATAATATTAATAATACCAAATGTATTTCTCAGGTCTACGAAGCTTAGATTCTCTAGGCTTAGCACACAACCAGCTGCGTGAGGTACCTTCGCAGGTATTCTCTCATCTGACGTTCCTCAACTCTTTAGAACTTGAAGGAAATCTAATACAAAGGATTGATGAAAAAGCATTTGCTGGACTCGAAGGTAAATACCCCATAATGATTAAAATCTGACAGAGTCCAAATGTTGGGACGGTGAAGCGACAATGGGCGGGCGACATTGTTCGTAGGACTAATGAAGAAAGGTCCTAGAGTGGCAACTACGTACTGGACGACACAGCGTTTTATGGTCAAAGTTGCGGGTAGCCATTGGATACAAGCGGCACAGGACAGCGCGTTATGGCTTTCTATAGCAGAGGCCTATGTCCAACAATGGACGGAGAAAAGCTAATGGATGGATGAATTAAACTCCTATCAGTACACGTGAGGAGATTGCGTATGCAATGTATTTTTATGAAAATAAACACATATGGTCTTATTCATAATGATTTCCTCGATAAAATCTCGAAGATTTTATCGAGGAGATAAACGTTTTAGAGTAAAAAGACTATTATGAATAACAAATTTTGACAATTTTCGCGAACCGATTTTAGCGAACTTTTTAACCTCCGATAAGTCATTATGAATAAGAACATAATATATGAAGATATTAGTTAATATTCCATTAAAGTTTTAAACTACTCACTTGCGTTGACCCTAATATCATAGAAATAACAAAAAATTGGAATTTTATGGCCATTTACTATATCTTATTAGAAAACTTGCAATACCTTCGACTTGGTGATAACCGTCTACATGAGATACCGTCTGAAGCACTTCGTCCATTACATCGCCTGCGCCACTTGGACCTTCGTTCTAACAACATTACTTACATCAGTGAAGACGCATTTACGGGCTACGGAGACTCTATTACGTTCCTCAACCTGCAGAAGAATATGTAAGACAATCTAGTCATAATTATTCTTTATTTATTTTATTTTCATTATTGTACTTCGCGGGCATTGACTTGAATTAAAACTTAAGGATCTTCTGTGACTAAAATAGAGGCAAAATTTGATGTCCAAAATACAGCAGAATTGCTATCATTTCTGTATAGTGATTATTGCGCGATGAGCATACAAGCTTAAGGCCGGAGTGTCCCGCTTTCTGTATGTATGTTTAGTTAAACTTGCAATAGTCTTAGAATCGTTGTTTTTGCTTCTTTTAGAGAAATAAACACCTCCATCTCTATATTTTCTACATTTCGAAAGAACAGATATTTATTAGTAACATTTTGAGTACCTTGAAGCTTTACTGAAGCTTGAAGCTTCTCTTTATTATACCCTTTGTTAATTCCTCAATAGTTTTGTGACCTACCTATATAATTAAAAACAAAAGTTTGTACCGATGTATTTTCTTTAATAATAATTTGAATATAGACACTCATTTGCAAAGAAATTATTTAATACGAATATCCGATATACGAAGTTCATTTTATTACCACTCATTTGAAATCCCGAACTCGTAAGAGGAATAAAAAAGGTAAAAGCGAGAATAAAAATAAAAAGTAATGTTTCTTTTACTGAGCTTTCCATACTAAATATTACAGTTTAATATTCTGTATTCGAGTCGTAAATTGTGTTAGCGCGAATTATAACAGCTTTATGTCTAATAAATATTACTTATTTCTTATGAGAGTTTTGGGAACATTTGAATAATTATTAATACAGGAATATTTTGACTAAGAAATAAATTATTGTAGTAATTGCTTTTGATTTTATTATCCTGCAGTTTATCTCCTTATGGTCTTATTTATAATGACTTATCGGAGGTTTAAACAATAAAATAATTTCACTTTATTGGAGAGATAATACACATTTTATCGTAAAAAGACTATTATAAATAACAATTTTTGAACATTTTAGCGAACTTTTAAACCTCCGATAAGTCATTATGAATAAGACCATTATTCTTTTAATTTACGTATCTTATTGTGTACCTACGATTTTATACCTGAATTATAATATGTTTTATTATTCTGTGATTTTATATAAAGGATTTATCGTTTATAGGACCACAACTACTATTACTATCTCGATTTCAGCATCAAAGGGGTTATTTTTTGCCCTATATTTATTGTCATTTTTAGAACCAATACTTGCAAAAATCTTAGCTTTTAAGTAACTAAAGAATAACGCCTAATCAAATACGAAGAGGATAGAGCATTATGCAGAAATAGCAGTCTGATTATGTAAATATTAATGTGAATATTGTCATGAACTATCCTTTCAGTTAGTTTATATTTTTGTTCTAGATGAAGAAAAGAAGACATTTTTATATGAAAGTAGTATTCTTTCATGGATTGAACACTAAGATTGAAGACTTCTAGACAAATATTTACTATAATTACACTTGTGTCACTTGTTATTTAGTCACAAATTAGAGAAAAATAAACTTAAGTGGCGGCTGAAATAGCAATTCACAAGCCCGCTTACTTTAAAAAGGCCTCGGGTAAAGGCTCGACCTTTTAAATTCATGTCGCAAAATACACCGCATTCCCAAGTATAGATTTTATCACGTACTCCCTATTTTACTTGACCGGTAATTGGACTATTGGACTCTTTGCGCCCTGGGCTTAAGTGTAGTAATGTAATTATTATTTTGCACATGTTTTTCAACTTAGAATACTACAATTTTATTATTAATTGCATAAAACTGAGGTCAGAAAGGGTGGTCTATCTAATTATTGATTAGGTAAAGCACTCTGGGAAGGTAAAGCGGTGGTTTCACTTGTATTATTAATTCGTCACCACACGGACATTAATTTAACTTATGTAAAATGATTTAATTAAACGTTGAATTAGAGTTTAGTCTTATAAGACTAGAGGAACCTTATCAATCGTTATTTATCTTATATAACTTATCTCAACAGGATCCACCAGTTGCCGACTATGGGCTTCGATAACCTGAACTCTTTGGAGACGCTGAACTTGCAAAATAACAAGCTTCAACATATCCCTGAAGAAATAATGGAGCCAATTTTGGATACACTTCGAGTTGTTGATATTATGGGTTAGTAGACTTTTTATAGCTGTGAAATACAGAAATAGTGTGTTTGAAGAAAAAATTAATACCACATTTTTTCCTAAAATTACATATTATTGGGAAAAAAATGTGGTATTAATAAATTAAATTGTAGTGGAAAAAATGATCACCGCAAGCGGGACTTGAACCCGCGACCTCGGAATACCGTTCCGTAGATCTGCCAACTGAGCTTATTGCTGTCGTGCCAACAGTAACCAATTTGACCACCACAACGTTTCTCGATTGAGTCTACATCGCATTTTCAACATCGCAACAATCTCAACAGGTTACTGTGTGTGATCACTTTTTCCACTACAATTTGATTTATTAAGTAAAAGCATAGCAAGTCAATTGCAAAATTAATAAATTACTTTAAATGTGGTATTTATTTTTACTTCAAATCTATCACAAATAACGACACTTTCATTTAGTAGAAGACAATTGTTATGAGTTTAAAAAAATATATGCACGGCTCGTTTCAAAGAATTAAATCAAATGCTTAGTCTAATCGCTCAAATTGTTTTTCTGTAGATAACCCGTTGATTTGTGACTGTGAGTTGGCATGGTATGAAGCTTGGCTTGCGGGTCTGCGCGATAGAGATGATGAAATGATGCAAAAGAAGAGGACCGTATGTACTACGGCAAACGAGCATCGGGAATACAGTGTCGCTAAAATGCCTCTGGAGAAAATGAACTGCAAACGGAAACCAGCGTATGGGCGTACTTCTGGTGCGTTGAAAACTCGTCCCGATCTGAGCCTAGCGACGAATATACTACTCGTTGTTATGGCTAAGTGTCTCTAGAATAATCTAAAGGTAATTTAATTTATGTATTAAGTTAATCCTAATATTATTTAATATTATTTTACGTGAAGAAATACTGCCGCGCCAGCTGTGGCCGGATGGCTCGGTATGTATGTCTTCGCGGTATTAGAAATTTCTTGCAACTTTTCAAAAATGATGAATTTGTGCAACAACCTACGATACATATCAAATTGGGCTGATAGACAAAATTTGTAGAATATTTGGAGCGGTAGCTTAATAAGTGAAAGATGGATTTTTAAAGAACGATAAGATAGTCGTACAATATTTTTACAATATTGTAGAATATTTTTACGGTATGCCTTACTAATAGTAATGTACCAGAATATTTTACGTAATCACAACGTGTTTTAAGATCAGGCATTCTTAGAGTAGCGCTGAAGATGTGTTTGATAGTGATTATGTAAACGTAGTAAGTCCCAGATGGGAGTTGAAAGGAAAACGCAAAATTGCAAACAATGAGGTAATGAAAGATTTTAAATAGCAATGAATAATTTTACTTTTTAAATTAACAACACACTATAAATTTGTTGAATAAATCTGATATTTTATATCATTTACCCCTGCCTTATAATAATAATCTATTACTAAGCTTTTATGTATTTACAATGTTGACTATTACGATATTATTCTATGATAATAAGTGGAGCTCGAGGTAGTATCCTCATAAAACATAGTCTTCTTTATATATATCTCAAAAATAATCCGGTTGTTCAATCCATGTATGTCTGTAGTTGATATTTACCTTAGCTTTCAAAATCATAATATATATTTGATTTGAATTATTATAGTTAGAGCCGATAAATGTTCGATTGTTGTAGATCTAGTAATAAGTAGATAAGTATTAGTAAATATATCGTAAAATTAATATCTGTTTATTTTAACATAGTTTTTCAGCATCAAATTATTTTACTTTAGACCAGCGTTAATCTGACAAACGTTTTGCTGGGCAGTGTTAGACCATTGTATTTATCAGATTATATTTAGTAGTGACCTCTATAGTCCGGAAATTTTGACAGCAAGTACCTTGTAATCCGACAAATTACAGGTCAAAATCATAAGATACTAAGTATCTGAATTGCAAAATGATTTAGTAAATTAAACAACACTATAGATAGTGATAACGTTGAGCACAATGCAGTGTAATGGTGGGCCGTAAATTCTCTTGTGTTACTGAATTCGACAAGCTTGTCAGATTTCAATGGGCGCTGACTTTCTGAGGCGTCAGATTACCGCAGAGCCACTGTATTTGGTATTTTGTAGATTACACTATTATTTAGTTCATGATTTTAGGATTTCAATATAAAAATATTATATTTTGTTTATAATTAGGCTTTTGAAATATTTGAAGTTTATTTAAATATAAAGTTAAAATTTATTGTTAGTATTTAGCTGAGTAATAAATGTGACTTTGAACATTTATCTTTTAATTTTGTGAGCAGTTTCGTAAAAGCCATTTATCATTATGAAACTTTTTCGAATAAAAGAAAATGTTCTGAGCCCTATATAAAACTTATATAAGTCCTATTATAATCATTATCAAGTGATAAAAATGTGAACCAAACATATCCCTTAGTCTGAATTATTGTAAGGAATAAAATTGGAGGTTAGCTGTGGAAGGATATAACTTAGATTATAAAAGATTGCATAATGGTTGCTTTAAATATATCAAAGCGAAAAATATATGGTCCTTTTTCAGCCTCTCTCTTTCTTATATTAGAAATAGAAATACTTTAAATGAAAAATGCTACAAAAGTGAGAGCTTACAAGACGTTTAAATACGTTGAACAAATACCCAATGAAATCCATATAATTGCATTGTAACTGATTATAAATAACCTAATATCCTTTATGTGTATTCAAAATATTACATGTTAAAATATTTAATCATTGTTTTGTATAAATTAAAATGTGTTAATTATGCATGACGCGAGATTGAGTATTTTATCCTCAATTGACATAAATTAATACATTTTAAATGTTTTATTTAAAACTATATACTCATGTCTAATATTCATCTATACATTTTCAAGTCTATATTTACATATATAGCTGTTTTATGCACTTATTGTAAGCACTTTAGAATGGAAGTCAGAGTCAAAGAGACCTGAGTAACATTAAGAAGTATTTTCTGAAAACCGTCTCACGTAATCGATATTAAAATATCGATATTGTTATAAAAATATCGATATTATTATCAAATATAAATGTCGTAATGCACTGTTAAATTATTCTTATTGTACTTTATTCGATGCTTTTGTAATCCGACGTAAGTTAAGAATAAAATGATCTGAACGTAGTAGATGTTTTTGCCGTTTATTGTGAATAATATTTAAAACATTAATCATATCTATCGCCGATTCTGTATTGGAGTGTTTTGAGACATGTAAAATAAAAAAAATATCATAGAATTATCGCGAATATGACTAGAAAAAATAACAAATGTGCTGTAGGTATAAAAGTAATATCATAGCTCTATTGTTTAATTTGAAATTGGTGATAAAAATACAGGTGTCAAGCAGAATAGAAACACTAACGGAAAGACCTGGCATTTCAGCCGTCATAGGCAAAAGGTTAATTCATTGATTTTTGCCTCTGCTTTAATTTATGACCCCAAAGTCAGATTAGGCCAGCGCGGGCTGTGTAATTTCTGTGTAGGATTTTAATCGCCCAATTCTTTACGCGGGGAAAACACAGATTGTTTAAAACGATTACATATCCCAAAAATAAATATATTTGCTATTCCGTACTGGAAAAATTTTCGTGGAAGTTATATACGCTATTCTATTATACCTTTGTTAGTTTAATCCAAAAGGAGTCGATATTATAAAAAGGCTGTAAAAGGTATAAGGAATGCTCATACTCATTGTATACACACACCGTCGTCTTCTAGTATACCCGAGGTGATTATGGGCGGGGCGTGCGTAGCGATCAATGAAATTACTTTATCATGTTTGTGTGCGTTACCTCGGCAATCCGCCGACATAGTAATATATTTGGCAAAGAAACAGCGTACTATACAGCACAGCTCAACAAACAGCTCCTAGCTAGCTAAAATAGTTTGGTTGAACCATTTTGTTTAAAGAAAATGTTATTTGAATAATTAATTGATCAACTCTATTTACTAAATTTTTACAAAAAAATATAATATTAATATATATTTTGTAATCTTCATATTATTAAAGAACCAGCATAAACATATCGTGTAAGTGGGAGCATTGTACCTTATCTTAGCACCACACAGACCTTAAGAACTTGCATATCAATTTAGACATAAGATATTAATGGAATTTTTAATATTCACTGTTATAATATATGTGTTGTTTATATAAACTTATATATTCATTGTTAATGTGTATCTGTATGGATGCTTATGTGTCTTAGTGTAAGAAAACCCTGTAACAAAATATATGAGCAATAATATTATATTCTTCTAATTTTAGTGTTTAATATAGTGGCACCAATTCTAAGTGCAATACTAAACTTAACTAAAAAATTTAAAAAAGTAAGGCGTATTTTGGTTAATTAGCTATTTCTTTGTGCAAATTTTTTTAAATTAAAGTTGTTAGTCTATAAAATACCGATTTTTTTATAAAAAAGCTCTGTTTACATTGTCGAATTGTGTGACTTAATCAAATTTCATTTTTTGGTTAAGTTTAGTTGTGCGGCTAGAATCGGTACCATTGTGTGTTTAAAGTTTATAGTCACATTTATTATTTATAATATTACTTATAAAATGTAGGTATGTAATTTAATCTAATATTGAACATTTGCTGTAAAGGTGTAATTATTTAATTTCGGTTTAAATAAAAGTTTTAACTACGAATAAGGAGTTTTAATTATTTATCCTTTATCATGTATTTAACGGGGCTGACATGAACTCATAGTAGTTCGAAGTCCCAAATAAATAAAGAAAAAAAAAATCATGTATTTATGTGGTTTTTAATGTTTTCCGTGTGATGATGGTTTAAAAATACATGTACCACCACTCGAATTCCTTTCCATGTAGTTTTTAGAACCAGGTAAGAGTTGTGTCTTAAACATCTTCAATAAGTGTAGGAACTTGAAACTAAATCTTATGTCAACACGCCAGAGGCCCAACTCTATGGCGCCATAATGGCGTCATTTATGACAAAATAATAATAGACTACCAAACTTGATAAAACTCGCCATTATACATTATACAATCAGTGGCTGATCATTATGACAACATTGTTTAGCAGACTTCGGCCCCTGGTCAGAATGGCATAAGTAGAGGAGACAGATGGAGAAGGAACCAATGGAGAAGGGCCCCATAAGTGGGACATTTAATGTGCTGAAAAGAAAACTACGTATTATTAAAAAATATTTTCTAAATGATATTGCAAGTCACGTAAATCATACTAGACTCTTCTGAGAAGTACATTCGAATCTTTGCCGAAGATTAAACTTATATTTTATTCCTTGAAATATTTATAAGCCTGGCTCAATAATAATTAATCAAATAAACAGTTTCAAAAATAAAACATTATCAATTTGTCTAAAGCTTACAACTTACTTACAGCTAAGTTATCGTATTTGAAATGTCCTTATTATTTCTTTAATAAAGTCTTTCGTAAATTGCAAATGGCGGGCATGTTAATGAGGGATTTTTGTTTCCATTGAAACAAAATATGCCTGCTTGGCAAAAGTTATATCGTTATCGTTATCTAATCTTATATATAAAATTCACGTGTCACAGTGTTAGTTACCGTACTCCTCCGAAACGGCTTGACCGATTTTTATGAAATTTTACATGCACATTCAGTAGGTCTGAGAATAGGCCAACATCTATTTTTCAAACTTTTTTTTTTAGTATGGCAAAACAACGTTTGCCGGGTCAGCTAGTATATATAATATAAATCTTCAGTACGTGTGTTTGTAATTGAACTCCTCCTAAACGGCTGGACCGATTTTGATGAAATTTGTTGTGTGTATTCAAGGGGGTTTGAGGATGGTTTAGATTCACAATTGGCTGGACCGATTTTGATGAAATTTTTTGTTGTTGATTTTTACACAGAATTGTATGGCAAAACAACGTTTGCTAGTTCACTTATAAATAGACTTCAGGTTTAAGTTCTATGTTCGAAGTGTCTTCAAAACTTATTATAAAATAAAGTCGTTATTAATGTATATAAGGTTGCCTGTAAGAGATTGCACTTTGCGATAAGGCCGCCCTTTGAACATTTGTTATAATATTTATAATTTTTCAAATTGTGATTTTAGAATTGTAATTATGTACAAATAAAGTGTTATCTATCTATATATATATCGCTATGTGATGTGAGCTTAAATCATGACTACGCTATCCGTCCATCCGTTGCCATCAGGCTGTATTTCTGGAACGGTGATAGCTAGAGAGCTGACAATTTCACAGTTTATGTATATCAGTTGATGCTAAAGGATCAAATATTTATCATCATCATCCTCCTGTCCTTGTAGCCTGTTAGTTAAGGTCGGTATGACGAATCTATACTAATATTATAAAGCGGAAGAGTTTGTTTGTTTGTTTAAACGTGATAATCTGAGAAAGTCTCAGAATCTCAGAAAAATTCTTTATTTGTTGGTTAGTCCATTTATCGAGGAAGGCTATAGGCTGTGACCAATAGGAGCGAAGCAAAAGTGAAAAATGTAGCAAAAACGGGTTTTATTTTTAAATTCGACGCGTACGGAGTTGCGGGCAACAGCTAATATATTATATTATTAAACGGAAACCTTTATATCCAAGTCCAACTCGTACCTGACCGGTTTTTCTGAAAAAATAAAGTTACTCGTAAATGTTACAAAATATTATGAGCTACCTATATGTAATTAAATATTGCTTACTAATACTTGGCCACTCAGTATTAATTAAGTACTATAAGCCTTAATTACAGTAATTGCGATGCGATAGTAGGTAAAATTAAACGTAATTAGTAACAACACCGCACTAATCATGAATGTACAACTCGCAGACCAGCTATCAGTACACACAATTATTGATTTATTAGAGAATTACAATAAAAAACGTAAACATAATATTTAGTTTTGCGATAATTACTGATTTTTGTGATAATGTTAAAAAACGAGCTCACACTAGAAAAACAAGGAAAAATTAAGTTTTTTCGAATTTGAAATAAATTCTCTAAATTTACTACGACTATTATTTCAGAGAACTATTTCAGAGAAAAATAATATTTACGGATGAGGTTCTTTCACAAGATATAGATCTGTAATCTAAAATAAATGAAATAAAGAAAATCATTTATTCGGCAACGTTAATTGGCTGGAAAGAGAGAGAGAGAGCATATGTATGTGTAGAATAAATTTCTACTAATAATTTAGATTACAATTATTAATCTACTGAAACATTTGATATAATATAAACCGCGAGTATTGTGCGGTCGATACTCCATTAGACATGTGGTTTATGAAATTACTCAAATAAACCGAGTAGTTCAGTACTTGAATTAAATAATTTATACTGTTAATATTTTATTACATTATTATCAAGACAAACAGTAACTATTCTTTGGAAATCATGTCTAATGTTGTAAGAGTTTGTTTGTTTGTTTATATGAATCTCAGGAAGTACGGGTTGAATTCGAAAAACTCTTTCAGTGTTGGATAGTACATTTATCGAGGCAGGCTATAGGCTATATAACATCACGCTGTAACTAATATAAGCGAAGCATTAGTAAAAATAGTTGCGACAAAATTTGCAAAATTCTACGCGTACGGAGTCGCGGAAAATAGTGAGTTTTATACAAATGGTGATAGAAAAACTTTTGTACTTATTGATCACTTGTCATTAAATTTAAAACCGAAACGCCGCCGCTAGAAACTGCAAATAATTTTAAATGTTAAATTTATGAAACAGCCTGTTTGATAACTGCTTCATAAACAAAACGTGCGGTATGCATAAATTATGTAGATGAATTTCATCGCGGCCAAAATGGCTGCCAACTTTAATTTACTTTTGTGTTTTAAAACAGGTAATAAAAGATTTGTTTCTTGAGTTTTATTCGTAAAACTTGTATGTAAATAAAGAGCAAATTAAATTTTTTTTCAATACCTCCTAAGTACTTTTATGACTGTCTTTTACAGCAGTACTTATGAAAAGAAATATAGAGACGTAATGAAAAAATTGGTCAAGTGCGAGTCGGACTCGCGCACGAAGGGTTCCGTACCATTATCTATGCAACATAAGGCAACGTTATTAGTATCCAGCAAGAAACGGTAAAAAAATCATGTTTGTTGTATGGGAGCCCCCCTTAAATATTTATTTTATTTTATTTTTAGTATTTGTTGTTATAGCGGCAATAGAAATACATCATCTGTGAAAATTTCAACTCTCTAGCTATCACCGTTCTTGAGATACAGCCTGGTGACAGACGGACGGACGGACGGACGGACGGACGGACGGACAGTGAAGTCTCAGTAATAGGGTCCCGTTTTTACCCTTTGGGTACGGAACCCTAAAAATGTAACATGCCGTTGAAAAGTCTCCTAAACGTTGGGCATGATTTAAAGCTAAATACGCTTCTCTACATTTGTAAAACTGGTTTTATTTGAATAAACGAGTCCCGCAACGTTTAATTTTTTTGTAGACTAATGGTCTTATTCATAATGACTTATCGGAGGTTTCAAAGTTCGCTAAAATAGGTTCGCGAAAATTCTCAAAACTTGTTATACATAATAGTCTTTTTACGCTAAAACGTTTATTAAATCTCCGTTTAAACCTCCGGTATGTCATTATGAATAAGACCGTAAATGTCTACAGAACGAATTTTTTTTTTTTTAATATAAAGAAAGTCAACATTTTCGTCCGTGTTACCATAGACACAGTACTAATAAAGATTATCAATTCCCATACTTTGGCATGTTCGCCATAAAATGCACGCTAAATCTAGGTGGCGCTGTTCACTAGCGTAACAACTTGTATAAAACGGACGTTGCAATAAGATACGTTTAGACAGAAAAAAATTAACTTAAATTAAAAGTCTAATACATATTTAATATGTTACATTCAACGAAAAAATACAATAATAATTATTTTCCACTGATTAGTACATGCAAATAACCTCTTACGATAAAATAACCTCTTGCGATAGATGGCAGATGATTCGCTTCAATGATCGCTTTGTTATTTTTAACACAGTTTTTAACTAGATGGCATTTTAATATATTTAAATCATTGATTGGTGTTACAAAAACTATTATTATTATTTTAGGGTATTAAATATTAGTAAGTTTTAAGAACAATAATATATTTCTAGTTTTATAAAAAAAACAAAAAAAGGTTGAAAAGATAAAAAGTTACAAACTAAATTATCTCATAAAAATCATCAAATTGGTTTATTAAAAAACAGGTAGTATTTATTTGGGTTCAAGGTCAAGCTTGTAAAAACAAATAGTGATGCGCCACTTGATTTCGACGTTTTTAGGGTTCCATACCCAAAGGGTAAAAACGGGACCCTATTACTGAGACTTCGCTGTCCGTCCGTCAAACAAATTGGTCAAGTGCGAGTCGGACTCGCGCACGAAGGGTTCCGTACCATTATCTATGCAACATAAGGCAACGTTATTAGTATCGAGCAAGAAACGGTAAAAAAATCATGTTTGTTGTATGGGAGCCCCCCTTAAATATTTATTTTATTTTATTTTTAGTATTTGTTGTTATAGCGGCAATAGAAATACATCATTCTGTGAAAATTTCAACTCTCTAGCTATCACCGTTCTTGAGATACAGCCTGGTGACAGACGGACGGACGGACGGACGGACAGCGAAGTCTCAGTAATAGGGTCCCGTTTTTACCCTTTGGGTACGGAACCCTAAAAACGATGTTGCTTGTTATGACGTTCAAATAGCGAGTGTATTCTTAGAAATTACATTTGTCGTGTGTGTGTGCGTGTGTGTGTGCGTACGTGCGTGTATGTGTCTGTGTGTGCGTGTGCGCAAATAGTATATTAGCTTTGGGCGATGTATGTATGTAAAAAAATTGGTCAAGTGCGAGTCGGACTCGCGCACGAAGGGTTCCGTACCATTATCTATGCAACATTAGGCACGTTATAGAACCAAATATTCTGTGAATAGTTAAAGCGTCTACCTGTCAACGTTATTATTATTGAGCAAGAAACGGTAAAAAAATCATGTTTGTTGTATGGGAGCCCCCCTTAAATATTTATATTATTTTATTTTTAGTATTTGTTGCTAGAGCGGCAATAGAAATACATCATCTGTGAAAATTTCAACTGTCTAGCTATCACCGTTCTTGAGATACAACCTGGTGACAGACGGAGGACGGACGGACGGACGGACAGCGAAGTCTCAGTAATAGGGTCCCGTTTTTACCCTTTGGGTACGGAACCCTAATGAACTGTCTCTTTCAGCACATCCTCAATGTATAGGTCGTCATCGTACCTACTGAAAATATTTAACGAAGCCTACCGCTTTGTTAAATATTTTCAGTATCATGTAACAAGTAAGCGTAATAATTGAATGAGATATTTTGTTGTGATGAAAAGTAAAAAGGATTATTGACGTCACTCACAATATCAAAAGAAACAAAGTACTTTAATATTTATTAACAGGTTGTTATATTATGATACTAAATTTATTATAAAATAAGTTTTATTCTATTATCAGCTCGGTGAAGGTCGATTTAGGTTCGGATCTTAGACTATAAAGTATGTTGTTATGGTTGATATATGATATCGTCGAGGCCTTTGACACAAGCCGCCTTCGCGGTGATCGGTGTTTTTGAGAATGTTAACAAACAGAATGAAAGCAACCTTATGCCTCAATAAAGAAAGTATATTTTTAAATGTTGTTGTTCCGTTCGACGTTCATAGCAAAAGCAGCTTTGCGTGTTTTATTGTTTCGTCTTCAATCGTCTTTAAGAGGGTACTGTACTCCTCATTTAGGTATTTGCCTTAGGTATTGCTATCCCTATTTCCGAGCGCCGCGCTGAAAGGGACAAATATAGATGAAGCGGATTTTACCTACAAATTCTTTGAAAAAAGACGTTTCGTACTTCCGTTTTTTTTTCGCGAAAGTTAAACCGATTTTAATAGTTTTTGCGTCATATTATAGATAAAGAATATATCTATGCTTCTATCACTTTCTTTTGTGGTAAAACTTTACCAAATTTGTGTGATAGACGCTGCAATTTTATCTAAAGAAAACCGAAAAAAAAGTTTTCCGGATCGTCATATTTCTTTTAGTTATTATGTTTTGAAAAAAAGAAAGTGAAACGTATTTTTAGGTGTGGTACCTTGGGTATATTTAGAAGTAAGAGATATTGCGTGTTCACGTAAACACTGTTTATTCACGACTAAGACCAAACTAAGACTAACATAAATATGTCTAATCTTACATTCTGCAGGAAAGGTAACGATCCCGTTATGTTCAAGGGACGCGCTACTTGAAGTTGTCAAACCTATGTCATTAACAGCAATAAATTCTTAACTAATATCGATACAAGTGTGAGAGCGAAATGTTAGGCAAAAACAAAATGTTAAAATGTCTACCATGAGTTGATCTATAAGTGGCTAATTCTACATGCACAAGTAAACTAAACTTAACTAAAAAATAAATATTGATTATTTCAATAACACAATTCCGCAATTCGGTACTGTTAACTACACTTTCTTATTATAAAAACGGTGTATTATATAATAACAATTTAAGTTACTGTGAATGTGTATAAGAAAATAGTCAATTAATCAAAATACAGCATAGTTGCTTTTTTATTTTTGGTTAAGTTTAGTTGTGCACATAGAATTGGTACCAATATCTGCTTGACCGAGCGTAACTCTCGATGGATTTTTGTGAAATTATTCTTAATAAGGTAAGTCTCAGTAATAGGGTTCCATTTTACCTTTTGGTACGGTCAAGTACGTGTTGGACATGCACGCGAACGGTTCCGTGCGGTTATTATGATGATATATTCGTGACACCAACCACAAATAACACCATATAGCGGACCCCCAAACAATGGGATAAGGGCAGGATGATGATGATGGTGAGTCTGAGTAGGTATTTGTGGTTGTAGTATCATCTGATCTAAGCAAACTGAAAATTTCAGCTGTCTAGCTAAACAGAAAATTTTCATAGTACGAAAACACCGACAAAAAGAAATTTTATAAGTATACATAAATCCAAAATCCCATTTATTTAAACACAGGTATTTAATATACGTTATACATATAAAGTAAAATCACGAAACATGTAAAATATTACAAGCCGCATAGGTATGTACGATGTATCGTGCTGTCGCTAGTCGCGATGGCGATACTACAATCAACTACAAATGTAGGTACAAGAACCTCACGATGCGATAGGCTAAGGAATTGAATGAAACACAACGCGGTAACGTAACGCGCAACGTTGCCAGTTTGACAAACTTGGTAGGTAAGTACTTGATAAGAAGCTTAAAAAAATGAAGTTTGTAGTTTGCGAAAGATATAAATGTATTTACTAATTAACTAAGATATAAATCTATATACTGTAGTAACTAAATTGCCTTTATTTATGTGTTTAAAAATACAAAAAGTGAAACCGCATTATCAAAAATCCACTTTAATTTGAACGCCACACCTATTAACATTCGTGGCCCTGCTATATATAATAATATGCTTTACCCGATACGCCACGGCACTCTTAAAAAATCGTTCGAAATTTATATGTGTATTCTAAGCCGCAAAAGCGTATCTTTACTTTTTATGATAAAAAAATTGTAAATTCTATGATAAACATATTAAACTATTCTATGATAAACAAAATTGTGTTCATTTAAATTTTTCAGATTATCTGAGGTAAATTTAAAACTAGTTACGTAATTGATTTATCAAGATTATGAAATAGTGCCATCTGCCATTTTTTTTAGTACTACCGCTATACAACGTGACGTAGTAAGATTATGAATGATTATTGATTACGATAAATTATGTGATTTGATACGCTTAGTGCCATCTGTAGATTCAGAGTGTAATGATAATTGAGTTTCACAATTTGTTGGGAGGTTATATGTCTTTATTATACTGTGTCTATGGTGTTACTGTTTGTACTGAATTTAATACTACTCATATTGATTTATTACGCCTAACTTAAAATATAACCTACAATTAGCTAAAAAACATCATACCCATATAGGCATAAAAAAAATCTTGTTACACATAACATGTCAATAGATATATGAGCTCTATTAAATTGTTTCTGATCATGCCATTGGATGTAGAGGCATAAACTAATGTAAACCGACGAAGCAATATCTCTCAGTGACAGTTGATTTATCGTATTTCCTATGTTAGCATGAAGCTGGCGCCCTGGGAACTTAGTAATTTAATCTATAGACATATAATATCAGTATACGGTTTCAATATAATAGTTTTTACATGCAATAATATGATTTCAAAGAAATCCGTTTAGTAAAAACCAGTAATCATAAGATCATAATCCTTTTACTCTTATAGTAGTTTTAGGCCTGTGCAATCTGTGTATTTTAGAAAGATTTTAAAATGGCAATACAATAGCTCTTTATTTCTATTTAGAAATTATTGTCACCTGCCACCATTGTATGTATTTGTGAGCTTATTATCATCTAAATTTTCTAAATTCCACCCATACGGAGTTATGGGCAACAGCTAGTATTTAAATGAACTGCAGTTAAATTACGCTCAAAATTTTTATTCGAATATATAGCTATTGTAAAATAAAAAAATCACGACTATTTGTACTAGATAGTTAACTTAGAAAAGTTAAATATGACCTCATCGCTTCGAGCCGCTGTTGGGGCAATTGAAAAACGGTACAAAAAAGTTTAATAACTGAGAACATATTTTTCATCAGGAGGGAGGTCGGGCGCGCGTGACGCCAGCCACCGGGAATATTGCAATCACGAGACCCGGACGCCTCACTGCAATTTCCATCGTTTTCACAAATAACTAACTGTAGTTTTGTGACGGGTGTTCGCATACAGCCACATTGACTGCCTTGAATTGTTGTACTTAATCTAGCATACATTTTCATATAGCAAACTTACCATGTACTTTATTTTTACATTATACATTTAAAAGATAAAATAACGATGTGTTCAAAATAAAACCGGTCAAGTGCGAATTCAACTCACACACGAAGAGATTCCTACCTTTTTTTTTTATATAAATTCGTCAAACAGATTCTAAAGAACTCCAAGTAACGGGATCTTAAATAACACGATAAGGGCAGAAGAATTATGACGATACGACAACAACAAATACTCATTATACCTCGTACTTGACTTGTTTTTCGAAATAGCTGTTCAATATGTACCTAACTGTCAATAAAAGTTCTTCCGCACATTTTTGAGAGTGTATATTTTACGGCACATTTTTGTCCGTATGGCGATGGATTATGGATAGAAGTGTCACCACCACAATTGAATTAATTCAATATACAGAGATTTATATTCAATACGAAAGCATTTTATTTACATCATATTTCGAGAAACGAATTGCACCAATTTAAAAAGGCGTCCAGCGACTTTTAGTGCTGAAATAGATTTTCTATTTGGATTGCTATTTGTATGACATTCATATAGAAATCCCGATAACTTGCTTCAATAAAATTTTGTATTGATACAAAATGTCGAGATTGCTATTTTAATAGTGAACACAGTATCCCATTAAATATCTCTCTTTCTCGCTCTGCGGGCGGCCCAATAACGTCCCACTGTTGATTTGATTTTTCCAATTGTCATACAAATGTTTGTACTGCGTCTGGGTGTTTCTATGTGTTATAAGTATGTATTTACAAAAGAAAAGTAGTAAATGTAGTCTATCCTGGCACCCATAACACAAGCATATAAGCTTAGCATGGGACCAGAGGACGTTGTGTGAAATGTCCATCAATCAATCAATACTGTTGGGTACAGGCCTCCTTAACTTTGGGAAGGATTATTGTCTACAATGCTGCGCTGACCAGGTGCTCAAGTCCACTATTTTGGAACAATTGTCATACCGGCACAATACCGGCACGATACCGTTGCAATTGAAGTCAAATATCCGTAGTCTGCTATATGCCGTCATAACGGTCTTTCAATGGTAATAGAATTGTCGATCTCTTTTATCTATGCATTGAATTTTCGGTCTCTTTTATCTATGGATTGTGTTAGAATGGTATGTATGTGTTGCCGTTTTTAAAAAATGCGTTAGTTGAAGTGATTTTCGAAAAACTACTGATAAATTTAAACATTTAATCATGCTAGACTTCGTTTAAATATATTTGTACATACTATTTATTAGTATAAAAAGCAATGTGAAGTTTAGGAGATTAGTAAATTGCAATAAATTACAAAGAACAATTTCTAATATTTCTATCTATCTATTTTTTATTTATGGCAATCTGTCGGCACAGGACAATTTAAAAATATTACTGTCAAATTCAAAATAGCAGGTGCTCAAGTCCACTATTTTGGAACAATTGTCATACCGGCACAATACCGGCACGATACCGTTGCAATTGAAGTCAAATATCCGTAGTCTGCTATATGCCGTCATAACGGTCTTTCAATGGTAATAGAATTGTCGATCTCTTTTATCTATGCATTGAATTTTCGGTCTCTTTTATCTATGGATTGTGTTAGAATGGTATGTATGTGTTGCCGTTTTTAAAAAAAGGCGTTAGTTGAAGTGATTTTCGAAAAACAACTAATAAATTTAAACATTTAATCATGCTAGACTTCGTTTAAATATATTTGTACATACTATTTATTAGTATAAAAAGCAATGTGAAGTTTAGGAGATTAGTAAATTGCAATAAATTACAAAGAACAATTTCTAATATTTCTATCTATCTATTTTTTATTTATGGCAATCTGTCGACACAGGACAATTTAAAAATATTACTGTCAAATTCAAAATAGCAGACTACCGAAACATTTCAGTCATTGAATTGCAATTGTGAAGCAGTTGTGTACGAGACTAGCAATTTATGTCACTTTGACAATTGTAAGACAATGATGAAGTCGTTATGACGACACATTATTAGTAGACTACCAAAAACTTTACTATTGCACCATAATGGTACAATTATGGTACAGTTGTGACACCGTTGAAATACCCGACTCAGGGCCCAGACTACCGAAACATTTCAGTCATTGAATTGCAATTGTGAAGCAGTTGTGTACGAGACTAGCAATTTATGTCACTTTGACAATTGTAAGACAATGATGAAGTCGTTATGACGACACATTAATAGTAGACTACCAAAAACTTTACTATTGCACCATAATGGTACAATAATGGTACAGTTGTGACACCGTTGAAATACCCGACTCAGGGCCCAGGCGTGTTGGCGTAGGGTTTGCTTTTGATTTTCCCTCTCTCAAAGAGGGTGTTATCTGTGTACAATAGCCCTTAAATGACTTTTACAGCTCCCTGGGATTGTATGTTATTTATTGGAAAGCAAAGTATTCAAGAAAACTCGTGTTAAATAGTTTTAATGACAATTTTTAGCGCCTTTGTTAATTACGTTTGCAAACCGATTCTCTACTGATAACTACAACTTACCTACGTTCCAATTACGCACGTCTTTTTAGCTTTTTCGTATTTTTCTGTCTATCTATCTATTAATCTATGTATTGGAATCTTTGAACAACATTTTTGCCAGTTTCCAATACTGGAAATAATGTGAAACTTAATGAATAAATTAAATATTCAGAGAAATTAGTATTAGTAGTAAGCGTGTATTTTAGATAAAATTAGGGAGACTTTAATTTATGTTTTTGCTCTTTTTCAGGGTTCCGTACCCAAAGGGTAAAAACGGGACCCTATTACTGAGACTTCGCTGTCCGTCCGTCCGTCCGTCCGTCCGTCTGTCACCAGGCTGTATCTCAAGAACGGTGGTAGCTAGAGAGTTGAAATTTTCACAGATGATGTATTTCTATTGCCGCTATAACAACAAATACTAAAAATAAAATAAAATAAATATTTAAGGGGGGGCTCCCATACAACAAACATGATTTTTTTACCGTTTCTTGCTCGATACTAATAACGTTGCCTTATGTTGCATAGATAATGGTACGGAACCCTTCGTGCGCGAGTCCGACTCGCACTTGACCAATTTTTTGAGAATAGTTTAGAAAGGAGTTTATGATATTTTTTTTTATTAATTTTGATCGCAGTATTCCCAACTTTTTTGTGGTGAACTCGTTCTTTGGTTCGAAACTTAACTTTTGGTGAAGCAAAAGGTTTACGTTAAGCTTAAGCTTGAAATGAGCCCATTATTATTGTTGTAGACTTGGATATTCTCCATGATTTGAACATTTTAGAATAACTTAATCCAAAATCGATCATACTATATATTTTACGTTAATTAGACTAGTATTCAATCTAAACAAAGCCAATAATAACTCACAAAATTGTAATGAGTCAATGAACGTTTAATATCACGGTAATATTCGAGAAGTACGATGATCAAACAATAACCTCGAGTACTACAGGGAAACGTTGTTCGTGATATTGTTACATGTAACTCTGATAATGTGTAAAATTTTGCACCTGTCGGTATTAGGCAGTTTACTCACTGTGAAGATCAAATCGTTTATTCCTTCTTTGCTTCCTTCATCATCATCATACTGTCACTCTTTTTTTTCTATGGAGGTAGGCAGAGACTATAGACAATTAGACATAATATCTGATATATATCTCTGAATACCGTTCCAATGCGCTGCCAACTGAGCTATTACGGTTTTCGCACTCGTTAACCAAATCTTCCACTACAATGTTATTGAATTGAGCTAACATCTCATGGATGTTTTTGTACAACACCATCTAACGGGCAGTTTGAACAACTTGATCGATCGATCACTCAGCGTTCTTTACAGAACACAACTGGACCCAAGTAGTGAACGTAGGTACATATATTTTTATAGTAATTAATTTATTGATTTTCAAATTTTAGTGGAAATGGTCCCGCTTATGGTAATAATTTTTTTTAATTATAATTTGATTTATTAAGTAAGAAAGCATTGAAAGTCATATTCCTTAATAGATAAACTTAGGGAAAAATAGGCGCAAATATCTATTAATTAATCCCTACTAATATTATAAATGCGAAAGTAACTCTGTCTGTCTGTCTGCCTGTTACGCTTTCCTGCTTAAACCTCTCAACCGATTTTGATGAAATTTGGCACAGACAATTTTTAGACCCTGAGAAAGGACATCGGCTGCCTTTCATTGCGAAAAAAGGTATGAAAAGTTTTCTAAATTTCACGCGGACGGAGTCGCGGGCAATAGCTAGTTATCGATAATACAGGTCTTATTTTTTATACCTACATTTTTAATACACAGTCGTATTTTCACTCAACCCACGATCTTTAAACAGAGAATCAAAGGTCATTCGTGGGTTTGACTCCTACCTAATACAAACAATTTTATACGTTAAGAGGATACCAAAATAGCTTCGTGCATTTTTCTACGTACGAAGTTTTTATTTTTTCTTTAGATTGAATGGCTAGAGCTCTAATTTTTAAGTATATGTTTTTTCAATATATAATCTAGGATCGCATAAACTCAGAAACGCGATTGAAAAAAGGTTTCTCGATAGAAAATCTTAGCGAAACAACCTCAGTCATTTTTTATTTTTTTCATTTGTCGGTCTATTATCGCGTATTAACTAATGAAATAACTTTAAAAACATAAGTAATTATTATATATAGAAACACGTAAGCCGGAATTAAAATATATTTAGTAGATTTTGAGTAAACAAAAAAATATCGCTAATTCTTCATTTTCTATACCTACTAGCTGTGTTAATAGGTACATGTCGACGATAATATTGATGTAGGCCCTCAAGGTGTTTAGACTTTAAACATAAAAATTTTTCTAATACAGTATCTCCATCCTCCTTAATAATCCTCCGTAATCCGCTTGTTATTTTATTTTTCCAATTTTAATACTATTAAAATAAAGAGGCAAAGTTTGAAACATTATCTCTGTCTCCCTCTCTTTCTCTCTATCTCCAGCCCATTTACGTCCCACTGTTAGGCATGGGTCTTCTCCAATTTGGGAGGAATATGGTCTACTATACCGTACTTACCAGGAGTGTTGGCATACGGTTTATTCTCAAGATATTCGTCTTTCGCAGAGATTGTTATCTGTGTACAATATCCCTTAGCAGACTTTTACGGCACCCTGGGAAGGAAATAGGGTGGCGACACTCGTATTTTTTATCCGTCATCATAAGGATATGTGTACTCATTGAAAGCTATACTCTTCCTGTGTGGTATAGGCTAATTATGAAAATTAGAGCCAATAAAATACCGAGCAAAAGGCTAGTCTATAAAATTCACGTGTCACAATGTTTGTTCCCATACTCCTCCGAAACGGCTTAAGCGATTCTTATGAAATTTTATATGCATATTCAGTAGGTCTGAGAATCGGCTATTATCTATTTTTCATACCCCTAAGTGAAAACAGTTGTTCACCCCTGGCATTTGTATGGCAAAACAACATTTGCCGAGTCAGCTAGTATTAAATAAAATAACGCTTGCTTTTCACTAAATCTCAAAGTTTTGCCCCTTCGAAATACTACCTCAAGTTCAGAGTTACGGCTAAGTTAGGGCTACCTTGAAAATTAACAGATCATTATCTAAAACTTTCACTTTTACAGGTGTAATAAAAACAAATACTACCGTAAAATGTACCTTAGTTTAATTAAGTTTAACTAGAAACCTTATTACATTTTCTCATGAGAGATGTGTCTAGACAGCACGTATACACTAAGATTATTGCAATATTTAGGCCAAGAACTGTAACGGAATAGGTACTGAGACCTTTTATTGGAAAAAGTGATCACCGCAAGCGGGACTACACGTGTAATGCGATATAGACTCAATCGAAGAACGTTATGGTGGTCAAATTGGTTACTGTTAGCACGACCGCAATAAGCTCAGTTGGCAGAGCTACGGAACGGTATTCCGAGATCGTGGGTTCAAGTCCCGCTTGCGGTGATCACTTTTTCCACTACAATGTAATTTATTAACTAAAAGCATAGCAATTCAATTGCAAAAATTAATAAATTACTTTAGTGTAAATGTGTTTGTGTGCCGAACGTACACAAAAACAAAAGGTAATATCATGCCACTTAATACGCCCTGCCCTAAATCACTTTGTGCAGTCTACGAAACGACAATGTCCATACATAACGAGCATGAACATTGCTCTTGGACTTTTTAGACGGGGTCATCTTATAATATTAATTCATAAGCTTCCTATATACTTGTATATTATATTTAGACCAGGAACCGGAATGGAACCAGGACGGGATAGGAATTGAGGCCTCGTTAGTCGTAAATACAATTTTATATGAATATTTTTTGGACTACGTGTGTTGATAAATAGACATTTAAAAAACGAGAGCTACCTATGCAAGTGTCTGATGTCATCATTTTTCTCTATGATTTAAACTACTGGTTTAAACATATAAAATTATATTCTAGCTAGATCCTATTTGAATCTATCGTCTAATCGTCTTTCGATTTCTTTTGATTACTCTGCCTGGATTCTATTCATGGAGTGCATGAACAAAAGTATTAGAAATAGAAATCCGTGTTTAAAGGTTTCATTCAATTAAACATCTCTCATCAAATCACCAAATTAGGAGTAATTACCATTAAAATTGGGTAACGAGGTCATTAAGCAAGAAAATGGCAGTAGACTTAAAATTTTATTTAAAGCGTAATATCAAAGTATTTTAGCAAAAAGCTTGATAAGCAGGGTTAATTTAACACAAATATAATCTTTAACGAATCCATCAGCCATACAGATTTCCACTTGGAAGGCGTTTATTGCCCTTGTCCATGAAATTACACCGCTCGATCACTGTTATGTTTACAAAGTTTATCAAGATCAACGCTAATGGCCTGATATAATATTATTGCTATGCTTATCGAGATAAGGATTACTGAAACTTTTATATCGGCTAGTTATTCTGAAATATCATTTAGTATTTGAGGAGACAGGAATGTGTATTCGTGACTCCATTCGGAGAGGAATGGAGTTGGTTCGTTCTGAATCCTTGAAATCATCTCATGGGTTACAAACTATTTTGAGGTAAATCTATATCACTTATTAATTAATATCAAGAATTTGAACTGGCATTACGTCATATGAAATCTACAGGTGCGTGTTTGGCTTATAGCACTGACTAGCTGATGCCCGCGACTCCGTACGCGTGGATATTAAAAAATTTTCCCCGATTTTGCAACATTTTTCACTACCACTTCAAAAAGACAAAAATTCATATCATTCGCGCATTCAAAAAGAATTTTTCAATTCAAACCAATAGTTCCTGAGATTAGCGCGTTCAAACAAACAAACAAACTCTTCAGCATTATAATATTTGTTTAAATGAAACTAAATTAAAACATAAACATCAAAGTTAGTAAAAAAAATTGTAAGATCAGCTTAGCATACTTGAGCCAAGAAAAGAGTAAAAGAACATAGTTATTTTATATAATATACGTACACAAACACATATGTACAACGCAATAGCGATTAAACTTAAGCACATCATACCAACTTGGTTTTCCTTTTAGTAAAGTTTATTTATTATTGGTCAACAGAATTGCTACCAATGTAATTAAATTGTTCAGAAGATATTTTTTTACAATGCACTATGGCAGATTATATATTATTATCTAAGCTGTTAAAATAATATGATTAATTTTGTTATCAGGAATGCGTCATTCAGCAAAGGTTGGTTACATCTAGCAGTGCAGATTTTTTTCGCAGTCATTACTGTATCCAGTTTTATCCTAATCATTATAATGTCAATACCGAAGATTCCAATTCTTCAACCAGTTCCTCCACGAGGGTCTCGCTGTCATCCTCATGCGACAAATTGTATGGTTTACTGTGAAAAAGTACCATATTTTAGAAAAAATACTGAAGACATATACCACGCAGTCTCGGTAAAATTTCAGACCTATTTTATTTACTAATGTCTTAATTAGGCATCTTATCTATAATTATCTGTAAGTTAGTTGTAATTTTAGCTTTATTTTACATTGACAGTTAAAAAATCATCTTTACTGTGATATTGATTAGCTAAATAGTTGACGTAATAATAATAGATAAAGAATCCTGATGCAGTGCATATTGTAAGCCCAGATTAAAAATCTCATAGTATTAAAAGCATAAAAAATTACAATATTTGAGAACTGAGAATATTACTTAATTCTTAAACATGTATTTTGTTAAAATTTACATTCCTGATATATTTCCAGAAACTACCAGACACCTGCACAGAATTTCAATTGACACTACACCAACCAATGTTTATAAATAAAACTCTGCATCATAATTGGCTGCCAAGACTACGTCTACCAATTTACGAGCTTGCCATATATGAAGGAAACTTGATGCACTTCCCACCTGAAGCCTTTCTAAGTCAACAAGCTGCCAGTATCCGAACTTTGGTTCTATGTAGCTTAGTGATAAGAACTTTGACTATGAATAGTTTAGTCGGTTTATCCAGTCTATTACAACTTTATATTAAGAAAAGCACAATTGTTAACGTAAGGACAAATGTGCTTCAACCAGTTGATGATACACTTGAATTGCTAACAATAACAGAAAGTCTACATTGGCATCCAAGTAACATTACAGGAGCAACGACCATGGAACGTCTAACTACAGTAGATTTTTCACAAAACAACTTCAATGATATTCTTGATAAAAACAGTTTCACTGGATTACAGAAATGTAAAATATTGTACCTAAATTCGTGTAAAATATCCGTTATTGGGGTAGGAGCTTTTGATAATTTAGAAAGTATTGAAATGTTGTATCTTAACGATAATCTTCTCGTCACAATACCACCTGGATTATTTGATAACATACTGGCTTTACATAATCCTAAGCCCAGAATTAACCTTCACGATAACATGTGGTATTGCAGCTGCCTTAATAACGATCTCAAACAATTAGTTTCAAAGGATTTGTTGCTTATTGATCCCGTTTGTGTTTTCCCAGAAGTTTTTAAAGGAAAAACTTTTACTGGCCTTCAAGAATATTGCTATAATGATACTAATTTTGACATGTGGAATTCCAGAGAAATGATTATACCTGAGGAACATAGCGGTGAAGTTTCTGGTATAGTGTATATTAATAATGGTTGTTTGAATGGAAATGAAAGCCGAAGTAATATTACCATGAAAATACTATCACCTTTGTACGGACACAGTTGTTATTCCGGGCAGCTTTACGCAAAAAATATATCAAGATTTTATGCAAGAAGTGAGAATCAGATTTTGTCTGAAAATAATTGGATCAAAGTCACCTTTTTCTTTCGATCTGGTAGTCAGTCAATGATTCAAATCGGTGCTAAAGAAACAGATAATTATGGTCTCATATGGCACCAAACCTCTTGTCCGAATGAAGTATATTGTGTTAACATTTTACCAGCAGCTTTAAGAGTATACAATATTGATGTGAACGCCCGTTACGTATTCTGTCCAGTACAGTTAATTTCAGGTGCTGTAGAAACTGAAAGATGCGTTTTTTATAATCTCGCAACAGTTGAAAGTTTTGATTTCCAACATAAATTCGATTTACTGTTATATTTCTGCACTGGTGCAATAAGTTTGGCAATGGGAGCCATATTAGTGTATGCATTAGTCCGCAAAAATCCCAATCTTCTCAAAGGAAGTAAGAGAATTTTATTCGTCAAGCATAAATCTTTGGACGCTTTGGTATTGCCCCCTAAAGTTCCGTTGAGAAATGATTTGAAAAAGAAACTCTCATGTGAATTGAATGAGAAGCAGATATTTACTCTTCATGGCTACTCTTGGGGTCCGGATAACTTTAATAGGAACAAATCTACAAGGAGTAGTAAAAGTAATGCCCCAAGTTATATTTCTGCTTTACAACCGACGGAAGATCAATTAGCTGAATGGCGTATTAAAAATCATTTTAATAACGATTTGACCATATGTAGTGCAGATTTCTTTCCTTATATTGAGTTTACTGATAGTGACAAAATGTATGAAAGTATATAATAACTTCGATAAAATACCTACAAAACCGCAATAATTAAAAAAAATTATAGTACTAGTTATATACACAGATATAACAGATGGTGGGTTGACGTTAAATATTGAGGACAAGTTCAGTGACTTTAGCTTGGCTAAATCATACTTCATAGAATAATGGCGTTTCATATGACGTATAACCTGTATCATAAACACATATAGATACTATTTCACGCACATATAGAAAATATGCAAGTGGTTTCAAGCCGACTGAGTGATTTAGATATAGACACTAAGTCTGGTTTATCTATGGTTATACCGTTTTATATAAATCAATTCTTTAAGATAAAAGTTAAGGTATTAATCTTAGTACATTTTAGTCAACATTAGCAAGTCTATTACAAACATCTCATTGATATATGTTTATTTTAATTAATTTTTATGATTTCAAAATACGCTATAACTAACACCGTAATTTAAAATATGATTTTTAAAAAATCTTGTAGCTGAATGTAAGCTTCTTAAAAAATAATAAAGTAAAATTTTAAAAATGACGCTACTCAAATAAATTCCTTCATTTAATTCACGGTATTAAAATCCTAAGGGTTTCCAATAAGGGGAAAATATTTGATGAAGTTTACTAATTTCTTGTAAGTAGTCTTGTGAACTGTGCTTAATAATGTTTGAATTTATAAAATAAAAATAAAAAAATAAATATTCATGGACATTTCACACATCGTCCTCTGGTCCCAAGCTAAGCTTATTATGCTTGTGTTATGGGTACCAGAATACGGATATAATACATATACTACTTTTCTTTTGTAAATACATACTTATAATACATAGAAAACACCCAGACGTAGTACAAACATTTGTATGACATTTATGAATATCACACAAATAATTGTCCCAAGCGGGAATCGAACCCGCGACCTTGTGAACTTGTGTGAGAAAATGTGTGTATTTTTTAAATAGTGAATTAAATAATAATATAAATAATAAGTAAATGATTTATTTCTTAACGTAGGTAAAATAAATTTTATATAAAACTAGCTGTCCCGGCAAACGATGTTTTGCCAAGCTAAAAAAAAAGTTTGAAAAATAGATGTTGGCCGATTCTCAGACCTACTGAATATGCATGTAAAATTTCATAAGAATCGGTCAAGCCGTTTCGGAGGAGTACGGTAACTAACACTGTGACACGGAAATTTTATATATTAGAGATTACATGTTGAAATGCATAAAAGAAACTAAAAACAGTATCTTTACTTATTATAAAAAAGTTATTTTTGTATGTATGTCCTTGTGTCATATCTATGTCCTTGTCTTCATATCTTCAAAATCACGCAACAGATTTTCATGCAGTTTCTTTTTTAAATAGATGGAAAAAGAGTCGATAAATAATTGTGTAAGTTAAAAATAAATTTATTAGGACTATTTTATGATTAATCTGTAATTGTATACAAGAATTTAGCATTAAATTATATAAAAATGTTAATGTTTTATTAAACCACACGGCAAATGCTGGTATGACATTTCCCTAGGCACGCGGCAAGATGTCAAGCCAAATTCAAGCAATGGAACTATCCAGCCAGCTCTTCTTTTTTACATTTATTTTTTTGGTGGGATACAAACACATACAAATTCAGTCTCTTATTATATTAAATATCCATCTTAATTAGAATTACTCAATACTGAACTTACTGTTTGCATCAAAAGTATTCCACAATAGGTACTCAACGAAATTAATGAGTTTTCTTATGGACAAAAATAAACGTTCTCCTTTTGATCTCCTTTGTGAAAATATATTACCAGATTGTTATTCATAAAATTGGATTCAAATTCTTCAATAAAGATTTATACATTTTCGCATCGTGGATTTCAAAAGTAAGTATATACTGCAAAGAAAATTATGTTTAGGATTGAAAATCTTTATTTCTATTTATTTGGGTCAACGACTTGAGACTTGTAAAGTAGTTTTTTAGGGTTCCGTACCCAAAGGGTAAAAACGGGACCCTATTACTGAGACTTCGCTGTCCGTCCGTCCGTCCGTCCGTCCGTCCGTCCGTCTGTCACTAGGCTGTATCTCAAGAACGGTGATAGCTAGAGAGTTGAAATTTTCACAGATGATGTATTTCTATTGCCGCTATAACAACAAATACTAAAAATAAAATAAAATAAATATTTATGGGGGGCTCCCATACAACAAACATGATTTTTTTACCGTTTCTTGCTCGATACTAATAACGTTGCCTTATGTTGCATAGATAATGGTACGGAACCCTTCGTGCGCGCGTCCGACTCGCACTTGACCAATTATTTATATGAAACAAGCTGTTGCCCACGACTCCGTGGAACGTACACGAACACGTGGAATTTAGAAAGTTTTGAAAACTTTTTTCATTAATGCTTCACTCCTATTAATCGTAGCGTGATAATATAGCCTTCCTCGATTAATGTACTACCCAACACTGAGGGAATTTAGCAAATCGGACTAGTGGTTCCTGAGATTAGCGCGTTCAAACAAACAAACTCTTCAGTTTTATATTATTAGTACCTATACATGTAGATAAGAGGCAACTCCTTCTTTTTTTATTATTTCGGTTGAAACATATTATTATTGAAATTTATTATAACCTAGTTTATTTTAGAATATTACTAGCTGACCCGGCAAACGTTGTTTTGCCATACAAAAAAAAGGGTTTGAAAAATAGATGTTGGCCGATTCTCAGACCTACTGAATGCGTATGTAAAATTTCGTAAAAATTGGTCTAGCCGTTTCAGAGAAGTACGGTAACTAACACTGTGACACGTGAATTTTATATATAAGATTTTGTTTCATCTAACTATGTATTCTAAAAACGAATACAGAATAATTTTATAGATATTATATTTAAAATGTTATGTTAAGTTTTAAAAATAATATCTAGATATCATAGAATATTTTTATGCAAACAAAGATCTAATAGCATACATTTATTTTAATGCATAACATGTACAAAATGTATTATATAATATTAGCTGTTGTCCTCAACTTTGCACACGTAGTATTTAGAAACCAACCTAAACATGTTATAGAAGACAGCCATCCTTTTGAACCACTCTATATAATATAAAACCTTAGCAAAACCTGTTGCATAGTTTTGAAGATATCAGCTTAAATAGGGACGAACATACAAAAATAACATCTTTGTTTTATATAATTACTAGCTGACCCGGCAAACGTTGTTTTGCCATACTAAGAAAAATAAAAAAAAAGGTTTGCAAAATAGATGTTGGCCGATTCTCAGACCTACTGAATGTGCATGTAAAATTTCATAAAGATCGGTCAAGCCGTTTCGGAGGAGTACGGTAACTAACACTGTGACACGTGAATTTTATATATTAGATAAATATAATAAATTAATAATAATAATATATTTATTCATCATAAATTTACAATGACAACACAGAAAATGCCAGTTATTCTAAAATAAAATTAAATACTACGGTTCAAAGTTACACAATGCATCTTAAATATTACCACAATGAAATGTTAAGTGAATAAATTTGTAAGCATGAACACATTGAACACAGAAACTCATTGGTTTCTACACTAGGCTAAGCCTGTCTTGTAGACAACCACAATATTTCAAAGACGATTAACGTTTTCATTGTTACATCTTAATTAAACTATGTAGATTATAGAAAATGAGAAAAGCAAAAAAGCAAAATATATTTATATAAATATTTATATAAATATAATTTTACCATCATTCTTTTTATAATCTTTTAAAAGATAATTTAATAAATTAATACAAATTATTAAATAATCCATTTTAAAATAAATTTAATTAAGAACGTTTAAAATTACAAACACATCACTAGATTACAATCAACAGCCACAAAAACCATCAATAAATTAATTTTCACAACACAATTGTTAATCAAATTACTATTTTCTGATATCATGGCGCTGACAATAGTTCGAAACGGACTACAATTGCATTGGCAACAAATTACCGGTAGAACAATGCACTTGGCAATGACACAGTCAGCTTGGCAACCAATATACCTCGTCATGATACAATCATCTATCATTTGTGAAAAATTACCTATATTGTGCACTAGCCTTTCTTTGTCCACTGCTGGGCTACATGGAATATTGTGTTGCCTATGACCAGCCGTGGACAAAGAAAGACTAATGTATGGATAGATGGATTTTTAGCACCAAGATTTCTGCAGGTAGAATTTGTACCATTATCGACTAAATGCAAAATTGTAGACACACCCAATATTTCGCATGCACCCTAGTACCATAATTTCTTTGTGTAAAATTGTAGCTAACTTCACCATGTACTTTGTACAGCGTAACTTTTAGAAAATGTGTTTCTTCCTTTTGAAATTAACTATCCCTAGAGCCGTAAATTTTATATGGAGCTTCAAGTTTTAAATAAGACTCTATAATCTTCAGTACCTATATGGAGAATATAAGTGTACAAGTTTTATTGAAGAATTTATAATCTAGTGGCATTATGAGGCATAACCTCAGTAATATAACTGCAAAATATATATAAAAAGATTGCAAAGCAAAGTTTCTTTAGCTCAATAATTGAGTATTTAAAAAAACAAATTCAAACGACTTCATGTGCCTTTAAAAGTTGGTTAAAAATTAAAAATATAGGTATGTTTGATAATCCAAACACTTTTTTAAATTATTGGGTTGCGAAATGGGGTTGTGACACTTGTTTTCCTAATCAAATCCGCCACCACACGGTGAACCTAGCTGGTATATACCTACTAAAACAAAACTAAACTAAGCCATAATAAAGTTCTTATAAGTTCTTATAAGTTCTACGCGGGTGCAAAATTTATCTACCCAATCTTGCCAACTTTATTTACTTTTTAAGCGAAAATCTTTCAAATAATCTTAGAAAGTTCGGCCTCGCATGGAACTGCGGAACTTAAAAGGTTTCTTTGTTAATCCTTCAGGGATGTCGTTGAATAAACTGTAAGGTTTCTCGAAATTGTCAGCCCACATTGATAATTATAAGAAATGGATTTTTAGCGTCACTATGTTATTCAATGATTGATTTTAAAATTTAGTAACTAACTACAATTCTTATTTTGAGTTTTGGTTTCTTACTTTGGATTACATAAATGGTACGGTCCTGGTAAATAACTATTAAAAATATCAACATTTTAATTGTCTAATTTAATGAAAGCATACGAGTTTGTGTAGTGACGGAATGAGAATAAAGGTGTTACCTCCACATATACTCCTAAGGGTGTTGCAAAAGGTATCTAAGTGTTATCATAAGCAAATCGCGTCTTTTGTGAAAGAACGAAAATTCGAAACTAAACCCTACGGCAACGCAACTGATCACCTTGGATTAGACCAAATATCCTCCTAAAGTGAAGAAGGCCTGTGTCTAGTATATAATAAAAAAAAAAATTCTATTGTTTCATTTCAGCAGGAATTTAAGATAAAACACCGCAAAATCTGTCGAAAATAGTAGCAAACTTTGCTGTTTTGGCAAAATTTTTGGTATTTCTTTGGAACTCCTGAAACACTCTCTAATACTAATTTTATGTTATCCCTACTTCCCTACTAAATGCGAAAGTAACTCTGTCTGTCTGTCTGTTACGCTTTCCCGCTTAAACCTCTCAACCGATTTTGATGAAATTTGGCACAGACAATCTTTAGACCCTGAGAAAGGACATAGGCTAACTTTAATTTCGAAAAATAAAATTCCAAATTCCACGCGGATGGAGTCGCGGACAACAGCTAGTAGTTCTGTGTACTAGATACTGTAAAGGTTGTGATCATTGAATATAACCTATACAATGATACAGGCCACTTAAGATTTGTTTTTAAAAAAGAAATAAAAAATTTAAAATTTGAAAATAAAAAGAATAGAATTGTGGAGATGAGAAATGGACATGAAGAGAGGATGTTGAAAAATGATTGTTAAATAGTTTTTCTTTATTATAAAAAATATAACAAAGTAATTAAATGTGTTTTAAATTATTATTACAAATGCAATGAAGCTTTACAAATGCAATGAAGCTTTACAAATGGTGGAGGCGCGCCGGGTATAGCGGCCCGATTGGTAAACCAGCTCCTACGCCCAGGGATGTGTTGACGAGCAAAGGGTCGACACAGGATAAATGTTAATTATCAGAGAAGTAGCCGTATCTTTTTATTAAATTTTTATAAATTATTTATAACTAAGATGGAACTAGCCACGATAACTTTCGGTGGTTGCGCACAGGAGTGCCTAGATGAATTCGAAGAAATGTTTTACGCTTTAATAACTTTCAAGAGATGCTCGTCTGAAGAAGAAAAATTATCACTATTGCCCTCATTTTTAAGGGGTAACGCCTTACTTTTTTTCCGGGGCATTAAAGACACGTGCAAAAGCGTGCAGGAGGTATTTGATAGACTAAGGGAAGAGTTCCAAGAAGTAAATTACCAAGAATGTTCGCAATAATTATTTGCATAATGATGTAAATTGGTTTAGTGATTCAATTAGATTAAGGTTATATATATGGTGATAATTATAATTTACTAATATTGTTTTATTTTGGTGTGTTTCATATTGTTCGGGATCGGCGAGACTTCATTATGACGTCAGCAAATTTGTACATAAGTAAGATGCAATGAAAAGGAACCACATCAAAAATTTAATTATTTTTTCATATTTATATTTTGAATGTTTAGTTAAAAATGTGAGATAAATATATTAACATAGTAATTGGATGGTGAGTATTTCGTACTAGATTATGATTATAGTATTGAGGTGGAGCGATTAATAGGTATAATAATGGGTTGTATTGAGTTGTAATGTCGAAGGTGGTGGCTTGGTAGAGTTAGTTGGATGAGTCGTATCAACGGGTAATATCTTTGAATGCAACATGGTAAGGCCATAGGCTATTTGTCATGGAATCCTGTTTTGGGATATCACGCATTTTAGAGATAGAACTCATAAGATAGGATTTAGGAAAGTATGTGCTAGAGTAAAGTATTTGTTCATTGGGAGAGAAATGTGAAAGGTTGAAAATTGTAAGAAGTTGTATTATAGTGAGAGGTTGCTGATAATATTTTTATTTTATTTATTGGGTAATAGTTAGATAATAATGATTAGCGAATAGTTTATAATTACTTAGATAATAGAATGATTGATTATTTAAAACGTTACTTGTGGTAGAAGAATGGTTGGTAAATTTATCTCACGAGAAGGAATTCTAAATGTGGAATAAATTGGTCATTCCCGAGCATTCAGGATTACTTAGTAGAAATTATACCTAAATAATTGAAAAGAAGGTTGAGTATTATCTGAGCATACTTTAAATTTTAATTTGATAATCTCTGGATTCTGTCAATTATAATGGTTTCTTATGTAAATTTTCTCATTAAGCTGGAAAGCTGTTAAATTAGCATATCTTTCGGATCTATGATGCTGACCTCATAATTGAAGCTCGATAGTTTTTATAAGAGCATTAATTGTTTGGTGATGAACATTTTTCTGATTGATTGTTGATGATATATGCTTTGTGTCTTGGTGTGATAGTTTTAAGGATGCCTTATCACTCTTGTTTATTATTGGATAAATCAATTTTAAAGATGAAGTAGTTTAATATTTTATGAAAAGAGTGATATGATATAAGGGCATCGTAGTTAGTGTGGTTCGGATAACTAAGATTAGAAAGGCAATTTTTGGTTGGTTTTTTGCTTTTCAAGTTTTTCGAAATGTATTGCTTCGAAAAGCTAGGTCCTAGCTGGATCTAATCTGGTTCATTCTAGTTTGTTATCATGCTTTCCAACCTTAGGTAGGGTGTCCAGTATTTTGTAACTTAGGAAAAAAAAAATTTTTTTTTTTGGAAAAAAAATTTTTTTTTTTTATCCTCTAAGGGGGGGAGAATGTAAAGGTTGTGATCATTGAATATAACCTATACAATGATACAGGCCACTTAAGATTTGTTTTTAAAAAAGAAATAAAAAATTTAAAATTTGAAAATAAAAAGAATAGAATTGTGGAGATGAGAAATGGACATGAAGAGAGGATGTTGAAAAATGATTGTTAAATAGTTTTTCTTTATTATAAAAAATATAACAAAGTAATTAAATGTGTTTTAAATTATTATTACAAATGCAATGAAGCTTTACAAATGCAATGAAGCTTTACAATACCTAAAACTGACTACTCTAAGTTCTAGGCATTAGACCTAAAGGAAAACTAAGACTATAAGAACAAGTCAACAGCTATAATTGTATAATGTTGAAGCTGTTAATTAGGGAACAACTATACCGGTGATTGTACCACAGCTAGACAATACATTAATTGGATGTGACTTGTCACTTCGTCTGTGAATGCCAACTCGCCTAATAATATAACAATTACTTTGTCAAATAACTAAACTCTTCAACGAACATAAAATAATCACTCTAGACAGAAATAAATTTAAATTCCGAAGGTTCTATACTTTTTTTAAACAATAGATCAGATTATGAGATTTTGGAGTAGATAATATTAGTAAAATAAGGCGTTTGCCAGATTTTATAACTATAGGAGTCGATTTTGATTAGGGTAAGAATGGAACAAAGGAATCAATGTCTACTCCTATTTGGGATATTCTCTGATAGTGTATAGAAACTTTTAGGCAGAAAAGTTCGAGTTCCAATTTTATAACTTTGAAATCGAATAATGACTACAAAAACTACTTAAATTTACGACGGTGGTGTAAATTCAATTCAAATAAATAATAAATAAATACATATTCATGGACATTTCACACAACGTCCTCTGGTCCCAAGCTAAGCTTATATGCTTGTGTTATGGGTACCAGAATACGGATAGAATACATATACTACTTTTTTTTTGTAAATACATACTTCTAATACATAGAAACACCCAGACGCAGTACAAACATTCGTATGACAATTAGAAAAATCACACAAATGATTGTCCCGAGCGGGAATCGAACCCGCGACCTCTTGATCGGCAGTCCGTTACATGAACCACTACACCACGAGGCCCGTCATGTTAGGTATCTATTTGAAATAGGTTAATAAAATACAAGACAAAAGACAACAACAGATGTATAGAAAATAAATGTGTGTCGTCTCTTAAAAACTGTATCTATCGATCTTGTCATGCCTCATGAGCTATACCGACAAGCCAGAACGAAATATTACCATCGCGTTCTTTAATTATTAAAAAAATATGCGAT
Organism: Orgyia antiqua; assembly: GCA_916999025.1. Classification (NCBI taxonomy): domain Eukaryota; kingdom Metazoa; phylum Arthropoda; class Insecta; order Lepidoptera; family Erebidae; genus Orgyia; species Orgyia antiqua. The sequence continues at coordinate 23,181,178 of OU779864.1, forward strand.
AGGAGTTTCACAACTCATTTAATATTAGTTTTCCTATGAACAAAGCTAAAATAAAATTATCAAGTTACATTATTAACAAAACTGTTTCGGCAATATGAAACTATTTTGGCATCTCATGTATTACTATTGTTTGCCTAAAACTGCATTTATTTTGGGAACATAACTATAAAAAGCTGTAAAAAGAATCGGTTTAGAGTTGATATTCTTAAATCTTTCGGAAATACTTTCGTAATTATTATAAATAAATTAAAAATACTAAAATAACCGAAAGAGTAAATGCATTAACAAAGGAAACAAAAAAAAACCTGAAATTAAGCCGCTCTTTTAAGATTATTTTATTAAAAAAGACGTATCAATGAGGTACTTCTGATTAACTAGTCCGGCATTCTGAAGGATGTAAAAATATTGTCCCAACGTATAAATATTGTACGTCAATTCATAAATACGAACCAAGGTTACAAAAGTTAGCTAATAAAAATATTAATACAGCTAGAACAGTTTGGACGGATTCTAATTTATTTAGTACCAGGGCAGTAGCAAGGGCGACAGCAGCTTGTTGTCACCTTTATTAAGGGCCTACATCAATATTATCGTATATCATCGCCGATACGTACATATTAACACAGCCAGTAGGCACAGAAAATGAAGAAAAATCTACTAAATATATTTTAATTCTGATCCACGTGTTTCTATACATAATAGTTACCTATGTTTTTAAAGTTATTTCATTAGTTAATACGCGATAATAGACCGACAAATGAAAAAAATAAAAAAATAGAGAGGTTGCTTCGCCAAGATTTTCTATCGAGAAAACTTTTTTCAATCGCGTTTCTGAGTTCATGCGATCCTAGATCATATATTGAAAAAACATATACTTAAAAATTAGAGCTCTAGCCATTCAATCAAAAGAAACAATGAAAACTTCGTACATAGAAAAATGCACGAAGCTATTTTGGTATCCTCTTAAAAGTAAAAATTATAAATTTTGATTTATTATACAAGTGATCTTATACGCATTAAGTAAGAAATGTAATGCAATTGCCAATTGATTTTATTTTAAAGTAATTTATTAATTTTGCAATTGACATGCTATGCTTTTTACTTGATAAATCAAATTATGGTGGAAAAAGTGAATTGTCGCAAGCGGGACTTGAACCCACGACCTTAGAATACCGTTCCGAAGCTCTTCCAACTGAGCTTATTGCGGTCGTGCCTGCAACATCTCAAATTAACCATTTTTAATGATTTTATTTTTTCAGAAAAGTGAGGTAAAATGTTACAAAGAGTCCTTTAATCACACTAAAAAGGCAAAATATTATTTAAACTGAGCTTATTGCGGTCGTGCCTACAACATCTCAAATTAACCACCACATTTGTCACTCGAATGAGTTTATATATTTTTTCGTACAACGCCATCTATCAAGATTGCTTTATAACATCTCGACCAACACTTTAGTATTCTTTACAGAATATGAATGGGCTGAAATAATGACGCGACGTTCATTACTAAAGTAATTTATTAATTTTGCAATTGACATGCTATGCTTTTTACTTAATAAATCAAATTATGGTGGAAAAGGTGAATTACCGCAAGCGGGACTTGAACCCACGATCTCGGAATACCATTCTGAAGCTCTTCCAACTGAGATTATTGCGGTCGTGTCTGCAACATCTCAAATTAACCATTTTTAATGATTTTATTTTTTCAGAAAAGTGAGGTAAAATGTTACAAAGAGTCCTTTAATCACACTAAAAAGGCAAAATATTATTTAAACTACTATTATATTATATTAACATCTGCAAATCTATTCACCTCGTTTAAATATACAGTTGGTTATAAAAAATGTAGTAAATACAGTTTCATATAACTCTTATTTTCATTTGGCTCTAGGTACTGTAAGAAAATATATCGCCGCCGATCCGTATCGCGCACTTGACGCCTGACACCCTTACTTTATCTAAATCATGTTTTTGTTTACAATGTTTTATTTATAAACAACAATAATCTATTACAGTTATTGATTGATTTAGCATCAATATAGGAAGTGGCAATACAAATACTATTGAGAGTTTTTGTATACTAATATTATAAAGCTGACGAGTTAGTTGTTTGTTTGTTTGAACGCGCTAATCTCCAGAGCCGCTAGTCCGATTTGAAAAATTCTTTCAGTGTTAGATAGTACATTTATCGAGAAAGGCTTTAGGATAATAACATCACGCTGCGACTAATATGTTGCGAAAACCGTTTTTTTTTTCACGCGTAACAAGTTGCGGGAAACAGCTACTTTTAAATAATTGTATTCGGCTATACTTGGTGGAAATCGATTGTAATTGTGCAAGAAAAAAGTAAAGATCTATACTTACTTAATAATAAAAAGCGGACGAGTTTGTTTGTTTGTTTGTTTGTTTAAACGCGCTAATCTCAGGGACTACTGGTCCGATTTGAATAATTCATTTTTTGTTAGATAGTCCATTTATAGGGGAAGGCTTTAGGCTATACAACATCACGCTGCGACCAATAGGAGCGAAGCATCATTGAAAAATGTTCAAAAACGGGGAAAACTTTTGTAAATTCCACGCGTACGGAGTCGCGGGCGGCAGCTACCTTATAATAAAAATAATTGCGATACGAGAAACACAAATTTTTCGTATCGAAGTTAACAAACTTCTCCTAAACGCCACAAACAATTTTATGCAATTTAACATATGCGTATGTGATAGGTTAGACGATAAAATTAAGAATTAAGCCCTATGCTAAAATGCCTGGTCAATGTGGTATTATAATTATTGCTGGTACAATAATTATTGCTCTATAATACCTATGCTCTATATCTTCTACTATAATAGAGGAAACTATTACTTGTGAAAAGATAACGAGTTGGGAAAAAGAAAAGACTAATAAATAATTAGGCATAGTCTTAGTTTAGGGTTCCGTTATTCCAGTGCCTCAGATAAATTCCACCTGTTTTACGTCAAAATCAATAATATACAGACATTAACACCAATAATTCTAAGTGCACAACTAAACTAAACTCAACTAAAAATTATACCAACTATGGTGTATTTTAATTAATTAACTGTTTCGTTGTGTACATTTAAATTACTTAAAATCCTTTGTCTATAACACACAGTTTTAAGCTATTGCATAGCTTCTATCGCAGGCCTTGAGCGTGGAGACTAAATCCACAAAATTCTAAATTTAAATTCCGTAGGTAAAAACCTGACATTCAGCGCTACTGCGCATGCTACGCCGTTTTGCTGTCCGCGCTAGTGACTCATGTCAGTTTTGGCATTAGTTTTAAATATGGACGAAAACGAAATGACTTTCCGAACAACCTACTATAATTTAATGTCAATACAATTTATTGACAATCGCTATTTTGTAATAATTACCATAAACAATGGACAGATGTAAGAATCAGTAAATAAGGATTATTAATCTTGTTTTAGTTTATGGTCTTTAGATTCTTGCATAAATAAAATAAATAAATGATTATAATTGCATAAGTTGATAAAAACTGCTATGCAATAGTCCCTGAGTGCCACACGTCTTTTTTTTAACACCCCTATATAAGTTCGGTATGTATCTATCAATGTACATATTAATCTATGTAACGGAATTTTCGAAAGTGATTTTCACCCACTTGCAGTATGCACATATATCAAGGACCGATGAAAATGCAACAATAAAAAAAAAAAATCCGGATTTTCAAGCGTGTTTTTTTTTAGTTTTTGAACTAAGTAGATTATTATAATAAGAAAGTTCAATTAACATTACCGGATTGTGTTATTGACGCTACCAATTTTCATTTTTTAGTTAAGTTTAGTTTAGTTGTGCACTTAGAATTGGTCCCATTACCCTCATATTGCTTATATACACTGATAACAAAGTATGTTTATAATTTTATCAATTTGTATTAATTATCTAGATACCATCTAATCAGTGTAGTACGGGTGTAGTAGAGAAAGGAAAAAAAATTATGTAAAATTAAAAGCAAAATATTAAATTAACAGCAAAGAAAAAGAATTCAGGATAATTGCTTACTGTATATTCGGCTAAACATTTATATCCTCTCCAGCCCATTTCCGTCCCACTGATGGGCACGGGCCTCCTCCACTTTGGAGGGATTATGGTGTACTGTCCCGCGCTGACCAGGCGTGTTGGCACAGGGCTTATTTTTGAGTTTTCTGTCTCTCACATAGGATGTTATCTGTGTGGAATATCCCTTAGCAGACTTTTAAAGCACCTTTGGGAGGAGATAGAATGGTGACACTTGTATTCTTAATCCGTCACCACACGGATAGAATTTATATAATTCATAGTAATACCTGAGTGACTACCATGGCCCGGCTAAGGGTGAGGAGGAACACCGAGGGGTTTAGTGAGTAGGACGGCAGCAATAGGCCGAGAGTCCCACACAAAGCCAGAAGGTTGCCCCCGCAACCGCAAAGGCGAAGGGCGTAAGTACATTCCCCACGAAAAAAAAAGAAACTATGTATATAATATAGACATACCTTTTATTTACTTAAAAAAATGTTACTGTTGTTTAAAATATTTAATTTATAGCGTGGCAACACTCCAATCAACCACGATATTTTAATTAATGGGTAATTAATATCGAGTCGGAATTGAATGTGGTGATAAAGTAAAATACGCATTTGGCATTATGAATATACATCCGGGCGGTGAACAGACAACTGTGTTAATGTATCATGAAGTAAGATCATAAGCATTAAACAGACGGGAGCTGTTACATGCTGTTTTTTTGATAAATATACTGCCACTAGGTGCTGCTCGTGATTCCGTACGCGTGCGACTTAGAAAATTTTCCCCGTTTTTGTAACATTTTTCCCTAATGCTTCGGTGCTATTAGTCGTAGCGTGATTTTACATAGCCTTAAGCCTTCTTCGATAAATGGACTATCTAACACAAAAAGAATTTTTCAATTCGAACCTTTAATTCCTGAGATTTGCGCGTTCAATCAAACAAACGAACTCTTTAGCTTTATAAAATTATAAATAATAGATTATGAATAATAGAATAGCTTAATAATAGATGTCGCGGTCAGCGGGGTGCCGAACGCACACAAGCACAATAACCTAATTCCATTGGCCACTACATACGTACCGCCCAATCCAAGAAACGCGCATTCTAAGAAACGACTAGGTCCGTACACAAAGAGCATGAGCATCGCTCTTGTAACTTTTTAGCCGGGGTCATCTTATAATATCAACTGAGAAGCATGCGTCTGTCTTGGTATGGTGGACATGTGATGAGACAGAATGAGAGCGGAATTGCCATGAAAGTTTTAAATATGAAAGTGGATGGATGTAAGGCCAGAGGCAGACCAAAGAAAAGATGGATGGACTGTGTGAAAGAGGATATGACGAAGATGGATGTAAATTCACAGATCACGTGTGATAGAGGAGTATGGAGGAAGATGAATGCGCCGACCCCAAATGATTGGGAGAAGGGCAAGGAATAAAAAAAATCTTATAATATCAACTGCTGTTTGATTAATGCTCTAAGGTCATGACCTTAAAGATTACAGTTAAAAGCATTTTGCGAAGCCAAAACTGAGTGACTCCGGGCTTAAATGTGAAACAGACAATTGACTCATACAGAATCAACCTGGGTGATATTTTCGCACACCTCTATCTAGTAGCTCGTTCTATTCGGGTAAAAGGGCTTGTGTTTCTAATACTTTGGTTCATTCTTGCTTATACTCTCAGTCAATTCCTTTAGACGTAACAGCGAGTTACTTTAAAAAATGGTGAGGATTTTTTAAGTGAATTTATTTTAGTGAAGTGTTTGTGTGTTTTTAACCGACATCATAAAAAAGGAGTTTATATGTTCGGTTGTATATTTTTTATAATGAGTGCTTTTATTATTGGATTTATTTTAATTACTGTTGTTTCTTGGTGTTTGCAGGAAGAACTTGATAAAGACCAGATTGCAAGTGAGTATAAGCAGTAAAATAAAATTCTAATGGTCTTATTCATAATGACTTATTAGAGGTTTAAAAGTTCGCTAAAATTGGTTCACAAAAATTGTCAATTTTGTTATTCATAATAGTCTTTTTACGCCAAAACGTTTATTATCTCTCCGATAAAATCTCCGTTTAAACCACCAATAAGTCATTATGAATAAGACCACTAGTAAGTGATTTTAAAAGAAATAAAACAAACACTTAGAATTATGTTCAGGAGGCAAGTTTAATTAGCGAATCAAACTTTTAACTGCTTTCTGTGACTAGATTAAACCTAAACTTCACAAAATTTGCCCAATTTTTTATACAAATATGAATAATTTTGCCTTCTATAGAAATCCTGAACATCAAAGTTATTGAACTTGAATCAAAAGGTTTTGTTAGCCGACAATTGTAACCAAAACATTAACTTAGTTTCCATCACATTTTTACTTTGTATTTTGTATACATTGACTTGAAAGCTTTCCAAAGTTTCATTTTTCCTTTCCACTTTTATTTCCTTTTCTTTTCTTTTTTCTTTCTTTTCTTCATTCCTTTTCCTTTTCTTTTCTTTCTTATTTCTTTTCTTTTCTTTCATTCTTTTCTTTTTTTTCTTTCTTTCTTTCTTCTTTTCTTTTCTGCTACAAGCATAAATTTATAAAATTGATAGAAATAAAGACTCAAACTATTGTCAACGACTTGAATTAATTTATCAACTTACTAACTGTTGCCCGTGACTTCGTACGTGTGGCAATTAGTAAATTTTCCCCGTTATACAACATTTTTCACTAATGTTACCACTCCTATCGGTCGCAGGCTGTTATATAACCTTCCTCGATAAATAACACAACTATTTTTTTTATTTGACCCAGGAGATCCTGAGATTAGCACATTTAAACAAACAAACTCTTCAGCTTTATAATTTTAGAATAGATTGAATAACACTTGCGGTTTTTCTGTGGTTTGTCGTCTGTGGTTTGGAGCGTAACATTATCTCTATTATCTATTATACAATAACATTAATTTCTTGGAGAATAAGTGAAATCTAAGAAAAATATAAAAAATAACTGTGGTAGGAAATCATTTTAGAGATCTTTACAAGATTTGAATCGAATAGAATAATAAAATTTTTACCGTTGTTTACCAAATAAGGTTAAATTTTTGTTGAAGGTATGAATATTTCTAACTACGTTACAGGCTGTTAATAAATGTACATAACGTATAAATGTATTATTTAATCCCTGTAACATATTTCAACTATTTTTTTTAATTCTATGTTTATAGTCTTGAAGAAGGCGTTTGAAGCTTTCGACCAAGAGAAGAAGGGCTGCATCGGTACAGTTATGGTTGGAACTATCCTTGGAATGCTTGGCCACCAGGTTGGTGATGATACTCTTAAAGAGATCATCGATGAAGTCGACGTAGACGGTTAGTATCATAGTCAAAAGGATATATTGCATGTAAAGAAAACGTATGCAGAAAACTAGGTACTTGGAAAAATTACATTTACGTTTCTTTCCTGAAAAAATGCTTAATTTTTATTTGAGATTAGTTTTCTTGTCTATTGGCGACACTAACTACTATGTACTATGAACAATGAACAATATGTATTAAAAATAAATAAATATTCACGGACATTTTACACAACGTCCTCTGGTCCCAAGCTAAGCTTTTATGCTTGTGTTATGGGTACCAGAATACGGATATACTACATAAACTACTTTTCTTTTGTAAATACATACTTACATAGAAAACACCTAGACGCAGTACAAACATTTGTGTGACATTTATGGATATCACATAAATGATTGTCCCAAACGGGAATCGAACCCGCGACCTCGTGATCGGCAGTCCATTACATAAACCACTCCACCACGAAGTCTGTCGACTATAAGTATGTATTCACAAAAAAAAAGTAGTATATGTAGTCTATCCGTATTCTGGTACTCATAACACAATCATAGAAATATAGCTTACTTTGGGATCAGAAGACGTTGTGTGAAATGTCCATGAATATTTATTTAAGGTATTTATTTACTAAAGTAAAGCAAAGCACTGTAAAGAACACAGAAATAGAATTCGCCCGCGAAGCGATTCATTTGACGGGCCTCGTGGTGTAGTGGTTCATATAACGGACTGCCGATCATGAGGTCTCAGGTTCGATTCCCGGTCAGGACAATCATTTGTGTGATGTTTTTAATTGTCATACAAATGTTTGTACTGCGTCTGGGTGTTTACTATGTATTATAAGTATGTATTTACAAAAGAAAAGTAGTTTATGTATTATATCCGTATTCTGGTACCCATAACACAAGCATATAAGCTTAGCTTGGGACCAGAGGACGTTGTGTGAAATGTCCATGAATATTTATTTATTTATTTATTTAAAATCGATTTGGAAAACCCTAGTGCTACTTACGTTTCGATCCTATTATTCGTAGCGTGATGTTATATAGCCTAAAGCTTTCCACGATAGATGTACTATCCAATATTAAAAGAATTTTTCAAACCGAACCAGAGGTTCTTGAGATTTGTGCGTTCAGACAAACAAACAAAATCTTGAACTTCAAAATCTGTATAGAAAATTCTAATACCACTATAAGGTCTAGACTAAGTAGTCTATATATTATTATAGACTAGATCTATGTGTTTAGGTCAAAATATACGTAACGTCAGCTTTAGCGTAATAACATTAATGTGATTATATGTATAAGATTTGTAAGAATAAATAAAGCGATAGGTATAACATAATTAACTAACAAAAGCTATAATAGGATAAATTTACAACAACAAACTCAAACTGCTAATTGGGACAAAATTTGAATCATTTAAAATCATTAAAACGTTTGCGATATTCCAGATAGCAATTTATAAGGGATTTCATTCTTTAATAAATTACATAGGCATTTTAATTGAACAATCAATATAGTTTAAACGAATTATTCAGCTATTTGTTCTTATTGTTTTGACGGGCTTCGTGTTCTAGTGGATCATGGAATGGAATGCCGTTCACGAGGTCTCGGGTTCAATTTCCGCACAGGACAATCATTTGTGTGATCTTTAATAAATGTCATACAATGACGCAGTGCAAACAGTACTGCGTCTGGGTGTTGCTATGTATTTACAAATTACACTATACGTTGCTATGTATTTATAAGTATGCATTTACAAAAGAAATGCAGTATATGAACTAATTGGCTGGGGTGAGAGAGTAAATAAATAATCATGGATATTTCACACAACCTCCTCTCGTCCCAAGATAAGCTTATATGATTGTGTTCTAATTATCAGAATACGGATATACTACAAATACTATTTCTTTTTCGTACATACTTATAAAATATAATACTTAGAAACACCCAGACGCAGTACAAACATTTGTATGACAATTATATAGATCACACAAGTGATTGTCCCGAGCGGGAATCAAACCCGCGGTCCCTGAACGGGAATCCGTTACATAAACCACTCGACCACGAGGCCCGTCAATATATATTGACTCTTATCATTTATATTCTAAATTCTTATTAAAAAATGTATTCGCGTTAAAAATTAGGTCGAATATAAACAAGATACTTAAAGAAAACTCGTTACGTATGTTTGAATGATTTATAAGTATTTTGATGAATCGCTTTTATGACAACTTACATCTGTTAAGACATACTTTTAGAATTATTGCTTTGTTTCAAGTTTTCTTGAAACAAGAGAATATTTGTTATTTTGCTTCCAAACTTTTTATTAAGAATGATCGTGATTTATTTCACAAACGTAGCGTTAAAAATTTGGTTGTAAGTATTTTTAGCCTCAAAAGAAAACGTGGTAATACATATAACTATGTTTATGGGTCTAACTATTCATGGACATTTCACACAATGTCCTCTGGTCCCAAGCTAAGCTTATATGCTTGTGTTATGGGTACCAGAATACGGATGTACTACTTTTCTTTTGTAATAATAACTTCTTTCTTCTTCTTTTGGAATACTAATTTTCTTTTGTAAATACATAGGTACATATAATACATAGTAAACACCCAGACGCAGAACAAACATCTGTATGACATTTATAACCTCGGGATCGGCAGTCCGTAACATGAACCATTCCACCACGAAGCCCGTCATAATATGTACTACAAAATATTGTTTTAAACACTTACCATATTTTATGTAGAGCTTTGTAAACTTTGATGATTTCTTTTGAACCCACTATTATGTTCATTAATCAGAAGCTATTATTGTAAAGCAAAGGAAATCAGTGGCGGAATAATCCATAGTCGAGTGTTTAGTGTAGTTTTTTCTGCAAAAGGAATTTCCCTATTTATTAGGAATCAGTTCAATTCGATTTCTTTCTTCCAATCTACCCTGTTAACAGTCACGTTACTAACCCGTTTTATCATAAACTAGCCGTTGCCTGCAACTTCTTACGCGTAGAATTTCTAAGTTAAACCTTCACAAATTGTACAAAAAAATCATCCTCTCGAACCACTATCTCTAATAAAAAAGCTGCATCAGAATCCGTTGCGTAGTTTTAAAGATATAAACTTATACATACAAAAATAACGACTTTATTTTATAATAGATAAGTAGGTATAGACAATCTCTCATACCCGCGGTCATATCAATAAATTCATATTCTCGATAATAATTTATTTGCTTGCAGGTTCTGGTGAGCTTGAGTTCGAGGAGTTTGTAACATTAGCTTCTAGATTCATGGTGGAAGAAGATGCTGAAGCAATGCAACAAGAACTTAAAGAAGCATTCCGGTTATATGATAAAGAAGGTATATATTACAAAATTACTGACATTCTATACGCAATTACAAATTGCCCGCGATTTCGCACGTCTGCAGCACTCTAGGACACTGTAACTTTTTCTTAGTAAAAAAGTGGGATCGGACTATTACTTTTAAGAGTTATATCCTACATATATATTACAAACTCCTCTTTGTTAATACTACTGTCAAAAACGAGGTAGAGCTTATTATACCTTCCAGTGGCGGATTTACCAGCAGGCTGAGTAGGCTGGAGCCTAGGGCGGCAAATATTAAGGGGCGGCAAATTTAGTTCATCAACTTTTTATTTCAGTTTACAAAATTAAAAAAAAAATTAAAAAAGGTATAGTTCTTGTATTGTCCTTACTAATTTATAAGTGCGAAATCCGGATGATAACACAGTAATAATGTTGACGAGCGTAAGTGTTGATGTGTGGAACGAAACGATAGCGCGATTTAAAAAACGTACAACGCCATCTATTGAGCAGAAGAGTAAACGTCTGTTTGTTAAGGATTGATTTCTAAATTTCACGCGTACGAAGTCGCGGGCAACAGCTAGTTTTTAATAATAAATGTTAATCAACGTTCGCCAAATGTATGTTTTTTACGTAAGTTTAATTCATATTATGTAAGTATTGTAAAGTTTTAAGACATACCCTACCTTACTTTAAAAGTGGTATATGATTGAGATATTTTTTCCTTAAAATAATGTTTTTGATAATTCTTTGCTGTAAAAATAATCAAGGATCGAACACGGTACCATAGTTCTCAATAATAATAAGTTTATGGGAAAAGTTGATGTAACGAGGATGATGGAGCACAAATTATAAAGTTGGAATTTTATTGATAGAAAATTGATATGATTGTGGACTAAGATATCAAAATTTAGAGGCGGCAAAAATTGAATAGCCTACGGGCGGCAAACCTATAAATCCTCCACTGATACCTTCGTATGGATAAAAAATTACAGGTCAATATAATGTAACACTTTCGTATGCATAGATTTCTCTTATCGCGGATAAGACAGTCGCTTGTCTGAGAATAAAATTCTACAGCGAAACATTTGGTAATATCTTTAATCTCATTTCTTTTACGCTAATGAATACCACTTAATATCTCAAAACGTCATTATATTATTATTTATTATACGTTATTGTAGAGATTTTATCGTGCTGCTAAATATAACAAAAATACACTATTGAATCATAGTTCTAACTGGCATTTCATAGTCCTAGATGTAGATTCACGATGATTAATCATTTCAACTGTTTTCTTTTTGTCCTTTGGCATAGTGTAAGCCGCTGCTATACTTGGCCGCTAATTGTAATTATCTTGTCTTGAATCATTTAATTTATAACCATGTTGACAGCCTAATAGATGTAATATCATACGCTACATATTTTATCATTTAAAACTATTATTACTACTCGATATTTACATATAATAAAGATGAGAGATATCAATGTCTGTACTTTGTTTATATTACAGAGAAGAATTTTAATAAGACGTGTTTAGCGGAAATTGTTATTTTTTTAACTCATTTTAATTGGCTTGGTAAGGGATATTATTAATATCTATCAATGTAATCGTCTATGTAACGGAGTCTTTGAAAGCGATTTTCACCCACTTGCAGTTATCGGATTGATATGAAACTTTGCACATGTCAAGGATCGATGAAATTGCAATAAGTAATTTAAAAAATGCAGGACTTTGAACAAAATATTTTTTTTTCTTCTCCCAATGACGTAACCGTTCAAACCATTCACTGTACGCCAGCAAGAGTTACTGGTAGTTAAAAGTCCTTACTAAAATTCACTCATGAAACTGGACGTACCTACTATGGTACACGTAGTAATTCATTATCATTTTAGACCTGTTTTACAATCAGGAAGAAAAGATCAGAATATACTACAATTTTAGAAGGGGCCTGAGTTCTAGTATTGCGACGCTTATGAGTAGTAAAGAACAAATGCTCTACGAATGATGAGAGATTTATTTACTCGTAGCTTTTTTGATGAATAAAATTTCAACTTTCATAAAATAATTTCAAGTAGCATCAATATATAACAAAATAGAGAATATTGTTACTATCGTTGTAATATAATATTCAAGAGCGGAAGGTATCTGTTCACTCAAGGTGCTAAAGATTCGCAGAAACGTTGTAAATATTGAATACCACAGAAATGAAATTTCACTGTGGAGCTTAATAATTCAATTTGGGAAAGCGGTGAATAATATCATACTATGTTGTTTTTGGTACGATTTTAAATATGCAATTGGCATTGTTCATATTTTTTTAAAACTCTTATTTCGAAAACCATTTCGGGGAATAGAGTTTTTGATCCATTAGTTTTTTCGGAAATTTTGCTATATTAATGATTATTTTTCCAAAAACGCAAATGATCTCTATTTGCACTTGAAATGAAGAACTTAAAATATTAGGGCGTTCTTAGGGAAATACTACTCTATGGTTGAGTTGAAATTGGTCTATTATATCAACTTGGCAAGTTTGAAACGATGTAAGTATTGCAATCTGTCTTAAGTCTATCAGGAAAAGGCAATACACAGATTGCGTACAACGATGACGTCACTACATTTAAAATAATATCTTTAAGTATTTTTTTTAAATTCTATATAGTAATAATTTATAATCTATTTCAATAATATTGAAATTAGTTGCTCAAAATAGTCTATATTTTCTAAAAAAAAGTATAAAACAGCAGGTCAAAAATTATGAACAATCCCAATTAAATTCTTCATAGTTACACAGTAAAATTGTGTAAAATTGCAATTGATAGAAAGTAGTTTGTCTATATATGACCAACTAGCTGTTTATGTTTAGTAATATTTACTAGTTTTTGTAACAATTTTCTTCGCTCCTATTGGTCGCAGCGTGATTTTATATAGCCCATAGCCTTCCTTAATAAATGTACTATCCAACACTGAAAGATTTTTTTTAATCGGACCAGGTGGTTCCTAAGATAAGCGCGTACAAACAAACAAACTCTTCAGCTATATAATATTAAGTTATAGATTAACAAAGAACTATATACAGACAGAGAACAGTTTCCGTAAATCAAGTGTTAATTTCGTGCACTTAATAAATCAAATTGCAAAAATTTCTAAATTACTGAACTTAGCTTTTGACAAGGAAGTGTTTGGATCGTAGCAGGTGGCGCTCTGTAGTCTCTGCTTACCCCCATGAGAAAAAGGTGTGATGTGATGATGACTTAACTTTTTGTTCTTTATACTATAGTAAAGTTACAGATCATAAAACTGTTCAGATTAATGAAAGCAATTCAAAGTTAATTAGGTATATGTCTCGGAAATGCTCATTATTTTTTTGGAATTGATATATTCAATATCCAATTTTTTACCATATATTATAAACATGTTTTTTTTCTATCTCTGGTGCAAGATAAATCGGATAACTAGGTTCAAGATCCTCTGAGATCAAATCAAACTTATAAAACCTGTATATTTATCCTAATTTCAGGTAACGGTTATATAACAACAGGTGTCCTAAGAGAAATCCTTAGGGAACTGGACGACAAGATAAGCGCAGAAGAATTAGACATGATGATTGAAGAAATTGACTCTGATGGTTCAGGAACTGTTGATTTTGATGGTAATTATTATTGCAAATATTCTCTCTCTTCTCTCTCTCTCTCTCTCCAGCCCATTAACGGCCCACCGCTGGGCACGGGCTTCTCCACTTTAGGAGGGCTTTTGTTCTACTATGTCGCGCTGACCAGGCGGGTTAGCATAGGGTTTAATTTCGAATTTTTCTTCTCTCAAAGTTTATGTTAACTGCTTATTAATGTCTCTTAGCTGACTCTTACAACATCCTGGAGATGAAAAGTTACAATATTGTGTTTACGATATTCATAGTTTGAAGCTAGGCTTTAACAGTGTACAAAGGGCCGTATTATTTAATCTAAGTAACAGGTTATTCGTCTTCATTTTTAGAGTTTTTTTCTACAACACTTCCGTCTTCGTCGGTTTGTTTGTCCTTTCAAACTATTCTTACTACGCGTAGATTTTTAAATAGTTCTATTTTATGCAAAGGAAGCCACAGTGTAGTCTAAAATATTAGCACAAACAAATATCTTAAAAAATATATTGTTAGAACCTTAAAAGGAATAACTTTTTCCAAGACAAACTATTTATCTGAATAGACTAAAGTAGTGAGACGACGGATTCAGAATACAAGTGTCACCACCCTATTTCCTCCCGAAGTTGCTGTAAGAGACAGCTAAGAAATATGTTTATAAGATCACATCCTTTTTCAGACATACTCTCGAAAATAAACCCTGTGCCAACACGCCTGGTCAGCACGGCACAGTAGACCGTAATCCCTCCCAAAGTGAAGGAGGCTCCCGCCCAACAGTGGGACGTAATGGGCTGGAGGGGATTCGCGTTTGGAACAGACACCTAGTTTCTGACGTTCCAAAAGAGTTTGTAAAACATGCCAACTTGAAATAAAAAAAATTTTACTTTGACTTTGACAGAGAGAGAGAGAGACAAGATAATAATTGAACATGAAATCGCATAAAATATTTATAGCCGGTCAGGGCTGTTGTAGAAATGAGATAAATTAATTGTATTAGGGACAGATTCATAGCCAGAACTATTAATATGTTGCTATTACCAGTACACTCCCGTTACAAAGCCAATTTTAGCCCGCACATAAATAAATCCATTAAGGGCCTGCATCAATATTATCGTCGACATGTACCTATTAACACAGCTAGTAGGCATAGAAAATGAAGAATTAGGTATATTTTTTTTTGTTTACTCAAAATCTACTAAATATATTTTAATTCCGGTTTACGTTTTTCTATATATAATAGTTACTTATGTTTTGAAAGTCATTTCATTAGTTAATACGCGATAATAGACCGACAAATGAAAAAAATAAAAAATTAGAGAGGTTGTTTCGCTAAGATTTTCTATCAAGAAAACTTTTTTTAATCGCGTTTCTGAGTTTATGCGATCCTAGATTATATATTGAAAAAACATATACTTAAAAATTTGTACTCTAGCCATTCAATCTAAAGAAAAAATGAAAACATCGTACGTAGAAAAATGCACGAAGCTATTTTGGTATCATCTTAATACTAGATAGTGATACGGGTAAAGAAGGAAAGCAACAGTCAATGTTATGCAGTATTTTTGAGTGAATGAATATTCTTTATTGTACACCATAAAGAATTTTAGAGTGAAACTTAAAACTAAATTAGTAGGCACAATGGGCGGTCTTATCGCTAAAAGCGACATCTTCCAGACAAGCTTTGGATGAACTGAAAGTTAAAAATCTGGTAGCTGTAGTAAATATCAAAATAGAAATTAATTTTCTTGACTGTCAAAGACAATCAAGTGGCTTTTGTATAGTTGTTGCCGCGTACGTGTGGAAATTAGTAATTTTTCCCCATTTTTAGCCAGGCTAAAGTTACTTGTCCTCAATTTTAAACATCAACGCACCATTTGGTATGTCTGTGGACAAAGGAAATAGATATCTAAAATTAATAACTAAATTATTTTTGATTACAGAATTTATGGAGGTGATGACTGGTGGTGATGACTAAACGACTGATTTACACATAAGAATTTGTTAACACCCTTTAATAAAATTATTCTTCCAAATAAATGAAATTTCAAAGACCTTTTAATAAAATTTGATTCATACAAAATACAATCTGAAGCACAGTAAATAATTTTAAGCACTAAGTTATTTCTATAATATAATAAATAATGTTGTTAATGTATCTTGTTGTTATTTTATTTATGACTAGCTTTTTGTTTTTTTTTGTTGCCCGCGACGTTGTACACATGGAACTTTGAAAATTTTCTTTCAATTACTGTTTCGCCCTTATTAGTCGCAGCATGACGTTATGTCCCATAAAGCTTTCCTCCATAACTGGACTATTCAACACTGAAAAAATTTTGAAATCCAACCAGTGGCTCCTGAGATTAGCGCCTTCAAACATACAAACAAACAAACACTCCTTAGCTTTATAATTAGTATAGATTAATAACAAATATAATTATTTTTCTTTTTAACACGCTTATATAAGTTCAGTACCTATGTATCTATCAATAATTTATTAATCTATGTAACGGAATTTTCTATGAAGTACGATTTAGCCAGGCTAAATTTAATTGTCCTTAAGAGGGCACGATACCAAATAATGCTCCATACAAAAATATGGGTTTTGTATTCCTCGTTTTTCTTTGCGGAAGTTAAACCGATTTTAATTGTTTTTACGCTATATTATAGATGGAGAGTATATCTATGCTTGTATCACTTTCTTTTTTTCAAAACATATTAACTAAAGGAAATATGACCATCCGAAAATCCGTTTTTTTTTTCGGTTTACTTTAGGTAAAGTTGCAGCGTCTATCACACATATTTGGTAAGGTTTTACCAAAAAAGAAAGTGATAGAAGCATAGATATACTCTTCATCTATAATATAGCGTAAAAAAAATAAAATTGGTTTAACTTTCGCGAAGAAAAAAGGGGACTACGAAACGTCTTTTTTTTTCAAAGAAAAATAAAAATTTAATTTTTAATAAAAAAATAATGTAATATTAATTTATATATAAAACTTTAATATAAAAAAAAAAACTATATCAAAATATACATGTATAAAAAAAATATATTTGTAGGTAAAATCTGCTTCAGCTATATTGGTTCCTTTCAGCGCGGCGCTTGGAAATAGGGATAGCAATACCTGAGGCAAATACCTAAATTAGGAGTACAGTACCCTCTTCAACCTACCATCTTGCATATCTGTGGTGCATGGCGTGTGGAAGTAGGTGTAAACTGTTTGTACCCGTCACTGTTTTAACCGCTTACTTAAAATTCAATATCAAAAGACGAAAGTAAAAGTCTTTGTGTTATGGTAATATTAGTTTTTAGGACACAGTCGCGGGCAAAAAGCTAGTAATAAAATGGATGATAATATCCTTCACTTGCAATAATGTGGGCTGTGTATACAGCCTTTATGGTCCTCTCGAGACGTGTTACTAACTGATTACTTAGCTTATGACGTTTAGCCATATTCTATTAATATATCAAAGACCATATTACTCAATTATTATTACTTTAATCATGAAGAGCATTAATTTATTGAATAATATTTTAGCAGTAATGTAGGTATCCCTGTGGTGATAGATCAAGAATACAAGTGTCACCACTATTTCTATTGACCAGAGAGCTGTAAAAGCTAGCTAAGGCATATCGTAACTATATAACATCCTGAGTAAGAGATCCTGTGTCAACACACCTGTTTCGACTTAAGTTGTACCAGTAGTAGGAGTTTTTTTTTGACGCAGTCGGAAAATGCTTTTACGCATCCTTTTGACCATGGATGAGGATGATCAAAGGGTATGTAGGACTCGCCCATGCCGTAGGCATAGGAATACCCACTAAAAACCGACTACGACGGCTTACTTCCCGGTTATTATGGGGCACCCGAGGATCTCCGTTCCGAACTCTCTCCAGCGACCCCGCGCAGGCCAACGTGGCCACTGTCTAGGGTACGGAAAGGAGTTGGGCGTAGCGGCGCCTCCGCCTCCCAGGTCTGCCTCGGCGGAGTGACTCAGTAAGCGTATTTGCCTCACGCTGCCTTTCCGCGACCTTCTTCAATAGCATGACAGCTTCGCTGTAGTCAGCTACTGCTTGCCAGCCCCTGTCACTTTCTACCATCACTTTGACCAGTAGTAGTAGCTGACCAAATACACTTTCGAAGTGGATGAAGCCTTTGCCCAACGGTGAGGCATTAATGGGCTGAGAAGAATAATAAGAAATGACTTCAATTAAAGCATGGTGGCTCTTCCAGTTCGAAGTTTAAAAAAATAATGTGTACCTAATATCTGGTTGGTTTTATTGGTCAGAACTACTCAGTTACCATCAGCATCATTGCAACTACAGAGCGTGGTAGTTGAATTAGCTTTGTATATATTACCTAAATGTTCCTCTATTATAGCTGTCTAAAATCTAGTTTTAGAGAAAAACCTTTTTAAAGAACAGCTATCTTTCTGCTAAATAAATAAATCCTGTCTGAATACACAATTCCTAACATCTGCGTAACAATCTCGTAAACGAGCGTTTAACCCTTTTCATGAGATAAAATGGGTACGTTAGGAACCGCATTGTACATTGCGTATTTTTCGTAAAGAAGTGAAATATTATATCATAGAAATCCTGAAATGGAACCATTAACTATTGTTTTATTGCGATAACATCGTCAAATAAATATTTGTTATTCTTTGTAGATGGCACAGACTTGATGCCGCGATAAGTATCGAAGCAATTACAGACGTTAGTAAATGGACGCGATAAGCTATTAAATAGTACCTACAGAACAGCTAAAGTGTATATTTTATATTTTGAAACATCATTGTTAGATGTGTCTTGACTCATAGTTTTGTTGTACCTATACCGAGAAATTTATTTGAAGATGATAACTTGTCAATTATATAAACTACTAGCTGTCCCGGAAAACGTTGTTTTGCCATACAAAAAAAAGTTCGAAAAATAGATGTTGGCTGATTCTCAGACCTACTGAATACGCATGTAAAATTTCATAAAAATCGGTCAAGCCGTTTCGGAGGAGTACGGTAACTAACACTGTGACACGTGAATTTTATATATAAGACTAGCTGTCCCGGAAAACGTTGTTTTGCCATACAAAAAAAAGTTCGAAAAATAGATGTTGGCTGATTCTCAGACCTACTGAATACGCATGTAAAATTTCATAAAAATCGGTCAAGCCGTTTCGGAGGAGTACGGTAACTAACACTGTGACACGTGAATTTTATATATAAGACTAGCTGTCCCGGAAAACGTTGTTTTGCCATACAAAAAAAAGTTCGAAAAATAGATGTTGGCTGATTCTCAGACCTACTGAATACGCATGTAAAATTTCATAAAAATCGGTCAAGCCGTTTCGGAGGAGTACGGTAATTAACACTGTGACACGTGAATTTTATATATAAGAATATTCATGTGATGACGGATTAAGAATAAAATCTCGAAACTAAACCCTATGCCAACACGCCTGGTTAGTGCGGCATATTAGACCACTAACCCTCCCAAAGTGGAGGAGTCTCGTGCCAACAGTGGGACCTTAATGGACTGGTGGGAGAGAGAACAAAAACTTACAAATCAAACCATGTACCTACAGCAAGCTAATAAGTTCACATATTCCATAGAAGTTACTTATTGTCTGGCGAAAATAGAGTCGATCTTTTCTTCTTGTTCAAAATTAAGTATAATAAAAACTTAAAAATAAATAGAATGGACAATAAAAAAATAAAAAAAAAACTTTTTATGGACATTTCACACAATGTCCTCTGTTCTCAAAGTAAGCTATATTTACACCAGTTAAAGGTACTACATTTTATATTATATTTTTTGTAAATATTGCTGAATTGCATAGGTACCTAGGTAATATTTGTTACTAAATATAGTCAAAGACAACAGATAGATGCAAATAAATTGCATAAATACAAATTAACTAGTTATTTAACTCACTATACTGTGTGACTAGCATAGCATCAGGTCCATAAATTGCAATAGTAGGCAATATTAGAATTTATCGGACGAAACCATAGCGTGAATATCTGTTTATTTTAGGACCTATGATGTTAAAATTGCAAATTCATTGCTTGCGGAACGAAATATTTGTTGCCAATTTTTACCTAAATATAATTTATTAATGAGAATAATAAATGGAAAATCCATGAATGTACGATGGATTGCGCTTTCAATGATTCAATAATTAGAGTTTTTTGGGTTTTACTATTTTGCACCTTGTATAACATCATTATCATTCTGCTGCCTTATTCACATAATTTGGGGTCGGTGCAACATGTCTTTTTCTTCAATAGTCTTCTGTCTTACGTCATAGATATGACATGATACGTCATAGATATGATATGAGATAAGAGGAGATGAAGAGACTGTGTAATGGGGATATGAATCAAAGAAAAGTTAACACAGATGTGTTAACTTCTCTTTGATTCATATCCCCATTACACAGTCTCTTCATCTCCTCTTAGGTCTTTCCTCTAGTCTCATTTACCAAACTAGGACCATTGCTCATTCTTCAATTTTTCAGTCACTGGTATCATTTTCAGACTTCCTTTAATATTTTCATTTTTTATTTAGCACATTACATAAAGAGATAATTAGGCTTGTTAATGAAACTTGTGTGTTTATTATGAAAGTTAAGCTCGAGTGGGGGTAATGGAATAAGTAGTTCAAACGAAATAATATAAACATATCACATAGGTACCTATGCATCTAAATTACAAATTATGTGGAACTACATTTAGTTCAATTATTCAATTGGATTTATTTCTTTAAAACCTACCTAAGAATTCCTAAACAAACTTTGAATACGTACTTTTGTAAATTGTATTTTTTTATGTATTATAAATACAATACGTACGTAGACAATTTGATTATTTTATATAATTTTGTTCAACTTGTTTTATTCACATAACACTTTAGAATATTACATGAAGTTTAAACTTAATAATGTAATTATTTTGGAGACATCGCTGTAGAAGTTATCAGTCAATTACTGTCAATTAATTTGATGGTTCCTTGCCTCCACAGAGTGGAAATACGGGTAGCGGAAATTACGTCACAGCTATGTTACTACGGCATCCACTCACTTTGACTCTTCATTACCGTTCCGTTGTTTAAATACTTAGAGCATGAAACTAATACGAGTTACACACGCTGCTTTCTTTATCAAATATACTGCTAGTGGGTGGCGAGAAACATACACAAACAGAAAAACGCAGGTTTTAAAGCAAAATTAAAATTAAATTCGCACACGCATTTTAAGACGAAATTGTCCGTACACCATACGTTCCTATGAGAATTGCCGTCAATTCAAAGTCAAATATTTTTATTTCAATGCTCTTTTAAAAAGTTAGTTTGTTGTCTGTTCCAAAAGTGAATGCTACGGGGAAGAACAGATAAAGAACTCCATGGATTTGTTTACTTCGTAGGTAGGTACTTTTTCAGTGGGTTTCCCTGATAATGACGTCAAAAACATAACCTAACTAAACTAAAATTAAAACAACTATGGTTTATTTTGATTAATTTGCAGAATTAGAATTGGTATCAATGACAACTCCTGTTCTATTAATACTCTAAGATAAAATGGTTTATTGTCCGCCTACATCTAAGAATAATGTTGTTACCGTATTAGTTAGTATTCATGAAACACCAAATTCAAGAGACGTGATACAAAGTTAGAGAGGGAACATCTTAAGGTCCCAAAAGTGTCATTGAGTAGATCTTCCTGGTTTTTTATCGTTAAACTTTATCACTGAAGAAATAATTCGAAGAAAATTAAATTCTCTCTCTCTATCCAGCCCATTGAAGTACCAAAGTTGGGCACACACCTCTTCCACGTTAGGATGGATTGTGGTCTTCTGATGCGCTGACTAAGCGTGTTAGCATAGGGTCCCTCACAGAAAATTAATTTAAATAACTAATATTACTGTCTAGTATCAGACTATTTAATAGGATTTTGATAGGATACAGTAACTTTAGAATCGGCAACGCGTGAGCGCCACGCGTACAAAGGTATGAGTTGTCCTGTAGTAGGTAAAAACAAAACCACTATTAGAATTTAAGAAAACAACCTCGTACTTTTTGTAGGCAATCTTGCTTGCCTGTCGTTTCTAGAAGCGCCGTAAAAATCTTTTTTGTACTCAGTCACTCACACTCATTAAGCAAGTACATCTAATTATTTTCAATCTTAATTTCACCTAAATATACTCATCTAAAACTTCCTTATGATAAACAGCTACATAGATTGACGTGCGGCCAGCTGATCTTGTCCGGAATTAAATTCGTATGAATTTATTGCTGGTTGTTAGTAAACACTCATCTCTATACCAATTAGTTGGTGACAATGTATAAGATGTATGATTTATTTATAGGCATACGAATGTCGGCCCTGTCGATAGCATTGGGCGCCACAATCCATGAATTCCAAGCTTCGTAAATGTTCCTGTGACATACAGGTGTAATAAACATTTTATTTTGATTTATATTCTTGATCTTTTTTAACTATGTACTTCCTTAACAGTCCGTTATCCCACTGTTGGGTTCAGGTCTCCATACTTCGGGAGGGGTTTTGGTCTATGTCCACGCTGACTTTTAGCATATTAGCAAAGTAGTTAGAGTTATTCTGTTTCTAAGAATTTTATGTTAACTGCATAGAATATCCTATATTAGGTTCTCACAAAACCCTACTAAAGGCATGATGTGATAACTTGTAATCTTAATCCGTCACCACACTGTTTGCTTACACGACTAGCTGTTGCCTGCGATTTCGTACGCGTGGTAACTTGAAAATATTGTCGTTTTGTTCCTAACATTAGCACGTTCAAACAAACAAACTCTTCAGCTTTATAATATTAATATGGATTTATTTGATATTGTATTATTACGGAGAACACGTCGAGATACTTGGCATCATTTTCATTATATATTATATATTTCGATGGTGGCCCAGTTGTAGAAGCAGACTTGTTGGAGAATACCTAGATACGAGTAGGTATACAAACCAACGACCTAAATACGATTAGATAATCGTACTTAGGTCGTTGGTTTATTTCTCATTAGATTACACCAGCCATAATAAACAAACTGAAGATTACTTAAAAAAAAAATTGCATCCTTTACTTAGATTATACCAATTGAAAACTTCCACGTAGATACTAAAAATACGTTTACCTAAAAAGGTTTTTGTGTAAGATTTTTGTATACATGTTCATGTTTCTTTAACATCCCTTAAGGAAGCAATCCTACGTCTGTCTATTCGGATATCACAGGCCTTTATCTCGAAGACAGCTTGACATGACAGATAAGTGATGTATGCGTGCTCCAAGAATATTGCGAAAAACATGTACCTACACGTTCGTACTTAAAACTACTTTCTTAGAATAGTGATTTGATTATTAGCGACAAAGACAAGACAAGGACAACGCGGATATAATAATACATACTAGCTGTTATCCTGCCACTTCACACGTGTGGAAATTTTTTGAATATAGATTCTTTTTCAGATTTTCGCAACTTTTTTACTAATGCTTCGTTTCTATTAGTCGCAGCGTGATTTTATATAGCGAATCTATAGACTTCCACGACAAATGTGCTATCTAACACTGAAAGAATTTTTCAAATCAGTCAGAATTTTTTACGGAAAACACCTAAAAAGGGTTTTTGAAAATATAAGCTTATATGATTTTGAAAAGAAAATACATTTTTAAAAAAAGGTTGTCCATCTCTGAGCTATTTCATCTAGGCGGAACCATGTCAAATAGACTTTATATATAAAACATACTACGTATATAAATTAGAAGTTATACTTTTGCATCAATCACTGACCCAACACAACCCATTTTATTTAATAGATACGTAAATTAAAAATGGTGCGTTATTAACTAAGTATAAAAAACAATTGATAATTGGTGCAAATAAACTTTTTTTTGTGATCTGTGTATTTTAAGTGTTATAATAATGTTATTTATTAATTTGTTTTTATTTTTGTTTCATTTTATGCGCGGTGCACAGGAGGAATTAGACAAAAGCCAGTTGCTACGTAAGTAACTTGAATTTAATTAAGTAATTACTTTAAAATAGATTAAAACTTAATAAGTTATTTTAGTATCTACTTTAAGGTTCGATAAACTATTTAAAGTACAAACATCAAGTTTGCTTTTTTACGGTATATTATTTTTATTTCTTAACACCTTGGAGTTTAAAAGCTAACTTACAATAGACTGAAAATTTTAAATTTCAAGATAGGTATTTAGGTAGATTTTCCGGAAATAAAAATACGACTTTTCCCACAGCGTTCATGCTTTCATTTCAAGGAAATCTATTGAGCTGTTTGGAAAAAAATAGGTACTCGAAAATGGCTTACATAATTTTCTTAATAAAATTTTTCATTAGTACAAGTAAATTAGGTACCAACCTATCTAGTAGATATAAATTACTCGATCATATCTAATATATAAAATTCACGTGTCACAGTGTTAGTTACCGTACTCCTCCGAAACGGCTAGACCAATTTTTATAAAATTTTGTATGCACATTCAGTAGGTCTGAGAATCGGCTAACATCTATTTTTCAAACCACTTTTCTTTTTTTTTTAGTATGGCAAAACAACGTTTGCCGGGTCAGCTAGTTTAATATAAATATCACCAAAATAGTAAAAAAGACAATTTCGTTCATAAAGTTAATGACAGCTAAGTAACATGTAGGTATTGTCCTATTGAAATGTTGCATGTAGACGGATAATGGTACCAATTCTAGCCGCACAACTAAACTAAACTTAACTTAAAATTGAATTTTGGTAGTGTCAATAATACAATTCCGTAATGTTAACTGAACTTTCTTGTTATAAAAACTGATTATTATAGTCAAAAGTATAAACGTGCACAACCAAATAGCCGATCAATCGAAATACAGCAATAGTTGTTTACATTTTTAAGCTATTGCATAGCTTCTATCGCGGGCCTTGAGCGTGGAGACTAAATCCACAATATTCGAAATTTAAATTCCGTAGGTAACGGAAATAGCGTAAAAAACCTTACACATCATATATATCTTATATCGATGTGCACATAGAATTGGCATCAATATCTTACTGTTATAAATAATAAATAAATATTCATGGACATTGCACACAACGTCCTCTAGTCCCAAGCTAAGCTTATTATGCTTGTGTTATGGGTACCAGAATGCGGATATACTACATATACTACTTTTCTTTTGTAAATATATACTTATCTTATATATAAAATTCACGTGTCACAGTGTTAGTTACCGTACTCCTCCGAAACGGCTAGACCGATTCTTCTCAAATTTTACATACATATTCAGTAGGTCTGAGAATCGGCCAACATCTATTTTTCAAACTTTTTTTTTAGTATGGCAAAACAACGTTTGCCCGGTCATCTAGTAATATATAGAAACACCCAGACGCAGCACAAACATTTGTATGACAATTAGAAAAATCACACAAACGATTGTGGATATCCAATATATCAATATCTACCCGTAATCTTAGATCGATTAGGTAGTAAAAATAATAGTCAAAATGGCTGCAAGTTCATTATAGTCTGTTAGTAGTAGTTTTTTTAAGGGCCTACATCAATATTATCGTATATCATCGCCGACACGTACATATTAACACAGCCAGTAGGCACAGAAAATGAAGAATTAGGGATACTTTTCCTATTTACTCAAAATCTACTAAATATATTTTAATTCTGATTTACGTGTTTCTACAATATATAATAGTTACCTATGTTTTTAAAGTTATTTCATTAGTTAATACGCGATAATAGACCGACAAATGAAAAAAATAAAATATTAGAGAGGTTGTTTCGCCAAGATTTTCTATCGAGAAAACTTTTTTCAATCGCGTTTCTGAGTTTATTCGATCCTAGATCATTATTGAAAAAACATATACTTAAAAATTAGAGCTCTAGCCATTCAATCTAAAGAAACAATGAAAACTTCGTACATTGAAAAATGCACGAAGCTATTTTGGTATCCTCTTAAATAGCTTGTGATTGCAAGTATTGCAACTGTTGTTATCTTTTTATTTGCAGTTCTGAAGAATGCCTTCGATGCTTTTGATCATGAGAAGAAAGGTGTAATCAGCACAGATATGATTGGTACTATCCTAGAAATGTTAGGTCATGAGTTGGATGAAGATACTCTGAATGAAATTATCACTGAAGTGGACGTAAACGGTAACCGAAAATTATTTTTTTTAGCAAAATATTAGTATCTAGGTATCTAAACATTCTGCTCTTAATTTCCATTGATGATATTGCAAATATATACAAGTATCTATACTATTATTATAAAGCGGAAGAGTTTGTTTGTTTGTTTAAACGCGCTAATCTCAGGAACCACCGGGCCGATTTGAAAAATTCTTTCAGTGTTAGATAGGGCATTTATCGAGGAAGGCTTAAGGCTATATAACATCACTCTACGACGATTAGAAGCGAAGTAATGGTAAAAAGTGTTGCAAAAACAGGGAATTTTTTTTAAATTCCACGCGGACGGAGTTGCGGGCAACAGCTAGTTTAATTAATAAATCAAATTGTGGTGGAAAAAGTGATCACCGCAAGCGGGACTTGAACCCACGACCTCGGAATACCGTTCCGTAGCTCTGCCAACTGAACTTATTGCGGTCGTGCTACAATTTGATTTATTAAGTAAAAGCATAACAACTCAATTGCAAAATTAATAAATTACATAAGTATTTAATTGCTCAATGTTGTAAACTATAAGGTTATAAGTACTTACATATTATAAATATCTATTCTATATTCTAATATCATAAAGCTGAAGAGTTTGTTTGAACGAATTGGTCCGATTTGAAAATTCTTTCAGTATTGGATAGAACATTTATCGAGGAAGCTATAAGCGTCTGTGAAAAATGTTGCAAAACGGGTAAAATTTTCTAAATTCTAAGCGTACGAAGTCGCGGGCATCAGCTAGTCTAATATAATATCTAAAAAGGTTTTCGGTCTTCATTTTCTTCTGCAAATGTTAGGTGTAACAATTAATTAAGCACTGTAATTTAATAGTTTAAGAACGATATATTACACAGAAGGATCATAATTTATGTTGCATTGTTTTGGAAGCAGAAATATAAAAAGAAAAATATTTGCAAATTTTGCTGGTAGATGGCACTTACTATTTTAATTATGAGCAAAAAATAAAAGTCGCACAATGTTGGTATAATACGCTGAGGGTTTTAGTGTCACTTATAATAAAAAGATGGCGCTGTCGTAAATTATTACACTACATATAATATGAAAGATATTATTAGATAGCCGTTATGTAAAGAAAATATTATTGCTGAATAAAAAATATTTATGAAAAAGTAATTAATTTTAACACAAAAGTTGTGTAAGAACTGCAACTGACTTAAATAGAACATCACTCTTATTAAAAATGAGATATAACAGCGCCACCTATTAGAGACAAACATAAATAATGAAAGCCGATTAACGAAGCTTTATTAAATAGCAAAATTAAATTTCACGGGACAAAATAAAATAAGAAAACAAAAAGTTAGTCTCACCGTGACAATGTTTGCACATTGCCGTGACCAGGATTCGAACCTGGGTTACTACGGCCACAACGTAGGGTCCTAACCACTAGACGATCACGGCTACCGAGACATGTTTACATGTGGATAAATTAGCCATCGCTAACACAGTACACTTTTTTGTTAACCATTAAGTTTTACAATAAGGAAAGGAGTCTGCAGAAATGTATGCCAGTATGATTAGGTAAAAATACTTTAAATAGGTATTTGAAGATTTAAAATTTATTTATCTGTTTATATATTTCTTTAAATGAAATGTACCGAATATCGCATAGGTACCAATTCGATGCACGCAACTAAGTTTAACTAAAAAAATGAAAGTTGATAGTATCAATATAATCTTCTTATCTTATAAATAAAATTCACGTGTCACAGTGTTAGTTACCGTACTCCTCCGAAACGGCTTGACTGATTTTTTATAATATTTACATGCGTATTCAGTAGGTCTGAGAATTGGCCAACATCTATTTTTCAAACCTTTTTTTTTAGTATGGCAAAACAACGTTTGCCGGGACAGCTACTTAGTAATATCTATTATCAGCTATTTCGCTGCACATATTTTATGTTAATTAAATTCGTTTGTCTATAATAGACAGCATTTATAATAAGAACGTTTAGATAACATTGCCAAATTGTGTTATTGACATTATCAAATTAAATTTTTTAGTTAAGTTTCGGTTAGTTGTGCGCGTGAAATCGGCATCAATGTATGAAATTGGGATTGCGATTGCATTTATTGTTCATGTCTTTTATACAGAGGCATATTTACCCTAGGCTAGAGCCGTAGGGCCATGGTCCAGGTTGGTAGCCTGATACCCTATCAGGCTACCAACCGGCGTGAACCCAATTTTTTTATGTTTTGCTCCTAAGGGGCGGCAAATCCAATGAACCCGGGGCGCCAATTCGAAAGGGCTAGTGGCTACGTAAACTTTTAAAATACGCATCTGCTTTTAAACGTGTTTGTATGTGTATATTAGACATTAAAATTATGTATAATTTTCCTAAAATTGAATGCCCAATTACCTAGCCAGGGAGTTAATAAATTTGTCTATAAATCTTGTATTTTTTCTCAGCAACCGGCGAGTTGCAGTTTTCAGACTTTTGCACGTTAGCTGCCAAGTTTTTGACAGAAGAAGAAGAAGACGATGAAGCTATGTTGAAAGAATTGAGAGAAGCCTTTCGGTTATATGATAGAGAAGGTAAGGAAACTGTATTTTTATAAGTTTGTACGCGATACGTTTTTAATTTTATTTCTAAGAACAATATCGGATGCATTGTGGTTTTTATCAATGCAATAACCCACGAAGCATTAAAATGGAAACTGTACGATCGAGATAAAATTATCTGCTGTGAAATACAAAAATAGGCTAAATCACCCTAATGAACTGGCATCCGCTTTATCTAAATGGAGTTAATGGAAAAGATTGAAACGGTGTGTCTATTTCGTTATAATATAAAACGTCATTATTCTATGAAGTACAATTTCGCAAGGCTAAAGTTACTTGTCCTTTCTAAACTTAAATCGGTGTTTTAGTATTAGTACTTTTTAAAGTCAGGTTTTATACATAACGACTTGTTTTAAATTGTTTTTTTAGGAAACGGCTACATAACAACAGATGTATTAAAAGAAATCTTTAAAGAATTAGACAACACAATTACTCCTGATGATCTTAATACAATGATTGAAGAAATTGACTCTGATGGCTCAGGAACTGTAGACTGGGATGGTGAGAATATTTTTATTTATTCTAATGCTTCAAATGATTTACTTAGATTTAAAATCTATAGGTACCTACTAAAATTATAAAGCTGAAGAGTTTGTTTGTTAAAACGCGATAATCTCAGGTTCGATTCGAAAAAGTTCTTGCAGCGTTGGATAGTACATTTATCAAGGCAGGCTGAAGGCTATATAACATCACGCTGCGACAAATAGGAGCGAAGCATTAATGATAAATGTTGCAAAAACGGGGAACATTTTACAAATTCCACGCGTACGTAGTCACGGGCAAAAGCTAGTCAGGAAATACAATACAAATTGTTTTTTAAAATGCTGAATATTTATAAATTAAAGCTTAATTTCGAGTTAAATAAATAAATAAATATTCATAGACATTTTACACAACGTCCTCTAGTCCCAAGCTAAGCTTATTATGCTTGTGTTATGGGTACCAGAATACGGATATAAGTAATACATAAACTACTTTTGTTTTGTAAATACATACCTACTTATAATACATAGTAAACACCCAGACGCAGTACAAACATTTCTATGATAATTAAAAACATCACACAAATGATTGTCCTGACCGGGAATCGAACCCGAGACCTCATGATCAGCTGCAGTCCGTTATATAAACCACTCCACCACGAGGCCCGTCGAAGTTATAGGACGTTGTGAAAAATGTCATTCTATTAAAAAAAGTAAAATATCATGAGCATTTTCAACGGAAGGCGTTACCGTTGCCTTGGTGCTCGTGATAGAGATTAAAAAAATATTTAAGTATTGATAAAACTCAGATAAAATAAGAAATTATTTTTATTAAGTGAGTGATAAAAAACATTCTTTTGATAATTCTTCATTGTGATTTTTCATTAATTATAGATGTTTCTTATTTTTTTGCTATAATAGGTAATATTATATAAGTTTTTTTTTGTACCTACATATTCATATCAAAAATCTACAATTGTTTTGTGACTGAATTACTGAAATGATAAAACCTAATTAAAATTTGCTATTTTCATTTGTTTCAGAATTTCTGGAAGTAATGACTGGAGAATAAAAATAAAATTATACGTTAATATAGTAAACAATTATCTTTATTTAAGGCATTTTAGATTAAGTAGTAAATTGAATGTAATAAATTTATTATTTAGAAACTCTAGGTTTCTTATAATTTAAAGATCAAGTATGAAATGTGATAAAATAAACTTAGTAAATTCATAGGTTAAGCTTAATTACTGTAGTTAATCTGCGCGCAGTATTTTTGTATAAAATTAAAAATATTGAAAAAAACTATTTTGTTTATTAATTTAACAAAACGCCACCTATGTGAAATTCTGGAAACTAAAAGGGTTATGTTTGTTGACGTTTCGTAGCACCGGATAGTTTTAGATTTAAAATATAGATGGCATTACTAGTCATAAAACTACAATGAATTTCTATGATTAGGTACTAACCAGTACCACAGTTAATATAATAAAGCCAGTACCTATTCAGTGTTCTAATTTTAGTAGTTCTAGTTCTAATTATGTATAATCCCTAACGAAATGCCTATATGAATGTGCTCTAAATATTCTTGGCAACAGTCTAAAATACATATCTGGAGATTTAAAATAAGCATAATATCTAGTAGGTACCTAAGTAATAACAGCACAATAATCTGTCCGAATGTCCTTATAAGTACATAATCTTATATAATATCTACGAAAAATAATAAGGCAAGGGTGCCGCTTTGGAGGAGACTTCTTCGTGACAAGTCACTCCTCCCTCACCCCGAAAATTGTTTGTCACGTAAGAGAACTCACTAAAAGTCAATATAATATCAGGGTTGGGTTTAACATGAACCCTAGCATCGCCTCTCCCTAGCTGGCTTTAATTTTATGAAAGAAAATCACTCCCAAAATCAAATCACTTTAACACCATGGATATACCAAATAGTGGGTTGACGTTTTAAAATTACGGAAAAGATGCGGAAAAGTACTAAAGAACTTCATAGACTAATAATGTTTCGACGCATAGGCTCTATCATAGACACACATTGATACTTAGTTCACGCACACATACACATAAGTGACTTCAAACCGGCTAAGTGATGATCCATAGACACTACATCTGGAAAATCTGTGTTTAACGCCTTTGCTGTTTACAATAATTCGATGGTAAACCGTCAATGCTGTTTAAATTATTTTGATAAACTCGAAAACTAAATGAGGTATTTATTAGGTCTAAACGAAGCAGACTGTTGCAAAATAAACAAGGCACCTGTCCGACCGCAATCTAATTTTCTTGCCTACTATTTTTTTGCAAGAACTACAGTAACTGGTGGCTGCTAAAGAATAGCTACCATTAGAAAATAAACAAGTCAATGTAATGTCTATTCTATTGTGAGCAAAAACTAAACCAAACTAAAACAAAATGAAACCAACCATAATATCAATAATTTTATATTTTAGTTTCACCTAAATTCTATAGATTATATTACACACAACACCAATTTGTTTTTAATTCGTCTAAAATTAGGATAAAATGTGTATCTTTATAAGGGAAAGCCATTTTTCTGTAGGTATGTCCATAAATGTGCTTAAATTTTAAAAACTCTCTCTTAAGTCGATCTTGATATGGCTTTTTAACAGAAAGAGTGGAATATGAAAAAGATTTTAGTGTAGGTATATTTTATTAAGATGTGGTTTCTAAATACCACGCATACGAAGACGGGGTAACAGCTAGTAATAACTACATCACTGCACCGACACTAAAAATGGAAGTAAAAAAAAATATCACTGTCATGCACCTTTTGTTACTAAAGAAAAATGTTGATTTCACGAAATTGGGAGTTTGACGTTGTTTACTTCTTATTATAAAAGTTGGTCGTTATTTTTGTGTGTATGTCCTCTATATCAGGAGTGGCCAACCAGGCGATCGCGCGACCAATTTTGGTCGATCACTCGCAAGTTCCATGAGATGACGGATTGGATGCTAAATGTTTCTAGTACTTGATACAGGAATGAACATGTACGCAGCTTATGCTTCGAGTAGGGAGACGTTCAGCGTGACCACTTTTAGTAGTTTCTAGTATTTTAGTAGATTTTGAGCATGGATTTTCAATTTTAATTCCCCCGAACAAAGTAATTTAACCCATTAAATAAATATTCATGTATGTTGCTGGACTCTCTAGTCTACTCACAAGAGTGCACGGCGGTATAAAAGCCCATTGCATAAACGTCCCCCTTCTTACCTAAGAAATAGATCGATCGCGACTCAATTTTAAAATAAAAAGTAGATCTTGTGTGCACAAAAGTTGGCCACACCTGCTCTATATGAGCTTATATCTTTAAAACTTCGCAACAGATTTTGTTGCGGCTTATTTTTAATAGATAGAGTAGGTAGTTCAAGAGGATGGATTTTTTTGTATGATTTGTAAAGGTTTGCTTGGAGGAAACGCCCATTCACATTCTCACTGATTGCCCTTCAGTGATGCACATGCGATGCTCCTCTCTGGGCAATTACACCATGCACCCAGAAGAGACCAAACTTCTCGGAGCCAAAAAGATCCTGGTGTTCTTTATGGCAACAGGTTTGGACCGAGAACTGTAGAAAGTGGCGATCACAATAGATCAATCTGGTCGCAGTGATACTAGGCGTAATGCAGCCTGAATAGCCGCTACTCAAAAAAAAAGTTTGCTTTCTAAATTCCACGTGTACGAAACCGCAAACAACAGCGCAGTTTAGTTTATTTTAATTTGTGCAAGCAGAATTGCTCCTAGTGCCTTTATTTTCTAAATAAAATCCACTTAAGAATTGTCAGATAAACCCAGTGTTTCAATGTAACTTTGTAAATTTCTTCACTAATTGTTTAATGTTTTAGTTGCAATGCTTTTACTTTTGTTGTTTAGTTTTACGATATTTACAATTTAGTGCCAGTACTAAGCGTTTCTTGGGAGTTATATATTTTCTAAAAATATAGCTTATAACGTACCCTACGTACGTAGAAACGTTTTGTCTATGTTAGTCTATATCTATACTTTCTGTACTTAAATAAATAAAGCTGAAGAGTTTGTTTGTTTGTTTGTTTGTTTGAACGCGCTTATCTCAGGAACCACCGGCCCAATTTTAAAAATTCTTTTAGTGTTGGATAGTACTTATTGAGAAAGGTTATAGGCTATATAACATCACGCTTCGACAAATAGGAGCGAGGCAGTAGTGAAAAATGT
Organism: Orgyia antiqua; assembly: GCA_916999025.1. Taxonomy (NCBI): domain Eukaryota; kingdom Metazoa; phylum Arthropoda; class Insecta; order Lepidoptera; family Erebidae; genus Orgyia; species Orgyia antiqua. The sequence goes on from OU779864.1 coordinate 23,215,023, forward strand.
TGCAAAAACGAGAAAAAAAAAATCTATATTCCACCCGTACGAAGTCGCGGGCAACGGTTAGTCGATAATAATTTTCTGGGTGTAGAATATTCAAATACCTTGATAGCCCTAAAAACACTACACTATATACACAATTTAGCTGGTGGCAGCCTCGATCTATTTACATAATTATTACGAAACATTAACACCAATATGATATTATCTTTCTATTGTGACGCTATCATACCAAATTTTAGTTAATAAAGTGATCAATAATGACAAAGGCTTAGATTATATGATAATAACACCCACGCACGGATTTACGGAAAATAATGGAATGTCCATAGCTATTAATCATAGTAAGTAAGTTACAACAGGTGCCAGCCCTGTTCCGACAAGTTTGACCAGTTTGCATTGAATGCGGGTCGTGTCAGCCGTAGGGGACCTTAAAGGTCGTATTAAGTACCTACACATACGTATTAGTGCCGTAGTATGCAAAGCATGTCCTCTTGTGACGTCACTGGTCTCAACGCACGTCATAAGCTTCAACTACTTCAAGGTATACATAATTTATAATGGGCGTACAAAGCACGTGTAGCATACAGAAATAAATATTAGCCTAAAGACCGCCGTATGAAAATGACAGGAGTTGTTAATACTCTGTTATTTAAATAAAACTACTTTTTACGGATTTAGACGCGTATATTTTCACACCGTACCTACAACCTACATATCAGTCTCACTAGTGACCATCGTGACTGTAAAGTCTCCGAAACGTCGGGCCGAAATTTAAAACAAATATACGCGTCTTAATCCGTAAAAAGTAGTTTTATTTAAACAAATGAGTCGCGCAAGTGTTAGAAAATACTCTGTTATTTGTCAGGGCGGTGTGGTACCAGGGTAAAACACGCAAACATTGTAACGTAATTTCATTGAACATTGCTACACACGCCCCGCCTAAAATTGCCTCACGAACACTAAGAGATGTTAGTGTCCGTACTCAATAAGTATCAGCATTGAGAAAGAAAGAAAGAAATATTTTTATCACCCCTTGGAGGACACAAACATACCTATTAACAAAATTTAAAATGCACTTATATCGGTAATATAAAATTTGAGAAACATGTTAAACCGACCTATAAACCACTTAAGCTGAAGTGTGTGTGTCTCACCTATGGGAAACAAAACATACATACAACCATTGCTCTTGTATATGTTTCAACGGGGGTCGTCTGAAAATGCCAACCCCTGTTGGATCCATGCTCTAAGCCTCCATAGGCGGACTAAGATTAAAGATCTCCAGATTAACAAGAGTCTGCTTATCTTACGTGAGGGAAAATTCGAAAACAGTCGCTTGAAATACTAATATATTTTTAATCAGCTATATTTCTACTACTTTGACATCGTGCCAACTAATCTACTCTATCTATTGTTTGAAATGATAGATGCTTTGTGAAATACCAACGCTAAAAAAGCTGGTAGATTGCCAAGAAAGCTGATATACGGTCTATTTGATTATTACTGTTTGCATAATCATTGCAGACTATAATTTGCGGACGTGACCTAGGTTTTGCATCGATATTGTTACTAGCTGTTGCCCGCGACTCCGTACGCATGGCATTTATAATTTTTTCCCTATTTTGCAACATTTTTCACTACTTCTTCGCTTCTATTGAATGCAACGTGATGGTATATATCCAACAGTTTTTCTCGATAAATGTGCTATCCAACACTGAATGAATTATACACTAGTTTACTTATTGTTAATGTTCTAAATCTACTTATCCGGAGACAGGAGAGGCTGGTAATCTGTAACACAGGTTCTTACCTAGTACAGACACCAGTTTCTCACACAGAGTAATTTTGTTTAAATATTGTATTCTTTAGTATTAAGTAACATGCCTGTAAACTGTGTGAGAGAAGAAAATAAAGGTTATTATTATTATTATTTTCTATTAACATTTTTTTTCTCTCCGTTTGGAGGTGACTACGACACTATACGGGACTAAGCCAAGCATAGTGTTACATACTGTAAGTTGATGAAATAGACGAGGATGTTAAGAATTTTCTTGTGATACGGCAGGTATTTAGTATTGTAGCTTTTTGTAAAAGTTTGTATGTGTGTGATGGTATGTGTAGTGTACTTAGGCTCTCACTGAGTGATTTTGGTATAACACCAGTTGAGGATAAAACTGTAGGTACTATGTGGACAGTACGAGTTCTCCAATGTGTTTTTAATTCTATTGCAAGGTCTTGATATTTTGAGAGTTTTTCGGATATAACTGGCTGGAGGTTGTGAGTATTAGGGATCGCAATATCTATAATATGTACGGTATTACTTTGTTTGTCATGAATTGTTATAGATATAACAATTATTATTATATAACAATTATATAGACCAGATGGTCTATTAAAGTGGACGGTCTTATCAGTAATTATATAAATTTTTTTAAATCGGACCCGTGGTTCCTGAGATTAGCGCGTTCAAACAAACAAACTCTTCAGCTTTATAATACATATTAGCATAGAAGTATAACTTTGAAGTGTCTAACTATTTATATAAGTGTAACACTTTGTAAGCAAAATAGTTGCCCTAGATCACGTAGTACGGGTTTTGTTTTTCGTTGTGGAAAGCTGTATTGTTTTTTTGAGGTTTTTGAACTGGTCGTTATAATGAACTCTATTTGTGTATTGTGCCATATTTATTACGATATACTGATATTATCTTTTTTCCATTTACCCTTTCCAGGGGCATAAGCCTCCTCCACTTTGGGAGGGGTAATGGTCTACTTTTGCGCGCTGATTAAGATGTTGGCGTTGGGTTTATTTTTGAAGTTTCCGTTTTTCACAGAGGATGTTATCTGTGTACAATATTCCTTAGCTGGCTTGTACAGAACCTAAGAAAGAAAAGGGGTGGTGGTTCTTATATTTTTAATCCGTTACCACACAAACATGTACCTATTACGAACCTATTACCGGCGATTATTTTATTAAATGACACGAGGTTACATCCATCTTTAATCATCTCGTTAATGCCAGTCGCTTGCGGTGATGACAAGAGCAAAAAAATTACTATAAAGCTACTGCGTCTCTGATGAATTTTAAACATTGGAATGTTACTTGCTCAACAGAAACTTGATTGGCTTCTGCTTAACCTTCAACATTGGCAAGCGTTATACTAACAAACAAAATACTTGATTGATCTAGATAAAATGCTGCCTATGACTAGCGTAGTCAACTATCTCTCAAAGTAACCCGCAGGCAAGACTCAATCAAAGTTAGTAGAATAACTCTTCAAGCGAGATTGATTTTGAATTTGAGGGTTCCGTGCCTAATAGAACTCACACAAACATCGCTAATTGCTCTACAATAAGCATAGCGTTAAATGCAGCATACAGCCTTTAAATTAAATTACAAACTTAAGCAAAATTTTTATAGACCATTATTTTTGGTACATAAACTACTTGCTTTAGTAGGTATTCTAGAATAATGTGAAGTCTTATCTCTTATGTCTCATGTTTTGATTGTCTCAGTTTTGTTTGTTTGTTTTGATGCTTATTATATTTTAAACAGTACCAAACCCGTTAGTTGATATCTGGTCCCAAGCAAAGCTTTATTTGCTTTATGTTGTATAAAGTGGTGTAACTACTCCGTGTGATGACAGAAGAATACAAGTCTCCATTTCCTCTCAAGGGTGCTGTATAAGCTAGCTAAGGGATATTATTAAATAACATTTTATTGTGAGTGACGAAAAAATAGCTGTGAGGCCCGTGGCTAACGATGGCTGGTGGGCCAACAATGGGCTGAGACGAATGTGGAGTGCCAAAAAAGTTGTTTTTAGTTCGGAACCCTAAGAGTTGTGAACAATCTAATTACAACACCGTTAAACAGTGACACCTAACAGATGATTACAACAATAATATAGCGGGATTAGTTTACTATACTTAGAATATTACATCAGTAAATAGTAAACTTAGTCTTCAAGATTAATGGTTCATTACTAACAGTATACAAATCACTAGAGCGAGTAGTGATAAGTGAGAACTGTAAGTAAAAGTGAGAACACCGTACTCTTCTACACAGTTGAAATAAAAGGTTAGGGCGTGATTTGAGGAGTTTAATAAATCATCATTAAGGGCCTACATCAATATTATCGTATATCATCGCCGACACGTACATATTAACACAGCCAGTAGGCACAGAAAATGAAGAATTAGGGATATTTTTTTGTTTACTCAAAATCTACTAAATATATTTTAATTCTGATTTACGTGTTTCTATATATAATAGTTACTAGTTTTTAAAGTTATTTCATTAGTTAATACGCGATAATAGACCGACAAATGAAAAAAATAAAAAATGAGAGAGGTTGTTTCGCTAAGATTTTCTATCGAGAAAACTTTTTTCAATCGCGATTCTGAGTTTATGTGATCCTAGATCATATATTGAAAAAACATATACTTAAAAATTAGAGCTCTAGCCATTCAATCTAAAGAAACAATGAAAACTTCGTACATAGAAAAATGCACGAAGCTATTTTGGTATCCTCATAACCTAATACTGTAGTAATAACTGAGTGAGACTACCATGGCCCGGCCAAGGGGCGAGAGGAACACCGTGGGGTTTAGTGGGTAGTCCGGGTTAGTTAATGACCCGGGAGTCCCTCACAGAGTGCGTAAATGCATTCCCCACGTAAAAAAAACCTAATGCTGTAGTGGGTATTCAATTTGATGGATACACAACAGTACTATGACAATAAAATTTATCGTCCAAATTATAAAACACTCACTTTTAAAGTCAATTTACGATAATATATCAATTGTACAATTGACTTGCAATCTTTTTCCTTAATAAATCTCATGGTGATTATTTTTTCCACTATTATTTGAAAGATTGGTACTAGAAGATATTAAATGCGATAAGCGAGCTCTATAGTCATATAAATATGTAAGGGTTCATTACTTCGAACAACATCGTATTAACGCTAGTTTGCGGTTTTAGTCTATTTTATTTGATTTCTTCCTGAGTTAGTGTGATTGATATTAAGACCAGGAAATTACATGGAGACCAATTCGTTGGTGTAATTTGAGTGTGTTAAGAATTAGATTAGATAGTAATTGCGTTGAGTTATTTTAAGGTCATTGTTTTATTGTTTGTGTCCGTTTTATATAAAAAGTGTTGTGTGTTTTGCTTGGACTTAAAAACTCGTATAAACTTAGCAAACAAAAATTATAAATTAAATATATTTTAATTAATAGAAACAGTTTTTAAACATAAAATTTTTTATAAGAGAACGTTGCGGTCTGTAAGAGGATGTAGTGACTAAGGTGGAGAAAAGTATGCTTAGGTGGCTTGGTCATGTGGAGAGGATGGATGACGGCGGAGGTAAGTGGAAATGCTGGGAGAGGACGCCCGAAAAAAATATAGGTACTCCTATGACATCGCCGGCATACTACAAAAGGGGCAAGTGCGTAGCATCGTCGGGCATGTATGACCAGATGTATGAGTGTGGATGAAGCCAAGGAAGTATGTTTGGATCGTAGCAGATGGCGCTCTATAGTCTCTGCCTATCCCCATGGGAAAAAGGCGTGATGTTATGATGATGGTGATAATTTTTTTATTGATTTGTTGAATTAGGGTATACTGTGTGAGCCTGTGTAGAAATATTATACATATTGCCGGCTCTAGACAACCGGAAATATGTATAATATGTGAAATATTTCTATCAAAACTGATACCTATTATCATGAAAATGTCGCGATCGGGAATCGAACCCGCGAGCTGGTGAACGGCAGTCAGTTACATAAACCACTCGGCCACGAGGCTCGTCGTTACCTTTAATAATTACGTTATAAAATTTTATTTTACTGTGCACATAAATCTGACCCCAACAGAAATAATATATTAAGTTAAGAGGATACCAAAATAGCTTCGTGCATTTTTCTACGTACGAAGTTTTCATTGTTTCTTTAGATTGAATGGCTAGAGCTCTAATTTTTAAGTATATGTTTTTTCAATATATGATCTAGGATCGCATAAACTCAGAAACGCGATTGAAAAAAGTTTTCTCGATAGAAAATCTTAACGAAACAACCTCTCTAATTTTTTATTTTTTTCATTTGTCGGTCTATTATCGCGTATTAACTAATGAAATAACTTTAAAAACATAAGTAACTATTATATATAGAAACACGTAAATCAGAATTAAAATATATTTAGTAGATTTTGAGTAAATATGAAAAGTATTCCTAATTCTTCATTTTCTGTGCCTACTGGCTGTGTTAATATGTACGTGTCGGCGATGATATACGATAATATTGATGTAGGCCCTTAAAAAAGGTTGTCTGGAAGAGATCGCAATATGCGATAAGACCGCCAATTGTACATGTTTTATTGTTACATTAGTTAAGTGACATGTAATTTATGGTGTACAATAAAGTGTATTCTATTCTATTCTATTCTATTCTATTCTATTCTATTCTATTCTATTCTATTCTATTCTATTCTATTCTATTCTATTCTATTCTATTCTATTCTATTCTATTCTATTCTATTCTATTCTATTCTATTCTATTCTATTCTATTCTATTCTATTCTATTCTATTCTATTCTATTCTATTCTATTCTATTCTATTCTATTCTATTCTATTCTATTCTATTCTATTCTATTCTATTCTATTCTATTCTATTCTATTCTATTCTATTCTATTCTATTCTATTCTATTCTATTCTATTCTATTCTATTCTATTATATTCTATTCTATTAAGTGGTTCGGAAGCTACGCATTCACCCATATTACAATAATTAATTTTCTTAATAAAATAAAACTTATCTATAGAGACATAAACAAATAGAGACTATTACAAAGTGTTCTAATTAGATAAGCTCAATTTAATTAATAATTTATATGCCAAAAGTATATTGCTTAATCGATATGATTCAAAACAAATATCTGTTTTAATTAGCCTTCTGATAATGTAATTATTTATATATATATTACTCGTGTAATTTATTAACTGATTACAGGTTAATGTGGTGCTTGATTAATTAAATTAAACTTAGCTCGGTTCGTATTGACATTATTAATATTTAAAATAGTTTATACAGTAACTAGATGTTGCTTGGAACTTCGTACAAGTGAAATTTAGAGACCTAACCCTTAAAAATTATACAAAAAGCCATCCTCTTGATCCAAACTATCAATTTAAAAAAAACTATATTAAAATCCCTTGCGTAGTTTTAAAGATATAAGTTCACATAGGGACATACATGCAAAAATAACGACTTTGCTTTATAATTTATAGATAATAACATAGATGAATATTGAAAGTTATAAATAAAATGCTTTACCTTTACGTACTACTAAAATAGCTATGCTATAGTATAGAGTTTACCAGAGTATGTCTATGGTGAGATTATTCATCCGGCTTGAAGCCACAATACATGTGTGTCTCTGATACAGGTTTATACGTCATTTGAAACAATAATTTGTCTATGAAGTACGATTTAGCCAAGCTAAATTTTCTTATCTACAAGATTGAACGCGTACCCACTCTGCTAAAAATATGGCTATAGTTAATGGTTATCTTACACATAAAATACAAAATATATGGCACAAAGTAAGGACAATATTTTTTACATCCGGTGTAAAGACCCCGACGAAAACAATATGCGTGTTTATATCGATCCTAAAGCTATTTAAAGCTAAGAAAGTACCTCTGTTTATTTGCAGATCTGTTAAAAACCCTACGACTAATTTCTTTTCAAGGAAAACCCGCTTATTTAAGACAAGTTTTATGGGATTTTTAAATTAGCCATATTATAATATTATCTGAGTCATGAATGTGTGAAACCCATGTCGATTTATTGAAACGTCATACTAATTGGGTTTTTGTTGTCTGAATTATTTTTATGTATATTATTATGTATAGGTATATTATTTTTATGTATATAATTATTTTTATATGCTCTTTGTGCATTTGTCATTGTGATCTAATTTTTATGAAATGTAAATCATTAATTTTTATGAAATGTAAAAAAAATAAAGTGTTATATATCTATCTATCTATCTATGTAGGTACATGAAATTATTTCTTTCTGTAATGATAGTGTAGCTATTAAAGGTTTCTTTGAAGCTAGATTACCGCTGTTTTCAATATTTTCTCTTTCTCTCTCTTTCTTTTCAGCCTATTATTATCCTACTGTAGGTCGCGGGCCTCCTCCATTATGGGAGGGATTGTGGTCTACTGTGCAGCGCTGACCAGGCTGCTGGCACAGGGTTAATATTCAAGGTTTCCGTCTTTGGCAGAAGATGTTGTCTGTGAACTGTATCCCTTAGCTGGCTTTTACAGTACCCTGGCAAAGAAAAGGAGTGTTAACCACACGAAAATTTCAATATTTTATCTATCCATAATTTTATGTTTGTTATGCCTATTCTATCTTCTTCCTTGCTACGGATTTGACGCTGAATTAAAATTAGTGTACCATAAATATTCATGGACATAAATAAATATAAATAAATAAATATTCATGGACATTTCACACAAAGTCCTCTGGTCCCAAGCTAAGCTTATATGCTTGTGTTATGGGTACCAGAATACGGATAGAATACATATACTACTTTGTAAATACATACTTATAATACATAGAAACACCCAGACGCAGGACAAACATTTGTATGACAATTTGAAAAATCACACAAATGATTGTCCCGAGCGGGAATCGAACCCGCGACCTCTTGATCGGCAGTCCGTTACCAGAACCACTACACCACGAGGCCCGTCAAAACAAACAATGTGTACATATTTCAACTCTTTAAAATTCTTGCTTTAAACTCCTAAAATCTGAGATCTCTTCTATGTTGATGAAATAATATTTTCGAAATTTATGTTTATTATGTTACGTTTTCACTTCACATCAACATTTAATATAAATATAATATGTTAACTTGATTAATTAAAATTTTATTAATAAAAATCAACTATTTCCATAAATTTTTAAACATTGCACGACATTTAAGTCAGTAAAAGTCAAGTGTATACATAATTAAATTTCATCACGAGAAAAAAAAATGTGTATAACATAGATTCTGATTTCATATGTTTAAATTAATTTAGGCGCATGTTAATGTCAGTGTTAATAATTGCCGTAGACGTCATGATACTTTTTTTTTTGTATTTGACAGTAGTAAAAATGTTAAATATTGTTTTTCAAAGTTCGTACTAAAGGAACCTATTCCAATCACTCCGCTAACCGTCTGAATCTTATAGTTTCGGCATATACGCGCCGTTTTTAGCTTCATACTAAAACTTCACAGTAAAAATGTTAAAAATTGTTTTTCAAAGTTCGTACTAAAGGAACCTATTCCTATCACTCCGCTAACCGTCTGAATATTATAGTTTCGGCATATGCGCGCCGTAAATTTTAGTTTCATACTTTCGGCAGAAATACGTTCAAACAACCGTGAGGTAGAAACGCCACCGTCATCTCGTATGCTCATGAGATGATGGCGGCTAAGAGATAAGCCCTGCAGAAGCACAATGGAGAACCCCTACAGTGCCCCGGCTAGGGGGCAAACGCCGGTGTCCCTACCCAACTGTATCTATCTCATGTAAGACAAGTAAGACATGAAATTGTCACAGGTGACGTATTTTGTTGCCGCTATGACAATAAATACTAAAAATCAAAGCAACAAACACTTTTGCCCATATCTATGTGAATATTATGACATGTTAATGACCTATTATGTATAGGTAATTCAATGATAAATGTACGGAACATTTGACAAACAAGCCTAATTCGTACTTGGCCAGAATATACTAGAAATTACTATGACATGAAAACAAGTTATGTGATTTACGTGTATTTAGTTACTATGGACGTAATTTCTGTCTAATTGGCAAAAAAAGCAAGTGTTAATTTAAATAAAAATTTTGCTTTGAGCGTTAATTTAATTATAATGACATATTGTTTTCTTAAATGATCTTTATTTACTGGTGATACATAAATTATGTCTACGATAGAATATAGACATTTATAGTTTTAGCTTAAATGAGGTAATAATATGGTTTTAGGAACCTATGGTCTGGTGTGAGTAATCGACGAAAGTAAAGGTCCGATTCTGAATGAATGATGACGAATGAAGCTCCGTGCAAAACGCTAGTATAGTATAATAAACTTAACTACTGCTAAACCTTGACTATAAAATGATGCAAAAAAATAAAAAAAACTGTCAATAGTTGCATCATATTTCACGTGCTCTGCATTTAGCAATTAATTGTATTAAGAAACATTTTAAGGCTTCTAATTGTTAAAGAAATAATAAATTAGTCCGTATTAAAGTAATAGGTGTATATTATCATAAGTAATAATAAAAAGAGTTGTAATCAAATACGCACAAATATTACGCAAAACGCTCTGAATACTTAAGACTTTCGTTTTCCTACTAATCTGCATTTTAAATTTTCACAACTACGTATTATAAATTAACATGCTACTAATACAATAAAATTAAAATTATATTGCGCTCGTTTTTGGTATTATACACTTTATGATGATACTATTTTTACTATTTTTTGCTGTAAGATCGTGGTAATGGATTGGACAGACAGAATTATGGACATCGAAGTATTAATAATAGGCACTAGTCTTGTCTTTAAGTACCCACGTAACCATTTAAGTAAATAATTTGCTAATTTCAAAAACCAAAAACACGCCTGAAAGTCATAGGTCATCGGTCCTTAATATGCAAAATTTCAGATCAATAAGACTATTGCAAGTGGGTCAAAATCACTTTTATAGATTCCCTTACATTGATAGATAAGAACCAAGCTAATAAGCGAGTGTTAAAAAGAATCAATTATTAAAAGTAACCATGAATTTAAAATCAGATCATCAGGCGATTAGAGTTCAACATCATTATTAAGATTTATTGGATTTCTAATAAGTTCTTTAGCCACGATGGGCTAACATAAACGGACTATTGCAATAGCTTGCTGTTGTCGAATACTAGATATGCATGATTCGATAAAAATATTTAAAATTGATTAAAGACTCAGAGTCAAGAGTCGTGACCTGTTGACTGTACTAACCGAATAAGTAGTTACCACGATCATGTAGATAGTATCACAGTTGTAGACAACACACATGAGTGACATGAGGTATGTTCAAGTGTCTTATCTAATGCCTATCTATACCATGTCATTAATTCAATACGGTATGACTCATAACAAGTAAAGCTCTTTGTAGATCAGCAATAAAAAAATACGAAATGAAAGCCCCGTGTGATGGTAGATTATTACGTAGTTACTCTATCTTTCATAGGCATAGCCAGAGGAGGGGATTTGTACTTAAAACATCTCCGAAATGCAAAAAATGATACAAGAAAATAAAAAAATTACACTACTTCCGACAAGCTTACATCATTTTTGGTTCTACCAGTGGGCCCCCGATGAAATTAAATGAAATTTAAAAATCCCTCCCGAAATTAAATCCTGACTACACCCTACAGTTTTCTTGTTTATAGAGTCATCTCCTACCATTATTTAGTTATCTGGGGTCGACGCAACATGACTACTTGATCATGCTGCCGTGGGTTTAGGCTGATTATTACGAACAGTCGCCTGCCCGATGTCAACCCTTTCAGGTTTATGCGCATCTCATGTGTAATATGTCATCTCAAGTGTCATGCGACGTGATTCCCTCAACTGGTCCTTACAACGCCCGCGGACAAGATATGAGAAGGCGATCCGTGGATATTTAGATAGATAGATAGATAGATAGATAGATTACTCTTTATTGTACACCATTTTACATTACAGTAGCTTATTCTATGTTAACAATAATACAGTACAATAGGCGGTCTTATCACATGCTGCGATCTCTTCCAGACAACCTTTGGATCGACTACGTTTGGTCAAAAAGAGGGCTTTATGTGGTGTACTCTAACCTACAAATATTAGCTATACATATTTATAAACTTAATACATAATGCAAATACACATACACAAATACATACCTATACATACACATACTTACACAAATACATAAACAAATATGCCTACACTCAAGAGATATAAGAGTATAAAATAATATTTTTTAAATTTAATCACGTTATTTATACTATGTCAGTGATAGATAGTACTCTTTTACCCTTTTCTTGAAAGTAGCTACTGATTGAGCACTTCTTATATTTTTAGGTAGCTCATTCCATAGGTGAGCTGCTTCGACAGTAAATGATTTAGCATAAAACTTGGTGGAATGGGCAGGTATAGCTAGAATGGGGTTTTCCGATGATCTCAAGCTTTTCGTGTGTGTGTCGTGGAGAAACTTAAAACGGTTTTTGAGATACCTAGGGGTAGTGGGACTAAATAATATATTATAGAGAAGGACAAGTATATGAGTATTCCGTCGAAGGCGAATGGGTAACCACTGGAGTTTAGCACGAAATTCTGAGACATGGTCATACTTGCGTAGTCCATATATAAACCTGATGCAAAAGTTTTGGATTCGCTCCAGTTTATTAAGTTGGTCCTCAGTAATATCAAGATAGCTGGCGTCAGCGTAGTCAAGGATGGAAAGAAGAAGAGTTCCAGCGAGTGAGGTTTTGGTGGTAACATGGAGGAAGTTGCGTAGTCTTTTAAGCGATGCTGCAGAAGCGTATATCTTACGGCTTACATTTTGAAGTTGCACCGTCCAAGAAAGGGTACTATCCAGATAAACTCCTAGATTCTTCACTTTATCTTTTATTGGTATTATAACTCCGTTAAAAGTCACTAAAGGAAGTGTTGTGTAGTCTACTTTCGTCATCAGACGAGAACTTCCAATCAAGGTGACTTGTGTCTTTGTCGGATTTACTTTTAGACCATACATTTCTGTCCACGTTTGTATGCGTGCTGGGTCTTCATTTATGTTCGCTAGAGCCTGAGGTAGATTTTGCAAAGATCCTTGGGCATTTATTTGGAGATCGTCTGCATAGAGGTGGTAGGAGGAAGAAAGTTGATTGGAAATAGAATTTATAAAAATTGAGAAAAGCAACGGAGAAAGCACGCCACCCTGTGGAACGCCTGCCGAGGTAGTAGACCATGTTGAATAAATATCATCCAAACGAACTCGTTGTCGGCGTCCAAACAGGTAACTATGAAACCAGTCAAACACCCCGGGAGATATGTTAAGAGAAGCTAAAACGGCAAGCAATACCTCAAAGTCGACTGTATTAAAGGCATTGCTGAAGTCAAGAAGGCATAGTACTGTAAGCTTGCCGTGCTCCATGCCAAACCTGATATCGTCCGTAATATTGATTAAGGTGGTAGTGGTACTATGACCAGGACGGAATCCGGACTGGAAAGGATTTAGTAAGTGGTTTTTGTTGAGGAATTCATGGAGTTGGTTGTGGACAAGGCTTTTACTGTCCGTCGACAAACTATAGAGTCCAAATAATATTTATTTCTATTTTCTATAATACATAACGCGACTTATTTATTTAAAGAAAACTAAAACGCGTCTTAATCGAAAACAGTGATTTTATATAACTAAATTTCTTGAGTGAAATCATAAATCTATAGACAAGTGAAACAATAAAGTTCAAAGATCATCGTAATACCTCTAAAATAAATGTATCGAAGCATAAAATAGATTTACAATACAACTAACAATGAAATGTATACAGAGCGTTAAGCCAAAGTCAAGCGCCTATTGTACGACACAAGGTGATCTTACGACACTCTTATATAGGGTTGCCACAATCCGTTATGAAATTATTAAACGTAGAAAATATTTCTTAATATCATTAGTTTCTAATATCTTTAAGAAACAGTATAATAATAGATCTGACAAGTTATCACAAATATCACAGTGTTTTATTTTTCTGATGTTAGATGAAGTTAAAATTTATAAGACATATTTTAGATATTCGTAGATATTTTTTCTATTATTATTAGTAATTAATAAATTGAAATATTTGTCAATTGCTAAGTTATTTAATATAATATTATATTGTTTCTTACTTAACGTTGCTAAGACACACAAAAGTAATTCTTTTCGACACTTATACAAAACTACTACACTTCGTTTTTTTAAACAATTGCTTGAAACATCGATATTCGTAACGTCGTAATGTAAAAGAGTTTTTAGTTTTATCTATTTACAGTATTTTAAGTAACTAGCAAATTTAAATAAGGTTTTAAATTCGTATTTGTAAAGGCTTTTTAGCAAATAGTATTTTCGATGTAGTCGTTGAATAAATGAATAATTTAACGATAACTGATAGCCCTGAATTGACAAACTGTGAAAACATAACCTGAATAGCGATAATAAGTGACTTTGTTATGCTTTTTATCAAGGGCTCTGGGTGCTATGTGCTAATACCTATTAAGAACAATTGAAACTTCAACGTTTTAAACTCAATTTAGGTTAAAAGTTAAGGTTATTCTTATTGCAGATGGCGGAAAAATCTTACGTGCATTTTATATGATAATAAATAATAATAAATAAATAAATATTCATGGACATTTCACACAACGTCCTCTGGTCCCAAGCTAAGCTTATTATGCTTGTGTTATGGGTACCAGAAAACGGATAGATAGAATGAATTGCGCGTGAGCGAGCGTACAGAGCAGTCGTGTTGACAATATTTTAATCTAAATTATATAACTGAATAACTTTAGAATAACGAAAACAACCAGAAGATGATTACTAATTATTACAGGAGTTCAAGAGGTATATTCTACAAAAAAAGATGAAAGACAGGAACATGGCAATACCGAAGTTTTAAAAATAATCAAAACGGCTATGCCTAATTGTAATTACCCTTTGCAAGTCTAGGAAAATATAAACTGGGTCATAACCGTCCTATAAAAGCAATTTTTGAAAGCAAAAATACAGTGTTTTCCATTTTACGCAGCAAGAAGCAAATTAAATATGATAATATGAACTTATTCTCAGATAAATCTCCACAACAACAGAAGCTATTTCAAAACTTGAAAGAGGAGCTAGAGGATCGCAAAAAGCATGGCGAAGATAATATTACAATAAAATATCTAAACGGAACACCTAAAATAGTATCACTGTCAAAAACTGACTTCTGAATTCCGTTCCTTACATCTTAAAGAGCCTACCAAATAATGACAAATCACAATTCCTTAACTACTTACAATAAATCACAAAAATTTTTGCTAAAAATTGCGAAGCTTAGTTAATTAACAACCAAGAAACCTAGATGAGATCAAAATTATTTTACTAACAATGCCTAAAGTACATGTATTAAATATTTTGAAATCGACCATACATATGGTCGATTTTAAACTCTAAAACTAAAACTTTACAGAAAATAAATTATTTTTTATTAATATTATATAATAAATATTATAAAAATTCTAAGTTAAGACGATACGATACCAAATTATGCTCTATACAAAAGTATGGGTATCGTACTTCCGTTTTTTCTTCGCGAAAGTTAAACCGATTTTAATAGTTTTAATATCTATGCTTCTATCACTTTTTTTTTTCAAAACATAATAACTAAAAGAAATATGACGATCCGAAAAACCCACGTTTTCGGTTTTCTTTAGATAAAGTTGCAGCGTCTATCACACAAATTTGGTAAAGTTTTACCACAAAAGAAAGTGATAGGAGCATAGATATACTCTTTATCTATAATATAACGCAAAAACTATTGAAATCGGTTTAACTTTAGCGAAAAAAAAACGGAAGTATGAAACGTCTTTTTTCAAAGAATTTGTAGGTAAAATCCGCTTCATCTATATTTGTCCCTTTCAGCGCGGCGCTCGGAAATAGGGATAGCAATACCTAAGGCAAATACCTAAATGAGGAGCCCTCTTAAGCACAGTATGATTGCTAACTACAAATTAGCGGTGTCACTAGCCCCACATTGCAAGGCCTTGTATTTACCCACAGATGTGCATTATAATTGGTGGCGATTCTGTTTGTGCAGACTATCCTATTCTAAATTATTAAAATTGATCTATAGCTAGATATCATGTTAAAATAAAATTATGGAACAAATCACCATAACAATAATAATAAAACAAAAACGTCATTTTGTAATAAAGAAGTAATGTATTGAATAAAAAGAAACAGAACAATAAGAATTTTATAACATTTATCTTAATCTGATTTCGTACTCAGCGCGATGGAGTTGTCACCGGTGCTAGTTGAATAAATAAATGTAACTACCCTATTTTATCTATAATAACTAATTTATTTGCGTGCTCGCTAATGTTATACAAATGTTAAAACTGTTTCTCATGTAAGCGATTTTTTTGTAATCTTTTATGAGAATAGATGATCTAAACATATATACATAAACTACTTTTCTTTTGTAAAAACATACTTATTATACATAGTAAACACCCAGACGCAGAACAAACATTTGTATGACATTTATAAACATCACACAAATGAATGTCCGAGGCGGGAATCGAATCCGCGACCTCGTGAACGGCAGTCCGTTAAGTGTTATAAGAAAACTTACCGAACATTAGCTGAATTAATAATTGCGAGGCTAGACCTCGCAATTATTAATACGTCATTTCGTCCCAAACTCTGCATATTGCTTATGTGATGATAACTAGATAACCTCTAAAGTACGTAGAAAAAAATCCAAACGTGTCTATATTACTACTAGCTGTTGCCCGAGCTTCGTACACGTGGAATTCGAATTTTTTTGCGCGTTTTACAACATTTTTCTCTGATAATTCGCTATCGTTAGTTGCAGCGTGATGTTCAATAATTTACTTAGTTCAAAAACTATAAAACACGCTTGAAAATCCTGAATTTTTTTTTATTATTGCATTGTCATCTATACTTAATATGTGTGCAAAATTTCAGATCAATCCGACTACTGCAAGTGAGTGAAAAATACTTTCAAAGATATACTTTAAATACTTTCAAAGATATATTTACTTTCAAATATAAGCGCCTAAAGCCTTCCTCGATAATAATACTATTCAATACTGAAAGAATTTTTCAAATCGGACCAGTGTGGTTCCTGAGATTAGTTCGTTCAAACAAACAAACTCCTCGGCTATAAATATTAGTATAGATTATAATAAAGAGAAATTATCATTACCATCATGACAGAAACTTAAATTGCCGAGGTCGAATAAACACGGCAAAAATTTCGGACACTTGGATGAAATATGGTTCTTCTCCCTTGGACTTTTGTTCCCTTTGAAAAAATTTTGTTGCCGAGAAACTCAAAGCAGTTACCTATATGATATTTTAATTTTTATTTGCCTCCCGTAACTACAAAAGTGTCCGTCACTTGGGCATTTTTTACAATTCTCTATGGGAGGAACCTCGGACGGCCTCCCAATTAGCACAAATACATGTTATGAATTATGCATGAATGGGAGCTCTAAACTTACAGCATTTACAGCACCCTGTGGGAAGGATTCTATGTCCGTGTGGTGACGGTCTAAGAATACAAGTGTCAACACCGCAACTCCACTCCAGGGTGCTGTAAAGTAGCTGTAGCTAAGGGATATTTTACACCGACGACATTCTCTGTGAGAGACGGAAAACACAAAAGTAAAACCTGTGCCATCACGCCTGGTCACTGCGGCATAGTAGACCATAATCCCTCCCAAAGTGGAGGCAGCCCGTGCCCAACAGTGGGACGTTACTAGGCTGGAGAAGAAGAAGAAAAAGAAGAAGTGGGAAGTCAGTTTAAGAATGCAAGTTTCACCACCTCACACTTGTATTCTTCATTCATCACCACATGGATAGGAAGTAACATACAATTTATTGCTGAAGTTGATACTATAACGTAATCTTGTAAAAAACGTCTTCGGTAATCTAAATACCTAGTTATTTAATATTTTTCCAAAATCGTTTTTGTTCTGTGTTATAGTTGTATAACTAACCGTCCAGAATGATGTCAACTGTTTTTATTATTTATTCTTTTTTACTTAGTAAGCAAGTCAACGGTCGACTAACGCTCATTTTCAATAGTTAGTCTATCCAAATTGTCGCTACTAAAGAAATACCTGACTGGATAGTGTGTAAATTAGGAAGTAGTTTAGCAAATTGTTCTTTATTTAATTTTTCTAATTTCAATAATGGAACAATGTAGTATTTAGAAAGTTATATTATTTTTTCTTGTATTGTAATTTTTTATGTTGTTTGTTGATGACTTGTCTTAATGCGGCGATATAGTCGCACAGCGACAAAGCCCTTCTGTAAATAACAAAAAAAGAAGACATACCTAGTCCGTGCGGTGACGGATTAAGAATACAGGTGTCACCACCCCATCTCCTCCCAAGGGTACTGTAAAAGTCAGTTAAGGGATATTGCACACAGATATATCTTCTGTGAGAGACGGAAAACTCGAAAAGAAACCCTGTGCCAACACGCCTGGTCAGCGCGGCACAGTAGACCATAATCCCTCCAAAACTGGAGGAGGCCCGTGCCCAACAGTGGGACGTAAATGGGCTGGAGAAGAAAGACATACCTAAAAATCAAATTTTTTGTCCTTAGAACTATTATCAAATTTTTAAAATGCAAGTTTCTTTTTAATAAGCTACTGACTACAACATTTTCTATTGAAACGCGAACTGTCAATATAATAAATAAATAAATCTTATAGACATTTCACTCAATGTCCTCTGGTCCCAAAGTAACCTATATTTCTACGTTTGTGTTATGGGTACCAGATACGGATATACTACTTAATATACATTTTTTAAATACAAACTCATAATACATAGTAAACACCCAGACGCAGTACAACCATTTGTATGACAATTATAAAATTAAATATCACACAAATGATTGTCCCTTGCGGGAATGGAATCTGTGACCTCGTGAACAGTAGTCCGTTACATGGGCTACTAGACCACGGGGAAAAAATATAAAATGTTTTAGTGATAAAATGAGCCGTTAGCCTGATAGGGAATTTGTAAGTAGACGGGTGCGCATTCTAAAAAAACACACTATTTAAACTCACACATACACACGACGTAGAGAAACTTACACACGTATGGTCTTATTCATAATGACTTATCGTAGGTTTAAAAGATCGCTAAAATAGGTTCGCGCAAATTGTAAAAACTTTTTATTCATAATAGTCTTTTTACGCTAAAACGTTTATTATCTCTCCAATAAAATCTCCGTTTAAACCTGCGATAAGTCAATATGAATAAGACCGGTACTCTATACGCAATACGCATACTGTAAAACAATTAGCTGTTCGAAACGAAAATTGTGTATGTGTGTAAGTAACCACACAAATAGCAAATTATAGCTAGATATTATAACAGTTAATTAGTGCCAATATGAATTAGTATAAAATATTGCAACCACATATTAATTTAATTAATTGAAATCTGAAACTAGTGCACACATTTCACAACATAGACCTCACTACAAGATATACTGTTAAACTATTTGTCACTATTTTTAGTTGTGAAATTTCGTATTAATTAATACTTAATGTCTCGGTTTAAAAAAATATCTTAGACGAGATCTAAGTAGAGAAAAGAAATATATTTAACGGTGAATAAAGAATAGCAGATTTAAAATCGATTATATTTAAACCTGCTTTTTTTAAAAATAAAAACGACAATTATTAAAGCTTGGGACTATTTTATTATAATAGGTGTGAAAACAAAATGAAAACTAAAAAAGAGTTAAGACTAAGAAAAACAAACCTTTCTTTACAGCTGGTTTTTTATCTATCAATTATTTAGAATTATTATTGTTTTATTTATTAGACGTTACAATTGCATTGAATCATAACATGATATAGAATAATATAATAGTAGAAAACATAATGATACATAACAAAACTGAAAGTTTAATCCATGTTTATGCCGTTGTGACAAATTTAAACGACGGAAGATATTATTAACAGCAATAAAAACTTTTGATTGACATCCGGGAAACCAACATCCACATATAAGATTAAACTAATATGACAATTTAATATGGATAGATGTAAATCAAACTAATCACAGATTACTATAAACAACGATATTTTTAATACATACAAGCTGTTACAGTCCGTTCGAGCTGAATTTAGAGAATTTTCCCCGTTTTTGCAACATTTTTCGTTGATTCTTCGCTCCTATTGGTCGCAGTGTGATGTTATATGGCTTAAAGCCTTCCTAACTGAATGTACTGAAATGAAATGAAATGAAATGAATAATCATTTAATCAAGTAGAAACATTTTTCAGAAAAAATATGTGCTTATGACATGTTCAATTTTTTTTCCTACCACCGGTTCAGGACGCAATTTCCTAAGAAGAACCAGCGTAAGAAACTCAGCAGAGCTTTTAATCAAATCAATATTTTTTTAATTAATTGTCAATTATAGGTACTATCTAACATTGAAGGATTTTTTCAAATCAGACTATCGGTTATTGAGATTAGCGTGTTCAAACGAACAAAGAAACTCATCAGCTTTATAATCTTTACTTATTATTAATAATTATTATATATTGTACTAGCTGACCCGGTAAACGTTGTTTTGCGATACTAAAAAAAAAGAAAAAAAAGGTTTGAAAAATAGATGTTGGCCGATTCTCAGACCTACTAAATATGTATGTAAAATTTGAGAAGAATCGGTCAAGCCGTTTCAGAGGAGTACGGTAACTAACACTGTGACACGTGAATTTTATATATAAGATATATATATATATATTCATAATATTAATATTATATTTACTTAATTTTAAAATTAATTAAATTTTGACATTAGCTTTTGACATTTGTTATAATAAATAATATGATGTACCTGTAATTTTAATTATTTTTATTTAAATTTTGTACATAACCTACAATTGACACAGACTACAGACAATTCTATATTGACAATGTACTGTAACATCTACTGATCGTATGCTTACAAAATAAATTTTTGATTGATTGATTGTATATAAAACAAAGTCGTTATTTTTGTTTGTATGTAACTATGTCTTTTTTTTAATATACTACAAGGGTGACAAACAAGCTACGGCCTGCCTGATGGTAAGCGATTACCGTAGCCTATGGACGTTTGCAACACCAGAGGTGTCACTCGCGTGTTGCCGACCCTGTAGGAACCGTTTAACGCCCTTATTGAAGAGCCCCATGCTATAGTCCTGTGGGAAAACCACGGCAGGAAGCTCATTCCACAACCTGATTGTACGTGGGATAAAGTTACGCTGGAACCGTACAGTACGGTATGGTATCGGTTCTAAGGTGTGAGAATGAACTCGCTGCCGATGGCGAGCGGTGCGATGATAAAAGGTTATATCTTTGTGAGCTTACATCTTTAAAACTACGCAACGGATTTTGATGCGGTTTCTTTTAATAAACAGAGTGATTCAAGAGGATGGCTTTTTTGTATAGTTTGTTACATAACAGCTAGTTTAGTTATAAATAACTCTATCTTTCATCACAATGCATAGAACATATTTCATGTGCAGTTTGTATGATTAACACTAAAGTAAACATATAATCATTTACATTCCTTCGGTATTAGTTGCACGGTACTCAACATAATAAAGGAGTATTTACTTTCTTCGATACTATGAGATTATGTTTCCATTACACGTGAGCATAATGCGTTGATAGGTGAAAGTGGTCTTAATAAAATAGCAAAAACCGTAAATAGTTTGCGTGTTTAGGTTTAAACTCCATATAGAATCTATTAAAATGCTAATTATATTATCCAATGAATAAAATAAAACGGTATTTTTTCTTCAAACTACTTCTAGCTTTATTACGATTTGGTTAATAAGACGCGTATATTTTAATGTGTAAAAATGCATTTGAATCTCTAGACCTGCTGTATAAAGATACAAAATCTTTACTTGTTATAAAACAAATGTAGTCCCTATACGAGCTTCTCTCTCTCTCTCCAGCCCATTTAAGTCCCACTGTTGGGCACGGGCCTCCTCCACTTTGGGAGGGATTATGGTCTACTGTGCCGCGCTGACCAGGCGTATTGGCACAGGGTTTCTTTTCGAGTTTTCCGTCGCTCACAGAGGATGTTATCTGTGTGCAATATCCCTTGGCTAATTTTTACAGCACCCTTGGGAGGAGTTGAGGTGGTGACATTTGTATTCTTAATCCGTCACCACACGGAGAATATCAGCTTACATCTTCGAAATTACGTAACGGGTTTAAATGCGTTTTTTTATTAGGTAGAGTGGTTCAAGAGGAGGGTTTTTTTGTATAAATTGTCACGGTTTGATTTATTAATTCCACGCGTACGAATAGCTAGTGCCATGTAAATCTATCAATCTGTTTCGGGAGAGATTGGCTCCCAACACTGTGACACGATAATTTACAGAAGTACATCAGAAAGAAAGAAAGAATGTTTTTATTTCTCCCCCATGGGGCACAACAAAATACATAATATTACAATTAAAAAAAACATATACTTACAAATAAAAATTAACGAAAAATCATAAAACAAAACAAAAAGATAAAAATAAAACGATGAATGTACATTATACTGACAGAGTAGTACTAATGTGTCCCACTCCCATCCATAGGAGAAAAAAGGGACGTTACTCAGCTTTATTTTGCGGTTTTTATACCGCAACGCTGATTTTCAGCAAAGCTCCTTGACATCACATTACGTATATCATCATCATTATCATCATAACATTACGCCTTTTCCCCATGGGAGTAGTTAGAGACTATTGAGCGCCATCAATCAATCAATAAGCCATTTTATCTTTCCGTGTAATGACGGATTAAGAATACAATTGTCACCATCCCATTTCCTTCCCAGGGTGCTGTGAGAGCTAGTTAAGAGATATTGTACACAGGTGATATCCTCTGTGAGAGACGGAAAACTCGAAACTAAACCCTATCCAACACGCCTTGTCAACGTGGTGTAGTAGACCATAAACACTCCTTACGTGGAGGAGGCCCGTGCCCAGCAGCAGGGCTGGAGAGAGAAAGAGAGAGAAGGAGAGCTTCATTTACACTCATATGTCTGGTCAGCCTTACCTACTAATTATGGAGAATACTAGCTGTTGCCCGCGACTTCGTACGCGTGCAATTTAGAAATCAAACCTTAACAAACACAAGTTTACTACTACCGCTCAATAGATGGCGTTGTACAGATTTTTTTAATCGCTCTATGCATTGGTTACATGCATTAACACATAAGCTCGTCAAAGTTTTAGGTTTTTATTCTGCTTTTCGCATTTATATTTTAATAAGTATAATGATGAAGTTATCAAGGAATGTTAATAAATAATTTAAGATATTATGTATCTGTATTGGTTTATTGAAAGGAAAAACACCAATCTTAACTAGTCTGCGATACAAATTGGCCTAGTTTTGTGAAATCGATGACATAAGGTTCTATTCAGGACTCTAGTTTACTCAGCAACTAACAGGGTTGTTACATTCTCTATTAATTAAAATATTAAGTAAATATTACTTTTAAGGTATGGCTCCATCCGTGTTTTTGGTAGCGAAAAATTTAACAATAAATACAACTACGAATTTAAATGTTAATGTTCACATAGGTATTTATCTAGCTTTCACAATTAATGTCCATGGTATTATCGAAAATACGCTTCGAATCCAGAATGCGCAGGACCACGCATTGTGGAGCTCTATGGAAGAGGCCTATGTTCAGCGGTGAAGGAGAAAGGCTGGTGGATAGATACCTAGATGGAAAACGCTAATAAAACCGCAGTTCAGTTATTTCAATAGCATTGTCATGCGACACACAAATGTATGTAAAAGTTCAGTTCTAAAACAAAACTTGCAAGATTTGGTCACTGATAAACATGGTCAATCCACTACCTGTTTTGCTTCCCGTTAGTTTAGCAGTAAGAAGCCTTTTTTTTATTACTATAAGGATATGAGTAGCGAAATACGAACATTGTAGAGTTTTTACGATTTATTTTAAAATCAGGTAGCAAAATTATAGAGGCATATCCGCTAATTGTATTAAAATAATTTTCTTTGTATGATAAGATGTACGAGAATAATATTAACGGAAACGTGTTTTTCATAATTTTTGTAACTTAAGCACTCAAAATGTTAGTTGAAATCCTCTGTTTGTTTGGCACCTAATTTATAAAGATGTTGCTGTGAATAAACACGATGGAAAGACTGAAAATTTTTGAAACTTTGAGCTCCATAATTATACTAAAAAAAAAACGCATAAAAATCCGTAAAAGTATTGAATTTATTAATATTTTTGCGATTGACTATTTTTTATTATTAATTATTTATTATTGATTAATTTAGTTTATTTAGTAAAAGCATAGCGAGTCAATCGCAAAAATATTAATAAATTAATGTAGAAATACATGTACAGCCATTACTTCGGTCCAATTGTGTTCTGTAAAGAACGCTAACTGATCGATTGATGGAGTTGGTGCAAACCGCTCAATAGATGGCGTTGTACGAAAAAACATCGCACGATGTTAAAACTCGCATTGAGATGATTGTAGTGGAAAATTTGGTAAACATTTGCGTGGACCATAATAGCTCAGTTGGGAGAGCGACGGAACGGCATTCCGAGGTCGCTGGTTCAAGTCCCGCTTATGGTTATTATTTTTTCCATTATAATTTAGTTTATTTAGTATTGAATGTGTTGCTATTTATTGCATCTACTTGAAGTAGTGTTCAGGAAGTTTCGTCACTCACAGCCCTAACAAAATGCAGTGTTGTAATCATCTGATTCGTGACCAAACACGAATGCCCGGAAGTCAATGGTTTACTTAGAATTATATTTTCGTGGCCACGATCACGTTGTTCAATAAATAATTCCTTTAAAATCAAGAAAACTGACTACTTTGCCTACATTAGTAATTACAAATTTTGTTAGATTAGAGAACATAGATATTTTAATTACGATATTATCACCAGTATACTATTTCTCAAAGCTCATTAAAACCACCACACCACGGACGGCACGGAATTCCTCCACTTTTTTTTTCAGGTGAGTATTTCATCTATATTATATACTTCTACGCTAATCAGGCGTGTTATCAAAGGGCTTAATCACCCTACTTAAGGTGACTCTTACCTGGGGGAAGGAGATAGGAATAAAACCGCTTATGGTCTTTATGAATCCGTCATCACTAATGCTTTCAATCCTTTCTAACCAAATATTATGATCATTTACTAATACTATTATCATAATTATAGTTAATTAAAAGTAAACCTAATTATATTTAGAAGGAGTTTTGTGCCAAAAAGTTACAAAAACAAACGCATAAAAATTCGTGAAAAGTCAGGAAAATAGCGTAAAACTTTGTTTTGATAAAGTTATTAGTTTTAATTAGTAACTTAAAAACCACCCTACAACCTGTGCTACACCCATCCTATTACAAGCTAACACTCAAAGCTTAAATTTTTTTTTTAATATTTTGTCAGTATCACATTATTTGTCTTTAATCGATAACTATCTATAAATAATAAAGCTGATTATAATCAAAGCGTGTGAATGTGTTATTAGTTATTGCAGTTTGAATGAAAATTATTTATCTAACGAAACTGTTATAATTATTGTGAACTTATGTTATTATCAAGGTTTCAAATAAATTGGCCTTTGTTTTAAATTATTGCAAGGTCTTACGTGTAAGTAACGGGAATG
This sequence comes from Orgyia antiqua, assembly GCA_916999025.1. Classification (NCBI taxonomy): domain Eukaryota; kingdom Metazoa; phylum Arthropoda; class Insecta; order Lepidoptera; family Erebidae; genus Orgyia; species Orgyia antiqua. The sequence continues at coordinate 23,240,580 of OU779864.1, forward strand.
AATATATCTTGTTGATAACGTGGCAACAGCCGAGTGAGCTTACGGCACATTTCTGGAGTTTAAGGCCTTGGGTTCGACTCCATGCTTAAAAAAACATATCTGATTTTTACAGCAATTTAGAGCTAAAGAGAAAATCAAAACATCTCGCAGTCTGCGCAAGTTTTCTTATTCTTTAAGACCAAGATCCGAGAGATGAATCTTTTAACTTATTTTCACTCGCCGATGAAATGTACTTGATAAGGTAGTCTTTATACGTACTATCATTGTAAAGATATCCGCAACTCTGTCCCGTCAGCCATTTTTCAGCAATTTGATACTAAAGCCTGTTAAAAATAGTACTACATAGATTGATAGACACATACCGAACTTATAAAGGCGTGTTAAAATAGAGTTCTAAAACTAGAACCATCTAACTTTCGCCCAAAGCTAGTAAGTACATTAGAAAATTAGTGATTTATTCCACATTAATAGTCTATTTGTTAGTTTAATGTTAGTACATTACTAGTTGTTGATTTTTTTTAAACAAAACTCTACAAGGTTTCATAACTTTGCATGTAAGTAAGTATAATGTATATAGTTTCCTTTTTAATTTTATTATGTATATAAGTACCTATTTCCTGTACTGAAATACTTGAATATTTAGCATAGATTTACGACTACTACTAATAAAATTCGTCAAAAAATTAAAACCTGTTATCATATTTACAATGTAATTTTAATTTATTTAAATTAAAATAAATGAAGTGCTAAATTATTTTCAAAGTATTTGTTCAAGTTTTGAGCGTTTATAGTACAGTCGTTGCGTAAAGTTATCTGAGAGTATTTGAGTAACTCTTATTTTTTCAACCGAATAACAGTTTGTTTTTAACTCCTCCGCCCTATCGGGCCACGGTGGTGCCTTGAGCCTTACCATGACCCGAAAAAGGTGACCAAATGACGGTACTATTAGCAAATTACCTATTTTTATTAAAATGATTATAGAACTCTTTGTTGTACGATTTTTTTTCAGGATTTATATTTTCTCAAGCGAATGACTGTATTTTTTATTCCTCCGGGCCATGGTAGGGCCATGGCAATAAAAAATCTAGAGCCGTACCATAACCCGGAAAGGAAGATCAAATACTTGAACTATTAGCTCTTGCTTAATTTTTTTTAAATTAAATATGTGTGAACGTAGAATTAGGTATTATGTAAGCACGTAAGAATTAATTTCTTAAGAATTTATTAAGAATTAATCTCTTGTGTTATCGCACCTTTTAAACCAACTTCAAAGTGACAGTATATACGATAAAGAATGTATTTGTAGAATTTTCACCTAACGCGCCAAAATAAGTAAAACTCTAATAACCTTTACTTATTATAAAATAAAGTCGTTATTTTTGCATGTATGAACTTATGTGAGCTTATATCTTCAAAACTATGCGACGGATTTTAATGCGGTTTTTTTCCAGTGGATAGAATGGTTTGAGAGGATACATAGTTTTTTGTATAATTTGTTAGGGTTTCTAAATTCCTCGCGTACGAAGTTGCGGGCAACACGTAGTTAATCTGAGTCTCTTATAAAATACATGCTTTGAAAATTATTTCGACAACTTATTGAAGTAAACCTATTGTTATAGAGGATAGATTATTTCAACAGCGACACTCTATTGTTGTATTATTTTAGATCATTGTACAATAAATGAATTTCTTTATAAATATTAAACGCTACTTTATTTATTTTCAAAAGATTTTTTTTACACTTCGGCTCAAAGTAAACGAAGTATGAAATTGATTGTATCGCCAGCTAAACATGTTGCAAGCCAATTTTAAAAGTGATTTACGATTTAAAAGTTATTTATTTATAGTATTAGACATGCGTAATATTATCTAATATATAAAATTTTCCTATCACGGTGTTTGTAATTATACTCCTCCAAAATGGCTCGACAGATTTTCGTGAAATTTTGTGTACATATCCTTTAGGTCTGAGAATCGGACAACATCTATTTTTCATACCTCTAAATGATAAAGTTTTTTTTGTTTTGCAAAACAACTTTTGCCGGGTCAGCTAGTGTTATTATATTTTACTAAAAACAGTTCTATAGAAAGATAAAAATGCGGTATATAGCAAAGTCTGAAAACTATCATTTCCTGATATTCTTTTACGAAAACGTCATTCATTATGCTATTAGGAAAACCTATACAACTCAGGCCTCGTTATCCACAATCAATGTTCGTGGGTTTGATATCCGCACAAGACCAATATTTGTGTGATCTATCTAACGGTATGTAGGTATATACAATTTAAATATGGGCTATTATATCCGTAATCTTTATAGCTTATCTTGGGTTCTGAGGAATGTCATGAAAAACGTCCTTATGATTCCCTAGTGTCTGAATTCGCCAAAAATTTAACTATCCACGTGTGGAAATCGAACTCACAGTACCTAATGCGCTGTTAGTGCCAAGAGTGCCAAGTATGAGACAGTGGCTAAATTCAGATAAATATAATTAGATATTATACTTGTATAATGACGAAATAAAGCAATGCAATAGTTCGCTATTTAAAAACTTATTTGTTTTAAAAACAACAAATGAACTGTCCTAATTAAGTTGCAACAATACCGAGATTTTATCGTCGACAGAAATGCTTGTTCAAGATATTAATCTATTCGTTATTACGATTAAAAATTATTTCATATAAAAATGTGTCGTTACTTTAACAGTAACTACTTAATTGTGCAAGTTGTAAAAGCTTAGTTGGAAGAGCATCGAAAAGGTATCCCGACGTCGTGGGTTCAAGTCTCGCTTATCGACATTTTCCACTTCAATTTAGTTTATTATGTAATAAATTGGTCAAGTGCGAGTCGGACTCGCGCACGAAGGGTTCCGTACCATTATCTATGCAACATAAGGCAACGTTATTAGTATCGAGCAAGAAACGGTAAAAAAATCATGTTTGTTGTATGGGAGCCCCCCTTAAATATTTATTTTATTTTATTTTTAATATTTGTTGCTATAGCGGCAATAGAAATACAGCATCTGTGAAAATTTTAACTGTCTAGCTATCACCGTTCTTGATAGTATATAGTCTCAGTAATAGGGTCCCGTTTTTACCCTTTGGGTACGGAACCCTAAAAAGCATAGCAAGCATATCAATTGCAAAAATTAATAAATTAATGTACTCAATTGTGTTCTATTGGTAATACTATATTATCTTGTTTTTAGGGTTTCGTACAAACCCTTATATGATCACTCCAGTGTCTGTCTGTCTGTCCGTCTGTCAAACTTTTTTTACTCAGCAACGGCTGAAGGTATCAACTTGAAACTCATACCAAATGTAGATCTACGCGGCCCCTTACTGCAAAAAATATAATCAACCTAATTTATCTAAGTAATAAGAAAATATTTTTAAAAAATGACACAGCAGCGCCATTTGACTAGTTTTCGCCGCAATTCAGGAATCAAAATTCAGGGCCTACTACCGTTACTCTAGAGACTTGAAATTTGGCTCAAAGTTAGACTAGATACTGGTGATATTGGGAAAAATCCGAAAACTTTGAATTTCTTATCACATTACGCGTAAACAGTATTTTTCCAAAGGTCATATTTTTCCAGGATCAGCACATGAAAGTTGTAAAAGCGCCATCTAACACGTAACAACCACAACATTGCGCACGTCGACGTTCATTTTCCACTTTTGTTTACTAAAATTTTATTATACATCGGATTTTGGAACTAAAGTGCTATTAAATTGTTAATGAATTAATTGTTATTATTGAGATAGAGAATACATTTATATAGTATGGGATTTCATGTTCAAAGAATTAAATTTTTTCGTCTGTAATGTGACGTCACTTCAAGTAAAGTCAAAATATATATTTCGTATGTAGATGGCGCTAATTGAATTAAATTCTCGCTATTAAAATGTTCATTGTGTAATTAGTAGCTAATTCTACTGCAATATTTAGTTTTTTGCCACTTACCTACGTATTAGAACTTCACAAATAAAGGATTTTATTTTGTGAGCTGGCAATGACAGGAACTTCTAATAGATCAATGGCTTTTGTAAACACAATAATATTAATGCAGCTAAAATGTATCCACCACCCACCACATTTACAACGCCAAAATTAACTGTAGTTTACAATTTATCTACGCTTTTCAATCTGCATAATATGGTCTTATTCATAACGACTCATCGGAGGTTTAAACGAAGATTTTATCGGAGAGATAATAAACGTTTTAGCGTAAAAAGACAGTTTTCGCGAACCGATTTTAGCGGACTTTTAAACCTCCGATATGTCAATATGAATAAGACCAATAGTAGATACGAAACCCTCAGCGTGCGAGTCCAACTCGTACTTGACCGGTTTTTAAATTTATTATGCTACATAACAAATCTTAGAACTATATAATTAAAAAATCCGGAACAGCCAAACAGAAAAAAAAAGAAGTAAATATAGAAATGACGTCTGAGAGAAGAGCATGGGAGAAAAAGGCATGTTGTGCCGAGCCCAAATAATAAGGCCCATTATTCATGATGAATTTAAATAGCCTGAATGGTTAGCAAGCTAAAATTCCAAATTAGAACGAGTAGAATTGACAACCTGAGAATGAAATAATTGCTAACAACAGGATTGCGAGATAGGGTGTTCAGGCAACCCTAGGTCAATCAGACGGGGAAAGGCATATAGACAAACATAGGAAAATATTTTCAGATAATTATTTACTTGTGCTCTATAATAAGTAGATAAAAGAAAATAGTAGGTTAGATTTAATAATAAAACTGCGATAAAACTATAAGACACTGGCAGTATTAAAATTAACTTCTTATCTAACTGCAAATCTAGTATAGTACGTACCTACTTATAGTTTTATAATGCTTTTTTTACGTTACGATCGCTTCTAGGGTTGACACGAAGGCAGATAACAACTTTTAATTATGCAAATGAAAATTAATGTTGTGTTTATTGCTTTCCTTAAATAATATTACAACTGTTACGAGCAATTTATAATAGTGGGCACATTAAAATAATATTAAGCAATATCTCAAATTATACCCGAGGCTAGCCACGTGGCTTAACACTTAATAATATGACCTAAACAATATTTTATTTCTATTAATCAATGTGACAAGGTGAACTTGTTAAATGAGATTTGATTATTTTAGAAATTAATAAAGCTTATGTTTTATTTTTCTTAATTGAGAGGTCCGTGTTGTGACGGAGTAAGAATACAATTGTCACCACCCCATCTCCTCCCAAGGGTGCTGTAAAAGTCAGCTATATTGAACACGGATAACATCCTCAGTGAGAGACAGAAAACTCGAAAATAGACCCGGTGCCAACACGCCTGGTCAGCGCGGCACAGTAGACCATAATCCCTCCCAAAGTGGAGGAGGCCCGTGCCCAACAGTGGGACGTTAATGAGCTGGAGAGAGAGATTAAAATGTAGTGGCAGCCCTAACAGTAGTAAATGTCATAAATCTAAATATAAAATTGCAATACCACAGAGTAGTTGGCATTATGAGTAAGTCTAGACTATTTAATGTAAAGGGATACATTTTTAACATTTCTATTAATATTCACGAACTAAAATTTTTTAAATTTACTCAGAGATAACGTCAGATTTCATTAAACAAGGTACTGATAAAAGTTGAATTATATTGCACAAATTTCAACAGAAATTAATAATTATTATTACAAATTTTATTTGTATTTTAACTTACTTAAATCGTTACTTACGTTATTATCCAAGGAAGTTACATTTTCCGAGTGTTTATGTGTATTTATATATAATATATTTCCTTATACAAATGGCTTAATATACAACGTACTAAACTTGAGACGGAGAGCTCTCGGGTTCAAACCAAGCCACAAAAAGTTTCGTTTTATCGCATATAAAATCGCTTGTCCTTTTTTTTGGACCTAATCTAATATTATATAATTTTATTTAAATCCATTCAGTGCTTAAGCATCAGAGCGACAGTTAGTTACTTTTGCATTTTTATTTTAGTAAGATCTTTTAGTATTACAGCACAATTACGAGGAAAAATATAGCTCAAGGCCACTGACGTCAAGAACTCAACATTATAAATATGGAAGCAGAAATTTCCTTTTCATAATATTTAAACTAAATACGTCAAACATTTTGTGCTAAATTTAAAATAAATTAGTACTAATTTCTCACATTATCCACTTCTCAGCGACATTTTCCTTGGCCCAGGCTCCGGAAACGGATACTGTAAACACGTAACTAATGGTATATTTTGTAATTAGTATAATGGGACCATAACATTTTATGAAGTAGGGGTTCATTATTATTGGGTGTAATATTGCGTAAGGATGAGATGTTTTTGGTGTCTTATTATTTGAGTTCATATTAATCAAACGAAAATTTCAGTTATAATTTAATTAATTGTTTGATTAATATGAACCTGAATAATTAATAATTCCAAAACAGGAATATGATCCTTGACTTAGTCTCTAGTCATATCATTATTAGGAAAACCGCCTATAGTACTATTTATTAAAGTAGGTAAGTACATTTTATTTAATGTTAATAAAAATGTAAACTCATAAATAGATATTGAAATCGGAAGTTAAATTATTTTAGTGCACAGGAAAAGTTAAACAACCTTTAAAAAAATCCTTGTTTTAATTTTCTGAAACAGGTAGATACATACTTCTGGTGTAATGGTACTTATGGTAAGAAAATCATAAATATTAGCCTTGTTACTTACTAATTTATTCCGTTAATGTTAACATTATTGAGTTTGATTAGTTACATAAAATTTATATTATATACAATTTTAGGTAGTGTTAGGCAATAGAAATCGTTACGAGATGCATTAGTGATTGCAAGGGCGACAACTTAACAGCTTGTTGTCACCATATAGTTAGGATAATTTATTATATGAGCTTCATTAAAGTAAAAATTATAGAATTGATTTATTATACAATTAAATACATTTTCTCAGGGCAATGCATTTACGCAAAGCTACTTCTGTCAGCGTAGTCTACGCCGTCATGCCTGGAGTGCCAGACTCGCCGACGACGTAGTCTAGATAAACCGGACGCCAGAATGCCGACGAAACCTAACTGCGGCACTCTACTCGTCTTACATGGAGCCCCAGAGGTCACCAGAGAAAATTGCGTTTTTTAGTGTAAAGATTTTTGTGTAGTTCCTGCTTTTGTTAGATATATGCATACGCCTAATCAAACTCGCACTTAACTGGTATTTATTTTTTTATATGAATAAAAATACAAAGTCATTGATTGATTATTAAAAACAGAGTTGACGGGGCAATGAACTGCAATTAAGGAAACTGGATTTGATTTTAGAGGTTGAAAAAGACAATAAATTGTCAACTGCCGTCGCAATTATTAGAACAAAAAAGAGAACAAATATTTATAAATAGCTACTGTAAACGCCATTTATGGTACCTTAAACTATATTCAAAAAAACATCTTCTATGAGAGACAGAAATTTCGATACTAAGCCCTAAACCAACTTGCCTGGTTATCGTGATATAGTAGACCCAATACCCTCCCCAGTCAGATGAAGCTCATAGTTAAAATTCTCAAAGCAAGGGTAGTGCAATCCACTATTCTGTGAAATGCACTACCCTCCGAGATCAGGATGCTGACAAATCGACAAACAGTCAAAAAGAGACTAAAGCAGTTTTTACTACGAAAGCTAGCCGAATTATCTCAATAATCATTCCCGTGATTTGTTTTGCCTATGTAATTGTGTGTAATGTATTCATAGTATTATAATATAAGTAGGTATGTGTATTATAGTTTTTAAAATCAGTTTTTATATGTATGTAATATATTGTGTGTATTTATAAGTTTAATTGCCAACACACTCTATTTTTATTCTCTCTGACTATCTAACACACCTTCTTCTTCTCTGTCGTCACGCTCTTGTCAGAGCGGTCGTGGTCACGCTGAGGCATCCGTGTCATTGGTGGAAGTGGACACGGTTTTTTTGCACGATTTGCCGCCATCTCTCCCTATTGCTAGACTGTCTGGTGCACTCTGATATTCCAGTTCACACTGCACATTTCACTTGGTCAGTCCAGCGCATAGGTGACCTGCCCCGCGACCTGGTGCCCTCCACTTTGCCCTGCACACCCAATCGCTCTATGGAGTCATTACTCCGCCTTGAAAAATGGCCAAAATATTGCAGTATACGTGACTGTACTATGGATGATAAACGCTGTGTGATCGTGCGATCACACAGCAGAAAGAGGAAGTTGTAGGTGTGTTAGGTGTGTACCTAACACACCTACTACTTCCTCTTTCTGCACCACCTAAGATTGACTGGAAGAGAATGCCTCCGGCATTAAGTCCACCTTCGTATCTTATTTGTGTATAGAAGTGTTAAATAAATAAATAAAATTATAATTCTGATGAATACGATATTTATTTAAAAGCATAATATAAATGCAACATTTTTAACTCTCCCTCGAACCCGTTAACATCCCACTGTTGGGCACGGGTCTATTCCACTTTGAGAGGGATTATGAATTACTGTGCCGCGCTGACCAGGCTTGTTGGCACAGGGTAATTATTTGATCAATAAATATTTGGACATTTCACACAACGTCCTCTGGTCCCAAAGTAAGCTATATTTCTATGCTTGTGTTATGGGTACCAGAATACGGATATAATACATATACTACTTTTCTTTTGTAAATATATACTTATAATACATACTAAACACCCAGACACAGGACAAACATTTAAATGACAATTATAAATATCACAAAAATGATTATCCCGAGCGGGAATCGAACCCGCGACCTCGTGAACGGCAGTCCGTTACATGAACCACTGCACCACGAAGCCCGTCTTTACTAATATTATAATATTTAACTAATAGATATTAATGTCTATTACACACAATTGGAATGTTTGCACATTACAAACAGACATAAATAACTTTCAAGAACCTGTTATTTCAGTGGTTACCTGTTAGTACTTACTGTCAATTAGTAAGACTATAGTCTGGTCAAACTTGTACTACGGCATGACTTTCATTGGAACTCTGTAACTATTATATTATTTATACTTACTTATTACATCAGATACATTTTGGAAGATACATTAGTACTTACTGTACGGTACAGTTTCAGCGAAACTTTTTTTTCACGTACTAATAGGTTGTAGAATGAACTTTCTGTCGCGTTTTTTCTCGCGCGCGTTTGTCCGTAGCTTATGGTAATCGCTTACCATCAGGCGAGCCCTATGGTTGTAACCCAGTGAAAAAAAAAAATTGTACTACATCCATGAGTATTTCGCCATCTCCTAAGAGTCGGTTGCCATCTCCTTGCAAGTTATTTTGTCTAGTTTCATAAAATCGCTCCATCTATGTCGCTATTTAAGCTTTACTTTTTGCTTCCGTGATATTGCGACGAAAGGAATGCAGTTTAAAGTGATCCGTTAACTGGATTAATAAATAAAACAACGTTTACTAAATACTGATGTAATAGCAATTAAAAAGCTTTTACTTCCTTGCATTAAAGCAATTTAATACAAAACTATTAATATTGAAATTGGTGCCAACTCTGCTCGCCCAACTAAACTAAAATAACAACATATTTTGTAATGTTAAAAAAAGTTTACTTGATGCTCATTTGATTTTAGTAGCTTAGTTTGATACTGACGTTTTCATAAAGTACGTAGGACAACAACATGCTAGACTTAATATTTTCTAACACTTGCGCGACTCATTCGTTTAAATAAAACTACGTTTTACGGATTTAGACGCGTATATTTGTTTAAATTTTGGCCCGACGTTTCGGAGACTTTGCGGTCACCATGGTCACGGGTGAGTCTCACCCGAGTCTTACGCGTCTAAATCCGTAAAACGTAGTTTTATTTAAACATGCTAGACTGTTATCATCTCATAATATCTCTTGTTGATAAGTCCAAACTACATAATTTACGACTATTAATATAAAATTTATTAAATATATTAAAACAATTTCTACCTACATTTGCTTCTTTGAGTCATTGAATCTAATAAAGAACCAATGCAAATTATTTATACTTATTCATATGAAACTATACTCTAAGTGGACTTAATGTTCTTGAGGTAATAATAAAGATCTATAAACATAAAACACTGCACGACTACTTATTACTCTTTAAAAACTACTTTCACAGATTACGTTAAATTAAAATATATTGAGGAAGTTCAATAATTGTAATGAATTAAAAACAGATTATAATAATAATATTATGATCTTCGATCGGAAAGCGGTCTTGCTGGACAATGGCCGGATAGTTCGTCGGTTTCTCACCCATTGAGCATCACCACTTCGGCCAACTGTTACCAACCTCGTCGAAGTACGTCCTGCCGCCTATCAAGACGAGGCAGTGTTCTACTCCCATAATAATATGATCTTTCTTTAATCTAGAAATTTTTAAATTTCTGTATCTACCTGGCCGAACTGTGAAGGGTTTATGTTTGGTATCAATTTAAACAAATCCCAATTATAGCTACAGCTACAGTTAAGGTATAGGGTTTTCTATATACAAATTACAATTGATTTGGCACTACAAATGGTCAATTTTATTAGTGCAAACATATAAATCAATATTTCATTGTAATTGACAGGATATTAATGTAGTTAATTTGATTATCATAACAGCTGTTAGCTTATACAACATTATGAACATTAAATAGATTTCTAGCGATATTTACGAGTTTAGGTTACCTGTGTTGCAAGAATAATATAATTGACTAAAGGTGCAATTCGGATGTTTGCAAGTGATTCCCAAAAAAAAAATATACTAAGGAAGTGTGTTTAATTGTGTTTGGATTGTAGCAGATGGCGATAGTCTCTATCTAACCTCATGGGAAAAAGCACGCTTTTTTGTGTGTGTTTGTGTGTGGTGTCTTCTTGGTTGTGTTTGTTTAACTTGCTTACCAATTGGAACTCCTTAACATTCTTTACAACTTATTTTATAATCAATCAATCGAACCATTTAACATACCTACGTTTTTTTTCTTCATTTATTTAGGAGCATTTAGTCCTAACAAGGCTGTGCCAGGTCTATCCTCCGTCTATCAGGTCCTTCGTCGCTTAGCGTGGTTCAAATATCATCTAAAACAATGATAAGCTTAACGAAAGTATACGTAACATGTCAAAACATAAATAATTTTCGGTGAAGCTGATCTGGCTAACATGCAGTCTACTACCGTTATGTAGACCACGTTAGTTGGATAATCTCTGGTCAAACTACAATTCTAAATCCCTACAAGTACTATTTGATTACCATAAAATATTTGTCTCTAGGTTATTTGCATGGAAATAGTTTGTTTATCCGTTTAGTACCGATAACATTAATAGAACAGGAGTTGGCATTGACAGGTGACAATGCTGAAAAAAGTTCGAGAGCAATTTAGTGTAAAGACAGTGTCGTTTCGTCGTCATCTTTTGTAAGAATCAAATTATGAAGAAAAAAAATACAAGTACATGTCAATAGTAACAATATATTTATAGAAGAAAAAAAATCGTTCTATGGGCATGATCCAGACAGGAAATAGGGGACTAGGTTTGTTTGGAAAAACTGCCCGTGTGATTTCTTCTTTGTGCAGACTTTGTGCTGTGTGTGCGTAGCTTAGGAACCAATGGTGGCAGCTACATACGGAATTTTCTTTAAAAATATTTTGTTAGCATTGCCACGTCTTTCACATAACCAATAAAATCACGTTAGTGTTTGAATGACAGCCTACTTTGCAATATATTTGACAAAGATTACAAGGCGTGTAACGACTCCTGTTGTTTCCATACTCAAAGGTTTTGTAGTGCTCCTAGTGCTTCCATTATCGACTAGTTTACTGAATTGAAATGGCGACTTTGCTTAGTATATTGTTTGTAATCACTCAAACAGATCTAAGCTTAACTTCCAATTCTACTAAATAATATAGATTGCATATCATTCTCCCAGTGTTTAGTGTCGTGAGTTTGATTTTAATCTCTACAAACTATTATCTTAGAAGGTCTTACGAAATTATGAGACAAACACAAACTTATTTTAATGAAAATTTGTGGCAAATATGCTGTGACCTATATTGTTATCTGCTTGATTCCAGATAATCAAAAACTTTTCAGTTAATAGTATTTCCCATGGAGTAGACCGCCATCTGTTACGATAAAAACGTACCGCTTTGACCTACCAGTCGCGGTCTACTAAAACGATGCACAGTTCCAAGCAGAAACACCTTTTCTTAAGTTAAGTTTATGATGAATAAAAGCATAACATCATCGAGTTTTTGTTCGGTATTTGACAACAATAAAAACGTCCGTGATGTACCTATTAAGAATACAAGTGTCACGATCATTTTTCTTTCTCGGAATACTGTAAAAGCCAATTAAGGGGTTTTGTACTCAGATAACATCCTCTGTGAGAGACGTAAAACTTGGAAATGGAAGTTTTTGCCGACAAGCCCGGTCAGCGCGGTACAGTAGACTATAATCTCTTCCATAGTAGAGTACCTACATCTTTATATAAATATAAATCTTCTGTACGTGTGTTTGTAATTGAACTCCTCCTAAACGACTGGACCGATTTTGATGAAATTTTTTGTTGTTGATTTTTACACAGAATTGTATGGCAAAACAACGTTTGCCGGGACAGCTAATATATATATAAAAAACAAGTGAAATAATTATTTAATCTTTCGCTTCAAAGACTCCATATAAAATTACTATGTAAAAATATGTTAAGTACCTACCTGTAGAGAGGTCAATTCTGTACATGAAATATATTTTCAAAATAACTATCAGCGGGTGATTAGTGATCGATACTGATGCCAAAAATGCAATCAGTAAAATTTTTGTCTGTCTGTCTGTCTGTCCGTCTGTATGTTCCTTATAGAAAAAAAAACTACTCGACGGATTTTAACGAAACTCGGTACAATTATTCTTCATACTCCTGGGCAGGTTATAGTATACTTTTCATCACGCTACAATCAATAGGAGCAGAGTAGTGAAGGGAAATGTTGGGAAAACGGGAGAAGTTACTCCATTTTTAGGGTTCCGTACCCAAAGGGTAAAAACGGGACCCTATTACTGAGACTTCGCTGTCCGTCCGTCCGTCCGTCCGTCTGTCACCAGGCTGTATCTCACGAACGGTGATAGCTAGACAGTTGAAATTTTCACAGATGATGTATTTCTATTGCCGCTATAACAACAAATACTAAAAATAAAATAAAATAAATATTTAAGGGGGGCTCCCATACAACAAACATGATTTTTTTACCGTTTCTTGCTCGATACTAATAACGTTACGCAACGCCTTATGTTGCATAGATAATGGTACGGAACCCTTCGTGCGCGAGTCCGACTCGCACTTGACCAATTTTTTAAGCTTCCGTCGCGTGTGCAGCCTTAATGGTTAAAGTTACATAGAAATCATGTATGACTAAATATTCTACATAAAATTGTCAAAAAATATCCCCAAACAGCACAAATCTATATTTTATGGTTGACTCACAATAACATGTGTAACTCCTGATAGCTTAGCAGTTCGTTCATTCTGATTATATTTGTTTACTCTTACGTTTATAATACTCTTACTCAAGCAGTAGTTAAAAATGTTGCAAAAACGGGGAATATTTCCTAAATTCTACGCGGTCGGAGTCGAGGGCAAAAGCTAGTATTTACATATAGTAATAAAACTTATATAGGCCTTTAGGCGTAAGATATTAAATAAATAAATTGAATACCAATATGCTCTAATTACTTTAATTAATGTCCGTAATAATAAAATAGAGCGATATAAAATTATTTATAAATATTGACATTAGTGGTATTTATTGCGGTTTATTGACCTAATTAAAAACGATTTAGGACAAATAACTAAGCAATAGTGTTGTAGTAATTCTATATATCTATAGTTATACGTTATATATTATCCTACTAATATTAAAAATGTCAAAGTTAAAAAGTGTGTAAATATGTTTGATTGTTTTCTCTTTTACGCGAAAACTGCTGAATGGATTAATAAAACTAGGTAACAATAATGTAGTTTATACATCAGAATAACATACAGGCTACTTTTCATCCTAAAAAATTGCAACGTTTCCGTGGGATAATAATAACGAACAGATTTTTTATCCTTTTTACCGCGGTTAGTACTGCGGAGCACAGCTAGTACCTATAGCTAAATGTTTGAGTTTAAGGGTATATAATCGGCGGCATGTACCTATTAACACAGCTAGTAGGTATAGAAAATGAAGAATAAGGGATATTTTTTTTGTTTACTCAAAATCTACTAAATATATTTTAATTCTGGTTTACGTGTTTCTATATATAATAGTTACTTATGTTTTTAAAGTTATTTCATTACTTATTACGCAATAATAGACCGACAAATGAAAAAAATAAAAAATGAGAGAGGTTGTTTCGCTAAGATTTTCTATCGAGAAAACTTTTTCAGTCGCGTTTCTGAGCTTATGCGATCCTAGATTATATATTGAAAAACATATACTTAAAAATTAGAGCTCTAGCCCTTCAATCTAAAGAAAAAATGAAAACTTCGTACGTAGAAAAATGCACGAAGCTATTTTGGTATCCTCTTAATAGACGTTATACAGAAGAAGATAGGCCGATATATGTAATTACGGTTCCGTTCCATAAGGTAAAACTGGACTCTACCGTTATTTCACTGTATGTTCGTTCATCATAATGCCAAAAATACAACATTTTTTTAGAGAGCTGAAAAATTTACATTTTATGGACATCAGTTGATCCTACAACAACAAATACCCATAGTTATCATTGTTTTGCTCTTTTACCGGTATTTAGGGAAGGCTAATAAAAAGCCAAAAAATAAAATGATAATAAAAAGTATAATGATAATAACGTTACGGAACCCCTTGATGGCAAGTCCAACTCGTATTTTACTAAAGGATGTAATAGGAAAAGTATCCCTAATTCTTCATTTTCTGTGCCTACTGGCTGTGTTGATATGTACGTGTCGGCGATGATATACGATAATATTGATGTAGGCCCTTAAAAGAAAGCTTTAAATGTATAATTTGTTAAGATTTATTTTCCGAATTCCACGCGCAAGACGTCGCAGATAAAACCTAGTCTATACTAATATTAAAAAGCTGATGAGTTTGTTTGTTTGAACGCGCTAATCTCAGCAGCTACTGTCCGATTTGGAAATTTTTTTCAGTATTGAATAGTACATTTATCGAAGCTATTTATCATCATGCTGCGAACAATAGGAGCGTAGCCTCAGTAAATTTTTTCAAAAATAAAGAAAATTTTCTAAATTCTACACGTATGAAGTCTCGGGCAACAGCTAGTTTATAATAATCATGAGAAAATATCCATAAAGTTTTTACACGCAAATTAACAGCGGAACTTAACGCATGTACCTACATTAGCTGTTCAACTGTTTGATCGTAAAACTAACCAGTTATAATAACTATGAAACCTTGACTTTCACTTCAATTTGATATAATCAGATTACATTCTATTGTTTTTATTTGTATATTAAAATGCTTTGTTAAAATTATTCTATTCATAGAATAATTATCTGGTTTATTGCAAGTGGGTGAAAATTTGAAAATCACTTTTAAAGATTCCGTTACAAAAATTAAGACGCAGATAGGTGTAAGAAGAGCTACTAAAATGGTGTTAATCCAAAGAAAAATTCAAAAACTAAGAAAATATGCACACAATAATAAATATTTTTTTAAATTATTGTCGTTAGTCTTTGTTAAGTGTATACAATTTCAGATTCATCCGGCAATCAATGGGTTAAAATCAATTGCAAAGATTCCTTTACATAGAATAATACATTGATAGATACGTACTGAACTAATAAAAGCGTGTTTAAAAAACACGAAAATTTATCAAATATGTATTAAATTATGATATTTACTTAATTTGTGTCCAAAATATAAAGCTTACACACGTGTAAGCTTCATATTTTTATAAGATGATGCATACATAATGTAAAAAGGACGCTTCTTAAATGAGAATAGGAGCTGTCATCGAAAAAATAAAGAAATGGAAGTAGCACAGTTATACCAAATGGTGGGTTGACGTTACAAATTGAGGATAAGCAACTTTAGTCTGGCTAAATCTTACTTCATAGAGTAATGACGTTTCCATTCGACGATATGTAACTGGCTTCAAGCCGACTAACACCGGTATTCACAAAAAATATTTACTTAAGTAAGTACTTAAGTGTTGATGCACTGTGCAAAGTACTTCTCAGTGCGTTCCGTTCATCGAGCCTTTGTATTCATAGACAAAACTTAGCTATGCGTTCAGTTAACAAACGCATAGTGCGCTTCACCACTTAAGTATTGTTTGTGAAATGATTTTGCTACCCCTGTGCGTCCATGCCTAATATGAGACCTCACAGTAAAGTTTGTGAATACGGCTGTAAGTGATGCAGTAAATAAATAAACCGCGGTACATGGTAAAACAGAAATTTAGGTTCTTTAATTTGATTAAAGCCCCATTTTATGTATATAATGTCTAAATAGTGGGTTTAAAACTTAAACTATGTATTTTGTATTCTTCCAAGGCTATTTAAATACAAAATGAACATATTATTGTAAGAAATTAGGTGTAAATTAATTCTAAATATTTCTTTTGTAGATTACAGATAGCAATGTAACACATGGACAATATTCGAGTTGAAACCTTGTCTTTTTTAAAATTATATCCTAGTTAAATATTGCATAGAGTTGAATTATGCAATTATTTCTTGGGTTGACCATAGCATGGTATATTTTATGCTCTAGTTAAGCGGTATTTGTGGTATAGTGACCTATGTGTGCAAATTATTATGAAATATTTTGCTATTAAACTATTAATTTAAAATATTCAAAGGCCTACCTAAACAAAAAAAGTAAATTTCATTACCTACGTTTTCTTTACTTATTATAAAACAATGTCGTAATTTTTGTATGTTTGTGCCTTTGTGAGCTTATATCTTCATAACTACGCAATGGATTTTGATGCGGTTTTTTTTCAAATGATAGAGTGGTTCCAGAGGATGGCTTTTTTGAATAATATCTTAAGTTTTTTTTTCTAAATTCTACGCGTAGGAAGTTGCGGGCAACAGCTAGTTTATAATATTTAAGGATAAGTACGACTTGTGTTATTTTCTTCATGACTGAAGTTTAACTTTTTTTTGAGTGGTTCATGTAACTAACTGCCGATCAAGAGGCCGCGGGTTCGATTCCCGCTCGGGACATTTGTGTGATTTTTCTAATTGTTATACAAATGTTTTTACTGCGTCTGGGTGTTTGCATGTATTATAAGTATGTATTTACAAAAGAAAAGTAGTATATGTATTCTATCCGTATTCTGGCACCCATAACACAGGCATAATAAGCTTAGCTTGGGACCAGAGGACGCTGTGTGAAATGTCCATGAATATTTATTTTTAGTATAACCAAGTTCCACTGAAAAGATAGTTACGTAGGTACAATAAACGTTTTCCGTGTACATGTAGGTATTTGTTGTTATAGCAACAACAGATATAGGTATATCATCTGTGAAAATTTCAACTCTCTAGCTATCAACGTTCTTGAGACATAGCCGAAGGAGGGAAGGATTAACGAACAGCGACGTCGGAGTAATATAGTCTCATATTACCTTTTGATACGGAAATACCAATAGAAAGCTACGAAAACTATGAATGAAATTTTTCTACGCAAATTCGATTCACGCAGATCACTTCTATGGATTCACATAAGAATTTAGAGGTCTCCTACCGAGTTATTCTATTATATGAACGCTTAACTAAGGTCACAAAGCGCGGGTCAGTGACATTGACACTGTTTCATATGATACATGACCCATTGTATTACTTATGAATGATCAATCAAGCTGTGAAGAACAATTTTTACATAACATAGGCTTAACAATAGGATTATGACTATTATAATCACCATTACGTTAAAACAGCGTAATAAAAATGTTGTTAAAACTATTATTGTGTTTTGTATATACATATTGTGGTATTACAAAATAGTAGCTGTTTTCTAGTAGGTACTTGCAGTTTCTTGCTTTGTATGTGTATTGGTTCTGTGGTGGTGAGATAAAAATCTTTACATTCAACTTTACTTTCTTTTCAAGAATGTATCTAATATTATAAAGCTGAAGAGTTTGTTTGTTTGAACGCGCTAATCTCAAGAAATAGGTACTGATCTGATTTTGAAAATTCTTCCAGTACTGGATAGTAGATACATTAATTGAGGAAAGTAGATAATGGGCTATTTGATGAATTTTTTAATATTATAAAGCTAAGGAGTTTATTTGTTTGTTTGTTTGAACGCGCTAATCTTAGTAACTACTGGTTCAAATTAGAAATTTCTTTTAGTGTTGGATAGTCCATTTGTAGAGGAAGGCTTTAAGCTTAAAAGCAACACGCTGTAACTAATAGGAGCGAACTATCAGGGAAAAATGTCGCAAACATTTTCTAACCCACACGCATGTGAAGTGGCGGGCAACCGCTGGTATTTGATAAACATAAAAAAACCATTATGCTTCTTGACCCTTAAAAATGGACTTTATTTGAAATAAGCGTAAGATATTATGAGGTCAGTCTACTGCTTAAATTAATTGTATAAATATTCTAGTACGAGTGTTGCAACGAATTCCTTTTAAAGGTTCAGGAAATGCTACACTAGTTCAAGTTTCCTCAACGAGTTAACTGAAAATTGTACTTCCACGCTATTGGGCAAATAATGAAATAATTATATTAAGTAATTATATACATTGGTACCAATTCTATGTCCACAACTAATCTTAACTAAAATTGAAAATTGGTAGCGTCAATAGCAAAATTCGAGAGGGTTAATTGAACTTTCCTATTATAAAAACTGTGTATTATAGACGTAAGATGTTAGTTAATATAAATATGTACAACGAAATAGCCAATGAATCAAAATATATTCATGGACATTACAACGTCCTCTGATCCCAAGTTAAGCTTATATGCTTGTGTTATGGGTACCAGAACACGGATAAACTACATTATTATACTACCTTTCTTTTGTAAATACATACTTATAACACAAAGAAAACACCCAGACGTAGCACAAACATTTATAAATATCACAGAAATAGTTTTCCCGTGCGGGGATCAAACCTACGACCTAGCGAAGGGCAATCCGTTACATGAATCACTCGACCACGAGGCCGGTCGAAAATTCACTATTTTGGTTATTTTAAGTTTTTGACGCATCAGAATCAGCCTCATTATAATGTAGGGTACTTTCCCAACATTGTATTAAGTAATATGTTTAAACTAATGATTTACCTATTTTTTATTTAATTACGTCTATATTTTGTTTATGAGGTGTTTTCCTAATTACTAAAGGTCATGGATTATGTATGTGTGTGTATTATAAACAGTATAAAATAGTTTTATTTATACGTACACTAATAATTACGTAAATTAAATTATTTGTACCCTTTTAGTACTTTTTACGCGGGCTGTGCGCGTGTAATGATTATTGAGAGTAGATAATAATGTCGTATTTGAAAAGAGGTTATACCCTATGTTTTAATGTGATCAAACTTTTAATTTACAAAACTCTTTCCTTCTCTTTTGAGTTTTCTTTTTATAGGTGTTTGTACCAGGTAATCAACTTTTCAGCATCATCATCAGCGCCATCTGCTACGATCCAAATGTACTTCCTTGGCGTCATCCACATTCATATATCTTATCATACATGCCGGACGGTTGTAAGTGCTACGCACTTGACTATTTTGAAGTATACCTGTGATGACATCAGAGTATACTTTTCTCGGGCTCAACTTTTCACTGTTTCAATAAGTTTTCTAACTTTGAAAACAATTTCTAACTTTACCAGGGTGAATCTTTACAGTGCATGATAAACACAAAGCTGAGGGGAAAATATTGCAATATACGTTTAACAAAACACAATATTTCGAATAAATATTTATTGTATTCTTATTTTTAGTTAATTTAGGGTCAACAGTTATGCGTCTTCCGCGGTTATTTTCAACTTTCTAGACATAATAATATATATATTTTATAGATAATAATATCATAGTTACTTAGACACAGCTTGGTGGCAGATGGATGGACGGCACAGTCTCCGTAATAGGGCCCCGTTTTACGAGTACCTTATGGTATGTTATTCTATAAATGAAAAAGTAACTGTTGGATAAAAAAAACTTTAACATATAAAGCTATCCCTACTAATATTATAAATGCGAAAGTTACTCTGTCTGTCTGTCTGTTACGCTTTCCCGCTTAAACCTCTCAACCGATCTTAATGAAATTTGGCACAGACAATCTTTAGACCCTGAGAAAGGAGGCTACCTTTTATGGCTACCTTTTATTGCGAGAAAAAGAGATGAAAAGTTTTGTAAATTTCACGCGGACGGAGTCGCGGGCAACAGTTAGTTTTCTATAGTTATGAAATTAAAATAAATGCTGTCAAAACTAATTTAAGGCGTAATATATTACCAGCAAATAAAATTCACTCCAACCTTACATTTAATATCTAAATTAATGTGAATTTGATAGTTATTGCTTCTTGTTGACGTCTAACATTGCTCATGAATAAATCTTAAGAGGATACCAAAATAGCTCCGTGCATTTTTCTATGTACGAAGTTTTCATTGTTTCTTTAGATTGAATGGCTAGAGCTCTAATTTTTAAGTATATGTTTTTTCAATATATGATCTAGGATCGCAAAAACTCAGAAACGCGATTGAAAAAAGTTTTCTCGATAGAAAATCTTGGCGAAACAACCTCTCAAATTTTTTATTTTTTTCATTTGTCGGTCTATTATCGCGTATTAACTAATAAAATAACTTTAAAAAATAGGTAACTATTATGTATAGAAACACGTGGATCAGAATTAAAATATATTTAGTAGATTTTGAGTAAATAGGAAAAGTATCCCTAATTCTTCATTTTCTGTGCCTACTGGCTGTGTTAATATGTACGTGTCGGCGATGATATTGATGTAGGCCCTTAATGTTGAAATATTTATAACTAACTAACTAATAAATATATCCCTTTTTGCAACATTTTTCACTATGCTTTGGTCCTCCTAGTTAGAGCGTGATGTTATATGACGTTTTTTGGCCTTTGTTGATAAATGTACTCTAATAATAGCTAGTCATTACAATACTTACAAACTAATGTTAGTAACATAAAAAGTAATAAAAATAAAACAAAGTACATAAAAACAAAGAAATATAAACAAGCTGTTTCTCTGCGTAAGAACTGAACACTTGGCACTGGGTGAATGCACTCGTATCCAGTGTTCCAGCTGAGGACGCTCATTATGCAACATGGAGAGAATTTTTTAAATCGGACCCCACTGGTCCGATTTACAATAATAATAACAATACTTTACTTTAACAATAATTTAATACCTACAACTAACAACATTTCCTATACATTATGTACCTACTATGGCCAATACATGTTATTAATATGGACTCTTTAATTTAAGGGGCAAGTCTAATCACGCGAGTAAAGTCACGATCAAATACGGTACACCCACTTGATCATTCAATTAGACCACCATACATTAAGTTAAGGCTAACATATTCGGTGTAATTCCTATTAAGGTTAAATTATGGGTAAAAGAAATATTGACTTATGTAAGTATTTGCACCTGCCAGTTGGTTTGATTTGGCCTGAAGCTATTAGATAAGCTACTTATTTATATCTGTTTCAAGAACGCTAGTTTTTTTTCAATGTTTTGAAGATAAAGTCGTTGTTACCCCGGCCGTATTATGAACTTTTATCTCCAGGCAGGTTACTTTGTGAATTGAACTGCCTGTCAAATTCGTTTTCTGAACATAACTCCAAACCAGTCAGTTCGCTAAACCAGTCTTAGGTTAATATGTTTAAAGAGAAGTGACAACAAAAAGTTAAAAAATTTTCTTTAATAGCAGCCCCTGTTATTGAAAGCTAACGATTTGAGAAAAGAAGATCCTGTAATTAAAAAGTTATGCCTACAAGGCATAATTTAACAAAGGTTTTGGCAATACAAACGTAATTCTTTCATTTCATATGTTGGACTGATAGTGTTGGGGTAAACTTAGTCACATAAGTATTTTTTATTTTGAAATAATTAACACTCAATCCAAAAGTAGTAAAAAGTAGCCTGATAAAGATTAGCCCAGTATTAATTAACCTTTCTTCAAATTTCTTAG
This sequence comes from Orgyia antiqua, assembly GCA_916999025.1. Lineage (NCBI taxonomy): Eukaryota > Metazoa > Arthropoda > Insecta > Lepidoptera > Erebidae > Orgyia > Orgyia antiqua. The sequence continues at coordinate 23,262,772 of OU779864.1, forward strand.
TGTATGCCAAACTAAGATATTAAGAAAGAAAGAAAGAATTATTATTATATATTTATATTAGAATTACCAAAAGAAAATCTAAGCAGAGAATCTATCTATATACCTTAAGAGTGTATTAAAAGATTGAAATATCTGTTTGAATTAATTTATAAACACAATGAGCGTAAAATTGGTTTTGGTCGTCCGTTAAATAAAATGCTCTGATTTTAAAAGCAACTTTTAATATTTTTCCCGCTATAAAATTTAACCAATTACGTAAAACTTAATCAATAAATTTTAGAGATTCGCGGTAGTAAATAAAAGAAAATCACAGTTCTAATTATTTTTAAGTCTATTTTAAAAGAAGGAGGTTATCAATTATACTCTTGTTTTTTTTATTTAATTGTTACCTACTTGATTTCTCTGTTAATTGTGGAAAAAACTTTTTGTATGCTGTTTTTTCAATTGTTTTTTATTTGGTGTCAGTTAATATGACGTGCCTCGTGGTCGAGTGGTTCATGTAACGAACTGCCTTTCACGACGTTGCGGGTTTGATTCCCGCACTGGACAGTCATTTGTGCAATATATTATATATAAAGTTATACAAATGTTTGTACTGTGTCTGGGTGTTTACAATGTTGTATAAGTATGTATTTACCTGCGGTTTTTACAAAGGAAAAGTAGTTTATGTAGTCTATTCGTATTCTGGAACCCATATCACAAACGTATAAGCTTAGCTTGAGACTAGAGGACGTTGTGTAAGATGTCCTTAACTACTTTACATATTTACAACTTTAATACCTTAATTTTCGTATTTCTAAATATATTGCCAATGCCTGCGGTTTCATCCGCATTAAGAGATGCTGTCCCGCTCCTTGGCTTTAGCGCGATAATAGCTTATCGGTTATTCTCTACTTTCAGCTATATAACTATAAAGTTTCATTAAAATCTATTTAGTAGTTTAAGTGTAAAAGAGCATCAATCATCCTTACAATGATCTATACATAGATTTCCAGAAAATTACACGTTTATAATATGTCTCTCTCTCTCTTCACTCCAATAACGTCCCATTGTTGGGCACTGGCCTCCTTCACTTTGGGACCGATTACGGTATACAGAGCTACGCTGACCGGGCGTGTTAGAATAGAGTTTATTTTAGAGTTTTCCGACTCTCACATAGGATGTGATCTGTGTACTTTTACAGCACCCTGGTAAGGGAAAATAGGAGTAACATTACTTGTACGTAATATAGATCTTATTTTTATTTTTTATTTAACAAATTTTACACTTAGTAACATATGTTTGAAGTAGCCATTAAAGCTTTAGTGTAGGGGTCTACATATTCCTTAAAGAAATCTCTACCTGTAGACCTGCGAAAGGAGATCGTGAGAGAAGTGTTAGGCATGGGTGTATAGCGCAGGGTGACAGAAGTAAAGAAAACTAATTATTAACTTAAAAATACAAATACTTAATACATAAATATACTTAAAGAATAACATATACCTACATAACATACGTACATACACAATACTATACTAGCTGTAACAATACTTGATATATACATACACAATACATATATACATAGATATAATAGTACATAAATTTTGTTTCATTTGTAGAATGTAATGTGCATTATTGTGCATTCATGATCTCTACTATAATAAAGCTACCTAGCAACAACATTAGGCTTATTTATTCATACATATAAAAAATAATGAGCTTATGGAAGTATATAAGTAATGGATATACGGAACTAATTAATAATTTTAAAACATCCCGACGTTTATAGGTAATTTAAACAGTAACAAAATCCTTTAAGAATAATATAAGCAGTCGGTATAATTTATTTTTATTTTATTACTTTAAAAAACGCTAGTTTGGCATAGTTTTAGTAAGGTTATTTTATCAATGAAAACGATAATTGGGCGTATTTGTTTCCTTTAATTAATTTAAAATAAGAATTGGTGTAATAATCAAATAAATTGGTATGGAGGATACAAAACTCAACGCCTCATTATATTCATTGCGTTTTTATATAAATCATACATTCTATTTTTAAAATAATATTAAATGTTTATTTTGCAAATTATTTTGTGTGTTTGAATATTATCACATTGCATTGCATTAATCTGTATAATTCGTACCTACACATCACTATATTATGAAATGCTAGGCTATTGCCTATTAACGTCGTAAGCGCGGAATTTAGAAACTAAATTTTATCAAATTATACAAAAAAGACATCCCCTTGAACCACTCTATCTTTTGAAAAAAAAAACCGCAATAAATGCGTTGTGTAGTTTTAAAGAAATGAGCTCACATAGACTTTGTTTTGTGATAAGTACTAATAAAAATATTCATATAAAATGATAAGACAAAAAATCAAATAAAATAGTTGGAGTTTTATAATTATGGCATTGCTATCGGTTCTTTGTGCAAAACTTCAATTCAACCCTATAAATTGTTAAAAGTTTAACTATTCCGTTAGTTGCGTTACATAAAAGCTCTTACTGATGTCAATTTTAAAAGTTTGAAATTACGAATATAAAGTTCAGTGCGTTAAAAAAGCTACATATACCTTGGTATACTAATTCAAATTAATTAACCAAAAAATAATTTCTACTTTGATTAAGACAGTAGCTGGTTTTGTTGCAAGAATAGCAAGTTTGGACTACATTTGGTAGTTACTAGCTACATGTTCGTCGACAGATTATTAGGCAAGGGTCATATGAGGTAATCGAAATAATAAAACTACTAACCAAACATGTTATATTACTAGTGGAGATTTAAACACACAATTATATAAACATCTTCTTGACTCCTATAACACAGGATTTCTTTCCTAGCTTAGGAGTCAAAGGTCATATATATTACTCTGTTTATGTCTATATTTAAGTGTATTTTAATTTGATGTGAGTTTGAAATAAATAAATAAAAAATAAATAATACTAGCTGTTGCCCGCGACTTCCTACCCGCGGAATTCCTACTCACTTGACACTTATCGTCACATTTTGGACAATTCACACAATATCTTTATAAATTGTAGCCTATGTGTTATTCTGATGTATAAGCTACACTATTGTAAAGTTTCATTAAAATCCATTCAGTAGTTTTTGTGTGAAAAAGTAACTAACATCCAAACTCACAAACTTTCACATTTTTAATATTAGTAGGATAAAGCAGCACCTGTTTTTATGAAACAAGCTTTACACAGTTCCTATTACATTAGTCCTAAGTTACAAACTAAAATTCCTCAACCAGACGCGTACCTATGCATTTTTTTCCAGGATATTCATTTTCGATGCCCAATTTCCCTATAAACGTTCTGCCAATCAAGAAGTGAATGCGAGAAAAAGTATCATCGGACTTCTAATCCAAATATTGGGCATTATAAAAACATAACACCTTTACTTATTATAAAACAAAATAATTATTTGTTACTTGTCAGATCTCATACAAGATACGCATAGTAACAAACAGGAGACATAATTTAAGGACAAATTAGAGTTTATTTTTTGTTTCTCCATAAGAATCATAAGGGCAAGCTTGCTGAAGTGGCAATGGGCTGGCTATATCTGCCGCAGAACCGATGACTGATGGAGCAGACGAGTTCTAGCAAGCGTAAGGTAGGACACTCCCCTGCCAGTGAAAAGAAAAGGGAAAAGAAAAGGGTCGCAAGATGGGACTGGATGCGGAAGGCGAAGGACCGTATATTATGGCAGTAATTGGGAGAAGCCTATGTCCAGCAGTGGACTGCAATAATTTGACGTGATGAGAATCACCTTTATGATACACACTTAGCTTCTGATTTTCTAATATGCCTAAAATTCGAGCATAGGCAGTTAAATCTTTAATGACTTTACTACGTCAGAAGGAGTTATATACACTTAATGCTTTTAAACAAGCCTACGATATATTGTTACCGACGTAAATATAAAGCCCAGTTTCATTAATTAGGAATAAAACAATCATTAATCAATAACTTCAAGCCATAAATTTAATCGACATTGGCCTAGTTCTGTAGTACCACCCTAGATACTTAATGAACCTAATAAAATTATAAGGTGTTACCAATAAATATGGGCGACTGAAAGTTTTACTAGGTACTTTTTGAGAGGAATCTTTCAGAGTCAGGTCTAATAATATATAAAAAAAAAATTTTATGGATATTTCACACAACGTCCTCTGGTCCCAAGCTAAGCTTATTTATTATGCTTGTGTTGTGTTATGGGTACCAGAATACGGATAGAATACATAAACTACTTTTCTTTTGTAAATACATACTTATAATACATAGAAACACCCAGACGCAACAGGACAAACATTTGTATGACAATTAGAAAAATCACACAAATTATTGTCCCGAGCGGGAATCGAACCCGAGACCTCTTGATCGGCAGTTCATTACATAAACCACTCAACCACGAGGCTCGTCTAAGATCAGATATAAATAAAATATCTAAGTCATCAGATAATATCGATCTATCGTAGAATATACTAAACAAAACTCAAATTAAATTAATATTTGTTAAGTTTAATTTTATTTACACAATCGTCATTTGCATGGTCCTAATTTTAAATCTGCCATGGCGATGGAGGAGATGGCGGGCTTCCTCGTCTGGTGGTTCATATAACGGACTACCGCTCACGAGGTTGCAGGTTCGATACCCGTTCGGGACAATGATTTGTGTGATATTTATGAATGTCATACAAATATTCGCACAAAGTCTGGGTGTTTAGGATGTGTTATAAGTATGTATTTACAAAGGAAAAGTAGTATAAGTGGTATATACGTTTTCTGGTACCCATAACTCAAGCTTATAAGTTTAGCTTGGAACCAGAGGATGTTTGGGTGAAATGCCCACAAAAAAAATCTGTAGTTACGGATTAGGTTGATTTGTTAATCATGCCATAACTATATTAAATTAGAATTGTTGTTATAATTATAACTATTAGCTAAGTTCGAACAGTATCTGTCGTGTTTGTATTAACGATAATCAAGTTAATTTATTCTATTGAAAGTTCCGCTACTAAATTTATTACGTAGGCGTGTGCACGCACTTAGCGCCCTTGAACTGATTACTCTGCAGTCTATTATTCATTGAATTTTGGCAACCACCATTTAGATAATTGAGATTAACCGGATAAGTTTATACTATTAGGAGGTTGCAACATGGCTGTCGATCTTTGAAAATTAATCGGTTTAACGTCTGGTTTAGTGATTTCAAATTACTCTTATTAATACTCTGTCCTTCATGTCTGACAGATTAATTCTTTTAGGCCTTATCATGTTAATTATAATTGTATTTTTTCCGTCCGATGTACTTTATTTGGACTAATCCGTATCTGGTACCCATAATACAAACATAGAAATATATCTTACTTTAGGACCTTAGGACGATGTGTGAAATGTCCAAAAAGAGAAAATAAAAAAGAAAAAAAAAAGAAAAGAAAAATAATATATTTCTAGGAGTTTTTCCTACAAAGCCTACGAAAAACTCCTAGAGTACGTAGTAGTAATAAGTTAGAGGTAGTCTCAGAATTGTGACTACCTCTATCTTATTACTGCTACGCTGCCGGCCGTCTTCGAATCGATGGCCGGCAGCAAAGAGAGTTGGGCCGCCATCACCTCCTTCGCTAGTGAGGTGATGGTGGCAAAGAGCCTCCCTCTTTCTCTCTGCGGGAGCGCAAGCGCTCGGGCGATACTTTGCCAAGGGCCCCGGGTAGAGGTCGTCGGCGCACAATAGCTGGCGGCCCCACCCAACGAGGACGCCACGCGCGGCAGTCGGAGGGCCTGGCGCGCCAACAGCGGCGGACGGCGTCTCTCCACGTGTTAGAGGCGACGGACTGACGGGGGCGCCTAGGGCCCGGCCCGTCACAGTGAGCCCCCACCATGGGTCATGGTAATACCTGAGTGACTACCATGGCCCGGCCAAGGGTCGAGGAGGAACACCGTGGGGTTTAGTGGGTAGTCCGGGTCCGTTTATGACCCGGGAGTCCCACACAATGTGAGTAATCATCATCATAACATCACGCCTTTATCCCATGGGGGTAGGCAGTCGCAATCGCGAAGTACAGGGACATCTACAGAAGGCATTCTAAACCTAAAATGTAGGTACTATAAAAGAGTAGAATGGCAGGTGTGAAACTATTGCAAGTGAATGTAAGAAAATGAACTGGTTTATTGGGTTGTTTGGTATGTTGTCAAGACTAACGATTAGTCTTAATTATCAATCAAGTAATTTCAGAAGTACACTTGCGAAAGTTTGCTGTATAAAATATCATAGAATGAGATACTAGATTTAAATAAGATTAACTATTTTCACAGCGATGAAATGTCTAATATTAAATCTATTGACTATAATTAAAATAGGTACCTATAATAGGTACCTATTTATTAAAATGGCATAATAATAATTGTTAACACTAAAATTAATTAAAACACACATCATACCTTAATATCATTCATTACAATTTATTAGAGGTAGGATTACCATATGAAATATATATTATAGTATATTTTATACACCAGGTCAGGCCAGGTTTTACCTATAAAATCATCAATAAAAAGACGTTTCGTACTTCCGTTTTTTCTTCGCGAAAAATAAACTGATTTTAGTTTTTTTTACGCCATTTTATAGATGGAGAGTATAATCTATGCTAGTATCACTTTTTTTTTGGAGGGACCCTACCAAACTTGTGCGATAGACCTTGCAAGTTCATCGCAAGACAACGGTAAAAAACGGGTATTTTGGATGGTCATATTTCTTTTAATTATCATGTTTTTAATAAAAAAAAGTGATACAAGCATAGATATATTAGACCTTCATACTGTGACAAAAATTCTGTTCCTCTAGATGCAATATCCACGAAGAAAAAACGGTATTACGAAGTCCATATTTTTGTATGGAGCAACGTTTGGTATCGTACGCTCTTAAGAATTGTGTAGTTTATTCGGAAGTTGCGTATTTCTTTTTAATACCGTGTATCCTTACTATTAACATAAATGCAAAAGTAACTATGTCTGTCTGTTGTCTGTCTTTGACTCCAACACTAAAGAAACTATATAGGTACATGAAATTTAGTACCTAAACACTTCAAAGTAGGTACATGGTTATTCAAAATTAGGTACACGTTTTTAAAGTTTTTACCCGCAAAATGTTAGTATTATTACTTACATTCTGTAGTAGTAGTTGTGTAATTGCTTATAATTTTGTCAAATACACTAATAAAATGATATTTTTGTTTATTTTTTAATGAATGTGCGTATAATTTCCAAATATTAACTTTCATTGCAAAGAATGCGACAGTTTTGCATTAAAAAATTAAGCAAGGTTGCATATACAAATTCTAGTGTGCGTACGGTAGTTTTGCAATAACATTTTAATGATTTCTTTTATTTTACACGACGAGTTGTCGACCATGAAAAAAAAAAATTATGTAATGATATTATCGCAATCTATACTTAAGTATTTTTAACAGGTGACAGATGTAAAATAACTGTGATATTAAGATTGAACTAGGTTTTGATCTAATACGATAGCGATAGTTCTATTAAATATTTTGTGTTAGGTATATAATTAATTGTATATATTGATAATTATAGAATATGATGAACTAGCAGCGGTATTGCCTGCTACTTCGTACGCGTTTTTGAAGTTTTAATAGATTATAGACAGATAGATAGATACATAGAAAACACTTTATTTGTACCACAAAGATACATTTTACTTCCACAACAAATTCTTAAAGTAAGATATTGTACAAAGGGCGGCCTTATCACTAGTGTTATTTCTCCCAGGCAACCTTAGGATGGATAAAATATCTAGGATAGATAGCGTGGTAGTTTGTGGTGTGCTACATACTAGTTTAAACTACATAAACTATTAAAACATGAAATACATAATATACTTAGATATCTAAAATACCATTCATTCAATACACAATAAATACATACAATATAGGTAATAATTTACAAAACAAAAATTACTAAAAAATTAAAAACAATTAAAAATATAATTAATTATCGATAACATATTAAAATCTCAATCTGGTGTAATCTTAATATCACAGCTACTTTGCATCTGTTACCGGATATTATAATTAAGATTTTTTGTTTAATATATTTATATTGGGTGTATATTTAATACTAGTGGTCACCCGCGACTTCGTACGCGTGGAATTATGAAAATTTTCCCTGTTTTTGCAACATTTTTCAGTGATGCATCGCTCCTATTGGTCGCAGCGTGATGTTATATAGCCTTCCTCGATAAGTGTACTATCCAACAATGAAAGACTTTTTCAAATCAGACCAGCAGTTCTTGATATTAGCACGTTCATAGAAACAAACAAACTCTTAGCATTCATTTTATTCATCTTCCAAGCTGCGCAACGAATATTTGTACGGTTTTTTAATAGATAGAGTGGTATAATAGGTTAGTTATTTTTGTATAATTTGTTAGGGTTTCGTTTTTAGGGTTCCGTACCCAAAGGGTAAAAACGGGACCCTATTACTGAGACTTCGTTTAATTCTACGCGTATAAAGTTGCGGGCAACAGCTAGTAAAGAATGAAAGCTAATTCCTACAATATAACTGATTTGTTTTATCCCACAAATTTTATGGAAAGTGAACTTACTTTTGTTGTCCCTTTCGCACAAGATAGGCTTTTAAATTGTATGTGATAGCACTATTTAAATGTGAGTTTAAACGTAAATTGATTCATTATAGCAGTAAAGAAAAGCGATGTTCGCTCTAGATATATCATTCGACGGATCAATTATCTTTAATCATATCGCAATCACATGAGAGTTGCAGACTAGCCGTATTACCAAATCAATGTTGTGTGGACGCTACCACCCACCTGGGGTCTCACTAATTCACTTTTATTATTCGTTAAGGCGAATTTACATCTAAATTTAAGCTATCAATAAAAAGAACATACTGGTACTTCACATAATCATAGTAAAATTGAAACCTTCCCATGGAGAGAAAGAGAGAGAGAGATAGAAGACTCTCTCTATTTATTATATAGCCCATTAATGACCGACTGTTGGGCACGGGCCTATTCTACTTTGGGAGAGATTATGCTTTACTATGTTGCGTTGTCCAGGCATGTTAGTATATTTTCGTCTCTCACAGAGGATGTTATCTGTGTACAATACCCCTTAGCTACCACTTACTTTTCCGCACCCTGAGGAGGACATGGAGTGGTGATACTTGTATTCTTAATCGGTGAGGGCACCGAGACCACACATCCTATTACTTACAGTTATGAAATTTGTCAAGATGCTCAGAGGAAAAAAAAATTTTTTAAATAAACTTTGGCATATTATATGAAAATTTTTTGGCTTTGAAAATATATTAGTAATGTATGTAATGCCCTCCTTTACAGAGTTACGTTGCCGCATTTCGATGAAGTGTCAAATGTGGTAATAAGCTGTCACTTAACTAATTCTGACAAGGCGACATTTTAACATAGGCCTCCTCTACTAATTAAGGTTTACGTTATATAATTGCATTAACAAAAAGTATGATAAGATAATATTATTGACCTAAAAACACTTCGTAATATTGAGAACTACTACATGAAAGTTGCATTAAAAATTTGATCTAAATAGCATTGTAAAACTACGCAAACCTTTTGTTTTCAATCTCACATGGCATAACAATTACGAGATACACTTAGTGTGGCTTAATTTTTCTAAAATATATTAATCTTACAAAAGAAAATGTATTTAATTATGCAAATAATAATATGCAATAATCTTAAAAAGCCATGTTTTGGAATGGTGGCACAATTGAATTTTATTTTAAACTTATTCAAGACAGCTTGAAATGAATTGCTTAAAAAGGTTTTTTATCGTGTTTATTATTGCGTTTAACATGGAAATTAATAACAAATTTTGACATTGCAGATAGTAGTGTGTACCTAATAAATACATTATATTAAAATTAAGTGCCCTTGTGAGATAATCTGTGACAATAATTCAGTTACAGAACTGTTGAAATAATTAGTTCAATGGAAATAAATAACTACCTATTTAAGGAAATTTTAATATATAACTAGGGGACAAATACAATTAACACACAAATAACTACCCTGTGAGAAGCTCGACCCCCCAAATTCGTGAACGGCAGTCCAATACACAAACCACGATGCCCGTCATTGAATAACTCAATTTTATTATAGAGAAATATAACGCATACAAGGCTTCGCCTTAACATCTTACCAAAGAATGTTCTGATTGTAACAGCAACGTTTAAAAATGTATTTGAATAACATTGCGGCATTATAATATCCAAGTGTTTGTAAGTATTTGTTTACATAACCCCTCATTTGGACTACTATGTCGGTTAATAGATGTGGTGTGACGCTGTGACCTAGAATGCGACCAGTTTATAAAATAATTAAGTTAAAAATGACCTGATATTTTTTATGTTAAGTACATACTCGTATATAGCCGTATAATTTTACGACCAAGTTAATGTTGGCACTATCGTGGCCATAATGGTCATACAATTAGGCAAGTTTGTATCACTGGTTAACTTCTCAACGTGACTGACAAATTTAATTAATAATGTGGGCGGCGATTCTCATATCATAGAGTACTATGAGTGATGCGGTTACTGATAATCCCATCAGAAATAGATACCTATAAAAAATTGTCTCCAGGTAAAATATGTACTAGCATGGGTATTGACTTATTAAATATGGGATTTTGTTCGATAGCGAACTTCCCCGCTGGCTCTATTTGGTAAACAGCTTATTTCTACTCTGGCTTATACTTTAAGTAAAGTAGGCGGTAAAGATTTTATAATTATAGTTTCTCGGGTAATAAATAACCGAGTTAATACGGACGAGTATCATAGGCTCATCGTCTAAATTGCACTGTGGGCATTAGCGACTAGATAGTGATTTTGCATAAACTATAAAGTTTACGTGATAAAAAACTAAAATCTCTTTTTAGCAGGTTTTATTTCTTCTTTTTATGTAGACAAAGTCAGAGGTTATGGATATTATTAAAATAATTGATTATTTAAAAAAACAGTTCAACCGACTTGATGTGCCTTTGAAATTTGAGGGTTTTCCTCAATTTCTCAGGAGACAACCATCAGACCCTGACCTGTAGCCAATGGGACCAAACTGGAACGATCAGCTGTCAAATAAAAAAAGAATCATTAAAATTGCTTCGCCTGGTTAAAATTTATGAGGAAACAAACATGAAAAAGGAACATACAGACGAATTGAGAACCTCCTCCTTTTTTTGAAGTCGGTTAATAATGTACATTGTATATTGACAATACTATTTTGGCAACATTGGCATATAATTAAACATATTTTGTCCCAACAAAGTTATGAAGACCTATTACGCACAAGTTTTACAATACACATTCTTGAACAGAAAGTGCTTGGCTAACTATATGTTGCGTATGTTATGCATCGCCTACGCAACGATACCAATAAAACCACGACACTACTATCTGTAGAAAACAGGAAATTCATTTAAACCAATGTTACGCTTTGTTACGAGCTCAAAGTCGCTCTGTGTTATTTAGAGAGAGCTGTGCTTACTGAATATAGTATTCATTCTTAACTAACTGTGATTACGGTACTAGATTATCTAAAATGGTTGTAAATAGCTATTTATCATAGCTTAACATCTTGACCAGATGCGCATTTTGAAAATTATCGCTTAGGGCCATTAGATTTGACGCCCCATGCCAATTTAATTAGCCGGTCTATTAAATTAATAGAGATAGACCAAATTTTTAAAGGCTTTCGCAGCCCTTTTCAGGCTGGCCGCCCCGAGCCATGGCCCCTATGGCTCTAGGGTAAATACAGCTCTGATCTTGATCTTTTTATTATTTACTAGCTATTGCCTGCGACTCCATATGCGTCGCATTTAGAAAATTTTCCCCGTTTTTGCAATTTTTTTTACTAATGCTTTGCTTTTTTTAATTGTTCGCAGTGTGATGATGCCTATAGCGTTCCTCGATAAATGGAGTAGGTATCCAACACAAAAATATTTTTTCAATTCGAACTAGTAATTCCTGAGATTAGCGCGTTTAAACAAACAAACCAATAAACTCATCAGCTTTATAACATTAGTGTCAATTTATCTGGAGTTTCTGGAGAAGAGACGTCGCAAATGTAGAGCAAGCTGGCTGAGCAACTGAATCTGACAATGGGTTCAATTTCTTTGCGTTGGTAGATTTTGTAAAATGCTTTCAGTTATTAAGTTGCAGTAAATGTGGCAATTTTACAGATTTTTGGAACGTAGTTCCTTACGGCAGGCTTGGAGGAGATAGGGATTTTGCTGCGCAACCGAACTGAAAAAAATGTGATAGTAAAATCGTAAGAAAAAGTCCGTGGAATAAAACCGTTAAATGAGACGTGCGCAGGCGCGACAGTCGTATACACAAGCGAGTAGTGTATAATACCTTTCTCTTTCTCATTCTTTCTTTTTTTGCAAATACTTCGTTCCTACCTGGTGTCCCACGACACCATATCTTTTTTAACTTCACCATGAAGCAAGCTGTCCAGAAATCCGGATACATTACTAATGTTATCTGTAATTAAACACTACTCATCACTTAAAGGCATATTAAACTTTAAACTTCTTGCGTCAATATCATTAGGTCACTAATAGTTTAAACAGGATGTGTAGACATTTAGTCCGGATATATCCGGTGATCTATGTCAAACGTTACCTGTATGTTGGTAATGTACAATTAATATCGTAAATAATTTAAACGACTAATTTAATTATATGCAAGGTCAAACTAATACTTAATATAGTGTATTTAGTAGTTTTTGGAAGTGTGCGTAGATATCTTAAACGTAATAAAAATATCAAAAATAATTCAGATCAATAGTTAATTTAATTTAAAGATTATAACTATTATTAATCTAAACTAATTATGACTTCTTATTAGCTGCTAATATTCAACAGCAAAAGATTTTTAGCCTTGTATGGCCTCTGCTTTCTCCTACCGAAAGAAGGCATGACAGTATGATGACAATAATATGAGGCAAAATCAATTTGTAGTATACGCGTAATTAAAACTTATTTTCTTTCTTTCTAATGCATCTACGTAGTTAATATCAGCTATTTTACGTAGCATTTATCACTAAATAAACATCAAATCACTGTTAATTACTTTTTAAGTAATCGTTTCAAATAAAAACAATAATTTATGTGTTTTTGATGATCTTATAAGATAAAGTATACACCTGTCATGAATATCACTGATATTACTAATGATAACTGTTATTTAATTTATAACCAATCAGATAAAATATAAATATCCATCATTTTATGTTTCTGAGTATTTTAATGACCACGTGTGTTGTTGTCAACTAGTTAATGCCACCGACTTTGTACGCCTGGAACTCGAATAACTATGTATACCTAATATATAAAATTTCCATGTCACATTGTTAGTTACCGTACTCCTCCGAAACGGCTTGACCAATTTTTATGAAATTTTGCATGCATATTCAGTAGGTCTGAGAATCGGCCAACATCCATTTTTCAAACCTTTTTTTTTTTAGTATGGCCAAACCACGTTTGCCGGGTCAGCTAGTCTTTCTTCTAATATATAAAATTCACGTGTCACAGTGTTAGTTACCGTACTCCTCCGAAACGACTTGACCGATTCTTATGAAATTTTACATGCACATTCAGTAGGTCTGAGAATCGGCCAACATCTATTTTTCAGAACCCTACCCCCACTGACATGTGTATGGCAAAACAACGTTTGCCGGGTCAGCTAGTCTTATATATAAAATTCACGTGTCACAGTGTTAGTTACCGTACTCCTCTGAAACGGCTTGACCGATTCTTATGAAATTTTACATGCATATTCAGTAGGTCTGAGAATCGGCCAAAATCTGTTTGTCAAACCGTTTTTTTTTAGTATGGCAAAACAAAGTTTGCCGGGTCAGCTAGTTTGAACTTAATATATGTTAATACGTAAACAAAAACACGTGATGACCACGCGTGACACAGAGAAACTTTAACTCTACTCTACTCTTTAACCCTAGAAAGATAATCTTATTTAGATGTACGGAAAAGATAATCATGCGTGAAATGCACGCATGTTTTTTTATCGAGTTATATGTTGAGATATATTTATATATTGAATAAAATATCTGTTAATATACATTACTACACTTATACAAATAATAAAAAACTAGAAATAATATGTTTTATATTTATTTATTTGCACAAAAAATTAATTATATTGAAACCTCTTCAAAAAGTACCAAAAATTATGAATGTTCGTTTTTTCACCATTCAACTACTATATTACAAAAATAGCCACACCTTTTTATCACAAAAATAGTACGAGGATATTATCGTTAACAAATGATCATTTTCCTGCTCATATCCCACCGCTGGGACTTAGCAAAACTTGTGGTTTTTTTCCGTGCTTTTTTGTATGCCGTCATATCGGAATTTAGTTATTTTTCTATTATTTTCTCTTCCATATGGTCCATTATAATTTCTTTTGGTCTTCGTCTACTCCTGATTACTTCCAAAGTTCATAATATTGCAAAACACCGTTCATAATATTACCGTTCTTTCATATGATTACATGACCATATCAAGACAGCTTCTCATTTATTAGTTTCTCTATCACTGACATCACTCTTAGACTATATATTCATTCTTCTTTGGTCTACTCATATTATACTGTATATACAAAAGTCATAAAAGTTAAAAACAGTAACTCAAATAATATTTAAAGCTAAGATTCCATTAAGAGGCCGATAAGAGATCTGATTGTTCGACAGCAGGTCTGTACTTTGTTCTTCCAGCTCTAAATTTCCTGATATAGTCTTTTCGCAGCAGATATTCTGTCTAGTTTTAATATATAAAAGCTTCCTTTAACACTCTGCATTATTGTTGGGATCTGGTGCTTAACCAACAGAGGCCTCATGGGAGAATTCAATTTTTCTTAGTAAAAGAGCGACCAGACTACTAAAGACCTTTCATTAAATACCTACTTCCTATTGTTGTTTAATTCTGTATTAACTTCTATAACAATAAACAATAATAAAAAAATAGATTTAAAGCATATATAAATATGATAAATAACAAGATCATCATATACATTTTAGTCTTAAAAGTCACGTTAAAGATAATCATGCGTACTTTTCACGCATACAGGCGTCATATATCAAAATCGGTAAGACTTACCTCATGGTTCTGTATGTTTCTCGGTAGCTCTTAGCTCCAACAGAAATATTCTAAATGCACAAATACGAAATCCCGCTATTTTGAAAGAGAGAGCATTTTTTCTAAAGCCGATGCGTGAATTTGACGCAGATTATCTTTCCAGGGTTAATAAAAGTTGTATTTTTTTATGAAAACGCTTTTAATTGTTCGGTAGGTATGTATCTTATCTATCTAGTAAATTTTACCTACTTACAGCAGTCGGATTGATCTGGAATTTCGTACACATATAATATAGACCGACGTCAATGTAACAATAAAAAAAATATTCAGGATCACCAAGCGTGTTTTTTTAAATTTTTGAACACGATGTCTTAAAAGGAATTGGTTTAACTACCACTACACAAGGCCCGTAAGTACTACTTCGTCCCCTCAGTCTGATAATGTCGCAATGTCAGGCACGGGCCTCATCTTTTCGGGAGGGAGTTTAGTCCACCACAAAAAAGTAATAACCGATACTTACAACACGCTAACTACTTGTTTAACTCTTTATTAATAATATTTTAATTTTAGATGTAAATAAACCGCATTGCACTAACCACTTTTTGATGTGTCAATATATATTTGCAAGCGACATATTCTGTAGAATTATTTACTAATTAATTAAAATGTTCTTCGTTATAAATATATTGCAACGTCTTAAATCCTATTACGACATAAAATTGTGAAATTTGTAACAAATTTATGTAACTAAAAACAGTTTAGATTCTAGTATTACAAACTAAATTAACATTCCATAAAAGAATAACTGGTTTAATCGATACACTTGTTACTTGAATAATTCATCATTATTAAATCGTTCGAACTTTCAATTGATTCACTTTTCCTTTCACATTTTTCCCAAAACTCTTGTTTTTTTTTAACAATCATAATTATCACTTTCAAACTGATTGCCCTGATATAAAATATGATAAAACTTGGAATGAAATAGACACATCACTAGATTTAAATGGTAATAGTGCTAATTCTTTACGCGTATCTAAACTAAAACATTAATAAATATTGTTACTAACACAATTCGGTAAAGTTAGTTAACCTTTTATTTTAAACAAATATGTAATTTAGAATAAGAATTTTAATAAATACTAGCTGACCCGGTAAAAGTTGTTTTGCCAAGTAAACGTTGGGGGTGGACATTTGAACAACCCTTATCACTTAGGGGTATGAAAAATAGATAGTAGCCGATTCTCAGACCTACTGAATATGCATATAAAATTTCATCAAAATCGGTTAAGCCGTTTCGGAGGAGTATAGGAACGAACATTGTGACACGAGAATTTTATATATTAGATAACTAGCTGTTGCCCGCGACTTCGTACGCGTGAAATTTAGAAATCCATCTTTAACAAACAGAAGTTTACTCTTCTGCTCAATAGATGGCGTTGTACGTTTTTTATATCGCGCTATTGTTTCGTTCCACACATTAAGGATCATGTGCCTAATATAATTTTTACTAAATGTAGTTATTAGGTATTTTTTGAAAATATAATAGGTATAATAACTAGGATAAAAAAGTAAACTAAGACGATCTGTATTATTACGATAGCTTAAGTGAGAAATCGAATGGATTTAAAGTTTAAATACATTTAAATTTTAAACACATAAAACTGCGATTTGAATCCTGATGATAACATTCTACTTACACAACTTCGCCTTACACAGTTTTTTTTGTAATTTTTTGTGCATATCTATAATAGTTTTTAATAAATACCAAACGCAAGACTTTAGAGTTAGTCAAGATGCAACTAAATTGTTACCAACATGAGACGGCGATAAATATGTACCATTGTTGATGTGTGCTAATGATATGGAACGTTTTGACAAGTGTGTATTTTATCGATATAATGGATGTAAGTCTTGTTATATCACTATTTTAAACAGCCTATACCTACATAATAATATATTTTCACCTTTTAATAGGTACTGATTACATAAAAATAAAATTCTTATACTTTTTGGATGTGCGTATGTATTTTACATTCTTTTTTTAAATTTTTTTTTACAATAGAACAACAATTGACGAGCCTCAGGTCGAGTGGTTCATGTAACGGGTTTTCGTTCACGAAGTCGCAGGTTTGATTCTCGCTCGGCAATATCACAGAAATGATTATATCATTTCTGTGATATTTATAATCGTCATACAAATATTTGTACTGCGTCTGGGTGTGTTCTATGTATTTCAAAGTCATAGTCAAAAACTTTTATTTCAAGTTGGGATGTTTTACAAGCTCTTTTGAAACGTCTGAAACTAGGTGTCTGTTCCAAACGCGAATCCTATGGAGAAAAACAGACAAGAAACTCCTTATTACCTATTAGTATGTTTTTACAAAAGAAAAATAATAGGTAGGCATATGTAATAATAATTTGTATCTTAACTGTGTTCTGGTACCCATAACACAAGCATATGAGCTTAGCTTGGGACCAGAAAACGTGATGTAAAATGTTCATGAATATGTATTTCATTAATTGTATAACGAAAAAATCTAGAAAAATAAAGAAACAAATTTTAAGAACTGTGTTAAATAGTTTCTGATTAACAAATGTTATTATAGCACTAAAGAATATTTAAACGACCGAAGCTAATGTGTAGATTTTTAATAATTGTATGAACTGTTGATGTGTATATAATCATGTTAGTAATTATTATTATTTGTCTTTGCCTATAATTCTTGATGACATGTATTTTATTTATTGCTGTTTTACCTAAATTACCAAATTATGAACTGTTATTTTAATTGTAATAATGTTTTTAATTTATTGTAATAACAACTTTAAAATTATGTTATATATTTTGCATGCTATTTTGGCTGATTGTGAGGTGTCAAGGGACACCCGGATGGAACGAAGTTCCTTTCGATTAATTATTTTTTTTATTTTATTATTTATTATTTACAAAAAACCTGTATACACTCAACAAAAATAATCGTCGCGACACCACACTGTTCAATGCGAAATAGAAATGAAAATATCTGGCTTGCTTTCTATAAGAGAGAGAGAGACAGACAGAGAAACATGCGACGCCGCACAGCTTACAATAGCTTACTATAGCAAAAAGTGTCGTGACAACTTTTCGTAAGAATTTTTTCCGTCTAGCCCCCTTTCACAACGCGCGATAAGGAACTTCGTTCCAACAACTTTAAAATTATGTTAAATATTTGCATGCTATTTTGGCTGATTGTGGTGATACATTTTTTATTGTAAAATCTTATTTATTACCCATTATCGCAAATAAATGAAAATGAATTGAATTGAACTGAACAAATATAGAAGTTATGATGATGAATGAAACCTAATAATATTTACATTTTTTATTGTAATTTTTCCCTGTCGTTAATTTATTTAGGTGTAGTATTTACAAACATTTTTAATAAATGAAGACAAGTGTCGACAGTAGGTACACGAATTAATTAACAAGAATGTACGCTTGATCGATTAGTAGGTAGGTAGTACACGCGTTGATATGCACGACTTGCTACCGGCGGCGGCGTGCGTGACTGTAGTTAAAGCTATCAAGCTACTTAGAATGACTGCACAATAAATTAACTGATAGGTTGTGAAAATTCGGTTTATCTCTCTCTCTCTCTCTCTCCAGCCCATTTACGTCCCACTGTTGGGCACGGGCCTCCTCCACTTTGAGAGGGATTATGCCCTACTGTGCCGCGCTGACCAGGCGTGTTGGCACAGGGTGTATTTTCGAGTTTTCCGTTTCTCACAGAGGGTGTTATCTGTGCACAATATCCCTTAGCTGACTTATTCAGCACCCTTGGGAGGAGATGGAGTGGTGACATTTGTATTCTTAATCCGTCACCACACGGAGAAGGTTTATCTATTGTTTACCTATTTGAGTACCAAAATACCTATTTACTTTAGATGTATAGGTACATATATTGTATATGTAACTATGGTTATACCTATAGTTTACGTATGGTACCTAACGTATAAAGCGTCACCTTATCACCTCAACAGGACGCTCTGTCGAGCTTTAAGAGCTTGTACGCATTTCAAATTGACGCTAATCTTAACGAAGAATAAGCTATGACTTTTGCATAGATATTGGGATGACAAAGAATGCGATAAGGGTAAGAAATTTAAAATTTTTAGTATTTGTTGTTATAGCATCAACAATATACACAAACTGTGAAATTTTCAGCTCTCTAGCTATCACCGTTCCAAAGATACAGACTGGTGACAGACAAACGGACAGATGGACGGAAGGACAAACGAGAGCTAAGTCTCAGTAATAAGGTTCCGTATTACCTTTTGTATAGAACCCTAAAAAAAACTATTTAAAGTACGATACTTTGATTTATTCATGACATAACCAAGGTAAAAAACATCGTCTTACAACACCTTATAAAATATGGTGTATGTTTACTTGAACATCCTGTATAAGACGCAAAATTACATATAATTTATATGTTTTCATTATAGTTTGTTAACAATTGCATATAAGATAGCTATTAACATAGTTTTGCCAAGAATTTGAGCTAGTTAGTCATGAAGCAATATTATAATTAAACTATTAAACTAGACGCACCTACATTATTCACGTTTTCAATATAATTATTATAAGTATTACTCTGTACTTATATAATTATAATTCTACTCTATGTGCTGTCAATTGTTTTCATTGTGTTGTTATTCCTATGCTATAACAAATCTACTTTTACACTTATACGTGAAAATTCAATTCAATTTCATTTATTTGCGATAATGGGTAGTAAATAAGATTTTACAATAAAAAATGTATCACCACAATCAGCCAAAATAGCATGCATATATTTAACATAAATATATATAACATAGTTATAATTACAATAAATTAAAAACATTATTACAATTAAAATAACATTAGTTCATAATTTATCAATTTATGTAAAACAGCAATAAATAAAATACATGTCATCAATAATTAAAGGCAAAGTCAAATAATAAAATTACTAAAATGATTATACATATACACATTATACACATCAATATATCATATAATTATTAAAAATCTACACATTAGCTTCGGTCGTTTAAATATTCTTTAGTGCTATAATAACATTTGTTAATCAGAAACTTTTTAACACAGTTCTTACAATGAGCCAATTTTGTTATTTTTAATATCTCAGTAGGTAAATTATTGTAAAGCCGGGGTGCCATACAGTACCTATATACAAGTCAAAATATAAAAAAAAATCTGTACAAGTATACTGTATAAAGCTGAAGAGTTTTTTGAACGCGCTAATCTCAGGAAATACGGGTTTGAATAGAAACTTTTTGTGTTGAATTGTCTATATATTGAGGAAGGCTATAGGATATTTAATATCACGCTGCGACCTATAAGAGCGAAGCAGTAGTGAAAAATGTTTGCAAAGACGTCAAAACATTTTCTAAATTCTACGTGTACGGAGTCTTGAGCAACAGCTAGTATAGGAATAGAAGTTGTCTCCCAATCATAATATCAACATCAGATCATCACACCTTTTTCCCATGGGGGTAGGCAGAGGCTATAGAGCGGCATCTGCTACGATGCAAACATACTTCCTTGGCTTCATTGTCTCCCAAGTTTGCGAAAATTATTTATATGCTGGTAATCGCACATCTAATAAAAAATGTGTAATTCATACCTACGCCTAGTCCACGATAGATTAAAATAATGGAGAACAACTCTCTTAGGGCAATCTACGACGTGTACACATTAGTGAGACTACCCTAGCTAGAGTATCACTACAGTCTACGCAGAGAAGCTCCGCTACTCTCGCTATGATTATTTCTACGTGTACTTAGAAATTAGAGTATAGATTAGATTAGGCTCCAATCTAGTCGAGCATACTTTAACTAGCTTTAAATCCTACTATTCATATAAATAAATTGAATATACGATGTATGTAAACAGCATTAACCGAAGGAAATCATCAATGCGTAGGTAATATCGTCTGCCGCATACTAACACTCCAGTACCAGCCGTAGCGTCGAATACTGGCTATCATGAAGATTATAATGATTAGTGTTCATTTGTTGAAACTTCCCCTTTAATGTGTTATGTGCCAACATTTCAACAAAAACCACCAATTAGGTGTAAACGTTGATAGTTATCTATATAACTTGGCAATTATGTGTGTAGCCAGCACTTAATTGCTGAAATTACGGCTATTTTTTTTACGAAATTTCATTAGTTTTACACAAATCATAAAAAAAACAGTTTAATATCGTGTAAAATTGTGAATTTATTTTATACATAATTATGCCTAAATTATTAAATTTCTTAAATATTATCGTATGTAATTATAAAACTCTGTGTATTTTTACACGGTTTAAAAATAATGTAATTACTAAATTAAATAGTGATGTAGTTTCACTCCTTCCGCGTATATGTTTACGCCTATGATTATTCATTATGTAAACATGTATTTTGCCATTAGCTTTCATCGTAGACAATGACTGTATTACAATATACCTGATAAAATTTAGCAGCAATTAATAATGTTTGGGAGCAAAAAGAACTTGTTGCATCAAAAGGTAATTATTTCTAATAGGAAATGCTATCATACCTTATTCAAGTCCAGATGCACGAATACGCTGCAAGGGATGAAATTCCACCAACTAGAGGTCACAAACGTAAGGACAACGGGGGTTAATACTGGTTACTGGTAAGGAAAAAATAAATATTATTCTCTAACAAAAACAATATTTAGCAGAAACAGCTATTTCATAAAACAGCATAATGATAATTAATAAATAACTCCCGTGTTCATAAAAAATTTGTTAGAGATATCTAACAAATTCTTGATGAACACGGGAGTGGGTTTATGGTAGACTTCCTAAATTCCTGACACCGTAGTTCTGAGAATTCTAACAAAAAAACCCAAGTGTAACTGCTTTGCGTTACAGATTTGTCAATGCATTGCACGACCATATAGAGCATGATTTGTTTCTCTATCGAAAGGAAATGTGGAAACCGTTGATACACTTTAATTTGATGCCTTGATTCGACCATGGTTTAAAGATTTCACAAACACCCAGCAATTTCTGTGAGAACAATTTTTTACCATTCCTCATCAAATTTAATTCCGTTCAAGCCTATAGGTTGCCACATATCCGTTAGTTTCGGTCAAAGCTACTCTATCTTACAATATCTACTACAACAAGAGTGGCCAACACGTCGATCGCGCGACCAATTTTGGTCGATCACTCGCAAGTTCCATAAGGAGATGTATTCAATGCCAAATGTTTCTAGTACTTGATACAGGAATGATCATGTACGCGGCTCATGCTTCGAGTAGGGAGACGTTCACCGTGATCACTTTTAGTAGTTTTCTACTATTTTCAAGAGTGGATGGCGGTATAAAAGCACATCGCATAAACGTCTCCCTTCTTACCTAAGAAATAGGTCGATCGCGACTCAATTTTAAAATAAAAAGTAGACCTTATGTGTACAAAAGTTGGCCACACCTGTACTACAATAATGGATACTCTCTCTCTTTTTCTCTCACCGGCCCATTTACGTACCACTGTTGGGCACGGGCCTCCATAAATTTGGAAGTGATTATGGTCTACTGTGCCGCGCTGACCAGGCGTGTTGACACAG
This sequence comes from Orgyia antiqua, assembly GCA_916999025.1. Taxonomy (NCBI): domain Eukaryota; kingdom Metazoa; phylum Arthropoda; class Insecta; order Lepidoptera; family Erebidae; genus Orgyia; species Orgyia antiqua. The sequence continues at coordinate 23,285,571 of OU779864.1, forward strand.
GTTTATTTTTGAAAATTCCGTCTCTCACAGAGAATGTTATCTGTGTGCAATATCCCTTAGCTGACTTTTACAGCACCCTTGGGAGGAGATGCGCTGGTGACACTTGTATTCTTAGTCTGTCACCACACGGAGAATCGATACCTAGTACTAGCAAATGACAGGGCCAATACATTAATGGTCTTATTAATAATAACTTATCGGAGGTTTAAACGGAGATTTTATCGGAGAGGTAATAAACGTTTTATCGTAAAATGACTAATATAAATAACAAGTTTTGACAATTTTCGAGAACCTAATTTTAGCGAACTTTTAAACCTCCGATAAGTCAGTATAAATAAGACCGTTAATATCTTATACGTAAAATCCCCGATACAACTAGTAATAATCTACTTAACAACTTCAATATTGGAAGTGAAAATTTTTGCGTAATTATTATCACCAAATCTATTTTCACAAATAAACAGTTCCTCCATTTTAGTTTCTATTACGTTTCCAAACAGGTAGTGATATATTGCTTTCAAGATTAAACTAAAGTACCATGACATATTATTTTCTAAGTTTCACGTAATCACGTACTTAATTCTTTAGCTAAATAATTTTTATTGTTTTTAGCAATTATTTTATTTGTAATATCACATCATTTGTGTAATACAATGAATTTTTATATTACGAAAGTGAGAGAAGCACCATTGCGTTTGTTTTTTTTTTTAATTCGAAAGACTGAATGTACTATATTAATGGATCATTTAGAACGGAGCAAGTTTCTTCAACTCATTTCTTCTATGAAATGACTTATCCAATAGGATAAGCAGACAAGGTTTTCTGTAAACAACGGGAAACTAGAACTATACAAAACACTTATCATTCAGGAGCCTCCAAGACACAGATGTTTATATGTCGGAACATAGAAAAAAATTGACATATTTGATTTGCTTGTATATCGTCTTTTCTATGTAACATAATCATTTTTATAAAACACGTTTTAAGGTGCTATAGAATTTGTTTTGAATATTTTTCTACAAACTACTATAGTTTTTAGAATAGATTTTAACTACTACAATTTTTTTTATTTAACAGAAGTGAATGGTGTAAGAGGGAAGAAAGAAAATAGTTGCCTCAACGTTATCTAAATATTGAATTGTTCACCATTATGGCTAGGTACAACAATTTTTACATAACATGAAAATAAATTATTCATTGGAATTAGGATGTTTTCTATGGATTATTTGTATGTATATAGAAAATAAAAGTAGTTTATGCAGTATACACAACCATTTAAGCTTAGCTTGAGACCAGAGGACGTTGTGTGAAATTTCTATGAATATGTATTTATATTATACGTAAAACATTATTAACACTATTATCCAAAATGTATAGTCGAACTGAAGTGTCTATTTTTAAAGTTTTTACAATTACATAATCTTGTCATTAAACGCAATAATTATACAGATACAAATTGTAACACTCTTGCGTTATTTACTAATAAGTAAATTGATGTTCGCTCAAATTAATTGCAAGTGTAGCTTTCTATTTTAACTTTATTAAGTGCCGATCTTTAGAGTTCCGTAGCAAAAGGTAATAATCGTCCTTCGTCGGTAAGTCCATCCGTCCGTCTGTATCTGATAATAGGTAATAAGTCCTCTCCTTTCTTCTCCAGCCCATTAACGTCCCACTGCTGGGCACGGGCCTCCTCCAATTTGGGAAGGACTATGGTCTACTGTGCCGCGCTAACGAGGCGTGTTGGCACAGGGCTTAGTTTAGAGTTTTCTATCTTTCACAGTAGACGTTAACTTTATATTGCCCCTTAGCTGGCTCTTACAGCACCCTGGGAATGAAACGGGATGGTGACACTTGTATTCTTAATCCTTAGATAGTTGAAATGTGTTGCCGCTATAACAACAGAATAAGTATTAAAAACCAAAACAAAAAATAAATATTTCATGCATAAAACCGTCGTTATAATTACCGCATTGTAATATTTTACATCATCATAATAACATATATATTATGATGATGATGTACGGATGTCTCCGTGTGGTGACAGATTAAGAATGCAAGTTAGTGTAACCACCCCATCTCCTCCCGAGGGTGTTATAAAAGTCAGCTAAGGGATATTGCACACAGATAACATCCTCTGTGAGAGACGGAAATATCGAAAATAATACCCCTTATCAGCGCGGCACAGTAGACCATAATCCCTCCCAAAGTGGAGGAGGCCCGTGCCCAACAGTAGGACATAAATGGGCTGGAGAGAGAGAGAGAGAGATAGGACGGAACCCGTCACGTGTAATTTCAACTCGTTTTTTATACTACTTGTTTTGATTGATAATTACATGTATGGCGCCATCTTCACTTAACTTTTTGAGGTTTTAAGGTGATCTATATTTTACGTCTTATGTCATCAATGCTATCTCACTGATATTCTTCTAGATGAGAGTACCGGAATTAACAATTCAATGAAGATGGACATCCTATTTTCTTCTATGGATGTTTTAAGCCTCAGTTAGCTAAAACGGCTGATCTGCGTGGTATACTTGTTGCCCAAATATCTCCCATTATACATAAAGGAAGTCCGGGTGTAGCAGCAGGCCTGTCTCGGTTTAAGAAGCAGAGCAGAAACAAATATGATTTAACTTTATTAAGAAGACATGGTACCTAGAACCAATTATGCAGAGTGTACTAATAATAATGTGTATCATCGTTACATATTATTTCTTGTTGCATCAAAAACACCTTATTTATTTATACAAACTTGTTCAGGTTTATTACATTACAACCCGTCAATAAAACAAGTCAGTTATTATTATTATTATTACAATTAAAATGATTGATCAACTAATATTAGTTGCATTTATATTATTTATATGCATAACATTACACAATTGAAGACGTCTTCTTAAATGAATATTAAGCAAAATCTAGGTTAAATCAGTATTAGATTAAAATAATTTGGCGATTATTTTCCTGTTTTTGATGATGTAGTTAAATTGGCGTTATGTAAACATGCTCTTTTTAAATAATTATTAAATGGATCATTCAAGGACCGTGCAGCAATAAAACTATTGTCGTGGTAAGCACCGAGAACATGACCCTGCTGACGTCCGCAGCGGGTCATGACGCAGAGGGCTTTCAGAGCGTACCGCACCGTCTCTTATGAAGCGGCCTGTATGATTGCGGGCAGCCTCCCGTGGGACCTCTAAGGCGAGGTCCTGGCGGAGATTTACCGCCGGAAGGCCCTGATGCGGCAGGCGGCAATCGGATCAATTCGGATCCCGCGTGCCGAAATTGTGGTAGTGGGGCCGTGGACACGGCAGAACACACACTCGCCGTGTACACGGTCTGGGACGCCCAGCGCGCCGAATTCGTTGGCGTGCTGGGCGAGCATTTGTCGCTCTCGGCCATTGTTCCGTCCATGGCCGAGAGCGAACGGTGTTGGGCCGCCGTCGCCACCTTTGCTCGGGAGGTGATGGCGGCAAAGAAGGAGGCCCTGCGGGAGCGTGAACGCGCTGACGAAACTTTGCCACCCCGCAGGGCCCCGGGTGAAGATCGTCGACGGGCAAGAGCCAGCCGCCCCACTGAAGAGGTGGTCGCGCGCGGCGGGTCGGCATCCAAAGACCCGCCGCGGCAAATGTGGCCCCAGTTAGCGGGCCACCCCTCGCCGGGTCATGGTAAGGCTCAAGGCACCAACATGGCCAGGCAGGGAAAAAAGGCAAAAAAAAAATACTGTCGTGGTAAAGCTCAGGGCACCATACCATGGCCCGGTTTTGGGGTTTTTCTGTTTTGGTAGACTGGGTAGACTGGCTCTCTGCCGAGAGCCCCACACAACCCGACAGCCCGAAGGTTGTCACCGCAACATGCCAGAAACAGGCATAATATATTTATTCTGCATTTATCACACAAAAAATTGTCTTGTGCAGGCTTCAAACCTAGGCTGACAGCTAATAAAATTGTTTACAAAACACATTTATTTTGTACCATTGCCATTGATTTCCGAAAATTAATTTCTCGCTACAAATAAACCAATAAACTAAACAGTGACCATATAACATTTACCTAACTTTAATATTTAGCTGTCAGTAATACAATTTATCACATCACCAGCTCCGGGCAAATGTGCCTTTAGTTATTTTAAATTCATATTCAAATTCATATCATTTGTCTAATTTCATTGCTAACAATTACCACCGCGATATTAGACATCTGATTAACAAGTTATACTGTTAACAAATACATGTTTTTATTTCAACTTAATTTTTACAATTTAATTTTTGTAGCGTCTGGCACTGACTTACCAAAACAAACACGTTTAACTCTAAAAACTGAAACGAAAATGTGAATAGTCAGCATTATTTTTATTACCGCTTTTATTATTTTAATACATGTATTTTTACAAATCAAATTAAATAAGTATATGATTAAATGGCAAATCTTTATCTTTACTTATAACAATGTAGTAATTTTTGGATGTATCTATGTCACTATGTGAGCATATCTTTAAACCTACGCAACGGATTTCGATACGGTGTTTTAACAGATAGAGCAGTTCAAAAGGATGGGTTTTAAATTTTTTTTTCTAAATTCCATACTTACGGTGTTGCCAGCAATAGCATAAATTTAGCTACTTACAGATAAATTTAAAAATGTTCTATAAATTAAATTATACCAATTACGGCAATTTGAAATCAAGTTAATTAAATTATGTTTTCTAGTCTACAAGCACTATTGAAAAGTTATGGTATACTATTGACATTAAGTGTCTTATAACCTCATTTATTGGATACTAATTAAAAACACCTAAATTAAGTGAAATAGTATAAATATTCAATAGCAAAGCCTTTTACAATATTAGTACAGTTGATAATTATAAAAGTAATCCTTGATATACTAAAATAGACAAACTATTTCACCTAATTCCTAATATATTTCGTAAGCTTTTTATAGGGTTCTTATCTTAAAGACTAATATATAATCTGGTACAGTTAAGAAAAAATTAACTAATTAAATTTGTAGGTATGGAAATTTTACACAACGTCCATTTATTTTTAAACAAAATTAAAAATAAACTTTTTTTATTTCCGTACACAGAGGTGAAACGTGACCTTTTTAAAGATACTTCACTGTTCGTTCGTCCGCTACCAGGCTGTATTTCAAGAATGATGATAGCTAGGCAGTTGAAATTTTCATAGATGATAATATTATTGTTGATGCTATATCTACTAATACTAAAAGTCAGCGTCCTGTGTCATGCGACGCGGTTTACTCAGTCAATTAATAGATATATAACTTCTTTAATAATTAACTACCAAAGAACGATTTACCATTAATGAATATCTACTGATCAAATCTTTACCTATTATAAAATCTGTTTTATAAAAATAAGGACTCTGGTCCTTATTTTTTATATGTATATGAGCTTATTTCTTGAGAACGCAACGGGTTTTGATGCGGTTTCTTTTTAACACGCTTTTATAAGTTCGGTATGTATCTATCAATGTATTAATCTATGTAACGGAATCTTTCAACGCGATCTTCACCCACTTGCGATAGTCGGATTGATTTGAAATTTTGCATACATATCAAGGACCGATGACGATTCTATTATATATAAAGATATACAGGATTTTCAAGCGTGTTTTTTAGTTTTGGAACTAATTAAAGCTTATTAATAGAATGGTTCAAGAGGATGGCTTTTTTGTATAATTTGTTAAGGTTTTGCTTCAAAATTCCACGCGGACGAAGTTGCGGGCAACAGCTAATACCTACTAGATATAATTCTATGCCATATAAAACAACCATGGAATTTTGTTAATAGAATAACTATGAATAGTACTAGTGAATGGTAATGATTTATTTATTTAGAAAGGTATTCAAATGAAAGGACACCAAACGCTTTACAAGTTTGTACATTCTATGTTTTACAATGTTGAATTGGACACCAAAATGTGATGCAAACTGGACCAGTTCAGTTGTGGTACTGTGTTCAGAAATCAAATAATTTATTGATACACTAGTAGAAGTTCTCACCATATTTCGTATATTTATGTACAAAGTCTCATTTTTAAAGGAGTACAAATGCTATACAAGTAAAAATGCTTCGCCGAAAACAATGCACATTACTTTTGAACGACTGCATCAAATTGGATAACTCCTGTTTGTTACGTTCTTTCGTTGGGACCCAGGCGAAGGTGTGTATGAACCATTGTGAACGTGTATACCTTTTTATTAGGTAGTTTTTAAACAAATCAAAGCAAATACTTATATGCATGAAACTAGTCGCAAACTTTATAATATACTAGCTGTTTGGGGAAAATTTTCTAAATTCCATGCGGACGGAGTCGCGGGGACTCCGTCCGCATGGAATTTAGAAAATTTTCCCCGTTTTTGCAACATTTTTCACTACTGCTTCGCTTATACTGGTCGTACCGTGATGTTATATAGCATAAAACCTTCCTCGATAGATGCCCTATCTAACATTGAAAGAATTTTTCAAATCGGCCTAGTGGTTCCTGAGATTTGCGCGTTTAAAGAAACAAAGAAACTCTTCCGCTTTATAATCTAATATATAAAATTCACGTGTCACAGTGTTAGTTACCGTACTCCTCTGAAACGGCTAGACCGATTCTTATGAAATTTTGTATGCACATTCAGTAGGTCTGAGAATCGGCTAACATCTATTTTTCAAACTTTTTTTTAGTATTGCAAAACAACGTTTGCCGGGACAGCTAGTATTAGTATAGATTTATTAAAATTATCGCTTTGTAACCTTTCTCTAATAAGAGTAAAAGTCATTTACATACACAGACTAAAATATAGATAGATTGATACATAATATGTATGATTCACTCGTATCTAATATATTATCTATATTAAAGATATATTAGATACGAGCGAATCTAATAAAAACGTAATGTAACACAAAAGGCATCCATTTATAGTCACTTCGATACTATGTTGTGATGAATCACAAAATCACAAGAATTTCAGTGATTATTTTACTACCTTGTTCAAGACCATAATATATTAATTAGTAAGACATTGTTATTTTGTTTTAAACATTGTTGTCTTATGTGTCACTAAACTATGCAGTTTGCAGTGCTATGCAGTGACACATAAATAATTTGGAGTCCTCATAAACTATCTGGGTGGTCCTTCTTACCACGAACTGCCAAAAACTGGAATAATTTGCTCAAGTCTATGTTCCCCAAGACTCACAATTTAGGTACATTCAAAAATTGGGCAAATTGCCTTCTTACATAACTGGTGTGGCTTACTATAAAAGATTTCATTGCTGGTTACTAGGAAGTGGAATAGGATCAAATATCATCATGTTTTATTAAAAAAAAAACTGTAAATACTATCGTTTATAACCATGAACTCCTAAGACGTAACTCACGCCTTATATAGCGTTAAAAAAAATATAATTTATCCTCATTGACAGAAAACGATCGTTGCATATTGGAACCGGGGCGTAGTCAGCTTGTCACAGACCTTGGATAAACTGTGGCAGTGTCAATGGTGCATTTAGGTAGGTATGTGGTAATAATGACCAGTTTAACCGCGTTGTGCACGATTTAGTTGGGTGCTAGTATAAGCGATCGTAATTTAAATAACATACTTAAATTAAAAAGCATTAAAACTATAAATATGCTCGAAAATCCTGGATATTTTTCTGAATTATTGCATTGTAATTAGTTCATAATATGTAGGTGAAAATCTATTTCAAAAATTCGAAGACATACTCGTAGATTAATAAATAAATAAATAGGTACATAGATACGAAGTAAAATATTAAAAGTTTGTTATAACAAATTGAGTACTATTTAAGTATAAGATTAACACAGAGTTAACAGTAGCAGTCGCTGATAGAAATTTCGTAACGTTTGCATCCTAGTACAGGACTAAACAAAACATGTCATTAATTTGTTGTTTTTAGGGTTCCGTACCCAAAGGGTAAAAACGGGACCCTATTACTGAGACTTCGCTGTCCGTCCGTCCGTCCGTCCGTCCGTCCGTCTGTCACCAGGCTGTATCTCAAGAACGGTGATAGCTAGAGAGTTGAAATTTTCACAGATGATGTATTTCTATTGCCGCTATAACAACAAATACTAAAAATAAAATAAAATAAATATTTAAGGGGGGCTCCCATACAACAAACATGATTTTTAGAGTTCCGTACCCAGTATCTCAAGAACGGTGATAGCTAGACAGTTGAAATTTTCACAGATGATGTATTTCTATTGCCGCTATAACAACAAATACTCAAAATAAAATAAAATAAATATTTAAGGGGGGCTCCCATACAACAAACATGATTTTTAGAGTTCCGTACCCAGTATCTCAAGAACGGTGATAGCTAGACAGTTGAAATTTTCACAGATGATGTATTTCTATTGCCGCTATAACAACAAATACTAAAAATAAAATAAAATAAATATTTAAGGGGGGCTCCCATACAACAAACATGATTTTTTTACCGTTTCTTGCTCGATACTAATAACGTTGCCTTATGTTGCATAGATAATGGTACGGAACCCTTCGTGCGCGAGTCCGACTCGCACTTGACCAATTTTATTTATCATTTATTATTTACAACTTTTTATCTATTTTAATGAAGTACTGCTAAGGGATGGTATTTTAAAGTCTAAATGAAACCATCATGTAATACCCCAATGATTTATTATAACACCTCAATGTTATACTCTCTCTAAATTAAGTAAATGTCATATGAATATTATGTAGAAATAAATGATATTTCTCTCTCTCCGGCCCATTAACGTCCCACTGTTGGACACGGGCCTCCTCCACTTTGGGAAGGATTATGGTCTACTGCGTCGCGCTGTTACGTGAGTTTTTCCGTCTCTCACAGAGGATGTCATCTGTGGAAAATATCCCTTAGCTGACTTTTACAGCACCTTTGGGAGGAGATGGGGTAGTGACACTTGTATTCTTAGTCCGTCACCACCGTCCGTCACCACACGAAATGATATTTACTGTCATCGATCTTCCTGATACTGTATTTATATTATTAATGCTTATATTAATAAAAGCGAACCTCCAGCCCGCTAACACTGGGGCCACAACTTCACACATTACTCAACCCTACTAATATTACATTCCCACGCGCACCGTACATAGTGGAAGTACTCACATTTGACACTTATTACATCCCTAGTGACGTTATAAATTTTCACTTTGAATGGTATGTGTCAATATTTGAATAATTATAATACTTAAATATTGCATAAAAGTTTAAGAAAAAAAAAATCGTGATTACTAAAACATGAATGGGTGTGTTGTGGGCGTTGGTAATGATTTAATATGTTCTAATCAAGTTTTGAACGGATATAGTATGATACTTTAATGGAAGTTTGCACAGCGGGTAGATATATTATATGTTGCAAAACTAAATAGCTAGTTCCGTTTTAAAACGTTTCATTCAATTACACTATGGTTTGAAATGTCATTGAGCGTCTGGCAGTAATTTCTTGATGTAGTCTAATTAAACAACATGCAATATATTTCGTATTTGCAGTTTTTTACATGTAGGTATTGTTTTCGTGAACAAGAAACAACCACAGCCCTCGTCAATATTACGGACGACAATAGATACGGCATGGAGTCAGGTAAATTAACTGTCCTCGCTTTATTAGATTTTAGTAACGCCTTCAACACGGTGGATTTTGATATACTGCTATGGTTACTTCGCTCTCTTAACATATCTCCAACGGTGACAGATTGGTTTCGTAATTACCTATGTGGACGCCGGCAACGTATTTTGATTGAAACCATCAGCTATTTATGGTGTAATACAACTGCTGGAGTGCCCCCGGGGTGGCGTTCTATCTCCTCTACTTTTCGCAATATTTATTAATTCAGTTTCCAATAATCTTTCTTCTTCCTACCACCTTTATGCAGACGACCTGGAAATTTATTTACACACATCATTGGGTAGGTTACCAGATACACTGAGTGTTTTGAATGAGGACCTAGTTAGGATAGGTGCATGGAGTAAATCGCATGGCCTAACCGTTAATCCAACAAAAACTCAAGTAGCCATTATAGGAAGTAGCCGTCTGACAAGGAAAATTAATAACTTAATACTGCCTCAAATCAAATTTGATGGAACTACTATTCCTATCAGTGATAAAGTAAAGAATCACGGCTTGCTCATTGATACCAACTTCACATGGGATCCACAACTTCAGGAAGTTAGTCGAAGAATGTTCGCATCCGCAGCATCGCTCAAAAGACTGCGTAATTTTCTTCCGACTGTCACCAAAATTGCACTGGCTAGCTCTGTTCTCTTGCCTATTCTTAATTACGCCGACGTCAGCTATCTAGATCTCACAGAATACCAACTAAATAAACCTGAGCGTCTCCAAAATTTCTGCATAAGGTTTATATTTGGCCTACGCAAATATGATCACGTCTCGCAATTCAGAAAACAACTCAAGTGGTTATCAATACGCCATCGCCGGAATGCTCGTATACTCCATCTTCTTTATAACATTCTGTTTAATCCTTCATACCCTCCCTATCTTAAGTCACGCTTCGAGTACTTAGATGCAACCATAGACAGAAGTGTTAGGTCATCATACATGCTGCGACTGAAGATGTCACAGCATTCCACATCGTTCTTCCACTAGACGTTTACCATCACAGCTACGAAATTGTGGAATGCTTTACCCTTAGCTATTCGCCAAGCTAAGACTTTAAAATCGTTTAAGTTATTGCTAAAGGAACACTATTTGGAATTATATATCATACTTTTTATTATAGTACCTACCTAGTAAATTTATCTGTTATGCAATTGTGTGTATGTGTATTTAAAAAGTTTAGTAGTATTGACGGGCCTCGTGGTGTAGTGGTTCATGTAACGGACTGCCGATCAAGAGGTCGCGGGTTCGATTCCCGCTCGGGACAATCATTTGTGTTCTTTTTCTAATTGTCATACAAATGTTTGTACTGCGTCTGGGTGTTTCTATGTATTATAAGTATGTATTTACAAAAAAAAAGTAGTATATGTATTCTATCCGTATTCTGGTACCCATAACACAAGCATAATAAGCTTAGCTTGGGACCAGAGGACGTTGTGTGAAATGTCCATGAATATTTATTTATTTATTTATATTATATGTGTATGTCTATTGTTAGTATATTTTAACGTGCACCTACAACTTCCACTTACTTCTGTAAAATGTCCATGCTCAGGTTGCCTGGAAGAAATCGCTTTAAGCGATAAGGCCGCCCATTGTACTTGATTTTTTAGCTTAAGCTAATTTTAAGATATATGTACCATACATAATAAATAAAGAATAAATAAATAAATAAGAAAGTATCAGATTTTGTAATGTATTATTAACTCATCATAAATATTACTAATTGCGGAACAAATACACCAGGCATGTATTTCTTTCGTATTAATTTCACATTTTATTGTAAATCGTAAAATTCAATCTGTTTTTGCTTATGGCGGCGTAAATACCTAAATCCACACTCAGAGAAATATAGGACCCTCATCCACTTATGCTGTATCCCTATCTCAGTTGGGGAATGGATACTTAGCGGCTGTTTAACGAGCTTTCTATAGCATACTCGGATCTCACTTCTAGTTTCGAGGTTTTTCGACATTGCAGGTGGATCGATCCACCCCTGATCGATGCGCCCCCGCAAACCACCGCCCGATTCCTCACACCGGTGACCATAGAGCAAAGTTTAAATAATAAGAAACAGAAAGTTTACTTGACACATTACCTAATTGTGTTATTGACACTGTCCAATTTTATTTTTTAATTCGGTCAACAGTACCAATTCTCCGTACACATGTAGAATTGGTACCATTGACCGAAAGTCTCAAATACTTTGTATTTAAATTGGTATTTTAATTTATTTACATTTCAATGATATTTATTATAATTGTAAGTCTTTTAAACATAAGAATCAATTATGGTCCATGAAATAGCCATATCGAGACATATAGTTAAAAAGTCAATAAATCTTGGTGCGTTATTCATTTATGTTGTAGTAATTATTACTTAGGGCATAGTTTTAGAGATATATGGTAATATACATACAAAACTTGATTTGAATACTTTAATGGTGATATTCAGATTATTAATGGTGATACTTATGTATGATTAGCACATATTTATGAAGTAACGAGCTAATAAAGAACGATGTAAGTACGAATGGAACTAGCACACGCAAGGTTCTGTACTAATATTAACATAGCAATCATGGCAATCACGGTATCATCAAGTTCTCTCTCTTCAGCCCATTAGTGGGACATTAATGGGCATAGTTGGGCACGGGCCTTCTGCACTTTGGGAGGGACCTTGGTCTACTATGCTGCGCTGACCAGACCAGGTTTACTTTTGAGTTTTACGTCTCTCACAGAGAATGTTATCTGTGTAAAATATCTCTTATCTGGCTTTGACAGTACCCTGGAGAGGAGAAGGGGTGGTGACACTTGTATTCTTCGTCCGTCACCACACGGACATCAAATTACACTATATTAATAAATAGAAAACTTTTATGGTTATTAACCGATTTTTTTAAAAGGCGGTGATTGTTTGTTCGACTGTATATGTTTAGTATTTGATGTCATAGTAACAACAGAACATCTGGAAAATTTCAACTCTCTAGCTATCACCGTTCTTAAGATAGAGTCTGGTGAGACGGACAGATAGACAGATGGATAAATAAATAAATTAATAAATAAATATTCATGGACATTTCACAGAACGTCTTTTGGTCCCAAACTAAGCTCTTATGCTTGTGTTATGGGTACCAAAGTGAAATGACAGAGAAGTTTCATTAATATGGTCACGTTCACGGTTTGGTACGGAACTCTAAAATGTAATGTACCCCCAGGGTATAGTTTAATGGTAAGATAATAACATTAATACTTATTTGATTAATAACCTTGAGTTACACGGTTCTTTGAGAATAGGGCCAATTATCAACGGATTTTTACGTCATATAATTTCCCTTAGAGCTGTATGACTTTTGAGAGTTAGAGACTTCCCCGTTTTTGCAACATTTTTCACTGATGCTTCGCTCCTATTGGTCGCAGCATGATATTATATACGCTATAGCATAGCCTTCCTCGATAAATGTACTATCCAACACTGAAATAATTTATCAAATCGCACAAGTGGTTACTGAGATTAACAGGTGCAAACAAACAAACAAACTCTTCAACATAATGATATTAGTAGGTATAGATATATTTACAAAACGTAAAATAACGTAATCTATAAAAACCTTGCTTACAATATTTCATTTCGAAAAATAAATCTAATTCAAAGTAATTTATAGTTTCACAGTCAAAAATATAACCTAAACTTTAGACATTAACAGAATTCACAAGAAAAAGACCGTAATTTTTAAAATGTTTCAAAGAGATTTAGTGCTTAAATTACGCGGTAAATTATTAGTAAGAGCATAAATGGCTTTTACAAAATATTTTTATAACTTTTAGCACTTTAAATATTGCACCACAATCACCGTATCAAAACATGGAACAGGTACATAATGAAAGATATAAGAACAGTTTTTATGTGATTGTTAATACATTACTCAATATAATAAAAAATCAATTGATATAAAATTGACATAATGTAAAACTATTTTCAAAAATTGGTCAAGTGCGAGTCGGACTCGCGCAGGAAGGGTTCCGTACCATTATCTATGCAACATAAGGCACGTTATTAATAAATGAGCAAACAACACACCTAATACTTAATTAATCACGTTTGTTGTATGAGAGCAAGAAACGGTAAAAAAATCATGTTTGTTGTATGGGAGCCCCCCTTAAATATTTATTTTATTTTATTTTTAGTATTTGTTGTTATAGCGGCAATAGAAATAATTTTCAACTCTCTAACTATGAAAATTTCAACTCTCTAACTATCACCGTTCTTGAGATACACCCTGGTGACAGACGGACGGACGGACGGACGGACGGACGGACTGCGAAGTCTCAGTAATAGGGTCCCGTTTTTACCCTTTGGGTACGGAACCCTCATAAAAAATTAGTGGAACATGATAGTTACTAGAGAAAGTTTTGAATTTGGAATCCTAGAAGCATAATTATTTATTTTACTCTTGGTTTCTAAATTCAAAAATTCGTATAGCAGCCAATTAAGTAGAGTTTGGCTAACGAAAGTTGGCCCTGGAATTATTTGCGAACTTTTTATATAGCAACTCTGTATAAACGTCAATGTCAATTTGACAAGGTTGTCGTTCGGTATCTCTGGTGTCAAATTGTATGCGTTTGTGTAAATTGTGATTCTTATTACGGTTTAAAATGAACAAATCTATCAAAAGTGGTGTTTTGCATGATTGGCAAGTTCAACTAAAAACAACAACAGCGTGATGCCGCGTTTAAACAAAAACAAGATTGTTTACGTGTGGTTTTAAATTTCATAGGTTAGTAGACAATATTATTTTGATACTTTGAACACCTACCTATCCAGTCATAATAAAATTTTGATTTATAATTTACGTATCCTTAAAAATAAGTTATGTACGCTTCTTCGTATTGAATAAAACGAATTATATTTATTCGTACATCGCTGATGCGATGTACGAATAAATATAATTCGTTTAACGTAACGTAAAAACGTATTCATTTTAATAACATCACCTATGTTTTACGTATACTCATAATAAATTTATGCTGTATTTTTGTTGATTACTTTTAAACGATTAACTTCCTTTAACAGAAAATCTGCAAGATGTCGAAGGAGTTGGTGAAATAGTAAGAAATATTGAAAATCTCACTGAATTAGAGCAGAAAGATAGGATAATAACCCAGAATCAGTACTTGGAAGAAATAGCTTCAATGACTGGTAAGTTTTTAGTATGCACTGATTTTTTGTAATTATGCTATAAAAATCCTTTGCATTTTTACGTAATAATACCAAAAACTAATAACATTTTGTATTTGTTCTTTGCAGAAGTGAGTGTCAGAACACTAAAGAGAGTTAAAAGGGAAGGTGCAGTAAATGAAGGTGTCTGGAGAACCCCGGGGAAGAAACGCCCACGGAAACCTACTGTGTCTAATCTAGATAACTTTGACATAGATGCTATGCGCAACAAGATAAACGAATTTTATATTGTTAAAAAACAAGTTCCTACACTGAGGACACTGTTGATGGAGTTAAAAGAAAGTATTGATTTTAACGGATGCAGAGAAGCTCTGCGCCGCTTGTTATTAGCCAATGGCTATGAATTTAAAAAGAATAAAAATGAGCGTTCTTTATTAATAGAACGCTATGACATATCTGCTTGGAGACATCGATTTTTAAGAACTATAGCAGGGAAACGTACAGAAGGCAAGCTAATCATTTATTTAGATGAGACTTATGTCCATAGAAACTACAAGCCTAAAAGGACCTGGCAAGGTCCTTCAACTAGTGCTGCAATTGAAAATGTTTCCACCGGGAAAAGGTACATTATAGTTCATGCTGGATCAGAGAAAGGCCCCGTACCAAACTCTTTGTTAGTGTTTAGTACTAAATCAAAAAATGCTGATTATCACCACGACATGAATGCTGAAAATTTTAATAAATGGCTAAAAGAAAAACTTATACCAAATTTGGAAGAACCAAGTGTAATTATAATGGATAATGCTAGTTACCATTCGGTAATTATAAATAAGGTTCCTAATACACAAACTCGTAAAAGTAATATAAGAGAGTGGCTTCGTGATAACGGAATTCCGTATGAGGACTACCACACGAAAGCAGAGCTGTTGTGTATTGTAAAACGAAATACACCTGATCCAATATATGAAGCTGATGAAATATTAAATCAATGTGGTCATGAGGTCTTGCGACTTCCACCCTATCATTGTGATGTAAATGCGATCGAGTTTGTGTGGAGTTTAGCAAAACGTAAAGTGGCTAGCAAAAATATTGCACTTACTACAGCTGCATTAGAAGAAATTATTAAAGATTCATTTGAAAACGTAAGTGCACAGGATTGGAAGAAAATGACTGATCATGTCATAAATGTTGAAAATAAATATAAAGAACATGATAAAATAACAGAAGAAAATTTAGAAACTTTTATTATAAATGTTGGAGATAGCGATACAAGTGACAGTGATGAATCTTTTGGCATTGAAGTGTTAGAATCTGATTTTGATTATGATGAATAAAACCAAGTTGTTATGTATGGAATATTATCGTATTTTATTTCTCTATTTATTTTCGATTCCGCCCTTATTTACCAGATCAATAAATCCTTAAAATCCCATTACAAACCTGGTACATATAAAAAAATTATACATGTGTACGTAAATTCTGTTTCTTTATTTCCCTAATATAATGTTCTTATACTGTCTATTCATTACACAATTACCAAGTATCAAAGTAGGTTATTCCTATTTTCATAGTATAATTTCAGTGTTGTCATGCATGTATTTTTTAAATTTGCCGCCAATTTCTAGGGCCAGCTTTCGTTAGCCAGACTCTAATAAGTTTTTAATCGACTTCACACGAAGATTATCGACTAATCTCTGTTCTTTTTATTTGTTACTTGATTTCTACGTAAATTGCGGACTGATTTTAAAATGTATTCAAAACATTTTTTTTTTAACTCGTTTGTTAACAGAGCTAAGTTTATACAAAATATAGTGATGCAATCAACCATTCACAACAAATCCGACGTAGACCTAAATAGATAGGAAGTTTCAGTATTGTGATATCGAAACAATGAAAGGGACCACAGAGTCCATTGTTGTGAAATCATTCTTAATGTATACCATAATGAATGTATACACAAATTCTCAATTAAAATGGTTATATTGACCTTTCATTTTTTAGGTTATATTTTGCAATACTGCTTAATTTTCAATTCAACTGTTACATATAAATTGTATGCGCATACATAAATTTTCTCTAAGAACTAATGTTGCGTATAATATAACTATAAATAGGCTTTTTGAAGAAAGTTAAGATACCCTAGTAAGAAGAGAAATCAAATGTTATTCAGAGGTCTCTAGTTCAATGTCAAGTTGTCTAATTTTACTTACGTATCAAAAATGTTAACTTCTTGTGAAAATTAACATGAATTTCATTAATTTCATGAATTGATTAGGTATATCTGTTAATTAGTACCCATGTGTTGAGCATTATGCTTAATTTAGGAAAAGAGGACCATAGAACATTAAAATAATTTTTAACATGTTATAAATATCTAAGCCTTATCATACAGTCATTATTAAATAATTTATTATGTTAAAATTAACTTAAAATAGCGTATCATAAGTAATTCTTAAAATTATTAACATGTTGCGTAATTAAGAAGAGTGCCATCTTTTAGGGTAATTTGAACTTTATGCAACTACTTTCGCTCAATTAGAACATACAAGATACATCCGCATTTAAAATATTATATACCTACTAGAAATAATTTGGCAATCTGTCTGTCTGTTTTGTCATCACAAAAATACATTTTTTCAACTTAGTTTTAATCAGCTTCATTTTACTTAACAATGCGTTAATATCGGTTATTTTCATTCATGGAAATGGTGCACTATATTTTTAATGGGTTGTCTACTATAGACGAAAATCCGAATTAGAAGCTTAAACCAACCAATGCAATATAGTATAGAAAACAGTGTTATAAATATCTTCTACTTCTTCTCCAGCCCATTTACATCCCACGTCTTGGGAGGGAATATGGTCTACTGTGCCGCGCTGACCAAGCGTGTTGGCACGGGGTTTATTTTCGAGTTTTCCGTCTCTCACGGAGGATGTTATCTGTGTGCAATATCCCTTAGCTGACTTTTACAGCACCCTTAGGAGGAGATGGGGTGGTGACACCTGTATTCTTAATCCGTCACCACACGGAAAATTTTATAAATATAAGTTTCCCTAATTATAGAAAAACTCGTATCCAACAGAAGTGTACATTTGAACTGAATAAAAGAAGAATTTCTTCCTATAAATCACTGGACACCATTCACGGAATAAAAAAGTGTAGGTATCTACTTTTTTTACAGACAAGCAAAGTCACGAGTATAACAATTATATAAATATGCGTTGTAAATTCTTATTAATATGAATATAATTATATTATATTGGCATGAAAAAAAATTATTTAAATTTATTCTGCTTGAAATACGTGCCTGGCAACTTTACTCATGTGTTGCGCAAATTATTAAGTAATTAGAGCTCAATTAACTATTTAGAGTTGCAATAATTAAGTTGACAATGTGATGCTACTTTTAAAACACAATTATCATTATTAAATAAATATTTCGATTTCGTACGCGTGAATATCAGGAAATTTCCCCGTTTTTGCAACATTTTTCAGTTATGTCTCGCTCCTATTAGTTGCAGCGTGATGTGATTAGTATAGACTAATCACATCACGCTGCAACTACGGATAGTGCATTTATCGAGGAAGGCTTTCAGATAGGCAAAGCATTTTTCAAACTGGACCAGTGGTTCCTGAGATTAGTGTGTACAGACAAAAAACTCTTCTTTATAATATTAATAATAAAATAAACATACAATATATATATTATAGTATCAGAGACCGGACGCAAGTTTTGTTCGTTACTTTTAAGACGGTTAGCGCGTCAATTTCGGCGGGACATCGTATGGAATTTATAGCGCTGCTTAGCGGCATCAAGCAGCTAATAATTTCAAATTTAGCATGCAAAAAAATTTCTATTTCATAGTTTGTGTTTACGATTTTCAGCAATAGCTTATATTAGTACAAAACACATAAAAAAAAATAAAAAAAATAAAAAAAATTTGCTTAGTTTTAATACAAAAATTACGCGAGAAAGTTATCGTTCTTCTTTGAAATTATTATTTTGTCATTGGTCCTTAAGATGTATGCAAAACTTCAATTCACCAATAACCAGTGGGTTATAATCACTTTAAAAGATTCCGTTACATGGATATATAGAGTAACACATAGAAAGAAATAGCCTCAAAATATATTATACCTGCGTTTATTTGTATTATGAACTTAGTGTAATAGTGACCTCGATTTTATTAACTACTAATAATCTGAATATTATGTCAATGTAAGAAATTGTGAAATACAAACTAGTCTATGAACTCTCAAAAAAAAATTATTGCTATTGTGTGATATTACTCAAAAAAAATGTCACGCATATAAAATGTTCATTCTTACAGAATTATGTATTATAGTTGTTAAACAAATAAAGCCATAAACACTTTTCCATAGACAAGTTACCATCTCTCTCTCTCTCTCCCTCTGAACGAGGGATGTCATGGGCTGAACCCATTAACATCCCCCTGTTCGGCACTTTTCAGATTATTGTCTACTGTGCCGCACTGACCAGACGTTTTCGAGTTTTCCATCTCTTACATACAATGTTATCTGTGTACAATGGTGTACAATTAAATATTCCTTAGCTGGCTTTTACGGCACCCTGGAAAAAAAAAAGGTTAGCGACTCTTGTATTTTTAATCACACAAAAACAAGTTAGCATAATTGTGTGTATTTGATAAGTGTTCATAAAATACTCTAGTCATAATTATTATAAACACTCTGACCATAAATCTCGGTGAGCTCTCTAACTATATACAGTTACATATTTATCTAGTCTATGATAATTCGCCTTGTTAATTGTTTCGTAAATGTTTTAATGTTGTCATAATTATTACAGTGTCAGTACCATGTCAGCAACAAAGGGCGTTGTTAGGTAAAAACAAATGAGTTACGGTATTCAGGACATTTTCAGGACATTTCACACAACGTCCTCTGGTCCCAAAGTAAGCTATATTTCTATGCTTGTATTATGGGTACCAGATACGGATAGACTACATATACTACTTTTCTTTTGTAAATACATACTTATAATACATAGAAAGCACCCAGACGCTGTACAAACATTTGTATGACATTTATGGATATCACACAAATGACTGTCCCAAGCGGGAATCGAACCCGCGACCTCGTGAACGGCAGTCCATTACATAAACCACTCCACCACGAAGCCCGTCTATCGCCCGTATCGCCAATATGTCAAAGTATTTCGAAAGGGTACGGTACAAATGTCAAATAGTACAATGGCGTTGCAAATAGCCACAGTCGGAATAATATCGACAATGATCTTGATGTAGTGTAGGAGCTAGTTAACTTGTTAACATGAAAATGTTATAATATTTTCTAACACTTGCGCGACTCATCTGTTTAAATAAAACTACTTTTTACGGATTTAGACGCGTATATTTGTTTTAACTTTTGACTTTGCGTCACCATGGTCACGGGTGAGACTAAGCTATAATGTGTCTTCTACGATCAGTTATACAGGTTATTACCAACATTCGATTTTAATTTTACATTGACCATAAAGATAGACTTTTACCATAAACTATATTATATTACATTGTGCTCTGACTACATAAAATTAATAATATTATTTTGGTTTCTAAATACAATAACAAATTATAACAAAAAAAAAGAAAAATTTAATTAAAGTTATATAAATATAAAACATAGAATGAAAATGTACAAAACGTGAATATGTTAAATACTTTTTGAAAAACAAGTACCTATAGAATTTAAGCGACTTGTCATGCTCACTATTAGTATTTCTGACGTTTAGTGTCAGCAATACCCCTATACACTACTACTATATAGCTAAAGTACCTGCCTAAACCTCCGATAAGTCATTATGAATAAGTCCATTAATCTATATCACTTACATCTCCTAGACTAATGATATCTATATTATATATTAATTTATTGTCACGTAATATTACTATTAAACGTTTAGTTATTAAAAGCTTTCCATTTCCTTTACAAATGGTTCAAGGACATGTAATTTAATTGTGTTGGTTATTGTTTAAACGTGTGGGTTAGCAAGGATTTTAATTACGATTAAGATTATTTATTTAAAACTGAATTTTGTAAATGTCATTCGTGTTTACATTGTTCTAAGTTTTACACGACTCTACATGACTCACGGATTTTATGATATTGATTGTGTTATTACAGAATCAAGTCCAAAATGTAAAGAATACATTAAAAACAAACTAAACGGGAGGCAGGCCTTGTAGCCTAGTGGTTTATGTAACGGACTGTAGTACACAATGTCACAGGTTCGATTCCCGCACCGTACAATTGTTTGTGTAATATTTATAAATGTCATTCAAATCATTATACTGCGTCTTAGTGTTTTCTATGTATTATAAGTATGTATTTACAAAAGAAAAGTAATATATGTAGTATACCCGTATTCTGGTGCATTTGTGTTTGACCGTATACCAAATATGGAACTCAAAAAAATGGTACAGGACCCTTCGTATATGAGATCAATTTGTATTTCATTGGGTTTTTATATCTATTTGATACAGTTTCACCAGAAACAATATGGTGGTTAGAGCGATTAGTTTATAATTGTATTTAACATAGTACCTAATCGCCAGCTGTGGATTGGCACAATGATTAAGCTTATTTACGCGAAGATTAGTGCGTTTCTATTACACTTAGATGACGGGTAATAACAGCAATCTAAGGAAATCATGTCATCACGGTGAAATAAATCAGCAGATCATAGTTATTTTCTCTTTCCTAACATAGTGAGTGTGATAATTGACCAGCTTCGTGACGTAGTAGGTAGAATACTGCCTATTGTGTAAAAGATTTTTAATTGATTCTTTGGTATCTATCTAATGTATAATATTAAGTACCTACTGTAATAGACGCTTATACGACTTACAATATATACGCGTTTAAAAATGGAGTAAATAGGCTTTTTACATTGTTAGTGCGCCTTAACATCAAAGATTCTATTTCCGCTTACAATCAAGTGAAGTTCATCTTCACCTGATTGTAAACGGCACCAACGAGCATTATATAAAAAAAGAAAATATATGCTTCTAAAATTTCACATTAACAATGAAGTGACTCTTACAGCACGCTTGGGAAGAAATGGTGTGATGACATTTGCATTCTTAATCCGTCACCACACGGACTAAACTAAGTAGTTATAATTATAATAGAGAGCAAGTTAACACATTATATTATGTAAATACATTTACTTCATTCGTATTCGTACTCAATATCATCTAGATCCGTTAGAACTTTCGTTTATCAATCTGAATGTCGAGCACGATCTATGCTCGCTATGTTAGAAATTGCCACTTCTGCTGTCATGCTGATGTCATTATACAGCAATGCGATTATATTATAAAACAGTTACTACACATAATATATGCATAAGTTGCATAACTTTTACAGACGATCAGAGAACTTGTATGTGATTTTAAAAGTATCTCTAGTAATATAAAGCTGAAGAGTTTATTTGTTTAAACGCACTAATCTCAGAAACTACTGGTTTGAAGTAAAAACATCTGCTAATGTTGGATAGTACATTTATTAAGGAAGGCTATAGGCGGAATATCACGCTGCAACCAAAGAGCAAAGCATTAGTAAAAAAAACCTGTCAAGAGCGAGGTAAACTCGCGCACTTAGGGTTTCGTACCTACTAGACATATAAACATAAGTAACTGCATTCAAATAATCAGTTATTTAAACTCTAAACAACTCACCAACTTAATTTTGTAGTTAAAATATAGGGAATCGCCTACATTTCAGCTACTTCATAAGTTGGTATTAGTATAAACACTTTTTTCTTGTGATGTGATGACAAATTATAAGTTTTTGGATTTTTCCCTATATGAGCACTATATAGACTTAATCTATGTCAAATATCAAGGCTCTAGGGCAACGGGAAGTAACCTGTGAATTTTGATTCCCTAGCATAAGTCGAAAATTCTTAAAAATGGTCGTAAATCGGTTATATCTTTTAAATGGGTAGAGGTAAAAGGTTGATTGTATTTTTTGAAGCAAGGGACCGCGTAGATCTACATTTGGTATGAGTTTCAAGTTGATACCTTCAGCCGTTGCTAAGTAAAAAAATTTTGACAGACGGACAGACAGACAGACAGACACCGGAGTGATCCTATAAGGGTTTGTACGAAACCCTAATAATGCAATAACGAGGATTTTTTTAATGCCACGCGTATGGAGTCTCTGGCAAGAGCTAGTTTACGATAATTGACATGTATGACTAAATGTATGATTGTAAATATCATAGGAGTGTGTTTAGATCATAGCAGACATCTCTCTATAATCTCTACCTACCTAGTAGTTTAAAATAGAAAACAATCAATTAGATATGTACTATACTCGATCATGAAGATTTTGTTACCCTGTTTAACATAATATATTCCTTATCGTACATAAACCTTTCTCAGTCCACTGCTGGACATAAGCCTCCCGCCACAATGCCCGGTCCTGCACTAACTGCATCCAGCGGCCCCCGGCATATTTGACGATATCGTCAGTCCACCTTGTCGGGGGTCACCCCACGCTGCGCCGTCCGGTGCGTGGTCGCCGCTCGAGAACCTTCCGTCCCCAACGGTCATCAGATCGTGGAGCGATATTCATTAAACCAATCCCGAATAACACCAAAAACAGGACTGCAAATAATGGGATAACAGGGGGATAATGCTGATGATGAGTGTTTGTTGTTGTAGCATCAATTGATATACACAAACTGAAATTTTCAGCCTTCTAACTATAGTTAACCGTTCTAGAAATATAGAAAGAAGAAAGGATGTATGGACAGCGAAGTCTCAAAGTTAAAGTAATTTTTTATTTTATTTTAAGTTGTCATGATTTACAAGCTCTTTTAAAACATTAGATGTTAAGTGTCTGTTACAAACGTGAATACTATAGAGAAGAACAGACAAGAAACTCCATGAATTTTCGCTTCTCTTTCATTCTTTTTTCTTTCTTTTTTTAATATTATTTACCTATGGTTCTGTTTTACATTTTGGTACGTAACCCTTATAAGTATGAATTCATTTCAAGATTAAGGTTATATATATTAATTTTTATTCGGGTTCCGTACCCAAAAGGTAAAAACGGGACCCTATTACTGAGACTTCGCTGTCCGTCCGTCCGTCTGTCCGTCCGTCCGTCTGTCCGTCCGTCCGTCTGTCCGTCCGTCCGTCTGTCTGTCCGTCCTTCTGTCACCAGGCTGTATCTCAAGAACGGTGATAGCTAGAGAGTTGAAATTTTCACAGATAATGTATTTCTATTGCCGCTATAACAACAAATACTAAAAATAAACTAAAATAAATATTTAAGGGGGGCTCCCATACAACAAACATGATTTTTTTACCGTTTCTTGCTCGATACTAATAACGTTGCCTTATGTTGCATAGATAATGGTACGGAACCCTTCGTGCGCGAGTCCGACTCGCACTTGACCATTTTTTTAATTTAGGATCGTCAACATTACATGCACCAATACATTTTAAAGGTTTCTTATAAATAAATACTTAAGAACATAGCGCTGTAACATTTACAGACAACCACAACATTTGAGCATATTAAATAGTCGGTATTATAATATATATGTTATATAAAATAAATATAAAGTATATATAGGTTATATAAAATGTAAACACTTTTGTATTGTGAATTTGAAGAATAAAGTGAAATTGTACATTTATTTTACGCCTCGTATAATTTGTTATTCGTAGTACCTTACGCTCACGACATCACTAATTAACGAATGCAAGATTGTTTTCGATCTAAAAACAGACTATTGGTCCAGCCATTTAAGGTTATATGAGTTAAAAATCTAGCTAAAAAGCTGTAAATACTTGTATATTGACACCCTAAAGGTTGTCTTAAAACCTTCATATGGTCGGGTGTACGCAACTGTTAAATTTCAAGATCTAAGTCGCAATAATCGGGATTTTTGCGCTTTTTTCGTAAAAATCTCACGAGGTCGCGGCTTTGATTCCCGCACAGGGCAATCATTTATGTTTAATTATTATCATACAAATGTTTGTTCTGCGTCTGGGTGTTTCTATGTATTATAAGTAGGTATGTATTTATAAAAGAATAGTAGTATAGAGTATACGTAGTCTATCCCTATTTTGGTACCCATAACATAACCATATAAGCTTAACTTGGGACCAGAGCACGTTATGTGAAGAATTCTCAAAGTAAAAATAATAGACAGATTTTGGTTGGATCAATGCTCTATATTAACAAGCATATTGCGTACAAATCTGGATTTCTTAAAGTATTTTGTTTTAAAGTATTTCATGATTGAACCATTAAATTTTAATAGATATATTTTGCTTTATAAGGTATCAATTAATATTTAGCAATATAATATATGTCATCATTAACACCTAAAATATCTATGTTATTGATACTATAAAAGCTATGTTTTCACCGTTTATGGATATCCTGCATCAAATACTCACAACAGGGCTACTAATACCAATTATAAACTAAAAATGCGGCACATAATAACTTTATTCCAACAAATATATAAATATTTATAAATATTAAAGGATACTTATTCTACTACTTGGGACTTGTTACTTACTAGTACTATGGGAAGAAACCGGGGCCCAACAGTGGTACGTTAATTGGGTGGAGAGAGAATTATGCCTACTTTACAGAACCTGCAGGTACTTTTTTGTGTTCCGCATAATCTCACTGGGCCATGGTATCTACTTGAGCTCAACGCGCCATGGCAGGCCTCCAAACCCACCGCGCGTGGCTTCCTCTCTGCGTAGGGGCGGAACAGCCTATTGATACTTGCTTTTAATTATTTATTATAGTCTGAATTTACAAATATGTGTCCTATTTTTACCCACGTACATATGTTGAGACTCTAAGTTATATATATTTCTAGGATAATTATTAATCATATTTTCAAAAACGAATGATAAAAAAATGAATAAAATAAAAATTATTTTATACTTTTTTTATATATATAATATGCTCACTGTTTCACTTTGAAAATAATTCTTTCATTGACATATACGTGAAATTTTATGTATTTCATTAACAATTAATTAAAATTAACATTTAAGGTTACTAATTATCTAAGGTTGTTTAAATAATAATTAAAATTATTTTAACAAGACACAGAATGCGTTATTTATGTAAAATATAATTAGGTACTTAAAATTATTTGGAAACTAGAACTTTGTGTCGGAGAAATTTATGGATTAATGCCAAGATTTGGAATTGAACCTAAGTAAGCTGATGTGTTACTCCGTTAATTAGCACCAGCGTTCTTTCAGCATATAATCTTTCAACATATAATCTTTCAACATATAAATAAATATTAATTTTTAAAAGGTACAACTGACGCCGTTTATACGTAAGTTCTATTGAAATAAAACCACTTTTTACGGATTTAGACCGTGTATTTGTTTTAAATTTTATCCCGATGATTTAAAACAAATACATGCGTCTAAATCCGTAAAAGTATTAAGTTAATAGTAAGTAAATTAAAGTTAAGTATTTACACACTTTATGCCTTACAAACATTTGACGGGCTTCGTGGTCTAGTGGTTCATATAACGGACTGTCGTTCACGAGGTCGCGGGTTCGATTCCCGCCTCGGACATTCATTTGTGTGATGTTTATAAATGTCATACAAATGTTTGTTCTGCGTCTGGGTGTTTACTGTGTATAATAAGTATGTATTTACAAAAGAAAAGTAGTTTATGTATTCTTAGGCTTAGCTTGCGACCAGAGGACGTTGTGTGAAATGTCCATGTATATTTATTTATTTAATATTGCAAAGTAATATTTGTGTGTTCACAAACTAACAGTGGCACAACATGTACAAACCATCATGTAATACTTAAGTAACCATTTCGAATGTCAATTTACTTAATTAAATATGTATTCTGTTGTCAAACCTAATAAAAATGAGAGCAAACATACATATTAAAATAATTTTATATTTTAACTAATTGCTGACCGCGACTCCGTAGGCGTGGAATTGAGATACCAAACCTTAACAGATTATACAAAAAAGCTATACTCTTGAAACATTCTATCTATTAAAAATACGGCATCAAAAGCCATTGGATAGCTTAGAAGATATAGGCTCACATAGAGACATATATACAAAAACAACGACTTTGTTTTATAACAAGTAAAAACTGGATGTTGTCAACGACTTTGCGTGAAACTTTGAGTGACTGGGCAATTCGAAACTTAAAGCAGGTTTTCCCGAAGGTAGATCACGGGATAAATGTAGCCTAGGTATTATTTAAGTAAGGTCTACCAACATGCGTGACACCGGAACACGCAGATTTCGTTTTGGCGTGATGCACGTACAAACATACACACAGACAGAGAGACAGATAGACAGAAAAAATTTCTATAACCCATTGTATTCGTTTCTATTACGCCCATAAAGATTATATCCAATTATTTTTTTCAACACCTTCAATTTACAGACATCGACTTTATCGATTTTTATTGTATATATAGATACCGGTCTAGGCAACTTGTCACGATATAAAATTAATTTATTTAAGTATTATTAAAAGTTACATAGTTGACAGGCAAAGAAAGTGAATACATAATTATTCATATTATAATCATGGACATTCTTACAAGAGCAGTTTTCATAGACATTACTTGTATAATATTTCCTAACAATAAATGCTTAGTTCAAAGCGAAAAACATGCTTAAATATAGCTTAACCTTTAAAACTCTAAAATGTTCTTGTTAGTTACCTAGTGGTGCTAATTCATAGTTCACAACTAAACTAATGTAAGTACGTAACTAATGAATATTGATAGCGTCAATAACACAATTCGAAAATTTCAAGACAACTTTCTTTTTGTTTAAACGGAGATTTTACCGGAGAGATAATAAACGTTTTAGCGTAAAAATACCATTATGAATAACAAGTTTTGACAATTCTCGCGCACCGATTTTATTGAACTTTTAAACCTCCGATAAGTCATTATTTATTTGTTTATTTATTTATTTGCACAAACCAATTACTGTTACATTAAACATTTATAGTCAATTACAATTAAACTTTTTTTTTAACTCAAATGTAATTTTAATGTGTCACATCTTGCACGTGATTGTAACGTTTGACTATACTAATGACAGATATTTATATACATACATATTTTAACACAAGTAACACACATATTTAACAATAGAAGTAACATAAATATTTAACATATATATATATATGGGAGTCCGTTTCTACTCAGTGAATCAGTTTTGAGGTGGAGCTGCCCTAATTTCATCTCACACGACATTATAATATAATGTTGAAAGCGGATAAATCAGTAATAATTCATAGCTTTATAATTCATATATATATACACAAACATACATATATATACAAACAAAAAAGAAGGAGACAGTGGAAAAAGGAGAGAAAGAAAAAAAAACTATCTTAATAAGCAATAAACCCTAACATCTCAACAAACTCAAGATGAGCCTTTTAAACTTAGCAAGCCCCGAAGCAAAGACATCCACCCCACCGCATATTATGAATAAGGCCATAACAATTCTAATTAATATAAATGTGTAAAACGAAATACTCAATTATTCAATACACGGTGTTTTTTCATTTGTCGTTCTTCATGAACTGTGATGCCATCATAGCTTATCATCATCATCATAACATCATTACGATCCAAAACCACTTCCTTATCCTTCAAAAGGATCAACTGCGTAGCTCTTATAACCGTCGGGCATGCATGATCATGAGTGTCAGTGAAGCTAAGTACATCATAATTATTTACATTTTAGTTAGGTTAAGTTTTTGAGGTATCAGGTATTTTTTTATTCATATTGAAATTGAAATTGAAATTTTTTATTGAAAAACTTACAGGTATACACAGAAAGATCTTTGTGCACGGTAACAACTGCATTAGTTTAAAAACTGTGTTGCAGCTATTAACGCCCACCTCCGAACAATTTACAAGTTATTAAAAAATATGTTCTATATAAAATTTTTCAATCTATATAACTAAAAACTACTTAATAGGTATTACAATATAAAACTAAAAAAACGTTTGTGTGTGTAATAATGTATAAGTGTGTAATTGTGTGTGTGTATGTTTTGAAGAAGATTAGACTATATTTGTAACTAGTTCTGAATTTTGAAATAATAATTAAGTTTATGATAATGGAATCTAATAAATCAAATTTTAACCAGAAATTCAACCTCGTCATAATTTAGCTTCTGAATCCAATCTAATAAACGCTTTCTACACTGTCGGAGTGTTAATGGATATATTTGGAGCTGTTTGTTTATGCTATTGTAAATAAATGGACTCAAAAATTGAAACTGGCGACGTACAAATGTCAGTTTAGCAGGCTTTACCTGGCAGACTCTGTCACTACGACGTTTTTGTTCGTGTACTTGAGGAGTAAAGGGTAAAATATTGGTTGCTTACATTTTGTCCATTCCGTATTCATTAATAGTGCTTTACGTTGTGATATAAGAACACTGAACAATATCCGTCTAGCGACCTTGTTCACAGTTTCCTATATTTACTTTCCTTTGGTGACTTGCGTTAATGTCTGTCAGTCAGAAACTCATTAAGACTGATTTGCATATTACGCATGTAAAATAATTGGTTTTTACGTTAAAAGTATATTGTTATAATTAGCGTTTACTTATAGACGGGCCTCGTGGTTTAGTGGTTCATATAACGGACTGCCGTTCACGAGGTCTCAGGTTCGATTCCCGGTCAGGACAATCATTTGTGTGATGTTTTTAATTGTCATTGTTTGTACTGCGTCTGGGTGTTTACTGTGTATTATAAGTATGTATTTACAAAAGAAAAGTAGTTTATGTATTATATCCGTATTCTGGTACCCATAATACAAGCAATATAAGCTTAGCTTGGGACCAGAGGACGTTGTGTGAAGTGTCCATGAATATTTATTTTATTATTTATTTTTACTTATAAGCATATAGGTATAAAAAATTGGTCAAGTGCGAGTCGGACTCGCGCACGAAGGGTTCCGTACCATTATCTATGCAACATCAGGCAACGTTATTAGTATCGAGCAAGAAACGGTAAAAAAATCATGTTTGTTTTAAGGGAGCCCCCCTTAAATATTTATTTTATTTTATTTTTAGTATTTGTTGTTATAGCGGCAATAGAAATACATCATCTGTGAAAATTTCAACTCTCTAGCTATCACCGTTCTTGAGATACAGCCTGGTGACAGACGGACGGACGGACGGACGGACGGACGGACGGACGGACGGACAGTGAAGTCTCAGTACCCTAAAAAGATTTATTTTAAGTTAGTGTAGACATATGAAAGTAGATCAGTTAATCGGTAGTGATAAGTAGTGGTCCTTATCAAGTAATGTTAATGTATTAATAGTGTAATGTATATTGTTAATGTATTATGTCATATTCCAACTGTTGTTATCAGACTTTGACACAGATCAAATTAAAAGTGGCAAGATCTGCACATGGCTGAATTCTTAGTACTAATTATGCTTGTTGACCAGAACCAGAAACCCGTGACCAATTGTATAGTAAGTATCCAATAGTAGCAACAATAGCAGATAGGACTAATTATTTTGTGTAGGTATATATCGCGTACGCCTTTGTTACAATATTAGTGTAAATTAAATAAGTATTATTTAATTTAGGGATATAATTTTGTAAAATAATCGTACTATTGATGACAAATCATAAAAACAAATTAAAATAGGAACATCAACGTAATTTTCTAACATGTGGGGGTAGTCTTGCTTTGCAACTCAAGTGGGGATTACATTATAAAAACAAGCCGCTAACGTTAAAGACAGTCAGTCTGCAGTCTGTCGTGCTGTCCGATAGGTCACACGTTACTCTCTCTACAAAGTATTTATATTAGTACTATTGTTAGTAAGTGGTGTTAATTATAGTTAATCATGGAGTGTTTTGTGATTGTGTCAATATTACATTATTGTTGGATAATTCCGGTAAGTACATGACGTGTAAGACTTTATATTATTTTAAGTGACTCTACAGTAATACTACAATACATAGTGACACTATGTACTTGCTGGGACATTATGGCGATTATAATAATGATATTGTATCGTATCGTATTTATATAAAACAGTAAGTCAATTGGGTTTCTTGTTGGTTCTTCCCAATTGATGAACATTTCCGAACCAACGGTAGTATAAAAGATTACACAATGGTAAATGAATCTATGATGTGTTTTATTTCAATAACCAAGAGTTACATTACATATTACAACCTCTGACGTGGATATACCTAGACAACAGTACATTTAATAGCCTATAACTAGCAATATTCATCCTGACTGATATAGAATACGACATAATATAACCCTAATAACTATAGTCTCATAATATCAGAAGTGGGATATGAACCTGATCTGAACGTAGCGCCTTGTTAACACAATTTTTTGCAAGTTTTCAGTGACATTAATGTAAAGAAGATTACACAGCTACAATGTGATAATCACAAGAAACAGGAAAACTATAAAGGTACCATTAAGTAACTACAGCCTAGTGGATTTTAAACTTAACTACATCAGGATAACAAAGCAGCAAAAGGAGGTCAAGGTATGAGAAGCTCTGTAATATCATGCGGCAAGATATGAGAAACAAATTAGTATAAACAGGATGACCAAACGGCTAAATGGATTTTGGTATGTGATAATTCTTATAGTTATAATTGATTCTGTAATTTCAATGTGCCTAAATTGAATTTCAAATACAAGTGTGGAACCACAAGACTATGTTAAGTATTTAAAAACGATCTAATAGTTACAATTATACCACAAAATTAAAAAAGTCAGACTATTACATATCTGTGTAGTAGTTTAAAATGAATCTTTAGTTATTCAATGTTAAGGAAAATAGTAGATAGTATTATTAATTGTACTTTTCCATAGTAAGAGGAATACAAAACTTATGATTTTTAAAACTACTTGATATAATAAATATCTTTGGGACTTGTTTAATGAGTTTCTAAAATGTAAAAATGTTTAAAGTATTTTTAAGAAGAAATCAATTTGATTAAAATGATGTAACTGTATTTCACAGTATCTTGTAATGTTGGTACAAAACGATAAGTAACTATTATGTAGAAAACTCTCCTCCATAAACTGTCATTATGGACTTCAGGAGATATCTTTGTCACATTCGCTTTTATAGTGTATTGTGATGTGAGTCATGAGTGGACAAACGTAGTATATCCAAGTAACTTAATCAATGGGTCTTAATACATATAAAAACAGAACTATAACCGTTTAAAAAAAAAGCAAACGGCTGGAACGTTTAGTAATACATTGGTATTTATTTTAAAAGGATTATAATCTACGACAGTCGGATTTTTAGAAGTTTACATTTTATAGTTGGTCCAATTTGAAACATAGATAGACCTAGGAATACTAGACAACCCACACGAGGTGTGGTAGGGCACCAAGATTTTAGTGTCACTGTGTGAATTTGTTATAGGAATGTTTTATTTCTATTCGTTTTAGATCCTGGTAGACAGTACGAGACAGCGTTGTTCCATTAATTTGTTCAGTTTATCAGTACAGTTTATCTATATCTTCTAATATATAAGGTTCGCGTGTCACAGTGTTGGTTACCGTGCTCCTCCGAAACGGCTAGACCGATGTTTATGAAATTTTACATACATATTCGGCGGGTCTGAGAATCGGCCAACATCTATTTTTCAAACTTTTTTAACTATGGCAAAACAACGTTTGCCGGGTCAGCTAGTATTTATATATATTTTATAACCCATCCCAACCCATTTTACATCCTAATACAATAATGTCGCTACTACATAATATTTATTTACTTTTGTTTTGTGCAGTACAACTAGTAATAAAAATAATAGGTGATAAATATTCGTGGTCATTTCACACAACGTCCTCCGGTCCCAAGGTAGGCTTATAGTGCTTGTGTTATGGGTACCTGAATACGGGTGGAATACATATGATGCTTTTCTTTTGTAAATATAGCACAAATGATAGTCCCGTAGTAGAGCACTAGTATAAGTGTGATATTAGGATATTGGTTTGATATTTCTGTATAGACGTTAGTCAGAACCACCGATTATTAAAAATAGGTTCCGTAAAGATACTATATTACTGATGGTAGTCGGGTGTCACTGATGATTTATGAATTAAATTGTGATCAACTAATGTTGCTTTGTCCGGTCATTCAAGTTATTGTTCTACAGACATAAACTTATATGATTTATTTTGATAAGTCTAGGTATATACTGCTGCAGACACTAGTAAATAATACTTTTCCAATAAAGTTCATGATAAAAACAGTTCAAGGAAGGAGTTGTACGTGTACTGTATTTTTGGGCTTAATATTTATGAACATTCATTTATTATTCTTGTAGTAGTAGTTTTTGCTAGGTTTACAGAGGTGTAACAATGTCATGAACATGAATGGGATTAAATCAACAGTTTAGGCTCAGGCCTTCTTCTTTTTCAGTTCATATATTTTTTATTATCTAATCAGTGTAGTTATCGGATTATCATACTATAAAAATACAATAGGTGGAGATCTAAGTACTAAAGAAAGCTGCCTTTTTGTCTGCTACATGGTTGTAGTAAAAAAAAAAAAAAAAAAAAAAAAAAAAAAAAAAAAAAAAAAAAATCCTTTGGGATATTACTTTGGTCTTTTTGCTATGATAGTCGTAAAAGAAATAAAATACAATACGTTACGATAATATGTTTGTTGCAAACATTACTAAATATTCTTAGGCGTATATAAAAATTATAACAATTGTGTACGTTTTGGTGTACTGTACTGTGGTTATTCATCATCGTCATACTTTATCAGTGGATAAAGGCTGTTACAGGATACTATAGTAATTTAATGTTATTCATAACATGAATTGTGGACCTTAATGGTTATTGGTGGCATCATCATGATTATCTGAAACATGGGTACCTATAGACATATTACATTCACTGTAAGAAGCGTTTTAACAAAGTTAATATAGCGTTATAACAGTTTTTAAATTATAACTACTGACCGACTTTATTACTATTGAAACTATTTTGATCACTAGTACTTTTTAATACCGATATATAATAACATCATGACTGTTTTGATATGACTGTTAGGGATATTATGACGGCCGTGGATATCATAATGTTGATTAAGGCTTTGTCTTTACTGTGTCCGGCTGACACTGACGCGGGTGTTTGAGCAACTCTGACAGCGGGTGTCTAGCCGCATACAGTGAGACTTTACTATTGTGTATTTTGTGATGGTGATGATTATTACGATGATGATGATTATATAATGATGATTTGTCTTTACTACTATAAGTATTATAATGATAATTATCTATATTTTTGTCTTTACTGTATCCGGCTGTCACTAATGCGAGTGTTTGAGTAACTCTGACAGCGGGTGTCTAGCCGCATACAGTGAGACTTTATTATGATGATGATGATGATGATTAATGTAAGAATTATGATAAGTATTATGACGAATACTATAAAGATTACTGTGTATAATACTATGATGATAACAGGAACATAGCCATTGTTACAATTGGGATTGTTCATAATTCTTGTCATCCAGTTTTGTTTCTTTTTAAATGAAAATGAAGACTATTTTAAGTATCTCCAACGGTCGACACTTCTAAGTAAAGTTAAAAAGTTTTATATTATGATGAAGGTTAACATAACTCTCAATAGAAAATGCCTTCAAATTCTACAGTACTTTTAGGTAATGATAAGTAAAAAGTTTTTTGGGGACTGATGAACAATGCCAATTGAAAATTAAAAGGATGTATTATTTATCAATAAAAATTACTCGGTTACGAAGTGTATTCATGACTAGGATCTATAATGAACTTAAAACATTACTGTTATGGTTAACTAATGATGACTTTGATATAGTTTGTAGGTATAACTATGATCATTTATTGGAAGTTAGTGAGAATTATTACAATTATTGTTGTACTAAGTTAGTGTGAACCGACACGTCCGATATGGTTTTTCAATAGCTAAATAGGTCCAACATAACTTATAAATGTGCAAATTTATCCCTGTTTCAGGATTAATACTAAAAGTACATTGCCTACAACCAAACATACATTCTAGAAAACGGTTTTGGCAATCAAGTCACTCTTTGTATTTATTAAACAGTTGTAAAAATTGTCTTGGTGGTATTAATAGTGAAGAATATTCATAATAATTCAAATTAAAAAAATATTAATAATAACTATAGTGACTTATACTTTGGAACATAAGGTTATGTATGATATCTACAGTATCTTGATACATTTTATCTCAATTGTACTAATTTGAAAGACTATTCGACATTGTCTAGCATCGCTCAAAATTTAATGATTTTAAAGATCCAAAAAGAAAATGTTATTGAAATATGATATGAATTTATGATTAAGGAATATAATAATTATGATGAATATTTTTATGCCATTGTAATGATGGATACTTCGGGGACGAAGTATTTGTCAGTATGGCCGTGTTACAATATTAGTGTAAATTAAATAAGTATTATTTAATTTAGGGATATAATTTTGTAAAATAATCGTACTATTGATGACAAATCATAAAAACAAATTAAAATAGGAACATCAACGTAATTTTCTAACATGTGGGGGTAGTCTTGCTTTGCAACTCAAGTGGGGATTACATTATAAAAACAAGCCGCTAACGTTAAAGACAGTCAGTCTGCAGTCTGTCGTGCTGTCCGATAGGTCACACGTTACTCTCTCTACAAAGTATTTATATTAGTACTATTGTTAGTAAGTGGTGTTAATTATAGTTAATCATGGAGTGTTTTGTGATTGTGTCAATATTACATTATTGTTGGATAATTCCGGTAAGTACATGACGTGTAAGACTTTATATTATTTTAAGTGACTCTACAGTAATACTACAATACATAGTGACACTATGTACTTGCTGGGACATTATGGCGATTATAATAATGATATTGTATCGTATCGTATTTATATAAAACAGTAAGTCAATTGGGTTTCTTGTTGGTTCTTCCCAATTGATGAACATTTCCGAACCAACGGTAGTATAAAAGATTACACAATGGTAAATGAATCTATGATGTGTTTTATTTCAATAACCAAGAGTTACATTACATATTACAACCTCTGACGTGGATATACCTAGACAACAGTACATTTAATAGCCTATAACTAGCAATATTCATCCTGACTGATATAGAATACGACATAATATAACCCTAATAACTATAGTCTCATAATACCTTCGTATCAGTTTTAACTCCCTTATGTCAAAACGAGATGGGGTCCACTACGTACACAAATCAAACTGCAGTGTAAAGTTTGTATAATAATATATTTTATTATTAACTCGCTTTTATAAGTTCAGTATGTATCTATCAATGTATTAATCTATGTAACGGAATCTTTGAAAGTGATTTTAGCCCACTTGCAGTAGTTCGATTGATTTGAAATCTTTCACATAATATATCATGGACCAATGACAATGTAATAATTAAAAAAAATATTTAGGATTTTCAAGCATGTTTTTTAGTTTTTGAACTAAGTAGATTATTATATTCTTATACGAGTATTAAGTTTTACAACAATCAAGATCTACTCGTACTTTAATATGTGCAATGGAACGCTTGTTTAGGATGTTTAAGTCATTTCACGCTTGTAATTATAGTAATAAGATGATATAATTTTAAAATTATATAATATCTAACACTTCCTGATATGAAATATTTGTTTTTAAATAATTTACTTAATTCCTTAACTCGTTACATCAATATTTCAGGCATTAATGATGAAGATGCAAATATGTTGTTAGATAATGCTACATTGACCACTTTTTACGGATTTAGATACGTATATTTGTTTTAAATTTTGGCCCGACGTTTCGGAGACTTTGCAGTCACCATAGTCACGGGTGAGACTGAGCTGTAATGTAATGTAATTTAAAACAAATATACGCGTCTAAATCCGTAAAAAGTGGTTTTATTTAAACATATGTTTTGAATAAAATTATGCTAGATCGAACAATTGCTCCACAAACCCCATATATCTTAAATTTCGTGAAAATTGTTGAAGCCTTGTACTTCATGCACGAGTTCCACTAGTTCTTAGCCGGTTTTTTTTATGTTTTAAGAGGAAAATGTTATCATAGTGGAGCCGAATTGTAAAAGAGTAAAGTTAATATTAGTAAAGGTTTTGTTGCCTTAGGAGTTAAATGAATACACTATACCTGATGTCACTAAGGGGGGTTAAAACACGAATATGAAGACAGCTGGTATAATTGCTGATTAAGAAATTAAAAATTATGGCATATGGCCATAGGGGAGCAGAGTAGCGATGAATATACTATAACAAAGAAGCTCCCAAACTTATTTTGTTTACTGCTGATTTTGAAAACAAATTATTTCACCGACTTAACCCCATATTTTTCTAGGTCTCCTAATGCTACCGCCCCTTTACAGGCATGCCGCTTTGGAACCTAGTTGCGACTACGTTAAATATTAGTAACTATCCTCTTTTCTTCAGCTCAAATAAGATGTATAATAAATCTGTGAAATAGATTAGCTAAACTTATAATTAATATAATAGAAATAACAATTTGCGAAAGTTATGCATGTTCAGTGGATGGAACGAAGTAATTACTTAATTGTTTAAGACGTGCGCATGAGTTTATTAACAACATTATTACATACAATAAAGTATGAAATATATTTATATATTAAAATTATGAATTTGTTTATTTTTTGTGCTAGGTAAAAAGAAATCTTTTATGAAGGTTCTAAAACCTAATACGGGATACTTAAATAAGGCATATAAATGGGCTTCGTAGCGTTTGGTCCAGTTTTGTCAGATTCGTCTGAGAAAGAGTTGTAAAAACTTGTTGCTTGTGTGAGAATGTATGTAATATCCAAGATGAAAGTAGACTAACATAATTTTGTTATAAATTTCACTAGTTTTTATGTACAGTAGGATGTATAAGTCCTGTCCGTGTGGTGACAGATTAAGAATACAAGTTTCACCACCCCTTACCTTCCCAGCGTGCTGTAAAAGGCAGAAATGAAACATTGTACAAAGATAACTTCCTCTGTGAGAGACGGAAAGCTCGCAATAAATTCTGTGCCAACACGCCTGGTCAGCACGGCAAAGTAGACCATAATCCCTTCCAAAGTGGGGGAGGCCTGTGCCCAACAATGCAATGTGCCCAACATGCCAACTTGAAATAAAAAAATTTGACTTTGATGTTAATGGGCTGGAGAGAGATGATATTAGAACATACTCTTTCATAGAGATGTAAGATTATTTCTGAACTGAAATGGGATTCTTATCAGATGTAGTTTTAAGTGCCTTACTTAGATCGTTTATAACAAAAGCAAAACCGCCATTAAAGTTAAGTATATGCTGACAAGCATCAAGTATAATATCGTGTTTGACTTCCTATATTCTTGTTTTAACAGATAAGTATCAATATTGCACAGAGTAGGAAAGACAAGTCAAGGCTTTAGTTTTCGTTTGATATCCGTAACTGATTTGACAAAAGCAAAAAATAGTTCGGGAATTAAATAACCGTTTAGCTGAGACTTCGCCGTCCGTTCGTCCATTTGTCAGTCTATATCTTAGAGAGGTGATAGCTAGAGTCTTTAAAATTTCACGCGCGTGTAGTTATTTACTTACCTTTTTGAATTTAAGACAAAGGGCACAATTACAAATTTTTTTTTTTTAAATTACTGTGGAAAGAGTGCACTTCTCCTTGGTAAATAGCCCAGCAGTCAGTTCGAACGGTCAAATCTATTATGAGCGAAACCGTGTTAATTTTAATTGCCAAATTATAAGTGAATTTTGTATTTGAAATTTCGAATTATTAGATTATTTAAATAGGTCTTATTCATAATGACTTATCGGAGGTTTAAAAGGAGATTTTATCGGAGAGATAATAAACGTTTTAGCGTAAAAAGACTATTACGAATAACAGTTTTTGACAATTTTCGCGAACCGATTTTAGCGAACTTTTAAACCTCCGATAAGTTATTATGAATAAGACCTATTTAAATAATCTAATAATTCAATATAAAGACCATTAGTGTTATAAAACGACATTATCCATCTAGTATCGACTTGTACAACGCAAGCATAGCCGTAGAATGATATAAAATGATAATATGTATAATGATACAATGATGATAATATACAATGTAATGTATGTAATGATACAAAATACCGTGAACTATTTCAATGCAAACCTAAAAAGAGGTACTACGCGACATTAAGCATAACATAACATACATAATATTGACTACATAATATATTCGTCATATTTGTAATACTGATATAATATTTAATAGCTATATTACGTAAAAACGACCCTTTAATTAGTTCATTTATTTAATTAGTAAATAATAGACTGACCTTATCATAGTAATAAATAAACGGAGTATATTAGAATAAATTGTATGGTCATTGATATTGCTTTTTGCATAATATTTAAGTAAAGTATAATCTATATGCGTAATAATTTGTTTAGATCAAAAACTCCCGTCCTCTGGTCCCAAGCTAAGCTTATTATGCTTGTGTTATGGGTTCCAGAATACGGATAGAATACATAAACTACTTTTCTTTTGTAAATACATACTTATAATGCATAGAAATCACCCAGACGTAGTACAAACATTTGTATGACATTTATAAATATCACACAAATGATTGTCCCAAGCGGGAATCGAACCCGCGACCTTGTAACGGCAGTGCGGTACATGAACCACTACGCCACGAAGCCCGAATAAAAATGAATCGTCAAAATGTATCTACGAGTATGTACGTGTGTAACTTCCGATAGACTGCACCCAATTGGATATTTGCTTTTTGTGTCTCTGTGTGTGTAGAAGAAAATTAAACAAAAAGAGAACTCTTTACTAAGAAACATAGAAATACATACATTAAGAAAGATGTCACCTTATAGCATATGGAGTCTGGATCTCGAAAATTGCCCCAACAATTGTCATAAAATTATATAAAAAATTGGTCAAGTGCGAGTCGGACTCGCGCACGAAGGGTTCCGTACCATTATCTATGCAACATAAGGCAACGTTATTAGTATCAAGCAAGAAACGGTAAAAAAATCATGTTTGTTGTATGGGAGCCCCCCTTAAATCTTTATTTTATTTTATTTTCAGTATTTGTTGTTATAGCGGCAATAGAAATACATCATCTGTGAAAATTTCAACTCTCTAGCTATCACCGTTCTTGAGATACAGCCTGGTGACAGACGGACGGACGGACGGACGGACGGACAGCGAAGTCTCAGTAATAGGGTCCCGTTTTTACCCTTTGGGTACGGAACCCTAAAAAGGGTTTTTTAGGTCTATAAATCGATCTAGATATGTTTTATTTACAAACTCCGTCCGCGTGGAATTTGGAAATTTTTTAAAAGGTAGCCTATGTCCTTTCTCAGGGTCTAAAGATTGTCTGTGCCAAATTTCATCAAAATCGGTTTAAGCAGGAAAGTGTAACAGACAGACAGACAGACAGAGTTACTTTCGCATTTATAATATTAGTAGGGATAACACAGTTTCACTAAAAAAATACAAGGTCTCTCTGGTACCTACTAAGTACTAATACATTATCGAATTAAAATAATACCGACTAATTAATACCGAAGTAAAAATGCAAGTGACCGATTGTTCTTCTAAATCCTATTTTTAGGGTTCCGTACCGAAAAGGGTAAAAACGGGACCCTATTACTGAGACTTCGCTGTCCGTCCGTCCGTCCGTCTGTCACGAGGCTGTATCTCAAGAACGGTGATAGCTAGAGAGTTGAAATTTTCACATATGATGTATTTCTATTGCCGCTATAACAACAAATACTAAAAATAAAATAAAATAAATATTTAAGGGGGGCTCCCATACAACAAACATGATTTTTTTACCGTTTCTTGCTCGATACTAATAACGTTGCCTTAAGTTGCATAGATAATGGTACGGAACCCTTCGTGCGCGAGTCCGACTCGCACTTGATTTATTTTATTGTAATGTCTAACATCTAAGCCAAAGTAGTAAGCCGTTGCCAATCGTAACTGTTGTAGATTAATTAATTAAGATTTTGTAGCAAATTGAAATGGAGTGGTTACATAACAACTATACAGTAATTTTGTTATGTTTATGTGCTCTTAAATTATTAAGATCAGGTGATGATAAGCTTATTATTTTAATAACACTAGTTTAAATGTTTGTAAGACCATTTGAAATTAAAATTTTATATTGTACTAGCGGTGCCCGCGTATTCTATTTTACTTTAAGGGTCTTATTTATAATGACTTATCGGAGGTTTAAACGGAGATTTTATCACAGAGATAATAAACGTTTTAGCGTAAAAAGACTATTATGAATAACAGGTTTTGACAATTTTGTATTTAGTTAGATAGCGACTGCAAAGCCAGGTGGCTTTGCAGTCGGATCCACTAGAAGACTCTAGCATTTACGGGGACAGTAGCTTTTTACACACAGAGTGTTTTTTTTTTAAATGCTTCGCTTATTTTAAGAATTATCTCCTACATAAATAGGTATTCAGATCTTCACCTCTTTGTTAATAGTTTGTACAAGTCTCCATTCTAATAAATGATGAATGAGGTGATGTGAATTCAGCTATTAGAAGCTTGTTTTATTAAGCAGGTTTTAGAGTACTGAAGTTGTATTTTCAAAGTTGGTATTTCCAAGGGACCCCGCAAGAAAAAGGACACAAGGACAATAATATTGACAGTTGTATCTTAGTGTGTGTGTGTCTAGTATACGCACACATTCTAGCGTATAGAAGAATGATGTAAGTGATCTTGTTTTATAATTTTGTGATATTGATATCCGCTACACTTGCATGTACAAGCAACGGAAAAAAATTCAATTTCCAATGATGATTTAATCGCAAAACATAACTAGTTTTTAATTGCGTATAAAGTAATTAAATAATTATGTAAGTTAAACGTATTGTACGCCAATTTAAGCCAATGTAAGACATCGTGTACCTATTTACTAGAGAAATTCAATATGACGAGTTTAACGAAAGGCATGGTTTTAATCTCGGAACTCATTTAGTTTTAGTTAATGTTTAATCATTTACAGGTAATTATCGTGTTACAATGTTCATCACTATTCTTCTCCAAAACAACTTAATGGATTGCGTGTATATTAAGTACATCTGAGAATGAGACGTAATCAATTTTATATCCCTAGTTCTAAACGGTAAATCTCTCGAGAACCACGCATATGAAATTCGGGGAATAGTTAAAAGTTTATTAAGCCTTTACTTATTATATAATTAAGTAGTTATTAGGATGTAGTGACATAGGTGGAGAAAAGTATACTTAGGTGGTTCGGTCATGTGTAGAGGATGGATGAGAGACGCTTAACGAAAGGCATACATATACACGGCGGAGGTAAGTGGAAATGCTGGGAGAGGACGCTCGAGAAAAATATACTCCGATGTCATCGCCGGCATACTCCAAATGGGGCAAGTGCGTAGCACTTATAACCGTCGGGCATGTATGACCAGATGTATGAGTGTGGATGAAGCCAAGGAAGTATGTTTGGATCGTAGCAGATAGCGCTCTATAGTCTCTGCCTATCCCCATGGGAAAAAGGCGTGATGTTATGATGATGATAATGTATATAGCTAACCGCCTTATTCTACATAGATAATGAATTTGTTGTCGTAG
The DNA here is from genome assembly GCA_916999025.1 of Orgyia antiqua. NCBI lineage: Eukaryota > Metazoa > Arthropoda > Insecta > Lepidoptera > Erebidae > Orgyia > Orgyia antiqua. Next base: position 23,328,122 of record OU779864.1, read on the forward strand.
ACCTCGTGGTCTAGTTGTTCATTTAACGGACTGCAGTCTCGGGTTTGATCCCCACACGGGACAATAATTTGTGTGATATTTATAAATGACATACAAATGTTTGTACTACATCTGGGTGTTTTCTTTGTATTATAAGTATGTATTTACAAAAGAAAAATAGTATGGAGTCCATTCGTAAGCTGGTACCTACCCATAACACAAGCATACAAGCATAGCTTGCAAACAAAGGACGTTTTGTGAAATGTCGATTAATATATATTGAGCTTGCTATTGATAATAATAATAACTGACAAAATCTATTTGAGTCAATGGAAAATGATATGAATCAAATGTGAAAAAATGTGAAAGTTTGTTTGAATGTTTGTTACTCTTTCACGCAAAAACTACTGAATGGATTTTAATAAAACTTTACAAAGATGTAGCTAATACATCAGAACAACATATAGGCTATAATTTATAAAGATATTGTCCAAAATGTGACGATAAGTGTCAAGTAAGTAGTAATTAGGAGTTTTGTATAATGTTTCCTTAAACATTAATTAGCATTCAAATAGTATAATCCTTCATATTATTTATTATACGGGTACCGATAATGTTTATTGAGGTAACTCTTTAAGTACAAACATTACAAATAAAAGCTCTATTCTAATTAGATATTTGGTAAGAGTCCAAGGTAAGTGTTCCGTGAACAGCCGCTTCCGTTACCGCCTTCTCAAGGATCCACCCGCATACCGACCTGTCACTAGGCTCCAAATATTAACATTATTTACTAATTATAACATAAATAAAATAATATTTTCTTTATTACATGTCAATAAATATATCCGGAAATTCAATTCTATCCATTATTGCAAATACGTCATGTCTAAGTGAATATAACTCTTTATTACCATACGTTTCTTAATTATGGTAGAGGTCAATAATATTCATTAAAATTGATACTTAAATAAGCACCTACTAGTATTAACACGTGTTTTACGCTCCTTAGCTTAAAGCGTGATGGCATAAAGCCTAATGGTTTTATTCAAAATAACCTATTGGAGGTTTAAACGGACATTTTATCGGAGAGATAATAAACGTTTTAGCGTAAAAAGACTATTATGAAGAACATTTTTGACAATTTTCACGAACCGATTTTAGCGAACGTTTAAACCTCCGATAAGTCATTATGAATAAGGGTGTAAGTGATTTTTAGATCTTTAAGCTATACCTACAGTTATAAAGTTTCATTAAAATCCATTCTATGTATCATCCATTTCTATGTATTATAAGTATGTATTTACAAAAGAAAAGTAATATATGTATTCTATCCGTATTCTGGTACCCATAACACAAGCATATAAGCTTATCTTGGGACCAGAGGACGTTGTGTGGTATGTCCATGAATATTTATTTATTTATTTATTCTATAGATTTTGCGTGAAAAATTAACAAACATCCAAAATTCTAAGGCTACGAATACAAATTTCACGGATATGAAATCGCGGGAAAATGAAAATAATTACAAGTATTTGTTAGGAGTTGTAGTGTTAGTTAATAAGTAATAATTACGTCAACATTAGAGCTTTAACCCGTAATATGGTATGAAACCAATTGGATTATTATATTAATCCAGTTAGTTTATAACTCTAACTGCCGCATTCAGAGACATTTAATGGTTACTTAGGGAGCTCTTTAGTATTGATTTAAAAAAGTAAAAGTTAAGTTAAAACTTTTTTAAATCAATACTAAAGAGCTCCTTAAGTAACCATTAAATGTCTCTGAGTGCGGCAGTAAAACGTCATCGGATGATTCTACAAACACCGATTGTCATAAATAAGTACCTATCACAAATCTGCCCTATACCTCTAAAACAATACAGTTCAAAATATTTATGAATGGGCCCTTATATTTAGAAATTAAAAGGCGTTTTATGATTTGAATACAATGATGTACGAGTATGAGCGATAAAATAACAAAGTTTGTTTGTTTCAACTACCATGATACTATCAGGTACATTTCTATTAACACACAATACGTATAATGTTCATATTCGCCCATGTTTTGTCATTTCGTGGGAAATGACTGAGACTAATTCGCTGTGTGAACTATGGCATAGTATAATAATGTAATGTCAGGATCACGACAACGAGAGTGATGAAATGGAATATTCATTTTATGATTAAACTGCCCGCGATTTTGAAGGCGTGGTATTTAGAAAACTTTCCCAGTTTTTGCAACATCTTCCACTGATGCTTCGCTCCTATTGTTTACAGCGTGATGTTATATAATCTATAACCTGTCTCGATAAATTAAATGTGCTATCCAACACTAAAAGAATTTCTGAAATCGAATAAGCAGTTGCTGAGTTTAGTGCGTTTATTTATTTATTTATTTAAACAAACAAACTCCTCAGCTTTTTAGTATTAGGTTGATTATTTAAATGGAAGTTTAGGTAAAATTTGTAGACACTTCTTAAATATTTAACATCACTGTATAGTATTGAACAATTAATAGAAGTAACTGTCTGTGTAGTGACGGATTAAGAATAAGATTATCCCCATTATCTTCTCAAGGTGGTGTAAAAGCCAGCTAAAGGATATATTTAACTAACCGTTGCCCGCGACTTCGTATGCGTGTAATTTAGATAACAAACTTTATGTTAATACATATAAACCTTTTTTCCTTCCAGAACTGCTCTATCTAATAAAACAACTTTGTTTTATATTATTTAAAGAGAAAATTAACTTTTATTTAAAATGCTTAAGTTATCTTCTATACTAATATTATAAAGCTGAAGAGTTTGTTTGTTTGTTTAAACGCGCTAATCTCAGGAACCTTTGGTACGATTTTAAAAATTCTTTCAGTGTTGAATAGACCATTTAGCGAGGAAGGCAATAGGCTATATAACATCACGCTGCGACTAATAGGAGAGAAGCAGTAGTGAAAAATATTACAAAAACGAGGAACATTTTCTAAATTCTACGGGTACGAGTCGCGGGCAACAGCTAGTATAAAGAAGAACATTTAACACGGGAAATCTGCTACATTCGACATACAAAGGGTACTTACATTAAGATCATCATCTCTTCCTACAATATAGTGCCTCCAAACTGACTCCATCATTGAAGAAATATATATTATTGTTTGTATCTATATTATACTAATTTTAAAGCATCTACCTGGTAAACCACATACCTAGCTATTCCCTAAAAAAAATAATCCGCAATCAGATATGGGTGCAAACCTATAAAAAAATTAATCTTGATAAAATTATTACATAATTTCTTGCATTACGGAACAGGATCTAGTTCTGCTTATTACGTTGTGGTCACGATATTAAAATTGTTCTAACAAAAATTTAACAATTAGACCGCCTGCGGCTATACTTGTAATATATTGTAACTCCTATTCACAAGATATTGAATATGTCACTATGTGCATAAGTAACATATTATATAAGCATGTCTATAATTAATTAGGCAGAACGAGCTATCTATGTAACTACGTAATCTTAGCTAAATAATTATATAAAAATTATTGTATTAGCCATAAAGAGTCGTAATTATTGTGGCTGGCTGAGCAAAAAAATATGTTAGCCATTAGAAAAAAAGAATAAAAAAACATAATAATATATTTTTATTCATTAAGGGCCTACATCAATATTATCGTATATCATCGCCGACACGTACATATTAACACAGCCAGTAGGCACAGAAAATGAAGAATTAGGGATACTTTTCCTATTTACTCAAAATCTACTAAATATATTTTAATTCTGATTTACGTGTTTCTATATATAATAGTTACTTATGTTTTTAAAGTTATTTCATTAGTTAATACGCGATAATAGACCGACAAATGAAAAAAATAAAAAATTTGAGAGGTTGTTTCGCCAAGATTTTCTATCGCGAAAACTTTTTTCAATCGCGTTTCTGAGTTGATGCGATCCTAGATCATATATTGAAAAAACATATACTTAAAAATTAGAGCTCTAGCCATTCAATCTAAAGAAACAATGAAAACTTCGGACATAGAAAAATGCACGAAGCTATTTTGGTATCGTCTTAACATCAAAAATACTACATAGTCTTAATGAAGACCAAAACGTGGTCCTTTTTTAGCATAAGCTGAAGACACAAGCGTAATTTATAGCGCTGGCTTTCAGAATGAACCTAGCAATTCTTTTCTTCTTTTCACTGATGTCCACTATTGGAACATCAAGCCTTTTTCCACTTTGGGAAGGTAGTACCGGCGACTTATGTTACGTTGAGAAAGCTTTTTGTTGCGTGAGTTTAGTTTCGAATATTCCTTCTATGAAATTTTCTACTTATGTTTTTCCTTGAGTGGATGAGCTCTTAGGCTGCAGCAGAAGGTGACAATTAAGGAATTGAAATTCTGGTTGTTTTTTGTCTATTGATAAATATCTTTTTGTTTATCTACACACACAATATTAATGCTTATTAGAAAAGGGTGAGCCGTACTTAGGTTGTTATTAGATTTTCACATGGCTCTAAATTCATCTTAATAAAGTCAACATCGTTGTCTTGTAACCACGGAGAACCGTGGTTACAAGACAACGATGTTGACTTTATTAAGATTAATTTATAAATTTTTGCAATTGATTTGCTATGTCTTTACTAAATAAACTAAATAATAGTGGAAAAAAATGATAACCATGAGCGGGACTTGAACCCACGACCTCGGAATACCGTTTCGTTGCTCTTCCATCTGAGCTATCATAGTTCCCGCATATGTTTACCAAATCTTCCACTACATTCTTCTCAATGTGAGTGAAACATCGTGCGATGTTTTGTGTAGGCGACCTACAACGCCATCTATTGAGCGGTTTGCACCAACTCATTGATCGAGTTATCACGGTTCTTAATTTTAGACGAAACAATGTTGTGTGAAGTTGTGTGATTTATAACAAAGTTAATTTATATTTCACTAGTTAATGCCCGCGATTTAACCCGCGTTTATAGTTGAGCCCTCCCTCCACAAATATACATCAGACCCAAAAAATTTTACAAAAAGCCATCCTCTTAAACCACTCTATCTATTTAAGAAACGCAAATAAATCCGTCGCGTAGTCTTGAAAATATAATATGCTCACATAAGGACATACATACAAAAATAACGAGTTCATTTTATAAAAAGTAAAGATAATAATATAATAATATGTAATAATATAATAAATATTCATGGACATTTCACACAACGTCCTTTGGTCCCAAGCTAAGCTTGTGTTATGGGTACCAGAATTCGGATAGAATACATATACTAAGTATGTATTTAGAAAAGAAAAGTAGTTTATGTATTATATCCGTATTCTGGTACCCATAACACAAGCTTAATAAGCTTAGCTTGGGACCAGAGGACGCTGTGTGAAATGTCCATGAATATTTATAATATTTATTTATGTATACTACTTTTCTTTTGTAAATACATACTTATAATATCAAGAAACACTCAGACGCAGTACAAACATTTGTATGACCATAAGAAAAATCACACAAATATTTGTCCCGAGCGGGAATCGAACCCGCGACCTCTTGATCGGCAGTCCGTTACACGAACCTCTCAACCACGAGGCTCGTCGTGCAATATAAACATTTAGATCTATCTTCTCCAGCCCATTTACGTCCCACTGTTGGGCACAGGCCTCCTCCACTTTGGAGGGATTATGGTCTACTGTGCCACGCTGAGCAGGCGTGTTGGCACAGGGTCTATTTTCGAGGTTTCCGCCTCTCACAGAGGATGTTATCTGTGTGCAATATCCCATAGCTGACTTTTACAGCACCCTTGGGAGGAGATGGGGTGGTGACACTTGTATTCTGAATCCGTCACCACACGGATAGATCTATCTAAAAGCTTGCAATGCCACGTTGTAGAGTTATAATGATTCATAACAAAACACCTTATAAAGGCACCTAGTAGAAATAATTTATAATACATACAATATGTATAACATTTAATCAACTTTATGTATAGTCTACAATATGTCTGCAGGCCTACCGGTATACTTAGCTCCAATTATTCATCATAATTATGGGAACTTACGTCTGTATATGACGCATATAACACGTAATTATATTGAGAGCTTAATACAAGCAATTAGCTTATTATTAATGATCTATAGTGTCTATTAAATTACTCTTATTTGAATTAGCCACAGGTTTGATTTTTAAGTGGGGAATGCATTTACGCACTTTGCCTTTCCGGTTGTGGGGACAACCTTCGGGCTTCGTTTGGGACTCCCGGCCTATAGCTGCCGAACTACCCACTAAACCCCACGGTGTTCCTCCTCGCCCTTAGCCGGGCCATGGTAGTCACTCAGGCATTATCACAGTTAGCCAGAGGTTAGGTTACATTGAATTATACGAAAATTAAAAGCTTTAAATAATTATTTATTATCAGCTTATATGTTGTAATTTTTTGTGTATTAGTAACACATTAACTCACTCCCACTCAATAATTTACCCTGATTGCATAAATCATCCTCCATATCAGGATCGTATTCCAGGCATCTTCGTAAAGGGTTTTCTTTCAAGTTTCTTCAAGTCTTCTTTGGTCTTCAATTCTACATTATCCCTTAGCGGGCTCATACATTCGTGTGGTGTCGGATTAAGAATACAAGTGTCACCACATTATTTCGTACACAGGTGGCTGTAAGTAGCAAATGTATATGTCCCAACTGATTACAAAATATTTGAAATGATAAATTAATGTTGATAGGCTCGTGCTATCCACTATCGTAACATTTCATAGGTTGAAATGTTGTAGGTTTTTCATACTACGATAAAATCTTTGTATAACATACTCTGATGTAAAGTATACGTAATGCTATAGGTAATTTATATAATTATAACATAATTTGTTATAAATGTAACTTTGAAATGAACTAGCGTCCGGTTGGCCTCCACTCAGCCTTGCCACTTTCAATAGCACGAATAGAAGTTCATTAATTAATGTACCATGACACTACACTTTGCTGACACTACTTTTGTATTTTTTTTTCTTCATTATGATATTAATTTAATAAAAAAAGTATACCAGTTAAAAGTGATAAAGATAAAATATATTTTTCACACCACCTGCTCGACAATATATCATGCAAACCTTACTCAAAGTAAATCATTATAGCCCTTGTCTTTTGCCGGGGTGTAATGTTGTACTGAATTTCATTATTACCCGCCGGGCAGTAATGTGATTCTCACTTCTCTTAGTTCTTATTGTTATGCATTTAAAGTCTAATTTCATCAAAATCGCGCGGCGCGCGGCTGCTGCAGCTGCTGGTGGCCGACGGCGAGGAGGTGGACGGCGGCGCGCGCCGCGCCTTTTTTATTTGAAAATCGAACTTATTCGAAAATCGAGCTGGCCACGCCACGGCAAGCCGAACGAAAAAAAATCAATACTTAAAACAAAAGCCGCGAGTATTTCAATACGGTGCAATCAATATCAGACAAAACTTGCCAATTATATATAATTAGTAATGAAAATAGTATTTTAATAAATAAAATACTTTTTCTAGTAGCCTTGGTTTTTATTGTCTCGCAAAAGGTGAGAAAAGTAGAGTATACTCCTCAGGGATAAAACTGATTTTGCCTTGGGCGCGCTTAAATCCTTCACTGCTCTCAGGACTCCATTTTAATTCCCTCGCTTCGCTCGGGAATCAACTCAAAACCCCCTCACTACGCTCGGGAGTTAAATCTGGAGTCCTTCGTAACGCTCAGGATTCAATATCGCGCCCGTGACATAATACAGTGCTTTATCCCCTTGGTGTACAATCTACTATATTTGCAAAACAAGTGTAGGTTATAATAATACAATAAATTTCTTATGTTATAGATCTTAATTACATATTTAGTTGGAGTCAACATGTTTTACCATGATATGGTGTACAAATATATATGTGTGTAGGTACTTACGTAAATATTATGTAAGAAGTGCTACTTCTTTGTTTATTGTTTACGTTTTCCTACCCTTACAAATGTACCTAACTTCAGAGTAACAGTTTCAGGCCGTTTATGAAATGTCCATAAATATATTTTTTTAATATGTAGATAATAAAAATTGCTATCTTGAAAATGAATAAAACTGTAAGCATCTAGATACGCGGCAGCGTGTTAATCCAAGTTCAAGTAACAGAACTGATGGGCATCGACCTAAATATTATTTTTAATATAAGTAGAGAATCAGTATTTTGTTGGAATATCTTCCCTTTCATCCTTCCCTTCCCAGCTTTCCGACTGTTGGTCAAAAGCCTCCTGCACTGTAAGAGAGATTATGGTGACCAGGCATGTTGAAACAGGGTTTATTTTTGAGTTTTCTTTCTCTCACAGAGGATGTTATCTGTGTATCCTTTAGCTGCATTTTATAGCTCGCCGGGAGGGAAATGATGTGGTGACACTTCTATTCTGAATCCGTCACCACACGGACAATAATTGTAATATCTAAATGAGTAAAAATGAGATTTAACTATTGCAATAACCATTCACTACTTACAGAATTAATTAAGTCACGTTTCAAATACATTTACAATAAAAAAGTTTTGAAAAAAAGATAGAAAAGGTATGGCTGTGCACTGCTCTATTTTCTATTGAATAGTAAATGAGATAGCATCTGTTTATGATACCTTGCTCAGAAGACGATTGAAGTGTGTAACAATTTGTAATAAATAAAAATAAAACTGATTCTATGATATGCCGTTACGGCATTGCTAACTTCGGACCATTAAATTCTTTAATGTTTTTATTTGTTTTAATGTTTCTATGTATTATAAGTATGTATTTACAAAAAAAAAATGTAGTATATGTATTCTATCCGTATTCTGGTACCCATAACACAAGCATATAAGCTTAGCTTGGGACCAGAGGACGCTGTGTGAAATGTCCGTGAATATTTATTTATTTATTTATTAAAATGGTCAAAGTAATAGAATTTCTTTACAGTTTTGCCTGAGCACACAGTAGGATAAAAAAATACTTTTCCAACAAAAAATCTATCTATAGATCGTCGTTAGAATGATTTAGAAATAATTTAAAGTAAGACATAAGTCTTACTTATGTTTTAAAGAAGCAAAATCTAGATATATAATATAGGTAATATCTGCCTTATATGATTATTGGCTTAATGTGTTGGCTTAATGTGTTGGCGATAAAAAAATATTTAGAATTTATAGATTTAGGTTTAGAATTTACTGCTTACTTAAAAATATCCAACCAATAGTTAAACACATAATTATGGTCTTATTCATAATGACTTATCGGAGGTTTAAACGGAGATTTTATCGGAGAGATAATAAACGTTTTAGCGTGAAAAGACTATAATATGAATAGCAAATATTGACAATTTTCGCGAACCGCTTTTAGCGAACTTTTAAACCTCCGATAAGTCATTATGACTAAGACCATTAATTTTAAAAATGAAATGCCAAAAATGTTATATATGCATATCGATTTTACGATTGCTACATTTTTTTTAAGCATACCATTTTACCTGATCGTATCTAAGTAGGAGCTATGAAAATGGATCGAAAAGTTCTTATATATAGCGAAAGGTCATATTACAATCCTAAATAAGTAGGACTAGTATTAACTTTTTACTCCTAATTTCGTAGCATAATGATCTAAAGTATTTTACAAGTCGTGTTTGACACGTACTTGACCAATATCTAACAGTTTATCTAAAGACGCGTCACACGAAATAAAATGTCTTACACAAGTTCACAAGTTGCTACTTAGAGATTATTGTCTAAAGCTTAAGCTTAATTTATTATATAACTTACTAGCTGTTGCATGCAACTTTGATTTTGAATTTGGAATAATTGAGTATTTTAAAAAAAAGTGCAACCGAATTCATCTGCCTTTGAAATTTGAGGGTTTTGCTCGTTTTCTAAGGAGTTAACCATCAGATCCTGACCAGCTTTCAAATAAAAAAAGAATCATTAAAAACGCTTCGGCCAGTTAAAAGTTATGAAGTAACAAACATAAATAAAAAAAATTATAAAAAAAAACATACAAACGAATTGAGAACCCCTCTTTTTTTTAAATCGGTATAAAATAAAAAAATACAATCCTCTTGTACCACTTTATCTATTAAAAAAACCGCATCCTTTGCCTAGGTAATTTCGAAGATATAAGCTCACAATCTCACATACACAAAAATAACGACTTTGTTTTGTAATAACTATAGATAGGTGGTTCACTTTAAAACAATGTGACTAGTGTCTCATTTATAACTCAAATTTTGTTAGACGCATAAAAGCATGATAAGTAAAACAATCCGGAGCTCTATTGAGACAGTCACTTAATTGATCAAACAATACTACGAAACTGCTGCGAGATTGCTGATGAAGTTCAAAAAATCTGTAAAACTCTTTTTTATTGGTCAATGGAGACTTCTTAACAAGCGTTGTAGAAACAGTAAGAATAATGGTAGTCATTACGGGCGAAATCGGCAGACACTTCCAGTGAATGATTTTTAAACGAAAAATAAAAAAATGTTTGTACTGCGTCTGAGTGTTTACTATGTATTAAATATATGTTTGTATTTACAAAAGAAAAATAGTTTAAGTAGTTAATCCGTGTTCTGGTACCCATAACACAAGCATATAAGCTTAGCTTGGGACCAGAGGACGTTGTGTGAAATGGGCATGAATATTTATTTATTAACTAAATTAGATATCGTATAGAAGTAATTCTGTTCAGACACGTTGACAGTTTAATGAGAATTACTAGAGTATCATGCCCAGATATTATAATATGCAAAGGCTGTATGTTTACCTAACAATAAATCTGTAGATATAAGCTTAGATAAGAATATTGTTTTAAATTAATTCAACTAGTAACTACATTCATTGATCACAGTACACCGTCTATCAACATCCTTGTTATAAACTAAACTGTGATTTACATTTTGTCTGCAGACTGGAGAATTAATTTGCAAGTTAGGTGTTAAGTGTGTTAATAAAATACCTTAATTTATGAAGTAGGTACTAGCTAATGCCCGTGGTTTTTCCAGCGTTTTTATTTGGTGAGTCACATATCCACCAAAACTTAACAAATTAGACAATAAGCCATCCTCTTAAACCATTATATTTACTAAAAAAAAACCACATCAAAACCCCATGCGTAGTTTTGAAGTTTACATAGGGACATAACAACATACATGCAAAAATAACGACTTTGTTTCATAAAAAGTTAAAATGACATTCCTGATTAAGCCATTTTGAAAGAAGAATTAGAAAAATTTTCATATATATTTTATTTCTTATATACCACGGTTTGTTAGTTAGGTCCTCGCCCATCAGTGGAATGTTATAGGGCTGGGAAAGACAATAAAATTTGTTACTGCTATGAACTGTTTAGTTTATATAATTTTATTTTTCATATTTTTAGCCACGCTATTTAAATCAAACCTTTGTTTAAGCTCAAAACGGATACCATGAGCTAGAGATTGTACCGTGTTGGAACGCAGGTCTAATGGCCTTATCCAAAATTATATTTCTAAGAAATATCAAAACCAAGGCTGTCCGTCAGAAAACTTAGCGGTCTAGTTCTATTTAACACAATGAGATATAACTAAAGTCGATTAAATTTAATGAGTTTGTCCGTCGAATAACTAAAATAGTGACATAGCTTGTATCTCTCTGCCTATCCCCACAGGAAAGAGGTGTGACCGTGTGATAATGATGTCGATGAACTCGTAGGGCTAGCTCGTAAAAGTGTCAGTGAGTCGTAAAAGTGTCAGTGGGGCCATATCTGCTGAAGAACCGATGACTGATGGAGCTTATGAATTCTAGAGAAGTAGAGAACGTGTCTAGACAACAAAGACTAGGATGACTGACGACCTTAAAGCGACTGGATGGAGAAGGCAGAGGACCGTATTAAGGGTAAAATGATAAGAGTCCTGTTTTCAGGAGTAGTCTGCCATAGGCTGATTTGATTGATAATGTTTGTTAATTGCAATAGAAAAATCGATCTAGTAATTTTCCATCCCAGCGGGCCCTTTCAACCTTGATACTAAATGAAGTACAAGGTCTTAAGTGACAAGTTGTTTATCTAAATCATTTTAATGGAACATTACTTGGTAATGTAATTCAAGAAAGTGCTTACTCAATCTGTCGTGAGCACTGGGTGCCAGTGAAACATGTTTCGTTAAGTTTACTTAACTTTAAACTTTTGCAATAGTTAAGTTCTCAAGTTAAGTACGTTGGTGGAAGTAGAGTTATTTTATAGTATAGTTTATTAAGATTTTTATTAAAAAGAGGAGGTTCTCAATTCGTCTGTATGTTCATTTTTATTTTTTTTTATTTATATTTTTTACCCCATTACTTTTAACTGGGATAAGGGATGTTAATGATTCTTTTTTTATTTCAACTGTACCACACGGAAACCACTAGCGGTTTCCGTGTGGTACAGTTGGCATTTGATGGTAATTTGAAGAAAAACCGAGAAAATCCTTCAAATTTCAAAGGCACATAAAATAGGTTTAATTTTTTTTTTAAATACAATTATGTTTTTGTAAACTTAACAGTTTAATATGCTTGTAACAATCGCGATATGATTATAACGTGTAATATGATATTGAATAAAGATGAGTACGAAACTTTCGTGCACATCCATCTCTTGCTTAATTGGTTTTTAGAGTTCCGTACCAAAAGGTCCCTAACTAAGAGTTAATCTATCTATCTATATTTAGCCTCGGGAATGTGACGAATATATTATAATGACAATGGTATGGAACCCTACATGTGTTCCAACTCGTACTTCACCGGATTTTTTATTAATTTAGCTCTAAAAAAATGTCCGTGAGGATATGATTACGACGTCTAATATGATATTGAATGTTGATGATAATGGAAAACCCTTCGTACACGATCCCAACTCGTGCTTGACCGATTTTTAAAACAAACATAATTTAAATTGTATATACGAATGTGTTTTAAGAGCCGGAAAGCCTTATAGTGATTATGTATGTTGCAATTGATAAATAAGTCATATAACAAGACAACGTGTATGTTATTTCCCACGATATCATTTCCTTTTCAAGATTATTTATTTATAATTAGTATTAATAAAAAGGGTTTCCCATCCGGTGTATATTAACCTAATAATAATACCTACTTAGTTAAAAACAGGCATCAAAACAAAAATAACCGGTCAAGACCGGTCTCGCACACTTAGGGTTTCGTACCGACTAGACATATAAACATAACTAACTGCATCCAAATAATCATTTAATTAAACTCAAAACAACTCACCAACTTAATTTTGTAGTTGAAATATAGGGAATCGCCTACATTTCAGCTACTTCATAAGTTGGTATTAGTATTAACACTTTTTTACTTGTGATGTGATGATAAATTATAAGTTTTTGAATTTTTCCCTATATCAGCACTATATAGACTTCAAGGCTCTAGAGCAGCGGGAAGTAACCTGTGAATTTTGATTCCCTAGCATAAGTCGAACATTCTTAAAAATGGTCGTAAATCGGTTATATATTTTAAATGCGTAAAGGTAAAAGGTTGATGGTATTTTTTGAAGCAAGGGACCGCGTAGATCTACATTTGGTATGAGTTTCAAGTTGATACCTTCAGCAGTTGCTGAGTAAAAAAAGTTTGACAGACGGACAGACAGACAGACAGACACCAGAGTGATCCTATAAGGGTTTGTACGAAACCCTAAAAACAATTTGTATCCCCTTCAGTACTACAGATTATATTATTATTAAATGCTTGTATTGTAATTGTTACTTGAAAAGGTGGAAAAAAATCATTTTAATCTATCGTTTTACGTTAGGTATGTTAAAAATCATTTTTAAAAATTTAAAGCCACCGTTTCGTAGTCATAAGCAACCGTCCGTCCGTCCGTCCGTCCGTCCGTCCGACCGTCTGTCACCAGGCTGTATCTCAAGAACGGTGATAGCTAGAGAGTTGAAATTTTCACAGATGATGTATTTCTATTGCCGCTATAATAACAAATACTAAAAATAAAATAAAATAAATATTTAAGGGGGGCTCCCATACAACAAACATGATTTTTTTACCGTTTCTTGCTCTCATACAACAAACGTGATTAATTAAGTATTGTGTGTGTTGTTTGCTCATTTATTAATAACGTATGTTGCATAGATAATGGTACGGAACCCTTCGTGCGCGAGTCCGACTCGCACTTGACCAATTTTTTTTAAGCTTCCGTCGTGTGTGCAGCCTTAATGGTTAAAGTTACATAGAAATCATGTATGACGGAAATATTCTACATAAAATTGTCTAAAAAATATCTCGGAAAAGCATAAATATATCTATATTTTAGGGTTGACTCACAATAACACGTGTAACTCCTGATAGCTTAGCAGTTCGTTCATTCTGATTATATTTGTTTACTCATACGTTTATAAAACTCTCACTCAAGCAGTAGTTAAAAATGTTACAAAAACGGGGAAAATTTCCTAAATTTTACGCGGACGGAGTCGAGGGCAACAGCTAGTTTAAAATAAATAATAACACTCAAGTTCATAGATAGATAAAGAACCAGCGTAAATGAATAGGTACGTCGATTAGGTCATACAAACAGAATAATAATCTGTGAAAAAGTACCTACAAGTAGCGCTATCAATTTTACCTTAATACTATTACAAGAATACTTGAAACACACTAATTCCTATACTATTTTAAAACTATAATAAACATGGCCTGTAAATATTGCCATTAAGTAATTGGTCACAGTGTATAAATCATGTAGTAATTGCTTTACTAAGATTCCTTATTACCTTTCGTAGTAATTTGTTCATGCGAGCATAGAAGTATGCAAATGCAACGTTTTGTAATTCATGCACGTGATATTAAAATCGCAATACTAATTATAGCTAACTTACCATGCACTTACAGTTAGTACTGTTTTGATATTTCACTTAAGTTTAAGTAAGTACCTAGGTAACTCGGTATTTTTTACACGCTTTATATTAGCTTCACTTGTATTTGTTTGTATGTTTGTTTGTATGTTTGTATGTTTGTAACTGACTCCTTTGGACGCTATTTTGACCCACTTTAAACGGTCAGATTCTATTCAAATTTTGCACACCTGTCAAAGACCGATGACAATGCAATAATTCGATTAAAATATCCGATTATCCTGGTTAGATTCGCCAGGATTCATTAATCTTTTCTATTTTTAGGGTTCCGTACCCAAAGGGTAAAAACGGGACCCTATTACTGAGACTTCGCTGTCCGTCCGTCCGTCCGTCCGTCCGTCCGTCCGTCCGTCTGTCACCAGGCTGTATCTCAAGAACGGTGATAGCTAGAGAGTTGAAATTTTCACAGACGATGTATTTCTATTGCCGCTATAACAACAAATATTAAAAAATAAATAAAATAAATATTTAAGGGGGGCTCCCATACAACAAACATGATTTTTTTACCGTTTCTTGCTCGATACTAATAACGTTGCCTTATGTTGCATAGATAATGGTACGGAACCCTTCGTGCGCGAGTCCAACTCGCACTTGACCAATTTTTTATTTAGTTGGGTTACCTATATAAAGCGTGTTTTTTAGTTTTTTACACGCTTTATATTAGCTTCACTTGTATGTTTGTTTGTATGTTTGTTTGTATGTTTGTATGTTTGTAACCGACTCCTTTGGACGCTATTTTGACCCACTTTAAACGGTCAGATTCTATTCAAATTTTGCACACCTGTCAAAGACCGATGACAATGCAATAATTCGATTAAATAAAGCGTGTTTTTTAGTTTTTTTAAACTAGGTATTATTAGTTAAATTTCTAATTCGTGTTTTTTAGAAAACGAAACGTAGCTATAACGATTAATCGCCTACAACATTCTTCCATGAAACATAAACATATATTTAACTGGCTGTTAAACGCGAATTCGTACGCGTGGAATTTAGAACATTTTCCCTCTTTTGAAATAACTTTTACTGATGATGCTTAGATCCTATTGCTCGCAGCGTGATGTTATACAGCCAAAAGCCTTCCTCGATAAATATACTATCCAAAACTGAAAGAATTTTTCAAATCAGCCCAATGGTTCCTGAGATTAGCGCGTTTAAACAAGCAACCTCTTCAGCTTTGTAATATTTGTATAAATTTATACAGGAATAAAATAGGCTCTACAAAAACAGCCAGATGCCTAGCTTCGCAACCAGATGCACGAGCTCATGCTAGATCAACCAGATGTATGGATAAAATGAAGTCAAGTAAGTACGTTTCGATGGTAACAGATATAGGATTTCTAATAGAAATCCTATATCTGTTTCCATAAGATTTCTAATAGAAATCCTATAGCATATAGAATAGAAATTTTCTATTTTACATGTTTGTATTTATTTTGAAGAACATAAAGAAGAGGATATAATAATATATTCCAGTAGGATTGTCTATTTAGCGAAGACAAGACTTCATACATAGCAAGCATCTTCATAAAAACTTTACAAGATGTACAATTACGTTCACTACATTACATTAAGAGTTGCGCTTTATTCAATCGTGAACCATTTTTATGTCAATTGATTTCGTAAAACCAGTGACTATAATATAACTTATAAATATTTAAGTAACCGATTGTATAAACAAACTTATCTAAATATTTAAAATTATTGAGTCAAATATTGTAATTAAATCGAAACCAGCACATTTAATAGCATTCGATTTCGAATAACATTTCAAAAGAATATATTTATTGTTTAAATGCAATAGCGCTTACGTTACATAAAAAATGCCATCTGTCAACACTTGTCGAAATAAGGACGACATGACAGCCCTGACCGGAAGTCCTAAAAGTACCATTTAAAGTAGTAATACCTTTCTGATATGATAGTAGCTGGGTGCCCATATAGAATCGGACCAAATTGAAACACCGACGTTGCAATAAAAATGTACAAACCGATTAACCTTGTTAAAAAAAAGTAATGTAATAATTAAAAATAACGTAGGGCCTGAGACCAAAAAAAAACTTAATGAACTTTAAGTTTTAGTTTACAGGTATTATTGTAATTTTTGCGGATGTCTCGAGGCTGTAGCCCCAGAATTAGAATAGATAGTCACTAAACAACGCCTATTACAATCAATTAACTTTCTGTTGTTATTATCATAAGAATTATTGAACTAGATACATAATCGAACAAATTATACCACAAAAACAGTAATTTTGTTACGAAATATTACCGTATATGATGCAATACAAATTTATATAGCAAATAATCATTGTTTTTGCACTGTTTTCAG
Organism: Orgyia antiqua; assembly: GCA_916999025.1. Classification (NCBI taxonomy): domain Eukaryota; kingdom Metazoa; phylum Arthropoda; class Insecta; order Lepidoptera; family Erebidae; genus Orgyia; species Orgyia antiqua. The sequence continues at coordinate 23,345,346 of OU779864.1, forward strand.
TAAAATGTTACTTACGTAAACTAATAACCACGCCCGTCAAGAAAAGTTACGGAAAACCCGATGTTTTACGCCATTCATCACATAACCTAACTCATAATTTCTTTGTATAGCGCCGACGGACCGTTTAATAAACTAGTTACGACTATAATGTATGTGTTTATCAAGTTTAGTTTATCGACACAGTTCGTGATACACTTCAATTACTTATAAGAACTATTTCTGTGTAGGTTTTATGGTATACAAATTGATATTCCTCTAATCTAACCCATTATTTACGCGACGCTGTTTTGTTGACAGATGCTTTACCAATATGATAAATAAATACTATATACATAATAGTATATTGTGAAAACATATCCTACATATAATTATTCTATGCGACATTCGCACTCGCGTTTCGTTCACGCAAAGCCTAGCAGGCATAAAGCTAATAAAAATTTTGTAATGAATTTTTTCACATACTTTACAAAAGTCAGTGCTAAGTATCAAACGTTTTACAGTCGCATTTCAGAACTAATTTTATTATAATTGGTGACGTTTCACTGTTTCTTTAGTAGAAGTGTCACGGTCACAAAGTTACGTGTTTTAAAAATACTATGCAATCTTATGAAACGATTTGTAACAATAAATAAGTAATCCGTAGGCTTCATAAAAACAGTAAAAAATGTAACCTGCATTATTTTATCACCCGGGATTTTATTGCAATCGTTCTCAATTTCTTAATTACTTATAATTTGAAACGGAACCCGGATAAATCCTTCACCTATATTGGTAGAAATCAGATTGCATCGCCATGACTAAATAGTTCTTAAATTGAACCATTGTAATATAAAATAATATCACAAACAATTCCATATCAGTTTTTTTGTATAATTTCATCAAACAAATTTACGAGATAGATAATTTACGGATTTGCTCTGCGCACGAGTTCCAAGGCCGGTTTAATAAAAGCGGAATTGGCTAAAAAATCTGTAGCATTTTGTTACGTAAATGTTCGAGAAAGTTGCGTGTGAGGTTGGGAATGAATAATCCACAAACTCGGTCGCCCGTAAATTCATCCGAGTAGAATGGCGGCATGAAACAAAACACCGGATAACCGGCCATTACTAATTATAAATACATAATGTTCAGTACCTGCGGAACAAACATTTTAATACTGGTTAATTTTAGCGTTGATTCAGTTTCCAGTTATTTGCAAAATGTGATTACGTCATTAACAGATTCGACGGCTTTACTCTGAAATCTTGAATTACGTATTTAAATATAATTTAGAGTAGTTGAAATCACCTAAATAGTAATAGTTTTTAATTGGCTTATGTAATGAATAATTAAATTTTTTATTAAGTGTGATTTTTTGTTAGTATAGAGCGCTATTCAAAGAGAAAGAAATTAAATAGATTGCATTTTTTTATATAATACATGTCACTTGATCCCATGCCACCTGATGAATAAGTGGCAATGGAATCTTTGATGGTAAATCGTACCAACAAATGTACAAGGAATTTGCAATTTTTCTGTATGTATCTTCTATGTTTTTGGCTCTTTAAATATTTTCGAATGACCAAATTGTTTAAATGAAAGAGACTAATCGCCACGACACAGGATATCCTAGTGCGGAGATTAGAGCTACAACCTATGTAATACTTTAGTTCTTAAAAGTGTCTCAATGAAGCATTGATTTATTATCTACTATATAAAAATAAGTCGGGTTTTCCTTCCTGACGCTATAACTCCAGAACGCACGGACCGATTTCCACGGTTTTGCATTCATTGGAAAGGTCTCGGGCTCCGTGAGGTTTATAGTTAATTTTTTTTGAATTTTTTTATTTCTTTTTTTTTGGTATGGCAAAACAACGTTTGCCGGGCCAGCTAGTTATTATTATAATTGGGTGAGGCCTATATCTAGCAGTGGGCTGATTTGATTGATTGATTGAGAAAAAGTACCAAGTTACCAAACCTATTAACAAGAACCGTGGTTAGACTGTGCATTCATGATTAGTTACCACAAGGAGTGAAACTAATATATTTAAATAAAACCACTTTTTACGGATTCAGACGCGTGTATTTGTTTTAAATTTTAGCCCGACGTTTCGGAGACTTTGCGATCTCCATGGTCACGGGCAAAGTCTCCGAAACTTCGGGCTAAAATTTAAAAAAAATACACGCGTCTGAATCCGTAAAAAGTGGTTTTATTTAAACAAATGAGTCGCGCAAGTGTGAGAAAATATTATCTTTCTTCTAATATATAAAAGTCACAGTGTTAGTTACCGTACTCCTCCGAAACGGCTTGACCGATTTGTATGAAATTTTACATGCATATTCAGTAGGTCTGAGAATCGGCCAACATCTATTTTTCAAACCTTAAAATTTTTTTTAGTAAGTATGGCAAAACAACGTTTGCCGGGTCAGCTAGTACTAATATATTTGTAAGATTTTTTTTTAACACATTATACAAGTCGGTAGCAATAAATCTCTTCAGATTATTAAACGTCCCACAGTCCCACTACAACACTGTACAACACAGTGAGCACTGGCCTCCTCTATCTCGATAGGGTGTGTTGGTATAGGGTTTCGAGTTTTCAGTCTCTGATAGAGTATTTTATCTCCTATTATTATTTCTTTGCTGGCTCTTACGGGCTCGGGAGGAAGTGGAGTGGTGACAGCAGTATTCTTAATCCATCACTGGACAGATAGCAATTAATAGTAATACCTACAATTTCTTTTATGAAATTACATTCAATTATTTATGGCGTTATGAATGAAATAGTAATTTCTAACCCTTATTAATTTTGACTAAATTTTTAACACTTCTTAATTTAACCTTACATCCTGGTGAAATCTAAGTAAATGGTACCAATTCTACGCGCACAACTAAACTTAACTTAACTAAAAAATGAAATTTGATTGTGTCAATAACACAATTCTGTAATGTTAACGATTCTTTCTTGTTAGCAAATCTGTTTATTATAGATTAAGGATTGTAATTAATATAAAATTACACAACAAAACAACCAAATAATCAATATACAGCAATAGTTGTTTTCATTTTTTAGTTAAGTTAAGTTTAGTTGTGGACGTAGAATCGACACCAATAGCTTCTAACTTAATTGATGTAAATATATAAAGAAAAAATCCCAATCATTAAACGTCACAGAAATTACAAAAAGTTGCATCGGTAAAATGTAATTGAGGTCAGTAATAAAACTATGTACTCATGTGTTTTGTAATCTTTACATTGGTCTAGACGTGTGATGCCCATCTCATAAAAATAAAATTTTATTACTCGAATATTTGATTAGATACCCTTTCAATTTTGTACTGTTACATAAAATATTGATAATGAATGCTCGGTTTGCCTTGCTAGATATAAAGCAAAAATTCTGCCCTCTTTACGAAAATGTTGTAGAGTTATATTTGACACATGTTTAACTTGTGTTTAGGCTAATGTTTTCGGCCATTGTTTTGTAACAGTTTCTTAAAACATTATTATACGACAAATTGTAGATAATTTAAAATCAACACTAACTAGTATTAGCCTAATTAGTATGAGCCTTATAATAATATTATAAAAATAACCTATAAGAGATTTCGTACGTACTGCTCTAATTTGCTCAAAAAACTAAAAAGAGAATATCATGAAAATCAAGTTTCTAAGTCTATGAACAATCCAAGGAATCTTTGGCGTAATATAAATAAAATCACTCAGCTCAAACAACATAAATCTTCTAACACCTTCCTTCTACAATTATGTCCGCACCCTCTCGATGCCCTAAAGCGTGTAAATAACTTATTTGCCACAATTGGCAGATTATTAGCAGAGAGAATTAAAACCCAAATCGACTTTGAGTCAAGTAACCAAATAACTGACAATAGCAATATTTTTCTTCAGCCCACCTCGTTCGTTCTGCTACCTACAGATACAGATGAAGTCTATGCCACCCTAATGACTTTGGACTCAAACAGCGCAACAGGGTGGGACGGTATACCAATACGTTTCCTCAAAACAGCTAGTGACTTTCTGGTTCCACTCATATGCTAATTGACTAACTTATGCTTCGAGACTGGGGTATTTCCCGACGTCTTTAAGCGCTCTTTGATCACTCCGGTCCACAAGGGTGGGGATCGGAATGATGTCAACAACTACCGATCCATAACCGTCTTGCCGGTTTCAAAAGTCTTAGAGAAACTATTAAATAAGAGGCTTATTAGCTACTTAAATAAATATAAAATAATTTCAGATTCCCAATTCGGGTTCAGACAAGGACTCTGTAACCAAGACGCTATAACTACTCTGACCTCAGAGATTGCTGGCCGGGTGGATAGAGGACAAAAATGTATAACACTATTTCTCGATATTAAAAAACACCGTTTCGATTCCCATCTTACTGCAAAGGCTAGAGGCCATTGGCGTCAGAGGTACAGCTCTGTCTCTTTTTCACAGTTACCTTAGTGGTAGAAAACAACAGGTAAAGGTTACTAACCTATGTAGTGACGAAGAAACTGTTGAGTTTGGTGTACCACAGGGAAGTGTTATCGGTCCCACCCTGTTCTTAATATATATTAACGAGCTTTGTAACCTCCAGGCAAATGGTGGCAAGATCTACTCGTACGCAGACGATACAGCTATAGTTTACTGTGGAGATAGCTGGGAGACGGTTCGCACTAATGTTGAAAACAGTTTGTGCATTATCAATAAGTGGTTAAGAGCGCATCTGCTAAACCTTTATCTATCTAAAACCAAATATGTATGCTTTTCTCCTAGCCTAAGATCAAAACCTACTGATAATTTTGGCATAAGATTCCACGAGTGTATAAATAATTATAACTCTAATCTTAATTCTAATTTAAATAACAGTAATCTTCTCTGTAACTGTCAATTCCTGGAGAAAGACACAGACAGAAAGACTAAAATAAAATACTTGGGTATCATTGTTGACGAATGTCTCACATGGTACCCCCATATCGACGCAACCATGTCCCGAATCAGAAAACTGATATGGGTGTTTAAAAATTTACGTCAACTAATGCCCTCTAATGTCAAACTAAACTCCTTAACAATATATATACAGCACTAGCTCAATCTATTATTACATATTGTATACCAACTTGGGGTGGAGCTTCCAAGACGAAATTTCTTGAGCTTGAGAGAGCTCAACGATCACTAATAAAAGTTATGTACTTTATGCCCTACCGGTTCCCAACATATAGTTTATATCAATTGAGTGGTCTATTAACTGTAAGAAAATTATATTATCTACAAATAACACTGTGTCTTCATAAAACTCTCCCTTTTAACCCTTCTAAGAATTACCGCAGGCGAAAGGATCCAAAAATTTATACGAGTTTTGCCAGGCGTCAATACTTTAGTCAATCTTCTTTTGTCTACAATAAAATTAATAGTAAACTAAACTTCCATCCTAAGGTCCGACGCAAATATAAAAAGATAATAACAGAGTGGCTACTTACGTTGACTTATGAGGAAGCTGAAAGAATTTTAGTGAGATTATCCTAAACTTACTGCATGCAGCTCATTGACACACACACACACACACACACACACACACACACATGCACACAAAGTTACTATATTTACTTGTATTAACCTAAAATAATTTTAATTGTAGGGAAAGCCTTGTAAAATTTTAGTCTCAATATATTATGTAAGCGTAATTTTAAGGGAAGTGCAGGGCGACCCCAACACTAGTATTATTAATAACTTACTGGGGTGGTCCTAGATACTTATTGTATTGTAGTGCTTTGAGACGAAATAAAGAATTTTTCATTTTTTTATTATTTTTTTTTAGTTATTATATATTTAAGTTAATTAAGTTATTTTATCGTTATCTTTAATGTGAATTTTATTTTTCAGCCAAGTATTTTTAAGGTCTAGTGTTAATAATAATGTATGTTTATGGATATATTTAGTATCTTATTAAAATTCCTAATTTCAATCTTTGCTCATTGCAATTCCTATCTATAAATTGCTATCCTACTTTGAAATACTCTTTTCATCATTTTATTATTGCAACCCAAAGTATAATACCACCTAAAATTAACACCTTCTGCACCTGTCTATGGTTGTCCGATAGAAAATGTATTGTACAATATATTTATTGTGCAAAAAGTTTAACAAATAAATATATAGAAGAAATTATGCAGTATTTTTAGTATAATAGTGATTTTCTCTTAATTGTCTACAAATAAGGATATCTCTATCTATCGTTAACTTCTTATAACTACATATTAACAGAAGCTAGGATTGAAACATCATTCGACTGCTTATTTTAATTCTAGTAATATATACGTTTGGAAATTGGACTGGACAGTTTGCAGCATAATTTCAAAGTTTTACTAATATTATGACAGCTAGACCCAATCTTTTGTGAAACACCGTAGTTTTCCTTTGAATACTAGAAATTACTGTCATTATACATAATTAACTAAGAAAATAAATGAAATACGCAATTTGAAATAAGGTGTGTTACGTTAGTTTTACTAAACAGGTTTTAAAAATAATATGCACAGCCTATTTCGTGGTGTTCCGCTGTATTAATATGTAAAACATTCTATTACAAATAAATGTGATGTAAATACTTTAGGAAATAATATATTAACTGTATATATTGTAAAACCTTTATAAGTTCATATTGTGCCATGCCTACAATTAAATTATTTGGCTTCATGTATATCTAATTAAACTAGGTATGTGATTTTCAACCACTTCTATATGTCGGAATAACTTGAAGTTTGCCATATTTAAATAGAACCACTTTTTACGTATTTAGACGCGTGTAGTCTAACAAATGAGTTAGGCAAGTGTTAGAGAATATTGTCTATATTTTTTTGCGAATCGGTTACAATCTTATTTCAGTAATATTGTAATTGTGAAAGTTTGTAGACATGCACCAGATGGACCTATATTTTGTTATCAGTAATTTCACAATTCTAATGTAGCTCTGCCTTTTTCCGTCTATCTTTTCCAAAAGACGTTATAACGTTCAGTCTAGCGCTGATTGCATTCAACTAAAATAACTAAAATATGCTTTTACTTTATCTTACGACGACATCGAGACAAAAGTAGTGTCATGAAAGCGTCCTTTACTGTCTGGTTTTTAGCCTTTTCACCACGGATCATAATCACACCTAGATATTTTCAGAATTATCTAATAAATATCCAAGCACGTCTTTTATTTTTTAAACTAAGCAGATATTATTCACTCTATAAATCACCCGTTAGTGTATTTGACCCATCCTTTTCCACAGTGTCATTGACCTTACTGTGTTGATGACCTTACCTTCAGTATTTACAACAAGCCTTTATTTAGTTTCATTTATTCTGTTGTTTGTTAGTAATCAAATCTTGAAAGGTTTTAACTCACATCCCGGTTTATAAATAAACTTTTGCCAGTAGGTTGGAAAAATGAGGTGATACTTGTATTCTTAATCCGTCATCAACCACACATACGGTCTATCGCTGGTGACAACATAATCATTTGACAAGGAACTGATCTGATGAGGGAGCTAGCAGATAGCCTTCGAAAATATATTGAAACAACGCAATGTCATAGAGTTTTATTACCTCGAATTCTTCTTTCTATCAAAGTTTGCTTTAAAACTTCGTTAGAGTTATTAACAGCACAAATAAAAAAAAAAAATAAGTACATGGACAATTTACCCAACGTCCCCTGGTACCAATCTTAGCTTATATGCTTGTGTTATGGGTACCAGAATACAGATAGACTACATAAACTACTTTTCGAAATTCCATTCCATATTTGAAAAACCAACTTCCAAAGTAAAAAATGTTAACTGAAGTTTAGGTTCAATTATGTTACTACTCAAAACGTGATGGGCAAGCCTTCACGTTTTGAGTCACCTATGAGTGCGTTTTAATTCGTCACAGTTCACTGTAACATGCATATACTTTTAAAAGAACATTTAAAACATTTCTTCATGATTTGCGATTGTTATATGTGATGGTTATGACCGTGAATCGTGTCATCTACCTCGATGTGACGACTGCTCTACCAAGAGTGTAGTGATGAAGAAGGAGGTTATGACCAATCGGTATTTAGAATTCAGGTTTACAACGTCCAGGCGACGTTGTGTGAAATAAATGTTCATAATTTATTTATTTTATTTATTTATTTATACCCACTAGTAATATTTAATACATTTTAACAGACTTCAAAAAAAGGAGGAGGTTGTTACCTTATAACTTTTAACTGGGCGAAGCGATTTTGATGATTATTTTTTTATTTGTAAGCTGGTGGTTTTCGTGTTGTCCCATTGGCACCAGGTCAGGATCTAATAGTTATCTCTTGAGAAATCGAGGAAGACCCTCAAATTTCAAATAAGCATGCAGTCGGTTGAACTTTTAAAAAAAATACTCAATTATTAATTGTAAATACGTATGTTAAAAATCAAATTATAGTGGAAAAAATAATCACATTGAGCGGGACTTGAACCCACGACCTCGGAACATTTTTTTTTTCCACTATAGGTCTGGTGATCATAACATATAGAAAATGCTCTTCACTTTAAACCGATGTTTGCTTTATATCAGGTATTAGGCGTAGGAAAGCAGCTGGCTTACTATACTACAGTTTTTAATCGTTTTATTTTCCCCCGGACTGTAGTGTTATTGGCTCTTAAAACGCCTTTTTCTTTCTTAATACTACTGCGCATACCTAATACATATCTCCCTGCAATAATGTCTAATAAGTATCTTATTCTCAGCATTTTAAAACTAATGTAAGGTAATAAAGCACGCTTCACTTTATGATTATGAAAAATGTTTTATAATTAACATTAGCTTGCCATAAACAAAAATTAACCAACCTATACTTACTTAATGTTCATCTACTTTGTTTATAGTCTAGACGTAATTCATCAAAATGTTTCAACATACATTAAACATCCGTAGGAATAAGTGTAATAAATATTTTAGTTCCAGAAGATTATTTTATCAATAAACATGAAAATAGAAATGTTACCATCACATGTCGTCCAATGGATACCTTTTGTTAAGATAACAAAGCCGATGATAGCATATCCAATGGGAAACGGAAAATACGGCAAGTGCGTAGCACTTACAACCGTCGGCGTCGGGCATGTATGACCAGATGTATGAGTGTGGATGAAGCCAAGGAAGCATGTTGGGATCGTAGCAGAATGTCGCTCTATAGTCTCTGCTTACCCCCATGGGAAAAAGGCGTGATGTTATGATGATGATGATGATGATGAAACGGAACACTCAAAAGTATACCGTATAGGTATTGCCATAATAGAATATTGCGTTTGTTTCTTTTTTCGTAAAACAGGAACTTTTCTAGAAAGTAATTTGGATGATAATATTTCTAAGATCAAAATCAAAAAAATCAAAAATCATTTATTCACGTAGGCATATTCTCTTTATGCCAAAAAAAAAAATAAGTCCAAAAAAATTTTTAAGTTGCACAATTGGGTAAGGACATTCCCGGAAAAAGGGGTTTTCGGAATTATTCTTTTATTTTTCTCAATTTCATATGACAGTTACCTTATTTCAAAACAACACGTACGTAAATGGTTAGAGAAACAAAGAGACAGAGGCAGAAATTTGTACGTTTTATAGAAAATTTTGGCCTATTTAATGCAGTAGTTAGCTACAGACTTATGTATAAGAACGCAATACACATTACGCAAAACCTCATATTTAATTAATACTGTTAAATACATTTTTATATACTAATTAAGAGCATTACGTTTATCTGAATTACATTTTATTGTTCTAAAACGTAAATTTCGATAAACGCAATGTTTTATAATGTACACATTCACTTAGTCTTTTATTTATTTTATACATAGTGTTGAAATATAACAAATTTTCACAATGGCATTGGCCGACAATCCAAGTTACTTGAAGAAACCTTGTTGTAATATTTTTGTTTAAATTGACGTCCGTAAATTCACTTACGAATACCATTAAAATTAGAATACCATCAAAATTAAGCTGAACTCAACAATTAAGGGCCTACATCAATATTATCGTATATCATCGCCGACACGTACATATTAACACAGCCAGTAGGCACAGAAAATGAAGAATTAGGGATACTTTTCCTATTTACTCAAAATCTACTAAATATATTTTAATTCTGATTTACGTGTTTCTATATATAATAGTTACTTATGTTTTTAAAGTTATTTCATTAGTTGATACGCGATAATAGACCGACAAATGAAAAAAATAAAAAATTAGAGAGGTTGTTTCGCTAAGATTTTCTATCGAGAAAACTTTTTTCAATCGCGTTTCTGAGTTTATGCGATCCTAGATCATATATTGAAAAAACATATACTTAAAAATTAGAGCTCTAGCCATTCAATATAAAGAAACAATGAAAACTTCGTACATAGAAAAATGCACGAAGCTATTTTGGTATCCTCTTAAAATAGATTCTTTATTATTATCGACTGTTGTTTAAACAATCCGAATAATTGTTCTCTACGGAATTTAAACCCGGCTAGCATCTGATATACCTACTAACCACTGCATCTCCTGACCCATTGAATGCAAAATGGCAAATGTCGCATGTCAAGTAAATAAAGCTGTTTTTATTGGTATGGAACCATCATTGCAACTAAGTTATGTACCCAAAAAAACAGACACAAAAATGAATTATAGCGTAAACATTAAATGTGATTACGTAACAAAATCTTAGTTGGTAATTAACAAGTTGCCGAAATATTATATGAGGTAACAGTTTTGACAATTTATGGGTATATTATGATAATGCGTTCTGGTAAGTTACACCTCCTCTTCATAACTCATGCTTTATGTCAAATTGTTGACAAAATGAATAGCTTAGAATATATAATATTTTTAAACAGATGTCATATTTTAAAATTTAAAAAAAAAAGGAAAATTGGTGTTTTGTTTTCATTATTTATATTAATTGACATCTTTTACTTGGCTCACGAAAGTGAGATGTTTTTTCACAACAACTATTATTCCAGTTATGGGTAGAGAGTTGAAGTACATGTTTAAAACTGAATATATCAAATTATAGAGTTACTGTTTTGGTATCACGATTGCTTTCAGCCCCACGAAAAATATCTGTATGTGTGTGTAAAGTTGTAAACCTTATTTATTCATATGTTATTGGATTATCTAACCAATACAATATGTTTGTTGCCGGCTGCAATATTTCTTCCACAATTAACTCGTTATAATTTTTAAAGATTAAATACAATTATAGTTAAATAAAAGAGAAATCGTGAGTAGCTAATGATTTTCGCAGTAATTGCAGATTAAATACTAACGACAGATTGCTATAAACGGAAAAAGTAGGAGAACGTTCTATTATTATTTGAGGACCAAGGGAAATATGTTTCCCATCTTTAAAAAGCGCAACTGTTTATTCAATTGCTACTTAATTCATATTTTTTTGATTGAATATCATGACCGAAGATATGTAGCCAGCATATAATGCATTTCGGAGCGTTTACAAAGAAAATCACTATCATATTTCTTTCGCGCAAAGGTCATAATATTCGCGGACTGAACTGCATATTTCATTAAGGGTTTTTAGACTTACAATCATAAACTAGCAGTGTACTAGCTTGTTTTATTAAGTTTGGTATGTATAATTTTATATAAAAATAATAGCAACAGCAAAAAATTAGCACAAATGTCTCAAAATACAACATTTTCGAAAGGTAAATACTGTTCCCAGTGGTCCACAACGGTCATATTTATATAGTAGTACAACATTATGGTACTCTACTATATCTAATAGTTTTCTTGGTTTTTAAATGTGCTTATCATATCCCTTAAATTTATATAAATGGTTATAAGAGGATGCTAAGAGTTTCATGTACATGTTGAAGAAATAATGTAGTGTTTAGCTACAAAAAATATGTATTTTTTAACTTCGGATCCGACAGAAGCTAACTGTGGCCTTGCGAAGAAATTTATTTGTACCACACGTATTTTGCGATAACAGAGAGGCCAGCAAGAACTGCTAAAAGTTATCGTAATGTGTAAAATAATTAAACATATAAGTATTTTGGAACCAACACAAACACACCAAACCAAAACAAATCTTATAATGTTATAGGTAACTCGCAGCTTTTAGCTCCAACTCTTGATATGTTAGATATCCGTAGCTATATCTAAAAGGGCATAGATAGCTAATTTTATATAAGCTTCATATTGACAACTAGTGCACTTTACCAGCTCAGAATACGCAAAAGACAGAAGCAATGAAAATATGCGTAACTTTTACTAAAAAGCGCATAGAAATTAAATCTCAATATAAGTATACTAAGTGCAATGTAAGTCCGCGCTACGTAACTAATCAAATATGTTTCGCCAAATATCATAAAAAGATTATTCTATATAATTTTTATATTATTCTATCGTTTTAGTTGTTTGTGTCGCGTAATAAATTCAGACTTGAAAGACTTCCTATGTAAACCTTACTGTTACTTCGGTTACCCTTTTTTTTTTATCGCAGGGGAATGCTTTTACGCACACCCACTCCTGTCACCTCGGCCAAAACACCGTCGTGGTAGGAGTGGGTAGTGTTGGACTCACCGATGAACGGAATACCGACTAAACCTAACTGCGGCGCTCTCCACGTCCTTCTGGAGCGCCAGAGGTTCCCTGTTCCGGACTCTCTCTGACGCCCCAACGTTGGCCTGGCGGCACAACACCCGGTGTCGCAGCACATTAAGGCGGGTGGGGGAGGCGAGCGTACTCGCGTCGCCTCCTCCCTGGCCTTGCTCGGCGGAGCGGGTCTGCGTTGGCATCAGCCTCGCGCTCCCGCTCCGCAGCCTCCTTCAGGAGCATGACTGCTTCACTGAAGTCAGCAACCGCTTGCCAGCACCTGTCGCTGTTAAGCATGGCGCTGACTACCGCTTTCAGCGACAGGTCCCCAACTATCTCCTGTCCAAATATCTATATATATCTATATATCTGCTGTCCAAATGCAGTCCCAAATACTTAATAGTGCTACGCACTGGCACCTCGTTCTCCTTGATGCGGAGTTTTGCTCCTCGGGGTACTTCGGTTACCCTTGAGGACCACTGGGAAAAATATTTACCATGAGATTCCAAGAACTATAGGCTTTATCCTGTTTTTCTGTACATAATTATTCATTTCACACCCAAATCAGCTAAAAAAGTTAGATACATACATATATTTATCGCTGGAAACCTTGTGGTCCTGAAAGGGTTAAAACTGCTTCTATTTTCTGAGAAAAAGTTATTTGGCCATTGCTTAGCATAGAGTATAAATATTAATTAAATAGCGTATGACAACAAAGTATTAACAAGAACATTTTATAAAATAGGATACAAGCTTGTGACACAATATTATTCAGCCAATTCGTGCATACTGAGATTTAACTGGCTCGGTGATTGTAAGATATTTCCATAAACGCGACCGACCTTCTTTGTACAATGTTATGTAACTGTTATACACATTAGCTAGTGTTTGTCTAAACTTTTAACTATATAATACTTGTATAATTATATTATATAATTTTTATTTAAACATAGGCCTAAGTAAAAATGCTAATTACTAGCTATCATCATCATCATCAGGCATCATCCGCGTAGATCAATTTGGCTAGCATATTCATGAGATCCATTCCTATTGGTCGTAGTTTGATATTAAATAGCCTATATTTTACTTTTACTGTTTTTGCTGGCAATATTAACATACATAAGATAAAGTAGGTAAGTTATTTTGTGAAAATTATAATAATAATCGCACATGAAACAAAACAACACATTTCATTACCTTGGCTCTGAGAAAATGATTACTAAAATATTGAAAATCTTTTACATACAGTGTTAATGATTACTTCTTAAAATTTTAATATTATTGTTTAATCACAATTATTTATTTGAGGAAATAGAAATAGTAATAGGCATAGTATGCAGTGTGGTACAGCACGAATACTATGCATCCTTACCTTATTCTATAGTATAGACTGAGATAAAAATAGGTAATAAGTTCTTTCGATAAAACACCAGATAGATATCAAATACGAAATAGCTGGCACAAAACAATACAATATGCCACAGCCTGTGTATGGGTGCACTTTACTAAAAACTATGAAGTACTAGCTGTTGCCAGCGACTCCGTTCGCGTGGAATTTGGAAATTTTTTTTGCATTAATTGGTAGCCTATGTCCTTTCTCAGGGTCTAAAGATTGTCTGTGCCAAATTTCATCAAAATCGGTTGAGAGGTTTAAGCGGGAAAGCGTAACAGACAGACAGACAGAGTTACTTTCGCATTTATAATATTAGTAGGGATATAATGTAGGTGACAGTCAAAAAATAAGAATTTTATAAAAAACTACGTATCACAAAAATTAACGTAATCGAGATGCGAGCTCACACAAAGCTCAGTATACTATAATATTCGGAAATTCTAAATTCAAATGCTTACTCTATCATTATCATATCGTCACGCTTTTTTTCCATTGGGTTAGGTAGAGATTGTAGAACCCTATCTGTTAAGGTCTAAACACACTTTTATGACTTATTCCATTTAGAAGTAACTTGGAAATAGAAAATTTTATATCGAAATTAAATTGGTCATAAAAATAAAATAAACTATATTGCCCATAAACCTACATTGTGACAACATAAATAAACGGGAAACAAAATAATTTTACCAATGACACTCTCATAATTAAATCTAATGTAATTGACACCTATTAATTATGTTGAAATGTATCACCGCAATTAGGCCATAGAAGTCATAAAAATTGACATAAATTTGTACCCATTTATATGCTTATATGCTACCACGCAAGATCCTTTACGGCAGTCTTTTAGAATGTGAGCGATAACGCCTCATTGCGGGCGCTGCAGGCCATAAGGGGACCTGTAAGAGACTCGGAAAAAGGGTAATTTTTACCAAATGTGTTGTTTTTTTTGTAAGGTGATTTTTAAGTAAGTAAATAAAAGGGGCGCTAAATAATATTTTTTTCTCAATATGAGGAGTAGACAAAATAAGTTTAGGAATCCGTGCTTTACGTACTCAGCTTTTCTTTTTATCAAATCGGTAAATAATAAATTCCACCGATATAATGGTTGCTGGTTTTACAGAGTTCTTAATAAAAACAGAGTAGGTAGCTTTTTTCATCATCGCTTTGGGAAAACATAATATTAAGATTATGCGTAATTTTTTTGTCCCAATCATGTGTTTTATAGAAATATTGAGTATAATTAAAAAAAAAAAATTTATAATTGCTAAATAATCTATTCCTACTTAAGAACAATAAAATAACAGAACTCATAAAGCACTTGGCAATATGCATGTAACAATAAGACTACATTTCGTTTTACAAGATTGTGTGAAAGATCTCACACTACAATGTACCTTTGTATTAAAAAATCTGTATAATTCTTTTTAACATAAAGATTGATCTGATTATAAACTTTTTCAAGTGAAATGTACAATGTACATACATCACATAACATTTGTAACTGTTTTGTTATGAGATGTTTTGTTTATAAGATTAAAACTAGTCATTCGCGAGTCGAACTCACACATTCGGCGTTCTGTACTATTTATATCTACTAAAATTATAAACGCGAAAATTTGTAAGAATGTATGGATGGATATAACATGTTTGTTAAGCCTTATAACCCAAAATCGTCTTAATGGTTATATAAGTTATAGATTAGAATAACATATAGGCTATATTTTTTTTTTTTTTTTTTTATACCACTAACGGCTGACGAACAAGCATACGGCCCGCCTGATGGTAAGCAGTTACCGTAGCCTATGGACGTTTGCAACACCAGGAGTGTCGCTCTCGCGTCGCCGACCCTGTAAGAACCTTTTCACGCCCTTTTTGAAGAGCCCCATGTTGTAGTCCTGTGGGAAAACCACGGCAGGAAGTTCATTCCACAATCTGATCGTGCGCGGGATGAAGTTTCGCTGAAACCGCACAGTACGCGATGGAATCGGTTCTAAGGTGTGAGAATGAACTCGCTGCCGATGGCGAGAGGTGCGATTATAAAAAGAAGCCGTGGGCACCATTTCAAATAATTCCTCAGAACACATCCCATAATACAGGCGATAAAACACGCAAAGGGAGGCAAAGTCTCTCCTCAGACTTAACGGTTCGATATTACCTGTCACATCGAGATCGTCAACAATTCTCGCAGCGCGTCTCTGGATCGAGTCAAATGGCCCAAGCTGGTATTGTGGTGCACCCGCCCAAAGATGGCAGCAGTACTCCATATGGGGCCGGACCTGCGCCTTGTATAAGGTGAGTCTTTGTCCCGAGGTATATCCTCCTCCTCCTCCTCCAGCCCATTTACGTCCCACTGTTGAGCACGGGCCTCCTCCACTTTGGGAGGGATTATGACCTACTGTGCCGCGCTGACCAGGCGTGTTGGCACAGGGTTTAGTTTCGTGTTTTCCGTCTCTCACAGAGGATGTTATCTGTGTGCAATATCCCTTAGCTGACTTTTACAGCACCCTTGGGAGGAGATGGGGTGGTGACACTTGTATTCTTAATCCGTCACCTCACGGACATATCATCATAGGCTATATCATCACGTTTAAATTCAAGGAGTGGGACATTAATGATAACGCAAGAGAAACCGAGGGCATTTTAGCAATTGATGTAAAAAAGTACAGAAAATAATGTTTGTTTTTAGCTGTAACAACAGTTGTTTTTATCAGTCATCCAGGTATGAAAACTTCTGTTTAACTCTTATGTAGCATGGTAGCAAACAGATGGATGGTAAGCAAAGTGTAGTGATTGGGTCCCATTTTCCCCTTTGAATACGGAACCTTAATACTGTAATAAAAAACTGTACATAATAGTAAATAAAATTCTTTAGGATTCCCTGGGAATTTTCATGTTAATTTCGTTTACATCATGATGATATTTTAATAATAGTCGTGTTAGATATGAGAACTCTTCAATTTAGGGAAAGTGTGGCTATTTTTCAAGTGAAACGTGTTTTATCTCTTTTGCGGGACAGTATTGTTTTTCAATTAGATTTTTCCCACAGAGGTAAAAGTTGTTTTGTGATAGATTTCGATGTAAAAGATCTATTGGTATTATTATATTTTGTTATTAAAATCAAGCAGTATATTTAATTGTGTCCACGTGGTGACAGATTAAAAATATAAGACAAGTGTCACTACCCCATTTTTTTCCCAGGGTGCTGTATAAGCCAGCTAAGAGATACTGTACCCAGATAACATCGGATCCTCTATGAGAGATGGAAAACACGAAAATAAATCCCTCACCAACATGCCTGGTCAGCGTAGTATAGTAGTATAGTAAACCGTAATCCCTCCCAAAGTGGTTAATTTTGAAAGAAATCAAGAAAATATACTATCGCTAGCTATATTGCCAAAATATCTGGCTATATTATAAAATCAAGGTTTTATCAATCCTTGGTAATTAATATATTACTGGCAACATTCTACAATTTCTCGATATGTTAATTAGTGTAAGTTAATTAATAAAAAACCTTCACTTGTCGATGTTGTCATAGGCATTTAAAAATATGTTATTTCCTGCCCTAAATTATTTGTAACCGCCATATTTAGTTGAAATATCCAGCTTATATTATTTGTATATAATGTCAAAAGATTGCATATGCAAATATGAGATTATCATGTCGAAATTTCAAGCGGGAGCTATGGATTATTGTAAGAATATTTCAAAGTAAATTTTAAATTTCATTCAGGCAATATCCGTGGTAGAATACATGTGTTACTACAACGTTTTCTGTTTAGGACTAAGAACCAGCAGCAAAACATAATTAGGTAACTTAAACGCATTGCTAATAAGCCTGGTCAG
Source organism: Orgyia antiqua (assembly GCA_916999025.1). Lineage (NCBI taxonomy): Eukaryota > Metazoa > Arthropoda > Insecta > Lepidoptera > Erebidae > Orgyia > Orgyia antiqua. The sequence goes on from OU779864.1 coordinate 23,363,177, forward strand.
CATGACATAAAAGACAATACACCCTCTTGAAGTTGAAGAGGCTGGTGCCCAATAAAGGGACGTTATCTGAAAAGAATCAAGAATTTCGACTGATTTTCCTTAAAAGTTGCTTGTCTAAAAACCGTTCATGTAGCTATTATTTTGAATTATGAATCTCAATAATTTGAGGTAATAAAAAACACGAAATTGTATTTAGGAAGTATGTCTATGAACACGGAGCGCTCGGCAATTCACAATGAAAATTCCACACATTTCTGTGGGTCTTTATCTAATAGATACTACATTTACTTTAGTTAGCAAGTCGATATAAGTGGTACAGTCACGCGAACAATTGTAGCAAATTATACAAAGGTTGTTTTATTTGATTATTTTAATGATCACTATAAGGTTTTCTAAGATGAGGTCAATGTTAAAATAAATCTTTATATTTTATCAATTTTAAGCTGTGTATCTGACTTTATGCAAAGTAAGTTCATAACTAGTTCCATAGAGAAGAAATCTAGATTACATCATCATCATTCTCCTGCCCTTATTCCGTTTCTTGTGAGTGATCAGTGGAACCTCACTTCTTGCTTATATTGCAATGGAATTTGGCTAATTCCAAATGTCAACTCTCCTTGGGTATGTACGCAGGTGTCATGCGACGTGAGTCGCTAGGTCGGTTCTTACGACCTAAGGTTAAGACATGGGAAGGTGACACTTGTATTCTTTTTGTTTGTCACCCTACAGAAAATAAGAAAGTGAGCCAGATTACATTTGGCGTCAATACTTATGAAAGTAAAATAAAAATCAGTAGTTGACAAGGTGGGCTGTGGTTTATGAACATTTTATTAATATATAAGGTTTATTACCGCCAGGTTATAACAATTTCATCAGCCAAGTACCTAATGCCAATTAGTTTGTTAGTTGAGTTTTCGTAGATTTCATTCAAATAATTTAGTAATGTAAATTTATGTTTCATTTCAATTAAAATTATTATTTGTTTTTGAACAGTAATCAAGTTTTTTTAAAACAAACTTTATTGTAATTATACATAGAACAAATTTATATGCATGATATAATTTTTTTTTTTAATATTTTGCTTTTTATAGGCCATATTAGAACAATACACGCGGTAACTTGATAAGAAACAACTATAGAAGCCATTTACAAATGTCAAAATGTAACCCCGTTTTTGACCCCAGAATAAAATTACTGACTAAAGCCCTAAGGGTCACGATATGTTAATGAGGTAGTAGTTTCCTATACTTAGCGTGTTTATTTGAGCTAAATTGTTCTCTAAGATGGTATTTGGATTGCTATTGGTTGAACGATATCGATTTATCAAGCAAACTTTGTATTTTCTTGCGCACGATTTTATGTCGATAACTCAATCAGAAAGTGTTGTAAAGAAACGATTTAAACGCAAAACTAAAATTTATAGACATATTACGGTCCTTAAAAAATTTCTCTTGAATAGATTTTCGAGGCAGTAGGTACAAGGTTACCAAAAAAAGAACTACAGCCGGCCAGACAGAAATCCAGAGTTATATTTCTCTGTACATATGTGAAAGTTATTAATAGGATTAATCTTACGTATGTGTAAAATAAATAAATATACAACGTGTTGCAGAAAGGTGTAGTCATATTTTAAGGTTGCATTGGATAGGCCTTAAATATTATAAATATTACAGTTACACATAGAAAAATACAGTTGGTAAGTTTTTTGTTGTTTATAGCCGACTATTGAATAACTACCAGGAGTGCATCAATAATGAGATGTTTACGGTTTACTGAATGAGATTGAACCTTACGATAAAAGATGACCTCATAGTAGTGTTGTATTTAAACAAGATCGATTAATTTAATAAATTAATTAAATTTGTATGAACACATAAAAGACATAATATATCACCATAATACTATATATTTGTAATTTCATCCATGCCTAGTGTCTAGTCACCGGCCATGCGTAACGATGGTCAAATATGACTACACCTTTCTGCAACACGTTGTATATAAGAGTTATGAGTAAAATTTTACTATAGTTGTCAGGAATAAAATTGTTTTAATGAATTCCGATTGGGACTTATGTAAAATACTTAAAATATACGACTTAGCATTACGAAACAAAGAGAACACATTTTGAATGCATACATTTAATTATTATCATGTCATAAAACTTTTATATACATTTATATCTTGTATAAAATATTACAGCTCAAAGAGAGAATGATCTGTTTCATTATATAATATAATAACTTTAATATTGCATGTAAAATTTTCATGTCGCATTTATGAAATTTTGTGAGCATATCGGATTTAGATCATATATCCTTATAATAAAACAAAGTCGTTATTTTTGTACTATATGTCGCCCGTGACGTCGTACGCGTGTAATTTAGAAAATATTCTCCGTTTTCGCAACATTTTTCACTACTGCTTTGCTACTATTAGTCGCAGCATGATGTTATATAACTTAAAGTCTTGCTCGATAAATGTACTATCCAACACTGAAAGAGCTTTTCAAATCGAACCAGTAGTTCCTGAGATTAGCGCGTTCAAACAAACAAACAAACTCTTCAGCTTTTATTAGTATAGAAGTATGTCCCTAAGTGAGCTATATCATAATATAACATAACTCACATATAACATAACGAGCTAATATAATTTCAAATTTACTCTCTTAGTGTATTACTTTTTACTGTTCTTATAAGGAAACATTTCTTAGGCATTAGTGTATAGATGGCGTTTTATAGTCTCGGCCTGCGCATAGGAAGAATGCGTGACGGTTTGATGAGAATTTGTATAAATAGCGTAGGACAAACATATTTTAGTTTAGATTATTTATTTATTTATTTATTTATTAAAACTTTATGCACGTAAGACATACAATGGCGGACTTAATGCCTTAGGCATTATCCACCAGCCAACCAAAGTTAGTGCAGAGATAAACAGTGTGGGTGATAAATGAAGAGAAGATATATATTATGAGAATAGAACTAAGCAATATAGTACATTATATAGTTTGATCTTTTTTAACCAAAATGGGCTGCTCAGTAATTTAAAAATAATTAAAGGCCTATAGTATAAGACTAGTCGCATTAATAAAGGTTTTCTTTTAAAACTATTTTTGGTAAACATCGTATGTATGCTTTAGGTATCAAGAAAGAAAACTGAAAGGAGTGAAGCTTTTGTTATTATCATCATTATCATCATCATAACAACACGCCCTTTTCCCATGGGAGCAGGCAGAGATTACAGAGCGCCATCTGCTACGATCTAAACAAATTAGCTTTTGTAATTTGTTTTAAACTACGGCTATACTGATAACTACTATGCATGTAAAACCGTCAAACCACAGTTTAGTCATACATGCTTGATGTCATAATCCAGTCGTGCTCGAATTAATCAAATATTAGCCCGTATATTTGATCACATAGGTAGTTCAAAGTAACAGCCACAACGGCTTTGTAAGCGATTCGCGTTTTTTATTGTGTTTTCTGTTAAATGTTGAGTCTAAACGTTATATTTTTCATATTAATAGATACTTACATCTAAGTAATAACAATCATAATTTTTCATTTTCATCATTATTCATGAAAAAAAACATACTGAGAAATTATAAACCTACTCCTATTATTGAAGTTGGTTAAAAAGATTATAAACCCTTTGTCTCGTCTTTTAACAACATTTGATTTTAGTACTTTAATACATCAAGAAGAAGCCCACATCACAGGATTGTTGGCCGCAGTAGACCTAAAGGCAAATGGCGGAACAAAATGAATGCATGCGACCGCGGTGGAAAATGACCCAAGATTGAAATGCATGGAAAATTAAGAGGAAAGTCTTACAGTGGGAGATAGAACTAGTATCTACTGATACTAGATCGAATCTTATTTGTTTCAAAGACTAAGCTTAGAATTATATTTTATCGCTAACAGTGGCACCGACCTCTATAACGCACGGCCTTTGTTACACTCCATTACCTTGCGTCACGCAATTATTTTAAATATGTAACCTTATCAAAATTACGCACATTCAGCGCGGTCTCAGCTGTCCGAACCAAATATGTAATTGTGTTCAAAGTTAAGGCCAACAGCATATTCAAATTGTTACCTGATACACTTCAATGAAATTTATGTGTAGAATAAATTAGCTGAACGAAAGTTGGTCATTTTTGATATGAAGTTCCAAAATTGGTGTATTGGCTGACGAAGTCGCGAAACGCTGAGGTTATAAATTGAAGGAAAAGGTGAGAACAGAACTGACTGTCTGATTAGCGTATCAATGTTCAGCTGAAACAACAGAGATTAGGAGCCTGAATGATTATATGGAAGGAGTTTTGAAAAAAAAGAATTGGGTTGAAATGTGTGTGAAAATTTCATCATTTTCACTGTAAGGTTATGAACATCTGTATTTAAGCGGATAAAGACGTGGCAGAATGCTAGTTGTAAATTGTTGAAGTTGAATATAGAATAAAATTTGTGACACACTATCAAGCTACCGTACAACAATTAACTAAATGTACGTTATAGAATTGATAGAATGTTTGCAATTCATCGGAAACCACGGTGAAATTGATTAGAATTCTTCAAGCTTGACTTATAGGCCTTTATTCGGAACTTCAATTATCCATACATCCGTTTACACAATAACCCGCTGTATCTGTATTAAATCTATGTTTGAAGTATTAATTTAGAACTAGGTAGTTTATGGATTTGGTTTAACAATTTTATGTTCAAGTTCCCGTTCCTCTCCAAAGTGAGAGACCAAAAACTAAACTCTATGTCAACACGGCTGATGACCGCGGCGTTAGTAGAGGAAATTTAATACTGTCCCGAAGGGGAAGAGTCCACTTCAGGAGAGTATTAAGTTTGCTCTACGCAAGCCATGGCCAACAGGCGTTTAGTTTAAATAAAACTACTTTTTGCGGATTTAGACGCTAATTTTTAGTTATTGGTAATAAGGTTTAATACTTTTGCTCCCATCTTTTCAACTGAGTTGCATCTATCGTGGTCACGGGTTGACCATAGCTGATTATAATAGTCCCGGTAATATTAGCAAATAACGAGTTTAAATCGCATAAGTTTAAAATCAATAACTATAAACCGGGTTTCGCCAAGGCTTCTGCACCGTGGACCACATCCATACTGTTCAGCAGATTATACAGAAAACCGAAGAGTAGGGTCTGCCGCTGTGCATGGCTTTCGTGGATTACGAAAAAGCCTTCGACTCCATTGAAACTTGGGCGGTTCTGGAAGCTCTGCAACGATGTCGGATTGACTGGCGTTACATCGAAGTGTTGAGATGTCTGTATGACACTGCTACTATGACCGTTCAGTTCCAGGACCAAAAGACCAACCCTATTGAGCTGCGCAGAGGGGTGTAACAGGGAGACTTGATATCCCCAAAACTGTTCACCAACGCACTCGAAGACGTCTTTAAGACGTTGGACAGGACTGGACGGGGCCTGAATATAGACGGTGAGTACATCTCGCATCTTCGATTTGCCGATGACGTCGTTATTATTGCGGAGACGCTGGAACAGCTAAGCGAGATGTTGCTCAGCCTAAACGAAGCCTCTCGACGTGTTGGTCTCGGCATGAATTTGGATAAGACCAAAATCATGTTCATTGAACGTGTTACGCCGAGACCAATCTACGTCGAAGAGTCGATGCTCGAAGTTGTTCAAGAATATACCTACCTTGGACAAGTTGGTCAGCTTGATAGAAACAACTTCGAGAAAGAAGTCGACAGAAGTATCCAGTTGGGCTTTGCGGCATTCAGCAAGCTACGTCGTGTCTTCTCTTCGCCTCTTCCGCAATGCCTGAAGACGAAGTCCCGTCATGACTTACGGTGCCGAGACGTGGACACTTACGGTAGGGCTAGTCCACAGGCTAGAAGTCGCTCGGAATTACTTTGAGGGATAAACTCCGAAATGAGGTAATCCGTCAAAGAACCAAGGTGGTCGACATACGAGTATCTCGCAGAGCAAGCTCGCTTAAGCGACAATGGGCTGGCCATATTTGCCGCACAACCGATGGCCGATGGAGCAGACGAGTTCTGGAGTGGAGACCGTGACTCGGCAAGCGTAGGGTCGGACGCCCCCCTGCCAGATGGACTGACGACCTGAAGAAGGTCGCGGGGAGGGACTGCATGCGGAAGGCGAAGGACCGTATATAGTGGCGTGAATTGGGACAGACCTATGTCCAGCAGTGGACTGCGATAGGTTGACGTGATGATGATGATGATGAACTATAAACCGCTAACTTTAGTTTTTAGCCAGTTTTAAATTGGCTGTGCTTACTTATGGCGGCATAGGCTCAGATCTCTTACTGTGCTTATATACCACCCGTCCATAGGCTATAAAGAGTTACGAGTATGTATAGCCTACATTTAAAACACATGTTTAAATGCATAAATTTTACTACACTTTTCCAATAAGTAATCTATGTTTATTGCGATGATCACATAGCAATAAACAGACACAGAAATATTTTCTCTATATTAACGTAAAATATTGTTATATTATAGTTATGTAAATATTTGTGACTGCTAATGTAGTCCTAGCGCATATCTTTTCGCAAATATCATTCACCTAAGCAGCTCAGTACAAATCTATATAATGAACAATATATTATAGTAGACACAGCTATGTACATAATATAATAATTCAATGGTAGAATATGAAAGCCTATCATAATATTGTCTTTATTCTAATAATGTACCTATGTGAAAGTATAAACATAGTTTATATATCTAATTGTGCTGGTATTACGTAGGTTTATTGTAAAACTAAGTACCTACCTACACATGTTATTGTTATCTTTAGCTAGCAATAGTTATATATAAAAATGTGATTTTATTGGAATTTTCTTATACAATCATTAAACCACACCACTTTTGGGATAGGCTGTTATGAAATAAAAAATCTTTCGAATCGGCTTTTTACCGATGATGCAAACGGAAAGAAAAAAAAAACTCCGAACGCAAAGAATTTAGGATTTTTTTCCCGTTTTTGCAATTTTCACTATTGCTTTGCTCCTACTTGTCAAAGCGTGATGTTATATAGCCTATAGCCTTCCTCGATAAATGTACTATCTAGCACTGAAAGAATTTTTCAAATCGGACCATTGGTTCCTGAGATTAGCGCGTTCAAACAAACAAACAAACTCTTCAGCTTTATAATATTAGTATTACTAGCCGTTGCCCGCGACCCCATCGCGTGGAATTTAGAAAATTTTCCCCGTTTTTGCAACATTTTTAACTACTGCTTCGCTTCTACTGGTCGTAGCGTGATGTTATATAGCTTAAAGCCTACGTCGATAAATGCCCTATCTAACACTAAAAGACTTTTTCAAATCGGCCCAGTGGTTCCTGAGATTAGCGCGTTTAAACAAACAAACAAACTCTTCCGCTTTATAATATTAGTATTAATAATATTATTGTCTATTAATAATTAATTATTGTTTCTAACTATTATAATGCATACCGTGCACGTTAATAACACCAACCTATACTTATGACCTTCGGATAACAATCGAATTGTTTCTTTGTGCGACCTACGGACATTATCAATTAATAAATTATCAGTTTGCCAGTTACCGCCTACTTGACAACCTTAAGTCCGCTTAAATAAAGTAAATGTATAGAGGTAAATCTTTTGTAGTATAAAACATAGGAGTTGCCAGCTTTGGGAAGCGAAAAACCCGAAACTAAACCCTATGTCAATACGTATGGTCAGTGGTCAGCGCGGCTTAAAAGATCACAAACCCTCCTGAAGTGGAGGAAGCTCGTCCCTAACCAGTCCTACGTTAGGAAAGGGCCTACAAATAACAGTGACATATTAACGAGCGAGAGAGAGAAAGAGAGAGACTGTCAAATCTTATTTTTTGGCTCAATTTTTGTACTTTTGAATACACAAGCGAAATAACTACGAAATAACTATTATCTACTAATAAATAACTAATAATACTATAGTATAATATTCCAGTCTCACGGTGTTAGCTTAGCTGAGAGCATGTAGATATCCTCCAAGGATTTTTTCCATTAAATTTCTCCGAAACTGCTCTATCGCTTGTTCTAGTGATAAATCTAAGTGACAGTGGCAGGAAAAATAAAATGAAAGGCTAAAATGACCAAGCGACATTTTGGGCGATATTGAGTTATATATATCATTGAAATCAGAAAAAAAATCTGCGTCGATTGATCCTGCCCTCATCCCGCTAGGATGACTTTGGTTGTCGCTTGGTAATTAAAAAGAAGTCACATTTTCACTGATTCCGGCGACTAAGTAACAAACATTTTACCAATTTATGAGTATCTTTCACTTGGAAGGGTATACGAATGTAACTTTTTACACTTAGTAATTTCTGTTTTGACTCAAATTAACGTGTTTATACATTAAGTATTTTTAGCTTCTACTGTCTACGGTATGAATATTGCTTATGAAGTTTTACCTGGTTATTTTTATTATTATTCACCATTAAAGACTTTTTACCTTACCGTAACTATGTAATTATTTTCATTTAGTATTTTGTTTGTCCTGCCTAAAATCAATATAATTTTGTCGTTTAGTAATATTTTACCTGCCGTTTTTTACTCTAAATTGTGGGAACTTGGTCCTAATTTCATTGTTTTATAATAAGTATACTGTAAGTATGTTGTTTAGTTTTTTTTTTATCATTTTATAAGTAATTATGTGTTTTATGGTTATAATGTTCCTTGAAAAGAGTTTTTGGAATAAAAAACTATTATTAGTTTGTAGTTCTGTTTTCAATTCATAGAGACAATATTATTATAAGTTTGTATGTTTGAAATAAATGTCTTTAATAATTAAAATGCATATTTTATTTTACTTCATATTTACCTACTCTTTAGTAGTAAATAAATTATCTATAATACGACTTGAAAGATCAATAAAGATCAAGACAAAGTCAAAGATTAAAGTCGTTAATTTTGTGTACTGAGACCTAAGTTCATTGTTAATTGGTCAAAAAATCCTAATCGAACTGTATTTAATTTGTAATATAACTAAAATTGCATGGCAGAAAAGTGTTGCTGTTTTCATAATTTTTTTTAAATGCCATTTCATGAAGCATATAAAGTTCAATTAAAATTCGTTGGAATTATGTATTTGTGATTAATAGAAAATTTTTAACAAATTTTTCTTTAAAAAATAAAACTTTAAGCTGCTCTAGTGTAAAGTTGCCAATATGTCGCTTGGTCATTTTTGCCTTTCATGTGTCGAATATTTTAAATTAACAACAAGAGAGTTATTTTATTAGTAACGTCATTTCGTTACATAAACCATGTATTAAAAAGATTATTTTATTACGTACGTATTGAAAACATATTTTATTCCGTCTTTCTGTTTTTAATATCTATATGGCTCAACATAAAACCTCGTCAAAACTCATAAAACAGTGAATTTTGTGAAAAGAATAAATTATTAAACTAATTTTTATGAGCTTTTTACTGTCTTATTTATTGTCTTTTCACCTTTTTAAATATATTATTTTAATTTAATGCCTAGATCTCATAAATTTAAAGTTCATAAACTTACTGAATTATAAAATCCGGTCAAGTACGAGTAGGACCCCTTCACAAAGAGTTCTCTAAGCCCGAAAATGATACAGACTTAGAAACGAGGGATTAAAAAAATATACTCGAGTCTTTCTGTTAACGTTTAAATTACAAAACTTGTTATTCATGAGTTCTGTCCGATACATCTCTTAAATATATAATTTGTTTGAAAAATTACATTATTTAATTATATATAGCTGTTGCCCGCGAATCCGTCCGCGTGGAATTTAGAAAATTTTCCCCGTTTTTGCAACATTTTTCACCACTGCATCGCTTCTACTGGTCGTAGCGTGATGTTATATAATCTACAGCCTTCCTCGATAAATGCCCTATCCAACACTGAAAGAATTTTTCATATCGGCCCAGTGGTTTCTGAGATTAGCGCGTTCAAACAAACAAACAAACTCTTCAGCTATATAACACTTAATAATAGTACTCCAAATAATGGGATAGGAGCAGGAGAGTACATCAATAAGTATAAACAAACCTTTGAAATTTTCAGCTCTCTAGCTATCACCGTTTCAGAGATACAGCTTGGTGACAAACGGACGGAGAAATGAAGTCTCAATAATAGGCTCATATTTTACCTTTTGTCATGGAACCCTTAAAATTATAAAAGTGTACAATAAAGATAGAAGTTTTTGTTTATTACTTAAATAACACTTCGTTTTAAAATGTAAAAATATGTAATTTTGAGGCTGCAAATTACCATTTTATCGTTTTTCAGCATAGAAATGGCGAATATTTGAGCATACTTAACTTATGTCCGTATCAGGTGCTTCCAACACAACCATAGAAGTATACATTTCTTCAGGACCAGGGGATGATGTGTGAAATGTCCATAAATATTTATTTAATATGAAAAACTACGGATGCCTTTCAAGCTAGTACTCCCGAATGAATAGCGTACTCCGGGTACTCCCGAAAAATAGCAACCATGTCCTGAAGACCCTGCATGTGCACATAATAAAAATATCTCTCTCTCTCTCTCTCCAGCCCATTTACGTCCTACTGTTGGGCACGGGCCTCCTCCACTTTGGGAGGGATTAATGCTCTATTGTGCCGTGCTGACCAGGCGTATTGGCACAGGGTTTGTTTTCGAGTTTTCCGTCTCTGTCAGAGGTTGTTATCTGTGTGCAGTATCCCTTAGCTGACTTTTACAGCACCCTGGGGAGGAGATGGGGTGGTGACACTAGTATTCTTAATCTGTCACCACACGAAGATAATAATATTATAATTACATAAAATTATTCGTGCCCGTTCAAAAGTGGATTACGTCATTAATATGATGTTATTTCATACAAGTCAACCATAAAAGAGATACCGTCAATAAACATCATTCGCATATCAAAACAACATTCTCAAAATGCATGAGTGCGATAAGAGTTCGGCGTCGTTTTAGAGCATATATTCAAAAGGAGCTGGTATTATCGCGCGACCTCCACTAAAAGAGGTATGAGAGCTAATATTAATTTATTCAAACGCTGCGTTAACACTTTTTTGCTGGCGAATTGTTTTTATTCTGTGAATGAATTTACGTTTCAGTATTTGTTTTGTTTTTGCATGCCTTATATATTATATTAATTACATACAATTTTATTGTTATTGAATAAATAAATACAATACAATGGACCTCATTACCTAAGGACTGAGAGTATACGGACAGTTTTGTTTCTTAGAGGGTGTGTAATAATTTTGTGCGATGCGTACTTAGTTATAAATGGAATCACGTTATTGTATTTATATCTCTTAACTCGGTATCTCAATAACCTGGCAGTAATTTTGACAAAGGAAAGGACGCGTCTAACTACTCCTGTTAGTTGAGCGCTCTAAGGCTTTCATACAGTTCGTTACAAATGCCTTTTAGGTTCAAAAGTCATCCCAAACATAATGTTAGTTATGATCAAAATAATAAATGTGTATTATGACATATAAGGAAATTGGAAAGTAGCTACAAAATGTCATCAATGCATCTTTGGATGTCGTCAGCGGCTTCTACATTCATGTTAACAATTACCTGTTATTTAAAGGTCTTTTTTTATGTTCAGAGACTTTGGCCAGGAGCTCCAAATACTGCACAGCATGTCAGTGACGTAATATTACGTACTTGCATTTTCCCGACCCAAGGAGCACGTAGCTGAGACCCATAACAATAATTATTTCTTTCGATATAAAAATAGATATGTGTATTAATATTATAAAGCTGAAGAGTTTGTTTGCTTGAAAGCGCTAATCTCAGGAACTAGCGGTTCGCATTAAAATATTCTTTTTGTGTTAGATAGTCCATTTATCGAGGAAGGCCATATAGGCTACATAGCATGACGCTGCGACCAATAGATACCATATGGAGTCGCGGGCAACAGCTAGTTCTTAACGATAGCAAATTAGTAAGAAATACATTAACACATAGATCGTAACCAAATAAGTAAGAAGATTTTTTTTTTATTTTTTTATTTATTTAATTCTTCATGCACAAATAGAGTGTACAAAGGCGGGCTTAATGCTTGAGGCATTTTCTACCAGTCAACTTTAGGGTTGTACAGAGAATATTATTATATAATGGTAGGTGCGTATTAATAAATACAAAAAAATAAACTTACTTACGAATAATTACATACACCTATACCTATATATAAATAGATACTACAAAAATACATATAAACATAATCATAAACATACATACATACATATACATAATAATATGGTATGGTACACGTTACACGACGAAACACTATAGCGATTATACCGATAAGTCGAAGTAGAATTGATGAACTCATTTCTTAAAAATATTCCGACTTTTGGCTTTCCTGATTTCGAGAGGGAGTGCGTTCCATAAGAGAATAGATTGTATTTTTAAAGAGGCATGAACGAAAGAAAAAGTATGTGGAGGGCATCTAAGAAGAAAGTTGTATAGAGAAAGATGATTTCTGTTGTGACTTGACGAAAGATATTCAAAGTGAGAGGTTAAATAATGTGGAGCATTAGGAGAATAAAATTAATAACCGAATAAAGCATGCTTAGCGCGTGCAAACTACGGCGCTGGCGGATAGGTAACCATTTGAGTTGCCTACGGTAATGAGACACATGGTCATACTTACAAAGATTGAAAATGAATCGAATGCAATTGTTAAGAAGTCGGTCGAGTTTGTTGAGCAGATCTGCATTCAGGTCTAAATAGCACACATCACCATAGTCGATAATTGGGAAGACAATAGTTTGTACAAGCATTTTCTTTGTTTCGGGAGGAAAATAACTCATAAATCGATAGAGCATGCGAAGGGTTCCAGTGACTTTTTTGCTAATGTAAGCCATCTGGGTACGCCAATCCAATGTTGTGTCAATATATAAACCCAAATCTTTAACACTCTGAGTTATAGAAATAATTTTGCCATTGAAAATGACAGGAGGGATAGATGGGCCGTCAATTTTGTTTATCATGCGAGAACTACCTATCATTATGGCCTGGCATTTAGATGGGTTCACACTTAATCTTAACTGTTCAGACCATTGTTTAAGAACTGCTAAGTCGCGATTCATAGCACCAATCATTATGGACAAGTCGTCTATTCAGGCCTCTGTGTAGAGCTGGAGGTCAACGGCGTAAAGATGGTAGGTACATCGAAGATTTTTAAAAACTTGAAAAAGAATATTTGATAAAACCTTTTTTATTTTGAGCTCATATTTTTGTCTGAATTTAAAACCAAACAATTAACCATTAAAAATAGGAATATTATAAAAATAATAATGCCCTATCGGAGGTTTGAAAGTAGGCTTAGATCGGTTCGCGAAAATTGTCAAAACTTGTTATTCATAACAGTCTTTTTACGATAAAACGTTTTTATCCCTCCGATAAAATCTCCGTTTAAACCTCCGATAAGTCATTATGAATAAGACCATAAAGCTATACTTATTAACATAGTCGTTATTTTTTATGCATATCCCTATGTGAGCTTATATCTTCAAAAGTACGCAACGGAATTTCAAGCGGTTTTTTAAATAGATAAAGTGATTCAAGAGCATGTTTATTTTTGTAAAGTAAGATGGGGTTTGGGTTTTAAATACCATACGGACAAAGTTGTGGACAACATCTAGTATCGGATATGGTAAGGCAGTAAATTTTATTTTCCGTCTTATTACTGAAAATTATATACGCAATGTTTTCTAGGAAAAGAAATGAGCTTATTATAACGTATTAGGTGTATATAGGTGGTGATTTACATCCATTAAATTGCTGCGCAAATTATATCCTGATTGGCTTATAATATAGCAGTAATGCACTGCTTATTTCATTTTCTCATGTATAAAAAGCTCCAAAGCTTTTGGATAACTGCTACTAACAAGTTAGAGTAAAAATGGAAAACAAATCCGATGAAAAATCGGAGAAGAAGTATAATCGTTTTGATGAAACCTTTAAACTATGTGCCTTTTCGCTTGCTGTTGCTTTAATCCGGGTATTCTGATGATAATTTAACAATTTGTTTACGTAACTCTTCGACAGAAGGTGCTGCGCTAGCTCCACGAATGCGAACCTCATATTCGAGCTCCGATTTTTGAAGTGATAGATATTTGACGGGTAGCATTGTGCCAAAAATAAAAAATTGGGTAAGTGGCAAAACTAATGAATAAAAGCACAAATCTAAATAAATAATCTTCTCCGATCTGTTACAATATAATTAAGCTATCAACGTTTGTTTTTACATAAAAATTTATATTAATAAAAATAAAAAAATAAAAATGGTTAGCAGCAAATAAAAAATAAAATGAAAGCAAAAGTGCTACTAATGTGTACTTTACAATACAAAAACAGCTTTCCTTAAAAATTAACAATAACAAATTAAAATAATAATTTTTAACGTACCTACCTATAAAAAAAAACGAGGTAAAATTATTATTATAATTTTTTTTTTTTTTTATATACAAAATGTAGGTAGATATATGCCGTTATAAAATGAGAAAGAAAAAAAAAATTTGTAAACCAGAACAATGTATACAGTAATTTACGTTACTATTACAAAACTTTAACACTTTTAGTACACTTTAGTAACAACTAAAAACCAAAAACAAAAAACGTTTTACAAAAATAAGCCACAAACACGCTAACTACTAAAAGAACCGATAATAAAGGAACTTGTGTGAATTTAACCACGTTTAAGGGCGCCAGTGTCGCGGGGGGGGGGTTTGGAATGAAAATTATTGTTTTGTGTAAATAGGGGTTTATTTAAAAAAATATAATTTAGGAATCGGTAAATTCTCCGCGTGAAAATAAAAATTAAAAAAATTTATAATATGATGGTCGGGGTTCCGCACTTAATCCACACAAGCTCCCCAATGTTATCGATTTAGGTACTCCCCTGAATTATAATCAGCGGCCCAAGGAGTCGCTTCTGGGAACCGCTGGCAGCAGTACAGCAGGGATGGGCAGCCAGCCTCGAGAGTCAGGTGACGGAAGGCAATGTAGTTGAATCGCTGAAGCGTCGAAACGTTGGGAGTGTCGAAACGTCGGAATGTTGAACGTTGGAAAGTTGAACCCTGGAATGTTGAACCCCAGTTTGGGGTAGATCGACACCAGTGTTTATTTATTATATATTTACCAATGTAATATATTCGACGAACGCTCAGTGACGCACGACAATATGTAATATTGAAATATTATTCAAATAACGATAATAAAATATAAATTAACGTGACGTGCATTCATTCGAACAATATGGCAAGTGTCGGTTATGCAGTTTTTCAAAATGTCATCGATCACTTGCCGTGCCAATTTACCGACAGCAAAACGGGAGTGTTGCTAGGTGAAATATCTTATATATAATTGGCAGTATGCTATTTTATTATTTTACCACATAAGGCTGTTTAGTGTTTAGTTTAATAATATGTTTTATATGTTTATGTAAATATGTTTTATAAAGATTAAGTTTTAGTAAAATGTGTTGTATATATTGTGAATATTATAATTTATTTAAGTAGTTATTAGGTATTAGTGCTGTAAATATATTAAATTTAAGTGTATTTAAAGTTGTAATATGAATTATGTACGTACAACGTTACAGTATCCTAACAAGAACAATGCTATAAAAAGATTGATCATTCTTACCGTTACAGTTATCATAAATGGCGGACAAATCTTTTGGTTCGTTGCCTACATTTACAAATGTGTCTGCATGTCTGACATTAGCAACTTTGCTAGAAATGTTACCTTGGCTGTTATTGTTATACTGTTTTTTATCAAATCTTATTACGCAATAGCAAACACAGAAAAATTTGCTCTAATTTTAGATAAAATATCTGATGATTTAGTTGACGCAAATAATATGACAGAACAATATCATCAAGTGTACGATAATTTTATAAAACAAGGTAAAATTGGAGAAATTGTTTGGCTAGTAACACCTATAGTTTTAAGCATTCAATTCCCAATTTATTCCGGCATTTTAATGAGCATTGAAAGTATAAAAACTGATAATTTTACATTACGCATGGTACATGATATGGATTTATTGTATTTTGAGGATATACAAAACGAATCTCCGTTTTTCGAATGCATGTTTGCTTACAATGTTTCACAATGCGTCATTCTTGTACCAAATTATTGTGGATTTGATGGTTCTTTTTGCGTAGCTCTAACACACCTGCGATTAAAACTAAAACTAATGACGATTAAAGCTCAAGATATTTTTCATTCTGTAAACAACCGCTATGAACTGAGAAGAAAGATGCCTGAGATTATCAGAGACCATCAAGACGCACTACATTTTTATGATCAAATTAATGATTTCTATGGTACTTGGTTACTTTTTGTGTTTCTGTTGACCTCTTTATTAATATCTTTTAATGTGTACCAGCTCTACCTGTTGCATAGAATTGATCCCAGGTATACAATGTTCCTTGTGGTTGGCATCACGCATATCTTAACGCCATGTTACTACGCAAGCGAGCTATATCAGGTAAAATATTTTCTGATTTACTTACCTTTTTTTATTCATTTATTTACTACCATTGTCCTGCAGTTTTACTTGTGTGTTTACTAGAAAAAGTATAGCACCTAGGCGTATAAAATAGACATCGACCGATTCTTCTTGATTTTTTTTGTAATATACAGATACGTCTGGTATCTGTATATTACAAAAAAGAAATCATGGATTCGTCCGAGCGATCATTATTGCAATAAACTCGAAAATAGTGGAATAAATCATTATCATTGACTGAAACGACAACACGGAAATAGAAAGAAGGCTCAAAAGAACAAAACTTTTTGAGTTACATTATTAATAGTGTCAGTGATGTGTAGTGCAATATGTCAGTGCTACTTATAAAGAACACATGAACAAAGTGTCTTCCCTTTAATAGAGCCTTTATGAAGGATATTTAGGACCCTTTATGAAGTAAATCATAGTTAGAAATTTCATTTAAGTTAGAACTAAATTACTCATTAGTCAGATAAGCTAGATTGTAATATCTGTGAATAATCTGGATATCCTAGATTATTTAATTTAAAAAGATTACTGAATCTTAATCCATACATAACTATAACATCATACAGAACAACCATAACAATAAAATTTCTCTATTTTTTTTAATAATTCATAATTGTGCTGAATTGATTACAGACTGGTGAAGAAATACCAAATGATATATACGCACTGCCTTGGGAAGACTGGGCTGATCCAGTTGTCACCAATCTTCTAATACAAATGATGGCTAAGTCCCAAAATAGTCTTATAGTCACTGGAAATGGTCTTGTCATTTTCAACATGGAACTTTTCAAATCTATTCTTCAAACATCTTATTCTTTCTTTACATTAATTACTGCTTAGAATTGTCTTGTGTAAGCTAAGATATAGTAGGTAAAATAAATTTGACAAATGTTTGAATAACTTTAATTTACCTACTACGTCGAAAGATTGATAAATTAATATAGAATAATACCGTTGGCATGCTAAATTGACAGATAAAACAGTGTTCCGGATTGACGAAATAATTCTAAAAAGTACACAAATGATTGAGCTTTGCTCCGTGTATCTTTTTTAAGCATATTTTTTGGAAATGAAACCTACTTATCGATTAATCGCTGGTGTGGTCCCTGAGTTTAGCGCGTTCAAACAAACAAACTCTTCAGCTTTAAATATTAACATTGATAAGAACTGACGATACGCTTGCTTGAACGTCTGATGTTAAAATATATGTTATTAAGAAAATATTTCCTGGTTTTTGTATTAAAACACTAAATTTACAATTACTTGGATATATTGCTAATAAATTTTAATACCTCTTTAGCAGAATATAGGTATTTCATATATTTTATTTATTTACACATAATTTTATAAGCTATTTAAAACTTTGACTCAACAATTAACTTATCAAGTTACATTTATTTGTTACTTACAACCGTCGGCCGGGCATGTATTACCAGCTGTATGGGTATGGATGAAGCCAAGGAAGTGTGTTTGGACCACAGCAAATGGCGCTCTATAGTCTCTGCCTACCCCCGTGAGAAGAAGGCGTGAAATTATGATGATGACTATAATTTATTTTTTTCTTAATTTTCTTTAGGCAACTACGTCTCACTATGGGATACAGGCTTTTTTCACATTGGAAGGGTTTTTTTTGTTTAGGTACTGTGTTGGCATAGTATTTAGTTTCCTGTTCTCCGTCTAACTCTAACTGTTTATAATTCAAAGTATTTAATACCCAAACAACTTAACCTTAATGCGCTGAAAAACAAATACATTATTTTTTGGACAAACAGTAAAATTTGAACAACTTTATCAGTCTTTGATGGACTCAAAATTGATTAAAATAATACCTACCTATCTATATTTGATTAACATTACATACAGTCATATAAAATTAAAATTAACAGATAAATTAAACATATTCTGTACACAATTTACACAAATAAAACTTGTTAAAAATAACCTAAAAACCTAATTGTGTAAAAAATAATTAATGAAAAGGGAATATTAGCAACAACATATTTTTGCAATTAAGACAATAATTAGTAATGAAAAAGAAATACCGATGTTTTATAATTTACTAATCTTCAGAGCGTAAAAAAGAAATGAACATACATAATAAAAAAACTAATTAAAAAAGGATTGCGTAAAAATATCTTGCTAAAAACATTAACCAACAAATATTTAGGATATTGTGCGTCATTAAATTAAAAAAATTAAA
This sequence comes from Orgyia antiqua, assembly GCA_916999025.1. Taxonomy (NCBI): domain Eukaryota; kingdom Metazoa; phylum Arthropoda; class Insecta; order Lepidoptera; family Erebidae; genus Orgyia; species Orgyia antiqua. Next base: position 23,381,921 of record OU779864.1, read on the forward strand.
AACTAAAAAGCACTGTTACATTATTGTTAAATATACATACTGGGTCTATAGCTATACTGGCGTTAATAACAAATCCTAATCCTAACTAATTTATAAATGTGAAAAAAAATTGATGTCGCCGTAAAAATTTTGACGAGCTTAAGTGTTTAATGTGTCGAAAGAAACTGTAGCGCGATTTAAAAAACGGTACAACGCCATCTATTGACTGTCATAGTAAACTTCTGTTTGTTAAGGTTTAATTTCTAACTTTCACGCGTACGAAGTCGCGGGCAACAACTAGTTTATTATAATAACACACTACCTACGTCACCACGCTCACATACTGTGGGGGGGGGGGGGGCTAACGTTCCTCGCACTAAGCGGGGCCCCCAATAACGGGGAAACCCTTTTCCGGGTCATGGTCAGGCTCAAGGCACTGTACCAAAAAGGCAGGATGGGAGGAAAAATAAAAAAAGTAACTATCTTCGTCCCGACGTTTCCACTGAATTGCACCGGTCGTGGTCACGGGTTGACGCTCTCACATTATCATGGTGTGACCCTCTTACATTATGATGGCGTGTAAAAATTTATTTATTGGCTTGTCTTATGACACATACTACAGAGTATTGAATTTGTGTCATTAAGTACCTTTGGTAGTTTCGACCTAGTTAAATTAGGTTAAGTTTTTGACGCAAGAGTATTGGTGCCATTGATTGAAATATGCATAATGCTTAATTGAAAAAGTGACTATAAAAGAGTAATGAAAGAAACAAAAAAGATACAAGAGTTGAGTAATTCGGAAACAAGAATACAATCCATTTAAAAAATGACAAACGGAAGTAACTTCTACTTCTTTTACCATAAGTATAGCTTGAGGCATATCTCCAAAAGTGGACGGAGAAAGGCTGATGGATGGATGGAAGTCAAGCTTGTGCAAATCTTTATCTTTATCTTCTTTATCTTTACTTCATACAAAACAAAGTCGTAATTTTTGTATGTATGTCCCTATGTGAGCTTATATCATCAAAAATACGCAACGGATCTTGATGCGGTTTTTTTTAATAGATAGAATGGTTCAAGAGGATGACTTCTTTTGCATAATTTGTTGGGGTTTTCTGTATATTGGATGAATATGATTAAATTTGCCGAGAAACTCGGACGCGTGCGCGCTATAAATGAAAACGCTGCCTTATCTATGTGAGGCACAACAAACTAATGTATGGAGGAATTGTTTGTTACCTATAGTTCTTCAAAAAAGTCCACGAGGACATATGTCTATCTTTTAAGGGAAACCCGCTGTACCCATTATAACGTCACAAAAATTATCAAATTCAATAGGATGTTTTCAAAAGCTATTTATGTGTATATAGTAATCTTTTTTATCAAATTAAATACCTAAGTTAGCTTACACGTTTAATATATATTATAATTGCTTTTTACAGCATGCAATTTAAATGAATATCTTAGGAGATCTGACGAAAAAAGAATTACGAGCGACAAAATAAAATACTTAAACTGTTGGCCGAGCAACGCGAACGTTTCCTCGGTCTTCTATCCATACTCTAATATTTGGATGTTTGGTTAATGTTGGATTGTATGAATGTAAGGAGGTTTGTTGTTCTTTCACGTAAAGACTACTGGATGGATTTTCATGAAACTTTCTTAAATTCCACGCGTACGGAGTCGCGGGCAACAGCTAGTTAATATATATAATAATATGCTATCGTTACATTTTAAGTTCGCTGAAGTGTTGATTTTCCATTAAAATTGTCCTAAATGCTATAGATACTAAAGCATAAAAGACCGTTTACAAAATTGCTATACTGTGGTTTAAGTAACCTTTCTAGTAAGAAATAAGTAGGTTCCCGTCCAATAATCAAATAAAAGCGTAGTAAATCGGACTCAATAGTAACGAGAGCGAACGTTTATGACGTAATAATTGGAGCACAACGGTACAGCCGGTGTAGCATGATAGCTATCGCGTACCAACGATAGCAAAAGTGTCAGTCGACCCTGGTTTACCCCCTCTACAGTTGGTGGGGCAGCCACTTCCAGCTCCCTTCACCTTCGCGCCTCACGCATCAAAACCACCAATAACCGACCGCCCCGATCCGGCGAAAGGTTTTATATACAAGTGGAATTCGCACTACCAAATTGCTATAAGTCAAAATATAGGGTAGTCGGGCGGTTGACTCGTTCGTGGTGTATTCGCCGGTCGTGAGTTCTTACCGTTCCTCAGTTTTTTTTTGTACTTGTGCGCGTGGTACACTTCAATTAGGATTATACGCGTTTTATAAGCCGTGGCAGCCAATGCTCCGTTACTGGGAGCCTCTTTAATATTTTATTTAAAACCATCAGACTTAGTGTGATAAAATGGGGTGCAGTGGAAGATACTATTTTTTGACTCTTGTTTTGTGTCTAGTGACTGATCTTGCGATTGGTGTTAGAGTGGTACCCAAGAGAAAGAAAGGTATGTACATATTTAATTTTAATAAATTTTTTATTATTTATTTTTATAAATATATTTATATACCAGCAATGGTAAAAAAAAGTTATATTTATAATTAAGAAGCACGACCAATACGTTACTATCTTCATGGTTCAAATTTTGTCTGCAAGTTTAAGCTCTCTTTTACTAACTGATATTAATACTCCAAAAATATATTTATATATATTAAAAAATAATTACTACTCTAGGACTAATACATTAAGCAATTTTTAGCATCTGAACAGGTGACGATATCGTTACTAAAATATCGTGGATTCGATTCACGTCAGCGAAAATTAATTGCGTGTAAAAGATGTTTGAACTCAATCTGGGTATTAAATCTAGTAGCACATTAAATACTACAAACGTGACCGCAGTATTAAAAATATAGGACTTCTGGGACCAAATGCCGTAATTTGTGATTGACATTTAAAAAGCTATCGAATTAGGCACTGCACTATTGCCAAATATTTTCTATCTCAATTTTTCTGTATGCTTTTTTATTAAATTTCATAACAGTAATACACATGCCCAATATATTTCAATTACATATATACGCAATATTTAAATAAGCACAGAAATTTATAGATCACGTTAGAAACCAGTTTATGGTCCAGTTTAAAAATAAATAATGAGTTACAAAAACTTGATTCACCGTTTCAACTAGTAGATAACTGTTAAAGTACCTTGAACTGTATTTAATTAATTTGGAGTCAAATTTTTTATAATTACCAAATTTTAGTGTTGCCACATTTTCATATTGGATTAAAGATGTAGAAAACTTATAATTTGAACACAATTTACAGAGGCATTGTCAAAAAATATCTTATTTATAACGTTGATCAACTCATCAATCGAATCTGAGACCACATTTATGTACCTATTAGTAGGATTTACACACTAAACCTTATAGCCTGTGTAGAGATTTAACAAAAGATATAATATATTTTTTAACAACCAGCCCCTGAGGACACCTTAAATTACAGCTAATTCCCTACCCGCCATCTTAGTAGACAAAAATCATTTTAAAAGTTGAGTTAAGTCTAGCTCAACTTTTCAGAGGCTTTGAATTAGGATAAATATATTTTTTTGCATATGGTATATAGTATACCAAAAATATATTTATTTTAATCCATAAAAAGTACCTTATTTTATTTAAATAAAAAAGAAGCGCATTTATATTCATTAAAATTGTCACTGTTCTCCGTGTGGTGTCGGACTAAGAATACAAGTGTCACTACCCCATCTCCTCCCAAGGGTGCTGTAAAAGTCAGCTAAGGGATATTGCACACAGACGATATCTTCTGTGAGAGACGGAAAACTCGAAAATAAACCCTGTGCCAACACACCTGGTCAGCGTGGCACAGTAGACCATAACCCCGCAAATTGGAGGAGGCCCGTGCCCAACAGTCGGACGTAAATGGGCTGGAAAGGAAAATTATCACTTTCCTTCGGACCCAAGATAAGCTCATTTACTTTTGTTATAAATAGTGTCAGTTAATATTAATATTTTCATATTATTTATCTGTAACTTTCAAAATAATTTGTTGTGTACTCACCTTGACGGATAACAATGTAATAGTTCACATAAAATACTATAAAACAATGCTGTAGTCATTTTGCCGTTACTGTAACGGTTTTCATTCTATTAACTGTATTACAAACCTATGATTTACAAAAACAAAACCTGAAATCAAAATACTTGCGTTTTATTAGGATTTTAGCACAATGAATTTTGCTGTTTGGATCACTCATGATTCATGAAAAATTCTGTATTCTAGAAATACGAAAAGAAAGACGCTGTAAATAAATGTTTCTTGCAAAAAAAATATAGCTGATCTAATAAAGAACTACAATTATTTCTTTCACACGCAGTGCGTGACTCACAATGGGAAAACAGTTTCCGTATTTTACTATCATATATAAACTCCCACTTGCACTCTTGTTTGTCTTATACTTTTATAGTGAAACGTAACATTAAAACAAATTTTCTAACAAAAATAATAATAAATTAATAATTAAAAATAGTTAAAATAATCTTTTTTGTCACAACACACTTTTTCATTAGTTCCCAATTTTTGCCTTCACGTTGCCATCATAATGATTATTCAATGGGTGTTAATTATTTAAAATATACTCAAGTAAAAACAAGAACAACTTACATAAACGCTTTTTATCACAATTTCATGATTAAAATTCAAATTTTTTTTTAGTTAGTAACTCACTCATTTGACTATCATAGTGTCACAATATGATACCTACACGTTTGCTTCGAATTTAGTTTTATAATATATACCTACATCACATTATGGATTTATCTATCAACTGCTTATTACAATTTAATTTTCTGTTAAGAATATTACAAAATAATATTGTGCAATAGTGGAACTGTTACACATATTTAAAACCATAAACTGATCTCAAAAAAACCTGCTAACTAAAGTGGACAGGAAACTGTCAGGTATTTCCCGCCTTTAAGAATATCGTTCGCAATAAAAAATTTGATTATTCAATTAAATGAAACAAATATAGAGATAACAGTACATTTCTGAAATTAGAAGCACTTAACTAACAAATGCAAGGTTGTGCGTAGAATTTTGCAACACGATTTTCTTAAATTCCATAGCTATTCTGAAACATTCTGTATCAACAGATTATTGTAACATTTTTGTGTGATTGTTAGTTTCGTTCGTATCTATGTAATGAATTCTCTGGACGTGATTTTCGCTCTCTCGATATAGTCAATCTTAAGTGGATATGGACTGATTATGCTTAGAAGGCATTCAATAACAACTAATAATAAGCAAGTTATAAGTTTTTAAACTATGGAGGTAGCAGCTAGAAATCATTTATTTTCTTGCATATTATTTTCTTAGCAACGAATACGATTACAATGACGCGATATTATATAATTAAAAAATTCTATTTAATTAAATATTTAATTTAAATTCATGTTACATAAACGAAAAATAACTATCTTTTACGTTCACTTACGCTCAGAGGTTATAATAAAGCAAATAAAATAAAAATGTGAACATCGACCGCGACGAAGGTTTTTTAATTTTGTTCATTTGTTTAAGCGCAAAATTCCTTTTTTTAATAAAAATGATATTTTTTAAATTTCTTCTTTGTTGAGCAAAATCTCACTTAGCTTGAAAAATATTGATTCATTACATCTTATAGGTACTGCTGCCGCAATTTCCCAAAGAAAATATTAAATACATTTTCCCAGACGTGAGAATTAAACCTAAAACAAGAATGTACAAGGTCAATAATTTAATGATTACGTAATACAGCCTGTCCATTAATAAAACTATCATAATATAATTGATTAGTTTCTAAATTATTTGTGTATGACTTCCAAACATCCGGTGTCAAATTTGATATCCGGTGATCAATTTAAAGTCTCGTTTTTGCAATGACTTAAATACGTTTCGTAACTGCAATTAAATTAATTATTTATTAAGTCAGTCTTATTTAGAGTTGACATTTCTTTCCTTAGACTTTAGTGGTAAAAAGGCTCCTTTTTTCTTTTGGCTAACTATCTAAAATGAGTATTTATAGTTTAAGTTACGATTTTTTTTGACGGGCTTCGTGGTGGAGAGTGGTTTATGTAATGGACTGCCGATCACGAGGTCGCGGGTTCGATTCCCGCTTGGGACAATCATTTGTGTGATATCCATAACTGTCATACAAATGTTTGTACTGCGTCTGGGGGTTTCTATGTATTATAAGTATGTATTTACAAAAGAAAAGTAGTATATGTAGTTTCTCCGTATCTGGTACCCATAATACAAGCATAGTAATATAGCTGAATTTGGGACCAGAGTACGTTGTGTGAAATGTCTTGAATATTTATTTATTTATTGATTTTGCTTTCGAAGTGAAGTTGATTCCTGAAGAGATAAATTTGTATTGCTACTATCTCTTTCTTCTTTTTTCTGTCCTTATCCTAAATTATTTGGGATCGATGCAGCACGTTTTTTCCTTCCAACCGCTCTTATCAGCCTTCGTATTCTCATCAAATTCTTTCTTTCGTATCTCACACTCCATCCATCTTTTCTTAAGTCTTCCTCTTCTTTTCTGGCCATTAACCTTTGCTTAAATGCTTTTATCCCTCCTCATCATGTGCTGATAAAAGTCGGTACTAAATTCTGTATCTAGTACCTATTAGAAGCTTAGTTTGTGATCAGAAAGCGTTTTTATAATATTTACCTATTGGTGAAACAAGAACGATCATTTTGCATTAAGCATATTAATCTAATACTATAAAAAGAAAAAGTGAGATTATAATGACATAAAGACCATCAGTAAAAGTTTCCAAGTGGGAGTCGCGTGTCAAGATAGGATTTGCACGTTTATCGAATAACTAGATTGCATCTTATCGCTACACGTAGAAGCAAATTAGTATCATTTGTGTTATAAGATTTCTTTATTATAATTACATAGTATGTACGTAGCGATGTGTTTTATAACCGACCACAAGAAAGGAGGAGGAACAAGGAGATTAATTGAGGACTTTCGAGTGGGTAAACGGATTTTAATTATTTTACTAATGATTAGTTTTTGTGAAGCTGTATGATGATTTTACGAAAATGGTAATTCTACATAGAAACTAGCTGACCCGGCAAACGTTGTTTTGCCATACTAAAAAAAAAAGTTTGAAAAATAGATGTTAGCCGATTCTCAGACCTACTGAATATGCATGTACAATTTCATAAAAATCGGTTTCGGAGGAGTACGGTAACTAACACTGTGACACGTGAATTTTATATATAAGATATAAAAAATAAAAAAAATAATATTCATGGACATTTCACACAACGTCCTCTGGTCCCAAGCTAAGCTTATATGCTTGTGTTATGGGTACCAGAATACGGATAGAATACATATACTACTTTTCTTTTGTAAATACATACTTATATTACATAGAAACACCCAGATGCAGTACAAACATTTGTATGACAATTATAAATATCAAACAAATGATTGTCCCGAGCGGGAACCGAACTCGTGACGCATTTTATATGTTTAAGTACATTGTATAATACAATAAACAAAAAGCATAAATATGTTTATCTAAATAGTTAATTACTAGACACAAATTTAACTTCTGGTATTTTTTTACTTTGACAAAGCCGCTCTCTTCATTTACACACAAAGCGAATATCTTTATCTTTAAACACGATAACTACAAATCACAACTATTATTTGGGGGTTTCCAAATACTTTACAATAGTTTAATTTATACCAAAACACTTCTTCCTTAATAAAAAGTATGTCTGCATGAAATTACCGTTAATTACTTTATCTTTAATGGTGACGGTAGAATTATAATTAATTAAGTAAGTTTTATAATATACTGCTAATTGCCTCATTATAACAACCCTAGTTTACAGTGTTGCGGTATGATTATTATCAAATTAATTAAAGTAGAGCCACTTTCATATCGTGTCACTGTTTTAATAAGTGAAATATTGCATTCAAATCAAAGATGCAGAAAGGTCAAAGCTTTTTTCGATGCAACTTTTACTTTTTATATGTCCTGAGATTTGTTCTGCTTGACTCAAATTAAGTATTACAACAAAAAGAGGTTATGAATAACCGATTATTATTTCTTCTTATAGATTTTATTATGGCCGTGTTTTCGCTTTGACGTCATCTGTATTTGTTATTGTATTTTAAAACTGTATCCTGTGAAAGCTCCTATAAACCTTTTACACATTGTGGTCACTGGTCATGATAAATCTCAAGGCACCATCATGACACGGCAGGGTAGGACGAGAGCAAAAAAAAAAGAAATTGTGGTCACTGAGATTTCACTATCCGTCCATCCGACCATCTGTCACGGTGCTGTATCTCTGGAATCGATCCAGAGCTAGAGATAGCTAGAGAGCTGAAAATTTCGTTTTATACTTATCAGTTCATCATCATTCTCTTGCCCATATCCCATTAATTAAAGTCGGTAATATGACGTATATATTATGATTTACAAAACTCTTCATGAGCAAGTCCAACTATATTTTCCTCTCTATACATCTTCAGACGATACAAATGCCTAACGCCAATGCAGACCCGCTCCGCCGAGCAAGGCCAGGGAGGAGGCGACGCGAGTACGCTCGTCTCCACCCCCGCCTTAATGTGTAGCGAAACCGGGTGTTGTGCCGCCAGGCCAAAGTCGGGGCGTCAGAGAGAGTCCAGTACAGGGAACCTCTGGTGCTGGAAGACGTGGAGAGCGCCGCAGTTAGGTTTAGTCGGTATTCCGTTGTCCGGTTAACCAGGACATCGGTGAGTCCGACACTCCTACCATGACGGTGACGACCGCAATGACAGGAGAAGGTGTGCGTAGATGCATTCCCCTGCGGAATAATAAAAAAAGACGATACAAATGCAAGATAATTCACATAATATACCTAAACATGCTAATAAACTATCAATTAAAATGACAATACAGTGATTGTATAAAGAAAGTGAAATTAATTTACAACTTGTCTGTTACTTCTTACGCAGATAATGGTCATCATGATATTAATATGCATAAATTTACATATTATGAGATAGGTGACACGTGGTTACAAATGTAATTTGCATAATGAATATGTCTCGTGACTTATAGCTGTTATATAATATTAATCTGTTTATTATAAAAAAAGTTTGTTTAAAAAAAGAATTGTGTTTATCTGTACGTAGGTTGGAAAACTATAAAACTTTTTAATAGGACATTTTTTTTTAATGAGGATTGCTTTTCTAGAAGACTGGCTGTTGCTATACTTTGTTTGAATTTAGAATCACCCTTTTCGTTTTAAAAAGTAGCCTGGCATAATAAATTAAAATTAATAGTCTATTATACACAGTCTTATTAAATAACAAAGTTCAGTTAACATTGCCGAATTGTCTTATTTGCATGTATATTTGTTACATACCGTACGTAATACAAACAAAAAAATTACTTAACTATAGTGTGACTATAGTTTAGCAAATCATATAAATTGTTTGTTTTTAACATAATGTTGAAACTCACAGACTAATGTATACATAATCATAAGATCTAATACATGCACATTAGAGAGTAGCTCATTTTATATTCTTTTCACGAATAAACTATGTCGTTTACTACTTTGTATACATAATTTATACGGTCCCTTAACATTGTATTTATCTATGTTTAGAAACACGTCATAGAATAATAATTTATTTAGTTTTTTTGTCCACATTACTCTCTCTCTATCTCTCTATAGAGCAGTACTGGTAGATTAGTAAAAAGTTAAAATGCATGGGAGTGATCCTCATATTAAAAAAAATGTATTACAAATAAATCAATAGACTCTGGAACTCAAGAATGATTGTTATATCAAGGTTACTCTAATAGTACCATATACCTACGATCGCCAAACATAGAAAAATCCAATTTCTTTGGAAATGTATATTAAGACGGCAAAGAAATGCCTAAAGTGTGTAAGTAAGTAAATTTGTAGCGGGTAATCTATGAAAGTAGTAATGTAATCCTAAAATTAATTCCCTTCATTGGTATAGTAGCAAGGTAATATCTCAATTACTGAACTCATTAAAAATGGAGATGAATTTACACATCCGTGGCCGTATAGCTAATGACTGGTTAGTTTGATTGACAAATCGAGAAAAAGACTCGTTTACTTTCGTACACCAACAAAATATTGCGGTCTAATTTGAAACTTGAATACTTATATATATCGATATATATAAGTATTCAATATATTATCGATAACTAGCTGCTGCCCGCGACTCCGTACGCGCAGAATTCAGAAAATTTCCCCGTTTTTGCAACATTTTTACTACTGCTCCTATTGATCGCAGCGTGATGTTATCTATACTTATAATAAGTCTGTAGAGAGGTCAATTCTGTACATGAAATATATTTTCAAAATAACTATCAGGGGGTGATTAGTGATCGATACTGATACCAAAAATGCAATCAGTAAAATTTTTGTCTGTCTGTCTGTCTGTCTGTCTGTCCGTCTGTATGTTCCTTATAGAAACAAAAACTACTCGACGGATTTTAACGAAACTTGGTACAATTATTCTTCATACTCCTGGGCAGGTTATAGTATATTTTTCATTACGCCACAATCAATAGGAGCAGAGTAGTAAAGGGAAATGTTGGGAAAACGGGAAAAGGTGCTCCATTTTTTAAGCTTCCGTCGCGTGTGCAGCCTTAATGGTTAAAGTTACATAAAAATCATGTACGACGGAAATATTCTACATAAAATTGTCTAAAAACTATCCCGAAACAGCACATATCTATATTTTATGGTTGACTCACAATAACACGTGTAACTCCTGATAGCTTAGCAGTTCGTTCATTCTGATTATATTTGTTTACTCTTACGTTTATAATACTCTAACTCAAGCAGTCGTTAAAAATGTTGCAAAAACGGGGAAAATTTCCTAAATTCTACGCGGACGAAGTCGAGGGCAACAGCTAGTATAGCCTAAAGCCTTCCCCTATGAATGGACTAACCAACAAAAAAAGAATTTTTCAAATCGGACCAGTAATTCCTGAGCGCGTTTCAACAAACAAACAAACAAACTCTTCCGCTTTATAATATTATTAGTATATTAATATAGATGTTTCCAAAAGAATATTCTCGCTATTCTATATTTACATATACAGTTTAGGTATGATACGAAACTATGCAACTTAAGCTATGTAGGTACTTGTCTTGAAGATTAAACATTTTAATGATATTTGAGCAACATCCTGTGCAATATCCGCTGCAACTTATATTCAAATAAAGATTAGTTGAACTTCTAAGTTTTTAACATAATATTTTCTAACACTTGCGCGACTCATCTGTTTAAATAAAACTACTTTTTACGGATTTAGACGCGTATATTTGTTTTAAATTTTGGCCTAGTCTCACCCGTGACCATGGTGACTGCAAAGTCTCCGAAACGTCGGGCCAAAATTTAAAACAAATATACGCGTCTAAATCCGTAAAAAGTAGTTCTAAGTTTTTAAGTTAATTTACATTGATCTTCACTTAGTAAGTTCGTTTGATCAACCAGTTACTTAGTATTCTTGCCATTAAATCATTTCTTCAAATAGTTATTATAAAAGGAAATGTTATATCGCAACCATTTTAATACTATTAAAAATACCTCTAATAAACCTTAGAGCTTACATTTACCAATAAACATGGCCCCATCGAGTCGGGCCCCAGATAAAATGGCTACCCTTGCCGGAGGACGAAAATAACCTTAACATGGCGACATTGATCGACGCTCAAAATCCTTAAAAATATAAAACAGTTTCTAAAACAAATAAAAGTTAATATAATCACATAATTACATAAATAATTACTTCCCTAATATTGCTTAAAACCCTGAAATATATTTTAATTTACAAACAACTTTCTATTTACATAATACACATGGCTAAGTAGGTATATTATACTTAAACTGGGCATAACCTATGGCATAAAATTAATATGATAGTTTCGTAATATATAAATTTAATATGATATTTTTTATAATACAACTGGGCTCAAAGTCTAGTTTTTTAACGGACTACTGTTACTAGGTCGTAGGTTCGATTGCCACACGGAATATCATTTACGTGATATTTATATTTATCATACAAATATTTGCACTGCCTCTGTGAGTTTTCCGTCTATATTCATACTTTCATACTAATATTATAAAGCTGAAGAGATTGTTTGTTTGTTTGTTTGTTTGTTTGAACGCACTAATCTCAGGAACCACTGATCCGATTTGAAAAATTCTTTCAGTGTTGGATAGTGTTAGACATTCGCCCCGCTCTGTATCTTAACTCGTATGTAAATCTTGCTTGTGCAATGATAAAAAGGAAATTATAAATATTCATGAACATTACCCACAACGTACTCTGGCTAAGCTTATATGCCTTTATAATCTTGTGTTACGGATATAATACATAGGTGTAGTATACAATGATATGTAGTGCGTATCTTCCTATTCTGGTACCCATAGCACAATCATAAGAATATAGCTTATTCAGAATTATTCAGGATCAGAACACGTTATGCAACAAGTTCATATAATGTTCTTTTTAATATTTCAGACTGTATATAATTGATTAAAGTATTACATTTCAAGCGTTAAATTATACTGTTAGTTTAGATATGCATCGTTTCATTAAATAAAGCGACAAATTTAATGATGAAATTTGAGATGTTATAGATTGTACGTCATGAAATAACCAGATACGCTAACTATTACTCTGTGTTAGATGATTAATTTGCGTTTAAATTATGTGTAGTGAAGTAGAACAGTGCTACTGTTACCTGTTTGCTAGTGTTTAAAAGAGCTGATTACATTTAACTGAAAATTGCACTTTAAGAAATAAAAAAGCTCTATTACACTTGGATTTTTAGCACTGAGATACCTTATATTAGTTTTGTTATTTTGTGGTCTGGTCTAGCGTAAGTATTTTTTATGTATCAAATTAAACAAAAAGTCATGCGCTTGAACCACTCTATCATAAAAAAATCCGTTGCGTTAGCTTTGAAGATATAAGCTCACATAGAGCCATACATACAAAAATAATGACATTGTTTTGTAATAAGTAAGAATAAGATTACAAGTAAGTACACAAAATCATAATCTTTATCATTAAGTTAAATTAAGTAAAGCAATAATGTATGACGTTGATTGATAAATCTAATTTCAAATTACATCTAAAAAGATCTACAAAATATGAACATTGAAGTTTTTCTAACGAAATATTTGTATGAAAGGTAATTAAGTGATCAATCAACTTAATATTAGTTTTGCTACTAGATAATATTAAGAGATAATTGAGTTATTAATCAACTTAATAATAAATAGTTTTGATCAATAAAAAAGACCGAGTACGAGCTGTGATCGCGCACGAAAGATTCCGTAACATTATTATCATAACATGTGTTTTTCATCATCACAATATCAAACTATTAAAGTCATTGCCTCTAAGCGATTCACACAGTTACACTGAAAACCGTTGTTATATGGAAGCCGCCTTTTATAGCATTCTGGCTTTTAAAAAGAAGAAAGAAAGAAATTTATATTTAGATTATTTATTCCAAGCCACAAGTACATTAGGCAAATATGAAAAAAATTAACAAATTAAAAACTAAAAACTATTTCTACAAAACTAAAACTAAATCTACCTAAAAACATACAATCTAACTCTAAGCCCAATGTATTTGTTGAGCGTTTTCTGATATACCTACACCATCTGAGAATGATTCAACTCTCTTAATATCACCGTTCGTTCCTAAGATATAGCTTGGTGAGTTTGGTGACTGACAGAGACGGATGGAGAGCGAAGTCTTAATAACAATCCAGTTTTATCTTTTGTTGCGGAACTCTAATAAAGCAAGTATCAGACGAAAGAAATTTTAGTAACAGGTCACGCGTATTTCAACTTGTTATGAGGCGTGCAACTCAAAACTGCGACTTTAATAACTAAAATCTCAATTGCATGTTTACATACAAATTTCATAATCACGCAACATAACTATAATAATAAATTGGTTTATTTGATAATTACATAGTTGTAACAAGGAGCTGTATATAATCACATATTTTCTGACGTAAACACTGTAACGAACGAGTATGTTGCGATTCGATTACGATGTAATGCAATAAACAACTACAAACACGATATTTGAAAAAATTACTAATTAGTTAGTTTGATGACGTCGTGTTAAAAATGCAGGTACATAATAGGTACATATAACTAATGTTGTCAACTAATTGGAAAAAAATCCGATTACTTTTTTAAATGAATCTATTTTCTTTTATCTGCTATTCAGTCCATATGGTCAAAAACACCTAACTCTAGTTCGTAATTTAGATTTTTTTAAAATCTGCTAACCGAAAGAGCACGTAGAGCGCTTAGTACACGCAAGTTTCTTTCTCTAATAGCTTTAGATATAGTTATTTAAACTATAAATCCGAACACAGCATCGGTCAAGTAACATTTTTGATAAAATTTGCCTTTACTTCAGACCCTATTAATTATTTAATTTATCAAAAATTTGCTATCTCGGCTTGCGTTGTTCCTATGTAGGCAATCTTCTCTATTCTTGTTTTTAAAAACAATAAAGCCTATGTTCACCGGGGATAATGAAGCTAAATTACGGTGATAGAATTTTTTAATTTAGTCCAGTAGTTTCAGGGACTATAGGTATATTTCAATCAAAGAAATATACAATCATTGTAATGTTAGTATAAACTAGATAATTTTTAATTATAGAAAAGCCTAAGTTCATCACTAATAAAACACTGTCACAAAAGATATATTCACAAATCATTTTGAATTAATATTCATATAAATCTCAGTCCTATAGAATAAATAATAAGAACACATGTATGTAACTATTTGTATATTATCAATCAATCACTTCTGTATGAAATAAAATAATAAAATATTACATCAGATCTTATATAACACTTATCCTTTTATATTTGCATATGTATGAATAATTATGTATATAAAATTTTGTGTTTCATAACATCATATCGTTAAGGAGTTATACACTGATATAATATTAAGTACCTATTGAGCTGAATAGAATTAAAAATGTAGAGATCTTAAATGAATCATAACCTAGATTTATTAAGCCAAACCTATGAGCAAAACAGTTACGTTGTAGGAAGGCAATACAAGTAAAGCTATACAGAGACATAGGGCCCCGTGGAGAAAAAGTAATGGCTGACAGCCAGTAAAAAGGTCACGGATTTGATTCCCATAACACATATGACATAAGAACCCAAGTAGTTAGCGATATTTAACAGAGTTGTTAGCGACATCAAACGTCGATAAAGTATTTATTTGAATAATGTAGGCAGAAGTTTTTGTATAAAATTCCTATTTAATATTATCTTTACTTGCATCTAAATATTACAACACTAACATTTTTGACATAAATAATGTGAAAATCAACAACAGTCACAACAGTAATTACTCTTGTCGATAGCTAGTTAAAAAAAATAAAAACTAATTTATGACTATTTGGACGTGCTGATCACAATAGTGCGTTTAAAATTATATTTACATGATTCTGTAATACCGTCTTGTCATATACCAATCAAAAGTAATAATAAATTGATAGTAAACACGCACATTACGAGCCCTACTGTGTAATCATCGGCGTAACAAGTAGGAAAATATAGTTACAATGTTACATTAGTGAAAACTTATATCTATTTATTGGCGCTCTATGTAACAGCTTTATTTGTCTAAAATAAAAGTTACTACTAAAATTTTAGCCGTTTCTAAATACTCAGCTAATTACATTTTAGAAACAAACATCAAACATTAGCTTCATTATTTTTAGTCATAGTTATATGTGATCAAACGAACTTCCTAAGTCAAGTTCGATCAATATTATATGAGTTGTTTCGTTCGAAGATATAATATAGTATTGATTGCTACCTGGCTAATACATTAAGCAATGATAATAATATAATTGCTCACAAATATGGCTTCTGTAAACGTTATTATCATGTTTTATGATGTGTAAGAGAATGGAACAAATTACCTGATTTATTATCACACAAATAATGTGGGTGCCTTCAAGGTAAAACTTAAGCTATTACTAAGTAACTACTTATTACATTGTAAATTTCATGCTATGAATAAAACAGCAGTAATAAATAGCCGTTGATACCGTGAGAGTATTGGCCAAACTCATCAGTGAAAATCTATACCTAATAAATTAAATTATGGTGGAAAAAATGATTGCCGCAAGCGGGACTTGAACCCACGATCGCGGAATACCGTTCCGAAGCTCTTTCCAACTGAGCTTATTGCGGTCGTGCTTGTAACATTAAATTTTACCACCACAATTGTCACTCGATTGAGTTTATATCGTATTTCTACGTACAACGCCATCTATCAAGATTGCTTTGCAACATCTCAATCTATCAAGATTGCTTTGCAAAATCTATACATATTAATATTATAAAGCTGAAGAGTTTGTTTGTAAAAACACGCTAATCTCAGGAACTAGTAGTTCGATTTGAAATTCTTTTTGAGTTGGGTAGTCCATTTATTAAGAAAGGCAATAGGCTATAATATACTATTACGCTGCGCCCAATAGGAGAGAAGCATTAATGAAAATGTTGCATAAACGGGGAAAATATTCTAAATTCGACGCGAACGGAATAGCAAGCTACAGCTAGTAACATTTAAATTAATAATAATAAATAATAAATAAATATTCAAGACATTTCAGACAACGTCCTCTGGTCCCAAAGTAAGCTATATTTCTATGCTTGTATTATGGGTACCAGATACGGATAGACTACATATACTACTTTTCTTTTGTAAATACATACTTATAATACATAGAAACACAAGAAAAATCACACAAATGATTGTCCTGAGCGGTAATCGAACCCGCGACCTCTTGATCGGCAGTCCGTTATATGAACCACTCGACCATGAGGCTCGTCGAATAGCAAGCAACAGCCAGTAACATTTAAATTAATCAATTCCAAGTCTCTAGAGACGGATATTAATGGCGTTTTGGATGATTTTCTATACACGCATGTAATGAGGCGATTATAAGTCTACTATATAAGATTAATAGTGCAAACAGACTGCGTAATACCTCACGTAATTTGTGATACCGAATTAGAAGCTTTCTTTAGATCAATGTCCATATTCTAATCACATGGCGTTTTCACCGAAATTTTTCGATAAAATCACCTTTCTATCTAATAATTATTCAGTTCTTGTATCTACGCGATTGGATTTATTTATTTAGTATGTGTTTTAAATTAAATTAATAAGATTTCTATTAGAAATTTAAGTACAGTTACTATATTAATGCAATCAATTACCGAAATCGTCAATTCTGATGGTAGTCTTTATTTTTGTGATACGTAAATTATGTTTACGTTTGTCATAATCTCGAGTAAATATCTTTATTCGAACGGGTAATAACTTGAAGCGCGTAACAAATTTGTGTATACCTAATGGAATTAAGGACCGTAATCTTGTTCTTACGAGTATAACTTTACATTATGACGTAAAGTTTAATATATTAGATACAAGTTTAATTTTGCTGCTCAGTATTATATTATATTGGATTAGGTATAACTTATTAAACAGAGTTACTAATACCTAAATGTCCACATATTGTTAAGTGGGCAACAACTCAAAACAGTTCATACTTGCGAAATACCACCAATGTGCAATGTAGCAGCCTAAATTCAGATGAAATGTACTTATTTTCTATATTTGAGTCAAGTTCTGCCGATTTACTGTATCTAGATAAACCTTATTTGATGTTGTCTAAATGAATGTAAAAAGATACAAAGCGCCAAATATGCTATTGTGTAAAACAAAGTAAGCAGGATCGGATATAACGTATTTTCAAAATTGCGAAATATTTGTCGAAACAAAGTTAATATAACCGGCTGAAAATATTTATAACTGGCAAATAGACAAATACACACATTGAAACAAGAAAAAATCAAATGTCTAAATAGAATTCCTTATTCAAATAAATTTGAATGTTAAGAGGATACCAAAATTCTTCGTGCATTTTTCTACGTACGAAGTTTTTATTGTTTCTTTTGATTGAATGGCTAGAGCTCTAATTTTTAAGTATATGTTTTTTCAATACATAATCTAGGATCGCATAAACTCAGAAACACGATTGAAAAAAGTTTTCTCGATAGAAAATCTTAGCGAAACAACCTCTCTAATTTTTTATTTTTTTCATTTGTCGGTCTATTATCGCGTATTAACTAATGAAATAACTTTAAAAATATAAGTAACTATTATATATAGAAACACGTAAATCAGAATTAAAATATATTTAGTAGATTTTGAGTAAATAGGAAAAGTATCCCTAATTCTTCATTTTCTGTGCCTACTGGCTGTGTTAATATGTACGTGTCGGCGATGATATACGATAATATTGATGTAGGCCCTTAATGAATGAACATAGAGAATTCTCTACGCCTTTGCGGTCAGTGATTGTTACGCACAAGCCATATCGTGACCACAAGTCCACATCTATTACACAATATAATCATAACATACGTCAACTTATGCAAATCCCTGGCTAAACACTATCTGATACAAAAGACCCAATTTTAACAAACCTACTTTTGTTTTTAACACACGTTATGTAATACTGGTTTATTATCTACACATTTGTTTTGCAATAATCTTAAGTTGTCACATTATACTGTTATGTTTAGATAAATAACTTTCTATATAAATATTAGTACAGTATTCTGTAACAATGAATACTGATGGCTGTGCAAGATATATTATAGAGTTAACACAGCATATGAAGATAACACTAATTTTGAATTTTAGTATTTCACGCTCTACTTTATCTACGAAACCTAATTTCTCTTAAAATATATGATTCTAAATACAGTTACGATTACTTTATTTGATAGATAAATTTTATGGAACTTTTTTCACCTTTATAAGTCTCGAATTACGCAAAATAAAACAGATTAATTTTTAACAAATTTTTAACACCTTGAAAGGTTTATTCATTCTAAACGGAAAACAAAAATTGATTATTTTAGACTATTTGATAGGGTTGCGACAATTAAAATAAAATAAAAAATTTCAAAACGATCTCCTTGGGATTTATTTAGGATGAAAGATTTTATTCAAACAATTTTATTAATACTATATAATCTTATATATAAAATTCACGTGTCACAGTGTTAGTTACCGTACTCCTCCGAAACGACTTGACCGATTCTTCTCAAATTTTACATACATATTCAGTAGGTCTGAGAATCGGCCAACATCTATTTTTAAAACATTTTTTTTGTATGGCAAAACAGCGTTTGCCGGGTCAGCTAGTGTTATATAAATTTGTAAATTTGTAAGATTCTTTGGAAAATTATTACAATATATTTGCGTACGTTTCCATCCACTTTATACTACGTGTTGAGGATCAAATACTTGACCGATTTGTTTCTCTATATAAACACTTCATTGTAGTGTTTATCAACATAATGTTATTATCATATCAGATTACGGCCATTTACATTAACATTATTACTTATTTGTGTTTATACTATTAACATTTGTTTTTAAATAGTTCTTTTTTGTAAAGAAAAACTTTAACAAATTACCTACGTCATACGTCATTAACTTTGGTTTCCATTTTCAAATTAAAGTTTTTTTTTAATTTATTTCGACAATAGACTAGTGTTTTTTTTTTCATTAGCATGCACTTGCGCAAATATTTAACGAAAATATGAAATATATTACATCATTTATAATTCAACTTTCTTTACACAGATGCTTAAAATACTGATCAATTACGTATAATTCCTAAACTTTTTACACGCTATGTAACGGTAATTACATAAAATTAATGTTTCCTGTGGATGCGTCTAAAATAAAACTAGTCAATGCATATAGCGAAAGGATTCCTATTAAAACGTTTATACCCAATTAGACGTATACACATAATATTATTTCCGTTTAATGAGATTTCACATTGGCTAAGAGGGCCGCCAGATGTGAGTGGCACAGTTTCATGTACTGTAGCGTTATTTGGGGAGACCTATGTCCAGCAGTGGATGGAGAAAGCCGGATGAATGGAATACCGTTTCAGAATATGATATTAAGTAATTGAAACATAAAAATTAGCGCTTACTGGCTATATATGTAGATAGAGCTGTTTAAATGAAGTTTTGTTTCACTCATTTCTAATTCAGTTTCTTTGTTTCATTTACTTATTACTAGGCACCAAACAAAACTAAAAGACTATACACACATCTATCATCCCTAGATCCCTGATCAACGGATTATCAATAATTTAAAAGAGAATTTATTCACATTTAATTGCAATAAAAATAAACAGGCCTCACACTGTTTAGACGTGAAACAGTTGTATAGACGAACAACAAATAGAAAAAAAAATTGTCTGTGGTGTTTCACTAATCGATTATTTTAGTCGACTAACTTGTTTAACGTGATTTGAATTTCGAACGACGTCACTCACTAGAGTTGTCACATCCACCGCCTAAGCATGGTCTTGTCCGGCTTGTCAATGTTACCAGTTTACTTACGTATAATTTAAAACTTTCTAGAGACCGCACTAGCCATGTAGATGCCATTGCCTAAGCCAGATTTCCCTCACACACCACTTTATTGGACTTATAGTTATATTAGCTAAGCGATAATTTGATAAGCTTTTATTATATCATCGTGATAAGTCACTTACCAGGTTCAAATTTAGTAACAACCTGGACAAGTTTGAAATCTTTATTTGGAGGATAATGTTATAATCTTTACACCGAATGATAGTATAGTCACTTAGTACTTCCTAAACAGAAGTAAAGATATTTTTTTTGTTGGTGCTTGATAATAATTACCATCAGGTAGACTAACTCCGTGTGGTGACGGATTAAGAATACAAGTGTCACCACCCCATCTCCTCCCAAGGGTGCTGTAAAAGTCAGCTAAGGTATATTGCACACGGATAGCATCTTCTGTGAGAGACGGAAAACTCGAAAATAAACCCAGTGCCAACACGCCTGGCTAGCGCGGCACAGTAGACCATAATCCCTCCCAAAGTGGAGGAGGCCCGTGCCGAACAGTGGGACGTAAATGGGCTGGAGAAGAGAAGAAGGTAGACTGATGGTAATTATGATGATAAAGTACTTATCAAATATTTATTATGGCCAAATATAGTATCGTTACTAATTGCGAAGGTAATTAAGATTGTCTGTGTGGTAACGGGTTAAGAAACCAATTATCCACCTATATTCTTGCTAGGGAAAATCAGCTAGGGGTTAATATAAGAACTAAGAAGATAACTTCTTCTGTGAGAGACGGAAAATTCGAAACAAATGCTTAAATTAACATGTTTGGACATGGCATAGTAGTCCAAATTCCTGGTAGAGTAAGTAAAGATGAAGTAGATAAGGGATGTGCCCAATAAGGGACGTCAATGAGCTTAGAAGAGAAGGTGATTATAATTATGTATAATAGGCGTTCTTTGATAAAATTCATACATCGCGTGACAACAAAGAATGTTGATTGCATTGAAAACGTGCATATGCGACCTCACTTTAAAAATGATGTTGATTTATTGATATGACACTCTATTTTAATTAATTAAAATATAAATAAGCAACTATTTTGATTACCAGCCTTGGGAACTTTCTTGGTGTTGTATTTATTAACACGTTTCTTTTAATTTCGTTCGTAATATAATATATGTAACGAAATATTTGAACGTAATTTTCACACCCTTCCTGTAGTAAAATTAATCTTAGTTCTTCAGATTCATTTAACTATTAGAAGAGATCATACAGATAAAGAAATAAAAATAGAAATATTTTGTTTGCAACTACTAAAACATAAATAAAAAAAGAAAGTAAAAAATTGGTTGTCTGTAAAGTCGGTTTACTGACGATAGTTGAACGTGACAACGTTTCTTTGTCGCTCGAGCGACAAAGAACGTGCAAGCGAGACAAGTGATAGCGAGACGCTTGCACTTACATGGACCGCCTCAGAGCGAGGTAACGCCGCATGAGTCATGTTTTTTCGTGCGTGCAGCCGGCTCTATCGAATTATAAGACGTTGTCACGTCAAAAAAAAATCACACACTTAACATAAACGATAACAATTTAACAATTTGAGTAGTCACAAATACGGACCCAACTGAGCGTGGTTGCAAAGGACTGATAAAGAGTTATTTATTTATTTATACTTTATTGTACACCAATTACATATAATAATTGTAAGAACCCGTACAATGGCCGGCCTTATCGCTTATAGCGATTTCTTCCAGGCATGGTGGTAAAGATGTTAAATAAGTAAAAAAAACCAGGATTTTCAGAATCAAATATAATTGAAGCATCTTTAGTTTCTAAACTGAGTAGACATTATATTATGCAACGATTTATCGGAATAACTAAGTAATATTTTCTTATTTAAACAGAACCGATTTTCTATTAGGTATTATTGAAATAAACATTTTAAACAATATAGTTTAAATAAACAGGTGTGCACATAAAGATGTGCAGTTTACACAATTGTTTGCATAAATGACGGAATGGACGGACTTCGTGGTGGAGTGGTTTATGTAATGGGCTGCCGCCGCGAGCTCTCGGGTTCGATTCCCGCTCGGGACAATCATTTGTGTGGTTTTTCTAATTGTCATACAAATGTTTGTACTGCGTCTGGGTGTTTCTATGTATTATAAGTATGTATTTACAAAAGAAAAGTAGTTTATGTATTATATCCGTATTCTGGTACCCATAACACAAGCATATAAGCTTAGCTTGGGACCAGAGGACGTTGTGTGAAATGTCCATGAATATTTATTATATTATTATTATTAAATCACTATAAATTTTGCAAAAATACATTATTATTTTGTTAAATAATATATTTTATGGTTTTCGTCGTATTTTAGTTTAGATGGTGTCGATTCCAGTGCAAGTCCAACTAAACTAAACTTAACCATAAATAAACTATTTTTAGTTTGGTTTTAGTGATATACCTATTCTGTTTCAAACAGAAATTAAACTTAAAATTTTAGTTGACAGCACTTATTTGATTTTGACATAATCATTAAAGCTGCCCACTAACAGACAAAAATGCCTTTTATAGTGAACGAATGAATGAATGAATAAAAAAATAACTAATATAAAATTCCTTTTCAAACGTTATTTGAGCAATATAGGTATTTATAAATATTTACAACTATTTCTGCATCATTGTTATGAACATTTATTAATAATTTAATTAGTTGGCGGCCTTATTTCAGTGTATTTCTCATCTTAGATATGAGCATAGTGAGCATCAAATCTTTTAGGTTATCTGTGGAGTGATTAGCACTACTTTTACTCTGTGGTATGCCTATATTACTTTCCTTGATTACTTTATACAAAAAACAAACAATTAAATTCGTTAATTATTTATTTTAATAGGTGTTTAGTGTAAATAATTACAGCAACTAAGGAAAAATATGCTTATAAGCAAATATTTACTTCTCATCTACCATAAACTGATGACGGAAATTCATAATTATCAAGATAACAATGACAAAAGCCAAAAAGTGTATTTATGGAAACATGAAAATCTGTATTTATAAAAATTTGTGATATCATGTGGTGTATAATTATGCAAGAGATATTAAATGAACCTAATAATTTATTTCTACTTTTATTTATAACTTATAAAAGTGTGTTAAGTTCAGTATGTAGTTGTATATGTTAAGTATTCTGATCTATAAGCTACACAACAGTAATTAATTCATCATAGTCTTTTCTTAAGGGCAACATATATCCATGAATTCTTACAAACATATTTAGATTAATAGAATGTTAAGAATTCCAATAAATTATATACTTTATTTCTAACTTAGCTAAGCCTGCTAGTGGTTACTATAATATAGCCTATGTGTTATGTATTCTGATCTAGCTATAAGCTACAAAACAGTATTTATGTATCTATGAATTCTTACAAACAATCTATATGGATTATTAGAATGTTAAGAATTACAATAAATTACATATATGCATAACACATTACTTTTTGATATAGTAAGAGGCTTAATACTTACTTATTATACAAATAAAAATGCAATATTTGTTTAAATACATGTTTTACTAAATAAATCTGAATGTTTTCCGAGTACATATAAATAAATGTTGGTCCACAGAACTCTCTGGCTTGGCTTGGCTGATTCTATTCATTTCTTCATTAGTTATTTTTAATAATAAATTTAGAAACCTACTGATAAAAAATATAGCTCACTGTTCTAGAGACAAACTGTTAGAAACCTTATTAAGTATCACAGATCAAGTAGCACCATTTGGTAGGTATAGTTTTAAGACTGGCTACAATTATTATTTCTACTATTAAATGATATTTACATAACTTTAGGCAGACACACACAAATACATATTTTTTATCACTAGTTTCAATGTTCCAAACTATGGTTCCAAAGATTTCTAGATTTTTCCTGTATTTCACTTAATATAATTGGTAGCAACTGCATTTATAGGTACTGGACCACAATTTTCCATTGGGCCACCAACTGGATATTTATTTTCCCCTGCATGACCTGGAAAAAAGTTATATTTATCATTAGACGCCATTAACCTCAAAATCGTTCACTTTGTATTAAATTATATATGTTTATAATATTTTTACGATAACTTGTATACTTACATAATATATGATGTCTTAGAATTCTATGGCTAAGTAAAAATACGTATTATATTATGTATGTAAATTACAAAACTATTTCGACAAAAATTAAGTAAACAAAGAAATACCTAAATAATTAGTTCTACGAATCTCCGCACTTGACTGTGATTCGTCTGTTTTTCGCGCTTTGTTTAACCTCAATTTTGGCGCCAATATTTAATTTATCAAGTATAATTTTAATTTATAAATATTTTTTATTTGCTAACAAACATTTATTATTCAATATTTAATCAGAAAATCAATTTTTAATGTTCAAAAAGCCATGATAAAATTTAGTGAATTTAAGTCGGCACCTACTCATATCCCGACTAAATAAGTCGAGAACTCACTAAATTAAGTGAATTTTTGACATTTATGATGTACACCAGAATAGCATTATCACTAAATTGTATAGATTGACTAATTTTGGTCCTGTCAAACTTAATTTAAGTGAAGTTGTGACTTTCAGAATAAGAAAGTGAGATTTGACAGGAATAAATCAATTTTTAGTTAAGTTTAGTTACGTTCTTGGACACAGAATCGACACCATTGTAGCATATTCTTGCAATTTAACTTGGCCGTCATTTAACACTTATGTTTTTAACGACCTATTGGCAAATTCTTAATTACTCCTTTCCTGCAATGGTAGGTATTCAGTAAGAAAAAGTGAAGGGAGTTTTCGGTGAATCTTGATCACGTGACAGCGCTCCTCTATTTTTATTGTAGGAGCGCTGTCACGTGATCAAGATTCACCGAAAATTCACTTCACTTTTTCTTACTGAATACCACTGCTGATACTTGGTCTTTCTCCTATGTACTCGTATTTCTGAATGCCTACGTATCTTTCTGTATTCTGAGATATCTTGCCTACATATTCGTATAGGTCTTTAGTTTTAAAAATGAAACTATTTATCCAAAAACGATATCAAATCAAACTAAACATATGTTTATTTCGTAATTGGCATCTAGTTTCTACTTAGAAGGCAATAAATTTTATTCAGCTATGTGATTTGGTATTTATTGGTCTGATCTAGTTACTATACAATATTGAGAACAGCTGGCGCAATTGGAACACTGTTCTCATGACTGCTAACTTGCATCCAGTCAGCACAATCTCTTGCCTAACTGTCCATTACTGTTCATGAATCTAACATTCTAAGATATTGTTCTGTGTTTAGCTGTAATGGATGTTTATTACGAAGTAAGAATCAATCTGAATTTATCGTATATTCAATGTAGATTTTGGTTTTATGTAGCAAAAGCGAATGACAATTTCTTGGTAGGACAATCTATTCAAGCATTGTTATGGTTGTTTGTACTATTAATAGGAGCATTATTATTCATAAGTTTGTAGTATTTTTTTCTATTTAATTAAGGTTATTCTCTGGATTTGAGTTTCAATTTTGTTCAGATCTCCATCCTTCCTTATCCTTACATATTATAAAACAAAAACGCTATTGTATGTATGTGCCTATGTTAGCTTGTATTTTCAAAACTACGCAACAGATAGTGAAGCGGTTTATTAGATCGAATCGATCGTTTAAGAAAATGGCCGTTTTGTATAACTTTATTTGGTTTTTAAATTCCACGCGTACGAAGATGCGGGCATCAAGTTAAAAATAAAATTTGACACACTGCATGACGATAGATTTCTTTTCAGGTATAATAGGTACTTAATTGAAAATTAAATAAAATGCTTTAGGGTAAATAATATGTATCTACATTATTGAAGGGGTAAACACCCATTTAGAATTATTATAAGATAAGTATGAAAACATATCGTTGATATCAGAAATAAGTGATAAAGGCTTAAGAAAACGCGAATAAAATGGACAGTATAAGTGGAAGTTATTTGATATGATACTGTAATATTATCTTTAAAACAATACAGTTAAGTAGGTACTCATACAGTAAATTAATTGATCAAATGTTTATTCACTTAATTATGTAGTTATTTTCCTTAACAATTAAGTAAGTATATACATCATTGTGATAAACAGTAGATCGTTTGTTTTGTTAAATAATATATTTCCTTGATGCCAAGTGATAACGATTAATATTCAATTAAATAAAACTATTAAGCTTAGAGTATAAAATAAACATGATTTGTTTCACACGCTGTTTTCTTTGTCAATTATTCTGTCAAGTCGGCGCGGATGCGAGGTAACGCACTCAACACTATAACATAATTTCACTGGTCTGTACGTACGCCCCGCCCAAAATCGCCCCGCACACATTAACAGACGAGTGACCGTACACAATTAGTATGAGCATTGCTCTCGTTTCTGGCGCGGGTAACCTTATAATGTTAACTACGGTTGGATTACTGCTCTAATACTTCATGTCATGAGGGTTTTAAGATAAAACTCAAGTATTTTAGACAGTAATGAGTTACTGAGAGGCCGTTATTAGTAGTCAGCTACTTTCTATTATTTAGGCCATGAGTTTTATTCTCACAGTGACCATTCGTAACAGTTTGTAGGCTTAGATTTTAAAGCCATTATTCAGTAATAGCAAAATAATAAGCGAATCATTAACGCAAAATGTTCTTAAGTAAAATATAAAGTTGGGCTTTTAGAGAAATAATTATGCCGTTTAGAACTTAAATTCTTATTTTTACTTACACACACAAAGACACGCACACTTCAGTAATGAACATAGAATAAAAAGGTGCTAGTTTTGTAATATAAAGGCCCCGGATTCCTTCAGAAGTGGGATCAAATCTGTATTAGTACCCACCATATGAATAATTCTATAAATCGTTCTATATTTTTTTTATACTTTTAAATTATATTTTACATTTAAAATAAGGCGTATACTGTTAATCATATATTTAGACCTCATTAGATATAGAGATGAAACAAAAATATTATTTATTGGATAATATTATTTATTGGAAACTTTTAATAAAATTTATTGTGAACATAAATAATGATATTCTGATATGTACATTTGCTGTACTACAATAATAATGTAATGTAAAATTCCATATACCCTTGATAAACATTGATAATAATCCTTTTATATCTATATACTTATAATAAATCTGTAGAGAGGTCAATTCTGTACATGAAATATATTTTCAAAATAACTATCAGGGGGTGATTAGTGATCGATAGTGATGCCAAAAATGCAATCAGTAAAATTTTTGTCTGTCTGTCTGTCTGTCTGTCTGTCTGTCTGTCTGTCTGTCCGTCTGTATGTTCCTTATAGAAACAAAAACTACTCGACGGATTTTAACGAAACTTGGTACAATTATTCTTCATACTCCTGGGCAGGTTATAGTATACTTTTCATCACGCTACAATCAATAGGAGCAGAGTAGTGAAGGGAAATGTTGGGAAAACGGGAAAAGGTGCTCCATTTTTTAAGCTTCCGTCGCGTGTGCAGCCTTAATGGTTAAAGTTACATAGAAATCATGTATGACGGAAATATTCTACATAAAATTGTCTAAAAAATATCCCGGAACAGCACAAATCTATATTTTATGGTTGACCCACAATAACACGTGTAACTCCTGATAGCTTAGCAGATCGTTCATTCTGATTATATTTGTTTACTTTTACGTTTATAATACTCTCACTCAAGCAGTAGTTAAAAATGTTGCAAAAAGGGCAAAATTTCCTAAATTCTACGCGGACGGAGTCGAGGGCAACAGCTAGTTTATAATATATTTCCCTTTTATCATTTGTTATTGCTCTTACTTTATCAAATGATAAAGGTTTTTTTAGATTACTCGAGAGGTCCTCTTGACTTACTTATTAATTGATAATAATAATCTAATTAGTTCAAAAACTAAAAAACACGCTTCAAAATCCTGAATATTTTTTTAAATTATTGCATTGTTATCGGTCCTTAATACGTGTGCAAAATTTCAGATCAATCTAACTACCGCAAGTGGGTGAAAACCACTTTCAAAGATTCTGCTACATAGATTAGTACATTGATATATACTAAACCAAAAAAAATTGGTCAAGTGCGAGTCGGACTTGCGCACGAAGGGTTCCGTACCATTATCTATGCAACATAAGGCAACGTTATTAGTATCGAGCAAGAAACGGTCAAAAAATCATGTTTGTTGTATGGGAGCCCCTCTTAAATATTTATTTTATTTTATTTTTAGTATTTGTTGTTATAGCGGCAATAGAAATACATCATCTGAGAAAATTTCAACTCTCTAGCTATCACCGTTCATGAGATACAGCCTGGTGACAGACGGACGGACAGCGAAGTCTCAGTAATAGGGTCCCGTTTTTACCCTTTGGGTACGGAACCCTAAAAAGCGTGTTAAAAAAAACTTTTCAATATCCATAACATCGACGGGCTTCGTGGCGTAGTGGTTCTTGTACTGGACTACCGTTCACAAGGTCGCGGCTTCGATTCCCGCTTGGGACAATCATTTGTGTGATATTCATAAATGTCATACAAATGTTTGTACTACGTCTGGGTGTTTTCTATGTATAAGTATGTATTTACAAAAGAAAAGTAGTTTATGTATTAGATCCGTATTCTGGTACCTACCCATAACACAAGCATATAAAGCTTAGCTTGGGACCAGAGGACGTTGTGTGAAATGTCCATGAATATATAATATATATAGATTTGAATCCGCCTTCCATTCTAGGCAATGAGTTTTGTTAATTGTTGATAAATAGCAAACAAAAATGATGACATTTATAGATAAAGTGCATTTCAAGTAATTTCCCCGATAGTCAAATTATTGAGGTTATAAATAGATAAATTCTATAGGTCATTGCCACGAAATTATTATTAGATTATCGTTAACTTTTCCGTGTTTCATACCTGTTTAAAATATTATCACGGTCATCATAATGGATTTGAATAAGATATTATCTCAACCCAGATATGCCGTAAATATTGCATTAAGCCAGAACAGATTGATTCAATTTTTAACGGAACTCTTTTGTAAAGTAAACCAAAAAATTAGAATGTTGAATAGACAGACAGATATCGAAATGATCCTATAAGGGTTTCTTTTTTATAGAAGACCTTAAAACAAATATTATTGATCAACTAAATAAATATAAGTAACCAAATGCAATCCTATACATGAAACTCGTGAAAATCTCGGGCGCATTACTTACTCGATTTTTTTATAACTGACTTTTAAAAATTAAAATGTAAGAGTTTCCAGTCCACTGTATTTTTTTACAGTATTTAGTCCATGTTAGATTGTTATGAAGAAAAATTAAAAAGAAAAGAACCATCATAACTTGTAAGTAAAAGGAACAAAATAATTATTATAGGCACTGGAGTTAAATATTTACGTCAAACATGACTCATTCATTTTTCAGATACCAAAAGTAAATGATTGTATCAAAATGGAAATCTGTTACGTTTGCCGTTACAATTGAAAGTGAACATTTTGCTGTGAAAGTTATTTTTAAGATATTTCGCAATATTTTTAGCGGAATAAAGATAACGTTTTATTATTATTATTTAACTTTCACAGTAATATCAATGACGTTTACGAAGCAAGTTTCGTGATAAAAGTTCGCTTAAAAAGATAGTTTAAACACTAACAGATGCTTACCTTTAAAATAGTCCTAGTTAAATTAAAAATAAAAACAGTTAGAACTCTTAATTCTTAAAGTAAGACTGAAATAAAACAAATAACACTGACTTAAAATTATGTTGTTGCGACTACGATAAATAAGTTAAGACGGTACGATAACAAATTATGCTCCATACAAAAGTATGGGTATCGTACTTCCGTTTTTTCTTCGCGAAAGTTAAACCGATTTTTAATAGTTTTTGAGTTATATTATGGATAAAGAGTATATCTATGCCTTTATCACTTTCTTTTTTTCAAAACATAATAACTAAAAGAAATATGACGATCCGAAAAACCCACTTTTTTCGGTTTCCTTTAGATATCTATCACACAAATTTGGTAAAGTTTTACCACAAAAGAAAGTGATAAAAGCATAGGTATACTCTTTATCTATAATAAAACTATTAAAATCGGTTTAACTATCACGAAAAAAAAACGGAAGTACGAAACGTCTTTTTTCAAAGAATTTGTAAGTAAAATCCGCTTCATCTATATTTGTCCCTTTCAGCGCGGCGCTCAGAAATAGGGATAGCAATACCTAAGGCAAATACCTAAATGAGGAGTACAGTACCCTCTTAAGCCCCACAGTTAAAGTAACATAATTTTAAATGTTTATTTTTCATCTTCTTTCAAAAAATAATCTATCACTATATCTAAACTTCTATAAGTACTAATATTATAAAGCTGAAGAGTTTGTTTGTTTGAACGCGCTAATCTCAGGAGCGGCTGGTCGAATTTGAAAAAAAATTTCAGAGTTGTATAGTACATTTATCGAGGGAGGCTTTAGGCTATTTTATATGTGTATGTATATTTAATTTTAGGTAGGTTTAACTAAAGTGTAACTTTTTTCACTATTGTTTCTTAGTAGTAGGTACAGCACTTTACCCCAGTTCCAGTTCTACTGAGTCCATCCAAAGGTTGTCTGGAAGAGATAGCATAATGCGATAGGACCGCCAATTGTACATGTTTTATTTTATTTTCGTTACATAAGTGACATGTAATATGTTTTGGTGTACAATAAAGTGTATTCTAATCTATTCTATATATCATCACGTTGCGACGAAAAAAAATGATACAAAAACGGGGAACATTTCATAAATTCCACGTGTACGAAGTCGCGCGCAACAGCTAGTTATTAAATAATTAGATAAATTAATAAAGTTATAAATATACAGGTGTATCATGTATACACTTCATTAATTTCCTATGAATTCCACGAAAGTGTTTAATTGACGGCCTAGGTCGCTTTTAGTTCTCCATATATGAAGTTACAAGTTATACTGGTTGTTAGGTATACGAAAGCTACTTTATATATTCCAACACCTATAAATCAATCAGTATGATCGTTGTTTGAAACTAACTTAATCCCGTTCTAGTTGTTGGTAAAAGGGGGTTGAAATATAGGTAAAAACTTGTAGCATGTAATATGCTATTACATTTGTAACCAGTTCAAGAAAGCATTTCTTTTTATTTTCATTCTTCCCAGCAAGTAAATTTCTCAATATTATTAAGCACGGCCTAATACATATTAAGAGGTTATTTGTTGAACTTGTGCCTCGCTAACTAAGCACTCGTTATAGCATGCAAATTAATTTTTAGCTTTTCAGAGAAAATGTTTTCTACCTAAAGATATTCTCCACAAACTAGCTGTCACCCGTAGAAAGAAAAGAAAGAAATGGAGTAATAAGAGTACCAGTATTCTTATTCCTAAACTAGTACTAAATTGCGTAGTTGTAGTACAAATATTTCCTGACTGTGGTCAGTATTAAAGTCATTACAAAAACAAACCGTTTTAATCTGGATTCGTGTAACTAACGCAATTTCATTACGTTTGGTAAAGAATGATGGAATCTAGGTAGAAAAACTGTACCGTATCAAACAACAAACTGGCATCTAAAATTAAATTATTACTGTTTCCAAAAATCAAGTTTCAATTGCAATTTCTTCACATTTTGGTGATATATGAAAAAATTCCAATTTTTAGCCTTCTAAGCCTCAGCACCCTGAGCGTTTAAAGTATCCGCTTGGGCAAAACCAATTTTTAATAGGATAATTTAATGCACTCTTAAAATAGCAGTGGTCATTTATATTCCGAAATATAATAATCAAAGTCATAGTAAATTAGACTATATATAACGACAATAAATATTATGTAATACAAAACAACAAATACAAGTAAAACCACAAACAAAATTAACTTTTCGATAATATGCAATCAAAGTTGTCAGTAACAGTAACCGTCCAAGAACGGGTCCGTGTATTTAACTTTTACTTTCGCCAAATGAGAGCATCAAGCAATAAATTGAGTAACGGGTTTGCACGGGTGCACTAGAGCACTCGTTACAAGGTTGAGAAATAACATGAAACTGGTATATCGCATACATTACCTTACCGTACCGTTGATATTATTATACTAACACAACAAAAAAAATAAAATTCTTGGGTTGTATACATTTTATTTGAAAACAGTACTTAAATAAAGTGTGTACGACATTCAATCTTGAATTATTTATTTTGAAAGAACAGAATTTGAATTTAAATTGTACTTAAATAATAAATAAAATAAAATTTCATGGACATTTCACACAACGTCCTCTGGTCCCAAGCTAAGCTTATGTGCTTGTGTTATGGGTGCCAGAATACTGATAAAATACATATACTACTTTTCATTTGTAAATACATACTTATAATACATAGAAACACCCAGACTCAGTACAAACATTTGTATGACAATTTGTGGTGTAAGTGTTTCATATGGCACCCTTTCAACGTGTCTGAACCTTCAGAATATTACTTTTTCGTCTTTACACGATGGTTTTTTGAACTTACATCTACTCTTTTAATTCCTGCGTCCAACATCTAACCCGACGAGGCAGCACATTTTCTTAAAATATAAGATGGATAGGCAAAAAAATTATGCGGAATAGAAACATTGAAAGAATACTTAACTAAGAATGTTTTCTGACCTATTATTTTAACCAAAGACTTCTAAAGCGTAGAAATTACGAAGTTAATAAGAAGGTGGCAAATGTATCTTATTAATTAAGTTAGATATATAATAAATTAGAAATAGAAATGTGTTTGTTAGTGTTGACATATTCTTGATCAACGCCTAATGAAATATTTACTAATTATCTTGAGTTTTTTTTCTAATGAAACTTGGTATTTTATAAGAATTTTACTCCACAAGTTACGATATTTTATACGAATGCATTCATGTTATTGCAATATAAGTGTACTAAATATTTGTAAAAATAGTTAATTAAAACGCTTTGTAAAAAAGTCGAGTAAAAATTTAACTCCGATAGAACTTGTGTAGGTACGCAAATAGGTATAAAACTTAAATATTCTATTTATCTTATAAAGCTTTATTAAAAAAAACTAGTTAAAGTAAAATAAAAGGCTGTAGGTATGTGGTTCAAAACTTTCACTCACGTGAATAAGTAAGCAAAAGCTAGAAAAATTGTTTTACTTAGAGGTAAATACAATCATCCACAAAAGTGTTAATATTTCCGAAGCATGAGCAGTATGTCTCATTGCAGACAAGGCCATGTACTGTGAATGTACCCGCTGACTTAGTTCACGACAATTACATTCCACATTACTTCTGCTTGAACGAATTTAGTAACTCAGCCTCAGGTGTTAAAGTTAACTTTATTACGACACGTCATACTATTGTAATGTTCCATTGTATGACAATTTTAAAAGCGGATCTAATTGATTTCAAATCACAAACAAACCTACGATACGGATGTCGACAACGCCCTTGTCAAAAATAATAGCAATCATGATATCTAGATATTACCTATTCACCAATCAAACGACTTCAATATTGACAGCAATTTAGATCACTGATACGCTAAAGTTTTGCAACTAAATTTAACTTGATATGCAATCATAACTTTCTGATTTCACGGTGAATTACGGCACCTAATCGACACTTATTTAAGAAAATATTGATATTTTCGAAACTAAATTAGGGAAATTCTTGGCTGGTTTTTAAAATAATATTATTACGTTACTTAATACTTTTGGAAGTAACTATACTTATGATACTTTCGTAATTATTTATTAATCGATGTTAAGTTAAATCGAGTTGTGAGTTTGAGATCAATTTAATAAAACCAATTGTTTTAAGGAAAAATTGTCAAGTTATATAGCCACAATATTACGCAAATTAAATCGTTATTACACCACTGCATATATTTTCTATTCAAGTAAATCGATTAAGTGGAAAACCGGAGACTGTTTAATAATTGTATCGATTCATTATGGAAACGGAACTTTGTTGTACTCGTATATACCATGTACCGACAAACATTATTACATTACATAGTTACTAATTTAAAACAATACCCCGTCTCGTAGCATAACAGGCACTAGTTCACAATTACTATTTGAATAATTATTTGTTGTTTGTCCGAGACACAAGGAAGGGTTATGTTATTCATGTCTAGTTTATCATCATCACACCGTCACGCCTTATACTTATCGGGGTAGTCAGAGACTATAAAGTGCCATCAGCTACGTTCCAAACACAGTTCTTAGGCTGCAGCCACACTTATACATCTGGTCTGGTTTGATCATGTCTAGTTATGTTTGAAAAATTTTAACTAGGTAACTTCCATCTTCAAAATAGATAGATAGATTTCGACAATAATTGGATATCTTTAGGTACCTCTTAACCGCCTGAGATTTTTTAAGATAGGGTTATAACTAAAAACGGGTTTTTGAATTTTAGGGTGAAATAGTCACTTTATTATTTATTCTCAAGTTTACAATAGGAAATTTGGAAAAAAATACCTTTTATGGTGTGAAATAATTTCCTATGCCTGACCTGTATAATATTCCGATTTTATTAAAATCGGGTTATTAAAACCCACATTAATTTGTTGTTACTTCCTATCATATATCTATATGCGGAAGTATTTAAGGTTTTTGGTTATTTTGTACTTGATATATTTTTCACAATTTACTTTCTAAATGTATATAGTTTAAATTACATTGCTTAAAATGTAAACAATTAATATTCTATGGATATAATAAAATATAACCTACATTCTTTGGTGAATACAAAAATACAATAGATTACATCTAGCTGTTTTCATATTATATTTTATAAGCTTTTATTTAGTCTTACCTCTCCTTTTCTCTCCCATTAACGTCACACACTTGCCTCCTCCACTTTGGGAGGGGTATAGGTATAGGGGTATAGGTATATATATGGTCTACTATGTTGCGATGACCAGGCGTGTTGGCATAGGGTTTATGCTCGAGTATTCCGCCTCTCATAGAGGATGCTATCTGTGTAATATCCCTTAGCTGCCTGTTACAGCACCCTGGGCAGGAAATGGGGTGGTGACACTTGTTTCTTAATCCCTCATTAGACGGAGATACTTTTACCTAAAAGTCTGTAATCAAGTCTTCGTTTGTCTTGTTTTACCTAAACTTCTGTAATCAAAGCTGTGTTTGATCCACTACTGCATTCCTACTAAACTAAACTTTTCCATATTTGAATCGCGTGATAATTTTAAATACCATTATATTTGTAAAATAAAAAAAAAAATATTTTAGGTTCTTTTCTTTATTTTTTTTTTATTTTTTGTAACCCTATTTTATGTATTGTAAATAATATTGTAAATACTACTAATAATAAAACATAAGCTATAATTAAAAGAAAAAAAAAATTGTTTGTTTCATTCTTTTCGTACAATAATTTAAAAAATTGTTTAAAATGGTTTTTTTTTATTTTGATTTTAATTTTACTTTTTTGTTTCAGGTAAGCTAAAATTCTACAACCAAATACACTAGCAAATTTTGATATTTCAACGTCAACAGTTACGATGGCAAGATTAGAAATAACTACAGTAAGTTAACCCTAAGAAATATTAAGATAGGTACCTACACGATTTTATATTGAAACATCTTAAGCACGAGCAATAACAAAAAGATATACCAAATAAAAAAAAACAAAACGTAACAATAAAAGTGCAACTAATAGCATGTCAACATAGGTTACAATATATGATAACATGGTCACAATTATGAAACACGAATGTGACATTCAAGACAAGTGAATCACACCAAAATTCTTTCTCAACATACAGACAATGTGACAAACTTTCTATGTAATTTTGTAAAATAATAACACTATGCTGAGCACGCGTAATTAGTGTCATGTTTTGACAGTGAAAATTTATAAGAAATTCTATTATGTTAAGATGTTGCTTATTTGATTGTGTGATTACAATTCTTGTAAGTATTAAATAAAACTACTTTTTACAGATTTAGACGCGTATATTTGTTTTAAATTTTGGCCCGACGTTTCGGAGACTTTGCAGTCACCATGGTCACGGGTGAGACTGAGCTGTAATGTGTCTTCTACGATCAGTTATTACAGGGTTTACCCACATTCGATTTTAATTTTACATTGACCATAAAGATAGACTTTTACCATAAACTATATCATATTACATTGTGCTCAGACTACATAAAATCAATAACATTATTTTAGTTTCTAAAATACATTAACAAATTGTAACAACATAAAGAAAAATTTTTAATTATATAAGGTAATACATTTGTAAAACGTAGTTTTATTTAAACAGATGAGTCGCGCAAGTGTTAGAAAATATTCTTGTAAGTAATTTAAAATAATGTGTGTGATTAAATGCAATGTCTATACGATAATTTTAATGCAAGTAAGCTTCAGTAGACGAGAATACTGTTGAAAGATGATGTAGTTGAGAAATATAGATGTACTAATATCGATCGAGATCCCAGTTATACTACACATGTATAACTGGGATAGATAAAATTAAGAATAAATACATTACAAGAATTCCAAAGATGACATGACAGAAATCTTGATACGGATGTGAATAGTCCGGCAAAAGAAAATCAAAACTAAATATGAAGATTAAGAGTATTGATGTTCAAACACTAGACGTAGAAAAGGGCCTAAAAGAAGTGAATAGATTAAGTAAAAAAGGTACAATAAAATAAATATAAATATTCATGGACATTTCACACGACGTCCTTTGGACCCAAGCTAAGCTTATATGCTTGTGTTATGGGTACCAGAATACGGATATACTACATAATATATACTACTTTTCTTTTGTAAATGCATACTTATAATACATAGAAACACAAAACTTTGTATGTCAATATACAATACTAAGGAAGTAATAGTTGCAAGGACATGTAATAAGAAAATTTGGAAGATAATACATAATAATGGAAAATTGCGGATTAAAATCTTACCAATACTAACTGTTTACTTCTGTTCAGCGTTAATTGTTATGTGCTAAAAACTAAGATACAATAAGATAATATTTCTTGCCATCAGCAAACTAGAACAGCCAAAATGGAAGTATGTTACCGAAATCAATGCTTTGTTTTCTAATGCAATTGCACTAACGTTACACAATGTTTTATGGGCACTAGTTTTATAATGAAACTACAACTTGCACGTATAATTATGACAGGAACTAACAAGAAACGTTCTTCAACCATGCATAACCGATTATGTCAACATTCCGTAATACTGTGTTATTTAATCTACGAAGATAGGTAACAAAACCACAATGTGTGTATCTATATATATGACTTTAGTTCTAGTGTAATAAACACAGGTCAAGCCTGGACAGTTATGACCATTTCGATGACGGAGATGGTAACTAAAACCTTCCCATTTTCCTCCCCAGACTACTGGTAGAAGGCATATTGTACATCCTCTGTGACTGTCAGGGAGAGACGAAAAACACTAGTCAAAAACTTATGCCAAAACTCTTGGCCAGTGTGACATAAGAAGACTAGAATACCCTCATAAGGTGAAGAAGGCCAGTGCACACTAGTGGGACATTAAACAATAAATCCTTTTTTTAAATCACAGAATAATAAAACACATTCATAATTCAGGTATAAAATCGTAGGTACACAATAAGATAGCGTAAACTAAAAGAATAATGGTCTTATTCATAATGACTTATCGTAGGTTTAAAAGTTCGCTAAAATAGGTTCGCTAAAATAGGTTCGCTAAAATTTTCAAAAAGCTAGACTGATAACTAAAAGAAAATATTGCGCATTCATATTTATTTTGTAGTATTTATGTCTTGACAATCTCGGCCTTTGTACTTCCTATTGATTCCGTTAAAGAATAATGTGATGGATTTCTTCATTATAAAACAGTATAAGTATGGTGAGCTAGCTCAGGTTTTACGAAGTTATTGTCTTAAAACTGTGCTATAAAATGTATATACTCATCTAAATTATTTATTCTGACATTTAGCGAGTTGACTGGCAAATGTAGCTTAAGACTCTACAACTGAGACCTACATTTATTGAAGGTGAAGATTTAACCTTTTCTAAGCACAACGGTCAATATACAAACACAGTGAACTAAATGCTTTGTATTATGTTATTTTAATAGGTATTCAAGATTTTTTCTTATAAAAAAATGCACCATAATGCTATGCCACATTATTATAAAACAAAGTCGTTATTTTTGTATGTATGTCCCGATGTGAGGTTATATTTCGAAAACCACGCATTATTTTTTTTTCAATAAATAGAATGATTCAATAGGATGGTTTTTTTATATGATTTGTTAGGGTTTGTATTCTAAATTACACGCGTACGAAGTTGCGTGCCACAGCTAGTTTGCTAATAAATCAACCGTGTTTCTCAAAAACCTAGAGTCCTTACCTACAGACAATTACACCCGTATTCACAAACGTTACTGTGAGGTCTCGTAGTAGGCATGGACGCACAGGGGTAGCAAAATCATTTCAAAAACAATACTTAAGTGGTGAAGCGCACTATGCGTTTGTTAAACTGAAGGCATAGCTAAGTTTTGTCTATGAATATAAAGGCTCGATGAACGGAACGCACTGAAAAGTGTTACCCTTTGCACAGTGCATCAACACTTAAGTATTTACTTATGTAAATATTGTTTGTGAATACGGGTGTTAAGGGCCTACATCAATATCATTGCCGACACGTACATATTAACACAGCCAGTAGGCACAGAAAATGAAGAATTAGGGATACTTTTCCTATTTACTCAAAATCTACTAAATATATTTTATTTCTGATCCACGTGTTTCTATACATAATAGTTACCTATGTTTTTAAAGTTATTTCATTAGTTAATACGCGATAGTAGACCATCAATTAAAAAAAAAATAGAGAGGTTGTTTCGCCAAGATTTTCTATCGAGAAAACTTTTTTAAATCGCGTTTCTGAGTTCATGCGATCCTAGATCATATATTGAAAAAACATATACTTAAAAATTAGAGCTCTAGCCATTCAATCTAAAGAAACAATGAAAACTTCGTTCATAGAAAAAGGCACGAAGCTATTTTGGTAGCCTCTTAATATGTTATTACACTTAGGATCTGTCTTATTAGTTCAGTTTTGTTTCCACTTGTCTGTCTATAGTTTCTATCTACCCCCATGGGAAAAAGGCGTGATGTTACGATAATGATGATAAAGAATAACTTACTATTTTAGATTATCAACGAGCAGATTCTTTGAGTAAATAAATAGAAAATTGAGTAAATAAATAGTCAAATTGATCAGAAATCCTGCATACATATTTAAGACCGATGACAAAGCAATAATTTAAAATATTCAGAATTTTTAAGCGTGTTTGTTAATTTTTAATCTAAGCAATCAATTAATCAATAAATAAAAAAAAAAAATTTCACGGAAATAACCATTTTAATAAGAATATATTTTACCTAGCTGTTGCCCGCAACTCCATACGCGTGGAATTTAGAAAACTTTTCCCGTTCTTGTAACATTTTTCACTACTGCTTCGCTTCTATTACTCGCAGCGTGATGTTATATAGCCTATAGCCTTCCTCGATAAATGTACTATCCAACACTGAAAGAATTTTTCACCGCCAGTGGTTCTTGAGATTAGCGCGTTTAAACAAACAAACAAACAAACTCTTCAGCTTTATAACATTAAGTATGGATATCATGTCTAAGCTAGACATGATATCCATACTTAATGTTATAAATATTTTAAACAATAAAATATACATAATTGAGTGAACTAGGTGGCAATTAGTTACTGCCATGATCACAATAATCTCGGTCAACCGCATCATTGCTTAAGTAAGACAGTGGTCAAGGCAAGTGTATTCTGTGTAAAAAGTGCCCTTTATCAGTTAACAAGTATTGTTATTGATAGAAATGCCATTAAATAGAGCATTTTATATTCTTGAAACCTGTCAAACAAATTTTCGGTTGCATAAAAAGTCTCAAAATATACTACAGTTATTCATTGACATAATTGTTTCACTATGAAGTTATTGTCAACATTTTTTGGTTGAAAATCTCTAGTTGAAAATAATGTTCAAGTGTATGTTTTCACATTTACATTATAAAATACAATGAATTTTTGTTGTATTCGGAACATACACTTAAAATCTTTTACAGAACATACAGTAAAAATTGGGCAGAAAATTAATGAAATACTTCTTATAGTGCAATTTTTTTAACTAAAATATGATGTCTATACGTTCTTTTTTTTAACTTTTTATTAATTGGAACAATTGGCCCTAATTTTATTCTAGTTTAATCATACGAACTGTAGATTGCGTAGGGCCATGTTAAAATCTTGATAAGTTGATAAGTGACATACGAACAACTTTTACTATACGCACCCGAAGTGAGATACTAGTTATTTAAGCTTATAAGTTGACTTAAAGGTAATTAGTTTACTTACAGTTTTGAAATAAGCATTACTTGGGTAGACTGGTGGTCCTTACATATACTGTCTTTATTTATTACACGGACCTTTCAAAACGGACAGGCAGACATGTTCATGTAAAGGGTTCCCGTTCAGAGTCGTAGGTTTGATTCCAGGCAGACAATTTTTTGTGTAATATTTGTATTTATAACGACTTCAAAAAAGGAAAGGTTCTCAATTCGTTTGTATGTTTTTTTTATTTATGTTTAATACCGAGACTTTTAAACTGGGCGAAGCGATTTTAATAATTCTGTTTTATTTTACCTTTATAAATATTGTAAGTGATATGTAGTGCAGTCTGTCAGTGGTACTTGTAAAAAAAAAAAAATTTTGAAAGCTGATGGAGACGTGTGGTCCCATTGGCACCAGGTCAGGATATGATGGTTATCTCCTGAGAAATCGAGGAAAATCAAGTCAACAAATTTCAAAGGCACGTAAAGTTGGTTGAACTTTTTTTTAAATACACATATTTTGTACTGCATCTGGGTGTATTCTTTGTTATAATACATATGTAAGCATATGTACCTATTTATAAATGAAAAATTTTATATGTAGTATATCCGTATTTGGGACCCATAACACAAGTTAATAGGTTTAGTTAAGGACCGGCAGACTTAGTATAAAATGTCCGGTAACAATTATTTAAATAATAATATTTCACTTTATATACCTAGTGATATGTGGTATACAATTTTTCTATCGCAGTTATCAGTGTTACATCTATTTCCTTTGTTAATTGCAATATCATAGCCTAAATAATAAACATTTTAAAATCCAAACATATATTTCACGGTACGATTAGATAAAATTTCGTTGAGTTGCGAAAATTGTAATTATATACAATGTATTTAATTATAATATAACATTTGGTTAAATAATTTTGACATCTTTTAGATTACAAAATGTGAATAATTATAGTGTATCATCATACATTAATGTAGTAACACAAAACTTTAATTTTTTTATGTTTGTCTGAAAACGGAAACAACTAGTTTGAAGATATAAATTAGAATACCTAGCTGTTGCCCGTCCACCGTGTGGTGACGGACTAAGAATACAAGTGTCACCACCCCATCTCCTCCCAAGGGTGCTGTAAAAGTCAGCTTAGGGATATTGTACACAGACAACATCTTCTGTGAGAGACGGAAAACTCTAAAATAAACCCTGTGCCAACACACCTGGTCAGCGCGACACAGTAAACCATAATCCCCCCCCCCCAAAGTGGAGAAGGCCCGTGACCAACAGTAGGACGTAAATGGGCTGGAGAGGAGAGCTGTCTCCCGCCACTTCGTACGTCTGTAATATAGAAACCAAACTCTACCAAATTATACAAAAAAGCCATGTTCTTGCACCATTCTATCTACCTATTAAAAAAACCGCATCAAAATCCGTTGCGAAGTTTGAAAGTCACATAGGGATATTTATACAAAGATAGGGACTTTGTTTTATAATAAGTAAATATGGTTTATTTTGTACTTGTACTGTATTCTTTGTGCCTACTCAGTTACAAATCTGAATATATTTTTTTATATAAATCATGTTGGCACTTGATCCCATGTCACCTGATGGTAAGCGACAATA
The DNA here is from genome assembly GCA_916999025.1 of Orgyia antiqua. Taxonomy (NCBI): domain Eukaryota; kingdom Metazoa; phylum Arthropoda; class Insecta; order Lepidoptera; family Erebidae; genus Orgyia; species Orgyia antiqua. Next base: position 23,424,516 of record OU779864.1, read on the forward strand.
GAATCTTTGATACTAAAGCGTACCAACTGCGTGAGAAGCCTATTTAACCTTTTATTGAACTTATAAATATGCAAGTATTGTAAGTATTAGTCGCATTTGGTTTAGGTACACTTACACTTTATAAATGTAGAGTGTGTTCTATGCACAATTGTAATAAAAAAAAAATTACTTTAGATTAAAAAATTGCTATCAGAAAGGTACATAGATAGAGATAAGACAAACAAAGAATTGTACATTTACTTTGGTATTTGGACATATTAATATTTAAAATGTCTTTATAATTTGAGAAATCAAATTGTATTGCATAAGATCACTTCTACGTCACAATAATTACGGAATGATTAATAAAAACTTCGAGACATTGTGTGAAACTATTCAATTAATGTATATCTTATTGTCTGCAAAACAACAAAGCCGGTTGCACTCTATAGTTTCTGCCTACTCTGTCATAAAAGTGAGTTTTAAGTGCGTTTAAAATATTTTAAACTAACTATTGTCCGTGAGATAACTTGTTCCTTTAACTGTGTTAATCAAGGGAACGACGTTAAACGTTAATGTTCAGAATATAGCCTGTAGATACCATTCAGAATTAGCTTCCTAGTAGTGAAAAAGTTTTAGGATGGACCACCACTTTCGGATTTTACACATATTATTTATAAATATTTCATTTTACAAAATTTAAAAATTTGAAATCATGATGTTATCTAGTTATAGAAATAGCTAATATGAATGTTGTAACACTATCGTGTATATTGTAGGTCTGAGAACAGGTAAGAAGCTAGTAAAACATGTGCTAATGCTAAATTATATAAGTACCAAATTATAAGTAAAAACTTTTAAAATATAATTAATTTCATAGTCTAAAAATGTATTTGTCTTAAGTAACGTTTGAAGCACTAAAATTCCTAACGAGTTATTTCTTTAAAATATTACAAAACAACTTACAAAATTTTTTGTAGTTTCAGGTCTAATAGGTACTTTATTTACCAAATTGTATGATTGCAATCATGAAAATATTGCATGCAAAAACATACAATCCGATTGCAATTTGTTTATATTTAATAGCTTGCAGTTTACACAGTAATTTACAGTGCGCAATTTTAATGTCGCTTGCGTCTTACTAATTTGATTTCGTGATAATTTTATGGATTGCAGAAAAGGTTTAGTGTGTTTGTTTTATGTAGAGACTTACAATGTAATGGTAATCTACCAGCTAAGGGTAGTTTGAATAGTTTACTCCCATTCTCAGTATGTTTAAGTTCTGACGAATTAAGAATATATGAGTAACCATGCTGTAAAAGCTAGCTAAGGAGTATTTATTACACACAGATAACTTCCTCAAAACAAAGGAGAACTTGAAAATAAACTGAAAATATACACTAGCTAGACCATAATCCCTTTCAAAGTGGAGGGGCTCGTGCCCAACAGTCAGACATTAAAGCTAAGCGTATGATGAGACGCAGGCGACGCAGACACGTGTCTGCTCTGCTCTGCGCCCCGCTCTGTCTCTCTCAGTATACGCTCGAGGCGTATGTCTGTCTTCCCTCCCCTGCGTTGCTAAATCTGTGCTGTGCTGCGCTACATCGCCTGCGTCCCAGCATACGCCTAGCCTAATAGGCTTAAGAGACAGAGAAATTACAGAACAATTGCTTAAATGATAAATACAGATTATTAATCTGATACTAGCATTACTATTTATTCGAAACCAAAGGATATAATGTGAAGTTTCCTTGGAAAAAATAACGATAATGATGTGATAAATGATCTGAATTATCACTTTTGACATATTTGTAAACAGTACCTTTGAATTAATGCACAAAATTAAATCATCTTACAATTATTATGAAGCTCCTTGAATACAATAGCTAATTGTTGATGGCTTCTTGTCTAGTTTTATAGACATTTTTCCTGCTCTCCTCTATCAAGGTAAATCACATTTTAGGTGAAGGTCTATTATGTACTATTTTATTGATTACAGCTCGCATAGTACCTATATTATTATGACAGAATATTGTCCCTAACTGTATTATAAATGGTGACAAAGTAATACAATTTTGCGACCATAAGGTTTGTATTAACATAACTATCACTACTTGAATTTTTTGAAAGAAAGAAAGAATAAGATTTAATTACTGCTTAATTACAACCAAAAAATACTATAACTATTACACTTATAACTTAAAATGATTTATACATTATGTTAGGAAACAGCGTAAAATACTTATCGTGCTTTGTAGTCAGCAGTAAATAGGTACCCGTTTCAGCACATGTCAGATCTTAAAGATCTGACGCTGATTTTCAAACGAGCCCTTGGTGAGTGGCCACACGGATATCATTAAACATAAGTTTTAGGATGTAGACAAAACTTTATAATTTGCGGGAGGAAAACCTTGGTGTCTGTAACAGAGTTTAAACTAGCACAGGCACCGCTGTTAACTCCAAACGTTAAACAATGTCATAAAATTAATTCTATAATCAACTGACATCAACTTTGAATAATGTTGTACTTTTGTTTGTTTTTTTTATGATATAAATAAATAAACTAAAAGCACTCAAATAAAACCACTTTCTATGGATTTAGACGCGTATATTTCTTTTGAATTTTATCCCAACATTAACTACCCACCCGTGATTATGGTGACTGCAAAGTCTCCGAAACGTCAGACTATAATATACGCGTCTAAAATCGTAAAAAGTGATTTTATTTGAACAAACGTGTCGCGCTATGTTAGAGAATATTTACTATCGCTTTTCAAACAAAGAACACAATTGATTATAAGCGTTCCACTAATGAAATAACCAAAAAGGGAACAACGGCCGAATGGAATTGTAATAAAAAAAAAGACTTAGCGAAAGTTAATACCCGCTCTAGATACCAATATAATGTGTCTATCGAACAGTGAAACTTCTTGGTATTAACTACGCGTACAGAATTAAAGTGCGGTGTAATGTGAATGTGCGACTCACGATCATAGTATTGTGTGCACTTGAGTACATGACTATACTTATATAATACATTTAGACTGACATATCAAGTTCATGATATACAAGTTAGCACGAGAATATATCACCTATTGTAATCAAACATGGATTATTATAATATTAAATAATGTAAAAAGTAATCATAATGTAGACTAAGTATTAGGGTGTCCCTTATATGGAAAAAAAAAATTTTTTTTTGAATTTCGAAACGCATACCCTCTACTTTTTTTATAAATGCTAAAATGTACTTAAATATGAAATTTCATATTTGTAGCATGATTGCAACCCGTGCCGACCGAGCCCTAAAATTTAGTAAAAAATGGTGTTATAGCCTGACATTTTGGTTTGATCCAAAACTAATTAAAATGCAACAAATAAAGTAAATATGAGTAAGAATAAAATAAGATCAACATAAACTTTTATTTAAATACAAATAATAATAATAATTAATTAGGATAACTTCTCTTTAGTGTAGTTTTTTTACAGTCTGGATACAGTTTTCTGTGTTCCTGAACACAACGCAACAAAAACTGTTTTTGCTCTTCTTCAGCCGTGATAAGTCCATTAAAATCTTGCATTAATTTAACAGCTCTTTCATCAGTGTCATTTACGACCTTAAAACGACTTATTCATCTTCTAGCTTCCAAAAAAGTAGGATTGTCACCCCAAGAAGATATATCCTCCCGAAGAAAACTGTCGTCGATCTGCAGTCGAGATAGAAATTGTTTGCTTCTTTGAGTCACAAAATCATTTAGCGTCATATCTGAAAGAAAGAAAAAACAGTTTAAAAAAAAAACTAAGCCACGAAACTTTGAAAAAAGAAACAAGAAAATATTAAACTTACTAAAGAAATTTTGCGTAATTACTTCCTTCGATTCAGACCAAGCGCTTCTACAACCGCGTGGAGAATGTAAACTGTGTCTCTTATGCTTAATTGGCAACGATCTAAAGCTGCTACCAGTTTAGGAGTTATGAAACTTTTCGTGCCTCTTTTAGAACTTTTTTCAGGGCAAAGAATCTGAGTACTAAGTTCACAGTTCGAAATCTGTTCCTCATCCGAATTCTCCAGACATTTCAAGCTATCTATCGAAGAAGTAGATGCAACAGCCAATAACTCTCTTTGTTTTACCTTTCTTTCCTCTTCTTCCAATCGTCTTTGCCTAACTCGTTCTTCTTTCTCCGCCAATTTTTTGTCAATTCCACCTAAGCATCCCGGTCGACCTGCCTCTCTCTGTTTCCTTAAAAAATCTTTGTCTTCCTATATCTTAATTCTGGCGAAGGCATCAGCATGTGCAATATCAAATAAGTTATCAAGGTCTTTTACAAAACTATTTTCACGGTTCTTGAACGTCACCTGAGTTTTCTTACAGTTTTTTTGCAGCTCCCTTCAAACATGATATAAATCAACAAGTTTCTTCACGCAGTTAGGAAATGCCTTCGTAGGAATTCTGGCTTTTTCCCAAAATATAATGCACTCTCTTACAACAAGATTCGCACTTTCACTAACAGTCAGCTTGACTTCACGTATATTGTAAAATAAAACGGTGAGAACTTGTCGATTAGATGGTAATTTTGCACCATTTATCTGGTGGCTTGGCAGTCCGATAAGGTAAATATTTTGTTTATCACTTCGTAATTCCACAGACATCTTCACATAATAAACAACAACGCACTAATAATGTTAGAAATCACGTATGAAATGACAATTGAAATTCGCAGTAACAGGTCACAGCGCTGCACCCGCGCAACTTGTATGGACAAGTTAAAAACTCAAGTCGGCACGGGTTATCGTTTATAAATCGGGCTAATATTTATTTCTGTATTATATTAGGTCAATACTAAAGTTTTTAGACGGTATGCGTAAAAATATATTGACATTGAAATTTAAGGGACACCCTACTAAGTATTTTTAACACATAACATAATTATAATGTAGATAAATAAATAGCCGTGCTTTATTTGTGTGGTGACGGATTAAGAATACAAGTGTCTGACCACCATTTCTGTCTCGGTGTGCTATAAAAGCCAGCTAAGGGATATTTTAAGCAGATAACATCAACTGTGAGAGCCTGAAAACTCGAAACTAAACCGCTACACACGTGGTCAACGCTGCAGTGTAGACAAAATAAAAAGCCCTCCCTAAATGGAAGAGGGCCGTACCCAGCAAGGTTCTGCTTTATAACCTCGCTTTAAAAACTAGTTTGTCTACATTCTGCTCTCAGACCTAGTAAATATACCGAGCTAAACATAAAATTCGGGCGAAGAGGGGATTACGCATGTGCAGTAGCGCCGATAATGTCAGGTTATTTTCATTACGCTATTTTCGTTACGGAATTTCTGGATTCGGTCTCCACGCTCAAGGCCCGCGATAGAAGCTATGCATTAACTTAAAAAAAAATTATCACGCCCTTATAGATCATAACGGTAACAAAAATAAGACGAGGCGTCACATTTACGACCTAGTCATGCAATGACTTGTTTGAGGAGCAAATCAATGATCTTTTCAAAGACACATAACGCTAATAAATAATTTTTCTTTCCGTCTTTCTTATCGCACGAAAATTAATATTAGATGTTAAAATTATAGACAAAGTTTATTTACCAGAGCTACCTCTAGAACAATATAATGCTGTGTGCTATGGCAAATTCATTGTTACTACTGTAATTTTTTTACGTATAAATGATTGTACGTTTATTGTGTTTGTGATAGTAATAACAATTGCCTTCAACATACATAGAATGCCTATTGTTTCTAAAATAATACCTAGGTATTATGGCGGCTACTCTAGATTAATAGTCTTACTGAACTACTCCATTGTAATATATTGCTTTCATATTTGAGATCTATTTCTAATTATTTTAGAATTCGTAAGTTGTCATTACAAGATATTCCGTCCTCCAAAAACTCCAGACTGTAAAAATCACCCTTGGTGCTAAGGAACAAATGTAAAGAGGTCATGTAGTTGGTTTGCAATAGTTCATTAAGTATAAAATTTTTAATTACTAAAACACTTCTAAGATTTGCTGCAAACATTAAAACAAAATTTAGAATATAATATATTAATTATAGTAACTAAAGTGAAAACAATACATATTTAATTGTAATACGGCCAGACAAAATGATAGTGCTTGCTGTCGTGTGGCAACTCAAGCGCGAAACTTCTATTATTTTCAGTTAAGTAATATTAATTGCTATTCTACTCAATAAAGAAAAGATTGTGTTACTAGTTTGCAACCGATTAATCTGACGCTCGTTAGCACAACAGTTGATGCAATAACTATTACGAGAAAAAATAAATCTAATTGGTTAAAATAGAAAAACAGGGGAGTAAAACAATCCTCTTTTAACTGTGGAATTTCAAGTAATGCCCTAAAATGAGTCACTTTAGCATCACTCATAACATCAAAGAGAAATTGATGTTACCATGTAGTCCAAAAACCGGAAAAAATCACGGATTTCCACTCATAATATAAGCAATTGCATTAAGTCTACGGGTCAGACCTAAGTTTTAAGAGTTAATATTCAAAATAAACATTTTAATTACAGTGAAACTATCTAAATCAAAGTGATAATGTGTTTAGCTATGTGCCTAAGTGTTGTAAGTTAATATTCAAAATTAATATTTTAATACACAATGAAACTAGATAAATTACAATGATAATATATTTTGCTACGTAATATGAGATATATCTATCTGACTATATATATAAAAGAAAGTTGTGTTAGTGGGAACACTTATAACTCAAGAACTGCCGAACTGATTTGGCTGAAAATTGATGGGGAAGAAGCTTAGGACCTAAGAAAGGCCATAGGATACTTAAAACATTGAAAAATTTACAAATAACATGAAATAAAAGAACATATTTTTCCCATACAAAATGTTCAGGTTTCATAACTGTCAAACTTATTTCATCCTGTTGACACCTAGGGTAAACACCTTTCTCAAATTAAACAGCGTATTAAAATAAGCATTTTGAATCGACAACATATATCCGAAATGTTCAGATAGCAACGTATTTTAGATTTTATTAATGTAGAAAATTGTCAGAACTAAAATTGTAGACCAAGATCCTAGGGGTGAATCATTTGATTTATTTTCTCAGCGATGAAACGTATTGGATAAGATAGTCTTTGTACGCAGCATCATGGCAAATATAGACGATATATTTGGACGATATATTTTTGGAAAAAATAAGTCAAAGGCTTTACCCCTCGGATCTTGATCTATTAAAACAGATATTGACATTTGATTGACAATCGCTATTTTATCATAATAATTACCATAAACAATGGACAGATGTAAGCATCAGTAAATAAGGAATATTAATCTTATTTTAGTTTATGGTCTTTAGATTCTTTTGAGCGTTTTCCCTTACAGTTATTCGGTACAGGGCCGTGTCTTCAACACATATCAAACACAGCAGGAATGCTAAAACCACCACCACAATAGCCTGTTGAGTGTTGTAGGCAAATTGTATGCTAAGGTATTGATTAATCGGGTGATGATTATGACAGATGAAAAATTATGGGATGTACAGGCAGGATTCAGGAAGGATATGGGACGTTTGGATCAGGTCTTCTCCCTAAAGTGTATAGCCGAAAAACATCTACATTACAAGAAAGTCTACTGCACTTTCATAGACTTGGAGAAAGCGTATGATAGCGATAAATGGCACAGAGAACACACACGGACTGATTCAGCATCTCTACGGGTGTGAGACAGGGATGTGTAGCGTCACCATGGCTATTTAATCTAGACATAGATAGTTGTCTGGTAGATTTGAGAGAGAATGATAATGGATTGGTTATGGGTGAGTTGCCAATAAAGTTTCTTCTTTACACGGATGATCAAGTTCTACTTGCACCATCTCCGGAGGAACTGCAAGATATGGTAACTACAACGAATGAGGCATTTAGATTAAAAGGAATGAAAGTAAATGTAAGCAAGACGAAAGTGACGTTAAAGTTGGTGCTTTACAAAGAGGAGTATATGTCTGTGTGTAATATTAACATAGATGATGAAAGTGTGGAATAGATACAAGAATTTGTTTATTTGGGAAGTGTTTTTACAAGAGACGGTAAGGTTGACGCTGATGTGGAAATAAGGGTCTAAATAAACTGAATTGTGCCTTGCATGTTATTGTGGCTAGGCATGCAATTACTGAAAAGGCTTGAATGGTGATCCATAATGGCGTATTGGTACCCACGCTTATGTATGGAAGCGAATGTTGGGTGTAGCAGAAGAAGCACTAAAGTAGGGTAAATGCTGTAGAGATGTGCTGTTTGAGAAGTAATGTGGTGTGACTTTGAAAGATAGATTAAGAAATGAGGTTATAAGTGTTTCTTTGTGAGTTGAATGACGTTGCGGTCTGAAGGAGGATGTAGTGACTAAGGTGGAGAAAAGTATGCTTAGGTGGTTTGGTCATATGGAGAGGATGGACGATAGACGATTAACGAAAGGTATTTACACGGCGGAGGTAAGTGGAAATGCTGGGACGAGGACGCCCCAGAAAAATAAACTCCGATGTCATCGCCGGTAAACTCCAAAACAGGCAAGTGCGTAGCACTTACAACCGTCGGGCATGTAGTTATGACCAGATGCATGGGTGTGGATGAAGCCAAGGAAGTATGTTTGTATCTTAACAGATTGCGCTCTTTAGTCTCTGCCTACGCCCATGGGAAAAAGGCGTAATGTTATGATGATGATGATGATAAAGAATGTTTAGATAATCAGAAAGTATAAACAACTTTAATTGGCGGAACGAAGTTCGCCGGGACAGCTAGTCATTAATAAGAAACAGCACAATAGGGTGCTAAATGTTATAAAATTAACGCCTTTAAATAATATAACAAATAATAACTTTAGTTATCTATTTATTTTTTTATACAGTCATTGTTTCCGTAATTTGTGTTGAATTATGAAGTGTTGAGTTATTCCCATTAACAAACAGGTCGAGCAAATAAAATCTATAATTACAGCAATATAAATCTTTACTTCTTGACTAATATTATAAAGCTGAAGAGTTTGTTTGTTTGAACGTGCTAATTTCAGGAACCACTGGTCGGCATTGAAGAATTATTTCAGTGTTGAGTAGTTCATTTATCGAGAAAGGATATAAACTAAATACCATTACGCTGCGACTAATAGAAGCAAAGTATCCGTGAAAAACATTGCAAAAACGGGGAAAATTTTCTGAATTCCACGCGTACGAAGTTACGGGCAACGGCTAGTCCTTTATAATGAGGCATAAACTGTAATTATGTCGATCGTTATTTCTAAAATTAACAAAATCAGTTTTGTTGCGTTTACTCCAGTTAATTACAAATTACAATAAATTACGTGATCACTGAACCATTACAATAGGACGCGTTTCAAGTAATTATGTACTAAGTTTTAAAAGCGTTTAAATGTCCTAAGACTATCAAGTGGTCTTGGCTCTAAGCGAAGTTTCTGCTGAATATTCCTGCTGATGTTCTGACTTGTCTTCTGACACCTAAAGCGAATGATCTTATAAGTCTGTACTTAAACGGCTTTAAAACTGTGCTAAAAAGTCATTAGTTTTTATCTTTATTTTATACTTTAGTTTTATATTAGTAGTTATCTTATTCGCTGTCGCTCATATTGGCTTAACCCAAAAATATTACTTCAGCCCATTAACAATCCACTGCTGGGCACAGGCCACCTCTACTTTGGGAGGGATAATGGTCTACGATACCGCGTTGACTGGGCGTGTTGGAACAGGTTTTTTTTTTTAAATTTTCCGTCTCTTACAGAGGATGTTTCCTGTGTACAATATCTCTTTGCTGGCTTTTACACCCTGAGAAAGACAAGGGGTGGTGACACTTTATACTTAAAACTACACGGACTATATCACCTATTATCGAAATATTTCAAAGCTACAATGAATTACAGATTAAATGTTAGTAATGACCCTTCTATAACAATTTCACTGACTCCCATCACAGCAACGCATTATCATAAAATTTGCCATAAACACGAAGAAAGCCGTGATTTACATATAAATAACCCTCTAATTATAACTGTCAAGGGCATATTGTCAATTTGAACTTGATACAAGCCATAAACTCGTAATTTTCGAGTTTTTTGAGACTAATATTTACCTTAATAGCTTGATATCTAGCATATTGAACTATGTATTGGTGCAATAGGAAAAAAATGGGGGTCCAGACAATTTAAAAAGATAAAAAATGAGACTACTTAACACTAAATCAAGCCTTGTGCCAAAGTGTGTTTCTTTTACTTAAAATTAAGTTATGATAAGTTATGGGATCCTTCAAGCGAGGCGTGAAGAGGCGGGCAGACAACATACCTACTAGTCGTTCTCACGTCTGGATTCCACATTCACTTAACAACAGGCGAAGTGCAGTCATTTCCAACCCAAGCTATAAAAAATGCTCCAAACCAACAGGAACTAGATGGAATTGATGTCAATGCAAGTGTCACTTTCGTTTAAGGCATGACAAGTTAATTAAATGCGTATGTTAGAGGAGCAGTGAGTTAACTATGCATATACATTAGGTATTATGAAATTAGTTTCCGTTTACTAGACGTGGTTACACGCAATACTGTACCGTTTTCTATCGAGTTACCGGAATGATTCACGTAACGTAGGCTCTGCTGACACTCAAGGAGCATGGCAACCAATTGAATAATTTTATGCGATTTTTGTATTTCATTTTGGTATTACATCTTTTGGCGCATTGGATAAAAATAATCAGAGTAAATTTTCACAGTAGGCGCACACCGTCGCTGTAAGAAACCAATATTTATTCTTTTCCATTCTCGTACCACTGTTGGGCACGAGTCTCTTAAACTTCAGTTATTGGTCTACTATGCCACGCTGCCTATACATGTTGGCATAGAATTTAATTTAAAGTTTTCCGTCTTTCACAGACGATGTTATCTGCTTATGATATGATGATGCCTGCCCTTTGTTGGCTCTTACAGTACCCTGGGGAGCAAAAGTATTGGTGATACTGATCTTTCTATTCTTATTAAATCTATAAATATTCTTAATCCGTCACCAGACGAATGAGTCAATGTACTAAGGCATAATTTCCAACTTAAAATTCGCAAAGGAAATTGATATGAAACATTGTTGTTTTACATTTATGTAGGTGTTATAATAATAACATAATAACCGGGTATTTGTGTTTATAAATGGACATTAAGTTTAGTATTACAGTCCAATCATTATTCTCACAGCTCAATAACAAGCACCTCATCAAGATAATCGACATTGGCAGAGTAAATAACAGTACCTATAACTAAACACACTATTGGTAATAAAGTTATCAGACTTAAGTTACGTTGCAATCCAAGAATTTCCCACGCTCCATTCGAAAAGGAAAAAAAAAACTATTCAAATTATTCAGTATAATACAAAAAGTGGGCAATTACCATGTGTAGGTAATCATTTCATCACTTTAATAAAATTAGCTGGTATGGTACGACCTTAATCCATGGCCTTCAGGTCGCTTTGTTTTGATTTTAAATCGTGCGAACAATTTTGCAACTATTTTATTGTAATCTACAAGGTACAAGTAGTGTAGATAATACCCCGAATTAAACATTGTTTCAATAAATAACTGCCAGAATAAAATAAAAAAATAACACTGCGCAGAGCATGGCTAAAAAGTTATTTAATATCCACTGACATTACAAGTTAACAATAACATAAAGATTTGAGGAATTGCCTTCATGTAAAATTTCACGCGCAATTAATTCTTTACTTCTAACAAGTAACAGTAATATCTTGTGGTTTCAATAACATGTACAATACAAAGTGTACCTATTTTACTTCGGGCGAACCAAATGTCTAGGCTTGTTCCCTATTTTCTTAAATATATAATTAATCTTAAGCAATATATTATACCTACTCTTGGTCGCACCTACAGAATAGTTAAATCGCCCTTTAGTATAAGATCTAGTCGGCTTTACTTTTTATTTATGTTCATGGGCTATATGTTTTTCACACCATATTCTTTGCAAGCCAGACATAATTTACTACAAAAATGTTTTATTTATGATTAGGTAATCTCATCATCATCTTCATTCTCTTGCTCTTATCCCGTCGGCGGTCGGCGAAACATGCAATGGAATTCGGCTCATTTTTACGACCGACCGCCTGACTAACCTCAACCCTCCTTCGCTATATTATTAATACTATCATATAGATTGGAATTATGATATTGATATTATCAGTCACGATAATGTCAGGATTTAAATTCCTACCTTGAAATGGGCAATCATTTTTAAGCTATGGCGATTTGCAAGTTAAAAAGCCCACGGTCATATCGCAAGGCAAGTTTCTTGACAATGTTGTGACAACATCCGCTGTTGCTACTTCATCCAACGATGCGTGAGTATACGCAATATAAGCCAGCTCTTAATCCATATTTGATCTGTGCCTATTATCATTATCCGTTTCATCATTCGCCTAAATGATGTATTGTTTTTTTTATTTAATAACTTACATCAATTATGACTTGAATGAAATTTGATAACCAAATTATAGTTTCAGAAGTTTTTTCAATGGCGGACTTAATATCCTAGGCATTTTCTACCAGCCAACCGCATATTTTGTATATGTTGTTAAATATTTGGTAACAGATTATTCTTATAATTTGAGTTCACTTAAGGGCCTACATCAATATCATCGTCGACATGTACATATTAACACAGCTAGTAGGTATAGAAAATGAAGAATTAGGGATATTTTTTTTGTTTACTCAAAATCTACTAAATATATTTTAATTCTGATTTACGTGTTTCTATATATAATAGTTACTTATGTTTTTAAAGTTATTTCATTAGTTAATACGCGATAATAGACCGACAAATGAAAAAAATAAAAAATGAGAGAGGTTGTTTCGCTAAGATTTTCTATCGAGAAAACTTTTTTCAATCGCGTTTCTGAGTTTATGTGATCCTAGATCATATATTGAAAAAACATATACTTAGAAATTAGAGCTCTAGCCATTCAATCTAAAGAAACAATTAAAACTTCGTACGTAGAAAAATGCACGAAGCTATTTTGGTATCCTCTTAAAGGATTTTTTTGGTTAGATAATAGAAAGCAGATTTGTTAAATTAACCGACTTTCAAATAAGAAAGAAGTTTTCAATTTAATTATTTAATTTTTGCTAAAATATTTCTTACCAAACATCCGATTTACTTTAATTAATGAACTATTTGTACATACTATTACTATACTATTACTATTTGTATAACTATTTGTATTTGTGTAAGTGTTTCAATATACAGAAAATATAGCACCTACTAATAGCACTTTCTGCACCTACCGATCGTTGCCTGCTAGAGAATGCCCTAGGCATTAAGTCCGCCATTGTACAACTTAATTTTTGTGCATAAAGTTTAATAAATAAAAAAATAAAATAGACATTTTATTCGCTAATATGATCAGGCCATTTATCAACATAAGTTTATAACGTTGCGTATAAGAGTTTAGAAACTGTTACAGTATATTATTATCTGTTATGACTACAAAGTTGACAAATTCATAATTTGTAATGGACAAATTTGTATGCGAATAAATTGAGCGTGCCTAGACGATGCAATCAATAACAACTTTTGCAAATCGCCCACATCGTGGCTAAATATGTCATTATGGTCAATCAGCCAGTATTCGATTTGCACGAGTTTGAAAACTACAACACAAAGGGATAAACACGTTACATGACTGATAAGGCATTTTTCCTGAGACCTTCGTTTAAACATTAATTTTCATAACTTTAACAAATAATTACATCCTTCGGTACTGATTTTAAAAATACGTGCAACATGTTTTTGAAGTAATATTTCTTTTGGTTAGTAATAGGTACTTCTTCTTTCTTTACTTTAAAATTATGACAGTAATATTTTTAGACGTATATCACTCACTAATAAAAAACGACACCCTGAAGCTAGTTACAAAAGTAGGAAAACGAAAACTTCTTTCGTACACACAACTTTTTTACATATATGATTATATTTTCACCGATTTGATAAGTCCATCAATATAAATTCATTTGTATGCAAGGTTACGTATTTTCAGTCGACTGTGAATTCTTAATTAGATTTTATACATACAAGCATTTAAATACTTAATAATTATAGTTAGCATTTTATGTTATTTATTTGCAGTCTCATATAATTCCGTATCTGCGATATCCGGTTTGAAGTGATTAGTTATATAATAATGAAATAAAATTAACATTTCATCTATTTTCTCTTTATGTAAAGAATGGAAAAATTATTATTATGTACTAGTTGTTTTACGCATAAATTTCTGAATTTGTTTTCCAATTTCTTGGTGTAAATGAAGCCAATATTTTATGCCATAGGTACTTAAGTTGGTAAAAGGATCATTTAATTTTATATAGTTGTATACGTGTGATTCGTCTACAAACATATCAACAGAAAGCCCGACAAAAATTAAAAATATCTCTTTTGCTATTGAGACCATGGTGGCGCGCAAGATGGTAAAGCGGTATCTGATAGTACGTTTGGAGTCCGCAGTATATTTGTGTCCAAGCCGTACTCTTAGTTTGGGACTCATCCTCTGACCAAAACTAAGCGTATATATTCTGTAAATATTTTAAGGTAATTTTACTCAGTCTATTCTAACTAAGGACTACAATACTATTGCACCCTAAAGGAACATGTTTCTTACAACATTGGAACTATTAGAAGATAAAATGTTAATACAGAAATAATAACTTTTCAATGTACATTTTTTTTGTCTAGAACCTTATCCTTGATCGAATCGTGAATATTAACAAAACAGCGGAAGAGAAACGTAATCGCTTGTTTAATCTCAGTTTGCCGCCGCTGAGCTATGAATCACTTTAAATACTTTCATATCGACAATAACTAATATAATAACCATTTTTAAAGTAGCTCCGAGAAGCCATTAACTTCTTATAGCCTTATAGAAGACATTACTTGAAACTGCTCGGCCGTTTTTGCTCAGTTGTGATAGATGAAGGCTTTATGGAGGATTTATGGAGGCAGTACAACCACAAGTTTAATTCAAAAATTTTGTAGGTACACAATCCAGCAAAATTTGCTTCTTTTAATTTAGCATCTAGTATACTAAAGATAATTCTAGTTGTGCAAGGATTCTCTCTGTAAGTAACTTAAAATATAAGTCTGTGTCTAAACATTAGATTAAGAAAAATAATTTCCTTATTCCGGGTTCACATAGGTCAGGCAGCAGTCATTGATAAAAAATGGTGACCAACGAACTCAAGGCCGATATTGTACCTATAACATAGAACTCGGCAAAGACAAGGAAATAACAGAATTGTTTATAAATGGTTAACACTGTGTAGGTGCACAATTATTGCATTCGGGTCTCTAAATAATTATAAGAGATCCGTATGCAACTGTATGCTTTAAATAACAGCCGGCTTTAAATAAACAAAATTGAACTGCCATAAATAATCTCCTTCTTTTGAAGTTAATAAAAAGTATGTTTATGAAGTAACAGACTTAAATGTTTCTGTCATACTTTTGATACACCTTTCTTAACTTTTTACACGTTTGCATATCTGTAATTTAGATTTCACACCGACACAATAACACAAAATTATATAAGCTCTTAACAAAGGTCATACAAAAGTCATTATATTGTTACACGAACGCTGAGGCTTTTATTATTTTATTATCGAACTACAACTGTAATTTAAATCGATATTCGTAGTACCACAGTTGTGACGTTAATTTTATATCGAATTATCACGACTGAATTAAATATTTCGCTTAAGGCGTGTCGCTACTTTATAGATCTGTGAATTAAAATGGAGCGAACTGCCAAGATAAAGATTTCTGATAACGATTACAAGTGAACTTTATTTTAGTGACCATAATATCTGTACATTTCCTAATACTGATATCCTAAATGAAATCTGTAATTAAGTTAAACGGTTTCTAACATACATAGACTCAATGTTATACTTTTTTGCCTTTCAAAACCTTGATCTACTTGGAACTAGTTAAAAATATTGATGATATAACTAATAAAATGTATTGCTGAGGTAATCAATTAAGATTTATTGGGTAAAAGTTTTAATAAAGGCTGTAATATGGTGATGAGGTTAGAATTCAAATGTACTAACTCGTGTCCTTCTAGCAGTAACTAAGCGAGCCAATTAACCTTAATAAATAAGCCTATACCTTAGGCGTATTTCAAAACAATATAGTTGTGAAAAATACTAAAACTGAAGAATTATCTAATCAAGAATGTTTTTTTGAAAACTTTAAATAATATCTGTTGGATTTATTACTTCGTGCTTATGTAGTAAAGTACTAGAAAGACATGGTACTAAGAATGTTATTGAAAACATAAGTAGTGAAATAAGTAACAAAGGAAAGCTCAAAATTGTCGGCTTAATTGTACCTATGTTAAGGCATTAAAATTTTACGGAACAATTAGCAACATACATTATATATTATTTTAGCATTATGACCTAGATTAAAACATAGGTCTAACGCTTACGAAAAGTTTGTTTTGATTCTTACGAAATCATGTAAGGTGATTCGAGCATAAAAATGCGAAGCGGAAATAAATTATAAATAATAAAATTAGTCAATAATAAATGTTTTTATTTTCATGTATTTATTTAAAACTGGTGCATAATATAGGTGGCCATGAGCAGCGAAAGCAATGGCCGCGGTGTCAAGGTGCCGCTTGATACAATCGACATGACAAACGATTCATATTGAACAACATTTCGATAATGTATCATTATATGTATGATTTTAGGTTAAAATATCGATTACTAAACTTCAGACAATATATTACCCATGGTTTATTACAAATAAAAAATTTCAGTAAGTTCACATAATAAATTAAGGTTCATGTACCACGGAGACCGTTACAACACATTTGCACAATTCACTGAATATACTAAGCTGACTGCCATTCCATACAATTGCTTGGGAACCAACATTATTCTGACCATTTCCGACATGTAGCTAAACAAATTAAGGTTGAGGACAGTGGTCAATTGCGAAATACCTACTTGTTTTTTTTTGTATTAATAAAAAGTAGTTGACCTCAAAATAGTAAGCTATTTTCAACCAAATAATAATTGTAATTCAACTTTTTATAAATGTGCCTTGGGGCTTGGACATAATGAATATATAGGTATCAATTTGAATTATTAAAATAAATGTATATGCAAAGGTGCTATAACTAACTTTTTTGGAACCTGTATCTTCATCATCGGTGTTTAGTTATTTCCTAACCATCATAATAAAAATACTCTAATTTCAGTTCTCTTCGCAACTGAATGGTTTTCCTTTTTATCTTTGATTTTTTTTCATTTCATTCTTTTTTTTCACAATCGGAGCCTTCAAGGGCTTAATCCTCTAAGCTAAGGCAATGCTTATCCGCGTATCGAATCACTACCTGAATACCGACGTATAGCTAAAGAAACACGTTTGAGGTAAATACATAAACTTGAATGAGATGATGAAATTCATTGAAGTTTAGTCATCATAAAATTGTAGAAAGTAAAACCAGCGTTATAACTCAATTTTATTCCAAAAATATAAAATATTACGTAATTTATATAATTATTTATACAACAGACTAGTCACACATCTTTCTTTAAATAAAATTGCAAATGAGTTACTGTCTCCATGTGTCGCTTTTTTACGCCAAAACAACTAAATCGATTCAATGAAATTTGCTACACATATAGACATATCACCTAAAAATCGGTCAAGTACGAGCGTGAAACGCACACCAAGAATTCCGTACGGATATTATAAATAAAATAAAACAATACATAAACTGTGAAGTTTTCAGTTCTCTAGCTATCACCGTTCTTTAAATACAGCCTGGTTGAAATGCGAAATATCAATAATGGGGTCCTTTTTACCTTTTTGTACAGAACTCTTAAAATGATAACCACACGTACGAAGTCCTAGACCACAGCTAGATATTCAAACAACTTAAATAAATTCTTCATCATCATCATCATCATCATCGTCATATCATCACGCCTTTTTCCCATGGGGGTAGGCAGAGACTATAGAGCGCGCGTAACTACGATCGAAACACACTTCCTTGGCTTCATCCACACTCATACAACAATTCTTAACAATAGCAGATTTCCTAATCACTCAGCAGGCAACTATGATGCGTGCTCATTACACACTGTGGCAACAAAATTACTAAGTACTGTAATCGTTTTTGAAGCTCATATTATTCATGCACTCCTTATTATTTCTAAATAATCTCCTTTGTCTTTGAAGAGTTGCGCAATTCATAAACGACAAGCGACATCATTAAATTATTTCTAAACAGGATATAATTAATAAAAAATTTCATAAGTAATTTAATACGATAAAACAAAACAAAATTGTTTCATATCTTTTGCATTACCTAAAAACTTTTTTTTATTTTATGTTTACATAGAGTTAGTAAACTATTAAACTACATCAGAGTTACGCCAAATTAAGCTGAACAGTCGTTTTTTGATTATAGCTACCGTCGCTCGATATTATTATCCATCCAAAATAATTACAACTTTTTTTTTTATAGGAGTTAATAGGTAACTTCTCAGCCATATGAGCTGCAGAAGTAATTACATTAATTACAGACTAGACGTGCTGGGATACGATTTAGTTCGCGTTCTCCTTTTATCGTATGTTCAAAGAAGAAAAACAGCTGTTAATCAATACGTTTACTTTACTTAGCATATATTTGTTATTTAAAACAAATTCTTTTCGGTTCGTGCAAATTATCCGTTAGAAGCTAATCGCTATAGCTTATGAATTACGCATGATTTCCATGTGTGTGGCTCTAATTTTCACTAGCATTACGCATAAACACAATATAGTACAAGGTAAACATTGCGAAACTTTTTAATTATTTATGAAAAAAAAAACTTTTTTTTTTTGTTAACAGTTATTTCATTGAGCTACGGTAATTTATTCAAAATATTATACGAATTATGAAACCAAATGTATGAATAATTAAGTATATTAAAAAAATGCCAACTGACTTAATGTACCTTTGAAATTTGAGGGATTCCCTCGGTTTCTCAGGAGATAACGATCAGATTCAGACGAATTGAGAACCTCCTCCTTTTATTGAAGTCGGTAAAAAAAAGACTTGTTTCAAGTCTTGTAATACGTAAAACTTTCACTTTTTTATTAATTGTATTATGTATGTGTACATTAAGAGAATTACCATAATAATTGTAGCAGTTTAAATGTGACATTGATCACCCCTAATAGATTTCGCAAGGCTATCAACCGTCACCAAACGTATGTGCTATTCTCGCATAAGTAATAAGAATTTGGCGTGTGATCTAGCTAGAGCTACGATCGATATCTAGAGCTACGATTTATGAAAATGCATTATTGTATACCCAGCATGTCGTGGTTTCCTCCACCGTTGGTGTGTTTAGTCGTGAACAAAAATGGTAACGCTCTATCTATGGGAGGCAGTCTGTAATATGTGATTAGTATCTAAAGGAACACACAGATTTATAATTTCCATGTGATTTATGCGTTGAAGACATAATTTGTTATTGAGTTTGATTATAATGCCTCTATGACTTTCATAATAAACAATGAGCCTCGTGGTTGAGTGTTTTATGTAACGGACTGCCGATCAACAGGTCGAGGGTTAGATTCCCGCTCAGGACAATCATTTGTGTGATTTTTCTAATTGTCATACAAATGTTTGTTCCGCGTCTGGGTGTTTTTATGTATTATAAGTATGTATTTACCAAAGAAAAGTAGTATATGTATTCTAACCGTATTCTGGTACCCATAACACAAGCATATAAGCTTAGCTTAGGACCAGAGGACGTTGTGTGAAATGTCCATGAATATTTATTTATTATTTATTTATTTAATGACTGTATAAGATGACCTTTAGAAAATATACGTCAATTCATATAGACAATATCAGGTTAAACTATCTTTACTTTAATGATATCTTTATATCTTAATCACCATGTAATGTATCTAATTGCTTTTTCATATATAGTAGTATAGTAACCATTAGGCTGAGAAAAAATATTATCCGAGAGAATAATCCAAGTACATTGGCTGTGACTTTAAAAACATTAAGGCATATTTACATAGGACAGCAGTATTTATAGTATATTTTATTTCTCATAAGACGGGCCTCGTGGTGGAGTGGTTCATGTAACGGACTGCCATTCGCGAGGTCGCGGTTTCGATTCCCGCTCGGGACAATCATTTGTGTGATCTTTATAAATGTCATACAAATGTTTGTTCTGCGTCTGGGTGTTTACTATATATTGTAAGTATGTATTTACAAAAGAAAAGTAGTATGTTGTCTATCCGTATTCTGGTACAGATAACACAAGCATAGAAATATAGCTTACTTTGGGACCAGAGGACGTTGTGTGAAATGTCCATTAATATTTATTATTTATTTATATATATTTAGACTATTGCCAATTTCGTATGATTGAACATATTAAATGTTTTATTAGAATATATGGATAACTAGGTTCTACCCGCGGCTTCGCACGCATTAGTGGCCTAATCAAATTTGAAAACAAACCTAAAATAAAAACTGCAATCTGAGCTCAAGTTAATAGGTACTAAAATCAATAGCAAAATTTACACCGATCAATCATCAATATACCAATTCTTGTGCAATTCTATTCTGTAGATTCTGAGTAAAAACGTAACAAACAAACAAACTCACTTTCACTTTTATATATAACTAGCTGACCCGGCAAACGTTGTTTTGCCATACAAAATGTCAGAGCGGGGGGGGAGGCGTTTGAAAAATAGATAGTAGCCGATTCTCAGACCTACTGAATACGCTTATAAAATTTGGCAAAATCGGTAAAGCCGTTTCGGAGGAGTACGGTAACTAACATTGTGACATGGAAATTTTATATATTTAGACTAAGGATAGATCTGTATACCTAAACTTATAAGAAAAAGGCGTGATGGTATGGTGGATTATGAATATTACTTGCTTAAATAATTACGTCTACGATAGGACAACAAAAATTTGTATTATTACAAGTATTTTAAACTAATTTATTTGTTAAACCTAATTATTAATATTTGTTTTTTTTTTGTTACAGGTTTGTTCGTTGTTTCACAGCAACAGTTTAACAGTAATCGCCCATTGTTAAAAATTATGTTTAGTAATCCTCGACTTGTAGGTAAGGTAAGACCTAGACTAGTTTTCCTTTTTTCCTTAAACACGAGAATTTTACATAATGTATTAGATAAAGTCAACTTATTTACACCATTTATAATTTAAAAAGTCTATATTTTTATAACTATTATTAAAAAGTATGCGATATCTATGCTCTTATTTAGTTGGAATTTCTACAATTAGCTCTCTATTTGGAAGTGAATCGTTTCTCACGGACTCTACAATTAACAAACTACGTTGAATTACCTTACCAATTTGGTCTTGTATGCTGTATTAGCAAATGAAACGTCGGCATGAGAAACTAACGTTTCTAAAGTGAATTACCTACACTTAGTAATGCCAATACTATGACTGGTAGCTAGCCCATTACTCTTAATGATACTAGTTTATGAATGAGTCTGAGCGGCCTTTAAACAGGTGCTTGTGGATATGGCATCATTTATATTATCATAACTGATTACAAATGTAAATACGCAATAAATAATTTAGTTTTTTGAGACTTATTTAAGGATTATGTATTTAAAATACAGCTTTAGCTGCATAGTACATTAATAAGCATAGGTGTATTGTACATCAAGGTCATGTTTGAAGATACCTATATTTCTCAGTACAATTAAAAATACACCAATTTTCTTCCATAAGTGCATAAGTAGGGCGGTTATGTGAATATTCAAGGGCATACCATATTTTGTTGAGAGGCAAGAACTCGGCAGTAAATTTTATACTAGCCATGTTCTACCAATGTTTAATGGGGTCATACCATAAAGATTTATGTTTGGTTCTTTATCGTCAATGTAAAAACCCTGTAATAAATTATCGTAGATGACACTTCACAGCTCAGTCTCACCCGTGACCATGGTTACTGCAAAGTCTCCGAAACGAAGGGCCAAAATTTAAAACAAATACACGCGTCTACATACGTAAAAAGTAGTTTTATTTAAACAAAAAAGCTAAAAAATCATGCTGCCATTTTCTGCCGAATTCCAAAAAAGGATTCTGTGTTTAGCTACATAATATATTTTCTTGTTGCAACATAAAATGGCAGTGGTAGGATATAGATTAACGACATAGGTGTATTATACCTATAGGTTAGGAGTTTTAGCTTAGCGGAAGGACGCGAAACGTACGACCATGAAAATTTAAAAAATACCTCCAAACGTCGGGAACTAGTAACGTAAAAACTATTAGAACATTATTTTATTAATAATTCTACTTCCTTCTGTGTTATTGTTATAATTTATTAATCAAATAATATATTTTTAATAAAAAAAAAAGATATTTACATATAAAGGAACAAAAATTTCCTGTTCTCCTATACATTTTTGTTTTATTATTTTATTATTCTTTTGTTGAACAAGCATTTAATCATTCTGTCTACTTATAAATACGAGATTTTAAATTTTATTACAAGTATAATAATTAAATTAAAAATATTAGTCGCTCCTGATATAAATTGCTTGTGCAAAAACTTCTGTTTCTAAAGGAATTAGTTATGTCCATTTTATTTGGTGTTTCTGCTTAGACGGTTAATATTTTTTGGAATTTATTCCTACAGTGTTAATTGTATTTATCATCTGACTGAATACACTTAAGAACTACGGAAACTAGAAGGTTGTTCCTTCTAGTTTAACATGACTGTAAAATAAAAAGTTATGTATTATTATGAATCAAGTTTGGCTCTACAAATTACCCATTCACACCGTATGCAATAAAAAATAACACCTCTATGAATTAAAAATCTTACTTAAGAGGGCACGATACCAAATTAAGCTCCATAGAAAAATATGGGTATCGTACTTCCGTCTTTTCTACGCTATATTATAGATGAAGAGTATATCTATGCTTCTATCGCGTTCTTTTTTTCAATACATAATAACTAAAAGAAATATGACCATCCGAAAAACCCGATTGTTTCGGTTATCTTTAGGTAAAGTTGCAGCGTCTATCACACATATTTGGTAACGTTTTACCAAAAAAAAGTGATACAATCATAGATATACTCTTCATCTATAATATAGCGTAAAAACAATTAAAATCACTTTAACTTTCGCGAAGAAAAAAGGGTAGTACGAATCGTCTTTTTTTCAAAGAATTTGTAGGTAAAATCTGTTTCAGCTATATTTGTCCCTTTCAGCACGGTGCTCGAGAATAGGGATAGCAATACCTAAGGCAAATACCTAAATTAGAAGTACAGTACCCTCTTAATATTCTTTCATTTACGTTGTTAATCTTTAATCGCTTACCGCATAATCCTCTAACACAATGATTTGCTACAATTTACAACCGATTTATGAAAGTCACCACACTTTCATTAGCTTTCTTCAAATATCCGCTATTTGGTATTTTACTTTAATTTAACTTTCTATCGAAAACTACCATTTGTATTTAAAATATAGCTTTAGTTTTGAATATTGCGTGTCTTTATTTTATTGCAGTGCGCACGAGACAGACAATTTAATTGGATAAAAGTGAAACCTAGGTGCTTACTTAAATGCATCAAGTCAAAAATCCGTCTGCTAAATATACTAGACGCTTGAATCGTCGTGCTTTAGGAAACGATTGCTTATGAGTGACTCTCTCAGGTTTATTTATGCCCAAAAATGTTTCATTGTTAAGAACGGCCCTCGGGAAAAATGGTGACTTTATTTCTTTTTTTATTAATGGACAACACATATGTATTATTATAGTTTTAAATAAATAAATCTTTGTTTCGGACACATGATCCATATGTTTATATTAATACATAGGTAGTTGATATAATAAAATAAAAAATTATATAATTATACATGTCATGTTAAAATGCTAAAAAAAACTATAATTTCCTAAAATTTTATAAATTAAATCGTATAAATAAGAACTTCATCAATAAACATTAAAATAATGCATTTAAAATTACATAAAAACAACTACATAGTGTAGTTGTTCTACATGGTTAATTCTATAATTTAAATAATTACGAGTACAAATAAAAGAATTTTATCAAAATCACCAGTATTTAAATAAAACTACTTTTTACGGATTTAGACGCGTATATTTGTTTTAAATTTTGGCCCGACCTTTCGGAGACTTTGCCGTCACCATGGTCAAATATTATATCACCAGTATTGTTTTGTCCATATATAATTCCAAAATTGTGTAACTCAAAAACAATTTTGATCACAATTGTTCATACAATATTGCTTTAGAGATTTAAGTTCACAACCATAATCAGTGTTCCAGTTCAAACAGTTTTTAAAAAACAACTCGGAGAGACTAAGCGTAATATTAGAAAAATCTTAGTTTAAAATATAGGTATTTCTATTCATTGAGGAAGTTTGTTTTTATTTTTTAGGGCCGTTATTGAGCTGTAACGATAAAATAGGTACATTCACTTATTATATAATCGCCGTTACTGCCAAAGGTAACGATAATAAAATGACGTTTACTACTGACATGGAAACTAGTTTCATAATTCAGTTGATAGTGGTCTACTTTTGTGTTACGGAAATCAGCAACGACAATAGAACAATCATTTAACAAACACCTGCGCTTACTCAACTACAAAAACTTTTATTTGTAGTCGGGTAAATTTATTATTCCTCCGTGTGGTGACGGATTAAGAATACAAATGTCACTATCCCATCTCCTCCCAAGGCTCCAAAGTCAGATAAGGGACACACAGATAACATCTTGTTTGAGAGACAGAAAACTCGAAAATAAACCCTGTCAGGTGCCAACACGACTACTCAGCACGGCACAGTAGAACATAATCTCTCCAAAGTGGAGGAGGCCCGTGCCTAAAGCCCGGTTTCCACTGCGAAAGGGTAATGTGCGGAAAATGGTTAGGCGGAACGGACTCCTTTTTAATTAAATAGGTTTGAGTTTCCACCAACGAAGAGTTGGTGCTCCCTAGAACTGAGCGAGCTCATTTCTACTCTTTCTACACGCTCGGCTCTTTCCGTCCGACTATTTGTTGGTGGAAATACAAGTATGCAGTTTGCGTTTGCGAGTTTAACGAAGTCATTAATGGGTCCGTTCCGCTCGCGGTGGAAACCGGGCTTAACTGTAGGACGTAAATGGGCTGGAGAGGATAAATATACTACTGTACCTTTAGATTTTATTTCCTCCTAAAATCATAATGTGCGTACCTTCTTTGTTTGTTGTCAGTTTATTTAACCGACTTTAAAAGACGGAGATTATCTGTTCATCTGTATTTTTTATTGGTAGAGATTGAAATAGTAGTCCTAATACTTTCCGGGTATAGGAATATTAGGGATGCTCATGGCTATAAGTAAAATTAGAAGGTGATAAATAAAACTACTTTTTACGGATTTAGACGCGTATATTTGCTTTAAATTTTGGCCCGACGTTTCGGATACTTTGCAGTCACCATTAAACCCTATAATAACTGATCGTAGAAGACACATTACAGCTCAGTCTCACCCGTGACCATGGTGACTGCAAAGTCTCCGAAACTTCGGGCCAAAATATGTATACGCGTCTAAATCCGTAAAAAGTAGTTTTATTTATTTATTATTATTTATTATTTAAACAAATGAGTCGCGCAAGTGTTGGAAAATATTATTATAAGGTGATTTTAACTTTTCCTATTAAAACACAAGTATTGCGATACAGTGTTAATAGTATTCATAGTTTTATAGTAATATTGACAATTTGTCATTTGCCAGCTCTCAGATTATAAACCTTCATTTTAATTAACTAGAGAACATCAAATTGATTAACAAAACAAAAACACAACATATTCAAATTTATAACCTTCAGTAGACTAGTAAAAAAACCAGCCAAGTACGAGTTGGACCCGCACATGGAGGCTTCCGTTATCTATATCTATACATATAATAAGTCTGTCATCTGCATAATAATTCAAAAAAAATAGCCAGAAGGCAACAGAACCCATTTCCAGCATTTTTGAAATTTTTGTCTGTTTGTCTGTGCACGCATCACGTAAAATGTACACCACTTATAAATATAAATGTTATACGTAAAAATTGTACACAGCTCAAGGTATTAGTTAGTCTTTGTTTCATCGCAATCGGTCCACTCAATCAAGAGATATTTACATAATACGAAATTTCTCAATTTGGTTACTTTCAAAGCCATCTAGCGGCTAAAAAATGAATAAAAAAATTTACTGGGTTGATAGAAAAAAAATCGATCCACGCAGACGGAGTCGTGGGCACAGCTAGTTATCATAATAAATTCATCATACAGACTCCAAATAACACCAAAAAAACAGAATATTTCTGAATATTTCTCGTTGAAGCATAAACTGATATACACAAATTGATATTTTCAAGTCCCTAGCTATCACGACCCGATACAGCCTGGTGACGGACGGCCAGTAAAGTCTCGATAATAGGGTCCCATTACTAAAGTAATTTATTAATTTTGCAATTGACATGCTATGCCTTTACTTAATAAATAAAATTATGGTGGAAAAAGTGCTTACCGCAAGCGGGATTAGAACCTACGACCTCGGAATACCGTTCCGTAGCTCTACCAACTGAGCTTATTGTGGTCGTGCTTTCAGTAATCAAATTAAGCCACCATAATCGTCACTCGATTAAGTTTATATCGTATTTTTACGTACAACGCCATCTTGCTTACCCGGTAATCATTTTTCCCAACATAATTAATTTTTTTATTTCCCATTTTACCTCATAATACGGAATCCTCAAAAGCTATTAAAACATAGAACAAACTTACGTAACATGAAATAACAATGCACTAACAAGGTTTGGATCTGGTGAAAGTTAGGTGTTGATTGTAAATAGCCACTATGAAATGCGTGCCTATTATACGCACTAATTCTTGGTAACAAATTGTAATTACGTGTCTACGATGAATATTCATTAAAACATAAGCTCTATAAGTACTTGATATAGTACTAAAACCTGGATTATGACCTAATCAACCAATTGCTTTATAAGGATTAGCTGTCTGTTCGCCTGTTTATGATTATGTCTTTAATATTAAGCTTCATTACAATACTTTGATTTCGAAATCTTTGTAATCTTAATCTATTGAATACAAATACTTTTATATATTATTAGTGTTAAACAATTGTGTAATACTTTAAATAATATGTCACGCTACTGCGTGACATATTATTTA
Organism: Orgyia antiqua; assembly: GCA_916999025.1. Lineage (NCBI taxonomy): Eukaryota > Metazoa > Arthropoda > Insecta > Lepidoptera > Erebidae > Orgyia > Orgyia antiqua. Next base: position 23,451,810 of record OU779864.1, read on the forward strand.
AAGTATTCAATTGTTAGTTATTATCAGTTATCAATTATTGTTATTCTGTATTTACATATCATTTTCACAGTCCAAACATTACACAATTTGGTAAGACTGCGATCTAATAAGACATACGAGTACAAAAAATACTTCGCATAATCTATCAATTGAAATTCCATTCCATCGAAAACACAAATGTGAGATGAAAGCCAAGTATACACACACACAATGTATAAGACTGTAATTTAGAAATACAATTGTAAGTCAGGGGGAGGAACTGGTCCTTGAAACACAACTAAGGTTAGTTCAAGGATCAGGGATTCCAATAATGTGTATCCATATGTTTTATGACAATAAATTTATTTCTATTTCAAGTTCTATGCAAAAGAAATAAAATCTTAATGGGTGCCAAAAATTATTTATATATTTTCATTTCTTCTCACGGCTTACACTAATATATTGTAGCCTAAGGGATACTTCTTACTTTCCTATCTAGATTTGAAAAAGACTAAATAGACCAGTAATTTATAGATTATTTTCAAAGCATATAATTATTACTAAGAAGTAGCAAACACGAAACAGACAACAAAAACAAAACTTCATTATTCTCTTAATTTCAGTATATACATCACGCCCACCATTGTTTACTTTTTTCTTATTCAACATTTAATTATTATATGGTCTGAATACAAAATAAAAGAAATGCAACGAACAACTTTCACTCTACTCATAGATTGTGATCAAAACCGATTTATTTATTAATTGCATGAAATAAGATTTAATGTTAGTTGATAGTTGTAGTGGTCTGAAAGTGATGCCAGTGACTGAAAAATTTAAGAATGAGCGGATGTCCTGTTATGGGCATGTTATGGGACGAGAGGAAAGTAATGTCGTTAGGAGAGTTCTGAAAAGATGGATGGACTGTGTGAAAGAGGACGTGAAAGAAAGAGGAGTTGTCACAGACATGACGGCTAATAGAAGACTATGGAAGAAAAAGACATGTTGCGCCGATCGGCCGGATAAGGGCAGGAGGATGATGAGATAGTTGTAGTGGTGCTGATAGCTTTGAATCAGGCGTTTAGTTTATATCATACCATGATTCTTCTAGATGACGTGTGTGGTTTTACTTGTGTTTATAGTTGCAGCTGGCCTCTTGGATTTTAGCGTGATTATATCTGAAAAATTGTTGTCAAATATCCAGTAGTTTTTCCGTGAAAAGCTACAAATTATCCTTCTATCAATACATCCATCTAGATAATATATGTATTCATCCATCCATCAATACATTATTGCAAACCTTTATGTTAATGAATATTAGTCATATTGACATTTTTATTGATAAAAAGCAATTTAAATACCTACTCTTTGTAGTCGCAAGATTTCTTCAGGCAGGGTATAAATATTTGTATTGTTTGCTCTATGGAACAACTGTAACACAGGTTGCTTTGTGAGACCATTTTAAGTTTAATCTTAGCAATGGGCTATTTTTATAACCCAGCAAAAAGATTTCTTATTAATGACTAAAAGACTTGAAGTTGGCGGAAGTTAATCATAAAACATATTTTCTCCAGTACTCAGTATTGTGTACACACAGAATATAATATATGTGTACATATCTAAGTTAAGTAAACTATTAAATACGCAAACGTTTTTTTAGGTAATTTTGTATTTTGAAAGTAATGCTACGGTTTTATATTACTTAAGCACAGCACTTATAACAAACATAAATAGTTAAGATAATCTTCTAACAATGTAAAACTTAAATATTGTGGTACAAAAAACAGTTGATTTAAACCTAGTTTCTAATTTACATATTAATCATTCCATGATTTAATAAGACAGTTCTTCTTCTTTCGTATGTAGAACGTGAAAAAAACCGCCATTCACTGTGTTACCTGTGGTTTTAAAGCAAAATGTACTAAGGTCTTTGTGTAGGCTGAATGATAAGCGTATCGTGAATGGCTTTAGCATAGCTTTAAGAAAATTTAAGTCATGTCAAAAGAATATCAGGAATCTATGGCCTTAAGCGGCGGAAGATGTCGGCGACTGCCTCATGTCTGAGCGAGTTTCGTACTCGAGCTTTGATCAGCAAAAAATGTATACAATTCACTTAATCATTTTCTGTATTTTATTTTGAGGATTAAGTATTGCGTATTGTTGATGAGTTTAGTTACACTGCAAATATTGGTATTGTAATTTACTTCTAACTTCTGCGTCACTGAGGGAGGCTAAGCAAAACTGATCTCGCCGACCCTCTCGTTAAGTCAAGCACCGCTACTGTCTATTACTGTAGATACCTACTGTACGTATTATACACGATTACCAACATCTAACAAGATAATATCATTCGTTATCTAGATATAAACTAAGACACGATCATTCGCCTACACGTAATCATGCATGAACTTGCAACATTTAGGCCGTTTTATGTTAAGATCATGAACTTACTTGGTTAAGGTCAAACGACTATCAGATTTCGGTAAGTATTTCATTTACAAACGTAACATGTCTTGAAAAATTATTACATAAACATATTACCTATTATACATTATTCATATCGCTCATTTCGTTAGGCATAAAAGTTGAAATTTATGTTAAATATGAAGTAATATTACGAGTAAATAAGGAAATTTAAAATAATAATAATATGTTGAAAGTTTTAAATATAAATGAATATATTGCGTCCTCGTAAAATAAAATAGCCATATATCTAATACGTGCGCATTCTTTTAAACGCCTAAAACAATAACTTAGTTAAAATCTATACTAATATTAAAAAATTGGTCAAGTGCGAGTCAGACTCGCGCACGAAGGGTTCCGTACCATTATCTATGCAACATAAGGCACGTTATTAATAAATGAGCAAACAACACACACAATACTTAATTAATCACGTTTGTTGTATCAGAGCAAGAAACGGTAAAAAAATCATGTTTGTTGTATGGGAAATTTTCACAGATTATGTATTTCTATTGCCGCTATAACAACAAATACTAAAAATAAAATAAAATAAAGATTTAAGGGGGGCTCCCATACAACAAACATGATTTTTTTACCGTTTCTTGCTCGATACTAATAACGTTGCCTTATGTTGCATAGATAATGGTACGGAACCCTTCGTGCGCGAGTGCAACTCGCACTTGATTTCATAATAGCACACAATTAAAGAAAACATCAGTTTCCGTATTGAACGGAGGCACACAAATTACAAAGTTAATTGGCCGTTCATAACCGCGGTATAGTTTTATGCAAACAAAATATAAATAATTTTGATAGTTTTATATTTTAACTCGACCTTCATAGAATAAAATAAATAAATAAATATTCAGGACATTTCACACAACGTCCTCTGGTCCCAAAGTAAGCTATATTTCTATGCTTGTATTATGGGTACCAGATACGGATAGACTACATAATATACTACTTTTCTTTTGTAAATACATACTTATAATACATAGAAAACACCCAGACGCAGTACAAACATTTGTATGACATTTATGGATATCACACAAATGATTGTCCCAAGCAGGAATCGAACCCGCGACCTCGTGATCGGCAGTCCATTACATAAACCACTAGACCTTAAAACTTTACTATTTTTACGTATTATGATACTACTATCTGTTGCTCGCAACTTTGTACGCGTAGAATGTAACGATACCTTAACAAATTATACAAAAAAGCCATCCTCTCGAACCACACTATCTATTGAAAGAAACTGCATCAAAATTCGTTGCGTAGTTTTGAAGATATAAGCTCACATAGGGACATACATACGAAATAACGACTTTGTTTTATAATAAGTAAATATATACGGTCTTATTCATAATGACTTATCAGAGGTTCAAAAGTTCGCTAAAACAGGTTCGCGAAAATTGTCAAAACTTGTTATTCATAATAGAATTTTTACGCTAAAACGTTTATTAGGTATCTCTCCGATAAAATCTCCGGTTAAACCTCCGATAAGTCATTATGAATAAGACCGTTACAATGTAACGTGTGGTAATTAATTAAAAATATGTTACCACCCCATTTTACGAGCCTCGTGGTTGAGTGGTTTATGTAACGGACTGCCAATCAAGAGGTCGCGGGTTCGATTCCCGCTCGGGACAATCATTTGTGTGATTTTTCTAATTGTCATACAAATGTTTGTACTGCGTCTGGGTGTTTCTATGTATTATAAGTATGTATTTACAAAAAAAAAGTAGTATATGTATTCTATCCGTATTCTGGTACCCATAACACAAGCATATAAGCTTAGCTTGGGACCAGAGGACGTTGTGTGAAATGTCCATGAATATTTATTATTTATTATTATTTCTAACACATGTGAAGGCAGTGAGTCTGTGAATGGGATGCAGAAACAACTTATACAGACAGGGTGTATACCATACAAGGTCAAGTATTTGGTCTCATTATAAAATACCTGGTTTATTAGGAGATGATAGGAGGTATTTAACTATGCTTATATTATTATAACCAGATCATGTGACTTGATAAGCTTAAATCATTGGTTCGAAAAATTAATTAACTTCTAAACCATACCTGTAAATGCAATCGAAAATGCCATTATTATATCTAATTGCTTTCACATTGCACACTTTTGTATTTTTATTAGAAACAGGAAACTAATCATTCTAGTACAATTAAAGTACTTAAATAAATTTAAATTAAAGCCAGCGTAATAGACGTAAAATAACTAACAACTGCGGTATCAGTTACATAAAACTGAATTAAATATACCACTCTCCGCTATCCAAATCGTTTATTTGTAATCGATAGATACAGTAGACGTGGGCAATCGCCGTGACTGTTGATTGATATGCCACAACGAACAAAATATATCACTTTACGGACATTACTTTATGCCTATAGGAAGATTTTAGAACACCGCCTTGATTAGGCAAACAATTAGTAGCTTATCATCAGCAATTTTTAGTAGCTTATCATCAGTACTAGATGACAGCGTTACTTTGGTGGTACGTGAGCTCATAGAGGTTGAAAATACCTCAAAACAAAAGACATAGGTACATTGATATCATCAGCAATGTCCTTCGAAAAGGTCAAATGTGTATGAGAGTGTAGCATTTACAACTGTCGTGCATGTATCCTCCTCCTCCTCCAGGCTATTTACGTCCCGTTTCCGTCTCTCACAGAGGATGTCATCTTTGTACAATATCATTTAGCTGGCTTTTACAGCACCCTGGGTAGGAAATGGGGTGGTGACACTTGTATTCTTAATCCGTCACCACACGGAACGTGCATGTATAACCAGACGTAAATAGGTGTAAATTAAGCCAGGAAAGTCTGTTAAGAACGTAAAAAATGGCGCTCTATAGTAGAGACTATAGTTATAGGCAAAGGTAGAAACATTTTGTAGGTAATAATAGAGTCACGTTGAAGAATATATTCATGGACATTTCTCACAACGTCCTCTGGTCCAAGCTAAATAATGCTTGTGTTACGGGTACCAGAATATGGATAGAATACATATACTACTTTATTTTTAAATACATACTTATAATACATAGAAAATACCTAGACTTTTTACTTGTACTGCACAAACATTTGTACGACAATTATACTGCGTACAAATGTTTGTACTGCGTCTGGGTGTTTCTATGTATTATAAGTTTGTATTTACAAAAGAAAAGTAGTATATGTTGTCTATCCGTATTCTGGTACCCATAACACAAGCATATAAGCTTAGCTTGGGACCAGAGGACGTTGTGTGAAATGTCCATGAATATTTATTTAAGAAAAAAAAAATTTATATTACACAAAAATTGTCCCGCGCAGGAATCGAATCCGCCTCCTCGTGAACGGCAGTCCGTTACTTAAACCATTCGACCGACGTGGCTACTTGTCTTTAAATAATACTCTTACATGACGTAGTCATTACCATTTTCTTTTAACAATGCATCTAAATGAGACTCGACAGGTTCCTCCAAAGAAATACCGCAGTAAACGATAAAGTGCTCTGAGCAGTATAATGTTACGCTTATATTCAATAACAAACTATTTGCTTCTTACATTCATGGCCTTAAGCGCTGTTAATGTACTTGCTTTCACTGTTTCCGCACCACTGAATAATATTGTTAAGCTTTATTGAGAGAAAATCCTTTTCCTTGTTTAGAAGTAAACTAGTGTAGAGAAACTAACAGTGTTTTCAACATTCTTAATATTTTATATAGAGACTAGCTGACCCGTCAACGTTGTTTTGCCATACAAATGTCATGAGTGGACAACCCTTATCACTTAAGGGTATGAAAAATAGATAGTAGCGGATTAAACCTACTGAATATGCATATAAAACTTCTTAAAAATCGATCAAACCGTTTCAGGGGTATGTGGTAACACGAGAATCTCTACTTGATAAAAAACAAAGTAGTTATTTTTGTATGTATGTCCTAATGTTACATCCTCAAAGGTGTACAAAGGATTTTGGTGCGGTTTTTGTTATTATTAGAGAGTGATTCAAGATGATGACTTTTTTGTATTCTAATTTCACGCGAACGAAGGTGACAGCTACTTTTATATTTAAGATTATTATAAGTATAGATTAATAAGTATGTAATTGGTTGTTGTTTGTAGGTGTACTAATCCTACAACCATGTCGCAATATTAGTACAGGGTTTCAATATGTTGTACAACCTGCAATATCGTTGCTAAGTGTTAATTACTATTTGACGTTATCTCTAACTACCAGCTACCTGTTCTTACACGTGGACAAGGAAATCTATTAGGGATTTCAGCACAAACATACTTATAATTCAGATATTAAATATGATATGAAACAAGTTTCAAATGTTTGCATTTCTAGTTGTCGCAATTTGTACTAACTTCATCATAACTGAACTGAATTATCATCTATCTATTTCGTTATTGCGCTTGTCAAAACTTGTAATTAAAATTGTGTCAGTTAAATAGTTTAATGTTTACTAAAGTAATTTATTAATTTTGCAATTGACATGCTATGCTTTTACTTAATAAATTGAATTATGGTGGAAAAAGTGATTAGTCCCGCTTGCGGTATTCACTTTTTCCACCATAATTCAATTTATTAGTTTAATGTTTGCATAAAAAATTATACACATATGTAAAAATTGTTATTGCTTTATTTATTCTTACTGTTATTCTACGTTTGTAACTAGCTTCAAAGTGATAGTGTAAGCGAGCATCTCCTATGATTATAACGAGTTTCATAGTGTCTGTTTTGTAATGTGACAGTGTAACTACGCGTACATCGTAAAAATTTACTCTGACCATTTTTTTTTTTCATTACGCTCTAAAAGAAGTAAAAGTGACTTTTTACGGATTGAGTCACATATATTTGTTTTAAAATTTGGCCGTTTAAAAACAAAATTTTGAAGTCCGATTTCGTCAAAAGTTTTCTTTGAATGAACGAGTTCAGCAACTATAAGAGAATCTTCAAGAATGTTATAGTGAAATCAAACATTATCTACATTTTGTTATAGCATCTTATTTCATCGTCAATTAGTTTTTAATTGGCTTAAATCATTTCTAATCCGCTGATGTATTGTAACTCAGAGCTATAAAACATTAATGAACAAATCGATTCGCAGTCCGTTTGACTTATAATTGAGAAATAAAATTATGAATAAAATTTGACTTTGACCATGACTTGTAAACTTTCACAAATTGTTAAGTCATAAAAACTATTCAATAACATATAAGCTTGTTATTTTGATATACCAATACTTGAGATAAAATATTTTTATTGCTATATCGGAAGCTGAATCTTATAAATATATCAAAATTAATGTCTATTTAATTATTGATATTGGAAATCATATGTAATTAGCCAGCAATGTTGTACTGTTATACAAAGTTTTCTTAGAAAATATATCATTCTTTTTTTAACTGCACCATTAAATAAATAAAAAATAAATATTTGAGGGCAATTCCACACCACGTCCTCTGGTCCCAAAAAAGATATATTTCTATGCTTCTGTACCCATAGTACCAGATAAGGATATACTACACAGGTACATTCTCTTTTTTGTAAATACCTACTATATATAATTATATAAAAAACACCCAAACGTAGTAGCTGGTACAAACTTTTGTATGACATTTATAAACATCGCACAAACTATTGTAAAACGTGTGTATTGAACCCGCGATCTCGACCATTGACTGCTCCATATTAACACAATTCTCTTTATTATATTGATATAGGTTAAGTATATTGAAGAACTAGATATTTTGGTACTTTTAGAAAAATATTAGTAACAGGTCGAAATCAGACTATACAGCATTTATCTCATCAAGAAATCTTGTTAATTTAATTTATGAAATAAACTGATCAATTCTTTACAATATTTTTAACTAAATATTTTCTGTAGACGCTAGTAATAAAAAATTATAAAAAGGAAAAATAAAGGCGCTATTGTTCACCGAAGTGATTTCATTCAGACATGATACAAGGACACTAATTAAATCTACTTTGTACCACTGACTCATAAATTTACACATATTTATTTAAATTGTGTTTTATATCCAACCCGATCATTTGGAAAAATATACTTTTTAACAAATTTTTTCTAAGTCGAATCTAATAAAATATTTCAGTGCAAGTGATTGCCTAACGTTTGACCTCTGGTGATAAAGAGGAATGGGCTATGTTACCACTAAATGTAAATATATAGTCCCAATTTGTTCATTCAAGTGAATAATAAATAAATAAACATATGCGTATGGCCTTATTACATAATTATATAAATTTTGTAATTGGCTACTCATACACACCTACATATAAAGTATGACAAAATTTATGTCTCTCTTACGAATATTAGGTCCTAATATTAGCTACAAATGTAACTCTCTTAGTCGCTCTTTCAATCTAAAAACTACGGAACCGATTTGAATTAAATTTGGTGCAAAGATAACAAGTATAGTCTGAGAAAGGACATAGACTACTTTTTATTGAAGAAAAGACTGTGCAATTCCATGCATAGCCTTCTTATGACTACTATAATAAGTATGTGACTCATTACGAACAAAAGCTGGTAGTCAAATAAAGTTATTGAAAAAAAAATTAAAAAAAAATTATACTTGCGCGGGTCATTTAGAAGCGTATATTTCATTCCAGTCGTATCCCCCATAGCTGCAGCAGCTCCTTAAAAATTGGTTTTAATTAAGTGATTTATCATATAATAATAATAAAAATGTAAATATTGTTACAAATAAAAATTAAATATTTATAAAACAACATTGCTTCAAGCTGTTTCGAGTGAGAAATTCTAAATTTCGCCAACAAATATCGTGATCGTTAATGTCATGACTAAATCAATTTCACATCGAAACAGATTTCGAAACGAGAAAACTCGATACAACGAGTAAATGGTTTCAAAAATATTACACAAGTGTAGGACACGAGCTCTACGCATTTTATAATGAGAAGAATAGTTCTACAATAAAGCGTCCAACTTGACGCTTAGGCTTCGTGACGAAAAGATAGTGTGAAATCAATAGGTCGCAAGTTCGGGCCCCAGGACAATTACTTGTATGAAGAACACATTGAGTTTTACGTGTGGTGAGGGATTAAGAATAGAAGTATCACCACCCCATTTCTTCCCCAGGGTTCTGTAAGAGATATTATAAGCAGTTAACATCAACTGTGAGAAACGGAGAACTCAAAAAACTAAACTCTATGTTAACACGCCTGGTCAGCGCGGCATAGTAGACCAAAAGCCCTCCCAAAGTGGAGGGCCCAGTGGCCAGCATTGGGACGTTAATAGGCTTGCGAAAGAGAGATCTGGGAGTTTTCTTTTTCAATTAAAATCTTCAACAAAACCCCTAATTCTTATATAAGCCAATCATAGAACCTTAGATTATGTTGTGTTTCTCCGTAAATTGAAGATTTTTATCTATATAATAGGTTTCTGTTATTTAAATTATTACACAGACGCAACAATCAAACAGTCATATAAAATTACTATCTGGATGATATTATTATTAAAAATCTTATAGTTTCTAATAATCATATCAATTTCACAATGACTCGCCATTTCCTGCGTCTTTCCTGCTTCAGCTGAACATCAGCGCTGTGATCTAACATTGCATCATGGCATACGCTGAGCTGGAAGGAGCTTTTAGATACACCGCTTTTATATTGTATACCCAATCTAATTATTTTGCTTTTTGTTGCTGATTGTATTTATTCATTTATTGTATTGTTTTATATTATTCTTTTTAATTGCTGGCCTGTTTATACATGTGTCAGTTGTGCTTCTGTATGTGTGTATCTAATAAATGTATTTTTCTTTCTTTCTTTCTTTCTTTGTTCGTATTATAAATTCAAATTTTTAAAAACATAATGATATTATTAAAACTGAGGAAGACCGCAGCTTCCTAATAATGCAATGAGTTTTCGGTTTGGACCAATACTTTTGCAAATAACTCCGTGCATACATAATTACAACCTCTTTATGAAATTAGTTTCTTCTTCTTCTTCTCCAACCCATTTACGTCCCACTGTTGGGCACGGGCCTCCTCCACTTTGGAGGGGATTATGGTCTACTGTGCCGTGCTGACCAGGCGTGTTGGCAAAGAGTTTATTTTCGAGTTTTCCGTCTCTCAGAGAAGATGTTATCCGTGTACAATATCCCTTAGCTGACTTTTACAGCACCCTTGGGAGGAGATGGGATGATAACACTTGTATTCTTAATCCGTCAACACACGGAAATTAGTTTAGATAAACAAAATAGTATAGTAGTGACGTATAACATAGTTGTAAGGATCATGAAGGTAAACATATATGTACTAATTATTTTGAAATTATTCGAAGTATTGACCAAAATGTCCAACATTGATCATCGATTAATGTCACCAATAAGGAAATAAAAGTACAAACGCCTCAAGGTTCTCAAACCTAAACTAGCGAACGAAAAAAGCAACGGCTTCGCTTCAAACACGTACCTATTGTTAAGTTCCGCAACTACCATAAAATTGGACAGTTTTTGCATATTCAGAGGCATGCAATCTATAATAGAGCTGTTGCAAAACCATTGTATATATTAGTTGATGTTGCTTGCATCATGTCATAAAATAACATAATTATGATATTGGTAAAATAAATATTTAATCTATACTTTTATACTAGAAGAAACGTTATATTTCTGTATGTTTGTTACTTACAAACTCAAAAATGACTGGACGGATTTTGATAAATTCCTTCAACATTAGAATACTTCATTTCCTCCGAGTGACATTGGCTAGACGCTTAATCTCTAAGTGACATAGGCTAATAGATAAAGATATTGTAGTGATTTTATACTTGTCGCTTACGATGTCGCGGCAAACAGCTAGTAACACATAAAATAGCTTGGAACTAATTACAATACAGCTTCTAAATCGTATCTGACTGCGTAATGTTCAATTAAGGTCTTGAGAAAACTGTAACAGGGAAGTAAAAGTCCTTCGTTTTAAGCACGTAAAACACAGTCCCTATAGTTACGAAAAGTTAGTCGTGACAACACCATCTATGTCTAGAGTATACTAAACAGAATTTGCATAAATGCACCAGCTGTCCAGTACTTAAAGCGTTTTACCTAATGAACTGATCCACAAATAAAATAAATAAATATTCATGGACATTTCACACAACGTCCTCTGGTCCCAAGCTAAGATTATTATGCTAGTATTATGGGTACCAGAATACGGATATAATACATATACTACTTTTCTTTTTCAAATACATACTTATAATACATAGTAAACACCCAGACGCAGTGAATCAAATTGTGAATCTGACAAACAAACTGTGAATCAAATTACTGATATCTTCCTAAGATATTAATTACTGGAATTAGTCTGAAAGATTTATTTGCATAGCGGCATTCAGCTTATTGACGTAGAATATGACCTTTTTTCTGTGAATTACAAGAAAAAATATAAATGGCCGTAATTGCCGAATAAAGTTTGAATTTAAAAATTATTTCAAAAACGAAGTAACAGAGGCCAATTTTAATTTCCACTGAAATTAAAATTGGCCTCTGTTACTCTGCAACTAGTACTAGTAACTTCACTAAGTTACTAATACTAGTTGCAGTTTCAGTACAAAACTTGAATTACTTTGAACACAGATCTTTGAATAATGCACTTTATACATCATAACGTGATCATAATAAATGGTCAAAATGCGTGTGCAATGTGCATATAACTATTTAGATAATCTGTGTTGCATATTCGTTGTTTATGAGAAAATATACTTCAATGATATAATCTATTGTTGAAAGATCTGGTTTAATATTTTGATCGCTTCAGCTACGTAAATGTTTGAGCTTTGTCATAGCCATAATTAGCCATATCATATCAGCCATAGCATAGATAGCCATAATTCTATGGGATTTTAAGGACTTTTAAGATAATATTACTATTTATTTCGACTATGCTATATTTTAATTAAATATATCGTAACTTGTATTAAAAATGTTGTACCTCAGCACTTCATATTCATTAATTTAAAAATCAATTTTATACGTTGAAAGAAACACGTGGAGATTTCCATTTGGTGATTATTTTGGAGTGAAATAAAAACAAGAAATACGTACGAGAAATAATTGATCTAGCCTTGAATCGACATACTTTAAAATTAAAAGTAAATTTGGAAATAACACACCTCGAAATTGTCATTATGTTCTTAGATAACAATTTTTATTTCATTACCTACTACTTTAAAATAATTGGCTTCTCTATTTTTACAATAGAAATAAATAAAATAGTAAGTATTTTATTGAACTTCCAAACAGAGCGAAACGACCTTCACAGACAACCTTGTACGCAACTTTCAGGTCAAATGTAGAGATGTGAATCAGGTCGCTACTTTCTTATAAACACTTTACACTTTACTTATAAACACAAAAACTTAGAACTTATAAAGAATTTAAAACATAACGTGACATTTTTCTTCTATTTCAGACGCCAATCCGAATGACCAATCAACATCAGCATCTTGGTGGCAAGCGGGCACAGCAACTCCATTCCGTGAGAGCTCCAGCAGTGCGTTCTCGAAGCATGGTCTTGTGCAGACTCATCCTTCAACCGTCGATGACTTCACTTTCGGCAGTACATCTGGAGGATCCAACCCGTTTGCCTCAAGCGGCGTCGGTCCTTTGAGCGGTGGAGTTAGAAATAACCCTCTGCCAGCAGCAAGCTTAAATTCTAATGGAAAACTTACTCTGAAACATCTAGACTTCACTAGCAGTGCAACAGCTGAATTGAGGAGAAACCCAGCATTGTCAGCGCCTGATGAATGTGCTCGTGCTTGCAGAGAAAATGAGCCACCAAGAATTTGCTATTATCACTTTACCTTGGAATTGTACACTGTTTTGGGAGCGTAAGTTACTAATTTATCATTTACTTTAATCCACACCTAGTACAAGAATTTTTTATAGATTACCCAAGTAGTAAAAACTGGTAATGAAGCATATTTCCTTCTAATCTAAACACCTCATTGTATTTGCTCAACGGAAATGAACTAATTCGAAACCGAGCAGCAAAATTACGTTAAGACTGAAGCAATATAATGAAACTACCAATCTTCTCTCGTATTAAACTTACGTATTACGAATAACTATAACAATCGCTAGTTAATCAATTGCGGTGCTATTATAGCATGATTCTGTATAAATGGTTATTAAGTTTCATGCCAGCATGAATGTTCCTGTAGTGCAAGGATGTTGTTTTGTTTTCTTTATGACTATTTATATTAGGTCTACAGAAGCTCTCTTTTGGCCACATAGATACGTAATTTAGGTGTAAATTGTTGTTAAAAGAGACTAAAAACCCTGCAAATAATTGAACAAACATCATAGTACGACCCTGCAAAGCATTTCTTACCGATTTGTTTAAAAAGACGCTCACTTATCAATACAAAGCTAAAATTTTAATGGCAAACGAGATTTTCATTTCACACATTTTACGCTTTGTTTCACACGCTATGTTTGCGATTTCGTTTTCAATGCCGAACTTAATATACGCCAATTGATCCAAATACCTTCTCCTTTATACTTCATAAGTGACGATAGTGTTATGCAAACTAATTATTTCGTGATACTTAACGAGTAAAAACTCTAACAGTTATAACTGTTTTATCGCTTATTGTCATAACGAAAAATTATTAAATGATTACAGAGCTTGCCAAGTGTGTACACCAAATGCAACAAACGTGGTCTGGTCCCACTGCCAATGTGTATTGGCTGATGGCGTCGAGAGAGGTATTCTAACTGCAAACAGAATGTTGCCTGGTCCATCTATTCAGGTGTGTGAAAACGATAAGGTAGTCATTGATGTGGAAAATCATATGGAGGGTATGGAAGTAACCATTCACTGGCATGGAATCTGGCAGAGAGGTACTCAATATTACGATGGTGTGCCATTCGTGACACAATGCCCTATTCAGCAAGGAAACACTTTCAGGTATATATTTATAAAATATTTTATAATTTAAAACAAATAGCCACTTTGTAACATTTTAAAAATAGAGATGCTCATTTAATTATTTTAATTATAGATATCAATGGCAAGGAAACGCAGGTACCCATTTCTGGCACGCCCACACTGGACTTCAGAAGCTTGATGGTTTATATGGCAGTATTGTTGTGAGACAACCTCCTTCTAAAGATCCTAATAGCCACCTCTATGACTATGATTTGACTACTCATGTAATGTTGCTCAGTGATTGGCTCCATGAAGATGCCGCTGAAAGATACCCTGGTCGTCTAGCTGTTAACACTGGACAAGATCCCGAAAACGTTCTTATCAACGGCAAAGGACAATTTAGAGATCCCAACACTGGCTTTATGACAAACACACCATTAGAAGTATTCACAATCACACCTGGCAGAAGATACAGATTCAGAATGATAAACGCTTTCGCTTCAGTGTGCCCCGCACAGGTCACTTTTGAAGGCCACAATTTAACAGTTATTGCGACTGACGGCGAACCAGTCAACCCCGTACAAGTAAACACAATCATTTCATTCTCAGGTAACTTAAACTACAAATATCGTTTATTAATATTATATTCATGAATTGGAATTCTAAATGCATAATAAACTAACAAATGCATAATACATATTACAGGAGAACGATACGACTTTGTAATCGAAGCGAACAATATTCCTGGTGCATATTGGATCCAGGTCCGAGGTTTGGG
Organism: Orgyia antiqua; assembly: GCA_916999025.1. Classification (NCBI taxonomy): domain Eukaryota; kingdom Metazoa; phylum Arthropoda; class Insecta; order Lepidoptera; family Erebidae; genus Orgyia; species Orgyia antiqua. Next base: position 23,466,976 of record OU779864.1, read on the forward strand.
AGAATGCGGTATTAAAAGAGCACAGCAATTAGGTATCCTTAGATACGCAAGAGGACCTTATCAGCCCTCTTCTCAAGCACCAACTTACGATGTCGGCATCCCTCAAGGAGTGGTGAGTTGTATCAACTGCTGTACATTACCGTGATTGTAAAATACATATATCACTAGTAGATTAGTAGAAGTATTACTTTTTAATAATGTATATATACATTCTATACAGTTGCCTGTAAGTTAGTAGAATTGACACTTACAGATTTATTCAGCATTTAAGGTTGCGGTGAAGTCAAGATTAAGTGCCTTACTGATATCATAGTAGGTACATGTCACGGTAGTACTCACCTCAATTATCAAACAGCGGATATTGCAAATAGTTGGTGCCAACAGGACAGCCTCGATTATACAAAGTTGTACTATTTATTTTATAGTAGCCGGTTGCTTAAACATAAAGACTGGTATCAAGCCGATATGAAACAAATTTCAAAGCACTGAATAAATTTTAATCGTAATTTTAATTGTAACCGTTGATTGATTAGACCATGTACAGTCACGAGAAACAGCGGTTATGTAAATACTATATATTATACAGAATTTTAATAGATATAGAATAAACTTTGTTATAAAATATCTGCCAAATATGGTGCATGTAAGCACTTACCACTACAGTTATTAGCAAAATTGCAAATTTTAGTAGTTTCCAGTAGAATTAGAAATATTAGCAATTTAATTGTATATTGGCACGTAATATTAGTAATTGCACGAACCTTTCTCCCCACTAACTCTCCAGGTGATGAATCCATTGGATGCGAGGTGTAATATATCAAGGAATGATGCTGTTTGCGTTAGTCAGCTCAAGAATGCTCAACACATTGATCCCGCTATTCTCCAAGAAAGGCCTGATGTTAAAATCTTCTTGCCTTTCCGCTTCTTCGTTTATAGGCCTGAGATGTTGTTCCAGCCAAATACTTACAACCGGTACTTAGGTAAGTTTCATTTACAATTTCATTTCTCCTATCAACATGAAACTAAAAATATCTAACTAATAAATTAAACTCCACAGTTGCTCCTCAAGGAGACCATGTGATCAGTTTGATTGATGAGATATCATACATGGCTCCACCAGCACCACTGATCAGTCAGTATGATGATATAAACCCCGAACAGTTCTGTAATGGTGACAATAGACCAGCTAACTGCGGACAAAACTGCATGTGCACACATAAAGTTGATATCCCATTGAACGCAATTGTAGAAGTTGTACTGGTAGATGAAGGTACGTACATCAGACGGTATAATAACACTAATATAATTTTCTTGCATTAATTGACACAATGTAAATAATTTTATTACGTTATACCATGAAGCACGTCTGTTTAGTGCTAAAGTAATTATCTGAGCTAGACAACAATAGTAAGAGAGATTAAGTACTAAGCATGCGCATACATTAATTTACTTTCCATTTTACAGTTCAAATCGCGAACTTGTCTCATCCGTTCCACTTGCACGGATACTCCTTCAATGTGATCGGTATTGGCCGCTCACCAGACCAGAACGTTAAGAAAATCAACTTGAAGCACGCTCTCGATCTTGACAGAAGAGGCTTGCTTGAGCGACACCTTAAACAAGGGGACCTTCCACCAGCGAAGGACACCATCGCTGTCCCCAACAACGGCTACGTCATCATCCGTTTCAGAGCCAACAATCCTGGTTTCTGGCTATTCCACTGTCACTTCCTTTTCCACATCGTAATTGGCATGAACCTTGTCCTACAAGTCGGTACTCAAGCTGATTTACCACCTGTACCTCCCAACTTCCCAACATGTGGCGACCACCTTCCTCCCATAACTCTAAACTAAGTTGGTTCCTAGATAATGCCCAATTTTCCATGTGCAAAAAAGTACAGCACCGTTGATTTAATAATGTTAACTAAGTGTAAATTTATGTTTGTTTTGTGTGATGTGTCGACGGCACATTCGAAGTGCTCGATTGTGCTGTTTGTTTATTTCTGTACTAGAATGATTCCATGGGAGTTTATGATGGATTGTGATTATTTAACAAATACGCACTTTTTCTATTAGTTATCTTCAATTTTATTTTTATGCCATATACGGTGATATTGTTTTAATTACTTCGTTAGTTATAAATATCGCCTAATATATCTACTTTGAGGCTCTTGAACCAACTTTTTTTATTATTTTCGCGTGTAATTTAACGAGACTTGTTCGTACTGTAACTAACAACTTGCCATTCTAATTTTATTTTCACCAATGATATTTATTACGTGTATATATTTAAAATTTACTTGTTAGATCTATTTGTTTAGAATTTTAAGATCAGTTTCTTACCCAATATAGCATGTTACACTTTCAATATACTGTAAATAATGAACTAGTTACATACTGCTACATACCTAATGTAAATACACAATAATTTGACATCTCTGTAACACATTCCTTAAACAACCAAGACTGTATATATTGTAATTTTAGATTATAGACGTATACAGCACTTTATTCTTCTGTGGTTACCATTTCAATTAGTTTTAGTGTTACGGCTTTACAAAGTCAGTGTAATTGTGCCAAGGAAAATCTGACAAGAAAATTGACGATTTCCCCTAGTCTTTAACAATATGCTACTTACAACGATTATATCGCACAACGATATCCTGTAGGCACATGTGTTTTGTTATCAGAAATGGCAAAAAAGTTACAATTTATCTATATTAATTTTATAAAACTATTATAAGAATGTAAAATTTTATACCATTTAATAAAGTTTATTAAAAATATTTCTACATTTATTTACCTTATTACGTGCAATATGTATAAATTGCATTTACATATTTACAGTTGTATATATAGTATTGTATATAAGCACATTAGATACCTAAATAAAATGCAAATTTAGTTGGAGTTGCATGATCCTTTTGGAGTGTATCGAGTAATGAATAGACTACAATTAGCACAGGTTGTACACTTTGATATTAATTTATGTTATTATGTACATATTTATCATGTTTTATTAATACTATTTTATTTTATGTGTAGCTTTCTAACATATCATCCTAAATTGCTGACCTAACAACTAAAACATTCCGTTAAATTCTGTGATTGACAAATTGCTCTCAATTCATTGAATTAAAACAATCATCTTAGTATTCTTTTCATCTTCTATGTTCTGAAACTCATTTGTCAAACGCACTCTGCTTCTGCTATAGAAAAAGAATAGTTTAGATCTTTAATATGTTTTAATTTTTTAGATATTAAACCCCTTGGACGCTGTCTGTGATGTTAAGAGGAATGATGCTGTGTGTGTTAGTAATTTGAAATCAGCAAAGCCGGTAGATAAAGCCATTTTGCAGGAAAGACCGGATGTCAAGATCTTTTTGCCGTTCAGGTTCCATTTGTACAAACCTAAGGACTTATTTGTGGAGAATTCTTACAAGAATTACTTAGGTAAATATTTCAATAGTCATATTATTATTTACTAATGTAAAATTACAATATAAATTTAGATAAAACACAAACTAGACAAATTGAATAGCCTATCTGATATATATGTTTTCGGTATCAAACGCCTTATAAAGAATTTTCATCACACGTCAATGGCTAATTTTGGAGCATGTTATGTGTTTAGAGTTCATTTTGCTTTTATTGGGAATATGTATAACTAGGTCTCTATGACTATAGAAAAATCTATTACTTGATTTTTCTCTCACTAAACGTTATACTTATATAGATTGTTCTCTTTAAATGCCTGTCTAAATTAAAGTAAACTACATCATATTTCGAATCAGCCACATTGTATAAAAAATCTTTCGACTGGAAGGAAATCATTGAATATCACCTAAAGAAAATTTTATTCTTGCTGATAACCTCCAACATTATGTATTCCAGTTGCACCAGGAGGAGATCATGTACTGAGTTTAGTCGACGAGATATCATACAGCGCCCCGCCAGCTCCACCGCTGTCACAACTTGATGAATTACCATCAGATCTGTTCTGTAATGGTGATAACAGACCTGCTAACTGCCCCGTTGACTGCCGCTGCACACACATGATTGATGTACCTCTTAACTCGATTGTTGAAATTGTCCTTGTTGATGAAGGTGAAAATAATATTGTTCTTAAAACCACCCATTTCTATATTTCCATTTACTGTCAAATTTGCGGTAGTGAACACTGCCGGTTTGCCATTATAAGAAATTATGTAGTCAAAATTAATTTTCGAAAAGTCTATATGAGTCACACGCGATGTGATGAAGAATGTATTACTGTCAATTTGTAAAGAATAACAAGTTTTATAGGCAGATAGATCTCATTATGATAGGCTATTTGAAAGTAAAATTGCCGGTAAACTCTACACTATGCCGATCTATATTAGCTCTTAATGAAAATACAATGAAATAAAATCTATTGTCTATTCCAGTACAATCGCCAAATTTGTCACATCCATTCCACTTGCACGGTACTCCGTACAACGTGATTGGTATCGGTCGATCACCTGACAAGAACATCAAGAAGATCAACCTGAAACACGCTTTGGACTTGGATAGGAAGGGACAGCTTCACAGACAATACAACCTACCGCCATTCAAAGATACCATTGCTGTGCCAAATAATGGATATGTTGTGCTCAGACTTAAGGCTGATAATCCAGGTAATGTCACTTCTAATTAATAACATGTCAATAAAGGACTATATAAAGTACTTATTAATACAGATTTTATAAAATTTGGTCGAACCAAACATCACCATTAAGGACTTTTAATCAGCTAAACCAATTGTAGACATTTTGATATAATTGGAACTTGAAATTGTTTGTCTCTATTTCTGCAGCATACTCCAAAATATAAATATTTTATTATTATATACTATTAAAAACCTAACATGAAATCCTATTTTTGACTAAATAAGCATCCCATTTTTGAAACCGCTACTATGATTGACTTTTTATTGATGTTATTTGACTCATAATTTTTTATTTTACTTTCAGGTTATTGGTTATTCCATTGCCACTTCATCTACCACATAGTGATAGGCATGAGTCTTATCCTGCATATCGGCACACAAAGTGATCTGCCACCTGTGCCTCCAGATTTCCCCCGATGTGGTCATCATCTACCCGCAATCACTCCAGCATTTTATCCAATCCATTGATAGCAGAGTGAATAGTTCACTTGTTCACAGGGAGGAAATCGTGTACTGCCATATTTCAGTTGTTGAAACACTGCGTGCGGATGGAATAGATTTTAAATGAAATATTTGTTAATGTTTGTGTGTAAATAATTTTAAAAACCCTAAGGTGCTGTTCCAAACTAACCATCTTTATCGCGATATAGACCAAAGTATTTAATCAGATCGCTATCCTAATTTATACATTTAAGATTCGACTCGACCGTGTGATCGAAATGGCCAAAGCCATTTTTATATAAATGATTTAGTTTAAGTTTATTGTTGCTCGTTTTATAGTTTTGTACATAAATTTAGTCTAGTATACGATTAGCTTTATTAAAAGCAAAAGAATTAAGTAGAATGATATTCCTAAAAAAACATAAATGGGTTAAGTGCAAATATGTTTTATTGCATAGCAATGTTATTCTATCATTGAGATATAAAACCTCCCGGTTAATACACACTTATATCATTCTATTACTATAAGCATACGTAGTTTCTACTTATTATTTCTTATTTATTTACCAAGAAACATATCGGGAGGATTTGCAAATCATATAAATAATATTTGTATATTGAATAAGTTTTAACTCAAGTTTTTATCAGATCTTAAAAAACTTGGGACCGTAATTTATTGTTACGGTGTTATCGTACACTTTCTATCACAATCGTTATATTGTTAGTTATCTATATTTAGTTTATAAGTATAATTTATCAATAAATCCATGTGCACACTTATACATCGGTCGTAAAGTGCTTAGTTTACTTTCACTAAGGATAAAAATATATTTAAACTTCTCTATTTGTTAAGCTGTCAATAAACATTGTTTCGCTATTTATATTCACATCGACTTTTTAATTTTTATAACGATGTGTAAAAAATTTCCAAGGTGATGCAAAAAAAATTGAAAAGGCATAAAGAAGTTTTTTAACTATATAGCAATTGTCTTCTATATATATTCTTATAGTCCAGATATCATTTGAGTAATTCAAAAGTCTTTGATGATCTAAGCATATTTTGAGCATGCTAATTATCTTTTAGATTCTACTTTGATATTGTCTATTTATTAAAGTCTTTTTAACAAAATCATTTCATTCTTAGTCTTCTATTTTCAAAACTATCTTATAAATTGGAAAGCATTTTCGTTAGTATAAAGCTTGTTTTAATTTAGTTTATTTTTATCGTAACAAAATGAGTTAGTATTTAAAGAATAAAAAAATATGTTGGAATATTTTTATCCGAAGTGTAAATTGAACTTTGACAAAATAAACAAGACACAGGGTACAATTTTTTTATAAAATATACACCTGTGTTGGGATGCAACATGGAATGACTCCACTCATTTCCTTCTTCTTTATTTCGTTGTTCTTTTAAATTATTATCGTAATATTACTTACTCTACAACACGATTTCTTATACTTAGGAAACAGTCATTTTATATTGAAAATAAATGTTTACAAAACAATGTGGCTTTTAATTTCATCATTCAAATGTTGAAGCATATTATTATGTCTTGTTTTTATAAAGTCCGTGTGGTGGCAGATGAATCAGGATGTCTAAGTAACGTCTTATGAAATCTTTAAATTAGTGGAAATCAGTCACTGCGGTGACGGAATTTTTCGTGTGGTGGCGGATTAAAAATACAAGTGTAACCACCCCTTTGCCTCCCCAGATGCTGTAAAGGCCAGCTAAGAAACATTAAACACAGACAACATCCTCTGTTAGAGACAAAAACATCCAAACTAAACGCCAACACGTCTGGTCAGCGCGGCATGGTAGACAATAGTCCCTCCTGAATTGGAGAGGCCCGTGTTAGGCACGGGCCCCTCCCTCAGTGGGGAATTTAATGGGCTAAAGAGAGAGAGTTTTCATGAAACGATTCGTAGAGCACTATCCACCCATCCATCAGCCTCTCTCCGTCCACTATTGGACATAGGCCTCCCCCATAGAACGCCAGAACGCACGGTCTTGTGCCGCTTGCATCCAATGGCACCTAGACGATATCGTTGTTCCACCTTGTCGAAGACCGCCCAACTCTGCGTCGTCTTTTTCACCATGTTATATCATGTAGATATATATAGAAAATGTAAACTATACACAATTAACCGATAACACGGCCTAGTCTAATATTATAATGACCCGTATCGATGATGAAATATTACATTCAAAAATGAGCCAGTTAAATAATGACTACAGATGATACTGTATGTAATACGTTCTAATTTAGGTATCTTACAATAGCAAAGTTCAAAATATCACAATATTTTGTGAATAATGCGCATATTGATACAGATAGAATGAGAAGTGAGCACGCCTGTACCTGATCAAAATGTAGAGGCAACATAATTATGTCCAACGAGAACAAGTAATTTTTAATAAACCCTGTAGACGATACTCTGATTACGCCTTTTGAGGCGAAGCGTTAACATATACAGGGCATGTTGTGTTTTGAGGTTTTGAAAATATTTAGGTACCTAAATATTTTTACTAAATTCACAGTTAATTAAGTATGGTTTCAAAATATTTTTGTCATCACTATTTTCAAGGTATTTCCTATGCCTATTTTCAGAAAATGGGCATCCTTACACAACCTCTAAGGCACTAGGGACAAGTGCTTATAACATTGAGCGTAATTTCAAAACACGGAATAAAGCTCCATTATTAGGTGTGCCAGGTAGGTAGTTCGCTTCAGTGCAGCAAACACTGTTATGTCCGACACCTAAGTTTGACTAGAGACAAGTGAATGATTAATTTAGTAGAATATTTTTCAATCATACGTAAAATACCTACGTATTACCTACGTATGATGGCACAGAAAGCGTCTAAAAAGTTGACCAATCATTGGGGAGAGGACATGAAATGATTGGGGAGAGGACGTGAAGTCATTGGGATTTAAGAGGATACCAAAATAGCTTCGTGCATTTTTCTACGTACGAAGTTTTCATTGTTTCTTTAGATTGAATGGCTAGAGCTCTAATTTTTAAGTATATGTTTTTTCAATATATGATCTAGGATCGCATAAACTCAGAAACGCGATTGAAAAAAGTTTTCTCGATAGAAAATCTTAGCGAAACAACCTCTCTATTTTATTATTTTTTTCATTTGTCGGTCTATTATCGCGTATTAACTAATGAAATTACTTTAAAAACATAAGTAACTATTATATATAGAAACACGTAAATCAGAATTAAAATATATTTAGTAGATTTTGAGTAAATAGGAAAAGTATCCCTAATTCTTCATTTTCTGTGCCTACTGGCTGTGTTAATATGTACGTGTCGGCGATGATATTGATGTAGGCCCTTAAGACGGTTGCGTCGAGGCTACACACGATAGCTCCAACCCTAAGCGTATTGCGAACTAATGATTTAGTTCATTTTGTATTCATTAATTTTTTATAAATGCATAACTAGAATAGCATTTGCTACAGTTTTATCTCGTTCGCAATGTTTACATACCTATGACAGGAATTGCAAACCTAAGGGCATTTAAACATGATCATTTAAACATGATCTAAACAAGTCTCGTTTAATTTTTTACGACAACAGACAAAATGTTTCCACTATTTTACAAAAAGCAAGCATGCGGAAAAAACAGGCGCTTATTCGTCCACAGTGCCCCAAATGGAATGCTCCTTTGTTTTATTCAACACTTCCAAAAGACTTAAGACATAATTAACATAATCAATCTTGAAAAATAACGCCTCATGAGTAAAATGTTTGATGTGATGATTGATTTGATGTGTGATGTTTATAAATATCATACAAATGTTTGTTCTGCGTTTGGGTGTTTACTATGTATAATAAGTATGTATTTACAAAAGAAAAGTAGTTTATGTATTCTATCCGTATTCTGGTACCCATAACACAAGCATAATAAGCTTAGCTTGGGACCAGAGGACGTTGTGTGAAATGTCCATAAATATTAAAAAAAAAATATGCTAAAATACTTTTGTGTTTTCTAGTCTGTTATTCTTTACAGGATCCACATTTGGAAGACATATCTAACCTTTGACTCTATAATGCATAGTTTTTTCATCACTAGCTCATGCCCGCAGTTTCACGCGCGTTTACAGTTTTTGTGCCCCCCCTCCCCCAATATACACCAAACATTAACAAATTAAACAAAAAAAGCTATCCTGTTAAAACCTTTCACCAACATCTATTAAAAAAAATGCATCAAAATACGTAGCGTACGAGTACTTTTGAGGGTATTAGCTCACTTAAGGTAGGGACATACACAAATAACTACTTTGTTTTATATTATGTAAAGATATGGAAGCGCCATGTAAAAAATATATATTTCAGAATTTTATTTAAATTATCTGCATAAATAGATAGTGTTAACTGACTCTTACAGCACCGGTGAGGAGCAATAAAGAGAGACATAAGTACTAACTATTAGATTATAATAAAACTACGAAGAAAACAATAATTCTAGAGGTTATTGCATTGAAATATTAAAAAAATGTTAACGATATCTATTTACCTAATTACAATATTATAAAAAGTACACAACGCTTACTTGTATTACGAATCCACCGATTGTCAACATGCAATTTAATGTGTGCGTGATTTTTGCTGCTTTTCAATGTATATATTTATCTGCAGGTTTGTGCTTTTTTTATAATATGCGTATGTTTAATTAGTAGACGGCCCCCAACAAGGTGGACTTATGACATCGTTAAATGTGCTGGGAGCCGCTGGATGCAAATAGCGCAAGTCCAAACATTAGTGCGTTCTATGGGGGAGGCCTATGTTGATATCCAGCAGTGAGATGGCTGGATGGATTGTAACATCTCAACTCAATCATCATCATCATCTCATTCACTAAGAATGTGTCTATTTTAAGTAACATATTGCTTGCTGACTAGACTGTACTAGACCAGTTGAAGATTAAAGTCTTTTTAACCACGGATTTACAATAAATAAGACTAGTTTATTGTTTTATGATTTGCCCATTTGTAGCCAACCCAAATATAAAGGGAGATATTAGAATTATTGGCGGACACAACGCTAAGCCTCACAGCCACCCCTACATCATATCACTGCAGACCAGACTCCTGTATATGCGAATGCACGTGTGTGGAGGAGTGCTAATTAATGAACATTTTGTGAGTTACCTAAATATTTTATTTTATTAAGGACATGGGCTTAAGAGGATACCAAAATAGCTTCGTGCATTTTTCTACGTACGAAGTTTTCATTGTTTCTTTAGATTGAATGGCTAGAGCTCTAATTTTTAAGTATATGTTTTTTCAATATATGATCTAGGATCGCATAAACTCAGAAACACGATTGAAAAAAGTTTTCTCGATAGAAAATCTTAGCGAAACAACCTCTCTCATTTTTTGTATTTTTTCATTTGTCGGTCTATTATCACGTATTAACTAAAGAAATAACTTTAAAAACATAGGTAACTATTATGTATAGAAACACGTGGATCAGAATTAAAATATATTTAGTAGATTTTGAGTAAATAGGAAAAGTATCCCTAATTCTTCATTTTCTGTACCTACTAGCTGTGTTAATATGTACATGTCGACGATAATATTGATGTAGGCCCTTAATTTGATGCAATCTGATTATAGACACATTTTACTGTTTTAACAATTTCGGTAAAGAAAATGACTATAAAAATATACCAACATAGTAGCAAATATTTCGAAGTTATCGACAACTTCCTTTGCTCTCAAAGGACACTAATATTATGTAGAGATATAATACTTTCATTACCCTTTTCAAAGATAAAATACCTAGACGCAGCTATTATTTATTTTATGTCCATTACTCAATTTTGTTTTTCTGGTATTCCTTATTAGAAAAAAGACTAAGTCCAATGGTCTTATTCATAATGACTTATCGGAGGTTTAAACGGAGATTTTATCGGAGAGATTATAAACGTTTTCGACTTTTCGCTACCGATTTAATACGTTCAGTGCGGCTAACGCTTATGCGCGTTTTTCTGATCTTCACCAAGTGCGGGCCGACGCGTATACGCGTCCATACAAAAAAAATATTTGTAGGCAAGCAGGGTGCGCCGCACCTGTGTGTTTATACCGTGTATTCTGGGTGTCTATTGTTTCGAAGCGGTCGTAAAATGTGGAATTGTAAAGGAGACTACACACTAGTCAGGTTTCTGCTACGAATATTGCAGGGGGGGGGGACGGCGGCGGCGACGACAACAATAAATAAATAAATAAATATTCATGGACCTTTCACACAACGTCTTCTGGTCCCAAGCTAAGCTTATATGCTTGTGTTATGGGTACCAGAATACGGATATAATACATAAACTACTTTTCTTTTGTAAATACATACTTATAATACATAGTAAACACCCAGACGCAGTACAAACATTTGTATGACAATTAAAAACATCACACAAATGATTGTCCTGACCGGGAATCGAACCCGAGACCTCGTGAACGGCAGTCCGTTATATGAACCACTAGACCACGAGGCCCGTCCTAATAATAATAATAATAACCTAATTTAGTACAATAGATTATTGAAATAATTTTATTATGACTCGCTCTTTTAACTAAAGTAATAGGTAGTTTTAGTCTATTTATAAATGGTGTCTATTACGAGGCGGGCGAAGAGTCGTAAATTAAAAAAAATTAAGAATAAAAGGGCTTTCGGGAGAAGATACCTTTACTATTACTGTTTTATTAAGGTATAACTTACTATTTTAACAAAACCGAACGAAGATATATTATGGCGTAAACTTCACAAAGTCTCTTACAAATTAACACTAGTGTGGAAGCACCTTTATCCATCCAACACCTTTATATGACCCGTAATTGTTATATGACAGTCATAAAACTCGAAAGTTACCGAACGCACATAAGCGTCGGCCGCACTGCGGGAAGGTAAAAGACAACGCGCTATAGCGTCCAGCCGCACTACGCGAGTTTTCTATGAACGCATATAAGCGTTCTTAGCACTACGCGAAAAATTTTTTGAACGCACATGCGCGTTTTCAGCACTGGGCGAATGACTCTTTTATTAGCATTGGCTATAAATTCGCAAATTATTCAGCATTGAACGCGTTAAGCGAACTTTTAAACCTCCGATAAGTAATTATGAATAAGAATTTTACCAATAAATTTTTCCATCATTAAATGCTACAAAGCCCATGATAATAAACAGACAGTTTCTAAATTATCAAGCAGTGATATTATAATGATATTATGATAAATACACAGGTGTTGTCAGCAGCTCACTGCACTACAGAATCATGGTTGGTAAGATGGCTACCACTGGACGCTGCAGCAGGTGTCGACGATGTTAATCACTTTTTGGCACAAACACAAGTGATTGAGATTCAACACAGAATTCCACATCCTTTGTACAATGGGTACTATTTACATAATCCATTCTGTAACGTATTTAACTAACGTCTTGACTGTCTATACATACTTACTGTTTAAGATCAGATCAAGCCTGTTTTGGAAGTTCTTTTCTGGCGTTACCACCTTACTTACTTCCACCAGAGATTAATTACTTCCTAAATCTGCTTTAAAATAAGTAATTTTAGTGTCTCTTCCATCTTCAATCCAACAACTTTTGCCTTGAATTATGTATTATCTTCCTTTTGTTATCTACTTAATAGCTAATTTGCTAATTCGTAATTAAATTTTACAGTGGCATAGGACCGCATGATATTGGATTGTACAAAACTATATCACCATTTTTCTACACAAAACTGGTGCAACCAATAAAAATAGCTACTACTTACAATCTTAATGAAGGGAAATTAAAATTGGTTGGATGGGGTGCTTTGAAGACAACAGTATTTATACCAGATTTACCAAGTAGACTACAAGAAGTCGATGTCAAATATTTGCCGGTAAAAGGTACAGTTTATGCCAATTTTTTCTTTCCTCCTTTCTTTTTTTTTACTTCTTCTATTTCAGAAAATTATAAGCTAACCAGAAGGCAATATCTGAGACACTATTGCTGGTGAGAACCACATATAAGTAATAGTGAATACATAGAAATTTAATAAATAATTGATATTTTTATAATACCGGGTGCTTCAAAAAAATGTATACACACTTTGAACTTCCATAGAAAATTTATTTACCGTTCTACAAAGTTAAATTTCAGGAAAATAGAAAGCTGAAAGTCCAATGTAAATGAAACATAAATAACAAATGTTAATACTGTTCAAATTGGTGACCTGCAGCATCAATACAATTCTGAGTACGAGTCACCACTGATTCTGTACATCGTATCAAAACGTCCAATGAGATTTCTCTACACACTGCTTGAATCTCATTCCAAAGAATGTCTAGGTTACGTGGTTTACGTTTGTACACCTCATCTTTTACTGTGCCCCACAAGAAGAAATCCAGCGGTGTAAGGTCTGGAGAGCGTGCTGGAAACTCGATTGGCCCCCTGCGTCCTATCCACTGGCCTTTTCTTGTGGGGCACAGTAAAAGATGAGGTGTACAAACGTAAACCACGTAACCTAGAGAACAGTATTAACATTTGTTATTTATGTTTCATTTACATTGGACTTTCAGCTTTCTATTTTCCTGAAATTTAACTTTGTAGAACGGTAAATAAATTTTCTATTGAAGTTCAAAGTGTGTATACATTCTTTTGAAGCACCCTGTAGTTTGTTTTAAAATGAACAAATGTATTAACAGAGATTTGTAATTAATCTAAAAGAATCAAATATATTTTGACTATAGATAAGTTTAGTTGTGCCTGTAGAATTGCTACCAATGATCAATTTTGAGGATAGAATACATAAGTAGTAAAAAAATATATTTTATTTTAGAATGCTGTACAGCAATTGACAATCTTGTAGAACCAAACGAAGTAAAGCCTTTAGATGAAGATGCTAATATTTGTACCGGCCCAACGACTGGGGGTGTCGCAGCCTGTGCTGGAGATTCAGGTGGTCCTCTCGTACAAATACTTCCAGCACGTAGTGAGTCAGAAGATAATATAGAGAAAAATAACACCATTACGCATAAACACACTTCGGAGAATAAAACGAATGATATTAGCGATATTGATATTAATGATATTGATACCAGTGATATTGACACCAACACCAGTAAGAATATTAAATTAGGTGAAGCTGTGTTAATTGGTATAATTTCTTGGGGTGTATCACCTTGTGGGGAAAAGGGAGCACCAACCGTTTATACAAATGTTTCACAATACATTGATTTTATTAATTACAATATTAAAGATTGGTGATTTCTTTTCAAATTTAATTTCAAAATAAATATTTACAGCTAATTGTTTTTGATTTCATTTTACTCGTGCCGTGTTTCAAGATAATCAACAAAGTCACTATTTATTAGCAGTTGCCCGCAACTTCATACGCGTGAAATTTAGAAACCAAATCTTAACAAAGTATACAAAAAGGCATCCTCATAGCCACCACTGAACCACTCAATCATGTAAAGAAAACCGCATCCAGAATCCGTTGCGGAGTTTTGAAGATATACGCTCACATAGGGACATCAAGTAAAGATGTATAAACTATACCTACTTACTCCTAATCGATTAATTTACTTAACACAGAGGACAATTTTGTTGCTTGATTTGATATATATGGGAAAAAAATTTAATGCTGTAACATTTTATATTTAAATGTAATATAGGTACACTTAAAGTATAATTTACAAAACTTAACCTAAATAAAGAAAAATAAATATTACAAAACTAATCACAGTATTGCGAAAAAAAAACGATTTCATATTAGCTGGTATAAAATGAAGTTTACAGAGGTAGGAATCGCGTAATATGGATGACGGGAGTTAAGGATATTTTATTAATATCTTTATACTTTTGTGGTAAACAAATATAATATGTTGTGACGCAAATTAAGAGTTAAATTGCACATAAATCAATTTATAACCTAAAAAATTTTCGATTGAAATACTAGTCCACATTTTCTATTTTAATTTTTCTCTCTTGACACAAAAACCTCTACCAGACGTATCTTGAACGTTCTTCAGACTAGGATAAATCCGAATAAACTCTGATGAATATATCTATATCGTACTAATTTTTATTACAATAAAGTCCCTTTAGGTCCTTTAAGTTCTTCGCAACCTATTCATAAACCTAAAACCTAAACATAAAGTACCTAATTGAAAATCTTAAATATGTACAAAATTACCCACTAGCTATTCTGTGCCAATTATTAATAGTATAAAAGAGAAAGAGAGCTTTTTGCAAAATAATTATATCTACCTACTCATTCTATTTCGATAGTCACAGATCCCAAATACTGAAATAATGATAGTCATATTTTTGTCTTTACTTTTTGATTAGTGTTATGTGTTAATTGTAGATATTTGTTTTATGATTGATATAAAAGTTGTTCTGGCTTCCATTATAAAACAGACATATGCCATTTCTAATCTTTTGTAAATCTACAGTACAGAAATAGTCAGACCAAAAGAAAAGTTCCACGTACACCAGATCTGAACAAATATTTACAGAATGTTTACATACTACAACTTTAATAATCCTTTTTCATAAACCATACCTAGTCGGGATAAGCAAATAAAAATACATTTAGATAGTTTTTGGGTTAAGCAGACGTTATCTACACAAATATACCACGTATAATCTGTGATTATCTATATATTGAAACATACAATCAACAATCGTGAAGCATAACACAAATCAAGTGAACAGGCCATCAGTCTATGATCAGTTAAGAAGTACATCTGGTGGTCTGTAGTTGCCACATTTCGGTAATGAATCTATTACAGTCTTCGGTATCATTGTTGGAACTCTTATAACTATGGCTGCTGGAAGAGATGAAAGACCACAAGCACTGCACTCCAACATCCAGGTACCACCACGGTCTAGCTTAATTCTGACAATAGTGTAGCCCTTATTTGGCACAGTAATCGTGTCTTTAGTTGGCGGATTTTGGAGATTCCTATAAAATGAAAAAGAATAATAAGTTAGTAAATAAGTAGGTTGAAAGTATAATTAAATTAGAAAAAAAATCATACTCACCTATAATATAATACACCCAAAATGCTTTAAAACTCTCTTAAGAGGATACCAAAATAGCTTCATGCATTTTTCTATGTACGAAGTTTTCATTGTTTCTTTAGATTGAATGGCTAGAGCTCTAATTTTTAAGTATATGTTTTTTCAATATATGATCTAGGATCGCATAAACTCAGAAACGCGATTGAAAAAAGTTTTCTCGATAAAAAATCTTAGCGAAACAACCTCTCAAATTTTTTATTTTTTTCATTTGTCGGTCTATTATCGCGTATTAACTAATGAAATAACTTTAAAAACATAAGTAACTATTATATATAGAAACACGTAAATCAGAATTAAAATATATTTAGTAGATTTTGAGTAAACAAAAAAAATATCCCTAATTCTTCATTTTCTGTGCCTACTGGCTGTGTTAATATGTACGTGTCGGCGATGATATACGATAATATTGATGTAGGCCCTTAAACATTATAAGGTAGAAAACTTCTATAGAAATTAGGTATCTCGACGGGGAAAAAACTTCAAATCTCAATAAAGCAATGTTTTTTCCTACTATTTGTATTCTATCATTAGCTATTGCCCACGACTCTGTACGCGTGGAATTTAGAAAATTTGTTTTTCAACATTTATCACTGATGCTTAGCTCCTATTGTTTGCAGCGTTATTTTATATAGTCTGTACATTTATCGAGGAAGACCCTCGATAAATGTACTATCCATCGATGAAAGAATTTTTCAAATCGGCCCAGTGGTTACTGAGATTAGCACGTTTAAACAGGGTGTCTCTTTTCATTTAATCGAAATAGAATCTTTTACAATATGTTCTTCATGCAAGGTTATTACTGCATGAAAACACGACTAACCTCAATATCTTGCCGTCCTTATTCATCTTTTGGAAATCTTGTTTAGAGATTGGTTTATCTTTAGGGTTTTGCCAAGTTGAAATGATTTGCATGCCGTAACCATGCATATGGAATGTGTAAGAGTCATTGCTACCAAAACCTGAAATATCAAATAAGAATATCAATGGAACAATAATTTTTAAATACAAGTACAAGACTAGATCATGCAAGTGTTAAATTAATTAAAATGGTCAATGTCCTCTAAATGTATAATATGTGTATCACAACAACAATATATTAAAACAAATACTGAGATTACTGACACAGTTGCATTATTTTGTTAAATTGTTAAAAATATTTTCAAAATATTAACACATTTTTAAAAGCAACAAGTGTGACGCAAAATAACATTTCAGTCTATGAACATAATATTGTCAACATTGGTACTAATATTATGAACATTTTTTTTTTTATACTACGGAGGTGGTGAACAAGCGTACGGCCTACGCGTGGTGGAAAGCGGTTACCGTAGCGTTAAAACGGAATATAATAGTGAACAACGTATATTCACTAATACAGTTTGTTATTTTACAATATGTCATCATTATTATTCTTCTGGCCTTATCCCATTATTCGGAGTCAGGGCAATATGACTTGTTGTTTATGCTGCCCGCCTGACGTTAGCCCTCTTTCGATAAAAGAGCAGGTGTTATCGTCTTTCCTTCGGTCAGATGTGACACTTGTATTCTTATTAAAAAAATTCTAAGTTGATTTAACACATTGTTTTAGAACCAACTCAAAGATAACTTGTGTATCCCACTTCTGACCTATGGATTTCTACTGCATATATTTGCATTTTTCTATGTGAAGTAAGTAATTATAATTAATGTTATTTGATGTGGGTCGTTTGCTACCGTAATTACCTACAATTAACCAATTACGAAAAGCCTCTCATCTTTGAAATTACTCAGAACAGACTGCTCTTAGGTCATAAGAACTTTCAAGCGTTCTAACTAGCTATAATTTGCATATTTACAATTAACTGATTTAATGTACGATTAAATGTAGTTAAGTAATGGCCGTACATATCTGTAGTTTCAGTAGACTAGAACTAGATACTCATTCTGCATAATTCAAACACCAGAAATGTTTATAAATAAAAAGAATGAAATATTACTAGTACAATTAAATAAATGAGGCTAATGGTATTTTTGACAATATTGTCATCGCGAGCAGGTTAGCAAACAATATAAGCATGCTTAATTAAGGCCACATATTATAATACAAACATTAGAACAATGACAAATAAAGGATTTCCCACAATCTGCATCTTCGTCTGACGCCATTCGATTCCTGACAACGCTCTACCGACGCGACGCTGACTTTGGAATAAAAATACTATTTGATTCTTATCTGTGTGTGTGACATACATATATTCTTGTGTTCTTATGGCAATATGAAAAATGATTTAATTTTTTGCTTGAAGTGGCGCGTTGGCAAGAATCGGTAGCCAAAATAAGGAAATGCATAATACAAATGTTTATTCCAAATTACGTTAATTTTGATCTATTTGATACGGCACACCTCACAAACGAAATGGTCTCTAATTAGTGTTACTAATAAAAGCAAATATAACTAATCTGCATAAATTGTGCTAGAAATTAACGCAAGATCTAATTAAAACTTTAGATAAATACTAACAGATAAGTAAACTAAAAATATAAGATCATTTACTCGTATAAGCGATATACTCAAATCTCAATTATGAATTTAGGTTATATCTCGTCATTTAATCTGGTGAGAGGCACACAGAATATGAACAAATGTTGTTTAGAATTATAATCGCTTTCTGAGCACGGTTTCCATGAAAAATATGTTGGTTAGCGTACTTTTTATATTTCTAGCGGTTAACAGGTTAGGGACGAAAAAACAACTATTTTTTAAGATTTTTGCCAAAATACTTTTATTGTATATAGTAAAATAACAGTTTTTAATAGCTATTGCTGTAGTCGAATTTTAATTTAAGGTATTATTTATTGAGAAATCCTCTTTTTTGAATTATCAGTCCAATGGACCGCCAGCAGCAATGTTTAATTTTTCTTTTGTAAGTTATATTAGCGGTCCCATTTGGCGGTCCTCGGAAATGGCGGGAAACAAAAGCGCCTACCCCTTTCGCGGTCTGATTTCGCATTGAAGTTGACTGAAGGCGTGTTGGATTGGTTCCTGTGTGGCACACTGTGAGTGGGGGTGGGAATAGGCCGCGACGCGGGGCAGCCCGGGCGCCTGCTACTTTCGTTTGTTGTTGTTTATTGATACATTGTTACGCGTCAAACTTTTATCATTGCATGCTGCATGGTAAGTTTACTATGGATTTGCTTTATTTATTGGTTTTTAATAATGTAACTATACGAATATGTGTATTAATAATATTTTCAATTTGTTACAGCAAATGAAACTATCTTAAATAAGCATTACAGTAAGAAATTTTCGTTATTTTCAAGTCCTGTTTTAATTTTAGGAATGTTACAGTCTAAGTAAGCGTTAGCGGTCCTCTTTTCTTACATTTTACATAAGAAACTGGCGGGCCAAGGCGTTGCAGCGGTCCCAATGACCGCCAATTTTAGTTTGGCAAAGTTTTTGTGGCTACCCAAAAGGACCGCACCCGTCCTTTTTTTTTTTTTGATTTTTTTTTAATAAATATTCATGGACATTTCACACAACGTCCTTAACCTGTTTACACTTTTGTGTCTATGTAATTGGTAGGTACGTCAAACATAACTTTGTAGATACATATATTATTTTGCTAAAATTACGTACTCAATAAAATTAAATTAATTATTGTCGAATTTCAACCAATGGGGGAACGAATTTAATCTAATATTTAATAATATTTCTGATATTTTTTCATTTACAAGTGGGCAAAATATTAGATATCAAGCTGATACACAGTTTCAAAGAAAATCTTCAGTCAGTCCTCTGACTGCTCGTGGTTATTTAAATAAGATAGATAATTGCTTAAGGCTGACATGTGAAAAGATACGATTAGATTGATACTAACCTTCATTAACTAAAGCGATTTCGAGCACCTCCCCTTCAGCACCTTCAAGAATTTGCACACATTGTGTCTCAACTTGATTGGATTCTTCTCCAACTTTGCAGATCATGTCTTTTCGAACTTCACGCTCATTCAGAAGTAATGGTGTATTAGGATATAAGAAATTCTTCCCATTAATTTGTACTACACCTTTATCTTGAAGTGCTGAAACGGAAAATATTAATGGTATAGAAAAGCATTGACGAAACTTAGCAGAGAGCCTTAATTGGTTTGTCATTGGTGCTCAGCCCACAAACGTATCATAACAGGGAATTGAGTCTATTACACCACACAGAACTGCTATGCTCACACGGTATCTATCAACAGCGTCCTTTAGCATACTCAGATTCTCTCTCTCTCTTTCTCTCTCCATGCCATTAATGTCTTACTGTTGAACCCATCGAAAAAACGGAATTATGAACTGTGCATTCTTAAGCCGTCACTTCACGGGCAAGATTTGATTACTTCGATGGAAATCTATTAAAATACGCAAAAATAACTTACACAATGGCGCAGGGTAGAAAGGTTTCTTTGGTATTGCGTCACTAATATATCGAAAATCATTGTCATTCTCATTCACTGTATTTCTATCTATGCCTAAGTAGACAGTCTTTACATCTGTAATGTGACTCTGATCTTGGATTGACTCGAGCATCTGCCCACCCAGGATTATACCGGAGTCCCAGTTCGAATTCTCATTTATTGTTGACTGAAATAAAAAAATAACATCTGAACTGATATCTTTCTCTGATTTCGTTTCGTAACGTTTCCGAATTCAGTCATTAATTTTCTTTTCTTTTTTTTATTTTTAAACAATTTTATTGGTTTTATTTAATATTATTTTAGTTATGTTTAGTTGTGCTCTTAGAATTGGTGCCAATATGAAACTAAATAAAAGCTTGTAAACAAATTACGTTTAGGCCTTGTTCATGTTACCGTGAATACCCTTGAACATTTCGTATTAAAGAATTAGCTAAGACAAACAAGGTTATTAGAAACCACAGCTCATTCAATATTGCTTTTTTTTAAATAGTTGTAACAGGGTTTATTTTAAATCTAGTTATTTTTACATACGCAAAAAGTCATGGTCAGTTAAATTATCATGGCTTAAATGGCTCAGACTTTGATCTGTAAATCTTAATTAATGTTTTTATTGCAATCGCAAAAGATTTGTTTAAATATCTATTTGTATGACAATTAGAAAAATCACACAAATGATTGTCCCGAGCGGGAATCGAACCCGCGACCTCTTGATCGGCAGTCCGTTACCAGAACCACTACACCACGAGGCCCGTCAAAATAAATAAATTGTTGAAAATATCTAAAAAACGTCTAGACGTTATCGTCAATAGCACAAAACTAATACACTGCCTACTAGAAATAATTAAAATCAAGTGCGAGTCGGACTCGCGCACGAAGGGTTCCGTACCATTATCTATGCAACATAAGGCACGTTATTAATAAATGAGCAAACAACACACACAATACTTAATTAATCACGTTTGTTGTATGAGAGCAAGAAACGGGAAAAAAAAACATGTTTGTTGTATGGGAGCCCCCTTGAATATTTATCTTATTTTATTTTTAGTATTTGTTGTTATAGCGGCAATAGAAATACATCATCTGTGAAAATTTCAACTCTCTAGCTATCACCGTTCTTGAGATACAGCCTGGTGACAGACGGACGGACGGACGGACGGACGGACGGACGTACAGCGAAGTCTCAGTAATAGGGTCCCGTTTTTACCCTTTGGGTACGGAACCCTAAAAACAAAATGAAGAAAAAAGTATAATATTTTTTTTAAATAGAATAAAAAAAAAATCTTGCTACCGTAAATTAATTAGTAACTGGTACATTAAATATTTACAGAACGATTAGTTTAAATAAAAATACTAACCTGGTTTTCTTCCAGCATGGAGGTATAGTTGAAACCGGAGTAAATGAGCATAGCAGTTGCCGTCAGGCCCGCACAAGTACTTTGTCCATGAGCCCTTATCCAATAACCACCACCCTTTTGTGAAGCTTTGATAACGACGTCCATACGTTCTCCTAAACAAAAACAAATATGTTTATATTTGCTACTGACTTCGTACGCATGGAGTTAAAAAAAAATTCCCCGTTTTAGCAACATTTTCCACTGATGCTTTGCTCCCATTAGTTGCAACGTGGTAACGCTCGATAAAGCTACTATCCAACACTGAAAGAATTTTTCAAATCGGACCAGTATGCAATAATGTAATGCTTAAGTTCTAGAGATTAGCGCGTTCAATCAAACTAACAAACAAACTCTTCAGCGTTATAATATTAGTACAGAAAATGGAAAGATTTTTTTTTTTTTTTAATTTTGAAGTCAGTTGTCGCCAGCCTGTTGATATATTCATTTATTTTAATATTTACATTTCATGCGATTGTATTAGATACCCATTAATTAACACTTTTGTAATATTTATTTTGATGCAATTTTTATTATTATTCTGTCATATTTAACTATAACTGGGTTAAATGACCTTTTGAGGTGTCTAGATTTTCTTCTCGGGCTAAAAAAAACTAGCCATGTATGAGTAAGAATAATAATAACCTATGAATTTCGTACCTACTAGACCAAACAATAGAATTTTTAAGTCATAATTTCTGTCTGTGTGTAAAACTGTGTGTAAATCTTAAAAATAAGAAGTTACATGTTAGTAGTGTAGGTTAAATAATAAAAATTGTACAATTATGTTTGTACTGCGTCTGGGTGTTTCTATGTATTATAAGTATGTATTTACAAAAGAAAAGTAGTATAAGTATTCTATCCGTGTTCTGGTACCCATAACACAAGCATATAAGCTTAGCTTGGGACCAGAGGACGTTGTGTTAATGTCCATGAATATTTATTATTATTTATTATTAATTATGTTCTATGCAAAAAGATAAAAACAAGATTACATTGAGTAATAGAAAGTGAATCCGTAATACGACGAACGAAACCGGTTGTACTTAGTGGTTATACGACCTTAAACTTACACTGTATAAAAACACTTCGAGCACTTTCTCCTTTCGCTTGAAGCTGTGTAGGTAAGATACAGCACAGCCTCTTTGCGTGCACCATTAAGAGGTTACCAAAATAGCTTCGTGCATTTTTCTACGTACGAAGTTTTCATTTTTTCTTTAGATTGAACGGCTAGAGCTCTAATTTTTAAGTATGTATATGTTTTTTCAATATATAATCTAGGATCGCATAAACTCAGAAACGCGATTGAAAAAAGTTTTCTCGATAGAAAATCTTAGCGAAACAACCTCTCTCATTTTTTATTTTTTCATTTGTCGGTCTATTATCGCGTATTAACTAATGAAATAACTTTAAAAACATAAGTAACTATTATATATAGAAACACGTAAACCGGAATTAAAATATATTTAGTAGATTTTGAGTAAACAAAAAAAATATCCCTAATTCTTCATTTTCTATACCTACTAGCTGTGTTAATAGGTACATGTCGACGATAATATTGATGTAGGCCCTTAAGGGCCTACATCAATATTATCGTATATCATCGCCGACACGTACATATTAACACAGCCAGTAGGCACAGAAAATGAAGAATTAGGGATACTTTTCCTATTTACTCATAATCTACTAAATATATTTTAATTCTGATTTACGTGTTTCTATATATAATAGTTACTTATGTTTTTAAAGTTATTTCATTAGTTAATACGTGATAATAGACCGACCGAGCCATTCAATCTAAAGAAACAATGAAAACTTCGTACCTAGAAAAATGCACGAAGCTATTTTGGTATCCTCTTAAGTGGTAAATTTTGCATTAATTTTGGCGTAGCACGCAAAGTTATTCGAAAGAAAGTAACTACATTCCCATCTCTTTATATCTGCTGACATTTAGCCAATAAGCTCTTGATAAAAAACTATGAAATTTAAAATGTTCTCTAACATAAATTTATTTATTCGAATAAAGTTTGCAAAATTAGTATCGTTGTTTCTTTATTTCTCTTCTATTCTTGTTGACCTCAGTTTATTTTAATCTTTATAATCCATTAAAAGAACTATATAATTGTATATTAAAAAAAAACGTTGAACCGATTTCATGTGCCTTTGAATTTTGAAGGTTTTCCTCAATTCCTCAGGAGATAACCATCAGACCCAGATCTGGTGCATTAGCACAACTTTAACAAAAAATTCTTGAATTAGATTGTTATTCGCTACTTTTATATAACACAGACCCCGCCGCCGCCCGTAATCTTATTATTTTCGTGTAAAAAACTAAAAACGGCTTATCATGCATTTTTCACTAATAGACAAACGAAATCATAAGAGAGTTTTACCTAATTCTCTCTACCTACATAATACTTCATTTCATTTCATTTCATTTCAAACATATTGCGAGTTAAGACGGAATAGATTGTCAGTT
This sequence comes from Orgyia antiqua, assembly GCA_916999025.1. Lineage (NCBI taxonomy): Eukaryota > Metazoa > Arthropoda > Insecta > Lepidoptera > Erebidae > Orgyia > Orgyia antiqua. Next base: position 23,491,500 of record OU779864.1, read on the forward strand.
TGTAATATGAAAGTGGCAAAGTTCTTAAAGTAATAAAACTAGATAGAGATACTTATTAGAGCAATAACTACTACATCCACAAACAATATAGATATATATGTGTGTATCTTATGTATCTTACGGCAAGTGAATGTGTTTACGTTTAAAGCAATTCATAGCGCTTGATGGCAACTTTCTCCGCAGTAAAAGGTTTTATTTTAGACTTTACTCTCTCGTGTGGTGACGGATTAAGAATACAAGTGTCACCACCCCATCTCCTCCCCAGGGTGCTGTAAAAGCCAGCTAAGGGATATTGCACTCAGATGACATCCTATGTGAGAAACGGAAATTTCTAAAAAAAAAACCTTGTGCCATCACGCCTGGTCAGCGTGGCACAGTAGAAGACCATAATCCCTCCAAAGTAGAGGAGGCCTGTGCCTAACAGTGGGACGTAAATGGGCTGGAGAGAGAGTTGTAAAATAGATAAGATTTTGATTCAGGTATTAAGGGAGACAATTTTGCAGATTTATAATTAATAAATGTCAAGCCTGTTGTGGTGTGCATTCACCTGGCAAAAATTAATATTAATATCTTCTTGGTAGAATGATATACAATACAGTCGACTCTTGTTAATTCAAACCTGCGATAATTCGAACCTCTCTATAATTCAAAGTTATCACAAGTTCCCTACAAAATCTCTTTATATTTCGAACTAAATCAATACATTTTTATGCACTTGGTAATTCGTACGAAAAAGTCATGGCTATAATAACAAAACCACGCGTTAATTCGAAGTAATCGGCGTCCAACACTCGACAATTCAAAGTTGCAGAGAGAAAGAGGCGGAATGATTGTTAGTACATATAACAGAATCTTTCAACAGATAAATTAATTCACATTTAATATATTTATGTACGTACAATTATGGACACGAATGTACCTCTAAACTTTTGTCATTATTATAGAATATGTAGCAGTTAACAAATAATAATTGATTAAATAAACTAAATTAATAAATTAATGTAGAAATAATAATTGATCAACACTTAATAATTCAAAGTTTTATTTATTTTCCCTCACAAATTTCGAACCATTTGATATTTCAAACACTCGATAATTCGTAATATTTTAAGCGTCCCTCGAGTTTCGAATTAACGAGAGTCGACTGTACATACAATGATGGCAATTATACTTAAATTTTGAGGCTATGCCGTCACCTGTATATACGCGGGCGTAAGAAACCGTATCTATAGTTAATATTCTACTAAAAATCTTTAAAATAAATTGCTATTAATTCTAATATAGCACCACGATCCCCCTAAACTAAACAATATAGGCGTGATAATAAAGTAGAGTTGAAAAGCTTTTATTACATTAGTCATGCACTGTCAAGGGAACTAACAAACGTGCAATAAACGTGTGCCAGTTCCGCCCGCTAGTTTCAGTGAAAAATATATTGATTGAAAAGTTCCAGTACTGTTATTTATGCAAATATTCGTAGTAGGTGTAATGTCTTTTTTTTATTTATTGACAAGAAATAATATGTCGATAATATGGCACCTATAGCTTAGCTTGGAATATAATGAATCGAATCGATCTCGTGAGAGTTTCTCTCATACAAACGTCGTGGCGATGGCAATCCGTACGGCACTTACCAAGTCATCAAAATTTACACGGGTTATGGGCCCAGAAGTCCATAATCGACTTCCAGATGCAGTTACTTCAGCCTCCACTATAGCTTCCTTTAAAACTCGTTTAAAGCGCTGGCTTATAGAGCAGGCGTTCTACAGCTATAACGAATTTTTACAATCCTAATTGTGTTATTACTACTATTTGTACTATAGCCAACAATAATTTTTGGTTATAAACGTTACATATTTTATTATTATATTATTAATAAATTATATATTATTATATTATATTATTATATTATATTATTATATATTATTATTATATATATTTGGGATTATTATTTATTTTTGACAAGCTGTTACCCTCGTGGTATTAAAAACCAACCTGACTATTTATGCAATTACATTCTTAGAATTTTTTTTCTATGAGCATTTGTTTTTACTAATTAATTGATTATTTTTACTTTATAATTATTTATTTCTTTGATTTATTCTATATTATTGTCTGACATTTTATTATTTCATTTTATCTTATTATTGATTGTTATTTAATTACCTAATGACTTTAAATGCAATGAAAATTTATCTATTAGTTACCTACTCATGTATATACATATATATGCATTTGTGTATATGTACTGATATAAATCATTATCTACTGTGATGTGACTTATGTACATTTACCAATAAATGAGTAGTAGCGTGCTATGTATGAGGGTGGCTTAAGTCTAGCAATTGACGGAAAAGGCTGAGGATGACAGATGGTTATCTATCTGTCATCCTCGGCCATCTATATGGATGGTCAAATTAAATATTCATATCAAGGTAGATCTATATAAATAGATCGAGATCTAAATATATATATAGAGATATCCTAGATATATATATGAAGTGCGTAACTCCTTAGTTACGCACTTCATATATATATCTAGGTACTTTACAAAATAACATACCTTGATATGAATATTTAATTTGACCATCCATATAGATAACACATTTACTAGATAATACCTTTATTATCTAGTAAATGTGACTGCACTTGTCCATCGTGAACGGACGTCGGTTTGTAAAATATTCATGCAACATTATGTCGAAAGATATAGTCTAGTCAATTCTATATTATTTTTATAGCACAATACTTACGAAATAGTTCTTCAATGTACATAAAACAACTGAAAAATATACCACGAAATTACTAAAATAACCTTGAATTTGTTTTAGAAACAAAGAATACATAACATAATAACATGTTTTATTAAAGTGATTCATAAATTTATACTGAGGAGTTTGATAATTTAACGATTATCTCTGGTGTGAAAAAGAGACGTGATAAAGAGATTTACTAAATAAACGTCACCAGGGTCGGACTGAGCCGTAAGGGTCTGCGTGGCTGACCACTGGTCTCGGGCTCGAGATTAAAGGGCGTCACACACGGCATATTAATATAAATATTAATATAGCGAGAAAAAGACAGATGTAAATAGAGAAATGGCTAGGCCAGAAAGAGACAGATGTATCTTTTGGTGACGTCATAAGTATAGATACATCTCGGTATATCTCATTTCATTTCATATTAATTTATAATAATACGCCGTTTGTGGTACCCTTAAATGATGGTGTATACCCAGACTGACGTTCAGAGGGCCCCGCGCTCATCTGCGCTATGGGGTCCGGCTGGCGAATTCCATTTCGGATGTACGAGCTGAGCGACGCTGATTACGTCACATTTCAGGAGTTAAGAGAAAAAATCACTGGTTTCGTATGTCTTACCTGGATATAACTCTACACTTCTTGCCAAAACAGGTCTAGTTGGCTTGCCATCTGTGGCAATAGCTATCATTTCGTGATTTTCTATGTTCACGGTGATAGGACACTCGATTGCTATTGCGTTGATTAACCTCAGCCGATACGCAAAGCCGGCCATGACAAGTACTCTGAAATAAATTAAATAAGATAATACCTATTTATTTACCTACTAGAAAGACCTAAGAAAAGATGGATGGACTGTCTGAATGAGGATATGAAAGAAAAATTGGTCAAGTGCGAGTCGGACTCGCGCACGATGGGTTCCGTACCATTATCTATGCAACATAAGGCAACGTTATTAGTATCGAGCAAGAAACGGTAAAAAAATCATGTTTGTTGTATGGGAGCCCCCCTTAAATATTTATTTTATTTTATTTTTAGTATTTGTTGTTATAGCGGCAATAGAAATACATCATCTGTGAAAATTTCAACTGTCTAGCTATCACCGTTCTTGAGATACTGGGTACGGAACCCTAAAAATCATGTTTGTTGTATGGGAGCCCCCCTTAAATATTTATTTTATTTTATTTTTAGTATTTGTTGTTATAGCGGCAATAGAAATACATCGTCTGTGAAAATTTCAACTGTCTAGCTATCACCGTTCTTGAGATACTGGGTATGGAACCCTAAAAATCATGTTTGTTGTATGGGAGCCCCCCTTAAATATTTATTTTATTTTATTTTTAGTATTTGTTGTTATAGCGGCAATAGAAATACATCATCTGTGAAAATTTCAACTCTCTAGCTATCACCGTTCTTGAGATACAGCCTGGTGACAGACGGACGGACGGACGGACGGACAGCGAAGTCTCAGTAATAGGGTCCCGTTTTTACCCTTTGGGTACGGAACCCTAAAAAGGAGTTAACACAGATATTACAGCTAACAGAAGACTATGTAAGAAAAATACATGTTGCGCCGAACACAAATACTGGGATAGGGGCAGGAGAATCATTAGTTTACCTACTAAACATTTTGTGTTAATTTTGTGACGATGACGGATAGGAGTAGGTACACGTGTCATCGCCCCATTTTCATTAGACCAATTGTTCAATTAGACTAAATATCTTATCGAAATGGAGGAGGCCCGCGCCCAACAGTAGAATGTGAGAGTGTAAGAGAGATGTAATCTAGCCACTCTAGCTAAAGATTTTTTAATCACTAATAATGAATTGATTTTAATAATGAAATATAAGAAAATAACCGTGAACCATTATCTATATATTTATGATATAACACGTATCAAACGTGTTTTTATCAAAGTCAAAATCAACCTCTTTACGACTTGAATGCGCATTATACCTATGAAAATATTGGTAGATAAAACCATTCTGTGAAATTAAATTAAATTGCATTTTTTAATCATTTTAAAGCGTACACAGCAGCTAACATCAGTAAGACAAAAATGTGCCACAGTAATTATTTTTGTCTCATAATCTTCATCATAACATCACGCCTTTTTCCCATGAGGGTAGGCAGAGACATTACAGACATTTTTATCTCCTCGATGATTTTTATACTTTATTATTTTTTACAGATTTTAAATAAAACAGCATTATATTAAAAATTTTGTGAAGAAGAGTAAAATATATATAAAGTTACAATATAAAGTACCTAAACTCACGAAAATTTCAATACGAAGATATAAAGTTATGTTGACTGTTTATTAAACTTACGATAAAACAGACTAAAATAACAATTAAAAAAGTTATTTAATTTGTTACAATAGTTTTAACTAATTTTTATGCGTATGTATTTGAATTAAATAATAAATAATAAATAAATATTCATGGACATTTCACACAACGTCCTCTGGTCCCAAGCTAAGCTTATTATGCTTGTGTTATGGGTACCAGAATACGGATATAATACTTATACTACTTTTCTTTTGTAAATACATACTTATAATACATAGAAACACCCAGACGTAGTACAAACATTTGTATGACATTTATGAATATCACACAAATGATTGTCCCAAGCGGGAATCGAACCCGCGACCTTGTGAACGGCAGTGCAGTACATGAACCACTACGCCACGAAGCCCGTCAATTATAATTATGATTATGTTATAATATTATGTGTAATATTATAATTATGTTTTTTATATAATATATGCAAATTTTGTGCTTTATTATACTACGATAGTAGACTAAATAGACAGAACTATACCTGAATTGTACTGATTAGAATAGCGGACTATAGTTCACGAGGTTGAGGGTTTGATTTCCGCACAGAATAATAATTTTATACTGCGTGTGGCTGGGTGTATTCTACAAAAAGAAATGTATCACATCGATATTCTTGGGTATATATATATTTAACTTTGGGACCAGAGGACATTGTGTAAAACGTCTGTTAATATTAATATGGTTCGTGCCCAACCTATGGAAAAAAACCGGTCAAGTACGAGTTGGACTCGCACACTGAGGGATTCGTATCTACTATTGGTCTTATTCATATTCACTTATCAGAGGTTTAAAAGTTCGCAAAAATCGGTTCGCGAAAATTGTCAAAACTTGTTATTCATAATAGTTTTTTTACGCTAAAACGTATATTATCTCTCTGATAAAGTCTCCGTTTAAACCTCCGATAAGTCATTATGAATATTTATGTAGATTGAAAAGCATAGATATAGATAGATAAATTATAAGCTACAGTTAATTAGTAGTTAGTACAAAATAAAATCCTTTATTTGTAGTTCTATTAATAAATAAGTGCCATAAAACTTGCATAAAACATAAGACGCAATACAATTGGGATTGTTCATAATTTTTGACCTACTGTTTTTATATTCTTTTAAGAAAATATAGACTATTTTAAGCAACTAATTTCAATATTATTGAAATATTATACAGAATTTTTAAAAAATTCTTGAAGATATTACTTTAAATATTGTGACGTCATCGTTTTACGCAATCTGTGTATATACTTTTCTTGATAGACTTAATACAGATTGCACTTTATCTTTTCAAAGTTGACAAGTTGATATAATAGACCAATTTCAACTCCACTTCAGAGTAGTATATCCCTAAAAACGCCTTAATATTTTAAGTCCTTCATTTTAAGGGCAAATAGAGATCATTTGCTTTTTTGGAAAAATAATCGTTAATATAGCAAATTTTCCGAAAAAAACTAATGGATCATGATCAGAAACTCTATTCCCCGAAATGGTTTTCCAATTAAGAGTTCCAAAAAAATATGAACAATGCCCATTACCTACTAATTACACAATGAACATTTTAATAGCGAGAATTTAAATCAATTAGCGTCATCTACATACGATATACATATTTTGACTTTACTTGAAGTGACGTCACATTACAGACGAAAAAATGTAATTCTTTGAACATGAAATTCCATACTATGTAAATGTATTTTCTATCTCAATAAGAACTATTAATTCAATAACAATTTAATAGCACTTTAGTTCCAAAATCCTATGAATAATAAAATTTTAGTAAACAAAAGTGGAAACGACGTCTAGACCATCTAATTAATAACATTCATGTTTAAATGTTATAATTAAAACCTAAAACAAATTTAAATTGGTTTTTTAAATTTTTAGTACTCTCCTCTATCTTTTATTTTTATAAAACAGCTAATTTAATTAAATATTGTTAGAATAAGTATCGGAAATGCAAGCGCTATGTAACAATCACATTGTTACGTGTTAGATAGCGCTTTTACAAACTTCATGTTATGATCCTGGAAAAATATGACCTTTGGAAAAATAATGTTTTCGCGTAATGTGATAACAAATCTAAAGCTTTCGGATTTTTTCAAGAATGACCAGTATCTAGTCTAACTCTGAGCTAAATTTCAAGTCTCTAGAGTAACGGCGAAACCTAATCAAATGGCGCTGCTGTGCTCCTCATTTTTTCTTAATATTTTCTTATTGCTTAGAGAAATCGGGTTGATTATATTTTTTGAAGTAAGGGACCGCGTAGATCTACTTATGATATGAGTTTCAAGTTGATACCTTCAGCCGTTGATGAGTAAAAAAAGTTTGACAGACGGACAGACAGACTCAGACACCGGAGTGATCCTATAAGGGTTTTACGAAACCCTAAAAAAGGAAAAAACTTACTTGGAAATATCTTGATCGCCATTTATTATCAAAGCGTCTGGTGGTAAACGACTAACATCTTCAAGTTTAGCAGTCAATAGTTCAGGGAATCTAGCAGCTATAGTCAGTGTGTTCTCTTCACTTCTGTCGTAGTCATACAACGAAGAATGAGGTTCTAATGGCTGTGGCTGATTTATTATCAGTGGACCATAAACACCGTCACTTTGATGACTCACTGCAACATAACTTTTTATTAAAATTGCGATAAAATGCTATTCAATTAGTTTAAACGTTTAAGTATTAGGGGATCCTGAAAATCGTGGATAGTTTTTATTGTTCCTATAATTGAGACTTAGCTGTCCGTCACCAGGCTATAGTTGAGGAACGGTGATAGCTAGAGAGTTGAAATTTTCACAGATGATAAGGCACACTTTTGAGGCAACAACAAATACTAAAAACTAAAATACAATAAATATTTAAGAGGGTACTGTACTCCTAATTTAGGTATTTGCCTTAGGTATTGCTATCCCTATTCCCGAACGCCGCGCTGAAAGGGACAAATATAGCTGAAGCAGATTTTACCTAAAAATTCTTTGAAAAAAGACATTTCCTAAACTTTTCATCCATTATTACGGTAGCTCCTCAACAAACCTTTTTAGTGGAACTTGATGATACCCTTAGACGCCATGATTAAGACGGTATGACGAATATTTTATGATAACAACGGAAGGGAGTTCTTCGTGTGCGAGTACAACTCGTACTTTGCCAGATTTTTGCCAATAAATCAGAATACTCAAATGAATAATAATAATTAATGAAATTACCTGAATCAGCATGATAGAAGAATGTGCCTGGTGTACTAGCAACGAAAGCATATTGATAAGTCTGTCTGTATGTAATAGGACATTGAGTTATCATTGGCACGCCATCCATGTATGGAGTCCCTTTCTGGTCAACTCCATGCCAATGAATACTGATATCTTGGTTCACAAAATTATTCTGTATTTCTACAATAATAATATCATTGACACAAGCTTGTATTGGTGGACCAGGAGTCATTCCATTGACCGTGATAGAAGGTCTTCCATTCTCTAAGATTGTAGGTTCGATTTTGAAATTGTAAAAACACCGTTTTGGCTTCACATTAAATTTACATGGTCGATAGCATGATACCTTTTCTGTAAATCAATATTTGCATACATTATTGTGATAAACACTAATATACTAATATTTACAAAGTTATTAACACAAAGTTGTAACATATTTTTTTATACATAACAACAGCCTTGAAGGTTGAATATAATATATGAATCTAAATAAGTTTTTTATCATTTAAAGGTTATTCCAAATTTGAAATAAATCTTTTAAGAAAAGTTTTATGAAATGTTTCTTTTTATATCACGTCATTTATTTTAATTTGATAATGGGGGAGGTAAAACAAATAAATATGTAAATTAGGACAGAAATTATTTCAAATTTATACAGGCTGCTGAAACATATTTAACTATGTTATTTTGATTAAATCTTAATCTTCTTTCATTTAACGTCCGACTAAAGGTAAATTGTTTATTTACTTGTAAAAATAAGATAAAAACTCATACCTAAGTTCTTAGTAGTATCCTCGAAAAGTATATTAGATCCAGTTGGTGCAAACTTTTCCAATGATGCATTGCTTAAATAACTAATATTTGTAATTATAAACAAGCAACAAACAAACACTTTCATTGTTCACAGATTATTAATACTATTTATATTGTAATAAGTTAATCTTATTGTCGAAATAAACTTGTTTGCGCTACGCAAAGCGAGCGCGATCACGGTGAAGTTTCATACGGAACTGAGGCCGGCTAAACAACAAAATAAGCAGTTTCACTTCACCTTACAGACGTAGACGACCTCTTACCACGAAGGCATTTTATTTTTGTTACACATAAAAGTCTTATTCGCTACATAACTATGTACAAGTATGTATCGAAAGGGACCGTGCCGGTCCCTTTCGATACATGTTTTATTACCAAATTTTTCATCAGATATATTAATGAAATTTGTCACTAAATGCTGCCTTTCACAAATTCAATAAATTAGTTTAAATTTTATTTTCAAACTTGATTACTCACTCACAATAATGAATTAAATATTTCCTTTAAGACGATACCAAAATAGCTTCGTGCATTTTTCTATGTACGAAGTTTTCATTGTTTCTTTAGATTGAATGGCTAGAGCTCTAATTTTTAAGTATATGTTTTTTCAATATATGATCTAGGATCGCATAAACTCAGAAACGCGATTGAAAAAAGTTTTCTCGATAGAAAATCTTGGCGAAACAACCTCTCAATTTTTTTATTTTTTTCATTTGTCGGTCTATTATCGCGTATTAACTAATGAAATAACTTTAAAAACATAAGTAACTATTATATATAGAAACACGTAAATCAGAATTAAAATATATTTAGTAGATTTTGAGTAAATAGGAAAAGTATCCCTAATTCTTCATTTTCTGTGCCTACTGGCTGTGTTAATATGTACGTGGCGGCGATGATATACGATAATATTGATGTAGGCCCTTAAAACGAGCCAGTCGAAATAGGAATTCCAACCTTTATTAAATGTTGGTTAAAATAGACTTATGAAACTCTCAACATTGATGTCAATATGAGTTACGTGTGTGGTACGAGGGCAGAAAATGATATAGAGTTAAGAATCGAAATATGCATCTAAAATACGTTGTTGTTATATCTTTATATATTTTCTACAACGATTTACATCTTGCAATTAGAATCTTATATTACTGAGCTGATGAAAGAAGGCTATCAAAACTACTTTTTACGGATTACCATGGTCACAGGTGACTGCAAAGTCTCCGAAACGTCGGGCCAAAATTAAGTAAAAAGTAGTTTTATTTAAAAAAATGAGTCGCGCAAGTGTTAGAAAATTTCAATTCTTTTATTGTTTAGAACTTAGATGACTTTAATAATTAATATTCTTTTGGTCTTATTCCATAATGACTTATCGAAGGTTTAAAGGTTCGCTAAAATCGGTATGCGAAAATTGTCAAAAACTGTTATTTTTAATAGTCTTTTTACGCTAAAACGTTTATTATCTCTCCGATAAAATCGCCATTTAAAGCTCTGGTAAGTCATTATGCATAAGACCAAAATCTTTAATTATTATAAAACAAAGTCATTATTTTTGTATATATGTCCCTATGTGAGCTTATATCTTCAGAACTATGCAACGGATTTTGTTTTTTGTTGCGTTTTTTTTAATTAGTAGAGTAGTTCAAGATGATGGATATTTTTATTCTAAATTCCAAAGTAACTAGTCTTTGTACAAAATATATTAGTATAACATCATTAGACTCGTTCTTTTCTTTCTTCTTGTCCTTATACGTCCCGTTTCTCATTAATGGGTAGATATTTAGTCTACTAAAATATGCGGACCAGACCGAGATTTCCTCTCTCCCTGACACGTAGATCACACTTAAGCATTTTACAAACGGCTGGCGTATTTAATATCTATCTTCTATCTATATCTATATTATTTATTATATACATATTATATTATTATAAACTTATTATTTATACATATAATAAATCTGTAGAAAAAAAATTTGTACATTAAATATTTAAAAAAAAAAAATTGTCAGATGGTTAAAGGACAACCAAGAATACCCAAATCCAGCATTTTTTTAATTTTTGTCTGTTTAGATTTTTGTCTGTGCACGCATCACGTAAAATGTACAACACTTATAAATATAAATGTTATACGTAAAAATTGTACATAACTCAAGGTATTACTTAGTCTTTGTTTCATCGCAATCGGTCTACTCAATGAAGAGATATTTACATAATACGAAATTACTCAATTTGGTTACTTGCAAAGCGGGTAAAAAAATAATCAAAAAAAGATCGATCGAAAATAGATTGATCCACGCGGTCGGAGTCGTGGGCACAGCTAGTATATTAATATACCGAGATGTATCTATAATTAAGACGCAACCGACAGATATATCTGTCTCTTTCTCGCCTCGTCTTTTTTCTATATACATCTGTCTCTTTCTCGCTATATTAATATATATTAATAAGCCGTTTGTGGTGCCCTTTGTAGGTCATGGTGTATACTTTATCTATCATTGCACGGACGTACTGTCGCCGAGGATACCAAAATAGCTTCGTGCATTTTTCTACGTACGAAGTTTTCATTGTTTCTTTAGATTGAATGGCTAGAGCTCTAATTTTTAAGTATATGTTTTTTCAATATATGATGTAGGATCGCATAAACTCAGAAACGCAATTGAAAAAAGTTTTCTCGATAGAAAATCTTAGCGAAACAACCTCTCTAATTTTTTATTTTTTTCATTTGTCGGTCTATTATCGCGTATTAACTAATGAAATAACTTTAAAAACATAGGTAACTATTATGTATAGAAACACGTAAATCAGAATTAAAATATATTTAGTAGATTTTGAGTAAATAGGAAAAGTATCCCTAATTCTTCATTTTCTGTGCCTACTGGCTGTGTTAATATGTACGTGTCGGCGATGATATACGATAATATTGATGTAGGCCCTTAACTGTTAATTGCTTAGTAGTAATTCTAGTAGATTTATTGGTAACGAGATCCCTTGTGTTTATTTCCAAATAGCTTTGTTTAGTAACTTCCTAAGCAGTTCTGTTGTAAATGTGAAATTACTACCAGTGCATTAGGAGATATTACGTTGTTGTTTGTTGGTAGCCTTCGTTGCAACTAATGCGATCATGCATGTTGTTTTCCGAAGATACTTGAAGACACAAAACTATGCTCGATACAAATATATGGACATCGTAGTCCGCTGTTTACTTCGTGTGCCTTTAAAGCAAGGAATTTTTCTCACAACATCTAGGTCTTATCTTTTAGTGAGATACCAGACGTAGTATTCTATAATGCGATTCAGAATCTAGGTCTTATCGATCTATGCTTCTAGTGAGATACCAGGCGTTCTATAATGCAATTCAGAAATGTAAAGTTAATACAAGCGATTAACTTTACATTTCTGAACTGCTTTAACAAATAAACTAATGTAATTTATTGATTTTGCAATTGACTTGCTATGCTTTTACTAAATAAACTAAATTATAGTGGATCTTCTCAATGTGAGTTAAACATCGTGCGATGTTTTTTTGTACAACGTCATCTCTTGATTTTTATTGAAGATTGTAGTGGAAGATTTGGTAAACATATGCGGGAACCATGATAGCTCAGATGGGAGAGCAACGGAACGGTATTCCGAGGTCGTGGGTTCAAGTCCCCCTCATGGTTATCATTTTTTCCACTATAATTTAGTTTATTAAATAAACCAATATTTACTTGAGTATTTATTTATGTACATGAAGTTAATACATAGGCGAAGTTAATGCCTAAGGTAGTTTTTGCCAGTCTAACTTTGGGTGAGGTAAAAATAGGATAGGTACGCAGCTCTAATTCTATACAAACAAACAAACAAACAAGCCAATTGAAATATTCTTCTAAAGACACATACAGTTTTTATGAAAAAATTATAAACCAATTAGTACATAATAAAAGTGCAACAGCGCAAATTCCATATGGAAGTTAAATTGTTACATATTACAAAATGTAGTTCGTCGTTCCGCACTTGCACTGTCTGAACCATTTCAAAATATTCACTAAGTAAGTATGTCACGGTCATCACGGACTGCTGGTATTATTTTAATATCATACTTAATATCCATGTGGTGACGGATTAGGAATACAAGTGTCAACACAACATTTCCTCCCCAGGGTGTGGTAAAAGGCAGTTAAGGTATAAGTAGTTCATGTGTGGGGGTAAGGAAAGCTCGAAACTTAAACCTTATTCCAACATGTATTTTATCAACGTAGCGTTGTAAACGAAAACTGCGAAAAATATTGACAATTTTTTTTAGACAATGTTTTCTGGTCTCAAGCTAAGCTTCTATGCTTATGTTGTATATAATGTTTGTACTGCGTCTGGGTGTGTTCTATATATTATAAGCATGTATTTACAAAAGAAAAGTAGTATATGTAAAGTGTATATGTAAAGTAGTATATCCGTATTCTGGTACCCATAACCCATGGAAATATAGCTTACTTTGGGACCAGAGGACGTTGTGTGAAATGTCCAAAATATTTATTTAATATTTACTTATTTATTTATGGGTATAAGAACACACACAAATGATTGTCCCGAGCGGGACTCGAACCCGCGATCTCGTGAACGGCAGTCCGTAACATGAATTACTTAGCCAATAGGACCGTCAAATAGAAATTTAGCGAGTCGTTTATTTGTAAAACTTCTCAAAAATGGAATTCGATTCCTGCGCACATGTTCCCGTCTTCTTATAATATCGGGTCTTTTGAGAGGGCACGATACCAAATTATGCTCCATATAAAAATATGGTTATCGTAGTCCCCTTTTTCTTCGCGAAAGTTAAACCGATTAAAATTGTTTTTACTATATTATAGATGAAGAGTATATCTATGCTTCTATCACTTTCTTTTTTTCAAAACATTATATCTAAAAGAAATATGACCATCCGAAAATCACGTTTTATTTGGTTTTCTTTAGATAAAGTAGCTGCGTCTATCACACATATTTGGTAAGGTTTTACCAAAAGAGAAAGGGATAGAAGCATAGATATACTCTTCATCTTTAATATAGATCAAATACAGTCAAAATCTGTTTCATTTTCGCGAAGAAAAAAGGGGACTACATAACCTCTTTTTTTCAAAGTATTTGTATATTTGTCCCTTTAAGCACGGCGCTCGGGAATAGGGATAGCAATACCTAAGGCAAATACCTAAATTAGGAGAACAGTAAGCGAGGTGTGAAAAGGCACCTATCGGGCCGGCAACATAAGGGCGGCTAATGCTTTCACTAATGTACTAGCTGTCCTTACATTTAGATTGCACTACCACTTATCATTAAACGCAGTCATTGTCTACCTCTAGCCATAAAAATAATTTGAAAAATCCCTTCCGAACAAGGTTTGTGTTTAATAAAACAACACAACACATCTTGACCATTACTGTATCAGTTAAGGAATAAATAAATAATAAATAAATATTCATGGACATTTCACACAACGTCCTCTGGTCCCAAGCTAAGCTTATATTGCTTGTGTTATGGGTACCAGAATACGGATATAATACATATACTACTTTTCTTTTGTAAATACATACTTATAATACATAGTAAACACCCAGACGCAGTACAAACATTTGTATGACAATTAAAAGCATCACACAAATGATTGTCCTGACCGGGAATCGAACCCGAGACCTCATGATCGGCAGTCCATTATATGAACCACTCCACCACGAGGCCCGTCAAATAATCGTCAAATCAAGGAATCGAACTGAACTACAACTTTTGGTTACCGGTTGCTACACAAGAACCGTTTTTCTCCAATTTATTAATAACTGCAGTTCTATACCAAAATTATATCAATTACTTAAATAAAACCTTAATAAATTGGATGTAAAATAATTAAAATTTATTAAAAGTTAATTACTACACGTTTAAAATAGAGCATTTAATTAAATCAAAGTTAATTACCGCAAATGCTTTACTACATAAATTATAATAACATTTTATTATTAGCTAAACAATATTTTCATGACTTCTTAAGTAATAATATAGTGCAAAATAGATCACAATTGTAAAATAATATATAATAACTTATTTTTCAAAGTAAACATATTAAAATTGTAATAGATCTGCTACTTAAACATTCTCTACCTTTTTTTAATATTTATAGACATTCCACCAGCGCCATCTAGTCCCAAATTGAACTATATTAAATGGCTTGTGTTTATGGATGGATCCAGAACACGAATATAAAACACATTTTGTTGTAAATATGTACATAGATATAATATAATTAATAGACAACACACCGAGACTTTTTCTGAACGGTAATAGACCCCTCCGACCTCGTGATCGATAGTCCGTTACACAAATCTTTTTACCACGAGTTCTATTCTTTACTTTTTAAACAATACATGAGAATATTGTCGCATGATTGTTAAAAATATGTGTCCATTAGAAAGTGAAAATAATTATGTTCGTGTTACGATCTGAGCTAACAAAAATATTGATGTAAAAATAATGCCTAACGTCGCCATCGTCCGTTTCTTTTTATTAAACTTTAGAAAATGAAATTTTTATCAATTATTTTACTATATTTCTTTTACTTTTAGTCTATGAATCTGTCTTTTATTATCTTACTTTCTTGACTTTGACACTTAGTACTTGAAAACTTTTCATTAATTTGAACACTTATTTAAAAACCAAACCTCAACAAGCTAAAGATACAAAAAAGCCATCCTCTATAATAACACAATCTATTAAAAAACCGCATCAAAATCCGTTGCGTAATTTTGAAGATAATTGTAAAATTAAACGTATCACATCTATTTCCAATATTATTATAATAGGTTTTGTTAACGTGACAACATAAATATAACCAGGAATTATTATTTCATTAAATTATTTTATTTATTTATTATTGTACTTATTAATTAAATAAATAATGACTAAAGACACCAATAGCAATCCAATTTATATAAATTAAATTAACTAAGTCAATTCTATTACCAAGTATTCTTTTTTTCTGGTTTATATTTTCACAACAGTTACAAACTTAAATAATGATTGTAGAGTTGTCGCAAACGTGTATATGTTAACAGGAATTATGTCAGCAGCAAGTATTTGTACTGGCTTCTGTGCTTGACGAAGAATCATGTATACGATTTTTCTTTCCATGATATCAAAATTTTCCCAACCACAACAATATACGCATCGCTCAAAATCTTCCGAAGCATTAATCAACCGCTGACAGAGAAAACAATACAAAAAGAACACCACAAAACAGTAAACTGCAACGGCAATAAATTTTAACCATTCCTGTATAGGTAAAGTGAAAAAAATGACCATGCAAACTCCATAGAGGACCAGAATACAATGCTTTCAGTTTCTCAATCACGCTTAGTGTTAAAGAATGCCGTCTTATTAAAGAAGGCAGCATTTGCTTAGCTAGTTCTTTTACATGAGGTGTATTCCCATTATCTTCTAAAAACATCATCTCGTGCGATAACATTTGATACATAACTGCTGTATGAGCTATAAGTAGCAATAGTAAAGCTTGATAGTTTAATACCACTGCCATTGCAAGCAGTTCTTGAACTACAAGAATTGTAAAACAAATTTCTCGATTTGGAGATGCTGTTAATGGTTCCAAACCTAGAAAAATACAACATTTTAAATGACTTAAAAAGCAATATCGCAAAACAAAAAAATACAACTAAGATATTAGTATACTAAGATATAAGTATTTAATGAAATAAGCTAAATGCTCATAATTAAGGTGAAACCCTAATGAGTTTATACAAGTGGGGCTTCTGGTAGACCAATCGGTACTAATCCAATAATAAGGCATGGTTTCAAGATTTTATTAAAAAATCAGTCTACTAAACAGTATGATTTTCACAATCTTACCCAAGAATCCATTGCATTTTTGAACTAATATGCAAAGAGAAAGTTTATGTAATATCATTGATCAAGCAGGGCACTTGA
Source organism: Orgyia antiqua (assembly GCA_916999025.1). Taxonomy (NCBI): domain Eukaryota; kingdom Metazoa; phylum Arthropoda; class Insecta; order Lepidoptera; family Erebidae; genus Orgyia; species Orgyia antiqua. Next base: position 23,508,576 of record OU779864.1, read on the forward strand.
ATTTCTCCTAAATCAAGGAGAAACTTACTGTCCTACGGGTGCTAATCACTTTTGAAACAATTGTAGTAGTTAATATATATGTATCGCTGTTATTTAATTTGAAACTCAATAATTTCCTTATTTCAAAAACTAAAAAACACGCTTGAAAATCCTGAATATATTTTTAAATAATTGCATTGTCATTGGTCCTTACTAAATATGTATGCAAAATTTCAAATCAATCGGACTATTGTAAGTGGGTGAAAATCGCGTTCAAAGATTCCGTTACAGAGATTAATACATTGATAGATACGAGTACATACCTACCGAATTTATAAAAGCGTGTTAAAAATGCACCTACCAACACATTGTGTCATAAAGTCAATATTCGTCGCACGATGTGGTATATCTATGAATAAAGCATCCATATAATTGGAGACGCTGAATACCAGAATGATCCATTTAATCTTTCGCATTGACTTGTCATGCTGTTCGTGAAAATATGCTGATTGTGTAGACAATCGGTCACTTAGATCAATATCTTTTAATACCGTTCTCAATAGCGATCTGAAACTCAAATGCTTTTAGCCGATACAAAATACGTTTCTTATTAATCCCTCTCCTCCCATTAACTTCTCACTGTTAGGTACGGGTACGGGCCTCCTTCACTATGGGATGCTTTTATGCTCTACTATGCCGCGATGACTAGGCGTGTTCGCATAGGGTTTATTTTCAAGTTTTCCGTCTCTTACAGAGAAATATGCACAATATTCTTTAGCTGACCTTTATAACAGCCGGGGAAGGAAAATGGGGTAGTGACACTTTTTAGTCTTAATTTGTCACCACACAGACAAATCTATCACCACAGTGACTGATTTCCCCTAATTTAAAGATTTCATAAGATGGTACTTAGACATCATGATTAATTGAATTCAAACCATATTATTAGACACATTGTGTACATTTGGTCCACAAACTAATATTATTGGACGGCGGAACAAATTATGAAAAGTTTAATACACTTTCTTTCTCTCTCTCTCCAGCCCATTTACGTCCTACTGTTGAGCACGGGCCTCGTCCACTTTGGAGGGATTATAGTCTAATGTGCCGCGCTGACCAGACGTATTGGCACAGGGTTTATTTTCGATATTTCCCTCTTTCAGATAACACCCTCACAGAGGGTGTTATCTGAGTGCGATATCCCTTAGCTGAATTTTACAGCACCCTTGGGAGGAGATGGGGTGGTGACACTTGTATTCTTAATCCGTCACCACACGGAGAATACACTTTACAATAAAATAAATTATATAATACACTTTACACCTACATCACTACTCAAAATAAATTAAGTCATCAAAGTGTTAGCTTATTCATTACCTACCTCTCTTTGAGATACCACCAAGTAGCATTAAAAATGATACTTAGTAATGATATATTGAGGAATGCGTCCATCATATCTCCGTCACCGAGAGCATATTTCCACACATATATAAAACTGCTAACACCATAAACATAGAACAGCAGAATGATATGTACAACCCACAATGGCACTGAAATAAAATTATATTATTTATTTGTCCATATTTTTATTACTTGTATCGTGTGATGAGGAAGTGAGAATTTAAATCATAGATATTTCGCACAACGTCCTCTGGTCCCAAGCTAAGATTATAGGTATGCTTGCATCATGGCTAGGTACCAGAATACGGATAGACTACATGTAATTTTTCTTTAATAAATTATGTATTTATCATATAATAATATATAGTAAACACCCAGACGCAGTACAAACCTTTGTATGACATTTATAGATATCACACAATAGATTTTCCCGAGCGGGAATTGAACCCGCGACCTTCGCGTGAACGACATGCACCACTCGACCGTGAGGCCCGTCTATCCCATATCCTCACCAAGGTACCGTAACAGCCAGCTAAGGGATAGTATAAACAGATAATCATAATTCTATGAGAGATAAACAAATCGAACCTACGCTAACATGCTTACTCAAGGTAAGATAAGTAGACCCAACATCGAGTAATGGAGGAGGCCATTATTCAAAACTTGGGCTCTAATATCTTAATGTAGGTACCATATTTTCATTTCAGGTTCGAAGTTGTCCTAGAATATCCCAAAATTAGGTAAAATATATATCACAACTAGCTGACCCGGCAAACGTTGTTTTGCCATACAAATGTCAAGTTTAAAAAATAGATAGTAGCCGATTCCACGGGTCAACATGAAATTTGACTTTGATTGCAAAGCATTAAATTTCGGTAGTTTAGGTCGTAATTAGACGGGAAAAAAATATATGGCATGAAAAACTTTGCTTTTGTGCTTAGAAGACTGATTGAACGAAATTTTTAAAAATCTCGGATTTTAATTTTTGATTGAAAATAAAACTATTGAAATAAAAATGTTTATTATTTTTATTAAGTTTTACTATCAAATTAGCTTACAGAAAAGTGGAAAATAACTTAAAAGTGCACACTTTTACTTTTTCTTTTATGTTCATAGCTACTTTCTCTCAATAAACCCCAAATATAGTCGCCCATCATGTTTTCATTGTATTGGCCTTGATAGCGTTGTTCAAAATTCATGATGTCCTGATGGAAACGTTCTCCTTGCTCTTCGGAATAGGCCCCCATATTGTTTTTAAATTTATCCAAATGAGCATGCAGCATATGTACTTTTAATGACATAATGACAATGACACCTTTTACAATAACTACAAGCAACATATGGAGCCCATGGCTTATCTTGATTCCGTACAGGACAGTCAAAATATGCTTCATAGGCTTCACAGAGAACGTGAGATGTCTTTAGTTCATATTTCACGTCTCGAACTTTAATAAATTGACCACATATAAAACAAAATGCATCAGCATCGTATTTGCACTATCGTGACGACATTTTAAGTTATTCTGGGCTTGTAAATAACACCTGATGGTTGTTTATCACTCGGGTGCCATCTAGCGGCACAGTGTAAACGTTAATACCCCACTCTCACCGCGCGGTCTTTTTAAAAATATTAAAATCAATTAAAATTGATGAAAAAATTGAAAAATGAGTATTATTATTATAACTATCACAAAAGCAAACTTTATACCGAAAAAAGGTATTTTCTTTTCGTTTTTGTGCATAACTAACTGGAAAATAATAGTATAAACTTTAGGACAAAGAACGAAAATTTTTTTGTAGAGTCGTGTTCTCAAACCTACTGAATACGCATATAAAATTTGGTAAAAATCGGTAAAGCCGTTACGGAGGAGTACGGTAACTAACACTGTGAACGTGAATTTTATATATTAGATAAAAAGACAATTATAAAACAAAGTCGTTAGTGTTGCTTATACAGGGTGACTTTGCAAGGTGTTGCCAAATTTTTTAAATAAGCTCTATAGAACAATACTAAAATACGTCTTTGTAGTAATAATTCGTAAACGTAGTATTTTTCAAAAAAAAAACTATTTAAAATGTCCTTAAAAGTAACTCAACAAAGCGACATTCATCAGAGACCGGAGCCACAAACGACCTTATGCAGACCACATAACGACAAGCGCGCCAACAAGTTCTTATGCAGTGGACATACGGTGCAATTTCATCGACACGCCACCGGTCAATGACCCTTCAATAAACACTCCCCCTCCATTTGTCGGCCTACGCTTCCCGCTAACCCTTGCTTGCGCGGGCGCCCGAACCTTATGTTGTTAAGCATAAGGCTTATTTTCGCGCACCATAATCACTACTACACTTACAGTTTAACTTTTGCGAAACTATCGTGACGTGCGTGCGTATTTTTCTATGAATGAAGTAAATTATCCACGCGTACTATTTTTAAACAGCGGATAGGATTAATTAAAATGAAAAAAATTTTTTTGATGTTCTTTACGTAAATCGATTAAGTTACTGATTCAGAGTCGCTCCTAAAAATTTGGCAACACCTTGCAAAGTCACCCTGTATGTTCCTACGTGAGCTAATAGCATAAAAACTACGCGACGGATTTTGTTGCGGTTTTTTAATAGATATAGTTGTTAAGAGGATGGCTTTTGTGTATAATTTTTTAGGATTTGTTTTATAAATTTCACGCATTAGAAATAGCGGGCAACAGCTAATCCCTACTAATACTATAAATGCGAAAGTAACACTGTCTGTCTGTCTGTCTGTTACGCTTTTCCGCTTAAACCTCTCAACCGATTATGATGAAATTTGGCACAGACAATCTTTAGACCCTGAGAAAGGACATAGACTACCTTTTATTGCGAAAAAATGAATTTTCTAAATTCCACGCGGGCGGAGTCGCGGGCAACAGCTAGATATTAATAAATTAAATTATAGCTGAAAAAGACGCCACGTTTTGAATGCACTTTCAAGTCATGATTAAAACTTTTTCTGGGTATACGTACTCCAAAGTGTGTCTTTCCTAAGAGAAAAACCAAAAATATATGGTACTGTTATACCCTTCCTATGTATGGAAAGGGGCTGAACACTAGATCCTAAGTCTAGTGTCAGCACTTATCATATTATAAATAGAAGTGCGCCCAAGAGCGGGCACGCAGTACAGATCTTTCTATTTCCCGGTCGCGATCGGTTGCCTTTTCCAATTCTTTTGCTAATTCCATTGTATTTCTATTAAATTCTATTCTAGTTTAATAAAGTAGTTTTTTTTAAAAACCTATTATCAGAGTGCCGTATAACAGTACGATATCAACAAGCCATAGTAAGCTGTCGAAACTATTAGATTTAAATCGCTTTTTAATATAAAAGAATATATTTTTAACATAATCGAAGAGATTCATACTGAATAGTATCACTGTTATCGTTTTAAAGACACAAATTTTAACTGAAAATGAGCAATGATAATTTATATTAAAATATATGAAAAATGAATAAGTGAATATTTGAAAATTATATGTTACGGAGTGATAATAATAGTTAATAGTATCTAGTTATTCAGCAAGATTAAGTATTGCAATATAGCCTGACTTGGTCTTCTATAAAAATGACAATCTTGATAAAACCATTGGTAGGATCCTGTAGGTGTGAATCCGTGTAGTGACGGACTAAAGAATACAAGTGCCACCCCCATTTCCTCCACAGGGTGGTAAAAGCCACCTAAGGGATATTGTACATAGATAACACCCGCAGAAAGAAACAGAAAACTCGAAAATAAACCCAATGCCAAGACGCCTGATCTTAGTAGACCGTCCATCCATCCATCAGCTTCTCTCCGTCCACTGTTGGAATAGGCCTCCCCCATAGAAGGCCACAACGCGCGGTCCTGTGCCGCTTGCATCAAATGTCTCCTCGCGACCTTGACTATATCGTCGCTCCATCTTGTCGGGGGCTGCCCAACGCTGCGTCATCCTGTACGTGGTCGCCACTCTAGGACTTTTCTTCCCTAGCGATTATCAGTCCTACGAGCGATGTGGCCTGCCCATTGCCACTTCAGCGTGCTAACCTTTCGGGCTATCTCGAATACGCCCGTTCTCCTACGAATCTCCGTATTTCGGAGCCCCGTGCCCAATAGTGGCACGTTAATAGGCTAGAGAGAGCGAGAGAGAAGTAAATCAGAATTTTTTACGAGGCAACGGATGTAATATAGAATAAGCTGAATAAACATCACTTTATTACTTCTCATGGCAGTGATAAAAATTAAATAAGAATATTCTAACTATATTTTTTGTGCGAAATACGAAACTCTATGACAACATATGCATATCTCTATGATATAGTGTTTTTTCATAAAATAGTGTATAATATTTTGTCACACTTGTAATAAATATGAATTATTGGAAAAAAACGTACAGAAATTCATTCACTCAAAATACTATATTAATTTCATAATTAATTACATACAAAGTCTACAGTGGGCGTAGAAAAGGCGTGTATTAAATACTAATTTACACTCTTTAACAGCTAATAACAAGCGTAAAAAATAAGCCCGTAATTATACGATTTATAATTTCATTTAATAATTTCATGCCTACATTACACATTTCGTAAGTGCGGATACATATTATAATATGTAAACCTACTTATTACCATATTTTTTATCTAATAAGTATTGGTACCAATTCAGCTTGCAGAACTAAACTAACTATTAAGCATATTATGTTAATAGTGTTAACAACTGAATTACGGAAAAGGTGTGTAAAACTTGTAATCTACTATTCTTCACTATTCTTCTTATACTGTAAATATTGTAACAAACTTATAGATAGTTTGCATAGTATTAGCAAAAGTTTAAATACGTATTGGCACAACACTAGTAGCATACACTTTAACAGGATTCTGTGCCATTTTTAAATAGCGTAAATTCTCCCAACCGGTGCAGTATACCGCCATTTCAAACTTCTCCGGAGCCGATGTTAGCTCGGGTCTCGGACCTTGCGAACAGTACAAATTCAAATTCTTTTGTAATTTACTCTCAAATTATTGAGTTTATAATCTAATAATAATAATCGAAATTTAAACTACTTCTATCTACTCTACTGTATAATCTGTCGCGTATAATATATTTACAAGAAATTCTAAATATATTACGCTGAGTTAAGAAAATGTTACAAAATCCCCTGATGTTCATCTTTTCATAAATTTCTTATATTTTATCGACTTTTTTTTTTTTTTTCTATTTTACTACTTTTCTTTTGTAAATACTTACTTATAATACATAGAAACACAAGAAAAATCACACAAATGATTGTCCTGAGCGGTAATCGAACCCGCGACCTCTTGATCGGCAGTCCGTTATATGAACCACTCGACCACGAGGCTCGTCAGTGCATAAGAATTAATTTGCATAACTACTATACACATTTAAATACATTTAAACAGTATAACAATTATAATATTCCTTTCTATATAAAAGTAACAAAACTCGCATAAATATTGATGGTTGTAAGCATACCTACTCGTAAGTCAATAAACGCTTGCAGTTAAAATCATTCATTCGTTACTGTTTCAATTGTTCCGTAAATCTGTAACTGAGTGAGTTAGAGGTATTGATTGTAATAGCTGTGAGTAGGTATTTTAACGACATTGTATTAGGTTATTTAATTATTAATGTATACTTTGCAAATTCCAGGGGATTTCATTGACTTCCCAGAATGGCCATGGAACAAATTAAAAATTTATCTGAGACTAGAACCAAATTTAAACAACTTTTATTAATTATTGCATGGAATTGAAACAGCCGTTGTTGTCTGCGACTTCTAAAGAATTGCAGTTGCGTATAGGGTGGTATAGGTAAGATCGAGGCGTTGTATGAGCGTTTTGACGATGTACAGCTACAGATCGAGTGTTTTGTTGACGATGTTAATCCACAGCTTGGAATTGGAGTCACAGTATTATAAAGACTGTCTCTGTCACTGGCCAGTCTCACTCGTGACCATGGTTACTGATAAGTCTCCGAAACGTCGCGCCAAAATTTATAACAAATATACGCGTCTAAATCGGTAAAAAGTAGTTTTATTTAAACAAATTACAAATCAGGTAAGACAAATCATCATCATCAACAATCAGGACAAATCAGCTTAGACAAATCAGGTTGATTATATTTTTTGGAGTAAGGGACCGTATAGATCGTATAAGTTTTAAGTTGACACCTTTAGCCGTTGCTGAGTAACTAAGGTTTGTTGGACAGACAGCCGGACATTCGTAGTAAGACTTGGGTTTGTACGAAACCCTAAAAACCGCATCAAAATCCGTTGCGCAGTTAGGCTGATAACGACTTTGTTTTATATAAGACTAGCTAGCCCGGCAAACGTTGTTTTGCCATACCAAAAAACAGTTAAAAAAACATTAAAAAAAAATTTACTATAAACCTCACGGAGCCCGAGACCTTTCCAACGAATGCAAAACCGTGGAAATCGGTTCGTGCGTTCTGGAGTTATAGCGTCAGGAAGGAAAACCCGACTTATTTTTATATAGAAGATATAAGTAAAGATAAGTGAATCAATATTATAATAATTTTATGCCTACATATGTATAAAAAAAATACTCGTCTCTCCTGTCCAGCTTTGCGTCCCACTATTGGGCACGGGCCTCCTCCATTTTGGAGGGATTATGGTCTACTGAGCCGCGCTGGCCAGGCGTGTTGGGACAGGGTTTATTTTTGAGTTTTCCGTCTCTGACAGAAGAAGTTATCTGTGTGCAATATCCCTTAGCTAACTTTTACAGCACCCTTGGGAGGAGATGGGGTAGTGACACTTGTATTCTTAATCCGTCACCACACGGAGATAAGATAATACTATAAAAGAAATACTATTTTAATAATATTATTAGGTAATATATAATATCAATCATCATGACCGTAACGTAGTATATCGATATCTAATATTTTATACTAAGTTAAGTGAAGTGACATAAAATAAAACCAGAATCATTGTGTCATTTAATTATTTATACCATATTGATTAAAGTGTACTTCTTAAGTAAATACTTAACTAACTACAGAAATCAATAGCAATCCATAGAAATTAAATTAAGTAAGTCTATTACACTACTAAGTATTCTTCTCTTATTTTTTATACTTATTTACATTTTCAGTACAGTAACTAACTTATACAACGATTGCATAGTTGTCGCAAATGTGTACATGTTAACAGGAATTATGTCAGCAGCAAGTATTTGTACTGGCTTCTGTGCTTGGCAAAGCATCACGTATACGATTTTTCTTTCCTTTATATCGAAATTTTCCCAACCACAACAATATACGCATCTCTCAAAATCTTCCGAAGCATTAATCAACCGCTGACAGAGAAAACAATACAAAAAGAACACTGCAAAACAGAAAACTACAACTGCAATAAATTTTAACCATTCTTGGATGGGTATAGTACAGAAAAAGACCATACAAACTCCATTAGTTGCAAAACTCACTCCAAGTGGACTAGAATACAATGCCTTCAGTTTCTCAATAACGCTTAGTGTTAAAGAATGCCTTCTTATTAAAGAAGGCAACATTTGCTTGGCTAGTTCTTTTACATGAGGTGTGTTCCCATTATCTTCTAAGAACATCATCTCGTGCGATAACATTTCATACATCACTGCTGTATGAGCGATAACTAGCAATAGTAAAGCTTGATAGTTTATGACCACTGCCATTGCAAACAGTTCTTGAGCAACGAGAATTGTAAAACAAATTTCTCGATTTGGAGATGCTGTTAATGGCTCCAAACCTAGAAAAATACAACACTTTAACTGACTTAAACAAGGAACCTCGTAAAACACAATCAAATACTACTATAATAGCAGAGGCGTATTTTGAAAATTAGCGCCCCGGGCCAATTTAATCCACCGCCCTATGTTAATTTATAATTAATAGAAATAGAGCAAAATTTTAAACTTGAAGGCTTTCGCCGCCCTTCTCAGGCTGGCCGCAGCAGCCCATGGTCCCCATGGCCCTAGAGTAAATACGCCTCTGTATAATAGATAATAATTAAATTACATCGAATGAATTAAGCTAAATAAATAAATAATAATAAATATAAATAAATATTCAAGACATTTCACACAACATCCTCTGGTCCCAAAGTAAGCTATATTTCTATGCTTGTATTATGGGTACCAGATACCGATAAACTACATATACTACTTTTCTTTTGTAAATACATACTTATAATGCATAGAAAACACCCAGACGCAGTACAAACATTTGTATGACATTTATGGGTATCACACAAATGATTGTCCCAAGCGGGAATCAAACCCGCGACCTCGTGATCGGCAGTCCATTACATAAACCACTCCACCACGAAGCCCGTCATAAAAATAAATGCTCATAATTAACGTGAAACCCCAATGAGTTTGAACAAGCGGGGCTTCTGGTAGACCAATACTAATCCAATAACAGAGCGTAATTCCGAAGCATAAAACAGTCTACCAAACAGTTTGCTTTTCTAACTTGAATTCCTCATATATTCAGGAGAAACTCGCAGTCCTACGGCTACTAATAAGTTTTGAAACAATTCTGGTAGTTAATATTATATTTCGCTGTTATAACACAAGAAACTAAAAAAATGCACCTACCATCACATTGTGACATTAAGTATATAATATTCGTCACACGATATGGTATATCTATCAAAAAAGCATTAATATGATTGGTGAGGCTGAATGCCAGGATGATCCATTTAATCTTACGCATTGACTTGTCATACTGTTCGCGAAAATATGCTGATTGTGTCGTCGATCGGTCACTTAGATCAATATCTTTTAATACTGTTCTTAATAGTGATCTGAAATAAAAATGTTTTTAACTACAGGCTTTTTTTAATCATTTGACCGCAAAATTGTCTGTGAGTGACCCTCTCTTTCTCCAGCTTTAACATTCCACTGTTGGGCACAGGCCTCCTCCGCTTTGGAGAGGATTATTTGGATTATTCTTGCAGCGGTGAACAGGCGTGTTTGTATAGAATTTCTTTTGAAGATTTCCGTCTCCCACAGAGCACAGCTCTGTGCACAATATTCCTCAGCTAACTTTTTTAACAACCTGGGAAGGAAAAGGGGTAGTGAAACTTATATGTTAACACGAGAAATAAGCACAATCTTGCAATGCATGTTACTTGTCTCCACAAAATAAGTAACTCTTTCATGGGGCATGGTATACGTTTTTATAACAAACTCCCTAATGATGTGAAAGAATTAAATAAATCTAAGTTTAAAAATTTTATAAAATCGGAACTATGTAATGAGGCGTATTATAAAATTTTAGACTATGTTAATGACGATAAAGCATGGGAGTAAATTGTTCCAGCAACACATATTATTATTATAATTGTAATTTATTTATATTGTAAGAACTTAATGTATTAATTATTTTAAAAAAAGTAATGTGACTAAAGATAACGATATCTACTGAGTTTCTTATGCCGGTTCTTCACAGCGGATTGAAAGTCCCTGAACCGGTGGTAGAAAAAAAAATTTGGACATATAATAAGAGCTTATTTTTTGCCACAAAAAATAGGTCTGCATGATTAAATGATTTTTGATTTTGATATTTTTAATTTGTCACCACACGGACAAATCCGACACTACAGTGACTGATTTCCACTAACTTATGAAATCTTCACTTCATAAGATGATTCTTAGACATCATAATTCATTGAATTCGAAATGGGTATCCGCAAACAAACAAATTAAACGGTGATGTGATATGATTATTATAAATGAAGTCATCAAAGTTTAAGTTTATACATTACCTCTTCTTGAGATACCACCAAGTAGCACTAAAAATAAGACTTAGTATTGTTATATTTACGATTGCGTCAAACAAATTTCCAGCACCGAGAGCAATTTTCCTCACATATATAAAACTGGTAATACCATAAACGTAGAACAGCAGAATCGTATGGGCAACCCACCACGGCACTGAAATAAAATTGTATTACTTTTTGTACACCTATCGTCTGATGAGGGAGTGAGAATTCAAATGTAGCTATCCCATTTCCACGCCAAGGTACCGTAAAAGCCAGCTAAAGGATAGTATAGACAGATACCACATATTACTTCTGTAAGATATGAATAACTCGAAACTAAACCCTACGCCAACAGGCTCAGTCACGGTAAGATAAGTAGACCCAACCTCGAGTAATGGAAGAGGTCATTATTCAAAACTGGAGCAGTATCCTGATGTACCATATTTTCATTTCAGGTTCAAAGTTGTCCTAGAATATCCCAAAATTAGGTGAAATAGATATTATAATAAAAAGAGAATCAGATTACTTTACGATGAAAAATTCTTGTTAAAACGGCGGTGAAAGTGTTAATATATTAAATTATAGCTGAAAAAGAGATCACCACATTTTGAATCCACGTTCAAGTCATGATCAAAGGCTTTTTCTGGGAATACGTACTCCAAAGTGTGTCTTTCCTAAGAGAAAAACCAGAAATATATGGTACTATATCAACAAGCCATAGTAAGCTGTCGAAACTATTAGATTTAAATCGCTTTTTAATATACAAGAATATATTTTTAACATAATCGAAGAGATTCATACTGAATAGTATCACTGTTATCGTTTTAAAGACACAAACTGAAAATGAGCAATGATAATTTATTAAAATATATGAAAAATGAATAAGTGAATATTTGAAAATTATATGTTACGGAGTGATAATAATAGTTAATAGTATCTAGTTATTCAGCAAGGTTAAGTATTGCAATATAGCCTGACTTGGTCCTCTATAAAAATGACAATCTTGATAAAACCATTGGTAGGATCCTGTAGGTGTGAATCCGTGTAGTGACCGTGTAGTTTTTCTGGGAATACGTACTCCAAAGTGTGTCTTTCCTAAGAGAAAAACCAGAAATATATGGTACTATATCAACAAGCCATAATAAGCTGTCAAAAGTGACGGGCTTCGTGGTGGAGCGGTTTTGGTAATGGACTGCCGATCACGAGGTCTCGGGTTCGATTCCCGGTTGGGACAATCATTTGTGTGATATCCATAAATGTCATACAAATGTTTGTACTGCGTCTGGGTGTTTACTATGTATTATATGTATGTATTTACAAAAGAAAAGTAGTTTATGTATTATATCCGTATTCTGGTACCCATAACACAAGCATATAAGCTTAGCTTGGGACCAGAGGACGTTGTGTGAAATGTCCGTGAATGTTTATTATTATTATTATTTTGTTTCTCATTTACCGAGTCACGGGCTATTTCTATTAAAGAAATACCCGGTCCTTTGGTAGGCTTACATGGGGACATAGGTCCAACATGCAGAGGCCCTTTGAGATTTTTAATGAAAGAATAAAATGTGATGGGACGTCTACCAACGACACTCCATACCTGTACTATAGAAGTAGTCATGGAGTGCCAGTGGTAGGTGTAAATCTATTGTAAATGAATGGCAAATTATAATTACTCAGTTTATGGGGTTGGTGTGTTAATTGAACCGGTTAATCGTATACTATTGAATTAAAAACGGTCGCCTGCCTTCAATACTACTAAACTTCTTGAACCGTGGCAGACGGTGACTCGCCGACTCACTAGATGGGCCCCCCACACAGCCGCCAGACAAGGCAGCAGGGAGCAACACCGGTGTGAGCGGCTTGGGGTGTAGAGCGGTGCGGCACCGGTTTCACCATCGCGGGTCAAGACCCGGAGCGGGTTTCCCCGTAATTACGCCCTTGACATTGACACTTCCACCCCCGAGCATATAGCTCTGGCGACCCCACTCTGTCCAGCCGGTGAAGGCAAGACAGAGGCGAGAGTCCAGGCACTCTCGGTTTCCAGTTCGGCCAGCCAACAAAGGCAAGCCGAAGGCGAGGCCACTACCGACTCTCAGGGGCACTCGGGACCGCAGTGTCGCCACTCACATTCAGCTCGCCACAAGCTGCCCTGCGGTCTGTAGACTTTCCCTAGGTCCTGTGACACATTTTTTGTTTATACCACAAGATTTTCGAAAGCCTATAATCTGCCTCCAGGTTTTGCGTTAGCCTCATGGTGAGGTAACGACTGGCCCAGAGGGGTTTATTATTATTATTATTAAAAGTATTAGTTTTAAATCGCTTTTTAATATACAAAAATATATTTTTAACATAATCGAAGAGATTCATACTGAATAGTAACACTGTTATCGCTTTAAAGACACTAAACTTACACTAAAAATGTGCAATGATACTTTTATTAAAATTTATGAAAAGCTGATGGTATTCGAAAATTATATGTTACGGAGTGATAATTGTAGTATCTAGTTACTAGCTGTTGCCCGCAACTTCGCACGCCACGTATTTAGAAATTTTCCCAGTTTTGGCAACATCTTTAAATGATGCTACGCTCCTATTACGAGATATAATATGGCCTTCCTCAATAAATGTACTATCCAACACTGAAAGAATTTTTTTAATCATACCAGTGCACAGTGGTTCCTGATATTAGCGCGTTAAGACATTTATAAACATCACACAAATGATTGTCCCGAGCGGGAAACGAGCCCGCGACCTCTTGAATGTTAAGGTCGTCTAGGGGTAAATCATAATTTTATTTCTTTATAAATTTATTATTTTATAGGTTTATAAAGCTCGTCGTCCATGTATAGAGAATAAAATTAAGCTAAACGGCTTGTAGATTAAACTAATATCTTATATATAAAATTCACGTGTCACAGTGTTAGTTACCATACTCCTCCGAAACGGCTTGACCGATTTTTATGAAATTTTACATGCATATTCAGTAGGTCTGAGAATCGGACAACATCTATTTTTCAAACCTTTTTTTTTTAGTATGGCGAAACAACGTTTGCCGGAACAGCTAGTCTTATATATAAAATTCACGTGTCACAGTGTTAGTGACCGTACTCCTCCGAAACGGCTTGACCGATTTTTATGAAATTTTAGATCCGTATTCAATAGGTCTGAGAATCGGCCAACATCTATTTTTCAAATCTTTTTTTTTTTTAGTATGGCAAATAACGTTTGCCGAGTCAGCTAGTCTATCTAATACAGGGTGGCCCAAAAGTCGTGGATCAAACGCAACTAGGGGTTAGATGGGGTCATCAGCTGCAAAAAGTTGTTCTACGGGAGGTCCTTAAGGTCAACCCCTGCAGAGTTATAATTTATTTTGTGTTTTTATGAGAAAATTGACTTTTTTTAACTAATTCTTAATACAATTCGAAAAAATCTGCATCCTGTATCTTTTTATAATTTTCACTAGATTGGTACTGATGAGTCCTTGCGTTAGACATGCTATTTATGGTTGTTTATTAGGTGTGTTGAAGATAATATTAAGTTTTACAATTATTTTTTTTCTCAAATCATAACTTTTTATTTCCTTCGGACCCCACTGTGAAAAAAAAATACTCTACCGAAAAGTGACCCTGTATTACAAGTTTTGGCGCATTTAATAGGGATTCTGAAAAGGTATTACACTTGGCAATGAGTGTCTCTAATATCTTTCTAGGACGAAAAAACAAAACAACGATTGTGAAATAATTGTTTTATTAAGCAAAACATTTTACAATAAATGCTCAAAATTCCTGCCTCTGACCATAATACATAATCTGCACCGTCTAATAAAATTCCTACGTAACCTACGGAATGCACCTCTGTTGTTAGTAACTTGTACCCTAGCAAATTGGAGCTTTTGTCGTAGTTCTTGTTCGCTATTGTTCTCTCCTTGGTAAACTATTTCTTTAAATTAGCCCCAAAGAAAAAAATCTAATGGATTTAAATCGGGCGACCGGGGTGGCCACGCAATATGTCCGCCTCGACCAATCCACCGGTTAGGAAAGCGCTCGTTCAAATGATCTCTAACTGCTCGAGCGTAGTGAGGCGGGGCACCATCATGTTGCAGCCACATTTCTGCTATTCTTTCTTCTGGAACTTCAGCTTCGTTAAGAATATGGTTTAAATTATTTTGCAAAAAATTTTAATACTGAGCACCATTCAGCCTTGCTGGCATTTCATGCAGCACCAACTGCTGGCCAATTATACCAGCCCACATGTTAATACCAAACAGATGCTGGAATCGATCATTTCTTATGATATGGGGGTTCACTCTGGAGTAAAAATGTAGATTGTGGATATTGAATACTCCCATTCTTCTAAAAGTTGACTCATCCGTCCATAAAACCTGGTTGAAGAACTGCGGATCCTCTCTGTGGTATCTTAGCATTTCTCTGCAAAACCGCACTCTAGGTTCATAGTCACCGGGCAGCAAAGCTTGCACCCTTTGCACGTGGTAGGCGTGATATTTATTTCTGTTAATGACACGTTGCACCGTCGATCTTGAAATCCCGAGATTACGGGATATTTGGCGTTGACTTATACTAGGATCCAATCTTAATTCTCTCAGCACTTCATCTTCATTTTCAAATGGCACCACTGGTCTGCCTGCTCTCGGAGCATGCTGACCGGGTAAGACTCCCTCCATGTACGAATTATGTACGCGCATAAAGACCCTGAAGTCCGGAAAACGATCACGGTTAGGGTAGCGTTGACGATATTCCCTGGCAGCAGCCCGGGCATTACCGTCGCAAAAGCCATACAGGTAATGCATTTCTGCATACTCCCGTTGGGTGTATTCTCTCCTCGCAGCAGCCATCTGTCCACTTTTGTAGCCAATCGGTCCGATTCCGAATCCAGTCCGATTCACACAGCACTGGTCACAGGTTGGCAATCTATCACAAGTCCGAAAAACAAAGCGTAGGTCAAAGGAAAGAAACTGATCACAAGTCGTCGTAAAACCGAGAAAAAGAACACGTGCGTACTCACAGGCAGGAAGCGAGTCACTAAAGAACACTAAACATTCTAAAGAAACATGCTCACGCGCATCACCACCCCCCGCCCCGGCCGGCCCGGCCTTTTGTTTCCTAGAAAAGATATCGCTACCTGAACTGACGGGCGAACCGGCCTTTTATTGACAAAGGATTAAATGGTTAGTGTAAAAGAGAGGCAGAGAGTCTTTGTCATTATTTGTATTAGTTCCAGTTTATTTTTAAATAAGCCTAACCGAGTTTTAGGTTGGGTTAACTTTGGCCTTGCTACGAATAATCGTCCTTGAAAGATATGAAAGCCACGCATAGACATGTGTAATACCTTTTCAGAATCCCTATTAAATGGGCCAAAACTTGTAATATAGGGTCACTTTTCGGTAGAGTATTTTTTTTTCACAGTGGGGTCCGAAGTAAATAAAAAGTTATGATTTGAGAAAAAAAATAATCGTAAAACTTAATATTATCTTCAACACACCTAATAAACAACCATAAATAGCATGTCTAACGCAAGGACTCATCAGTACCAATCTAGTGAAAATTATAAAAAGATACAGGATGCAGATTTTTTCGAATTGTATTAAGAATTAGTTAAAAAAAGTCAATTTTCTCATAAAAACACAAAATAAATTATAACTCTGCAGGGGTTGACCTTAAGGACCTCCCGTAGAACAACTTTTTGCAGCTGATGACCCCATCTAACCCCTAGTTGCGTTTGATCCACGACTTTTGGGCCACCCTGTATATAAAACTCACGTGTCACAGTGTTAGTTACCCTACTCCTCCGAAACGGCTAGACCGATCTTTATGAAATTTTACATACATATTCAGTAGGTCTGAGAATCAGCCAATATCTATATTTCAAATTATTTTTTTAGTATGGCAAAACAACGCAACGTTTGCCGGGTCAGCTAGTATACTCTAATTTCTACAAACACGCAGAAATCACTATAGCGATAGGAGCGGATCTTCTCTACTTAGACTGTAGTGATACTCTAGGAGTCTAGCTAGTAGTCTAGGGTAGTATCTCAGCAAACGTCGCAGATTGCTCTACGTAATTTTAAATTATCGTGAACGAGACTACAACACTAGTTAGTATATAATATATTATACATAGTATATCTTTTACAAACGGTTAAATTGCTTGTTTAAAAGAGGAAATCCACCAATAGTAGGCAAAAAATTAAGAATCCAAAGAACATTATCATATTATGTGTTACTTTTTAAGCGATTTTTTGACATTCTTAGCATGTTTTTAAACAAAAACATTTTAGAGGATGTCTGTATTTGCTCGAATAATTGTCCAATAGTCCGAAAATTACAGAATCAATTATGAACGAACATCGTTGGCGCTGGTGTGAAATAATGCTGGCATGAATAACAAACGAGTCGTGTTGCATAAGGCTATAATAAGCAACAGAACAAGTGTCACTAACTACCCCTTTACTGTCTTATATTTCAATTTAATTTTCAATTATGAATGTTCTAATTGGTCACTAAGATCTAGTAGCTTAATTGCTGTTAACTGCTGGACTGAAAAGATATATAATCAATACCGTCTTTACCATAAGGGCACACGGGGCCAGTGCCCAGGGCCCCCATTCTTAGGGGGCCCCGAATGTCCGAATTTTTTTTTCTCGCACATCCAAATATTTTTGTTTTCACAAATCAGTGATCTTATCAGAAGGTATTATTTATTATATTATCTGTGGTATTAGAAAGGTGAAGAGAATAGAAAGAGAGAGAGAGAAAGAAAACTGAGTCCTTATTTTGACGTCGCATATATTCTTAAAAAGAATCCACTGAAAAAAATGGCTCTGTATATTATCCATCTAGGTCTTAATTCATAAACTAACATTAAGTCGTTCAGCAAAAGCAAGCTTTTAGAGACTATCATTTAAACCAGTGATAATAGATGGCGTTGTGTACAACTATAAAATTTTATTCACGCTGTCACATGACTGTAATACAAAAGACAAGGTCACACACTCGCCGACACAACAGCATTGTTTACAGAGAACCTGTTGTGAGTTTTTGTGTTAGGTATTCAAGAATTTTGTTTTAAATTACCTGTATTAAAGTATAGGTACAAATTATAGGTGTCTAAATACCCCAAGCGCCTTACGCATACGCTACGCGAAAGGATATTTTATCGTTATTCTTGATTATAGTTGATTTTTCAAAGTATTTAATAGATTCATCAATAGTTTAGAAGTATAATTTCGATATTTTATTTTAGTAACTTGTGTTTTTATGGAACAATCCCTGCATACCTTTAAATAGGAAACGTTTACCAAATTTAGATATACCAGTATAGCTCGGCTTTAGAAATTAGATGTATACTCGTAGTAATATTATAAAGCCGAAGAGTTTGTTTGTTTGAACGCGCTAATCTCAGGACCAACTAGTCCGATTTGAAAAATACTTTCAGTGTTTGATAGTACATATTTTCTCGAGGAAGGAATATAACATCACACTGCATCTAATAGGAGCGAAGCATCAGCGAAAAATGAATGCATACGAAGTCTCGGGCAACAGCTATACCTACTGTATATTATACTATATACAGATATGCTTATCTACTTTAGTATAATAATATAAATTAAAGACTGCTAATAAGCTGATATTATCATTCTCTAATTTATTTACTAAAATGACATCTTATGCGATTATGATTCATAATAGTCCAATTTATAATGCGCCATGATCTTGATTAGAACATTAATAAAATTATAGGAGCATACTTCTTTAATAGCACCTGTGAATAGCACAGAGAATTTAAGAAACTCCGAGCTGACATTCTATTTTATAGGCCTACCCCATAAGAGACCATAGCGTTATTTACTGTTGAATTTTAAATGATATAATAAAAATAAGCAACGCGGTACATAATTCAGCGATAAAATCTTATTCGAAGTGAAAATGATGATTAAGTTTGTAATTCTAGACAGATCTGGCGCTGGCTAAGTCTTGTTAGAAAATTATAAATAAACATTACAGAGTAGTAGTGCGATATAGATACGTTATGTACTTTTTAATGTTAAATTTTTTGAAGGTTACGCATGCTAGCTAGCTTGCTGTGTTGCTCTGTTGCTTTCTAGATACACACACCTCTGCATATCTTGAACACAACGACAACGTTCATAGATTAACTAACAAGACTATAGCCCAATTAACCTGGTAGCAAAAATAGCAAATGCTACAAGTGTACAAGCCCCACACCTTTAGGGGCCAATCAATTTATCCATACCTCAAACCCCTTACCGATTATTATCGCAAAGATACATTCATGTAGGGGGTTTTCTTCGCAAATTTACTACGGGCCCTGTGCTGAATTAGTCCGGCACTGAACAGGATGTTAGATCGGCCATAAAAAAAGACAAGATTATTTAAGTATAAATATTTACTCGGGCTGCCATCCATCAGGGTATTCCCGGATTTACCCAAGTTTGAAGAGCGTTCGAGATCCATCCGAGGCTATTTAAAAAGTGTCCGGGCTAAAAAACAGACATTTGGAAAAAAAATTAAATAAAACAATGTTTTAAGAGGTGTCATTTTAAAGGTATTTAAGTAGTTTTAAATTACCTCAGGGATATTTCTTTTCTTTTTTAACTTATTCCGTTTCAGCTCAAAAAAAAAAAACGTTAATCTAACACAATAATCTAATAACTACATAATCGTGATTATTATTTAACCTTGTATTTATCATT
The DNA here is from genome assembly GCA_916999025.1 of Orgyia antiqua. Taxonomy (NCBI): domain Eukaryota; kingdom Metazoa; phylum Arthropoda; class Insecta; order Lepidoptera; family Erebidae; genus Orgyia; species Orgyia antiqua. The sequence continues at coordinate 23,528,491 of OU779864.1, forward strand.
TCGCATTGAAGTTTGACATCTTTTACATTTAATTTAATCTTGTTAGACCATTCTTTGGATGTTTTGTATTTAAATAACTATTTTATGTAATTGTCAAACCTGCAACATAATAAATGTATTGCCCCGTTCAAAGTATTTTTCGTTTCACCGAAGAATTATTTCACATAATATTATATTCTTTTAAACAGCCACTGGTAAAGCGTCAGTCACCACCACAGTAATGTAAAGAACAAAAAAATTGCCACCATCTTAGACGAGCAAAAACTCTATCATTGTTAATAAAACACCTCATAAAAAATCCTTATCTGTTTAAAACTAATGATTTATCTTTGGCTTTAAAAAAACGGCGGTTTTTGCAAGTTTTTTTAGAGTTCGTTACCAAAAAAGAAACAAAACGGGACCATATTACTGCAACTCCACTGGCCGTTAGGTAATAGCTAGAGTTGATGTTTTCACAGGCGGTGTGTGTACTGTGTATGGTAGGTATTTCTGTTTCTGCTATAACAAAAAATCTAAAAACAGACCGATCAAGCTGTAGTAGACCTACATGTCCTGCTCGCACGACTGCGTGCCATGTACCAACCTAAAGCGAACCCCAAATAAAGCAGCTACCAGAATGCGCGACGTCTCGTTATTGGAAAAAATAATATTTACGAAAAACTGTTTCGTCGGTCTCACAGACATGTGCGCGGGAACAGAAAGGTTAATCCCGACATGAACATGCACGAATCCGACTCGTGCTTGGCTGATTTTTTCGTTCATACCTGGATTATTATTAAGTCTATATTTGTAACATATAAACGTTTATACTTAGACATATAACACTAGCATTTTGTTCTCAACTTGCACTCTTTAAAACTATTCTCGTACTTTTATTTTAATCTTAAATCTGTGCTTGAACCCTTCTTATTAAAATATTATTAATCTTTCAAAACCCTTTCTTAATAAATGTAAACCAAACTTCCTAGCCTAATTTTCAAATTTCTAGTCCGTATTTCCGTACGCTGTGTTGCATCCTTTTGCTCTTTAGGAGTTGTTTATCATGTAGGCATTATTTACAGAGATATTTCTCTATAACTAAAGTTAATATGTTAAATAGCAGCAACAGCAGTCATAAAGCAATTAAAATAGATACAAAGATTAAAGCATTCATGCTCTTAATTTTTTGATAACAAATTAAATATAGTTACGAAAACATTTGCAATGTAAAGTGAAGCAGACTATAAAGATGACATCATGCTGAGAATGCGTGAAACGTAGCAAGGTCATAGCTAACAATATTGACGATAAAATTATTAGTTTCTAAGTTGTGCTAAATCAGTATTCTAAACATTTATTATATACAGGATTATGCCACTATCAACAAACTATTTTGGCTTCTATTCATAAGAAACAAATAAACTAGAGAATTGTAAAGTTTGGAAATTCATTTTTTGTTTGGAATTTGTAGCCTCATTTTTATATTGGTACTATCTGTTGCCCGCAACTTCATACGCGTAGACATTAGAAAACTAAACTTAACAAATCTTTTATTTATTTATTTATTATTTATTTAAACCATTTCATCTATTAAAAGAACCATAACAAAATCTGTTGTGTGGTTTTCAAAATATAAACTCACATAGGGACATACATACAAAAATTGTTAAATATCGACTTTGTTTTATACCTAATAAGTAAAGATTCATATTAAACAACCTGTTTCCCGCAACTTATCCCGCGTGGAATTTAGAAACAAAACTCAACAAGTTTTAGTTGCAAACATTCCTCTTGGACCAGTCTATCTATTAACAACCACAGCAAAATCCTTTCCGTAGTTTTAAAGATTTAAGCGCACATAGGGACATACAGAAATAACGAGTGCGTTTTATATATAAATAATATAAACAAATAAATAAAAGTTAAGTTAAGAAAAGTTTTACGGAAACTATTCCGTGGTATGCGAAATTGAATTAGCATCGAGAGGGAAATGGGGCATCTGCAATAATAATAATCTGTTTATTTCACATAGTAACAGTGAACAGCATCACCGTCTGTTTACAGCTGTGTAATCTACACGGTGCCTCTATTACGGTTTCAGCGTATGTATTCCAAAATCGTGTGCGTGATATGTACTAAAACTGTCTAGAGATATTAATATTACACCACTATAAAATTTGGGCTGTTCTATTGTATTCTTTCAAAGTGAATCAATACTAAACATAAATTATAAAAGTGCAGAGTTTATTTGTTTGGACGCGCTAATCTCAGAAACTACTAGTCCGATTAGAAAAATTCTTTCAGTGTTGGATAGTCCATTTATCGAGGACAGCTATAGGCTTTATAACATCACGCAACGACCAATAGGAGCGAAGTATCAGTGAAAAAAAAACCGACTGAGCTATTGCGGCCGTGCCAACAGTAACCAATTTCTCCATTATAATGTTACTCAAATGAGTCTACATCGCATTTTGATGTACAACGCTATCTATCGAGATTGTTTAGCACATTCTCGACAAGCCACTTTGTATTCTTTACAGAATACAATTGGACGGAAATAATACTCTACACCTGATGTAAAGTGAAACTAACTATAATCCAAATGTGAAAACAGTTGGTGCTGTTCAAAAGCACAAGCTGGAGCAGCCACAAGAGGCCGTTCAAGTATTACGTAAGCAGATTTATTACAGTTATTACAATCGCCCCCCCCCCCCCCCCCCCCACCCCTATCCCCCCTTTTCACCAAAAGTAAGCAAAGCTCTTACCCCCTCCCCCTAAGCTTACGTAAATATTTTTCTATTAATGTATTGTTTTTTAAATATTATAATATTATGATCTAAAAAATAAGAAATAACACAGACAGAGAAAATTTTTACAAGTGAATAGCGCGCGGTAATTCCCCTACTCGGTTCTGAAGCGAGTGCCTAAACATATTCGTGTATATAAGTAATTTTACTACCGATGACGTAATCATCATCTAGACTCCCCTACCCCCCATGTCATCCAAAATAAGCAATACATAGACCCCCCCCCACATAGTGCTTACTTAATACTTGAACGGCCCCCAATCACTTTGCCGGCCTGCAAGCGGCCTCTTAACGCCTAGCATAAAATACCTCATAATGTTGTGTTTAGCTGTTTTCTAGTGCTAGTTGAACTTACAAACTATCTTGTCTTGCAATGAATCTGTCTTGAAGGATGAGTTGAATGGGATGGAACATGAAGATATAAATTAATAATCCTACGGTACTCTATATAACAAAGATTTGATTTCAGCCTCTTGCTGTCCATTGCCGAACATAAGTAACCCTCGAGTGGCACCAGGAACGGTGTAGCGTCTGTAGCATCCAGCAGCGGCTGCTTTTGGTCTTCAGAATATTATCATCGCTTTACCTCGCAAGAAGCCACCCTATGTCACATCACTCGTCGTATACTGTAACGACGATGTGGCCAATTTATAATATTAGAATATTATCATCTGAAAATCCAGTTTTTTCGGTTTTCTTTAGATAAAATTGCAGCGTCTATCACACAAATTTGGTAAAGTTTTACCTAAAAAGAAAGTGATAGAAGCATAGATATACTCTCTATCTATAATATAGAGTAAAAACTATTAACATCGGTTTAACTTTCGCGAAGAAAACAGGGGAGTATGAAACGTCTTTTTTTCAAAGAATTTGTAGGTAAGATCTGCTTCAGCTATATTTATCCCTTTCAGCGCGGCGCTCGGAAATAGGGATAGCAATACCTAAGGCAAATACCTAAATGAGGAGTACCCTCTTAATTACATATATAGTAGCCATTGGATTAAGCAATTATTAAAAAATCATATTCAGGATTTTCAAGCGTGATTTTAGTTTTTATATATATTTTTTATTGTGAACAGAAGTCAATGAACTTAGTCATTTTATATCCTTTATGTCCACGCACAGTGCTGTAACAATAGAATGTACTCAAAACAAATGAAAGAAATGACAATTTTTTACGCTTTACGAGTTTAAACATGTCGAATGTAGAGTTATTGACTATTATGTACTTATTTCGAAAATAAACTTGAAGACCAATTGTTATGTATAAACACTAATCTATACCTACTAATAATATTTTTTACTTTTTGCTAATAAGGGCACAAACATGAACAAAGTGTCTTCCCCTTAATGGAGACAGTAAGATAGGTGTGGACACTTTCTGAAGTAAATAATAGTTAGTAATTTAAGTTAAAATTAAATTACTCATTAGTCTGATAGACTAGATTATTTAAATTAACAAAAAAACTTTTTACTAATATTATAGAGCTGAAAAGTTTTTTTGTTCGAACGGGCAAATCTCAAGAACCGCCAGGACCGAGTAGAAAAATTCTTTCATTGTTGGATAGTACATTTATCGACGAAAGCTATATATGGCTATATGCTATATAACATCACGCTGCGACGAATAGGAGCGAAATATCAGTGAAAAGTGTTGCAAAAACGGGAAAATAATGTCTAAATTCCACGCGTACGAAGTCGCGGGCTACAGCTATTAGTCTGTATACACAAACGGCTAAGCTTTAAAGTAGGATATCTAAAATATGTTTACATAAAATCATTTCTAAGAAATTACGCTTTAAAAGTCGAATAAACTGGATCCACAGGTATTCAACTATCAAGGTCAATCCTTGTAGTCTTTGTATTCCATTGTTTTAGCTCAGAAGCGATCCTTATCTAAATAACGACCGGACCGCGACATGCTGGGTGGTATATTTATTTGTCTAAATAAGACTTGAACACAAAATATTTTTGCCTAGGAATTACATTTGAAATAAGTAGGTAGGTAATAAAATAATCGTGTTATTTTATTTTGTTACTATGTTTTAAAAAAATTGGTCAAGTGCGAGTGGGACTCGCGCACGAAGGGTTCCGTACCATTATCTATGCAACATAAGGCAACATTATTAGTATCAAGCAAGAAACTGTAAAAAAAATCAGTTTTTTGTATGGGAGCCCCCCTTAAATATTTATTTTATTTTATTTTTAGTATTTGTTGTTATAGCGGCAATAGAAATACATCATCTGTGAAAATTTCAACTGTCTAGCTATCACCGTTCTTGAGATACAGCCTGGTGACAGACGGACGGACGGACGGACGGACGGACGGACGGACAGCGAAGTCTCAGTAATAGGGTTTCCGTTTATACCCTTTGGGTACGGAACCCTAAAAAAACAGAATCTTAATTAAGAACACGACACGTAAGTAAAGCAGTTGGAAGTATTATGCACTTTTATATTTCTAAAAATATGGCTAGAAAAATCTACGCTCTATATGGTAACAAGGTATAATAGTACGCGTCACGTAAAAAGAACGCTGGAAGAAAGTGGCGAGGGAGTCTTTGCGCATGGGTACACTCTCGCACGAAAGTTATGTGATTATTATTTTATTTTTGAAGTAGGCTTTCGCTGGCGAGTCGAGTCTTGGTACCTACATATTTGTTATTCTTAATAGGTATTACATAGAAAACCGATAAATCGCTTATGCGCAGCTTGACCGCCAGCGTTCTTTTTACATGACGCGACCTTATTTAATAATAAAACAAGAAAACGAATCTTCTAGCGACAATACACGATTAAACGACATTATTCTATACTACAATATTACATTCTAAATTTATTATCACGTGTTTGCATTTCTGAAAAGATAGGCGGACATTGATAAGTATTAGATAATTTTCTTCTTTATTTTTATTTCCACTTTTAATAATACGAGACCAAGAATATCTCAATAACAGGTGGTGACTATTAAAAGAAAATAAAATGCGAACGAAAATGTCTAAATAAATCAAACAAATAGCATAGTCCATGACTTTTAAACAAAAACCGGAATCACAAGAAACTTATTAGCGAATAATGCTCGTGATTAATTACCACTTAACATGTTATTTTGGTTATTTTGTGTGTTTAGATAATTAGGAACTAGAAGTACGCCATTAAATCATTAAAAAACATTTATTTCTTCACAAAATATTAGTTTAAAATACCATACATAACATCGACATAAATATTATGCATTAATCATTTCTGGCAACTGTCAACAACTCGACTGGGTAGTCTTAAAAATGTATTCTCTTATTTTGTAAAATACAAAAAACATCAAACATTTTCTTATTTGTATTTACAATATTTTGTATAAACAACATACATAACAAAATTCTATAAACAATTTTTCATTTGTATACCTGTGGTAACACCTACTTCTTATTAACAATGCTGAAAATGTTTTGTTAAGTCTGTATATTTTTTTTTATTTTAGAGACTTATACAAAATATGATACTAAATTTAATAGGCTACAATATAAGCCACAATAAATGCAACCATAGCCACTAATGAAGGCATATTGGTAACCGCAGAACTGTGCAAAGAACTGTCTGAATATATCTCCAAAAGACGACATGGCAAAGACTTTCTCATATTCCAAGTTGGTCTAATCATAATCACAAAACATTCCATTTTCGAATTCACTTCCACAGGGTCACCTCTTACATTTATAGCGTCTTTTATTTCTGAACTAGCCAATCTTGATGATACAACTTTCCCATTTGCGTATCCAAAACGATCAGCAGCAGATCCTTTCAACACAAGAGTACCATTAGGTAGCATATCATACTGACCTGAAGTACCTGGTTCTATAAATTGAGGTATATCAAAACCATTAATCGGATCTATAAGAGTTCCATTAGACAGCATTATTGGAGGATTCGAAGACACTGTCACAGTCCGCTTCACAAGACTGGTTACATTTTGTGATTGACGTAATTGCATACCTTCTGAAATAAAACTGCTTATAATTTTACAATCAATTAAAGTGGTTTCATAATTCGTATCTCTTTTGATAACTAATTTGCAAATTTGTTTAGGTTGTTGGGTATAAGCACTTGATTTATGTGTAGTTGCACTGGTAGCACTAAGAGTTCCAAGATTCAATAGCGCAAGACCAGCCAATAGTTTCCTATACCTGCTTCTTGATCCTCTGTATTGGTAAACATAACTTGGGAGTTCTCCTTGATACACTGGGTACTTCACGGATGGGCCGCCATGACGGGGGTTGTGAGTTATCTGTTTTGGAGGCTTATAATAGTAATTACCATTGTCATAACTACTACTCGATACGTGATGAACCATTTTTTTACTGTGTGTGCTGTGAGTTGAGGTTGTAGGGGCAGGGTGCCAAGAAATTCCTGAATTATTCGATATTTTACCACCAGTTGTTCTCATTGTGGTTGCTGGATACATGGGCCGTTGGGTGTAGTTTCGATTATTTTGCTGCGAAGGATACACATATCTGGGCGTAGTTGCTGGATAAGTGTGCCGGTTTCCAGAACTTTGATTAACATGATGTGATGAATTGGTACGAACATTTGAAGTCGGCGGATAGGTGTGTTTCTGCACTGAAGAATTGTTGTGTCTCTGATTGTTTGCAGGAGGATAGCTGTGACTGCCAGGATATATTGAATTACTTGGCACGCTTTGGGATGGTGGATAGCTTTGTCTGCTTACGGCTGGAGGGTAACTGTGACCACCAGAAGACTGTCCTGAACCGGATAGCCAGCCATTAGCTTGACCATTCCCTGATAGACCACCAGAGTTAGGGTAAGTTGGAACACCAATGCTTCCCCATGTAGAGTCCAAAAATATTGCTAATAGTCCAATCAATAACGTACACTTAATTTTAAACATTTTCAATTCATACTAAAATTTAGACACGGCAGTCGGATATAGTCTCGCGGAATAGACTGATAAAAATAAGAATTCTAAACACATGTCTGTGTTGCCGAACGAAGAATAATAATTCAATAGACATGTAGATAACAGACATTGCTATTATCGATAAAATAATAATCAATATTTGGAAAAATATTTGCAACTCGTTATTGTATTGTACAAATTGATAATAAAACTACAATATTAAGATTATTTATAATTCATCTTTTGATGGGGGCTATTACAACTAATTATAGTAACGTATATTTAAAAAAAAACACCATATAACATTTTGCATTGATACCAATAGTTTTGTTTTTCATCAAATTGCGTTTCCATTTTTTTATAATTTATTTATTAATTGTACATTAACAATTTTTTTATTAAATTTTTATACGTTTTCTTTCTAAATTAATACTCATTTCTTTGCATGTTTCAAAAATCAATGTCAAAAATAAATTTATGTGAACAGATTGGTTGCAATTTTGCTGTACGTTATTTGCACTTACATTTATCATCATCTTCATAATTCTTCTCCTGGCCTTATCTCATTATTAGAGGTCGGCGCAACATGTGTTTTTCTTCCATTATCTCAGACGTCATATCTATATTCACTCTTCTTTCTTTTCTATTCTTATTCACACAATCCATTCGTCTTTTCTTAGGTCTTCCTCTAAACTTTTTTCCTTCCACATTTATTCGTAAAACTCTTCTAACGATATTACTTTCAGCTGGTACTGAATAAAAATGATGTGGAGCAGGCTTATTGTTCAGTTTCTGTATCACACAGAAGAAGTTATAATAAAATTATCTGTATATGATATCACTTAGCCAACTTTTACAGTACCCTGGTAAAGAAAAAGGGTATCTCGTGTATTCTAAATCCGTCACCTCACGAACAACTAAAAGAAGTGACATTTCATAACTAAAAATGTATAAATTAAAAAAAAATTGCAATATAATTCGCTAGCATATTCGCTATCGATATTTTAATCGTTACATCACTATTTAACCATAGCGACGCCAAAGTAAGGTCACTATTTGCCGTACGCCAAAAATAAACTGCCTAAAATCTTTTCGGTCATTTGAATGTTGCAGAGGTATAGGATAGGATAGTAGATATATTATAGCGCCTTTGTATCTCTGGTGATGTAATGTGCCCGAGGATATTAATAGTATTTTTTTAATCTACCAACACACTTGGTGGCGTATAATAGTAGGCCAAACGTAGAGATCACCCAATTTACTTATATAATTAACGTGCTGAATAATGGACCGTTTATGAAAGACTAGCTGCTGCCCGCGACTTCGCACGCGTGGTGTTTAGAAAATTTTCCCCGTTTTTGCGACTGTTTTCACTTGTGCTTCGCTCCTATTGGTCCCAGCTTGGTGTTATATAGCCTAAAGCCTTCCTCGATAGATTTACTATCCAACACTGAAGGAATTTTTCAAATCACTCCAGTGATTCCTGAGATTAGCGCGTTCAAACAAACAAATTCTTCAGCTTTTTAATATTAGTATAGAAGAGAATAGAAAATATATTATGGGTTATTACCCATAATATATTTTCTATTAGATATTAGAGTAGTCAGTGTGGTTCAGGAGTCCTCGACTAAAACATTGAAAAAAAAGGTACTCAAACAAAACCTCTTTTTACGGATTTAGACATTGAGATCCTATTTGATTTAGATGCGTATATTATGTATTTGTTTTAAATTTTAGCCCGACGTTTCGGAGACTTTTCAGTCGCCACGGATAACAGTGCCCTCTATGATCAGAAGTTGTTACAATTGTGATTGCCAGAGTCTGTAAGATTGCAATGATTTATAAAATTATTTGTGTAATGGACGCAAAAATATATTGTACTAGATATATCTACGCAAAGAATTAATTATACACGCTAACATTATTACGACGCATGTAAGGAACATTTGGAGTATATCATTATTCTAATACTAATATCACAAGCTTTGTGCTTAGTTTGGGACTAAAGCAAGTGCTAAAATATACTTATCTATTTTATTTACATCAAATAATTAGCACGTGCGTATGTAGAGCTTTATCAAAATAGTTCTTACACTTTCTACTAGATGGCGCTGCGCGTCAGCTACGCGAATCTTGGACCGGTTTAGTAGATAAGATGTTTATGTAAACAACGTTGTCCACAATCCTAACATTTACGAATCAAAATGCTTCAAAACTTTCTTTCGATCAACAACTTAATTTTTATATTTTTTTTCCATTTCTTTTTTTACTCCGTTACACAACACTATTTTAATCTTATGTACACGCTCGTCTGTGCTAGCAAACGGTTTGCATTCCATTTTTATTTGCAACTGTATTTAGTCCGCATTATTGTTATCAGTATTTTATAATATGACATTATAACCATGTTTAGTAAGCTAGTTAAAACAGGTTGTTTATAGGTACAGTGACGGACACCAACGCTTTACCAGTTTGAGCACAATGTTGCTTGCATTTGTATCGCGCCGCCTTTAGTATTGCGAGCATTGCTAAGCAAATATCGTGCTTCAAGTGGTTAATCGTAGGTGTCAGCCACTGCACCTACTTAATATTTAATTTATTTGTTAAACACCTAAGTCGTTATTCAGAATTTCGTACGGTCTGGCCAAGGTTGTATTATTCAATGATTTAACTAACACAAATTCTTGCTTTATATGTATACTCGTTTGTTATTAAAATATTGAATACAAATTTAAATTATTTTGCCGATTCTTATTGAAAATAGGTTGGATAGCGCCTTAACTGGAATAAAATGTACCTACCACTTGTTATAAAATGTAATTATTTATGAGAGTATCGAAGGAATCCCTCTCTCACTCTCTCTCACTCTCTCTCCCTCTCTGTAGCCCAGTCCCATCTACAGTGCCGCGCTGACCAGGGCCCCAAGTCTGCTAATACAATGTTGTCACAATGACATCTCAATGACACCATTATGGCGCCATAGTGGCATCATCTGTGACAAAAAAATTAGTTTGGTGTCATTTTTACACCATAATGATGCCATAATGGCGGAATTTTGTCATATTTGGTAGTCTACTATTAGTTTTTTGTCATAATGACGCCATAATGGCGTCAGTGACTGACCATTATAACAACATTGTAATATGATTGTAATAGCAGAATTAGCAGACTTGGCCCCCATGTGTTTTGGCACATGACTTATTTTCAAGAATTGCATCTCTCACAGAGGACGTTTTCTGTATGCAATATTCTATATTTGGCTCTTACCATGGAAAGAAAAAAGAGGTGATGACACTTATATTCTTAATCCATCAGCACATGGACAATCATATCATAACTCAAACTCCCAGAATTGAGTAGTTTGAATTCCTGACCCCACTCTATTGACTTGTCCCATGACCTAGATACCCATCTGGTAATTTTATATAAATACCTATATTGTACTATGTGTATAATTTGTCACAACTGCAACTAAACCTTGCTTTTCATCATACATTGAATTATACAGCCACATTGTTATTGGCTCGGTCGATGTGACGTCAGTAATGGAAAGTGGTATTCGTCAACGCTTGGTTGAGCTCTTGTTGAACAACATTGAAACTCGTTGACTGACAACTGTTTTACATAAAATTAAATAATCTACTTAGTTCTTAAATTAAAAAACACGCTTAAAAATCCTGAATATTTTCTTTAATTATTACATTGTCATCGGTACTTAATATGTGTCCAAAATTTCAGATCGATCCGACTGCTACAAGTGGGTGAAAATTACTTTCAAAGATTCCGTTACATAGATTATTACATTGATTGATACGTTCCGAACTAATTTAAGCATGTTAAAAAAATGTAGCTGAATTTTAATAGTCTGTTTGTACGTAAACGATGAAAGAGGCTTAAAATTAACCATCGAAGTAGCTATATACTACGTCAGTAAAAACTGGGACAATTACTTTTCCTAATAGTTTTCTATTAGGAAAAGTAATTGTCCCAGTTGGTTCTAAAGCTTGGTTCCCACAAACAATATTATTATTGTCATTTCGGTGTAATACCGACGAATATATAGGTACCAGTGGGTGAAACATTGAGATATGATCGGCTGTCTTGGTAGAAGTTTCTTGGTTCTGGTATGGTTATGTAATAAGGGAGGAAACTAAGTAATATTGTTAAGAGAGTTTTGCAAATTAATGTGGAAGGATTTAGAATTTAGACACAAACCAATTCAAAGTTTTATTAATTGTATGAAAGAAGGAATTTAGGATGTGAAAGTAAGTGAAAGTCTGACAGAGGAGTATAGAAGCAAAGGAAATTATGCGCCGAGCCAAAGTAATCGGTTATCTGATAAGTGATAACGGATACCTAACTGGATGAAAATATTCTAAATAGATTTTGCCCGCGACTTCGTACGCGAAGAAATTAGAAAACTTTACCCGTTTTGCAACATTTTTCACTAATATTTCGCTCCTATTGGTTGCAGCGTGATGTTATATAAACCGAAGCCTTCCTCGATAAATATACTACGCAGCACTGAAAGAATTTTGGAAATCAGACCAGTCAGTGGTTCCTGAGATTAGCGGGCTCAAACCAACAAACAAACTCTTCAGCTTTATAATAATAATAAAGATGATCTTAGTATAAAACACAGCGTCTTTTGTTCCCAAGCTAAGTTTTTGTATTTGTTGATGACTTATGAATACATGTCTAATACCTACAGCAAAAACGGGCTTTCTGATGAGCTAAGTAAAAGAACGGAAAAACAAGAATCAATTACGTCGAACAACATGTTTTCTACATTAAAAGCGTAATAAAATTACTCAATTTCAAATGTCTTCGATATTACTTACAATCTTACAATACAAGGAAAATCAAACGGAGTTGATCTTCACGTTTCAAGGTGAAGGCGGTTTATTTTCAACACGAAATAAATTTAAACGAGGAAATTGCTTTCAAAGTATAAAATATGTTCTCTTTTATAGAATTATCGCTATGGCGATTTAGATGTTCTCTTCTCTTGTTAATTTCATTTATGGTTTCTATACCGCTGGGTACTACACCTAGTCGTTCCATTGAGTGTTTGCTACACTTCGCTATATATAGCTGACCTACCGAGACTATATCTATTTTGTCTAGGTATAGTTATCTATGTTCGATTCTTGCTATCTCTCTCTCTCCAGCCAATAAACGTTCTACTGTTGGGCACGGACCTCCTCCGCTTTGGGAGGGATTATGGTCCACTGTGCCGACCAAACGTGTTGACCCAGGGTTAATTTTCGAGATTTCCGTCTCACACTTGTATTCTTATACTTACTTTTACACTTGTATTCTTATGGTCCTATTTATTAATAATGACTTATGCAGGTTTAAAAATTCGCTAAAATCGGTTCGCAAAAATTGTCAAAACTTGTTATTCATAATAGTCTTTTTACGATAAAACGTTTATTATCTCTCCAATAAAATCTCGTTTAAACCTCCGATAAGTCATTAAATATGAATAAGACCATTAATCCACACGGACCCGGACAGTGCTATTAAAGTCAGACTAAACTAAACGTTTGTCCTTACTTGCATCGTAGATTGGTTAAATGTTATTACAAATGGCCGTAAGTTTAGTGTGAATGAAACAAGACACTAGACGGTGTCAGGATAAACTGGATCCCAGTTAGTCTCGCGAGTATAGAATGATTCTGATACAGTAGTTATTTTTGATAACTAAGAATGTAGTAGGTAGGTACTAGAAATAATCAATTTTATTTTTATTACACATTCTTACAAGAACAATGAAATAACGTAGTTTCATGGTAATATGTAAATTAAAATTGTCAATACCATCGTCTACGGATATGATACACGAGTTATAGTTATAACTAGCTGTTGCCCTCGACTCCGTCCGCGTAGAATTTAGGAAAGGCTGCACACGCGACGGAAGCTTAAAAAATGGAGCACCTTTTCCCGTTTTCCCAACATTTCCCTTCACTACTCTGCTCCTATTGATTGTAGCGTGATGAAAAGTATACTATAACATGCCCAGGAGTATGAAGAATAATTGTACCAAGTTTCGTTAAAATCCGTCGAGTAGTTTTTGTTTCTATAAGGAACATACAGACGGACAGACAGACAGACAGACAGACAAAAATTTTACTGATTGCATTTTTGGTATCAGTATCGATCACTAATCACCCCCTGATAGTTATTTTGAAAATATATTTCATTTACAGAATTGACCTCTCTACAGTTTTATTATAAGTATAGATAAAGTATGTACCTATTGTTTAAAGAAACAAAACTCTTATGAACTGTAAAGAATAATGAATTGTTATGTCAACTTTCAATGAATGGTTTCATATTTTTAAATGAGAGGTCATGATGTTAATTAACGCCATAAAAATGTTATGTCAGTCATTTAACGCTCTGGTTACGAAACCCAAATGTTGAATTTTATGCATTCAAAATTCTAAGTCGTCCCTGTAGTGTTAAGAATATACAGCAACACAACCAATTTGCTTCTTTTGGGTCGGTACGGTACAAACTCTCAATTTGCATACCACGAGCACGGGTAGCTAGTAGTATGATAATATAATAGTTTGTCTTGTTAATAAAATTCGAATTATGCTCGGTGCTTAAAATAAAGAATTCTATAAAATATTTACTGATTGCCCGCGTACGCGTAGAATTTAAAAATCTTTCTCCAATTTTGCAAGATCTTTTACTGATGCCTCGCTTCTGTTGGTATTTAACCATCATATTTTTTAAATCAGACCAGTGCAGCAGTGGTTCAAACAACCGAACAATCCATTACAATAATATAGATATAATAAATCTATTAATATTATAATCTGGTTGTCCCTATATTGTCATGGCTAATACATTTAGTAAGCGGATGTTATTTAATAGAATGCTTTACAAGACACATATATGTGTTTAAATTCTGAGTTTAATTGCTTTGACCTCAATCATTCGAACAATATCGTCTAAATAGACAATTTACTTTGCTGGAACCGCCAAAATTGGCAATAATTCATCAGTTTTTTAAAAATAAACTAATAAAAAATATCTTCCTTTTAAAGAAATAAAAAAATACAAATGATTTCATCCAGTTGGAGGTTCTATCAAGGCATCGCAACCGTAATTTACCAACTTCATTGCGAACCACGATTACTTTTACATTAGAAAATAAAATATTATATTGGCGGGCTTCGTGGTCTGGTGAATCATGTAACGGACTGCCGTGCACGAGGTCGCGAATTCGATTCCCACGCGGGACATTCATTTGCGTGATATTTGTAATTTTATTGTCTTACAAATGCTTGTACTGCGTCTGGGTGTTTCAACATATTTTAAGTATCTATTTACAAAAGAAAAGCAGTTTATGTTGTATAAGCTTAGCTTGGGACCAGAGGACGTTGTGTGAAATGATCATGAATATTTATTAAATTTTTTTTTTTTATACAAATAAGAAATATAAATGATTTTGTCCAGTTAGAGGTCCTATTGTTCAAGGCAACCTCTTTCGTAATTTACTTATTTCATTGCAAACCACGATTACTTTTATATTATAAAACAGAATATTAATATCTAATCTGCTTCAAAAACATATTTGTACCTATTCATAGTCTAGAATATTTTTAAACACGTACATAGTAGAGAACACTGTTCTTGAACCTAAAAACGTAAGATCTTTTATTGCTAAAATTACTGAAACCAAAGTTCATTTACATAAATTTTGCGTATAATATGTTTTACATTACAAAACAATGCAATATGTTGTTTTTTGGGACATACAATCAATGGTCTACATATTATTATAAGTCAAAGTCAAAAATTTTTATTTCATGTTGACATGTTTTGAAACGTGTGAAGCTAGGTTTCTGTTCCAAACGCGAATCCAATGGAGAAGAACAGACATGAAAGTCCATGGATTATTATTTTTCTTTCTTAAATTTTTTTTTTCATAATTGTTTTACTGATTCTCTGTGCCAATAGATGGTATATCTATATTTGCCATCTATTGGCACAAATTGACTGTGGTCTGGTGGGGGGCCACGGTAGGAAACCTCCACGTTGGGCGCATAGTTTCATTATAACTCTACTGGTATATCTATAATGTACAGAATGAAATACATATGAACAGGTCATGGATGTGACTCATGTATCCAGCAATTGACGAATTGAAACAATTAATTGGTTCACAATTTGCTGGTTAAAAATTTATTGTTCCGGGAATAATAATTTAGGCCCAAGTTGTTCCCTAATCTCATGCGATCGTTGACTCTTTAAACAATGATTCATAATATTTGCTCAATGAGTATGAGAGAATGATATAAATTGTATAAAACCAATGCACTTTGTGTCTATAATGCTACTCCTTTCGCATTTTGATAATGCGATTTATAATCATACAAACATAACTTCAAAATGCTACTGATTTTATTTTGTTAAACACTTCCAAAAGTAAAAAGTTTCCAAAAACATCTAAACAAGACATATTTGGGCATTTTTAAATTTTCATTTCTGAAGTGGTTAATGGTTATTACTACTTTTTACGAATTTAGACGCGTATATTTGTTTTAAATTTTGGCCCGACGTTTCGGAGACTTTGCAGTCACCAGTAAACCCTGTAATAACTGATCATAGAATACACATTACAGCTCAGTCTCACCCGTGACCATGGTGACAGCAAAGTCTCCGAAACGTCGGGCCAAAATTTAAAACAAATATACACGTCTAAATCCGTAAAAAGTAGTTTTATTTAAACAAATGAGTCGCGCAAGTGTTAGAACATATTAGTTATTACTATCGCAAAAATTAGAATTAATGTCGAAATACCACCGTAGATTTTCACGCATATTTATCTGGTATGGGATTCGATCCCAATAATGTTTCAATGCCAGGGATACCTATAGTTATTCTCGGAAAACCGTGATAGTCTTTGGATTTTACCAGTAATGGGAGGTGGTAACAAGAAGGCAGTAAAACATGCAGCAATACATTAGTTACACAAAACATGGTTAGCACAATCAAATCGTAAGCACAGAATGTTAATATTCCATTGCATTCAGTATGAAACTATTATTTTCATGCGTTCTCATATACCTAGCTCATACGAGTATATGTGCTTATCAAAAGATTTAAGTAAACAGTGTGTTTGAGAATGTTTACTTAGTTACTTTCACGTTCGCGTCAGCCAGTCATTGATATCAATTCTACGTGCACAACTTAACTAAAAATGAAAACTGAAATTAGTACCAGTTCTCTCGGCACAAGTAAACTTTACTTAACTAAAAAATGAATTTTGATAGTGTCGATAATACAATTCGGCAACTTTTTTGTTATAAAAACTATTTTTATTTGTTTTTATTGTTTATTGAATTACGTTATTTGCAAAAAGGAAATCTATATTCAATTAATATAAAAAATATGTACATTATAAAATAAATTAAAATTATATGTATACAATATAGACTAGGCATCAAAGTATTAGTGAAACTATTTTAATTAACTAGACTAAAGATTTTAATCGAACAACGAAATATCCAATTAATCAAAATACGCCATAGTTGTTTTCGCTTTTAGTTTAGTTTAGTTGTGCACGTAGAATTGCTTATAACTCAATACGACAAAATTAACTGAACTTTTATAATATAAAAACTGTGTATTAAAGATTGTATGACTAAACATTCTAATTAATATAAATATATATATATAACACAAGCATTTTAAGCTGAGCTTGGGACCAGAGGACGTTGTGTGAAATATCCATGTATATTAATATTATAAAATACATCACAGTTGTTTTGTTTGTATGTATCTATCAATGTATTAATCTATATAACTAATATATAACTATAGGCTAAAACGTTGAAGTCGTTTAAAAAGATGGTAAAAGAGCATTACCTGGAACTGTCAGCATAGAATTAGTTGGACTATATTTTAAGCACTTAGTATTTGTACTGTACTGTCTTTAAGCATATAGAGTATATGTATTTATTATGTGTAATTGTATGTATTCTTGTGTATTTTATTGAGTTTATTGATAGTGTATATTATATTTTTATTTTATATATTTGTGTGTTATATTTTATGATATGTATTAATAGGATTTAAAATATATTTTTATGTATATATTAAAATAACAATATTCGTGCACCGACAACTCTACTCGCTCCTCATTTAGATCCATACCCAGGTTGCCTGGAAGAAATCGCTTTTAGCGATAAGGCCGCCCATTGTACAATCTTGTATTTTATTATTAAGTTACATGCTTCTGTATGGTGTACAATTAAGAATAAAATAAATAAATAAATAAATAACGGAATCTTTGAATGTGATTTTCACTCACCTGCAGTAATCGGATTGATCTGAAATTTTGCACATAATGTTAATGACAGATGACAATACAATAATTTAAAAAAATATTCAATATTTTCTGGCGTGTTTTTTAGTTTTAGAACTAAGCATTATTTTTAGTTAAGTACGAGGGCCAAACTGAAAGTTTTTAGAACTGGCAACTTAAAAGCATTATATTAAAAAAATAAGTTTAAATTTTGAAAATAGAACTCTTTACTTCGATCACTAATATTCTAGATAGAATAACTTAGTGGAGAAAGCGCGGGAATCGTTGAATTTGGCGGACGCGGTTTTCGTAACTTTATTTTATATTCTTGTGAATTGGTCATATTTATTGTGTAAATAGTAGTTATTAGATATAAAATACTGTAGATCATTAGTGTATATGTAGATTCTGCATAATTATCGGTAAGTTTTCTTATTTATATTTATACATATGGGTGACCCCGAGGATCCGGGGGGAACAGCCCCTGATATTGGATATGCTGTAACAATTTCTAATATTGCTACCACAGATGGCAGTATAGATACAGACTGTTCTACCATCAGTGTAGGTTCAGTCAAAAAACGAAAACTTGTAGCGCGTAAATCTTTCTGCAGGCATTGTAATAAGCGTAGACGGAAAAATGGTGAAAAAAAAGACTCCATGGATTGTCAGTGTTCGGCTGACCTACATACAATTGTAGATAGTAAAAAAGTCCCTCCTCCAGAAACCCCATTGCCCAAGCCCGATGAGCAAAAAAATACATCACCAATTGCAAGATTAGCATATGTACACACTGATGTTGCACCCTACATTGTCCATATACAAAAACTTACATCATCTCCTGACGACAGATCCACACTACACCCCATCACTTTTGGTAGATTTTTAAAAAATAACACTTTTAATAATATTGTAAATGGAAGTATAAAGCGAATGGGCAGAAATAGACTGTCCATTGAATTTAGTAACTATCAAGATGCTAACATATTTTTAGCATCACCTCTTCTTCAAAAGGATAATTATAAAGTATTTATTCCTACATTCTCAGTAACTCGTATGGGCGTCGTAAGAGGCTTACCTGTTGATCTAACAGATGAGGATATAATTAACAATATAAGTTTACCTTATGGATGTGGCAGTATATTAAAAGTAAGGAGATTAAAAAGAAAAATCTCTGTAAACAATACCACAGAACTCATACCTACACAATCAATTGTCGTTACTTTTGATGGGCAAGTTTTACCCAAGCATGTTTATATGTGCTATAATGCACTACCTGTACAATTATATATTTATCCAACGGTGCAGTGTTACAACTGTTGCCGTTTTGGTCATGTTAAACTTCAATGTCGATCACGACCTAGATGCTACAAATGTGGTCAGGAGCATTCTGGAGAGAGCTGTACTGTAGAGGAAGAGGATGTGTGTTGCATACTCTGTAAGGGTTTTCATATGGCAATCAGTAACAAATGTCTCGAATTTAACAGGCAAAAATCTATCAAAGAAACAATGGCCAAAAGTTGCATTTCGTATTATGAAGCAGCTAAACAATTTCCATCAATTTCTAAAATGTCATATGCTGATGCAGTACTTTCAAGCACTCCTCAACCTCTACATACTCACACATCAACCACTCAGAAGGCTAGTTTTCAGTCACAACCTGTTAAAAATTCTTATAAAAAAACAGTTTTTACAAAACCAAGGCCTAAAACCAAAACTGGTATTGGCTTTGATAAAAATACACATAGAACTTTACTTGAGCACTATGATAATATGCAGCCATCTCCCAATGGCTGTGCACTTAAACCTATAGTAACAGAAGAACTATCAAACTCTTCTATAAAAGAGTTAATCATCACATTAATCAACACACTGTCACAATCAAAATACATTGAACCGTCCAACGCTGCTCTCACCAACACTGTTAACTCCCTTTCACAACACTCTCATAATGGCCAACACAAACATAATGATGCAATGGAATTGTCGTAGCGCTACATCAAAAAAGTCGGATATAATATATTTAATAAATAAATATAATCCTTTCATTTTTAGTCTTCAGGAGACATGGCTTAAATCAGATATTCCTTTTAGAATATCTGGTTATGCATGTCTTCGAGAAGATCGCTCTGATGGGTATGGCGGTGTTGCCCTACTCATCAAACGTAATTTATCGTTTACTCATTTTCCAATCGATGTACATAGTAATGACTTTTCTATAATAGCTGCTATTGTAAATAATATATGTTTTGTTTCTATTTATATACCTCGTCCTTCTTCTGTTATATTTAATGAAAT
This sequence comes from Orgyia antiqua, assembly GCA_916999025.1. Lineage (NCBI taxonomy): Eukaryota > Metazoa > Arthropoda > Insecta > Lepidoptera > Erebidae > Orgyia > Orgyia antiqua. The sequence goes on from OU779864.1 coordinate 23,548,814, forward strand.
TGATATTATTTTCGCCAATCTACCTAAACCTTTTATAGTTTTTGGTGACTTCAATTGTCAACACACTTCTTGGGGTAGCTCAACTAATTATTTTGGTAATAGGATTTTAAATTTATTACATTCTCATAATCTTTGCTTGCTAAATTCTGGCTCCATCACGCGTCGAACTTCACCTAATGAAGGCAACAGTGTTCCTGACCTAACTATTTCTTCTAACAACTTGGCTTCAAAATTATCATGGAAGTGTTTATCGTCTTCATATGGTAGCGATCATTTTCCTGTCATTGTTTCCTTTCCCTTTTTCAAAACCCCTCGACACTTCACATCTCGATCACGTCTGAAATATAAATTAGTTAATGCGGATTGGAGCAATTTTAAAAATTGCCTAGATAGGAAGATATCACAGATGCCAGGTATTAATCAAGAAAATATATCTGTGTGTGCTGATACACTCGCTAAGGCTGTAATAGATACGGCTAACGAAGTTTTTCCATTAAAAAATAGCACATTAGGTTTTATTCCGTCTCCACCTTGGTGGGATAAAGATTGTACTGATGCTATAAAACGTCGTAAGCAGGCGGAAGTTACATATCTACAGTTCTCTTCTACAGAAAATTATGAAACCTTATCAAAAGTAATTGCAGAGACTCGCAAGTTATTTAAAAAGAAAAAATTCGAAAGCTGGCGCTCATTCTGCGCATCTATTTCTCCAGAAACAAATCCCTCTGTTGTATGGCAAAATATAAGGAAATTTAGGTCTGCTTATAAAGAAATCACACCTACAACAGTTCCTTCCTCACTACAAACCCAATTTTTAGACAAGTTAGCTCCAGCAACAGTACCCGAAAATATACATCTACCAAATCTCACTGACATTTCTAATAATCTTTCCGGACTTAACGATAATTTTTCACTTACAGAACTTAAAGGTGTGCTAGCTAATTTAAAAGATTCTTCTCCTGGTATGGATGGAATTGTCTACTCTTTCATAACACATCTCTCTGACGAATCTCTTGCATATTATCATTCCCTTATAAACAATATAATGATTACAGGTAAAATACCCGAGTCGTGGAAGTCGCAACTAGTATTACCAATATTAAAGCAAGGTAAGAGTCCAACTTCCATCTCGTCCTATCGACCTATTGCTCTTAGCTCAGTTCTTATGAAAATTACAGAACACCTTGTAAAAAATCGCCTAGAATGGTTCATAGAAAACAAAGGACTATTGAGCAATAGCCAGTTTGGCTTCAGACGAGGTAGAAGCACCATAGATAGTATCAGTATATTCGTAACTGACATTCGTTTAGCTTATACTGCAAATGAATCGGTTGTCGCTGCATTCCTGGATATTGCAGCTGCGTATGATAATGTTATTTTATCTATTCTTTACAAGAAACTATTAGCTTTGAATGTTCCAATTGTTCTTACCAATTTTATTATGAACTCTTTAATCGGGAGACATATATACCTAGATGGATTTTCTTCTGAAAAAAGAGTAGTAGACAAAGGCCTACCTCAAGGATCCGTACTAAGCCCTATTTTGTATAACATTTATGTTTACGATTTAGAGTCGTCCTTGGATCCAAAAGTTAGTGTTCTGCAATATGCAGATGACTTACTAATATACTACTCTCATCACTCTATTAACGAAGCATGTACATGTTTAACCAATGCCCTTACCAAATTGAAGTCTTGGATGGACTCCAATGGGCTGGAAATCTCACCTGATAAGAGTTCTACTATGCTCTTTTCCAGAATGCGCCTTCCACCTCCTATTAGTATTTATTACGACAATTATTTAATTAGATCACAGAATAACGTTAAATTTCTAGGTATTGTATTAGATACAAAACTTTCCGGAATACCTCATTGTAATTACATTGTAGCAAAATGTGAAAAATCTTTAAACGTTTTAAGATGTCTTGCGGGAGTTTGGTGGGGTGCTCACCCTTATTCTTTAAAACTTGTATATAATGCTTTGATTCGTAGTTTACTTGACTATGGCACATTTTTATTTGAGCCCTGTAATGTTTCTGCTTTTAAAAAATTAGATGCTATTCAATTAAGAGCATTGAGGATCATATCCGGTGCTATGAAATCCTCACCAAGTAACGCCTTACAAGTAGAAGTAGCTGATCCTCCTCTATGTCTACGCCGTCAATTTCTATCCGATAAATTTTTATTCCGCTGTCTCCAGTTTTCTAATCATCCTTTACGCTCCAAACTTCAATTACTTCAAGTTAAGGCAAGTTCTTCTTCATATTGGGCTCATAAAAATCTTCCTTGTCTAGTAAAAAGCTATCAAAAATATATTTCTCTTGAAGCTCCTTCATATCATTCATTATTACATCCACTTTACTGTGTTTCTTTTGAATCTCTAACTATCGTCCCTTGTATTCGCTTAAACTTGGGAATTGTCAAATATTCTGCTTCTACATCAATATATTTTAATCACGCTGTTAACACAAATTGGGACCGATGGCACCATATATATACAGATGCTTCTAAACCGACCAGTTCAGATTGTGTTGGCATAGGTGTATATCATTACCAATATGACATAATTCAAAAAATTAAGTTACCGCCTGAATCGTCTGTTTTTACAGGCGAATGTTTTGGGCTGCTAAAAGCAGTGGAATATGTATTACTCATGAATCTACAAAGTACAGTAATATTTACTGACGCTAAGAGTGCCCTTCAGGCTTTAGAAAAATACCCTTTTAATAGCGTAACAGTTTTTCCTGTAATAATTCAAATCCGAAATTTGTTACTAAATTGTTCACAAAGAAATTTAAATGTCGACTTTGCGTGGATTCCTAGCCACTCTGGGATTCCTGGAAATGTAAGAGCAGACACTCTTGCAAGGGATGCCGTAACATGTGGTGATGTACACCCGTATATTAATTATGGTCACGACCTTGCAGCATTACCTTTGTGTTATTTAAAAGAGTCATGGAAACAGTTATGGGCAAATAGTAGTCAAATGAAAGGTAAATATTACTCCTGGATTCAGCCGAACATTGTCAATAAACCATGGTTCCGTAGCTTTATTCTCGGGAAACTAGCCACAACTTGCATGATCCGTATGAGAATCGGTCATACATGTGCTCCTGCACACTTATCCAAATTACAAATTATAGCATCCGACTTGTGCGACTGTGGAGCTGTGGGTGATGTAAATCATTTAATACTTGCGTGTTCTTTGTTTGATCATTCTTATTTATTTTCATCTTTAATTTCCTTGGATGTTCCTTTACCAACTTCTGTTCCTATCCTACTTGCATCTAATAACATCGATATTTATAAATCTCTTGCTTCTTTTATATGTTTAAACAACATTAAACTTTGATGTATATATGTAAATTAGTAGTTTGTTGTATCCTATTCACAAGTATAAGTATTCCTTTTTTTGCGTTCAAAAATATTTTATTTTTCTTTGTTATGATTCCCTACCTTAATATCAATTAAAAAAAAAAAAAAAAAAAAAAAACCGAACATGGCAATACTCAAATCGAGTTAGACCAATATAAAAAAAAAAAAAAAAAAAATATTCTAGATAAACAATCCCATGCAAAAGTTCTCTAAAAACTGTCGCCAATTGTTTTGACCTTGTATTCACAAAGCTACTTACAAAAAGCAATAAATTTTTATGACAGGTACCCACTGGTCAATCTATATCAAAACAAATTCAACCTTACACGCTCATTTTAAAGTCAGAATTACAAAGTGGTAATAAAAAGCAATAAAATTTTACGACCGAGGCTCGTCGCTTGGACAAGGAATGAGTGGAGTCGAACTGCCGAATAATTTTTGTTACTGTAATTTAAATTTTGTTCAACTTGTTTTAAAAAATTGGTATACTTAATAAAGCATATTCTAATCTATGGTGTATCTTTATTAATATTATAAAGCTGAAGAGTTTGTTTATTTGTTTGAACGCGCTAATCTCAGAATTCTTCCGATCTTTGGCGTGCTATAACCGATATCCATTCTCCACACCTAACCGGATCTCGAGGAAAGCTAAAAACAAAAAATCTTACATCTTTAATTTTATTACATTCACTTATTCTAAATTAAATCTATAAAATGTTCTATAATATTTAGACAGTAAAAAAGTCTCATGAAACAAGAAAAAAAACAATAATACTTTATTAATAAAAAAAATAATAAAACAATAGCGTCTCCAACAAATGGAATACAGTCAACGCACATAACTCGAACAATTTAAGTGGGTTGTGATACTATGATTAAAAACATTAAGTAAAGGTCTTTACAATTCAGATGCCTTATAACTCCTGTTATTTATTACGAATTAATTTAAAAAATGTTTTTACTATGATTTCTAGACAAAATATCAGTATTTACAATACAGTGATAACAATTTAATAATGTTAATATTAATACATACCGAAAATGAAATTCCATCCTTCTTTAGCGTCCTGGATGTGTGATTTTTACACTTTTTAAAGGAGCACTGAGGCATGTTTACCGTCGGAGCGTTGGAACGCTACTAAATTAAAAGCGCACCCAAATGTTCGAGTGGGCGCTCATTCGGTAAGGACATTTTTTGTCACTGATTGTTTATCTAGAATATTAGTGATCGAAGACTCTTTACCAATAATATTGAGTATACATTTCATTCATTTGTCATTTGTTTTACGATTTGGCGGCAAATTGAAAATTGTCTGTGCACGTCAGAATGAATTTAAGCCGAGAAAATTTTCGTGCAATGATTTTTTATGACTTTCGATGTCATATAAGTCAACAAGAAAGTTATGATAGACTTCGATTGGCTTTTCACGATGAAGCCCCATCTCGTGCCACAGTTTACAACTGGTTTAATGAATTCAAACGTGGTCGAACTAATCTCACCGATGATTTGCGTGAGGGACGGCCTTCTACAGCGACGACTGAAGATAATATCAGTGTTGTGCGGCGTATGATAGAGACTGACAAAAGAGTGACCTATCAGCAGATTCGGACAAGTCTAGGCATAGGTATGAGTCAAGTGCACAAAATCCTCCATGAACATTTAGCGGTCAGGAAGCTTTGTGCCCGCTGGATACCGCATAATTTGACCGAGGCTCAAAAACTCCGCCGTGTTGATTGGTGCCGAGAAATGATCCAAAAATTTAACGGAGGTGACTCAAATGCTGTGTTCGACATACTAACGGGTGACGAAAGCTGGATTTACTGTTATGATCCGGAAACCAAAAGACAGTCTGCTCAGTGGGTGTTTCCTTCCGAAGAGTTGCCAACTAAAGTGAAGAGAGGTCGAAGTGTTGGAAAAAAGATGGTGGCCTCGTTTTTCGGAAAGACAGGTCATTACGCGACAGTTGTCTTAGAGGATCAGAAAACGGTTAATGCAGAGTGGTACACTAACAACTGTTTGCCACTTGTCTTGGAAAAAGTTCGAGAGAAACGACCTCGCAGCAGGATCCTCCTTCATCACGACAATGCCTCGTCGCACACCGCCAGGCAAACGATCGACTATTTGGCGACCTCAGACGTGGAATTACTGGGTCACCCGCCGTATAGCCCCGACCTCGCACCCTGCGATTTTTATTTATTCCTGAAAATAAAAGAAAAACTTCGAGGAAAACATTTTATGGACGCCGAAGAAGCAGTGGCTGCGTTTCAAAACGCCGTCGAAGAGACCCCTAAGGCCGAGTGGGCAAGGTGCTTTTCTCAATGGTTCCATCGAATGCAGCGATGTATTGATGTAAATGGACGCTATTTTGAAAAGTTATAATAAAACTAATAACTTGCTAGAATGCTTAGTTTTTGATTTTCTAAGAACTTTCAGTTTGACCCTCGTATACACGTAGAATTGAGGCCGTTGTGTAATATTTTCAAGAATTTTCTACAACTTACGACGATGTTTAGTTCGTTTACCTTACGTCCTAGTTATCAATAGGTATATGGTTATCTATTTTGCAGTTCCACTGAAACCTTACATTGTAATGACGCTTTGTTTGGTACCCATTATATATACCTATGTTTAATGGTTAAACATAACAAGCGTTTGTTATTCATTAACTCCCAGCTATTTTGAGACTCAGACATTTTGTTTGTGTTGCTTACCAAGCTATTACACATTACCAATACCGTCTTCACCAGCAGTGGTATTCAGTAAGAAAAAGTGAAGTGAATATTCGGTGAAGGCCAAATCTGTCCCACGTTTTTTTACTTTTTAAAAGGGCCTCAAATTCTTGTGTGCCCAAGGGCCCCAGCTTAGTTTTAGACGGCCCTGCACATTACACTATACTTATATGTATACATACAAAATTATCTACAGGTACTTACTTACTAGCTGTTTCCCGTGTTTCCCAAACCTTAACAAATTACACAAAAAGTCGTCCTCTTGAACCCCTCTATCTATTGAAAGAAACCCCATCAAAAACCGTTGCGTATTTATATAAATAGAAGTTATATAAGCTTACATAGGTACATACATGTATACAAAAATAACGACTTGGTTTTCTAATAAGTAATGACACAATAAAGGGTAATAATAATTTATTGTATAGTTCGCATAAACGCTTAGATAATAATATAGTCCAAATACTCTTAGGTTAAACGTAACTAACTAGCGTTTTTATCAGCAATTTTGAAACGCAGTCGTTTTGTTTGCGTTGAATATCAAGCTATTAACAAATGACTTGTATACATTACTAGCTGCTGCCCTCGGCTTCGCACGCGTCGTATTTAGAAGATTTTGCCCGTTTCTGCAACATTTTTCACTAATGCTACACTCCTATTGGACGCAGAATGATATTATGTTGCCGAAAGTCTTCTCCATTAATTAATAAACTATTCAAATTTGAAAGAATTTTGAAAATCCGACCCGCGGTTCCTGAGATTAGCGAGTTCCAACAAACAAACTCTTCAGCTTTATAATATTAGTTGCCCGCGACCCTGTCGCGTGTAACTTAGAAAATTTTCCCCGTTTTTGCAACATTTTTAACTACTGCTTCGCTTCTACCGGTCGTAGCGTGATGTTATATAGCCTAAAGCCTTCCTCGATAAATGCCCTATCTAACACTGAAAAAATTTTTCAAATGGCTCAGTGTTTCTTGAGATTAGCGCGTTTAAACAAACAAACAAACTCTTCCGCTTTGTAATATTACTAGCTGTGCCCCGCGGTAAATTTAAATAGGATAAATAATTAAAAATAGTTTAAAAAAACTAAAAAAACACGCTTTATTTAATCGAATTATTGTATTGTCATCGGTCTTTGACAGGTGTGCAAAATTTGAATAGAATCTGACCGTTTAAAGTGGGTCAAAATAGCGTCCAAAGGAGTCGGTTACAAACATACAAACATACAAACAAACAAACATACAAACAAACATACAAGTGAAGCTAATATAAAGCGTGTAAAAATAAGTTCTTTTTCGATTCCATTTTTCATTGGAAAGTTTCATCGTTTCGTGCTTTCACGTAAAAACTACTGGAAGGATTTCCAGTAGTTTTTACGTGAAAGCACGATAAACATTCTTACTTAACTAAACATTGGAGTATGGATAGAAAACCGAGGAAACATTGGCGTTGCTCAGCCAACAGTTTAAGTATTTTATTTTATAGCGCGTAATTCTTTTTTCGTCATATCTCCTAAGATATTCATTTAAATTGCATGCTGTAGAGTGCAGTTATAATCTATATTAATTGCGTAAGCTGACTAAGCTATTTAATTTTGTAAAAAATATTACTATATACACATAAATAACTTTTGAAAACACCCTATTGAATTTGCTAATTTTTCTGACATTATTATGGGTACAGCGGGTTTCCCTTAAAAGATAGACATATCTCGGACTTTTTTTAAGGACTATAGGTAACAAACAATTCCTCCATACATTAGTTAGTTTTACCTCACATAGATAAGGCAGCGTTTTCATATATAGCTCGCGCGCGTCCGAATTTCTCGGCAAATTTAATCATATCTCATCCAATATACAGCAAACCCCAATAAATTATGAGAAAAAAGCCATCGTCTTGAACCATTCTATCTATTAAAAAAAACTGCATCAAGATCCGTTGGGTATTTTTGAAGATATAAGCTCACATAGGGACATACATACAAAAATGAAGACTTACAGTATAGATTATAGATTTCTACGCTATATTTACTGTATAATTTCGGTCAGTCCAATCGTTTATGGCCTTTATGCTAACCGCAGACCGATTGCAGTTAATCTCGACTGATAATAAACTTACCAAACTAATTGGATTCTACATCTTATCAAAACGCTGGTACCAATTATACGTGCACTACTAAACTTGACTAAAAATGAAAATTGTTGGTGTCAATATCATATTTACGCAATGTTAACTGAACTTCCTTTATATAAAAACTGTGTTATAAACTTACAATTTCATTTAGTACTAGCTGTTGCCTGCGACTTGGAAATTAATTTTTTTCCCCTTTTTGGAACATTTTCACTGACACTTTCCTCCTATTGGTCACAGCAAATCACCTTTGTAAATACATACTTATAATACATAGAAAACACCCAGACGCAGTACAAACATTTGCATGACAATTAGAAAAATCACACAAATGATTGTCCCAAGCGGGAATCGAACCCGCGACCTCTTGATTGGCAGTCCGTTACATGAACCACTCAACCACGAGGCTCGTCAAGCATGATGTTATATAGCCTATAGCCGTCCTCGATAAATGTACTATCCAACACTGAAAGAATTTTTCAAATCAAACCGGTGGTTCCTGAGATTAGCGGGTTCAATCGAACGAGCAAACTATTCTGCTTTGTAATATTAATATAGATAAGTGAACAACAAAATAGCAAATTATAGATGTATTGATGTATGTACTAAACCTAACTACATAATTAAAGGTACCTTTAATTATGTAGTTAGGTTTAGTTAAGTGGTGTACTTAAAATTGTTACCACTGTTTGACTTAACAAAATCGTTTGTGCACTCTTATCTTTAATTATTAGGGCAACTATTTATCTTTGTTAGTGTGATTTGTTATTATCACGTCTAAGCAAACAAAGAAAATATAACTACATAAATACTAGTAAAACAAAAACGGTATTGGTAAATTTGACCAGTGCCGATAATTTTTAAAACAAAAAAAAATTATAGTAGGATGAAACCCATTAGAAAAGGAGGAGAATATTATAAAAATAAGAGGAAAAATAATTTACGGGCGATCTGAGGTCGGGAAGGGGATGGGGGGTTGTTAAGGGTAAAAAATGTTTTTCTCGATTTTCGGCAAAACTAATAGTCCTATGGAAAAAACTGAAAAGGCAAAGTTGTTATAAAAAGATCTAAAACTTTTGTATGTGAATACTTTATTCACATAACCTCAAAATTTATGTGAAAAAATCAAAAAACCAAGGTTTTGGTTTTTTTTTTGTTCTTATACAAAAATGTTTTTTCATTCACGAAATTTGGTGAAAACTTACCTTTTTATGTCCTTAATACGCTGTAATTTATTTGATTAGAAATATTTATTTTTTCACCTTATTTTGAATTAATATCGAAAAAGCACCCTAAATTTTCACCTGTCAAAATATCAGCTTTTTTAAAAAAGTTCGTATGCTTTATGTTCGTTGCAATCTCTACTTTCCGATGGTAAAAAAAATAATATTACTAGAAAATCTTTTCAGAAAATGCACTAAAATATCACTGAATTTTAATATTAAAGTTTGTTGGGCTGAACTCGACTAGGGCACGACCAATACCCGTAGCCGATTTTTGCCAAACGTAATGATACGGGCCTTTACAGATACAAGTACCTCGCTGGTTGACCCGTATCCCACGCACCCCTAAATGCGTAAAAGGCGAAAACTTCCACTTCAAATAAAACACCGGTTCTTTTCTGAGATGTTGTAGTCTTCAGATTTCGATTTCCTTCCTATTGTAGAGCTCGGTGATTATGCTTCGGACTGCGAATGTTGCTACGATAAATTGCCTCGCTTAGGTGGCTCGGCCTTTTACCGTAGCGACGACCATGCAAAATAGAGCCCTTTCGTTCCTAATTTTTACTTAATCGAAATCTTTAGACCTCTCCTTTCATATTTATTTTTAAAGATATCTTAACATATGATACCTTATTTAATAGGTCTTATCCTATTACATCATATAGCTCAATAATAATAATCATAAAATTAGAATATAAAAACTTTCTAAAACTAAAACCTAAAAAATTATCATTTAAATTACAAAAAACAAACTTAAAACTTCCATAACTTTAACAATATTGGTCCGATTTCTATAATTTAAACATTATTCTTATTTCTAGGCCTTCCTCAATACTATAAAACACAAAATGTAACTACACATTCAATAATAAAGAATCATAATTTCAAGTTACGTAATTATGATAGTACAAAATATTCTTATTCGATTACTACTGAGCGACATCGATTTGTATAAACTAAACTTAGTATTTAACACTATTAATTCTTATTAAACCCTATACATAACATAAAACATATAACCTTACACAGTAACAGTGGCAGGTAGGTACTTTTGTCGCACATGGGTAATTGCGTCGCCGACATTCTCCCCCTCGTGCTCTGCACCATCCTCCTGGCTCGGCGATGCTCCCAGCACCAATAGCACCACTCTCGAACTGGATCTGCTCCCTTTTTTCTTTTTCTTTTTTGCATTGACCCGTTCCTTAGCTCTGCAGAGTTGTATGAACTGCAGAACCCTCGCTGTAGCTCGTAGAAGTCTTTTCCATGACGAAAATCTCTTCGGATCTGGTAAAGGATGGGTGATGCTTGCTGCCGTGGCGACGTCCACTGCCTTCTCCTCGCCAGTGGGTTCCTTTTTGAAAGTTCTTTTCCAAGTGGGATCTTCTTCCTCTGAGTGTGGCGTGGTTCCTAGGAGTGCTGCCTGTAGCTCGAGTCTCGGTATCGATATCGGTTTTAATGGAGCGACTCTTACTTTCGCTGCTATCAAGGTGGCACGATAAGTTTCATCTGGTTCTTCTGACCTCCAATGTACGGCTGCTCCATATGCAGTCTCGCTGGCGTCCGAGAATGTGTGCAACTCCCCCTCGGTGCGATGTGGCGCCATGCATCTTGGAATCTGTAGGTCTTGCAATAGTTTTATCTTCTCTAGGTAGTTCATCCATGCCTCGTACTCCTTGTCTTCTATTTCTTCATCCCAACCAACGCCGCTTCTCCATACGCTCTGAAGCAGCTTCTTGCCTTGGACGAGAACTGGTGATGCTAGCCCTAATGGGTCGAAAGTTGACATCACGGCGCTGGTGACTTCTCGCTTCGTCGGCACCTTTAACCCTTGGGTTATTTCTTCTGGTGTGTTCCGAAGGTTTGCTCTGAAGCCGATGGAGTCCCTTACTGTAGACCAGCGCAGTCCTAGTGTCTTCGCTTCTTTTTCGCCAAGGTCCACTTCTGTTTTCTCAATTGCCTCGGTCTTTACATCTTGCAGCAGCTCAGGTTGATTTGATGCCCATCCCCTGAGTTCGAAGCCCGCCTTCTTGTGTATGGAGTCTACCTGTTTTGTTACTTTTCTGAAGCCTTCTTCTGATTGGAAGCTGTGCAGGTAGTCGTCCATGTAATGGTTTCGCTCGACTGCTCTGGCCGCTTCAGGAAACTGCTCCTTGTAGTCCGCTGCGTTCCGGTTCTTAACGTAGATCGCTGTGCTTGGAGATGATGATGCGCCGAAGATGACTGATGACATCCTGTATACCTTTGGCGGCACGTTGCGAAGATCTCCTCGCCACAGGAACCTCTGGCTGTTTCTGTCTTCTTCTCGTATGCGAATCTGCAGGAACATTTCCTTTATGTCGGCCGCTACTGCTAATGGTCCTTGACGGAATCGCAATAGTACCCCGAAGAGTGACTGCAGTAGATCAGGTCCCGGCAGCAGAGCATCGTTGAGACTTCTTCCGTTTGACTTGGCTGCAGCGTCGAAGACAATCCTTATTTTCTTCTTCAACGGATGTACCACTGAGAAGTGAGGGAGGTACCAGGTTTTCTTGTAATCTTCTTCATTACCAGGCGCTTCTTCTGCGTAGTTACTGTCGATTAAGTGCTGGATCTGCTTGTTGTATTCTGCTTTCAGCTGAGGATCTTTATCTATCTTCTTTTCGATGTTAATTAAACGATTCTTAGCAGACGTGTAGCTCTCTGGCATCTGTTCGTTTTCATTCTTCCACAGCAGTCCAGTTTCAAATCGACCATCTTCCAATCTTTTGCTAGTCTTCTCTAGAATGGCAAGTGCTCTTCCTTCTGAATCCGTAGTAGGTCTTCTTGGTTGCACGCCGAGCGCTTCGATCGCAAAGTGATCCTTGATGGCCTGATGCATCTCTTCTTCTGGCGTACTGATTTGAAAACACGTATTTACGAAGTGCACTGGTTTGGCCACTCTAGTGTCTGACCCGTGGAGTGTCCACCCAAGCTCTGTTCGCGAAGCTACTGGTTCTCCTGGTTTTCCTTTTTTTATTTCTTGAGTCACGATCAGCTCCCAGTTGTCTTGACCGATGAGCAGCTGTGGCGACTCTCCTTCGTAATACAGAGAGTCGGCGATCTTCCTCAAGTGTTGGCAAGCTTGTATTCTCTTCTTATCTACGAACTGCGGTGTCATCTTCAGTTCGTCGATGGTCCGGACTCTCCTGAGGATTTTCTTGGTTCCTTCATGTGACCCCTTCACAGTAAGGTCCAATGTCTGAGAATCCTTTTTCCTTATTATCCTGCCGCCGACCGTCTCGATGACAAGTTCTTCCTTGCATCCTTGAGCGCCGATCTCTTCTGCCACCTTCTGATCCAAGAGTGACACTGTTGACCCTTCATCCAAAAGTGCCAATATATTCTTAGGTCCTTGCGTCCCGTAGACTTCCACTGGAATTATCTTTAGGTACGCCCTTGCGTGATTAACTGGGTTAGTAGATGCCGTAACACTCATAATTTCTTGTGGTTTTTCCTTATCCTTTTCTTCCGATATCTTTTCTTCTGGTACCACGTGCAGCATATGATGATGCCATCTTTTGCATTCCTTGCACGGCGGTTTTCTGCAGGACTCCTTCCGGTGAGTCCCCTGGAGACACTTAAAACAGACGCGGCTCTTCTTGACTGCTGCCCACCGCTCCTGGACTGACGCCTTCTTGAACTTCTGACAATCTAGCAAGAAATGCTCGCCTTCACACATAGGGCAAGTCTTCACATATCTTCTTGCATCCTTTTCTTTGAAGTCCCTTTCGTTTATAATATGCGTCGCCTGTCGTGGACTTCGCTTGAACACGCTTCTGTCTTCCAATGTCGCGAAGGCCCCACATTTGTCCGCTTCGCTGTTCAGGAACTTGCTTATCTTTCCCAAGTCGGAAAAATCGCAGTCGCCTGACGCTGCCGTGAAGTCGTACCATCGGAACTTGAGAACCGTCGGCATCTTCTCAATTATCTGCTTCATTATCTCGGGTGAATGCAGATACTGTGGTTTCTTCAACCCCTTTATGGCTGCTACGCTGTTGTTGATCTGGCTCGCGAAGACGCAGATGTCCCTTGGGTTTTCTGAAATCTTCTGTAGAGTCTTGATCTTCTCCAATTCTGCCAGCACCAGCGCATCAGGTCTTCCATACCTTCTCTTGAGGGCTTCCATTACTTCCTTCGGAGAGGCTTCGGAGTACAGCAGACTCTTGATAGCTTCTCTCGCGTTGCCCTTAACTGCTCTTCTTAAACGCGCCATATTCTGCACGTCACTGAACATCGGTGCCGTATCTTCGTAGACCACCTTGAAGGCCAGCCACTCGCCGCTGTTGCCGTCGAAGTAGGGTAGCTCGTGGATGTAGCTTGGCTGCGCTGCTTGTCCTCCCTTCGCAGAAAAGGCTTCCTTCAATGCCGTTGTCAATGCCTGAATCTCGACCGTACCTCCCTTTGATGTGGAGTTGTTTTCAGGTTTGACCTTCTGCTGCTCTTCTGGAGGGGGTAGACCTCGCTGCTCTGGTTGCTCCCTGGTGCTGCCTTCCCGTAGTGATGTCTCGATCCAGTTCTGCACCTGTGCTGTTCGATCTTCCAGGTCTTCATTCACGGAGTCGTCGTCTTCACGCTGCGTCATCTCCAACCGGACGCGTGCCAGCTTCGACGCTGCCTCCGCTTGCTTCAGCTCCAGGCGTGCCAATTCTTCTCTGGCTTCCAGCTCACGTCGCCTGGCGGATGAACTCGTTGTCTTCGTAGACCTGGCTTGACGACTGACCCCCGTCGGCTTGCTTGTCGCAGCTGAGCTGCGGACGCGCCTTGCCGGTGCCTGTTCTGGGGTCTTCTCCGTCGTCTTCTTCTCTGCGGCATCTTCTTTCTTCTTTGATGCCGCCGTCGTCGCAGTCGTGACTGTTGAGGTTGTTTCCGACGATATTGTACCTAAAGAGCTGTTGTCCCATATTGTTGCTGATGACCCTGACGCTGACGCAGACGTGACCCCTTCTAACCCTGACGGTTCCTCAGCCCTATCCGTTACCACGGGACGGGACGATGGACGTGAGGGGGCATCCTTCTGTGACCTGGTTACTGGCATCTTGCAAACTTCTGGACTTCTTAGGGATCCGGCTTCTCGAAGGACCAAATGTTGGGCGGAACTCGACTAGGGCACGACCAATACCCGTAGCCGATTTTTGCCAAACGTAATGATACGGGCCTTTACAGATACAAGTACCTCGCTGGTTGACCCGTATCCCACGCACCCCTAAATGCGTAAAAGGCGAAAACTTCCACTTCAAATAAAACACCGGTTCTTTTCTGAGATGTTGTAGTCTTCAGATTTCGATTTCCTTCCTATTGTAGAGCTCGGTGATTATGCTTCGGACTGCGAATGTTGCTACGATAAATTGCCTCGCTTAGGTGGCTCGGCCTTTTACCGTAGCGACGACCATGCAAAATAGAGCCCTTTCGTTCCTAATTTTTACTTAATCGAAATCTTTAGACCTCTCCTTTCATATTTATTTTTAAAGATATCTTAACATATGATACCTTATTTAATAGGTCTTATCCTATTACATCATATAGCTCAATAATAATAATCATAAAATTAGAATATAAAAACTTTCTAAAACTAAAACCTAAAAAATTATCATTTAAATTACAAAAAACAAACTTAAAACTTCCATAACTTTAACAATATTGGTCCGATTTCTATAATTTAAACATTATTCTTATTTCTAGGCCTTCCTCAATACTATAAAACACAAAATGTAACTACACATTCAATAATAAAGAATCATAATTTCAAGTTACGTAATTATGATAGTACAAAATATTCTTATTCGATTACTACTGAGCGACATCGATTTGTATAAACTAAACTTAGTATTTAACACTATTAATTCTTATTAAACCCTATACATAACATAAAACATATAACCTTACACAGTAACAGTGGCAGGTAGGTACTTTTGTCGCACATGGGTAATTGCGTCGCCGACAAAGTTATATGTTACGTTAAGCATACTATTTTTTAAAGAAAATATTACTATTTTTATGTTTGAGTTGATTGATTGGTCTCTATTTTTATCGGTATCAATCAAATCAATCTCGACCCAACTTGAAAGATAGGATAGCTTACATTTAAATTTATAGTCGCAATATTATTTTATTGCAAAATTATTTGTCTACCCCTAACATTTATATGGCAAAACAACGTGCTATGGAATGCCTTACCTTTGACGATAAGAAACGCTCAAACCATATCATCATTCAAAAAACTTGATATGGAACACTACTTGTCCCTACCGATACACTGATATACTTCCATATGAATATTCTATGTATGTATATAATATGTATGTATTGTGTATGTATGTATATGTTAAAATATGTATATAAGTATATATTTATGTAAATGTTATGTGTGTATATGTATTTGTATATTATATCTGCTACTATAGTATATTCACTTAGTTTTAGTACACCAAAAGTCGCCTATTCTGCCTCGGTCAAATCCATCTTATGGTTGTCTGGGAGAGATCGCAGCTTGCGATAAGACCGCCCTTTGTACCTATGACATGTCTGTTATGTAAGCTTTGTAAATCATTATGGTGTGCAATAAAGAATATTTTACTTTTACTTTACAACGTTTGCCGGGTCAGCTAGTATACTTATTTATTTGTGAAAAATACAGATAAATGCTTGGTGTTTCTATTATAATTATCATACGATTGTATTTACAAAAGAAATGCAGTATATGAGGTATATCCGGATTCTGGTACTGTGGCGGACTCAACTAGGGCACGACCAGTACCCGGAGCCGACTTTGCCTGACGTAATGATACGGGCCTTTACAGGTACGAGTACCTCGCTGGTTGACCCGTATCCCACGCACCCCTAAATGCGTAAAGAGGAAACTTCCACTTGCTTTAATAAAAGACCAATCTTTAATTAGAAGAGGTGGCAGTCTTCTGAGATCAATCTTTCCTTACTACTGCGACTTTTTATATTTCTTTGTTCTTGTCCTTTCTTGTTCGATCGTGTTCGTATCGAGTTCAGGTACCTATCCATAACACAAGCATGCAGACTTGTCTTGGGACAGGCTCAGCTTGTACCCGAGGACGTTTTGTGAAATGTCCATGAATATTAAATTTATTTATTATTCTTTGTGTTACATCCTACTAATATTCTAAACGTGTAAGTTTGTAGGATAATTTAGTTTTAAAATTTTTATAGTGTAGAAGAAGATGTTATGATACCCTTATATGTCAATAACAAGTACATTATTATATTACGCATTTACTTCATCCTCTATTGTTATAAGTATTTCAACTGTTTAAACACAAGATGTTCAATTGAAAAAGACTTCAGACGATAGGTATTTCAGTTAGTCACACAGAACGGTACGCTAACAACAATAACATAATGTACAATGTAGATACATAGGTACATAACTAATTATCGCTGTCACTGAATAGTACTAAGTCTGTATAAGGTTCCACGCAAAATGGATTCCTTATAGGATCACTTCAGTGTCTATCTAATATGTGCAAAATTTTTCTTCGCAACAAATTAAGGTGGTAAAATATATGCATTGTCGACATCTATACAATCCCTTAATGCAAAAACTACACTATAATATTATTGTCTTGCAATATGTCCTGTATATTACAAAACGTCAATATAAACAATATTGAAGATAATTAGCATAATCACGAACACATTTGACCAAGGTAACTCTATAAATGAATTAGACTTACATATCAAATAGTGTTTAAGTGTTTCTGATATAAAAACCGGTTTTACCAGGCGAGTAATATTAAACGCTTCAGTTGTTAGTGTGTATATTTTGTTATTTTTAAAGATTCTAATGATTTTCCTCATACATAACTGAAGTTATATCCACGATAATGCATGATGTAGAGTGCACTTTTAAGTGTTTTTTTATTTATAATTTATACATCTCTCTCTCCAGCCCATCAACGTCCCACTGTTGGGCACCGGCCGCCTTCACTTTGGGAGAGATTATGGTCTACTGGCACAGGATTTATTTTCGAGTTTTCCATCTCACACGCGATGTGCTCTGTGTACAATATTCCTTAGCTGGCTTTTACAGCACCCTGGAAAAGAAAAGATGTGGTGGTGTGGTGATACTTGTATTCTTTCTTAGTTCGTCACCACACGGACATAATATAACAACTTTTATAAGTACATAACAAATAACAACATAAAATTTTATAATGTTTCAAATATTGAAAAAAATGTTTTTTAATTTATTATGTACCCACCTATGTACTTGAAAATCATCAAAACCGATTTTCATTTTATAGGTTTTGGCAGTAAACAGAAGCGCAGTTATTCAATTTCTGGTTTATAAATGAAAAACAAATACGAAGCCAGCACTTAAAGTTGTCTAGTTAAAATCATATATTAACCTTCACAGGGGAAATCCCAGACGTAATGCATAATATTATTTATGACGCCAATAAGATGGCAGACTGTACCGTAAGCGCAATTTCTCTAGACAGCCTGTATGGACTAAGTTGTAACCATGTTTTGTTATAGTCACATGATGCTTCAGTAGCGTGTTAAATTTTATTTATGTAAATTAACTAATCTTTAAATTCCGTAGTGCAACTACATTTATTGCATCTTTTTTAGGGTTCCGTACCCAAAGGGTAAAAACGGGACCCTATTACTGAGACTTCGCTGTCCGTCCGTCCGTCCGTCCGTCCGTCCGTCCGTCCGTCCGTCCGTCTGTCACCAGGCTGTATCTCAAGAACGGTGATAGCTAGAGAGTTGAAATTTTCACAGATGATGTATTTCTATTGCCGCTATAACAACAAATACTAAAAATAAAATAAAATAAATATTTAAGGGGGGCTCCCATACAACAAACATGATTTTTAGGGTTCCGTACCCAGTATCTCAAGAACGGTGATAGCTAGACAGTTGAAATTTTCACAGATGATGTATTTCTATTGCCGCTATAACAACAAATACTAAAAATAAAATAAAATAAATATTTAAGGGGGGCTCCCATACAACAAACATGATTTTTTTACCGTTTCTTGCTCGATACCAATAACGTTGCCTTATGTTGCATAGATAATGGCACGGAACCCTTCGTGCGCGAGTCCGACTCGCACTTGACCAATTATTTATTACTAACAGTGACGCATATTGTGGATATCCGACACACATTATGCAAAACAGTTCTTTGTGGATGTGTAGCATAACAGTTTTGTATCTAAAAGATAAAGATGAGCGTTTCATCGAAGCCATGTTACGACACCAAAACATACCTACGTTAGTTGTTGCGTCATTAGACTCATTAGATCATTAACTAGTATCTAAATTGTTTCTTGTTCTTGGCAATGCGAAGCGCTTTAGGTGGAAAACACTTGGGCACATTCATTAAATTGCAATGACTCATTAATTGACGTAGAGTACTAAGAAATGTAAAAGGAAATCTGAGAATATTATATTACATAAATTATAACAGAGAATATTATAACAAATTTATCAGATGTAGTGTCTATGGCTACAGCACTAAGCCGGCTTGAAGCCACTTACATATCTATGTGTTCGTAAAATGTATCTATGTGTGTCTATGAAATAGGCTATACCTCATATGAAACGCCATTATTCCATGAAGTACGATTTAGCCACCCTAAAGTTACTTGTCCTTAATTTTAAACTTTAACCTACCATCTGGTAGGTATATTTGTGTCCCTATAGCGATAATTGCCGTGTCAAACTATAAATATTATGTCTATATCGTAACCACTGGTGTGTTTTGTCACACGAACTACCTTTCCGGTTTATTCAAAAGGTCAGCCTGGTTTGCTTTCACATTACAATTCACAACACAATAGTCACATTTTTACCATACTGGTCCCACCAATGTAATATTCTATAACACTTACGACGAATTTTTTCAATGAAACCACTTTTAAACACGCTTTTATCATCTCGGTACGTATCTATCAATGTATTAATCTATACAACAGAATCTTTGAAAGTGATTGTCACCCACTTGTAGTATTAGGATTGATCAGAAATTTTGCACACATATTATGTACCGATGATAATGCAGTAATGTTTTTCAGTTTTTGAACTAAGCAAATTGTTACGAAAACGTTGCTAGGTAGATCTGTTTGGTATAATAATTACACAACTCAATAAAAAATAATTCATTGGGATAGGTAAATCGACCGCAATTCAAATTACAGCCTTTATCAAAATGACTAATTAATGAATTGTCTCATTGTGAAAGTAATGGGAATAAATGGGTAAGTATATTAGTCTGATAGGAAAATCCGTTCCTTTTATTCAGAATGAGGAAGACTGTATTATGTTTGTCTCATGGTTATGGCAGTGTAACCTACGGGTACGAGGTTCAATTGTTTAACAGGACAATTGTTAAATAAATAAATATTCATGTACACTTTACACAACGTCCTGGTCCATACCTAAGCGTATTCACTCGTGTTATGGAATACCCATATAAGTGTGAACACGGATATACTTCATATACTTTCCATATAAGTAGTTACTGTCTACGCCGTAGAATTATTTCTGTGCCAACAAAACAAATATAAATCGTACAATTAAGTCCTCTGCGGAAACCAAACCAGCGACTTCGTGAACGGCAATCCGTTACATAAACTACTAGACTACCTAATATGTAATTTAATTTAGTCCTCAAGTATTCTCAACGCAACAGAATTGGTGACGTTTTCAGGAAATAAGAATACTTTTGAAACTGATACATGTATGTGGCTGGGAAATTCGCTATTACAGCCTTGCAGCACAATCAGTAATATTATCTGTTATATCCTCGGTAATTTAATGCTGGTTAAAGTTCCACATAGAGCGAGTATTACCGTTTAGTTTAGTTTTAGGTACATCAGAATTGTGACCAATTCTAATGTACCTAAAGCTATCAGTATTATCATGTTATCATGAGATTACATTTACTAATAGAATTTATAGAACTTGATTAATTAAAAAAACTTTATGTGAAACACAGAAAACCTGGATACTTAAGTGTGACTGCGAGTGACCAGCAGAAGTATTCTAGTTTGTAGAAATACAATAGCCGATGTAATTCTTAAGGCATTTAAAACACATGTGTTAATTATTATAGCTTAATTTGGGACTAGAAGGCTTTGTATAAAATGTACACAAATGTTTATTTATGAAATAGCAGACATATTGAAACATTTAACCTTGTGTACACATTGTATTTACTGTAATGGATATATCCAACTATTGTTATTAATTATATTAAGTTGCATCCAGACAATGACCACGTGGGACTGCAAGCGTCACAAGGTATGATTATTTAAAGAGATATATAGCCACAGACTGTGGCCACAAATATAAAAGATGGGGGATTAACGTTTTAAAATTGAGGACAAGTAACTTTAGCCTGGCTAAGCCATACTTCATAGAATAATTACGTTTCATATGTATCATAGACACACATAGATACATTTTCACGCATTCATAGATATTATGTAAGTGACTTCCAGCCGACTGAGTGATGTAGCCACGAAGTATAGATACAAGGAGTCCGAACGGTATAGGCTTTTCCATAATATTTCGTGTACACAATAATAAACCCAGATCATAGTTCTATTTTCTGCCACTGGCTGCGCTAGTATTCAGGACGTACCGATGCTATTATAGAATATCAGAATATCTCTTGACCTTCTCTGTATTGTTGGGTTTAAAGCACTCGAAAAATTTCTAAAAATTTCCTGAAACTTATATTTAATTGCACATTTCTCAGAATATTTTTTTCCACAGGTGTCAATAGTTCAAACGAGTACTTCTTGAAAAATGGCGCCCTCTACCGGCAAAAAATCTGTCCCTTAAATTGAGACCATTCGTTCAACATTACGTTCGGACTCCTTGTGTCTATACTTCGTGGATGTAGCCATACACTATACATCTGCTAAATCTGTGGACTCTGTGGACATAATATTTGACAATCAACAAGTTATTTATGGAAAAAAGCGCGGGAAACATTTTTCTGGAAGGACGTGTTTTTCGTATAAAATTTTATTTTTTCAAATTTGATCAGTTTGAATTAATAGTACTGTGTAATTTAGTTTGTATACATGTTTCTATAGTTTTAATAAGTAATTTTAGTGTAGATCTTTTTCTTCTCTTCATCTTTCACCTGGATTTAGGGTAAGTTTTTTCTTATTGTTTCTCTTCAACAATGGATCCCCCAGGGGACCCTGGGGGAACTATCCCAGAGGTAGGGCATGTCGTAACTATTTACGACTGTTCTAGTATAGATACGGATGCATCTAGCATCCAAGATGGCAAAGTTCGGAGACGTAAACGTACAGCCGCCGTACGTACATGTAAGCATGGCAATAAAAAAAGGACTAAGAGGCGACACGGTGAGGACAGAAACGATAAAAGTGATGATTGTGAGTGTATATCAGATAACAATTTGAGTAATACTTGTAATGATGACAAAATGTCCCAGTCTCATACAACTACAACTAATAATTTAAAGGCCATTTCTGCGTCCACTGTACCTCAGACAGTTGCAAGGCTAGTGTACCAAAAATCTGACGCCTATCCATACATTATTCATATTCAGCGCAACCTAGAGTCTTCCAATGACAGTTCAACATTACATCCAATAACATTTGGAAAATTTTTAAAATCAAATGCTATTCAGCATGTTATCAATGGTAGTTTAAAGCGTATTGGTAGGAATAGGCTGTCCATTTCCTTTTCAGATTATAAGTCTGCCAATGAATTCATGGAAAGTGAGGCTTTAATAACATGTAACTACAGAGCTTTTATACCATCGTTTAATGTGTCACGGATGGGTATTGTTAGAGGAGTGCCATCTGATTGGTCAGATGAAGAAATTAAAGATAATATTTCAGTTCCTATAGGGTGTGGGCCAATATTAAAAGTGCGTCGCCTTAAAAGAAAAGTGGTTGACAATGGGGTTGCTACACTGAAATGTACAGAATCAGTAGTTTTGACATTCGATGGTCAAACATTGCCAAAAAGAGTGTTTATGTGCTACACGTCATTGCCTGTAGATTTGTATATCTTCCCAACTATACAGTGTTTTAATTGTTGCCGTTTTGGGCATGTAAAGTCTTTGTGTCGCTCAACTCCCCGGTGCTATAGATGCGGTGAAGACCATTCAGGAGAAAACTGCACAGTTGATGAAGAACGAATTTTCTGCTGTCTTTGTAAGGGTCTTCATATGGCCACTAGTAAAAAATGTTTGGAGTTTGAGAGGCAACGCGCCATTAAAGAGTCAATGGCAAACAACAGCATTTCTTACTTTGAAGCTTCTAAATTACATCCTACTGTTTCTAAAATTTCTTACGCTGATACTCTTTTAAACAATAAACCTCTATTAACAAATCACTCTAAATCTACTCAAGATATAAACCCTATTCAAAATTCACAACCTTTCTTACATCCTTCTACTACTCAATCATACAAAAAAACTGTTATTTCTCAACGCACAAGCTCACCTAAATCTTCACAGTCTACGGGTTATGACGTTGTGGCGCATAACAACTTAATAAAGGACTACAACATGACTTCATCACAGAACAACGGATGTGCTCTTAATGCACATGATAAGAACTCTAATACCTCTTTGACTGAAATTATTTTAATGCTCATTAAAATACTGTCTCAGTCTAGCACACTTTCACCGTCCAACGCTGCACCAATCATTACAGTTCTCTCACAATTATTCTCACAAATCAATAATGGACAACCTAACCAAAATAATACAATGGAATTGTAGAAGCGTTATTTCAAAAAAATCTGATTTAATTTTCTTAATTAATAAATATGATCCATGCATCATTGCCTTACAAGAAACTTGGCTAAAACCAAATACAATTTTTAAGATACCTGGTTTTGCGTGTGTAAGGGAAGACCGTGGTGATGGGTTTGGTGGAGTAGCCTTACTCGTCAAACATGGTGTTCCTTATACATATGTACCTATACCAACACACAGTAATGATTTCTCAATAATCGCAATAACCGTAAACAATATTTGCTTCATATCTTTATATATACCACATCCCTCTTTGTTTATTTATCAAAAAATAAGTGACATTATATCTAATATTTCTGTTTCTCACTCTATTGTTTTACTAGGTGATTTTAATGCTCAGCACCAATCTTGGGGAAGCACTAATACTAATACATTTGGAAACTTCATCATTGATATGTTGCATGATCAAAACTTATGTATATTGAACAATGGTGCCCCTACGCGTCGCACTGCTCCCAACGAAGCCACTAGTGCTCCTGATCTGTCGATCTGTTCTCCCAACTTGGCGTCCTCCTTAAACTGGTCTGCATTGTCGTCTTCCTTTGGTAGCGACCATTTTCCTCTTCTTCTTTCATTTCCCTTTCATCGTCGTCAGTCAGAGAAACGCTCTCCGCGCTTAAAATATAGATTATCAAATGCAGACTGGGATCTCTTCAAAGAAAAAATAGATGTTAAAATATTATCACTTCCTAATATAACACAAGACAATGAAGAGATTTGCGCTGAAGCACTTGCCATGGCCTTAATTGAAGTAGCAGACGAGACATTTCCAAAAAAGAATAATTCTTCTCGTTTCCTTCCGTCCCCTCCATGGTGGGACGCCGAGTGTACGGCAGCTATTAAAAGCAGAAAACTAGCAGAACGTAAATATTGTCATTGTTCGACTGATGAAAATTTTGAGAATGTCATGCAAGCTATAAAATTTACTAAGAAACTTTTTAAACAGAAGAAATTTGAATCATGGAGATCCTTCTGTCTGTCTCTCTGTCCCAACACAAGCTCTTCAGTTGTCTGGAATAAAATAAGAAGATTTAAATCTGCCTTTAAAGATAATAATTCCCGTTCTGTCTTGCCTTTCCATTTAACAACACCGTTTCTAAACAAATTAGCCCCTCCTACTGCTCCTGAACTTATACCTCTTGTTCCCATCAGCGATTTTACTGGACTGAATGGTCCTTTTTCTATGACCGAGTTAATAGGAGTTTTGGCCAAGACCAAAGATTCCGCTCCAGGATTAGATGGAATCCCGTATTCCTTCTTTTCTCACCTTAATGACACCTCTCTGTCTTATTTCCTTAATCTTATCAATAATATTGTTTCCTCCTGCAATATTCCTTCTTCCTGGAAATGTCAAGATATTTTACCTATACTTAAACCTAACAAAGATCCGAACCAAAGCTGTTCATATCGCCCAATAGCGCTTTCATCAGTTTTAATGAAAATCACTGAACACCTTATTAAGAATCGTCTCGAATGGTTTATAGAGAGTAATAATTTATTGTGTAATAATCAGTTTGGATTTCGTCGCGGGAGAGGGACTATAGATAACATTAGTGTTTTAATTACTGACATTAGACTAGCTTTATCTAATAATAATTACTTACTTGCTGCATTTCTGGACATAACAGCTGCATATGATAATGTGGTTGTGTCAATTCTTTATAAAAAACTACAAGTTCTAAGAGTTCCTAGTATATTATCCAATTTTATCGTTACTATGTTGTCAGATAGATGTATAACTCTATCTGTAAATGACTCTACTGAAACCCGTCTTGTAAATTCTGGTTTACCTCAAGGATCTGTACTCAGTCCTATTTTATACAATATATACAGTTATGACTTAGAATCGTCTTTAGGCTCAGATGTTACGGTATTGCAGTACGCTGATGACTTGCTTGTATATTACTCTCACGAAAATGTAGAGGTTGCAGCAGACACGTTGTCGCATTCTCTATCTCTTCTTAAAAACTGGCTAGATTTTAATGGTCTTGATGTTTCAGCTGATAAAAGTGCAGTTATACCTTTTTCACGAAAGAGGTCACCCCCAGCAATTTCTGTTTATTATAATAATATTTTAGTCCCTATAAAACAACAAACTAAATTTCTTGGGGTAGTATTAGATGCAAAGCTTTCGGGTATTCCCCATTGCGAATATATAGTTAATAAGAGTGAGCGTTTATTGAACATTTTGAGATGTCTTTCGGGAGTCTGGTGGGGTGCCCATCCGTTTACACTTAAAATTTTATATAATGCCATGATTAGAAGTATTCTTGATTATGCCATTTTTTTGCTTACACCAGTTAATAAAACGGGACTAACAAAATTAGATGCGATCCAAAATAAGGCAATGCGTTTGATATGTGGAGCGATGAAATCTAGTCCGATAAACTGTTTACAGGTTGAATGCGTGGAATCTCCACTAGACTTGAGACGGCAATATTTATGTGACAGATATTTACTCCGTTGTCTTCAATTTGCCAAACATCCTTTACATAAATCATTAAAACTCTTAAATAATTCTACTAACACTACAAGTTATTGGTCACATAAAACTCTTCCATGCATAGTTTTAAGTTATCAAAGGTATCTCAATTTACACGCTCCTACTTGTAGTTATGTACAATATCCACTTTTTAACACAAATTTTGATGCTTTAAAATTAACTCCTAACATAAATCTTAATATAAATATCTGCAAAAGTGACGTCAATGCTAATACTAAATTCAACTTCATTAAAGACTGTCAGTGGGTAGACTGGCATCATATTTACACCGATGCGTCTAAGTGCTCCTCAGTGGGTAAAGTAGGGATTAGCGTCTACCATTCTCAATACAAAATCAGACAACAAATTAAACTTCCTCCAGAATCGTCAATCTTTACTGGCGAATGTTATGGACTATTTAAAGCTGTTGAATATATTAAGTTAGCAAAATTACAAAAATCTGTCATTTTTACCGATTCTAAAAGTGCCTTACAAACACTTCATAACTACCCATTTAACTGTAAGTTAGTGTATCCTATAATAATTAGTATTAGAACCTTACTTGCTCAGTGTAGTGAGTTGGGATTAGAAGTTTCTTTCGTTTGGATACCTAGCCATTGCAACATCTTGGGTAATAATATTGCTGATCGCCTTGCGCATGAGGCTATTCAAAACGGTGACTTGTTTCCGTACAAAAACTTTAGCCATGACTTGGTAGCTCTCGCTAGAGTGTTTTTAAGAGAGTCTTGGAATAAGATTTGGATAGAAAGTTGTCAGAAAAAAGGCAAACATTACTTTTCCATACAATCTGATATTCCAGGTAAACCCTGGTTTGCCAGAATGTCATTTAATAAAAGGGACACTTGTTGTATCATTCGTATGAGATTGGGACACGTTTGTACACCTGCATACCTCGCTAAAATTCAAGTCGTGGCCTCTAATATGTGCGAATGTGGTTTAGATGTTGGCGATGTGAATCACATTTTTCTCTCCTGCCCTCACCGTGATAATAATATGATATATAATTCTTTAAAAACGTTGAATTTTCCATTACCTACTTCTATTACTGTTCTTCTAGCATCTAATAACTTCGATATATATAATGCTTTAAGTAGTTTTATTACTGAAAATGATATTAAAATATAGCATCTATTTATTTATTCCGTTAATAAAATCTTACTGATCTTTCGAAATTCTCGAATCCAAATTTTAATTAAAATTACTGTTGTTTCCCTACCTTTGTTCGTGGCAACTGCGCAAACCGCGCGAGCCAATATTATAAAAAAAAAAAAAAAAAAAAAAAAAAGTTATTTGTGCAAAAAAGCGCGGGAATCGTTGAATTTGGCGGACGCGGTTTTTGCAAATTTTTCAAATTTTATTGTGGATTGGTCAATTTTCAGTGTAAATAGTAGTTATAGTTTGTAAATAATATATTATAGTGTAGATTATTAGTGTATATATCAAATTTATGTAAATTTTGGTAAGTTTTTTCTTGTATATATATTTTCATGGGAGACCCAGAGGATCCAGGGGGGACAGCCCCTGATATTGGATATGCCGTTACCATCTCTAATATTGTATCCAACACTGATGGTAGTATGGACACCGACTGTTCTACCATCAGCATTAGCGGTTCTGTTAAAAAACGTAAAATTGCTTCGAGAAAATCTATGTGTAGGCACTGCAATAAGCGCAGACGGAAAAATGGTGACAAAAGGGTTGCGGACTCATGTGATTGTCAATGTTCGGCAGAGTTAAATACAATTGTTGATACTAGAAAGGTTTCTCCTCCAGAAACTTTTTTACCTAAGCCTGATCAGTCCCAACATACAACATCAATTGCAAGATTATCATACATACAGTCAGATGTATCCCCATTCATAGTACATATTCAGAGAAAAACAACATCACCTGATGACAATGCATCACTCCACCCTATAACATTTGGTAGGTTTTTAAAACATAATACTTTTAAAAATATTGTCAATGGAAGTCTAAAACGCATGGGAAGGAACAGGCTGTCAATAGAATTTAATAATTATGAAGATGCCAATGTATTTTTGTCATCACCTTTGCTAGAAAAAGATAATTATAAGGTTTTTATTCCAACATTTTCGGTAACCCGTATGGGTCTAGTAAGAGGCATACCTGTTGACCTAACAGATGAAGAAATCATTAGTAATATTAGTTTGCCCTACGGGTGCGGTAAGATATTAAAAGTGAGAAGATTAAAAAGGAAAATTTCAATTAATAATATTACAGAACTCAAACCCACTCAATCTGTAGTAGTTACTTTTGATGGTCAGGTACTACCAAAGTATGTATATATGTGCTATAATGCACTACCTGTAGAAATATACATATACCCAACAGTGCAATGTTACAATTGTTGCCGCTTTGGGCATGTCAAACTTCAATGTAGATCCCGTCCACGTTGCTATAAATGTGGACTAGAACATTCTGGTGATAGCTGCAATGTAGAGGAAGAAAATGTTTGCTGTATTCTTTGTAAAGGTGCCCATATGGCAATAAGTAATAAATGCCTGGAGTTTCAACGTCAAAAATCAATCAAAGAAACTATGGCAAAAAGCTGTATTTCATACTACGAAGCGTCAAAACAATATCCACAAATTTCAAAAATATCTTATGCTGAAGCATTACTTTCAAGCTCTGTTCAACCTGCTTACACTCACTCAACTAACTCTCAGAAAGCTAATCTCTCTCCTCTCCAGTCTTCTCAATCACATGCAATTAAAACATCTTACAAAAAAACAATATTTTCTAAACCTAAACCTAAAGTTAAAATTGGTACTGGATATGACATTAACGCACATAAATCTTTATTAGAACACTATGATAATATGCAGCCATCATCAAATGGTTCTGCACTTAAACCATTAGAATCTGAAGAGCTCTCAAACTCTTCTATAAAAGAATTAATTATTGCTTTGATTAACACCTTAACTCAATCTAAATACATAACACCGTCCAACGCTGCTCTCATAAATAATGATATCTCCCTCTCAGAACGGCCTAACAATGGATCGCACAAACATACTACAGTGGAACTGTCGTAGCGCTCCATCTAAAAAATCCGATATTATTTATTTGATTAATAAATATAATCCATTTTTATTTGCTCTTCAGGAGACATGGCTAAAACCAGATATACCTTTTAGGTTATCAGGTTACGCTTGTCTCCGAGAAGATCGCTCTGATGGGTATGGTGGTGTTGCCCTACTCATCAATCGTAATTTAGCATTTACACATTATCCCATCGATGTACATAGTAATGACTTCTCTATCATTTCTGCTATTGTAAATAATATCTGCTTTGTTTCTATTTATATCCCCCGTCCTTCTTTAATTATTTTTACTGAAATTAATAACATTGTCTCTAATCTTCCTAAACCTTGTATAATATTAGGTGATTTTAATTGTCAACATCCATCTTGGGGTAGCTCAAATAATCATTTTGGTAACATGATATTAAATTTATTAGATGACCATAACCTGTGTTTACTGAATTCGGGATCTATAACTCGCCACACTTCTCCCAGTGAAGGCAAGAGTGCTCCTGATCTATCTATTAGTTCAAATAACTTGGCCTCAACATTATCATGGAAGTGTCTAACATTGTCATACGGTAGCGATCATTTCCCTATTGCTATTTCTTTTCCCCTTTTTAAAATCCCTCGTTGTAATACTTTCCGCCCACGACAGAAATATAAACTGATTAATACTAATTGGGATAATTTCAAAAACTGTTTAGAACAAAAGATGGCACATCTACCAGATGTAACTCCACAAAATTCATCTGAGTGTGCTGATGCACTTTCCAATATTTATATAAAAACAGCTAACGAGGTCTTTCCTCTAAAAAATAGTGCGTTAGGTTTTATTCCTTCTCCTCCTTGGTGGGATAAAGAATGTTCAGAAGCGATCAAAAAGCGTAAAATTGCTGAATTGGCATATCTGCAATTTACATCCACCGAAAACTATGATAATTTATGTAAAGTTAAGACGGAAACACGCAAATTATTTAAAAAGAAAAAGTTTGAAAGTTGGAGATCATTTTGTTCATCAATTTCTCCAGACACAAAACCTTCTGAAGTATGGAAAAATATAAGGAAGTTCAGATCTGCCTTTAAAGAAAATACAGTCACAATATTGCACCCCTCATTGCAAAGTAAATTTTTAGATAAGTTGGCTTCACCAAGAGTGCCCGAACTATCCAGTAATCTTTCAGGGCTAAATGCTCCGTTTTCACTTGCGGAACTGAAAGGTATATTAGTTGATTTAAAAGATTCTGCTCCTGGTATTGATGGGATACCATATTCTTTTATAACCCATACTTCTGATGATTCTCTTATATACTACCTTTCCATTATAAACAATATTATGATTACAGGGAATATACCTAAATCGTGGAAGTCTCAATTAGTTTTACCAATATTGAAACCTGGTAAAAGTCCTACTTCTGTTTCTTCATATCGCCCTATTGCCCTTAACTCGGTATTAATGAAAATTGCAGAGCGTCTTGTAAAAAACCGTTTGGAATGGTTCATTGAAAGCAAGGGATTATTAAGTAATAGCCAATTCGGGTTCAGACGAGGTAGAAGTTGTTTAGACAATATTAGCATATTTATAACTGATATTCGATTAGCATTATCTGCCGATAAATCTGTGGCTGCTACTTTTCTTGATATTACAGCTGCGTATGATAATGTTATTCTTTCTATACTTTACAAAAAACTAATCTCTTTAAATATTCCAATCCTTCTTACAAATTTTATCATCAACTCTCTATTAGACAGACACATTTTTCTTGACGGTTCTCAGTCAGACAATAGAATAGTAGACAAAGGTCTACCACAGGGGTCAGTACTAAGTCCAATCCTATATAATATTTATGTTCACGATTTAGAACCCGCTTTAGGGTCAACTGTAAGAGTCCTGCAATATGCAGATGATTTACTTTTATATTATCCTCATCACTCTGTTATTGAAGCCTGTACACAACTAACTAATTCCTTGAAAAAACTAAAATGTTGGATGGATTCCAATGGCTTAGAAATTTCGCCTGATAAGAGTTCCGCTATGCTTTTCTCAAGAATGCGCCATCCGCCACCTATTAATATTTACTATGATAATAAGCTAATAAAACCACAAAATACTGTTAAATTTCTAGGCATAATTCTGGATTCAAAGCTTTCCGGTGTAGCCCATTGCGACTATATTGCAGCTAAATGCGAAAAATCATTAAATATTTTAAGATGTCTAGCTGGTGTTTGGTGGGGTGCCCATCCGTACTCATTAAAACTAGTCTATAATGCTTTGATCCGCAGTGTACTCGATTATGGAACATTTTTGTTTCAACCCGCTAATG
Organism: Orgyia antiqua; assembly: GCA_916999025.1. NCBI lineage: Eukaryota > Metazoa > Arthropoda > Insecta > Lepidoptera > Erebidae > Orgyia > Orgyia antiqua. Next base: position 23,579,950 of record OU779864.1, read on the forward strand.
TTGCTGCTTTTAAAAAACTAGACAGCATTCAATTGAGAGCTCTACGAATCATATCTGGTGCTATGAAATCTTCCCCAAGTAACGCTTTACAGGTAGAATTAGCAGACCCCCCATTACATTTACGACGCCAATTTTTATCTGATAAATTTTTATTCCGTTGCTTCCAGTTTTCCAACCACCCTTTACGCCTAAAACTTCAACTACTTCAGGATCAAATTTCTTCTTCATCATATTGGTCCCATAAAAATCCTCCGTGTCTTGTAAAAAGCTTTCAAAAGTATACTTCCCTCGAAGCTCCCACACACAAATCTGTATTCCATCCACTATATTGTGCTCCATTTGAATCCTTATCCAGTCTACCGGATATACGATTAGACTCAGGTATTAATAAATTTGATTCATCTGCAAAATTCAATTTTAAATTTGCCATCAGTACTGAATGGGATCAGTGGCACCATATATATACCGATGCTTCTAAACCAACTAAATCTTGTTGTGTTGGCATAGGGGTATATCATACTCAGTACAACATCATACAAAAAATTAAATTACCACCAGAATCGTCAGTTTTCACGGGTGAATGTTTTGGTCTATTAAAAGCGGTTGAATATGTATTAATGACAAAACTTCAAAATACTATTATTTTCACAGACGCCAAGAGTGCCCTTCAGGCCTTACAGAAATATCCCTTTAATGCTAAGCTAGTCTTTCCTATATTAATACAAGTTAGAAATCTACTTTACACTTGCCTGAAAAAAGGTTTAAATGTTAGCTTTGCTTGGATTCCAAGCCACTCTGGAATACCTGGTAATATGAAAGCAGATGATCTTGCAAGAGATGCGGTAGAGTCTGGCGACTTGTATCCATATATAAATTATTGTCATGATTTAGCAGCTTTACCTATGATACATTTAAGAGAGTCGTGGCAACAGTTGTGGTCTAATAATAGCCAGGTTAAGGGTTACTACTACTCTTTGACTCAGCCGAACATTGTTAATAAACCATGGTTTCGCAATTTTAAATTCGGAAAACAAGCTACAACCTGTTTAATTCGCATGAGACTTGGACACATGTCTATTCCTACACATTTAGCCAAATTGAAAATTATATCTTCCGATGCATGTGCATGCGGAGATGTGGGCGACATAAATCATATTTTATTAGCATGTCCTCTGTATGATCATTCTTCTTTATTCTTATCCTTACTATCCTTACATGTTCCATTTCCAACTTCTGTTCCTATCCTTCTAGCATCTAATGATATACATATTTATAGTTCTATTGTTTCCTATATATCTTTAAATAACATTAAAATATAACTGTACATAGATATATTTTTAGATCCTATCCACAAGTTATTTTCCGTTCAAAATTCCTTTTTTTTATTGTTACGATTCCCTAACTTTATATTAAAAACTGTCTGCATAATGGCAATACTCAAGTCGAGTTAGACCAAAGGAAAAAAAAAAAAAAAAAAAAAAAAGTTATTTATGTAGAGGTTACTCGCGATTTCGTAGGCCTGGAATTTCACTACAATCAACACATAAAAACATAGAATCTACAGCATTCTTAGAGACTACAAAACAAACGCTACAAAATCACAATACTTTTTGTATATTTAATCATAGGCATTGGTTATAGATATTATAATGGGGAATAAATTAATTAGATGTTTGTTAATTTACTCGTATATGCTGTTTAATTAAAAAAATACTACGGTAAAGTTTTCATAATTCTTTCACAAACAGAAAATGTGACAAAAAACCTGTCAAGAGCGAGGTAAACTCGCACACTTAGGGTTTCGTACCTACTAAACTTAAGTCAACTGCATTCAAATAATCAGTTAATTAAACTCAAAACAACACACCAACTTAATTTTGTAGTTGAAATGTAGGGAATCGCCTACATTTCAGCTACTTCATAAGTTGGTATTAGTATAAATACTTTTTAGGGTTCCGTACCCAAAGGGTAAAAACGGAAACCCTATTACTGAGACTTCGCAGTCCGTCCGTCCGTCCGTCTGTCACCAGGCTGTATCTCAAGAACGGTGATAGCTAGAGAGTTGAAATTTTCACAGATGATGTATTTCTATTGCCGCTATAACAACAAATACTAAAAATAGAATAAAATTAATATTTAAGGGGGGCTCCCATACAAAAAACTGATTTTTTTACCGTTTCTTGCTCGATACTAATAACGTTGCCTTATGTTGCATAGATAATGGTACGGAACCCTTCGTGCGCGAGTCCCACTCGCACTTGACCAATTTTTTTCTTGTGATGTAATGGCAAATTACAAGTTTTTGGATTTTTCCCTATATCAGCACTATATAGACTTGGTCTATGCCAAATTTCAAGTCTCTAGGGCAACGGGAAGTAACCTGCGAATTTTGATTCCCTAGCATAAGTCGAAAAATTCTTAAAAATGGTCGTAATTCGGTTATATCTTTTAAATGCGTAGAGATAAAAGGTTGATTGTATTTTTTGCAGCAAACGTCCGCATAGATCTACATTTGGTATGAGTTTCAAGTTGATACCTTCAGCCATTGCTGACTAAAAAAAGTTGGACAGACCGACATACAGACAGACGGACACCGGAGTGATCCTATAAGGGTTTGTACGAAACCTTAAAAATTAACTAAGAATAATGTCAGTATGAAGAAAGCAGTAGCTTTCATAAAAAAAGTCAGTCTATATAGTTAAATAATAGACAAGAGTGGTTTTATACTTTTATTTTAAAAACATAAATATCACAAGTGTTTTATGGAATGATAAGAAAACTTTATCTAAATAGGTAAGTATAATTACCCACATTTAATTAAATCCTAAAAAAATTGGCATTACTGTTTGGTAGCTCTCATAATATGTATTAGAAAATTGTGATAATTAAGTTAGTATAGTGTAAACCACTTATTACACACAGAAAACAGTCAAATATACAAAATAAAAATAGATTAACTCATTTAAATGTTTTAAAAAAATGTATAACTTTAGCAGCCTTTTAAGTACGGCAATAGAAAAAATTACTTTTTAAATATATTTCAAAATTGAGCGCTGTATAAAAATAGTATATAAATATGGAGCTGCATACATTGGAATAATACTCTAAACATTTTACATACTACAACTAATATAACAGATCTGACATGATGAAATCTTGATTAACATAAGATGATTTCGACAAATTCAAACTAACTTATTATTTCCCACTCAAAAATGAACTTTTAGAAGTTAGTTAATTGTTCTTCGTTTAAAAAATATTGTTTATGCAACAATCAAAAGGCAATGGGGCTGATTCCACGTGCACAACTAAACTTAACATAACTAAAAAATGAAAACAACTGTTGCTGTATCTTGATTATTCCGCTATTTGGTTGTGCACTTTTAAATTAATTATAATCGTTAGGCTTTAATAAACAGTTTTTATAATAAGGAAGTTCAGTTAATATTACGGAATTGTGTTAATGACGCTATCAATTTTCATTTTTTAGTTAAGTTTAGTTGTGCTTGTAGAATTGGTACCAATACACAAATTCATAATTTAAATTAAACTGTGATGTTTTTTATAACTGGCAACTTAAAAATAAATTATATAAATATTGAGCAATTTAATATGCGATGCAATAAGTCAAAGCTGCAGTTAATACTGTAAACATGAATGGGATATTACTTGATGCAGAATTCTTACTTATTGATTTCTCTGCATACGTCTGTAATACACCGCATGGTATAGCTTTTCTCATTACACTTATTGGTGTATTTCTGATCACAAAACACTGCATTCCAGGTGTTACTTCAACAGGCTTGCCTTTGACATCTAAAGCACTAACTAACTGTGTTGTGTTTCTTGTAGTAGTTGTCACTACTGAAGTTGACACTGAACCATTAGGGGTAAGAGGTGTTGACGTGTTTTGTGTAACAGCACCGGGTAAATTGACTCCCGTTACATTAACAGGTACAAGAGTCCCATTAGGTAACATTTGATACAAAACATTACCGGGAGCAGCCGTTGTAGTCTCAACAGGAACTGTATTAGTACTATTCACTATTGTAGTATTAGTCACTGTTGTAATAGTTGTAATACTAGAATTCTGTCCTGAACTTTGTGCTTGCGTTTCTTGCAATATGATACCACTTATAATCTGACAATCAATTTTTGTTTCTTCATAATCACCATTCTCTTTCTTAACAGCAAATTTACAAACTTCACCAGGTTGTGGTTTATAGCTACCAGATGATCCGTGGTTGCTGTTAGCTTGATGTGCAGCGTATGCAGCGACGCCGAGCGTTCCAAGGTTCATCAATGCAAGACCAGCCAACAATGTACCATACTTACTGCCTGAATCTTTGTACTGGTATACGTAAGTGGGTGGTGTACCACGGTATACAGGATAGCTGACAGGTGGCCCACCGCGCGGAGAGGCGTATGTAATTTGAGCCGGAGGTGAGTAATGGTAATTATTGTAAACATTAGTTGTATGCTGTACTGGAGGTTTATTTCCTGCATTTCCACGTCCGGAGCCAGATAACCCTCCATTAGATGATGGGTAGGAGTGTTGTTTATTTCCCGATGACGGGTAGGTGTGAGAACCTCCGGAGGATGGATATCCAGAATTTCCTGATGATGGGTACCCGTGACTGCCACTACCGCCACCAGATAATCCTCCTGAGGACGACGGGTAACCGTGGCTGCCACTTGAAGACGGGTAGCCGTGGCTGCCACTTCCTCCACCAGATAGTCCACCGGAACGACGACCAGAACCAGACAGACCACTAGATCTGGGATAGCTATGACTACCGCCCTTTCTAGCAGATATGGGGTCTAATAGTAACAATAATATCAGTCCGAACAAATAAGTAAACTTGTGTTTTGACATTTTCAATGCGTAAGTTCACTACGTTTTCTTATTACACAATTTTATTTTATTTAATTGTAAACACCTTCACTCTACACTCTTGCGCACAAAAATGAAGTGAAGTAGTTGCAAAATGAAATCGAATGGCATTTTTTCGTTACGTGACTAACTTCGCGACGCTGTCCCTGTGACGCATGTTCATCTTTTTTTATTTTAGCTTATGGCTTTGTGATCTTGCCTATTAGCCTGTTAGCCAATATACCTATTGTAGAAGGGGTAACTCATCATCAGATAAATAATACTAGTATAGTTACATGTCCATGAATATTTATTTAAATAATAAATAACAAATATTTATGAATCTTCACTGTTGTTACTTTTATAAATTCAACACAAGCAATGACAACTGCAAAAATATTCATATTTCGAAAACGACTTCAACCAGTGATTAAAGATTCCCAAGAAGGTTATAAATAGGGAGTAACAACTCGGGAACATAGATTTGTTCCAAGGCAGGTCCGCCCCGTTTATGGTATAAAAGTAAAATAGTAGCCTTGCTTTCTCTTTTACTCCAGTTAAAAAAGAAAGAGCTAGAAAGGCTACTAAATAGGCTCTTTGTCATTTATTTTTCTTAATGTGTTCAAAAAAAGCAGCGGACCTGTAGGGTTACTCTTGAAAACAATTCCGATCCATTAGCATTGAGATTATGACGTTTCATCACGTTTCGTACTCTTGAACACAACACTAGCGCCATATTGTGTTAATACTGAGCGGATATTGAGTGAACTAAACATCAATGTACATAATAATATGTCAATGTAGCCAAAACCGTACTCTTGACGCCTTTTGACAGCTCCGTATTGAAATAGAAATTGCGTTAGAGAATTGGAATTATAGTGGTATTGCGATTGTTTTCAAGAGTAACCCTACGGATTCGTTGTACCGAGTGTTACGTCTAAATCTATAATCTTATGTCTATGAGGATTCCTTTATCAATGACTTCAACGCATAGACGACCTCCTTCTTAGGATTGTTAATGTTAAATGAATAAAATTCTGGTATAGATAATACTCCATTAATTTATATAGGTATTGCAGTGGCTAAAAATTCTACAAACGAAATTATGTCCTAGAGGTGTAGAATAAAAGTGAGGGTCTCGAGGTCGCGAGCATAAAATTTTGTCAATTCAAGCAAATTCAACGCCTGACTCCAACTGTTCACATAATAGGTCATTCCCCAAGACCGTCTATATCATTCACGGCAGAGTTTAGAAAAGACCGAGTTTCTTGCGTCGCTAAAGTAATGTACCAGTCACTTGGAACAAACCAATAAACAATTGGTATTTAAAATAAAATTAAAATAGACATGCGAATTGCGAATGCTAAAGCATTTTTCCCTACATTCAGCAGATTGCATGTTTATTTCAACTAGGCGTTTAACTTTACTTCTAAGTTATCAATCATACCTAGTTACTAAATATTATACCTAGTTACTAAATAGATACCTAGTTACTAAATAGTTAGTACTTAAATAAAGTAGGTCTTCTAGTGGCAACATGAATTTTCTAGAATCCTAATTAGATCCGGTAGTTACACAGATCAAAATGAAATAACATGTCATAAAGCCGCTTCCGAGGACATGCGACTAGAAAAAAAAAATCATCATTCTACGGCAATTAAGGATGCACCAATTATGCAAATGAAAGCATTTTACAAGAAGGTTAATTAGCAATAAACTTGAACAGCCAATAAAAAATTTACGACTGGATAAAATTTATTCTACCTTTAGTCTTTGACTGCCAATTTTTATTTATAGTTTTATTTGTATGCATGTCTTTAGCCTAAGGGCACTAACTATTCTATTCTACGGTCCTTCTTTGTGTTCTTTTCAGTCACCATATAATGCATCTTCATTAAATAACATTAACGAGTACGTCGAGTACCTACCTACCTCCGTATTTAATAGTTATAGTGGTAGAAAAAAATAACAGGTTCACACACTTCACACAGAATGATAAAGATTAATAGTGCCTACTGTCTACAAGAACAGCATTAGAACTTTAAGACCTAATAACCTAGGCATGTATTTGAAACTGATCCCTATACCTTGGACTTTGCTGAGAAAAAAGACAAAACGCGTTTGACATACAGATAGACAAAATAGTAATTGTTTATAGCTGACGAGCGTTGCGGTTCATATAACTGAGTGCCATACTCGAGGTCACTGGTTCAATTCTGATCTGTGTGATATTTATAATTTATCGCAAATATTTGGGTAGTCTGGGTGTTTTTCTATGTATTTTAGGTATTTAAAAAAAGGCATGAATGGTTAACTCGTATTCTGGCTTGGGACCAGAAGGCGTTGTGAGAAATGTCCACACTACATAAATTAAAAAGCTTTCTTTTTTCTAAAACAAGGTTAAGGTCGCTGTAAACACCCCTTTTAATGTCTTAGCCATTAGGGTGACATCGATACCTACCTAACCATTACGTACTCCATCCATTTATTACATCACGCTGGTCAAGTAAGCGATGCTCTAATATTTTAACAATTATATCTGAATTTATTTTAAATGTAATTGGATTTGTTCCCGTACTGTAATTATCAAATTTTAAGGCACCTTAACTAAGCTTAGCACTGCCATACAGACACCAAAGCGTTTCATGCTAAAAAGAAATCACATAAAGAAAACCGGTCGCGAACAAGTATTAAGGGCCTACATCAATATTATCGTATATCATCGCCGACACGTACATATTAACACAGCCAGTAGGCACAGAAAATGAAGAATTAGGGATACTTTTCCTATTTACTCAAAATCTACTAAATATATTTTAATTCTGATTTACGTGTTTCTATATATAATAGTTACTTATGTTTTTAAAGTTATTTCATTAGTTAATACGCGATAATAGACCGACAAATGAAAAAAATAAAAATTTTGTTCGCCAAGATTTTCTATCGAGAAAACTTTTTTCAATCGTGTTTCTGAGTTGATGCGATCCTAGATCATATATTGAAAAAACATATACTTAAAAATTAGAGCTCTAGCCATTCAATCTAAAGAAACAATGAAAACTTCGTACATAGAAAAATGCACGAAGCTATTTTGGTATCGTCTTAACTATACTCCTATACTATAACTAGCTGACCCGGCAAACGTTGTTTTGCCATACTAAAAAAAATGTTTGAAAAATAGATGTTGGCCTATTCTCAGACCTACTGAATATGCATGCAAAATTTCATAAAAATCGGTCTAGCCGTTTCGGAGGAGTACGGTGACTAACACTGTGACACGTGAATTTTATATATTAGAGATATTATAAAACTGAAGGGTTTGTTTGTTTGAACGCGCTAATCTCAGCAACCACTGGTCCGATTAGAAAAATTCTTTCCGTGTTGGTTAGTACATTTATCGAGGAAGGTTATAGACTACTAGCTGTTGCCCGCGACTCCATCCGCGTGGAATTTAGAAAAATTTTCTCGTTTTTGTAACATTTATCACTACTGCTTTGCTTCTACTCGTCGTAGCGTAATGTTATATAGCCTGAAGCCTTTCTCGATAAATATTTAACACTGAAAGAATTTTTCAAATCGGCCTAGTTGTTCCTGAGATTAACGCGTTCAAACAAACAAGTAAACAAACTCTTCCGTTTTATAATATTTGTATAGATATAACATCATGCTGTGACCAATAGGAGCGAATCAGCAGTGAAAAATGTTACGGGGAAAATTATCTAAATTCTACGCGCACGAAGTCGTGGGCACCAACTAGTCATAATATATAATACTAGCTGTTGCCCGCGACTCCGTACCGGACATATGGAGTTTAGAAAGTTTTCCCCGTTTTTGCAACATTTTTCACTATTGCTTCGCTCCTATTGGTCACAGCATGATATTATATGGCCTATAGCCTTCCTCGATAAATGTACTATCCAGCACTGAAAGAATTTTGCTAATCGGACCAGAGGTTCCTGAGATTAGCGCGTTCAAACAAACAAACTATTCAGCTTTTTAATATTAAGTACAGATTATGTCATATTCTCGAACACAAATAACAATAAATAAATAAATATTTACGGACATTTCATACAACGTCCTCTGGTCCCAAGCTAAGCTTATATGCTTGTGTTATGGGTACCAGAATGCGGATATAATACATATTATACTACTTTTTTTTTGTAAATACATACTTTTAATACAATAGAAACACCCAGACGCAGTACAATACATTATAAGGGCAGGAGAAAGGTCATGATTAGTATTTATTTTGTTGTTGTAGCACAAAATGATATGCATAGGTAAACTAAAATTTTCGGCTATCACCGTATCACGTACATCTCGCCTCCAGTCACGTGTGATAGTAACGATGGGATAGTAATAAGCTGAGAAAAAAGTAAATTAGACAATTTTCTTTTTTCTCAGCTACTATTACTATACTATCCCACTGCTGGGCACAGACCTGTATTTTAGGAGGGTACTTATTTGATATTATGCTACGCTAAAAAGGCGTACAGGGTTTGGTTTCGACTTTTCCGTTTCTTTTGGAAGATGATAAGTAACTGTACTAAAACGATGATGTGCTCCACCAACGAACCCCCACCCCTCCCCCTTTTATGGCTACGCCCATTCCATTATTTAAAGGTAGAATAAGTGAATACATAAATTTTATAAAATAATGACAATATGTTATCTTCTTGGAATGTGTATAATTATAACTGAGATATTAAGGTCAAGTGGTTTTGCGTCTCAGTTTGTTTACTTATTTTTATGTTAAGTTTATAATAATAATAACTTAGCATACAGATAACAAATATATCATCTAATTACAAGATTTTTTTTTTCCAACTGGCTTATAAAATTAATTAGCTGTTGCCTGCAACTTCGTGTGCGTGGAATTTAAAAACCAAATTAACAAATTATACAAAAAAAAAACTCCTCTTGAGCTACACATTTTTTATTATTATTATACAAAATCCGTTGCATAGTTAGGAAGATATAAGCTCACATAGGGACAGACATTTATAAATAAAGATGAATTTGTTTTATAAGTAAAGATTTATATTTAAGCAATCTTATCAATACCTAATATTATATAGCTGATGAGTTTGTTTTTTTGAACTCGTTAAACTCAAGAACCACTAAGTAGTCCGATTTAAAAAAACTTTCAATTTTTTTTTTGGTACATTTAGCGAGGAATGGTATAAGATATTTATCATCACTCTGCGACTAATAGGAGCGAAGGTGGAGCGAAGCAGATTTTTTTCTAAATTGCGACAAACAAAGTCACAGGTTAGTATAATAAAAGCTAGTTTAATAATAATTTGTTTAAAAAGTCGTAAAGAAAAATCAAGGAAAATATTGACAATAATTGCAATTATGTTCATACTATTATATTTATTTACAATATAAATTCATATTGCTAATGAAATTTATACCAACCATTTGTTGTTGTCTTTGAATTACAATGAAAAATAAGGGTTCACTTCGGTCAGAGAACCTTGAGCGTTTTTTAAATTTGGAAGTTTGGAACAATCATTAGGCAAAGGCAGTCTTAGTCTTAGGTAAGTTAGATAAATGCCTAAAATATCTACATTCACTTTATTTGCTATTAAATTACAACAATAATTTTTGGTTTTGTAAAACTAAATTAATAATGGAACTTAGAAATATTTATAATAAAATAACATACAAATAGTAATTTAAACAGATTTTAAGAACTTAATATGTTTAATTGAATTTGTGAAATGTACGACAAAGTTATTACGGCAATTTTTTTATTTTATTCCCACGTTTTCTGTGGAAACAGCTTTTTACTTTAAGCTAAACCAAAATAAATTTATTTGGATGCATTTCTTTACATTCTACTACAATTAGATAAATACTAGGCTTACACGTATATATGGCACATTTTTAACATATTCTTAATTTAACCTATTTTGATTTAATTATTTTTTAAGTTTATAGCAAACACAATTTTGTCGAATAAAGAGTACGTATAACTGATAGATAACACACTCTTTATGTATTAAATACAAAATTTCATTAAAACTTTTCCTTCAATATTGGGTAAACATACATATTTTAAACCTCCGATAAGTCATTATGAATAAGCCCATTAGTTTTTTTACGCTAAATGACACCATGGGTTTTAATCTCATTTTTAAAATAATATAATAATGAAATTTATGAAATATTTTTCCTTAAAACATTTTCATTACAACTATACAGCGATAAACATAGATAGCCACCATGGTGGATTTGATACCCAAGTTTTTAATTTTTCTTTTGGAGGTAATATACCACTCGTTTCCTTATTTGGCTCAGGTATTTTGGCATACGACATTAAGATACCACAATCAACTTCATTTCGGAATGTGTAATCTTTTGAATGAATTTCAACTGTACATTCCAAATTGTTAACATTGGGGCGTGGCCCTGTCACAGTCATGGGATCCACAACAGATTTAGTCCTACATTCTGTAACATTCACCATTGTAGTATTCAATATTGCTGTAGCATTTACTATAGAACCGTTAGTATTAAGTAGAGGAACAGTGATATTAACTAAAGACCCATTAATGTTAACTAAAGTCCCATTAACGTTAACGAAAGTGCCATTAACGTTAACCAAAATCTCATTAACGTTAACTAAAGTCCCATTAACGTTAACTAAAGTGCCATTAACGGTAACTAAAGTCCCATTAACGTTAACTAAAGTCCCATTAACTTTAACTAAAGTGCCATTCCTGGTAACTACAGAACCATTAGTGGTTACTGATGGTGTGTTCACGGGCATTGTATTATTAACTATAGTTGTCCTAGTTGTACAAACTGTTTGATTAATCATTGTTTCTTTGGTATGAGTTACTTTTTTACTTCCATCAGTAAATGTTGAGACTATTTCACATGGGATCTTCAATACTTCTGTTTTCCCATTTTCTTTAATTTTCAAAATACATTGAGCTTCGTCGTGAGGCCTGACTTCGGTCTCGTATCTATATGTTGAACCTGGTGCTTCGTAACGATGCCTGTAGTAGTCATCGTAATAGTAACTATTATGATAATTATTGTGTGATCTGCCAAGATTATACAAAGATAAGCCCGTTAGTAAATCACTGTAGCGACTATTGGAGTTTCTGTAGTCATGGATGTAGACATATTGTGGTGCTGTGTAATACGTTGGTACATGCGCTGAGGAGGTACCATAGTAATGTGGGCTACGACCATAACTTGTAGAGCCATATCCAGTATTTGTGTTATATGTATTACTAGGGCGGTAAGAATTATCATAGGATGGCTTATAATTATTGCTCCCGTATGACGGAATAGGCTTATAATTGGTAGAACCAGAACCCGATCCTGAAAGTCCCGATGAAGGTTTCGGATAACTATGTGTACCTCCAGATGTGCCGCTCCATGTAGGATATTTATTAACGCCGGAGCCAGACCCAGACAATCCTGATCCTGATGTGGGATATTTATGGGAACCAGAACTTGATCCAGACATACCTGATCCGAATGACGGATAACTAGAGCTGGAGCCTGAGCCAGATAATCCTGATCCCGATGAGGGATATTTGTGTGAACCGGAACCTGATCCGGATAATCCTGATCCTGATGACGGATAGCTATGAGAACTGGAACCTGATCCGGATAGTCCTGATCCTGATGACGGATAGCTATGAGAACTGGAACCTGATCCGGAGAGTCCTGATCCAGATGACGGGTAACCATGAGAAGACGAGCTTCCCCAACTGCTTGATGAACTAGGCTTGCTGTTACTTGTACTCCATGAGGAACTAGGCTTGTTCCATGAAGAACTTGGGCTACTCCATGATGAACTGGGTTTGTTCCATGAAGAACTTGAGCCTGAACTACTCCATGAAGAGCTAGGTTTGTTCCATGAAGAACTTGAGCTTGAGCTACCCCACGAAGAACTTGGTTTACTCCAGCTTGAACCCGAACTAGAACCCCAACTCTTACCCCAAGAAGAACCAGAAGAATGCGAACGTCCCGAACTTCTTCCACTGGAACCGCCTCTTCTACATTCAATATAACTAACAGTTAAAAATGAAACTAAAAGGCACAACAGAATTAATCTGTTGGCCATTTTGTTACTCGTAAACACGCGTGCACGCGGACTCGTTTAAAACTGAATCTGTTGATTGGTTTTATTTAAAACGAACGAGCTTTAAACTGTATATGTGTGTCTTCGTGTGCGTGACGCAAACATGTATTCAGCGAATTCATAGAGCGTTCTCTGTCTCACTCGTGGACCGATAAGAGAAGGCTAAAGGTGAAGAAAACATTTTAAGCGTTTGGCTGCTAAAGATAACACTATTCTGAGTATAATTAGTAATTTACTGATCTCTGCTGTATATAGGTACCTGATTTTACCCATATGTCTGTGGCCTGCTATAGCTAATGTTCGCAAGTCTACTTGCTTGCTTGCTACTTGAAGACTCACATGAAAAATGACAGCGATCAAAACAACCTGCATTTCATACATCATAAAATTATTTTGTTGTATAATGCGCCTTATAATAGTTATAATGCGCATATTTTATGCAAATAGATTGATAGACGTTAACGAATAACAAAAGTTTCAGACGGTACGTGGTACTAAGTCTACGTAGACAACGAAACTTAATTTGACTAACAAATGAAAATTAATAGTGTCAATAACAAAACTTGGAAATGTTAACTAGACTTTCATAACATAAAAAATGTGAATTATAAACTAAAGATTTAAATTAAAATAGATATAGACAGCGAAATAGCCACTTAATCAAAATACACCACAGTTAGTTTAGTTTTAAGTTTAGTTGTGCATGTAGAATTGGCATCATTGGCGTCGTCAAAACTATCACCGTTCATGAGATACAGCCTGTTTACAGACGAACAGACAGCGGAGTATTAGTCAAAAAGTAAAATAGTATAGATGGTATTAGGTATAGAATCCCGTTTTACTCTTTGGTGTGAAACCCTAAAAAGATATCGATTCTGTCGATATAGCTGCAAACTATTGCAAAGCGTAACAGAATTTATTTTCGAACTTTGAATCTCTCACAGAGAATGTTATCTGTGTACAGTATTCCTTAACTACCTTTTACAGCATTCTGGGAAGGAAAAGGGGTGGTGCCACTCGTATTCATAATCCGTCACCACGCAAACAATATACATATTACATAGGTAGTAATCAGAATCGTATTTACCCTAGCACCAAGGCGGCTATGGTCCCCCTGTGAAGGGCGGCGAAAGCTTTCAAGTATAAAGTTATGCTCTATTTCTATTAATGTACAACGCGGCTACCTAATTAAATTGGTCCGAGGCGTCAAATCAAATGGCCCGGGGCGCTAATTTTCAAAATACGCCTCTGATAATAATTCTGGTATTATCATCTTTGGTAATACGTACATAGTTTCTAAATGCGTCACAAATCTAAGAGCGTCTGAGTCAATTAATTGCCGTTGTGGAAAACCAGTATGCGCACAGGATAAATAATAACAAATATGTACATATGTATACCTAATTCTATTTTTACTGTTATCAAATATTCAACTAATACGGTTTATGACGGCAAAGATTTGACTAATTTTAATTTTGACGTCATATATATTTTTCAAAGTAACATTATCGTCATTGGTCAGCATAGGCCATGTGTTAATATTGTCCTCTGCTGTCTTCTGACGTTAATGTTAATTTGTAATTAATTGTTTTATCACTAAACAATGTTAAACACGCATATAATCTACTTAACCCTAAGGGTTAACCTACCGATGCCCATGTTGAAATAAAGTTTCTGAATGTAATTTTCAGTTATTAAAAACTAAAACCGCGATAATTTACTAGTACCTAGTACCTAATTCAATTGGGATTGTTCATAATTTTTGACCTACTGTTTTTATATTCTTTTCAGAAAATATCGACTATTTTAAGCAACTAATTTCAATATTATTGAAATATTCACTATACAGATTTTTTTTTAAATTCTTGAAGTACTTCTTGAATTACTTTGAATTCTTGAATTACTTTGAATGTTGAATGAAGAAATGAATGAAGAATTCTTGAATTACTTTGAATGTTGTGACGTCATCGTTTTACGCAATCTGTGTCTATACTTTTCTTGATAGACTTAATACAGATTGCACTTTATCTTTTCAAAGTTGACAAGTTGATATAATAGACCAATTTCAACTCCACTTCAGGGTAGTATATCCCTAAAAACCCCTTAATATTTTAAGTCCTTCATTTCAAGGGCATATAGAGATCATTTGCTTTTTCGGAAAAATAATCGTTAATATAGCAAATTTTCCGAAAAAAACGAATGGATCATGATCAGAAACTCTATTCCCCAAAATGGTATTCGAATTAAAAGTTTTAAAAAAATATGAACAATGCCCATTAGTAAAAAATTCAAAAACAGTCATTTACCAAATATTCCAAAAAAGTAGTTACCAAGCACAATAGGCAAGCCAATAACTGTATGTATAGCTATACATTATACTGCTCTTGTGCAGGTCGTCGGTGAGGCAAAATCGCAAGATAAGTGTCCTAGTTTTGAGTCTGTCATCAAACCAATATATGCGCACCATGTCCTAAAGTTTACAATAAAAAGCATCCCTATGTTATCTACCAATCGGCAATAATTAACATTACAAGTACATAAACAAGAATACAAGAAAACATTGCAGTTTAACAAGCG
Source organism: Orgyia antiqua (assembly GCA_916999025.1). Lineage (NCBI taxonomy): Eukaryota > Metazoa > Arthropoda > Insecta > Lepidoptera > Erebidae > Orgyia > Orgyia antiqua. The sequence continues at coordinate 23,595,513 of OU779864.1, forward strand.
GCTTAGCTTGTAAGACATTACGCCTAAAACATTCTCAGAGCAAAAGTATGTACCTACTCACAACAAATTATTCTGAACTGAATGTGCCACTGTTTACTTTTCTTGGCTTTTTACAACCTATTTTACTTATATCAAATCTTATTAAATAAATACACACCACTTACGAGCGAGAACAATTATTTACAGAGATGTTTTGCTTTGTCGAAGATTGCTAGAACATTAAGTTTCCTATAGAAACTGTAATAACAAAATAGCTTTTTTACTACATCGGGCATATGTTTTCGTGCAGATTGAATATCATAGCTCAGCCGCAAAATTATAAAGATAAACACAAGCAACGACTTGACGAATTATCGCCATAACGGCTACCAAGAAAAGAATTTGGCAGAAATACGCCAACATTTTGTATTTTCTTAAGAATCGTGTGTATACATAATTAATTTTTATTGTTAGGAAGCATATTACAATATTTTATACTTTTATTGGCTTAAGTTTATTTAATAATATTCAGCTTAATCATCAACGCTGACATGTTATTAGTAACTATTTTATCTTCTTATGATTACGTTATTTTCCTTAACCCATAAACACCTCACTCTTGGGCATTGGCTTGCTTACTCCACATAGAATACTGTCTGGAGGAAATTATCCGTCTCTGAGTAAGAAATCGAAGTGAATGGATGCTTAAATTCCTAACTCATTACCACACGGACAAATTCCTCACACTAAGATATGACAATAATTTAACTCCTTTACAGAAAGATAAAAAAATACTCAGTTAATAATTTTAAGTTCTGCCTAAAGTGGTACTGGTACCAAAAGTGGGGTAACCTACGCTTTAAATACCAACAAACTTCCAGTGTCGTACCTATACAATGATACAAGGCATTACAAAATAAAAACATATTACAATAATAGATAGTCAACAAAGAAATTATTTACATACATAGTGCCGCTGTAATGGCAATCATTGGGTAGGTTATAGTATATTAGTATTGCTTGCTACACACGTAACGATATATCGTAGTGATATGCATGTGCAGATCAATTTGCGCAGTTTTATCGTATGATGATAAAAGTACAACTGTCTACCGTTTATAGTTATGTTAAAATACATAAATAAACTTGTTACGGTCTTAGACACCGCACGCAACTGCTGGAGGGTTATGTAAATAACTATATTAAACAACCAATTAGAATTTTATCAATCAGTTCCATTACTAACGTATTAGTGGACACTAAAGGGCTTAAAATGTTTTTATACCTAATTGTGTGCATTATAATCAGTTTTTTATATCTCTTTTGTACAAGAACTTTTGGCTATTGGCGGCAGAGAAATGTAAAGGGTCCCAAACCTATACCGCTTTTTGGTAACTACAAAGATATCGCATTTAGAAAGAAAGGTACTGCATTATTTTATAACGAACTTTACAAACAATATCCCGAAGAGAAAGTAGTTGGACTGTATCGGATGACCAAACCGACTTTATTGATACGGGATTTGGACATAGTGAAGCAAGTAATGATTAAGGATTTTTTAACGTTTTCCGACCGTGGTATAAACTACAGTAAAGAGGGATTCGGCGACAATATGTTCCATGCAGAACTCAAAACTTGGAAAATGTTAAGACAGAATTTCTCTGTTATATTTTCACCAAATAAACTTAAGAATTTATTCCCTACATTTATAGATCATGGTGAAAGTTTTTGCAAATATGTAGCAGATATTTCTGCAGACGAATCAGAACAGGATATTTACCCAATGGTTTTGAACTATACGGCTGCCTCAGCCATGGCTGCGACATTAGGTTTGAACATTAGTGCTTTTGATAAGAAAAAATTATTTGACTTAACTGATAAAACTTTATGGACGACTCATTTAAACGAATTAGATATGTTAATTCCCGGTATCATGGTAAATTTTAACTTGTCAATATTACGTAAAAAAACCATTAAGTTTTTTAATGAATTAACTGCAATGACTTTAAAACAATTAGCAGTGAGAAAAACAGGGCCTAGTAATGCAATGGAAGTAATAAAGAAGCTGAAATTGAAACAAGAATCTGATAATGAAGATCTGTCGTCATCAAAAACAAAAGAAGCATTATTAGCGTCACAGGCTTGGACATTTTATTCAACTGGATATGCGAACAACGCATTAATTTTAACACATACTTTGTATCACTTAGCTCGCAACCCTGATGTGCAAAATAAACTAATAAAAGAAATAGATGAAGTTATGAATAAATATAACCATAAATTGACCTACGAGGCGATTAAAGAATTGAAATATATTGATTTGATTTTTGAAGAAATATTGCGTTTGCATCCTATAACTAATGGCCTAACTAGAAATGCGACTCGTAGTGTCAAGCTTGATGGATTAGATTTGACCATTGATGCAGGAACTGTTGTTGTTGTATCAGCATATGCCATTCACCATGATGAAAAATATTATCCTGAGCCAGAAAGATTCATTCCAGAACGATTTTTGCCAGAAAATGTTAAAAAAAGGAACCCGTTATCGTTTATAAGTTTCGGAGCAGGCCCAAGGAGCTGTATTGGTAAATATGTTTGATATTCTTTTCATTCTCTTTTCATCTAGAAAAAAAAACTAAAATGGAAACAGAATAAGATTTAATTTTATTTGTTACAGGTCCTCAACTAGGTAGACTACAATTTGCAGTCGGTCTAGCTATAATATTTTCCAAGTTTCGAGTAGAATCTACAGAGAAGACAGTCAATGAAATTAAGTACGACCCCTGGCGGCTGTTGATGACTCCCCAAGACAAAATTATAGTAAAAATTATACCAAGATAATAAATATTTTTAAACTTTTTGTGTTTTAAATAATTTTATTTATTTCACGAAACAGTTATCATGAATATAGTAATACAAGCTTTTTATAAGCATAAACTAGCTGTCCCGGCAAACGTTGTTTTGCCATACAATTCTGTGTAAAAATCAACAACAAAAAATTTCATCAAAATCGGTCCAGCCAATTGTGAATCTAAACCATCCTCAAACCCCCTTGAATACACACAACAAATTTCATCAAAATCGGTCCAGCCGTTTAGAAGGAGTTCAATTACAAACACACGTACAGAAGATTTATATAAGCATAAATAATATGTGAATAAATAACTAAACATACATAAAATATTCACACAACCTCCTCTGATCCCAAGCTAAGGCTATGGGTACCACAATATCGATTTAATATCCAACTTTTTGTTAATATGTACTTGATAGAAAACGCCCAGACGCCCATTACCTATAATGTTTATTACACAAATAATTGTCATATTTGAGGATCGAACTTCTTAAGATTACTGACTTACTAAACATTCAAATAATAACAGTACAACTTACTAAACGTTCGCTACAAATCTATCTTATACCATCTTATACTATTCATCCTATAAATTATTCTAATTTTATATGTAACTGCCCGCGACTTCGTACGCGTGGAATTTAGAAACGAAAAATTAAATGAACTAACAATAACGCCATTTTACAGCTAATTAATAAATCGTCCGTTTGGTTTTCTTTTTTTTCACAATTCTAAAGAAGTAACACACATCCCCATGTCATTTCAGTAAATGATATCTCAGAGTTTTACCTTTTTAGGGCTTCGTACAAACCCTTATAGTCTCACTACGGTGTCCGTCTGTCTGTTTATCCGCCCGTTAAACTGTATTTTACTCGGCAACGGCTGAAGGTATCAATTTGAAACTTATACCAAAATGTAGATCTATGCGGTCCCTTGCTGCAAAAGATACAATCAATCATTCAGAAGATATAACCGAATTACAGCAATTTTTGAGTATTTTCAACTTTTGTTAGGGAAAATTCAAAATTTACAGGTTACTTCCCACTATCCCAGAGACTTGAAATTTGGCATGACCAAGCCTACATAGTGCTGATAAAAATCCAAAAAACTTGTAATTTATTACCGCATTACACGAAAGATTTGCTAAAAACTAACGCCGACGCCGACGCCGATGCCTATGGCGACGCCGATGCCTATGGCGACGCCGACGTCGACGCCGATGCCAATGGCGACGCCGACGCCGACGCCGATGCCTATGGCGACGCCGACGCCGACGCCGATGCCTATGGCGACGCCGACGCCGACGCCGATGCCTATGGTGGCGCCATCGCCGACGCCTGTAAACACCCGCTCAGCACCGATACGTACGTCGGGATTTAAGCAGAGTAACGACCATATGCCGACGCCTATAAAAACCAACTCAGCGTCGATACGTCGGCATTTAGGCAGCGTAACGACCATACGCCGACGCCGACGCCTATAAAAACTAACTCAGCACCGATACGTCGGGATTTGAGAAGCGTAACGACCATACGCCGACGCCGACGCCAATGCCGATGCCGACGCCGTCGCCGACGCCTGTAAACACCCACTCAGCACCGATACGTACGTCGGGATTTAAGCAGCGTAGCGACCATACGCCGACGCCGACACCTATAAAAATCAAATCAGCGTCGATACGTCGGGATTTAATCAGCGTAACGACCATACGCCGACTCCTATAAAAACTAACTCAACACTGATACGTCGGGGATTCAGCAGCGTAACGACCTGTAAGCTATATTATTGGAAAGTTTCATGAAAATCCATCCAGCAGTCTTTACGTGAAAGAACCACAAACATCCTTACATTCAACATTAACCAAACATCAAAACATTGGAGTATGGATAGAAGACCGAGGAAACGTTCGCGTTGCTCAGCCAACAGTTTAAGTATTTTATTTTGCCGCGCGTAATTCTTTTTTCGTCATATCTCCTAAGATATTCATTTAAATTGTATGCTGGCCATATGTCTATCTTTTAAGGAAAACCTGCTGTACCCATAAGTACGTCAAAAAAATTAAAGTAATGTATGGAGAAATTGATTTTTATCTATATAACAAACAATTTCTCCATACATTACTATGTGTAACTCACATGGATAAGGCAGCGTTTTCATTTAAAGCTCGCGCGCGTGACTATTTTCCCCGTTTCTTGCAACATTTTACACTGATGCTTCGCTTTTATTCTATTAGCCTATAGCCTTCCTCGATAAATGTACTATCCAACACTGAAAGAATTTTTCAAATCGGACCAACGGATCCTGAGATTACCGCGTTTAAACAAACAAACTCTTTCGCTTTATAATATTAGTATAGATTAGAATTCTGTAACAAATGATAAAGTGGGACCGTATTACATCAAATCAAAATTTCACAGTTTGTGTATATCAGTTGACGCTACGACAAAAAATACTCACTCATTATACTCATTCCTCCGTGGCTCCGTCCTTATCCCGTCATTATTAAGGCTTATTTACGATTTTTTTCTTATCCAGGTTCCATTTAAAAACGTTTATTCACTGAATTTGATTGATATAATGTCTACCAATAAGAGTAATTAATGTTTAAAGGTTCACTCGTACGACTTATTATTAACCTTATATGTACCGGATGTATCAACAAAAAGTACAACCTTCGCTATATTATATACAATGAGATATCTACGGAACATTATTATAAATTGTCGCAAAAACGAGTAGGTATCTTAAACACGTGTTTCCTGTGGTCACAACAATTAACTGTATCGACAGACACATCTACTTATAAACATATAAATTACAAGCGTTTGTCGGCTTGTTCATTTTATTCTTTAGTGTACACTTACGGTCTTATTCATAATGACTTATCGGAGATTTTATCGGAGAGATAATAAACGTTTTAGCGTAAAAAAGACTATCATGAATAACAAGTTTTGACAATTTTCCCGAACCGATTTTAGAGAACTTTTAAACCTCCGATAAGTCATTATGAATACGACCATTAGAATTTAGTAAAACAAACATAGTTAATGTAGGTTATATATAGGTACAGAGGCGAGCTTAACTCGTTAATGAGTTTTCTTCCAGCAAACCCTTGAGTGAGTCAAGAAATAGTAATAACAGGATAGCTAGGTGTACAACAAGAATAGATAAGCAGTAAGTTCAACAATAATATAGGTATTATAAGTTAAATAGATTACATACATATCGGATACCGGGGGAGTGGAAAATTGTAATACCGACTTTTTTAACAGAGACAGTAGAATTATGGTATAGTTTTTAAAAAACTGTTATATTTTGGTGACAAATAACATAACAAGAAAATGGATTATAACTCACTTAAGGGCCTACATCAATATTATCGTATATCATCGCCGACACGTACATATTAACACAGCCAGTAGGCACAGAAAATGAAAAATTAGGAATACTTTTCCTATTTACTCAAAATCTACTAAATATATTTTAATTCTGATTTACGTGTTTCTATATATAATAGTTACTTATGTTTTTAAAGTTATTTCATTAGTTAATACGCGATAATAGACCGACAAATGAAAAAAATAAAAAATTTGAGAGGTTGTTTCGCCAAGATTTTCTATCGAGAAAACTTTTTTCAATCGCGTTTCTGAGTTTATGCGATCCTAGATCATATATTGAAAAAACATATACTTAAAAATTAGAACTCTAGCCATTCAATCTAAAGAAACAATGAAAACTTCGTACATAGAAAAATGCACGAAGCTATTTTGGTATCCTCTTAATATGAGGTGGAGCGTAGACATTTGCCTACACAGACGATTTTTTTTTTTCATAAAATTGAAATATCGGTATTGTTTACGACATTGCCACCCTTTTCTTACTACCTAAAGTCAAAAACAACAATGATCAAGTCAAATGGTTTGTACAATGGTTTGAACCTCAAATAAAAACAGGCTCCTAATATTTTATAGTATGTATTGTATTTTTACAATATAAAACAAAGTAACTCAATGTTGCTTATTTGTAAAAGAATTGTATTCCTTTCTCATGAATTTAAATATACATATTAACATCAGCTGGTCTTACGTAAAATCTTATTAAAAAAATTGAAGATCGAATTATAGTTAAATAACACAGGCAGAAACATAGTCCTCGGCTAGTATAACATTATATAAAATCTTAATCACTTCACCACCTGTTATCACGTTTAGATGGCAGTGCGCCGTTCTACGTCTCACTCATCGCAGATACCGCAGACGTTAGTTACAATAATGACGCTGCTACAACACCACATGTAAAATGTTACTCAATGTGATCATTCTCAGTTCGTTGTATACAATAGTGTTGTGTATTGAAACCAGCATTCAAGATGTAAAAAAATACATGTTCCCTGTACCTTTCGAACTACCTTTCCGGAACGAACGTGCTGAACAATGCTGGCTCAGGATAGAAGACATCGAATTAGTCGAAACCGTTGCTACATACTGCTTTATCGCTCAAGGGTTTCTAGATAATCATATCCATGAATACAATTCAAGAAAGATGACAGAAGATGATGTTGATGTTAGTCTGTGGATAGAAAAGCCAAGAAATCCTGAAGATAACATCACACCTCCTGATAGTAATTCCCAGGCAATCAAAGATTGGCGAGTCACTACTGTATTGGATCCCATTACACGTAGGAGGCTGTATGTCACCAAAAACGCGGACTGCAGGCTCATTATGTACAACAGAGATGGCATGACTAATTATCAAGTGGACTGTGAGAAAATATTATACTACGTGAACGTGCGCATGAGTGCTAGTTCTGTGTTTGCTTACGGACAGAATATTAAACTCATTTTGGCTAGTATTTTCCTTATATATTTGCTAAACATATTATCGTATAGTTTAATAGGTATAGAATCAGTGTGAGTGAATTTACCCAACTGAAATAATATTTAGTGCACGGCTGTGATTTTATGATAAAAATCTGGTTTAGTTATTCATAAGTACTGGGTAGCGATATTTCCATAATATGTACTTCGCTAAATAAACTCTATACAGAATATCTCCATATCCCGGTTGCTTTTGTCATAGTTGGAATGGTATTAGATATACCAATCCTATTCCAGAAATGATAATAATGATCTGCTTTTGGGCTATACTTCCTCTCTCTCTCCAGCCCATTTACGTCCCACTGTTGGGCACGGGCCTCCTCCACTTTGGAGGGATTATGGTCTACTGTGCCGCGCTGACCAGGCGTGTTGGCACAGAGGCTATACTTAACCATGCCATTTTTTACAACGTAATATATCCTAGGCATGTGATTCAGTATATTTAAACAAAGTATGGTGTAAATGTTAGTACAGTAAAAAAATGTGATATATGTAGGTAATACAGTGTCAATACAATAAAATCTGCATAACACCTTTTGTTTCGTCTCCAAAATAGAAGAAATGAGACCATGTTATCAGTAACGTGAAGGTCAATGAGACCGTACCTAATTAATTGCGATCGTTTATATTGTTTTCATTGAACTGGCAAATAAAACGTTTAACTGGCAATTGATTGCATGAATTGGCTCCGACCAGCATAACAATAGACAATAGGTTATAAATGTAATATATGTACTTATTAAATATTCTAATATGTTGTAAATATGGACACTATGGACAGCTACCTTCAATTTTCCACTAAAGTAATCTACACAATATAGATGCATAAATACTGGCTGTCGCTCGCAATGTCTGTGGGTAATTTAGAATTTAGAAAACAAAACATCCTGGTGCTCAAGTCCACTATTTTGGAACAATTGTCATACCGGCACAATACCGGCACGATACCGTTGCAATTGAAGTCAAATATCCGTAGTCTGCTATATGCCGTCATAACGGTCTTTCAATGGTAATAGAATTGTCGATCTCTTTTATCTATGCATTGAATTTTCGGTCTCTTTTATCTATGGATTGTGTTAGAATGGTATGTATGTGTTGCCGTTTTTAAAAAATGCGTTAGTTGAAGTGATTTTCGAAAAACTACTAATAAATTTAAACATTTAATCATGCTAGACTTCGTTTAAATATATTTGTACATACTATTTATTAGTATAAAAAGCAATGTGAAGTTTAGGAGATTAGTAAATTGCAATAAATTACAAAGAACAATTTCTAATATTTCTATCTATCTATTTTTTATTTATGGCAATCTGTCGACACAGGACAATTTAAAAATATTACTGTCAAATTCAAAATAGCAGACTACCGAAACATTTCAGTCATTGAATTGCAATTGTGAAGCAGTTGTGTACGAGACTAGCAATTTATGTCACTTTGACAATTGTAAGACAATGATGAAGTCGTTATAAACACATTAATAGTAGACTACCAAAAACTTTACTATTGCACCATAATGGTACAATAATGGTACAGTTGTGACACCGTTGAAATACCCGACTCAGGCCCTCAAGTCTACTATTTTGGAACAATTGTCATACCGGCACAATACCGGCACGATACCGTTGCAATTGAAGTCAAATATCCGTAGTCTGCTATATGCCGTCATAACGGTCGTTCAATGGTAATAGAATTGTCGATCTCTTTTATCTATGCATTGAATTTTCGGTCTCTTTTATCTATGAATTGTGTTAGAATGGTATGTATGTGTTGCCGTTTTTAAAAAATGCGTTAGTTGAAGTGATTTTCGAAAAACTACTAATAAATTTAAACATTTAATCATGCTAGACTTCGTTTAGATATATTTGTACATACTATTTATTAGTATAAAAAGCAATGTGAAGTTTAGGAGATTAGTAAATTGCAATAAATTACAAAGAACAATTTCTAATATTTCTATCTATCTATTTTTTATTTATGGCAATCTGTCGACACAGGACAATTTAAAAATATTACTGTCAAATTCAAAATAGCAGACTACCGAAACATTTCAGTCATTGAATTGCAATTGTGAAGCAGTTGTGTACGAGACTAGCAATTTATGTCACTTTGACAATTGTAAGTCAATGATGAAGTCGTTATGACGACACAATAATAGTAGACTACCAAAAACTTTACTATTGCACCATAATGGTACAATAATGGTACAGTTGTGACACCGTTGAAATACCCGACTCAGGGCCCTGAGCATTATACATAATAAAACCATGCTCTTGAGCCATTCTACCTATCAACCAACCACTCTATCTATTAAAATCAAAACCTATTGTGTAGTTTTGAAGATAGAAGCTCACTGATGGACATACATACATAAGTACAAATAAAAATAACAACTTTGTTTAATAATAAGTAAATATATAATTATTATAATTATAAATATTACCTAAACAGAATATGGCATTTTTTGTGTGTGGGTTTAAAAATAAATATTTTCTTAAATCGTTTTTGTTGTCAAGGTTAATATCAAATCTGAAGAAATTATTCCGAACAGGTAAACTCCTATAAAAAACTTGTTTATGATTTTAAAGACGGTTTTTACGCCAGTCTTTTCCATGTAGGTAAATATTAAAATGATAAATCTCAATATAATCATCAGCCGTTGGCGGCAATCACGTCGTGTCTAATACGGTATCAGGTCCTCTGCCATTACTAATGTATGGACAACTTTACAATACTTACAAATCAGCCTTTCGAAAAGAGGGTGATAACGCTGTAGGCCAAAGGGAGGGTAAAAAGAAAAAAGGGGATTATACTGGTTTCTAAGTAATATGAAGGCAAAAAGTTCTCCGCACACCGCAATTCAAATAACAAATTCCATGGGTTACGGAGGATGGCGACAAAAATTTAATACATTTAATTTTCCTGTTACGCTAGTTATATTTTGACGAAAACCGGTCGAAAATTCTGTTACCATTTATATTATAAACTTAGAAACTATGTAATTATTCCTTTTTTTTCTGTGTTCATTAACCGTTACCGTCAGCAGCACTGCGTAGAACAGTACAATGACAAATCGTCCAGCCGTGTCCCCTTGTTACGAATATCTGTTACGACAGTTGCACAATTGTTTTATGGTAAAACCTTCGAGAAATGCATTAAACTTATCATTAACAAATACATAATAATATTAATAATACTTAGATTGTAATTTGCATCATACCTGTAACTAAATTCGTAGGAATAACTCTATTAAATAACTTATGAAAAATTAGCAAGATATATACCTACCATACTTTGTCGCAATTAGTTACATTGTATAAAATCATTCCATCCATCCATCAGCCTTATTCAAAAGCATTGCTAGGTATCTACCTATTTGGATGTACTAGGAACACATCAATCAAGTTATGCATAACTAACATTTCTAAAGGAGTATGATTGTATGTGGTATTAATGTCCACCACTAATGAGATCTATATCAATCAATAGCTCACAAAATTCTAATATAAGGGTCTTGTTTTGTCATCTTTCAGGCTCCAACAACATAGCATTTCTACTCGCTTGGAAGTGAAATAAGTCCTTTTTAGGGTTCCGTACCCAAAGGGTAAAAACGGAACCCTATTACTGAGACTTCGCTGTCCGTCCGTCCGTCCGTCCGTCCGTCCGTCCGTCTGTCACCAGGCTGTATCTCAAGAACGGTGATAGCTAGACAGTTGAAATTTTCACAGATGATGTATTTCTATTGCCGCTATAACAACAAATACTAAAAATAAAATATATATTTATGTTGCATAGATAATGGTACGGAACCCTTCGTGCGCGAGTCCCACTCGCACTTGACCAATTTTTATTCTATCTTTTTATTATAAGAGGCAAATAAATAATTTGTGATTTCATTTTAAGTTTTTATTTCACATTAATATAATTCTAACGGTTCAACTTCCGTTCACAAGTTCTTGGGTTCGATGAACACAGATATTTTGTACTTCATCTGGGTGTTATTTATTTATTCAATATTATTATTTGGGATTCTCAAGTCACGATGCTAGTTGTAAAACTCGATATCTAAGGAATTTTGTGTGTATTTCATGTAGCATTTATTCTTAATTTTTTTGGCGGGGAGATAGCTATTGTTATGGTTAATAAATTGGCTACTTTTATTTAACAATTTTTTTTAGGATTTCGATAACAAGTCAAACATTCGTTTTGCAATAAGGCTTCACTTATCATAATTTAATACAGGACTACAGCATGGGGCTCTTCAAAAAGGGCGTGAAAAGGTTCTTACAGGGTCGGCGACGCGAGAGCAACACTCCTGGTATTGCAAACGTCCATAGGCTACGGTAACTGCTTACCATCAGGCGGGCCGTATGCTTGTTCGTCACCCGTTAGTAGTAGAAAAAAAAGACAAAGTCGCAAAATCCAATAGTAAACCTAGTTTAAAAAAATACTGGTGACAATTTGTCGTATTTTATGTATGTGAAGTAAAGTCGACTAGTATGATGTATTTACTGAAACCTTTTAAAATATTAAGTACAGTGTAATAAAAAACCAACCTTCTAGCCGTAACGAAATAATTCACTATTTTACGACACTCGTGATCTCGCCTCTATAAACTCCGTGAGTTAAAGAAACTAAGCAATAAAACGTGATTATTTAGCTATAGTAAAACCTCAATTGGTTTTAGTCTCAGATCATTATTCCAGCAGGAGTCGCCCATTGTCAGATGAACCCCCACTGAAAAAAGTACAATACTTATGTAAATTGACAGTGTCATCTCTTAGTGTGTGTGTGTGCTGGTTTTTATAGGGCGTGCTCTTATAAGGCCCTCTCTCTCTGTACCTGTCCCTAATTTTACCCTATCTACATTTCTCCTAACAGACGTAGCTTTGAACTTAGCCTACCACAAGTAATTCCTCTCCATCCTTCACTCAATCAAAACGTGTAAAAAATTAGGGAATTTTTTTTATGTCAAAATATTTTTTTTTTATATTGTATTCTTTTTTCATTATTAATTATAAAAAAAGAGCTAAAAAAGCTATCCTATGACACCGACCGATTAAATTATGTTGGTGTGTACATTGTCTCAGCAGCCTACCGACGTGGCAATATATTAGACCAAAAAAACAGCCTGTTTAACGACTCCAGTTGATTTTAATACTCTAAGCTTTTAGTATAGAATATTCAATCGTACAGTTATTATAACAGTGATTTGAGATCGTTAGGAATACTACTAGATATGTGTGCAATTATAACATAGTGAATCGTTGTGCAACGATTACATCGAATACATGGTCCGAATGAAGTATCACAATATTATTATTCCTCTTCAGGCTCTTCTTCTTTGCAGGCAATTAATATCCCGCTAACTCAACAGGTACGGGCCGCTTCAGGAGGGTATTTAGTTTACATAATATGACAAGGCGTTCGGTATAGGGTTAGTTTCGTTTCGACTTTCGAGATTCTCTCAAAGAAGATGTATTGTATTTAATGAATTTCCCTTAGCAGGCATTTACAGTTCCATGCAAAAGGAATGAAGTGATGATATTTATCTATACTTCTATACTAATAATAATATAAAGCTGAAGAGTTTGTTTAATTACATTATGAACACAAAAATATTAGCCCATAATTAACACTCGATGATACACTTCGTTAACATCATATATCGCGCCAATCTAATTAATTTGAAAATAATCTGGACAAATACACTATCGGCACGTATCTATTACCAACTTTTGTTTACATTTTTAAATTTAAGTAGTGGGAAATATTAATTATATTATCATATTAAGTAACTTTCAAGTAACTATACAAATTCACATCATAACACAATTTTGTAGTCATTCTCCTCCAAAACTACTTGACCAATTGTTACGAAATTTTATGTATATTCTGTAGGTCTGAAAAAAGGATGTAAATACACTACGGCCCTAGGTTTTGCCAATGGAGTACAGCATAAGGATCTTTAAGAAAGGAGTGAATAGATTTCTACAGGATCGGCGACGCGCGAGTGATACCTCTGGTGTTGCAGATCGTTTTAAGCTACGGTGACGGCTTCCCATCAGGTGGGCCGTACGCCTGCTCGCCGACGCAAATGTTCTACAAACGAACGAAAAATCGAAGATCAAGAGATCGCACAGTTTTATCGTACGATAATTTAGTGCGCGCTAAACAAAGCACATTTGACGAACGATTCGATTTGCAGCGATTTTACATACATTTTTTTAAAAAAGAATACCCAAATTGAACTGCACAGTTTTGTCGGCCAACTTTTCGTTCGATAAATCGTAAGGTGTGTAGGGGCCTTTAGTTATATAAATAAAACTAGCTGTTGCCCGCGACTTCGTCTGCGTGAAATTTAGAAATAAAACCTTAACAAACAAAAGTTTACTATACCACTCGATAGATGGCGTTGTATAGTTTTGTTAAATCAATGGTTTGGTTACGCACATTAACACTTAAGCCCGTCTAAATTCTTATTGCGTCATCATCTCGTTTTCACAATTATAAATTAGTAAGGATTATATACAGATACACCTAAGTAATAAAGGTGACGTTCCTATTAAAATTCACACACATAAAATTCAATAAAACTGTGGGACACAGTCTAACTATCTTAAAATTTCTAAGATTATCTTTACAATTTGAAACAACAAGTAAACTTGGAGATAGACCCACTTGAAACAATCTCAATCAATACTGAATATACATATTTTCAAGTTCAGTTTTCTTTTGCCAATCCGTTGTAGAGTCATTTTTCTTAACACCTTATCGTGAGAAAATATATGAATATAAACCATTCTTTAGTCTGTAAGTACCTACATGACAAAGTCGAATGTACTCGTACCTAAATAAACTATTGTTATGCCCGAGAACTCGTGACAAACGAGTCTGCTTTTGTTATATGTAATAGGTATTATCACATACAGCAAGAAACTGAGAAAAAACAAACACATTAACTTATAATTATTATACACTTAGTTGTTATTAAAATAATTTGCAGTGCAGTAATTACTGAGTTTCTGAATATGTTTAAATTCGACGAGTTAAGGGATATAAAATGTTGGTAACACTGATCAAGAAAAAGAGTTCCGTGCCATTATCGTCATAATTATTTATATTCATCATATTCCCGACCCCAAATATGAGGCCAGGAGAGTGATGATAAGTAAGTATTTCTTGTTATAGCATCAACTGATACATATACATAAACTGTGAAATTTTCAGCTCTCTAGCTACCACCGTTCCAGAGACACACCCTGGTAATAAACGGACGGTCATGGAAGTCTCGCGCCGAGGCCATTATGACCAGGGGGTGTAGGAAATAGATGTTGAACTATTTTAGACCAACATTACATGCACACGAAATTTCACTAAGATCGGTAGAGCCGTTTCGGAGAAGTTTGCTGACTATCACCGCGACGCTATACTTTATAATAAGAAGGAGTAGAACGTATCTTAAGAGGATACCAAAATAGCTTCGTGTATTTTTCTACGTACGTATTCATTTTTTCTTTAGATTGAATGGCTAGAGCTCTAATTTTTAAGTATATGTTTTTTCAATATATAATCTAGCATCGCATAAACCCAGAAACGCGATTGAAAAAAGTTTTCTCGATAGAAAATCTCAGCGAAACAACCTCTCTCATTTTTTATTTTTTTCATTTGTCGGTCTATTATCGCGTATTAACTAATGAAATAACTTTCAAAACATTAGTAACTATTATATATAACACATAATATAACACGTAAACCGGAATTAAAATATATTTAGTAGATTTTGAGTAAACAAAAAAATATCCCTAATTCTTCATTTTCTATACCTACTAGCTGTGTAAATAGATACAATCATGTCGACGATAATATTGATGTAGGCCCTTAAGTTAAAAATGTAATAATATTGGTAAACTCAGCAAAATTTCTGCCCATCTTGGTTTGAAGAGTATCAAGACCAGTGGCGTAGCGTGCCTTGGTGGAGCCCTGTATAAAAGTTTAATTGGGGGCCCTTAAGAAGGGTAAAGATTTTCCACAAAAGAAAAAAAAACACTTCTAAAATAATAAAAAAATTGGGAAATATTTATAAATTTTTGCTTACTCACGTCGGGGGCCCCGTATAATTGATACGGCTGATACGGCGGTAGCTACGCCCCTATAAGTCACATTTATTTGTAGGTACCTATGTATTCAAAGCATTAGACACGTTCCGCGTCGACAATATTTACTCTACTTCATTGTTTTGGGACAGCCCACAGCCTAATAATGACTACGGTTATGTAAATAAAAGTTTCCGTCGGCTTACTTTGTCATTAAGAAATATATTTTATTATTTTGTGTTTTAAGATGAAACAAACAGTACAATTTATTTAAAATAATAGCTAATATTGAGGGTTATTTTATTTCCGATTTACAATAGAAATAAAACAAAAGCTTATTTTGGTAATCGTCTGTTATGGCCTGCGTCGTGTGTACAAAAAAAAAACGTTTTTTTAACATCGACGCAATACTTGAAAGTTACGACGGTCGATTGCTCCACGCATTTATTCACAAGTTGCGATAAAATTCTGTTTCAAATTGATTAGTAGAATTCATGCGCAATTAAGTAAGTACTAGAACATTCAAATATAATAAATCTTACCGATTTCCTTTACTAATTTACAAAGTAAAATGTAATTACATATCAAGTGCAATGTAGTCATCATCCTCCTGCCCTTATCCCATTATTTGGGGTCGGCGCAACATGTCTTTTTCTTTCATAGTCTTCTATTAGCCGTGATGTCTGTGTCAACTCCTCTTTATATCAAGTACAATGTGTATGTGTTTTAAAATTTGTATAATTATGCTTTTATGAAAGTTTTAGACTAGTGTGTTCTGTTTACTACTCTACTTATATGGCTGACTTACAGTCAGCTAATATCTAAAAATATTGCCTGCATGCTGCATATTATCCTCTTGAATGTTGAAACACATTTTCGCCGCAACTGTTGACATACCGGGAGCCGGTATGGGTAAGTGTGTTCTCATAATCACTCTAAAGCACGTCATTGTATATACCCTATCCTTTCTAACACGTTACAAATGCATAAAGAAGAAACAGGCTGACTAGTGAAGCCAAAATCTCGCGCAGCTTTAGTGAAAAAAATGTAAACAAGAGTCAGTCAAAACTCCGCCATCGCTTAAGTGACTACTTATTTTTTGTGTTGGTGAAAACTTGTGTTTTATCTTGAAGTGATTCGCTGAATATTAGAAAAAACGATGGAAGGGTAAGTAATTATTGATTATGTATACTAATTATATAATAGTTCTGTTAATTTTCACTAAAAATCGGTCTGTAACTATCAGCATGTTCAATGTCGAACACGTGACGACGATTTTATTGTCGTCATATTTCAACCAAAAATGGATGAAAAGGCAAGTTGATGTTAGATCTAAGACGTAAAAATAATTAGTTTTGATATATTTCATAGGTAGCATTATATTTCTTTCAAAAACATGAAAATATGTAATGAAAATGGGAGTACATAGTCAATTCAATTCAATTATTCTTTTAATGGCCCATATGTGACTATCTTAGGACAAGTCACTTTCCATACCGGGAGCCGGTTACGTCAACAGCATACGTTTGACATTTATGGGCAGCCATGTTTTTTGTGTTTCTGAGATGCTTCCTAAGTATCGATATGCCTCAGGAATGTTTTTGTATGCATTAAAATTTTAATTTATTTTTTATTTTTGCAATTTTTTATTATCGGTTTTCTTTTGGTTTTGGTATTGAGCTATTTTTAAAAAAGCTTTAAGAAAATAATATGTTTGTACTTTTTTTTTGCATTATTTTATTTTGCATTGTTTCTTTTTTCGGTGTTTGGATGAGCTTTAATTTTTTCTGCTTTTTTAATATAAGAAGACAACGACGATCTCGGGGACGACGTGGAAGTGGAGCGACTACGCGCGGGGGTCGAGGTGGTGCGCAGGGCAGAGGCCGTGTCCGCAGTTAACCGTAACAATTAACATCGATACTTATATTTGCAGGTATGTTGAATGTGGTGGGAGCGGGCAGTCAACTCCCCGAATTACCGCTGTAAAGAGACCCGCGTAAGTTTTCATTTTATTTTATTTGTTTCTAAAGTTTTATTTTATGAAACAAGAAAAAATATTTACATCTTTTTGTTGTTATAGAAATAATGACTCTACTGGAAAGGGCGAGGAGGTTCCGGCTTCGAGGCGGTGCTTGTAAGTTCAAAAATGAGCAAAATTATATTTTTAGTTATTACGATACTGGTACTGATTTTCTTATTTTCTAAGGATTCCTCCAGTCGGGGCTTCATCTTCATCATCAGCCGTCAGGGCTCGTCCTTTGAGGGACGAGGACATTGCCCAAATCTTGAATCATGGTAAGTGAATATTTTTCTTTCAGACCTATCTTTTAGTAGTATATATATTATATCTGTTTACATAGGTAAAACAGACTACAGTATATTATTATTATTTACACAGGCAGTGAAGAGGATGCTGACAGCGATGATGAAGATGAAGATTTAGTTCAGCCAGTGCATCTGCCGAGGAGAGCTGAAAGACTTTTTATGTCTGAGGAAGACACTGAGGTGCCACCGATAAACGCTGCTATAGGCTTTGAGTGGCCACCTCAACTTCCCTCCGGCCTGCAGCCCCAACCTAGCGCCCAGTCCGAGCCCGAAGCCAACGCCGAGCCTGAACCCAGTGCCGACCCCGAAGCCAGCGCCGAGCCATACAATAAGTTTGATTTTAAGTGGAGAGGGTTTTCAGAATCTCAAATTCCTCCTGAGTTGAGAAAGGAACCATTCTCCGAAATTAATTGTGGTCCCACAGTTCCATTGGCGAGCCCATATGAGGCATTTACTGCTATATGGGATCGCCAAATAATGGAGCACATTTCAATGGAGACAAATAGATATGCTCAGCAAGAGGTAACGGCCATGATTCATCAGGGGCTACTTTTGCCAACCAGTCGTATCACGCGATGGTGGGATACGAATCCAGATGAGCTGTACGTGTATTTCGCAATACTCCTAGCGACTGGGATTATTGTGAAATCACGTGCAGACTCATACTGGAATACAGCCCAGGATTTATTATCTTCTCCTGGGTTTTCAGCAACGATGAGCTTTGACCGTTACTTCTTGCTTTCTAAATGTCTCCACTTCTGTAATAATGATGACTGCAACCCACACACAATGACGCGATCGGAGGCAAAGCTTTTTAAGGTGCGTCCTATTACAGATCATCTTAACCAGCGGTTCCAACAGTTATATATTTTATCACAAAATATTGCATTAGACGAAAGTCTGACACAGTGGAAGGGTTGGTTAGATATTAATCAATTCATCCGAAATAAAGCAGCCACAGTCGGAATCAAAACCTACGAGGTTTGTGAGTCCCAGTCTGGCTATTTGTGGCGGTTTGAAGTGCACGTAGGGCATGACGAATCTCCACAAGATAGTCCTTTGTCTGGGGTTGTGCCGGTACTTGTGCTTAAACTTCTCAATGGTCTTGAGCACAAGGGCCACACGGTTTGGATGGATAACTTTTATAACTCTCCTGCGCTTGCGCGAGAGCTAAAGGTACGGGGATTTGACTGTGTTGGCACTCTTCGCTTGAACCGTCAGTTTGTTCCCACTGAACTGACTAATCTGAGCAAGGGAGCTTTGGCTGTAGGCCAAGTTTGTGGCTGCACTTCAGGCGATGTGGATCTGGTGGTATGGCGAGATAAGAACCTCGTTTCTCTTATCTCGACTTACCATGGGTTAGCAATGGTGAAGTGTGGCGACGTATTAAAGCCCTCAATAGTACCCGATTACAATGTGTGCATGGGTGGTGTTCATCGCAAAGATCAAATGATTGCCATGTACCCAATAGAAAGGCGGCGGAATCGGGTGTGGTACAAAAAGTTTTTCAGACGTCTGTTAAATGTTAGTGTCCTGAATGCGTTTATACTCCTCCGCACACAGCGACCTCTTACCCACCGAAGGTTCCGTGAAACTTTGGTAAGGGAATTGGTCGCAAAACACAAGCCACTTTCACCCTCAGCAGGTACAGCTCAACCAGTGGGACATTTTCCGGCTCAGTATGACTTTCTGGCCGGAAAACAACACGAACGCCAGCGCAGATTTTGCGTTGTATGCAAAAAACGTACAACTGCATATTGCAGGCAGTGCAATGTTCCACTGTGCGTGTTCACCTGCTTTGAGCCACATCACACTTAACAGTAACACACAGTATACCTATACGCACAGCTACTCAGGAACACACAGGAGTCTGAAACGCTTTATGTCGCCAGTTCAGTGGGAACTAGAAAGGTAAGTATATTTGTCCAAATCGTGAAACAGTAAGACAATAAAGGCTGTATATGTATATTTATGTATTTGTAAGTAATATTTTTACGTATTTATTTCTTTATTTACGTAGGTTTCATTTTCATTAAAAATATCTATCTATCTATCTATATTTATTATTATTAGCAATATTTTGGGTAAAATATATAATTGTAGTTCCCTCGGTTGCGTCATTCGTTTGGATTACAGTCATCATTATTTGAGAGTGCTGCCAACCCTTTTAATCTACAAGAAATATCAGTGCTGCTAACCCTTGTATTCTACAAGCAATATCCCACGAAATCAGGGACTATATTTGATCTTATCATTAGCTATGACTGCAATATTTATTTTTTGAATTAGCAAAAATTTATAAAAGTAATTATACTAAATGTGTAAATATCAACTACTCAAATGCAGTGGTAAATTTATCAAAAAACGTTATATTTAGCGTTGAAATCATTCTGTTGGCAGCTCTCTGGTTAGTATTTTGGTATATGGACGTTTTTAAAAAAAACTGACCGTAACGTTACCGGAATGTGACCGGAATGCAATTTTTTTACCTATGACATGTGTAACATATTAAAGTGCAAAGCTCATATACCCCAATTAGATAAATATGTTTTGAATGTACGTTAGTAAATAAACAAACACTATACTCGTGAGGACCATACCATGAAAATATGTTATACGAAAAGTCGTATCCATACTTTTTTAACCTCTCAGGTACCAAAATGAACCATTTTTTACTACTTTTATCAACTTACATCTTAAAATATTTCTTAGAACTGTATTGTTCTGTTGATTTGTTTTGATGCTTTAATCTATCTAAATATTAGAAAATGTCTAAAAGTTCCGTTAGTTGCAATATTTTTTCCAAAAACTATGTTTTTAAATGTATGTAATTTTTGACCCAAATTTTTGAGTTATTTTTGTTTAACTCCTACTCAAGATATATATAATATAGTGCTGCGATACTTTTGTAATACATAGTTTATAAGCTTAAGTTTCTAATAAACAAAGCATCTTAGTCCATAGCGGCTTAATAATAAGTCATTTAAAATTAGGTTGAAATATTATACCCACTTTTGAGGACTTGTTAAGTGGCAGTTCTTTGTGACTATATTAAGAACATGTGTTGTGTAAAAAATATGTATGGTGGCACTTGAAGTTTGAGTTGTATTTTATACCTAATGTGATAAGTTGTAAATAAAATATTTTATGAACTTCCAAATATTGTTGTAATTAAAATTATAACCGAAACTTATCTAAATATCATAGTACCCTATGTTGAAAGTTCTATGTTAGCTATAATTAAGTATTTATATAGAAATGGTTGAAAGTGAATAAAGATTATCCAATTTACAATAAAATTTTTAACTTGAATTGACTTGATTCCTACTAGATACGGAGAAAATCCAGTTACAGTAAAAGTCTATCTCAAAAATGGGCTGTCTCTTGACCATACCGGCTCCCGGTAGGTATAACAGGTAATACAAAATGGGCTAATGTCATTCAATATACGAAAGGTTAAAAATATAAGAATAAAACATCGTGATAATTGCGAAATTGTATATTAATTTATATTCTATACAATAATTTAACAAACAATCATAGAAGCAACCACAACACTCAACAAATGCACTTAATGATTCAACACATTCAACACAAATTATTTTCAAATAGTCTTTCAATAAATACTCGTATTTCACCGATGATTTCAAAATAAACACTGGAGAGTTTTTAAACATATTTTTCCGTCACATTTGAAAAAGTTTAAAAGGGACGGGCAGACTCTTAGCCATGATTTAGCTAGGCTTTAGAGTTAATCTCTCTAACTTTAACTGCAATTCCGATATTTTTTCCGGATATCATTGCAGTAATGAAAAAATCCCAAAATTAGATTCTGTGATCTCACAATCGTACCCAAAATAAGCACTAACTTATGCCATGGAATCAAAGTCTTAATCTAGTACGTACTTAATCCATCTGCTACAAGCTGTATGCGTTTTAATTAAGATTCTCTGAAAAGGAATGTTTATTGTATACAAAATTTTTTCAAGTAACACTAACCGCCGGAGAACTCCGGCAAGGCTCCTGTCAGCTATGATCTCCACTTCGTACCCGTCGGATTAATTCTTCAACCCTTTTATAAGGGCTTTGACATCTTTCCTCTACAGTTTCTATTAGGTAAGGTCCAGCTTCACTATCTCTGCCTTCAGGAGTTTGACAGCCACTGGATCCACTTTTCAAAAATGGTTCTGAATCGGGAACTACTGGAGTTGCTACTGCGTCAACTCTGTTTTCTTCTGTTAGACTATTCTCTGCTTCTCTCTGACGCAACCATACTGGAGAATTCACATATACTTTTGGCCTTTCTCTTAAAGCGTTGCATCTTTCTAACGCAGGTCGTCCCACTGGTATAGGTGGTCTGTTTACTACTTGTAACGCAACTCCTCTACCAAATATTGTACAAATGAGACCTTTTAAGGCCGCTCTAAAGTCTTTCAAGTGATATGCATACAAAAAAGGATTGATGGCGGAATTTAAATGGGAAAATATTATACAGAAGTATGTAAGAGGATTTGGAATGTCCAATTCTGGCATAAATGCTTTTATGGCATTAACTGTATACAATGGTATCCAGCAGATGATGAAAAAGAATACAATGATAGCGAGGTTTTGTGTAGCTTTGACCTCTCTCTTTTGTGCAGCTCCGAGGACTCTCAGCATGGTACCTCCGCCGGAGATACGCCCATGGCTCCCATCCACGGTCATTACCGCGCTCAACTGTAAAAAACAAACATATGTGATAAATACTCTTATTATTATTAATTGTTTCTCACTTTTGCAGTCACTGGTATATTTTCTATTATAAGAAATACCCGGTCTTTTGTAAGACATACATGGGGACATGGGTCCAACATGCAGAGGCCCTTTGAGCATTTTAATGAATAAATAAATGTGGTGGGACATCTACCACCGACATTCCACACCTGCACTATAGAAGTGGAGTCAAGGAATGCCAATGGTAGCTGTAAATCTATTGCAAATTAATATAGAAAACGAACTGGTTTATTGTGTTGCGTGTTTGATCGACTGGTTAAATATAAAACTATTGCAAATAATAATACGGACGTCTGCCTTCAATACTATTAAACTTCTTGAACTGTGGCAGACGGTGACTCACCGACTCACTAGATGAGCCCCCCACGCAGCCGCCAGTCAAGGCAGCAGGGAGCAACACCGGTGTGAGCGGCTTGCGGTGTACAGCGGTGCGGTACCGGTTTCACCATCGCGGGCTGAGACCCGGAGCGGGTTTCCCCGTAATTACGCCCTTGTAATTGACACTTCCACCCCCGAGCATATAGCTCTGGCGACCCCACTCTGTCCGGCCGGTGAAGGCAAGACAGAGGCGACAGTCCAGGCAACTCGGTTTCCAGTTCGGCCAGCCAACAAAGGCAAGCCAAAGGCGAGGCCACGACCGACTCTCTCAGGGGCACTCGGGACCACAGTGTCGCCACTCACATTCAGCTCGCCACAAGCTGCCCTGCGGTCTGTAGGCTTTTCCTATGTCCTGTGATCTGAATGATGTGAATCTGCCTCCAGGTTTTGCGTTAGTCTCATGGTGAGGTAACGACTGGCGCAGAAGGGTTTATTATTAATATTATTATGTTTATAAGTGCCTAAATTATTGACGTTATAAAGTTATTAAAATATGTTAAGGTTTGTTAAAATATATTTACTTGATCCATATAGTAACGTATTATGGATACTTGTATCATCACCCCAGGGATAACGTACACATATGGCACCCTTTGTTAGAGGATAAATTGAATTAAACCCTAAACTATACCAACACGCCTGGTCTACATGGCATAGTAGATCAAATACCATTCCAAGATGGAGGAGGCCCATGCCCAATAGTAGAATATTTGATGTGCTGGAAAATGAAATATTAACTTAAAGTATAAAATTTTAATTTTTCCCCAGAGACTCGTATCACGTAATTCGAAACCTTCAAATACTGTTTGTTTTTACAATTAGAGACAACATATTCTGACACAATCATCAATTCTAAAAAGACAGGAACACGGTTTAAGACGTACCTTTCTATTGTAAAATAACAATTGAGTTAAGATTACTATGAAATACTTTAAGTGATATCGCAGTTGGCTGTACATTCTATCATGTCAACAGCACAAGGTCATGTTGTGGTTTTATACAAATACGTAGACAAATATATTATGTATATTGTAGGTACAAGGGCTAGGGTTCATCATTCTTCTACTCATAACACCAAAACTCATCTTTGATTATTAGACTTCAGTTTTATATATATATTAAAATTATACTGATACAGTTTATAAACTAAGTATATTTACCTGCCTAACAACAACGCGATAAATGTGCGCGTAAAAAGCAGCCAGAAGCACGCTAGGTGTCACAATTGTAGCGAAGTACAGGAACAGAAGATAGTTGTAGTCCATGACATCCACAAAATAGCAACCAGGCGTCTCTGCACTGCCTTTATGCCATCCAAAAAGTGGCAGTAGTCCTACTCCCGCTCCGGACACCCAGCACACTGATATTATACCTGCCAACAAATATGTGATCCATATGAATCCTTCTAATGTAACTTAACCTTTGATTTTGTAAAGATAGATGTAGAGATGTTTGTTGCCCTTTTACCCAAAAACTACGATATTAACTATAGATTATACGTCAGTATAACACATAGGCTTTACATCTTCACGCTACAAGCCAACAAGCAAGGCAGTATCTAAATTCCACGTAAATTCTACCGTGTACAACTAAAAACTGAAAATGGGTAGTATCAACATATCTATTATTTGCTATTTCATTATATTAATTAAAATCGTTAGTCTTTATTACAGAGTTTGTATAATAACAAAGTTCAGTTAGCATTGCCGAATTTTGATAGGGACGCAGACCATTATCTAAGTAGTATTTTAAATAACGTCATCAAAGTTCATATCATATTACTTAGGGATTTGGTAAAATACGTCAACTTACGGAAATTCTGACTGACCACATAATACAGTAATTGGAACAGTATACAGAATCATCTCTTATTAACAGAGGCGATGATCTCAGTCCATACAAAGTGCTAGAGTAATTTAGCAGTAATCTACGTTGCACCATACAATGCAATATTAGTGAAAACAAAATAATCTCTGCGAATATTCTATCGGCACGTATTATTAATTAATATTTTTTTTAACACGCATTTATTATCTCGGTACGTATCTATCAATGTATCTATACGGTACGGTACGTATCTATCAATGTATCTATACGGTACGGTACGTATCTATTAATGTAAACTATGTACGGGAATCTTTAAAACTAATTTTTGCCCACTTGCACACATTGTCATATTAAGACGATACCAAAATAGCTTCGTGCATTTTTCTACGTACGAAGTTTTCATTGTTTCTTTAGATTGAATGGCTAGAGCTCTAATTTTTAAGTATATGTTTTTTCAATATATGATCTAGGATCGCATAAACTCAGAAACACGATTGAAAAAAGTTTTCTCGATAGAAAATCTTAGCGAAACAACCTCTCTAATTTTTTATTTTTTTCATTTGTCGGTCTATTATCGCGTATTAACTAATGAAATAACTTTAAAAACATAAGTAACTATCATATATAGAAACACGTAAATCAGAATTAAAATATATTTAGTAGATTTTGAGTAAATAGGAAAAGTATCCCTAATTCTTCATTTTCTGTGTCTACTGGCTGTGTTAATATGTACGTGTCGGCGATGATATACGATAATATTGATGTAGGCCCTTAAGGACGGATGACATGACAATGCAACAATGTAAAATAATACTAGATTGATGACAGGATTTGCAAGTGTATTTACTCGTTTTTGAACTAAACAAATAATTAGTTCAACACACTATCTTATTATGGTCTTATTCATAATGACTTATCGGAGGTTTAAAAGTTCGCTAAAATCGGTTCGCGAAAATTGTCAAAATTTGTTATTCATAATAGTCTTTTTACGCTAAAACGTTTATTATCTTGTAGCCACACTCCAGTATCTTAAGAGCTGCAATAAATTTGTAACATTATTACCCTAGTTTTGCATAGCCACTTAAGGACCAATTTTCTACAATCTCTCCGATAAAATCTCCGTTTGAACCTCCGATAAGTCATTATGAATAAGACCGTTAATGTGTTAGTAGTAAACGACAGGAATTCTGATGAAACCAAATAGACGATTGTCCGTGTGGTACCGGGTTAAGAATACAAGTTTCACCACCCCATTTCTTTCCCAGGATGCTATATAAGCCATATAAGGTATATTGCAGACAGATAACATCCTCTGAGAGAGACGGTAAACTCGAAAATACACCCTCTGCCAACACGTCTGGTCTGCGCGGTATAGTTGACCATATACTCTCCCAAAGTAGAGGAGGCCTATGTCCAATAGAGGGACATTTATAGGCTGGAGAGGGAAACAATTAAATTAGTGAAGTAATATAAGTAAATGATGTCTAGCGCCTGATTAAATATAGTAGCAATAACTTAATACTAAGCACTTAATAATATTGCTTTTAATTTAACAGGCGCTCAATAAAATTAATATTTACCATTATTTTTTTCTCGATTAAGTCTCAACGAAACTCTAAAAGAGCCATAAAAAGTTTATGAAATATCAAAAACTGGTATCAAAAACTTACTCCTAGATAATTTTCTTAATACGTAACTATATTATTATCATACTGTACAAAACCTCGAAGCAAGACCTTATAATTTTGTCTATGCATGAAACATTGTTAATAAATAGGTACTACAATAGAGAAAATATTGACAGAACAATAAATATATACAACAATAAATATATAAATAAAAAAATTATTGACCATACATAATTTATTGTAATACTATGCATTATCAAGAACTATGAACACACAAAAATAGGTCTAGATTAATGTTTGAGCTTATCGATTATACATTTATCAAACAGCTGTCACTCTAATTTTGTTGACTTTTATTGAATCCATTAAATTAAACAATTTGTAGGAATCCATCACATCCAAGTTAACGTTTCACGTGTTATTAGAACTGGGTGTCCGGATCGCGTTTAACTATTATTTTGTGACGCAATTGCCTGATATACGTTACTCGTTACATTTCAGAGCAATAAGTATATATCTACGTAAGTATTTGTGGCTAGCTTTTTGTTAATTATTAGGTAAATTTTCGTAATTAATTCCTTCGAAAATAAAACAAATAAGATTTATTAAATACCAGCTTATGTCCACGATTTCACCTCCGTATACAATAATTATTGAATTCCCCCAAAAAAGCCATCTTCCTAAACCAGAGTGGTTTAGGAGGATGGCTTTTTTGTACAATTTGTTAAGGTTTCTATTAAAAAAAACTGCATCAAAATCCGTTGCGTAGTTTTAAGATACAAGCTCACATAGAGACATCCATATAAAAACAGCGACTTTGTTTTATAATGAGTTAAGAAGATTCAACACCAACGTACCTACATTGTCATTAGAAAACAATTTGTTTTAGTATACTGCGTATTAAGTTGATAAATGTGAAACGGTTATATTCCAAAAGTTCTTACTCATCGTACCTAATTTCATTTTCTCTTTGTAAAAATAAAACACAAGCTTAAATGGCTTTCAATATTGAATAACAATTGAGTACTGTCCTCTATAGTACTCAATTGTTATTCAATATTCTTTCCTTTTGTAAAGCACTACGCATTACTTGGAAATTACAGTGGTCGATTGTTCTACGGAATCTCCGTCCCCAAATGACTGTATAAATTAAGTAATTAAGCAAATTTAACTAACCTATTACCTTTAATTGTACATTAATCACCATTTAGATTTAATCTGCACTTATATATACCTCCATATATACCTATAAGTAACACTCTACTCTGTTTAATTGAAACATGTGAAATATTTTCGTAGGTATTTTATTATTATATTTGGTTATTAGTATACGCTATACGCTCACTTGTGTGCCTCTTATAATATGAGAAAGGACTTAAAATTCGGTTGCAAACATTGTGTAGGATAAAATAAATAAATAAATTTAAATAGATAGATAGATAACTCTTTATTTGTACACCTTTTATATAATCAATACATTAGGATTAAGTCATTACGTACTAGTACAAAATAGCGGCCTTATCGCTAATGCAATTTCTTACAGGCAACCTTGGATGGATAGGAGTGTCTGACCTGATGAGGTAGTTAGGTGTCACTATTACTATTCTATTATAAAGATAAACTTACATAAAACCAGTTAAATACATAGACATACTTCAACATATATAACTATTTATAATACACTTAAATACAAATAAATTCACGTATAACTATAGGTAAATTAATTATTTTAGGTAATAGATCAAGCAAAAAGTTTACTAGATATGAATGAATAAATCTCACGTATTTGTCACGCATTTTTCATGGCCTTCAAGTCACTAAAATCAAGGTTGCACAATGTTACGGTTAAAAAAAATTCTATCGTGGAAGTCATTATGAAATAAATTACAGTAGAGCCGTCAGATCTCTATCTAGTAGAAAATTATTTGATAAAATGCTTTCTACACAAACAATGTAACAATGGCTCCCCTTATATAAGTTTGTGAACTATTGTAAACATTTCAGTTATAACGAAAATCCGTTAAGAGGAAACCAAAATAGCTTCGTGCATTTTTCTACGTACGAAGTTTTCATTGTTTCTTTAGATTGAATCGCTAGAGCTCTAATTTTTAAGTATATGTTTTTTCAATATATGATCTAGGATCGCATAAACTCAGAAACACGATTGAAAAAAGTTTTCTCGATAGAAAATCTTAGCGAAACAACTTTTTATTTTTTTCATTTGTCGGTCTATTATCGCGTATTAACTAATAAAATAACTTTAAAAACATAAGTAACTATTATATATAGAAACACGTAAATCAGAATTAAAATATATTTAGTAGATTTTGAGTAAATAGGAAAAGTATCCCTAATTCTTCATTTTCTGTGCCTACTGGCTGTGTTAATATGTACGTGTCGGCGATGATATTGAATAATATTGATGTAGGCCCTTAATAAGTAATCGCTCTACACAATCACCGAACAACCCTTCCTCTGGGGACAAACTGTTTAAACTTTTCGTTCATCAATTTCACTACAAACTAATGGCCAAAATACCTTATATCATATTTCTGTTCTGTGCTTATACGTAAATGTTAATCCTTAGTATGCAACAGCAGATATAGGCAATACTTAAACCTGCATTTCTTTATTTTCTCATCACAATTTCTACCGTTACATTTAGATTTCTAGATTTATTTTCGCTCTAATCACTTTGACAAAATTTCTTGTTAGATAAATAAATTATAAATAAATAAATATTCATGGACATTTCACACAACGTCCTCTGGTCCCAAGCTAAGCTTATAACACAAGCATGTGTTATGGGTACCAGAATACGGATATAATACATAAACTACTTTTCTTTTGTAAATACATACTTATAATACATAGTAAACACCCAGACGCTATATAAATATACAACGTGTTTCAGAAAGGTGGAGTCATATTTGACCATCGTTACACATGGCCGGTGACTAGGCACTAGGCATGGATGAAATTACAAATACTAGTTATATTATTACTTTTATGTGTTCATACAAATTTAATTAATTTATTAAATTAATCGATCTTTTTAAATACAACACTATTATAAGGTCATCTTTTATCGTAAGGTTCAATCGCATTCAATAAACCGTAAACATCTCATAATTGATGCGCTCCTAGTAGTGTTTCAATAGTAGGCTATAAACAAAAAAAAACTTACCAACTGTATTTTTCTACGTGTAACTGTAATTTATAATATTTAAGGCCTATCCAATGCAACCTTAAAATATGACTACACCTTTCTGCAACACGTTGTATAAATAAACGCTTCAAAAATCTTTACGCTATAAATGAAACACTCTCTCCCCAAAACATTCTCGAATAACTTATTATATATAATTGTAGACAGTTCGTAGAGGCGCAGTAAAGATGCTGATTTGTTTTACCCTTGCGACCTCCAGCTTGCGGAAAGGTCACATAATCCGTATAAAAACTCCCAAATTTTTTGGCAGATTAAGTAGAGCTATTGAGTAGAATAAGAATTTTAAGTAAAGAATTTAAGGAAACGTTACTTTAAAATTTGGGGTTTTGTATCTGAAGTAAAGGTAAGATTAATTTTAAAATATGAAATTTATTATTCTAACATCACAAACAAGAACTTTTTGTTATTTAGGTACTTTAGAAAACTCTGAGGTTATATGTATATTATCAACCATACACTACAGACCGCAAAACGCGTTGTACGGTGTGTAAGATACCGGGGCATTTATGTTTAACTTACAAGTATCAAAAATATAATTCGCCATAAATGCTGTGTTATTCAATTCAACTATGTAAATAGTTACATAGTTGAATTAATATATTGATTTACTTCTATCTATTATCTTAACCAAAAAATAAAACTCTGAACATATATGCATCTATTTACACAATGTTAGTGTGTTTATCCCTAGTTATGTAGAGATAAATTAGTACTAAGAAATTTTCTTCGTAATTTAAATTTACTATCAACGAAAATTTACAAAAAGTATATCGATGACACCGATTAAATATACAAGCATCATTAATCAAAGTTAGTACATCAATACTGGATTATAAAAGGCCTCAGATAATGAACAGAGCTGCCACTAAAGAGATAAAACTGTTGTATCGTCACTGTTAAAGTTAGCTATGTCATAATATTGTAATTTATTACATTTCCTAACTTAATAAGGTTTTACTAAGCCTTTTACGTCCGTGTGGTAACGGACTAAGAATACAAGTGTCACCACCCCATCTCCTCCCTAGGGTGCTGTAAAAGCCAGTTAAGGGATATTTTACACAGATGACATCCTCTGTGAGAGATGGAAAATTCGAAAGTAAACCCTGTGCCAACACGCCTGGTCAGCGCGGCACTGTGGACCATAATCCTCCCAAAGTGGAGGAGGCCCGTGCCCAACAGTGGGACGTAAATGTGTTTTTAGATCAAACCAGATGGTAGTCTATAGTCTCTGCCTAACCCCGTGATAAAGGCTTGACGAAATGATGATGAAAGCAATTAACTTGTGTTGCATCACATTGCGTGCTCCTATATTGTGCGATTATCTTATGAGAAAATATGGTCACATAAATAACATCGTTCATCATTCTTTCACAAGAATCCCTTGTCATATCTACATGAGAGTTTTTGTTACATAGTGAAATTAGGGTTTTAGATGTAAATAAAAAGCTATATAAACTATGTATACTATGTACTAAGCTATGTTTGCGTAAAACAAGCTTTTACCTACAAAGACCAAAAACAATTTCACTTGCAAACTTTAGTACAAAATGTGTTACAATTTAAAGCGTTAATGAAAATACGTATGTACTATGTGAATCTGACATACTTTGCAAAAAATATTTAGGTATAGTCTTATCTATAACTATATCACTTCATACCACGTTCTAGATCTTACCATTTCAATCAGAACATGTAATATTTTGAAAAAATCTTTATGTTCTATCAAAAAGAAACCGCGCGGATTTATTTTCAATAACCTTTGCTGTCCATTTCGAAGATATTTTTAACAAAGTGCGGAAAGTAAAACATATGCTCTGCATTTCTATTGTAGATCAATCATCACAGAGCTTCGTTTATATATCAAGTTGCTGTATATATTACCATATCTGTTGTTACTATTCTCACAGATATTATTTTAACTGTATGTTTTTCTTAAAAGTGTGAATGAAATGAAAAGAGTGATACCAAAGTGACTAAATGAATGAAGAAAACCGATAATTTTTGTAAACTGTATGGTACAAATCCTCGTGATTACTTAGGTACCTACACTACCTACTAGTAATAAGCTCGTTACATGGGAGAGTCGAGAACCGTCGTTATAACATTTTATTGATAATATTTTACCTGCTAAACAGTAAAGATATTGAGCCCTTGTGGAAACTTTAGTAACTTTTAGGACTATTATACACATAGCACTACTTTTTAAGCTTGAAACCTGTTGTACAATATTGCGTATGTTTTCCATAGATGAATAAAATACATAAAAGGGTTCAAGAAAAAAATTACATGCTGGTGTAATTAATAAATACCAAAAACGAACAGTAATTTTATTTGTTACAATTTTCATGTAAAATACATATATCCTACTAGCAGTGCCCGCGACTGCGTACGCGTGGAATTTAGAAACGAAAAATTAAATGAACTAACAATAACGCCATTTTACAGCTAATTAATAAATCGTCCGTTTGGTTTTCTTTTTTTGCACAATTCTAAAGAAGTAACACACATGGCCCCAATGTCATTTTAGTAAATGATATCTCAGAGTTTTACCTTTTTAAGGCTTCGTACAAACCCTTATAGTCTCACTACGGTGTCCGTCTGTCTGTCTATCCGCCCGTAAAACTTTTTTTTACTCGGCAACGGCTATCAATTTGAAACTTATACCAAATATAGCTATGCCGTCCCTTGCTAAAAGATACAATCAATAATTTAGATCTACGCATTCAGAAGATATAACCTAATTACAGCCATTTTTGAGTATTTTCAACTTACGTACGTCGGGATTTGAGCAGCGTAACGACCATACGCCGACGCCGATGCCGATGCCGACGCCGACGCCCTTAAACACCCACTCAGCACAGATACGTACGTCGGGATTTTAACAGAGTAACGACCATACGCCGACGCTGACGCCGATGCCGATGCCGATGCCGATGCCAATGGCGACGCCGACGCTTATAAAAACCAACTCACCACCGATATGTCGGTAATTGAGCAGCGTAGCGACCATACGCCGATGCCGATGCCGACGCCGACGCCTATAAACACCCACTCAGCACCGATACGTAAGTCGGGATTTTAACAGAGTAACGACCATACGCCGACGCCGACGCCGATGCCGATGCCGATGCCGATGCTGATGCCGATGTCGATGCCAATGGCGACGCCGACGCCTATAAACACCCACTTAGCACCGATACGTACGTCGGGATTTGAGCAGCGTAACGACCATACGCCGACGCCGACGCCGATGCCGGCAACGACGCCTATAAAAACCAACTCAACTCCGATACGTCGGGATTTGAGCAGCGTAACGACCATACGCCAATGCCGATGCCGATGCCGACACCGACGCCTATAAACACCCACTCAGCATCGATACGTAAGTCGGGATTTTAACAGAGTAACGACCATACGCCGACGCCGACGCCGATGCCGATGGCGATGCCGATGCTGATGCCGATGTCGATGCCAATGGCGACGCCGACGCCTATAAACACCCACTTAGCACCGATACGTACGTCGGGATTTGAGCAGCGTAACGACCATACGCCGACGCCGACGCCGATGCCGGCGACGACGCCTATAAAAACCAACTCAACTCCGATACGTCGGGATTTGAGCAGCGTAACGACCATACGCCAATGCCGATGCCGATGCCGACGCCGACGCCTATAAACACCCACTCAGCATCGATACGTAAGTCGGGATTTTAACAGAGTAACGACCATGCGCCGACGCTGACGCCGATGCCAATGGCGACGCCGACGCCTATAAACACCCACTTAGCACCGATACGTACGTCGGGATTTGAGCAGCGTAAAGACCATACGCCGACGCCGATGCCGTCGACGACGCCTATAAAAACCAACTCAACACCGATACGTCGGGGATTGCACAGCGTAACGACCTGTAAGCTATATTATTGGAAAGTTTCATGAAAATCCATCCAGCAGTCTTTACGTGAAAGAACCACAAACATCCTTACATTCATACATCCAACATTAACCAAACATCAAAACATTGGAGTATGGATAGAAGACCGAGGAAACGTTCGCGTTGCTCAGCCAACAGTTTAAGTATTTTATTTTACCGCGCGTAATTCTTTTTTCGTCATATCTCCTAAGATATTCATTTAAATTGTATGCTGTAAAAAGCAGTTGTAATCTATATTGAATGCGTAAGCTAACTAAGGTATTTCATTTGATAAAAAATGTTACCAAATACACATAAATAGCTTTTAAAAACACCCTATTGAAATTGATAATTTATTAGACGTTCTTATGGGTACAGTAGGTTTTCCTTAAGAGATAGACATATGGCCTCGCGGACTTTTTTAAAGATCTATATATAGGTAACAAACAATTTCTCCATACATTACTTTGTTGTAACTCACATGGATAAGGCAGCGTTTTCATTTAAAGCTCGCGCGCGTGACTATTTTCCCCGTTGACTATTTTCCCCGTTTCTTGCAACATTTTACACTGATGCTTCGCTGCTATTCATTGCAGCGTGATGTTATATAGCCTATAGCCTTCCTCGATAAATGTACTATCCAACACTGAAAGAATTTTTCAAATCGGACCTACGGACGGAGATTACAGCGTTTAAACAAACAAATAAACAAACAAACAAACAAACAAACTCTTTCGCTTTATAATATGTATTAGTATAGATCACAGAAATTAATCACATTATACTTCGACGTATCATATAAGTCATAGATGTGGGAGCTTTTCAAAACCCTTTGAACATTATTAACTTCTAGTTTCACTATCTAAGATTTCGATAAAAAATAACAAAACAAAGTCTCACAACTAATATAAATACATTCTCTCACACGCGTTCAAATTGCCTATATTTACATGTAGGAATTCGTGATCAGCATTCTACGCAGCAAACGTTTAGAAATCCATTCCATTAAAATGTCGTTAGTTGCTTTTATTGTGAACTTGGCTAATAGGAGTGGTCTTTCCATGGTGGAATATTACCTTAAAATATCTCTCACCTGGATTTCTTTCATACGGTTACAATATTGAATGGAACTTTAATATAAAGGTAATATATATGTCGAAGGAGACATGATTAAAATAATTATACACTATATTCTACTAACACTATACAACTGCGTGCGTGATATTTCAGCATTAGTTATCGTTGTGGTTCATGAGTATTTTGACAAAGCAATATATGGTAAACGTAAATACATAACACATAACCATTTTCAGACGTACTTAGATATAATGAATATTCTGTGATAGTTGTTTTTCCATCAGCCAGATAATTTTACCAAATGTAAATGTAATAAAACAATATGTTACGCAAGCTACAATATTACATAGAATTAGTTGCATGTTTTACTATCAATAAAAGATAAAACATATTCCTACAACACCAAAAAACGTTTATAACTAGTATGTTAAAGTTATCTGAGATATACCAGCCCTAATTTGACGATAATAAGCTGAGATAAAAAATTATCATCTCCTCTGTTAAAAAGCACACTTAGATACAAGGTCCTGAAAATTCCGGATATTCTAAAAATGTTTGCATTGTCATCGACAAGGCACTTGATAAGTGTGCAAAATTACAAAACAATCCGAAAAAGGATAAAATCACTTTTAACGATATTATTATTTTAATAGATCAATACATACATGTAGCGTATTTTTGAACAAGATGTTTTATAATCTTTTTGCATAGTTTCATAGTTTCAATAGTTCACATTATCAATTCTTTCCACGTGCAAATAGTTGTTCAATTCTTATTCTCGTGACATCATATTTAATAAAGACAAAAAGAACGTATTCTTATGGTCAATGAACTGTTAGTTACACTGACCTAAGGCTGGCAACTGGCAATAGTCTTAGACCGTTCGTCAGCGCTGACCATCGCGTCGTCAGTCGGCGTAGCTATCTATGAAAGTCTATTCTATAAAAGCGCATATAGCCACGCTGACGAAACGCGCGTGATTTCCAACAGCGCAGCTGGGTGCATTCATGGACTTTCAGAAATATATATTAATTTGGGATCACAGGATATTACGCGAATTGTAAAAAAAAAAAGTTTATAGTAATACTAACAAAGCAAAACCTGAGGGTCCTTTTAGAGTAACAAATTTTTATCTTAAGGAGGAAGAAAGATTGTCTAAAGATGACTGGGTAGATCAGTAATAGAGAGCACCATGAGACAGGCGAAAATATCGTCCATAAAATTCAATTAAAACTTTTACTGCAAGTTTGTACAATATTTTGTTCTCGTCCTTGTCTCTCGTAATTAACGCTCGAGTCACGTTCACTTTCCCATTACGTCAAATAAATAAACTTTTGGTAGATGGGAAACAGTTACATAGATATAGTAACAGCAATTTTAATTTAAACACAGTTTCTCAACACTTGCGCGACTCATTTACTCAAATAAAATCACTTGTTACTTTTTCGTTACCATGATCACAGATAGGTGATGGTGACTATGGCGACTGATAGTCTCCGAAACGTCGGGAAAAAAATGCTAAAACATAAAACAAATGTACGCATCTAAATCCGTTAAAAGTGGTTTTATTTGTGTACAGAATTTCTTTGTTTTATGACTCAAAAATAATTTTCAAAAGAACTCTAGCACAGAAGAAATCAATAGTTTAAGCTTAATTCAACAGTCAGCCGAATTTCGTCAACTATCTTTTGTCCGTATTGTGACGGATAAAGAATACAAGTGTCATCACCCCTTTTGCTTCCCAGGGTGCTGTAAAAATCAGCTTAGGAATATTGTGCACGGATAACATCCCCTGTGAGAGACGGAAAACTTGAAACTAAACCCTGTGCCAACACGCCTGGTCAGCACGGCACAGTAGACCGTAATCCCTCCCATAGTGGGTAAGGCCCGTGCCGAGCAGTAGAACATCAGAGGACTGGAGACAGAGCACTATGTTTTATTTATCTCCTGATTTATTTTATTTGTGTTTATAGTTTCCTTGATATATCCTGAAAAATCTTAAAAGGATAAGAAATAAAAACTTTATTTCTCATTTTGTGCCCAGTAAATGGAAATATAATGCATCGTAGCGTTTTGCTACGAAAACTCTTTTATTCTACGAAGCAACAATTTCATAGTATAATAATATAATATTATGCTTTCAGTTTTATATGGTTATTGCTATAAGTCTCGGCATGAGGTTATTATTATTATTATAAGCAAAAATGTATATAAGAAATATATACACTTCTAGATGTTGTCGTAACTTCTTACAAGTTTTGAAGATGTAAGCTCACATAAGGACATACATAAAAAATAACGACTGCTTTATAATAAGTAAAGATTAACATATAATATACTAATATATATACCAATATAAACGTTTTTAAACAGTGTATGATATTTCATAGGTAAGACGATACAAAGATCTCTTGTTTGTACGGTGACCACTTGATATGTTGTAGATTTTCCCTAGATTCATGTTAATAATTGTTTGTTAGATGCACTGTACTTTTTTCAATGAGTGTTTGCAGGAGTATTGAGAGAGCGAGGCAGCGATTCGCCCAGAGTGTATGGGATGTGCAGAAGACTGGTGATATGTCCTGCACATCTCACATGCTTAATACAATAAATAATACAATTGTCGAATTATGTTCTACATGTGATATTCTGAATTGTAATGCTAGCGTTTTGGTTTTACTGTAAGCTTGCATGTAATTAAATAAATAAATAATGGTCTTATTCATAATGACTTATCGGAGGTTTAAAAGTACGTTAAAATGGCTTCGGGAAAATTGTCAATACTTGTTATTCATAATAGTCTTTTTATGATAAAACGTTTATTATCTCTCCGATAAAATCTCCGTTTAAATCTCGGATAAGTCATTATGAATAAGATCGTATGTCTATGAGATTAACTAATGACTTTTAAAATGTCAGAACTATGGAGTTGATAGCAAAAACTCCTTGATTTTCGAAACTAGTTATTTTTACTAATTAAATATGATAAATTAGGCATTTTTATTGAAAATTACTATAGAGTATATATATATTATCACCATAGAGTATAATCAATTTCAATCATTATATATAAAAATATCAATTCATAAAATAAGTAATTTTTTACGTGTCTATAAATGTGAAAATCGGAGGTAAAATCTAAAAATCTGGACGAGCTTAAGTGTTAATGTGTAAACAAACCATAGTGCGATTAAAAAAAACTGTACAACGCCATATATCGAGTGATATGATAAACTTCTGTTTGTTAAGGTTTAATTTCTAAATTTCACGCGTACGAAGTCGCGGGCAACAGCTAGTTTACTTATAAAATACCGTAACAATGTGCAATGTAGTACAAAAATATAAAACAGTAGATACATATTACGCGTGGGACTGCTATCCAAGAGGGATATTATATAAAAGTTTCGAGATGGAATTTGCAATATTTGTGCAGATGAAGGACAAATTCTTTTTTTTGAAGTGAAAACTTCTTTAGCGGCGTTGAGCACTTTTTCTGTAATGGGTATAAAATCTTAAACTCGCGTCAGGACACGTGACCTGATCGAAAAAGCGTAAGACGGATGGAGAGTAGACAGCTATCCCCTCTCTACGGCGCGGCGAAAATGTATGCCTGGTAATTTTTTTCTCTTTACTTGGATAAGGAGTTATAAATCCTAGACCACATGTGATTAACGTGGTAGCTTGGAATAAAAACTCCTTGTGTGGTACTAAATCACAAACATTTTTGAAGTGAAAACTTCTTTAGGCGCGTTGGGCGTTTTTGTAGGGGAAAAACTTATAGGTTCGCGTCACCGACATGCTAATAGCAGGTCTGTGCATCCTTGCTATTACCGACCGGCGGGCCGCTTGCGGCCCGTCGGTCGAAAGTTAATAGTTTTCACTTCTATCGGCAGTCCCCATGACTGCCTGTATTTTATTTTTCTATAAAATCGTCAGAATATAATAATATTATATAATACCTCTCAGACGTAGTAAAAGTTTTACTAGGCCTTGATTTTTTTTTTCAGCTATTTGGAAGCATATATGTACATATTATTACGCCGATTGTGAATATTATAATTACGATGCAACTTTGATGTTTAACAAGTTATATAGTCATGTCAACATCATTCTCCTGTCCTTATTCCGTTATTCGAGGTCGGCGCAACATAATAAATAAATATTTTGGACATTTCACTCAACGTCCTCTGGTCCCAAAGTAAGCTATATTTATATACTTGTGTTATGGGTACCAGAATACGGATATACTACATATACTACTTTTCTTTTGTAAATACATACTTATAATACATAGAACACTGTACATTTGTCTGACAATTTTATTATAAACATCACACAAATGATTTTCCCACGCGAGAATCGAACCCGCGACCTCGTGAACGGCAGTCCGTTACATGAACCACTAGACCACGAAGCCCGTTATAATATGTGTACATGAGTTAGAGTCTTACTACCGTCACTTACAACCGTCGGGCATGTATGACCAGATATATGAGTGTGGATGAAGCCAAGGAAGTATGCTTCGATCGTAGCAGATGGCGCTCTATAGTCTCTGCCTACCCCCATGGGAAAATGGCGTGATGTTATGATGATGATGATGAGTACTAGTTGTTTATGTTGCAATGGGCTCGTCGTCGACGGACGGACCTCAACCCTCTCTTGTTATAATTATAGGCAAATGTATTTAATAAAATTTTAAACATTACTGCGCGAGGCATTTAATAAGTACTTAGTAATTTAATAGATATACGTATAAGCAATAGTTACTTATTACAGTTTTAAATGTCTCTACACAACCCATAATGTTATAGATCGACCGGCGCCAGATAGGAGTAATAAAATGTATCAACCATTGAATTAACTATTAATATGACAACAAAACACATAACATGAGTCATTCAAATACAAATTTGATACAAGGTCATTAGGTACATGTGTCCAAGATTGCTTTCTTGTACTGTGAAGCAGTTAAATTAAATATATCAATGTGAGTGAAATGATCGTTGTAAGATTTCATAATTCTCCTAAGGGGAGCTCGCTCGTAATATCATTAGTACCTAATATTTAAAATTCTTCTGCCTTAATCAAGTTATGTATTTTATTCATTTAAGGCAGATCTAAGTATTAATTCTATGTTTTTTGCCCCTAGATATTAAGTAGTTTCAGTAAGTTCATGAGATACAGCTAGTAAATATTCACAATAGATAAAAACATAAGTAACCATAAGAAACCAAGTAACGTTACTACGTAGCAGCATCTTGTAAATTCATTCTAATTAGAAGATGTTAATTATTTGTGAAACTGGAAGACATTTTAGACGCTGTTTAGTTAGTAAGTGTTATTATACTCGATAATAACAATAAATATGATCTCGGTTACTTCATAAAAAGCAAAGTTGTTTGCATTTTGCTTTTATTTAAATATTGTATTTGTTCAGGACATTTCACACAACGTCCTCTAGTCCCAAAGTAAGCTATATTTCTATGCTTGTATTATGGGTACCAGATACGGATAGACTACATATAGTACTTTTCTTTTGTAAATACATACTTAAAATACATAGTAAACACCCAGACGCAGTACAAACATTTGTATGACATTTATGGATATCGCTTGACTTTGATTGACTGAAAACTGATACGATTATCAAAGTATCGATTACCAATTCGGATCTAATTTAACATACCTAAAAAGTTTCGTTTGCCAACTCACTCTAGAGAATTGAGAAAGAAATCGATAACTAAAGCTTAAGGCATATGTAAGCATCCTTGTGTCACGGTGTTTTTTACCAAACTCCGAGTAAGCTCTATCAATTCCTATGTTTGCTGGGAGTCTTAGACTGCTAACTTTAATCTCTTTCTTTGTCTCTCTTTTCAAAAAGAGCGTCTTGTTGAATCCATTTCTGAAAATACCGTAATATTGTATTCTTCAAACAAAATCCAACGCTATGTGTCATTGTGTGATCCCCATAAAATATTATCGGTGATTATTAAAACCAGGTACCTATCGTCGATTGAATGAAGTCTGTATATAATAGATAATTCACACGTATCGGATCGAGACAGTAGCTCTATTAACGTGATAAGTGACGTAATACGGACAAGAGTTATTAATCACGCTTCGATAACGAGTAGATACTGCTCAATAGTAGCAAGTTACTGTTTCACGCTCCACTCGACTGATGGTTTATAATAAATAATAAATATCTATATACATTCCACACGTCCTCTGGTCCGAAAGTAAGCTATATTTCTGTTCCTGTGTTATGAGTAGCAGATACGGATATACTACATACTTATGTAGGTACTTCTTTTGTAAATGCATTCATAAAATACATTGAAAAAACCCAGACGCTTTAAAAACATTTGTATGATATTTATAGTGTGCAGGGACGAACCCTTGACCTCGCGAACAATAATCCATTGCACGAACCACTGAACCATGAGGTCCGTCGATATACATTGTGTAACGTTGTTAGCTAACAAGAAGATATGTATTTTAAAAATGTAAGCAACCATTTTAATTTCTAGTCATATTTTTTTTACGTCGTATATAAAGAGTCCTGAATATGAGACGTGAGATATATTCAATTAAGATAATTTGATTTAGTTAAAATATATTTTATATTCAATTTTCAAACATGATTGTGATTGGCAATTCATTGATGTTTAGGCAATATATTTATCACGTACATATTAATATAATGCTATCAGTGATGGCGCTGAATTATGCATATAACCACAGCATTTATAACCTTATTTTCAATATCTGTGTCACCACAAATCTATTTATGAACTGAATAATTAGGGGAGTTATAGGATAATATCAGTTTTCAGACAGAATACATCTAATTTATTTTTAATAATTCGTGTTTCGCGGGTTTTATTTAACGTTAAGAGGATACCAAAACAGCTTCGTGCATTTTTCTACGTACGAAGTTTTCATTGTTTCTTTAGATTGAATGGCTAGAGCTCTAATTTTTAAGTATATGTTTTTTCAATATATGATCTAGGATCGCATAAACTCAGAAACGCGATTGAAAAAAGTTGTCTCGATAGAAAATTTTAGCGAAACAACCTCTCTAATTTTTTATTTTTTTCATTTGTCGGTCTATTATCGCGTATTAACTAATAAAATAACTTTAAAAACATAAGTAACTATTATATATAGAAACACGTTAATCAGAATTAAAATATATTTAGTAGATTTTGAGTAAATAGGAAAAGTATCCCTAATTCTTCATTTTCTGTGCCTACTGGCTGTGTTAATATGTACGTGTCGGCGATGATATTGAATAATATTGATGTAGGCCCTTAATGCAAGTTTATCAACATACTGTTTTTACGTAATATCCATTGGTTATAACGAAACTAAGTGTTCACACGAATAAAAAAAAGTATTTATTTGACGCAAAAGCTTCGCATAAAGCTTTTGTATGTGTACTAACTGTTGCCCGAGACTCCGTGCGCTTGGAATTTAGAATTTTTTTCTCTAATTGCAACATTTTTTACTACTGCTTCGCTCCTATTGGTCGTAGTGTGATGTTATATAGCCTATGGCTTTTAATTTTATATAATTTTCAGCATACCGAAACTGGTTTTTGTGGATAACTAACACTTGAATCGTTACCTAAATTTAGTGTTAAAATAATAATTTCAAGAAACAAATACTGTCCAATTATTGTAGAATTTCAATAGGATTTTCTGCATGTCAGAGCATGACGCGGTTAAAAATTATTTTGCCATTCAAGCGCGAAATAGCA
The DNA here is from genome assembly GCA_916999025.1 of Orgyia antiqua. NCBI lineage: Eukaryota > Metazoa > Arthropoda > Insecta > Lepidoptera > Erebidae > Orgyia > Orgyia antiqua. The sequence continues at coordinate 23,638,230 of OU779864.1, forward strand.
TGGTGAGCTTTGAAACAATAAATCAACTGAAGCATTTGTGACGTCTGAAGGTTGAAAACTGATCTATAAAATAAATAAAATTAATGTTTTGCATTAAAAAATTGTATTGACTGACTTGTTATAACTGTTTTTGACGTAAAGCCACGTCGATACTAATATAAAAAAAATATACTCCGATGTCATCGTCGGTATACTCCAAAAGGGTCAAGTGCGTAGCGCTTACAACCGTCGGGCATGTATGTATGATCAGATGTATGAGCGTGGATGAAGCCAAGAAAGTATGTTTGGATCGTAGCAGATGGCGCTCTATAATCTCTGCCTACCTCCGTGGGAAAAAGGCGTGATGCTATGATGATGATGAAATGATCGTTAGCAAAAACAAAAATGTGTTCAGTCCTTTATTAATGTCACTAAATAAAGCGCAGTTGTTATATTAAATCACCATCTAAGTAAAGAGTAATGTTACATGAGCGTATATGAGATCAACCACACTAGAATAAATGACTTTCGTAAACTGCTTGTGTATTTCATTACGTATCATTATGGTAGTACGAAAGCATGTAGATGAGGGAATTCAGAGTTCGCATTGTTAGGAGTTCTTTGACACACGAACTTATTTATACCTTGTTTCACATAATGATACAAAATGATACAAAAATTTCATAATACACTGTATTATTTCAAACTTTTTCGAACGGCTAAAGATTTTGTGTAGAGTAGAAAGTCTGGGAATTAGTTGTAGACTGCTTTTATACGCGTAGTTGATAAAATAGGACCTCTACTGAAATATTTACCAAATATGTTGTCCTGCGAACGGTACGGAACGATAACTAAATATGCTTCTTTATTGTTTACTTGTTGATAACAACTTGAAAGGAACCATCATAGTAGTCTTATAAATTCCTATATTATGTTACTTACTTCGAAAATTTAATACCACAAAAAAAACGAATTGAAATCTTGATCCTCTAAAACGATTTGAATCTTATTATTGAAATTTCATCACAGTGAAAAGTGTCTCACTACCAAATAGACGAAAATTTTAATCGCACTCTATTTTGTAAGCTTACGAGTTAACACATTACGTAATTGTAATAAGTTCAATTAATTTTATAAATGACACATGCTAATTAATTCGATCCAGCTGTTATGAATCAAGTAGGAGATAAATCTTAAAATAATTTACGTATTTATGCCAAACACGTGTTTTAGATATATCACGATCTTGTGACTTAAAAGACATTTGTAATAACGAAGTCAATGACTCAAAGATTTATTTATATTTAAAATATTTTCTGCTTTATATGCTTTTGTCTTCATTTTTTAAGGGAACTTGTTTTTAAGGTGTACAAAATTCATAAAAAGGTGTAGTATATAAACTAACTATGGGATATTCTGACTGAATACGTAAACAATATTAGCAAAATTCTCGAGACGTCTTATCAAAGAAATTATAATTAAATTCTTTGTGAATGTACCTACTTCGATCGTTATTTCAATTTCCATTGAAAACGACCACGTAGGATACTAATTATTAAAATCACTACCATATTTACGTTACATTCTAATGTATTTGAAACAGTTTTATAAAGATTTATCACCGTCATGGAAACATACATAAACAGTGTTACTTACAGTCACCTTATTACCCAATTCCAAGGTATGTTTATAAAATGAACGTTAAACACAAACAACGAAAATAAGATTCATAATGTATTGCTTTTGTCTTTTTATTAGCTACAATTACATCAAGGGATATTAAGAAAAACAACAGTATAAAGCATTGACATTTTCTGGGAACAGTAATACGTAAATTTTATTTTTATTTCTTTCAAACCATTAATGTCGTCCCAATATTGAGGGTTGACCTCCTCCTCTTCAGAAGGTTATCTGGTATAATTATGGCGCGCAAACCAAACATGCTTGCATAGGGATTTATTCCAAAATTTCCTTATTTTACCGAATTCGCTTTTGCTTATATTGTCTCTTTGCTGGCTCTTGAGCTGTAAGAGCAATGCACTTGGCATACAATAGGCTCGGCCAGGAAATGGGTTCATGACATGTATATTCTTAACCCGTCACCACACGGAATAGTTTTTTGTGTATTTGTTTGTGTAGACACGCGCACGCATTAACTATCTACCAATGACTCTACATTTGTTGGTGTTTCATATACATATTATAATTAGTTTATTCAAAAATAGATCAAAATTAAGGTTATGTTGACGGATACAAGGAAAAACAATATCTCAACATCTTTGAGCTTTTAAACTCCTGAAATTTTTACAACGTAGCTGCATACACAAGTTATGTTTGCAAATGTACAAGTTTTAAGTTATGCACTAACATCTAAACAACTCTTCTGAGATATATTGCCTACTATAATTCACTCGGTTTTGGCAGCTCTACCATAGTATAATCGATTGTCATTTAATTTTACACAAAAGAGACGCTTTTATGTTTATTTTTCATTGACATTACTTTTGTTTTGCCTACAGACAGTACATTGAAATATTTATTTAGGATAAAAAATCATCTTTAAAAAAATATTTAAATCTAAAGTATAGTTATGCAAAATAAATTGCGCATATTACACTCAAAAATTTTTCTTTTTTTGACTTGTTAGTTAATGGAAAATGTTATCTCCATTATGGTAGGGGAGCCCACGATGCTAAATGGGGATTTACTCGAGCGTCATAGAGACCTATTGAGTTGCAAAGCTTAGATGATAAGAAGAAAAAAATGTTATGTGATTTTTCACTTTTATCGGTGCGGAAAGCGGCTATAGATTTTTAAATATGTAAAAAAAAACTGTTGCATGGACATCCTCGAGCGCGTCAGATATTGATAGCATCAATGCCCTACGTATTTTTAATAATGTACGTATGTTAATCTGATCGTTTGCATGATGCGGGTGGTTGTATATAAGGGTTGAAAATGAAAAAAAAAAAAATTTTGTTGAGCGCGTCAGATTTTCTAAGGGAGTGTTAAGTGCACCAAAAAAAAGCTCTCATTCACTAATCTGACGATTTCGATGGGACGCAAACTCACGGGCAGTTTCATAATGTGCAAAAAAATTCGCCATTTTGAAATACTCAAGCGCGTCAGATTAAGATATATATGGTTCATCTTTATGTTCTAAACGTACTGTCTCATAATCTGACGATTACCTAGAGGGATTCGCCTAATCTGACAAAAAAAAATTCGAAAAACGGTTCACCTTAAAGGCCATCCCTGCAACTTCCCGCTAATTCCATTCCTGGGCGCTTAAAATTGTACTTTGAACTATATTTTGAACTCAGCGGGTCATTCCCAGTCCTCCACACCCCGTCGTACACAGTGTGGAGGTATGGGAATAGTGTGGACGAATGGGAATAAAAAGGGTGAGGAGGGAAAGGTGCCGTTTATTCCCAGTCCTCCACACTATAGTGCAGGAGCCGACACTAGAAAAAGTTAAATTTCAAAAAGATGAATTGGACTTCTAAATGTTTAATTAGGACTGTTTATGAGATATTAAGCCATCAAAATATATCGTAAAAAAAGTTGCAAAGTTATACTGTCGGCTTTTATATTGTTAGATTTACCAGCTGCTCTGGTGTCTAGCCAACGGGAGTCGCCGATAAGAGATAACAATAGATTTTAGGGACAATAGAGTCGTAAAATCTCATCTCCATTGAATCATAGCTAGACAAGAAGCACAATTAAAAAGCTCTTAGGAATATTTATGAGTATGTTGTAAAGATAAATCATACAAATTTTTAGACAAGTATAAAATATTATTTCTATTACAGCGTGATTTGAGAAAAATAAAATTGAAGCGACTATATTCAATACTAAAAGAAAGTTAGTAACTTCAACGTTTCCTTGTGTACCAAATACTTACACCTCAAAAGTAAATAGTTTGAAGAACGAAAACATTAACGAAAGTATTTACACTTTCAAATTATTGTCCATTATGTGATAAAACTATTCTGTGATACAAATTATCTTAGATCATAATATTTACTTTCTTTTTAATTGTTGTAAATTATAAATGATCACGCTGTAATAGAAATAATATTTTATACTTGTCTAAAAATTTGTATGATTTATCTTTACAACATACTCATAAATATTCCTAAGAGCTTTTTAATTGTGCTTCTTGTCTAGCTATGATTCAATGGAGATGAGATTTTACGACTTTATTGTCCTTAAAATCTATTGTTATATCTTATCGGCGACTCCGGTTGGCTAGACACAGAGCAGCTGGTAAATCTAACAATTTAAAAGCCGACAGTGTAACTTTGCAACTTTTTTTACGATATATTTTGATGGCTTAATATCTCATAAACAGTCCTAATTAAACATTTAGAAGTCCAACTCAAACAAACCCAAATGTAGGCATCACGCAGCTGCACGCATTTAACTTTATCGACGAATTTTTGTTATTTCGGCTTGCGGAAATTGTCAGATTATATATTTTTCATTATTCTTGAATTATTACCTTCAAAATAAAAAAAATTTAGCTACGCTCGAGAATGTCGAGATGACGTTTTTTTTTTACAACTTTGTTGCCCTCCCCTTTTTTTACGTCACTCTCAAATTGTCAGATTAGTGGAATATACACTTTTTAGGATGTAATTAACTCACCCTACCTTAATCTGACGCGCTCGAGAATTTCTGATGGTCAATTTTTTTTACTAATCTGATCCTGTATCCTTCACGGGCGGCCTTATATATGGGTCTCATATTTTGTGGAGGTACTTAACCGGGTACAAGGTATCCTCCTGTATATTAATCTGACGCGCTTTAGTAAATCCCGAAATCCCCTCTTCGGCTCCCCTACTATTACGACTCCTGGCGGACGAATAAATGCTAGAACTAACAGCAAAGGCGTAGTAATAGAATTTACTCTAAGTTTTTAGGGTTCCGTACCCAAAGGGTTAAAACGGGACCCTATTACTGAGACTTCGCTGTCCGTCCGTCCGTCCGTCCGTCTGTCACCAGGCTGTATCTCAAGAACGGTGATAGCTAGAGAGTTGAAATTTTCACAGATGATGTATTTCTATTGCCGCTATAACAACAAATACTAAAAATAAAATAAAACAAATATTTAAGGGGGGCTCCCATACAACAAACATGATTTTTTTACCGTTTCTTGCTCGATACTAATAACGTTGCCATAAGTTGCATAGATCATGGTACGGAACCCTTCGTGCGCGAGTCCGACTCGCACTTGACCAATTTTTTTTAAACTCTGGTAAGGTTTAAAATTTTGATTTTAATAAAACGAAACAGAACGTTTATTTGATGTATTGTTATTTATTGATTGTAATTTATTATTGTTTGAATACTTATAATATAACTGGTTACAATTAATTACAGTATAAGTGTTGAGAGGCTTCTATCATTGTTATGTTAAAACTACGTACCTACATGAATATACTCAAATTAAGAGGATACCAAAATAGCTTCGTGCATTTTTCTACGTACGAAGTTTTATTGTTTCTTTAGATTGAATTGCTAGAGCTCTAATTTTTAAGTATATGTTTTTTCAATATATGATCTAGGATCGCACAAACTCAGAAACGCGATTGAAAAAAGTTGTCTCGATAGAAAATCTTAGCGAAAATACCTTTCGCATTTCTTATTTTTTTCATTTGTCGGTCTATTATCGCGTATTAACTAATGAAATAACTTTAAAAACATAAGTAACTATTATATATAGAAACACGTAAATCAGAATTAAAATATATTTAGTAGATTTTGAGTAAACAAAAAAAATATCCCTAATTCTTCATTTTCTATACCTACTAGCTGTGTTAATATGTACATGTCGACGATAATATTGATGTAGGCCCTTAAGGTTATTTTAAAAGCACGTAAGATAATTAATAATTTGTTGGAAACTTTTAATAGAGGATATTATATTTATAGAAACACTAGCTGTTGCCCGCGACTTCGTCTGCGTGAAATTTAGAAATCAAACCTTAACAAACAGAACTTTACCGCTCAAGAGATGGCATTGCACAGTTTTTTTAAATCGCACTATGGTTTGGTTACACACATTAACACTTAAGCTCTTCAAATTTTTTTGCTTTTAATCCGCTTTTCGCATATATAGATTAGAAAGGATAAGGATAGATAAGGATATTATATACCTAGTAGGGGTGGGTCGTTAACAGATTTTCCGTTAACGAAACGTTAACGTTAATTGGAGTTCATCAACTAGTTGATCAACTAGTTAATTTCAGCAACAAATTTTCTCGTAAAAAAAAAAAAAAAAAAAAAAAAAAAAAAAAAGCTTACTACCAAGCCACGCTGACCAGACGTGTTGGCACCGGGTTTGTTTTTCCTTACCTGGTTTTTACAAAACCCTGGTAAAGAAATGGGGTGGTGACACCAGTATTTCGAGTTTTCCGTCTTTCACAGTTGATGTTATCTGTGTAGGTACAATATTCCTTAGCTGGTTTTTACAAAACCCTGGTAAAGAAATGGGGTGGTGACACCAGTATTCCAGTATTTCGAGTTTTCCGTCTTTCACAGTTGATGTTATCTGTGTAGGTACAATATTCCTTAGCTGGTTTTTACAAAACCCTGGTGAGGAAATGGGGTGGTGACACCGGTATTCCAGTATTTCGAGATTTCCGTCTTTCACAGTTGATGTTATCTGTGTAGGTACAATATTCCTTAGCTGGTTTTTACAAAACCCTGGTGAGGAAATGGGGTGGTGACACCAGTATTCCAGTATTTCAAGTTTTCCGTCTTTCACAGTTGATGTTATCTGTGTAGGTACAATATTCCTTACCTGGTTTTTACAAAACCCTGGTGAGGAAATGGGGTGGTGACACTAGAATTCCAGTATTTCGAGTTTTCCGTTTTTCACAGTTGATGTTATCTGTGTACAATATTCCTTAGCTGGTTTTTACAAAACCCTGGGAAGGAAATGGGGTGGTGACAGTAGTATTTTGAGTTTTCCGTCTTTCACAGTTGATGTTATCTGTGTAGGTACAATATTCCTTAGCTGGTTTTTACAAAACCCTGGTGAGGAAATGGGGTGGTGACACCAGTATTCCAGTATTTCGAGATTTCCGTCTTTCACAGTTGATGTTATCTGTGTAGGTACAATATTCCTCAGCTGGTTTTTACAAAACCCTGGTGAGGAAATGGGTTGGTGACACCAGTATTCCAGTATTTCGAGTTTTCCGTTTTTCACAGTTGATGTTATCTGTGTAAAATATTCCTTAGCTGGTTTTTACAAAACCCTGGGAAGGAAATGGGGTGGTGACACCAGTATTCTTAATCTGTCACCACACGGAGGGCTGTCAGGACTGTCTCGTTTTTAAGTTTTCCGTCTTTCACCTTTCACAGAAGATGTTATCTGTGTGCAATATTCCTTAGCTAACTTTTATAGCATCCTTGGGAGAAATGGGGTGGTGACACTTGTAATCTCAATGCGTCACCACACGGAGGAACAGTGATTCATAAGATTATTATTTAGGAAAATATCTCTTAACTAAGTAATTTTAAAGTTCACTATTGTACCTATATCATAACAGTCGCTTACGATCTTTCGTTTTAAGAAGTATAATTTCTTTGAGAAAACATTGACAAGAAACGAACATTGAAAAAATTTAAACATTGAAAAAAACTGAACATTGAATTCAATGTTTAACTCTTAAACATTAAAAGAAACGACCATTGAAAAAAATTAAACATTGAAAAAAACTGAACATTGAAATCAATGTTTAACTCATAAACATTGAAAAAAACGAACATTGAAAAAAACTGAACATTGAATTCAATGACATCATTAAATTCAACTAGTTGATTCCGAAACGGTTAACCATTGAAACGTTGACGAGAGGTCAACTAGTTGATCAACTAGTTCGTTAATTCAATGCTCATCGCTAATACCTAGCTAATACCCGCAACTTTGTATTTGTATGCGGAATTTAACAACAAAACTAACAACCTACCCTACCTAAGAAACCTGGGTCGACATCTTCGATCCAAAAACTGTGAGTGTTAGCCGGTAATATAGTATTTCTAAAACTAACAAATTACACAAAAAGGCCATCTTATTGAATCAGTACCTAATACCTATCAAAAAAACTTTATCAAAATCCGTTGCGTAGTTGGGAAGATTCACATAGGATATACATACAAAAATAACGACATTGTTAGCAAGTATAACACTTATAAGTAGAGATAACGATAAGTTCGACGATAATATTTTGGCAATACGATAATATTAATCGGTCACAAGAATATCAACAACAATTGCTAGTTCTGGCGTGCCAAGCTGGTTATTAAACTAGTTTGGCTAAACTAAATTAACTACCAAAATTTACCTAAAATTTGTTTAGAAACGTTTTACAAATATATTAGAACACTATTGATTAATATCATGGCATAATCACATACATATCACTTATAACTGTCCAATATACCAGGGCAAAGCAGGTACTTTAAAATACAGGTATATCCGTAATTAGTGTATCGATTACAATTTACTCTGATAACATTAAGACACAAATGAAATGAAATGAAATGAAAATGAAATGAAATGAAATGAAAAATCATTTAATCACGTAGACATAATTTTTCAGAAAAATTATGTGCTTATGACATGTCCAATTTTTTTCCCTACCACCGGTTCAGGACGCAATCTGCTGAGAAGAACCGGCGTAAGAAACTCAGCAGAGCTTTTAATCAAATCAATATTTTTAAATTAAATGTCAATTATACTTACAATGCTAATAACTTTACAATATAGAATATGTATTGCTCCAGAACAACCTACCCCCAAGCTTTATCATCTTTAATATAATCAGAAATTTTATAATACGCCTTTTTACATAATTTAGTTTTAATGAATTTTTTAAATTTAGAATTATTTAATTCTCTTACATCAATAGGGAGTTTATTATAAAATCGTATACAATGACCCATGAAAGAGTTACATATTTTGTGGAGACGGGTTACATGCATCACAAGATTGTGTTTATGCCTTGTATTAACATTATGGTGGTCGCTTTTTTTTGTAAAATTATGAATATTTTATGAACATACAATAAATTTTCATATATATATTGCGAAGCGACCGTTAAAATATTTATATCTTTGAATTTCTCCCTTAGAGAATCCCGCGGACCTAGGTTATATATAGCTCTAACAGCGCGTTTCTGGAGCACAAATATCCGATTAATGTCCGCACAGCTTCCCCAAAGAAGAATTCCATAGCACATGCACACTGCAGCACTGGGAAATTACTCATTTCGTAAACAAAATCATCGATTCTTTATTCTTTATTACGATTATCGAGATTTACAAAAGTATCACTGGTAAGCTGGTAAAACATTTGCACAAGAAGTAACAACAACCAAGCATATGACTATAAAAGAGTATGCATTATAAATATAATAAATCCTACGTTAGTTCTCACAAACACATACAATAGTTACCTATATACAAAAATACCAAATACCGTGGAATTAAAATTTTAAGCACAACTGAAATTTCTTTACTCGAATTTCTATATTTTAATAATTAGCGCAATATCCCGCTACAGGAGCTTCATTGAGTGGAGCTGTTTCTGTCACCTTTTCCTTCCTTTTCTTAGAAAAACACGAACAACACAAATAAATTAGCAAAATGGCTCCAAGTAGCGACGGTAACCAAATATACACAGGAACACCATTAGGCCTTACTGTTTTTGCGTACTCTTTCAATACTATGCAAGGTATATGATTTCTTTCACCATACCTAGATATGTTGTGCCAAAAAGCACATTCCTGACTCTCCGTAATCTCAATCGGATCTCCTTTACTTATATAAGGTTTTACATCAATTTGTGAGGACGTTATATCAACTGATTGTGTGTTATTGTTAGTCTTCGGTTGAGATATGTATGAGGATATCATAAAACATGGTATTTCGGTTTCTTCAAAATGCGATCGATCAATAATTTGTAGGGAACACCTTTCTTGCGGTTGTACATGATACTTTAAATTGGGTTGATATCCGCCACTGCCTACAGCGCGTCCTAAGTTGTATAATGCAAGGCCAGTTAGTAACTGATTGTATCTGCTGTCGGAGTCTTTATACACATACACGTATGAAGGAGGTGGTTGTCTATACACTGGGTAAGTTGCAGAAGAAGAACAAAAACGGCATGTATAAGTGATAGATCTTGGTGGATGATAAGTGTATTGGGTGTGACTTGCTGTTACATAGTGATATCCGTACGCTCCGTAGCCGCGGCTTGAATGTCCTGCGTGGCCTCCATGGCCGTAACTTCCATGACCTCCATGTCCCCCATGACCTCCATGACCTCCGTGACCCCCGTGACCACCTCTAGCAACAACACAAATGTTTACTAACATGGAATATATAAAAATTACCCGTATGATTTTCATTTTGCTACGTAGAAGGCGAGTATCGACGCGTAACTGCCGTACCAAGAAGCTGAGAGACGTTTGGCGCCCATACAGACCGAGCGTCGCCAGCCTGGCGCCTCTGGTAAATAAATAGGGGATGCAAGCCGAATGAAAATTTTCTACAGTGAGATCAATTCTGTAGACTTGTACCAAATCTAAACCCTTGTAATTGTAAATATTTACTACTAGCTGTTGCCCTCGACTCCGTCCGCGTAAAATTTAGGAAATTTTCCCCGTTTTTGCAACATTTTTAACTACTGCTTGAGTGAGAGTATTATAAACGTAAGAGTAAACAAATATAATCAGAATGCTCCGAACTGCTAAGCTATCAGGAGTTACACATGTTATTGTGAGTCAACCATAAAATATAGATATATGCTGTTGCAGGATATTTTTTAGACAATTTTATGTAGAATATTTCCGTCATACATGATTTCTATGTAACTTTAACCATTAAGGCTGCACACGCGACGGAAGCTTAAAAAATGGAGTAACTTCTCCCGTTTTCCCAACATTTCCCTTCACTACTCTGCTCCTATTGATTGTAGCGTGATGAAAAGTATACTATAACCTGCCCAGGAGTATGAATAATTGTACCAAGTTTCGTTAAAATCCGTCGAGTAGTTTTTTTTTCTATAAGGAACATACAGACGGACAGACAGACAGACAAACAAAAATTTTACTGATTGCATTTTTGGCATCAGTATCGATCACTAATCACCCCCTGATAGTTATTTTGAAAATATATTTCATGTACAGAATTGACCTCTCTACAGATTTATTATAAGTATAGATGACTCTCACCTACATAATATATTTACACTAATATAAATAAAAAGTCTCTTGTTTTCTTGTTTTCTCGTGAGTCAAATGTTAAAATTTTCAAGTAGAACCGAGACCCATGTAAGTACCCCACCTTAGGATTATAATTAACAACAGAAAAGTATAAACTTTTTGGAAAAAGAGATTTTTTACAATAATCTTCAGAAGAACTAGCGTCGGATAATTTATCATTAAGAGGGCACGATACCAAATTATGCTCCATACAAAAATATGGGTTTCGTACTCCCCATTTTTCTTTGCGAGAGTTAAACTAGGTAAAGTTTCACCGACTATCACACATATTTGGTAAGGTTTTACCAAAAAAGAAAGTGATAGAAGCATAGATATACTCTTCATCTATAAAAAAGCGTAAAAACAATTAAAATCGGTTTAACTTTCGCGAAGAAAAAAGGGGACTACGAAACGTCTTTTTTTTTCATAGAATTTGTAGGTAAAATCTGCGTCAGCTATATTTGTCCCTTTCAGCGCGGCGCTTGGAAATAGGGATAGCAATACCTAAGGCAAATACCTAAATCAGGAGTACAGTACCCTCTTAAGCAGGGCAACTAGATCAGGTAACTGTTAACGTCATATGCCACTAGAATTGGGAACCTCCTCATTTTTGAGAATTTAAATTAACAGCACGATTGAATATGATATTTAGTATCCATAACAATGAGTAAATTGTTATGTCATGAAGGTATCACCCTAGCTAATCATAAACGATATAACATCACGCATATCTCGCGACGCGACGGTCATTACATTCTTGTGGACAATCGCCTCTGCTCCCGCTTAAAGCGACCTCTTCCTGCTAGGTATCAACCAAATGAATGATTTCCTGACCATTGTGATAATACTAATATAATCCTGGGCTGTATGTTTCTAAGACTTATATCTTGTTTTAATAAATAAATAAACAAATAAATATCACGGACATTTCACACAACGTCCTCTAGTCCCAAGCTAAGCTTATATGCTTGTGTTATGGGTACTAGAATACGGATATACACTTAAGATTACTTTTCTTTTGTAAATACATACTTTTAATACATAAGTTTTGCGTTTTCTATACATGTGTTAGGTTCCTGTTTATTTGCACATCAAATACTAGTACTCTAGTAGAACCTATAATCTACGAGTATCTTCGTACACTAACGGCCTAACGGCTATTCTCAATAACCAGACTACGATGGTAGCTAGATTGTTATCCCCATTTATCAGTAACATATTTGTATCTCCATTCGAAGTATTAATAGAAAATGCTATCATCATTAGCTTATTGAAAAGCAAGTACCTAACCACAAAAGTTTAGATTTGTCTGTCTTAAATAGAAACATTTGTGGATAGATAAAATATTGAAAACGGCTGTGAGCCGTAAGTTTTATAACAAACGGGATGAAGTTATTTGTATCGAACACTTAAAATTTTAAATATCTTATGTTTATGTCTTTCACAGTGCACATCTTCAAATAAATATATATGTAGTACACTATGTCTTAACTGTTATCAGGTATTTACAATGTACATGGGTATACACCATTTTGGGGTCCACCACACCAACGCAATTCAACAGTTATTTTTTTCATTGGCATTGGCAATGTAAGTTTGTTCTTGATAGTAACCATTGCACTGGCACTGACCTACTGTCTAGGCTGTGGTATACCTAATAGTGAACTATCCTTACTTATTATAAAACAAAGTCGTTGTTTTTGTATGTATATCCCTATGTGGCCTTATATTTTCTAAACTATACAACGGATTTGGATGTGGTTTCTTTTAATAGATAGAATGGTTCAAGTGGATGGCTTTTTTTGTATAATTTGTTGGGGATATTTTTCTAAATTCCACGCGTATGATGTTGCGGGCAACAGCTAGTATAATAATATATAGGTAATAGAATTTGCACTATTAACATGTTATAGACCCTAATAAATTCACGTTTTCAGCAGTAACAATTTATATGACCCAAATAACTAATAGCGGGCCTATTACCGTCCATCCGACAGATTTCTAGAGTTTGATAATGTTTTAAACGGGAAACTTTCAATAACAAATTTAGTTATATAACAGATGTTTGTTTTATATTGCAAACGTACGTTTACAATACTACGTAATACGCTACCTTCTGTTTATTTAAGTTTCCAAAGAGAACGATTAAGAAACATATAGGTATCGTGACGTCAGCGAATTTATGATTATCACGATTTATATTTTACACGGAATTTATCTTCGAAATAGCAAGTTTTTATAAACAATCGTTTATTTCTGGTATCGCTTTTTAGTACGCTTTATTTTTGAATGCGAATACTGCGATGAACATATTAGTGTATGTACATTTAAGTCAAGAGAATTGGAAAAGGAAGAAAACGTTTGAACAAAGTAAACTGTGAGTAAACATAAAAATATTGATAGTGAAGGAAATGAAAAAGGATTTACGTCAGGAATGAGTTTGACATTTTGTATCTACGCATTTGAATTCTATCTTCTTTATATATAAAAATCAGTTGCTGTTCGTTAGTCTCGCTAAAACTCGAGAACGGCTGGGCCGATTTCGCTGATTTTGGTCTTGAAATATTCGCGAAAGTCCAGGGAAGGTTTAAACGGTGACAAAATATATGGGAATCTAAAATTCCACGCGTACGGAGTAGCGGGCATCAGCTAGTCTTAAATCAATTGCTGTTCGTTAGTCTCACTAAAACTCGAGAACGGCTGGGCCGATTTTGGTGATTTTGGTCTTGAAATATTCGTGAAAGTCCAGAGAAGGTTTAAATGGTGACAAAATATATGGGGATTTAAAATTCCACGCGTACGGAGTAGCGAGCATCAGCTAGTCATTGAATAATTATCTAACTACGTATGTATTTAGATACTGCCGGATCCATACTAACTTACATACACACTTTATTTTTGAAGTAGGTATTATAATTTTGGATTTTCGATTGAACTTGAACCAATGCTTTATGTAAAAAAAAATAAAAAAATCAGTTGATTTAAAAATATATAAATGATTTCAAGAATGAGATCACTTTCAAAAGGCGCGTGTATAACAATACATCTCCAAAAAAAATAGTCAACTCCGTTGAGCTGCATAGAGGGCTTAAAGCTGAGGACTTATTGGTTGCTGGATTTTTTTGATCGGGAATTAGGACTCCTAATATTGTTCAAGTTACTAGAACTTAAGACGGAGAACCGTACACTCTGCGAGAGGTCCTATGCTATGTCCAGCAGTATGATTGCAAAAGGAGAGGATCTCTATCAAAGACAAGCCTATGAATACTTCAGTCTACCAATAGTCATAGTTGACGCAACTTACTAACTATGTCGCGTTATGGTCAGCCAATCAAAAAGGTATTGTTTCTAAAACAAACACCTCTCCTTAATTAAATTATTTGATACAGTTTTAAACAACAGTATTCGCCTTGGTTATTCTAATAAAATACATCAAACTATTACGTCAATATTTAATGATGTGGGCCGTAACATCCTACTAATATTATAAAGGCGAAAGTTTGTATGTATGGATGTTTGTTACTCTTTCACGTAAAAACTACTGAATGGATTTGAATGAAACTTTACCACAATATAGCTTATACATCAGAATAACACATAGGCTACAAATTAGCTGGACCGATTTTGATGAAATTTTATTTTATACAGAATTGTATGGCAAAACAACGTTTGCCGGGGCAGCTAGTATGGCATATAAATAGGTATACCTACGAAGAAAAAATAATACATTTCAAGTAATTTCGGTTATTGTACCTTAATAACAATTATTATATTAAGTGGATATTTACGCCATCATAACTATTATGTTACCTAATTCAATTATGAAAATGGTTGTAACCTACAATAAAAATACTGAACACTTACCTATGTCTTATATATTACTGCTTCACGTATAAAACTATTTTTTTTTTTTAAGTAAGTAGTTAAGTATTGTCAATGCAATTACTAACACAATTTTACTGTCGCAATTAAGTTAAAAATCCTTTTCAGATACCTAAATTTATGAGTAATTACCAAATTAGCTAGGATTTGGCTAACTAATGACTGTGTAAATAAAATTGTGTTATTAATTGCATTGAGAATACTTTTATTTCTTTACTGTGACGTATAATTTAAAACTAAACATACTATAGTTGTTTACACAACGGCATAATAACATAATGATAATATAACTACTTTTTACGGATTTAGACGCGTGTATTTGTTACGGTCTCACCCTTGACCCTGGTGACTGCAGTCTCCGAAACGTCGTCGGGCCAAAGTTTAAAACAAATACACGCGTTTAAAAGTAAAAAGTAGTTTTATTTAAACAAATGAGTAATTAATAATAAGAATATGATGTACGTTTAGTTTCAATTAATTAATTTATATTATAATTTGAATTATGGTTGTCTGTGTGGTAACGGATTAAGGATAGAAGTGTCACCACCCGTTTTCCTTTTCAGGATGCTGTAAAAGCCAGCAACGTATATTATACACCAATAACATCCTTAATGATAGGCGGAAATTGCGGACTTTATTTCCTCCCAAATAAATGGAGGCCCGTCAGAAGTCAATGGGACGTTAATAGACGAGAGAGAGAGAGAGAGCATTATGGTGACAAATTATATAACTGTCTCAAAAAGAGATCTAATAAATGGTAAGGAAAAGAAAATCCATAAAGTGGGCATAATCGCACGAATTCTTTTCACGCCGCCATATCTGTTTTCTAAGTGTTGCTAACACATACTCTCTACAAATTTGAGTGGGTAATGAATTATGATATGTTTACAAAACAAATACAAATAAATGATAGTTTCTTGAAAACAAAAACCGGAACTGAAGTAAGTTTATTTTATTAAAATTTGTTTGCTAACTGAAATGCGCATGCACATGACCCATACGGTTATAGCAATCAAATGTATGCCTACACTTGTTTTTTTCTTTTTATTAGCAGCCGGTGATTATCTTTAGTCATAAAAACTTCAAATAAAGACTTTTTTAACACGCTTTTATTAGCTTGGTACGTATCTATCGATGAATATATATAACGAAATTTTCAAAAATAAGATTTATGTTTTTAATTCATTCATAGTTTTTTTTTTTTTTTTTTAGTAACGTATTAGGATTTCATGGTATTTCCTAGAATTTAGTTAACAGTGGTTAGCAATACTTCATTTCGTTTCGTGGAGTTTTGGGAAAATAAAGCACTAGATGTAGAAAATTGTGTAGTATTCAGGTACTATTTTTAACAATTCGAGGAGGAGTTTGAACATGGGGGTAAAATTACTGAAGACTCTATAATAGGTAATTTAAAGAGCTAAGCTCAACACAAATACAATACGCAATAAATGGATAATACCTTCAAATATCACACCAAATATCATATTTCTAATTATGAAGTCACGGAAATTTTGGGATGTTTATGTGTATGTAATATCCTAAATTGCGTTATTTTGTTAGACAGTTAAGTATCCAATTTAGGCTAAAAAAACCGAGATAAGAATATTAACTATATGAGATTATACGTATTTTTATTATGTCCATGTGGTGACAACCACCTGTTTTATTAAATTAATTAATGTCAAATCTACGAGTATAATAGGATAACATATTTTACTAACTAAAGTAATTTATTAATTTTGCAATTGACTTGCTATGCTTTTACTTAATAAATCATATTGTGTGGTGGAAAAAGTGAAAAAGTCCCGCTTGCGGTGATCACTTTTTCAATCAATCAATCAATCAATCAATACTTTATTTTTGTAAATATAGGATATAAGTTGTTACAATTTGTGTTACATTCTTTTTTTCATTTTTTTTTTTAATTTTTTCATTCATTTTCCACCGCAATTTGATATTTTTACTTTTTTTACAAGCGCTGTCGTTTTATCAATGTAATGTCTAGGAGGATAAATAAATATATACTAAGTCTATGTGTATTGTCTGAACACTAACAGTTGTGCACAGAGTTCAAACAATGGTAGTCCGTATCTACCCAGATTAGCTATTACCCGCGACTTCGTACGCGTAGAACTTAGGTCATTTTCCCCGTTTTTGCAACAATTTTCACTAATGCTTGTCTCATATAGGGCGCAGCGTGATTTTATACACCTTAAAGTCTTCCTCAATAAATGGATCTCTAACACAAAAGGATTTTCCAATTCGAATTAGTTCTTGAGATTGACGCATTCAAATAAACAAACGAACTCTGCGGCTTTGTAATATTAATATAGATAAAGCAGCAAAGATTTATAAAATACTAGCTGACCCGGCAAACGTTGTTTTTCCATACAAATGTCAGGGGTAGACAAATAATTTGCAATAAAATAATATTGCGACTATAAATTTAAATGTAAGCTATCCTAACTTTCAAGTTGGGTCGAATTGCACACGGTGTGCAAATCAAATTTAAAATCGGTTAAGTAGTTTAGGAATCCATCTCGGACAAACATCGTGACAAGAAATTTATATATATAAAGATGTATAATAAAACCATTTATCCTCGTCTCGACCATCCTTGATGACACCAGTCAGAATCAGTCACATTCACTCGCTTTTTACTGAATTCTTAAAGGTCCCTGAAGGCTACGCCTACCCCTTCATTTTCATTTTCACACATATTTGAAATACTGAATTATTTTTGTGATTTTGCTTGTTTTTTTCATAATCGACTTAATTTTTAGGGTTCCGTACCAAAAGATAAATGGGACTCTATTACTGAGTCTGCTGTCCGGCCGTCCATCCGTCTGTCTGTACTCTGGAACACTGAAATTATCAGCTCTTTAGCTATACCCGATAGCTAAAGAGCTGATAATTTCAGTTTATACCAGTTGATGCTACAACATCAACAAATGCGTTTTAGCAAAATTGAAGTACAGCAATTAACTTTTAAATACATAAAAGAACAGAAGGCATCATAATCTGTCATTCGATATCGAAATTATGCGGAAAGGGTATATTATATACTAGATGTACCCGCGACTTACGCGTGGAATTTAGAAAAAAAATTTTTGAAGATTTTTTTACTGCTGCTTTGCTTTATTGGTTGCAGCGTGATGTGACCTAGCCTAAAGCCTTCCCTGATAAATGTACTATTTGATACTGAAAGAGTTTCAAATCGGACCAGTCGGTTCTTAAGACTAGCGCATTCAAAAACCAAACAAGTTCTTCAGCTTTATAATATAAGTATAGATATTGCCATTATTATACATTTGACATCAGAATATTTTTTTTTTTATTAAATTTTGGAATCGACAGTGGAATTTTTGATGTAATAATTTTTAATTTTTATCTTAATTATCTATTAGTTGAGATGAATTACAATTCAATTTACTACTAACCACAGTTAGCAAGTCAGTTACGTAAGGCTCGCAGTTAGTCAGCGTCGAAATTATGTGCGGTGCGATATTCGATATTAGCCATCGATCACCAACCAGATAGATAACAAGATCCGCTAGGAATTCTGAATAGCTATATAGCTACGAACTCTACGCAATTTGTTTTTGTAGCTTCTCTTTTTTGCAAATGAATTTTTTGCCAAATTCTATTGACTTATTTATTTTTAATATTTACTCTTTATTGTAGGTACACGTATGGTACGGTATCCTTTCTTTATCCTTATCCTTTTTCCCCGATTTCTTCCAGGCAACCATAAATAAATAAATATTCATGGACATTTCACACAACGTCCTCTGGTCCCAAGCTAAGCTTATATGCTTGTGTTATGGGTACCAGAATGGTTTTTGAAAATAGTTAAATACATACATATAATACATAGAAACACCCAGACGCAGAACAAACATTAGGATGACATTTATAAACATCACACAAATGATTGCCCGAGGCGGGAATCGAACCCGCGATCTCATGATCGGCAGTCCGTTATACGAACCACTAGACCACGAAGCCCGTCATAACCATAACTATAGCCATAACCGTAATAACCATAGGATGAAAAAGACGAAAAAGTTTATTTAGATAGGGCAAGTTGCAAATTGCGACTTACTCGTATGTAATTTTTAAATCAGCAATACATATTTGGTTGGCGACCTATTAGTTGAAAATGAAACGAAATGAAGTAGGTATATTATTTATTTTGTTATTTGTTTGTTCAAATGTTTGTTCTGCGTCTGGGTGTTTACTTATTATAATAAGGTATGTATTTACAAAAGAAAAGTAGTTTATGTATTATATCCGTATTCTGGTACCCATAACACAAGCATAATAAGCTTAGCTTGGGACCAGAGGACGTTGTGTGAAATGTCCATAAATATTTATTTATTTATTTATTTTGATGAGAAATCACTGCTTGTATTTCTTGCCTTTGACAAGTTTGATAATAACTTCATAGTGATTCATGCCACAATATACCTAAATTTAATTACCTTAATCCAAATTTGATTATCAACACATTTCAATTAATTTTAAACGCTGATCAAGCTGGGCGTTCACGCAAAGGGTTCTGTAGCGTTATTATCATAATATATTTATTTATTATCACAATACAGCTATTATTGTATACCCTAACGCAATAGTGTAGCCAAATACATTTGTTACATATTGTCACACCAACTCCAAATAACTTCAAATAACAGTTTAAGGGCAGGAGAATGATGATGCTGGGTATTTATTGTGGTAGCATAACATCAACTGATATAGGTGCCGATTCTACACGCACAACTAAACATAACTTAACTAAAAATTTAAAAATGATAATCACACGACGACGAATCACAATACGGCAATGTTAACTGAACTTGCTTAATATAAACTGTGTATCATAGACTAATGATTTCAATTAATAACAATTTGCACTACGAAATAGCCATTTAATCAAAATACGCTGTAGTTGTTGTTATTTTTTAGTTAAATTATTTTAGTTGTACACTTAGAATAAGTACCATTCACAAACTATGACATTCTCTGCTCTCTAGCTATTCTTCTCTTCTCCAGCCCATTTACGTCCTACTGTTGGCCTCCTCCACTATGGGAGGGATTATGGTCTACTGTGCCGCGCTGACCAGGCGTGTTGGCACAGGGTTTATTTTCGAGTTTTCCGTCTCTCACAGAGGATGTTATCTGTGTGCAATATCCCTTAGTTGACTTTTACAGCACCCTTGGGAGGAGATCCGTCACCACACGGAATAGCTATTACCGTTTCAGAAATACAACCTGGTGATAGACGGACGGACAGACAGCAGAGTGTCAGTAATAGGCTTTTTACCTTTTGGTATGAAACCCTAAAATGGTATTAAAGGGACACAGTCTAATCCCCAGTTTCTATTGTACAATATTTTTAATCCCAGCTTTAAGGATTATCTCTACCACAATAATACTGTGGACTGTGACAACATTGTGAGCTTACTTTTCAAAAAGTGTTGGTAAATGTTACGAATATTTTATATTTACGAACTTATAAAAAGGTAAGGAAAGCGGAAAGCATAATATCATCTTTAGGGACAAACCACACAAAACTATAAACAGAAAATTGGTACATTTTTTTTACATGGGGAATGCATTGACGCACTGCGCCTGTCCAGTTGCGGGGGCAACCTTCAGGCTTCGTGTGGGACTCCCGGCGGCGGCCGGACTACCCACTAAAACTCCATGGTGTTTCTCCGTACCCGGAAACCCAGCCCGTGGTAGTCACTCAGGTATTACCACGACCAAAATTGCTACATTTAAATTCTCATACCTGCTATGTGCCTGCTCTTGATATTAAATTATATACGACTAAGAATACTTATATTCGCAGAAACTATTTATTATAGCGCAGTCCTTCAGCAGAGATGATCTGTGGTCAGATTAGGTTACGATTACGACAAAACTAGTCCTGACATTATTGTGGTTTTTGTTTTCTATTTCCGATAGGAAATTATGATTCAAATTATGATAACTAACTCGATTTTTGCTACTTTAGGCCTTAATATTTAACAGTTGCGTACACCCTACCATGTGTAGATTTTGAGACAATCTTTAGGGTGTCAATATACAAGTATTTACAGACTTACAGCTGGATATCTCGAATTCCGAGATTGTTACCTCATATAAGCTTAAATGATTGGGCCAAATATTCTCTAACACTTACACGACTCATTGATTGAAATCAAAGCACTTTTTTATGGATTTAGACGCATAATTTTTTTACCCGTAACCATTAATCGCAGCGTAATGTTTATATATAGCGTAAAGCCTTCTTCTATACTTTCCAATATTGAAAGAGTATTTCCAATTGGACCAGTGTGGTTCCTCAGATTAGGATAGATTCCTCAAACAAACTCTTTAGCTTTATAATATTAGTAAATAGAACAGTCCCTTCATAAATATAAATTACAGGGTTATTCCTCGTATCGTTGGATTGTGTTGTAGGTATTGTATATTTCATGTGGGTACTCCGATGTGTATTGAACTTTTATTACAGCTATTTAAGTGCATTCAGTGCACAGCATTGAGATAGAAAGACGAGGAAGGTTTTCCTTTATAATATCTAAATGTATTGGTTGAGATATAATAAGAATAAGAATATAACTAATAGTAATTTAAAAGGGTTCCTTGTTGTTTTTTTTGCCCCTAACACGACGAATGTGACGGATTATATACAAAACAAAAGTCCCCTACAAGTATAGTGTGCTATTGTAGAAAATAGTACAAATTTATAGTACAGGTGTTTAAATCTGGGCATTTTCTATGATTATCTATGTAAACTTCTACGAATACGTAGTTCCAAAGAAATTTTTAACAAGTACTAATGTACCTAACCAACTATAACGTACCTAACGTAAGTTATATTATATTTCATAATTACCAATATCCTCCTAACCATAGTGTAATTTAACTTCAGGCCTAAAGCTCAACATAAATAAACCTTTGAAACTTGTTCAATATTAAGTATATACTTTCTAAGGCTTTAGAGCACTTTACGAGTAATACCTACATAAAACTTTTATCCTAACTAATGAGTTTATTTGTGATAAAACGTAATCTTAATTTAATGTTAATGAACTCTACGTGCAGTTCTGAATCCCACGAGGTCTCGTCAACATCATGTGATAGGAGTATCGTTCGGTATAACTACTGTTTGATGTTACTATTTCTTAAAATAATTGAATTCTACTTTCACAAATTTTCAAGATATCTTACAAAAAAGCAGACCCCGCTATTATGACGTTGAAAAAAGGTTAACTAAATTCAAATTCGAAAAAAAAAAGACAACCATTTTCTTGTAAGAAATATGTGTAAAATCTGATACATCGGTGACTGGGACAGTTGTATCAAATTTGATATACAGGCTTGCGAAAGGAACACGGTTTTAGAAAATATCACAAAAAAACAACTTGTTATATTCGCTTTATGTATCTCTAGCAAGCGCGTCTTTCACTCAACATTTTTAATTAACAACATTTTTTACAATTTTCTTCCTGATGTCCCTTGGCGACAGCAAAAACGTGTCTTATCTTAGGAAAACCTGGTTACAATTTTAGAAATCTTTTTACACATTACTTTATATTGTGGTCTATTAAAGTATATGTACTGTCCGTGTGGTGACGGATTAAGAATACAAGTGTCACCACTCCATCTCCTCCTAAGGGTGCTGTAACAGTCAGCTAAAGGATATTGCACACGGATAACATTTTCTGTGAGAGACGGAAAACTCGAAAATAAACCCTGTGCCAACAAGCCTGGTCAGCGCGGCACAGTAGACCATAATCCCTCCCAAAATGGAGGAGGCCCGTGTCCAACAGTGGGACGTAAATGGGCTGGAGAAGGAAAGTATATTTTGCTGTACAACTGAGTAAACAATACGTTACTTAAGGGCCTACATCAATATTATCGTATATCATCGCCGACACGTACATATTAACACAGCCAGTAGGCACAGAAAATGAAGAATTAGGGATACTTTTCCTATTTACTCGAAATCTACTAAATATATTTTAATTCTGATTTACGTGTTTCTATATATAATAGTTACTTATGTTTTTAAAGTTATTTCATTAGTTAATATGCGATAATAGACCGACAAATGAAAAAAATAAAAAATTAGAGAGGTTGTTTCGCTAAGATTTTCTATCGAGAAAACTTTTTTCAATCGTGTTTCTGAGTTTATGCGATCCTAGATCATATATTGAAAAAACATATACTTAAAAATTAGAGCTCTAGCCATTCAATCTAAAGAAACAATGAAAACTTCGTACGTAGAAAAATGCACGAAGCTATTTTGGTATCGTCTTAACAGGATACTATAGCGTTTAGGAATATTAATTAAGATGTGTGAATGAAATGAAACAAACTCATATGAAATCTAACATATAAAATTCACGTGTCACAGTGTTAGTTACCATACTCCTCCGAAACGGCTTGACCGATTCTTCTCAAATTTTGCATACATATTCAGTAGGTCTGAGAATCGGCTAACATCTATTTTTCAAACCTTTTTTTTTAGTATGGCAAAACAACGTTTGCCGGGTCAGCTAGTATTTTTATAAATGTTTCTTACTCTTTAAAATCATACTTTCGTTATTTATTTGAATTAAATATAGGAATGAAATACGAGTATGTCCTTAGAGAAATACATTTATTAAAAGAACTCTTCCGTTCCTCAATAAAAATATGTCTTGAAATTGTTTAAGTTTAAAGTATAACGTCGAAAAAATTTAAGCTTATTAACAGTCATAACATGATATCACGATAACTTTTTCATATTATGACGTAGCCGTTTGGTTTTGATTCGCAATATAAGTACGCAGACTGTCGATGTATTGAATGAACGAACCAATGGAACCAACGTATACATCCACAACGTATAGTAATAAATTTACTGTATTAATAAACAAAATATAGTGTATTGCATAAATATTTAAGATTCCACTTTAGTCAAATCTATGTTAAACAAAAAAAAACTATAGCTTGCCAATGTATAGTCTAACGAGTTTTAGACATCACGGATCGAATATGTCTGTTTATGAAACCCTGAACAATCTTGTTTTTATGGTTTTCAGCTGCCAGACATTAGCGTTGTGATACGGAAGTCCCAAGTTCGTCCTTCCGGTCAGAAAAAAACAAGTTTTATTGGAAAATTTAGCAATAGTACGACATCTGGAAACGTTCGCTATGCAGCTAAACTGCTAGTTAGCTCGTAAAAATGTTAAAGATAGGCTTATACGTAGACAGGGTTTAGTTTCGGGGTTTACAATTCTTAGATTCATTTTGGGGGGCCGTGAGACACAACACCTGGAAATAGTGACAAATCATATTGTTGCCACAGTTTGCGGCATTTCGCTACATCTGCACTGAGCGGCCACGTCCATGGCTTAATGTGAAGCTGTTCTTATCACAAGTGGCGAAAATACTCATAATACCTACTGGATATTCGACTTCGAGGATGTAAACTAATATAAGGGTATACACAAATATAATAACTATTATCATCAGAAGCTTATCAGCAAAATACATACCTTTGACGTCACTAACTCATTCTCGATACATATTACCTACGTGCTAATTACTACACGAGTTACAAACATACATGTGAAATATATATCTAATATATAAAATTCACGTGTTAGTTACCGTACTCCTCCGAAACGGCTTGACCGATTCTTCTCAAATTTTACATGCATATTCAGTAGGTCTGAGAAATTTTCAAACCTTTTTTTCTTTTTTTTTTAGTATGGCAAAACTACGTTTGCCGGGTCAGCTAGTATATATATATATATTTATCCTGGAAACGATTGGCCGTCCTCTGAAGGAAAAAGTGCATTTAAACGGGCGTCCACCAGCATTGAGCGTCCGTATACCGGACGCCACTTTTTTAAGCGGTTGCTCTGAGATGCTATTGGTCCCAGCTAGCCGTAGTACAAATATCGACGGAAGTAAAAAAATCGTTGAAATGGCTGCAAAAAAATATTAATAAGTTCCCGAAAAAATCTCAGCGCGGGTGAGGCGCTGCTGCAGCGCGTATATCCACACGCGTATATCCAAGCGAATTTCTAGCTACGGACTCGGTTATTTGGCGTCCGTATTTGCGACGTTGCCAGCTCAGCCATAACATTAGGACTATAACTCAAACAATATCTACTACAGTCAATACAATATACAAAGTCTTGGAACACATAGGTTTTGCGTTCTATTCGGCGCCCCTCGTGTTATGAAATCACTTATTATTCAATGAACTAAGTTAATTAAATAATATTACATTTGTTACATTAATAACTTTTTTTAAAATATGAAGATAGTTTGAGACTCGGAAAAGAACTTTGAATACTTTTATCTCTGAAATCATCTATGGGGTAAAAGGAGAATAGAAGTTAGTATAGGGAATCCACACCTGCTATATAAATAAATATAAATATTCATGGACATTTCACACAACGTCCTCTGGTCCCAAGCTAAGCTTATATGCTTGTGTTATGGATACCAGAATACGGATATAATACATAAACTACTTTTCTTTTGTAAATACATACTTATAGTACATAGTAAACACCCAGACGCAGTACAAACATTTGTATGACAATTAAAAACATCACACAAATGATTGTCCTGACCGGGAATCGAACCCGAGACCTCATGATCGGTAGTCCGTTATATGAACCACTACACCACGAGGCCCGTCAAATATCGAATTGTATTATATCTGATAAGGTAATAGAAAAGGGTGGAAGTTTGCATAACCGTTCTACCGATTGTATAGGGGAAACAGAAAGGTTTGGTCAATTTTCAGGACGTAAATTAACTTATGAAACACAAAAAAGAACTTTCTGCAAGACACATAGGTTGAAATTCGTAAACAAAAATGTATCGACTCCTATAATAAATTGATCAGCTGATCGAAATTTTTGAATAGGAGACGAACGTTTCGTAGATAGATACACCGTCTAGAATGACTACACCTTTCTGTTACGCCCAGTACATTGGTACCTACCTATCGGTATTTGTTATTTAGTATCGTTAAACTGACGCAAAGCTTTGTGCTATGTACGTACACATAATACGGACGTCCTATTGCAATATACAGACGCCCAATAGCTGTATACGGACGTCCAATTGCACAATACGGACGTTCAAATGCCATTGTGATTATGATTGCATCATATATCATCATTTATAATTTTCCGAGAGGTTTCCTTCGCAGAGAATATATTTTACTTGGTCACACCTTACTTTATATTCACAATTCATTAAAGCATGCTGTCCAGCACATTTGATACATTAAATACTTGTTTAATGAAATATGAAGATAGTTTGAGACTCGGGGAAGAACTTTGAATACTTTTACCTCTGAAATCATCTCCTAAGGGGTAAAAGAAGAATAAAAGTTTCTATAAGAAATCTATACCTGCTGTAGCGATTTGTATTATAATATCTGATAAGGAAATAGAAAAGGATGGAAGTTTGTATAATATTTTGGACTCTTTTATTAAATTGATCATCTGATCGAAATTTTTGAATAGGAGACGAACGTTTCGTAGATAGATACACCGTCTAAAATGACTACACCTTTCTGTTACGCCCAGTACATTAATACCTATCGGTATTTGTTATTTGGTATCATCAAACTGACGCAAAGCTTTGTGCAATGTACGTACACATAATACGGACGTCCTATTGCAATATACAGACGCCCAATAGCTGTATACGGACGTCCAATTGCAGAATACGGACGTTCAATTGCAATTGTGATCATGATTGCATCATAATAATATATCATTTATAATTTTCCGAGCGGTTTCCTTCGCAGAGAATACATTTTACTTGGTCACACCTTACTTTATATTCACAATTCATTAAAGCATGCTCTCCAGCACATTTGATACATTAAATACTTGTTTAATGAAATATGAAGATAGTTTGAGACTCGGGGAAGAACTTTGAATATTTTTACCTCTAAAATCATCTCCTAAGGGGTAAAAGAAGAATAAAAGCTTGTATAGGAAATCTATACCTGCGGTAGCGATTTGTATTATATCTGATAAGGAAATAGAAAAGGATGGAAGTTTGCATAATATTTTGGACTCCTATAATAAATTGATCATCTGATCGAAATTTTTGAATAGGAGACGAACGTTTCGTTGATAGATACACCGTCTGAAATGACTACACCTTTCTGTTACACCCAGTACATTAATACCTATCGGTATTTGTTATTTGGTATCATCAAACTGACGCAAAGCTTTGTGCAATGTACGTACACATAATACGGACGTCCTATTGCCAATATACAGACGCCCAATTTCTATATACGGACGTTCAATAGCTGTATACGGACGTTCAATAGCTGTATACGGACGTTCAATAGCAGAATACGGACGTTCAATTGCAATTATGATCACGATTGAAGATAGACGGTACTATATGACTGTAAGCTACCAACTGTAAGCAGAAAGCATGATTCTCAGTATATTTTCATTTTTTTTAATTGTATTTATTAAATTACAAAATCTACCAAATTTCACTAAAGTTTTTAGTAGATAGGTTATAAACCTAACAAGTATTTAAATAAATGGGTATGTAACTTTAAGTAGTTCTTGGAAAACCGAGCCTTTATAATTTGCCGGGTGGTTCCTTTCCAGGGAACACATTTTACTTGGTCAGACCTTACTTTATGTTCGCAATTCATTAAAGCATGCTGTCCAGCACATTTGATACATTAAATACTTGATTTATAAAATATGAAGTTAGTTTGAGACTCGGGAAAGAACTTTGAATACTTTTATCTCTGAAATCATCTCCTAAGGGGTAAAAGGAGAATAGAAGTGTGCATAGGGAATCTATACCTGCTATATCGATTTGTATAATATTTGATAAGGAAATAAAAAAGGTGGAAGTTTGCATAACCGTTCTACCGTTCTATTGTACAGGAGAAACAGATAGGTTTGGTCAATTTTCAGGACGTAAATTATCTCATGAAACACAACAAAGAACTTTCTAGAAGACACATAGGTTGAAATTCGAAAACAAATGTTTGGACTCCTATAATAAATTGATCAGCTGATCGAAATTTTTGAATCGGAGACCAACATTTGGTTTTTGGGATCTACCTCATGTTTTATGGTAAATTTGTCCAGTTTCGTTGATAGATTATTGGTTTTAAATGATTACACCTTTCTGTTACGCCCAGTACATTGGTACCTATCAGTATTTGTTATTTAGTATCGTCAAACTGACGCAAAGCTTTGTGCTATTTACGTACACATAATACGGACGTCGTATTGCAATATACAGACGCCCAATAGCTGTATACGGACGTTCAATTGCAGAATACGGACGTTCAATAGCAATTATGATCATGATTGAAGATATACGATACTATGTGACTGTAAGCTACCAACTGTAAGCAGAAAGCATGGTTCCCAGTATTTCTTAGTTTTTTAATCATAATAAATATGAAATTACAAAATTTACCAAATTTCATTAGAGTTCTTCAATAGGTGTTGCGTGAAAGATGGGCATAAGACATTCATTGACCATTCAATCCATTAATTGATAATAATAATTAATATGTGTTAATTATTGTTAATAGTTATGTGTTAATTATGTGTTTAATAGTTATGATATTGGTATCAACAGAAATAATCCCGATAGTTGTATCGGTGAACGGTTTAGTCCCAAAGAGCCTCTCACAAAATCTCGAGAGGCTCGGCGTCAATAGCAAGTCGGTGACCGATGCAGAAAGCGGTCTTGCTGGACAATGCCCGTATAGTTCGTCGGTTTCTTTCCCATTAGGCTCCACCACTCCGGCTGACTGTTACGGACCTCGTCGGAGTGCGTCCTGCCGCCTTTCGAGGCGAGGCAGTGTTATATCCAAAATAATAATTAATAAAAAGAAAGTAATATTGATTAATTCAACATTAAATGTATTTTTATTTTTTTATTTTATATTAAGAAATGTAATTTATAAGAGAAATAAATGAATAATGAATAATAATTATGATAATTAATAGGATAATTATAAGGTAGGCAAGTAGTCGTATGTTATTACACGTGGGGTATCCGGCATCCGTATATAGATTATAGATATAAAACTAACAAATGTTTAAATATATGAAATGTTGAAATTGTGTGTCACAAGCAAGCGGTAGGTATCTAAAGAGATGATAAAAGTAAATCTGGCAACGTCGCATTCCCCAAAGTACCTACCATCCTGTCAGGACGTTACATAATCGACGCCATGGCTGAAGTACCACCTATATATCCTGGATGCCTGTAATGTATCATTATGGTTCGGGGTTCAAAAATGTCTGGGCATAACTGCATGACGAATATCTCGAAAAATTTAAATATCAAAAAATGATGTACCCCACGCAGCTAGAAATAAAAAAACTAAGCAATATTCATCAAAACATGTTAGCAAAAGTAAGGGGAACCCGGGGACGTCGTACTGATGGGCTTTGTGCATGACGCCAAAATGATTCTGGGATGTAAATATATATATATATATATATATACTGGACTATCCAACACAAAAAGAATTTCAATTCAATTCGAAACTTACAACCGTCGGGCATGTATGACCAGATACCAGATGTAATGTATGAGTGTGGATGAAGCCAAGGAAGTATGTTTGGATCGTAGCAGATAGCGCTCTAGTCGCTCCCTACCCCCATGGGAAAAAGGCGTGATGTTATGATGATGATGAAATACGGAAGACTAAACTGTAAATACACATAAATTTTGAAAAAGTTTAGATTGTCATATTTGTATTTGCACAACTGATTTTGACTTTATTTACAGCGCAACTTCACTTGATAACTTGAAAGCAACTTCATCGCTTCATATCTACTCCATAATTAGTTTTCTTTGATCATAATCTTGTTTTCTTTACGCTCTACGTCTTCCTAGTCTTCAAAAGTTGAAATTTAGTTGCATTATTTGCACACTACCTAGCCTAAGCTTCGCAAATCGCATACTACTAACACACTATTAGTTATTGAAAAACACATACAATTCGTTCAATGATTTTTGAGCTATTGCGGATTGACATAGACGCAGCTAAAACATATATTTGTATCTATAATCTGTACTAATCTCATCTCACAACCAATCGCTAATCTCAGGAACCAAATGAAAAATTCTTTTTGTGTTGGATATTCCCATTTATCGACTAATGGTCTTATTCATAATGACTTATCGAAGGTTTAAACGGAGATTTTATCGGAGAGACAAACGTTTTAAAAAGACTATTATGAATAACAAGTTTTGACAATTTTCGCGAAAGCGATTTTAGCGAACTTTTAAACCTCCAATAAGTCATTATGTATGATGAATATGAGTCATATGCAAAAACGGGAACAAATTTTCTAAATTCCACGCGTACGAAGTCGCGAGCAAAAGCTAGTTAGTGTTTAAGGCATACGCAAGGTATATGTAAGTAGTACGCGTCACGTAAAAAGAACCCTGGCAGAAAGTGGTGGTATCTTTGCGCATGGGTACACTCTCGCACGAAAGTTATGTGCCTATTATTTTATTTTTGAACTAGGCTTTCGCTGGCGAGTCGTGGCTTGGTACCTACATATTTGTTATTCTTAATAGGTATTACATAGAAAACCGATAAATCGCCTAAGCGCAGCTTGACCGTGTTCTTTTTACATGACGCGACCTATAATAGAGTACAGGAATTTTTTCTAATAAGTAATACAGGCAATAATTGATCCTATATTAACTGCAACACGTACCTACTTATATCATTACGTATGTTGCTTGTATATGGTAGAGATTTCATAGCTATTGTATTAAAACAAAACAATGATCTTCGTACAGTTAGCAATAAAACAGACTATAATGTCACCTCTATCACATAGCGATTGGTTTTGAAATATGCATTGTCATAACTTTATTTATGTTATAGTATCATAACCTCATCACATTAAACGCAACAGCCAATACCTACCACAGCTAGACTCTCCTCCTCCTCTCCAGCCCATTTACGTCCCACTGTTGGGCACGGGCCTCCTCCACTTTGGAGAGGTTATGGTCTACCTACTGTGCCGCGCTGACCGTTGGTATAGTGTATTGTCTAAGAGTTGTAAATTTCCCAGATTCCAGAAAAATCTCAAATAAGCTTTATTCATTTTGATCAAATCAAAAATAAAGTATACATTGCACTATCCTGCATCATTCTCTTATCACTTTTCGTTGTAAAATATAATATATTGAATAAAAAAAATACAATTAAAATAACATTCATAGAATTTCTTGTCTTTTCTTCTCCATAGGATTCACTTTTGAAAAAGACGCCTAGCTTCTGATGTTTTAAAAGAGCATGTTATTCTTGCCTACTTGAAATAAAAATGACTTTGACTTTAAAGTCTTAAATTGTTAAAAATAAGGAAATTTCAACGATTATGAGTGTGAATGAAGCCAAGGAAGTGTGTTTAGAGCCTCGCAAATGGCGTTCTATAGTCTTTGCATACCCCCAAGAGGAAAAGGCATGATGTTATGATGATATCAAGTATTTCCTATTTTCGATCCAGCTTATATTTATACTTATAATAAATCTACAAATAAATTAGCGGTTCCGTAGTAAGCCTTAAAGGCCACAGTATCGCCTCCTCATTAACCACGAAGTTGTAGGTGTATTCCCATTAGTGTGAATATTTGTGTATAAATGTAATCTGGTTACTAGGGATCAAACTCTAAACCCATTGTTGTTTAGTTACTTTAGTATATAGTATTATTTTAGATTTAAATCCTGTAAATATGTTTGAACTTACCTATCGCAGTTTTTGTGCGCACATTTCTGGAATAGCACATAGGATGCAGAATCGCCCAATAACGGTCCACTGAGACAGCCACCAAACAAAATATACTTATAGTACACAACATTACTAATAGTGAACATGTGAATAAACACGCATAGAGATTCTTTGGTAGGCCCACTGAGGCCAGAATTGCGAAGGGTATTCCAAGCAACCCCACCAGCAGATCTGCAGCAGCTAATGAAACTATGTAGTAGTTAGTTCGACGACGCAGTCTACGTTCGCGACGGAACACTAATATCACCATAGCATTGCCTGCTATCGCAATAAGTGCCACTAAGATCTCAAAAGTCGTATAAGTAGCGTGAAGCTCTCGTGTTGGTGACCGATGAGGTGCTGAAATCGGTGTCGACACCTCATACACAAAATCTGCAGTTGTCGTATTCATTTTTAACATCAATTTAAAGAATTTAATCACCTTTCAACTGACATGACATAAAGAATAATTGCACTAATTTAAAATCTAAGTTTACATTGTTAAGATATAGACATCGCATAACTACAGCCTCTGTAACTAATTTTAAATTAAATAAAGTCATATTGTTGTTTCTTTGCAATTTTTTTTAATATCTAGGTGTTAACTGTAGGTGAAGTGCTTAACAGTTATCCGTATTCGAATCACGATCGTTTGGCGGACAAGGCTGGCGTGTCCCGCCCGCGAGGCGTGCTTCCCATCACTGCGGGCGCTATTTGGCGCGAAACCACACCGTCCAAGTCCGGCGTCCCGACGCCCTACGCCGACGCGCTTAGCACTTGTTGCGACTCATCGCCACCGCTTATCCTTGAGCCAGGCGTCGAGTTAACGACGTTCATATGACAAATAGCACCGAAATAATTGCTAATTAAATTGTGTTACGTCCTACTGTTCTGATTAGTTTGTTTGTTGACAGGTCAAGGGACATATAAAACTGATTTTAGGCGGTTCCTAAAAAGTTGTAACAAACACTGCCTACGCATTTATAAATAATCAATTTATTATACCACCACATCAATGAACTATAAATTATGAGATACAGCCTAGTGACAAATAAAATGATGACCAGTGGCTAAAAGATTTCAGTTTCCAGTGCGGCAATTTGCGGGTACAAAGTAAAAAAATCCAAGAAAAGAAAATTTATAAGCATATATTTCGTACATACTATTTTAAATCATTTGCCTTTTTAAAAAAGACTGTAATTACAGTGAAATACAGTCGGAGACACCGTCCTTGACCATTTCAAGCGCAATTTTCGCCTAACCAGTGTGCGCAATTCTCGCCATTCTTTAGTAGTTACAAGTTAGTACACCGCGTAATTCTATATAATTATGGTATTTTGTTATGAAGTTAGTAAAGCGTCAATCACCGGCATTGTACATGATACTTGTGTTTTATCATCAGTTATACATAGTACGGGCGCGTCACCAGAAACAAAAGTCAATCTTAATAATTAGGGAGGGAGTCGACCTCTTAACCTTTAGCTGGTGACACACTTTTAAACACAGTTAGTACATTTAATTATTATTTCTGTAGTACATCTGAGTACATCGTAATTCAACAAAAAAAAACAACAAAAAAAGCAAACTAGAATGAAAAATGCTCAAAATACGTACCTACATATTTCAAATGAAGTAGGTAACTTTTAACTTTTTGTACCCTATTTTTTTATACCATACAGAAAACATTTGAGTATTTAAATAGGTACATAATTATTAACATGATTGGTGCGACACATAGCGACCACGAATAATTGCAATTAATCTGATTGGTTGAGAAGTCACGATCGCTAAACGTAGCCTTCCGATATGCTCTGATTCTGTACTGAAAATAGATAGATGTGACAATACCGTTCCAATCACAGCACGCACTGCGTTGTATAAAAAGTGGGCAAGCCCAAACGCAAAAATAGTCGCAGAAGCAGTGCTATGTCCATTAAGTCATAGTCATTGTCGGTCAATATAAGAAGCTTCAGGCAGGCTAAGTAACAAACACATATTCGTGTTGTGAATATTGACTTGGTTTGACGATCGCGAAGATCGGAAAACTACCTTAACAGTCCCACAGCCATCCTATTGCAGGTTACCCAATACAATTTCTAAAATATTTATTTAGCTGAGATGTGTCGCTCTACATAGAGACGTTAGTGCAAGAAAAAAATTATAAAAAAAATAATTGCAAATTATAATGCTAATAAAAGTAAGAAATACTGGTCAAATCCAGTTAGAGAAAAGATGTGCTATTGTAGGCAATTGCAATTGCATATTAATAATTCTTTGTAATTCGAATATTGAAACTCCTATTTCAATATTCAAATTACAAAGAATATTCAAATTACAAATTATTAATTCTTTGTAATTTGAATAAAGAAACTTCTATTTCAATATTCAAATTACAAAGAATATTCAATTTACAAATTATTAATTCTTTGTAATTTGAATATTGAAATATGTAGTTAGAATTAAAAAGAATTAATAACATGCAATTGCAATTGCCTACAATAGCAAATCTTTTCTCTAACTGGATTTGAGCAATATTTCTTACTTTTTGGTACACAAAAAAGCCGTAAAGCATCATACAGTCTGTTACGGCTTTTTCCCATAAGGGTTGGCAGAGACTAAGGAGCGAACTCTTCCTTGCCTACATTTGCACTCATACATCTGTTCATATGTGCACGACGGTTGTAAATGCTACTTACTTGACCTTTTTGAAACACAGTAAATCATTAACTAAAATACAAATAAAAATATAAATTTACAATTTTTAATAGTATCAAATAAAATACATAATTATATTCAGGTCATATATCCTCAAGATTGTAATTTATATGCAAAACATTAATACACGGGGTCGGACTGAGCTGAAAGGACCAGGGTTGCTGACCACAAGTGTGAAGCCCGAGATGGTGTTACAGGGGCTCAGGGAGGGCCCACGCTCACCTGTGTTAGCGGGGCCGGTTGGCAAATACAATTTTGAATGTATAAGCAATCTGATTGCTCATACATTTAAAATGGCATTAGCTCTAAAACGGAACTACTTAAATGGCATTAGCACTGTACATAAATTCATAGATTACTATTGTCATACAATGAAATCGGTCTCACTACAAACGGCATATTAATATAGCGAGATAGAGACATATGTATATAGAAGAGAAACGAGGCGCGAAAGAGACATATATGTATATATATCTAATATATAAAATTCACGTGTCACAGTGTTAGTTACCGTACACCTCCGAAACGGCTTGACTGATTTTTATGAAATTTTACATGCATATTCAGTAGGTCTGAGAATCGGCCAACATCTATTTATCAAACTTTTATATTTTAGTATGGCAAAACAACGTTTGCCGGGTCAGCTAGTATATATATATATACATCTCGTAATATAAATATGTCTCTTTCGTTATGACTTCACCAACAGATATAGCTGTCTCTTTTTAGCACCTCGCCTTTATTCTATATACATCTGTCTCTTTCTCGCTATATTAATATAATAATAGGCCGTTTGTGACGCCCTTCTTTGTGTGGTAGTTAGCACTAACAAAAAATCAAGTTGAAGAAGTAATTATTCACGTATAGGCGAAGCTGCCTGCTTTGCACAAAATCCATCAGTTGAGATCTATAATCAAGTGATATATACTATAATTTAATGTATTAAGTGATATATTTTGAATATTACGCTTAGTTTGGGACTAGAGTATGTTAGACCAAAATAAAATATATTACACTCTTTTATAGATGAACAATTGAACATAATATTATTTAATTATAAATCATAAAATAACACATAAGTACATTTGATACATTGCACAGTTCACTTTGGGCTGCATAATTTTAGAAATTCAATAAGATTCACAACTTTACACATATTATTTAAAGATTCAGTTTTCTTAGGGAATAAATTTTAAGGTACTATACCTATGTCACCTATAGATATTGTATACCTTAGAATTTATACAGCAAAGACACAATCTTATAATAAGAAATATACATGACAGTTAGTGATAAATAAATTAAAATAATTCTTAAAATATATGTATGTATGCTGTTTACATGATATATTTTCATTGATTATGCAATCTTTGCACTAAATGTATTGGGATACCAATATTTAATAATGATTTACTATTGACTTGATCAATATTAGGATGATAATGTAGCAACGCTTCCCAACATATTTCACTCAACTTCGGAATACATAGCCACATTTTGTACAGTATATTATTTCTACTTGTAGCATCATCTTTAGGTTCTATACCACCAAATACATACATACAGCCATAAGATGTGACAGCTGATGAATGAAAATATAGTGGATGTGGTAAAACAGTCTTGCGCATCAATGTCCATTGCATATCAGGAATGTTTAACCTCCATATGTCTTCAAACACCAACTGTCCATCAGAGCCGCCTGCAACAAAAACTTGAACACCATTTGGGGTATCAATTTGAACAGCACTATGACATTTTCTAGGAAAAGGACTGATTATATCTTTAGTACTGTCATCAGCTTTAGGTGTTACTACACTCCATGTTTTAGTATCAAAGTCAAATACTGGTATCTCCATGAGTTCAAATGCCCATTCTCCAGTACCTCCACCTAGTATATACAATTTGTTGTTGACATGAGCTATTTCATGTCTATATCTGCCATATGGTTCTCCTTCTTGTCCTGTACCTACATATACAGGCTCCCAGACTAATGTTCGTAGATCTAACCTGTACAACATCAAATATTTGTTAGTTTTAAGATCTTTCTTCAAAATTATAACAGAGAATATTGTTTTTACTATACCTATAAATATCACAGTTATATGCAAATCCATTGGTACCACCAACAGTATAAAAATTTCCATCATAACACAGTACAGCTTGGCCATATTGTCCTGGTGGCTTAGTACCTGTTGCTTGTAACACTTGGAAGCTAGCATCATCATTGCATGTACGCCAGACAATGACATCGTTGCTGCATTTATTACCAAAGGGTGCACCAGTTCCTCCAAATATCTACAAACAGTACAAATCTTTATATAAAACATATGTTACACTATGAAAGAGCACGATTGTATTCGAAGTAAACAAACCATTAAATAAGGTCCGTTCATACACATCGCATTGGAAGCTAATTCTTCTGGCATATTCTGTATAACCCTGTGCTGCTTCCATTTTCGACTAGCTATGGAGAAACTCCACAGCTCTTTGAATAAAGGCCGCGACGGCGTCCATGTAGGATTATCTCTTCGTAAACTAGTTAAAGGTAAAGAAGGATTATAGCCACCAAAACAATATACATTTCTATCGTCACAGACGATTCTGTGACCACTTCTAGGCCGAGGGCTTTCAAATCCTCGACATTTTACTACAGTAACCTGGAAAGGTCGAAATACGTAGTCCGTCTTTCTAGACGTCATCACGTAAATTGCGCAAATAGTATGGTACTTTCTTTAAAACGATCCCATAAATTTATGATCTCAGAAAAACTCACAAATGTTTTTAAATAATTATTTTACACCAACAAAATATGCAACCACAAAGCTTTTAACACGTGCACTATTTATACGCTAGAATACGTCAAATGTCAAATAATATGATGTTAATGACATATCATGGAGTATAATTAAGATGTCTAGATACAGGTGAAACCACATTATTGCCAGTGCAAAAAGTAATATACCCTGTGTTCCAATTACAGCACAAGAGTGCATTATACGGCACAATGCTCAACGTTGAGTGATGCGTGCAATCCATACCAACTTCAGCGACAGAAAATTAACAAGTATTTTTTCTTTAAATTGGCATTGATTGAAATTTTATTTATATATTATCGTTAGTATAAGCCACACAAATTGGTAATGCGCCTGGCGGCCATGTTGGTGACGTCATAGTGACGTATAGATGAGAATATTACATTTTGTTAGCTCTACTTTTTCTTTGCTGATGACGTCACAAGGGCGTTAATTTGACAAGGTTCCAGCGCATTACCAATTTGCGTGGCTTATATGTAATAATATTTATTGTTAAAAAATTTTTTAAGGCTTTCGTTTCGTCGGAGTTTTCTGGAAATAATCAAATAATTCAAGCTGTGTTTAAAAAAAATAAGTACAAGTATGGATGAAGGTACAAACAATGACTTTTTTAATATTCCATACTTTTAATGTGAATACAATTTTATTTTAGTATTTTTTTTTTCAACACTGAACTTAGCGCACTGCTGGTCCATTTGAAAACTAATTCATGTTCCAATTAAGCGTCAGCATAGTTCAGCATTGTGCGGCACTGAGTCGCATAATGCTCTGCAATTGGAAAACTAGCCAAGTTGGTATTTTTCAAATATCCTGATTTAGCAGGGCCCTGAGTCGGGTATTTCAACGGTGTCACAACTGTACCATTATTGTACCATTATGGTGCAATAGTAAAGTTTTTGGTAGTCTACTATTAATGTGTCGTCATAACGACTTCATCATTGTCTTACAATTGTCAAAGTGACATAAATTGCTAGTCTCGTACACAACTGCTTCACAATTGCAATTCAATGACTGAAATGTTTCGGTAGTCTGCTATTTTGAATTTGACAGTAATATTTTTAAATTGTCCTGTGTCGACAGATTGCCATAAATAAAAAATAGATAGATAGAAATATTAGAAATTGTTCTTTGTAATTTATTGCAATTTACTAATCTCCTAAACTTCACATTGCTTTTTATACTAATAAATAGTATGTACAAATATATCTAAACGAAGTCTAGCATGATTAAATGTTTAAATTTATTAGTAGTTTTTCGAAAATCACTTCAACTAACGCATTTTTTAAAAACGGCAACACATACATACCATTCTAACACAATCCATAGATAAAAGAGACCGAAAATTCAATGCATAGATAAAAGAGATCGACAATTCTATTACCATTGAAAGACCGTTATGACGGCATATAGCAGACTACGGATATTTGACTTCAATTGCAACGGTATCGTGCCGGTATTGCGCCGGTATGACAATTGTTCCAAAATAGTGGACTTGAGCACCAGGGCCCTGAGTCGGGTATTTCAACGGTGTCACAACTGTACCATTATTGTACCATTATGGTGCAATAGTAAAGTTTTTGGTAGTCTACTATTAATGTGTCGTCATAACGACTTCATCATTGTCTTACAATTGTCAAAGTGACATAAATTGCTAGTCTCGTACACAACTGCTTCACAATTGCAATTCAATGACTGAAATGTTTCGGTAGTCTGCTATTTTGAATTTGACAGTAATATTTTTAAATTGTCCTGTGTCGACAGATTGCCATAAATAAAAAATAGATAGATAGAAATATTAGAAATTGTTCTTTGTAATTTATTGCAATTTACTAATCTCCTAAACTTCACATTGCTTTTTATACTAATAAATAGTATGTACAAATATATTTAAACGAAGTCTAGCATGATTAAATGTTTAAATTTATTAGTAGTTTTTCGAAAATCACTTCAACTAACGCATTTTTTAAAAACGGCAACACATACATACCATTCTAACACAATCCATAGATAAAAGAGACCGAAAATTCAATGCATAGATAAAAGAGATCGACAATTCTATTACCATTGAAAGACCGTTATGACGGCATATAGCAGACTACGGATATTTGACTTCAATTGCAACGGTATCGTGCCGGTATTGTGCCGGTATGACAATTGTTCCAAAATAGTGGACTTGAGCACCAGGTGCTTGGTCGCTGGGAACACATGTTTTTTTTTTTTTTTTTTTTTTTTTTTTTTTTTTTTTTTTTTTTTTTTTTTTTTTTTCCTTTCACATCTGCAATCGACTAGTGTAGTCATAATCAGATAGGTTCATAATTGTTACACATTAATTTATCTAGAGCCCCAGTGGGCCTAGTCACTACATAGTCAGACATTATAGTCTTTTGTCAATGTCGAGAATGTTGCACTTTTTGAGGCGTGGTATTAGGGTATTGCGGTTTAAGAGCGCTTTTGCAAGGGCATTCTCATGTTTTTGTAGCCTTTCCTTATATTTTGTGCAGTGAGCTTTGGCAACCTCTTTAATGGTCGGTAGTTGTAGATGCTCATGTATTTCTACATTGCGACTATACCAAGGTGCGTTGCAGATGGCTCTTATAACTTTATTTTGAAATCTCTGCAGTATTTCCAGGTTGGAATTGGAAGCAGAGCCCCAAAGCTCCACACCATAGGACCAAATGGGTTTGATAATGCTCTTGTATATCAACAACCTGTTATTGAGCGTTAATGAGGAGTGTCGTCCTATTAGCCAGTATAGGTTTTTAAATTGCCTGTTGGCTTCGTCTTTCTTAGACCTGATGTGTTCTTGCCATGTTAGACGCCTGTCCAATCGTAGGCCCAGATACTTAACCTTTGCTTTATGGGGCAATGCTTCTCCACCTAGCGTGACAGTCGGGCAGTTTTCCCTGCGCAAAGTAAATGTTACATGCGTGGATTTAGACGAGCTTGTTTTTACTCGCCATTTTCGTAGCCACACATTAGTGTTATTGAGCTGATTCTGTAGCTTAGTGGATGCTATTTGTGGATTTTTGTCACACGCAAGGTACGCGGTATCATCAGCATATGTGGCAATTACTACTTCCTCAGTAACAGGTAGGTCTGCAGTATACAGAGAGTATAATATTGGTCCGAGAACTGAACCCTGGGGTACCGATGCTTTAATGTTGCGTATATCTGATAGCTCTTCCTGATATTTTATTTGAAATATTCTATCCTGCAGATATGATTTGAGTATCATATAGAGGGTATTTGGTAAGTACAATTTTAATTTGTAGATAAGGCCCTTGTGCCACACCTTATCAAAGGCCTGTTGGATATCAAGAAATACTGCAGAACAATATTCCTTTCTTTCCAGGCTTTGTCTAATCCTCTCCACAACTCGATGGCCTTGTTCCACCGTGGAATGCAAAGGTCGAAAACCAAATTGGTGGTCTGGGATAAGCTTGCTGTCGTCTAATACAGGTTTAAGTCTACTTAGGAGAATCTTTTCAAATACCTTAGACACGATAGGCAAAAGACTTATCGGCCGATATGAGCCTGGCTGTATAGGAGGTTTACCTGCCTTAGCAATCATTTTTATATGCGATACTTTCCACAAGCCAGGATAGTACTGGACTCTCATTACAGCATTAAAAAGTAGAGTGAGATATACAATAGCCTTCTTGGGTAGGTGTTTTAGAATTTCTCCAGTAATCAAATCATAGCCAGGTGCTTTATGGCTTTTTAGGCTTGTGATGATTCTCATTATTTCTTTAGGCGTTGTTGGCTTAAGCGGCAAGGATAACTGCTGGTCGCTATTGATCACCCCATCCATCTCCATCTCAAAGCTATCATCCGAGGCTTCATTGGGAGTAAAGACCTTTTCAAGATACTCGGCAAATGTATTAGCTTTATCAATGGGTGTTCGGGCCCAGGTTCCATCAGTGCGCCTTATGGGTGGTATATGTTCCTGGGGTCTCTTTAATTTTTTTGTGACTTTCCATAGTGAGTATCCTGCTTCTTTAGTGGCCGATAAATTAGCCAGTTGTTGATGAAGAGCGTCATTTTGATAGCATTGAATTAGTTTTTTAAGCTCTCTAGCTGCTTTATTGAAAGCAGCTCTATCTACAGCCAGCCTGCTGAGTTGCCATCTGCGTCGGAGTTTCCTTTTGTCTTTTAGTTTGCTTCTTATTTCCAGAGGCATATTAGAATTTCGGGTGGATGCTTTGACAGCCGGTGTTGCACGCCAAGCGGCTTCCTGTATTTTGTTAGTGACCAAGAATGTGGCTTCGTCAATGTCATTTGCTGTTTTCAATCGAATATTTAAGCTTATTTCCTGTTGCAGGAAGTCCTCGAATGAGTCCCAATCTGTTTTTTTATTGCATAGACTGGCAGGGTAATTCTTTACAACGGCGTAAATGCTAAAGGTTCCTATAACAGCCGAGTGGTCTGAGGAGGTATCCAGACATGAGTCCACTTTTACGTAGTGTCTCATGCCTTTCGTCACGAAAAAGTCTAATAAGTCAGGTAGTTTAGCTCTATCAGTGGGCCAATAAGTAGGTTCTCCTGAAGAAGCTGTTTTCAATTTAAGGGTATCTATACACTTTTTCAGTTCTCGTCCCCTGGTAGTTATTAGCCTGGATCCCCATTGTGTGTGTTTGCTATTCCAGTCTCCGCCACAAATGAATCTATTGCCAAGTGTGTGGAAGTAATGCAGAAACATATTCTCTTTTATATTATGGCGTGGTGGGCAGTAAACGGCACTTATATTTATGTTATCCTGGACATCTTCCAAGGTAATAGTAGTAGCTTGTAGGAAGTCTTGAGTATATTTACTATGTAGATGGTGTTTGATATTGTTTTTTATAACGATCGCAGCTCCTGCATGCGAGGTGCCATCAGGATGGTTTGCGCAATATATGTCGTAGCCTTTAAGAACGAACTTTTTTTGATTTGTCATATGTGTTTCTGATATTAATACAATGTCAATTTTATTTTCTTGTATAAAAATTTCTAGGTCATGTTTATTTGGTAAGAGTCCATTAATATTCAGAATTGCAATTCTTAGGTCACGGAATTTTATTTAAGAGCACTGTTATTACATGCATTAGACTGCTCATGTGTTCTAACAGCTTGTCAATTTTTTCTGTTTGTAATAAAATTAGTGTCTCCAATTTGGATTTATTGTTGTATGTTTTAATATTATTTCCTTCATCAGCACTGTAAGTACTTTTGTGTGGTCGCTGTGACATTTTGTCAACTGTTTCAGTATATGTCCTGGGACTGTGTCTAGTATTACTGCTTGCCACCTCACTATATAACGTAGCTTTGTGGTGCGTGTTTACAGTAACTTCTTGTTTATTTTGTGTTTGTTCTTTTATATTCATTATAGGCATTAAGTGGTCCTTCTTAGCAGTTTCTGGTAATACTCGCTTTTTGCTATAACTATAGTTTTTTCTTGCTTGTATTTCTTTGAAAACGGAGCAGCCCTTATAACTTGCAGGATGGTTGCCGGAACACAGGGAGCAGACTGCTGGTTCATTTTTGTCTAGCTGGCACAGTGTTGTTTTATGAGGTCCTGCGCACTTTACGCACCTGTATGGTCTCATACAATTATTTTTAGTATGTCCATATTGCTGGCAACGAGTACATTGGGGTATAAGATTGGTCCGCCTGGGATCTTCTATTATTACCGGCTGATGAAATATGTATTTAATATCTTTAATGTTTTTGTTATTCTCGTGTGGTAATACATTTACAAAGAAGATATTGCTTGGCTCATTAGTGCCTCTTTTTCTCAAGTTAATGATTTCTCCTTTTAGCTGGTTGCCTGTTTCTTCAATAGCCTTAACTATCTCCTCTTTTGGTGTGGTGTGGTGCAGTTTTTTTATTACAAATCGTGGGCATCTTTCATCTTTGCGGGTGAATGTATGTCCAATCAATCCTTTTGCCCTGATGTGCTCTATGAGAATTTTATATTTGTCAGTACATTTTGTAGATATAATCAGTTGGTTTTTTGATACAATTTTGTATGTATATTCATTTTTGTCCAAAACTTCTTCTAGTAGTTGTGACAGTTGGACAATGTCATCTATTCCATATAATATAACGGGCGGTGGTTTAGATATCTTCCTAATTTTTGCATCTTTCTGGTGTTTTATTTCATCGTCAACTTGCAAAGGTGAGAAGCTATTTGAGGTCTCGATCCCTTGATTTGTGTCAAAGCGTGTAACTTTTGTAGATTTCCGATTGGAGTTTTTCGGAATTTTGGAGGATTCCTGTATCTCAGGTGATCTTATTCTTTTGTTTGACACTGGCATTCTTTGCCATGAGGCATTAGGGTTAGTTTTAGGTTCAAGACATGTTTGGTTATCTTTAGAAGAAAGGTTTTGATTCTCCGTCACACAAGGTAGGTCACCAACAGAGTTACTACGCTCTCTGGTAAAAAACATGCTTTTGTGAAACTTTTGCTGGTAGTAATGCGGTAAACTTCCGGTTTGTGGTTTATCGGATACAGTAAGGTCGATAGTGGTGTTTTTCTTACAAGTCGCTTTCCCTGTATTCTCCTTCTGTAACGTCTTATGCGTAAGCAAAACTTTGCCCCCCCCAGATACGGTGGGGCTGTCCGAGTTTCCCTGTGGGCTCTTCTCGGAGAAGGATTCTCCAGCATTGCTGGTACCTTCCTGGGGAATTGAGTTTTCTGATCCTGCTTTCATCTTGTAGTTTATGGCATACGTATCGGGTATGCATCCTAGCTTTTGGTGAGCCAACACCTCCGTGCAAGGCAGCACGTTTGGTTTTATATCGGAGTACCTTCTCCTAGACCAACTGCCGGCCAAGGCTAACGAGATTGGTCTTCCCGGGTCAGAGCTTTAATTATAGTGGCGG
The DNA here is from genome assembly GCA_916999025.1 of Orgyia antiqua. Classification (NCBI taxonomy): domain Eukaryota; kingdom Metazoa; phylum Arthropoda; class Insecta; order Lepidoptera; family Erebidae; genus Orgyia; species Orgyia antiqua. Next base: position 23,682,591 of record OU779864.1, read on the forward strand.
CTCCTACTCGCCACTGTCATCCATACGTCATTGGGTTAAGCGCTATTTTGTAGATGTTGCTCCGCCATGAGCAACCTCAGCACCCCTCAATATGGATCGCTCTATTGTCCGCGACTGCTATGCAGCTAGCCTCCATATCTGGAGGCCATTCCGCTATCCGCAACCTGCGACGCGCATGGTGGCACCGAGCAGGTGCCCCTGGGAAGGTGACCCAGAGCCACATGTTGCAGAAATTTTAATACGGGAAACAATCTATTATTGGATAATTAAAGTACTCTCTAACACTTGCGCGACTCATTTGTTTAACAAAACTACTAGTGAGTACTCGTAGAGGACACTTTACAGCTCAGTCTCACCCGTAACCATGGTGACTGCATTGTTTTAAATTTTGGCCAAATTGTTGACGCGTCGGGCCAAAATTTAAAACAAATACATGCGTCTAAATCCGTAAAAAGTACCTAACCACTTTCCGTCAACATCACCAATTTACCAATTTTTTGTTGCCGGATCAATCATAATAAAATAACAATCACTAATATGCCTAGGTATTAAAATGCACCAGCTCAAGTTCATGAACTTACAAGACTCACAAGGAACCCGAATTCGTGTGGCTATGGAGTCAGTCCTGAAAATCGCCTCAATTCTAAAAATTAAGACTGCGACTCGAGTTTCTTACAATAACACTAGTTCTAATTTAATTACATATAACCATTTAAAAAATTCCTAATATATTGGTATCGAAAACAAAATATTTTAATGGAAAATAGTTGTTAAGATCGTAGCAGATGGCGCTCTATAGTCGCTGCTTATCCTCATGGAAAAAGGCGTAATCTTTGCCCCAACTACGATATTTTTCTGAGTATGTGCCTACTTCTTATTTTAATACTTAAATAGCAAATGCTAATGTTTCTTTACGGGGAGTGAAGTGTTCAACTTGTTATTGTAGTCTCGTTTAAGCAGGATTTTACAAAAGCAAACAAACCAGATCTCCAGTTATTAACTCAATTTATTTCACAAATATCGTCCATGATAATGTCAGGTAAAGTTTATAGAATAAGTGAATAACAAACTATAAACTACTTTTTTATGATAAATTTATAAATGTATTCAAAATAAAATAAAATGCACATTGAGAAATGAAACTATTAAGCCTTTGAAATTCTAACACCCAGATAATGCACACCAATAGTTATGAAATACATGCAATATAAAAGTGAAGAATATTGTATACATAGATATTACTACACTAGAGCTACAATAAACATCTTTTCTCACTACTTTTTACCTGTAACATTCAGCTTAACTTTACAGTTAGAGCCATTCGTAAATTACACAAAGCTTTTACGGAAAAGGGTAGGTACACACAGAGCATTTTCAGTTTAGGAATTCGTTAGTAGCCATACATGCCAAAATTAGCAGTTTGAGTTATTTAAAATTCCCACTCCGCCATTTTACTTGAACTAGTTTTAAAGCTCATCTAAATATTAACATGATACAAGGTTCGGAAATTAAAACAGATCAGTGGAGCGGAGCTAAGAAGTGGAACAGAAACGACAACACTCGCGGGATGCGAGCGTAGTATGATACAATGGTAGAAATAATACAGTTAGCATAGAACTCGCAATTCCGCTCCTCATTTCTTCCTCATCCTGTTTCGCAAACTAGCTCCGAGTCTAAACTTGCAAGTATAAAACTTACAAGTATAATATTATTTTGAAACACCTATAAAGCTAATAACGATCTTGGTCAAATATGCTTTGTAGTGCATTAAAAGATATGAAAATAACTTTTTTTAAATAATTAGAGTTGAAGAAAGAGAAGCATAGGTTATGTAATTCATAATAAGCAGAGTTAAAATAGAATTAAAAACCTTGTGCAATTCATAAACAGTCGATTATATATACTAATGACAATAAAGTAAACATATAAATTTTACCCTTCAACAACATTTTAGTTTGAACTAGCTGGCCCGGCAAACGTTGTTTTGCCATACCAAAAAAAAGCAAAAAAAAAAAAAAAATACACAATAAACCTCACGGAGCCCGAGACCTTTCCAACGAATGCAAAACCGTGGAAATCGGTTCGTGCGTTGTGGAGTTATAGCGTCAGGAAGGAAAATCCGACTTATTTTTTTATAGTAGATATACACACATTTTAAAACCATAATATAACAGCATTTTACCAATGATTTTAACAAGAAATAAATTACGATATTAGACATTTAAGCGGCGCGATGTATTCCAGTGGTAAATAAAACTTTTTGTTTAGATTTTTTATTTTTCTTCGTAGATGGTGACGGTGCTGCATGTAGGGCTGCTTCGATAGCGTCGCTGAGGACAAGCGCCCGAGGAGTTGATGTTTCGTCGTCAAGTGCGGGCGGTGGTGGAGGTTCTATAGCTTTATTACGTACACGCCATGTGCCGCTTGTACTCGCCATCTATAATAAAAAAAAAATATTTTATGAACTTGCTACAGTGGACTAGGATGGTATAAAACTGGTTATATTTCATAAATCGTATCTTTACTTGTTTTTTTTTTTGAGTATCTCCCGTATTATAAGAATATCCAGTTTACTACTATATCACACTGACCAGACTGATTTCAGTTTAGGTTTTTCTGTCTCTTGTAGTGTTCTCTGCCAATATTGATTTAGCTGACTATTACAACACTTACAGAAAGACAAAATACAAATTACGACTCGAAATGTTATTGAAATTATTATTATATATTCTTGTACCTTAGCAAATGAAAGTCCAGAAGAAGGGGAGCCTACACTCGTGGACGGACTGGACAGTTCTTGAGCAGATGTAGGGCTGGATTCTATAGGACTGGAATACGAAGGAGGGTTGGAATATAGAGGAGGACTGGAGTATGAAGGAGCAGCGGGTGGAAACAATACTTCAGAAGATAAGTCTGGTTTAGGAGGTCCTTCCATAGCTCGACGATAAGCACGCTCTCGGCGCTTTTCATCACGTTCGTGGCGTGCGCGCAATTTAGCGCGCCGATGTAATTCATCTGAAATAAATATATTTAGAGTCAGAACTATTTATTAATATCTTAAAAATATTGTAGTGTGTTGGGGACAGTAGATATTTTAAAGAAAATAGAATAGCAAAAATATCCTAATGACCATTTTAATATTTTTGATCGACCATACCTGTGAATCCCTGCAAGGCAGCTTCCGTAACGCAAGGTGGTTGCAAGTCTAATTCCACAATGTCGTATGCACAATACAGTGGTAAATGAGCAGTGCATGGCATGTGTTTTCTGGTCTGAAATAAGAGATACAATGATGATAAGTAAATAGTATGAAAATTCTTAAATATTTTTAGGTAAAATTTGATATAAATATGTAGTCCCTTAGCTACACTATGAATAATAATGGCATCATGTAACATAAACATCTAGGAAGTTGATCTATTAAGAACCTTCCTTCTAGTCAGAATAAAATCTTCAATTTCTCCTAATTATTTTCTTTCTCTCTCTATCTCCAACCCATTAACGTTAGGTCTACTGTGCCATGTTGACACAAGGTTTATTTTCGAGTTCTTCGTCTCACAGAGGATGTTTTCTGTATACAATATGCTTAGCTGGCTAGAATATGGATGGTGACACTTGTATGCTTTTCACGTCAATAAATGGACCACCTGATTATTATGAGCAGCAAAAATAGTTTCGAGATGAATACTAACTTGTTCATTGAGTGAGAAAGTTTCACGATGTAATACGCGGCCAGTTATTTCTCGTGGTGCAGCTGCTAACGCGCCCCACGATGCATTCAAAATACGAACATTTAAACTGTTCAGGAATATTTGTTGGCCATCATTAGCTGAAAATATAACAATGATTTAAAAAATCAACTAATATTATAAGGCTATAATAAAATGACATAACACGAGCCTGCAAAATGAATTTCATCTAGAGGTATGGCATATTTTTTTTTATGACAGATACAAGACGTACTTACATTGATAAAAGTAAAAGTATTTTGCTTGATTCAGCTTATCCAAATCTGTAACCGTATTATCAATAAGTACTTCATTTTCTAAAGAACACTCTGTCAAAGGAAATTCCTCTGACTGTGATTCATCTAATTCAAATGATGGTGCTTCAGGATTCAGATTTGAATCAACTGTATCAGCATTAATGTCCATGTCATCTATTTGCTTCCCCAGAATTTCAACACATGCCGCACCTTCCTCATTAACATCGAACCAATCCATTTTATTCCGATTTATTTCTTGTTTCTCATACACTATAGGGACATTTTCTTCAATAACTGGCTCCTCAATGGGCTTATCACAGCTAGTACCAATGTTTTCCTGCTTTAACTTAAGCAATTCCAATGCCTGTTCCAGGAATACTATTTCAGTTGTATCAATTTCAGCTAATATTTGTTTTTCTATTTCATCCCTTTCTCTGTGTATAATGTCAAGCACCTAAAATTTTTTACAATAAAATTATAGTCACAGAGTATACAAATAAATTTTCTATACAAAATATTTACCAAGACTTACAGAAGCTGTCTGGTATTATTAACATATAAAATATTGAATCCTCTAAACAAAAATTCCTACATTATTATAAACACCAGATTTTTAATAGTATATGGATGGATGTAAGGATGACTGTCATTATTTCACACAAAACTACTGAATGGATTTTAATATAATATATCTAATATATAAAATTCACGTGTCACAGTGTTAGTTACCGTACTCCTCCGAAACGGCTTGACCGATTCTTCTCAAATTTTACATACATATTCAGTAGGTCTGAGAATCGGCCAACATCTATTTTTCAAACTTTTTTTTTAGTATGGCAAAACAACGTTTGACGGGTCAGCTAGTAGTATATAAATATAGTTTATACATAATATAATATGTAGTTTATAAATCTGAATAACACAGACTCTACATAATATCATCATACTACTTGACAGGCCTCGTGGTGTAGTGGTTCATATAACGGACTACCGATCATGTGGTCTCGGGTTCGATTCCCGGTCAGGACAATCATTTGTGTGATGTTTTTAATTGTCATACAAATGTTTGTACTGCGTCTGGGTGTTTACTATGTATTATAAGTATGTATTTACAAAAGAAAAGTAGTTTATGTATTATATCCGTATTCTGGTACCCATAACACAAGCATATAAGCTTAGCTTGGGACCAGAGGACGTTGTGTGAAATGTCCATGAATATTTATATATTTATACTGAAAGACGATGAGCTGGGCAGTGACTTTTTGTATAAAACTTCAATACAAGCAAGATCTCATTAAAATAGCACATAGAGGTAAAAAATGATAACTACAAAATAATTACCTGTTGATTTGTGGCAGAGAAGAGTTTGCAATATGGTGCATTTCCAATGTTCTCAAGTGGCAAGATAGGATCAGCGACATCAACGACATCTCCACGAGGTGGCGCCACTTCCACTGCAGTGGAGCCTCGAAGGCGGCGCACTAACCTCATTGTCACCTTTAATAATAAACAAATGAAATAACAATTTGATATTAAGCTTCATGCTTAATTTGGGAGCAGATAACATTGTACACATATTTGCTACAGGTAAAGCATAGACAACATCAACATGTGGGCAACATCTATAACAAATTAAAAATTCAGTTACTACCTGGCGCCAAGAGACTGCATAGTAGTTGGAGGCTATTGTGTATACAATAAAACAAATATTACCTCTTCAGCAGGTGCCTCCCATTGTACAATTCTAGTAGGCTTCATATTCTTCACATCTAAAGGTGATGTGCACACCGGGCATGGTGGAGGTTGTTTGTCACTAGCTGCAGCATAATGCAGCACACAAGCCCAGCAGTAAACATGACCACATAAGCCCACCCGTCCTGCTGCTGGAGAGCCTAAGCATATAGGGCATTCAGAACGTCCAGTACCTCTGACCACCTAAACAAATAAATTAAAATGTCTTAGAATAAGCAGAAGCCAATAAAAATCGATATAGAAAAGACTACCATTGTAGCGGGCAATCTATATTAGGTCAAAATTCAATCAAAATATCATACTTAAAAAAATAGTAGATTGTTCAATGAAATAAAAGCTTGCAGAATTGTGTAAATACTCTCCCTCTCTCCAGCCTATTAAATGGGGAAAATTATGGTCTTCTGTGCTCCGCAGGTTAGTTTTGCTGGCATATGGCTTTTTTCAAGATTTCCATCTCTCACAGAGGTTGCCCTCTATGTGCCATATGCCTTACTTGGCTTTTACAGCATGAAATATAGATTAGAAAAGTATACTAACAATTTCTTCAATTTCGTCCCATTTCATGGATGTATCAGGATCTAGTAGGTTAGCCTGGTAATTTCCACCTTCTTTCACAACAAATTGGCAACTGGAAATCAATTAAAATAATCATAAAGCAACTATAAGATTATCTGTAAAAAGCTTGTAAACTTTTCATAGTACTTATTAGTGATGTAACAAATGCTTTTTCACATTTGCAAATGCGATTGTGAATATTTATCTTCAACATTCAATATTTTAAAATTTCAATAAAAGCGCGCGTAAAATGTTTCGACAGGTTTGACGTTTCGTGTCGAACATGTTTAAATTGAACATAGCCGAGCCGATATTGGTTAATTAAATGAATTTAGTCACAGAAAGTTTCATTCTAAAAGTTTTGCTTTGAGGTTAGTTTTATGTTATTTTTCAAATTCATATTAAAAACATTCGCTAAATATTCGCATATTTTTTGCGAATGCGAATATTGTAAAATACGCGGATATTCGCGAAAGCGAATATCCGTTACATCACTAGTACTTATAATAATAGACCTAGACTACACAAATCTCAGTAAAACTCTGGTGTATAGTGCTTCAGTTTTAAATAAATAATTTTATTTCACTCTCCGTCTTAGTGTCTAAACTATATAATAAACTTAACGCGTTCAATGCTGAATAATTTGCGAATTTATAGCCAATGCTAATAAAAGAGTCATTCGCCCAGTGCTGAAAACGCCTATGTGCGTTCAAAAAATTTTTCGCGTAGTGCTAAGAACGCTTATAAGCGTTCATAGAAAACTCGCGTAGTGCGGCTGGACGCTATAGCGCGTTGTCTTTTACCTTCCCGCAGTGCGGCCGACGCTTATGTGCGTTCGGTAACTTTCGAGTTTTATGACTGTCATATAACAATTACGGGTCATATAAAGGTGTTGGATGGATAAAGGTGCTTCCACACTAGTGTTTATTTGTAAGAGATTTTGTGAAGTTTACGCCATAATATACCTTCGTTCGGTTTTGTTAAAATAGTAAGTTATACCTTAATAAAACAGTAATAGTAAAGGTACCTTCTCCCGAAAGCCCTTTTATTCTTAATTTTTTTATTTACGACACTTCGCCCGCCTCGTAATAGACACCATTTATAAATAGACTAAAACTACCTATTACTTTAGTTAAAAGAGCGAGTCATAATAAAATTATTTCAATAATCTATTGTACTAAATTAGGTTATTGTAGACGGGCTTCGTGGCGTAGTGGTTCATGTACTGGACTGCCGTTCACAGGGTCGCGGGTTCGATTCCCGCTTGGAACAATTATTTGTGTGATATTCATAAATGTCATACAAATGTTTGTACGTCTGGGTGTTTTCTATGTATTTTAAGTATGTATTTACAAAAGAAAAGTAGTTTATGTATTATATCCGTATTCTGGTACCCATAACACAAGCATAATAAGCTTAGCTTGGGACCAGAGGACGATGTGTGAAATGTCCATGAATATATATTTATTGTTGTCGTCGCCGCCGCCCCCCCCCCCCCTGCAAGATTCGTAGCAGAAACCTGACTAGTGTGTAGTCTCCTTTACAATTCCACATTTTACGACCGCTTCGAAACAATAGATACCCAGAATACACGCTATAAACGCACAGGTGCGGCGCACCCCGCTTGCCTACAGATTTTTTTTGTATGGACGCGTATACGCGTCGGCCCGCACTTGGTGAAGATCAGAAAAACGCGCATAAGCGTTAGCCGCACTGAACGTATTAATAGCACTATACTACAACAAGTACTAGATACTATAAATATTCTGATTTTCATTTATATGAGAATGTGTGTGAAGTATTCACTTATAATGAGTCTACTTTGTTTACTATTTGCATTTTTTACGTTTGTATACAAGCTTAGTGTACTGGTGTTTTTTTTATTTTTTTTGTATTGGTGTGAACAAAATGTAGTAATTTTAATAATGTTGTTTATTTATCCCTACTAAAAGAATTCAAGTTATTACAATAATCATATGGTTCATAGTTCATTCATGGGTTTCATGACTATCTTTTGCTGATAGCTTTTGGAAAACCATGAATACATAAGATCAATATTATTCTCATAATATAAACTTACTAAGCCCTGAGATAGAGGTCATGCTCATGACGATATGAAGTGCGATTTTGCATCATATTGCGTCTTGGCTGTGGACCCCTATGCTGCGGTACACCTCGTGTGGGATACATAAAGTTCAGCAAATGGTTCAGATTTTGCTTTTTACTTCCAGGCACAAATACAGAGCCAATTTCTGGCTCCTCATCCTCTATCCTAAAAGAGAAGCAAATCATTCAAATTAAAATTCCTATGTTGGAATTTTAGAGTTGTTCTTTACTAAAACCTAGTAATACCTGGTGTTCGCCGTTCCACCCACAGAGAAACCAGGCGCACCACGAGCGCGTGGTCTCCTGTCAACTTGCCCCCTCCCTCTTTGGGCCGGTACATTTTTGCGATAAGGTTCATTTTTCGGAGTATTACCAGATCCTTCACGTTTTTTATTATTTCTTGGCCAAGGTTTTTGAGTTAGTTCTAAAACAGTACCACATTTGTATTCAAAGAACAAAATAAAATATAGGTGGCGCTGACTAGAAATGAAGAAATCCATATCCTTTTATTGTGTTAAATGTTATGAAATCTTATGATCATGTTATGATTGTTTTGTACAAATATATAAACTATTATTATTATAGGCATAGCTTTTAATGTAGCTTTACTGCAAACACTACAAAATGTGTAAAATTATGAGAAGTCTATAATTTTAATGTTGTCATTGTGACCTCAGTGATGTGATTCATGACCTTTTGGAAGACTCACCAGTAATTTTCTTACAGTCGATGGCAGAGGCCCTCGACTGTGGTTGAGATAATCTGTTTTTCTTGTCCATTCTGGAATCCTCCAACATCCACAAAGACACCAAAGCGGGATACTCCGCGAGGAGATAACGAAATTACGTGCAAGGCCGACATTTTAGAAAGCCATGTTTATAATACAAAATAAAGAAAAACCAAGTCTTCCTATACAAATTATATTTACCAAGCGGTAACTACACAAACACTTAACTTTGATCACAAAAAAGGGAGTAAAACTACTCCCCTTCGTCGATAACGACGAAAACGTTTAGGCTGGAGATCTTCTAGCTCGCCACAAATATGGCGACCGACAAACCGGCAGGCCGATACTTAGGATGCGCACTTCCGTAATAAAAATAACTCCAAGGTGCTGGTAATTTATATCCAAACTGTAAATGATAATACTAGATAATTATTATTTTTATTATTATTTTTAGATTACAATAAATGTCAAAATCATAGTTTTATAATATATAGTAATTGTCATGACTAGATGACGATTTTATTAAAAAAAAATTTTACAACTTATTATTGGTATTTAGACATTTTCATCATAAAATTACAATCAACTCTTATGCACAAATTGTTTAATATTTACCTACGTACATATTTGATTTTATATTACTTGCATATTTATGGGTGACACAATTAAAAAAAGTTAAAAGTAAGTCAATCGATCAGTCAATACATATGTCTTTGAAAACAAAAGAGATTCTACTAATTTTGGCGCCAATTACAATTTGACTATTGGGCTTTTGATTAGCGACAAAAAAAATTGTAAATCATGAAAAGTGCTGATTTACCGAGAGAAAAGGCTTTTGAGCCTAATGAAGAAGCTCGTCAACCATCGGTACGTATGTAGTCAATTTTATGGTGGTTGTAAGCAATAGACAGTAGTTACCTTCTTAATTTTGAAATGAAGACATATTTTTTGTCACCGAATCTTCAACCTCTTCTTTAAATAAAAAGCATCATTTAATTTTAATTATATTATATTTCCTCTTGTAGTGTGCATTTACGATACGAGTAGTAGAACAAGAACATATAGTAAAAAAAATTTCAAGGGATTGTGAGAAGTTTTTTAATCGCACACTTTGCACTAAACAGCCCTAAACTCTATTTACATAGAAAGAAAGAAAAAGAAGAAAGAGAGATACATGCTACATTATTTAAAATTTCTTTAAAGTAAAACTAGTAAAATTATTGAACTACCCTTCATTCTATCATTTGAAGTAAAGTTAATACCTACTTATTTTTCAAATACCTCCGTTTTTCTATCTTAATTCCAATAGCTCAACAAAATGCCTGTGCAAAATACATCGAAGAAACTTACATTTGCGACCAACGTGGATACGAATGCGAAACCATCATCGCAAGCAAGCAGGTATTCATTCAAATAATTCTACAAGTATTATATTTATCATGTTAATAACTAGGATTTCGTTACGTAACAGGGTTGTTGTTTTTAGAAAAGTAATAAAATAAAGCTATAATTATATAGGTAGGCTTGTCCGTATTATGCGGATTAAAATATAATTTCATCGGGAAGAGAATTCAACGGGAGTTGACATTATAAGGTGACCCCTGGCCCCCCTAAAAAAGATACGAAAACAAAAGTGGACGGAGAAAGACTGATAGGGCATGGATGAACGAAGAATTTTAATCAAAACTGTGCAGAAAATGAGTTTTTTTTTAGTTTAACCACTGTGATATATCGTTACTCTCGCTGTTGCTCGCTACTTCGTACGCGTAGAATTTAAAAACCAAATAAATTACCTATATAAAAAACCTATCCTCTTGAACCACTCTATCATTTATATAAACCGCATCAAAGTCCGTTGCGTAATTTTGAAGATGTACGCTCACATATGGACATACAAAAATAAATATTATAAAGCTGAAGAGTTTGTTTGTTTAAACGCGCTAATCTCAGGAACCACTGGGCCGATTTGAAAAATTCTTTTAGAGTTAGATAGGGCATTTATCGAGGAAGGCTTTAGGCTATAAAACATCACGCTACGACCAATAGAAGCAAAGCAGTAGTGAAAAATGTTGCTAAAACGGGGAAAATTTTCTAAATTCTACGCGGACGGAGTCGCGGGCAACAGCTAGTAAAAATAACGACTTTGTTTTTTTATTATGTAAAGATGTGTGTAGCCAGCATTAGTCAGACTAATTTAAATGCATTGCATGACTTAGGTTATTTATACGCCTTACAGCTATACAGACATGTTAAGTCAGCCAGCTCCATCTTCAAGTCATGTAGAAAAGATGATCTGGCTTCAGAAACGTCGCACAGCCGGTCTGTGGGCTCAGTGCGATGAATGCGACCGCTGGCGATACTTACCGGACATTATTGATAGACATGAGCTTCCTGACAAGTGGTATTGTTCTATGAACCCAGGTAATATCATATCGTTCAATTATAACTTGATCGATGATCGTTACTTTACAACATTTTTTATCCATTCAAAATATTACATACTTTTCCGGTGCGCCCAACTTCATGTGAGAGGACGTCGTATCAGTCGTATGAAATGTACTTACGTTAAAAGAAAAGACAATTTGTTTCCACAGTTCGTTTCTTAGAATCTTTTCGAGTATTTCTGATTATTAACTTGTCGCTTGAGTAGGACCTCTCAGGACACAGGGCTGCCTGGCAATTATCTATCATAGTAAAAAACTGGATTACAAGAGATATTTTGATTTTTTCTGAGGGGTGACCAGGTTTGGTTTTTACAGGATCCTCGTGTAAAAAAAATCTATATTTAAGTCTAAGAATAACAACCTAAGTCTAAGTACTTTTTTCTTCTTCTGTTTATTTGAATCCCTAAACAATGTTCTACACCCATGCTCTCAATAACTATACAATTTTCACATACACGGTTACAGATAGTGATTATGCAAGCTGTTCAATCCCGGAGGCTCCATTACGGGTTCGTGATGAAGAAGATTTGATTCACAGCCATTATACTGCGGGTTCCTTAGTATGGGCGAGACTGACCGGTTGGCCGTGGTGGCCAGCCATGGTCGATGACTGTCCAGATACAGAACAGTTTTATTGGCTGGATGGATTCTCTGATATACCCGTAAGCATAGCCGTAACCTTAGAGTTTGCTTTGCTCTAAATAAAATTATCGCCTTGTGCTTCTTACTATAAGAAAATGGGTTGGTAACATGACATGTTGTGTACTCTTAAACTATTATCAACCACACTGATAACGACACATATTCATTTTTCAAGAATTGCGGACATCCTCGTAACCGAACAATAGTGAACTAGAGTGATTCTGCCTGCTTAAGATCCTAGGTTTAAGGGTTTGAGTCCCGGGCAGGACAATTATTTGTATGCTCAATACAGTCCGTCTAGGTGTTTTCTAATGATTGAAAAAAATCCAAAAAAAAGTCCATAATCTGGTTACGGTTTCATTTTTATACGGTTAGTTTGGGACAAGAGAAAGTTGTATGAATATTACTTTATAATTTACAGACATACTACAACGTCGTTTTCTTTGACAACATGGATACTACTAGAGCATGGATTACTACCGAGAATCTAAAGCCATACGCTTGTAATAGAAATACGTTTAAATATTTATTAAAGAATAAAAAGATCGGTCTTCGTCTAAAAGCAGCGATGACCCAAGCTGACGAGGCTGACAGTCTAACAATAGAAAAACGTTTAGATAAGTTTAGTTTCATAAGTAAATATACAGGAAACATTAATTCGCCTAAGAAAGTAAATTCAAATGATCTGAAAAAGTATCAGAGACATTTAAAAAAGAAATTCAACATTGAATTTCCTATTTCTAATTCTGATTCAGAGGAAGAGATGCCTGCAGAAGGATTAAATGTTATTATATTAGGAACCCCTAAAAGGGCTAGAGATGAAACTAAAGGAAAAACTGGTACAAAGCGAAGACTTATAAATGACATCGAAGAGGATTTGACGAATAAAAAAGAAAAAGACGAAGAAATACCGAAAGAAAAATCGGAAGTACAAAGTGAAAGAATAAAAGTTCTTGATACTTATAAAGCTACAAATTCAATGCAGGCCCAAGTAGGTAGCACCGAGGCCACTTCTATTGACAATGGTAAGTGAATTTTGATGGTATTCTTTTTGTCACACATAAATTAGTTCGGAACGTATCTATCAATGTTTTAATCTATGTAAGGGAATCTTTGAAAGTGATTTTTACCCACTTGCAGTTGTCGGATCGATCTGAAATTTTGCACACATTTAGGACCGATAACAAAATTTAAAAAATATTTAGAATTTTTATGCGTGTTTTTTAGTTTTTTAACTAAAGCAAATTTTTCGGGTTCGATTCCCGGCTGGGACAATCATTTGTGTAATATCCATAAATGTCATACAAATGTTTGTACTGCGTCTGGGTGTTTACTATGTATTATATGTATGTATTTACAAAAGAAAAGTAGTTTATGTATTATATCCGTATTCTGGTACCCATAACACAAGCATATAAGCTTAGCTTGGGACCAGAGGACGTTGTGTGAAATGTCCATGAATATTTATATTTATATTTATTTATAACTAAAGGTCATTGCCAATCCTATTCTCAGTTGAAACGTGTAATACCTTAACTCTGTCTTGTGTATGAATATCGCCTCCGGATCTCATTAAACTCTTCTTGTATAGTAAGGATTTTTTTCACTCTGGTTTATATTTGTCGGTAGAAGATATACTCGTAATTACGAATAGTAACGAACTTTTCTATCATTTCTGGATAAATAAAATTCATGATATTTTTTCCACATTGCAGACACGTCTACTACTTACTTGCCAAATTATGGAACAGGTGGACACACGCTTACTGAAACTGCAGAAACAAACAGTGACGACTTCGAATTCTAAATTCAATTATAATTATATTATAAACCAAGTGTTTTCCATTTTATAAGCATGTCTATTTTAATTGTTTGACTTTCTTAAACTTAATCTTAATATTAATACTATATGTAGGTAATAAGGCACAGATAATATAATAAAGATAATAAGGTAAGAGAAAAACCTGATTATTCATACTTTAAGTGTAAATAAAGCAGCTGTTAAAAAAATGCGTTTTTAATACTACATAATAAAAAAACGATTCTGATGTCAGAGAAGACCTCGAAATAATTATTTTCACCCGTTACTAGAAATTATGGTTTTATTTCATTTCTAAACAAGCCATATTTAAAGACTCCATGCGTTTTTTAAAAATTAAGAAATATATCTGTTCCTTCTTGAAGTCTGATAATAACAGAAAAGTAGGTAATGGAATGTCATAGTTGAGGTAAAATAATACTATAAAGGCCTAGAGGAATGTCCCATGCTTATGCTTTGTGCACTTTGTGCATAAATCTAGTCTCCATGGCCATAAATTACAACAAAGGAACGAACGGAAAATCTAGAAAAGGAACTGATCAGGAAAGTTAATATAAAAATAAATAGAATAAACATTTTATAAATCGGGAACAAACACAGAAACAAGCAAGTAAATATGTACAAAAATAAGAGAAATATAGAAAAAGATAAATATACTTAAAAATTAAAAATAAACGTTTAGACTACAAGTCAATATTATTATTTACAATATAATCAGCTAAAATTTGATAAACGAGAGGATCTAAAGAAGCAAGGAGGACGTTAATATGTGTAGGGAGAGGGATTTTTAGGGCTATGAGGCTGTTTAACAAAGTTATGTTATCTTAAAGGTCACAAGAAAAGAAGATGTGATTCAGGTCTCCTAATTTACCACAAGTACAAAATGGATCCGAACGTACTTTAATTATAGATAAATGTGCCGGTACACAGCAATGCCCTAGACGCATTCTTATGAGAACTGTGGTCGCCCTTTTACCAAGATTTATTTTACTAAAAACACGACCATTACCACAGAACCATGGTTTTACCGGAATATTAGATTGAAGAGTTTTATAGTTTTTGCCTTTGACTTTACTAGTTAGCTCCCAAAGTTTACTCCAGGCATCGCTGAGATAAATTCTGGGAAGCGCCAGCAAATCTTACGGAAAAATATAAAATGGATACAGATCGCCACATTCCACCGCTTCATTTGCTATTCGGTTAGCATATTCATTTCCGCGTATACCTACATGACTAGGTATCCATACAAAGTTTACTTGGTATCCAGCTTGAGCACAAAGAAATAGTTTAAATCTGGCTTCAAAAATTAATGGGTGATTTTTTAATTTGAAGGGAATTTTTTCAAGACTTTGCAGTGCACTCATGGAGTCAGAAAATATTATTGTTTTTTGCAGTTTAAATAATAAAATGTATTCCAATGCCTTAACAATGCCATAACACTCCCCGGTAAAAAATGACGTTTCAGAAGGAAATTTGATTTTTTGGACAATATTAAACTGCTTATGGACGATGCCTACACCTACCTTACCCGACTGGTTGTGTTTGGATGCATCAGTGTAAATATGATGCCATCCATGCCAGCGGTCATTAACAATATGATTAAAATATTCATTAGCGCTACCCCGATTGGATTTAATGTTTAAATCAAAATAAATAGTAGGCGAAAGTATCAGGCTAAGATAATTATAGTTTTAAATTGCTAAACGTTTGGAGGTGAAAACTGGTGCTGAAAGGTTTTTAAATTTACTGTAACTATTTACTAAGCAAGGCGTAACTTTATATTTCCAATACGAGGAAGTAGTACCTAATGAGGTCAGCTAATTCGGCAATTTTAAATAAGAGTTGATGATTTGAAAATTGGGAAATTCTGAAAAAGAATCTATCAGCCAAGTATTGCCGTCTCAGGTAAAGAGGTGGATCTCCACATTCAGTCTATAAAGCGTTACAAGGGCTGGATTTCATCGCTCCCATGACTATTCTTAAGGCTTTGTACTGAACCTTATCCAATCTTTAAAGTGCCGAGAGATTACAAGGCTCCATTAAAAACAAACCGTAGTCTAGTATACTCCTTACCAGAGCGTTATACAGTAATTTTAGAGAGGAAGGATGCGCTCCCCACCATACCCCCGTGAGACACCTCAGCATATTTAGGTTTTTTTCACATTTGACAATAACATGATCGCAGTGGGCATGTCCAGTCAACTTAGAGTCTATCTTAACTCCTAAAAATTTTGCGTGGGATTTTTCTGTGATGAAAGTGTTATCAAAATAGATGTTTGCCCGTGGAGGATTACGTTGGCGACTGTACACTACTACCGTACTTTTAGCTGGCGAAATTTCTAGTCCAAGTTCATCCAACCACGATTTTAAAGAACTTAATGCTGTCGATAATTCATGCGATGCTGACATAATACAGTGACTCCAAAGAGTATAATAATATAGATATAACAGTGACTCTTACAGTAAACCACACATATATTATTATACTCTTTGAAACCACATCATTACGTTAATGTCATAATAAAAAAGATCCTTGAATCGACTTTATGAAAGACTATTTGGAAACAAACTGCTTTATTGATGAATAAAATTATAGAGGTAGAATATTTTATAGTGGAATTAAACGTAGCAATTATGACAAAATATTGTCGTTTATGGCGATCTCATGACTCATCTCATCTGTGGCCAAAAAAGAAAATACTGAGCAGTGTTGCCAGAAGGTTACATTTTTTACATTTTACGTAACTTTTGATCAGTTCATGTAACATGTATGTAAGAAACAATTTTAGTTAAATTTAAGTAACTTCTCAAGAATTACAAAAGAGGTAAAAATGAAAAAAAAATCTTGAAAAATTAAAATATTCTTATCTAAATTTATTTAATGAAAACAAAAACTACCGCAAAAAATTAAAAAAGTTATAATTATATTGATAAATATATTTTTTTTTTAATTATTGTGTACAAGAAAATATAAAATAATAATAATTTTTGATCTGCGAGCTGAAAATTACATGAGCGTGAATGTAGCAGACATCAGAAAAATCTAAAACTACAAATAAATAGAGTAAATAATTTAAAAAATAATATTTATAAAAAATGCATTTATTAATTTAAAAATTTTTAAATGCGCATTTTTAAAAAAAAAAATTTAATAATTATTTACTCTATTTGTAAATAATTATAAATTTGGTTGATGGCTGCTACATTCACACTCATAAAATTACCACTACGTAAATTTTAGTTTAAAAATGTAACTTTTCATGGATGCCAACGTAACTTTCGACCAAATCACTCTGGCAACACTGATACTGAGTGCATTAGTCTGTGGGCAAAATTTGCTTTCATGAAAGGGTGTGAGAAAATATTTTTTATGAATTAATATTGAATAATTTGCTAATTAGAACTTTTATTGTTACGAGATACAAGCATTATAACCAAATTAGACAGCTTTGGCTGCGAAATTACGTAAATAATGGCTACCATATCATTTGCCAAAAGTTTGGTTAACCCAGGTAAATTAGTTTTCTATGCAAGAATAACAATCAAATGTTAATTTAATATTTATTTTTAACTAAGTCTCTATAAGTATTCTCTTTTTCAAGTATTACTTATTAGTTTTAACTTTACTCTGTATAATCTTTTTGCGCTATAGGTTATCACAGGATTATGTAAAAGTAGGCCATATTAGACTGGCATCAAATTCTGCATTTTGAAAAACTAAGTCTGTTGTAGAAATGAAGTCCGAAAACACAAATTTCCATTTAAGAAGCTTTTTATAAGAAAATTTTATAATATTTAATATTTTGAGGTTATTAAATTGATTACTGACATGAGTAATGGACACTTTATAAATTTCAGCTGTTAAATTATTATTGAAAAGTAACAGTTGCTCTCACATTTCTGGTACCACTTTTCCCGTATTGTCACCATTGAGCATTATACTTAAAAGAAATTATGCTGAAAAAGTAGTGTTTGAGCGAACTAAACCCCATTGCAATGTTGGTACTATCGGACATGTTGATCATGGAAAAACTACACTTACAGCTGCAATAACAAAAGGTATGTTACTATTTCTCTCCATATAAATATAACGTTTTTGTCCGTGATGAATCTCTGTTTATAAATGTTTGTGTATTTTCTTCAATACATTGTTGGTAATTTTATACAATATTGTATTATCTAGACCATTCTAACTCATCTACAGCTTTTGATAAGCAAAAACAGATTCAACACCTAATATTTCTCAACTATTAGCTGAAGGCTAATATTTCTTTACATTTTATTATTTTTTTATGGTTCAAGTATAAATAAAATGTTAAAAATAAACATGTTTTTTTTTCAAACTTCTAGCTAGATGTGACAATCCTTTCATTCCATCTCTTCTAAATGGGCTATTTTTATCTATAAGGCTTTTCTTTGTATTTTGATTTTAACTAATAATATTTATTGTGTTCCAGTATTATCAGATCTCAATTTAGCCCAATCAAAAGGTTATGCAGACATAGACAATGCACCTGAAGAGAAAGCCCGTGGTATCACCATCAATGTTGCCCATGTGGAATACCAAACTGAAACTAGACATTATGGACACACTGATTGCCCTGGACATGCTGATTATATCAAGGTAAAGACAATATTTAAATTAGTGCTAATTAATTTGCATCTTAAATATTGAAAAACTGTTTTATGCACTTTTATACAAAAGTCCGCTGAGAATGATGTAGATGACCTGCTTTAACTTTAGACAGAAAACGTGTCTGGCAATTTTTAATGTTATAATTAATATGCCTGCTAAAACAAACTGCATACAGGGTTTACACAGATAAATATTAAAAATATCAAAATACATTATTACTTTATTTGGTACAATTTTTTTTATAATCAAGCAGTTCCATCTGTCATTTCAAACCTTTATTTTTGTTCTAGAACATGATAACAGGTACAGCTCAGATGGATGGTGCAATCCTTGTAGTAGCAGCCACAGATGGTGTAATGCCTCAAACAAGAGAACATTTGATTCTTGCCAAACAGATTGGTATTGAACATGTTGTAGTATTCATTAATAAAGTGGATGCAGCTGATCAGGAAATGGTTGAGCTTGTAGAAATGGAAATCAGAGAGTTGATGACAGAAATGGGATATAATGGTGATAAAATACCGGTAATCAAAGGTAAATATGAAACCATAAACATCTTATTTGATTACATTCCATGTTTATATTCTATAGTACAACAGCTGCTCCAATGCTTTAATTTAGAATAGAGCTTAGTACTAACATATTTCTAAAATAATCAAATAACAATACTGCTTGGTAACCACTATCTTTGCTGTACCTGATTTGTTTAAGTATGTAAAGAAAAAGAGCAAAATATTTAAAAATATCTTAAAGTAATTGTCCTTTATATGTATGTTTGTGTAAAATAGTTAAAAAGAGTTTATCTACTTTGTCGTAGGGTCAGCCTTATGTGCACTGGAAGGAAAAAGCCCCGAAATCGGTGCCAACGCAATTTCAGAGCTATTGAAGGAAGTGGACACATTTATACCCACTCCTGTCCGTGACTTAGACAAGCCATTCCTCCTACCTGTTGAGTCTGTCCACTCCATTGCTGGACGTGGTACTGTGTTGACTGGACGTCTACACAGAGGTACGTACAATTGTCGTAATTTTATTGAATTTTGCAAGAAATTATAAAGAATTGTTCAAATCTTCAAATATTACTTGTTTTATATTGACATTACCTGAGCAGGAAGGAGGATTACCTGAGCAATAAGGTTTTTTACAATAGAGGCAAAAAATATTTCTTGACATTATACCGTTTGTGCAGCATTAAATAAAATTACAATGAATATAGTTTAGTACATATCTACGTGATATCTATTTGCATATTTTTTTTTAATTTTATAATAATCTTTCTTGGTTTTAATTCAGGCGTTCTAAAGAAGGGAACTGAATGTGAAATAGTTGGTCACGGTAAAGTTATGAAGACTACGGTAACAGGTGTTGAGATGTTCCACAAGACCTTAGAAGAGGCACAAGCTGGCGATCAACTTGGAGCCTTAGTTCGCTCTGTCAAACGTGAACAAATCAGACGTGGTATGGTTATGGCCAAGCCCGGTACAGTTAAAGCTCATGATAACTTTGAGGCTGCTGTGTATATTCTAAGCAAAGAAGAGGGGGGTCGTCAGAAACCATTTACATCATTCATTCAGCTACAAATGTTCTCTATGACATGGGACTGCGCTACTCAAGTACAAATACCAGATAAAGAAATGGTTATGCCTGGTGAAGACACTACGTAAGTATTCTACCATAAATAATTTATTACCTACATAATTATGTTTTCACATTGAAGTAACGAAGAATCACACGATGCGTTTTCGCGCAGTATAAAGTAGCTCCATACATTTTATATCAACAATATAGCTATGAGCCGCTAGATACAGGGGGCTTGACATTCTATGGGAGACTGCCATCTCCAGCAGTGGACAGAAAGACTGATGGATGGATGAATCACTCGACATACATTCAAAACAGACCACCTTAAAATACGTCAAAATATATAGTCTAATATGCTGCTTATATCTAAAACAAGTCCAGTGGAAATTTAATAAATGTATTATAAGTAAATTTTCTTTTCAGTCTTCGTCTGAGACTTCTGAAGCCTATGGTGTGTGAAACTGGACAAAGATTTACACTGCGTTTAGGTGATTTGACCCTAGGTACTGGTGTTATTACTAAGATTAATAACAATTTATCTGAAGAAGATAGATTGAAGCTCCTTGAAGGCAAGAAAGCACGAGAAAAGGCTGCAGCCAGGAAGTAAATTTGTTCTTAGGTGTTAGAAATAAAGTCATAAGTTTAGGGTACCTATGTAGTGCAAGTTAGTGTTACGCATTTATCAATGTAAAGTTCAATAAACAATTTGAAATTCCAATGCTGTTTTAATTTTCTCGTATTTATCTGATTTGATCTCGAATTACTAATTGCATTTCTTCAATAATTATAAAATGTGACTCATATGCTATATGCCTAACTTTACCGAAGTAAATATGTAATTTTTACCCGCTTTTAGTTCGGTACGTATCTATCAATATATTAATCTACGTAACGGAATCGGAAAGAAATTTTGTGATTTTGCAATAGGTAGTCTGATTGATTTTTTTTTTTTTTTTTTTTTTATCTTTATTTAAGGAGTTTTAATCCATGCGGATTACGCCACTCCGTAAGGTCAACACAATATTTAATTAGACTAACTTATAGATATAGGCCGTCGTTGTACACCAATTATTACTATTTTATATAAAAAAAGAGCCTCATTTGATAAGGGATGCGCCAATATTATATTGCAACCTCCAACACTACGCAACTTCTCTGCGATGGAGAAATCCTCATTCCTTACATCATCATTCCGCTCACACTCTACCATTATGTGCACCACATCTTCCGGTGAGCCACATTCTGAACAAAGGGGTGATGAGGATTTCTTCATCAGATGGGCGAATTTATTAAGAGGTATGTGGCCAGAACGCAGTCTAAAGGCAGTTATTAACATATTTCTTTTTAATTTATCTCTGAACCAAATGGATTTCCAGGGCTCATTCTGTATCGTCTTATACCATATACCTTTCTCCACTGATCGCTTATCGAAATGAGTCTTCCAGAGGTTATAACAGTGATTGCGTATCAGTACTAAGCAGTCAGTGAAGAAAGGCAATGTGCCAACAGCTACACCCTCGCTACACGCTTGCCTGGCTAACCTATCTACTTCATCATTATCTGGTAGTCCAATATGAGATGGGATCCATTGAATTATAATCTCTTTGGAATCAGATTTAAGTTCAGAGATCAACTGAATAATTTCGTAGGCAATCGGAGTGCCTCTTAGGCAAGAGGTACACCGAGCCACGTGCTGCAGACCACTTTTCGAATCTGATAAGATAACGAATTTGTTAGCCTCTATTGATTTGACATATGCTAAAGCCTCACAAATAGCCATCAATTCTAGATACATAATCGAAACGTTATGGCAGACTGAAAACTTCAAGTTTTGTCCCACCTGAGGATCGAAGAAGGCGAAACCCAAATAACCGTCTTGTTTAGATCCGTCAGTGTATATTCTATAGTCTGATTGATCTGAAATTTTGCACACTTGGTAATAATGACCGATGACAATGCAATAATTTAAAAAAAGGGTCCGAATTTTTAAGCTTGTTTTTAGTTGTCATCAGTTAGATATTTCTATCACCAGTCAGTTTCAATAGAAAATGTTATTATCAGCAGCTTATTAAATAAAATACAGATTAAAATCCATTCGTAATCATAGATTGGTTATTGCTAATGGCTGTTAGTGACCTTTATCACCATCGTATTTATTATCATCCCATTTAGTAACTTTAACCACCATCCTGTAGTGACCTATCTGGCCTGTTTAGTGACCTATCTACCCTGTTTAGAGACCTTTACCATCCTGTAAATTTCCAACCATATCCTAGCTATGATTTTTAGTGGATAAGCTCATATTCAACAATGTCAGTGGTAGCTTGATTAGGCAAATAATCCATTATCAAAAATAATCTAGCTATGCGGCTTTTTAATGCTGCCCATGCTGCCAAACTCTTATAACTGGGCACATTGTCATTGTTATGACATTGTAGATAGTCTCATACTGTTATGGAAAGGAACACAACATGTCAAAATGTTATGAAATAGAATACAACAAATTATTGATTTACATGTTTATTTAAAAAACATTTATCACCATAATTTTACAGTGAAATACTGTTTTATATAAAAACAGTCACTGGTTGTTTACATGCCACTTATTACTGTACGTTACAATTATAGACCTACTGTACGAAATTTACACAAAATATGAGATAGAGGAATTAACAATACCCTATGTAATAATAAATAACAGAATCAGCGCTTTAGGTAAAGATGCCTCATGCGATACTGAATTACATTTTAAATACAGTGCAGTATTAACTAAAATTTAGTTTTACATAAAAATAATTAAAGCAAATTAGATGTTAGTGAGATAGTTCAAACTAATCTCAGGATAACATCTTGATCACTCAGAACAAACTGGAATGAAATATAATTTTACATTGAAAACAATAATTTTATTGCACAATCAATGTAACAGCACTGTAATTTGTTTGTATTTGTTACTATATCTACAGGTCTTCATCTTCTTCAGGGAGAGCTGTGTCCTGGGCTTCTTTGAGATCCTTTTCAATCTGGTTCTGCCATTGAGGATCCATTGTAACTTCTGGTGGCAGGAGAGCAGGCATAGCCACAAATTCTAAATTGCCATCACCAATCAATTTCCTAGCTAACCACAGGAAAGGTTTTTCAAAGTTGTAATTTGATTTGGCAGAGATGTCATAGTACTGAAACAAATAAAATTAGATTTAATGTACATTTATATTGAAACTGACCCAAAAATTATTTCGTTATCACCATAAAACAAGAGGAAAATAATTACAAGTATGCTCGGAGCAAATGAATAAATGAAAAAAAAAAAAGTTATGCTTTTACAGAGGATTATGACCACTGTAGCAAAGTTAGTTAACACTAGACAAATTGTTATTTAAATTATTTATTACAGACCTAATTGACAAAATTCCGTTTTAAATGACTATAATTGATTTTTAAACAAAACTATAATTAGCAGCCAGCCAGTCATCTAATAATCTACCAGATCTTATGTGATCAGAATGTGTGGCATGCCTAGGCCGTATAATAAGTTGGGAGATGATAATCACATAAAACATGACACATTCAAGATTGTTGTTAAACCATGACTCATAACAGCAGCATTACCTCAACAATATCATGATTGTCCAGTCATACTTGGTTTAGAAGTTCTATATGTAACAATAATAGTAAGTCTCACCTGCAAGTTCTTTTTCCTGTGGAATACAATAGTTTTTGCCTTAACTTTCCTGTCCTTGATATCTACTTTGTTTCCACACAAGACAATAGGGATTCCTTCACAAACCCTCACTAAATCTCTGTGCCAATGTGGTACATTTTTGTAGGTGACACGAGAGGTTACATCGAACATGATGATGGCACATTGACCTTGAATATAGTAGCCATCCCTTAGGCCACCGAATTTTTCTTGACCAGCAGTATCCCACACGTTGAATCTTATGGGTCCACGATTTGTGTGGAACACTAGAGGGTGTACTTCCACACCAAGTGTCGCAACGTATTTTTTCTCGAACTCTCCAGTCAAATGTCTTTTGACAAATGTGGTTTTACCGGTACCACCATCTCCAACCAGCACGCATTTAAATGTAGGCATATCATCTGCCATTGTGTTTGTTTTTGCTTCTAATTCTGAAATATAACAGTTGAGAATAATAAAAAAAAATACCGTACTACATGACGCAAAACGATTTTGGTGTAACAAAAAAGGTTCGCGGGTCATTTAAGTATGATTTTTAAGAAGCTAAAAGGTTACGTACTTGGAAAATAACAATAAACAGCTTCTCTGTTCGTACGAACCTCAAAACTGACAACTTAAATTTTGCTCAAGACTTCGTGAAATGGCGCTCAACTGGCCTCACAGGAATTTAGCTCTACAGTACCGCACAATAGTAGGAATTACACAAAAACTACACAACACATATAACAAATATACTCCTAGACAACAAGTTTATGATATGGAGAACACATTTAAAGAAAATATTAGCACTAGTTACCAAGATTGTTAATAAATTTCAAGATTAAATTCGTTGCAGCTGTAAGTCGTTACGGCTCACAATGGCGTCACTTAACTAAACGGAAAGACTCATTGACAAATATAGGCACAGTGAGACCAGTAACCAACTGAGCGATTTTTTTATTGTTTTTATTATCTAAAAGAAATTATAATTTAGCTGTTGTTATATGTTCATGTATTATAATAATTTTTATTATTTTTTAAATTAATTATAATTGCAAGTTACGATTAAAAAAGTAAAACACATAATAATTTATTTATTTTGACTTTACTGCTTTATCGACGTGTAGTTTGACGTCACATGAGGAAATGTATAGTTACGCCATCTGTATCTTCGCTGCAGGAATAATCACAACATCACATCACCGTATGACAGCTAGAAAAGTTTTGTTAGCTTCGTGTGTATCGATTTTTTGAGTGAAGTGAACGTAGTGTTCGTGTCCTTTAGTTTAGTGACGTTTGTTAGAAAATATCTGTGAATGGGATTGTGTAACGAGATAAAACGTTTATTTGGTGTGTGATTCTCTAATAAAGGATGACGAAGGACAGGTTTGCGGCGCTTCAAGCGGTAAGCTGGCTTTCTTAATTTCCTTAGCGTTTCTGTGACCGAAGACTTCAGATGATGACCTCGAATTCATAAAAAATCGTAGAAAAGACTTCTATCGTATTAGTTAAATGTTTCCCCACATCATACCTCTTATCCTGGCTTTTAGGAAGATTGTTATAGTGGTAATGGAAATCAGTTTCTATACGGTGCTCTGTAATCTTGTCGCCCCACCCCGGACTTCATCGCCGAATGATAAGTATCATTGGAGCGAGACATTTGTTGCATTCCGCAATTTTTGTAAATATCCATTTCATCTTATTACAGTCCCTTTGAAGGTATTGAAGTTACACAAGCACTAAAGTGAGATAACCTCACTTCAGAGGACCTCAGTCTGTGATTACTTTATTTAATTAACTAAAATATTTCAATCAAATTATTTCATCATCATACAACCACAGTAAATCTATAATTAACAATAAATTGTTGTTAGATAAGGCAACTTAAATGTTTTATTCAAATGATTAAAACAGATATTAAATATAATAAAAAATGGTTTAAAAATATTTTTCATAGATATGTCTCTCATAAATCTTTCTAAGTTTTCAAGTTGAATCTAAGATTCAGTGTTTTTTGAAGTGGCTCTTTCTTAAATTGGCAAATCAAAGACAGTGATAGCTATATGTAATAGTTACAATTATCCTTGGCAGTGGCGTTTAAATATATATCTTAATTTCATGATTGTATGTAACATTTTTGCAAAATTCAACAATATAATAACAACTAGGTGTGTAGTATGAATAACATAATGAAAATATCTTCATCTTTAATGTGTATAGTATTTTCATTTCTGGCTGATAGATGTAATTTATCTATTTATTCATTATTTACAGGTTATCCGATGCTAGTATGACCTTGTACGTGAAAAATTATGCATACATCTTATATTTAAATTTCACATGTCACAGTGTTAGTTACCATACTCCTCCAAAACGGCTTGACCGATTTTTATGAAATTTTTCATGCGTATTCAGTAGGTCTGAAAATCGGCCAACATCTTTTTTTCAAACCTTTTTTTTTTAGTATAGCTAAACAACATTTGCCGGGACAGCTAGTATTCTATAAAAGACACTCATTCAAGGAAAACAGGAGCAGTCTTCAAGAAAATAAAAAATTGGTTTTAAATTTGCTTTACCTATTTTTCAGCCATAAAAACAAACACTTACTTTACATGTGATTTCTACCTATAACCTTTCTCCAGCTTTAGACTATGTATATATATACCAAATTTCATTAAAACAGTTTAGTAGTTTTGCCTGCGAGAGTATTAGATAGAGTTCCATTCACTTTTATAATAGTTATTTAGTCATTTATCCTAAAACTATGTTTAATAAATAATATCTTTCCTTTAATAACTATTTAATGCACAAACTAATAACCAACTATTTGGGGAGACCCTGTTATTTTATAACCACATCAGGTCTCAGGGATCTAATAAGACCTTACAATAAAATAGTACAATGTAAATAAATAAATAAATATTCAGGACATTTCACACAACGTCCTCTAGTCCCAAAGTAAGCTATATTTCTATGCTTGTATTATGGGTACCAGATACGGATAGACTACATATACTACTTTTCTTTTGTAAATATATAATTATAATACATAGAAAACACCCAGACGCAGTACAAACATTTGTATGACATTTATGGATATCACACAAATGATTGTCCCAAGCGGGAATCGAACCCGCGACCTCGTGATCGGCAGTCCATTACATAAACCACTCCACCACGAAGCCCGTCAAACAATAATATTTCATTATGAAATTATTATAAGCTTCATTGTAATATAATGGGTTATTGGTTCTATAATATGTATAACAATACAAGGTGAAATTATCACCCTCCATTGTAAAGGATAGTTCACACAATAAACTTTTTAGTTTCTATTAGCTAGCCAAATAATCACTTCTTCTGTTGGTAATAATTTTGTTAATTTGTAATGAATTATGTTACCAATTAATGCTTGTGGCAACTGTTGATAAATGGGGAAAAACAACATTTATCTAATGTATTTAAATTGTAATGACAATGAGTCATTCTTAGTAGATTATAATATTGTGTTATACTTTTATGTCATATTATTACAGCCCTGTGATATCCCCCAAATGGTAGGCAGGGTAATTTTTCAAGGATTCTCACAGACAAACCTTGAATCCACTATTTAAGTTGGATAAAATCTGAACATGATAAGGTATCTCGTTAAATGTTGGTTCAGATAAAAAGAAGAATTTCGTTGTCAGTTGATAAATTGCAATCGAACTTCAAACTTGACTGCATATCATTTTAATTGTCAGCTAGAAACTCCCGTCACTAGAAACTGAGAGAAGATGTGAAAAATATTCACAATTTCTTTTAGTTTCTCGCTTGATAATATTCCCAACAGAAAAATAGATCTTGTCATAAAAACCAAGAACTTCGCATTACGCGGCTAATTGCCTCAGCCCTTGCGCCACGAAGCCAGTGAGAGTTAAACTGTATTTACATGGGCCAACGATCACGATGTCGAAGACAGACGTGTTAATTTACTCGTTCAGCTTAAACTCCATTGGTTTTTAGAGATTTTTAGTTTTACACAAAGTTTTATAAATAGTTCAAGTGATGTCCTTCTGGACATCACTTGAACTATTTATTTATTAGTCTATTTATTAGTCGACAGTGTGCTTTAAAATTACTAAGAATAGTAATTTTAAAGCACACTGTCGACTAATGTTGAAAGCTGCAATACAAGCCGTCTGTTCCTAACAGGATAGTGAAGGATACAGCAATAGATAACTATTATTTAGATGACAAATTCTGAATTAAAAGGATTGGCAACGAAAAATGAATTACGTGGAAATAAATAAAAAATACCGAGTTTTGAAAAATAAAATCGAAATTAACTGGTATTTCTTTATTTGGGTAGCACTCCGTGACGCCCACACCGCACAACACACCGAAAGATTAGATTATTTATATTTTGCTTGCTTATCATATGCTGTTATTACAAACACAAGTTTAAACAAAAGTATCAACCGAAATTCATGACTTTGTTCACCGTTGTACAGTTAAACACGTTTGCTAGCGTCGTTATCAGCTTACGGCATCCGGCAGGCGGCCTTCACCAAACTTAGTCATATAAATAAATTCAGATTTGCATCATCAATCATGGCTTTCAAGTTCCAGATCCGTTTATACGGATATAAGTAAATTGAAGATAAATAATATGTACAACAGCCTGAGCCTGACTGAGTTCTATATAATCTGTGTAGGTAATCTTGGCTTTGATTCCGATATGCTGTTCTAATTTTCTTCAGATAGAAAGAACTTTGATTTAATATTTACGACATAAATAAGGCTTTAATTGGACTGCTAAGTGAATTTATCAAAAGCGATAGCATGTAGACAAGATATAGGGCTTTCAGAGTAAAATTCTTATCTATCCTTAAGGGTATAGTTCTTTCGACAGAGCAGAACAAGATTTGCATTAATGTTTGCATGACGTCATATCAGTAGTGGCAGGTTTTGCTGATTCATATTTTATGTTTCCTACTATTTATAGAACGAGTCTGATTCGTTGTATGCTTGACAAAATAAATCCTTTTTAAAATATCACTGTAACTAACTATAACCTTTTCCTCAACGTATTTACAACCGCATAACTATATCCGATTTTTGTTCATCTTGGCATAGGAAACTGCCCTTTTTATTGAACTAGCCAATTTTGTTGATATCCTGCCAATATTGTTACATAAAAGAAAACCCCAACAAAACATAGCTCACAGAAAGTATGAGGTCAGCTACAAATAATGTTTTGAGAGCTCTTCAACTGATCTTGTATCTCCGTAGACTTTATCTTGAAGGCATTCTGAGACCGAGGGAGGGCCGATTTTTAATAATATTTTGGACAATATAATAATATTGTCTCGACATGGCAAGATTTGAAATGGATAATTATAAATGTGTTAAATATACTACAATACAAACCTTTGTAATAAAAAAATCAAACACAAAGATACTGTACAAATAATAAAATAACTATATTAAAATTTACATATGTATAATATTATTTGTAGATTTCGTCGCGGGATTGTGTCTAGTCAACTACGATTCAGTATTTGTGTTAATGTTCCTGGCGGCTTTCCAAATAAAGCCTCCACTCGCCAACGGTTTGAGGTCGTTTGGACATGTATGCTAAATTATGTCATTGAGATTTATTAATGTCCTAGTCAAAATAATATTTGAAGGGCTTTGAAAAAGAAAGGCTTTGAAAAATATTTGAAGGGCTTTTAGCCTGGCTTTTCTACAGAACCATGTCCAAAATGTATTCAAAATATGAGAGAATAGTTTCTTTAGACATTTAGTTATTGCGAAAATATGACAACATCGCTTAGCGAAAGAAGTTTAAATCTGGCCTTTTTTATTTAATGTTTTTATTAATTCGATGTTAATGCTTGGTTTTGTACAGGTAACAAAATAGCGCAACCTACAGATAGTTTATTGACTCATAAACTATCAGTAGGTAACTATTTTGTTACCTGTTAAAAGAGAACATGAATTCCCACACAACGTGTACCCAGAACATCATGTCGGTGGCTAATCCGACACAATATCCGGCTTTTTGGATTATGATTTTACCACAAATATGGAACCATGAATAACGAGGTCACGTTTTCTGAATTATGATAGCTACAAGTTTCATACTAAGAAATAGGTATATTTGTATTTACAACGTTACTTATGCTCTATATATATTTATTTATTTATGGGAGACCCAACAGCAAACATATAAACAATGAACTACTTGATCAATAAACATTTTACCAATTACAGGGTCTCACGTTTAAGAACTACAATACGACTTACAGCAGTTATGAACAGTCTAACACACATTACATCCCTCACATCAAACCAAAATCACAACAATACAAATACAACAATACCGGAAAATTATTCTAGCCCTTGGTTGTTCGTGGTAAGAAGGATGACCTAAAAGAGGTAGCCTAGTACGTTTTTGAGGTTTTATTTGAAATGAAATTTCACCTTTCACAATGCTTGTCTGTAATGAAATAGGTAGATGATAGAAAATTTTTGCCACTCCAAAAGCTCTCAAAAATTTCTTTGTTCATCATTCTATTTGTAATGTGTAATTATGTGTCAGTTAATTTTCAACTTTTAAAATAACTGTCCTATATAACTACCGCAACAATATTTGTTGATTAAATTAAAATTAATGAATCTTTTATAGTATAAAATCGACTGACTTGATAAATGACAAAGGTGAAATACAATCTGTCTGAAATCTTCTAATACAATTGTTCGAACAGACACCCCGAGCTTGAGCAATCACAGCAGATTACTCACAAATTCTAAGCAAAGATAATTCAACTGATAACAAGCAAATAGGCGTGCCTTGTTTCAGCATTCAACCCATGTTAGTACAATATAATCTGCCGCCTCTGCTCGAAGCGAGCCTATTTACACTAAATTACTGCTGTAGTACTAACATCTCCGCTCAACTATTGACGAAACATTTCATAACATGTTGAACATTTCTTGTTAACAGATTGCTTTTGGTTTTAGTAACGCTGACAACGATATGAAATTTTAAAGATTGATGTACTAAAAAGTACCTGTAAACTAACTATACGTTAGTTAATAATCTAGTTAGTTATTTAGTTTTTATAAAGCACTTCAAGTCACTGTGATAGCAGTTATTCGAAGTACTAATCGATAACTGATCATATTTAAGAGGTCCTTACTACCCCTATATATTTGTAGGGATATTTATGATAGCTAACCCGGCTTTCAGAATTATTTATGATTTTGTGCTTCGTCGTAAAGCAAGGGATGTCTCGTAAATATGCTCGAAAGTAGATCGTGCGTAGAACGATTTAAATGCGAAAACTGGTAGGCTGTTTTCCAAATAAACATTAACAGAGTGATAATGTTTAACATACAGCAATAACTAACTGTATCATTGTGAATATTTAGCATGGGCCCTAAAATAGAAATCTATTTTACAACTTGTCAGTTACTATCTCCGTTATGTCTTCTGCAAAGTACATCACAGCTAAACCAATATTAACATTCGTCTGTTGCTGCTTACTCCGAAGAATCTCGAGTCATCGATATACGTGCTCAAGTTATGAATGTTTCACAGTATGAAAACCTCGCCTGAAGCAGTCGCTATGAGTGTTTGCGTGCGTAGGCCGCGCATTACAATGGGTTAGGAGCATAAATGTCACTACAAAAGCCGTTATTTCTCTATTTATTTACACCACTCCTTTTGCTAGGTGGTTCATTTTGTATTCATTCAACAGAATTCCATATTTTTAGGCTATATAAATTATTCGCTGCGTTGAATTCGTGTCAGAGATTATTCTCTCAAGAATTGCGAAATTAGTATCTGTCTGTTACCTTTCTTAGTCTTTAGATACCTAGATGCGAAGCTAATGATGCCAATAAATTAATTTTGTACGGTTTTGTCACTGGTATCGAATTAGATCAATTTACTAGAGTGTTCTTAGCCATTTCATTTATTCTTTGGGTATGGTCACAGATTCAGACGACACTAATATCGTGGGGGATATCAAATATTGTTAGATATATTTGTGACAGCACTGCCTCGACCTGAGTGTAATCTTACTAGTAATATTTTTTTTATTCCTCATCACAACAATCTTTTTGGTAGATGTATAATACAAAGATTTGGTATTGTAAAGCTTCTTCTTTAATGAAAAACTTTTAACATAATTAATTTGTTATATTTTTTATAATATAGAAAAACTATTTTACAATCATTTTTCAACATCCTCTCTTCATGTCCTTTTCTCCTCTCCCAAATTCTTTTCTTTTTATTTTCAAATTTTAAATTTTTTATTCCTTTTTTAAAAACAAATCTTAAGTGGCCTGTATCATTGTATAGGTTATATTCAATGATCACAACCTTTACATTCTCCCCCCCTTAGAGGATAAAAAAAAAAATGTTTTTTCCAAAAAAAAAAAATTTTTTTTTTTCTAAGTTACAAAATACTGGACACCCTACCTAAGGTTGGAAAGCATGATAACAAACTAGAATGAACCAGATTAGATCCAGCTAGGACCTAGCTTTTCGAAGCAATACATTTCGAAAAACTTGAAAAGCAAAAAACCAACCAAAAATTGCCTTTCTAATCTTAGTTATCCGAACCACACTAACTACGATGCCCTTATATCATATCACTCTTTTCATAAAATATTAAACTACTTCATCTTTAAAATTGATTTATCCAATAATAAACAAGAGTGATAAGGCATCCTTAAAACTATCACACCAAGACACAAAGCATATATCATCAACAATCAATCAGAAAATTGTTCATCACCAAACAATTAATGCTCTTATAAAAACTATCGAGCTTCAATTATGAGGTCAGCATCATAGATCCGAAAGATATGCTAATTTAACAGCTTTCCAGCTTAATGAGAAAATTTACATAAGAAACCATTATAATTGATAGAATCCAGAGATTATCAAATTAAAATTTAAAGTATGCTCAGATAATACTCAACCTTCTTTTCAATTATTTAGGTATAATTTCTACTAAGTAATCCTGAATGCTCGGGAATGACCAATTTATTCCACATTTAGAATTCCTTCTCGTGAGATAAATTTACCAACCATTCTTCTACCACAAGTAACGTTTTAAATAATCAATCATTCTATTATCTAAGTAATTATAAACTATTCGCTAATCATTATTATCTAACTATTACCCAATAAATAAAATAAAAATATTATCAGCAACCTCTCACTATAATACAACTTCTTTCAATTTTCAACCTTTCACATTTCTCTCCTAATGAACAAATACTTTACTCTAGCACCTACTTTCCTAAATCCTATCTTATGAGTTCTATCTCTAAAATGCGTGATATCCCAAAACAGGATTCCATGACAAATAGCCTATGGCCTTACCATGTTGCATTCAAAGATATTACCCGTTGATACGACTCATCCAACTAACTCTACCAAGCCACTACCTTCGACATTATAACTCAATACAACCCATTATTATACCTATTAATCGCTCTACCTTAATACTATAATCATAATCTAGTACGAAATACTCACTATCTAATTACTATGTTAATATATTTATCTCACATTTTTAACTAAACATTCAAAATATAAATATGAAAAAATAATTAAATTTTTGATGTGGTTCCTTTTCATTGCATCTTTCTTATGTACAAATTTGCTGACGTCATTATGAAGTCTCGCCGATCCCGAACAATATGAAACACACCAAAATAAAACAATATTAGTAAATTATAATTATCACTATATATATAACCTTAATCTAATTGAATCACTAAACCAATTTACATCATTATGCAAATAATTATTTCGTTATAGAACAATTCTTGGTAATTTACTTCTTGGAACTCTTCCCTTAGTCTATCAAATACCTCCTGCACGCTTTTGCACGTGTCTTTAATGCCCCGGAAAAAAAGTAAGGCGTTACCCCTTAAAAATGAGGGCAATAGTGATAATTTTTCTTCTTCAGACGAGCATCTCTTGAAAGTTATTAAAGCGTAAAACATTTCTTCGAATTCATCTAGGCACTCCTGTGCGCAACCACCGAAAGTTATCGTGGCTAGTTCCATCTTAGTTACAAATAATTTATAAAAATTTAATAAAAAGATACGGCTACTTCTCTGATAATAAATATTTATCCTGTGTCGACCCTTTGTTCGTCAACACATCCCTGGGCGTAGGAGCTGGTTTACCAATCGGGCCGCTATACCCGGCGCCTCCACCAATTGTAAAGCTTCTTCTTTAATGAAAAACTTTTAACATAATTAATTTGTTATATTTTTTATAATATAGAAAAACTATTTTACAATCATTTTTCAACATCCTCTCTTCATGTCCTTTTCTCCTCTCCCAAATTCTTTTCTTTTTATTTTCAAATTTTAAATTTTTTATTCCTTTTTTAAAAACAAATCTTAAGTGGCCTGTATCATTGTATAGGTTATATTCAATGATCACAACCTTTACAGTATCTAAATCTCACTGCATTTTTTTGAATAGGGGCTTATGTAATTAATGTCATTTGATAAGAACTAAAATACATGTTACTCGAAACTTATCAGCTGCAGTAATATCTAAACATTATGCACAACTATTATGCGGACATGCAAGCACTTTAGAAACTATCAAGTCAAGGGGTGGTTATGTAAGTTATGTCGCAGCCTTCTTCATCTACTGTATCTCGCTGCCGTCAATGCACGTAGTCTATTGTACTCGTCCACACGCTTACTTGCATTTTAGCTTCAGCATTTTTATTGGGGTACAATGATGTGCCATTATTACTTACTACGGTAATGATGTTTTTTTAAGTGAATATGAATGACACAAGTGTTTGTTGATTTAATTTATCGGAGGGGTAAAGCAATTTATCTTTTCTGTTGATATGACTTAATGTACCAATTCTTTTTCTTGTTTTCGGAAAAAAACACTTTTGGGTTTTGTCTATTGTGTCGTAACTACATCTTCGAATAATGAATTAACAGTCTATGAAATTACTGAACTGTAAAACAGCCTTTGATTCCAGCTGCTTGGTTTCGTAACGATACATAAACAAGTCAATAATAATTAATCACTTAACTATATGTATGTACTTGTAACTAAAAACGACTGCCCTGTGTTTAAAATATGTTTATCGATTTTTGTTTAATAAAAAGCCTTAGAAGGAAGTTATCACAGAGCATATTTAACAAGTGATATTTTATTGATCAAGCGTGTACCTACTCAAATTTCCGCTATCGATAAAATTGTCACAAAGGCAGCAATATATTTTATTATTGATGACAAAGTTTCTATAGTTATATAGTTAGTGTCTGTGTGAAGTAAGGCTTCCTAAATCACATTGCAAATAGGCCGCCAAAGCTAGAATAACTACCATATAAACTAACTAATGTGTTTTTGTCTGATTCTACAAACTGCTTTCCAAGCAGCCCTCAATCAAACAAAATACAAAAAGATATTGATATCGTAATTTACTACATAAAATTGATGAGTTCGAGGTATTGTCAGATTCCTCGCTCTTTAGGTTTTCTGCTCTATAGATTTATTCAAATTTGATTAAAAAGTATAACTGGGTCTGTGATACTGAGCCACTGTTTTTCAAATAATTTTTTTTATTTTAGCCGGTAATGTGTCAGCACCAAGTTGCATTTTACTTTGGCTTTTGTGTTGCCAGTAGAATATTTTTTAGCTTTAGTGCATATACCATCCAAGATCTATGTTAGAGAAAAAGTTTTACCCGCCTTAATTAACACGTCCTAAATCTCAATGATCAGTCAAAGGTTCTTCATTCGCTTGTACTTAAATGACGTCCTGATTTCTCTACTCTGATGTAGTTAGTTTGTTTTATGGTCCGTTATGTGGCGTACTATAAATGTTATAGCGCATTGAATGGGATGGATCTTCGTCTTGTAAGAAAATACAAAACATTGTGTTAAGTTTGTTTTTGGGTCATAATGGTCCAGCGAATGGCACGATATTCACGCAACTCTCTAACATCTTATTTTAAGGATCTTTTTAACATCTGGAGGTTTTCAATCAATAAGATGGAAAAAAATTCTCTCCTAGATTACATAATTCAGTTAAAATACTGAGTTACTTTCGCCCTTTTTTATAATAAAATACCTACATACACACTGAAAGAGTTATTCAGTATATTTAATCTACTTTCACCATAACTTGACCGCAGCTATTATGCAAATTATTATGTTTATATCCAGTTAGCCTTTTTAGCGAATGTTTTTATGAAATGTTTCTGTAAATTGCCAAGTCACCGAGAGTGACCCATTATCGTTCCGCCAAAGCGATGTTTGGCCGTTTACTTGATTTGATTTATACTTTAGTCTTTATTTTAAATTAATTTATGAATTATGATATGTATTAAAATTCTTACCCGTAAATGTAGTTTCTTAGGGTAGCAAGGGAAAATATTTAATAAATTATTACTTAGCGTTAAACATTGTCTAGTCGTTGTGATGGTTTTCGATTCGACGCCATGCCTAATTATTTTTGGAATTTCCTATATCTACTCATAATTACTTGGACATTGCGTCCCAGAAGGGGGCAGAGATGCTCCATCCTCCGCATCACTGCTGTCAAGCTCGAACAGTGGCTGGACACTTACTCAATGCTTGGCTCCATTAGTGGCTGGCCATTAGTTAATTAAAAGAGGGCAATCAAAGGGCTGATGCTAATGTCCATTTTGTCCGACGAGTGGTTGTTTGGATGTTAAGTTACGCTCCAAGGCCGCACGAACCGGATGGTAATCGAGATGACTAAAGGACGGCTTAAGCGGTATTAGTACCGTGGAGTATGCGTGGACTTGCCACGAGGCCGCACAAAGCGCATGCTACAGTTAATTACTGCTGTTACAGCGTACTACATTTAATACATATTATTCTCACTAAGGTGCGTACCTAATCGGTACATTGAGAGCACGGGACAAGAGTCCTTAGGTCTTTAAAACTGCAGCCAAAGTTAGCGGCCTTAGATCGTAGTCGAGGATAGTCGACTATATTAGATGTGTAATACAAGGAAACAGAGGGCTCTCCGAGCCCGACTGATATGGGGACTAACTAGCTGTTCACGTACCACTCAAACGGGCAGGAGCCTCATCTCCTTAACGCCCAGTTTATCGAGTTGGCAGGATGTCGCCATTCGAGTCGATTCCCATGACCAGTGCCGATATGTTTTAATGGGCAACGAACTGCATCAATAACATAACTTAGCTCAAGCAAGTCGCGTAGTAGTACATAGTGGCCAAAGCCTCCTCAGATGCAAGCTCCGTGCACTTTAAGAGTACGACAAATTAAGTATGCACATGATCTTTGGCAAGCCCCATCTCCTATGATTCAGAGGGTAATTGCTGACGTTAGTAAATAATTTCATTATAATAAAATGCTGCTCCATTATGAGATACCTCAGACACGAAGAGACCTCTGCGTAGTTGAAAGAGATACAGCTAAGATAATCGGGCTATCGTTTGCCTGAGCATTTAAACCATATAGTAATGTTGTCCATTGGTCATAATAAAACCTACGGGCGTCCGTTGTCAGTCGTGTCGTATGTCAGTTGGTCGGTTCCATAATTCTATATATAAAAAATAAATAAATAATAACAATAAATAAAGCTACGCCCTACTTATAACTACTCCGTCATTATTTGCCTTAGGGCTTAACGCGTTCAATGCTGAATAATTTGCGAATTTATAGCCAATGCTAATAAAAGAGTCATTCGCCCAGTGCTGAAAACGCGTATGTGCGTTCAAAAAATTTTTCGCGTAGTGCTAAGAACGCTTATATGCGTTCATAGAAAACTCGCGTAGTGCGGCTGGACGCTATAGCGCGTTGTCTTTTACCTTCCCGCAGTGCGGCCGACGCTTATGTGCGTTCGGTAACTTTCGAGTTTTATAGTTTTATGACTGTCATATAACAATTACGGGTCATATAAAGGTGTTGGATGGTTAAAGGTGCTTCCACACTAGTGTTTATTTGTAAGAGATTTTGTGAAGTTTACGCCATAATATATCTTCGTTCGGTTTTGTTAAAATAGTAAGTTAAACCTTAATAAAACAGTAATAGTAAAGGTACGTTCTCCCGAAAGCCCTTTTATTCTTATTTTTTTTTAATTTACGACTTCGCGCGCCTCGTAATAGACACCATTTATAAATAGACTAAAACTACCTATTATTTTAGTTAAAAGAGCGAGTCATAATAAAATTATTTCAATAATCTATTGTACTAAATTAGGTTATTGTTGTCGTCGCCGCCGCCGTCTCCCCCCCCCCCTGCAAGATTCGTAGCAGAAACCTGACTAGTGTGTAGTCTCCTTCACAATTCCACATTTTACGACCGCTTCGAAACAATAGACACCCAGAATACACGCTATAAACGCACAGGTGCGGCGCACCCCGCTTGCCTACAGATTTTTTTTTTGTATAGACGCGTATACGCGTCGGCCCGCACTTGGTGAAGATAAGAAAAACGCGCATAAGCGTTAGCCGCACTGAACGTATTAATTAAAACTAAGTATATGATATAAAAGTACTCACCGAATTGTAAGTTAATATTAACTATATTTCTTACTCTACACGCCTACGCCATCCCGCACCCCTCGCCGCTGTCCTACTTTTCCATACGCTCCGTTCCATTTTCCATTCCAAAGCGAACTCTCAAATATCTCACTCAAACTCCAACTCGACCCCTAAGCGACCGACCCGCTCCGCGGACAAAACCCAAGTGTCAGTCCATTCATCCTACGCCCTCCATCCCTCAAATTTCCATCCCCTCGCCAACACCATGCGTGTGCGCCACGTGCGCCTCAGCTGTGTTCCTCGCATTTCTTTTCCTTTCCGACAACTCATTTACACGTCTACTAAATCTTAACGCTAGACAAAGACCCGGACAGGCTAATACTGCCTGCGTATTGAAAGCCTGTGCTTTGTTTAAAATTATTTACCTTATTGAGATATTAACAATGCGTTTGGAGGAACCATTACATCGTTAACGTGACTAGTAAACATTTAATGAAGTTAGCTCAAAGACTTAAATAAAGCTAATACTAGGTTCCTAAAGTTTTGAAAACCTTTAAAAAAGTTAGTTTGGTTCTTTGCACGGTAACTAGCATTTTGTTAAAATAATTCTATTTCACCCCTTACTTAAAATCTATTTTGGAGTTACCTAAACTTAACCTTGAATGAAAACATTTAACTTTGCATACATTAAATATTATGAATATTACACGAATTTAAAATAGGTCACACGCATTCTCAACATTTCAGACCTTTTTAATAGTTATGTGAGCAACGTTACTAAGTTAATTGCGTTATCGTGGTTTTCAAGAGACCACAAATAGGGCGGGTCATAAACTTATAAGTGGTGACGAGCTATCTAGATGCTTCACCAGGCGTCCACACCGACATAATTATGTGACGCGATTGAGGGATGCGGGATCCGAATTGACCCAGATCTTTATAATCCCCTTTACGTCTGCTACGCTATTAGGAATTTATTTTATCTAGTTCATGATGTAGCCTTTTTATTTGAGTATCTCAAATATAATCCTACCTGCAGACAGTGTAGGCTAAATTCACAGATACTCGAAATAGATTCCGCGCCCAAAATAATCAACGTACACCCAAAGTATGCGCTACTCTCCCATAGGTAATGTATGACTCAGCGAGTGATTTTACTATGACCAATAAAAAGGCATTATTCTAGACCCTGCAACTCGCGCCTTTCTCCGACGTTGGTGCGTTTAGCCTTTAACAAAAATCTCGTAATGTTCTTTCTATTGGAGGTAATCTGTGGCTAAATTGCATTACTGGTCCGAATGTATTTATTCCAAATCAAAAAGTAGGACATAATGAAAATGTCTGCATAGTTGTTGTAGTCGATTATCAGTAAGAACATTTGTCGAGGGCTATTAAAATTTCGATTTTGGTAAGTAAGTTTCCTATTACTTGCAAATGAAATAGTTAAATAAGGACGAAGGCTTTATAAAATAGATTATTATATTTTAATTGTTATGTTTCTCGCGGTTATTTATTATCTCCTTTTGTAAAGATTCGTTAAAAGCGTTTCAGCTTTGTTTATTTTATTCAACCAGCAAAACAAAAATAAAACACTGTTCTTTAAAAACACAAATATTGTTTTCGTGGAAATGAAACCATCTTTAGGGACTGATCAGTACAAAAGGTAAAATTTTCAAAGTTCGTAGTCAAAGTTCGTCAAAGCGTGAAGAATTATAAAACTTTCACATTTTGTAATAACTATAACTAAGTAGGATATAAATTGATTGAATATCATTCTTGAAAGAAATTTGATTAATTTATTTATTTTTATAAGGTCAAGGTCTAGACGCAATAGTCAGTCTCTACAATACTTCGATTCGTGCTTAAGATTTCATAATTACTGTAAAATAACACATATGTGGCAACCCTGTTATCATTTATTATGTTTTTAATTTGTCTATGTATAACATTAAAGCATTAAAAACATTTTTTAGCAGGTGGTGAAAGAGGCCTACGTTAAATCGTTGTCGTCAATCCAATCTCAACAAATTGAAATATACATACGTTTCGGCTTTGACGGTCAGCGGTGGTGAGTCGCAGTTTAATTAACTTTGTTTAAAATAACGCGACCAACCGCAATAAATTGATTAAATTCAGAATATTTTTACCAACCGCAATGCTTAATTTTGTGCCAATTCGTTATGTAGATTGTATTCTATTAATTAGACGGGCCGGTAAAATGTATTCTGCCAAACTTTTGAAAAATGGCGACTTCTGTAATTGATTGTTTGTAAAATAACCGAAATAGGTACATTTATTTCTACCAAATACGTATAGTACACAAGACGTATCTAAATCAGTATCGGTGGTTTAGAGATATGTAGCCCTTTAGTCCTGTGATTTGTTTTTGTTTATGGAAATCTAAAAAATCAGCAATGATTTTTGGGGCATATAAAGCTAAAACTGAAAAACAAAAAACATTGCAACGAGAATGAGTTTTAAGGGAGGCATTATAGCTGACGATATCAAATCTCATTCGATTGAAATACGTGACGTGACTTCCAATTCGTTGGTTCTCCACCACACGACAGGAAAATAGTAGATACGTACCTACCTACTGCGACCTTAATTAACTATTGCTTACTAAATAAACCAGAATTACATAAACGTCTGATTTTATGTAATTCTGGTTTTTGTTTGGTTCTGAGGTTTGTTAGTATTAATATATGTATAGTTAATATTTTTAAAATAAATGCATCGGCTTCTCTTTAATAAAATTTATGGTTACGTATTTGTTTTAAATGAACAAAATATAGATAAGATATTTTGATACCATTTAACGACGGACGCAGTTTCATTCAATATAGGCTATGTGTCAACGGCAATTGATCACTGAATTAATTGTTTGTGTAACGGGTTTACATCTGACTAGCCTTTCCTTTTAAATAAATAAATAAATAAATAAATAAAAATAAACTCAGAGAAACATTTCTTAAGCCAGAAATCAAAACTGGGTGTATCTAAAACTATATATTTGTATTAGGTCTGGGCCTAACTAGTTTATAGCTAACTTAACCTACTTGAGACGGTCGGTAGATAGAGCCTATTGTCTGAGCGGGTGGATGGGCGACAGGAGGCCATGACCATGACCGCTTCGCTTCAAATTTGCGGCAGAATTGAAACATTGGAATGAAATCACGCGATATAGTTAAATACATTTTAAAGTTCAAAATATTATACCATTAGTTTTGCTAGCAACTATACACATGTAAAATTTCTGAAGGTTGGTCTCAAACAATAATAGCTAAATGTCGGTTGCCAAGCCATGTACGTGCATGTTAATTTAGTTTTATTGACATCTAAAATGGATTTTCTCATGAAAGATAGTGATACGAGCTTCATTGCAGCTATATCTTATCTTCTGAGTATGAATATGTACATATTATGATAATACGTATCTCAACTACAAACTTCAGCTGTCAAACTGATAAATGTATGAATATGTACACAATTGTTACGTTATAGTTAGTTATCTTTGATTCAGTGTTCATAATTATTCGTCTTATAAAGATCTCACAGTGTATTTAGTTAGGAATCTTTAACCTAATAGAAGTCCAGAGAGTATTGGAGTAGAGATTGTTTAGGTGACTTCTACACCGTTAGTTACAGGAAATTAAATGGTGACAAATATATACATATATCCAAAAGTGCCATCATACGGTAATTTCCGTTTACGGAATATCATTAGCTACGACGCTTCTACGACGCAAACTAAGAACAAAACAGCAGGTTTAAATCACTGTTGCCAGATATGTTACATAGTAAACAATCATGTTTCATCATAGACATAAGAACCATGTAAGAATCTGATTATCACTTTCTGTTCCTGCTCTTATATCAAATATTTGGAGTAAACGCAATCTGAATCACGATTAGCTGATAAGTAAAACGATTAATTTGACGCTTTTCATTGATATACCTAATTATTTCGAATGATTCACACAAATATGTTATTGACATGATTCATATTATGAAATAGGTTGTTACGCCTCTCATTGCACTTGGATTCAGACCTTTATTTCGGAAATAAACCACCCATCGCCTTTTCATTTCAGTTGTGTCTCTCGTTTACGTTTTTTGTCATATGTAAATAAAAAAAAATGTTTGGAAATAAATATAGACTTTCTCGTACCGGTAAGATCAATAATTATACTCAGGAATATCTGAGTTTATTAAAAAGCTACAAATGCTACAATACAATGGAGGTATTCTCATTTTAAAGCAAACAAAATAAAAACAAAACCTTGCACAAACTTGTGTAATTGTTGCTAGATATGTTTTTCTACCAAATGAGCAACGCAAAAATAACGAAAAACTGCTAATGAGGAATGTTTGTAGGCTATTATCAAGGTAAACATTAAAGACAATTGGCAGTACAGCGGCCGTATTATGAGCTCTTATTCCCAGGCCGTTTACGCCGTGAATGGAACTGCCCGGCAAATTCGTAATATGAACATAACTCCCAGCCAGTCAGTTCGCTAAAACAGTCATAGATTAATATGTTTATAGAGAAGATACAACTAAAAGTTTAAGTACTAAGTAAAATTTTTCAACTAAATGTTTTATGTTTACCATAATACATAATTTAGTCAGGCAGTGTACGGCCTGCCTGGAACTTGCATAATTTTTAAAAAGCTCATAATACGCCCGCTGTTAGCTATTAAATGACGAGAGCAGCGTTTTAATGAAGTTTTATATTGTAAATACAAAATCCTTTTTATGTTCCTGTGTCTATCAACGCGTGCTCACTTATTTATTACTAGCTGACCCGGCAAACGTTGTTTTGCCATACAAAAAAAAAAGTTTGAAAAATAGATGTTGGCCGATTCTCAGACCTACTGAATATGTATGCAAAATTTGAGAAGAATCGGTCAAGCCGTTTCGGAGGAGTACGGTAACTAACACTGTGACACGTGAATTTTATATATTAGACTAGCTGACCCGGCAAACGTTGTTTTGCCATACAAAAAATAAATTTGAAAAATAGATGTTAGCCGATTCTCAGACCTACTGAATATGCATGTAAAATTTCATAAAAATCGGTCTAGCCGTTTCAGAGGAGTACGGCAACTAACACTGTGACACGTGAAATTTATATATAAGATAAGATAAGATTATACAGTTAGCGAGTATGCCTTTTGTTAGTTTCTTATTATTTTTTTGGTATAGAACTTAATACGAAATATTTTAACAACTTCGGGACAGTTTGTAGTTACTAATTTATCAACTCTACCAACACAACTTGCTAACACTCTGCAAGTTTTTAACTTAATATTCTTTAGTTCTTTTATTTTTTATGAAGGATAAGATGAGTACAGAATTACTTATGGAATGTATCTGTAATAAACTCATAATGACAACACTAAAGATGGCAATGCAAAGAAAGTTTTAAAAAAGATACGGGCTTGAATGATTTCAATTAGTACTACATATTACGCTTGTCCTACTTAATGGCTCTTAACCCATTTATGCTATCAGTCCTTACATTAGAGGTGACTACTTTTCACACTTCCAACTTTTTCATAAAACGATTATGTCGTACATATATTTTACAATAGAACTATAATTAGGTGTTCTAATGGAAGCCATTGTCGTAACGAGTCTCTAAATTAATGTTCGAAGTGGCGTCGTCACGGCAGGCGGTGTAACAGTGACCCAAATCAACGACCGTCCATCGATGCTATAACGGCGAACTCGACAAATTCACAATTTAACCCACACAATTGTACATTTCATCCTTTATAAATTAATTGGTTGAACAAATTGAATGGTGAATTTCTAAGGAGGATTCACGTCCCTCATTCGGTTAGATTTGATATTGCTGAAACATTGTTCATACGTACATAGAAAAAAGAGATTTTAATTCAACCACACATGAATCAGGATAAGAGAGCTAGGTTTGGGATAACTGATAGCGATTATGGCGAGATGAGGAATTTAAGTAATTATTTGGGCTAGGCCTACGAGACTGAAAGTTCGAAATGAGACGCTTGGATTTCATTTTAAGTTCACTGAAAAGATACTTTAAATTCCAATAAAAATACGAAGACTATTTCTAAACTTTCTGCTTCTTCTGAAAGAAAAAAGTTGAAAGTTAGAAAGACCAACGCGTTGGTCTGATTTGAAAAGA
Source organism: Orgyia antiqua (assembly GCA_916999025.1). Classification (NCBI taxonomy): domain Eukaryota; kingdom Metazoa; phylum Arthropoda; class Insecta; order Lepidoptera; family Erebidae; genus Orgyia; species Orgyia antiqua. The sequence continues at coordinate 23,727,217 of OU779864.1, forward strand.
TATTTCAGTGTTGGATAGTATATTTTTCCAGAAAGGCTTAGGCTATAGTAATATAAACAACATCACGTTGCGACCAATAGGAGCGGAGCAGCAGTGAAGTGTTGCAAAAACGCCGTAAGAATAATACGCCTGACATTAGCGCTCAATAATAAATTACACGATGTTTGAGTATGCACCTAAATGAGTACCTACTGTTGTTCGTCTGTGTTGGTACCATACGTAATATCCATTGCAAAGGTAAGCCTTTGCTGAAACGCGTGCGGTCCGCATAAATTGAATAATGGCTTACTCGCCTCGACTAAGTGGATTCTGTTTTGCATTATGTGTGCCGTCCAATTTCGACCCCAGCTTGCGTCACGAATACTATCAAACTTGTCAACATGTACCTATCAACCCTTTACGTTCATATAATATTCCTCTAGTTAATTAAGTTTGTGATATCGTATTTATTTCTCTGTTGTATAAAAACTATTAGACATATTATCACTTTATTCAAAACTACTACAAGAACTAATCTCTACATTTTATGTAGAGTTTGGCGATAAAATTATACTTTTACGATTCAAGTTATAACTGATGATGTATTGCTATGACTTCAACCATTTAGAGATATTTTAACATTCATTAAAGACGTATATAAAAAAAACTCATTTGTATCAATGTTTGTACAAATGTTCTGTCGCATTAAACAGAAACAATGGATCGGGTTTAAAAAAAATCTAAGTCTGCGCCTTGATGAAACGTACCAATTTTATTGACAAAGATAACTAAGTATTATGTTAATATAATTACAAGACATCCTACGAAGGTTGAAGGTCATTTAACACGGATGGAACTATAAGGCACAGCTAGCATAGAGTCAATAATTTTAAGTGGCGCCAGCTGACCTCATGATATAGTTTAATGGCAATGTTCGGATAACAACAGACTGGTAGTTATTTATATTAAATATATATCTGATAATATTCGGGTTAAACTGTATGTATACTATACATTTATATGGTTTTGTTGTTAAATGAGGGGTTGTTACGGATTTAGAAGTCAAAGGTCACCATTCTATTTAAAAAGTATTTGAACTAAGGATCACGATACTGGCACGAGTACGGAAGGATGAAAGGATAGAATGTTCTGATCATTATCAGCATAACGTCACGCCTTTTTCCTACGACGGTAGGCAGAGACTACAGGGCGCCATCTGCTACGATCTAAACACATTTTCTTGGCTTACTTACACTCTGCCTTACACTCATACATTTGGTCATGTATGCCTGATAAGTGCTAAGCGCTTGACCCTTTTCAAGGTTCTGCAGATTTTAAAAAATAAGCGGTAGATTTATGTACACTGCTAATACTGTCAGTTTTTGTTTCAATTTGAGATTCTACTTTCATTATTTTGGGAGTTGGGAACTCCCAGTGGCTATCTTTGTGAAAAGCGTGGTTTATCCATTATATCCATATTATATCCATTTATCAATACAAATTCACAATGCGTAATGACTACGTATAAGTGATGCTTCGTTACCACTTGCTCGTACTGGCGCTACCTTTACGTGTGTGAGATACAAATCTTTATACCGAGTTTTATGTAAAACATTCTTTATTTCTGAACCTTATGTATAATTTTTTTATAAAGTATCTCATCTTTTCTAATCGGATAAAGATATATCTATGCCGCCTGGTCACCGTGGCTTAATAAACCCTGTTGCGTTACTGAAATTAAGCGCGCCCGTGTCTCCTAAAGCTAAGGCCAAACCAACGCGTTCAATTTGCGTCCACGGTGGCGTGACAACTGATCGCCAGTGGGACACTAATGTGCTGAAGAAACAAAATAAGCGAATGTAGAAAATTGATCATTCCGTGACAGTTGATAGCTGTTGTTGACACTAACTCCTTATGTTATTTTAATATATTGATACGCCTTGTAGTGGTTATTCGATGAGAGGTGTGTAAATGTGTAAGTAAAATAAAATATTCCTATTGCCAAATAGCCATGATTGATAACTTAGATATCAAACATATCATTATCAGATTTCTGCATTTGATAACGTTAACAATTAGACTTTGCTAATAGAAAGTTGTATCATTGACTTAGTGATTTGGACAAGCAACTTAGCTAATCATTATCCAACAATCAAATCAACAAGAACAAGGTGGACTGACGATATCGTCAAATGTGCCAGGACCGGCTGGATGCAGATAATACAGAACCGCGTGTTGTGGCTTTCTATTGAGGAGGCCTATGTCCAGCAGTGGACGGAGAAGGGCTAATGGATGGATGGCATTAATATCCATGTCCTGTAGTTTCTTGACTCAAATATTTATTTAACATAATAAATATAACATATCATCTTCACAATGTAGGAAATAGATCCTTGTCATAGTAAGTCAATAGAAAATGGTTATTTAAAAATTATAGTATTGATTTTATTGCGATAAATTTAAAAAACTATTTAAGAGGGTACTGTACTCCTAATTTAGGTATTTGCCTTAGGTATTGCTATCACCGTGCTGAAAGGGACAAATATAGCTGAAGCAGATTTTACCTACAAATTCATTGAAAAAAAGACGTTTCGTAGTCCCCTTTTTTCTTCGCGAAAGTTAAACCAATTTTAATTGTTTTTACGCTATATTATAGATGAAGAGTATATCTATATCTATGGTATCGTGCCCTCTTAAGATACATTTTTTTTTTCAATCGATAAATAATTTTCTCATGTCGACAGTCTCGTTACAAAGTTAATCCTAACAGTCAATATGTCGCTCAATATCTTGTTTTTACGATGAAATCACACTTCTAAAAAGCTTTATTTCATACCTACTGTGACTGGTTACATGTCGAATACTCATTACACTGGATATGAATTTATCGTTGATACGTTGTATGTATATGGGTCAAATGTAAGCAGACGTAGCATAATGCGTTACAGTGTATATTTAACTGCTTATCAAGTGTTAAATGATATACGTTTGACAATCTGTAATTTTCAGCTCCTAAAACGAATGAATCAATTTCGATTATATAGCTGAATCTGTGATAATCAAGTCATAGTTTGTTAGATATTTGTCAATGATTCGTACGCGTTGTGTCTTCGGATTATCATATCCTTGTCCTTATTCCTTTATTTGGGGTCAGCGCAACATGCCTTTTTTTCTCTATGCTCTTCTGTCAGACGTTATTTCTTTGTTTCATATTATCCTCTTTTACACAATCCATTCATCGCTTTCTGGCTTTCCTCTGTCTTTGATTGATTTATACCTCTATATTCACAGACATTACTATCAGACTTGCGTTGCGTCTTACGATCTAAATAATAAATGAATTTAATTCATTCATATGCTCCGTGCGTAGTAGTTATGTTTGATTATTATGTTTGCGTTTTTCTCGTGTTTGACGTCTTGTTTACATTGGAGCGACATTAAGTGGTCTTCGTTTTAGGGTATTTACCGAAATGTTAGCTGACGAAAACCCTATAATAAGTCTGCTGTCCGTAGATCTATCTGTCAACGATTCGTATGACTGTGCCGTAAACAAAGATAGCTGAAGATTACACAGAATATATGTTTCGTAAATTTAGAAAGCTTTGTGATTTTTTGAAAACCTCCTTTAGTTCCAAGGCACATGATGCAATATTTACCCAGGAGGAATATATGTCTTATAAAGTTGAGATTGTAGGCTCTAAAGTCATTTATTCAGAAACTATTTATTAATAGACCTGTATTCAGTACTGTCATGAATATTCTATTTATGTTTTCTAGGTAGACTAGTTTTGTGTTATATAGTATGTTTATAGATTCAATTTTAGTCGTGACATTTACTGTTTTGTCATACCTAAGTAAAATCAATATTGTTGGTCTAAATTATTAATTGTGGCCTTGAATTTATTATAAACTCTATAAATCAAGTTAGGAAACTATATAATAAGTCCAGGTTTTGTACAAAAAGAAAACAAAATGCTCATTTATTGATGTTTCACTTGTGTTCTCACTGAAAATATTTGGCTGATTTTGTTTCAAGTAATAAAGATTCCGTGACAACAATCTCAAATATAAAATCAATTATTGGCATAATCACAATGAAAATTTAAAATTTTCTTGCAAATGTTACATGCAAAGTTACAGAGTTACTTCTCTTTAATCTGGTAACATATTATTTGGAAAGTAACATGGACATAATTATAACAAAAGGCTTCATTCATTTATTATGGTTCAAACACACTACATGTTAGAATATGGATTTTATTTTAAAACTAGCTAAAATAAAAGATGAGTTACATATGTTATCTATTTGATAAACATAATTCAAGTTCAATATAAAACGCTCAAGGGTAATGCTACAAACATAATTAAACTAATGTTGTGTAATGCTAAAGTTCGTCGCAAATACTAGTTAGTATGTGTGCCCAGTGGGAGTAAATTAATTACGTATAGTAATTTTAATTCTTAGAAGTTATTTTTATGACTAAAACGGATATGTAATTAAAGTATACAAGTGAATTTATAATATTATTAATTTCATTTAGATTCCGCTTTAATCTTTTGACAATTATATGTTACATGACATTTTATTTTCTATTTGCCACTTTTTGTGTAATATTAATGATGTTCATTTTTAGTAACTAGTTTTGTTTCGCAATAATTATATTTTCAAAATCAGTGAAAACTACGTTGTCTTACCTTTCGGTCGTTGCCTTATACTTTTAAAAACATTTTGCCTTGTTTCGAATATTTTCGTTATTAAATTGAAGCACTAGCAATTGCTGAGCTTTTTGTTGCTCGAGAACTCGATAGAAAAACTTAGTTGTTACATCGCATCGTAATAAACTACGTGTGACGCGACAAGGCAATCTTCTTCAATCTTTTCTCCAAACTTATTTTCTTTATCGGCAATCATTGTTGATAGTTGTATATACTTTACACAGGCCAATTGCTCGGGTTGGTAGCCTGACAAGATGCTTGACACGAATTGCTTTATAAAACTGATTACCTACATAACCACTAAAACAGCATAAGTATATTATTTATAATTTATTTTTGGTATAAATTTATAACTGAACTCGTTCTCTTTCTTTACAGGCGCAAAGCGACGAAGATGACGTTGGGCCTGACGATGTCAACGTCGCCGTCGAAGGAGGATTCATGGATGAATTCTTCAGCGAGGTGAGTTATTTGTTTACGTGATAAACCTTAGCCTGTAAAGGTAGTTTGCAACCAAGTACCCACGCGACGGCATTTCGAAGGCAACCTGGTGAAAACATAGCAAGTAGCTCTTAAATTTTGCACTTAAATAAAATGGGCAAGTTGATGACAGTGGATGCTAATGAAATCTGACTGTTATAGTACACCAAAATAGTCTGCTTTTAAGGAGCGGGACTGTAAATATAAACATATATGATCGGGAATTCTTTTCTGATATGAAGTACGAGAAAATAAAGATTTTTCGATATGTCGGTACTGAGACTTGGGTAAGTGTTTCTTTCAACCTTGACTTCAATTGCTCACACGATGACGGACTAGAAATTAAACGTCGCGGCCTCATTTCCTTTCACGGTAACTAGACGACACATCTGTATTTATAATACGCTGAACTGATAAAAAGTACAAGTAAAACTTCCATAACGTATACCATCAAACATATTAGATGATTGATGTGGGTGATCTGAATAGGAGACTAATTTTATCTATTAGCAATTTATTCTCAAATCTCTTAAAATTGGTGCCTATATTCTGATAGGTATCTATAATTTCCACTTTGTTTCTTTAGTTCTTACGAATGTATCAATGCTCAGTTAATCACTATCTTTTTGGAATCCTATTATAACACACGAATGACATGATTTTCGACATCTACAAATTTAAAATCATACAAATTAACTTACCTGAATCTTCGACCTCGTACTGTTGGCGAATAGTATTTAGTGCAATAGCTATCTATGACATCATGTTTAATGAAGTTTACTCGATGTAATATAGCATATCGAGTAGACATTATATGCCAACTATGGTGTATTATTTCTTAATCTCAAGGCGTTGAGTCATACGTGACTTCATTATGAGAAATATATGTATACACCACAGTCGAGACGTTTTTGTCGCCTCCAACGCTGCTGTAGGCAATCAAGGCATAATGAATTCGTCATACAATGACTCATTTTCACAACGTCTGCTTCTTATATTGCCGGTTAAGTACTTTCTTCCATTTGGAATTTCCTCCTTGACGGCAGCTTTTACAAAGATATGTCTGTATATTCTAAAGCCTAGAATAAAGCAATTTTCTTTTAGAGCAAGATTTATGACCGGATTTAGCGTCAGTGAGGCGGATTAAATATTCTACTATGATAAGAATTTTGCGTTTTCCTTTTCAGTGAGGAATGTAGTGAGCTTCATCCGTAAAATGCTTAGAACACATGTACATACATATATACATACTGTTTTGAAACTTCGACATTTACCTATGTACAATACTGGCGGAGTTTTTCAATCGGTGTAGTTGAACAAAAGTTTTAGTTTGTCTCGCAATCATTTTCATTGTGAACAATATGCGAGATCACTGCTTTTTCTATTTTTTACCCATAATGTAATAAAATTTTAATTTTTTTAATGTACCATTTTGTAACATTTTCATGGCATATTATTTACTTTTACAAATTCCTGAATAAAAGAAAATGTTGTAACATAATAAGTAAAAACAAACAAAAATATTTCCGTCTTTTTTATGTTTGCTGTAGTTCAGACTATGACGTGGTTTGTGACGTTGGCAACACTTTGTGTCTGTGTTTTAGTACCACTTGCGTGTTTATAACTTAGCCTAAAATTAGGTTGGCCGTACAGGTGTATATTTTAATGTCACGTCCAAATATTCTCACAGAAATGTATGTTATTTTCGTTTTACATAGGCGTTGCCAAAATTTTGATTGTACAAATTTTCATTTCGTTTTTGAGGCAAAATATTCCAAAATTTGCTCGAACTGTAGTACTAACTCTTTTTTTTTTTACTTCAGTACTAACTCTTTTCGCCATGTCGGGGGCCAACATCGCCCATGATTGTCTTTGCTTGGTTTTAATCAAACAAAGAGGTTAGTTTAATCTTAGCCAAAAAAATAGTTGTCGTTATTGAATCCCACAGAGAACTACTAACTATTTGTGGTGAACCGGGTAATAGTCTTTCTTCATTACACTGCTGGCATTAATTTCTTTTAGTAGGACTTTTCTTTATTATACAATATGTAGGTATACATGCAAAGTCGTATTTTCACGGTTACCTAAAACGCAGTCAACTGTTTAATTGACACAATCGGACTGTGAATGCGAAATTCAGATTTTATCGATTTTTAGACATCGACAAAATGGCTCTTCGATAGTTACGTAAATTGTGTTCTACGAAAATTATTCTGTTGTCACATGTGTAACGCCAATGTTTTTATTTTGTATTGTCCATTTTCATATTTCTATTTTTATAAAGCGATTATATAACTCAAAATAAAATATTGGTTTGTATTTCGTTGTGATGTATATAAATTCATCACTTTATTGACACACTATTGAAGATTGAGCGACGGATCCCTTTAAATAAAAAAACCCGTGAAAGTTACGTCAAGCGAGTTCAGTAGGAAGGTAGCATCCTTATAAGTACGCTCTTTAAAGTTTGGCTGATTGTTCGTAACCTTCCTAACCACGGGTTTTGTCTTATGTTGCTTAGATAACAAGTTTTACCCGTATCGTCGAAGTAAAACACTTCAACATATTAAGAGACAGATTATTTAGTAGTTCAAAAATACGGTGTTCCATGATCATGGTTTATACTCCCAATTTTGATGATCATGCTTTCTACTTTATGGGATTTGTTATTAATCGATTTAGAAACGACACAGTAAGTATATTACAGTAAATCTTTATATTATTTAGTTTACAGTTTATAAAAATAGAATAGAAAAATAGAACTTTAAGCCTATTTTGGAAGGATTCTATTGACATTTTAATCGCTATTATGTTGTACCTTTCAATCTAAACGTCGCAGAAAGCTTTTGACTGCTCTATCACTAAATGAATAGGAAACATTACGTTTATAATTTATTAACCTGTTATAGAGAACGCATGCCAAATATTTTGCTAATTGGAATTGCCAGGGAAACGTGTAAAAACGAAGGTCAAGGTTCAAAACAAAGATAGATCTCATGACCAGAAAAGGTGGAAATGTTTATTTTTTCAGAGATTACGGTCCTACGATTCTACAAATATACTAACATCACTTAGTCCTAAGTAAGGCAAGGCGCAAATTGAGACACGTATAGCACGTGTGAGGTGGCCTGACACGAGGGACACGACACGTGCGTGCCACACGTGCTGCGTGGGGATCCGCAAATTGAGGCGCAGTTGAAATCAAGACACCCCACGTATCGGTTGTGCGGTGATCTAAATATTTTAAGGTGCACTTTGTGGGATCTCGCAACCAATCCAATATTTGAAAATGTCGGATGCAAGAACCAAACATTTATTATTGTTAAACTTGAATTCTGAATCAGAATCCGATGATGCTGAAGAAGATATTTTGTTCTCTTTCTTATTAAAAAAAAAAAAAAAAAAATTACCAAATAAGTACATTTTATCAGAGAGAAATAGGCGTGGACAGTTTAAAATTACTACTATGATGAGTGATGCTGATTTTACCAATTACTTCCGCATGAATCGCAACCAGTTTTTTGATGTTCATGGGATGATTCAACAAGACATTGACTCAAATGGATGTAATGCTCAAAAGCCGATATCAACAGAGGAAAAACTTGCAGTTTTCTTGAGGTAAGTAATAAATATTTCTAAATTCAGGTTAAAGCTATTTATTTTATTTTTTTTTACAATCTGTTATGAGAATCAAATGTCTGTACATAGTTAGCCAAAGCGGAAATATCAGGTTGATCTTGGAGGTCTCCACCATGTGGTTGTTGGGGTAATGGGATGTGTGTCTGATCTTGCTGGTCTCGATCTTGTAGTTGTTGGGATATTTGGAAGGGTGTCTGATGGGAATCAGACCAAGCATGAGTGCTGGGAGAGCTTGCAACCGAGTAATTATACGAAGTTAACGATGAAGATGGTCGACTTTGTAGGTTCATAACGTCCTCTTCTGCTTTTGACACAGCCTGAAAAAGTTGGCCCCTCACCCTATGCTGGTATTGGGGGGGCAATTTTTTTGTTAGCTGGTACATTGAAAGGAAAAAATTGTATAGAGGGTCGTCTGAAGGATTATCCCTAGATTCCAATTTTCTCCTTTCTTCCTCCCGTTGTTTAGATCTCTCCTCTCGCTTCTGCAGAGACCTCTTCAGCAAACAATGCACATCGTCCTGCTTTCTGATTTTTTGTTTTTTGGTGTTGGCTACTGAAGTTTGCTCTAATGTACCCGTCGTTTTTGTGCTGGATTCTTCAACTTTGTCTTCTTCAACATCTGCATTGTTGGATTGTTCATGATTCGAGGAACAATGCTCCCCTTCTACATTTTCGGAGTCCAAAATTTCATTGCTTAGGGGTAGTGCCGATGAATGTTGTGAATCGTCATCGCTGTCGTTAACGTTTCCTTCACGGGGTCCAGCAGACATAAAACTTTCCAAAAACGTCATTTGCTTCTGAAACCGCCAAGGTCTAATGTTTTCAGGAGCAGCACCACTTTTAAGAGATTTCATTTGTCGCCGTCGTGCGTCTCGATAAGAATTTCTCAACTTGAGCCACATCGTTTTCGCTGCTTCACCTGAAACAAATACTTATTATGGATCCACATCTATTACATTACATACATCAACTATGACATATATGCAAACAAATTAATTTTAATAGATATTGTAAATACCTTTTTTTGGCAACAAATTAATTTTAATAGATATTGTAAATACCTTTTTTTTTTTCTTTCTTTGGCTTATGGTTTACCAGCACTTTTTAAAAATGCTTTACACAAATTAAAAAGTGCTGGTAAACCATAAGCCAAAGAAAGAAAAAAAAAAGATAATTAAAGCACAGCATAGGAATAAATAAACTGTAAATACCATATTATGACAAATAAAAATGAAGGAAGAAAATAAAAGAAAAAAAATTGTTAACTACAACACAAGGTTTTCCCAATGTCGCTCTTGTAGGTTAGTTGCTAGAGCTTTGGACTAGTAATCCAGTAGACGTAAGTTCAATCCCCACCTCGGGGGTAGGTACAACTTTTTTCTTTTATGTTCTTTCTTTATGGTAATTCACGTTAATATTACATAATACATATATAATGTACGATAATCAATTTTAATAATTTTGTTTCCTTTCAGATATTTGGCTTCTGGAGACAGCTACAAAAGTATTGCTTATAACTACCTGTTGGGAGATCGAACAGTGTCTAATATTGTCCAAGAAGTAGCTACCGCTATATGGAATAATATGCAACCAGTCTATTTAGCCGAACCCAAAACAGAAACATGGAAATCTATAGCTTTACGGTTTGAGCATAGATGGCAATTTCCACACTGCGTCGGTGCTGTCGACGGAAAACATATTGTTATTAAAAAACCAGGCAAAAGTGGATCATCATACTTTAACTATAAACATACATTCTCTATTATTTTAATGGCAACAGTGGACGCGGATTATAAATTTATCACAATAGATATTGGAGCGATGGGAAGATTTAGCGATGGAAATGTATTTGCAAGTAGTGGATTGGGCAAGAAAATGATCAAACACACTATACTACTTCCCAATCCTGAACAAATACCTACGATTGCCGAGCCTCTGCCGTATGTTTTTGTTGGAGACGAGGCTTTTCCTTTATCGGAAAATCTAATGAGACCATATCCAAGAAGGCAAGTAACTGGAAATTATCAACACCAAGTTTTCAATGCACGACTTTCTCGAGCTCGGCAAACAGTGGAATGTGCCTTCGGTATACTGTCTTCGCGGTTTCGCGTATTCCGAAGACCATTTGAAAGTAAAGTGGACACTGTGAGAGATGTAGTAAAAGCCGCTTGTGTTTTGCACAACTACTTACGACCCTCAGCCCTGGTAGAAGATGTAAATGATATCGAACAGCTGCCACAAACTCAACTGTTACATGTTCAAGGAAACAGGGCGAGAACTTCATTAGCTGCATTTAGAGTCAGAGATAGTTTTACGGAATATTTTAACAATTGTGGGGCACTTCCTTGGCAACATCAATCCGTTATGCTTGGAAAGTATTGACAATATAGTGCTTATCACTTTAGGTTATGTATTTTCTATAAAAATGTAATTTTTATGTACGAATAGAAACTATTTGTGACAATAAAAATAAAAAGTACTAGTATTTAAAACTATAATGAATGTATTTTAACTTACCTTCTTTTAAATTTAGATCTGTCGCAATATCCTGCCAAATCCGGGTTTTCAACTTTGTTTTCATGTAGTTGGCATGTTTTGTGTCGTAAAGCTCCGGGTTTTTTCTTACCGCCTCTATTATCTTCTCTTCTGACATCTTTCGATGATAAAACGACGACGATGATCTGAACGAAGGACAAAACAGACAACGGCGATGATAAAACGACGACGATGATCTGAACGAAGGATAAAACAGACAACGGCGATTCACACAAGTGGCACGTGGGATGCGAAAAACTGTGTCTCAACCACAACGTCACATGGGTGGGTGGTCACAACGTCACACGTCTAGTCACGTCACTGGTCAATTTGCGCTGATACAATGGTTTCAACAGGATACAAAAACACGTGCTGTGCTGTGTCACCTCACACGTGCTATACGTGTCTCAATTTGCGCCTTGCCTTAATCAGTAAGAAAATGTTTTCTACCATAATAAATTAATGAATCCCAACTCCTACCTACTAGTTGATTTATTAAGCGATTGAAGCCATTTATGACGAGGTCAGTATTAATTTGCTAAACGCTTTACAATGTGTAGGAGTCATCGGTTGGACCAGTGTAAATTAAGTTATCTGATTTAATCAGTGCCCTGCAAGCACTGCATTTTGCTCTTTTGGGCATTATGTTACACTAGTCTATTAGTTACATTAATTAAAGTACCTATTGTGTTGTATCTTAATTTTGTATTATATTACAATTTGGTTCAATTTTCAAATTCCACGTGATGAAAATTTTCGGAAACCATAGACATTAGCAAACTGTTCCAAATCTTAGCAGTCCTCTATTTAAACTATGTAAAGTGAGTAAGTTTAACGCTTCGTTCGCACTGGTGGGTACGTCGATAATATACGGGTGTAGACGTCCCGTACCTCGTAGGTAGAGCTTTGAAGAAATGGGGATAAAGAAATAACTAATGTCATTGATCACATTTCAAAGTGCAATCAAACTATTTTCATCCGTTTCAAATCGATATCTCATTTAAAATTCAAACTGTAAAGTAACCAACTTGATGATTTCATTATATTGAAACCGTTATTCACTGCAGTAATATATGTAGGTACATAAGGAGCGTATGGCACCTAACAATGGCATAGTTCCCACCACTTAGTCAAAGTGGCTGCACACGATATGATGATAGCACCGATAGCAGTAACATCATGTTTCCGTTATTAAGCTTAATGTGGGAATATGTGTTTTATTTACAATAATATCGCCAATTAGCTATAGTCATCGCTTCTTCCAAGAATTCAACACCATACTACATTGACATTCCGAGCCTTTATAGTTATCTCTCTTCGCTATAGATAAACCTAATTTATAACTGGAGACTTAAGATATTTTTTGCGTCATCTATTTTCTCTTACAAAATAAACATGTAAGGAAAAATTTCAGCTTGCCGCCATTTTTTCGCGACGTGAATAATTCAGCCTTTTTAATTCACACACCACACCACAAACATTTGTCATAAATATTCAGTGGTTGGTATTCGTCATAATCGTGCAATTCATTTACATATAATTATGTGTGTAAGAGATGTGCAAATGTGTTGGCAGACTATGTATTTACATACGGTATAACGCTTCCATATGAATACATTTACGGACATTTCATGTAATGTTTTCTAGTCATAAATCATGTCTTGCTTGTCCTGTAACTTAAGTTTGTGCTATGCAACGGACTACAAATGTAATAGTTAGGTACATTGCTTTTATTATAAATGCAGATCACACGTAAATAGAAAATACTAGGGCGTAATTAGTTCAAATATTTCTGTTTATTACATTATTAAATGGTCCTGAGTGGGATTCAAATCCATATCTTCGTGTACAATACATTACTTTCGTTCTGAAATTTCCTCAAGGTTTTATAAGTACTGGCGTTTATAAATACCATAGAGTTTGGAACTGACGTATAATGATTCTTTTTATCATATCACTGCCCAATTACGTCTTCCTCAATTCATTTATCAGCGAACTGTAGGGTTACTCTTGAAAACAATCGCAATACCACTATAATTCCAATTCAAATCCAAGGATAACCTTAAAGTCTTACTCTTGAACACAATAACGTTGTTATTGGATTAACATCTGAATCACTTAATAATTGGCTACATTCGACGTGAAGTGAGCAGCGTTAACATCTGTCGTAGTCGAAGGAGGGCCCTGATGCGGCAAGACGGAGTTGAGCCCGCCCCCGACGAGGTCGCTCGCTGGAGGAGCGAATTCCGCGACGACCTCTTCGGGAGGTGGGCCTCTAAATTAGAAGAAAGTAGGGTGAGCGCACGGCTTCTCACGGCCGTGCGCCCAGTATTGCGTCAGTGGGTCGAGGCGCCGCACAGGGTGCCGACCTACCATTTGACCCAGCTCCTCACAGGTCACGGCTGCTTTGCCAAGTACCTGTGGGAGCTGGTGGGAGTAGAGTCGGCGCCCGACTGCAAGAGCTGTGCGTCCGGAGCCGTGGACACGGCCGAGCATACGCTGGCCGTGTGCACGGCCTGGTCCGCTCAGCGCGTCACGCTCACTGACGCAATAGGCGTGAATTTGTCGCTGCCGGCCGTCATCGCCTCGATGCAGCGGCAGCAGAGAGTGTTGGGCCGCCGTCGCCTCGTTTGCGTCCGAGGTGATGGCGGCCAAGAGAGAGGCCCTGCGGGAGCGCGAACGCGCGGGCCTAACATAGCCCCCCCGCAGGGCCGCGGGTAGGGGTCGTCGGCGCGCAATAACCGGCGGCCCCGGCCCGCGAGGAGGCCAATGTGGCGGACGACCCCTCGCCTAGTGTTCGGGCGAGGGGTGACCGTCCGACGGGGGGGGCACGTTGCCCACCCCGTCGCAGTGAGCCCCCACCGCTAGGGGGCCCCCCGTGTCGGGTCGTGGTTATACCTGAGTGACTACCACGGCCCGGCAACGGGCGAGGAGGACACCGTAGGTTTAGTTGGTAGGCTGGGTCGAGAGAAATTTTACTCCCCGGGAGTCCAACACGACGTCCTTCGGCTGCCCCTGCAGTCGGGGGGTAAGTGCGTAAAAAGCATTCCTACGAAAAAAAAAAACATCTGTCGTAGTGCTGTGGCATAGGGATCGATAAACTGTTGTTTAACTATTTCTAGTAAAATTTAAATAAAATACTGTTATTTCAAAGTAGTTTCACCTTAAAATTGCGTAAATAGAAACTAATTGACAATATTTCATTGTATTTTACCTAAAAAGACCTCAATTATGTAAAAAAATAATGTTGGCTTGGCTGTATAAGGTCCGCCCGTTGCTTACATTTATCTACAATTTAAAAAGTACTGTGATTGTGTTGATAAGGCGCGAGATTCGAATTTCAAAACTTTGTTTGCTTTTATTCTTGAGTCCCTGTTGAAAGAAATCTTTTCAAGTCAAGGACAATGGTGTCTCAATTAAGTGAAGTGTTTTATTTGTTGAGTGATTGTGATGCCAGTGAATCATGTTCATGGATGTTCATACTTACAAATTAAATCCAGAGATTTTAAGTTTAAAAAGCAAAAAGGTATGTTTATAATATTAATTTTATCAACTATACTACAAGGAAGTTTTTTTTAGTTCTCTATCTTTATCCAAGCTATTCTTTGTACATACTAGTTTATATAAGATGTGCATAAAAATATATAACAAAATACTTGACTGTTTGAAAAATGTAAATAATGATAATAGGGTATAGATAATAGATTTTAAGAAAACCCTACAGAAATACCTAGCTAATAAATGTTATTATAGTATTAATGACTTGTTAAGTGATAGATGTTAAGGTCACTTATTAAAATAATAGTTAGTCAATTAAATGAAGTAGTAATAATAGAGAGTACTATAGTATGATAATAGTTTACTATTTAGAAGATTTATGATTAGGTAAATGTTATGTTTATTTTGAGTCTAATTGTTTAGTTTGTAGCCATATTGCTGTGCCCTAAGGGCTCATGATTCAGTCCATTTAAAAATTATGTTATGTACCAACTTGTGAACAACATGAATGCAATAAATAAATGGATAAATAAATACCTAGGCACCTATTTTCCTGTAAGAGTATTAGATAAATAGACGGTTGATACAATTTATTTTTATTTACATCATCATTTATTATATTATTTATTTTATTACATTATTTATTGTACACCATTTAGTAAAACAATATAGAACATTATCATCATAAACATCACGCCTAATATTTCACAATTAGAAGTCCAAGCCAATTTAATTAAATTTCGTTAAATAACTCTGCTTTCGCTATAATTAGCTGTAAATTCATCGTCACCCATAGCAAAATCATCGGTCATATAATGTGCATAATGACACTCATATCTTCGTTGTTTCAACTCATTTCTATAATCTGCGCGAAGAATGAGATATGGAAGAGACAGTCAAGCCATTTTTGTATATTACTTTACACCTTTAAACAGTAAAATCAATCGAAATCACCTTCACAATTTCAAAAAGTTACTCTTTGGTTATCGTGCTAATCCCAATCTCTAACGCAATTTCTATTTCAATACGGAGCTGTCAAAAGGCGTCAAGAGTACGGTTTTGGCGAAATTGACCAATCATGTTTAGTTCACTCAATATCCGCTCAGTATTAACTCAATATGGCGCTAGTGTTGTGTTCAAGAGTACGAAATGTGATGAAACGTCATAATCTCAATGCTAATGGATCGGAATTGTTTTCAAGAGTAACCCTACTGGTCAGTGAAGCGTCTTAATTAAAGTCACACTTATAGCTTAAGTTGTAATCTTTCAGTTTTCCATAATTGGTGACAATGTAAAATTGTAAAGTACCTATGTATTAACTAAAAATATTATTTTCGTTTTAATGACCAGTACCATTATAAAAGCCGTAAGATATACATGTGAAACGTCACAACTGTATTGTTTAATAATCATTAAAACCTGCCACCAATAATGGTCTGACGATATCGGTTATCGCTGTAATCTGTTTAATTCAGTGACTCATGCTGAGAAGTGCCGCATGATTCGAGCTCTTATATCTCTCATATAGTCCATGAACTTTCAATGATTAAAAATATAACCTTAGATTTGAAATACATCAATCGATGTTATTATAATACTTTTACACTCCTTCGAGGAATGATAAAATTGGTCAAGTGCGAGTCGGACTCACGCACGAAGGGTTCCGTACCATTATCTATGCAACATAAGGCAACGTTATTAGTATCGAGCAAGAAACGGTAAAAAAATCATGTTTGTTGTATGGGAGCCCCCCTTAAATATTTATTTTATTTTATTTTTAGTATTTGTTGTTATAGCGGCAATAGAAATACATCATCTGTGAAAATTTCAACTCTCTAGCTATCACCGTTCTCGAGATACAGCCTGGTGACAGACGGACGGACGGACGGACAGCGAAGTCTCAGTAATAGGGTCCCGTTTTTACCCTTTGGGTACGGAAACCTAAAAATGATAATGAATAACTTTTATCAGCTCATCTCAGCATTTATGCGATAAACAGATACATACAGGGTGTCCCAGAACGTAACGTAGCTGGGAAGGGGGGTGATAGGGGGGGTCACAAGGGTCACCAGAAAAATAAAATAAAAATTCCCCTCTGGCTATTTAAAAAATAAATGGCATTTTTTTAAAAACTAAAAATTTTACACCTTGTGGGGCTATTTTGCTAACTGTACCTACAAATATAGCTGTTTAAAAAAAAAAAAGATGTTATGTAATCCTCAATAACCCTTCATCAAATTGAATAAAAAAAATAATACATATCCAACCAAGATTTTAAAGAAAATTAAGTTCTTTTCCAGTCAAGGACTTAGTAATTACAATTTCACTCAACTTTCTCCAAGTGTACTGAAAAAAAAATGTACTATGCAGCTCCGGCGTGTAACTTAAAAAGATAGGTAATTTTATTGCAATTCCAAAATGGTATAACACTTATTTGAAAAAATCATACTTAGACATTTAAAAATAATTTTCGGGAACAATACCCCTGCAAAACAAAACATATCAATAAAACAATAGTCTCAAATTCCTAAGAAAATACATTTTTAAATGTCTCTTCTGTTCCTCTAATGTTACTGCCCGTTAATTCTCAAGATTGGAGTACTGTACATACCTCAAACACTCAAGTACAGTCTAGGCCAGATAAAGCTTTACCATATTTTATGACAGGGAATTTAAATGAAACTCGAAAATAAAACAAAATTGTAATTATTTATTCAAATTAAGTGCTCGAAATGTGCACCACCAACATAAATGCACGCCCTACATCGTTTTAAAAATGAGCGGGAAATGTGCCGAGCAAATCTTCTATTATTGATTGATTCCGCGGCCTCTGTGATCCTCGCCTTCAAGTCACCCAAGTCCCTGATGGGTTTCCCATAAACTTTTTCTTTTATAGCACCCCAGTAAAAGAAGTCCAACGGGTTTAAATCCGGTGAACGAGCTGGCCACGCTATAACACCGGCCCTTCCCATCCACCTACCAGGATATTCGTTGTTTAGGAAATCTCTTACTGGGCGTGCATAATGTGCTGGGCACCCATCATGCTGGAACCACATATTCCTTAATGTTTCCAGCGGCACATCTTCCAATAAATTGGGTAATTCGTTTTGTAAAAAGTGCAAGTACGCCTCGCCAGTCAGTGCCTCAGGTAACTCAAAGGGTCCGATTATTTTACCGTTCAGTATTCCGGTCCACATGTTCACTTTAAAACGATATTGGGATCGATCTTCTCTAATAAGGTGGGGATTTTCTACGTGCCACTCGTGTAAATTATGTAGGTTCATGTAGCCGTCCTTTTTAAAAGTAGACTCGTCGGACCACAATATTTTATTAAAAAATTGAGGGTCCTCCCTATGCATGCGCAGCATCCTACTACAAAATGCAAGTCTCGCAGGAAAATCGCGTGGTATCAGACTCTGTACGCGTTGCACGTGGTACGGGTGGAACTTTTCTGATTGTAATATGCGATGAGCAGTACTTTTTGATACACCTGTATTTGCTTCAATTGTCCGAACTGAAGTACTCGGGTTGTCTGCGACGGTTTGAAGCACTACATCTTGGACATCGAACCGAGATCTGCGTTCATTAACCATTTGATGTGGAAGTCGACCCTCAGACAATAGTCGGTGGACATTGACAAAAACACGGCTATCCGGGTGACGTGGGGCGTTCGGATATCTTTCTCGGTACAGTCTTGCTGCAGCACCGGCATTACATCTACATTCGCCGTAAATGAGATGCATGTTCGCATATTCATGTGGAGTGTACGTGGGTGGCATGGTGGCACTGTATCACACACTTTAGTCCTTGAGAAAGCCAAGTCGTTGGAAGAAATCACAAACAATGTCCAAAATCACAAAGAAATAATCAAGTCCAGAAAGCGAAGCAAAGTTGTTAGTACTAAATGAACACAAACGAATACAAAGATGTGCAGTAAACGAGAGAGCTTAATGTACTGCCCGACTATTTGGCTAACCAGAGACAGCACCCCTACTTTTTCTCTTCCTTTAACGTATCTACCTGTCTCTTTCACTCCCTGAACTTGTTTTGTTTCATTGTTCTCGCGAATGGCTAACGGTACGAGAGGGGTACCTGCCTACCTGCCTGTACAAGGAACAGGAATATTTGCTTAGGAATTTGAGACTATTTATGTTGGTGGTGCACATTTGGAGCACTTTATTTGAATAAATAATTAGAATTATGTTTTATTTCCGAGTTTCATTTAAATTCCTTGTCATAAAATATGGTAAAGCTTTATCTGGCCTAGACTGTACTTGAGTGTTTGAGGTATGTACAGTACTCCAATCTTGAGTATTAACGGGCAGTAACATTAGAGGAACAGAAGAGACATTTAAAAATGTATTTTCTTAGGAATTTGAGACTATTGTTTTATTGATATGTTTTGTTTTGCAGGGGTATTGTTCCCGAAAATTATTTTTAAATGTCTAAGTATGATTTTTTCAAATAAGTGTTATACCATTTTGGAATTGCAATAAAATTACCTATCTTTTTAAGTTACACGCCGGAGCTGCATAGTACATTTTTTTTTCAGTACACTTGGAGAAAGTTGAGTGAAATTGTAATTACTAAGTCCTTGACTGGAAAAGAACTTAATTTTCTTTAAAATCTTGGTTGGATATGTATTCTTTTTTTAATTCAATTTGATGAAGGGTTATTGAGGATTACATAACATCTTTTTTTTTTTTAAACAGCTATATTTGTAGGTACAGTTAGCAAAATAGCCCCACAAGGTGTAAAATTTTTAGTTTTTAAAAAAATGCCATTTATTTTTTAAATAGCCAGAGGGGAATTTTTATTTTATTTTTCTGGTGACCCTTGTGACCCCCCCTATCACCCCCCTTCCCAGCTACGTTACGTTCTGGGACACCCTGTATAATAAATTTTTAAACATATAAACACTATTAATGGGCTGACTTGTGAAATATTTTGTAAAAGTTTATTTTAGAAAACGTAATTAAAATGCGCTATGTCAGACATTTCAATTAATCACCAAGACTATTCAAGACCTGATCAATACTGAAATTGCACAAGGTAACTACGTTACCTCGATTAATTATCAAAATGTTTCAAATCTTTGAATAAATTAAGAAAGTATGTTGTAATTATTTTTAAATGTAACATGGAATCCAAGTAAATTGAATTACTCAACAAGATCTCTATAATAAACCGTTAAAATAAATTGAGAAAGGCCTTCGGATGAGTAGACGAAATACAGTATAAAGTCTACATGATCATCTATTTTGAATAAAGCATTGACTTTTACGTAACAGATCAAAATAAATGAATCCCTTTGCGATAGAGCCGCACTTCAGGAAAATATTGCGAAGTATCCGAAAGCACTTATAACCTACTTCTTTACCACACCATTATCTTCGCTTAGAATAGATTCCTTGTGAATAATTCATTCTATTCAATGTGAGACCAGTTACTTAACAGACTTTTCCGCCTATTCATTGCTACCTATTGTGTCTTATGATCGAAAATTGAAAAATATTTCTTCAATGACTGCTTATGTTCTTTGATTTCGTTGTTGTAAATGAAAGTCAAAATCCAGTCTCTTTTAAAGTTAACCTCAATATAGAAATTTATATATACTTAATGTACGAATCCTACTTGAAAATATAGTATGCTAGGTCAGGGTGCATCAGCTGGCTATATGCCAATTAGAGCGGGCGCCTACCCGGCCAGACTTAAAGACTTATAAGTTATAAAAGTTCTATATACAATAGAGTGGTAAAAAATATACTGCACTGGCACTGAATAGGTGGATCTAAATAAGTATTTAAGCTAAAGCTTTGATAAACGCATTATCATGACCATCTCAACAATATTGATTGATACCGTTATGCGCTTATTATTTCGACCAATAATTATGACTTTTCAACATCACCACCGGATTATGGCATAGACTTAGAGAGTAATCTGCCGTATCCGCTAGATATGTGTAGGAAAAAAAAAGCAATGAATTACACTGATACATATATGTATTTAAAAGGCGTCAGTAGCCTTACTTGCATTCTGATTCAGGCATAATTAAACCTGTCTCAGGTTCATGTATTTCTATACTATGGCGTAAAACCACATAACGGGGAACGACATTTGTCTCAATGGTAGATAATACCAAGAGACTGCTTTTGCCGCATATTTTTATTTTTGTCTTTATCAAAAGTAGTATGTACCGTACTCGTTATAAATTACAAAGAATGTGTGTGTTTCCTTCCAAATAATGTTGTTAGACCTTTTAAAAATAACTTGTCGTTGTAATAAGATGAAAGCTTGGCATCAGCGCTACAAGAAAGTGTCTAATAAAAGTTCAGTACATTTTATATGTTTACATTTCGTATTCTGTATATAATGAAAAATAAAATCTATTCTTTCGTTTATATTTTAAAGTCGATTTGTACTTGTGAAGCAAGAAATCTTAATGAATTGCTTTTTGTTACAGTCTACTTAGAATTATTGTAACTTTACCTTGTGCTTTTGATTTTAATGTTTCTGTTTGTTACGTTCAACCTGGGATTTATAATTTATTAGTTTTGTGGAAGCGTGACAATTCTTCAGGTCAAGACGAACTAACTTAAAATCTGCGTTTCACAGCGTTAACAAATTTATAATAGTACAAACTTACCCTGGTTTCGTCTTCAACACAGTCTTCACTTGTCAAGCCCTAGCTATAGCTTCATTAACACTAACTACGATAAATTGGCCAAAATAACGCAGAATGCTAATCAAACTATACTTAACTTTATACAGGCAGACACGAACTCTTGAAGTCCACAAAAGACCACTCCTTGGCGCGACTCAAGCCGTGAACTTTCACCAATCGTCTTAATGCAATTATACTATCACAATTATAGTTATCAAACAGTTCAATTTACATTAAATAGTATTAAGTATGGAGACACAAAATTCACTAGTTTTTATAACGCATTTATGTCATACAAAAATGGCGAACATTACATTTCGCGGTGACATTTCAAGGTTTTGTTTCAATTGTAATTATCGATTCACACAACAAGGATAATTAGTTTTATCAACAATTAATTCTAGTGACAATTTTAACTCGCGAAACAGTTGCAAGAAAAACGCTTCAAATCTCATTCAAATCGCGACGTAATTTGCAAACAAGATGTGTTTTACTACTGACAACGCGCGCTCGGTAACCGTGTCGCGCGCGCGCCGGCAACGAGCCACCAGGACAGATGCACCGGTCAGTTCTCAACGTCATCGATAGTGACGTTATCAATAGTTAGAGATGCCCGTGCGCAGACAAAATATGATAAGTTAATCGTTTGGTACATAACATCTACCCGCCTCGGCCAGGACTACCTGGCCGCTAATTCACTGGCAGTCGCGACAAGGTTGATACAGCTCTCTTCAAAATTGAACCGTCCACCCGGACCTCAGCAAAACGGGGCACTCCATCTGCTCCAAAGACGAGATTGAGAATGCGCCCCCTGCGCCAACACAGTGGCGGTGAGTTAGCGTCCTTAACCAGAACGAGGTCACCAACATGAGGTGGATCAGTCTTGTCAGTCCACTTAACGCGCTGCTGGAGAATGTGCAAATATTCTAAATTCCAACGTTTCCAAAAGCTCTGAGTGAGTTGTTGGACCAATTCAAACCGCGAGAGACGATTAGGTCTCACATCAACAAAGGGATATTCCGGCAGGGCGTTCAGTGGCTGCCCAATCAAAAAATGGCCCGGCGTGAGGGCTTCCAAGTCGTTAGGATCTGAAGAGATCGGGCACAACGGGCGTGAATTCAAAACGGCCTCGATTTTGCAAAACACAGTTGCGAGCTCTTCAAAGGTCAATACAGACTCGCCAATTACCCGTCGCAAATGTGTCTTAGCAACCTTTACTACGCTTTCAAATATTCCTCCCCAGTGGGGACATGACACGGGACTGAACCTCCAAGTTATTCTACGTGTAGCTAGTCTAGACGCAATTTCAGTCTCGTTAGCCGACAAAAAATCATACATCGCTTTTAAATAGTTGTTTGTGCCTTTGAAGTTGGTACCGCAATCCGACCGAATCAAGGACGGTAGTCCTCGTCGTGACACGAATCTATCTAACGTCGCAACAAATGCCTCTGTCGAGAGGGCTGAGACGAGTTCCAAATGTACCGCCTTGGTGGACAGACAGACAAAGACGCACAAATAAGCCTTGACAGTTTTACTGTTCCTGAGGGTCGAGGTCTTAACAAAAAAGGGGCCTGCAAAGTCCGTACCAACTCCAGCAAAGGGCCTTATCTCAGTGACCCGATCCGAAGGAAGGTCGCCCATGATAGGCTGCATGGTAGGGGCCTTGAGCCTATAGCAAGGCATACAACGAAAGACCACACTACGGATCGTCCGGCGGGCCGATAAAATCCAAAATTCCCGTTGCAAAATGGCCAATAAGGCATTACAGCCGGCGTGGGAGTTCTTGATGTGACGATCAGTCACCAACAGGTTCACCAAGTGGCCACTCTTGGGCAATAAGAGGGGGTGACGAGATCCATAAGGGAGGTTTGCGTTCCTAAGACGCCCTCCGACACGCAAAAGACCCTCACTATCCAAAAAGGGGTTCAGCTTACAAATGGCTCCAGACAGTTTGGATTTGCCTTTCCTCAAGATGTCAATCTCGTCTTCAAAATGTGCCTCTTGCACAGAACGAACCCAGTGAAGAAGAGCATCTTGGAGCTCTTGTGGCGATAAGAAGGCCTCCAAACATTTGTTCTGTGGATGTCTACAATTTCTCATGAAGCGCTTGATCCAAGCGGTGACACTCAACAATTTGTCCAATGAACTGTAACGATTAAGTAAGAAATCGGGGTCGAACGGACGGTCCTGCCGTTCGAGCGCAAGCGTTCGCAACCCAGGCAGTGCGACAATGTCTAAGGCCGGAGTTCGCGGCCAATTAGATTCTGATCTGGTCAACCACTCAGGTCCCCACCACAGAGAGTGCTCAACTAAAAGGGGGGCCATACATCCCCGTGACGCACAATCAGCAGGGTTGACCTCGCCAGGCACATGCCTCCAAACCAACGGGGTCTCCGATTTCTGTATCTGAGAGACACGATTTGCTACAAACACCTCTAAGGTGTGAACTGACGTCTTCAGCCGACATAGCACAATTTGACTGTCAGTCCATGCATATATCGTGGAAACGTCAATTGACGTGCACAAGGTGGACATGACGTGATTCAAAAGGCGAACAAGAAGGGCCGCCCCTGACAACTCTAACTTAGGGATTGTCAAGGCAGTTCGAAGAGGCGCGACCTTGCTCTTCGCCATGACCAACAACACTTTCACCTGACCATCTGTGGTCACGGTGCGCAAGTATACGGCTGCTGCGTACCCACGTTCCGAAGCGTCCGAGAAACCATGAAGGGACGCGGTGTGCTTCCCTGGCGGAAGCAGAGCACGGGGTAACGATATCCTATTGATGGCAGGCAATGAGGAAGCAAATAGGAGCCAGTCCTTCAAAACAGCTTCGCGAAGTGGCTCGTCCCATCCAAGACCTGCAGTCCAAAGTTTCTGCAGGAAGCATTTGGCCCAGAATATGACCGGGCATATCCAGCCATTGGGATCAAAGGTTCTCGCGACAGTCGACAGAACCAGTCGTTTCGTCCAAGTGTGATGCGAATCCAAATTGACATTAAATGTAAAGATGTCCTGGACTGGTCTGTACTGGATTCCAAGCACTGACATCATGGTAGGGTTGTCACGGTTCTCAAATAGGTGAGGATCCTGCTGGTGGTCATCCGGTAGCCCTTCCAAGAGCGCAGGTAAGTTGGAGATCCATTTACGCAACTCATATCCTGCGGAGGCTAGAATGCCAATCAACTCGTCACGCAAGAGCAGGGCCTCTCTCTCCGTGGCCGCGCCAGTGCACACATCGTCAACATATAGGTCCTCCTTCAAAATGGCGGCTGCGCGAGGAAACGACATACGCTCTCGATCCGCGAGCTCCCAAAGCGAACGTATAGCCAAAAAGGGGCTAGACCTCAGCCCGTATGTGTTCGTGTTGAGCTCGTAGACAAGCATGGGATCTTGCTGGTTTTCTCGCCACAATATCAGCTGGTATCGGCGATCATCCGGGTGAATTACCGTTTGCCTGAACATCATCTTGATGTCGGCCACAAAAACAAATTGATGACGTCGAAACCGCGTGATGACGTCACAAAGGTCCTTCAGCAATTTGGGACCAGGATGCAGACACTGGTTCAAGGACACTCCTGAAGAAGTCTGCGCAGAACCATCAAATACTGTGCGCAACTTACCACTGGATGGCTTTATCACAGCATGATGCGGGAGAAAGAAGTGCTCCGTCGAACGCCAATCCAATTTTGACACAGACATGTGTCCCAAATCCTCATACTCCCGCATGAAGTCAATATACTTCTCCTTGAGTAGTGGGTCCCTGCTCATACGGCGCTCCATCGCCAACAAACGCTTCTCTGCAATAGGCCGCGAGACGCCAAGTGGCGGACGTACGGCGAGAAATGGCAATCTTGTCATGATCCGGCCAGAACGGAGATAACTGGTGTTGGTCTTGTAGAACTGCTCACACTCTTCATGCTCCGGATCAGAGCGGGGAGCTTGTGGTGGCTCCTCCACTTCCCAGAATCTCTGCACGGCGTCAGAAAGGGCGGACCCCACCATCAAGGCCGTTCCAAGTTCGGCAGGGGGGGGAGTCCTCAATACAGGCCCCATCAGTGCGAATCCAAATATGGTCCGGAGGGCTACCAAGCCACCTGGCTGCAAAACACGATCCTTGCCGAGTAATATTTTACCCAAAACATCGGCACCAAGCAACAAATCGACCGTGCCAGGCAGGTCAAATTTAGGGTCAGCCAAATTCAAATCCGCGGTCAATTTTACCGCATCCGCAGACAAACGAACTTGCGGGTGATTGCCCAAGATATTCTCCATCACAATAGCCGACGATTCCAACGTCGGACGTGGAGAATTTGAGGGGGAGAACTCAAACCAAACGCGGCCCTCTACCGTGGCCACGGGGGCGTTCCCGACACCCCTTATTACATCTGAATATTTTTCAATAGTCTGGCCAGTCTGCCCTACCAACCAAGACGAGGCTATGCACCCCTGTGAGCCTGTGTCCAATATCGCTCGGACTACAACTGAGGCGCCCGTCCGTCCCCAGACCCTGACATGGGCCGTGGGCAAGAGGACGGTCTCAAAGGGGGGCGGTGCATAGCGGGGGCAGACGCCAACATCCTAATGCTGGCGTGGCGGCGACTGAGCGCCGTTGTCCCGAGACGGCAAATCAAAATGCGGGTAGTGCCTAAACTCGGCCTCCTCTCGGTGACGACTGCCACGAGCCATAGACGGCGGTTCGTAGCGCCTGGAGCGTCCGTACCGAGGGTTGCGCGTCTCCAAACGGGGACGTTGCGCCAGAGGGGGGGACGGTAGTGGTACCGGACGTGCGTCACGGTAATCGTGGTACACTACCGGAGGTGATCTCGCTTGATCACGTGGAAGCGGGGAGGGCGAGCGGGACACAAAGGTGCGGGATTGAACCCGGGGCCCGCTTTCATACCCGCCCGTGGGGCTGCGCGCCGAACCAACTCGGCGATCGATGGCAGCACAGTCTGCGGGGCGTGGGGGTGATGAGCCGGACTCCAAATTGCGGGACTGGTCCCGGTGTCCACTGGCATACCCGCCCGAAGGCGACCCCGCGTGGTCGCGACGGCCATTCGCGTTGGCGCACAGGATTTTCAGATGGTGCCCTCCGCAAATAGGACACGGGTGAGTGTCGGGACAGGCGCGCTGGTAATGATTCCCTAGACAGGAGAAACACCAGCCGCGGGCCTGGGCAATCCGCCTACGAGCGGCCACGTGCAGGACCGCGAAGTCTGGGCACCGCACCGTTTGGTGTCCCTGCGACTTGCAAAAACGGCAGTCCGGTGGCGCAGCTTGAGCGACAGCGAAGCGGGCGGCCGTACCTCCCCTTGGTGCAGGTTGGGCATTGCGCCGTTGGTTGGTGGGTCTTGGACGTGATGCTTCCACCGGCGTGTCGGCGACCATGACGTCACCCATGCGACACTCGTCCTCCAGGAACGTCAGGAGCTGCTCAAAGGTAGGGAGAGCAGATGCCTCATCCCTAGTGTGCCCCTGTTCAAAACGTGCCCTCAAAGACACCGGCAATCGCTTGAGTACGATACGCACCAGTAGGTAGGACCACTTGGCAACCGGCAGTCCCAAGCGGTTGAGCGAGTTGGTGGCTATTAGGAGGGGGTTCAGCAGCTCGGTCCTCAACTGGGCAGCATTGCTCACGACGGGAAGGTTCAAAATCTGGTCGACATGGGTATCTGCCAGACAGCGCTGGTTGTGATAGCGCTTGGTGAGCAACGCCCGCGCGATCCCATAGCTCCCGTCACATATTGGGAGGTGCTGTATTAAGCCCCTCGCCTCTCCATCAAGCACGGAGAGTAAATAGGCCAGTTTTTGAGACGGACCCAAATCGTCCCTCGAGTCCACAAGGCTCTCAAACAAACCAATAAACCCCATCCACGTGTCTAATCGACCATCAAAACGTGGAAGATCCAAATTGGGTAATCTGGTCAAAAGGCCCACGGGAGTCTTCAAGGGGGCCCGGTGAGCCGGTACTCCGGCGCGCGAGGCTAAAATCTCCCGCGCGCGCTGGGCGATGTCGTCGGCAAGGTCCATCATTTGGAGGTAGTCCTCGTGGACTTTGTCCCGTCGCTCCTGGGGAAACGACTCCAGGGGCACATCATCCAGATGCAAGATGAAGCGCTGGTAAAGCGCCTCCACCTCCTGAAGTCGTGTAGGGCATTTCTCATGCCTGTCCAACAATGCCTCGATTCGGTTCTCCCTTTTCACCAAGGCGGCAGCTGACGTGAACCATCTCAAATGAGTCGCAATCCCGGAATATGATTCGCGGACAACATTATACGCGGCGGCAGACATCTTCAAAGCACAAACGGCACGAAACAAACAATCTTATAATAACAACAAAAAAAAAACAAATATCTTTCACAAACAAACAATATTACAATAGCGAAAAACAAAATATCTTTCAATGAGACAAGCCGCTATTATTCTAAACAATTATCAAATCTTAAATAGTTTAAATCAAACAAACAAAACAATTCTTTGCCAATGTGCAATTAATTTAAGACTTGAATTATTTATTTTAAGGTAAACAACAAAACAAACAAACGTATAAAATAAATGTTGTATTATACAACGCACAACGCCACAATTTAACTATAACGTTGTTCAATATTAGACAATAATTAAATAATAATTTATATTAAATAATAACCTGAGCAACAACAAATACGATTAGCAATAGCACAAATAATTATCAAACCCTTTAAAATCTAATTGCCAATTCAAGTGCTCAAATTAATTATGCAAAACTATACCAACAATTTAGATTAAACAAACAAACAACCAAATTAATCAAATTAAATTAATTAAATTAATTAAATCAATTTTCACAAATAATGAGGGTATAGTTTGTTCAACATGGAACATTCGAGAAACGGAGTTTAAACCACGCTCTGGGTACCAAAATTATGTTACGTTCAACCTGGGATTTATAATTTATTAGTTTTGTGGAAGCGTGACAATTCTTCAGGTCAAGACGAACTAACTTAAAATCTGCGTTTCACAGCGTTAACAAATTTATAATAGTACAAACTTACCCTGGTTTCGTCTTCAACACAGTCTTCACTTGTCAAGCCCTAGCTATAGCTTCATTAACACTAACTACGATAAATTGGCCAAAATAACGCAGAATGCTAATCAAACTATACTTAACTTTATACAGGCAGACACGAACTCTTGAAGTCCACAAAAGACCACTCCTTGGCGCGACTCAAGCCGTGAACTTTCACCAATCGTCTTAATGCAATTATACTATCACAATTATAGTTATCAAACAGTTCAATTTACATTAAATAGTATTAAGTATGGAGACACAAAATTCACTAGTTTTTATAACGCATTTATGTCATACAAAAATGGCGAACATTACATTTCGCGGTGACATTTCAAGGTTTTGTTTCAATTGTAATTATCGATTCACACAACAAGGATAATTAGTTTTATCAACAATTAATTCTAGTGACAATTTTAACTCGCGAAACAGTTGCAAGAAAAACGCTTCAAATCTCATTCAAATCGCGACGTAATTTGCAAACAAGATGTGTTTTACTACTGACAACGCGCGCTCGGTAACCGTGTCGCGCGCGCGCCGGCAACGAGCCACCAGGACAGATGCACCGGTCAGTTCTCAACGTCATCGATAGTGACGTTATCAATAGTTAGAGATGCCCGTGCGCAGACAAAATATGATAAGTTAATCGTTTGGTACATAACAGGGACGCTTAAGCTTTACAATGTCTACACAAAATTTTAGAGGTTATTTGTATCGACTCGACCAAAAAATATTAAACTGAATAAAATTATTTAATTGTTCTGGAACTATTATGTAGGTTATTAGAAAGAAGGTAATTTAAACAAGTTCTGGTCTATGTTCTAGGTTAAGAACAAGTCTCTTAAGTTATCATTTGGTAGGCTTTTTGATCAGGATAGACACGATCAGGTTATGAGATTTAATAATTACTTTGTCATTAGGTATTTATGGCATTAGATATGGAGTGTGTTTATGATTCACTCTGAAGGAAGTGATTTGTAATAAATTTGTTTCTAGAGCCTAATATCCCACTTAAATATGACTAATAATAAGCTAGACGGCAACCATAAAAAAAAAACTTAAAAACGTAAGAAATTCTATTGTAGCCTCGTTGGGCGCAGACTGCGCAGAGCTGAAATTGCAAAATTATCACGATCTGCTCCTTTATCTTTTCCATAATAAAATGAAAAATACGTCTGTCTAATTTATTCTGTACGTGTTTTATTGCACCCTAGAGTCGCCGGGAAAAACCTAATCTTTTATAACGTCCATAACATCCAGGAGGATAAAATTACCTTGAAGCAAATTATTTCAAAGTGTCTGCAATTATTATTAGGTACTGTTATTAACTTAGTGTGTTTATTATCTTTTCTCTTTCTATACATTTATTTCTTTTTTATGATTGTAATTACGCTAATATGAAACTCAATATATCTCTTGAGCACTATCCAAGCCCATTTTGTACACGGGCACGGACTTCGTCTCAGTGGGGAAGGGTATTTTGTCTACTATTCCACGTTGCCCAGTTGTGTTGTGGTTGTGATAGGGTTTAGTTTATTCGAGTATCACGTCGGAGACGATAACAAATATTTAGTATAATATGGTTTTCAGGTTGGGGAGATACGAGAGATGATAGACAAGATTCAAACCAACGTCGAAGAAGTGAAGATGAAGCACAGTGCCATTTTATCAGCACCGCAATCAGACGAAAGTGAGTAAACTTACAAAATTAAACATTAAATCCGTAGACGCAAAAAGCACACTAAGTAAACGTAAGATCTGAAGCAGAGCAAACTTAAGATATTAACCTAATTTGGGGTTGACATGTTCATATTGTCAAAAACCCCTAACTCTATATGGTAAGTTAGATAAAAAAAAATATAGATTTTTACATAGACATACAAGACAGTGCGTCTACCGTTAAATCAATCACCCGGCTTGAGGTCAAAAAAATATCTATGTGTGTGTGAAGTACCTAAAACGTGAAGTTGCCTGGTTGCCTAGCAAGATTATTGACGTCCATCAAAATACGACTGTTATTGAATTGATAAATTGTGTTTTTGATGTGAAAATGAATTATTTGAGATATAATTACTTGTAAAATCCTATGTCGGGGCATTTTTTAATTCGTTCTGATAGACTAGAAAGCACCCAAAGACTGCGCATTTCTTCATTTTCAATTTTTTGTTCGTGGCAGCGTTCACACTACACACTGACAATGGTGTCAATTGAATATGGTGTAATAAAACATATCTTGATTTTAAATGCCATACTTGTATTATTGTGTTCAAAAGTAACGATTGCAGATTGCAAAAATTACTGTCATCACGGTATGTCACTTATATTAGAGTTCCATATCATTTTAGACCATGATTTCAAGTTAGACCAGGCTAAAGTTACTTGTCCTCAGTTTTAAACGCCAACCCTACCTTCCTGGTACTTCTGTGGATCTTTATTAATTTTTATGGAACACTTCCAAGTCGGCTGCCACAATTGCAGAGACTATCGAATACGAATCGCATAAACCGTATCGACTCAGACTTGGCTTGTTTAACCAGTAACTTATGTTCTCATGCAAATGTTAATTAATCACATTTAAAAAAATGGAGAACAAGGTAAAATTATTTGATAGTGATCTCGGCGGAATAAATTCAAGCTAATCTCACGACAAAATCAACCACAGGCTATCGCTGTTCATTCTTTAATTCAATAGTTTGTAGTTCTACGTATGAAATACACAAGTAAAGAAAAAATACAATAAGGACGTATTTTTAGAAATAACACTTAGCCACATCAAATATTTTCGCATTACTGGTACTACGTTGTTATAATTAGTTTCTTAAACTTTCTTATTAGAATATGAAGAGTTCTAATAATATAATTTGAAATCCCACGAATCGCAGACAGACGGCCGCCCCCACTTACACTTAAATGCCAGCAACTTCGCATTTTCAATTAATGTGTGGGTTTTGTGCGAGCTTTGGCACCGTCCCACGCCTAGACAGTTCAACATCAATACAGCTAAAGTATGAGCATGGCGTTCATAGAATCGGATATTTTTAGACGATTAAATTAAATGAAAGATAAGTGTAGGTATTATATAAATAATCAATTATAAATAATTGGTATTTTGAGGGATTATTCTCCCACTACATCAATTAAAATAGACTTCTTGGAAAACCACCCACGACCCTTTAAAAATAAAACCTAACTGTCATTGACAGGCGTCTCGCCCCGGGCTTCTCGCACTTTCTTATAATAGGTACTGCTTTAATCTGTAGTTATATTTTTTCTTTCTCGTCCACGACCTAAGGCGATGATCAAGCAGTCAATAGACTTATTCTTGATATCTTTTATCGATATATTATCCATTAAAATGTTTGATATATACAAATTTATTAACAGATATATATAATCATCATATATAATCACTTCATATTTGTCCATTTGTAGGTATTGTACGTACGCATTACCGTCGCTGTTTTCCTCACAATGGCTGTAGGGGAAAGCTTGTTTGATATTTTCCTCCTCTGTATTCACATCAATTCGATCGTTATTCGATGCTATGCCATAAATATTTATCTTCTATTCGCAGAACTATTATAAGTGTGACCAAACATAGGTAATGTGGTGTCAGGTTACCATTATCTGTTTACATACCTATTTATATTTTAATAGTAATTAATAATAAATAAATATAATATTATAATAGTATGCATATAGTTGAAATAATATTAAGTCTTTTAACACCATAAACAAAGCTCACAAAAAACCCTCGTCTAAATGATACTAATATGGCGCCTCATACTGGGCAACAAAAGGGACGGATGAAAGACGAATGCACGTTGCGGAGATGCGAATGTTG
Organism: Orgyia antiqua; assembly: GCA_916999025.1. Classification (NCBI taxonomy): domain Eukaryota; kingdom Metazoa; phylum Arthropoda; class Insecta; order Lepidoptera; family Erebidae; genus Orgyia; species Orgyia antiqua. The sequence goes on from OU779864.1 coordinate 23,759,626, forward strand.
AGATGGATGCGTGGTGTCACGCGAATGGATAAAATAAGGAATGAATATATTAGAGGAAGTCTGAAAGTGCCAGTGACTGAAAAATTGAAGAATGAGCGGATGTCCTGGTATGGGCATGTCATGTCAGAAGAAAGTAATGTCGTTAGGAGAGTTCTGAGTATAAATGTGGAAGGGAAAAAGTCTAGAGGAAGACCTAAGAAAAGATGAATGGACTGTGTGAATGAGGACATGAAAGAAAGAGGAGTTAACCCAGACATGACGGCTAATAGAAGACTATAGAAGAAAAAGACATGTTGCGCCGACCCCAAATAATGGGATAAGGGCAGGAGGATGATGATGAGATGCGAATAACTCGATTAGCTATTGACCTGAACTAAAAAGTCTCGAATAAGCCATCGTTTTTAATAGCTAATATCGCACTGATCAACACATTGTGGGCCTTTTTAATACGTACTTAATACATGTTAATGATTTTCGTATTGAAATTTTCGTGAGTTTGAGTCATATTAGAAATATTATATTACCGGCTAACACTCACTGTTTTGGGATCGAAGATGTCGACCCAGGTTTCGAGCATATCCGATGCTCATCTTCAGGACTCGTCCTGAAGATGAGCGTCGGATACAAAAAACAGTGAGTGTTAGCCGGTAATATAATATTTCTAACATGTGAATGATATTATTTTGGACACTTAAAATGTTTGAAATGTCCGTATTAGTTTGTCCAGGTATCGGTTAGGTCTAATCTGTTGCAGGCAATGGAAAACGTTAGATCCTCGAGCCTAGCGTCCGTCGTGCATACATACATATTATGTTATAGGTAAGGTCCACGTGCTGTGTGATTATTAGGCTAGAATGGAGTAAGGAGGTCATAATATTTATCAGACATAAATTTTGGTTTGTTTAGAATTTTGTGTATAAACCAAATTAAGCTGTTTATTTATTCAGTCGGGTTCCACTTCAATTCTGTAAGCTCTTCATACCGAAATTCTACAAAACTGGCAACTGCACAAATAAAAAATACTCCGCGTATGCGAAAGAAGATAAAACAAAAAGGCCGATATTACGGATGCTATGAAAAGACCATCCTGAGTGGATTGGCTTGTATTGTGTACGAGCTCATACGCAGCTTGTTTTATTGTATGCAGAAAGGTAATTTATTGTATCGATGTTCTTAATCACTGGTATGGTAACCTTCAAATAATATGAGCTTACCAAAAAAATCATTTCCTAGAATATTTCTATTGAAGTATTATTATTTATTGCAACAAATTATAATATTGATTGATTTATGGTATTGCCCTATATCCTCAAATGTTGATAATCACAAATAATGTAAATATTTGTTTTGTTAACCAAATTAGAGTCAATTTGTATAGTACTAGCTGTGCCCTGCGGTGTTACCCGCGGTAAAAAGGATATTAATAAGTTCATTTTCTATTCCATTGTCCATTGGAAAGTTTCATGAAAATCCATCCAGTAGTCTTTACGTGAAAGCACAATAAACATAAACATTGGAGTACGGATAGAAGACCGAGGAAACATTCGCGTTGCACAGCCAACAGTTTCAAGTATTTTATTTTGCCACGCGTAATGCTTTTTTCATCATATCTCCTAAGATATTCATTTAAATTTCATGCTGTAAAGAGCAGTTATAATCTATATTAATTGCGTAAGCTAACTAAGCTATTTAATTTGATGAAAAATATTACCATATACACATAAATAGCTTTTGAAAACACCCTATTGAATTTTATAATTTTTTAGACATTATTATGGGTACAGCGGGTTTCCCTTAAAAGATAGACATATGCCCTCGCGGACTTTTTTGAAGAACTATAGGTAACAAACAATTCCTCCATACATTAGTTTGTTGTACCTCACGTAGATAAGGCAGCGTTTTCATTTATAGCTCGCGCGCGTCCGAGTTTCTCGGCAAATTTAATCATATCTCAAACCCCAACAAATTATGCAAAAAAGCCATCCTGTTGAACCATTCTATCTATTAAAAAAAACCGCATCAAGATCCGTTGCGTATTTTTGAAGATATAAGCTCACATAGGGACATACATACAAAAATTACAACTTTGTTTTATAAGAAGTGAGGATTTTGCGAATCAGTCGGAATCAATATGATTAGTTTTTAGTTTAGTTTTCAAACGGTGACTGTTGAACCGAATGATTCTTCCATTGCCTGATTTTTCATAAAATATTTTCTCCAATTAGGCTATGATTTTGAATCCATTAGTTAATAATAACTTTTATCTCGTTATTTTCTTCATGCTATGAATAAAACTTGGTGGTAATTTGCCTGAGTTACTAGTTATCTCTCCAAACGCAGATATAGATTCCATTTACTTATAGAAGACTTCGTAAATACAAACACCAAAATTTATTATGATAATCATGCATATTATCAGCCATATTTCGCTGAAAATACCTGAACAAAAAGTATTTTGAATAATGTGCAAAAATATATTCACCAGCCATCTAATATCCACAAAGGTATCAGAACGCCGCTTTCAGAATTGACCCGAATTTCGAGCTTGAAAGGGATTCGAGCTCGTGTGTATAACTTTTATAAAATAACGCTAAGCACTCGCGGATGATAATAATAACCTGAGCTAGGAAATTGCAAACTGAAATAGTGTTAGGAAAGTAATTTTCACGTGTTTATATTCTATTCACGTAACTTTTCTATTTATTACTAGTGATCTATTTTTTATCCCTGTGGTGAGCGTTTAGGAATACAAGTGTCGTTACTTAACTTCCTTATTAGAGTGCTGTAAGAGGCAGCCAGGGGACAAAAAGAAAACTACATCTCCTGTGATCTGAAGCCTCGTATATAACTAAATCCTTTGCCAACACGTCTGGTCATTGTGGCGTAAGTAGACTTAAACCCTCATGTAGTTATGGGAAGTTACTGTCCAATAGTTGTTGATTAATTGGGGAAACAAAGAGATAGTTTTATATTTAAAAGATAAATCCATAAAAACGTCTTTAAATACCGCCATGAATTATTCTGCAGTATTTAGCACTGAATTTATAACCGCAAGATATCGATGAAAGCGTGACAAAACCTCTATTTTGCAACCTATTGTTTCACAAGGAAGCGATTTGGAGACTATAGATAAATAGTCAATTGCTCCATCGTGCCAGGAAGTGCAATTTCCGGGACGTGATACTTACATAGTAAAATTCGATACTTGAATAAAATGTTCCCAATTCATGCGCTACGTGAGGTGTTCTATTTCCTATATGCGGCAAGCACAAAGTGTAAGAAAACATCATTTTCATATATCAGAAGGATAATTTAGCTATGAAGGATGTTAATAAGCTTTTCATATTTACATACCGTCACGCCCTTTTTTCATCGGGCTATGCGGAGACTACAATCTTATTATCAGTGTTAAATCTGGTTTAATGTTTGAGAATTTTACTATGTATTGTTTCTTAAATCTACATTGTTAAAAATGAGTGAGTACATTCCTTATTCACTAGATTTTTTTCGCGGTATAAAATATGTGTGTTTGATTTAGGATTTTCCGAAATATTATAAGTTGATTGGTACGCTATCTAAATCTTATCGATTTTTGTTTGTATCTTTGATTATAATCTTCAAAACAATAAAGACAATGAATAATATAAGTTTTATAGGTACCTGTAAATAAAATTAAAGTCTACACAAGAGATCAGAATATAACACTTTTTATATCTTGTTATTTATCCTTTGAAGTTTTTAATACATCTCAAACAAGCTCTCTTGCTATTATACTGCTAATCGTATTGCTTCGCTGAACGCCCTATTACCGGAGATCGTCGGAAACTGCCTAAGTTTATTACCTTGTCTCGCTTGCAAAGCGACCGACACACCTAGAAATGTTGTCACTTCAAAATAAGAATCTTTTTCATTTGGTCCTTTTCAGTGAGATTTCTTGCAATACTACAATGCTGCAGGTTTCTTATTAATTTAGTACAGTAGTAATTTGTGCTATATTTTATTGTTAATGGTGATGTTATGTTTATTTGCGTTAACATTTATGACCATTTTTGTTTTGGTAATATGTACATACAGAGATATCTTCATCGGTTTTGTCGGGATATTTGCTTCCGGCATAGAGGTTTAAACATATTATCATTGCATTAAAAACTAAGTATTAAAAGTAGGTACCTACTCAGTTTAATTGCGGCTAACCCTTCTACTTACTAGCACGAAATAAATGTATAAAGCATTATACTATTTTAAATAACGCAAGTTGTTTGCTTTAAACTATACTCGTATGTATGGTACTAGATAAAACGTAGATGTAATATCTTTAAAGTTAATAAAATGTGCCCTAATAAAAATAGTTATAGGTCGAAAGGTTTTTCTCGTGTGACCTTTTGTGTTTTAGATACTTACGACTATAATAACTTCACTGAATCGAATCAATACGTCCTGTGCTTATCTTTATAACAATAAATTTCGAAACAGCTTCACATGTATCTTATGATGTGTAAGTTGCCAAAATAGGAAGGAAAAATATTGATTAAATTATTTAACTATTTTTTTCTTAAAGGCGACTCATAAAACTAAACTCCACTGTACAGGTATTTAGTGATTCGTTAATAGAAGTGTGTTTTGGTGTAAAAACGTCTGAAAAAGGTTTACCGAGCGATCAATGGGATTTGACCAGACATGGCACAGGCGGCTCTATATATTGCCTTAAAACAAGCGCTTATCATCTTCTTTTTCATTTATCAGTGCTACACGACTCAAAAAGCTTAGCATAACAGTATAAATAAAATAGTATTAACTCTCTTAATTAATTAACATTATTGTTTAATTTACAGAAACAAAGCATGAACTAGAAGATCTCATGGCTGATGTTAAGAAAACTGCCAACAAAGTCAGAGGAAAGTTAAAACGTAAGTGACTTCTATCTTGAACTTTTAACGTTTATGTTTCACTTATACTTATGTTGTCAGTAGCTAGTGACCCAGCCTGGCTTGAGGGTAAGTACCTAACCGTCATAATATCCTGTGAGTACTGAACAAGAGAACAGTTTTAGAGTAACCTTATATAACTTTATTAATATATTTAACAAACATACACGCTAGCACTCAAAAGTTGCCTAGTTTTGGCTCCTAATTAGTTGACGGTATTTGCACACGAATACACAATTTTTTTGTAAAACCAAGAACAGGCATTGATAACAGGGATATGGCTAGATGTCCAGTATACATAGTAGCATTTACCAACGTAAGAACCAAACTGTAATTGCCTGTGTCGTTTATATATTGTCTGTGTTATAGTATACCTGCTGCCTAGTTTCAAAGTTTGTATTATTTTACAGACATAGAGCAGAATATCGAGCAAGAAGAGCACTCGAATAAATCATCGGCGGATCTGAGGATAAGAAAGACACAGCACTCGACTCTGTCACGTAAGTTTGTGGAGGTGATGACGGAGTACAATCGCACGCAGACGGATTATCGGGATCGATGCAAGAGCAGGATACAGCGGCAACTTGAGATCACAGGACGCGCTACCACCGATGATGAGCTCGAACGGATGCTGGAACAAGGCAATTCGGCGGTATTCACACAGGGGGTGAGTGGTCAAAACAATCCATTATCTTTTTATTCGTGTAATTCGCTAACTAGAATTGGATCCTGTCAAAGATTTTCTTGTAATTTGATCGGTTACCGCAATTGGCATTCTTCATATTTTTTTAAAACTCAAATCGAAAACCATTATGGGGAATAGAGTTTCTGATCAGGATCCATTAGATTTTTCGGAAATTTTGCTATATTAACGATTATTTTTCTAAAAACGCAAATGATCTCTATTTGCCCTTGAAATGAAAGACTTAAAATTTTAAGGCGTTTTTAGGGATATACTACTCTGAAGTGGAGTTGAAATTGGTCTATTATATCAACTTGTCAACTTTGAAAAGATAAAGTGCAATCTGTATTAAGTCTATCAAGAAAAGTCAACACACACACGTCAAAGTCACATTTAAAGTAATATCTTCAAGAATTTTTTAAAAATTCTGTTTAGTGAATATTTCAATAATATTGAAATTAGTTGCTTAAAATAGTCTATATTTTCTGAAAAGAATATAAAAACAGTAGGTCAAAAATTATGAACAATCCCAATAGACCAAATAGTTTTTTGTATAGTACAGTAACCAAGTTATTATTAAAAAAGCTTGTGTTCTATAAATATGCAGTTATTTACGTCTTCCACAAGGCAATTAAAAAAAATCAATAGTATGCATTGCAGGCTTGCACGTAAATAGCAATCAATATTTTGCAGGTGACGCAATCGTGTCAGTCTAGCTACTTTTGTATTCGTATTACGTTTAGGTTCAGAAACTTGTCCACCAATTATTTTCATCCCGCTCTGATAGCTTTTAATTATTCCACAGAATGCGGGGAAAACATTGTTTTAATGATCTATTCCTAAACCACACACCAACATGTTTAGACAATATGGTATGGTGGACTTAACAAAATCCTCCAGTTATGTAGTGTCTTCCATGACTGTAGGATTTTGTTAAGTTTCTCCTTCTGCGGTATAGAAAAAGCAAACTTTACGCATATCTGCTCATACTGATCCAGACAGCTCGGCTGTCCAAAACCAAAACCTAGCAAGTGCATTTGAGTAAATCTTTCAGAAGGAGATATTAAACATTTCCTTCTGTCATTTAATACAGAATTCCGTTTTTGTCCATATCTTGATTTTTTATAAATAAGTATTAGTTGTTTTATTTTACGAAATAGTTAAATTAAAGAAAATTGCTTTTGGACAAGTTTTATGTGCCTTACTTATGATTTCTTTAGATACTTCCTGATTTGTATGATACCAAACCAATAGCAAAAACCTAGTAGGTCTCTATCTGGCTTATTAATTGGTACTCTTTTGGATCTAATATTGAAAACCTATCAATAAACACTAACTAGGATTCTGAATTAGAATTTTTCAATTATTTGTTTTTTTAGATTCTTCATTTACTAATTAGGCAATAAAAATCGGTCTCTGTATTATACAAACACTTCCAGAATACGCTCTTGTGTTTCTTGGTGTGGCGTTGTCTTACAAAATAAGAGAATTTCCATAATTATTTTTAAATCTATATCTAAAATATCTTTCAATGTTACCATCTATCCATCAGCATTTCTCCATCCACTGTCTGATATAGACTTCCCCAAAGAACGCTACAGCGCACGGTCTAGTGCCGCTTGCATCCAATGCTCCACCTTGTCGGTGGTTGTACGCTACGTTGTACGTTCCGTGGTTGCCACTCTAGAACTTTTGTTCCCAAACGATCATCAGTCCTACGAGAGCTGTTGCCTGCGCATTGCCACTTCAGCGGGCTAACCCTTTGGGCTGTGTCGGATAGGTACGCCCGTTATTGGTCTTTGGCCCGTTCTTCTACGGATCTTCGTATTTCTGATTTAATGAAATCAATGCTTAAATAAGGTATAACTGCTATGTAAATGAGACTGTACCCAAAAAAAATGTGCTCCCCTCGCACACCTATTTCGCACTGACTTACTATCCCTACTAATATTATAAATGCGAAAGTAACTACGTCTGTCTGTCTGTTACGCTTTCCCGCTTAAACATCTCAACCGATTTTGATGAAATTTGGCACAGAAAATCTTGGAACAAGGACATAGGCTACCCTTTATTGCTAAAAAAAAGGGATGAAAAGTTTTCTAAATTTCACGCGGACGAAGTCGCGGGCAACAGCTAGTGTTTTGTAAATTAAAAACCTAGTAGGTACGGGTCAATTCCAACTTTAAAAATGTAGTAAACTACTAATTTCAAATTCAAAAACCTAGTAAGTCAATTTACAAATTCGAAAACCTAGCATATACCGTATTTAATAGGTATTTGAATTTGGAAATGATACTTGTTCATTTTGGAATCACCAAGTACGAATGGCGCTTGCTAGGTTTATACATGTTCATATCTCTGATTCTATTTAAGATAGAAATACAGTTGTTTTTGCATTAGACGCAGTAAAAAAATTAAGAAATATTGGTTTAAGGACACGAATTTCAAAAAAATGTCCCTTGCTAGGTTTTGGACAGCCGAGCTATAACTTGACATTTAAAATTTTGTTAGGATAGCAGCTTAATTCTGTAATCTGATCGGATTTTAAATTATGAAAATCTGCTAGTAAACATTTGGAATATTATTTCAAATTTCTTACTTCTTCGTGATCATCTGTAGACCTTTCAAAAGTCACGTAAAGTAAATATTTCCTAGAATCCGTTATTTTCTCCCTTTAGATAAAATGATTCTATTTCAGATATTTAAGTAACCTTTTGCTACCTTTGTTTTTGAGATGGCATATAAAATCTCGTGTTTGGAGTTTAATCAAATACATCTTATATCATATCTTGAACGTAAGAATCAAAATATAAATCACGTTTGAAGCTTTCGATAAAAAAGAAAGTTAATAAAACCATGTTATAGACATAGCATGTTATTTATTTTACTATCCTATCATAGGTAAACCCTTCCATTCCAGCCCATTATCGTTCCACTGCTGGGCACGGGTTTCCTCCACTTTGGGAGGGATTATGGTTTATTGTGCCGTGCTGATCAGGCGTGTTGGCACAGGCTTTAGTTTCGAGTTTTCCGTCTCTCACAGTAAACGTTAACGTACTTATATTGTCCCTTAGCTGACTCTTACAGCACCCTGGAAAAGATATGGGGTGGTGACATACGGGCAATGCACACTTACTTTATTCTAACTTACGGTGTTTAGACCGTGGCGCTCTATCGCCTCTGCTTGATCCCACGGGACAAACGTTGACGGTATGATGATAATGGTTATTGCTTCTGTTTTCAGATTATAATGGAGACTCAACAAGCGAAGCAGACGCTGGCGGACATCGAAGCTCGGCACGCGGATATTATCAAGTTGGAGACATCCATCCGCGAGCTTCACGATATGTTTATGGACATGGCGATGCTAGTCGAGAGCCAGGTCATAACACAGCGACACTACATATTTACATCACTCAATATTCACAGAAAATATCAATATCATCAATCAATCTTGCAAGTTCAAGTATTTGATTATTATTGACGAATTTGTCCGTTCCATGAATGTAGCCATGAGAATCATAAGGGTTCAAACCCCTTCCAGAATGTCGATGGCAGTCGATAAAAATCATTCGGACATACGGTTTTCTACTCATTGTATTTCTGTTGGTCTCATTTCTAAGACCCTTTTCGAAACATCGTGGTAAACTAACTACACCTGTCCAATACTAAAACCTGACAGTTTCTACTAGAATTTAATCTTTCATGTGCCTAGACGAGACATGAACTATGTGAGTAACTAGATTTTTAAAATATATACTTGCTGTCTACTATAATGGGACAGTAGGCTAAAAATGCTAATGTTATTATTTCTTCTTTGGGGTGTGGTCGCATTCTTTCCCGAGTAGCTATCGCTTCATTTTTTTAACTAACAAATTAATATGTAAAAAGATTTGGGTAGGTACCTTGTAGATATAAAATATGTAATTTAGAAATAAGGACGATCCTGTTTTTCAAAAATCCTAAGTGTCGTATTCAGTTTTCATCTCCCTGATCTCCATTTTTTAAGGTTACCATAGTGACCGTAAATCACAGATTTATTCTATTTGTTTTATAAATCAACTAGCTGTTGCCCGGGACTCCGTACCCGTCGAATTTAGTTTTTTTTTCCCCTGTTTTTGCGTCATTTTTCACTATTGCTTCACTGCTATTGGTCACAGTGATGTGATGTTAGAGTTCCTCGATAAATGTACTATCCAGCACTGAAACAATTTTTCAAATCGGACCGGTGGTTCCTGACATTAGCGCGTTCAAACAAACAAACAAACTCATCAGCTTTATAATATTAGTATAGATAACGCTTTTTGTTCGATCCGAGTGTATAACAAGTATTGGATATAAGCAATGAGTTCATTTCACACGACACAAATGACACTAAGAATGTTGAAGTAGACTTAGAAATAAATGGTAGCTAGTGGGTTGTAAATAATATATGAAACTAAAGTGGTTGTTACGGCTACAGGGAGAGATGATCGACCGCATTGAGTATCATGTAGAACACGCTGTGGACTATGTCCAAACTGCCACACAAGACACTAAGAAGGCACTAAAATATCAGAGCAAAGCTCGACGGGTGAGTCATCATACAAACATTCAAATCCATTTTACTAATTTTGTTTTTTGTTTTGTTTTTCCCCATCCATCCATCCCATTCCCACCGCCTGTCTGTACCATGTTTTGTTTCATTGTGATCGTTCTGATTTGAACCTTGCATGTTAACTTATTATACGGTGATTGGTTCATACCTTTGTTTGTTACTCCTACACCTGTTTTGCTTTGATTGTTGTTTTATTCATAACTAACATTATTTTTAATCGGCTTCTAATCATCAAATGTTTTAATTTGATTGTATGTATTTCACTATAAAATGATTGGTGTGTGCGTTATTTGCCTTATGTACATGGTGTTGTTATATAATAATTGTTCAACACGTTATTATGTAACTATTGTTTGGTGTATTGTAACTATTGTGTTTAACATGCATTATACTTATCATGCAATAACTCTAGGTCTAATACTGTCATAATGTGTGTTCGTCTCTGCTTTATATTAAAACTATACATTTCTAGGGCTGTGTTGTTATAATAATTTGGGTGATATAAAACTCTCTTAATATATTAACGTTTTTAGCGCCTTGGTCGGTTCCTGTAACACTATTAGTATTTATACTTCGGGGGTTTGTGTGAAACGTATGAACCAATCGGCCGTTTGGCCTCGGTACGTGTCCTTTCCCTCCCAGCGCTGTTGACCTTAGGCAAGCAGGGCGAGCTGATTGATCGCATCGAGTACCATGTGACGCAAACCACCGACTACGTGGACACCGGTCGCGGACAACTTAGCAAGGCACGCGAATACATGTGTAAAGCTCGGAAGGTAATCACATCAAACGTATGATACGAGAAACATACTAACTGTACCACCGTACATTCGAATACACAAACATTTTACAAATAAGAGCATAGTCTACACTACATTAACCTACTGGGGTTTATTTTATTATTTTATTTCAGGGTGTTTTCAAATTATAGAAAAATAACGATCAAGATTTATATTTGTAATTTGTAGTAACATGTTGATGTAAATGAAACCTTATCCTCAGGGAAGAGTTCAACGCGAATTTGACTATTTATTGTTTACGATATTAATTCGTTTTACAGTGTTTAAAGTCTACCAATCAGCGCTCAGCCGATATGTTCCATCTCGCGGAAGACCTCCATCCAAACTTTAAATTTTAAATACTGGTAGCGCGATTTAATATCGTTTAATATTAAAAATAAATAATTAAACATTAACTTTGTATTGTCCATTGGAATTTAATAAAACCTAAGATTATTCGAAAGTACGGTGGATTCGGACATTGTAATTATGGCTTCGTCGGTTCCTGTTACTAAACCCAATGATTTACTTCTACTGCAATGGTGGGCTCAAGGCGCAATTTAACTTTTGTTCTTCACTCAAACAGGTTTTGTTAATTATCATACAGTATAAAGTACTTTATTAACTTTTATCATGTATATTTCTAGAATTCTCCACTATTAAGTACGCATGTTAAATGTTAAACTGCATGTGGCATGGAACTATTTTTCGTTAGGGTTTCATAGATACAATTTAGAGAATCAAATCTTTAGCCCTTTGCAAGATAAATGAAAAAGTTAATAATATTTTTATTTTACTTTTTATTGAATACACTAATAAAATCTTAACTAAACTAAAAGTACTATAAATTATGTGAAGATACACAAATAACGTTAAATTCACGATCATAATTTCACTCATAATTTGATAATAAAACGTACATATTACTAAATGAATTAAATATTTACGAACAAATATTTATGGACATTCATTCATGGACATTTCACACAACGTCCTATGGTCCCAAAGTAAGCTATATTTCTATGCTTGTGTTATGGGTACGAGAATACGGATGGACTACATATACTACTTTTTTTTTGTAAATACATACTTATAATACATAGTAAACCCCCAGGCGCAGTGCAAACATTTGTATGACAATTACAAATATCACACAAATGATTGTCCCGAGCGGGAATCGAACCCGCGACCTCGTAAATGGCAGTCCGTTACATAAACCACTCGACCACGAGGCCCGTCGAATTTATTAATATTAGACGCGTCTAAAATAGCTACTTAGAAAATCGTGTTTGTCGTTGTTGCAAAAGGTTTTCTATTTATTAGTCCCATGTGAGGAACAATAGAAGAAAACATAAAATAAAAATATTAAAATGCAGTTTTAGTTCTTTTAGGACTATCGATTGATATATCGATTTACCTATAAGAAAAGAAAATTATAAATATGTATCAATTCTTTGAAATTACTATACGTAATGTGGTAGCGTGGTTTTATTATAGTCACCATTTCATTATTAAAGACATGGTCGCTGTCAAAATAGTGCCTCGCTGTCATCGTCTCGTTAAAGAAAAAGCTTCAAAACAACGGAAATCAACCCACAATAAATACTTTTTTCTCACCCATGCACCAACTTGCAGTTCTCTTTAACCATTGGAAGATGATATACTAGTAGCTTTGAGTATTAAACCAGGAGTAGTTTACACGCTGTTTTCTTTATGAAATATACAACCAAATTCGGTGGGGTGCCGAGGTAACGCACGCAAACATTAACGTAAATTAATTCTATTGATCTCTAAGCACAATATCGGCACACACGACACGCTAAGAGATAACCCTGTCTGTCTGTACACAATGAGTATGAACATTGCTCTCGTACATTTTGCAGCGGGGCGCCTTTTAATGCTAACTCCTTTTGGAATTGTGTTCTGAGCCTGGTGGCATATATTTATTACATATAATTTTGAATGTCAATGTTGTGTATATCATTAAACATTTCGGTGGTGGCAAATTACTTATATACTTGGGGCTTTGGTGATCGTAATTTTGTACAGTTTTGATCAAAATCTTATTTGCTGGTAAGTCTAAATTATCGCATACAAGTGTTCCGTAGTAGAAAATATATTTGTATATTTATAATATTAATATAGTCTGTACCTTACCTGCTATATTTGGGCTATTGGCTGAGTGTATATTTTCTGCAATGACATCTATGTAGGGTAGATAGATGTATCTGTAATTTTACTATAGTTTACAGATAACAAACTTATGTTCCATATTTTATAGAACTGGGGAAATTGTATTGCGTGTCGGCCATGGTGTGTTCATGCAATCGTTGTGACAAATTCCAAATATTCCAATACTCTTTCATATTATTATGTTAAGGCTTCACCGGCGCATAATACGAGTATGTGCGTTAACATGCTAATGCATAGTTGTTTCGCTTCACCTGCCAAGATATTGCCGCTTACCACCAGGTAGAATGTTGTCAATCACCAACTCGTACTATGTAAAAAAATTTGGCGTGGGGTTTACTACGTCACTTGTACGTTTAAGGTTCACGTTCATGTTATTATTCTTCTGCCCTTATCGCGTTATTCGGGGTCGGCGAAACATGAGTACCTACTTGTTTATGTTGCAATGGTATTTGGCTGATTTCTACGACTGCCTAGGCGCCTACCTTACATAAACCCTCCTTGGGTATGTGTGCAGGCGTCATGAGACGTGGTTCCTTGGGTCGGTACTTACAACCCCCCCGGGCAAGACATAGGAGAGTGACACTTATATTCTTTTTGTCCGATACGTTCATGTATTTGTTCTAATACGCAACCACTCTGAGTAGGACATCAAACTTAACGCCCTATAAAACTACTACGGAACTCTTCACAGTGTTGTATGACACATGCTTTAAATTTTATAGTATTTCTATAGTATTTGCTTCAGCAATGGATACTCGCTACTTCTAATTTTATGTTGCTATAGAGTGCTACAGTGCTTAATGGCATGCATGGAAATAGCTTGCTGCTGCAATATGCATGAAATAGATGAATATATTGTGCTATTGTGGTCTGAGCTATTCATTCATAGACCTGGAGTTAATTTTGTAGGTTTACATTTTAAGTAGGTTATTTTTTCCGCATATTATAAAAACCATCCAAAGTAAAGTTGATAAAATATTATATTACTTTTCACAATGAAGTATTTTTCTGTCTTTTGTTTCTGTTCGACTAAAACCTCACAGATGTAAATCTAACCGAATCGTCCCCTAATACTTTGGGATAGTATTAAGCGATTACATAATTACTTAAAGATGCTTATAGGTAGCAAATAAAAGTATAATGTAAATAAATACCTATAACATTGAACCAATATAGTATAAAAACCAATTTTACAAAGATTTGAAATTTTCCCGATAATAAATGAAAGATTTTCCGTTGTTTTTCCATCTAAAGCATAGCAAGTCAATTGCAAAATTAATAAATTACTGCAAAATTTTATCGACTATACTTAAATGTATTTTAGAGCAGCAATTTTATTTTCTTTTTTTGTTTTTCCTTTGTCATTGCAGAAAAAAATCTTCATCATAATATGCCTGTCTGTTACGCTGGTTATATTAATAATAGTGCTCGCAATCGTGCTGTCATAAACTTCAAGGAAGAATGTCGACACTACGGCCTACGACAGGGCCTCAATGGACAATGTGTATGAATACAGTTGGTTTGTGAACACAAGCATTGATATTCGCCATATACCATTGATTTAATGTAGACTGTCTATATAGTAGTAGCACAAGTTAAATATGGGACGGGGAAATGTGCTAATCATTTAATCACATTCAATAATATGAGACTTTACGGTATTTTTTATAATAAAGCGGGTTGTAATGTTCTGAATTTAAAATTAAAAGTACAATTTTATACAGTGCCGGATCAAACCAATGCGGGGCCTGCCGGCGTATTATGAGCTTTTTAAAATCATTCAAGTTCCAGGCAGGCCGTAAACTGCATGGCTAAATTAGGTATTATGGCAAAAAAAAATTTTGTTGAAAATTTTTAGTTAGTACTTTAACTTTTAGTTGTACCTTCTCCATAAACATATTAATGTATGACTGGTTTAGCGAACTGACTGACTAATAATTTGTTCATAATACGAATTTGCCAGACAGTACAATTCACTGCGTAAACTGCCTGTAAATAAAAGCTCATAATACGGCCGCTGTAGCAAATTCTACACGCCTCTATCACGGACAGTGCATAAAGAGGCCCCCACTCTTTTGTTTGTTAATATTAAAGGACCCGAAAACCACGACGCCTTTAGTTCTGATACGCGAATAAAATTAACAGATTAACAAAGTAGCAGAATTAGTAGTAAAGTAGCAAGCAAAGTAGGTAATATGAAATAAAAAATAAACAGCCAAACATAGAAATGTTTTCGTTTTCGAAGTCGTATAAAAATTTAAAAAAAATTGCAATTTATTCAAACAAATATTTTTAAGGTCACTAGTATCAATCGATATACAACCTATATAGGCGTCTTAATTAAATTAATGCTATATACCGGTTTAAAACTGTTTAAATCTGTTCTGCACGTCATAACCCCGTCTGTATCGAACTTGTGCAGTTACTGTAAATTTAACACAATGTGAATGTATTGCTTGCGATTATTTATATACATAATACATTGTTGTTGAATGTAAAATATGCATGTTTATAAAAGTGCAATGTGTTATAAACTTAATTGTAAGAAAGACCGTGTTTATATTATCTTTTAAGTTCTTAAATATTATCAGTACCAAGAAGCTTTATTTTTGTTGGGGACAAAGTCTCATCAAAGGATAACATAGAAGTGTTGTTCCTTTTACTGGTTAACCGGACTAATGGTTGTTGTTAAGCTTTTTTATAATAAAGTTAATTGAATGTACGAAGAGCGGGTTTCTGCATTGTATAGTGCATAATATTGATTAAAAATTAAAATTTCGCCATCTTCTTGATTAATTGAATTTAGCAGATCAAAGAAGATAACATAACACGGTCTAATTACACTTAAGTTTATTTTTATTTATATCCTTTATAATATAGCCTTTTTGTTGATTAATTATCTATGTGATTAAACAGGAATATCTCTGTATAAAGTTAAAATTATAGTTATACCATCTCATTGAGATGGAGTTTGAAGACAATATATTGTTTTAGTGCAATAATATAGATTGTGCTTTAGAATAAATTTGTAAGTTATTTAACTTTAGCTTTATTGGCAATGCCAGGCTGTTTGATATCATATAAACATGTTATATACTATTTACTTTAATATGTAAATACTAATTCTAATTACAATAGATCCTGTTTGCATATTGGTTAGTGTTAATACGATGTGTTTATTATACCTATTTGTTAAATTTGGACTCGCACATGCGCTTATTAGTCCAAGACAGGGGGGGTATTAGTTATCGGATATGTGAAAAAGATATGTGAAAAAGATTTCCTAGAAGAAAAAATCTGAAATTAACTCTTTTGTCACTGGTCCAACTCCAAACCATGTATGCGACCCGTACAATTAACACCAATAAAAATGCTAACAGTTCTTTAGTGAAATCATCACAATTTTGAACAGGGCACTATGTCTAAAGTACATAAATAGTTATGTCCATAGTTTACTGTTACTATTAAAACTAATGTATTCATACTTATAATATTTATTTGATAGCTATAATGCGGTTTGTAAATATTTTTTTATGCTATCTTTTACGGATTAATGGTGAACGCGCTACAATAATGTTTACTGTGTTTACTATAGCATTTTATTTAATGTTTAATTGCGCGTCCGGTGTTTCACCTCATTCTTTGTCTGCACTTCACATTTTTCTGTCTCCTCTCATATTTGAATGTTTTATTTTATTTTTAGGGTTTCGTACCCAAAGGGTAAAAACGGGACCCTATTACTCAGTAATAGGGTCCCGTTTTTCTTGACTTCGCTGTCCGTCCGTCCGTCCGTCCGTCTGTCTGTCACCAGGCTGTATCTCAAGAACGGTGATAGCTAGACAGTTGAAATTTTCACAGATGATGTATTTCTATTGCCGCTATAACAACAAATACTAAAAATAAAATAAAATAAATATTTAAGGGGGGCTCCCATACAACAAACGTGATTTTTTTACCGTTTCTTGCTCGATACTAATAACGTTGCCTTATGTTGCATAGATAATGGTACGGAACCCTTCGTGCGCGAGTCCGACTCACACTTGACCAAATTTTTTTAAAGTATCCGTTATCGTCGCGTCATGGTTACTAATCAAAACTTTAAATTATTGTGTTCTAAAATGACTTCCAGGTTTTTGATAAAATTAAATGTAAAAATGTTTTTGATGCAATCTGATTTCGAAAATTTCTACATACAGTCATTTACTCACGTAATGCTACGTGTTCTTATTTTAGTTTTTAACCAACCAAGATAATAAGAAGGTAGCCAGGGGCGTAGTTACTGCGGTATTGGCCGCATAAATAACGCGGGGCCCCGAGATAAAACGGGTCCCGGGATTTTGTAGGTCCCCAAAAAAACGTCTTTTCTTTGGGCCTCAATACATTTTTATACTTTATAAATGAAGCTACAGTGGCGTACTGAAGATATATGTTATTAAAACAATTGTACTATTGGCGAAGTCTTTAGTTATATTAATAAAGTATGTGTTAGATTTTTGGATCTAATTATTGTAATAAAAATTTCTATCAGATTAATATTGTTGATACTACGACGGACTACTTTTTGCTTGTCTTTATCTAAAATGTAACATAACAGTAGATGATTTGTATCAATGGTAGTACTTATATAAAAAATATTAATTTCAGCCATTTTTAAACAACACGTTGATCAGTATTCCTAGCATAGTTTAAGTGTGTATATTTCTATGGAGATATTTAACAGTTTTTTTTAGTTTTCTTACCGGGATAACCGCATTGAATTTTTACTTTCAATATTGTTTTTTCGTTAACTTAATGCGATTAATAACCTTAAAGATCACAAATACACGTTGGCATATTACGATGGGATTGTTCGTAATTGAACTTATCTATATTTTAATTTTAGTAATTCATAATCGTATCGTTTAATATCATATATACCAAGATTAGGATTTTTCCTGTATAATAAATGTATTATCGCATAGATAAATACTTTAACCGTACTTAATAAACATAAATAATTTACATTTCGCTTTATGATTGGAAATAAGATATGAAATATTCAGAATTTAACAAATTGTTCTTTGTCAAGCTGATAGTAGATTAGTAAATACTTGTGAGTTTTCTTTCAAATTTACATAAAAAAAATGTTTTTGCATACGTTTGTCAAGAGGTTTCGTTATACTTTTAAGTTTATTTTAATGTTGGATTTACTCTTTCATGTCTAATAGTTTATCCAGGCAAATAAACTTGATTTTTTCCTTATTTATTGTTTATTTTTTTCTTATTTGTTGTTTTTAATTTCTAAAGAAAAGCAATGAATATGACAATTGATTTATAAAGCTATTGTCTGCATTTAATACTAGCATTTTTCACATGGTAAGAATTAGATCATTTAAAATAATATAAAGTATATTAAGTAATTATTTATAGCACAAAATCTAATACAATAACTGTGATTAAAATTTAATATTTCTATTAGAATGTGCTAAGCTGTCACTTGTTATGCATAAATTGGGAAAGTTGAAATAGTAATCAATATTATCATCTCATTACGTCCCTTGAATTATTTTTATTTGTCCGATTTAAATTTAAAAAAAATCAACTAATTGAGTCAAATGTTTTGTTGATAAAGTATTTAAAATGACCTAAAAATTTATCGAATATAAGCCAGAATCGATTCCTCAATAGTTATAAATTATAATAAATATTATTAAATAGGACAAATAAA
This sequence comes from Orgyia antiqua, assembly GCA_916999025.1. Classification (NCBI taxonomy): domain Eukaryota; kingdom Metazoa; phylum Arthropoda; class Insecta; order Lepidoptera; family Erebidae; genus Orgyia; species Orgyia antiqua. The sequence continues at coordinate 23,778,509 of OU779864.1, forward strand.
GAAAATCATAAGATAGTGTAATAGAGAAATGTAGAATTTTTGTAGTTTACTTCCACATTTTTGCTTACGCACATATTTATGTAATGGAAAGACTGTAAAATATTATTTAATGCCATTTTCATTGCTATTGATTGTTAATAAACTATTTGTATGTGTGGTTCTATAAAATAATTATTGGTTTATTCGTATAAATATTACGCGCCGTCTATTATGGGTGTATTAGAAACTTATTTATAGTTTCTGTTATAAAACTACTTACTCACATTGTAAATATGTTTATAATTTAGAAAATTACATTTATATTTATTTCAATTTTTCTTTTTTATTTCTATTTTTATTGCTTTATTTCATTACCCGCTTTATTTAAGTATCAACTATAAATATGTAGCAAATTATTTGATAATATGTAGCAAAATATATGGTAGCATATCTTGGCGACCCTTCATCATATTATCATCCCAATTTTTTAGACCATTTTTTTTAAGTTTATAAGAAAATTTCTTACACATTATTTTACGATATCAAGACTGAAGCTATCTGCACTACATATATATTAAGGCAATAAGTCTATTTGTTTGTTGTAACACTTACTCAAGGCAAATAACGCACCCAACTTTTTTAATCAATATCAGTATACACAGTATTGGAATATGATTATAATAGCTAATAATATGTTAAGAGAAATTGATTTGACTGGCCCGAGTGGAGAACTCGTATGTTAGTCTAAAGCGTACTGTTACATGCAAACATCTTCACACGACATTGGGCGGTACAGAAGAAGATCATGATCCTAGTGTGTCTACTCATACTTGGCATCGTCATCGTGAGCTACGTGTCCAGTTATTTCATACCGAAAGAATGAGCGGCCCACATTTAACGTCGCCAAATGCTCAAAGGTAATTTGTAAGTAAATGGCGAGTGGACGACGCTCGGCGTACGTTAGAACAACAACCAGGAGCGTATTTTGAAAATTAGCACCCCGGGTCAATTTAATTATCCGCCATACGGACCCCCGGGGCCATGGCCTGACAACAACCAATTAATATGGTATACTTCTGACACATTAAAACTATTTTAATAATATGATATGGTTGATAAACATGTTCTAACAGACGTACGCAGTGTTCGCACGCTCGCTATACATAGCTATATACTAATATGTGTTGTGTTTGTCCACTACAGAAGAAGATAATGATTATGCTGTGTCTACTCGTGCTCGGACTCATTGCAACCGGCTACATCTATAGCACATTCTTCTAAACATTGATGGGGCAGGTTTGATGAGAAACAATACCGATTTATATAGATCGCTCATCCTTAGTTTGACCTATAATATCAAGATGTAGATTGTTCATTCGACATTTGAATTTACTGATTGAATCGAGTGCTAAATAGTGAGGCAGGCCGCGCTTTGCATGATTCAATCGATTCATCGCATTCGATACAAAGATAAATACAAATATCTAATTGGGATTTAAAATTTGCATGAGTCAACTGCATAATAGTTAATTAAGAGATTGCGTTATTATAGATAAACATATTTAATCATATACCTATGTTTTGCCTAATATATTTAACTGTTAATATTTACTGTCAGTTATAATCGCCGCTAATTCAGGATATATTTGACTTGTCACAATACGCGTCTTTCCATTGTAAGAACAATACCAGGTTTTCAAAATAACCAAAAAAGATGTTATGTCTTAACAAATTTAACGAAACCTAATAAATGTTGTTTAACTAATATGTTTCACTTTAAAATAACGTATAAAACTCCGCGCAAATACCTATATCCTGAAACAGCAAGCTTATTTCATATTTAAATGACATTTTTAAGATATTTATAATTATTTTATTGTAGGTATCTACCTATGCACTTTTATATTCTAGCACTAATGTTATGTTGTAGTCTATTATATTTAGGTAAAATATTTATTGAGAACAGTTTAAAAAATTAGGCACGTTTCTATTATGGGAGACCGTTAGGTATACTTAATTATATGGAATAGAAAATAGAATAGACTCGATATTTTGTATTGTCATAAAAACTTATGAGAAATTAGTCAAAAAAGCTACATACCTATTTACTTAACAAACCTCATAGTGTTGTCCCTGTCTACTAACCAGAAGTCTACCATTTCTGGCTGATTTCAAGAACCCGACTGTCTAATCTTATTCAGCTTCATAGCTGTATTTATGCTCCGTATGTTTCATAATATCCTAATGATTTTTTTATCATCTTATGAAATGTCCAATAAATGCAAAGTTTATAAATTAAAAATAATAATCCCTTGTTTCGTATTTGCCACGTTAACGTAAATAATCCAGAGAAAATAGACCAAGTAAAAAAAATGTGGCATATATTAATATAGTCTTTATTTCGATTAGACTACACTAAAATTATATAGATACGTATCAAAAATGATATAGGGTTTGCAAACCCTTGTATCATTTTTATATGTATACAGTATTGTAACACATAATAGCTTTATATTTACTCTGCATTTGAATTAAGATGTTAACTTTTAAATGTATATTTCAGGATCGTCATACAATGAAAAATCATCGCGCATATCTTGGTGCCTGTGTCCGGCCTGACAGCATACATTCCATATTGCGTATCATCACAAACTATATGAAATATTCGATACAAGCAAACTCATTCTGTAACCTTCAATATATTTTGAATTAAATAGGTACTCGTGTTTGAGGTATATTATGCTGCAATTGTAATGATGAATATCAATTTTCAAAATATATGCTCATTTTCTACCGATATTACGAAATGAGTGATAGGTAATTATATTGCAACTATTTTAGCAAGTTCAATATTGACATTAATAAAGAATAGGTTAAAGGTATTAAAGCTGTACACGATCAGTGCCGGATCTAGCCAGCGCTAAGGGGCCCCTTAGAAAATCCTATGAAGGCCCCGCGATGGTTTTATGGGCCCTTTCTTGACCTTTATTTGAGGTAATAAGTAATAAAATTTCTGAACGTGAGGCCTATAAGGCGCGAACCTCACTATCATTTGCTACCAGTGTTACGTGTTTAATCTTGTCTTGTTAATCTTTAGATATTTGAGCAAATATTTTGAGAAAAATCAACAATAATAGATAGGTTCATTGTTCGTATTTGGTATCACTATCATTCGATAATCGTTAGTCATATTTTCTCATCTACACTTAATCTAAATATACATAAAACACCTCTGTCAATAATATAGAACTAGTTACTTAATATTTTATTTTATAAACATACTTAAAAATTTGATTATGTAATTTCATATGGGCCAATCTAGTACACAGTAGTGACATTGTTGGTGAAGTTGTAGTTTTTCATGTTATAAAGACGTGTTATGGTATGATTAATCATCGAAGTCGTCTGGTCAGCAATAATAAGTGGTGAGCTTTAATGGGAAACCGGAGTACTGACTAATTTTAAAGTTGGCCAAAATGATAACAAGATTTTGTTCATTAAGTGCCTATCATACATAACGTGACCAGACTTCCCGTTTTAAACGGGACTGTCCCTTTTTACAACTATGAGTCCCGGTGTCCCCGAAACTACCTCTGGGACGCAAAATTGTCCCGTTTTCGGAAACCGAACTCCAGTAGAAAGAGTATTTTCCGTAATCAACAAATTGTGGACGTCTGAGAAAACTCAGTTACAGGTATCAGTTTTAAAGGCGATGTTGTTAATGAAGGTTAGTTTAACAAACACATGCTCAGAGTATCATTCCTATTTGAAATCATCACCAGTATAGATATAATTAAACCTAATATTTTATGACACTACTAGCTTTTTGTAAATAAATAACATAAAAGGTGTAATTTTTTTTAATTAATTTTCTTTTATGTACCTACGTCCCGTTTTGAGTCAAAGAAAAAATGGTCACATTAATCAGACAGTGCCCATTAAATTATTTATAATGTTAGTTTTATTTTAAAACGCTCAGTTAGCTTTTTTAATACATCGCGCCTTACAAGCCATACATATTATGTATATTAGTGTCCAGACGACTCGGATGGTAATAAGGGCGTAATGTCTCCTTGATTTGCGACCTATAAAATAATTACCTACAGTAAAATTTCTAAACTATCGCTAAATTACCACAAAATTACTTAAAAAATATCTATTCCTCGAAAATTACTGTTAACAATGATGTAGAATTTGAAGACATTGAACTATCTGGTTAGTTAAAATTGAGTGTACCGTAAATAATTTTAATATCCAAAAGACAATGTAACAAACATAAATAATGATTTTTTCTGATTATTATGTGCAGAGGCTACATCTAATAGTTTACCTAATAACATTTTCAAATAAAATGGTAAATTTCACCATATATGATATTAAAATAAATTTAATCTAAGCCAAATACATTATCTTGTAACTAACAATATTATCTACTGTCTCTAGCTCTGGATTTTGATGAAAATTATTTACATCTAGTCACAGAAAATTATTCTTGTTTTCTAGCCATGAGTATATACAATGTTTATCGATATAAATAACAAAATATGAACTGTTTAACATTTTATTCAACATTTCTGTAGATTCAATACAATATCACGTTTCATGAATATAAAATTAAACTGTTTCTATAAAATCTAGAATAGGTTTTACTTTTTAACTGTGAAATGAAAGAACCCGCACGCCCATAGAATAGTTGAAAATGTTACGAAAAAGTGTTAATTCAGTGTAGGTAGGTTTATCGGAACTGGGTGTGTGGGTTAGGTGCGATATCGTTAGGTTAAGTTCTACTACACCATTTAGATAAAGAACCTCTACGTGCTCGCATTTGATCACTGGTGCATGCTTGTGATCGTTAAAACGCGATGATGATTGTGTAGCAATCGCGCTCATGTGTAACTTCCACAGGGTTTCGACTCTATTATATACGAACGGTTAAAATTTTATCTTGCTTCGTAGAGTGGCAGCCCTGTGAAACTACAAAATAGAGCTGCAGTGGTACTCTTAGCATATCGCGCCCCGGCGTGCCGTCGCCGTAGCAATAATAAAGTTCGATTACAATTGTAAAATTGTTTAAAACTTTCGAATGTGTGATAGTAGATGCAGTTGTTGTTTAGTTAACTTTATAATAAATAATTGTTATTGTGAATGTAACTTTTAATAAACAGTAAGGATACTTTGAACTTTTTCGAGATAATAGAATTTAAAACGACTTGTTGGAAATTTCGGCGCTTTTTGATCAAATTTAAATATAATTTATTTGAAATAACAATTTTAATTTATATCTTTTAAGATGTTCTCTGTTGTACAGTAATACATAATGTAGCAGATTTAGCTAGGATAACTTTTTTAATAAATAAAAATTACAAAGTCTTCAGCAATATAATAATAGATATCGAGCAGTATTTTTCGTTTGTAAAATTAAATTGTAGTAAAAATCACTCGAATATTAAAGCACCAACGTGATTAGAGAATTCCTATAAGAAAATAAAGTTTAATATAAAATGAATGTCGAAGTGAAAAAATATTTATTCGTGTAATATTACGTAATAATGTCGATGTGTTCCGAGCTGAGCGTGAGTGGATAACGGCACTAAGTACCCATACGCCAACACACCGACCAGTCCTCGGCTCGCGCTAGCTCATGCATCTACAGTTCAATATTTAAGAACACGAAGCAATGTTCATTTTAACATATAATTAATAGCGTAATTAGATTTTTATCCTTAAGAGTAGGATTTCATCTAGTTGCCTTCGTAACAGTAGAGAAATTAGGTGATACCTTTTCTCTGAGTAGCTTCATAATATCGTCATGGAGGTCAGCCGCGTTTCTCCACTAGCCCAGTCAATTGTGTCGCTTGTCTTCCTGCGGGAGGCTGCCGCGCCGTATTTCGTGCCGGACATCGCGCTGACACTAGCTAGTTGCATCTAATCTCATCATATATTTAGCTTAAGTACTTATTTATATAATTATATAATATAAATCGGTCTCGAAGCGAGACTGCGTACCTGACACCAATCTAACGTTAATGGTAGTGACGGGCAGTGCAACCGCATGCACACTCGCACCTGGAATATTTCGCACAAGAGACGCGCGCTCGGAGCGAATGGTACTCCGTTGCGAAAATTTACGTGTCCCTATCTAATTTGTAAAAAAAAATCGTTAGAGTAGGTATAACCGAACTTCTAGTCAGCTTTTAATAATCTCTATTATACTAAATAATATTGCAATTATCTGTTACTACTTTATTAGTGTACATAAAATGATGTTCCCGTGTATGGGCCGTGGGGCCGCGCTCACAGTGCGGCCCTGCTCTTCGCGTCTGTAACGCGTTGACGATATGTGTGCGTTCAACTAAAAACCTCTAACAAATCTCAATATTATCATAAAGCATAGATATTTTCATAATCAATAGATATGCATATTGTTGGTTGGATTGCTAATTTTGTATAAGTACGTACACAATTAGTATAGTTTATATACTTATGTGTCAATTCTCATAGCATTTTACTGCATAACAGACGATAGCTAGTAAGTGTTAAATGTAATCCAAAAATGATTGCAGTGCTCTATACTAAGCTTAATGAAACAATTTATGTTCTAAGTATTAATCTAAATGAAGTTTTCTATGATTGGTTATTCTCCACTGTTGACTATAATGAATTGTGCAATAATTAATCATATATACAGAAAATATAATATAAAACTTATTACAAGTAGTTTTGAGTACACTTAAATATTATCATTCCGGAAATTTGCTTTGTAAGCATTTGTAAAACAACGAACACTTTATTTTGTAAATCATATTTTTCATCTTTCGGTTTTGTTTATTCGTCTTAAGTATTCTGTAACCTCAGTTTTATCTACGATTTAAATGGTAGATTAAAATCTACTTAATCTTGTATCATCTGCATCAGCCATATTCTCTTTACCTAAGAGATTTATGAAACGACAACATCTACCGGCGAATATACATAGGTATAGAAAATATATACAGTAAGTCAGGTGGATTAACTATCAAGTAGCCCTTTCCAACTAGGCTATATAGATTCCAGCGATAGAATTTGCTACTCGCCGAGTTAATCCGACACTACAGTAAGTCTAGATAAAGTTTCCGCATCTTACATCTGTTTTTGTATCAATGTTCTGCAATGGCTTGCAACAGTTGCATCTGATTTCCGAATCTTAAATGTATGTATTAGTTTGTGTTTTTGTCGTAAATAGTGTTTAATTATCAAACTACTTAAATAGTTTTAAACATAGACGAATATTTCCGATGTAAGCCTATGCCCATTCCTTATCTGGACGATCTGTACCTAATAAAATAAATACTAATATTTCACACAATTGTGAAATAAAGCCTTGTTTTAGAGCAATAATTTAATAACATTCATATAATACCTAACTATACTTATCAAAATTTCAATGTTGTGAAATATAGCCGGTGGTATTATAAAATGTAGTTAATAAGTATTCTTGTAAATACAGACCGATGATGCAGATGACAAAACGTCATGGATTACCAGAATAGTATATTCGACACTGTTATTTTCTTGTATTTTTCGAAAATTAAGTACAGAATAAGCTAGAAATAGCTAATAATATTTTTATACTCGATAGATTATTTGCTAAACATTTTCCAGTAATAAACTACTTTAAATAAATATATGTGCCATAAAAATTGCCTAATCCCATTCTGGATTATATTTGATAAAGCAGTTTATTTGCATAGCCAACTGACGTCACTATGACCTCAATCTAGGGTGTCTACTTTGTCTGCGCGCTGTTATTGTATTGAACTGAGACTAAGCTAAGCACTGCTATTTTATGAAGTACAGATGTACCTAATAAAATAAATACTAATATTTCACACAATTGTGAAATAAAGCCTTGTTTTAAATTTTTTTTTTCAGTTTCTGGTAATCCTTATCCCACCGACTATGTAGGTATAAAAGTACCTAATGTTCTATCGTTGAAATTGTCTCTCAGTAGAGTCGCTAGACTTTAATTCGTAGTTAAATGTTCGTAATTATCAAATTTCCACAATTGTGCTTTATTCTTTCTGGATCTTTGATGTTGCTTGGCGTTGAATGATGTGAAACATTATTATAAATAAATACCTACTTGTATAGAGTTTATAATTTAATATTAAATCATGTTGGTTTTCATATTTAGTTTAGACAAAATGTTATAATAGTTTAGTAACGTTTTACGGATGTTTCTTGTAACTCTACAAATATGAGTATTTCAGAATTTTTAATAAAAGTTGTATTTTCCTTGTACTTATCCAAATTGTCTTAATCTTGTAAAGTTCTTAACACATATGTTGTGATTATAATTACACATTACTATTATTGTATTACTATTTAACAGTGACATGCTAAACACATGTATAATTCAAGTTAGATTGGTTTTATAGTCATATTATTCTGTATGTAGGTTATCAATCTGAAATTCTCTCATAATTATAAAATAAACGGTGTTTTCTGCTGTAAATGTTGCTGTTTATTTTAATCTCCATTTTTTCTATATGTATCTCAGAGCCGTATTTTGAAAATTAGGTCCCCAGGCTTTGGTTTGGGGCCGTGTGATTTGCCGCCCCATAAATTCACACAAAATGTGCAAAATATTAAACGTGAAGGCTTTCGCCGCCTCTCGCTGGCTGCCGCACCGACCGGGCCATGGCTCTGTGGCCCTAGGATAGATACGACACTGATGTAAAAAACCTAAACAATCCTATTCTTGCGTCGCAGTGTTAGTTATCAAATGCCTTCAACACGGCTCGACCGATTTTCATAAAATTTTTGGTATACCTACATTTTGCCAGATCTGCTAACAGGTTACTGGTTAGCATCTGTTTTATACACTTAATTATTCTAGGTTAATCAGTTAGTTCCAGTCCACTACACACAAACGTTAGTGTAACTCCATTGGACACCATGCATACGTTCGCGCCGCTGCCGCCGCCGCGCAAAATTGGCACACATTGGTACCGATTCTACGCGCACAACTACACTTAACAAAAAAATTAAAATTGATATTAGTGCCGATTTTAAGTGCACAACTAAACTAAACTTAACCAAAAAATTCAAATTGATAGGGTCATTATTACCATTTGGAAATATTAACTAAACTTTATTATTATAAAAGCTGCGTATTATACTAACGATTTTGATTAACTTATATATGTACAACGAAATAGCAAAGAATAGATATGTTGACACTATCAACGTATTCTTTATCGATGCTATCAAGTTTCATTTTTTAGTTAAGTTTAGTTGTGCACGTAGGATTTGTACCATTGTCACTAATTTAACAATGATATTTAACAAAACTTTTTACTAGAAAATCTGTATATTATAGACTAACGATTTTAATTAATAAAAATATGCCCAACGAAATAGTCAATTAATCAAATTACACCATAGTTGTTTTCATATTTTATTTAAGTTTAGTTGTGCACGTAGAATTGGTACCATTAGGAAACTACAACGACGCTACTGGTGCTCAAGTCCACTATTTTGGAACAATTGTCATACCGGCACAATACCGGCACGATACCGTTGCAATTGAAGTCAAATATCCGTAGTCTGCTACATGAAGGTACAGATAAAAGTGGAGTCCAGACTCTGAATACCTACTTGAAGCAAAAATGATGTATGGCTATCTCGCTCACTGTGGTCAAACCCTTTCTTTCTAAGTAGGGTAACCTTTATTGTATTTCTTCCAGGACAAAACTTCAAGTAGTTGTGTTCCATATAGTGTCAACAAAATGTTCACTTCTAAGACCTAGCCCGTATAGATTTTATGTGTCGAGATACTTTATCTACTGCACAGAACATTAATACTCTAACGAGATCTACTGTGCGTAAAAAAAATACTCAAAAAACAAACTGTTTGTTATCGCGTGAAAGTTTGGATAATTCTAGTTTTTTAACAGTAACTGGAGGTTCGGTTGTTAAATTTATTATTCTTTTTACATTTATAAACACGTAAAATTTCCTAGTTCGTATGTACGATGTACCTATAGAATATTGGTGGGAAATAGATAATTACTAGAACAAAGGTGTAGTTCCTACGGCAATACGAAATTAATGAATGATTGTGAGATCTGCTTGAGATAAAATAATGATAATTTACCTTTATTTCAGACCTAAATACATGTTACAAAGATACAGAAAAATGATTCCAACGAATTGAGAACCTCCTTTTTTGAAGCCGGTTAAAAATAACAAGGTGTTAGTAATTTCTTAGTAAACAAAACAAGTTACACAATAAAATCTATTTGGCATACCTAAGTGGAAACATAACTTTTTGTGTAGGTAGCGTAAAAACGAAAAAGGGTTATTGTACTCATATTTTTAAACATGTACTGTTATTAAGGGACCAACCATGAAATCGCAAAAGATATATGTTTCATTAATTTTGCAGATTAATTAAACATTATGAATACATACTGGACAATAGTTTTTCCTAGATTTCTGGGTTAGCCAATGTATTTCTATTTATTAATGTCAGTTAAAGGGCAAATTCGGTCAATAATACTTCTGAAAAAAAAAATACGTTACGTTGATTAAAATTAGTTTGTCGGAAAATCTGTAGTTAATAGTCATTTTAACTGACAATATGAATGTGGTTAAAAGTGGCTGACGGAAGAACGGAGAATCAGTCAAAATCAATTTTTACGTATATTTCTGTCTACAGCGTTTAAAGGAACCTATCATGAATGGCATGACGGGAGCTAAAAACCTAACCCACCCTTGTCGGGTTGCCCTTGGCTCCCTGTGCCTTGTGTTCCACTACTTGGCGCTAGGCAAGTCAGTTAAAATTACATTTAAACAGCTATATTGGGTAAAATTAGTTTTCAATAATTTCAGTCAAAAGTACTACTGTCGAGAGCTTACAGTCTATTGAGTGGTTATAAGTTTTGACTGTGACATATATCATAGGGGGCTATAATAGGAACGATAATAAAATTACAAAAAAAGGGCAAAAAAGAAACAACAGCACTTTCCAAATTAAAATCATTTAATAACTTTTCTTTTATACATGACTAAATATTATTGTTTTGTGTAATTTCTGTCTCTTACCACGTAAATCACTAAGTATATTTTCTGTATGACTCTTTAAGTGTTAAAAAATGAATTTGCAATTTTCTTAATTAATACGCTTTCATGCAAATCATTGCAATAAATTGAGTCCGTGATGGGATGCTTAAACATTTCTTGCAACAGAGGAGTAAAATGTTGTGATACAACATTAATTAATTTGTTTTCTATATTGTTTTCTCTGAGTTGGCCCATCAGGAAGGATTACTTTCATAAATGCCAGAGCTAGGATTTGGTACACCCAGAGTAGCTACTTGCCCCATAGACTCTTCCTGTAATGAACTGTCTATCTGAAAATTATAATATATTTTACAAAATATAGCCTTTTGCCATATATTCGAACTACTACATTTCTGAAACATAATAATAATGTAAGGCTCTCATTAGGCAGTCGGATCGGGGGGGGGGGCTGGTTCAGAAAGCAGCAATTATCTCTGGAGCCTTGAGCGCCGGTAGTTTGGAAAATGTTCCTGATACTGGTGGGGTATTTTTTTTCATACTAGTTTTTATATTCCTTATAAATTCAAATATTTAACATTGTATAACATGTGAGACAATTAAAGGAGTTTGTAAATAGATACTTGAAATTTTACCTTGCAAGGTGATACTGCTTCTTGATTTGTAATTATAGTAGGAACTGCTGTTTGTTTTAAAAAATCCTTGCACTTTCATAAAATTTCATTTTCAATGGTACAATGGATAACCATAATTTCCTCTGGGTACTATTTTTAGGAAATCTAAAAAAATAATATTGTAGGTAAGTATATTAATGTTGTAAATAATGTGAAATAAAAATTAAATGACTAAGCAAACATGTATAATTTAGTTCAGGTCCCACAGAAAGTCCTAGATATGTCCTCAGTATGGTCACACTATTTCAAAATTACTTCTTGTAAACAAGAAAGATAAAATTGCACTAAGTCCATGAAATTCAATGTAAGACTATTAGATCTTTACATCGTTATCAGTATAGTTAGTTAGAAGTATGCTGAAAACATTGTTTAATCATTTTATGAAGTATTTAATTGAAAATACAAAGAAATATGTTTGCAGTTATTCAATGCCAGAAATCACGATCTAAACACTTACGCGTGAAATTGTATATCACCTCCTGGACACCACGTACTACCGCAACCACGCACTACACAAGTTTGCACCATTTCTTTAATTATAAAAATAATTAGAGTCGAAAATTTGAAACGAAGCTGTGAACCGTAAAGTAAACAACCGACATATTGGCACAATTTTGTCGACAACTTGACATATGGTGACCAATGTTGCCAAATTACGAAATCCTTAGGAAATGGGGAAAATAATTCACTGATTCGTCAACCATGAAAAGCATCCGTGATCTACTATTTTATTATTTTTAATTTCATTCATCGTATTTCAACTAGTTATTTATAGTTACGATTAAACACTATCAAATGACAGTGTTTAACTTGTGATTTGATATGTGTGGTGACTCTTTTTAAGAATTTACTAGGAGATTTTAATAAGGAGATAGCAGTACTAAGGCCACACTAAAAAGAGAGGTCAGACCACAGAGAGTGAGATAGAGATACGTAGGTATTTGCCTCAAACCGATGTTCCAAGTATGGCCTCCTTTTTTTTATCTATACCTTCATGGTCTGCTATATGCCGTCATATCGGTCTTTCAATGGTAATAGAATTGTCGATCTCTTTTATCTATGCATTGAATTTTCGGTCTCTTTTATCTATGGATTGTGTTAGAATGGTAGAGTCTGTCAAGCGAGTCGAGTCCACAACCCTTTTACTGATTTCTTATAATGGCAATACTATGATCTGTCAAACAGATTGTCACAAATTCTGTTGAAACCTCGTAATAATCCGGTTTTTGTTGAGTTTTTTAATGTTATAATGCCGAAACCTATTAAAAGTAGTGTCAGGAGCTTGTTGTTTACAATGATTAATAAATATAATCGTGTACAGAGTGAATCTGACGACGTGTTATCGCAAAAACGACGACTTTTGGATGAAATCGTTTGAACATCAGGTAGGTTGGCAACAACGTGTTGATACTTTTAGCACAATTGTCTAACTTTTTTTATTTTACTGTGATGTGATCACGATTTCCGTTTTGGTTTAGATCCAGACGTCGTGTTCATGACCTTGAAACTTACTGGGGCATCTTTAAGTGAAAACTACTATAAAGATTGTTGTCATTTTTTTCAGCCACCTTGGATGAAGAATGTTTTAATAGCGTCATAGCCAATGATTGGAAAAAATGCAGCGATCACACTATTAGTGTCGAAAACAAATATAAAGTAAGAGACAGGATATCCGAAACTGAGTTGGAACCTTTCATCATTTCTGTGCGTAATGATGATACTGACAGTGATTTCTCATATGAAGGCATTGAATTTCTTGATTCTGATTTTAGTTCTGATTGTGACAAATAAATACTTACATTGAAATCCTTGTTTTTTATTTATTTCAAATATGTTTTTTTTTATTAAAAATTCAAGTATCAATAAGTTTTTAGCGTGTTATACATGAAGGTATAGATAAAAAAAAGGAGGCCATACTTGGAACATCGGTTTGAGGCAAATACCTACGTATCTCTATCTCACTCTCTGTGGTCTGACCTCTCTTTTTAGTGTGGCCTTAGTACTGCTATCTCCTTATTAAAATCTCCTAGTAAATTCTTAAAAAGAGTCACCACACATATCAAATCACAAGTTAAACACTGTCATTTGATAGTGTTTAATCGTAACTATAAATAACTAGTTGAAATACGATGAATGAAATTAAAAATAATAAAATAGTAGATCACGGATGCTTTTCATGGTTGACGAATCAGTGAATTATTTTCCCCATTTCCTAAGGATTTCGTAATTTGGCAACATTGGTCACCATATGTCAAGTTGTCGACAAAATTGTGCCAATATGTCGGTTGTTTACTTTACGGTTCACAGCTTCGTTTCAAATTTTCGACTCTAATTATTTTTATAATTAAAGAAATGGTGCAAACTTGTGTAGTGCGTGGTTGCGGTAGTACGTGGTGTCCAGGAGGTGATATACAATTTCACGCGTAAGTGTTTAGATCGTGATTTCTGGCATTGAATAACTGCAAACATATTTCTTTGTATTTTCAATTAAATACTTCATAAAATGATTAAACAATGTTTTCAGCATACTTCTAACTAACTATACTGATAACGATGTAAAGATCTAATAGTCTTACATTGAATTTCATGGACTTAGTGCAATTTTATCTTTCTTGTTTACAAGAAGTAATTTTGAAATAGTGTGACCATACTGAGGACATATCTAGGACTTTCTGTGGGACCTGAACTAAATTATACATGTTTGCTTAGTCATTTAATTTTTATTTCACATTATTTACAACATTAATATACTTACCTACAATATTATTTTTTTAGATTTCCTAAAAATAGTACCCAGAGGAAATTATGGTTATCCATTGTACCATTGAAAATGAAATTTTATGAAAGTGCAAGGATTTTTTAAAACAAACAGCAGTTCCTACTATAATTACAAATCAAGAAGCAATATCACCTTGCAAGGTAAAATTTCAAGTATCTATTTACAAACTCCTTTAATTGTCTCACATGTTAAATATTATACAATATACAATGTTAAAATAATACAATACAATGTTAAATATTTGAATTTATAAGGAATATAAAAACTAGTATGAAAAAAAATACCCCACCAGTATCAGGAACATTTTCCAAACTACCGGCGCTCAAGGCTCCAGAGATAATTGCTGCTTTCTGAACCAGCCCCCCCCCCGATCCGACTGCCTAATGAGAGCCTTACATTATTATTATGTTTCAGAAATGTAGTAGTTCGAATATATGGCAAAAGGCTATATTTTGTAAAATATATTATAATTTTCAGATAGACAGTTCATTACAGGAAGAGTCTATGGGGCAAGTAGCTACTCTGGGTGTACCAAATCCTAGCTCTGGCATTTATGAAAGTAATCCTTCCTGATGGGCCAACTCAGAGAAAACAATATAGAAAACAAATTAATTAATGTTGTATCACAACATTTTACTCCTCTGTTGCAAGAAATGTTTAAGCATCCCATCACGGACTCAATTTATTGCAATGATTTGCATGAAAGCGTATTAATTAAGAAAATTGCAAATTCATTTTTTAACACTTAAAGAGTCATACAGAAAATATACTTAGTGATTTACGTGGTAAGAGACAGAAATTACACAAAACAATAATATTTAGTCATGTATAAAAGAAAAGTTATTAAATGATTTTAATTTGGAAAGTGCTGTTGTTTCTTTTTTGCCCTTTTTTTGTAACTTTATTATCGTTCCTATTATAGCCCCCTATGATATATGTCACAGTCAAAACTTATAACCACTCAATAGACTGTAAGCTCTCGACAGTAGTACTTTTGACTGAAATTATTCAAAACTAATTTTACCCAATATAGCTGTTTAAATGTAATTTTAACTGACTTGCCTAGCGCCAAGTAGTGGAACACAAGGCACAGGGAGCCAAGGGCAACCCGACAAGGGTGGGTTAGGTTTTTAGCTCCCGTCATGCCATTCATGATAGGTTCCTTTAAACGCTGTAGACAGAAATATACGTAAAAATTGATTTTGACTGATTCTCCGTTCTTCCGTCAGCCACTTTTAACCACATTCATATTGTCAGTTAAAATGACTATTAACTACAGATTTTCCGACAAACTAATTTTAATCAACGTAACGTATTTTTTTTTCAGAAGTATTATTGACCGAATTTGCCCTTTAACTGACATTAATAAATAGAAATACATTGGCTAACCCAGAAATCTAGGAAAAACTATTGTCCAGTATGTATTGATAATGTTTAATTAATCTGCAAAATTAATGAAACATATATCTTTTGCGATTTCATGGTTGGTCCCTTAATAACAGTACATGTTTAAAAATATGAGTACAATAACCCTTTTTCGTTTTTACGCTACCTACACAAAAAGTTATGTTTCCACTTAGGTATGCCAAATAGATTTTATTGTGTAACTTGTTTTGTTTACTAAGAAATTACTAACACCTTGTTATTTTTAACCGGCTTCAAAAAAGGAGGTTCTCAATTCGTTGGAATCATTTTTCTGTATCTTTGTAACATGTATTTAGGTCTGAAATAAAGGTAAATTATTATTATTTTATCTCAAGCAGATCTCACAATCATTCATTAATTTCGTATTGCCGTAGGAACTACACCTTTGTTCTAGTTATTATCTATTTCCCACCAATATTCTATAGGTACATCGTACATACGAACTAGGAAATTTTACGTGTTTAAAAATGTAAAAAGAATAATAAACTTAACAACCGAACCTCCAGTTACTGTTAAAAAACTAGAATTATCCAAACTTTCACGCGATAACAAACAGTTTGTTTTTTGAGTATTTTTTTTACGCACAGTACATAAAGTATCTCGACATATAAAATCTATACGGGCTAGGTCTTAGAAGTGAACATTTTGTTGACACTATATGGAACACAACTACTTGAAGTTTTGTCCTGGAAGAAATACAATAAAGGTTACCCTACTTAGAAAGAAAGGGTTTGACCACAGTGAGCGAGATAGCCATACATCATTTTTGCTTCAAGTAGGTATTCAGAGTCTGGACTCCATTTTTATCTATACCTTCATGGTGTTATATCAGTGTTGACACCTGAAAGATTTTTGAATTTCCCGCTTTTTTCATGGGACTAGACTCGCTTGACAGACTATATGTATGTGTTGCCGTTTTTAAAAAATGCGTTAGTTGAAGTGATTTTCGAAAAACTACTAATAAATTTAAACATTTAATCATGCTAGACTTCGTTTAAATATATTTGTACATACTATTTATTAGTATAAAAAGCAATGTGAAGTTTAGGGGATTAGTAAATTGCAATAAATTACAAAGAACAAGGCGGATGGGCTTCGTGGTCAGGTAAAGGACTGCTGTTCACGAGGCCGCGGTTTCGATTTCCCCACGGGAGATGTGGGTAGATAGTACCTACCTACTAGGTATGTTATTTTGGATATCGTAGTCAAAATGCGCTAAGATCTTACTGTTAAATGTATTTATTGTAGGTCGTAGATTAAAAATATTTAAACTGATTGTAATTAAGATCATTGCTCAATATTGACTCAATAACAATACATTGATGTATTGATACAATATGGTGCTTGTATTATCGTACATTTCTTAATATGAGATCAACGCAAATCAATGTAAATGATGCGTGAATGACATAGATGTAGCAAAGCTTTGACATCAATATTATAGATGTAGTGCTAAAACCATAGATTCAAATCTATGGTTCCAGTACTGTCAAAATTATAGGTCTGATCTGTGACAATGACAGATACTACTATTTTAACTATTTATATAATTACTCTGTGATTTAAATGAAAACAGAGGATTGCATTTATTTTGATTTAATTTTGTGATATTATTAAAATAAAAGCTCTAATATGAACGCACCTCCGACTTTTGAATCATTTCTTTTGTATGACGGAGAGAAAAAGTAATTTATATACTTTGTTATGCTTTTTACAAGTAACGTCCATCATTCGAAATTATAACCAAAACATTCGTTTTCAGGGTACAGAAAGAAGAAGACACGAAAGTTACAAATGCCGCTATTTTCACTGTAAATAAAGAAGATCATACCTTAGGAAACATGATTAGACAGTATGTAAATTATTATTTAATTTGATGCTAACTTTAAATGTTGTTTAATAACTAATCGCTGTTACAGTCAACTACTCAAAGATCCCAAAGTATTGTTCGCGGGATATAAAGTACCACATCCTCTTGAACACAAGTTTGTATTACGTATCCAGACGACATCAGATTATACACCTCAAGAGGCGTTTATGAATGCTATCACAGATCTTACCTCAGAATTGTCACTGTTTGAAGAGAGATTTAAGGTTTGTTTTTATTATCTTTACTTATTATAAAACAAACTCGTTGTTTGTGTTTGTATGTCCCTATGTAAGCTTTAGTAATGTATATAAGTCCCAATGTAATGTTTATTTAAAATTACACAACAGATTTTATAAGCGGTTCAAGAGGATTACTTTTTAGGGTTCCGTACCCAAAGGGTAAAAACGGAACCCTATTACTGAGACTTCGCTGTCCGTCCATCCGTCCGTCTGTCACCAGGCTGTATCTCAAGAACGGTGATAGCTAGAGAGTTGAAATTTTCACAGATGATGTATTTCTATTGCCGCTATAACTACAAATACTAAAAATAAAATAAAATAAATATTTAATGGGGGGCTCCCATACAAAAAACTGATTTTTTTTTCCTTTTCTTGCTCGATACTAATAACGTTGCATAGATAATGGTACGGAACCCTTCGTGCGCGAGTCCCACTCGCACTTGACCAATTTTTGTATAACATGTCAGGGTTTTGTTTAAAAATTCTTTGCATACAATTATATGTATATATCGGAGAAAATCACAGTAGACATCACCTGTAACTATTGCCAGGGTAGTCGCCAATCCAAACACCCTGTAATACTGAATAAGCTAACTACGTTAACTACAACATTCTACTACGATGAGATCGATCCGTGGCTTACGACACGTGTAGCTGGTTTGGAAGGCGCCTTTTATGAATATTCAACGGGTCACCATTCGAACTCATCAGATAAAGGAATTACTCACCATTGACACCATTTAAGGACCCACTTCACTGGAACCTAAGTTAAAACTAAAAATCCTTAAGTAAAGCATTTTAATCAAGTCTCCTACGACATATATAATATGGTATTACCAATGGTCCAAGGTTGATGGGCACCAGATATATCCAAACTTTAAACATACATCAAAAAGACCCTGGAGCAACACTAATATCTGCATCTGCATTTTTCACACAAATTAAGGTGATGAGCAAATGATCAACTCATGATCTCATGCATTTTTGTCTTTTCTACTACATATGCCAAGAGGCTTGTGATTGAACTAATTTGTTTAGGTACCTATTCATATTACTTGCCAATTCATATATAAAATAAAAAAAAGTGTTGCTAACCATGTTTAATTTTGTTTCAGGAAGCAATAAAAGAAAAGAAAGATGGCTTGGATTAATTATTAGGTAGTTTATAGAATAAGACACTATTATAAGAAATAAAGTATGGTTTTTAATAATTACTCAGTAATTTTATTGTCATATACTAGTTCTATGCAACTCTACTGTGGTCCAGATAAAATAATGGAAAATGGTAATAGCTTCCATTAGAAAATAAAACAAATAAATAACTTCAATTTAATTTATTATTATAAAACTGTAATATTTTGAGAGATTATTTAATTTTATTTATTTATAATATAGGTCATGCAATAGTCATTGTTGTAGTATCATGATTGTGATGTTAACATCGATCTGTGACAGTTTATAACAATTCTCAATATGCATTATGACCAGATAATGCGTATGAAATATGTATTACTGGTCACTTAAATACTTAGAGCATAAATTCAACGGGAGTTGGCAAAGTCACTCAAGACTCCATAAAAAGGTACAAGAGCATCGAAGAAAACAGTGGTGCCAATTCTGATTGCACAACTAAACTAAAAAAATAAAAAGAACTATTGATGTTTTTAGTTTAATTGGCTGTTTTGTTGTGCACATTTATATTAATTAAAATCTTTATTCTATAATAAACAGTATTTTATCAAGATAGTTCAGTTTACATTGCCAAATTGTGTCATCGATGCTATCAAAATTCAGTTAAGTTTAGTTAAGTTGTGCACATAGAATTGGTACCAGTGTGTGTTTTCCTGTTGGTTTAATACTCTAAGTTTTAATATCAATTAAATATCATGCATTGGTATAAACTTAATTAAAAAAAGATCAAAGTTACTTATTTACAAATATAATACCTTAAACATTATTTACTATAAAACAACTGGTACCATGTTATATGGTAAACAATAATAAATAATAGCCAACCAACAATTGATTGTTCAATCATCATATAAAAACAAATAAAAAAAATTGCAATTAGTATACCATAAAATTGTTAATTACCTCTTAGGGGTAGCTTTTATATAATATGTAGCACTTTCTTGTAAATATGTCAATTTTATTTACTTCATGTAAAGATGAGACTGACTATATTTTGTCGAAATTTCTTTTTATTTTTCAATAATCTTTAATTTTTATTTCGTAAACACAAATATTTTTATTGGCCTTGGTATCGAAAATCAAAACAAAGTATCAACTCAAAACTAATAAGAACATTAAGAAATTGCAAGCAATTATACACCAAATATAATAACTGCCTCGTAGAGTTATTATTATTAGGTAGTTACGTAGATCTTTTTTGTATAATTGAAAAATTTTTATTTGATGATTGAATGATCAGCATTAAAACAATTAACAATAATAACGGTAACATTAAAACTAATAAATAGGCAAATTAGAAGGTTTCTTCTTCATCACAGTTTTCTGTTGCATGACCAAACACTGAAACAAATATTATAATTATTTATCATGTAATAGTATTGTCCGTGTGGTGACGTATTAAGAATACAAATGTTACCACCCCTTTTCCTTCCCAGGGTGTTGTTAAAACCAGCTAAGGTTCAGTTGATCTCTGAACTTAAATCTGATTCCAAAGAGATTATAATTCAATGGATCCCATCTCATATTGGACTACCAGATAATGATGAAGTAGATAGGTTAGCCAGGCAAGCGTGTAGCGAGGGTGTAGCTGTTGGCACATTGCCTTTCTTCACTGACTGCTTAGTACTGATACGCAATCACTGTTATAACCTCTGGAAGACTCATTTCGATAAGCGATCAGTGGAGAAAGGTATATGGTATAAGACGATACAGAATGAGCCCTGGAAATCCATTTGGTTCAGAGATAAATTAAAAAGAAATATGTTAATAACTGCCTTTAGACTGCGTTCTGGCCACATACCTCTTAATAAATTCGCCCATCTGATGAAGAAATCCTCATCACCCCTTTGTTCAGAATGTGGCTCACCGGAAGATGTGGTACACATAATGGTAGAGTGTGAGCGGAATGATGATGTAAGGAATGAGGATTTCTCCATCGCAGAGAAGTTGCGTAGTGTTGGAGGTTGCAATATAATATTGGCGCATCCCTTATCAAATGAGGCTATTTTTTTTTTTATATAAAATAGTAATAACTGGTGTACAACGACGGCCTATATCTATAAGTTAGTCTAATTAAATATTGTGTTGACCTTACGGAGTGGCGTAATCCGCAAGGATTAAAACTCCTTAAATAAAATTATAAAAAAAAAAAAAAAAAAAAAACCAGCTAAGGGATATTGTACACAGATAACACCCTCAGAGATGGAAAACTCCAAACATAAACACTGGCAACGCGTTAATGACAACGTGTTAATATTTTTTTACTGGTATTTTTTTTCTTTTTACTCTTTTTGTGTGTATTGTCTATCGCTAATAAATTTCTTTTCTTTATTTCTTTCATAGCTAGAATTTAGTAAAAGGGATTTTAGGAAAATGAAGCAAAACAACATAAAAATTGAAAAATGTTTTCTGGAAAGATAGTTCGGTAGCCCATTTTTATTTAATTATGAGGCTGGTAGAATTTTAAACTTCTAGCAATGCAGCATCACTTAATACATTATTTTTAGGAAAATAGTTCGTAATGTTCGCTTCCCACGTTTATGGGTTAAAACAGCAAATCCAGCACGTTACCGTACCTTCACATATATCGCAGAACGGTCTAGGCGGGGGCGGAGGCCTGCGTTGGTTGTTAAGCGCTGGTGGCGGAGCGTCAGGGTCTGCGGCCTGACGCGGGCAGTCCTCTGTATCGTGCGCGTCGAACACATCGCAGATATCACAGAATAAACGTGGAGCTACCGCGCGGGCTTTACGACCATTACTGAAAACCATAGATATGTACTCGTATTGTGTTATGTTATTGACTTTGTTTGGTGATTAATAAATCACTACATTTAATTATAATGAAACTTACAAAATAGGTGGTTCGTTGATAGTGCTACCCTCTAACGCCTGCACTCTCGCCATCAGCTGTTCATTCTTCCGCTGCATATCTACTATTACTGAATTCAGGAAGCTTACTTGACCGTCAATCATCTCTTTGTCATCAGATACCCTACAATAGAATATGTTGTTATAAAATTATATTATCTGACCCAGCAAACGTCCTACCTCGATAATTTTTGTTCAATAATTCAAATTGGTGCAGATGATCGGAAATTATGCGTATACAATACATTTTATATTTTTGGAGTTTCGTTTTTATTTATTTATACAAATATAATAATTCTTAGAGACGTTATATTATTATATTTAAGATACACACTGTTAACGAAAGTGACATTAACTTACTTCTCAGGAACATTGTCACCTTGTCCCAAAATTCCAATAGCATTATTATCATTCTTGTCTCTTATTTCATTGCCCTTCGCAATCATTTCCTTTTGGAATAATACTTTTTCACGTTCTGATATTTCTAGTTTGGCTTTTTGGTCCTGAAAAGGCATAAAGAAATTTAAGTATTAAGTTTTTATTAACCTGTAGTTGATTATATTTAATTTACGTACCTTAATATCTTGCTGTAATTTGTTAATAATATCTTCCTTCTGTTTCATATCTTTAATTTTATTTTCTATATCTAATTTAAGATTTTTAACTAAAGTCTCTGAAGACGCTACAGTCTCCGCCCAACTCTGTTTGGTTGTTTGCAGTTCTACTGTTAATTTTTCTAATTGTTTATCTTTTTCAACGTCACTACTCTGCTGAACTGCTACTAATTCAAGCTTTTGGGTTAATTCTAATATTCTCTTTTCAGCGTCACTTAATTTCTGCTGCAACTGGTTTTGTTTTTCAACTTCTTGTTTGGAGTTTTCCTTGGTCTGTTTTAATTCTTTATCATATTCGTCCAATTTATTTCTAAGTTCATGATTCTTGCGTTTACTCTCTCTTTTATATTCATCAAACTGAGATTGCAACTGCCTGTTTAGATCCTCATGGTTAGCTTTCTGTGCTTCATTAATATTTGTTAGCTGTTTGATGTCATTTTCAGATTTTTCTAAAAGTTTTTTAAGGTCACGCAAGTCTTCTTCATGCTGCTTTTCAGATTTATCTAAAAGTTGTTTTAATTCTACTAAGTCATTTTTGGCTTGACTTTCAGATTTATCTAACTTCTCTTTCAACACTTCCATTTCCTTTTGAGATCGTTTCAGTTCTTGAAGTTCTTTATCTCTCTTTTCAATTTCTATTTGTAAAATTTCTACTCTTTCTCTTAGAGATTCAATACTACGCAAGTTAGTCTCATTGACCATACTATTATTTTCTTGATGAAGCAAAGCCATTTCCATTAGTGCTTCATGTGTACCAGATTCTAAGGCAGCGTTAGTCCGGGAAATTTCCAAGTCTCTCTCACGTACTAGTGCATCTTTATTTACTATTTCCTGTTTTAATCGTACAATTTCAGCTTGCAATTCTTCTGATTTATGTAAATCAGTTTCACTTTTTTCCGATTGGGACTTCAATAACATATCTTTTTCTTCTAACGATTTCTTTAGTAGATTTAATTCAGTGAGAGTCTCACTGCACTTAGTTTCTAACGATTGTTTTTCTTCAACTAAAGTTGTGATTTCTTTCCTAAACGTTTCTAATTGGCCTAATTGATCTTTGAGTACATTTTCTTCAGCAGATGAACTCGTGATCAGATTTTCGTATTTTTGCTTTAATTCTATGGTTTCTAACGCTCCATTTTTAACTTGTTCTTCTAATTGCTTCTTACTTTCCGTAATTTTATTAATTTCTTCGTTGATTTGAGTAAGTTGGCGATCTTTTTCTGTGACGATTTCAGAATTGGATTTTAAATCTACTTCAAGCATTTCTAATTTTAATGTCAACTCTTTTAAATTATTTTGTTTTTCATTTAGTAATTCATTTAATCGGACCTCCTCAGTTTTATGCTTATTTGATTCTTCTGTCGTTGCTAACAAAATATTTTGTAACTGTAATACATCTTTTTCATGTTGAATTTTTTGATTATTTAACCGTGTAGTCATATCATCTAATATTTTTTGCAAGGAATCTTCATGTTTTCTTGCTTCTTCAAGTTTGACATTTAAATCATTTTGTGCCTCTGTCAATTGATCTACCTTTTCCATTAGCTTCACTTCTGATGTTGCCCCGTCTGCTTTTAAAATAGATATTTCCTCTTTATATCTTTCAATATCCACTTCAAGTTTCTTGCAAATCGATACATGCTCATTGCTTTGTTCTTGTTCTTTAAGTTTTAGAGCCTCTATTTCTTTCTTCAATATTGTGTTCTCATCAAGTAATTTGTCATTATCTGATTGGAAGCTTCGAAGACTATTATTTATGTCAGTATTCTGGGTTTCAAATTCTTTGATTTTATGATCTGCCTCTTTTAATTTTTCAATGTTTTGGTTTACAGATTCAAGTAACTGCCCACGTTCTAAAGAAAAATCTTCCTGTATTTTAAACAGTTTTTGTTTTAATTCCTGTTCCGTTCGCGCGTAATTGTTAACTGTTTCTCTATGTTTATCTTTAATAGCTTGCAGTTCTTTTTCTGTGTCTTTCAAGTGTTGTGACAGCTTATTAAACTGTTCATTAGAATCTGTTGTCTGGCCAGTTAAATTTAAATATTCAGATTCTACGTTCTCTTTTGCTTTTTGAAGTTCAGAACACTTTTCACTAACGCTATCAAATTGACGCTTATATTCGCCAATTTCTAATTCCATTGCAGATATTTTAGTTTTAAGTTCATTATTAGCTTGTGTCAAATCGGCAACGGATTGCTTTAGTTTATAATTTTCTTCTTTGAGTTGCTTCAGTTCATCTACATTAATGATATATTTGGAAATCAATGCTTCGAATTCCACTTTATTTTGATCTAAAGTATGTTTATGGCCTTCAATTTCTTTGAGAAGTTCTTCTATTTTAGTGTTACGATCATCAATTTCTTTCTTGTGCTCTTCAGCTATTTTACTATGTTTAATGTTGAAGTTAGCAGTTGCTTGTTCAAAATCATCTTTGAGTTTTATTATTTCTTTGTCTCTTTCGTGAATAGTTTGTTTAAATTCAGTAACGAGTTTTTCCGATGAACTGGTAGCCACTGTAAGCTCCGACGTAACTCTTTCATATTCTTTGGTTTTCGTGTTTAGATTTTGTTGTAATTCTAATATTTCTGTTTTATTCTTTTCATTTTGTTGAGAAACTTCGCTAAGCAGACCCTCGTATTCATTAACTTTATTACTATATTCATCTTTAATACGATTTATTTCCTCTTGTAGAGTATTATAAGATGTTTCTTGCTTTTTCTTAGCGTCTTCTAACTGTTCAAAATCTAATACTTTGGCACTTAGTTCCATTCTCAGTTTAGTTACTTCTTTGTTAAGATTTAGTTCATGTTCTTTACTTACACCAATCACTGAAAGAATAACATGTAGTCACTTATTAATTAATAACTAATGATCGTCTCAAATAGAAGCTAGTAATTACATATTTGTGAATAAGATTGCTTCAAAAATATCATATCTATACTTAAAATAGTTAAAGATTTGTTGAAACTATTACCTTTATTTAATTCTAATGTTTTATCATCTACAGCTGCCTGCAATTGATTTAATTTAGTGTTTAGATCTATAATAATTTGGCTATTTTCTTTGTTCAATCTTTCTAAATTCTGTTTTTCAGTTTCTAGTTTTGATTCAGCTAATTGTAATTTGGCAGTTAATACTGAAACCTGTGTTTCATATTCAGTTCGTGCGATGGCCATCTTCGTTCTAGCTTCGTTCAACGCTTTCTCCGAATCCAATTTGACTCGAGCCAATTCATCTGACATACTTTTGCCAATTGAATCTTTTTCATTCTCTTTTTCTTTAAGAAGAGCGTAAGCTTCATCCAGTAACTTTTGTAGTTCAGATGATAAGGCTGCAATATAGACGAAACAATAGTTAAAAATTTAGTACAAATATGAACATAATTGTCGGGTCGCTGTTGTAAAAGTAGGAGCTAATGAAATACAGGATTAGTTGAAGATGTATTTGAGAAGCATACTCGTATCTCATGTATTGTCATCTGATTCTGATTGCCTACCACTTCGTACGTGTAAAGTTTGAAATACCATCTTTACTTAGTACAGTCTATGTTGCTCGGGGACAATGTAGCATTCCAATGGTGAAAGAATTATCGAAATCCGAAATTATCGAAATCGAATAGTTTTTGAGTTTATTCGTTACAGACATACAAGAAAAAACATCTCCTCTTCTTCGTATAAAGTATATGTTATTCGTATAGTATATTAGTATAGATACTTATAGAAAAAAACTAACTTTGTGCGGCATTAAGTTCTTCCTTATGTTGTTCTGCGGTGGCATTTGCTTCAATATTGCGTTGTTCTTCTAAAGCTCGTAAGGCAGCCGCATTGGCTTCAGCGCGGACTGTTTGTAAGTCTAACTCTACCTCCAATGAACGAATAGTCTTCTCACGATTAGCCAACTCGCGCTAACATTAATATAAAAAAAAAACATGTTACTACAGAGATATTTAAATTTCATAAGTTTAATTAATTAGAAGAGAGATTTGATGTAACCCGTACAAATTTTTAAGGTAGACAATACCTAATCTTTGAGATATTCTCAAATATGACGATAAATTTAACGCCTAAATCTCAAGTAGTTTTGTCCCTCGTAACAAGTTGCTAGGCCTGAAATTAATCTAAGATGAACATTTTGAAGCAACTCAAGTTAATTAATTTGGTGCTTAGTAAGATTTAAGGATCTGCTAACGACTATCAAATTTCCATAAATTCAACAAGGGTACGAGAAACTACGTTTCAACAATAATTGCCTTAGTTAAGACGATACCAAAATAGCTTCGTGCATTTTTCTATGTACGAAGTTTTCATTGTTTCTTTAGATTGAATGGCTAGAGCTCTAATTTTTAAGTATATGTTTTTTCAATATATGATCTAGGATCGCATCAACTCAGAAACACGATTGAAAAAAGTTTTCTCGATAGAAAATCTTGGCGAAACAACCTCTCAAAATTTTTATTTTTTTCATTTGTCGGTCTATAATCGCGTATTAACTAATGAAATAACTTTAAAAACATAAGTAACTATTATATATAGAAACACGTAAATCAGAATTAAAATATATTTAGTAGATTTTGAGTAAATAGGAAAAGTATCCCTAATTCTTCATTTTCTGTGCCTACTGACTGTGTTAATATGTACGTGTCGGCGATGATATACGATAATATTGATGTAGGCCCTTAAGAGTGGGTTACAGTATTATTTATTTGGAAAATGTAAGCTAACAGCCAAGAACTTTGATCGATCAAATTTCTCCAACTCTATGGTGCGAATTATTACAAGAAACATTGAATACCGATCCATTCGATTTTTTATGGGCTTGGGTGTCAATTTGATATATAGGTCATGGATAAACTATAAATTGTAGATTAAATTTATTGGACTGGAAATATTTTATCTATAAGAGGGTGAAATGCCTTCCCTATAAGCAACGTTTTAGAATATGGTATACTTACTTCCACTTCTTCTCGAAATTTCTGCAACAATAAGTTTTTATCGTTAATTTATAATATTGCAATAATAAAAAGTTAAAATTATGTGATATCAATAAAATTTGTTTTGTAGAAAAAAGTGACAAGTGATACGTTTAATGATTGCATAATGGGTTCTTTAACAGCCTATATGACTTCCATTATTTTTTGGGTCAATCGTATTACAGTTTAAAGTGCCCTTAAAGTCCTCTACTTACAAAATTTTACGAATATCATTGTAGCTGTTTCCGCGACATTGTACGCGTGGAATTTAGAAAACTTTCCCGGTTTTTGGAACATTTTACACTGATGCTTCGCTCCTATTAGTCGCAGCGTAATGTTATATAGCCTTCCCCGATAAATGTATCCAACACTAAAAAAAAATCCAGATAGGTCCAGTGGTTCCTGAGATAAGCGCAAACTTTTCAGCTTTATAATATTTGTATCTCCAGCCCAATTACGTCCCACCGTTGGGCACGGGCATCCTCCATTTTGGAGGGATTATGGTCTACTGTGCCGCGCTGACCAGGCGTGTTGGCACTGGATTTATTTTCGAGTTTTCCGTCTCTCACATAGGATGTTATCTGTGTGCAATATCCTTTAGCTGACTTTTTCAGCACCCTTGGGAAGAGATGAGGTGGTGACACTTGTATTCTTAATCCGTCACCACACGGAGGTATACAATCTTAGTATAGATTGTGTAAATTATTAGACGTATGTTTAAAATAATTACGCGATATAAAAAAACCTAAAAGATACTCACATTATAATCTTCTTTATTAATATTTTCTTCTTCATTTCTGAACATTAAATCTTCTACCTTTTGTTTCTCATCTTCAAGCTGCTTATTTATCTTATCTATTTCAGCCTTTAATTTATTGTTTTCAGTAGATGCCTGAAATAATATTTATAGGTTTACAAGCCGTTAACCGCGTCGGTGTGGTATTCGTACAATTTGAAATCACGTTACCAATATAACAATATGAAAACCTGCCTCTTGAACAACTCTATGTATTAAAATCCGTCGCGTAATTTTAAAGTTTTAAACTGACAAAGACATAAATAACGTTTTTTTTTAATAATAACTAAAGATAAGGTTCCTATGTAAAGTAAGAAAATAACTTGAACTAATTCGATTCCCTTGATATAAAACTGATTCTATGTAAATTAGCAAACATTGTAATCTTTTTGAATTGGTGCATAATAATAAAAGAAAAGACTAAAGAAAACATTCGGTTGTCCGAGTTGAGTGAAAAATCAATAGAGCATGTCGGGAAAATTTGTAAAATCCGTAAGAAATATGAAAAAAAATCATGAAATAATACATAATATATAATGATAATAATAAGACGTAGACCATATTATTATTATTATATCATACATATATTACTTATTTTTTTTCATTTATTTACTTTTGCTTTCGATACATACAGGCGAATATTGTAATTTAAATTCATATACATAATACATAATTTTAATGTTTTATTTAACATCTTTTTAAACAATTACCCAATTAATTTTTACCCAAGTAAAAAAAAATTGGTCAAGTGCGAGTCGGACTCGCGCACGAAGGGTTCCGTACCATTATCTATGCAACATAAGGCACATTATTAATAAATGAGCAAACAACACACACAATACTTAATTAATCACGTTTGTTGTATGAGAGCAAGAAACGGTATAAAAATCATGTTTGTTGTATGGGAGTCCCCCTTAAATATTTCTTTTATTTTATTTTTAGTATTTGTTGTTATAGCGGCAATAGAAATACATCATCTGTGAAAATTTCAACTCTCTAGCTATCACCGTTCTTGAGATACAGCCTGGTGACAGACGGACGGACGGACAGCGAAGTCTCAATAATAGGGTCCCGTTTTTACCCTTTGGGTACGGAACCCTAAAAATCAACTATTTTCTAACACTTGCGCGACTCATTTGCTTAAATAAAACTACTTTTTACGGATTTAGACGCGTGAGACTTCTCACCCGTGACCATGGTGACTCAAGGTGCAAAGTCTCCGAAACGTCGGGCTAAAATTTAAAACAAATATACGCGTCTAAATCCGTAAAAAGTAGTTTTATTTAAAAAAATCAACTAGTCAAAATGAATAATAGTTATTGCAACGATTTCAGGTATTTTTATGTAAGCAATACCAGGACTTAACTTAGTACCTACTAACCAAAATCGTGAATAACTTAACATGTAATACGTAAAATACTGCTAGGAGTTTAAGTCTAAACTCTGTATTATCTAAACATTAAAAATATACTTAGCTTGATTTGGGATCAGAGAAAGTTGTGTAAGATAACTAATCTTAATAATATGATGAAATAGGTAACCTACTTAACCATTACGCCCAATAGTTAAAGTAACATTTTCGAAATACCCATCATTACACTGTGGAAAGTACCTTGCGATTTTCATTACCTAATTTTTAGGGTTCCGTACCCAAAGGGTAAAAACGGGACCCTATTACTGAGACTTCGCTGTCCGTCCGTCCGTCTGTCACCAGGCTGTATCTCAAGAACGGTGATAGCTAGACAGTTGAAATTTTCACAGATGATGTATTTCTATTGCCGCTATAACAACAAATACTAAAAATAAAATAAAATAAAGATTTAAGGGTTAATTTTCCCATACAACAAACATGATTTTTTTACCGTTTCTTGCTCGATACTAATAACGTTGCCTTATGTTGCATAGATAATGGTACGGAACCCTTCGTGCGCGAGTCCGACTCGCACTTGACCAATTTTTTTTAAAGATGTTTATTAATCAAACGTGGTATTACGGAAATTTTACTGCTAAAATGAGAAAAACCGATATATTGCCTTTATTGATGTAACGACTACACGTAAGGAAAAGGTTCTTTTCACCTTTCGAAATTGTAAAAACTGTAGCAAAGTATCAAAATTCGACACGACTTCTTACAACTTTGGTGCTTTTATACACACAAGGGGCACATGTATTGTAAGTCAAATAGTACTTCAAATAAAACGAATTCGTAGCCAACAACGCCCCTTAATATGCCATCCTATCTTAAATCTGTCTACACCCACTTGGCGACATGCTACAGAAAATATCGATTAGAAAATAACCTGCGTAGCTTCCTTCTTGAGCTGCGTGAGTGCACTTTCAGCGCGGTCCGCCTGCAGTGATATCTTCGCCATCTCGGCTCTTTCTAGCTCCCTCTCGCGCATAAGACGCTCCAAATGTTGTTGTTTCTCTCGTAAAAGTTCCTGTTATTCATAAAATTAACTATTACATAAAATAAATAATAAAAATAAAATATAATATTCATTTGAGTATCAGTAAAATGTATATTCTTATTTTCTTTAATGATCATGTTCCGACAATAGTAGACCGTAATAAAACACTAACTTATAACTTATCTACATATTAGAAGTAAAATCGATACATTAACTACATAAACTTGAATATTACATAGTTACATTTTAGGTATAGAAGAAATACTTTCAAGGAAATATAAGCAACGTAGTTTCGCATTCCTTTAAACCACACCGCTTAGTTTATCATTACTACAACAATAGACTATTTATTCATCGTATTATTACTAGTTAATATAAAATTAAAAATCCGGTTATTTTTCATGACTAGCTGCTTGTGGTTTTCTTCAGATAATACGTGCGAAGGTCAATGAATATTCTGAAAGAAAAACAAAAAGTTACTCAGGTAAGAAAATAAACGCAGAAGCCAATAAGGTTATTTGAGTCGTTAGTTAGTTATTAGCATTGTAAGTATAATTGACATTTAATTTAAAAATATTGATTTGATTAAAAGCTCTGCTGAGTTTCTTACGCCGGTTCTTCTCAGCAGATTGTGTCCTCAACCGGTGGTAGGGAAAAAAATTGGACATGTCATAAGCACATAATTTTTCTGAAAAATTGTGTCTACGTGATTAAATGATTTTTCATTTCATTTCATTTCGTTACAATTTAAGATAATATTACTTATTGTTTTAATAATATGTACCAGAAATTAACAGTACAAATATCCAATTACACCGAAAGGGATTCAAACCCACGACCTCTTACACTGAGATCTCGTCCAATGATTGTAATGGTTGTCAGTATCATTACCCATTATGAGGCCCATCTATAATGATTTTTAAGTTATTGCCAAATCTATAGAGATCGCAAGAAGAATGTATTTAAAGGGAGTAGGTAATTAAGTTAATTATATTTATTTACTTACATTTAACAATATTTTGATATTCTGCTACTACTACGTAACTGATAAAATACACAATGAAGATCTCAGCATCGGTCTATGTTTTGTGTTAAAAAACTTTATTTTTTCTTCACAAACGCAAAATGTCTGAAAATCTCGTGCAATAACAGGCAACCAGTAGTAGGTACTACTGCCCAGTAGAGGATCATTTCCACGATTAAAATATTGTTGCGCGGACGATGAAATAGCTGTAAAGAAATACTAATTATTCTAATCCCATGTCGAAAAATTAATTGTGATTATATTTCTTTCAATTATCATCCATAGCAGCTCGGAGTCTGTCATCACGTCCGAAGTCCAGCAAGCAATAAGCGCCCTAACTACCTGTTAATTCAGTTCGTTTCCTATACCTATCTGAATATCTATTAGAAAAAGCTTTATTAGTACCAATTCTACGTGCACAACTAAACTTAACTAAAAAATAAAAACAACTAGGTATGGCGTATTTTGATTAAGTGGTTATTTTTTTGTGCACATTTTTATTAATTAAAATCGTTAGTCTATAATATACAGATTTTCTAATAAAAAAGTTCAGTTAACATTGCCGAATTGTGTTATTGACACTATCAATTTTCATTTTTTAGTTAAGTCAAGTTTAGTTGTGTTGGTAGAATCGGTACCATTGTGACCTATATGGGGGTTACTAAATTATAATTTAGTATTGTCGATAGAAATTTAAAGGATAGCCATAATTTATCGCTATCTCTCGTTTTAAGTTACAGACTACACTAACTTGCACTTAGTGTTATCACTACGGGTAAATTGGAATCTTTATATATAAATGTACAAGTAAACAGCATACACAAATTTTACTTGTTTTTGCAAAGTTAATGCAAAACGATGCCCGACCTTGACGACAATTTGGTTCATTATCAGTTCAATAAGTTTCGTTTAGCATGTAATTGCTAATTAACTCAGAACGAGTTTTAATTCGTGTATTTCCAACTACGTGGGTAAAGTATTATTTGTATACACTTGTATAGGATGTCTACATAGGATTTACAGCGTTAAAACACTTGTTTATTTGAAAAATGTAGTACTGTTATATTGTATGGGTACGTTTCGATAATTTGTAGCACCTATATATCTAGGAATTGTATTTCGTCTTTCTTTTAGATGTCAGCAATATAGTTACCTAATTGTGGTCTCCCTTACTTACATTCTATGTAATTGTATAATTAATTTAGTCATTTACTAATATTATCGCTACTAAGAAAACCTTGAAGTTAGAAGCAGTAAACCTGTAGCGTAATACTTAAACGTATTTAAAAATCGTGTAGCCCTAAATCTATGCCATAATAAGATTAAATAATTAAAAGAAACTAGTTACGACGTAGAAGTTAGATTCATAAGCTACTAGCCCAAGTCATGCAACAGCCGTCAGGCAAAGGTCTGAAGGTCATGCTATTTATGTAATAGAAAAGAACACGCTCAGACATTCTTAGGTCAGACTTTATAAGTCTGGTTATATTATTTTAGTTTAGCTCGTTTATGTTTTCGATATTTGAAAGAAAGAAAGAAAGAACTTTATTGACACCAGTGTTAATTTAAAACATAATAGTATAAGTTTTTAATAATTTACAACATGCTACGTAAATTATATACAAATTTAAATATGAATTTAAGCTATATAGAAATTTTAACAACAAGTGCCAAAGGGCAGGCAACTCAGCATATACTCGTAGTTAGATAGCAACACATGACACCCAACGCTGATTTTCAGTTGCAACCCGCTAGTGCTATGCGCTCAAAAAGTAAACATAACAATAATTCGTAAACCAAAATAGAACTTTCACATAAATTAAGATTATGCAATTTGATGGTTTATATACAGTAATTTAATTTTTAGAGTATATAAACCAGGATAAATAGGTTATCACTATTATTAAACAGGTAAATTGGTATAAATTGGCAATAGTCATATCCGCGTGGTGACTCATTTAGTGCACCACATTTTTCCACCTATGAGTGTCGTAAAAATTAACTAAGAAAATTTTTTAGTAAATAACATCTCCGAATGACGGAAATTTCGAAATTAAATCCTGTTCTAGAACGCCAATTTCAGCGGTTAACGGCCTGCCAGCGCTGAATATTTGTATATTGCAATACTCATAATGTTCTTTATAGTGGGACATTGGCGGAATGGGAATAAATGTGACTATTTTAAGTTTTACTGATTAGTATCAAGATAGGTTACGAGATCAATTTTAGATCTGACGTAGTAGATGGCGCTTTCTATAGTCACTGTCTATCTCCATGGGAAAAAGGCATGACGATATGATGATGCTGACAGTAACGATCTGTGCATAATAATTCATTTTTCTAGAATATTCTACAATTACGTTAGTACTTCACAAGGTCATGTTTGTTGTGTTGACGGCGGCGGTGCACCTCAATGTTTTACTATGACCTAACCTCACGTAGGCCGCTCGAGTCATATTCCCCTGCCTTCATTTATATTAATAACCATAACTCATGCGTTTATTATTTTCTACATTGTTATTCTATTTCATTTAATAACAAAACAACGTTCTATATAATATAGCAGTTACTACTATGTAGGTCTCTGACGTAGAAATAAGTAGAATACGTAGGTACCTATATAAAGTACGAAGTCCAATAGCTCCTATAGGTACTGCTTTTATGGCGTTAGAAATGCTTTTGTGTATACTTTATCAACGATAGAAAATTCTCCTACAGTGCTTCTGTGGAAACGACCATTATAGGCCTCATTCTATCGCAATTACTATAAAATTGAAATGTATGCAGTATGTAACAGCTTTAGTTGATAAAATATTATAACCTAAACTCTATGTTATCAAAGCCCGCGTATTGTAGCAATAATTCCGATTTAGGACATATGGGTCGTATATCACTGATTGAGGAAATGTGTTCACAAAGTCAGAGAAACTATAGTTACTTGCAGGTACTAATTCTAATTTTCCAATTAGTTATAGCCTATAACACGTAGGCTTACACCAGCATTAGTACCTAAAAGTGGAGTAGCCTTATGCGGCGCCGTATTGGTATGTATGTATCTTGTAAGTCCTGGTTATGTCGGTTTGCTATGAATATTTATAAACTACAAATAAGGATAGTTAAGTGATAGGTACAAAATGTAAACTGGGTGTATTAATTTTATTAGGTAGGACTTTGAGCATTAGCGTTATTCATTATAGATTAGGTGTGTTTTCAATTCGCTGTGTCGTCATGGAACTACAGACGTTATTTCTTTTTCTAACTTGAGCGTTATGCAAGAATATATTTCGATACTTGATTAAATATAGCCGTAGACTGCTTGTTTCTGAATGAATATAATGGTTCACAATGTCTGCCTAGACTGTAATTGCTCGGAAAATTCAGTGAATGTTTTTACAAAATAAAGAAAATAACAGCGTAAAAAATAACATTTCTATTTATGTTTGTAGTTTCACTAAGTTCATATTACGACAAAACTTTTATTTAGTTAGTAACAATATATTATGTTTATTTTAGATCAATGATACCATATTTACAATTGATTGCCTATTATATCAGTCAATTGAATTGATGTTGTCTTTATAAATAAGTAGAATTGAAATATCTTCCTATCATTATACAGGTAATAAAGATTTTACTCATTTCAAAGTCAAATATTTTTATTTAAAAAAAGTTTATAATTGTCTTTTCTGGTCAATTCATTATTGGAAGATTTTCGAATTTCTTGTATTCGGATTTGCCTAATACAAGATAATCATCATAATCTTTTTAGGGTTCCGTACCCAAAGGGTAAAAACGGGACCCTATTACTGAGACTTCGCTGTCCGTCCGTCCGTCCGTCTGTCACCAGGCTGTATCTCAAGAACGGTGATAGCTAGAGAGTTGAAATTTTCACAGATGATGTATTTCTATTGCCGCTATAACAACAAATACTAAAAATAAAATAAAATAATATTTAAGGGGGGCTCCCATACAAAAAACATGATTTTTTTACCGTTTCTTGCTCGATACTAATAACGTTGCCTTATGTTGCATAGATAATGGTACGGAACCCTTCATGCGCCAGTACGACTCGCACTTGACCACTTTTTTCAATACATTCGTGTTTCGTTCGTTTACAATTCTTTCTTTAGTCTAAATTTATTCCTTAATAACTCGTTATTGAAGTTAAACAAAGAAACAATAATTAGTATTGACAGAAGGTTGATCATAAGCTATTAATACTCTTAGAACAATATTCATATAATTAAGAATGACGCGATGTTAAATATTTGTATTGTTTTTCGAAAATGGAATAATTCATTTATATTTAGGGTTAACATGACCTCGAAAAGAAACTCGTGTATTCCCTAAAGGCTGAAACGTTACATTACTTTCGGTTGCGAACAAAAGCTTTTGGCCATGTAATATTAATGAGACCGCAAACATTTGTTTGGAAAGTTACTGTAATATTCATTTTTAAACAGGCTAAAACATTTTAGTGGTTATTATTATCATATATCATCATTTTATTTCGGAAAAGGTTTGGGTTACGTGCTATGATGCGAGGTTAATTTATGTTACTTTGGTTGGAACAGTATATTATAGTTCTGATCAAGATAGTCATTGAGACATCAAGTATAGCATTTCTATTTGGAGCATTTACTAGAGTATTTGTAAGAGAAAAGTCCTTGTAATATTTACGACAACCCTTTAGTACTCGAATTGGTGTAACTAATTATAAAGACCTAAAAGTTTTGACTGTCTAAAAGACTGTGCTGTGCAGTCTCCAAAACGTCGGGGTGAAAATTTAATCAAATGTAATCGTCTAAATCCAGAAAAAAGCGCCAATTTTAAAGAAGTTAATCTCAAAAATTTTTTTCTTGAATTATTTCTGGAATTGCTAGTTATTACCAGAAATCTTATTTCTGGTAATAACTAACAACATGCTTAGGCATGTAGCAATAAGGATTTATAGCAATAAGAATATGTAGCAATAAGGATTAACTGATATTCGTAACTTATTGAGCAACGAATGAAAGTTTAACATCTACTCTGTTTTTAGTGTCGTGACAAATCGATTATAATTACGATTCGGTTTTCACAACTTTATACAATAGAGCATCTCTAACACGTAGCCAAACTAATCCAAATGTCGCTATTTCAAACGGTCCAATCTTTTAAGTGCTGATAAAAGTGTAACAGCAATTATGCAAGAAATAAATCTCAAAAATAACAACTCCTAGACCAAAATCTACGAGTATATTGTTAAGTGAAGCTAAATTAATAAAAGCTTAAATTTTCAAAAAGTTTTTTAAATTTAAAACAACTTCTTAGATAATAAACGAAAATTCACAGTAGAATCGAAATTGAAATTGTTTAAAAACTGTACAAATATTGCTTTTGTCTTTTGTTTAGAATAACATGAAATGTATATAAACATTTTGGCACAATAGTATTTTAACGAATATCTACAATATACTGATTACATAGGGCTCTAAAGCTTTATCTATACTAATATTATATAGGTACGGGTACGGGTAACATCTTTCAAAAGCTACAATCAATCTTCCTGAGCGCTATATATAGGCTATATTACGAAAATTAGCGCTCAAACACGGCGAAGATAGAACATTCGCGGGCAAAAGGCTAGTAATTAATAATAAAATGACTGAAAATTACATTTTCTTTGTTGATACATCCCTATAAAGAAACATTAGATGTCGCAAGTAACTAACACATAAATGCTACGCAATGTATGACCTTCAGGCATTTTTGTAAATAATAATAAAGTTTATTACTCAAAGCAATTAAATGAAAACGGTTATAAAGACAATTTTATAGGGTTATCACGTAGCTCTACTAAAGGTCTTTAGACATGTAGAATATAATTCCTTTCGAATTGAACTTCGATTTTATTTACCATAACGTAATACCTTTTTGCCCATGCGGATTTTGTTTAGATTCTAGGCTCCTCTAGTTTTTAGATATATTTCAATTAATTTTATTTCATTTTACAATTATGTATATCATTGAGTCCGCCTAGTAGGAGCTTGGAAAAATATGCTACTTGTTATTTCCCATAGGAGTTGGTAGAGACTATAGAGCGCAATGTGATACGATCCAGTATATTTTATCTAGTTAGTGAAATAGATCGGATGACATCGTCGATGCGATGAAGACTCAATTGAAAAAATTGTAGCAAAGTAAATTGGTTCACAATAAGACTTGCAGGCATCATGATCTCGACTACCATAGTTAACCGACTTAAAAAAAGGGAGGTTCTGTGTTCGATTTTCAAAATTATTTTTTCAATTAATTAAGATTGAACGACAGTTAAAACTTAAACGATACTCGTCTCTGTCATTACAGTTATTATATTTCCAAAGCCCAAAATATATTCTCTACAAACATCATCTCATTTACAACTTCGTTATAAAATGAATAAAATATAAAGACATATTACCATATTGTCAAAATCCTTACTGAAGCATAGCCAAGCATAATGAGGCATATTAATACTTACCTTTAAGTAAATATATATACAAACCGACACCAATATTTACATATTTAAATATTTATTATTTACAATCTATAGTTTGTTGGATAATATAATATCTTAGATTTAAATCTGTTTTTATTTATGATCAGAAAAACCTACGTTTATTTTCTTTGAGAAGCAGAATAACTCAAAATTTTACTTGGAAATCCTTATAACTATAGTCGATAGATGCTAAAAAAAAGTTCGAAAGCACTAGAAAAAAAAAGAAAAGGACTGGGAAGGAATAGAGTCGCGCTTTATCCTACCCCTCCTCGTACTAATTTGGCGTGATAATATTTGCTATCTAATTTATATTTTCCACCACATTGTACTAACGCACTATATACATACTGCGTAGAGCGATGAGATAATCATATTTATCTTTGTTATCAAAATTGTGAAACTATTTACTATCAAAACATTTTAACATTGAAGGTATGCATTGTATGGTAAGCTATTAAGTATTATTATCGAGAAATTAATAGAGTTGTCACTTTGGCAATCATAACAAATATATTTTATTAAGAATAATGTATGTAATTTTTATTGATTCAAATTTATTACACTTAAAAGATTGGATCAAATTTCGTCGGCCACAAACGAAATTGTCATGCTTAGCAAATAAATCACAGGAGAATATAAAAGAGCTAATCTAGGACGCAATAAAAAGCCAACCCAAATTACGTAAGTCATAATATTCATGCCAAAAATATCACTGTCAAAAACGAGACATTCATGTAAGTAGCGTATTACTGGTATAAGTGTATAACTCGTAATCTGATTCAGTTGTTACAGACCGTATCGGCCCGAGTATCGGATTACTTCACACAATTACTCAAAGTCAAGGACATACTGGAGTGAAAATTAAATTAAAATATTTACAAAAAGTGAAGCAAAGGTTTTTTATCACAATGTGGTGTCAATTTCAAAGCGTGCATACCTTCACGTTAGCTATACCACCTGACAATAATAAGACATAAAAAAGAACACTCATTTAAATCATCATCATAATATCACGCTTTTTATCCATGGAGGTAGGGACTATAGAGCGCCATCTGCTACGATCTAAACATTATTTTTATAATCAAATCCGTACAGTGCCG
This sequence comes from Orgyia antiqua, assembly GCA_916999025.1. Classification (NCBI taxonomy): domain Eukaryota; kingdom Metazoa; phylum Arthropoda; class Insecta; order Lepidoptera; family Erebidae; genus Orgyia; species Orgyia antiqua. The sequence goes on from OU779864.1 coordinate 23,818,032, forward strand.
TGCAATAGGTACTGAAACTGCAATGTAACTTCAGAAGTGCAGTTCAACTAGTCTGTCTGCATAGTTGAATGCAGTTCAAACTGCAAATTAACAATCGCAGTGCAGTTAAATTGCTGCAGTCCTGTCTTAGACTGTGTCTAAAGTTTTACTGGTAAGATCGTGCGCTGTGCTCGTGCGATACGTCTTTGGCCGCATAAATATATAGTCTCTATTTATATATTTACATCCCAGAATCATTTTGGCGTCATGCACAAAGCCCATCAGTACGACGTCCCCGGGTTCCCCTTACTTTTTCTAACATGTTTCGATGAATATTGCTTAGTTTTTTTATTTCTAGCTGCGTGGGGTACGTCATTTTTTGATATTTAAATTTTTCGAGATATTCGTCATGCAGTTATGCCCAGACATTTTTGAACCCCGAACCATAATGATACATTACAGGCATCCAGGATATATAGGTGGTACTTCAGCTATGGCGTCGATTATGTAACGTCCTGACAGGATGGTAGGTACTTTGGGGAATGCGACGTTGCCAGATTTACTTTTATCATCTCTTTAGATACCTACCGCTTGCTTGTGACACACAATTTCAACATTTCATATATTTAAACATTTGTTAGTTTTATATCTATAATCTATATACGGATGCCGGATGCCCCACGTGTAATAACATACGACTACTTGCCTACCTTATAATTATCCTATTAATTATCATAATTATTATTCATTTATTTCTCTTATAAATTACATTTTTAAATATAAAATAAAAAAATAAAAACACATTTAATGTTGAATTAATCAATATTACTTTCTTTTTATTAATTATTATTTTGGATATAACACTGCCTCGCCTCGAAAGGCGGCAGGACGCACTCCGACGAGGTCCGCAACAGTCAGCCGGAGTGGTGGAGCCTAATGGGAAAGAAACCGACGAACTATACGGGCATTGTCCAGCAAGACCGCTTTCTGCATCGGTCACCGACTTGCTATTGACGCCGAGCCTCTCGAGATTTTGTGAGAGGCTCTTTGGGACTAAACCGTTCACCGATACAACTATCGGGATTATTTCTGTTGATACCAATATCATAACTATTAAACACATAATTAACACATAACTATTAACAATAATTAACACATATTAATTATTATTATCAATTAATGGATTGAATGGTCAATGAATGTCTTATGCCCATCTTTCACGCAACACCTATTGAAGAACTCTAATGAAATTTGGTAAATTTTGTAATTTCATATTTATTATGATAAAAAAACTAAGAAATACTGGGAACCATGCGTTCTGCTTACAGTTGGTAGCTTACAGTCACATAGTATCGTATATCTTCAATCATGATCATAATTGCTATTGAACGTCCGTATTCTGCAATTGAACGTCCGTATACAGCTATTGGGCGTCTGTATATTGCAATACGACGTCCGTATTATGTGTACGTACATAGCACAAAGCTTTGCGTCAGTTTGACGATACTAAATAACAAATACTGATAGGTACCAATGTACTGGGCGTAACAGAAAGGTGTAATCATTTAAAACCAATAATCTATCAACGAAACTGGACAAATTTACCATAAAACATGAGGTAGATCCCAAAAACCAAATGTTAGTCTCCTATTCAAAAATTTCGATCAGCTGATCAATTTATTATAGGAGTCCAAACATTTGTTTTCGAATTTCAACCTATGTGTCTTGGAGAAAGTTCTTTGTTGTGTTTCATGAGATAATTTACGTCCTGAAAATTGACCAAACCTATCTGTTTCTCCTGTACAATCGGTAGAACGGATATGCAAACTTCCACCTTTTTTATTTCCTTATCAAATATAATACAAATCGATATAGCAGGTATAGATTCCCTATGCACACTTCTATTCTCCTTTTACCTCTTAGGAGATGATTTCAGAGATAAAAGTATTCAAAGTTCTTTCCCGAGTCTCAAACTAACTTCATATTTTATAAATCAAGTATTTAATGTATCAAATGTGCTGGACAGCATGCTTTAATGAATTGTGAATATAAAGTAAGGTGTGCCCAGTAAAATGTATTCTCTGCGAAAGAAACCGCTCGGAAAATTATAAATGATGATATATGATGCAATCATGATCACAATTGCAATTGAACGTCCGTATTATGCTATTGAACGTCCGTATACAGCTATTGAACGTCCGTATACAGCTATTGAACGTCCGTATATAGCCATTGGGCGTCTGTATATTGCAATAGGACGTCCGTATTATGTGTACATACATTGCACAAAGCTTTGCGTCAGTTTGATGATACCAAATAACAAATACCGATAGGTATTAATGTACTGGGCGTAACAGAAAGGTGTAGTCATTTTAGACGGTGTATCTATCAACGAAACGTTCGTCTCCTATTCAAAAATTTCGATCAGATGATCAATTTATTATAGGAGTCCAAAATATTATGCAAACTTCCATCCTTTTCTATTTCCTTATCAGATATAATACAAATCGATACAGCAGGTAGAGATTTCCTATACAAGCTTTTATTCTTCTTTTACCCCTTAGGAGATGATTTCAGAGGTAAAAGTATTCAAAGTTCTTCCCCGAGTCTCAAACTATCTTCATATTTCATTAAACAAGTATTTAATGTATAAAATGTGCTGGACAGCATGCTTTAATGAATTGCGAACATAAAGTAAGGTGTGACCAAGTAAAATGTATTCTCTGCGAAGGAAACCGCTCGGAAAATTATAAATGATATATTATTATGATGCAATCATGATCACAATTGCAATTGAACGTCCGTATTCTGCTATTGAACGTCCGTATTCTGCTATTGAACGTCCGTATACAGCTATTGAACGTCCGTATACAGCTATTGAACGTCCGTATATAGCCATTGGGCGTCTGTATATTGCAATAGGACGTCCGTATTATGTGTACATACATTGCACAAAGCTTTGCGTCAGTTTGATGATACCAAATAACAAATACCGATAGGTATTAATGTACTGGGCGTAACAGAAAGGTGTAGTCATTTTAGACGGTGTATCTATCAACGAAACGTTCGTCTCCTATTCAAAAATTTCGATCAGATGATCAATTTATTATAGGAGTCCAAAATATTATGCAAACTTCCATCCTTTTCTATTTCCTTATCAGATATAATACAAATCGCTACAGCAGGTATAGATTTCTTATACAAACTTTTATTCTTCTTTTACCCCTTAGGAGATGATTTCAGAGGTAAAAGTATTCAAAGTTCTTCCCCGAGTCTCAAACTATCTTCATATTTCATTAAACAAGTATTTAATGTATCAAATGTGCTGGACAGCATGCTTTAATGAATTGTGAATATAAAGTAAGGTGTGACCAAGTAAAATGTATTCTCTGCGAAGGAAACCTCTCGGAAAATTATAAATGATGATATATGATGAAATCATAATCACAATTTGCAATTGAACGTCCGTATTGTGCAATTGGACGTCCGTATACAGCTATTGGGCGTCTGTATATTGCAATAGGACGTCCGTATTATGTGTACGTACATAGCACAAAGCTTTGCGTCAGTTTAACGATACTAAATAACAAATACCGATAGGTAGGTTACCAATGTACTGGGCGTAACAGAAAGGTGTAGTCATTCTAGACGGTGTATCTATCTACGAAACGTTCGTCTCCTATTCAAAAATTTCGATCAGTTGATCAATTTATTATAGGAGTCGATACATTTTTGTTTACGAATTTCAACATATGTGTCTTGCAGAAAGTTCTTTTTTGTGTTTCATAAGTTAATTTACGTCTTGAAAATTGACCAAAACTTTCTGTTTCCCCTATACAATCGGTAGAACGGTTATGCAAACTTCCACCCTTTTCTATTAGGTACCTTATCAGATATAATACAATTCGATATAGCAGGTGTAGATTCCCTATACTAACTTCTATTCTCCTTTTACCCCATAGATGATTTCAGAGATAAAAATATTCAAAGTTCTTTTCCGAGTCTCAAACTATCTTCATATTTTATAAAAAAGTAATTAATGTAACAAATGTAATATTATATAATTAACTTAGTTCATTGATTAATAAAGTGATGTCATAACACGAGGGGCGCCGAATAGAACGCAAAACCTATGTGTTCGAAGACTTTGTATATTGTATTGACTGTAGTATTGATATTGTTTGAGTTATAGTCATAATGTTATGGCTCGAGCTGGCAACGTCGCAAATACGGACGCCAAATAACCGAGTCCGTAGCTAGAAATTAGCTTGGATATACGCGTGTGGATATACGCGCTGCAGCAGCGCCTCACCCGCGCTGAGATTTTTTCGGGAACTTATTAATATTTTTTTGCAGCCATTTCAACGATTTTTTTACTTCCGTCGATATTTGTACTACGGCTAGCTGGGACCAATAGCGTCTCAGAGCAACCGCTCAAAAAAGTGGCGTCCGGTATACGGACGCTCAATGCCGGTGGACGCCCGTTTAAATGCACTTTTTCCTTCAGAGGACGGCCAATCGTTTGCAGGATAAATATATTGTCAGGTAGTAAGTATATAATACAGCTTATTATTAATGCAATAAAACAACCATTCAATAAATCTTATTTATTGTAATTACACACAAGAGACTACTCAATGTAGTACAATAATACACAAAAAATATACATAACTACTTTAATAACTAAGAATTAATTGCTACGCATTAACAATTAGAAACTAAGCTAAGATTAATTCACACTAATAGTAGTAGTATAATAACTAATAATAAAATAATATAATAATTATGAATAGTAAAAATCCTAACTATATAGCAATGGAATGCTGTGTTCATTTGAGTTCTTATTTTGAATATTATCATCACTTACAGGCACTGGTTATTATTATAAAAACTATTTTAAAAAAAGAACAATAAATAAAACTCATTCGTGTTTAAAATTATATTTTTAAACATAGCCAAACAATTATCACAGCTTTGCTTCTGATAAAGACCATAGATTTTTGAAGTACTATAAATTAAAAATACTAAAACTATTATTGATTTGTCGGAACATGATCGTAGATGTGTTTGTACTTTTATGTGCGGAATTGTTGACAAAGAGTTAAGTTTTTAGTTTGTTATAAAAAGATAAAAATCAGTAAAACATAAATAAATTACAATTAAAATACATTCGTTGTATTTTTAGTATAAATAAAAACAATCTTATGTTAAATGTTTTTGATCAACTCGTCATAACAATGCGAATCCCATATAGCTCTCAGTATGGTTGGGTAACATTAACTGCATACATGTGGCTGACTTCAAAAAACTGTATGTAGATACGCACGAAGAAGTTACATTTGTTTATCCTTCTTGTTATCCTGTTTATAACTAACTTCAGAGTGATGGTGTGTGTGTGCTTTTTAATGATTTACTCGTCAAAAGAAATATAACTTCAAAACAAATTTTAGGGCAGTTACAGTACGAACGTAATTGTCTTAAAATTTGTATTATTTTTTGATGTTTGTCACATGTATGTTGTATGTTTAGGCAGCCTACCGCGCAGCTATAGTGGGGTACCGTACCTGTAGGGCGTTCTTCGCGGATACTGGGGTGGATGAAGCTCTGGGACCACCAACTCGCTGCCGCCGTGCCGTTAGTGACAGTGCGAATGCGCAACAAACATGAGGGAAAACAACACGCGTTAACGCACTCAATCTTCTACTACATGGTGACGTCATAACAACAGACAATCTTTAATTCGACAAAGAATATACATAATAGGCATAATAAAGACAAAAATGGTCTCATTAAACTTAATATAAAGACACACCCATAAAATCTGCTCGAAATGATTTTAAACGACCATATTATTGTCTCAATTACTATGTCAATTTAAAAGGTGTCTGTTGATGCAACTCAAATTTGGTTGATATTGGCCAATATATTGCCATTAGAGTTCCGTACATCCAATAAATAAACGAAGTTTACGTGTCGGTCAGTTGTACCTTGTTGTTGAAGTTAAATGCCAGCTATAGACTTCAGATATAAATAAACAAACGTTAATAAAAAAATTACAGAAAAAGTTAAAAATATTAAAATATGAAACTGAGTATCAATTATATACTGAGTTTCATATTAATTGAATTTCATATTAACTGAGTATCAATTATATAATAGTATCAATTAATAAATTGCTTAGTTCAAAAACTAAAAAACACGCGTATAATTCTGACACTTTTTTTTAAATTATTGCATTTCATCGGTCCTGAATAATTGTGTAAAATTTCAGATCAATGACAATGTAAGTGGGTGAAAATCACCTTCAAAGATTTCGTTACACAGATTAATACATTGATAGCTACGTACTAAATTAATAAAAGCGTGTTAAAAAAAAAACCTGGACTTTTATTGAAGGAACATTCACTCATACAAAGAAAAAATGGAACTATTTTAGATTTTCTTTGCTTTATTTAAAGTGTTTTAAATGCAACTATGTAGTATGAACGCACGGAACTCATATAGCACGAGTACTTTTCGCACTTGACCAACTTAAACACCATGGAGTAGAAAATATACGGTAGATGGCATGTGTTATACACACATCACCTGCCGTATTGGCAAATTAAAAGAAAGCTCTAAAAACTAAAAACAATTAAAAGGTAAGTACATACATACATAATATACAAATGAAAGTGCTCACATCAAACATAATTATGGAAAAATATTATACATATACATAAATATATAAAACCTTAGTTCTTCTACGAGAGAAGGAAAACCCGTAACTAAACCTGGTCACATTAGACCAAATACCCTTATGGAGGAGGTCTGTCACAAATAACTGTGAAGACAATGTGAAATTAAGTAACCATAATTATGCTTAATGTCATAAAGACGTCATCAGTATCATGACCTCTCCATGACATTTGACATAGTTTAGACTTCTATGATGATCAGCCTTTTAGGAACTGGGTCGAAATTATTCAAAGCCCATATTAACATAAAAATGCCTATTTTGGAATAAATATCCTAAAAATAATATCACAGATAAAAACATACGAGATAAATATATTACGATATATGACTACTACAGTCTTTGGAAATAATGCCAAATGAAACATGGACGAACTAGAAGCCAAATGAGATGAACCACTCTACTTTATGTGTTTGTTCCCGATTCACTGTTTAATAACAAAATATAGAAATGTATTAAATTATAAATGTGAATAGAAAACAAAGTAAAAACATAGATATTAATTTAAAAAAAATTAACACAAGGGCCAAACCAAGGAGTGCCAGCTACAGACTATAAATAAATTCAAATCCATTCTCATGCAAAATAAGCAATTTCTAAATGAAAAGATACCATCTCCTCTGCATGTAAATTGTTTTCTCTCGATCGCATATTGAAGGCAAGTTAATTCGAACATTACTTTAACAGTATAGCTAAGATTGTAGTTTTATTTCTATGAACGCGATGAGAATTATGTAATAAATGGCAATTAAATATGGCATAATGAGAATCGTCGCTTAACGTGATGAGATCATAGGAACTTCAACAATAGTAAATCGCTTTAAGTTGTAATACTTACATAAACAAGTTTCAATCAAAGTGTTTGCAATATTAAACTAAAAAACAGTAGATCTATTTTGGTTATGTAGTACGTATTAAAAATTAATTAAGCAAACATAAAAAAGATTTTCAAATATAGACAACGTAAGGGTATGTGAACTGGAAAGGTGACACGCAAGAGAAATGGTAGCTTTTCCCGAAGCCTGAGAAGTGAGTGCGCGGCGGCGGCATCTCCACGAATATGTCCGTAGCTGAGGCAACCCCGCGGCTGGCCCTCGTCACAGCGGCCGGCCGGCCCGCCCACCGCACTACTTCACCGCCACCACCTTTCGAACCATGCGACACCCTACCACTTGCACTGCTTCCACTTGACTCGATACGCCGTGATCGCTCCGAGCTACTTTGAAAACTCAACACGCTTTCTGAACAACGCCAAGACTTGGGTAGCGTTTCACTGGCCCATCGTCGAGGAGTTAATTCTTTACTTTTATCGTTCGATCGAAATATTATATCGTAATAGACACGTGGCTGTGGTAATGCGATTAAGGCGCATCGATCGCGTTCTATATGTTTGACAAGAAGCGTCTTATCGAGAAGGCTTGGTGCACTTCTATGCGGCCTGGTTCGGTTTGCAGGCGGCGGTGATCGCGGCGAGCGTGGTTCAGCCGACCGTGCGCGGGGCTAGCCTACCTGAGCGCCCAGCGACGTCACCCCAAGCCTCACCCCCACACGAGAAGACGCAATAGATGTGCCTAGTGACGTCAAAGACTCTCGTGAATTGGAACGTCTCAGAGGTGTCGCTCGACCGTTGCTGTGGATGGCGCAGGCACCCGGCTTGCGATTTGATGGCGACCGGGAAACCTTCGAAATAGGCGCAAACAGACCAAAGCGTGGTGAGCAGTCGAAATACCTGAAATGTTGATGTAAGATATGGGTTCCAGTTCATTGCACGATCAATAACTATGAAATACTATTCTTAACACTCTATACCTCTTCCCGTCAACTGATCCATCATTTTTTCCTAAAGGATCGTCAAGTTCAACACCCGCCCAAACACCAGTGGCAAAATCGGTGACTCCAACGTATCGCAGTGTTCCGGCTTTGCTACCACGACTACTGGAAACAATGACTCGATCACCCACACGAATTTCTCCATTGGTGGTAGTTGATATTGAAGCGTCTGAAGAAAAAAATATTTTATTAGTACCTAATTTCATTTACTTTTAAAGTACTCCTTAATAAAGAAGTCTGCTTACTCATTTTACTGCTAACGATGCTCCGTACGCTGCCGTTTGGTGAATGTGCACGCCTAAGCCTGGTACCTGAAGGTGGGCGGTCGAAGACGCTTCCGGCGTCTGAGATTGGAGATGCATCGTGTGGTGCATGTGTTATAAGTGGGACACGAGTCAAACGGGTTAAACGAGAAAATACGCCACGTTTTTCTGGACATTGGAAATACCGTACTCCAGCCACAGACCCATCATTTTTACCTGAAATATTTAGCAAAAGTTAGAGGTGTAACATTTTACGATTTACATAAATAGGGATCATTCTAAGCGATACTAAAATGTATGTTTAATTTATATCTCCTACCAATAGGTTCGTCAAGAACGATGCCAGCCCACTCGCCAGGAGCAAACTGAGTCTCTCCAATATATGCAATTTGACCAGGTTTGGTGCCACCCACCCAAACTCGTTCGCCAATTATGAAGCTATCTGTGTCCTCGGTCAAAACAACACTGTGATCTGGAATAACAGGCAATAAAATTAGTACTATCCATAATATACAAATAAAACTAAACAGAAAAATAACCATCTTTTCAAAGTTAATAAGTTAACAGAAATACACAATTGGTCAAGAGAAAATATTTTAACGAAAGTTTTGACTAACAAGGAGTGGAATGTGGCTCTTTGAATATGTATAGACTTCTTTCTTATTCTGAGCATACATTATTACGTGCTTATACCTAAGCTGGATAAGTACCGTTCTATGCATGTGCATAACTATAAGAAACTCATTTACATATCTCACAATAAGGTTATGGATCTCCGTTTAAATACAAGAACAAACTGCATTTGACTTTGGCGCCAGCTACATGTTCTGTAAAAAATATCAATAGAAACTCATGCAAATAATAATCGCAAATGAGCTCAAACACCGGTACTAAGCACATATACATTGGCACAATCTAAAGAGCGAGTGATGGGCACGATCTAATAGTGCATGGTTTTGCATAACGTGAAACATAAAATACTGAACCGAAATTATTTCCACGACAATATTATTATGTAACCAACGAATAGAATGTGTTCTAATAGTGACGTCAGATTAGTAAGATCGTAACAGTCGTGAGAATGTTGCGAGGGGATTGTCATGGAAGATAATTTTGGCAGGAAAAAGCGTGCCATTTACCTGATGACCTCCTGAGGCCAGCCTCGCTGAGGCGTCGCGGGTACTTCTCCCACAGTGAGTCCATTGAGGTGACACTGAACGTGCTGCTGGCTGCGATCACACACAAGCGACACACACATACACATTAGCCACTAACTAGACAAAGTAACTATTATTTCATGTTGCTAACATATCATTGCGTGTTGAGTATTTTGACTATTTATTACCCAATATCTAATTTACATTCATGCTTCTAGTACTATTTTTTATTACTAACGTTTCCGCTGAAGGTATTTAATAGTTTTCTTATGTATTACTTAAAGTGCTTTTTACTCGTCGAGTGAGAAACGTAAGGTATAAAAGAATGCATTAAAGTTGGTCACTACAATTTGCACAAATGTCTATAACCATATTTAACATAGCGACATAGATACAGACAGAACAAGGGCAGATATTTATTTATCGTTATTATTAACAGCTTAGTACTCATTATGTAATTAATGTTGTTTCTTTGTATTACGTGTGAGACTAGTTGGGAGTAAAAAACCAGACAATACATTAGAATTATGAATCGATTCAAAAACAATGTCACTAATTGGTCGTAGGCGAGCGACCGATTATATTAGTTGACAAACACGCAATCTATTGCAATGCAGATAATTTCAAACACGGATATTATTGTGTTAAAACCGAACCGCGTACAATAGAGTAGTTCCATCTATAAGTTATTAATTAATTCATTAGTATCTATCCAGTTAACATTAGCGATCATAATATCAATATACCTTCGTATTAATATTCGTTTAATTAAGTAATTCTTTATTACATGCACGAGGATATTATGTATAATTCATATAAGCGGTACCTACTTTAATGTACTAGCATTGTTATAAAAATATAATAGTTATTATCCATACGTTATTATAATCTTAATGGCTAGTCTAGCTTATCAAAATACTCGTTAAAACTGTTACTTTATCTGAAGCTTTATCTATTTCTGCTATATCAAGGACTAAGAGACCCATTACCACATGAAAATTTGCTTCACATTCTACACATGCCTTCACCGAAGTGTTTGTTAGTAATGAGAACAACTTACTTGATGCCTTGCGCCGTGAACGCGGTCTTTCTGGCAAACTGCTGGATACTTCGTCTTCCTCAGCTTCAATTAAGTCTGCTCCGAATGATCCGACAGAAGACAACATTATGAAAATGGTTTTATACATTATGAATTAGCTATGATACAGTTAGAAACGATAATGGGATAGTGATAATAGTGTAGTTGTGTGTGCTAACCTTATACACAAGAAGCATGGGATCATGCATAACGTTTGCTCTCATGCAATTTTAAAAGATAAAACAAAAATTATTTCGTATTTTCGCAACCTTTTGTAGCAAGGTTGAAGGCGCTTACCGGATAAATGTTTTCTCGAAGAGTCGTCACTTAGTTTCCTTAGCGTGTCCGTAGAACTGCCGTCTATGACAACAAAAAACAAATACACATAAAGCAAAAAAATAAAACATGCCGACAAAAATACGATGACATAGAATTATCTGGAGACAGATGACGGAATCACGCTCATGTGAATATGTATATTGCAGTCGACATTATAACAAGAGAACGATGACAAAAATTATGTTGTATACGTAAAAAATCATAAAGGCAAAGTTCAAATTTTTGTGGCACTTTAAAATACACCTACTTGTAAATAAACAAAGGGCACGACTGGTTTGAGTAGGCTCATAGAGATGTGGGTGATATTAGTTTCACTTCTATCATATTTGTTAAAATAAAATATATCAAAATATTTAGACTACCTATACGAATAAAAATTTTTGTATGTGTTATATAAAATTAATAATTAGTTGATAAAAATTTTCTAAAATCTAATAAAACTTTTACCATCAGCTAGATAGCGACACTTAAACAATCAGAGCTCCTTATCACACGTGCGTTATCCACCAACAAGTTCTCGCGTATGTCCGGCAATAATCGTCCGAAGCTGATTAATCATCAGAAGCTATTGCGCAGCTGTCGACCTTGGAGTGCGCGTGGGTAGCACATCATAACCGATATATGACAGAATTAGTCTAGAGATGAGACCGTACAGAAAGTGACACTTATTATCTTAGAAAAGTATCAATAGAAAAGGCCAATTTAATTTATCTATCAGAACAATAAATTTTCCCTAACACAATTCTAAATTGAAACAATGAATAATTGTCGTGTGCTATACAATTTGCATCAATTTACAAGCAATCACGTTACGATCAATAACAGTAATTAAAATATGCATAGAATGCAATATCACGCACCTGTTGTAAGGCCCGCTGAAGCTTTTCCGCGTAGGAGTATATTACGTGTGATTGCTTAAATTACACGGTCACATCATCACATTACTGTTAAATATTCATAACGAGCACGTAACTTTGATATAATAATACATAGAAATGACTTTATTGCGTCGCATTATAGGTAGATCCTATATTTTCTGTTGCAAGATTTTAGAAAGTTTTTGAGCACCGCTAATTTCGAGCTTTTTAGTATCCATTGCTCAGGGCATTTCAGATTATTTTACAGAATAATTTATTTGCAAAACTAAGAATTTTAGATCTATGTTTACAATAACATGATACATATAGAAGTTGTCAGTGCACCACAATCATAGATCATAAATTATGAAACTGTAATAGTCTACGGGCTTAGTTGGATTCACAGTTGGATATTTTCCCATTACAATTGCAAACCAACAAACAAGTTGGTACCTACTGTACTTACAAGTACTATAGTTGTTACTATTAATAATTCAGTGCTTAAAGACATGGCGTGCGATGCACTAGCGTGTCCTAACGGTGAAGTACAAGAAACGTATAAATTTATAGAAAGCATAAAAAGCTACCAGTCTTTGTCCTCACTTAATGGCACCATAACAGCGCAATTTACTCGTATTTACTTAACTTCACATTAACCAATGCATGGCTTCTCTGTTGATGTCTGATTTGTGTCTCTCTTTTGTTTTGTTGAGAGGACCAAAAGAGGAGGTCAACACTGAGAGATAATCTTTTATGTACATTCTTACATACACAACAATGACGCCATGGAAATATCTAAGAACTGCTTCCATAAAATGTTATTTTTGCTTATGACTACATAGGTACTTTATGTATGATACAAATAAAAATATTTCGTCACTCGGCCTATTGATATGCAAGACAATTTAGTGGTATGACTATTATCAAATCAATAGATTGTCGTTTAACGATAATCATATTATGTATTGTTGAAATCATAATACAAATATCAATATCATTTTGATTATCATTAGTATGTTTTATGTGCCGTACAGACAGCTCGGCAAGGATGGAACTAAAGGCATTCGTTGAGCAATTAACACATTATTTATTAAGCATTTTTATCAATCGTGTGTATTACTAATCGTTACAGATTGTCGTTCAATGGAGGAACTGGGCAATCTGCACACATAAATCGGTGCCAAGGGCGTGTGCTCCATAAAGGCATAAAAGCACTGCTTTACTTGCCATTCACAGATATTTTAATAAAACGTTCGTATGTTTTAGATGACTTTATTCATTTATTTACTATTAATTAAACAAAATATTATAACTTAAAAACGCCTAATAATTCATAAATAGCACCAATATGTGCTTGCGAATTGGTGCTTTTTGCCAGGCCTTTGGCGAAGGAATAATATTGGTCAGACGGACGAAAGTAAGCTCGAGCCTGCCATGAGTTCATATGTGTGTAGAAATTTTGGTGTCCGTGCACAGTTTACAAACGCACACAGGCTTGCATATTGAAGACGACTTGTACCGAGTCTCCTGCGGCATGCTTTGGCGATCGGATGTTTCCGCGAGTATTCGGCGTTCGTTCGTTGCCTTCGGATTATCCGAATAAAAATAAAATGTCGGAAGTCTAATAAATCACGTAATTTTTGTTTAGTAAGGTTTTATTTATGTAAATAGCAGAAATATTTTGGTTCGACGGAGGCCATTTTATTTTTTCATGTGATTCATTGAACTGTTTAATATTGAATGGATTTTCGTTTGTTGATTTTAAAATGTTATTTGATTGTGAAATGTGTGTTGATAGTGTATATTTGTTAAAAATTAAAAATAACAAGTTCTCACAATTGTCATTCAGTGAAAAGATTCTGTGTACCCGAGTTACGACAACTAAGCCAGCAAAAAGGTGTGAAGGTGCAAAAATGTAACTCGAAAATTTCATGTTAAAAGTTATGAAACGTATGTACATACGTACAAGTATGTACGTACGTAGTTATTGTTTAGTAATTCTAGTACAGTGTGGACTGATTCGGGATATTCAGATTTAAATTTGTTCTGTTGGCATGGTTTCCGACTTAGAGATCCGTCGCGTGGCTATGCTAAAAATCTATAAAAGACAAAGTTTTTGTGACTGAGTACTGCGACGCATACCCAGTGTCATATTCCTGTGCACGCCACTGATCGGTGCAATATGTATAGTCAGCATTAGAAGATAAGCAAATAAACAATTCAAATCTAGTTACCATGGCAATATAAACTCAAATATTAAAAGCCTCCGCAGTGAATACCCGTGTCTAATAGTTAAGCAAATATTGTCTAAAATATAGAGTCGTCTCTACCCATACAATTGAAGACATCACGTAGCCAATCGCTAAATATGGTTTACTAAATTCAAAATGATATCAGCAAATATGCGGAAACATTAGTATTGACCATTCATCTACAAGTTATTTGGATATAAAATTTAATTGGCAATATTTACATAACAAGTAGAGTTTTTTAGTGTGTATATCAGACAGACTCCGGACTTCCATTGTTATGTAAAACAGTCTATTTATCATTACCGAATACATACTATAATTGGACAATGTGATTAAAGTTCCCTTGGCAAGGACATATTTAGTTCTAAACATAGAGGTCGTGATACGAACTTGTATCAGTTCCTATAATTAAAATTACTATTAAAAGAAAGTTTTGAAACAAACAGACATGTGATACAGTCTTTAAAACACCGTGAATTTAAGAAAAGTAGAAGAGAGTTTTGGAAGTTACGAAGATAGTGCCAATCGGTTACGACTCATTGGGGTTTCAAATACACAACATTACTATTGTTTTCTGAGCAATCGGCAACTTTTCTAAAGTGATAAGAAAACAGAAACAAAATTTCATGATGATCAAGTTGAATGAGATCCATGCTCTATTAGCAGTTCTAGATATATTTAAGTCGGTTCCAAAAGTGTGATTTCTTTGCATGCTGGCCACTTATAAACTTCTTATTTTTATTTCCATTGTATAACCAATAGGAGATGTAATGTTTTCATAATACATGGATGAATGTTCATTTAGGATAGAAATAACATTGGAAGTTAGCCTTGTTATAACGTGAACCTTTCACAATTCAGTGCTGGCATTTGTAAATGCTAACCAATAGTAATGTCGTGCATGTCCCATACACAATGCAGTAAAAGGTGTTTGATTTAAGCTCTGGTTCATTGCCAAATTCGGAATTTAAGCAGTTTTAATTTTGAAACATAGATGAACGAAATACTAAATAATAAAGCTAAAAAAACCGACAATAAGTTATTAGGAAAAAAATGCACCCGTATATACTCTGAAGCAGTCAGCAAAGTCTTTATATTGAACTAGGCTGTTTCACATTTATGTTTTTGATGTAATAGTAAGTACAGGAAGTAATAGGTACGCGTCCGTTACATCGAGGTAACTATCTTTATATATGCACGCACTGGAATGTCTAGCTAGAAATGCTGATCAAATACTAAAGCGGGAAAATCATTTCCCAATAAATAAACCTAGTATTTGATAAATATAACTAACATAAAACGTGCTTCATAAATTATGATGTAAGTGCTATTAAAAGCAAGTTCATTATTTAATCATTTTATTAACACACTTCGGATTACTTTGTAAGAAATTGCGTTGGAAAAAATTTCAAGTACATTGCTTTTTGGTCAAGTTCAAGTTAACGTATGAACGTGTATAAAAACAAACAGACTAGAAGAAAACTAATATTTACTTATGTACTGTTTGTGTTGTTCATGGAGTGTGATTAAGTAAATGTTGTTTGTTATAGTATTATTACACTACGCCATTTAGCTGAGTACCAACAAAAGCCAAAATAAATATATTCTATTGTCACACAGAGGTTTCACGTTTGTCTACTCGTGATATAATAAAGAAATATGTACTAAACGAATTTTCATAATAAATATGCTTACTAAATTTAAGTGAACATAATGCAAATAAAAGAAAATTATTATCGCCACGATAATAATTTTCTTTCAAAGGGTCTAAAAGACATAATAGACAGAGAGTTTTTTACTACACGATTTAGAATGTATTACGAAAATGTGGTACCAGCCTGGTCTACGTAGCAAAATGGACCAAATGCTCTTCCGTTTCGCAAATTAAAATGTAGTTATGTTAAACCCATGTTCCCATTTAATCCAATTGTGTAGGTATCACACTTTCCCGTCCAATGGAGACTAATTCTTCAATTAAGGACAATCTTGCGTTCATCTCTTGTGGTGAACCATACATAATTGATGCAACGAGTTTAAACTGCAGGACCGATGCAATTCACAATGGTAATTACATAGTTTAGTTAATTGTACAAGTGAATCTGGGACCGTTTAAATAATTAACGTTAATTGAAATGGAACGTGTTGGCATTTGAAGCGCCACGTCTTGCAAATGACGGACAATGGTGGACGCAATAAAAACGGAACACAGTATTTTAATCAATACCTTTGTAACATATGCAATATTATGCTGAGGCATCCTCGAACACCATATTTTGTCGCTCAAAAACACAAATATAATAAGCCACACTAATAAACAACGGCGTCATGTCATCGTAGCTCGCTGTCACTTTGCCACCGCGACCCCATGTTACGTCTCAAATGTAAACAAGAAAAATGTTGCAATACCGATAAATCGATATGAATCATTGAGAATATATATCGAGAAATTAATTATAGTAACATTATCATAACTGAAATATTTATTGATGACAAAAAATGAATACGTGTATTATTGCATGTGACTCACAAACAAGTATGGAGACAATCTTGATGATACCTTGTAAAAAGCTCGCATAATAATAACAACACTGTGAACAGGAGACACATATCATGATCATAGCAATTTGTATTCTCTGGTAAATAACAATAAAACCTGATCATACCTTATAAAGTGTATTTTAAACCAAAAACAGTATTGCACGAAAGACAACAGGACTCGGCTTTAATGAATGACCAAAATAAAATATACTCGGAGGCACCGAGTGATAAATCTACCCAACTTTGAGCAATTTATTAACCATTGTTTCGATAACAGAAAGCAATGATGTGAATGATTGCGAAATATATTTACGATATAACCGGTAAGATAACGGCATTATATCAGATTAAACTGGTTGACCGACAAAGCTATGTTATCGAATCGAATAAAATGTAACCTAGTCAGTGTTTACTGCGAATTTAAAGAAATGATTGTTTTGGCAAAAGAATGAAAACAAATTTCCAAAAACCATAGATATAAGAGTATTAGGAGAGAAGCAAATAGTAATATTCGTAAAAAAAAGTGCAAAATATCAGATCCAAATTTATTGATGTAAATATCGGAGTGAAATCAATCACCAGAATCGGAAATGTAGCAGAAAATATAGTATTATGGGTTCTGATCCACAATAAATGGAGGCCATAATAATAAATAATTCAGTATCAAACGTTGATCGAAATCGCCGTCCAATTGGGTCGTATATGGAATGAAATTAATTGAACAATCAGGACACGTCCGCTCCTGCAATGATAATGCGCTTTAATTAGCTACAGCACCAGAATAAAACACCTGGCATGATAATTATGGGTCGTCACACACGCTAAATGATGCTAATTGATGCAAAAAGTACCACTAATTGGTCTGTAGTAACTATAAAACAACTTGTATTGTCTACTTATTTCGTACATACTCGTATATATAACAAAATTACTAGATAGTGTAGATTTTAATTAATTGCTATAAATATTACTAGAAATACATAAAATATATCAAAAATATTACCTACTCACTTAATAACTCTTTATTAATGCATAATATGCTTTCTATTAAACGTAATTGAAAACGTAATTGTATTGATCCTAGCAGATGGCGCTCTATAGTCTCAGCCTACCCACATGGGAAAAAGGCGTGATGTTATGTTATGTTTTATGTAATTGAAAACCGTTAAACATCCCTGTGGATCGGTAACGATAGATATCTAAACGTTATTCTATCTTTCGATGGTTTTCAATAATGCAGTATATTATGTACAATGATTATGGCACCCGTATTCATACGTAATTGTAATATTATTGGTATAACGATAAATTAAACAGTTGGTAGTTGGCCTAGTCACGAAGTTCTCACGACTGCAGATATTTATACCTAACGCTCGATCGTTATCTCCTCCGTAAATAATAAATGCATCAAATAACCTACTCCTACCGGGGCGTTGTAATAAATTTATTAACTCTACGTGTTTGAAAGGCAGACTTTCTACAAGTGATATTTGTATCGTAGATAGCACGCAATAACCAAGGCGCATATGGTTAAGAATGGCGTTGATTTACCTTAAGACAATAATGTTAGCACACAAGTGTTAACAACTACTAATTTGGTGTGTTAGCTTATAGTGTCTGAACAGTTTCTAAGCAGAACATGACATCATCTTTGTATACAGTAAATATCTCTTGTCAGATCGCGGGCAAACCCTTAGCCGTAGCTAAGCTGTCGTTGCCACATATGTACAATGGGTAAACAAGGTGAATCAGCGTTCTTGCTATATACCTGTGGTATGGTATGGCTACATGGAATCAGACTCAACTTCAAGTACCAACTGTGCACATATAACTGATGTTCAAGCATATTTTGTATTACAATAAAGCATTGTATTGAAAAACAATATTTTTTTACAATGATATTGTATTTATTAGGTAATACCTATATATTATGTGGTTATAATAATTTTACAAGAGATAGCGTATTGGAATTCCCAAACAAATGCTATTCGCCTTGAACTTGGTTGTGACTTGAATGTTCATACCTGACGTAAGTGATTTGTCAATAGAATAATTTACACCATTGTACGTAGAGACATAGAAGCCGCCTACACCGCGGATAAAATAATTTATTACTAAACCGAATCAGATTAAAAAACAAATATTGTCGCGTTATAATGTTAAAATTATGTTGGACAACTTTATAACCGAATAGCAGATCCCACACATCAATTAATGCTGTCGTTTCTGAGGTGCTATTATATTATATTCAATAAAAAGGTGTAACATAAGAAGTGAATTTTATAATAGACTTGATTTTATTTACAGGATGTTAAGAATACATAAAAGTAAAGAAACCAACTTTAAGAAATCATTTACAGATTTTTAATATATGTATCTACTACAGTCAACAACAAAAAGAATTAAACAAGAGTTTGTCGAACTAAGCGACGGGTCCGATCTTATAGATAGATAGATGTTATGTAAGTTTAATGAAACTCTTACTTAGGTTAACAATCTATTCTCAACAATATCCGAAGGAGTATCTATTGACGTAGCTATAAACTGGTGATAATTCGTGCTAAGGTTAACTTGTGTTAAGCGTCCGATTGAATATTTAACATGACGCCTCTGCGTAATTTAATTACTATTGCATTCCTGAATATATAGAAATAACATTCATCTGAGTATAAAAGGATATGTAGATAAAAGCATATTAGGATAAAGTCGAACTACTTATTTAATTATTAATCTATAAAACGTATCCGAGAAGTGGAATTGCAGGAGTGAAAGATGCAGTTATAGACTAAGGTTCTCTATCTAGCCCATGCGAGAATTGGTATGATGGTGATTAAAACCTTGAAATAATAGCATCATAACAACATGTAGTGGTTATAAGTGACACATCACAATTTTTTATTGTGTCTTATTCAACACTTATTGGATTTCGTAGCAGTAATACTTAACAATTATTTTTTGCTGTTTGTTTTTGGTAAATCATTAAGCGTTTAAAGCCATGAAATTACATATTCTAATACTCGTTAACTAATTCTGTTTAACCGTATATTAATGGTATTTAATTGCTTTTAAATAAAAAGTCCGGAATTTTTCAACTTCCTTTGTGTTGACAACTGACACTCTAGATAAAAAAAATTGCTTTATAATTAAATCGAGGCACAAAATTCACTTCGCTATACAATAATTCCTTTAGCTTAGAAATCTTCAACAAAATTTGTTGAAGGGAGTAGATAAAAGAATAACTTTTAAATTACGAAGGCGCTTTCAAATCACTCTTCACTTCACCCCATTTTGCAAGAGCACAAGCCGGAAACGGAACAAGAGAATCGATAGGAATCCCTAGTAGGCATGATAGTCTAGACGTGTCGACGCCTATATCGTGGTCGATAAATAAGTATAAACTCTCTAACTCACTCTATAAAAGTACAATGCTACATTAACGGCCATATTTGGCATGTGTCCAGTACATAGAGCAATTCAAATCTCGTAAAATATTGAATACTATGAAATCAACATTCATTTCAATAATTGCCATTAAAGCGTCGTGTATTATTAAACAATGGACTATAAATAAGAACGACAACGTAATAACTTGATATTTAAGTAGAAGCTATTCGCAAAAAGGAGTGTCAACTTGCAAATGTACGTCACAAGTCATTTATTAAGATCTCAGTGTTGTTGTACTGCGCAAAAGGAAAATTGAATGTTTTCGTTACTATTTTTTGCAACTGATTAAAGTTCAATAAAAATCTTCTACATAACTAATTTAATTCACTAAAATTAATAGGGGTTTATCAATTGTGTTTACTATTTTATGTGAGACAGGGTTTATTTACATTAGTTTTGTTACTAAAACAAAGTTCTATATTTCAAATGCAATTTTTAGGGTTCCGTACCCAAAGGGTAAAAACGGGACCCTATTACTGAGACTTCGCTGTCCGTCCGTCCGTCCGTCTGTCACCAGGCTGTATCTCAAGAACGGTGATAGCTAGAGAGTTGAAATTTTCACAGATGATGTATTTCTATTGCCGCTATAACAACAAATACTAAAAATAAAATAAAATAAATATTTAAGGGGGGCTCCCATACAACAAACATGATTTTTTTACCGTTTCTTGCTCGATACTAATAACGTTGCCTTATGTTGCATAGATAATGGTACGGAACCCTTCGTGCGCGAGTCCGACTCGCACTTGACCAATTTTTTTTTATTATTTTCTCTTAGCGTCTATAATTACGACGATGACAAATATCATCAAGCGGATAAGCATCAATTGATGCTGCCATTAAAAATAGACAACTACTTTTTTTTGCAATACATAACAATCACTTTCTAGCACGTCATATCAGCATTATACAAAATTTCGCAACTCAAAGAATAGACCATAGCTAATACGTGACGTCTCTTTAAGATGTTCATTGGCGCCGCAACCAACAAAAAGTAGCCAAGTGACTGGCGCGTTACGTTTGAAGTAATTTAAAATCGTAAACTTAAACGAATGTATAAATTATCTCGTCAGTTTCATCCCGTCGTAAACAATATCTGTCCGTGTTACATGGTAACGATGACACGGTAAAAACAGGATATCCCGCCGTTCCTCTCTAATGTAGATAAAGGTGTCCAAATGGCGTCCGAATTATATACAGTATCCTTCATTAGTGCAAGTACGGAATAATCCGCTGATTTAAAGGTTTGGTTTTAAACCAATTACTAAATCTCAGATAACTATAATGGGCAATACGTAAGCATGACTTCTATTATGCAAAATTTGTGAACGAACATGTAATAAAAATATAATCAAAACATAATGTAAGGCAACCCGACAGACGATTGATTACAGAAACATGTTTGGTTCGGTCTGATACGCTTGAGAAGAGTCGCTATTGACGCGAAATCGAAACCATGGTTCAAGGGAGTAAATGTACGAACTGATCTATTGCTGTGACAAAAACCACACACACACAAACACACACTCCAAAGTAAAAATAAGGAAAATACTTGTAGCCTCGAATATTCAAGAACCTACATGAGATGATACTTAAGTATGGGCATTATGTTGGGTATGCAGGTCGCACCTGCACTGTAGTTTCGCTATGGTTGACCGATAACAATGCCAAGTAACATATAATTGGACAATTCGTACTCGAAGAGCATATCTCCGTAAGGTTAAAAGTCAGGGAGTTGGCAGAGCAGATAGTTTATTTTTTGCCAATATCACAAACTTAAATGTGTCAATTGTAGAACAGATTTAAAAAGATATTTTTAAACTAAGTGTATTCTAAGATAAATTAAGTAATTAACTAACGTGATCAAATTAAATTATATAACGTTTTTAATTAACGTTTGCTTTATCTGCATGGATATAATGTATGTAAATGTTACAATATGGAATATTATTTTCAATTAAAATACACTCGCTTTTGGTTATCCAGTTATGAATATTGATAACTTGAAAAACACATACTTATCCAAGATTAACTCAGTGCCAGGAACATCAGGATGATTGCGTAAAGATTATATTACAACCCTTGGTCTTATTGTTCATTGGGTGTTTTTAAAACCATATTACGTATTACTATTACTACTTCACTTAAAATTACTCAAAATTCGTAGCACAAGAAGATTAGAAAGATTAGAGATTCTTTTAAATCGAGGTGGGACTTAATTTATTATATTAATATATTAGGACTTTCGTTAAAAAAAGAATAATATTAAAAGCAGAAGATAGAGTGGAATGCCTGTGAAATAAGTTTGTTATTCGGAGTTTTTTTGTGTCCAACCACCGGAGTATATTTAAAATTAAAACTCTGATGTTCGAGACGTACACGCTGATAATTGCAAATGCAATTTGGGATTACACAGTAATTTAAAAGTGGATTATAATTAAGAACTTACAAAAAACAAATTACGAGTAGTTATGCCACTATACTCATAATAGCGTTTCAGTGACCGTTAAGGAAAGTGGCCTTGAATTTATTTAATAATTTCATTGCGTAACAGGCTTATTAATTTCTTAAATAATAGCCATATTCGGTTATAATGTTGAGTTATATTAGGTACGTATAATTAGGTAACAAAAATAGGCGTGTGTCACGCTAACTTTTGATGAGAAATTATATAGACAAAACTAGCTGTCCCGGCAAACGTTGTTTTGCAATACTAAAAAAATAAGTTTGAAAAATAGATGTTAGCCGATTCTCAAACCTACTGAATGTGTATACAAAATTTCATAAGAATCGGTCTAGCCGTTTCGGAGGAGTACGGTAACTAACACTGTGACACGTGAATTTTATATATTAGATTATTACGCAGCCATTAGTAAGACTGTATAAGTATAGAACAAATGAACATATTCAATAGAATACAAAGTTTACACGTTTCGCTTTGAATTTGGTTAACAAAAGGAAGCATGACAACTGATATTTTTAAAGGAGATGAGATGTAATTTGTAAAACGTGTCATAGCAGATAAAATCCTCTTTGCAGTTTCAAAAAAACAATGGTTTTTGTGTGGTAGTTCTTGTGATGTAAATGTACTAATGTGGGTATGCAGCTACAAATAGTAAATAAGGTGAAGGGCGAAATACACCGTAGAAGTTAATTAATTAAAGTGCTAGAACTATAAGTGTATAGTGGCTTGTATACACAGCGGTCATGGTAAACATCTAACAATAAAGTAATGCTTAGGAAATTGCTCGTCATATATCTAAGAATAGAGATTAATAGTCGGTAAAATGCTTTTTTAAAATACATATATAATTACGTAATATATATTCACTAGATACATTGTTAAGATTATTAAATAAGAATAGAGCCACTAAAAGTTTAATTATATTTCTCTGTGCATTTTTAATTACACACAAGCCAGACTGCACCGAGTAGTAAAAATAAAAAAAATAAAATAATTATGTTTGTTCTGAATTCAGTTTTGTTTTTCAGAATAAAACAGACAAGTAGTAATGATATTTTTATCGTGGAAGACCAATATCTATCTGTAGAGATAGGAAAAAAGTTAATAGAAATTAAAAACTAAAGTTTAGCTTGAAAAATCCCTTTCAGCTTTTTGTTTCCAAAACAATTTGTCAGGGGTGATTCAAAGTTTCGTTTACAATTCAAACTGCTTGTTACTATTCGGACGAGCGTTTGCAAAAAACGCGACACTGAAAAGGCAAAACAACTTCCTGTTTGCCGCCTTACACAAATTGCCTACCATTTAAATAAGCAATTAGTGAATCAAAATTTGATAAACTTTAATTAATTAAGAGATGTTATTCAACACTCACCATTAAGTAAGGAGGCTTACTAAGTTTATTTTAAGTACATATTTCACAGCCACAAGGGGAGCAAGGGTAGCTAGTGGAGGCAGGGCGAAAAGAGGCGATACGCTCACGTTTCTTAAACCCATAATTTAGGTCCAAAATATTTGAACATTACGTAATTGTACTATTGCGTCGTATAATAAATATTGATAGCTTACACTGCGTTTACTAATGAGTGTTTATTCTAGGAAACTTTAGATTAATAATCACAATTAAATTGAATTGTTGAACCAAATTAATATAATAATATCGCACGAATAATACATGTACATCCTAGGACGGGGATAGTCAAATATATAACGGTATACTTATATTTAGAATAGGTTACTAGCATTAGGCTTTTATAAGAATTTGTAACTAACACTATGAATACTGGTCTAAATAAAAAGTATTTAAAAAAATATAAAACATAAAACTCTACATTTTATTTAAGCTGCTTGATATGTCAAACAATAAAATGACCAAAATAGACGGATGAAACATTGAGAAATTTTATTCACAAAACTAGGATAACCAAATATGTAGATACAAGAAGCTTATAAATGTTGACATTTACATTATAATCTCGTAATTTCTATTTTCTAAATATGATTTTATAAACCTTATATTTCGAGAACAGTGTAGGATATATAGTTAACAGTTCATGAGATCATTCAAGGAGGCTTTACATACATTTGTTTATGCAAAATCAGTAACAGGTTTTAACATAAACAACAGATAATATTCACATAATAATCTCTGCTAAAAGGCAATAATCTTTGAAAACTAGGTCTTCAAATAAATTCTATTTAACACATTGAATTGGAGTTAGCCAGTTCAAAGGTGATACTTTTATAAGTCATCAGGTTATTTGCAATTTGCATATTGCTCATTAACAGTTTTTTTTTAAATAATGCATGTTTGTGCTTGATTCAATTCCACCTGACGGTAAACAGTTCTGTACAAAGCCCTTTTAATTACTTTGATTTCAAATCCTCTCTACACATTACACATTTTTTGCTGATCTAATTCTCGTCTACTTTAATTACAGTCACTTGTTATAATGTCGTTACATATTCACGACACAAATTTAAAATAAGAATGATTTAATATAAGAAACAGGAAAAGATACGCTTTAATAGAGTGAATATTTGCAAATATTAGCACAGTTGATATTATATAACACTTACGACTCTATCTATCAAAAAAAAAAATTACTAAAATACAACCAGAAACTACGAATATTTTTTAAAATGTTTTACAATAAGTAATTGAACAATAATTAAAAATCTTTAAACTTCAAACTATTATTACTGAACTTCATAATAAACTTTTAACTAACGTAAACTTATACATGTAGTGATATATGGTTAAAAAAATTTCACTCACCTGAAAAACTAATTTTTGTTTCAACCGGCATTTTATATTATGAAAGAAAAAATTCTTCAATACTTCTCGGCGAAACGGTGGCGAAGTGATTGAGATTTTTATTTAGTTATCCTGTTCGATACAGATGTGCGCGGGATGTATGGTAACGCGCGACAGTGTCGGTTGTCGAATGTGCACTGAGGAACGAAATGACGCTCGGATGTATTCGCGCCGTCGCTTTACGCCCATTACCTATAGTCAACCACCACAATACTTTGTTTTTGTTTTACCGGCTTCAGGCGCATGCCCGTAACATCCCATCCCTAGCGTAGAACACCCACACTCTACTCTAAACTCTACAATTCATATTCCTTTGCTATGAGTAATTTCCCAGCAACTTTCCGTACAAAAATTACTACATAATAGAAAAAAAATCTTTTATTTACCACACAATAGCATTCTAGTCGCGAATTATTACGTTTTATTTTACACATAATATTATTTATAGGTGTTTTCAATATGTCTTAGTGTTAGGTAATATTTACACAGTTGGTGTTTATAATTTATTTATTTTTCACTTATGGCAACAGAAAGATAATGCAAGAGATTTTTCAGGCATTTTACACTGTGCCTATAATAATTTACTGATTGGGAATCAAATTTGTTTCCTTGCACTGGCAACACAGTTGCACTACACTTCCAAAAACAAAATAGGTGTTGCTCCATCCGAATTTTGTTAGTAAAAACAGGATAACATTAAAAGCAATTAAATTTACTTTAATATTGTACTTTCTGTCAGGATATCGTATTCTCTAAATTATTTAATCTGACAGACAATATAAAATTAATGAAGTAGGTACAATCGAGAAATATTCAACTGTGAACTGTTGAATACTTAATTAAATTGGTTCGGCTTCTTAGTAGAATTACTTCTGGGCAACGATCAAATAACTCTCGGATATAAATTAATAAATTGATAGAGTGAAATATCATAATACAGTTATGTAAAGCCGAAATGCCTATTTTTCGATTATGTATTTGAAACTAGTTTCATTGACCAAGTATTTTATTAAGAGGTGCAAATTGTGCAAATTTTAATTAAAATGCAACATAAAAACATAATATACCTCTAAAGATTATATGACAATAGTGAACGATGTTTTTCATTATAGTTAATAGTTATTTCACTCGAATACTTATTATAAAACAAAGTAGTTATTTTTGGTATGTCCCTATGTCAGCTTATAACTTCAAAACAATGCAACGATTTTAATGCAGTTTTTTATTTCAAAAGGATGGCTTATTTGTATTATTTGTTAAGGATTGATTTCTAAATTCCACGCGTACGAAGTTGCGGACCACAACTAGTAAAATCTAATATATAAAATTCTCGTGTCACAGTGTTAGTTACCGTACTCCTCCGAAACGGCTTGACCGATTTTTATTAAATTTTACATGCATACTCAGTAGGTCTGAGAATCGGACAACATCTATTTTTCAAACCCCTTCCCCCACTGACATTTGTATGCCAAAACAACGTTTGCCGGGTCAGCTAGTAAATATACATATATAAATAAACCAAAATAATAGTAACGTATAGAGCCATATAAATTAAAGGAAACAACAATATGATATGTCTTTTCTATAAATAGTGATAAGATATACTTATCACTAAGGTACGATAAGATGTTGTGCTCTGCAAATAACTAACTACTCGTATGTTAGTCATCGTTGTAACGGGAATGACAACAAGGACTATACAAAACATTTCACTTGACCGCGCGCATTCATTTAAGGGCCTACATCAATATTATCGTATATCATCGCCGACACGTACATATTAACACAGCCAATAGGCACAGAAAATGAAGAATTAGGGATACTTTTCCTATTTACTCAAAATCTACTAAATATATTTTAATTCTGATTTACGTGTTTCTATATATAATAGTTACTTATGTTTTTAAAGTTATTTCATTAGTTAATACGCGATAATAGACCGACAAATGAAAAAAATAAAAAATTTGAGAGGTTGTTTCGCCAAGATTTTCTATCGAGAAAACTTTTTTCAATCGCGTTTCTGAGTTGATGCGATCCTAGATCATATATTGAAAAAACATATACTTAAAAATTAGAGCTCTAGCCATTCAATCTAAAGAAACAATGAAAACTTCGTACATAGAAAAATGCACGAAGCTATTTTGGTATCGTCTTAATCCTCAAACGAATAGCCATACTCAATGTAGACTGTATTGAAAGGGTAAGTTGCGACATAAGAGCTGAGAGGTTCAATTGGACACGATTACTAACAGATTAACGAAAACATTCAAGGTTTAGTGATTGACTCCTCTCTATACTATAAAGGAGAACATAGATCAAGTCTTTACGACGAGACAACTATGAAAACTAATTGTAACAATGCGGTTTACGTATTCTATTTAGAGAAAGAATTTAGTCTTTCTGATCTCTGCGATATCCTAATAAATATTTAGTTGCTACGCAAACACAGTCAGGTAAGGTAAAACTAAGGCTACTAAGAACTTACGAGCTACTAGAAAATCATTAAACAAAAACTAATAAAAAAAAAAAACACATCCACGAGTTAACTATAAGCAGTTTAGATTACATAACTATATCCATAAATTGACAAAGGTTTAAGCTTCCTTTCACTATGCGCCAATTCACTACATTATAATAAGTATCAGGCCAATACTTTTATGATTATATCTTAAAAGATTAGAAAAGAAATCAAATAATAGGCAATCTTTTTAATACTTCGTTTAAATCAATGTCGATATTCACAGATTACTTTTGAAGCTTTAATTTAAAAGGTAATTATTGAACTAATATTTATATAACCTCTGTATAAGGCAATAGTTATAATTAAACTACGCAGATAATTTTTGTTTATCTTATTTGAAATTGCTGTGTAATCTTAATGAAAAATGATTTTTTATTAACTAACAGTTCTCCATTATGTATCTCTATGAATAGTTATGTAATTGTTATTTTACTAACAAAAATGCGAAAGTAAGCTTTGTAAAATTACATCAGTAATTGTCTATCTATCATAAGAGGTTTTCCATGTTCCATCCCCTCTATGTTACGTCAAAAATTGAAAAAAATCTCCTGTCTAAGAAGACAACGAAGTCTATTACTATTTCCTAATTAAACAACGAACAACACAAACATACCAGTTGCAAAGTTTTATCGTAAACCTTGTAAGTATTTTAGAACTCAAGATATTCGCCTTCACAAATGAAATTTAGAGCAAAATAACCTATAATTATTTGGGCATTAACAACACTCGAGAAGGCTCACTTTTTAACCACTTATATTCATGCATTATTTATCTATACTATTATCAAAAAGCTGAAGAGTTTGTTTGTTTGTTTAAACGCGCTATTCTCAGGAAGTGCGGGTCCAATTAGAAAAATCCTTTCAGTGATGGATAGTACATTTATTGAGGAAGGCTTTGGGCTATATAACATCACACGGTAACTAATAAAAACGAAGCATCAGTGAAAAATGTTGCAAAGACGAGAACATTTCCTAAATTCCAAGCGTGCTAGGTCACAGGCAACAACTAGTTAAAGAATAAAGCTAAAACATGTCTGAGTTACGTTTGATGCTTGTTTTATAACCTCAAAAATATTTCGAAAACTAGACAGAAAGGTTGAAAATATAAAGCACTACATGTCAGCAGATCACAATCTCAGTGCTATAGCTACTGGTTCACGGATGCTGTTAAATTTTATGACAACTAGTTCTAGTTGTGTGGTACTATTTACCAGTGAGAAAATTTAATTCAACACTGTACATAAGCTAGTATATGTACATTTCTTTATATATTTATTTGACGGGCTTCATGGTCTAGTTGTTCATGTAACGGACTGCCGTTCACGAGGTCGCGGGTTCGATTCCCGCTCAGGAAAATCATTTGTGTGATGTTTACAATTGTCATACTTAATGTTTGTACTGCGTCTGTGTGTATGTATTTACAAAAGAAAAGTAGTACATGTATGTATTATATCCGTATTCTGGTACCGTACACAAGCATAGAAATATACTTTGGGACCAGAGGACGTTGTGTGAAATGTCCAAAATATTTATTATAATAATATTTATTTCTATTTAATAAATATCAAGTATTTGTAATATTAAGTAAGATTACTATTTTATTATATAGTAAGATTACTATTTATATTAATTATAATTATAACTAAAAAGTGAAAAGTTAGTAAAAAAAAAAATCACTGTGTGTTTATGATAGGTTTTATCAAATCCCTAACTTAAATCGAAGATAAAATTGATGGTGGTCTGATGTTAGCCATTAAAAAATCGTTATCCCAATATTATCTCCTCGAAGCAGTGTAATAGATGTACTAAATATTTAAAGACATAGTTTTGACATCGAGAATCATATTGTTAGTTTACACCTGACCGTTTCTGTCTCCAGGAGTAGTCATCTTTATTAAAACAGTCGGTAACAAAACGTGCTTCAAATTTAATTCGCTTCATGATACAATAAGTTGGTGCACGTTTACAAAGAAAAACACACTAAACTCATTTAATGACGTAAATTGTATATTTTAGCACAAAATTTACAATTCGTTACGCCCGATGCAATGTATATAATAAGTAACAGAGCTCCGACGTGTTTTTATATAGCATATGTTGTAAGCTCTCGAATACATAATGAAATGTTGACTTTAACAACGGGCATTGACCGATAGATTGAAATCCAAACAATCTGAGTAATGGACCAAGTTTATAGCAGAAAGCACGTTCTATACCTTATGAAGACTCATTTGAGGCTAAAATATTGCGGTATTATGACTAGCGTAAAAATTTATGGCAGTGACAAAATCTCGGAGAAGCGTGATTTGAGTGAAATAATTAAGTTACTGACTGTCCAGCTTTTTTGAAGGATTATATTATATACAATCAATATAATGTTCTGACACTTATGTGTAAACGCCATTTAAGTATGAATTGTTATTGAAATATTCGGTAGAAGTTAAAGGACACACTAAGATCTCATAGAACTGTTTCGACAATTTTAGGACTGTCCAAACCATAGCAAATTATTAATAACCCAAGCATTTTTTTTGTTTAGAATATAAATATTTTTTATTAGTCTAAAACTAGCCTGAAGCTCGAAATGATACATACTTACTTTTCATAAGAATATTATTTAGAATTTTTTATTTAAGAGGATACCAAAATAGCTTCGTGCATTTTTCTATGTACGAAGTTTTCATTGTTTCTTTAGATTGAATGGCTAGAGCTCTAATTTTTAAGTAAATGTTTTTTCAATATATGATCTAGGATCGCATAAACTCAGAAATGCGATTGAAAAAAGTTTTCTCGATAGAAAATCTTGGCGAAACAACCTCTCAAATTTTTTATTTTTTTCATTTGTCGGTCTAGTATCGCGTATTAACTAATGAAATAAATTTAAAAACATAGGTAACTATTATGTATAGAAACACGTGGATCAGAATTAAAATATATTTAGTAGATTTTGAGTAAATAGGAAAAGTATCCCTAATTCTTCATTTTCTGTGCCTACTGGCTGTGTTATTATGTACGTGTTAGCGATGATATTGATGTAGGCCCTTAACCTTTTCATGATAATATAAATTAACTAAGAGGATAACAACCTCGCTAAAAACTAAATTTATTATAGCTTTACCAACCCAAATCAGAGTACGGGTGTCTAGAAGTATTATTACTTCTCTAAAAATGTAGAGGTAAATGTAAAGAGGATAAATAAAACTACTTTTTACGGATTTAGACGCGTATATTTGTTTTAAATTGTGACTTTGCAGTCACCATTGGTCACGGGTGAGACTGAACTGTAATGTGTCTTCTACGATCAGTTATTACAGGGTTTACCCACATCCAATTTAATTTTACATTACAATTTTAAATTAACTGTACATTACATACATTTTAATGTTGGAAAATATTATGTAAAGAGTATATTTACCACTGAGTGAAAACCGAAGTTGAGAAGTGAAAATCTATAGAACAGATGTTCGGTGGAATCGTTGGACACAAACTGTACAAGAAAAAGCAATTGTGTTAGGGTGTTTAAGAGGTACGTTTTGATCCAGCAGTGAAAATACTGTTAGATGGATAGATTACAGACACACTGTTTTCGCAATGGCAAAAGTCTGTCCAACAGCGACAACAGTAGCAATAAAATATTCTTATGAATTACGATATAAATTTCCTTCAGTAATTGCACAATAATTATAATATTCATTGTTACCCAGTCTCACAAGGCTCATTAAAGCATGCGTAATTTCACAAGCGTTAATGCAAAAATTAATTACCTTAAGTCATAAAAGCTGACTGCTTAAAAGCACTGAACAAAAAAGATTTTAATAAATTCTATGACATTCGTAATCTAAACGAAAAGTCACAAGTCACTTAAATTCACGACGCTTTAAAATTATTTTAATACTTATTAGCTGTAGGCCGTGACTTCGTAGGCGTGGAAATTTATGAATTTCCCCCGTTTCTACAACATTTTTTACTGATACTTTACTCCTATTAGCCGCAGCGTGATTCTCTAGTTTGGAAGGCAGAAGATTCACTTCCTAACTAATTTATAAATGTGGAAATGAGTTGATGACGCTGTAGAAATTTTGACGAGCTTAAGTGTTATTGTGTCGAACGAAACTATAGCGCGATTTAAAAAACGGTACAACGCCATCTATCGACTGTCAGTGTAAACTTCCGTTTAAGGTTCAATTTCTAAATTTCACGCGTACGAAGTCGCGGGCAACAGCTAGTTTTGTTATATTTCTGACAAGTCAATTCTTTGTATTTTCTTTTCTAATTTGCTTGTTTATGTTTAAATAAATTTTATTCTTATTAGCTTTCTTCTTATGTATATAAAATTCACGTGTCACAGTGTTAGTTACCGTACTCCTCCGAAACGGCTCGTACGATTTTTATGAAATTTTACATGCATGTTCAGTAGGTCTGAGAATCGGCCAACATCTATTTTTCAAACCTTTTTTTTTAGTATGGCAAAACAACGTTTGCCGGGTCAGCTAGTTATTTTATAAAACCTTCCTCGATAAATGTACTATTTAAAACTGAAAGAATTTTTCAAGTCAAACTAGTGGTTTCTGAGATTAGCACGGGTAAACAAACAAATAAACTATTCAGCTTTATAACATTAGTATAGATTATATCAATCAAGCAGTTAAACGTGTCCCTACACTACTAGAGATATAAAGTTAATTAGAAACAAATTACCCCTGATGGTAAGTAAATATAGATAGTGATAGTTAATTAAACCAGGTACTTCGTGTGGTGACGAATTAACAATACAAGTGTCACCACCCCATCTCTTCCCAAGGGTGCTGTAAAAGTCAGCTAAGGGATATTGCACACAGATAACATCTTCTGTGAGAGACGGAAAACTCGAAAACAAACCCTGTGCCAACACGCCTGGTCAGCGCGGCACAGTAGACCATAGCCCCTCCCATATTGGAGGAGGCTAGTGCGCAACAGTGGGACGTAAATGGGCTGGAGAAGAAGAAGAGAAGAAACCAGGCAACCAGACAGGCGAATTGATTATTCCTTTCCGTTGCTGCCTCCCTAACCTACATGACCCACTAACATTACCAGAAAATGTTAATCAGTGAGAAGACATCAATTTTTACTAAAGCAGATGTTAAGCATAATGCTCATATTATTAGAGGTCAACGCTTAACTTTTTACTAACCTCGAGCTGTTTACAAATATAACACGTATTGATTGCCGTATACAGTTTTACATACAAACTTGTTACCTTCTATTAAATATCCTGTTTAACATCACGTAGCATGACGTCAGAAAAAAAGAAAAATATTATACCTACTACACTGTTTTTAACCGACTTCAATAAAGGAGGTGGTTCTCAATTCGTCTCTATGTTTTCTTTTATGTTTGTTACCTCATGATTTTTAACTGGGCGAAGCGATTAATGATTCTTTTTTTATATGAAAGCTGGTTGTTCCCGTGTGGTCCCATTGGCACCAGGTCAGGATCTCAAATTTCAAAGGCGCATGAAGTCGGTTGAACTTCTTTGCTAAAAATAAAAATAAAATAATACAGCACACGTAATAATTTGTAAGAATGCGACAACGTACGGTCTAATGTTTCTTTTAGTCTATTTAGGTACATCTTGGATAACTTAATGTAATCGAATGATATTTATTACTAAAATATAGAGACAAAATAAAAACAAACATTTCAGTAACAATACTAGATCTTTAAATATAGCAACTTCGCTTTGTGATATTATTTTCCTTATTAGCAAATTAACATGAAAAAGTAAAAGGTCTTGCCAGTTTTATAGATAAGCCCGTGCTTGCCTTGTAGGTTGCGTGGCGAATTTCCCAGTATTGAAACAAAACTAGTAGCTATATGTATCTTACTTTCAGCCTTCAGCAAGGTTAAGCTAAACGGTATGAAGACCTTGAACATAATATATCTACCCTTGATAAATATTTCGACACTTCTTATCAGTTTGTAACAATTAAGCAAAATGTAGCGCAGTAGTTACTTATGCTAACAAAATAACCCGTTTAAATGAACTTGATAAACTAATTGTGCCTTTTTCTATGCGATTAAGATTTCAAATAGGTATTAGAGTGCTTTAAAAAGGATGGTAAATCTAAATAAAGGATGTTGTATACTATAGGGGGCGTAGTAATTACATAGTACATCAAAGACTATATGCAAATGAGACACAAAGCAATTACGCGAACTAAGCAATAAAGACAATTTAGATAAAAAAAAATAAGCAATAAAGACAATCGAGTGAAATAGTCAAAATCACTCAGCTAAACTATGTTCTACCATTCACATATTCTTAAAAAGGTGGTTGTAATTCGACTTATATGTCACGTATGTAACACTGTATGTACTAATATAATTCAGCACCAAGCAATATCGATATCGTGACGTCTAAACCTATTTCAATTTATAAAATAAATGTATACGATGCTTCTATATTTTTACAAAAAAAAACAAGGACACGAATAGAAAATAATGCGCATATTATGTCTACGTTCACGTGGATATGAGCGATACATATTATTATGACCATTTTTCACACCTGCACGTAAGCAAGTCGTGGTTGCAACCGACAGACCGGAACACTTTCCAGTAATGATTTCAACATACTCAAGTTACAGGAATATCGGATCACCAGCGGGCAACAACCGCTCGCCAAACACCAGGATGTTGCCAACTTATACGGAGAATTAACTTACATTAGCGATGACGTAGCTTGCTTCAAAGTTAAGAAATTTGTTGAACAAAGATACAAATACATACAATTTAAAAACAAAATTCAATGGAGCATAACAAACGATAAGTGAGGCGTACGCAACAATAGTTATTGGTAACCTCTGAACACGAATAAATATTTTCATTCTTGACTAGTAATATGTAGGTACTTGTAAAATCGCCATAAAATTTAAGAATAGACAACCAAAATTAATTCACAAAGGCTTTACAAATGTACGATATTATAGCGAAGTTACTGGAAACATTCAGTTTTTGTAACTTACGTTTTACCCGGCCTAGTTGGATTGAAGCTAGCTAACTAAATAGAAGTGTCATGTAGGTTTGAGTGTGATATCACTAGAGCGCGAATAATTTTAAAATAGCCTTGAATTACAAAGATAAACTAATGTCACATTTTTCTACAGGCTGAATAACACACTTGAATATTTAATTCTCGACAATTGAAACACTTTTGACAGTTTTTAAACGTGACTTTTCGTCCAAATTTACATGTGGAAACAATTTGTTACAGTAATGCAAATGACAGGTGATATCTACACGAAATCCAAGGTAAGTGTTGATATATTTCATTTGTCTTGCTTCAATAAGGCCATAATAAACCACTAAGCAATATTTCAAGGCATTAAAATGTTTGTTTATATCTATAACATACTACCTGCTGCCTGCGACTTCGTACGTGTTGAATTTAGAAAATTTTCCCCTTTTTTGGAACATTTTTTTACTGACGCTTCTCCCCTATTGATTGAAGCGTGATGTTTTATAGCCTTCCTCAATAAATGTACTATCCAAAACTGAAAAAAATTTTCAAATAAGACCGGCGAATTCTGAGAACAGGGCGTTTAAACAAACAAACTATTCGACTATAAAGTTGAAGAGTTTGTTTGTAATATTAGTATAGATTCTGGTCTTGTGGTATCAAGAATACACTTATTGGCACCCCATAATAAATTAAAACTGTATAAAATAACATAGTAAGATGAAGATATTCGAAGACAAAAGTGATCTCTTCTTTTAACAGCCAGTGTCATTCCGAGGAAACAGGAATTTGGCATTCAGTTAATAAATTATTATATTTACATAATATATCCATTGCTACTTACATACACTACCTTAGAGCCTGAAAATTTAATACCCCCACCCATTTCTAAACCAGTACCTAAGCTCATAATGTTACAAATTTTCTACCATAGTGACGAATTTAAAATACACTGGAGACGAAACTAACTGTATTAACTAAACCTTTAGGGCTATATCAGATTTGATATAGACCCGCACCCAATTGACTCAAAAGAGAACCGTCTATAGGCAGAATGGAAACAGTAGTATGCTCTACAAAGTCTCTACATTTAGAGGATATAATGAAACTACAAGAGCATTTCAAAACTGTGCTAGATTGTTCGCTTTGAATATGCTGTTATAAAATACAGAATAATATAATTAAGTCAGTTCGAGGTCCAAATAAATAAACAAAAAAAAAATTATTATGTCACTGTTACAAGTTCACTGTTATATATTATACATATTATATTTTAACACGAAATCAGGTTAATCTCCATTATATTAGGCAAAATTTGTTTCCATTGTTATTGTTTAAAAGCATTGTGCCATTGTACCTATACATGTACCTATTACTAAATTAAAACATTAGTTAGTCTGAGTATCTACTAAATTATTTTATTGAAATTGTATTTTGGTTGCGTTATAACTACCTAACTTAACATATATATAACTAAATCGAAAATAAATGTCTTAGAAACAAACACAAAAATAATTTCCATGTGTAATGTTTACGTAATATTTTAATCGTGAGTGCTCATTTGTTTTTGCAATTAATTTTTCCAATAAGTAGTCGTCCTATGATGACATTTGCAAATTGACACATCATTTATGAACGTGATCGATATTTTAAAAATTACGCAACGGAAAGTCCAGATGTCATGTCCTTCAGGGACTTTTACCACAAATTATGAGTAATAATAGTTAATTACGCATAATCGAATCAATCTCATGGATTATTTAAATAGCAAACCAGTAAAGCTTTCTAACTATAAACCTTTTAGAAAATATCTAGATGTTATGTCGCAATCTAGCAGTACTAAAGTTCTGCCTGTTGTTTTGGGAAAAACAGGGGACGGTATGCAATTATGCATATACAATTATACATACATTATTATACAAATAGTGATGGCGTAGTACATAAAGCAAAGAAGATTCATGTAGAAAACCGGATAGTGTCAATTACCTATGTATGTTACATTTAGTTCCTCAAAATATTGAATTAGGAATAGCTGATCAAGTATTGCTTCTATTGCTGTTATCAGCAATAATTTAATTATGGAACACTCTGCCTATACAAAAATGATTAAGAAAATGATAATGATTGCGATAATGCAATCGAACTCCGAGCAGAATGTTCGTGGTCTGAATAGATAAATTAATTATTGAATACCGATCTTGAATGGCTATTGCCCGCGCGTGCTAGATAACGTGTAATGAAAATAAATATTATGATAACTAATACTTATAGCAACAGGCATGATGCAGTGTATCATGTCGGGTACGATCTAAAAGGAATGCCTCTATGAAACTTAATTAGGACATCCGCGCAGATATGAAGATTGAAGTACATCAGAAAGCAGCCCATCATTTTAAATCACTGCAGTATAATAGGTTATGTTCAATAGAAAAGGATTTTGATTTGATAGGAACGTATAATAATATGTTAGACGACACTTAAAATGTATCTCTAATTAGCATTATTTTACTATCGATGTCACAGACGATTTAATTTTAGAAAACCATGTTAAAGACAACTCTTGATAGTCGTGTTCTTAAGGATATTATACCAAATGATTGAACTACGTTATTCAAATAAATTAAATTTTAATATAACGGACTTATGTTTTAACCTTGGTAAAGTTTTAATAGCTGAAGTTAGTGCAAAACCATATAACTTCTGATTGATGGTAGAAAAAACTTTTACTAACAAAAAATATATTTTCAACACGCACTTTCGTTACTACGTAAATGGATGCTATGGCACTGAACTGTCAATCATGGCAATTGATTGATGTGACACCTTGGACAATACACTTAGTTTAGAAAGCCTTACAAACTATCAGTCTCTTTGTGACCTTTTCAGATGTTTCCTCGTTTATAAAAACCTAAATCTAGCCAGACTTGAGTGTTCCCAAAAACATAATATGTAAGAAGTTAATTTTCTAATGACTCTATAGAAAAAAAAATCATATTATATTATCCAAGCGTCAGTGGACGTTAATAGTGCGAACCTTTAAATAATAGCAATGATTCTAACACTATGACGACGACTTTAGCCCCTACAGTTACAAATGACAAAACAGATGACAATATACAATTTCAAGACGACAATACAAGACTCCCTTGATCAAGACTCGGATTACCCTTTTTTCTGTGGAAATTTGACATAAACAAAGTACATAGTTAGATTTAATATTATGTACGTTTGTTGTGGTTCCCACGTTAGGTTACATAAAGTCTAATAGCTTATTCATAATTTTACATACGAGGGGAGGTCCAAAAGTTCGTGGAATGGAGGGGATGGAGTGGGGATAGGGGCGCTCGCTTAGTGTCATACTAATTGGGGACTCATAATTAGTATATAAATGGAGTTTCAGCCCTATTGCGTCATTCGTTTACGAACACTCGCCTGCTAAACACGTCAATCCGGAAGAAAACTGAAACTATGGAGAAAATTGAACACCGTGCGGTCATTAAATTCCTTACCAAGCAAGGAAAGAACGCTCAGACCATTTTGAATGAAATGGAAACTGTTTACGGGGAACAGTGCCCTAGTAAATCAATGATTTACAAGTGGCATGGTCTTTTTAAACATGGTCGGGAGTCGATTGAAGACGACCCCCGCTCAGGAAGGCCAGTTGAGGCCACCACATCAGACATCGTCGAAAAAGTGGAAAAAATTGTACTGGAGGACACCCGTTTGAAGAAAAAACAGTTATCTGCATTAGTTGGAGTATCAGATACCACCATTTTGCGAATCCTACATGACCATCTGGGTATGACAAAAGTCAGTGCAAGATGGGTACCGAGAATGCTCACGCCGCTTCAAAAACAGCAGCGCGTCGAAGCGTCAAAACATTTTTTGGAGTTGTGTGGCAACGATCCTGGACCGATTTTGGAGCGAATTGTTACCGGCGATGAAACATGGGTTCATCACTTTGAGCCTGAGTCCAAACAAGAGTCCATGCAATGGCATAAAAAGGGGACACCACCGCCAAAGAAATTCAAAGTGTCGGAGTCGGCTGGAAAGTTGATGGCTACTGTTTTTTGGGATTGTGAGGGGATAATACTGATTGATTATAAAGAAAAGGGCAGGACCATAACCGGAGAATACTACGCAACAATACTAGAAAAATTAAAGGATGCCATCAAAGAAAAACGTCGGGGAAAATTGACCAAGGGCGTGTTGCTCTTGCAAGACAACGCGCCGGTTCACAAGAGCAAAGTTGCAATGGCTGCTCTACACACGCATGGCTTCGAATCACTAGTCCACCCACCCTATAGTCCAGATCTGGCCCCAAGTGATTTTTATTTGTTCCCCAATTTAAAAAAAGACTTATTGGGAAGGAAATTTTCCGACGACAATGAGGTAAAGGAGGCAATTTTGGCTCATTTTGAGGGAAAAGATAAAAAATATTTTTACGATGGTTTAGAAAAATTAATTCATAGATCTAATAAATGTATTCAGCTTAAGGGTGATTATATTGAAAAGGAAAAATAAATTTACTGTTTCATTTTTACTAAAACCCTTTCATTCCACGAACTTTTGGACCTCCCCTCGTACATTAGCATACTGATAATGTGTAAGAAATGGAGTTTTTAACATAATACTATTTTTCACATGATTACATTGACCTAAATCTATAAAATAAAATCTTAATGTTTAAACATTTAATGAGAATAAAAGTTTTAGTATTATTGCATTATTTACAAATGTAGCTAAGGATACTATTTATTGAGACTAATACGGACTAGATGATTTGCAATCCGATTTTGTTCTCATTACTCGATCCCTCAGTTTCACGATTTCCGTTTCGCATCCGTTGATTAATGGCTGGCACAACAGCTAACCGTTATCCTCGGTCACCCGTCACAACTTGAGTAGAATAATAAGCACTTTAGGTACCTAATTCCCTGATCAACGTCATATAAATAAATAAAAGTTGCCTCCTTAATTAAATTCAAGCCCCGATGTCCATAATTTAAGTCGTAATTAAATAAAACAAACTGGTAATTTAAATACCGTTTATCAATAGACAACTTTTGGCTGCGGGTGACATTTAAGGTTGAATTACTGATTACTCTACAGTATGAGCGTTTCTTGGCGAATTTTAGAATGTAATCTACTGGAATCATGAATATTGGCCTTCATATTAAACTTGTTATTATTGCATTCACGTGTCGATTATTTCAAAAACATAAAAAATACGAGGTGCTTCTTCATTTGGCTCTTTAAACATATTTATGTATGCTGGTAAGCCTCGCGTTTTTAGATACTAGCCACTAACGAGTTGTACTAAAAAAGCATATAACTAGGTTTTACTTTATCTACATATCCATTAGTGACCACACCATATAGTGGAAAATTCAATGGAAAAACACCTGTTACGAAATTGACAACTTCAACAGGTAGACGGATATTATTTTTTTTTTTTTTTTTTTTTTGGCGTCGGTGTTAACTTTTGCCATATTTAAAATTAGGGAAAGTGGTTTATTTTAAAAATTGACACGGTAATTTGGAAAAGGAACGTATCAGGAGAGGTTGATTAAATATTTATAATATAGTTAAATAAATTATATTTAAATGTAGTAATATTTACAATAACATTAAAGGTTTTTACAAAAAAATATTATTATCTAGAATAAAAGAAGCTATACAATTATATACAGATGGACTTAAGGATGAAAGAAGGATAGTTATATTAGTAGGAAAAGGAATATTTAGACTAGTCAGGTTATTTAGGAAAGAGCAATGATTATAAAGGACACAAGAGAAAAATATGTGGTTTAAATCTCCAAACTCACCACATTCACAAAACGGAGACGGATATTATTAATCCAGCAATTGTGATCAATTGGCTCGGTTTGTAATGATTATGACATTCATTAATCAAACCCCGAAAAGG
This sequence comes from Orgyia antiqua, assembly GCA_916999025.1. Lineage (NCBI taxonomy): Eukaryota > Metazoa > Arthropoda > Insecta > Lepidoptera > Erebidae > Orgyia > Orgyia antiqua. The sequence goes on from OU779864.1 coordinate 23,859,230, forward strand.
ACGATTTTCCGCTTGATTATACTCAATTTGAATTTCCAAATAACAACTTCATTGTATAATTGCAGTAAATTAAACAGCAGTTATTTACAAACACGTAAACATGGGCATGGTACACACTTGGGCGCTACAACCTTTTTACAAAATTGCATGCTGTTTTTAGATGACATTAGGTTTTAAAATGTTACTACTACTATAGAACGCGTCACGTAAAAAGAACGCTGGAAGAAAGTGGTGGGGGCGTCTTTGCGCATGGGTACAAACATTTTTGAACTAGGGTTTCGCTGGCAAGTCGTGCCTTGGTACCTACATATTTGTTATTCTTATTAGTTATTACATAGAAAAATATATTAGATAAAATGTCAATAAAATGAATTAACAACATGTTTGAATTATGTATTTTAGAATGTTTAGGAGAAATAAAATTAAAGTAATATTGAAACTATGTACTTCCAAAAAAAAAAATTTTTTTTTTAAATTATATAAAAAATAAAAAATTATATAAAAAATAAATAATAATAAAAATATAAATATAAAATAATAATATAAATAAATACTTCGTTGTATAATAAAACAAAAAGTAAAATAAACTTGTCTTCAAAAACAAACAAGGTTAAAAATTCGCCATTTTACGGTTAGTCATTGCTGCACACCATGCTGAACTCTAGAAAGGTTATTAGTTATATGTATATATAGACTACGGCGTTGCGTACAGTATTAAAATAGTATGACACAGATGCCGTACAAAATCAAATGACCGTATTTACCCTGGTAATTGTCGGAAAATAAATAAAAACTTCCGACTTTGTGGCGCACCATTTTTTTACGGCACTGCGCGTTTTCTTATTATTTTTCATGGATCTATTCGGTGGTAAGAATGCCGTACAAAAATATATGACCAAAATGTAGTCACTGCTACTTGTACTTTTGAATTCTCACCTGCACTCAGACAGCATACAAGTGACGGCATAGTGCTGAATCTTATTATTTTATGCTCTTATATCGTTCTAGATAGGTCACCTGGTGGTTCAAATGACCCATCATTTTTCAACATGGGCCTGTAGTCTAATACGCGCATATCTCAGAAATACACATGGTTGCACTGGTCGTATGAATCCGTAAAAATAGTTACTTAATTAACTTTAATTAATTTACAAAATTATATAAATCTGCTAAAGATTTACGTATAGTTTTTTGTTTAATAACGGTTGAAAGACCTAACTATTTTAAAAGCGTAATTGCTTAGCAACACAGTAAACGTCAAATAACATTTCGTAATTTAAAACTTTTGTCCGCGATGGTACATATTTCTAACTGACGCACCAATTAGGCTTGTTGCTTGTTGAAAAAATTTATATATCGATATTATTTTTTTCGATATATCGATAATTTTGGGCGATATTTAATTTTTGCATATAATATATGTATAGACATCCATGCCGATTTCGGCCACGGTGACTCTTTCTTAGAAGCTGTTTCATGTTATCATGAGCCCGCAAGTGACTTACATATCCTATCTTGGCAGAGATGACATATAAAATTTCAAGTATCGAAAATCGATTTTTTATTTCAGAACGAAATCATTTATTAGAACTAATTACTTAATATAATATTTTCTAACACTTGCGCGACTCATTTGCATAAATAAAACTACTTTTTACGGATTTAGACGCGTATATTTGTTTGTGACTTTGTAGTCACAAACAAATAGACTGCAAAGTCTCCGAAACGTCGGGCTAAAATTGAGCCTATGCCAGTCAGGCAGATTTCTCGATATATTATTACATATATTTTGGTCTATGAAAATACAAACTGGCAACCTGAATAAGATGAAATTCTTATGTTGCAAGCATTGGTTACAAGTATGAAATCATGGCTACTCATCATTCAGCCATTCACCTTAATATTATTCAAAAATGACGTAATCATCATCACTAAAGAAATTACAAAGAATTATTTATATTGCAGCTCGTGCTCAACCCATTTACTCTTAATCTATGTGGGTTGGATGTAACACAATTTTATCTGTGCGCATTACTAAGATTCGACCTATATTATGATCTATGTTTGTTAATCTTTAGTATTACCGATGGGTTTAAAAAGTGTTTTTCTGTTAGCGACCTATGTAAAAATAATCTTAAAATAATTATTATTGTCACGTTATAACAGTATAGTTATTTGAACTAACGGTACAATGGAATTTCTTCTTCTATTGACATAGGATATCAAGTATAAGTTAATAGTTAACTTACAACTAACAACTTAAATAGAACTGCTACAATGATTGCTTAGGTAAGCGCAATGGTATATAATATGCTAGTTAATAGGCCACAAGTGCCACTACATGGGGAACGTAGTTATAGAGGTTGAGAAGACAAACTATCTGTGAACAAAGCGCTCTCAACAGAGGCTGAGGTGTACCGATTCCTACGGTTATGCACGTGCGCGGAGAAAGTGAACTTCACAGACAATGGAAACTGACGGATAGTAGCGCCAACCAAACAAAACACGAAAATGTGGTTCTTTGTCCATAATGCTTTAAACAACTTTAAGCATTCTTTAGATTTCATATTTATTTTCTAGAAACTGCACAGAATACAAGCATTTTTAAGCCAACTATGTATGTCAATGTACGGCATAAACGGATCACTCCTTGTTCGTTAAAGAAATGTGTTGCTAATTTTAGAGTCCGGAAATTACTTAACTAGTTACTAGTTATGTTATCATTATAATTATCAGATTCAAAATGTGGGTTTCCAATCGAGGTAGCAATCCAAATTTTTTTTATTTGTTGTAAACAAATCTATTAATATTAATTTTACTTACTATTAAATAGGAAGGAATTTGGAAGTAGGTTTTTACGCAATCGTTTAACTTGTTTAGTTAGATTTAATTAAATTACAATTTAATTATTCATAAGTTTTTTATAAATTGTACTACTTACTAAGCCAGACAGAACATAATAATATGTGGAATTTATAAATATAAACAGTAAGCATGAGCCCGTGTCTGCCAATCTTACATCATAGTAGGTATAGAGCTGAAAATTTGTTCAAACCACGCACAACGAACATATCCGCTAACAAGCACATGTATGAGAACTAAACGTATGAAACTCAGCGTGTGATTTTGCTATGACCAATGAAAATGCATAATTTACAATCCGCGCTTTCCTCCAACGTAGGTGCGTTTATTGGTTAACAAAATCTGGAAGTGATGTATAATTGCAGGTGATCTGTGGTTTAAACATACGATGGCAGATAATTACTAGCTATTGTCTTATCATCTTAAAAGTTCTACAGGAGTTAGAACATAAGGTCTTACAAGTAATGGCTCTGATTGTTTAAGTTGATGAACTTTAGCCAAGTGTACATTGTGTACATTTTAACTAACTAGTACCTAGTTAAAGCATAATAAAATTCGAGCAATATTTTAACTATAATATTGTTTGCTATTATTATCTCATGTTAATACATAATTCAATACGAGTTACAATCCTCGCCCTTGGAGATCGCTCATTGATCTCCAAAGTTATTTACATAATCCTTCAATTTCCACTAATGGTTCTTGAAATTATCGGAATTGCGTATTATTATTGAAATATGTCTGATGTTCGTAACGCATTAATATTTATCAAAACAAACACGAATGTTTCAAAAATGTTATACGCATTAATGCTAAAAATTTCTAATGTTTACCTTGAAAAATGTAGTTGCTGTTACAATAACTAAACTCTATTTGTGAAAATCCAACAAACTTAACAATTTTTAAGAGCCTACACACAAGAAAATTTTATGAGACAACAGTACTTTTAATTATATTCGATGGTATGACAAGATATGAAGGTCGGTCGTAACAAAACCTGTACGGTTATAACGTTATAACAGGAACGGTTTTTGCTAGTCGTTATAGTTAGTGTGGCAAAAACCATAAACACTGAACGTTTACTTTCAAAACTGGATCATGACGTTTTTATGAGTAGTACTAAACATATGACGGTCCTTACACAAAAAACTCATGGCCGCGATACCGCTAATATAGGCTTTGTTTTGTAGCTTATAGATTGATCTCATCAGTTTCTGTAACATGAACTATAATTATAACTAACTGCCGAAGAAAAGTTAAGTTTTGAAATAATAGATATCACAAGTGAATTAACGTTCAATAAAAGTGTTGCAAGAAGCCTTCATCTTCATTTATAGAAACTGTATACCTACTGTAACCATTTCTTATAAAAATACCGATAGGCTCATGGCAATAATCAAACTAACTATAGCAAGAAAACATGGAAAATAAGTAGCACTCGCATTCTTGCTGTCAAGTACCAACTTAGGCTGCCAAATTTAAAAAAAAAATTTTAATCTCTGTCAAATAGGAGTAGCGGTGATATGACGAGAGAGAGCAATAAATATCAAGCATAAACTGAAAAGCTACAGTTACGCTACTAAATGTGCTTACGCCGCACGGCAATTTTGCTATGTGTGTTACCAGAGACTAACGGTGATACTCTTACCTACATACCTACCTAAAGTATGTCACGGTTAATGTTGAAACGTGACATCTGATAACAAAGAAGGTGTTTTATATCTTTTGTTACATGCACTTGCTTTTACACTTGTTTGTTTAGGCTCAAAAATAAGTGCAAAACTTAGTATTCCTAATGTTCGTGTTCTACTATGCCTGTTCAATTCGTCTAACATGACCAAGACAAATTGGTTGGCCCATTCATACTTAATAGTAGGGGAGCCCAAGAGGGGATTTCGGGATTTACTAAAGCGCGACAGATTAATATACAGGCAGATACCTTGTACCCGGTTAAGTACCTCCACCAAACACGAGCTCCATATATAAGGCCGCCCGTGAAGGATACAGGAGTAAAAAAAATTGACCATCAGAAATTCTCGAGCGGGTCAGATTAAGGTAAGGTGAGTTAATTATATCCTAAAAAGCGTATTTTCCACTATTCTGACAATTTGAGAGTGACGTAAAGAAAGGGGAGGGCAGCAAAGTTGTAAAAAAAAACCTCATCTCTATATTCTCGAGCGTAGCAAATTTTTTTTATTTTGAAGGAAATTATTCAAGGACAACGAAAAATATATAATCTGACGATTTCCGCAAGCCGAAATAATAAAAATTCGTACATATATAAAAATTACATATTTAAAAATCTATAGCCGCTTCCCCCACCGATGAAAAGGTATATATCACGTAACATTTTTTTCTTCTTATCATCTATGCTTTGCAACGCAATAGGTCTGACGCTCGAGTAAATCCCCATTTAGCATCGTGGGCTCCCCTACCATAATGCAAAACTACATTAGTCAAGAGAACCTGAGAACCCCGTGTGTGCAAGTATTGCACTTTGTTTTACTGTAATTTTAAATTATTGGAGACAAGAAACGAGTGCCATCTAGAGTAAAGTGTCCATAGTTCTCTCTCTCCAGCACTTTAACGTCCCACCGTTGGAATCGGGCCTCCTCCACTTTGGAAGGGATTATGGTCTACTGTACCGCGCTGACCAGCCGTGTTGGCACGGGGTTTATTTACGACTTTTCAAACGTCTATCATAGATAATGTTATCTGTATATAATATTCTTTATCTTGTACAGCATCCTGGAAAGAAAATGGGATGACACTAATATTCTTAATCCGTCACCACACGGACATCACTTGACATACATACATACATACATACATAGTACGTACGTACTTATATATATATATACTATACATATATATATACTACTTATACTTACTTATATGTACTTATATATATACGTACACTAGCTGCCCCGGCAAACGTTGTTTTGCCATACAATTCTGTATAAAATAAAATTTCATCAAAATCGGTCCAGCCAATTTGTAGCCTATGTGTTATTCTGATGTATAAGCTATATTGTGGTAAAGTTTCATTCAAATCCATTCAGTAGTTTTTACGTGAAAGAGTAACAAACATCCATACATACATCCATACTTACAAACTTTCGCCTTTATAATATTAGTAGGATAGTTATTCAATTGATATTACTAGAAAAAAGATACATAGGGTAACATCGCACAGAAGTATTCGTAAGATAGATAGAGTGATTGCGACAGACAGGCGCCGCCGGTTACAAAAGTTTTTTTTTTTTTTTTTTTTTTAATCTAAATTTTTAAAGGGGTTTTGTCACATGACATGCCAACCCCATCGTGCCCAATTTCGCCTGACTACTTATTACTTACATACATATTACTTATATGCATACATATCGTTACTATTATTTGTTAAATAAAAGAAAATCGTTAGTGAGGAACCAACTGGCAAAGCTTTTTCGCTTCGTCCGTATTAGGACGTGACAGTATTTCCTGAATGAGGCCAACATTTTGTAAATTCAGTTTTAATTCCTCTACTAACGACTTTCTCTCATTACTGTTCCGCACACATTCCATTAGCAAGTGTTGCACATCCTCTACTTTTAGACACAGTTCACAGTTTGGAGAATCTTTTTTCTTCATTAGATATGCAAATCTTGCCGATGGATAATGTCCAGAACGCAATCGTGACGCTAACTTGGCATAGTTTCTGTCAACTCCAACATCACAAAACCAAGGGGAACGAGGAAGCTCACCTTGAATAGCTTTATACCAAATTCCCTTCTCCTTCGAACAATTATTAAAGTGATTTTTCCAATTATTGTAACATATATTCTTAAATTTTGTAACATATTCTATAAAATCTGGTGAGAAATTTAAGTTTTTGCCCTCAACTACTGCCAATTTTGATAAACGGTCAGCTTCCTCATTCCCTCCTAATCCTATATGAGCAGGTATCCACTGAAGTTTAACATAAACGTGATTCTGTTCTAATACTTTTAAATTGTGCAATATATCAAAAGCTATCGATTGCCCTCTGGAAGCAGAGTTACAACGAGCTATATGATCCAAAGCACTTTTACTGTCAGAACAAATTACTACCCTATTAAGACTATTAACATTAACATAGCGGAGAGCTTCGAAAATAGCAATTAATTCTACAGTGGCAATGCAAATATTCTCGTTATTAATTTTGAATAGTTCTCTGTAATCTAAATTTTCATGGTAAAAAGCAGCCCCAAGCCCAGTACTACCTTTTGATCCATCTGTATATATCACATGCCAACCCTCATATTTTTCGTTTAACTCTAGTAGTATGTTATTTCTTAGAATTGTTGGATTATAATTACGTTTAGCATCTTCTACAGAGTCCAAAGAAGAGTTAATAAAATTTTTGGTACTAATTGAATTTAACCATATATCATAGCTGAATATTTTCAGGCTCTCCAATCTATGCAGATCCAAACAATATAAGTCATCAAGTAATTTTAATAATAATGGCTTCTTTTTGTTCTGCCAATAAGGAGCATTTACAAGTTCATAAAGAGTTCTTAGTACATGATTAGTTACATTATTATATTCTGATAAACTTTTAAGCCCAAACTTATAGCCTAAATACATTCTTCTTATAAAAAGTGGAGCTATGTTTAATTCACTCTCCATGACGTGAATTGGTGTTGTTCTAATAAAACCTCCAATCAAGCGTAGAGCTTGATTTTGTACTTTGTCAAGCTTGGCAGTATGAGTTCCTGCACTTGAGTCATAAATATAGGAACCATAATCAATTCTACTTCTAATTAAAGCTATATATAAAGATCTTAAATGCTTTGGGTGTACGCCCCACGACTTTCCGGCAAGCATTTTTAAAATGTTCAAATGTTTTGAGCTTTTAGCTACTGTCATATCGACATGCTTTTTCCATATTAGACTTCTATCTAGCCAAAAACCTAAGTATTTGACCTGATCGCACAAAGAAAGAACATTGTCATCAATTTTTAAAGTTGGTAGTATCTGTCTACGGCCTCGACTAAAAAAACAGTATACAGATTTTTGATATGATAGTGTAAGGCCTAATTCATCCAATAAAACAATAAACATATCTATCGCATCTTGCATAGTAGTTTCACATTTTTTTACACTTTTATCGCTTATATACATGACAAAATCGTCAGCATATTGAGATATTTGAATATTTGGAATTAGGTTACAAATCTTATGGGTTATTAAGTTAAATAATAGGGGCGAAAGCGGATCCCCCTGTGCAAGGCCCTTATCTGTCCACCTAACCCCTACTTCATTATTTATGTCAGTTCTTATACATAGTAATCTTCGACTTAGAAATGACCACAAGTAATTACATAACTTTGCTCCTACATTTAATTCGTCTAAGATCTTAGTACAAGTATCCACAGACACATTATTATAGGCATTTTCAATGTCCAAAAAACAAGCTAAAGTTGGAACATTATTGGTAAATCCTATCTGTATTTGGCTGACAATGCGCACAATTGAATCCAAGCTAGACCGGAATTTTCTAAAACCTACAGCATTACCCGATAACAGCCTATACTTTTCAGTAAACCACTCTAATCTCTTAAAAATCATTAAATGGAATATTTTGCAAAGGCAAGATATCAGTGATATTGGTCTTAATTTGGGCTCTGAGTTAGAACCCGTCTTTTGTTTTGGTATCGGTATTATTGCAATATTTCTCCACTGAGAAGGAATTTCACCAGTGTGCAAAATTTTATTATACATATTGACTAGATACTGTTTTGCATTTTCTGGTAGATGGAACAACATAGAATAGGATACATTGTCAATACCAGGTGCAGAATCCTTCTTTTTTAAGCAGTTCTCAAATTCTTGGAAAGTAAATTCGGCTTCCAGAGTGTCATTCCGGGATAGAAAAACAGGTTTGGTATTAGCTACTGAGTCGGGTGTAAGGGAATATAATAACTCTTTTTGTCTTTCAACTGATGGTAAAGTTACATTGTTACTATAGCCCTTCATCCATCTCAATTGTTGCCACATGCTAGAAACAGAGCATTTTTCTCCGATAGAATCGCAAAAGGTTTGCCACGCTAAGGATTTTGCATCTAAAATAGCACGTTTCGATTCTTCAGTTATTTTTTCTAATTTCAATAGATTTGTCGGTGTAGGATTACGACGAAAGTTAGTTAAAGCAAGTCTACGCTTGGCAACAAGGTGAGATAATGATGGGTTCCAGTAGTTTCTAGGTTTAAATTTTTTTTGGGGATTATTGCTACAGACTACATTCGGAATATATTTATTTGCAGTAATGTTAAGCCTGTCATAGAAAACATCATATATATATTGAACATCTTGTGTAAAAATTTCATCACTCAATTCATTAAAAGTATTAGAAAGACATTCTCTATATTTTTCCCAATCAGCTTTTTTAAAGTTTCTCTTTTTATTGGAATCGAAACTATTATATGCTATACTGCAAGAGATCTTTATAATTAAATGGTCACTACCAAGGTTTTCTTTTAGAACTTTCCAAATAAATTTTATTGCTACATCTGATGTTGAAAATGTTACATCCGGAGATGTTTGTTGAAGTCTACCATTAACTAATTTCAATCGAGTTATGTCTCCATTATTTAGAGAGACAACTCCTGTATCCAAAGCGGCATCCGAAATACTGATGCCTCTAGTATCCGACTTAACTGACCAATTAGTATGGTGAGCATTGAAATCACCTCCAATTATTGTTCTTTTTTTAAATTTAGAAAATAAATCCTCCCAATCAGAATACTGCGTATGTACTGAAGAAGGACAATACACCGATACAACATAATCTAGAAATTTGCAGTTTAGCAACTTAATTGATAATACTTCTATGCCGTTATTATTAATTTGTAAAGGATACATATGCGATTTAATAGAATGATGTACAATAATAGCTACACCGCCATACCCGTCATGTCTATCACTCCTATAAACGTTATATCCACTTATTCTTACATCTTTTTCTAAATTCAACCATGTCTCACTTACAATAGCAATATGGATATTTTCTCTGTATAAAAAATCTACAAACATTGGTAGCTTAGTATTCAAGCTCTGTGAATTCCATTGACATATGTTAATTGGAATTTTATCAGGTGTATTATCCATTACAAAGGTTTAAAAAAAAGTTACATACATCTCCCCCAGTCACTAAATCTACTAATACATTTTTAATCTCTGCATATATAACCTTGAACAATCTAACAATCTTTTCTTCCCATGTACCTTTTGACATAAAAATATTTTTTAGTTTAGTTAGAATCAATTTAAAATTAAATCTGCTTCTTTGGGTTCCATTGTTACTAAAATTTTGATCTTCATCTTGACTTTCAGCATCCGAAGAGTCATTGTTTTGATCATTCATACCTGAGCTTTGTACCTGTTGCTTTTTCCTATTTAGTTTTGCTTTCTTTGGCCTATTTGCAGGCTCACCGACTCTCTCACCAATATTATTTTCCTTCTTCGTTCCGTCTTGTCCTTCCTGTACCTTCTGCTTTAATACTGTTTCTGCTACGACATCACTATATAACTTACGTTGCTCGTTTGTATCAAATTGAGTTGAGCTAGACTGCTCTATGAATATCTCATTTAAAAATTCAGGTTTTTGTGTAACTGAATTTTCCAAGTAAAATTGTAGAGCTTTTCGATAAGTTACTTGTTTTTCAGACATGATATCCCTAACAGCTCTTTCTTTTAAAAATACTGGACACTTTTTATCCAAAGCTAAATGATTGCCTTTACAGTTAACACATCGAAGAGTTGGTGAGTCACAATTTTCGTGTTTATCACCACATTTAGGGCATAAGATTACTTTTTTGGGGCAAAATTTCACAATATGTCCAAAGGCCCAACAGCCGGAACATTGTGTCACTGGAAATGAATATCGCTCAATATCAAATCGGCACCCATAAACATATATAAACGAAGGTAGTGTGTTACCCTTAAAACATATTTTAACTGCTTCACTTTCTATCCATTTATTGTTAGAGTCTAATCTTCTCAATCGTTTAACCGATACTATTTCTGAGTCAGATTTAAAAATTTTCATCATTTCTGCTTCGCTAAGATCAAGATCAATACTCTTAACCACACCGTAACAATACGACAGTTCACTAATCATATAGCATCTATACCCTAATTCCTGTAATTTTTGACATTGTATTAATTTAACTGCCTCTTCTCTCATATTAAAATGTACATAAATTTTATTTGTATTTTTATATTGTATTTTCATGACATTTTCTATGTTCTCTGATCTTAACAATCTAGCAAATGATATGGGTTTAGGCATATTTTCTAATGATGTTATGCAAACAATATTTGGTTCACTTTTATTTCGTTCATCTACCTTTATACTTTCACCGCTTCCAATCGAGTCGCTTCGTAATAATCGTTTTCCTCGTCTTCTTATAACCGTAGTGAATCCTTCCTCTTCAATTTCATCACTATTATCCTCCATATTCTTCCTTTTATTGGCGCTTCTAACATCAGAAAAACAGCCTTCATTTACATTGTTTTCATTTGACATTTCTTCCATTTGTTGGTGTATTTTTTCCGTTTCCATTATTTCATCGTTCATGTCACTTTTGTTTGATATCGTAGATGCTATACTTGGTGATTTACCAAAGCTATCCATAAACACAACTTATAAATAACATGAGGGTAGTACTCGAAAAACACAAAGACAAATGTAGCACGTCTGTACGCTAGCGCCGCTTGACGTAAACTGTTACAAAAGTTATCCGAAGCAGTTACTTGCATTGCATTTCGAGTATCGTATCTCTGTACATAGTATATTATATTCAAATGCATGTCTTGTAAAAGAAAGAACAAAAATTCATCATTAACCATAAATAACTATTAGAAATGGCACAGTAGTGCGTTAAAGCTCTATGTGTATGTCATGATCAACTAGAAATTAGCCTTTTTTTATGGATTGTGAACCGTTTTCTCAGAGTCGTAAAATTTTATTCTTGGATCCAGGAACTGCACGTAAGATTGTTACTACATCAGTCGTAGCCGTAACATAAACATTTCATAAGGAATTAAAATAAATTGTATATTTTAGGTAGATAATTAATTCCTACCGAATAAATTTATTTACACATATTGGAATCATTAGCTATTCAATTATTTTGTCGCGTCATCTAATTATGGAAATCTAATAATCAAGTTATACGTCGAGGTTAAAACACGTCAATATAATGTTTTGCAAAATAGTTTTTATTGCTGACGAGTGACGACTATATATAAAAACCTGTGTTGCGTGGAGATTTATTTAACAATACGCTTTAATTTCATACAAGAATACATTCTCAAGATCATGAGTAAGTTTCAAATGCTTAGTCATGCGGCCGTACTTTTAAAGAGAAACTATGATTGCTGGTAAGAATTGGACAATGGCGATTGGGGGCTTGCTTATAGTCACGAAGCGACGCCAATCGATCATTGGACTTGGCTCCGGAGAAACTCGCCAAGTATATTATAACACGAAAACTTACTTAATAAGACAAAAACATTTTCACTTTCGTTCGATCACTTCTTTCTAAAACCTCGGTTTATTAATGATAGTATCAAATACTAGAACAAGTTGTTAGCTAACAATTAGTGATGATACGATTTACAATATCAAAATATGATAATGTCGTCCACATTATGTTATTGTACAAGTATTTAGAAGACTTGTTTCTCTTCATTCAAGGTCGCTCTGACGAATAATCTTGATCATCAGGTGATATTGCTCTGAGGTCAGTAGTTGTGCATCTCATCGATATTATAAGCAGCGATGACCTAACGCCAATAATTTATTATACAAGAAAACGGAATCGCGAACATGTCTTATCATAATATTATAAATTTAATATTAATCCATAAAACTATTAGCACTGATAAACTCTTACGGACCTTACAAGTTGATAATAAAATTGCATACTGTATGTAAAATAGATTGTGATAATTTGGATCCTTTAAAAATGTAATAATGCTATTATCTATAGACATTAGTGGATCTTCTTAATTTTATGTATTTCAAACCATTCAGTCAAATACACAGAGATTTCATTGCCTTCACTCCCACGAATCTACTTTATGCCAGGTATAAGATACAATCAGGATTGGAACAGCTCTTCTTTTCGAGGCGAAAACAAGAGATCAAGTTGTTATTATGGTGTCAACGGTATTTCATACTCAATAGGTGCAAGATAGGTTAACAACTAGTCCTTTCATGGAAATATCAAGAGTCTCCTTTCGGGCTTACGTTCACGTGTCTAACGCGCCATGTCTCACTCGCAACTAGATTTAATTAATAATCGATAGTTAGTAGAGCTTTGCAAGGCATCATTTATCAAAATCCAGTTTGCAAATGTTTAGGTTGCTAATCGTTTCTGATGGCCCGAAATAATTGACGGCATGTTTTTTTTTTTTTGCATTGTATGCACACACTTTGATGTTAGCAGAATTAACTAAATTGAATTCATACATTGTCTAACGCCTGCCAATGCTGAAGTCTGACAAGGGTCATTATGGAACTAGTTTTCATGCTATTGTTTGATCCCTGTTACTGCTGCATGTTGTTGACTATAGCAGCAACAGAAATACATCATCTATGAGCATTTCAACCCTCTAGCTGTCACTGTTCAAGTGATATAGCCTAGTGACAGACCAATAGACGGAGAGACAAAAAAGTCTCAGTATTAGGGTCCCTTCATTACCTTTTGGTGAGAACCCTAAAAATAATTCCATTGATTGCAAGTGCAATAGTTAGCTCCATATTGATACAATTAATATGTTGAGTATAAACTGATATAGCAAATACATTGTTTAGCCTGAACTAAAGTTCAGTATTCTCTTGTATTTATCACAAGTACTTAAATGTAACTAAAATAATTAAAAATAGTTTAAAAAAACTAAAAAACACGCTTTATTTATTCGAATTATTGTATTGTCATCGGTCTTTGACAGGTGTGCAAAATTTGAATAGAATCTGACCGTTTAAAGTGGGTCAAAATAGCGTCCAAAGGAGTCGGTTACAAACATACAAACAAACAAACATACAAACAAACATACAAGTGAAGCTAATATAAAGCGTGTAAAAATACCTCTTTACGAAAGTTTTATAACTAAAACTGTAATCTACACATAAATATGATCACAATTTAATATGTAATGTTTAAGTATGTAAGAAGAACAAGATAACAGAAAACTATGAACCAAAATAGTTAATTCATTATGGACAGCAGAGAGTACATGTTCATAAAAAATGCATTATTTGGAGGATATGAGAAGATCAACATTACCCTCTATCATTGGCCTTGTTGTTTGTAAACCTTATCAAGTGTAGGTTAGTAGGATTGTCAGACTAATATGTACACCAGTAATTCATTGAATTAACAGCCCTCAACACATTCAAACTTTGCCTATATGATTTATGAAACATTGAACACTGCATAACTAGCAAATACAAACTGAGAGATGATGCATACATGGTTGTCTTGATATAGTACCTAATGATTTTGTCAATTGCAGTTTGTAATGCAAACTTTTGAAAATATAAGTCTATCCTTTCTGTATAACCTGACCTACTACCTTAGTTTCGATCGATATAAAGAAATTAATCTGTAATTTTTTACAGAAGTTTTATAAAGATAATGACATTATGTACTCACCGCTTCGTGGAGATATTGGCACGGCAGGCTTCGGGGCTGAGTTGGAGCAGAGTCTACCAATCTTGGAGGGCGGCTTCAATCCCGATGGTTTGGTCAAAGATGTTGGTCTTGTGGAGTCTGCCGACTTTGAAATAGTTGAGAATGCAGTGCTGGCTACTGATGCATTATCCGAAGATGTTGAAGAAGGTGGTGCTGGTGGCGCGGAAGCCGTATTCGGCGTTATTGTTTCCTGACCGTCACTCATTTTTTTCTCACTAGTTAATCACTTTAATAAGAACACTTTCGAAGTCTTAACGACATTTTAGTCTGAAAATTATACGCTTTAAAAACTCTTGTTTTAATTCATCTCGACTAAAAACTAAAAATACCACAACTTCCCGCGCAATAAGACGACACGTAATCTGGATCAGGGCCAGTGTTTATATTCAACGATGAGAAACAAAATAATTGCAATCAACCATACGTAATTTTTTCACGTTATTACCCGACTAGTAAAAGCTACACGTGTAAATAATAATAAAATACGTATTTAAAATACAACAATAACTTCAAGTTGTGTATTACTAGTGGAACTTATTGCGAAACAAAGCAAGCGTGATAACTAAAAAATGAATAACGGCATACCTTGAGAAATGGAGTACGAAAATTGCTAGGTACCTGTAGGAAAAGAAAAACTCGCGAGATTTTACCGCTCGATGGGACCAGCTGAGCTTGACCGTTGACGTTATCACTGTCACCACACACACATTATCTAATTACATGTAGAGAATAGTACCATTATAAGTAAGTTTAAAATGCCTTAATACACACAAAATACACTGCACATTAGGTCCAGAAACTAAACAATCTTGCCACTAGCCCGATAGTTATCAATAAAAACAATCGCTGCAATACAATCACAAGACATCTCTCCTACTCAGTTACACTTTTGGTTACACTTTGCGTAGTTTGCGTTAAACTTCAAAACAGCGTTTAGTTTGTTGCTTGGCGTGACTTTTGTAGCCTGTTACAAAAATTATTGACAACATACGTTTTGTTATACTCGTAGTACATTGTAGTACAAAATGTACAATCACCACATTCAATCACAACTAGGTATTGCCCGCGATTTCGTCTGCGTATATTTGGTATCTTTAACGTCCTTTAACGCTAGATAGCAAAATTTAATTACAATTCGTTCAGTAATTTTGCCGTGAATCAGTGGCAGATAGACAGACACAAACAATTTTATAATATTAGTAAAGATTATTAGTTAGATCACATCTTATTACTTTAAACGAGCAATTCTTGTATATATATAATTGGAATCTCGGAATCGGCTCCAACGATTTTCATAAAATTTAGTATATAGGGGGTTTCGGGGGCGATAAATCGATCTAGCTAGGAATAATTTTTAGAAAATGTCATTTTATTGCTTTTTTTTCTTTTTGGCCACACCACCCGAGCGAAGCTAAGACATTAAGTCTAAATGCCCAAAGCTTGTTATGGATAAAAAAATATATGGTCATTAGAAGCAATTGGTCGCTTCTCATGGTCTATTGACTAATTTGACTACTTTATGCCCGCAGGAAAATAGGCATGTTACGAGCGCACGATACCAAATTATGCTCCATACAAAAATATGGGTTTCGTACTCCCCATTTTTCTTGGCGAAAGTTAAACCGATTTTAATTGTTTTTACGCTATATTATAGACGAAGAGTATAATAATATGCTTGTATCACTTTCTTTTCTTCAAAACATATTAACTAAAAGAAATATGACCATCCGAAAATCCAGTTGTTTTCGGTTTTCTCTAGGTAAAGTTGCAGCGACTATCACACATATTTAGTAAGGTTTTACTAAAAAAGAAAGTGATAGAAGCATAGATATACTCATCATCTATAATATAGCGTAAAAACAATTAAAATCGGTTTAACTTTCGCGAAGAAAAAAGGGGACTACGAAACGTCTTTTTTTCAAAGAATTTGTAGGTAAAATCTGCTTCAGCTATATTTGTCCTTTTCAACGCGGCGCTTGGAAATAGAGATAGCAATACCCAAGGCAAATACCTAAATTAGGAATACAGTACCCTCTTAAACCGGGTGAGTTATATAATAAAAATATCTATTTTTATTATATAACTCAACACCAGAGGTATCACTCACGCGTTCCCGACCCTGTAGACATTTTTTCACATCTTTTTTGAAGAACCCTTGCTGTAGTCAAATAGGAAAACCTCAGATATTTCATTCCACTACTTTTTAGTACGTGGGATATCATTTCGAAATAGTCGTAATGTGCGCGATGAAATAAGTTTCTTCTTCTTCTTCTTCAGCCTCTCTCCGTCTACTGTTGGACATAGGCCTCCCCCATAGAACGCCACAACGCACGGTCCTGTGCTGCCTGCATCCAATGTCTCCCCGCGACCTTGACGATATCGTCGCTCCACCTTGTCGGGGGCTGCCTAACGCTGCGTCGTCCGGTACGTGGTCGCCACTCTAGGACTTTTCTTCCCCAACGATCGTCAGTCCTACGAGCGATGTGGCCTGCCTATTGCCACTTCAGCGTCCTAACCTTTCGGGCTATGTCGGACACGTCAGTTCTCCTACGGATCTCCGTGTTACGGATTTTATCCCGTAGGGAAATACTGAGCATAGCCCTCTCCATAGCACGCTGTACAACCTTGAGCTTATTTACGAGGCCAACATTTAAGGACCACGTCCCTGTTCCGTATGTCATCGCTGGTAACACACACTGGTCATAGACCTTCGTCTTCAAGCACTGCGGAATGTTGGATGAGAAGATATGCCTAAGCTTCCCGAACGCTGCCCAGCCGAGTTGGATTCGTCGGTTGACCTCTTTCTCGAAGTTGGATTTGCCTAACTGGACTGTTTGTCCTAGATAGACGTAGTGGTCGACAACTTCGAGAATCGCATTCCCAACAGATACTGGTGCCGGAGTGACATGGGCATTGAACATAACCTTGGTTTTATCCATGTTCATCCTTAAACCGACCCGTTGGGAAACACTGCTGAGGTCATTGAGCATTGTGCCAAGGTCCTCCAGAGATTCTGCCATGACCACGATATCGTCTGCAAATCGAAGGTGAGTGATGTATTCGCCGTTGATGTTGATGCCGAGTCCGGCCCAATCAAGGAGCTTGAAGACGTCCTCCAATGCAGCGGTGAACAGTTTAGGGGAAAATACATCCCCCTGTCTGACACCTTTCTGCAGTGGAATTGGTCTTGTGCTCCCATCCTGGATTCGGACTGACATGGTGGCGTTTCTATACAAACACTTCAACGCTTCGATGTATCGGCAGTCAATTTGGCACCGCTGGAGGGACTGCAGCACCGCCCAAGTCTCGACTGAATCGCAGGCCTTCTCATAGTCCACATACGCTAGACACAGAGGCTGATTATACTCCGCAGCCTTCTTTATAATCTGGCGCAGCGTATGTATGTGGTCTATGGTACTAAAGCCTTTTCGTAAACCGGCTTGTTCGGGAGGCTGGAAGTCGTCGAACTTGCGCGAGAGTCGATTTGTAATGACTACTAATGACTCTCGTAAACAACTTATAGACGTGGCTCAAGAGCGAGATAGGTCGATAGTTTTTCAAGCGGGTTTTATCGCCCTTCTTGAAAAACAACACCACCACGCTCTTGGTCCACGCCTCTGGAACAATGCCCCCGAGGATGACAGAATCGAACAGCCTCTGAAGAGCCACGAGGACCGGCTTACCGCCCGCCTTTAGAAGCTCTGTAGTGATTCCATCATCGCCCGGTGCTTTACTGTTCTTCAGCTGCTTGAGAGCCATTCTGATCTCGTACAGGCTGACGTCCGGGATGTCCTCGGTATAGTGCCGGGTTAGCTTGGATCGTGGATCTTGGATCAAGCCGACAACAGGAGTTTGGGATGTCTTGTACAACTGTCCATAGAACTGCTCGACCTCACTCAAGATCTCCTCTTTGGAAGAAACGGCAGTGCCGTTGTCGGTCTTCAGTCTGGTTAGCTGACTCTGCCCAACAGACAGATCTTTTGCGAACACTTTGGAGCCTTGGTTCCGCTCTATCGCCTCTTTAATACGTTTGGTATTGTAGAGGCGAATATCACGTCGCACAGACTTCGAGATCGAAATCTGTCTATAGAGCTGTCTCAGCCTAGACCAGGAGGATGGAGACTAGACCGTCATTTCTCTTCTCCGTTCCATGAGCTCAAAAGTGTGGCCAGAGACTTTACTGGTTCTAGGAGCACGACGATGAAATAAGTTATGAGAGTGAAATAGGGTGTGAGAATGAACCTTTATTCCTATATCAATGGAATAAACTCACTGCCGGTGGCGAGAGGGGCGATGCTAAAAAGAGGACGTTGGCACCATTTCAAACAATGAAATGAAATGAAATGAAATGAAAAATCATTTAATCACGTAGCCACGTAGCAATGCCTATTACAGGCCGTAGAACACACACAAGGAGGCACAGAATAGATAGAAGATACTACGTATCAGAAGGGAAACTTAGAAGAACGGGTAAATTATAGAGGAGGGGTATTTTGCATTCTGACAACTGCCATTTGACTGTCATTTGATTGTCATTTGACTGCTCAACTGTCAACCTTCTGTCAACTGAGTACAGCCGTAATAATTAAGCCATGTTAGATATTAACCACATGCTTAGACCACATGTTATAGCTATGTAGCCACATATTTTACACAATAAATAATTATTTAGATGCAAAAATAAAATTACAACTATGTGGTTACCGAATTATTTTATTGTAAATGACAAAACAGAATGAACATATCTACGAAAATACACTTATAAATATAAATATATAGGTACACTTATTATCAAGGTCAGAGCAAGCCAATATACTTTTAAAAACTAAACAATATGTATTGCCCCAGAACTACTTACTCCAAAGATTTATTTTATTATCATTAACATAGTCGAGTTACATGCATTACAAGATTGTGCTTATGCCTCGTGTTAACAAATGGCGGACGATTATTTAAAATAACAATTTTATTTTTTATAACGTACAATAAATTTTCGTCTCTGACAGAGGATGTTATATGTGTACAATATTCCTTAGCTAACTTTTACAGCACCCTAGGAACAAAAAGGGGTGGCGACACTTGCATTCTTCACTATACGGACAACAGAAACAGAAACAGAATTTACAACAGTAAATTGTTAACTTTAAAATTACCTAGCTGACTTAATAAATTAAATTAAAGCAGAAAACCCGGGTACTAACTGACACCCTGAATAGCCGATGGGCCTTGAGATTCATAACTAGTAGCAAATGCGTCAGTCTCAATTTCCTCTTTTAAGAATATAGTAGAATATGAGAATTGCCAGCGTCGTAACAAATCGTAGTTCAAAGTGTTTGTTACACACATATGACGATCTTACTTGATCTTCCGAAAGGCCCTTCAAAAGAGCAGAGTCAATACTCTAAATACACTTCTTGGTGACTGTTTCTCGAATCGGAAATTGGTGCAGAGCCACATTCTTTCGCTTGCTTTTGCATTTAGGAATACAGCATGTCGTCTTCATGATAAAACATATACGGAATATTGCAGTTCTGATGAGAGAAGATAATTATGCTCGCAGAATATACTCCTGATACATTCAACTTATAACTAAAATTATAATTAAAACAAATAAGATGTAAAAAATTGCTAATTAAAATAAGGGCAAATTATTATACAATGGTGACAACCATGTGACGACACAGGTGACAAGTTGACAAACGGCGACAGTCACAGAAAGAATAAAGAAACAAAAGTTCTCTAAAAAGCTCTTATTCTTCCACTACATCACATAGGGCTCCTTAAAAAAACGCCGAACTTCGAGACCCTGCGCCGTTTGCACTCCTTCAATCCCAAGACCCCAAATAAATCATCACAATGTATGAAACAAAGACAAAAATCGTCACCCCTTTTATAATTAGATTTTTTGGAGAATTTAATTTGATGAATGAATTTAGTTTAGTTTGAGAGGTTAGTTCTTTGGAGGAGCCCTATGAACCAGAGGTGGTTCCAAGGCTACTATCAATCCTCGTCTCCCGGTTTGTGGCCGCCGCATATGTACTTACAAATTTGAATCATGGATCAAATCTGTGCTCTTAAAACCTATCACAGAAAGTTTAGAACATATTAGTCTGTGCTGAACAATGGCAACACTAAAATTAATGTCATGGACAGACATGACGCCTTTCAAAACCTAAGTTTCCTCAAATTTCCTCTGACGTCCGCTGTCACAAAATAGTTGTCTATGGTTTCTTCTAAGATTCCGGGCAGTGCAAGGAGGTTTGATATCGCCTATAATCACGGAATTGTTGACAATCCGCACAACGCGTCTTTGGATCAAGTCAGAATCAAGAAGGTTATAAATAGGGAGTAACAACCCGGGAACATAGATTTGTTCCAATGCAGGGCCGCCCCGTTGGTGGTTTAAAAGTAAAATAGTAAATAGTAGCCTTGCTTTCTCTTTTACTCCAGCTCAAAAAGAAAGAGTTAGAAAGGCTACTGAATAGCCTCTTTGTCATTTATTTTTCTTAATGTGTTCAACTAAAAAAAGCAGCAGGCCGGATTCGTTGTACCGAGTGTTACGTCTAGATCTATATCCTAAGTCTATGGTCAGAATGCCCAAGTTAGTATTGCGGTGTGCCAATTATCGCTTTGTACAGGGCAAGTATTTGCCCTAGAGTGACGTACCATCTTGTTTTGTGGAGTACCTACACCTGGCTTTTTAGATGCCAGCTTTTAACATGAGCATCATTTAATTCGGGGCAAATAAAACGAAACAAGTCTTAACTTGTCGTTACTCTTAAGTAACGATGGAGAAATTTCCGTGTGGTGACTGACTTTCCGTGTGGTGACGGACTAAGAATACAAGTGTCACCACCCCATCTCCTCCCAAGGGTGTTGTAAAAGTCAGTTAAGGGATTGTACACAGATAACATCCTCTATGAGAGACGGAATACTTGAAAATAAACCCTGTGCCAACACGCCTGGTCAGCGCGGCACAATAGACCATAATCCCTCCCAAAGTGGAGGAGGCCCGTGCCCAACAGTGGGACGGAAATGGGCTAGAGCAGGGCTGTCCAAACTATACACCTTCGCGGGCTAATTAAATTTCATACAAAAGTTGGAGGGCCAGAATAATATTTTCAGTTGTCAAGTAAATAAAATACAGGGTAATTTTGTCTTTCTATGTTTATTGATTTTTCGTTAATTTATCTTTAACAATAGTATCGTAGTCTTTAAAATGCGTGTCGCGGGCCGCATGAAAACAAGCCGCAGGCCGCATGCGGCCCGCGGGCCTTTGTTTGGACAGCCCTGGGCTAGAGAGAGGTGGAGAAATACCATATAGTAATTGCAACCATAATCAGTAGCATGTCCCAGTCTGGATGATTCGGAAACAGCACAGGGTCAGCCCTAGTCCGCACGGTGTAATAATGTTCTATGCAGGTGTACGTGGATATACTCTCCCCGTTTTCCAATGGCAGAGCATAATGCGACTCAGTGCCGCACAATGCTGACGCTTAATTGGAACATTAATTAGTTTTAAATTTGCGCCAGCAGAGTGCGCTAAGTTCAGTGTTGAAAAAAAAATTCTAAAATAAACATTATATGTGTGGAATATAAAAAAAGTCATTGTTTATACCTTCATCCATACTTATATGTAGGGACACATTGTATGAATTCATTGTTTGCAAGTAGACGTAATGTCAACAGCTCTACGAATGCATAGAGACCATTGTGCTAGCCACCCAAGTTATTATAAGCAAATATATTTATTACAGTATGTATGGTCCTATTGTTTGCTCGACGCCTAATTTATTGTATACAAATATATTATGTATGAATTCATTGTATGTCACACTCAGCGTATCAGCAGTTTTAGGAATATATAGAAACGATTGTTCTCCTTACCTATATAAGCTAATATTATATTAAATATATTGAGTCGCAAATAAACGCCATGCAAGTCCGGACGTATTTCATTTTATCCTCTAACCGAATATTATTTATTTTTTAAAACTGAATATTTCCAGAAAACTCCGACGAAAAGAAAGCCTTAAATTTTTTGTTAACAATAAATAATATTACTAACGATAATATATAAATAAAATTTCAATCAATGCCAATTTAAAGAAAAAATACTTGTTCATTTTCTGTCGCTGAAGTTGGTATGGATGGATTGCACGCATCACTTTTGAGAGTGCTCGATTGTGCGATGCGATGCTGTAATTGGAACACTCAACGTTGAGCATTGTGCCGCATAATGCGCTATTGTGCGCTGATTGGAAAACGGGGTCTATGACGTGGATTATGCATTTTGACATTTTTGACACTTGACAGTCATTTGGCATGCGCCCAAAGAATATACTACCTCACGAAGTATAGATAGAAGGAGTCCGAACGTAATGTTGAACGAATGGTCTCAATTTAAGGGACAGATTTTTTGCCGGTAGAGCGCGCCATTTTTCAAGGAGTACTCGTTTGAATTCTATTATATTTATAAATAATATTATTATTTATTTATAAATAATATTATGTATTTAATTAAATGTATTTAATTAAATTAAATTCAACATTCACGAGCCAGCGCGTGTTTACATGTAATAATAATAATAGCATCGGTACGCCCTGAACACTTGCGCAGCCAGTGGCAGAAAATAGAACTATGATCTGGGTTTATTATTGTGTACACGAAATATTATGGAAAAGCCTATACCGTTCGGACTCCTTCTATCTATACTTCGTGTACTACCTAATCCTTAATCCGTGATTGTGAGGTTCGTGGAGTACTATCACTAAATTAAAATAGAGAACCATCTTCCGCATTTTTAATGCCAACGTGAAGACGAACCTGACGAACTCTGGTTTCGTTTGAGATATTCATACACATATTGATTAGGCCAAATAGGACATTCAATGAAAGCAAGTGGACTGTATAAATATTAGGTATATTGTAACTAAGTAAATGCTACAAGTGCCTGCACTCAGGCGAGTCTATCCGCGGAGTTTCGAGACGCGCGGCTTGGTGTGTTCGCGGCAGGCGAACATTGGTCGCCCTACCACTGACGCATATAGTGCGGCAACACATCAATATTATTTATATTATGTGTCTATACCATTGTATGTACTATGCTACGTTTATTCCTTAGTTGGGTACCAGTATTGTAAATATTGATAATGATGAGTAAAATTAAACCCTAGATTTTTAACTTCTTGTCAGTATCAGCATAGGAACAGCTAACGGAATTTTTAGCGTGTAGATGTTATGTATGGTTTGTAAAGAAATTTCAATCCTAATAATTTCGTAGCTGCCTCTCTTTTCATTATAGTATTAATCAATCTTAGATATGTAGACAGAACGTATATTATTTTTCAATTTTATTAGTAAATACAGCACTTATAATATAATAGCGTAATTTCTGTGATAAAATGCATAGCTTCAAAATCACGACAGCAAACCAAACCAGGGCCCTGAGTCGGGTATTTCAACGGTGTCACAACTGTACCATTATTGTACCATTATGGTGCAATAGTAAAGTTTTTGGTAGTCTACTATTATTGTGTCGTCATAACGACTTCATCATTGTCTTACAATTGTCAAAGTGACATAAATTGCTAGTCTCGTACACAACTGCTTCACAATTGCAATTCAATGACTGAAATGTTTCGGTAGTCTGCTATTTTGAATTTGACAGTAATATTTTTAAATTATCCTGTGTCGACAGATTGCCATAAATAAAAAATAGATAGATAGAAATTGTTCTTTGTAATTTATTGCAATTTACTAATCTCCTAAACTTCACATTGCTTTTTATACTAATAAATAGTATGTACAAATATATTTAAACGAAGTCTAGCATGATTAAATGTTTAAATTTATTAGTAGTTTTTCGAAAATCACTTCAACTAACGCATTTTTTAAAAACGGCAACACATACATACCATTCTAACACAATCCATAGATAAAAGAGACCGAAAATTCAATGCATAGATAAAAGAGATCGACAATTCTATTACCATTGAAAGACCGTTATGACGGCATATAGCAGACTACGGATATTTGACTTCAATTGCAACGGTATCGTGCCGGTATTGTGCCGGTATGACAATTGTTCCAAAATAGTGGACTTGAGCACCAGTCCGCTAGTAACCAAACCAGTTTTATTACTAGCGGAGAGATGTTCCACTCAACGCAACATGGACAGTGTATCATTTATATAAAACTTAAAAAAATATATTCTTTGTGTGAATACAGAGGAACACCAGCCTAAGTCAACATACTTACAACACAAATGGGAATGAACGAAAATTGAGTCAGAAAGCCACCATTTGCAATGTCAATAAACCTCGTTTTACTATACTAGTAGTATTGATATCTACAAAAAATCAAAAGTAATATAAAGTATATTGCGAGATTCTCAAAGTACAGGAGGGAGAAAGAGAGAGAGAGATATTATTGTGTATTATTGCCATCTAGCTAAAATAATATGAGAGCTAACTATTGTGGCAAAAGAAATAGAGATGGAGCACTAGAACATGTTATGTTCTGAATAGTTCTGATTTTACCTTCCCTCAATTGGTGACATGAGCTCAGAGCCGCACGCAGAATACGCAGATTGAAAATCAAATTTGTCTTATAAAGTTCGTTCATTTTAGGCTGTGATTTTATGTTCTCGTCATTGAACAGATACTAGAGAAAACAAATGATTTATGTGTCTCATAATGTTCCTGAATAAATAGTAAAATTACAAGATGAAACTCGTATTTAAAAATATTGAGAGGGATGGCTGTGGGTAAGTTTGGTTACTTCAGTACCTTCAGTACTATAATTGTTGTTTATTTATACCTCAAAAACTAATTATACATTCTCAAGATTGGCACTAGTTATACATATTTTTATAATGTGCAGCATATGCGTACAATAATTGATATATAATAACAAACTGAATTGGTTTTTTGCAAACTTTTATTTTACCTTTTAATTGTTTGTTTTGAATCATCGTTTTACTTCTAGAAATTATGTGAAACAAATTTAAAGTGTAAAATCTAGTGTCCAAAGTATTGCATAGGTTTTATTATTATTTTTATACTCTAAATTATTTTATTAGTATTTTCGTCATCTCTAATCCAAAACCATAATAGAATCAACATATTGATCAACTTTTTCAGGAGTATCGCCCTTATCTCTGAGGAGCCAGAAGATATGTGGCATGCTTATAACCTCATAGCAATTGGTGATGCGGTAACAGCATCAACAGTACGTAAAGTACAAACAGAGTCTTCTACTGGCTCTTCAACAAGCAGTAGAGTAAGAACAACATTAACAATTACTGTAGAAACTATTGATTTTGATACACAAGCATGTGTACTCAGGTTGAAAGGCAGGAATATTGTGGAAAACCAATATGTAAAGGTAAATATTACTAGAGTCCATTATTTGTTGTTCTAGAATCTATACTAATATTATAAAGCTGAAGAGTTTGTTTGTTTGAACGCGCTAATCTCAGGAATCACTGGGCCGATTTAAAAAATCTTTCAGTGTTAGATATAGTACAGGATCCGTAGTACATTTTTTTTCACTTGATTACTATAAGCTGCTTTTCCGTGAGTAGCTTTATTATGACGAGACGCCCAATAATTTTCTATTCCAAAATCTCGATTGTGGTAGCTAACAGAGGTAACAAGGATAAAATATCGTACTATTACTGGAAGAAAGCAGTAAGTGACTTTTTTGAAATTACGATATTTTATCCTTGCTATCTCTGTTAGCTACCACAATCGAGATTTTGGAATAGAAAATTATTGGGCGTCTCGTCATAATAAAGCTACTCATGGAAAATCAGCTTGATAGTAATCAAGTGAAAAAATGTACTATGGATCCCGTACTAATAGGGCATTTATCGAGGAAGGCTTTAAGCGATGGAAGCGAAGCAGTAGTGAAAAATGTTGCAAAAACCAGGAAAAATTTCTAAATTCCATGCGGACAGAATCGCGGGCAATTTGAATTGTTTTACTTTTAGACAGTTGACATATTTACAGTTGGAACTAAGTTCTTTGATGTGAGTAAGCTCAGTTTAGCAGTGTTAAAGGTCCTAAACTAAATTACTTCCATCTGTTTTTACTAAATTGCGTACAGCTTATATGTAAACAAAAATTCTGAGATATACATAGAGAACAGTGAGCAACATAATTTGATAAAATAATCTACTTAGTTTAAAAACTAAAAAACACGCTTAAATATCCTAAATATTTTTTTAATGATTGCATTGTCATCAATACCCAATTCTATGCTACCTACTTATAAAACGTTGACAGTTTATGTTGTCAGAGACATAAGTTTCTGTTGTCACAATACATGTTGTCACAATTGTAGTAAACACAAGTAAACAATTATGACATTTTTATCTGATTCTATAAACAAAGCGTTTTTATGTGAAATTATCTGATTGTATATGAAAGGCATATGTAGAAACACAATAATATTGGTGAGTCTACTCATATACAATTAAACTATTACGTGTATAATTAAAAATACACCTGTGGTCATAGTGATACTTCTACATACTATTCTAGTAATTCTGATCAAGGAATTGGGATTATTCTTTTAAATTATTGCATTGTCATCAGTCCTTGTTTGGTGTGCAAAATTTCAAATCAATCCGTCTACTGCAAGTGGCTGAAAATCGCTTTCAAAGATTCTGTTACACAGATTAATACATTGATAGATACACACCAAACTTATAAAAGCGTGTTAAAAAGTCACATTATGTAGAAGAGAAATTATGCACATACATTTAAAACAAATATCTAAATCCGTAAAAAGTGGTAGGTACTTCCTATAGTTGAGATTCAAATAATTACAGATGGGTGCATACCACACACTAGATTTAGAGTTAAACAGAAAGTTCACATTACAAAAAGTATTGTGGGACTCTGTAGCTCTGGAGAGAGTGGATATGGCATGCGATCCAGCTACTAACGCAGACGTAGCAGCAGTAGTCATGCAAGAAGGGTTAGCACATGTTTGTCTAATCACACCTTCAATGACATTAGTTAGAACGAAAATTGATGTCACAATTCCTAGAAAACGGAAGGGATTTGTTCAACAACATGAAAAGGTATGATTTGAGTGCATTATTAGAAGTTAGGTCATGCTAGGTTTTAGAGTTTCACTTAAGCTGATATATTTAAAATAAATATAAATATCACAGGGGCATTTCACACAACATCCTCTGGTTCCAAGCTAAGCTTATATGCTTGTGTTATGGGTACCAGAATACCGATAGAATACATATACTACTTTTCTTTTGTATTTAAATACATACTTATAGAGAAAACATCCAGATACAGTACAGACATTGTATGAAAATTATAAATATCACACAAATGGTTGAAAATATTTGATGAAAATATAGATATCTGAATGATATTGTTTTTTTTTTCATTCCTCCGCTTTGCCCTGCTGGGCCATGATGGTGCCCTGAGCTTTACCATGACCCGGTGAATGATATTGTTAATATTGACAAAGTTTTATAAATATTTAATTAAATTTATTTAAAAAGAGTTTATAATACGAGGGGAGGTCCATAAGTTCGTGGAATGAAAGGGTTTTAGTAAAAATGAAACAGTAAATTTATTTTTCCTTTTCAATATAATCACCCTTAAGCTGAATACATTTATTAGATCTATGAATTAATTTTTCTAAACCATCGTAAAAATATTTTTTATCTTTTCCCTCAAAATGAGCCAAAATTGCCTCCTTTACCTCATTGTCGTCGGAAAATTTCCTTCCCCTTAAGTCTTTTTTTAAATTGGGGAACAAATAAAAATCACTTGGGGCCAGATCTGGACTATAGGGTGGGTGGACTAGTGATTCGAAGCCATGCGTGTGTAGAGCAGCCATTGCAACTTTGCTCTTGTGAACCGGCGCGTTGTCTTGCAAGAGCAACACGCCCTTGGTCAATTTTCCCCGACGTTTTTCTTTGATGGCATCCTTTAATTTTTCTAGTATTGTTGCGTAGTATTCTCCGGTTATGGTCCTGCCCTTTTCTTTATAATCAATCAGTATTATCCCCTCACAATCCCAAAAAACAGTAGCCATCAACTTTCCAGCCGACTCCGACACTTTGAATTTCTTTGGCGGTGGTGTCCCCTTTTTATGCCATTGCATGGACTCTTGTTTGGACTCAGGCTCAAAGTGATGAACCCATGTTTCATCGCCGGTAACAATTCGCTCCAAAATCGGTCCAGGATCGTCGCCACACAACTCCAAAAAATGTTTTGACGCTTCGACGCGCTGCTGTTTTTGAAGCGGCGTGAGCATTCTCGGTACCCATCTTGCACTGACTTTTGTCATACCCAGGTGGTCATGTAGGATTCGCAAAATGGTTGTATCTGATACTCCAACTAATGCAGATAACTGTTTTTTCTTCAAACGGGTGTCCTCCAGTACAATTTTTTCCACTTTTTCGACGATGTCTGATGTGGTGGCCTCAACTGGCCTTCCTGAGCGGGGGTCGTCTTCAATCGACTCCCGACCATGTTTAAAAAGACCATGCCACTTGTAAATCATTGATTTACTAGGGCACTGTTCCCCGTAAACAGTTTCCATTTCATTCAAAATGGTCTGAGCGTTCTTTCCTTGCTTGGTAAGGAATTTAATGACCGCACGGTGTTCAATTTTCTCCATAGTTTCAGTTTTCTTCCGGATTGACGTGTTTAGCAGGCGAGTGTTCGTAAACGAATGACGCAATAGGGCTGAAACTCCATTTATATACTAATTATGAGTCCCCAATTAGTATGACACTAAGCGAGCGCCCCTATCCCCACTCCATCCCCTCCATTCCACGAACTTTTGGACCTCCCCTCGTATATACTGCATGATGGAATAAACTAAAATTTATAATATATTTTTTGTTTTACACTATCCTATTCTCTATCTAGATATATAAATAATTAGTCATTAGGGTTCCGTACCCAAAGGGTAAAAACGGGACCCTATTACTGAGACTTCGTTGTCTGTCCGTCCGTCCGTCCGTCCGTCTGTCACCAGGCTGTATCTCAAGAACGGTGATAGCTAGACAGTTGAAATTTTCACAGATGATGTATTTCTATTGCCGCTATAACAACAAATACTAAAAATAAAATAAAATAAATATTTAAGGGGGGCTCCCATACAACAAACATGATTTTTTTACCGTTTCTTGCTCGATACTAATGACGTTGCCTTATGTTGCATAGATAATGGTACGGAACCCTTCGTGCGCGAGTCCGACTCGCACTTGACCAATTTTTAATATAATACTATTAATTTCAGGGCCTAAATAAATTCTATGAAGCAGTAATGCAAGGAATCTTGCGACATATAGATTTCAGCATTGTCAAATGTGTGATTATCGCATCACCAGGATTTGTTAAAGATCAGTTTCTTGAGTATATGATGCAACAGGCTGTCAAAACTGATAATAAACTACTTATCGAAAATAAAAGCAAATTCTTATTAGTCAAAGCTTCTTCTGGATTTAAACACTCACTTAAAGGTTTGTCTACTTAATTTAGAGCACATATTCATTAAACTGTTAAAGACAGCATTTGTTCTCTTGATCATTCATTCATGCATAAGCAAATCTAATAAATATAATTCTTTACACATTTCATTCTAAAGACTTTATTTTCTTTTTTATAGATAGGGTTGGGAAATGACTGCTCCCAAATGACTCTGTCTTGTAATAATGTGTTTTTTTATTATAAAACTAAAAATGCAGTTCTACTCGCGTTTATATATATTGATCCTATCCTCCCTTAACATAGATAGATAGATAACTCTTTATTTGTACACCACAATAATACATTTAACTTACATATTAATTCTTAAAGTAAGGTATTGTACAAAGAGCGGCCTTGTCACTAGTGTGATTTCTCCCAGGCAACCTTAGGATGGATAAAAATATCTGGGATGGTTAGTTTGTGGTGTGCTATATACTAGTTTAAACTACATAAACTACTAAAACATGAAATACATAATATACTTAAATATCTAAAATACTCTAAATAAAAACTACTTAAGAGGATACCAAAATTCTTCGTGCATTTTTCTACGTACGAAGTTTTCACTTTTTCTTTAGATTGAATGGCTAGAACTCTAATTTTTAAGTATATGTTTTTCAATATATAATCTAGGATCGCATAAACACAGAAACGCGATTGAAAAAGTTTTCTCGATAGAAAATAATATATATTCAAAAATAATATATATTCATGGACATTTCACACAACGTCCTCTGGTCCCAAGCTAAGCTTATATGCTTGTGTTATGGGTACCAGAATACGGATAGAATACATATACTACTTTTCTTTTGTAAATACATACTTATAATACATATTAAACACCCAGACGCAGTACAAACATTTGTATGACAATTAAAAACATCACACAAATGGTTGTCCTGACCGGGAATCGAACCCGAGACCTCATGATCGGTAGTCCGTTATATGAACCACTACACCACGAGGCCCGTCGAAAATCTTAGTGAAACAACCTCTCTCATTTTATATTTTTTTAATTTGTCGGTCTATTATCGCGTATTAACTAATGAAATAACTTTAAAAACATAAGTAACTATTATATATAGAAACACGTAAATCAGAATTAAAATATTTTGTAGATTTTGAGTAAACAAAAAAAATAGCCCTAATTCTTCATTTTCTATACCTACTAGCTGTGTTAATATGTACATGTCGACGATAATATTGATGTAGGCCCTTAAATTTAAACATATACACATCAACAATTCCTTACAGTAATGATAAATAATAATGTGATAGTTTAATTTTGAAATTTGCAAGTGACTTGGCTTACATACATAAAATCTTAACAAATTATACAAAAAGCCATCGTTTTGAACATCCACTCTATCTATTAATAAACCCTATCAAAATCTATTGCGTAGTTTTGAAGACATAAGCTCATATAAGGATATACATATATACAAAAAATAACGAATTAGTTTTATAGAATGGGACCTGTTGCTGCTGACCGGATATTACATTTTTTTAATTTATATTTTAACTTATGTTTTGTTTGTCGTCTAACTAATGTATGTTTGGTTGGTGGCAATAAATCTTTATTTCTTTCTTATAATAAGTAAAAAAAAATTAAAAAGAAAAGTTAAGTAAAGACATAATATATTGTATTTTTCAGAGGTATTACAAGAGCCAGCGGTAATAGCTAAAATATCAGACACAAAGGCGGCTAGTGAAGTAAAACTTCTAGAAAGTTTCTATACAATGCTACAATTGGAACCGGCTAAGGCTTTTTATGGAAAGAAACATGTGGAACGGGCTAATGAAGCACTCGCTATTGAAACATTAATGATTTCTGATAAATTGTTTAGGTATGTTTTCTTATTTGTCTACTGTTTCCTTGTAGAATCAATCAAGCTGTTAAAAACTAAACACATGGCAAACAATACCTATTATGTAAAATATTTGTGGTGGAACTCTAATTCTTTTTGCGCAATTATTTCTTCCAATAAAACTCTAGTCAAAATTTGACCAGTCGATCTAAAGAATGCCTTAAACTTATAAATTCTTTGATGGTTTCTTTGTGTTAGTATCTTGTTGACATTTGTAAGCATATCTCTAAAGAAACTACAATTTATTTGCATTGGCACAAATAAATTTCGCATATACAAGTGTAAAAAAGCCAAAGAAGTGTGTTTAGATCGTGCCTACCTCCATGGGAAAAAAAGCGTGACAGTATGATGATGTTACATCCGTCATCTCCCTACAAAGTTTCACATGCAACAATTTGAACTTATTTTCCTAGGCTTCATTTATGCTCCTGCTCATGTGGTGACAGTTTAAGAATACAAGTGTCACCACAATACAAAATAAATAATATGCTCTGTGAGAGAAGGAAACCTCGAAAATAAACTCTGTAACAACACGCATGGTCAGTGTGGCACAATAGACCATAATCACTCCCAAAGTGTAGGAGGCCCGTGCCCAACAGTAGGGTGTTATGTTAATAGGCTGGAGAGAGAGAGCTTTCTTTTTCATTTGAAAAGCGATGGATGAAAGACGAATGCACGTTGCGGAGATGCGAATGTTGAGATGGATGTGTGGCGTCACGCGAATGGATAAAATAAGGAATGAATATATTGGAGGAAGTCTGAAAGTGATGCCAGTGACTGAAAAATTGAAGAACGAGCGGATGTCCTGGTACGGGCATGTTATGAGACGAGAGGAAAGTAATGTTGTTGGGAGAGTTCTGAGTATAAATGTGGAAGGAAAAAAGTCTAGAGGAAGACCTAAGAAAAGATGGATGGACTGTGTGAAAGAGGACATGAAAGAAAGAGGAGTTGACACAGACGTGACGGCTAATAGAAGACTGTGGAAGAAAAAGACATGTTGTGCCGACCCCAAATAATGAGATAAGGGCAGGAGGATGATGATTTCTTTGTCATTTGAACGTAGCCACATAAAAGCTTCTTGTTTACAATTTAGATGGCAATAATAAAATGCAATATTATTTTCTTTCAGGTGTCAAGATATTCAAAAACGCAAAGAATATGTATCCCTTGTGGATTCTGTTCGTGAGAATGGAGGTGAAGTCAGAATATTCTCAAGTATGCATGTGTCTGGAGAACGTGAGTATTTCTTTCGTTCAAATAAAACCACTTCTTACGGATTTAGACCTGTATATTTGTTTAAATTTTAGTTCGACTTTTTAATCATCATGATCACAGGTGTGACTATAGTACAGAACTCAGTCTAATCATGGTAACTGAAGCCGTTTTTTTTTATAAATTAGTCGCGCACTCGCGCCAGTTTTAGAATCTATACTAATATTAAAAAGCAGAAGAGTTTGTTTGTTTAAACGCGCTAATCTCGGGAACCACTGGGCCGATTTGAAAATTTCTTTCAGTGTTAGATAGGGCATTAAAGGGCGTCACACACGGCGAAGATACTATAATATTTTATGTTAAGATAAAATATCGCTCGCTATACAGTTTGTATGAACCATCACACACGGCTAAGATAATATATATTTTCATATTACAGTATCTTAAGCTATCGAGCGATATGGAAATTTTATGTTAAGATGCCGAGCGATGAAAAGATGTTATCTTAAGATACGAAATATATCGTAACATGGTATCTTAAGATACAAAATATATCGCACGATCCTTATACAGATTGTGCACTTAATCTAAATCTTAATCTTATCACGCATATGCGTGAAAGTATTTCATCTGAAGAACGCATATTTGTATTTTGTTTCTTGATATCTTTTTTAATTAAATTATGAATAGTAAGAAAAGTTTCCTTTGACTTTTTAAAATATATTTGAAACATTTTTAATGAAAGGTATTCGTAAAGATTAAATTCACCGCGGTCTTTCCTAAACTTTATATGATTTTCTACCCAGATTTTTCGGCACTTAGAATGTGCGGCAGAAATTTTTATGTCATATTCGAAGTCGGAATTATCATCCGATGAGCTATCTAATAAATATAATAGTAAGGCCGTATTATTCATATTAAATCACACTCTGTATATAGATTCAGTTGAGAAACATACGTGTGACCCCTAGACAAGCCTTTGAGAGAATGATTCGAGCTGATATATTATCGTATCTTAACCGTGTGTGATACCTTAAGATACTATAATATTTTATATCCAGGCATCTTAACATAAAATATTATAGTATCTTCGTCGTGTGTGACGCCCTTTATCGAGGAAGGCTTTTGGCTATATAATAATAAATATTCATGGACATTTCACACAACGTCCTCTGGTCCCAAGCTAAGCTTATATGCTTGTGTTATGGGTACCAGAATACGGATAGAATACATATACTACTTTTTTTTTGTAAATACATACTTATAATACATAGAAACACCCAGACGCAGTACAAACATTTGTTGTCAATGGATGATAATGGATGCATAAACACATCTGAATATTGCACCAAAACTACTACTACCTTAGCAGTACCTTAAAAGAAGAAGAAGAACATATTGTTTTTTGACCCACAGATATACCAAATGTAGTGTCTATGTTTACATCACTTATTTAGTTTGAAGCCACTTACATATCTATGTGTGCGTGAAAATGTATGTAAACCCTGGTGGCTTATGTATGTGGCATATCTGTGTTCTGACTATGAGAAAATTAAATATTTTTTAAATTTACAAG
Organism: Orgyia antiqua; assembly: GCA_916999025.1. NCBI lineage: Eukaryota > Metazoa > Arthropoda > Insecta > Lepidoptera > Erebidae > Orgyia > Orgyia antiqua. The sequence goes on from OU779864.1 coordinate 23,893,996, forward strand.
CTTGTCGCATTCTACTCCCTGTTTTGCTTGTTTATGGCAAAAGGCAAGTTAGAATATTACTTATCTGTTCATGATACTCTACAATTACTATTATGATTTAGGTTATGGTCATAACTTTTGTAATGAAGTTGTAATTTATATTATTAACAGAATTGGATCAATTGACTGGTCTTGCAGCAATCCTACGTTTTCCAATGCCTGAACTAGAAGACAGTGATGATGAAGGAGATGATAGCGATAATGATTCTGATTAGTTTTGTTATATTTATACCGTGTTGTTTTAGAGTATTAAACCAACAGGAGTAGTTACATACGCTGTGTTCTTTGTACTGCCAGGCAGGTAGTATAGAGGTAACATACACAAATACTATAACGTAATTCCTTTGGTCGCTACGCACACTGCAAAAGACGTCATTATAAGTATACGAGTTTGGTATAAGCATTGCTCTCGCACCTTTTTCAGCGTGTACTGTATTGTCTGATAATGAGGCCAATTGTGAACTTAACTGAAATAAAAACGACTGGTGTATTTTGATTCATTGGCTATTTCTTTGTACATGTGTATATTAATTATTACGTTAGTAGTATGCTATAATATACAGTTCTGATAGTAACAAAATCTAGTTAAAATTGCTGAGTTACCAATTTTATTCTAAGTGCTTAATTAAACAATTAAAATTAATAGTGTCAATAACACAATTGACATTGATACCAATTCTACGCGCACAACTAAACTTAACTAAAAAATGAAAATTGATTGTGTCAATAACACAATTCCGTAATGTTAACGATTCTTTCTTGTTAGCAAATCTGTTTATTATAGATTAAGGATTGTAATTAATATAAAATTACACAACAAAACAACCAAATAATCAATATACAGCAATAGTTGTTTTCATTTTTTAGTTAAGTTAAGTTTAGTTGTGGACGTAGAATCGACACCACTATCAATTTTAATTTTTTTATTAAGAAGATACCAAAATAGCTTCGTGCATTTTTCTACGTACGAAGTTTTCATTGTTTCTTTAAATTGAATGGCTAGAGCTCTAATTTTTAAGTATATGTTTTTTCAATATATGATCTAGGATCGCATAAACTCAGAAACGCGATTGAAAAAAGTTTTCTCGATAGAAAATCTTAGCGAAACAACCTCTCTAATTTTTTATTTTTTTCATTTGTCGGTCTATTATCGCGTATTAACTAATGAAATAACTTTAAAAACATAAGTAACTATTATATATAGAAACACGTAAATCAGAATTAAAATATATTTAGTAGATTTTGAGTAAACAAAAAAAATATCCCTAATTCTTCATTTTCTATACCTACTAGCTGTATTATAATAAGATTATACATATTTTTTATAATATGTACATGTCGACGATAATATTGATGTAGGCCCTTAAGCACTTAAAATAAAATTGGTAACATTGTCAATTCTCACACCCCTGATACAACTATGTATATTGTTGAAAAAAATATGAAAGGAAATGAAAAAAAAAAGAAATCAATGGAGTTTCTTGTCTGTTCTTCTCCATAGGATCCGCGTTTGGAACAGACACCTAGTTTCTGACGTTTCAAAAGAGCTTGTAAAACATGCCAACTTGAAATAAAATATTTTGACTTTGACTTTGAATTCCTGTTGGATTAATGCTCTGAGTTTGTGGTAGAATACCGCACCGCGCTAATAGACATGTTGATCTGCTCAAATAAGCATTTGATTGTATTGTTTAATTGTTAGCTATTTATTATTTATTGGTGTTAATGCCTACCCTCATTTTAGGAAATTTTGTTATATGTATAATACAAATAGTGTATTTATGAGTATTTAATTAAGAAAGTAAAATCTAGGCAGTATAGAAAATCTTGTACCATTAAGATGCTGGTCAGATTAAGTCTCTAGACTTAGATTATTTTAACGTTGACTTTAGTCGTGTTATTCAGAATATCTGTAAAAATGCGAAATATAATGTACATTTATTCTGAGATGTTGAGATATACAATTCACAGTGAATTATATTTTAGACACATAAAAACAATGTTACTGGCAAATCTGTATTGGAATGGAAAGATTATATTTAAGTTTGTATAAACAACTGTTGTGGTTCAGGGCCCTGAGTCGGGTATTTCCATGGTGTCACAATTGTAACATTATGGTGCAATTGTAAAGTTTTTGGTAGTCTACTATTAATGTCTGGTCATAGCGGTGCCATTACGACTTCATCATTGACTTACAATTGTCAAAGTGACATAAATTGCTAGTCTCGTACACAATTGCAATTCAATGACTGAAATGTTTCGGTAGTCTCATGAAGGTATAGATAAAAAATAGGAGGCCATACTTGGAACATCGGTTTGAGGCAAATACCTACGTATCTCTATCTCACTCTCTGTGGTCTGACCTCTCTTTTTAGTGTGGCCTTAGTACTGCTATCTCCTTATTAAAATCTCCTAGTAAATTCTTAAAAAGAGTCACCACACATATCAAATCACAAGTTAAACACTGTCATTTGATAGTGTTTAATCGTAACTATAAATAACTAGTTGAAATACGATGAATGAAATTAAAAATAATAAAATAGTAGATCACGGATGCTTTTCATGGTTGACGAATCAGTGAATTATTTTCCCCATTTCCTAAGGATTTCGTAATTTGGCAACATTGGTCACCATATGTCAAGTTGTCGACAAAATTGTGCCAATATGTCGGTTGTTTACTTTACGGTTCACAGCTTCGTTTCAAATTTTCGACTCTAATTATTTTTATAATTAAAGAAATGGTGCAAACTTGTGTAGTGCGTGGTTGCGGTAGTACGTGGTGTCCAGGAGGTGATATACAATTTCACGCGTAAGTGTTTAGATCGTGATTTCTGGCATTGAATAACTGCAAACATATTTCTTTGTATTTTCAATTAAATACTTCATAAAATGATTAAACAATGTTTTCAGCATACTTCTAACTAACTATACTGATAACGATGTAAAGATCTAATAGTCTTACATTGAATTTCATGGACTTAGTGCAATTTTATCTTTCTTGTTTACAAGAAGTAATTTTGAAATAGTGTGACCATACTGAGGACATATCTAGGACTTTCTGTGGGACCTGAACTAAATTATACATGTTTGCTTAGTCATTTAATTTTTATTTCACATTATTTACAACATTAATATACTTACCTACAATATTATTTTTTTAGATTTCCTAAAAATAGTACCCAGAGGAAATTATGGTTATCCATTGTACCATTGAAAATGAAATTTTATGAAAGTGCAAGGATTTTTTAAAACAAACAGCAGTTCCTACTATAATTACAAATCAAGAAGCAGTATCACCTTGCAAGGTAAAATTTCAAGTATCTATTTACAAACTCCTTTAATTGTCTCACATGTTATACAATGTTAAATATTTGAATTTATAAGGAATATAAAAACTAGTATCAAAAAAAATACCCCACCAGTATCAGGAACATTTTCCAAACTACCGGCGCTCAAGGCTCCAGAGATAATTGCTGCTTTCTGAACCAGCCCCCCCCCCGATCCGACTGCCTAATGAGAGCCTTACATTATTATTATGTTTCAGAAATGTAGTAGTTCGAATATATGGCAAAAGGCTATATTTTGTAAAATATATTATAATTTTCAGATAGACAGTTCATTACAGGAAGAGTCTATGGGGCAAGTAGCTACTCTGGGTGTACCAAATCCTAGCTCTGGCATTTATGAAAGTAATCCTTCCTGATGGGCCAACTCAGAGAAAACAATATAGAAAACAAATTAATTAATGTTGTATCACAACATTTTACTCCTCTGTTGCAAGAAATGTTTAAGCATCCCATCACGGACTCAATTTATTGCAATGATTTGCATGAAAGCGTATTAATTAAGAAAATTGCAAATTCATTTTTTAACACTTAAAGAGTCATACAGAAAATATACTTAGTGATTTACGTGGTAAGAGACAGAAATTACACAAAACAATAATATTTAGTCATGTATAAAAGAAAAGTTATTAAATGATTTTAAATTTGGAAAGTGCTGTTGTTTCTTTTTTGCCCTTTTTTTGTAACTTTATTATCTTTCCTATTATAGCCCCCTATGATATATGTCACAGTCAAAACTTATAACCACTCAATAGACTGTAAGCTCTCGACAGTAGTACTTTTGACTGAAATTATTCAAAACTAATTTTACCCAATATAGCTGTTTAAATGTAATTTTAACTGACTTGCCTAGCGCCAAGTAGTGGAACACAAGGCACAGGGAGCCAAGGGCAACCCGACAAGGGTGGGTTAGGTTTTTAGCTCCCGTCATGCCATTCATGATAGGTTCCTTTAAACGCTGTAGACAGAAATATACGTAAAAATTGATTTTGACTGATTCTCCGTTCTTCCGTCAGCCACTTTTAACCACATTCATATTGTCAGTTAAAATGACTATTAACTACAGATTTTCCGACAAACTAATTTTAATCAACGTAACGTATTTTTTTTTTTCAGAAGTATTATTGACCGAATTTGCCCTTTAACTGACATTAATAAATAGAAATACATTGGCTAACCCAGAAATCTAGGAAAAACTATTGTCCAGTATGTATTCATAATGTTTAATTAATCTGCAAAATTAATGAAACATATATCTTTTGCGATTTCATGGTTGGTCCCTTAATAACAGTACATGTTTAAAAATATGAGTACAATAACCCTTTTTCGTTTTTACGCTACCTACACAAAAAGTTATGTTTCCACTTAGGTATGCCAAATAGATTTTATTGTGTAACTTGTTTTGTTTACTAAGAAATTACTAACACCTTGTTATTTTTAACCGGCTTCAAAAAAGGAGGTTCTCAATTCGTTGGAATCATTTTTCTGTATCTTTGTAACATGTATTTAGGTCTGAAATAAAGGTAAATTATCATTATTTTATCTCAAGCAGATCTCACAATCATTCATTAATTTCGTATTGCCGTAGGAACTACACCTTTGTTCTAGTAATTATCTATTTCCCACCAATATTCTATAGGTACCTACATCGTACATACGAACTAGGAAATTTTACGTGTTTATAAATGTAAAAAGAATAATAAATTTAACAACCGAACCTCCAGTTACTGTTAAAAAACTAGAATTATCCAAACTTTCACGCGATAACAAACAGTTTGTTTTTTGAGTATTTTTTTTACGCACAGTACATAAAGTATCTCGACACATAAAATCTATACGGGCTAGGTCTTAGAAGTGAACATTTTGTTGACACTATATGGAACACAACTACTTGAAGTTTTGTCCTGGAAGAAATACAATAAAGGTTACCCTACTTAGAAAGAAAGGGTTTGACCACAGTGAGCGAGATAGCCATACATCATTTTTGCTTCAAGTAGGTATTCAGAGTCTGGACTCCACTTTTATCTGTACCTTCATGGGTAGTCTGCTATTTTGAATTTGACAGTAATATTTTGAAATTGTCCTGTGTCGACAGATTGCCATAAATAAAAAATAGATAGATAGAAATATTAGAAATTGTTCTTTGTAATTTATTGCAATTTCGGATCTCCTAAACTTCACATTGCTTTTTATACTAATAAATAGTATGTACAAATATATCTAAACGAAGTCTAGCATGATTAAATTTATTAGTAGTTTTCCGAAAATCACTTCGACTAACGCATTTTTTAAAAACGGCAACACATACATACCATTCTAACACAATTCATAGATAAAAGAGACCGAAAATTCAATGCATAGATAAAAGAGACCGACAATTCTATTACCATTGAACGACCGTTATGAACTCATATAGCAGACTACGGACATTTGACTTCAATTGCAACGGTATTGCGGTTGCATCGTGCCGGTATGACAATTGTTCCAAAATAGTAGACTTGAGCACCAGGTGAATACTTACATATTAAGTGGGACATCACAAATCAAGACTATATAATATTATTGTATGGTAATACCAAAGTAATTTTAACTGCTTATATGAAAATTACTCCTTTATTTCATTGTTCTTTGTTACTATTAAAATATTGTAAATATTTTTATTAATTAAGTTATATTATTATTATTGTATTAGCACAATTTTATTGTATTAGCACAATAAATAAAAATGCTAAATATTTTAAAGAATGTTTTATTTATATAATTTAAGAGGATGCTTCTAATATTTGTTTGCGTTTTGCTGTTTTCTTTTCATCTTTAACTTTTTCGTCGTGAAGACGCCTCTTCTTTCTTAACAACCATATTTCCTTCTTGCGTTGTTCCTGACCTGCCTTCATACTTTTGTATAGATTTCTGTGTTTTTTACGAACAAGTTTTTCTCGTAGCCTGAACGCTTGTTTATCCTCTATTTCCTTTTGGTAAGGATGTTCCTTGTGTGTTACACCGGCAGTGACTGCCATTGCCTTTTTCTGTAAAAATAATAATCAGTTAAAAAGTTGACGGGCCTCGTGGTTCATATAACGGACTGCCGTTCACGAGGTCTCGGGTTCGATTCCCGGTGAGGACAACCATTTGTGTTATGTTTTTAATTGTCATACAAATGTTTGTACTGCGTCTGGGTGTTTACTGTGTATTATAAGTATGTATTTACAAAAGAAAGTAGTTTATGTATTATATCCGTATTCTGGTACCCATAACACAAGCATATAAGCTTAGCTTGGAACCAGAGGACGTTGTATGAAATGTCCGTGAAGGAAAGGTACGTAGCAAACGGCATTCTATAGTCTCTGCATACCCTCATGGGAAAAAGGCGTGACGGTATGATGATGATCATGAATTAAATCTATCATTAGTAGAAACACGAGCTATCCTGAATATTTGAAATAACTGACGAAGATAACTGTCAGTATTTCTGTTGCAATTCAAATCAAAACTACTAAGCTGATTGAAATGAAATTAAGAATACAAATAGTCTAGAACCTAAGAAAGAACATAGGCTACTACATTTTATGGCGAAAAGGATTGAGGTTAAAATCGGGGATATATATTGTATAGAAGTAGCATCATTTTTAAAGCTATAGCAATTTTGGGGCCATTGTTGATTAAAAACTAAATTTAAATTTGCTTATAGCATATAATGAGATAGTTTTTAACACCCTTTTATTAGCTTCATTTATCTATCTATTTGACGAGCCTCTTGGTTGAGTGGTTCATGTATCGGACTGTCGATCTTGAGGTCGCGGGTTCGATTCCCGCTCAGGACAATCATTTGTGTGATATTTATAACTGTCATACAAATGTTTGTACTGCGTCTGGGTGTTTCTATGTATTATAAGTATGTATTTAGAAAAGAAAAGTAGTTTATGTATTCTATCCGTATTCTGGTACCCATAACACAAACATATTATAAGCTTAGCTTGGGACCAGAGGACGTTATGTGGATGTCCATGAATATTTATTTATTTGTCTATGTAACAATCTTTAAGTGTTAGCATATTTTGTAACCATATGACTTTAACAAAAGTTAGTATAAGTAGTATGACAAAAAATGGGTCTTACCTTTTCTTTAGCTATCTTCTTTTTCTCTGGGTCCACATCATCATCATCGTCAGAAGAGTCCTCATCAACTTCCTGTTGGTATTGTTTAGCTAATGCTTCTTCAGCATCTTCTGAATCCACTTCTTCATCCTCCTTGTCTTCGTCACTTGCTTCGTCAACGTCACTACCGGACTCATTATCTAGAATTTGAAAAAAAAACGTTATCAATAATCAGTAGTTTAGTTCTTGGAATTGATTCTACAAAGTAGCTTTTGCCAAAATGGGCGATACCGTCACCTTGCGATTTTCAAGTAGGTGAAAAATGGTGGCACTAAGAATATATTTTTCCTAAAGTGGGCAGTAGACAAATTGAGATAGGAGGCTCTAACTTTCTGTAAAATCACAAGCTGTGGATGGTGCTGGATAGATATTTCGTTGGCTGAATGAATATGCCATTTTTTATATAAAAATGAAATGCCATTTTGGAAGAGAAAGGAGAATTACGAAAATTTTATAAGACAAATGTTTTAGCAAAAACTGTAGGCAGAGAGTGTAGTCTCTGCATACCCCATAGGAAAAAGATGTCATGGTATGATGGTGATGATATATCATCATCAACAAACAAACATTGTATTTAAGTAGATAATAATTTATCATGCCATCTAACAGAAGAGGACCAAATTTTATGAATGCCTCAAGTAGACATGTGACTCAACTTTTACAAGTATGGCACACAGGAAGCATTAGAAAATATAACTATTTACCTAATGGTTTGAAGTTAGGATCATTAAGTGCCTTTTGTTCTGGTGGAATATAAACTTGATCCTTAGTTTTATCTACAAATGGTGAAAGATGTGGTGGTAGTACAGCTCCCATTAAATATTTGTTTATAGGCAATAGTGATCTTGCATTTACACTGTCAAATACCCATTGAGGCTGTACATAGTACCGGGAGATATACTGTTTATCCATTGTTGGCCGGTCCACAATTTGATATGCAATACTTTCATCTGTTTCATCAAATGTAGCCCCTACAAAATGATTCCTGTCCCATGACACTTCACCACCAAAGCAACGGATAATAAAGACCAACGGTTCTCTAGGAACCTCCCTATTAATAAAGAACTTCAAGCCTTTGAACATTGTTTTTAATTTTTTTACTTTTTCCGCTTCTTGCTTTGCTTCTTCTAACTTTTGAGGATCCTCATCTTCTGTGTTGAAAATATCCATTTCTGGTAATTCCTCAGCATCATTACTACCAGCTACTTTAGCCAAAGATAAGTTCATGGCAGCTATCCTCTCTGCTACATATGCATGTTCATCTACCAAATCTTTCTCAGAGTCTGCTGATAATGCTGCTGTCAACTTAGGTGGATAGACCAAATTAAGTGAATGATAAAGTTTGAAGTTCACAAATCCAAGCATCATAGTGTAGAATTCCACAAATGTTGACATTATTTTAAAGTCTACTTCATCTTTACTTTGAGGCTGAAAATAATTTGAAGTAAACACATTAAGAACTGGATATCATGAAGTTTACAGACTTTATTCTTTAAAAACCGGTCAAGAGGGAGGTAAACTCGCACACTTAGAGTTTCGTACAAAACAACTCACCAACTTAATTTTGTAGTTGAAATATAGGGAATCGCCTACATGTCAGCTACTTCATAAGTTGGTATTAGTTTAAACACTTTTTTACTTGTGATGTGATGACAAATTATAAGTTTTTGGATTTTTCCCTATATCAGCACTATATAGACTTGATCTATGCCAAATTTCAAGGCTCTAGGGCAACGGGAAGTACCCTGTGAATTTTGATTCCCTAGCATAAGTCGAAAAATTCTTAAAAATGATTGTAATTTGGTTATATCTTTTAAATGCGTAGAGGTAAAAGGTTGACAGTATTTTTTGCAGCAAGGGACCGCATAGATCTACATATCGTATGAATTTCAAGTTGATACCTTCAGCCGTTGCTGAGTAAAAAAAGTTTGACAGACAGACACTGGAGTGATCCTATAAGGGTTTGTACGAAACCCTAAAAGTAAATAAAATATCTGGAAAGTAACATTAATATTACAAAGCTACAGAAATTAGCAAGAATAATTATTTTCTTAATAGTTTTTGATGATTATGCTACCTATACACTTATTACACAAAAATATACCTGGAATGAGAAATGATGTGGGACAATCCATGTGATAGTCTGACCTTCCAGCTCTACTTGATAATAATATCCTTTGACCGATACAAATACTTTTCTGAGTGCTTTTGCAGCTATGACTGCATGCATAAACTCTATGGTCAATCGTCTACACAGAAGTGATTTGTCTCTAGGCACTTTCTTCAAAGATGGGAAAGTGCTAAACAGGAAACATAATGTTAGGCAATCATCTAAATCTCGTAGAGCATCAACAAATGTTGGATATCTTTCTTTTACAATGTGGTCAATATTTATCTCTGGGTAGTCATGTAAAAACTTCCTCATTTGTTTGTATTCCTTCATAGCTCTGGCTCGACGGATTTTTTGTTGATATACCTAAAAGAAGAGGTAAATATAAGATATTTTGTCTAAAACAATAGGTAGTAATTGCTGTATATGTCACTTGATAATATACTTACTTTCAAATCTCTGAGTTTCCATATTGTTGGTTCGTGTAATAAGAACTTTATATCCTTGGTGTGATATAACGTTTTGATACCTCCAGCACCTTTCTGAGCTCTTTTTCGATTACGAGGTTCCCTGGGATAGATTCCTTTTAAAATGCATATACGTCGGAAATCTTTTAGAGATAATTGAAGCTTCTTCAATGCAGCTTTTCTGGTCATAAACTGTGCTCCCTCTCCCGATGAATACTGTAATAACGTGGAATTTATTGGTTATCCTCAAAGTAATTACACGTGTTGGGTGATGCGCAAATTACGAAATAACAATACGAACCTTCTTCTTTTTCTTAGAAACCATATTTGTGTTCTCTTATTTCTTCTTGTTTTATTATTGCTTTATTACAAGCTCAAATCAGTTTTAATTATAAATTAGCAGTAATCACATTTCCTGTGCCACTCCTGCGCGCATGTTGATTTGTAAAAGTCAAAATGAAATGACAGAACTGACAGCGATGTCAATTTGACTTTTCTTTTTTTTTTTGCTAACTGTCGTGTGGCTTGGTGTAGTGATTTTTTGGGTCGCAGGAATAGTAGGTACCGTTCATGAAGGTATGTACCTTCATGGTACCGTTTTGGTTTTCTGTAACTCAAGTCTTTTGTTTTATAATCAAAGCTTTTAGGTTATAAATGAATAAAAGAAGTATGTAGTGTATAGTTTAAAAATAAATTTTATTTGTATTTCGCATTCACAAGGGGAAACTTAAGACTAAGCTTAATTATTACGTAAGGCAGTGATATTTACACACCTAAGTTTTTTTTTAAATTCTTATTTCTAAGTACTTAATGATACATAATAAATAGTTATTTACTGAATATGAGTTATTAGTTTCTAACTTTGCTCACTTTCCTCTTCGCTCGGGGATGAGGTTGACGTAGAAACCGTTGCTGAGTTGTGGACTTGGCTGCAGCCGCCTGGGTTTACCATTACATACATAGGATAAGTATAGGGTGAAGGCCACATAGGTGAACTCTGTGATACAGCTGAGCTGGCAGCGTCTTCATTAAGCCCAGCTTCTTTTAAAATAGTCATCGCGTTGGAGTATGCAGACATTATTTGCGGATAAAAGAAATGGAAAGGGTATTGGAAAGGATATTGAGGTCCTGTAGCCGATAAATCGCATTTAGTAGCAGAATTTTCCGTAGGAGGTGATGGTATTGCATACGAATAGGGGAAAGATGGTATAGACGTAGTAGCTTCGGTAGATGTTACGGGCAGTGCATAGGCATATTGAACAGCTGGATTGGGCATCACAGCGCGCTTCTTCGTTGAAGTTTCATCAATTGCTGTTGGATATATCGGCAATACAGCTGCTTGTGGTTGTGTAGCTGCTGCTACTGGTAAGAAATTTATTGGTGTGTCTACAATCCATTGGGATTTGACTCCATTGTCTTCTGAAGCTGCGACGAATAAATCTCCTGTTGCTCCATCGCTTGAAGGTTTTACGAAAAGTCCATGAACTGGATTCAAAATTACATTGTTCCAGTCAGGAAGGCAATTCACATACGATATTACTAGTGATATAAATAAAGTGATAATTATAACGTGATTGTCCATTATTTGTGGTCTTTATAAAATACAAGAAAGATGAATGATAAGTTTCCTACATAGTTATTCATTTTATACCAATATTTGAATAAGAACATATAAGGTAACAGTTTCTTTTATAAATATTATTAAATAAATTTTAATTGAAGCACGTTTAATAGATTTGATTTCAGGGATTGATAAACTCAACGAGATAAAGGTTGTTTCATATCTCATCTTTTAACCGACTAATAAACTAAAGAAGAAGATACCATTCTAATACTGTTAGTAGACCAAACTATTTTAATGCCCGGCAGAAAAAAGGGACCTTTTTTATCAAACAATTTAATCAGTTAGTACGAACATAAGTATTAAATTTTTAAGACTTTATGTATTACTTAATTGTTACTAAAGGCTAAAAAATTGGACTGAAACCCCCTTAATCTTGCTATCAAATCTTTTGAAACAAAAATTTCATTTATGCGATATTCATTGTGATGACAAAAACATCAGAGGAATACGTTCAATGATGAGATGTGATGGCTGTGATAAAAGTGCGTCGCTCAGAGTAGGTATTATAAAATTTGCGGAATAAATTATAGCTATAAATAAAACGTCAGTATTTTCTTAAAGTTATACCTTACTGCCTCAAAATATGACTAAATTGACATTAAAATAATAATGCATTTCCTTAATTGTATTCGTATTGCTTGTCAGCCTTTGTCCGAAGTACTTTTTGTTTCATAATTCGTTTTTGATTTCATTTCCTGAAGTACTTGAACCTTTTGAATTAAAAGATCTTACATAAATGTTAAGTAAGTTTGTAGTAGGTTCTATGCATTTTAGCTAGCTAGAGTTTTCAACTGGGATTAAGTTTGCGTTATACAATTACACAAGTATAAAAAAGTGGTATTGTGTTATAGATCACAGGAATATCGATTTACGGAGGTTGTGAAAACTTAAAAATAAGGCATTAAAGAAACTGGAATTAAGTGCCAAATCTTATACGAATACTAAAAGTGTAGAGCCGCTTTTAGTATAAGACTTGTTACTTACCTACTCTGAAATAGTTAATAGCTCTGTTAAAATAAGTTAATTATTTCACACTTCCGCTGTAAAAGATGATTAATCATTTTCATTTGCAATGCGGAGGTTTCATTTTATATACTGTAAAGTCACCTACTTACAAACGTTATGTACCAAGGTTATTACGTAGTTAGCAAAATTTTACATTGAAATTACGTTATTTATAGACGATTACGTTATTTATAGACGATATCCTTTAGACATAGGGCACCGTTTAGCTATTGATAAAGAAAATATGATGGATGGATGATAATTTTTTGAAGGCAATCCCTATTTCTACTTCAACTGAAGTCTGGTAGGACTCCATGACCTTTCTGCAGCTTTCAGCAGATGGCTCTGCCAATGAAAAAGTTACTGTTTAGTTACGACATACGAATAACCTGAATGAGCCATATAAAATGATGATGATGATATTTTATAGAGTTTCTTATTTATAGAATCTTACTTAATTTGTAAGATTTGCGCTGCAAGTACTTCTTTACGTAATAAAAAAACAAGCGTCTAATAGTCCTATCCTGATATAGTAGTTTTGTTATAGTTGCTAGTTATAACTATAAGATCAAATCATTTTTTTATATATAAAATAGTAAATACGTAAATATTTTACAATATAATGTTAATATTTTTTGTACAGTTTTTATTTTACGTTCACTATATCACTGCGTACAGAATTTCTCTATGTTTGAAAGAAAACGAATCATTTTCTTTATGTGGATGGAGTTGTGCACCTACTTGTGTGAATATAAGAATGCTGGCCACTAGTAAATATTTCATAATTATTAATTTTATGTCGCGGGAAAATTTTACCCATAAGGAATTTTAACAAATAGATTTGGTGACAAAAAAGTCTATAGCAACGCAATGTTTTAATCTGTTTTAAAAGTTTAAAACTTTATTGGTTACTACTAGAATGAAGACTGTTCCTGAATAAATTTCAATGTGGAAGTTTTCAAGGCTAGAGTAAATAGGCTCTTCACATGGTTATTGCGCTTCACGATCACCGTCTACATTGCCACTTTTGTAATAGGTTTAAAATAAAAACACAAAAAACACCACTTGGCTATCTTGGCTTTTAGTGTGACGATATGTGCCTATATGTGTTATACAGTTATACTGATTTTTAAGCTATACAACTTAAAGGTTCACTAGACTTTGCGTGATAGACAGTGACAGAGTAACAAACATACATGCGTCCAATGTTCGCAAGAATGTATGTATCCAAACATAGACGAGCCTCGTGGTTGAGTGGTTCATGTAACGGACTGCCGATCAAGAGGTCGCGAGCTCGATTCCCGCTCGGGACAATCATTTGTGTGATTTTTCTTATTGTCATACAAATGTTTGTACTGCGTCTGGGTGTTTCTATGTATTATAAGTATGTATTTACAAAAGAAAAGTAGTATATGTATTCTATACGTATTGTCGAACCCATAACACAAGAATAATATAAGCTTAGCTTGGGACCAGAGGACGTTGTGTGAAATGTCCGTCAATATTTATTTATTATTTATTTACATACATGTTCTTACAAGCATTTCTGCTCTATTTGATTAGTTACAACCGAACCAATCAACTAATGCCATAAAACTAGAGTTCTCGTGAAACTGGATATCCCTGTAAAATACACGTGTAAGTATTATTTACTCATAATAAACCTACTTTTGTAGCTGCATGTCCATTGACTTGGGAATGTAGAGTTGGCTGTCGATGTTCTGTTGGCTACATCAGAGACGAATACACCAAGGATTGTGTCCTTGTGCGGGATTGTCCAGGTAAAGTATAACACCAAATATTTTAGAAAGCCATATGTGTATCCAGCTGATCCCCATTCCAAGTAAGAGTTTTAGGTTGACGCCGTTGACGTCTCAAATTAGATTAGGTGTTTACCGGTCCCTGCCTACACCCTAATACTATTGGCTGACCAAGCAAATGTTGTTTTACCAAATTCTTATAGATATGTAGAGTACGATTAAGAGCGAGCAATCTCCTACTTACTAACAAGTACAATAAGGGTTGTAAAAATTACTACAAAAACCAAGTATGTATTATGTAATTTTATGTTCGGTGACGGATTTAAGAATACAAGTGGTGCCACCCCTTTTACTTATTAGGGTTTTGTAAAAGCCAGCTAAGCCTGTTAATGTTCCAATATTGGCCACAGGTCTCCTAGATTTCGAGGGCCAGGCATTTTAGCATACGGCTAGACCGACAGATTCTCATCTCTCAAAAACTAATGTTAGCTGTTTATAAAATCGCTTATCTGGCTCTCACGATACCCTAAAAAGAATATAGAGTAATATATAGTATTATTCAAAGTAAAATTTAAATCAAGAATCTTTTTTTTGTAGTCGGTTAAATAATGTCGGTTTTGTGATACATAAATATGTGTATTTTCACTACCGGTAGTCATTAAAGTAGGTCGAACATGCCGATGTTACATTTCATGAATTTATTTCTTTCAATATTTCCGCTGATATTATAAAATCGCGATAAAGTCATGGTTATGAAATTCTGATTATTTTGCATATTTGCCGTGTTCCATTTGAAGGTGTATAATACTTTTACGTTCGTGTGGTGACGGATTAAAAGTACAAGTATCGCCACCCCATTTCTTCCCTTGGGTGCTGTAAAAGCCAGCTTAGGAATATTGTACACAGATAACATCATACATAACATTCTCTAAACCCTATGCCAACATGCCTGTTCAGCGTGGTATAGTCTACCATATAACCCCTTACAACGCGGAGGAGGGGGTGCCCAACAGTGGGACGTTAATGGGCAGAAGAGAGAGAGAAAGAACGAAAGAAAAAAATATTACTATTTTTTTTTAAATAAAATATTGAAATATTAAAAATTAATATAAAAATATTAAATATTAAAAAATTAAATAAAATAAAATATTAAAAGATACTCGATTCGGGTTTTAACAGCGTCCTACCTAAACAAAATAAACATGAAATTCCTTGTCATTGTTTTTGTATTCATATAAACATTACCTAACTTTTTTCCAACATCGATAATACGTAGGTATTCGTTTATAGAAATTGATAAACTATTTTAGCATGAAAACTAATGTTATTATATCTATTATTCATAAGAAACAAAGTAAACAATGAATTGTATATTTCCGCTAACATTCGATTCTATTAACTGTATCTGTTATTTTCTAGTTTATTAGGAAGTTGATTAAAACTACTTTATATAATATGCCTAAATAACTATTATGCTTTACTTGTACTTTACTATTTTTCATTGACGGGCTTCGTGGTCTAGTGGTTCGTATAACGGACTCCGATCATGAGGTCGTGGGTTCAATTCCCGCCTCGGACAATCATTTGTGTGATGTTTATAAATGTCTTACAAATGTTTGTTCTGCGTCTGGGTGTTTCTATGTATGTATTTACAACAAAAATAGTATTATGTAGTATATATATATAGCCGTATTCTGGTACCCATATACAACACAAGCATATAAGCTTAGCTTGGGACCAGAGGACGTTGTGTGAAATGTCCGTGAATATTTATTAATTTATTTTATTTATTTATTTATTCAAACAGGTACCTTAGCGCTAATACAGTACAATATTAGTTTAATTGGCACAAACAAGTAAAACAGATAATAAAAAGGAGTGTGTCACGACCAGTACCTACCCTAGCTAAGTTAAATAAATAACTTGTGTTAAGGGTGCATTATTATAACATTTATTTTATTACATCGGCACTATTCTGCGTAGAAATAAGCAAATAAAAATACCTTAATATACTTGCAAATGCATTAAGTTATTTTTACAAGCTCATAACAAAACTCAGAGTCGCGCAGCGTGCTATGGAGAGGGCTATGCTCGGTGTTTCCCTACGTGATAAGATCCGGAATGCGGAGATCCGTAGAAGGAGCGGTGTGTATGACATAGCCCGAAGAGTTAGCACGCTGAAGAGGTAATGGGCAGACCACATCGCTCGACGAGTCCTCGAGTGGCGACCACGAACCGGACGACGCAGCGTGGGGCGGCCCCCGACAAGGTGGACTGACGATATCGTCAAATACGTCGGGGGCCGCTGGATGTAGTTAGCGCAGGACTGCGCGTTGTGGCGTTCTATGGGGGAGGCCTATGTCCAGCAGTGGACTGAGAAAGGTTGATGGATGGATGGATGGATTTTTACAAGTAGTTAAATTAAGTTATTTCTACAAAAAGCCATCCTCTTGAACCATTTTATCTACTTATTTAAAATAATCGTATTTAACTCCGTTGCATAGTTTTGAAGATATAGGGACATACGTACAAAAATAACGACTTTGTTTTAGTAGTGAAGATAATGCTTAGTTTTGTTGCTTGATTACTTGCAGTTATCATACAATTTTAAGCGTCTTCGATATATGTATATATTTAGATACTGTTGTTGAAACACTGGCCATGATTACCTGTCTGTCTGTTTGAGATAAACTCAAAAACTACTGAGATTTTATGAGCTTTTGATCGAGACGAATTATGAAAAAGCCTAGGTGAAAAAAATAAACAAAAAACATTATGACCATATCCGTATTAATACAAAAAGTATTTCAAATACATACTTTTACACATAAACAATCAAAAGATATTTTATTTTCTGTCAATATTTCAAGATAAGCGATAGGAAGAGACAAAGTACCCCAAGCGCCATGTTTGTTATGTGTTTCTGATTATGTTATTTATAACAAAACATCTTGACAATTTGAAACATATTTGACAAAGGAGCTGATATACTTATTAAAAAAACTAAAAAAAAAAATTCATGATGTCTATTATGAATTATTGTTTTTAGTTGTTCGATTTTAAACAATTTTTTGGATGGATGTATTTTTAATGTATGAAACCCTAAAAAGAGTCTAGATTTGAAGAATTATATTTAGCTGATTCTATCTCCCGAAATAGAAATTATAATTAGTTAAATATCTACTTAATTGTTAGCTTCTGCTAGGCTCCATGGATTATTTAGTTAAATGGGCTATTCAATTTCTTAAATGAAAATGTCACACAAAGAGAACTTTTAAAACTTTCATCTAAAATTTTAAACGCTAAAATGTTCGTTCACTGCAATTTTTTTATTGCACAACTAAAAAAAAAACATCAAAATCGTTTGTTTTACGTATTTTCATTATTTTTACTTTAAATTACTACGATATTGTGCAATTTAGTCCAATTGTTCAAAAGTTATGTGCTAAACTGTTTATGTTAAACTTTATTTGGAACTTACGCAGCAGTTACAATACATTTTCAGCGACTGCAGATATTGATTGCGAAAGTCCAGCACAAGAATAATTTATTTTGAGACTTTTAAATATACTTATTTATTGAATTCTTCTTCTTTTCTTTTTATTTAATTCCAATAATTGATTACCATGTTAAAATTAACGGGCATTTAAAGATAGACAAATCGGACAGGAGCTTAATATCGGCAGTCTAAAAAGTACCTAAAGTCTACAACTTGTCCAAACAAAACAATAAATGAGGACAACGGCTTATTGACCTCTACTACAAATAAAAAACTAATATTTTTCTGTTACGGTAGCAATATTTCTTATCATTACTTTTATTTGGTACATAGTTTATCTTGTTATTAAATATCTAAACATTTTATAGATTACTAGATGGAGATATTTGAGATAAAATACATTCGAGAGTAAGTTGATAGCATTCCATGACAAGCGTGACTTGCGGTATAAATATTATTATGATCTTATCTGTGTGTAGGACAAATGCGTGATTAAAGTTAATTTTGACTGATTTTCTGGTCTTAGAATTATCAACATATACGTGTTGAGAACATGTCAATTCAATAAGTAGTAATAAGAAATAGATAAAAATGTTAGCCTCACAATCTTACTCTTTGTAAAGCAAAGAGTCTATACATGCTATTACCCGTAACTTCGTACGCGTGGAATTTGAATTAAATTAAAATTTTTTACAAAATAGCCATTCTCTGTCACTACTTTTAACTTAAAAACCGCATCAAAATCCGTTGCGTAGTTTTGAAAATTTAAGCTCACATACAAACATAGCGACTTTGTTTTATAATTAAGTAAAGAAGATTGGGACTTTACATGTACTGTAGGCTCAATTATACATTCTTTAGTATATTAGGTGCAAATACAAATGCTTAAATTAGACTATTTTAGCCCCGGTCAAAATCAAAAAAGTCCTTTACACTTAGTAAAATAGTATTGGTAAATTTTGTATTTATTCATACACTGTACAAATATCATTACAATACACTTTATTACAATCGCAAATAATAAGCTTAGTGCCCTGAATGCCAAGTTTTGCCAGCTGAAACAACTGATTTTGCAATATTTAGTCGGTCAAGTATAAATGTAGAGTGCAAACAAAGCAATTTAAAACGTCAAAGTGTAGTAGAAGACCCGTCGACTTTGTATATAAATATTAGTGTGATGTTCGTCCTGGAGATCACAACATCATTACAATGGCAGCTACACTCTGGGCTTGTATACTCGCTGCCTTAGCGGTGGTCGTCGCTGGAGCCCCAACTTATATGGATTCTGAAGACAACTTACAATACGTCAGGCAATATCCAGAAGAACTTCACTATTTGAGAGACGTACGTTCACAAATAGCACCACATTATGTACTTCCTTGTGCTGCTGCTGCAGCTGCTGCCGCCGCTGCTACAAATCCGATGCACGTCTCTAACTTCGCTTCACCATTCAACATGAACACACCTCGATACGCTGGAGTGCAACATGGATTTGGGGTACCACACTATCGATCTGTAGACGAACAAATGGCCGAAGCTGAGATGTTATCATTCTCTGACATGGATCAAATGCAGCGAGGGCAAACCACGATGATGGATCACGTACCCATGGCAAGGACTAGTTACGGCGCTGCACCTTCAAGTATGACTTTAAACGGGCCAGCGTTAACACCTTCCACTGGAATGGCATATGGGGTGTTCCCGAATGCTCATGTTGGTAAATGCAATGTTCCTCTGTTGTTTAGCTGCTCACCATCAATTTCTTCAGGTCACATTATGGAACACCAGTCTCAGGAACCCGAATCTCCACCATCACCAACAGGGGGCTCATACAGGCTAGTTGATGTACATTCCGATAATCATGAACACGGCGCAGAAATGCAACCTCAGCACTTGGAACCTACCCACGAAGCCAGTCATGCAACGCATGCGTAGATTTATAATTGTGCTTTATGTTAAAATTAATGTGATAGTATAAGATTTGTATATTTAAAATGATCAGTATATCCAATAAAGATGATACATTTATAACTTACTTCTTTTAATCAAAACTCTACCTTTTTAATGATTGAGGTTATTATTGCATTATATGCAAACAAAACTGTGTTTGTTGACGGATCTATACTAATATTATAAAGCGGAAGAGTTTGTTTGTTTGTTTGAACGCGCTAATCTCAGGAACCACTGGGCCGATTTGAAAAATTCTTTCAGTGTTAGATAGGGCTATATAACATCACTCTACGACCAGTATAAGCAGAGCAGTAGTGAAAAATGTTGCAAAAACGGGGGAAATTTTCTATATTCCACGTGGACGGAGTCGCGGGCAACAGCTAGTTAAGTATACACGTGTCGCCACCCTTTTTCTTCTCAAGGGTGCTGTATCTGATATTGTTATCAGATAACATTCTCTGTGAAAGATGGAAAACTCGAGAATAGACCCTGTGCCAATATGCCTGGTCGGCGCGACACAGTTAACCAACCACTCTCTTAAATCGTAGGAGTCCCGTGCCCAACAGTGGAACGTTAATGGCCTCAGTAGAAGGTTATGAAAACAGCGAGCATAATGACTATTTTTTTAATTTAGTATATAGACATTTAAAAGTATTGAAAGCTAACAAATGGTTTACAGGCATCTTTTTTTCTAAATAAACCTCATGAAGACGCCTAACGCCTATCCACTATACCCAGAGGCGTATTTAGAAATTTAGCGCCCCGGGCCATTCGATTCGACGCCCCGAGCCAATTTAATTAGCCGCCCTATAAATTAATAGAGATAGAGCAAAATTTTAAACTTAAAGCCTTTCGCCGACCTTCTCAGGCTGGCCGCCCCGGGCCATGGCCGCATGTATTTATAGGAATTGGTTTTTCATCACTCGCAGAAGACGCTGTAAATTAGACGTTGGCACTCACCCGAAAAGTACTCATCTGAGCATGCTTCTTTTAAAAGTCATTTAACCAACCCTAGTCATAAAAATACCAGATAGATACGAGTATCTGCACTGACGAACTTTTTTGGAGAAATATTTTATAGTAACTCAGACGTATTTAGCAGCATTTTCGATTAGGTAACGCAATAATTTTTCGACATTTTTGACACATAACATAACATTTCAGTCAACTAAAAACTTTTACATGTAATCTTTATCTAATATATAAAATTCACGTGTCACAGCGTTAGTTACCGTACTCCTCCGAAACGGCTTGACCGATTCTTCTCAAATTTTACATACATATTCAGTAGGTCTGAGAATCGGCCAACATCTATTTTTCAAACCTTTAGCCCGGTTTCCACCGCGAGCGGAACGGACCCATTAATGACTTCGTTAAACTCGCAAACGCAAACTGCATACTTGTATTTCCACCAACAAATAGTCGGACGGAAAGAGCCGAGCGTGTAGAAAGAGTAGAAATGAGCTCGCTCAGTTCTAGGGAGCACCAACTCTTCGTTGGTGGAAACTCAAACCTATTTAATTAAAAAGGAGTCCGTTTCGCCTAACCATTTTCCGCACATTAAGCCCGGTTTCCACCGCGAGCGGAACGGACCCATTAATGACTTCGTTAAACTCGCAAACGCAAACCGCATACTTGTATTTCCACCAACAAATAGTCGGACGGAAAGAGCCGAGCGTGTAGAAAGAGTAGAAATGAGCTCGCTCAGTTCTAGGGAGCACCAACTCTTCGTTGGTGGAAACTCAAACCTATTTAATTAAAAAGGAGTCCGTTCCGCCTAACCATTTTCCGCACATTACCCTTTCGCAGTGGAAACCGGGCTATACCCTTTCGCAGTGGAAACCGGGCTTTTTTGGTCTTTTTTAGTATGGCAAAACAACGTTTGCCTTTTTATAAAACAAAGTCGTTATTTTTGTATGTATGTCTCTATGTGAGTCCCCTCTATCCCTACTAATATTATAAATGCGAAAGTAACTCTGTCTGTCTGTCTGTTACGTTTTCCCGCTTAAACTTCTCAACCGATTTTCATGAAATTTGGCATAGACAATCTTTAGACCCTGAGAAAGGACATAGGCTACCTTTTATAGCGAAAAAAAAATTTTCCAAATTCCACGCGGATGGAGTCGCGGACAATAGCTAGTTTTATATATTTTGTTTAGGTTTTCTTTCTATTTTTTTTTAAATTCTTCACTAATGAAGTTGCGGGCGACAACTAGTATTATATAATCCAAATATACCATAAGACTGTATTAGTGAAATTGCAAAAGAATAATTGAGTAATTTTTGTTGAGTTAATAGCGATCAAACGGACTGACGCAGGAGGGGACTATCTTTTATAATATGTAATTGGAAAAACGTTCCTTTTTTGTTTCTTTTTCTCTTTTCCTGCCCATTTAACGTTCATCATTTACACACTGGCATTTATCATAACGGGAGTTAATTTACACCCGAAAAGGTAAGTCTTGAGTTTTCTAGCATTTCGTTCTAGCATACATCCGTGTGGTGACGGATTAAGAATACAAGTGTCACCACCCCATCTCCTCCCAAGGGTGCTGTAAAAGTCAGTTAAGGGATATTGCATACAGATAACATCTTCTATGAGAGACGGAAAACTCGAAAATAAACCCTGTGCCAACACGCCTGATCAGCGCGGCACAGTAGACCATAATCCCTCCCAAAGTGGAGCAGGCTTGTGCCCAACAGTGGGGCGTAAATGGGCTGGAGAAGAAGAAGAGTTTTCTAGCATAACATGTTTCACTATTTAATTCTTAAATCACCAATGGGGTGGTGATATATGAATTTTAAAAACGTGCCATATATTAAAAAATAATCGATTACCTATAGATTGAATTGGTTTGTAAAAGCACGTATCTAAAACTATAAATAAAATGCTGTCGTTGCTAATTTCGTACGTAAGTATTCGTTCTATCTTAACGAAATTAAAATGATAATCACGTTCGTTATAATAACAATTATAACTGTAAACGTATTTCAAATGAATACGGAATTTATCGACGTTTCTAAATTCTGGAAATCAATTACATACGATAAACATTTTCATGAAGATATGAATATATTTTCTCATAAACCGGAGGACTTGGCAAACAGTTCGACTAGAAGAAAAAGGCATGTTATTTGGACAAGTGCTGAACAACCGATAGCACATCACAAAGTATCGGAAGATTATCCAGAGTTTATATCAGGAGCGCATCATCAAGTCTCTATAGATTATCCCTATCCTAATCTAGTTCAATATGTATTACGAAAAGAAAGTTGCTAAACTGTTTAATTATATTTAGAAGATTATATTTAGGAGTAAAAGCTAAATAAAAATTCGTTTACATAACCTAACCGATTTATCCTTAGTAATATTATGTATATAGGCTAGCTGTTCTTCGCGACTTCATAAGCGTGAATTCTTAAGTAACTACAATATCTTTACATAGGTCTTTCATGTGTATGTTACTCAGAGTTAGCCGTGTGGTGACGTATAAAGAACTAGCTGTTGCCCGCGACTCCGTCTGCGTGGAATTTAGAAAATTTTCCCCGTTTTTGCTTCGCTTCTACTGGTCGTAACTTGATATTGTATAAAGCCTAAAGCCTTCCTCGATAAATGCCCTATCTAACACTGAAAGAATTTTTCAAATCGGCCCTGTAGTTCCTGAGATTAGCGTGTTCAAACAAACAAATAAACTTTTTCTAACACTTGCCCGACTCATTTGTTAATAAAACTACTTTTTACGGATTGAGGCGCGTTTATTTGTTTTAAATTTTGGTCCGACGTTTCGGAGACTTTGCAGACACCATGGACTCACCCGTGACCATGGTGACTGCAAATGTGAATCCGTAAAAAGTAGTTATATTTAAACAAACAAACTCTTCAGCTTTATCTTATATATAAAATTCACGTGTCACAGTGTTAGTTACCGTACTCCTCCGAAACGGCTTGGCCGATCTCTATGAAATTTTACATGCATATTCAGTAGGTCTGAGAATCGGCCAACATCTATTTTTCAAACCTTTTTTTTTTAGTACCTATGGCAAAACAACGTTTGCCGGGTCAGCTAGTAATAATCTAAATATATCTATAAACTATTAGCTGATGCCCGCTACTCCATATGCATGAAATTTGAGATTCCCTAAATATTTTGCCGCCGTTCAAACCTTTGCCGAGGTTTAGTGAGACTAACGAATAGCAATTGATTTATATTATGTTAAATACAACAAACAATTTAGAGGCCCCACAAGAGAACTTGCTGCAAACACCACGTTAGCTTGATTCTCTGGAAATGGGGTGGTGACATGGGTACCTATACTAAAAGAATTGCGAAATATTGTTTTATAAAATGTCTTTCTAAGAATCACATTCCGATATGTAGTTAATGTAAATATCACATTCATACAAACTGCAGTGTTTGCAATAAACCTGCATTACATTGTACACAAATATAACACAACAAAATATAAATAAGTTCGTCTGTGTGTTTTGTCATATAAAAAAGTTAATACGCTTTATGTACTGTAAATATAAGCTTTTACCTTCGTTCATATTTACATAACTTTGTATTTTTGTAAGTGGATTTTTAAACACGATTTTTAAACCCTTAATTTCTTTAAATAATTATTATCTGTTATTGATAGGCCTCATGGTCTAATGGTTCAGGTAAAGAACAGCCGTTTACAAGGTCCTGACTCCGATTCCCGCTCGGGACAATTTGTGTGATATTTAACTATAATTGCCATACAAATGTTTGCACTGCGTCGGGGTGCTATAAGTATGTATTTACAAAAGAAAAGTAGTAAATGTAGTCTATCCGTAGGTATTCTGGTGGCCTGGTAGGCATAAAAGCTTCCCTTGGGATCTGAGGACGTTGTGTGAAATGTCCATAAATACTTATTTATTTATTTTATTTATTTCTTCCAATAATCAGGCCCAATGATAATCGAAACCTTATTTAAAAATAATAAAGTTGTCAACACTTAGCCCTAAGAATTTTTTAGGTTTTAAAGTACGAACGAAAAGTGTAAAATACGTAAGTATATGTTTCACTTTCGTTTATGTTTAGATTCCATAATCTTTATTAAACAACGGTACATTAACTGATATTTAATTTAAGTTATTAAAAATTCAAACTATAGCTTTACAAAATTTAATTTGACGGTAAAGTCGAGGTAAAAAGTTAGTTCAATTTATATACGTGAGTGAATTTCTATAGCAGTGTGGGTCACGTACCTACTTGTAAAATATTGGCTGTAATAGTTAATTAACCATCTTACAAAAATTAAGAGGTACAAAATTTATCTGTCTTCAATCGTATCATTCTCTGCCCCGATCCCTTTACTTGGGGTCTGCGCAACATGCCCTTTTCTTCCATACTCTTCTCACACGTCATCTCTGTATTTACTACTAGTTTTTTCAATGTACTGAACAAAAGACGAAGTATTATGTTACTCAACGTTACAGGTATTATTTTTCTACAACTTTATAAGAAAACCACAAAGGCCTATAAAAGTAATTAATTTCGTCATTCTACCTCGGGTACTCCACTTTGGGGGTTGACACGGGGCTTATTTTCAAATTTTCCGTCTCTCACAGAGGACATTATCTGTGTGCAATATTCCTTAGCTGGCTTTTACAGCAGCTTGGAAACGCAAAGGGGTAGTACACTTGTATCGGCCACAATTTTCAAAATATAAAGTTAATTTGAGCATAGCGCTCTTACAAGAAATGTTTGTCTTATTAGTAATTTATGCTGACTAAGTAGATAGTTATCGGATCCACTATAGCACGCTTGCGGTGCACGCACCATGTTTCGATATTATTATCGCTCGCAGAAGATCCCATAATTATGCTTGGATTATCCTAATTGAGTTTTATTGGGTAGTGCATAGTGCATTCTTAACCCGTCACCATAAACACAGGGGTTTTCTTTAAAGTTTCTTAACGTTTGTATACATATTAGTTGAACTGGTAAACGAAAATTCCTTCCTCATACATATAATAAATGAGAAACCTCTGTCTGTTTGTCTGCCGCCGTTTCACACAAAAATTACAAAACTATTTTGAATAAAATTGGGTATATAGATACTGAGTCGCAGCGCCTGAGAAAGAATATAGGCTAGGTACTTCATTTTGCTTGTGTTTTATTTTATTTACATAGCCTTACAATTTGCACAGATTTATATAAAATTATAACAAAATATACATAAAATTAAAACCATTGTCTTAAAATATTATATTGAATGTATGGCGTCTACATTAGTCCGTTAAAGGTGTTGTTTCAGCATTTACGAATCAATATCATGAAGCACGTACCGATTTGTTCAACGATAAATCGAAGGGAGGTACTCGTGTGAATTAGTATAAATACCGTCCAAAGATTATCTTCAGCATCAAACGAGCCAGTACTCACCATGAAGACACTGGTTGTGCTTTCTGCTTTGGCAACAATTGCCCTAGCAGCTCCTGCACAACAGGACAATGACTTCAAAGAACCTGCAAGAGTATTTCAAGGCCATTTTCGCACACCGGAGTATACGAAGAGAGAAGTAAAATCGCCGGAGCTGTCATCAGATGCAATCATGCATAATGAACCACACACCGAGCATCACAATGACGCTGATGCATCTGCTTCTACCGGAAGAAACACTTTCAAGAAACCTATGATTATCAAGAAGAAAGTTGATTATCACATATACAGGGATTCAGATGAAGAAATTATGAATACAGATTCCACCGAAATTTGCGGCAGACATCTCAAAGTAAAGCTATGCGCAGATGAGAAAAAATTCAGAGAGTTATTGAAAAACTCGGAAATTAGCAAGGTGCAAGGCATGGAACAAGAAATGAAACACAGCATTATGAAAGCTAAAGAAGCCGTGGAGAATCTACAGCGTGATTTTAAGAAAATGGAAAAAGATAATGATGCAATTAAACTAGTAGACAAGTCTCAAAGCAATCCCAAGGTAGAAGATGATATCGAAGTGGCTAAACAAATGTTGCAGCATCTTCAAGATCGCTTTGGAAACTTGTCTGATGACAGCATTACACTTCGAGAAGCAGACGAATTGCATAATGGACATTTGATCTCAGCTAAGCCAGATGAAAGAATGGTGCAGTGGAAGGATGCTATGAGCAATAAACAAAATGATGCTGAACTTTCAACCAATAATGAAGACAGCTTCGCAAGTAATCCTGCTGATATAGGCCAAAGACTATTAGCAAATCGAAAAGAAAGTAAGCCGGAAAGTACTACTACTGAAGCCCCATCAAGTCACCAACGAATGAGTTTAATTCATACAGATGATCATAAAAGAAGTCTCTCAGATCAAGCATCAATGGAACACTTACACGATGTACAAATCAGAAGAGAACAGGAACTAGAAGACGATATGAAACCATCTGCTTCTGAAAACATTCAAATGAAAGCCATAAATATTGAAAATCATCACACTCTGATGAGCGAAAATCAAGAACAAGTCAAGAGTGCCCTGGAAGATATGAGAGATATCCATGACACACATCTCAGAGGATTAACCGAGGAAGGTGTGTTGGCGAGGAACTCAATGCCAGAACTTAGTACAGCTGAAAAAATGGATTCTAAAAAGCAAGATCTGGTTTTCAAACAAAAAAATGACGTCGAAAAATTTGTGAAGGATATTACGTCAAAAAATGCTCAGGATGATCAGAAAATGCCTATAGATTCACATGAAATTAATTTGCAGCGAAAAGACTCCAAAGATCATTTAATGCAAGATATGAATAAAAATCTTCAAGCGATAGCGGTTGAACAAATGGTACAGAATAATAAAAAAGAAAAGACTGTTGAAGATACTAAGTCAACTGATCATATGGAAAGATCACATGTTTCCAATGAAGTTGTTCAAAAAGCTATTTCTGATAATATGGAAGACCAAAGTGTACTGAAATCTGTTGAAAAACAGCATCATAAAATGAACATTATGGAAAAAAATGAAAACTTCATGAATGTTGCTGATCAAGCGGAACTGGCTAGAAAACATCTATTGGATCACAAGGAAATGTCTTCGAAATTGAAATCAACTGAAGAGCCTCTCCAAACATCAACGCGAAATATTGATGAAAACAAAAAGAAACTTATGAAATTTTTAGATCTTGGTCACAGAGAACGAAATAACATTCAGAATATTGATTATAATGAAACAGAACATGAACAAGCTTTAAAGAAAATGAAATCTTCGGACGATCATGTGCATTTAACAGATTTCATTAGTATCGATGATGATCAACATGACAGCTTCATGCTCAAAGCTGCTGAGGATGAAAACTGTGAGGACTCGGATGAAGAAGGAAAATTAACAAAATCGAAGTCACTAGAAAACGATTCTACGAAATCTCTCAAAGATGAATCCAATGATTTACAACAACATAACAATAAAAATATGCAATTGGAGGAGGCCACATCAAATGTGAAGACCACTGGAGACAAATTGTTAAATGAATTACAAAAACCTAATGAAGCCGATCAAGTAGTCACGAGCGTCAGTGATCATGTTCATCAAGAAGCAAAGAAGATACAAGACAAGAAGGAAATGATTAAAAATTCACTGTTATCAAACGTAAGGTCCGCTGAAGAGCCTTGGCGTCATCACTTATCATCACTGAAATCATCAGAGGAACATATGCATCATCAGCACCATTTCCATCATGCCGATGCCATGCACAATGTGCATTTGATGCATGAGAATGGCCCTTCAATGAAAGCTGTTGGAGAACATATGAAGGAGTTTCATAGTCATGACCACAGGAAGAACCTACATATAAGGGAAGATGAGCATATGCCAAGTAAGATGCGAATTATGCATGGCGTAGATTTATTAGATCATGCTCATGCTAACGTACATGCCGCTGCAAGACATCACAACATGAACTCTCATTCAAATATACATGACATGGACATTATGTCTGGAGGAAAAATGCAGCCACATCTCCATGCCAGTATGAGGGATGCAATGGATGGTTTGGAATCAGATCACATGTTTCGTTGGTTACCTTCGCATGAAGTACCCAGATCTGCTTATGGCGGCGGTGGCGGAGGAGGAGGAAGTTCAGGAGGTGCAAGCTCTTCAGGAGGGGCTGTCGGTGTCTTCCCTAATGCGCACACAGGAAGCTGTGGAATCCCTTTGCTTCTCAGTTGCTCCCCATCTGTGGTATCAGGTAGCTTAGCCAAGCCCCATCCACCGCCTCAACCTTCATACTCTCCGCCATCTTACAGAACAGAAGATGATTTTGGATTTCATAACAAACGCGATGTCAAAAAGACAAGTGATGGCCACAATACCAATATTCTTCGGTCGCCTGCCATTATCAAACAAAAGACTGCTACAATGAAGACACAATGAAAATCAGTGAGCGACGAAACCATGACTGGATACGACTGGATTAATGATTATTTAAATTAATTTATGTAAAACATCACAAAAGCAATAAAGCATTTTTTTTTAAACTAACTATGTAGTATAATTCATTTTTCATATTTCATTTTAATCAAATTAATTCCTTAAAATAAAATTCAATTAATCCATAGAACTACTTAGATAATGTTATAATTTATTTATTCTACATATACAAAGCACAGTAAACTAACAAAATAAAAGGCTAACACCGCCAATTCCACCTTTATAGGTACTGCCTTGCTCTTTGGAGCTTAGCATGATTATATAAATATATCGTTTTAAAGTCTCATTTAAATCCACACAATAACATTTCTGTGAAAGAGTAATACACAATATACATCTACAAATACCATACATTGTAATATAAGGACTTAAAGTGTGGTGTGTAATGTGGTCGTAAGTTCGATTCCTACTTAAGTAAAATACATATTGTCAAAGTGTAAGAATCTATTATGTAGCGATAAAATAAGATATGTAAGAAAGTTTGTTTCTTTTTGTGTCATTTTTAAACATTAAAATATTATTACTATGCTTTATAGGACAACTTGCTGTTGCCCGCGACTCCGTCCGCGTGGAATTTGGAAAACTTTATTTATCGCAATAAAAGTTAGCCTATGTCCTTTCTCAGGTTCTAAAGATTGTCTGTGCCAAATTTCATCAAAATCGGTTGAGAGGTTTAAGCGGGAAAGCGTAACAGACAGACAGACAGAGTTACTTTCGCATTTATAATATTAGTAGGGATTCCATCAAGGTTATGTGTGTTATATTAATAGTTATAGCAATATTTGTATTATTTCCCCTATCTACATTCTACAGAACAAACTTAAAAGATATAAAAAAACTAGCTGCAGTCCGCGAGTTCAAACGCGTAGAGTTTGACAATCTCTTTGTTGGCTTTAAAATGTAACCTATGTCTTTTCTCATACTTTAGACTACCTGTATATCAAATTTCATTTAAATGGGTTAAGTAGTTGTGGCGTGAAAGAGCAACAGACAGAGTTACTTTCGCATTTATAATGTAAGGTTTCACGACAATAAACATTGAATATTTAAATCATTCATTGCTTTATTTATTCAATTGACATAAATAATCTTTAACAGCTACAGCTCTACACAAACTTTGCATACATTTGCTTTGAAATTGTAATTTGAAACTTTATTTATTGTTAATATGAATTTTTGCTGATTTCGGTATCACGACTCCAACGTGTATTATGTTAAAGTGTTGGTATGTACTTATAATATTAATAATACCATTTTATAACAGTAATACAATATGATCCATTGGTGTACAGTGCTCGTTGGCATGAGCTTGGCTTTTGCCGTATCAACTAAACACATAGAACCTTCATTATCTGAAGAAAAAATAATAAGTGCAAACTTAAACGATTTATTACAAAAAATCCAAATAGAAACTTTAAGAGAAAAAAATATGGAAGAAGAAAATCAATTCCCGAGGACTCATGAAGTAATAAGAATACCTGGTGAGTTTTATGGGAGCGAATTTATTGATTATACTGGAGCCAATTATCCTGGCATAGTGGGAGCGGTGGCAATTGATTACGTATTCAGTCCTGAAGACAACTTATCCAGTGATCCAGAGCAATTCATACCACCAAATCAAGAAAATATTCAATTAGAAGATCAAAACCATGTTAACCTTTTGATGGATATGAACAACAACTATGATGATGATATTGAAAATGTAGATCCGAACATTGTACAGCCATTAAACGTGTGGCCACAATTGGTACCACTTTATGTTCCAGAGAAAACCCCATCCCTGGAGAATTTCGGGAATGATGACCTTGATGTATTGAACCCAGCAAACACAGAATTTTCGCAGTCAAATGCTAGACCTAATCGAAGATTGAATGATAATTTTATGGCTGAATTGGGGTATAAGGCGATGATGACCAACATGCTTCCAACTATGTCTTATGTTCGTAGCGCTGAATTTGTACCATTACCGATGTCTCAAGCTGCATTACTACTTCCTGAAAATGTGAGAGAATATTTAAATGGTTGCGGTTTGCCTATAGTTTTTAGTTGCTATCCAAATGTGTTTAATGGAATTCCTGGTTCATTCGAGCAACCAGCCACATCAGCAACTACGGTTTCGCCGCCAAGAGGTGACATTGAATTCTTAAATTATGTGGGATCGACTGATGAAGATGAATAAATGCCTGCACGTAAATAATTATCATATCTAAACGAACAGGTTTTGAAAGTTCATATGCAGTAAATGTTTAGTATCTAGTTTTTTTGTTATTACACATAATTAAAATAACGATGGAATAAAATAATCTTGTTTTATTTATACTAGTAACCTATTCCAGCATAGTTTGAATTTTGGATGAAAATTACCAGCTTTTTTCGCAACCTTCCTTACCAGTCCATTGACGTTCCACTGCTGCGTACGGACCTTCTTCCATTTTGGGAGGGACTACGGTCTACACTGCGCCGCGCTGACCAGGAGTGTTTGCACAGAGTTTAGTTTCGAGCTTTCCGTCTCTCACAGTAGACTGGCTTTTACAGCACCCTGGGAAAGAAATAAGGTGGTGACATTTGTATTCTTAATCCGTCACCACACGGACCAATCTCGCTCTTCGCAAACTACCTATGTACAAATTAATCATCCGAATTTTCCATAGGGCCAGTTCAGATGTTTAATTAAACAAGCATATAATAATGCTATATAGATAGCATTATTATATGCTTGTATTTACAAAACATGTATTTCAATCTACTGATGTTAAAGCAGTATAAATAATGCAGTAACTTTTAAGTTTATATAGATAGACTATTATTTATGATTATTAGGATTTTTGACGTTTTGTATTGCTTTCTGAATCTCTGAACTCACTTCCCTTAGGCTATAAATATACTTACTCTTGTGGTGAAAGATTAAAAAAACTAGTCACCACCGACCGTAATCACTGCACTTGGAATTTACAGTAGTGGGCTTGTGTGTTTAAGCACGCATTTAATAAAAAGTCATCTGTCCATTTTTAGGGTTCCGTACCCAAAGGGTAAAAACGGGACCCTATTACTGAGACTTCGCTGTCCGTCCGTCCGTCCGTCCGTCCGTCCGTCTGTCACCAGGCTGTATCTCAAGAACGGTGATAGCTAGAGAGTTGAAATTTTCACAGATGATGTATTTGTATTGCCGCTATAACAACAAATACTAAAAATAAAATAAAATAAATATTTAAGGGGGGCTCCCATACAACAAACATTTACCGTTTCTTGCTCGATACTAATAACGTTGCCTTATGTTGCATAGATAATGGTCCGGAACCCTTCGTGCGCGAGTCCGACTCGCACTTGACCAATTTTTTTCATTCTTTCCCAGTAATGTCCTACAGTTGGGCAAAGGCCTCTATGTCGCGCTGACCAGGCGTGCTGGCATAGGGTTTAGAGTAGTGTTCTATTTTCAGAATATATGTTTGTCTGTATATATTCCTTAGCTGAAATTTCTGCACCCTGGAGAGGAAATGGGGTGGTGACATTTGTATTCTAAATCCTTTACCATACCGGTAGTATACACATAATAATTTAGAAACCATACACTTATCTCTCTCTCTCTCCAGAGCATTTATGCCCTATTATTGGGCACAGGCCTTCTCCACTTTGGGAGGGATTTTGGTCAACTAAATCACGCTGCGCGACTTATTTAATTATCATCACAAGATATTACCATAAATAAAAGGTATATAATTCATTCATGATATTACTTATAAATATTTAGTTCTTCACTAGTCTAAGTATTAATTGTCATTTACAGATACACTGGATTGCCCTCCTGGAGAACAGATGGGAGCCAATTTACAATGTAGCCCTCTCCTAAACATAAACAATATGTCAGAATCTCATTGGCAGTACTATGACTAGATTATACTTACCTAAATAAAACTTGAAAAATAAAATTGTTTTTCTTTACATTATTATTAAACAATAATTTTTTTATTTCAAGTTGGCATGTTTTACAAGCTCTTTTAAAACGTCAGAAACTAGGTGTCTGTTCGCGAATGCGAATCCTATGGAGAAGAACAGACAAGAAACTCCATAGATTTTTTTTTCTATTCTATTCGTTTCTATTAATTGTTTTTTTCCAAAAATATTAATACTTATAATACGTTGTATCAGGAGTGTGAGAATGATGCCGATTAGTACCTACAATCAAGACTAACTAAAACTAACTTAATAATAAAATAGCCTTGTTGGAGCAAGTCGACCAGTCCAAGCAGAAGGCACCCGAGCCATACTAAAAGTAACGTTTTAATGTTGCTATTTCTATCGACGTGCTAATAGAATAGAATAGAATAGAATAGAATAGAATAGAATAGAATAGAATAGAATAGAATAGAATAGAATAGAATATAATAGAATAGAATAGAATAGAATAGAATAGAATAGAATAGAATAAAATAGAATAAAATAGAATAGAATAGAATAGAATGGAATAGAATAGAATAGAATAGAATAGAATAGAATACACTTTATTGTACACCAAAACATTTTACATGTCACTTATATATCGAAATTAGGATAAAACATGTACAATTGGCGGTCTTATCGCTGATCTGGAACTGGGGTAAAGTGGTGTACCAACTACATAAAAACAAAAGTGAATAGTTATTCTAAATGCTCTACAGCCCATTAACGTCCCACTGCTGGGCACGGGCCCCCTAAACTTTAGGTAGAATGATCATCTACTATGCCGCGCTGACCAGGCGTGCTAGCATAGGGTTTATTTTTAAGATTTCGGTCTCTCACAGAGGATGTTATCTGTGTAGCATCCCTCAGCTTACCCTAGGAAGGAAATGGGGTGGTGACACTTGTATTCTTAATTCGTCACCACACGGACAGTTTGCTAAAAATACACATGTTATATGATCAGATAAGAACTTCACATTACTAAAATGATAGGAGTAGATGTCATCGTAATCTGCTTATTCTTATTCGAGATCAGTAAAGCCATGTTACATTATTATCTTTAAAATTTTCCTAATCATGCAGCTGTGCGAGTCTAATTTTCCATGGATACTAAATACGATGCTTGCGTTCGTTTAATCAATGGCGCGATTCAACTTCGTAGAAACAATCGATATAAATAATATGATTCGTCGAAAAATTCTAGTGTTTACCTTTGATTCAATGATTTTTCTTTAGAATAATCGTAATGCGTAATATTTGTGACTAGCGGTCGGTTTTCAAAGAAGCTAATGTAGAACAGACGTTACGATTACGGATTATTACAAAACAGGTCGCCTTCTAACCAATCTTTTTAGGGTTCCGTACCTAAAGGGTAAAAACGGGACCCTATTACTGAGACTTCGCTGTCCGTCCGTCCGTCCGTCCGTCTGTCACCAGGCTGTATCTCAAGAACGGTGATAGCTAGAGAGTTGAAATTTTCACAGATGATGTATTTCTATTGCCGCTATAACAACAAATACTAAAAATAAAATAAAATAAATATTTAAGGGGGGCTCCCATACAACAAACATGATTTTTTTACCGTTTCTTGCTCGATACTAATAACGTTGCCTTATGTTGCATAGATAATGGTACGAAACCCTTCGTGCGCGAGTCCGACTCGCACTTGACCAATTTTTTTGTAACTTCAACTTACTAAACTCAATATATTATATCAATCATTTACTCGTATTGTCGTGTGATGACGGCTAAAAACTCTACATCAACTTATGAAGAGGAAATCGGTGGCCTAATTTTATTATCTTTTTACAGCTTTAAAAACTTCATGAAAACGTTCACGGTTCCTTTTGCTGTTGAAAACAGACTTACTTATTGCGAAATCAAAATAATAAGTCGACATCATGTCGACTCTAGAAGTAGATATTATTATCTAAGTCGATTCTTTTAGAGCCCATGAGAGAAAATGGTGACTAGTGAATGTAAATTCAGCTGCACAAATACCGTACCTACCTATCTTGTTGGCAAGCCATAAGGGATACAAGAATTCAGTTTTGTTATAAATAATCTTATATGTAAAAACTAATTGTTATTCGTTAGTCTCGCTAAAACTCGAGAAAGGCCGGGCCGATTTTGGTCTTGAAATATTCGTGAAAGTCCAGGGAAGGTTTAAACGGTGATGGAATATTCGGGGATATAAAATTCCACGCGTACGGAGTAGCGGCCATCAGCTAATCTTATATAATTAGCTATAAGCAATACTTTTAATTAGATTGTTAATACACACTTATGTACTTAACTTATGTACTTATACCTATGTACTTATAAAACAATTACAATAATCTATATTTATCAGTTCTAGAAAGAAGATTATATCATTACCAAGTACGCTATTATGTATGTAATATAACCTTGCAAGGACGTCTGTGTCCTCGCGTGTAAGAATTGATTCATAAACATTGTTTATCTCAAAAACAACAATAAAATAATAAATTTTTTGTCTTTAACGGTAATAAATATAGCTTCAGAAAATATCATATAATTAACATATTAGACCCCATATAAGATAGGTGCTACTAGGTAATGTTTAAATAGACATATAACTTAGGGCTTTGAGTGATTTAGTTTGTAAGTATAATTATGTAGTAGCGACGCTATCGTATTAGGATGTACCCTGTAATGGTAGTTGTTAAGTTTTTAAAGAATAAATAAATAAATAAAAAACACTCGGTTACACGTGATATTGAAAAATAATATTTACTTGACTATTTCTAATTTGGTTTTACTATTCGAAAAATTGTTAACATATATTATGTTATTATCACAAAGTTTTAAAACTGAAATGAACAAACACAAATCTTCACTTATTTTAAAACATAGTCGTTATTTTTGTATGTACCTATGTCTCGATGTGAGCTCGAGATATCTTCAAAACTACGCAACGATTATTGATGCAGCTGTTTTAAATTGATGGATTCATGAGAGTGGTTTTAAATATTTTGTGAGGGTTTAGTTTTTTAATTCTAAGCGTATAAAGTTGCTTATAATGGAATAGTGGTGCTAGTGGAATAATTAAATAAGTTGGTTGTATTTGAGTCTGATAAGCTCTTTACTTTAGAAAATATTACCAAAATCCGCAATCTACCCTTCCCGGTAAAATTTCTCTTTATGTTGAGTAATTATTACAATAAAACAAACAGACAGATTATAAAAGTCATTCTTTTATAATCTGTCTGTTTGTTTTTTGTTTGTTTTGTTTGGATGAAAAATCGCCATTTTTACAACAAATACGGTTATGTAAATCGGTATAAAGCAGCGAGGTCAAAAATTAAAAAGCTAGCGTTCTACTGATTATTTAAAATTCGATATCTAAGGTTAGTAAGGGTGTAAAAGAGGGTGAATATTTTTATGAAATCAAGCATTATGTTATGAAAATCGTTGTCAGGCGGGTCTAGTCGATTATAAAGAATTCCATAAAGTTTCGAGATTTACAAATTCAATAATCAACCTTAGTAAATATTTTTATAACTTTCATAAAAAGATAAAATTTATAACCACAATAAAATCATTCATATAAATAAACTAAATTAACTAAATTATAATGGAAAAAATGATAACCATAAGCGGGACTTGAACCCGCGACCTCGGAATGCCGTTCCGTCGCTCTCCCAACTGAGCTATTATGATCCACGCAAATGTTTACCAAATTTTCCACTACAATCATCTCAATGCGAGTTTTAACATCGTGCGATGTTTTTTCGTACAACGCCATCTATTGAGCGGTTTGCACCAACTCCATCAATCGATCAGTTAGCGTTCTTTACAGAACACAATTAGACCGAAGTAATGGCTGTACATGTATTTCTACATTAATTTATTAATATTTTGCGACTGACTCGCTATGCTTTTTACTAAATAAACTAAATTATAATGGAAAAAATGATAACCATAAGCGGGACTTGAACCCGCGACCTCGGAATGCCGTTCCGTCGCTCTCCCAACATCGCACGATGTTAAAACTCGCATTGAGATGATTGTAGTGGAAAATTTGGTAAACATTTGCGTGGACCATAATAGCTTAGTTGGGAGGGCGATGGAACGGCATTCCGAGGTCGCGGGTTCAAGTCCCGCTTATGGTTATCATTTTTTCCATTATAATTTAGTTTGTTTAGTAAAAAGCATAGCGAGTCAATCGCAAAATATTAATAAATTAATCATTCACATATTTCACAACTATCGGCTTATTTTACAAATGCAACTATGACGTTAATCACGTAGTAACGCAATCACAACTTCCGTTTTGGATATGAATTGCGTAAGATTTGAAGAATATTATGATACGATTCCCAGTGTCCTTCATCGTATTAGTTGTAAAGGTAAACAGGAGAAGTTTGTCAACAACAAGCAGTCTGCTTGGCACTTCGACTCTGTGACGTAAAATGACGAGTCCAAAGATAACAATATATCATTTAAAAGGCGGGTAAACTTAGCGTCTACAAGCAAAGAATTTCGTGAGCGTCTGATAGTAACACATGTAAAAAGAATTCTATCAAAAAATATTCACAATGGCGAAATTATCATTTGTAATTTTTGTGTTAAGTACAGTATTTCTTGTGGGATTTGGAAGACATATTCACCCGAATAGTAATATGCGTATGGAAGAGGACACTGTTGGTGAATCGCAAGCCATGGCGACAGATATTGACGGAATTGTAAGTTTCTAAAATCTTTTTGAGCTTTATTTTTTTTAATTTGGTACTTTAGGGACTTACGGCGTATGTAACTGGGTATTTGTGGAGAACTAACACAATTTTATACTGCGACACAGTTACTATTAAATGTTAAAAACAGATTTTTAGAATGATGTTTGTTGTGTAGTTTCTAAAACTGACGAGTATAAAAAATAACTCTAATATATTTTTGGTTTACAATAATTGGATAGAGACAAGTTTGTAGTTTGTATTTGTTTACGTTTTGTTTATGTATTAGAAATATTCAGAGATTAGTTAAAGAGCTTTTATGTTCATTTTAGATTCTAATCTTCAGACTGAGCTTGAATTATCATATCGATTGCAATATTTTTTAGTTATTCCATGCACTTGTTAGTAGAGAATATTATTGGTTCGCTTTTCATGGTATGAACGCTTGTTTGTTACACAATTTCTTAATCTATCTCTCAAGTATATTGCCCTATTATTATAAAGACATTCAGTCAAATATATTGCAAATAAAAAATACTCAAAGTTCATTGAAGAATTTTAACAATGCAAACCTATCAATATGGATTAACGACATCCTTTCAAATCTATAACATTGTTTATTTGTTGACATTATCTTGATTAGATGAAGCCTTTTATCTGATAACGTTACAATAAATTCCATAAAGGGTTTCATGGATAGATGCAGTTGCAACATTATCAAATAGTAGGCATTTTAGTGAGATATAACTAAGACTATCGTAGTTTATCAAGTGTTAGAATTTTTCAAAGTCAGCGCATTTAACTAACAAATAAATAATTGAGGTAGATATGATGACGTTTAGATGCGTGAATTTGTGTTTCACTAACTTTAACTTTGCTTTTATTTAATTAATTAAATCAGCCTATTGCAGTCAACTGCTGGGGATTGATCTCTCCCATTACGCGCCACAATACATGGCGAAATTATAAGGTCTTGGGTCCACCTAGGTATTTAGCATAATTCGTCTCTGATTATTACTCACAGGAAATATACTTTTCTTTTCATTTCGTTTCATAGCTATTGACTAATATTAATTTGAGCGTTACTTTCCAGGAAATGATCAATGAAATACAATCAAGCCGGTTCGTACCAATAAACAACGTTTTATTCTTCCAAAGATATGCCCCATGCGAAGAAGGTTTTGAGAGAGATCTACTTGGCGTATGCAGAGAGGTTTGGGAGTAAAGAAACTTTACTACTTATGAAATGGATAGGTGTAAGATAAAATGTATACTATCATTACTGTTGGTTCATGATTTTCTCGAATATTCTGTCTAGTTTGCTATAATATCATAAAGGCGAATGAATTTCACTGCCACCTTATAATTCGAAAGTTTAGCGTTGTTTTTCCGAGCCTGTAGAACGTACTAAGTATAATAGTTTTACTGTTACGAGACCATGATTTTTGCATTATATATAAATACTAATAAAATAACTTCAAAGTATACAGTATAATTATTTCTTTTTATTTTGAATGTTACTCAAGTTCGAACATGCGACATAGTATACATATATAACGTACAAAAAATCGATTGGATGTAACGGTATAGTCTACTTGTGATATTAACGATAAGTATAGATATAAGTAATCTAATTTTAGAATAAATCGATAAGAATATTGTAAGTGATATTATATAAAATAATAAATTATTATACGACAAACACGTTTAATTTATTTACAAGTAAGTGAGATATAATGAATATGGGTACAAATAAAAAATACGAGGTATAATAACACAAATATCACCATTCAATTTCTGCTGTTGCTGTATTATCGGCTAGAATTTTTTTTATCAGAAGACATTTTTCTATGAATGAGATTAAATATTTTAATCTAAAGACAACGCCACTTTATCCCACGTACGATCAGGTTGTGGAATGAACTCCCTGCCATGGTTTTCCCACAGGACTACAGCATGGGGCTCTTCAAAAAGGGCGTCAAAAGGTTCCTACAGGGTCGGCAACGCGCGGGTGGTACCTCTGGTGTTGCAACCGTCCATAGGCTACGGTAATCGCTTACCATCAGGCGAGCCGTATGCTTGTTTGTCACCCTAGTCGTATAAAAAAAAACCAACATGTCTGCTCAGCGTGGTATAGTAAACATCACATTACCGTTAAGGATAAGGTCTACGCCTGATAACGCCGCAAAAAAAATTACTGGGATTAAACATTACACAGAGTTAAGAATTAGTTTTTAACTAAGATACAAAATACCGATTTTTATCAAAAGATGATAATTGAGTGGTTTAAGCTAATAATTTCTACATACAACTAGTTTCGGCTGTACATTGGTGTCAGGTAGATAGTCGGTCTCCTCTATCAGAAGAGAGAAACCGGGATTCTATCTTGACCTGTTGGTATTTTAAAGTAAAGCTGCGACGAATGCATATAAATAAGACTTGAGATAACTTATAGATAACTATTATGCTATAAAGACAAACTATAAAATGATAACTCCATGTAATATTTCAATATGTAATTTAATGCATACAATATTTTCCATAACCCACTCATGTGATGACAAAGGCACTTATGATTTATATGAAATTATGAAATAGTACATACAATTTAGAAATACATTTTAGATGTTTCATTACGAACATTTATTATACCTACTATAGAGCAGTTCCATATTAACCAGTTACAGCCTCCTTAGGATCTGTAAGTCTCCTGAAAAAAAAAACAGTGGGTATATTAAATTTAAATCATAGAAACACTTAACTATTGTTGTTGTTATTGCCTCTAACTTTTATCAAGATTCTTCTCCTATCCTCTCCTCTCCAGCCCATTTACGTCCCACTGTTGAGCACGGACCTCCTCCACTTTGGAGGGATTATGGTCTACTGTGCCGCGCTGACCAGACGTGTTGGCACAGGGTCTATAAAGATAAAGATATATTTATTTGTAAAAACATGTGTGGGTTACAATAATAATACATAGGCATTGCTTATCATAGATGTTAAATAGGTAAAGAGATACAACGTGTTCAGCCATGAAATGGTATACAAATATGTGAATGAGTAGGTAGGTACATCATTCAAATACAAGTTTACTTTTAGGATAAGATTTTAAATTACGTTATGTCAAAAATAAACAAGTCAATTACAAATAACAGTTGTCAAAAATATAATATTAGTGAATCTTACAAAATATAATATCTTACTATTTGATAATATTGGAAACAAATCGGAATTTCTTTTAACAAATATTTCGGAGTTTTTCGTCTCTCACATAGCATGTTATCTGTGTGCAGTATCCCTTAGCTGACTTTTACAACACCCTTGGGAGGAGATGGGGTGGTGACACTTGTATCCTTAATCCGTCACCACATGGAGGAAGATTCTTCTAATCCTTACTAATATCATGCGAGTAAATGCGAAAACTACTGAACTTAGACATAGTCCATCCATCAACCTTTCTCAGTCCACTGCTGGACATAGGCCTCCCCCATAGAACACCACAACACGCGGTCTTGCGCTAACTGCATCCAGCGGCCAACGGCGTATTTGACGATATCGTCAGTCCACCTTGTTGGGGGCCGCCCCACGCTGCGTCGTCCGCCGTAGACATAGTATTGAAAGCCAACTAAGGGATATGGTACAGATATAACATCCTCTGTGAGAGACGGAAAACCCGAAAATAAACCCCGTGCCAATACGCCTGGTCAGCGCGACACAGTAGACCATAATCCCTCCCAAAGTGTAGGAAGTGTTTTTTTATTTATTTGCATGAAATTTGGAACACAGAGTCCACGTAGAGTCTGAAAAGTGACATAGGACTATTTTAAATACGAACGTCCACAGGCTACGGTAATCGCTTACCATCAGGTGAGGCGTATGCTTGTTTGTCACTCTTGTAGTATAGAAAAAAATCTGGATATTTATTGTAATCTGGTTTTCTCACATAAAAAGTTGTGGGGAAGTCAAGTAGTATGAAATAAATAAATGCGTTTAATGTGCAAATTTTATTCAAAAGCAAAACAAAATCCTCTAAATTCTTAGATCTACCAAACTGTATTTGGTAGCAAAAATCCGCAACAATCTGTTTGGAGTGGTTCGATAACAAACTATTTATTTAGAGTTTATTACCGATTGTTTATTGTTTATTGGTGGTTGCCCAGGGTGTGACGTCACACAGTCACATGAGGGACGCTGGTGGCAGAGTGACAGCACCGTGACCTGACAGCGGTGACGGTAAGGTCGCCACACCTCGGATCCAAGCTCCGCGCTCACAACAAAACGACTCCACGTTATTCAATGCTCGCATGTAAATTGTTGTGACTCCACCTAAAATAACATAATAAAATAAATTAATAAAATGATTTACTATTTATTTGCTTTTCTTTGGGTTCCTTGACAAAAGGCTGATTACTGAGACATCGCTGACCGATAGTTGAGATTCGTTTTGTGAGTTGAATTTCTGTTGCCGTTTGAACAACAAATATGTACTAAAAACCAAAATACATTCAATATTTAAGGTTCGCACAAGTGTTAGAAAATATTAATTGAGTGATTTACACATATACCGCAACTGTAATTATCAATGACGCAGTTAACACTTTTAAGAAATTGTAAATGTCCATATTGAAATTTTCACAGATACTGATATATTATATTTACATAATGTTAGTAATTAAAAAAAAAACCCAAGACGTAATTTAAGATATTTTCAATATTACCAAATTTGGTTCCATCACAAAATCAAGAAACTATAAATATAGACCAAAAAAGAATCTCAAATACTTTACCATATTTATATATAAATTTCTTCAGTACACGCGTATGTTACTGAACTGCTCCTAAATGGGTGATCCAATTTAGATGTAATTTTGTGTGAACTTAAAGTGGATTGGGGTTTGCGGGCATGGCTAGTACGTAAAGATACTTGTTGACAGGTACTTGTTTAATAAATAAATGTGGTTATTTTAAGAAATATGTTCTGGGGGATTTCTGTGCGCTATCTAGAGCAAACGTCCTAGTAATGACGTCATTGCTATGGTTATGAGATAACATTTACCATATTTTTGTTTCCTGTA
Organism: Orgyia antiqua; assembly: GCA_916999025.1. Taxonomy (NCBI): domain Eukaryota; kingdom Metazoa; phylum Arthropoda; class Insecta; order Lepidoptera; family Erebidae; genus Orgyia; species Orgyia antiqua. The sequence continues at coordinate 23,937,095 of OU779864.1, forward strand.
AATATTTACAACTCCTTACATAATATTCTCTAACACTTGCGCGACTCATTTATTTAAATAGTGCAATGAGCAGATGATAAAAACATATTTTTACGGATTTAGACGCGTATACTTGCTAAATTAATGATTTTTTTAAAGCAAATATAGCAAATGAAAAATAGCAAGTGAATTCCTTGCATGATACTAAACATAAACTCCCATCATGCCTGTTTAAATGTTCACGATGAACGCAAAAGCCGCAGAAGATATTTCCAAGCAATTTTCATTAGTAGATGAAGTAATTCATGGAGGAAAGGCAGACATGGCGTTGATTGGTAAGGGTTGCAAAAATTCAAAACTTTTAAAAGATAATAACTACAAATGACTACACAGAAATTTTACCTATTTTAAAATAGAACTCATGATCTAACGGTTTATCTAATTATAAATTAAAATCAAAAATATAAAATTCTCGTTACTGACTTTTGGTTACTAAAATTCCCTCGAAAACAGATCGACTGACTTTTATGAAATTTTGAATGCATTGAGAATCACACATTCTTCTGAAATATATGTTCTTTATGCCTCATTATGTTTTTATGAGGGTGGTCCAGAAGGTGCCTATGCAAAAGTATTATACAGTGAAACCTGGTTAAGTGAGATATCAAGGGACCTGCAATGTCGTTTCACTTATAGAGGTATTCCACTTACCCAGTGTCTCAGATATACAGGTATAAATAAATATCTGTCTCATTTACAGAGGGTTCCATTAATAGAGGTGAGAATACAGGTTATTTCAGTTATACAGGTGCGATCATTAAATAAAATAACGTGTTATGAATGTAAATGAGTTTTTATAAAAGAAATATAGTATGTACTTAAAGGTAATCATACAAATGTAATCAACAAAAATATATTAACGTATATATAATGTAATGATAACGATTGTAGCTTTCGTTTTGACATTTTTCAATTAAACATCTGTATGATAGTAAAGCGAAACTAAAACTGAAGGTAATTGAAGCTCAAAATTTGTACTTACGTACTTGGAATTACGTGTGGAATTTGTGGGTAGAATAAGAATGAGTAAACAAACAATGTTATCTCAGTTACAGAGGTTTATGCATATAAAATTTACTCGCTGTCTCAGTTATAGAGGTAACTATGATGATAAATCGAAAGAACAAATCCCAGATATAGAGGTTTACCTCGTCCCACTAACAGAGGTAATTCAGTGCCAAAGTGTTGGGACCTCAGCATGAGTTCCAGTTACGGAGGTTTCTCACTTATCCAGGTCCCACTTAACCAAGTTTCACTGTAGTTATGAACGTTATAGGACTTTAGTGTACTAATTCCTTCCATTTTTTCACTACGCAACAACAGCGTAATGCGCAGCAAAATCCTAATCTGCCTTGACATCAATTCCAAGTAATGGTGCCAAATATAGTAATATCAGACATTACAATAATATTTAAAGATTGTCATAGTGTTAGCAGAAATAAATATTATTGGATTTAACAACTAAATTATCAGCATCAATAGAATATACTGTTTACATAGCAACTATTTTGTTCTAATATCCGTAAACAGATAGATATCTATTTATAGATAGAATATTAGATAGATTATTATCAAAACAATATCCGTGTACTGATTGTCATAGAACAACACAATGACATAATGGTGATAATAATAATAATAATCATAATCGAAATTGAAATTGAAATTACTTATTATGGAAGGGTCTAGTGATCATGGTATTTATAATTGTCATACAAAAGTTTGTATTGCGTCTGAGACCTTTCTTTGTATTTTAAGTATGTATTTACAGAAGAAAAGTAGTTTATTTATTACATATATCCTTAAGCATATAAGCTTAGCTTGGGACCAGAGGACGTTGTATGAAATGTGTATGAATATTTATATTTAAAATAAAGTCGTTATTTTTGTTTGTATGTATTGTCCCTATGTGAGCTGATCTTTAAAACCACACGACGGATTATGATGCGTTTTTTTTTCAATTGTTAGAGTAGATCAAGAGGATTGTTTTTTGTAAAGTTTGTTAGGGTTTGGGCTTTAGATTCCACGCGAACAAAGTTGGGGACAGCGGCTAGTATTATATAGGTGAAAGTTTGTATGAATATATGTCTGGTACCTATTATCCGTCCCAGAATTTGAAATGTTATTTGACAGTTGCTAATGTAAAACTCTCCGTGTGGTGACGGAGTAAGAATACAGGTGTCACCACCCCATCTCCTCCTAAGGGTGCTGTAAAAGTCAGCTAAGGGATATTGCACACAGATAACATCTTCTGTGAGAGACGGAAAACTCTGTGCCAACACGCCTGGTCAGCGCGGCACAGTAGACCATAATCCCTCCCAAAGTGGAGGAGGCCCGTGCCCAACAGTGGGACGTAAATGGGCTGGAGAAGAAGAAGAATGTCAAACTTGAAAATAATGCTGCCACATTTTTGGCAATAGTGTTGGCCAACCGTAATTTTTTTATCCCGGTTATTACCGATTATTAGAACCGACCACAAAAAATGTCGTACTAGCTATTGCCTGCGAAGTCGTACGCGTGGAATTGGGAATCACTGCTTTGTTTGGTCTTTAATGATCCGCGTCTAAATATCATCTACGTAAATTTTCTACCTATTGTTTTTCTAACCTTTACAGAAATCAACTAAATATCACTATCAGATATTTATTTTGTTTTCTTTGTTTGTTTGCTGGTTTTAATCAAATTATCTACCGTATTAAGTCTGATTTAAATGTTCTTGAAGAATTAATTAATAAAAAAAATAATAAAAAGAAGAATGTAGTGCGGTGGTGTGATGGTTTGAATGATAGATCCAAAGGAAACGCCAGAATTAGGATAATAGTAATGTAATATGCGTTTTAACAAGTCACAAGTCAAACTAAGAGCACAACTGACAACCGTCCGTTAATACGACAGTGGGGATCCGCCTGTCGCAACGTACACTGCTATCAGTGGCACTCGCTAATATCTCGATAAGGTCCGGTGTTCCGTACACTAATCGAGTCCCTGGCTAGATTAATTGTAGAAAATTATCAGACAATATTTTACCATAGACTATGTACACAAACTAAAGCGCGAGTTAGAATGACCGGTGGCGCCATCTATTATTTATTTCAGGAAGTTTTGTTCGTTACAGGCTCCCCCTCTGGCCTCGAAGAAGTCCCGGCGAGAGAGCCAGTCTTTATGTAGGTATCTTGCGTGGACGGCCTCGTTTTCGTATTGGTTTAACCGGCTTTGGAACATCTTCGTTTTCAGATGCACTATACATTTTAAGTGCCGAAGCATGATGAATACCCTTGCTTTCATCCGGTGCATTTGGCATTGTCACTTCAAATGAACTGGGTCCATGTCTTCTCTTTATCATATAGGGTCCATCACGACGTGGTGCTAATTTTGTACTGATTCCTTGCTGGCTATTGCTAAGTATATGAGTTTTTACGAAAACTAGATCACCAGGCTGATAGTTCGGACAAGGCCGTCGTTTACTATCAACATATTCTTTACGTTTTTCTTCATTCCACTCTTGCACCTCTCTAGCCTTTTTCATTGTGTCAGCCATCATCAAAAGCTTAGGGGTAATTTCAGGAATAAAGTTTTCTTGTTCCACAATGGTTCTCAGATCGTGCTGCACATCATCCGGAGTTCGTAGATCACGCCCAAACGTCAAATATGCTGGGCTATAACCCGTAGCAGATGTCTGCGCCGTGTTCATCGCGAACCTGATAGTGGATAATTTTTGAGCCCATGTTCTGTGATCATCACCAACTAGGATGGACAACTGTGTTTTAAGATCACGGTTTTTGCGTTCTACTGGATTGGTTTCCGGGTGATAGAGTGGCGTTAACCCATGGTCAATATTGAGACAAAATACTAATTTTTGCATAACACTACTAACAAACTGCACACCGTTATCACTTATAAAGCGTCGGGGTGTCCCGTATCGTAGAATTATTTCATCCATCAGCACCCGTGAGCATTCCTCCGCGGTTGCATGTTTAAGTGCAAATAGTTCTACCCATCTTGAAGCTATATCTTCAATTATGAAAATCCATCGCTCTTTATTTTGGGTCTCAGGTAGAGGTCCAAACAAATCGATTGCTACTATTTCAAATCGGTGTCTCATAGCCATGGTTTGCAATAATCCGGCTGGTTTAGTATTCAAGGGTTTATAACGCTGACATTGTAGGCATTTACGGACATAGTCTTCAATCTTAGCTCTCATCCCCTTCCATGTGTATCGTTTAGATATCCGATCGATTGTTTTCTTGGCCCCATAATGTCCAGCCAACGGATCATCGTGGTATGTGGAAATGACCTTTAGTTGTTCTTGCTTAGGGACCACTAATTGACATCCTTCAGAGTCCACATCTTCATGCATACGGTACAAGAGGCCTTGGTCCATGACGTATCCTTTGCGTGACCAGTACGTTGCATTTTCAACATTTTCCCCCTCTAGGGCTTCAATAATGTCTTCGATATACTTGTCTTTGACTTGCTCTTCTCGAATCTCATTAACACTCTTTCTCGGCATATCAACAGTTACACTGCAAATTCCACATTCATCTGAGTTTTTTGAGTTGCAAGCTGGTCGTGACAGTGTGTCTGCTACGACATTTGTTCTGCCAGTTATATATTTTATTTTAATGTCATAAGGCTGCAGTAGCAGAGCCCATCTTGCTAACCTGCCAGTTGGAGATTTTAACGACATCAGCCACTTAAGGGACTGGTGATCTGTGTAGACAGTAACTGTTGCTCCCTCTATATAACCCCGGAACTTATCTATGGCCCAGACCACAGCGAGAGCTTCGCGCTCAGTAGTTGAATAATTCTTCTCTGCAGGTTTCAGGAGGCGGCTTGCATACTCAACTGGATGCTCTTCTTCCTTCTCCCCCTGGACTAATACTGCTCCAATAGCATAATTGCTAGCGTCAGATTTAATAATAAATGGACGAGTACCATCAGCCTGAGCTAATACTGGTGCTGTTACCATCAAGCCACGCAACTTGTCGAAAGCTGTAATTTGTTCCTCAGACCAATTCCACTTTACACCCTTCCTGGTAAGTCGGGTGAGAGGCTCAGCAATCCTTGCAAAGTTAGGCACAAAACGTCTATACCAAGAACACATTTGTAAAAATGATAGTAGATGTTTAATGTTCGTTGGTACAGCCATGTTGGTTATGGCTTTAATTTTATCTGGGTCCATCTGTAACCCTTCAGCTGTGATCAAGTGTCCGAGATACTTAATTTTCGCGAGGCAGAATTTACATTTCTCTTTATTAGCCACTAAGTTGTATTCACGTAGACGTGCAAATACATCATTTAGATCTTTCAGGTGCTGCTCAAAAGTAGGTGATCGTACAATCAAATCATCAAGGTAGACCAAGAGTTCAATATGGCTCAGCGTGACTCGAAAACCATCCATCAATCGTTGAAAGGTAGCTGGCGCGTTTTTTAAACCAAATGGCATACGTAGGAACTTGAACATGCCGAAAGGAGTTACAAAGCTTGTCTTAATTTGATCTTCGTCTCGAACTTTGATTTGCCAATAACCTGAACGAAGATCAATAGTGCTCATAAACGGTGTTTGCTTTGCGCTGTGCAATAGATCGTCAATCCTAGGGAGAGGATATTTATCAGCAACTGTTAAAGCATTAAGCTGTCGGTAATCTATGCACACTCTAGTACTTCCATCCTTTTTCGGAACTAGTACAACTGGGGATGACCATGGCGAAGTGCATGGCTCGATAATTTCTTCTGCGAGCATCTTTTCAACTTCTGCCTTCAAGATATCAGTCTTCTGTGGTGATAGTCGATACGGTGGAACGGCGACTGGTCGGTGATTTCCACAGTCTATTTGGTGCTCTATTTGCGTGGTTGGTTTACCATTGGATATAAAAGTATCTTCGTGATCTGACAAGAAATCTTCAAGTAGCTTAGTCTCATCGGATTTCAAATTGGATATATCTATAGAGGCTAACTCAACATCTGGGAATAAGGCAGCTGATTTCGGGGATAACTCTACTTCTGCTTCTTCTATAGATTTCCTCGCATCCCGGTATAGTGCATCCATTATTGGAGAGTATCCGTCGAATAATGTTCTTTTCTTCCTTTTAATACATATTGGTATGAGCGGTCCATAAGCTCTGTATTCTGTAATACTTTGTTCAGGTAGACTTGCTTCTGTTTGTTGACCCAAAGTCAACGTCGACGGTTTGAAGTTTACAAAATCTTCCTTATATAGCTCGTAGGTTTGATCACTATCTATAAAATTCCAAGTGTATTGTGGCAAATTGATTAGTATACCTGCATCCTGAATGAAACCTACACCTAAAAGGGTGCGGTTTTCCTTTTTATCAGGCATTATAAGAAATGTAGTACTAATTGTTTTGCTACCTAGTGTAACCATAGCCTTTGTGCTTAGTACTAATTCCTGTTTTTTCACTCCATCGGCCAAGACAAGAGTCATCATTTCTTGGCTGAATCGATAGCCTCTCTCTCTCAGTAAACTATACAAGCTGTAAGAAGCGATGCTTGATTTGGCGCACGTGTCTATATACGCTGTACCTTGAATCCCTTCAATATTAACAAATACGACTGGTCGAGCCCTTGCGTCAATGTTTACATTTACAGAGCAAAACCCAATTTCTGCTGGACCGGTTTTAGACCTGTGACAATTTGGACAGTTGCTTCGGACTACATTTGGGGCACCACAACCATAGCATGCAAACTTCGGTGTTGACGGTGATGGTGCTTGTGTCACTGCTTCCGCTTTGGCGCTCGTGGATGGAAGGACCTTCTCTTCTTTTCGCTTTAGTTTGCGGCATTGGTCTACACTATGTCCCATAATTCTGCAGAAAGTGCAACGTAATTTTTTAACTGTGCCAGTCGTCGACGTTTGCACTACACTTTTATCTGACCTTGTGTCAACGAGCATCTTTTTTTCAGCTAGAGTCCGCTCAACACCTCTCGCAGTCTTTAAAAGCCCTTCAAAGTCTTTCACAGCTTCTCGTGGCATCTTTTCACGAATGCTGATATGAAGGAGACCAAACAGCATGTCTATCTGTTGCGTCTCACTATGCTTTGGTTCCGGCAATTGTGCAAACAGTAAACGTTTCTTACTTATAAATACTTCGGTAGCCATACTTATTTCTTGTTTGTCGTGCATAATTTCTTGGTAAACTACATAAGCTGGTTTAAGAGGTGCGAAAGCATGATGTAGTTTACTTTCGAAGTCTGCCCACGTATAGATAGTAGACTTAACGCCCTGCCACCATGTAGCTGCTTCGTTCCTCAATAGTAAAGGTAAGCCATCAAGAGCCTGTTCGTCACTGATACTTTCTATGTTTTTAAATATTCTAGCAGCTGATAAAAAATTTTCAACCGCCTCTAAAGTCCTTGTCCCGTCGTATGAGGTAGAACAGGAAGCAAAAGAACGTCGCTGCTGGCTTGCTAATGTGCCTAATAATGATGCAAACTGTTCTTCGGAAAAGGAAACGGCCATCTTCTTAACCGGAGGCTTGCGTTTTGGTTTGATTTTCACGTCTCTAGGCTTGTAAGATGGTCCCGAGCTCCAACGTCTTTCTTCTGCAAATGTCTCCTCCTTCACTGCCGATTCTGATTCACCACCCGACATGAGTGTGGTTCTTGGCCGCAGAGATTTTCGGGCCACGAGTTGGGCGTCAATGTAGTGCGGTGGTGTGATGGTTTGAATGATAGATCCAAAGGAAACGCCAGAATTAGGATAATAGTAATGTAATATGCGTTTTAACAAGTCACTTTACATAGGTACTAATTATACAAAGGCAAAGCAAACTAAGAGCACAACTGACAACCGTCCGTTAATACGACAGTGGGGATCCGCCTGTCGCAACGTACACTGCTATCAGTGGCACTCGCTAATATCTCGATAAGGTCCGGTGTTCCGTACACTAATCGAGTCCCTGGCTAGATTAATTGTAGAAAATTATCAGACAATATTTTACCATAGACTATGTACACAAACTAAAGCGCGAGTTAGAATGACCGGTGGCGCCATCTATTATTTATTTCAGGAAGTTTTGTTCGTTACAAGAATTAATAAATAAATAATGATAAATAACGATGATTATCTATATATCGTTGTCATTTATTAACTAAGTTTAATAAAAGTGAAATCCTAGAAATGTGCATTCTTACTCCTTTTGGTTCAAAGGATGGATTTAATGAAGCATACTACAGTGAACAGAGAAAGTGTGATAAATTGATGGATTGATGATACCTATAATTGTGTTATGGGTACCAGAATACGGATAGAATACATATACTACTATTCTTTTGTAAATACATACTTATAATACATAGAAACACCCAGACCCAGTATAAACATTTGTATGACATTTATAAAGATTACACAATTGATTGTCCCGAGCGGGAATCGAACCCGCGACCTCGTGAGCGGCAGTCCGTTACATGAACCACTAGACCACAAAGCCCGAAAGTACGAAGTTGCAGGCAACGGCTAGTTCATATATGAATATGAACTAGCCGTTGCCTGCAACTTCGTACGAGGTGGAATTTAGAAAACAAAACCTTCACAAATTATACAAAATAGCCATCCTCTTAAATCACTCTATCTATTAAAAAAACCGCATCAAAATCCGTTGCGTAGTTTTAAAGATATAAGCTCACATAGGAACATACACACAAAAATAACGACTTTGTTTTAAAATAAGTAAAGATATAATATTATATATAATATTGCAACACAGTCTTTGTTATAAAGTTATTTGGGTTCCGTGAAATCGGTGAAATACCTACATAATTTGCATTATCATAAAATATCGTGGTTAGTATTTGACCTAGATTCTCGTACCTACATGCTGCAGATTGCACACATATGCACAAACAAATACTTTGTATACTTGGCAGTTTAACATACTCATACTCCAGATACACATAGCGTAAGTATTGTCTGTGTGGTATTAAGACTGAATACCTTTGTCACCACCCTATAATCGAAGCCTAAAAATCGAAAATAAACTTTACACTATCATGCCTGGTGGTGTTCGTGATCAAACAGCCTCTTATGGCGATGGAGGACCGTGGTCAATAACTGGCATTTTACTAGCCGAACGTATGTTAAGACGTAAGACGGCAGTTACTCGCTAGAGAATATTTACATAATACAAAACAAAATGGTACAGAAGAAGAACATGATTGGCTGTACTGCTGTCTAGCGCTAAGAATTGAACCTAAAGGTGTGGTCAAAAGGAAACTTTTTCGCTTCGAACAAAAATTTACGAAATACAGTGTTAAAATGATAGGAGTTACAAAGAGTTACAAAATGCAATACCTATTAAACTAAATAATCACCTATAATGATGAGCTGCGTCCCAAGGTAGGCAAGCGCATGTCCATGTCTTGGCATGGACATCTCAGTCTCCTGTCTCCACTCGCGCAGTTGCCAGTCCCAAACATCAATGGAACCCACGCTACTAGCTGTTTTTTCCTGAAATTAACTAAAGTTGTCTTACTATCTCTATTACACTGGACTGGAAATTAATTCGTAATTAAAAATACTTACTTATTATACTTTTTGGAACTAGTTAAACTACGTTAATACGACAAATAACAGAATTATAAACAATCATAGACAATCTGATAGCACTTGATACATTTGTATTAGTTAATAGGTTTCACCTTATCAGAGACTTTCCCAGCTCCACCAATGATGTATAACTTGTCATTCATAGCAAACATTGTTGAGAAACATCTGGGGAAACGAAGGCTGTGTATCTCGGTCCATCTGAAAAAAGAATATTATTAGTGATTAATCTAATAGTCGATAAACTCCATCAATTGAACGTAGTAGTATACTCGATTAGGCTACTAGGCAGTAAAACATAACAGGTCAAGTCTCATACCCATATTTTTTCAAAATAGAGAGTAAAGTTTTCGTTTTATGTACAGATCATACGATAAACCACAACTCACTCATTAGTCTTCGAATTATAACATTCAACAATTTTACAGACTGGTTTCTTCTTTTCACCAGTCATACCACCCGCTATCCAGATGTATTCTCGGTATTTTGCGCAGGCCATTGCCATGCGCGCAACGCTCATTGAGCGTATTTCACTCCAGGAACCTGTCTTAGGGTCAAACTTCTCCACTGAGCGAAGAACCCTGCCGTGAAAGAAAATTTACATCAAAAACACTCATTTTTTGGTCTATCATACCATGCTGAATTGCTGATCATATAGAAAGTCTGTGCCCTATACTGAGAGGTATGTGAGCTGACTAAGAAAATGTTGGTACTTAAATATTGATTATAACAGATCGTTTATTTTGTAACATTAATTTGTAGTAATAATTAAATTGACGAAATATTGTTTTCTTATCAAGGATAATAATTACTTAAACATAAATATACAAACCTTCCCTTCTTATCCTGGCCTCCAATAGCATACATTGCCATACGATGCACGATAAGTCCAAAGTTCTTTCTCGGTGTCATCAGACCGTTTTCACTGAACCATGATCGAGAAACAGGTTCGAAGCTCCACACTGTGGAAACTACGACTGACTTGCCTCTTATATCGTCGTCCCTGGGATCTGCTCCGCCTGTAAGATGATGGTGACAATGAGGTAGAACAAAATACATGTTCTATACTCCCTCTATGTCATTAACATCACTCACAACCTTTTGTTACTTACAAAACTTCTTTATTGAGATCTTGGGCTAAAGAAAAGTATATCAGTACTAAAATACTCATTAATTTTAACATCTATCTCGACTATTATATCCACTTAATATCATCCAATTTAGTACACTAACTTGAATATAAATACTTACCAACAAGGTAAACTCGGCCTCTAAGAAATGCAACTGAGTGATGATGTCTTGGCTCTGGAAGATCTCCGACGTAATCCCAAACATTCATCACTGGATCAAACCTGAAATTGTGTAATAGCGTTATACTGATAAGCATAACAGATGACAAAACTGTAAGGCGTATGCCTCCGGTAATTAAGTTTATAAGTTAACGAACATTACGAATATTGATTATGGTTATATCTCTAACAACGATTAATTCATAATATGACGTTTCTATACTATGGCCCCAGTTTCAAAACCAGAGATATTGGAAAGATAAGGCTTTAACGTCGTGTTCATTTAGTATTGTATTAAAAATTAAACAACGCTCACCTGTAAATATATTTTCCCGTGTTTCTACCAAAGCCATAGGTTGTATGTGGGTCAATACCACCAAAAACTAACACAGTTTCTCTATCCCAGTTAAATAGCGAGCCTTCGGTGATGTAGTTTTTGTTTGATGGACCCAGAATAGAAGTCGACAGTTTATTCCTGACAGAAAATTTATAGACATTTGTTGTTAATTCGCAAATAACAAGGCGTTTTCATATCATACAGTTAACATTATTATGAATTACTTTTTGATTTTGAATCTAAAATTCAGGGGCTTTTCAGTAGACAATTTAGATAGAAAATTCAGAAATCTTATTTTGATTATGTCTAAGGAAGATATATCAAGATTATTTTACTTACATATTCGTTTTAGCTAGCGACTCTTTGGAATCATTGTATAATGATATTTGTGGGCTGCAAATGTTGTTTTGGGAAGGCGCTGTATTCTGATATACTGTTGGTTCCGATCGGGGTGGATTGGCTATTTGACGTGGACTTACTTGCGAGGCTCTGTATTGAACAAATCATCAGCATTTCTGTAAAATTTTAACAAATATTGTCTGTTTGAAGAAGAGGTGCCTCTACTTAGTGTTACATTTCACCTTCTTGAGTTAGCCATTTGTGCAGTAGCAGCCGCCAAGTACGAAGCTGCTTCGCTATGTCTTTTGCCTGACCTTCTCATGGTGTATGGGTTCTGTAAAAGTGTCTTGTTTTAACAAATATACTTCGTAGTATTATTCAAAGATCGATATTTTCATCTTAGTTCCATTGTCGACGGGCTTCTATAAATATCATACAAATGTTTGTTCTGCGTCTGGGTGTTACTATGTATTTTATGTATGAATTTACAAAAAAAAGTAGTATATGTATTCTATCCGTATTCTGGTACCCATAACACAAGTATATAAACTTAGCTTGGGACCAGAGGACGTTGTGTGAAATGTCTGTGAATATTTATTATTTATTATTATTTATTGTCGGATTATTAATTTACAAGAATACTAGTTACGCAATATTACGGCCTGCCCGAACATAAGCAGGTTTTTCAACTGGATGAAGAGAATTTTTGACAGATCGAATCTTAATAACATTTTATTGAAATCGAGGAAGCTTCAAAATAACCTAAAATAGTGTTATTATATAAAAATCTGAACAAAGTATTTTCATCTAGCTTTAGATACACTACGATTTACCTTTTCATCGACGCTGGAATCTACAGTAGCACTACTAGTATTACTGTTATTAGTTTGTAAATCATCGCCAGAATCCTTTTCAGGCCGTTCGTATATCTGATCGTGTTTATCATTTAGCTGCAAATTTTAATGTGTAAATATCTTGCTACTATAAAAACAAAAGGCATTCAATTTTATGATGACGCATGAAATTTATGCTTTATCTACCTATATTACAAAAATCGACCAGAACTCGACCGAATCCAATCTTGGAACACACATGTTTTGAGTAATTAAGTTAGACCCACGACCTCAGAATACCGTTCCGTAGCTCTGCCAACTGAGCATATTGCGATCGTGCCAACAGTAACCAATTTGACCACCACAACGTTCCTCGATTGAGTCTACCGCAATAAGCTCAGTTGGCAGAGCTACGGAACGGTAATTAAGTTAGAATTTACTAACAAAGTTAATAATATAAAAAAATCAATAAATAAATAGCTACAGTGTTATGGTCGATGGTGCACATATGTGTTTGTTGAATTTGTTTCCGTCGTGCTTGCTGAGCTGCTTGTAGCTGTTGAGTTTGCTGTTCAACTAACTTCTTCTGCTCCTAAAATAGTTTATTGTGACAGTTTTACCTTGGAACCTTTTAAACATTGAAGTTTATTATTAACTTCAATGTTTAAACTATAAAAATAATGGAAAAAGAAAATGTGTATGCACGGTATAATCTCCGAAAGCAATGTTGTAATCCAAAAAAAATATTTATGGATTCCGCCAAAGGCTCCAAGAGAGCTACCTATAGGCTTTATATTATGTGTATAGGTAAGTTGCGAATCATAGTTTTAGGCGTAGGAAGTCGCAAATAGCAGCTAGTATAACATAATTTCACTATGTTCATACTTCTACTTGTTTCTGATGTTTGCACATATCTGGACTACGCCTAGGTTCAGGGTGTAATGGCACTTGTGTTGGTGCATTCATATTCATTGAAGGTGGAGACCTGTTTGAAGGAGATACTGACTGGTTTCCTTCTTGTGTCTGAAAAATAGACATTCTACATTCAAAATAAAAAAAAAATTAAATTGGCCTATTTGTTGACTACAAAAACATAAAAAATTATACTTATGCAAAACAAAACCATAGTACCAATTCTATGCGCACAATTAAACTAAACATAATTAAAAAAAATGATGACAACTGATAGTGTTGTGTTATCAACACTATCAGTTTTCATCATTTTTAATTCGGCAATTTTAACTGAACAAAAAAATGTATTATATACTAACGATTCTAATTAAAATAAGAATGTTATTTACATAACATTCTTATTTCTTTAAATTCATTATTTTTCTTTAAATGATTCTGCAATGTTAACACATTGCAGAATCATTTAATTGACAAAATCGATTTCCTTTTTTTGTGTGAAATGTTCATGAATAAAATAATCTACTTAGTATTTTCTAACACTTCCGCGACTCATCTGTTTAAATAAAACTACTTTTTACGGATTGAGACGCGTATATTTGTTTTAAATTTTGGCCCGACGTTTCGGAGACTTTGCAGTCACCATGGTCACGGGTGAGACTAGGCCAAAATTAAAAACAAATATACGCGTCTAAATCCGTAAAAAGTAGTTTTATAATCTACTTAGTTTAAAAACTAAAAAACACGCTTAAATATCCTGAATATTTTTTAAATGATTGCATTGTCATCAATACTCAATTCTATGCTACCTACTTACAAAACGTTGACAGTTTATGTTGTCAGGGATATAAGTTTCTGTTGTCACATGTTGTCACAATCGTAGTAAACACAAGTAAACAATTATGATATTTTTACCTGATTCTATAAACAAAGCGTTTTTATGTGAAATTATCTGATTGTATATGAAAGGCATACGTAGAAACACAATAATCTTGGTGAGTCTACTCATATACAATTAAACTATTACGTGTATAATTAAAAATACAAGTGTGGTCATAGTGATACTTCAACATGCTATTCTAGTAATTCTGATCAAGGAATTGGGATTATTCTTTTAAATTATTGCATTGTCATCGGTACTTGTTAGGTGTGCAAAATTTCAGATCAATCCGTCTACTGCAAGTGGCTGAAAATAGCTTTCAAAGATTCCGTTACACAGATTAATACATTGATAGATACATACCAAACTTAAAAAAGCGTGTTAAAAAAAAACAAAACAAACAAACATTTTATAGTTGTGCATGTAGAATCGGTACCAATAAGTAAATATATCGTATTGTACAAGTACATAGGATCAAAATATATGTGTACCCTTCTCCTATTGTCAAAAAATTCACTCATTGTCGGAAAGGATTTGTCCTTATCTCCTGCGAGTCCTTTAAGCGTTGCGGGTAAAGGAAAATCCATTTTCGGCTTTCGCATGTCTATTTTGTCAGATTTTATTCCTCGCATACTGCCTGATAAAATAAATATTATGTAAAGAACTTAAATATTTATTGCAATGCTAAAACTACAGGTGTATGTGGCTATTAGGTAGATTGTCATTTTCTATTAGTGTAGGTATATAATAAAAATATTTAACCACTACCTGGTAAGTCCTCATTTCTTCTAGAAGGTTGCATCATTGCCATCTGCTGATACATTTGGTCCTTTGGCACCATAAACTGTTCTAAGTACTTCAAAAAGTCCTTGTAAGTCACATGGTTCTACAGAAATATTATTAGCATATTTTACACATTTTATCAACCAAAATAATGTTTAAAATTTTTTCTTAGGCCTTTTTCTGTCCAATATTTGAGCCCACAGTAAAGAAAAACTTCTTTCGACCAATGTTTTAAAATGCGGTTTTATATCTTATATATAAAATTCACGTGTCACAGTGTTAGTTACCGTACTCCTCCGAAACGGCTTGACCGATTTTTATGAAATTTTAGATGCGTATTCAGTAGGTCTGAGAATCGGCCAACATCTATTTTTCAAACTTTTTTTTTTAGTATGGCAAAACAACGTTTGCCGGGTCAGCTAGTTATTTATATAATTACATTTAATACCTAGTTTATAAGTCATCGTAAAAATACCTTTTCTTCTCCAATCCAGTTCCTTTCGGCTGGCTCTGTGAGTCCGAGTACATCTATCCAATGATAATAATTCTTTGAATTGTTGCCGTACCAGTATTTAATTATTACATATCTGAAAATATTCACTAATATTGTAAACGACACAATAAACCCAATAATTGTTTATATCTCTTTGTTTAAGGAACTCGATCACAATCTTGTAATAATAATGTACACTTACGCAAGCCCATCATCGACCATTTGTTGTACCTCAGGTTCATTAACGATCTCCAATATTTCAGCATTGTCTGGGTTCCTTTTAATATCTACGAGCTGCCAAGGAGAAATTAATCCAAAACGTATGCATCGCATGACTTCAACTGCAAATTTTCGGCGTGATGACCAGTCTCCGTACAACCAACGAACTCCAGCCATTAGTACTTCTATTTCACTGTAAACAATGATGGCAATTTTACTAAATAACTCTAATAACACCAAATCAAATCGTCTATACGATTTCTCAGTTTCCATGAAACTGTCATTTGCATACGCACCTTGTAACAGATATATAATTCGATTTTAAAAATATCATAAGCTCTTCTATTTCCAGGTCTATAAAATTCCTTGAAGCTACGAGAGGTAGAAAAAATCGCATTACTCGTGGGACCTGTATAAAAGAAAAAAAGATTTAATAATCCGATTAGCTGTTGCTTGTCTCGGTTATTTCTTCCAAAATTAATAATTATGTAAATTATCGTAAAACATGTGAACTTTGTTTTGAATTGTAACTTTCTGTTAGCTGCAAGTTATCTGTTCTACCTAATTGTGACCTATCATTATCTATCGTTAATTGCATTTCTTCGGAGCTTCTTCTTCAGATTTTTTTAATTATTAAATTAGGAAGTAAAAGTATTTGAAAACATACCATCAAATCCATAACTGGAGTCATACCACGTTTCCTTGCATCTCTAAACAATGCGAAAGCCGTATCTTCATTGAATAGATTTTCATTCACAATAAACGACCAACATTGATCTTCTAGATCTGATTGAAGCATTCACACCTTTAAAATTCTATAAACTAGGATTATGAACTGAGCAAAATTAAGTAAACCTGAATGCACAGTATACTCGCACCATAAAAACCGAAATGAATGGTGGAGTTTGATGGCAAATCTCTAGATCTCAGTATCGCGAATCTATTAACTTATTTCAAAAGTTAATGTAATAAATAACGTCTCTATAATCACCTTTAACTGCAAGATATTGCGCAGCACAGAACAAGTCCAGAATATTGTCTCTTTTCAAAAGTTTGTTACTTTCATTTCCATTAAAAATCATCCATTCGTAAAGTGCTTGGAATGCTTCAGGTGTAACATTTTTCTATACATTAAAAAAATATTTACACTACTAGAAAGAAAAGACAGAGAGAAGAGACAATTATGTAGCTTAATACAGAAAACTTATTCATCGTTTCCTAAAATCAGTGTAAATGCTTTTTCAGAAAACTGTACGTAGTCCATTTGGCCATTAACAGATGCGAATTATTGATTTCATAAAATTCCAGTTCTGTGTTCTAAGTTTTATAAAATAACTAGCCATTGGCCGCAACTACATATGCGTGGAATTCAAAAGCCAACCTAACAAATTATACAAAAAAGTCATCCTCTTGAACCACTCTATCTATTAAAGAAACCCGTATCAAAAACCGTTACGTTGTTTTAAAGATATAAAAGCTCACATACAAAAATAACGACTTTGTTTTATAATCAAATACGATTAACAAACTTAGGCAATTTGACTTCAACTAGAAAAGTACTTACAACAGAAAGTTCAATTTCTTTGTGTGGATGCGTATCAAAAAAAGCTGAGTAAACTTGTAATACAATATAATGGCAATGAAATTCTTCGTCTCCGATACGTACAACGGTATCAGTATTTCTGCAAGTAAGGAACGTTTCATTATCTATGACATTTTTAAATGTCGAACAAATTGTTGCTACTATAATAGATAAGGCGCCAATGAGGCAAAACTGTAGTTTGTTCTCTAGTCTTTTACATGCAAGGCATTCTTGTCTAAGATCTCAAACAGATATATAATATTATCAAATTGTAAACGTTTTAGAATTGTAATGATTATACTAACATATAGTTGTGTATTCTACGATAAAATTCTTGATAAAGATCTTGTTTCTGGGGCAATTGCACTCTCATCCAATCTATAGGTTCTGCAGTCGTATAACCAAGACTAGTCAAATCTTTGCCCATGGCT
The DNA here is from genome assembly GCA_916999025.1 of Orgyia antiqua. Taxonomy (NCBI): domain Eukaryota; kingdom Metazoa; phylum Arthropoda; class Insecta; order Lepidoptera; family Erebidae; genus Orgyia; species Orgyia antiqua. Next base: position 23,954,791 of record OU779864.1, read on the forward strand.
TCTGCGGATACTGGCGACTTCTGGTTTTCATTCAGATCATTAATCACTATATTTTTTGAATTGTAATTTACGTTCTGCACATCTCTAGGTCCGTATTGTAATTGTGGGTCGGAGTCTATGTCATTTTCCTTGCAATAAAACATTAACTTTAATTTTCGTCGCTTATTTCTATAATTTTTTTATGTAAGAAATTAAAACTAACGAAATTTTGTGATTCCTCATCGTCTGGTTCACCTCCAGCTTTGCCTTCGAATTTTACTTTTACTTTAGCTTGTGTTGGATCGGCTAATAACACCCCTACGGTAGACGATTGAAAAACCACCTTGAAGATACAAATGCACTTTATTAATAGAACAGCTCTTCCATAAATGTTTTTAATGAGTTAAAACACATGGCTTATGAAATATGAAGGAATATCTTAAAGTCTATATGAATAAGCTACCGTATATTTTAACTAATTCTGTGATTCATTCATTTTAACCACGTCTATCAGTAGGTACTTTAGAATAGTCAGGTCTACGTAATAGCCAAGTGCCTGTACACTTAACATCAGGTATAATTTTAGTTGAGATAGCTATGGAATCTTAATATACAGGCTGCTTCAAAAAAATGTATACACACTTTGAACTTCCATAGAAATTTTATTTACCGTTCTACAAAGTTAAATTTCAGGAAAATAGAAAGCTGAAAGTTCAATGTAAATGAAACATAAATAACAAATGTTAATACTGTTCAAATTGGTGACCTGCAGCATCAATACAATTCTGAGTACGAGTCACCACTGATTCTGTACATCGTATCAAAACGTCCAATGAGATTTCTCTACACACTGCTTGAATCTCATTCCAAAGAATGTCTAGGTTACGTGGTTTACGTTTGTACACCTCATCTTTTACTGTGCCCCACAAGAAAAGGCCAGTGGATAGGACGCAGGGGGCCAATCGAGTTTCCAGCACGCTCTCCAGACCTTACACCGCTGGATTTCTTCTTGTGGGGCACAGTAAAAGATGAGGTGTACAAACGTAAACCACGTAACCTAGACATTCTTTGGAATGAGATTCAAGCAGTGTGTAGAGAAATCTCATTGGACGTTTTGATACGATGTACAGAATCAGTGGTGACTCGTACTCAGAATTGTATTGATGCTGCAGGTCACCAATTTGAACAGTATTAACATTTGTTATTTATGTTTCATTTACATTGGACTTTCAGCTTTCTAGTTTCCTGAAATTTAACTTTGTAGAACGGTAAATAAATTTTCTATGGAAGTTCAAAGTGTGTATACATTTTTTTGAAGCACCCGGTATATTTCAATGCTGTTAAGTAATAAATTACTTGATTCGATTGAACTTTCAAGTTTCCACTCGGAGTTGATTTGAAGGGGAATGCTGCATTTTTCTGAACACCATACTGGTCTGTATTTTCACTGCTGAAATGGTAATCAATAATAATCGATAATAATCATGAAATACAAAACGTTACACATCATTATTTTGCTTAAACCATTGTGGCTTTTTGTAAATCCACATCTCTCTCTCTCCAGCCCACTAATGTCCCACTGTTAGACACGAGCCTCACCCACTTTAAGAGGGATTATGGTCTACTGTGCCGCACTGACCAGACGTGTACGTGACGGGTTTATTTTCGAGCTTTCCGTCTCTAACAGAGGATGTTATCTGTGTAGATTATCTCTTAGATGGCTCGGGAGAAAAAGGGGTGGTGACACTTGTATTCGATATGACGATATCCACATACTTAAGAGGAATTTTTTAATAAACGACAAAAATTAGGGGCTTATTTTTCTTGCAAAGCCTCCCAAAAATGCAATTTATTCCTTACTCCTTGCGCACGTGCTCCCCTCTTATAACGCGAGGTCTTTTAGGCGAGACGTGAAGAGGCACCGTGTGAGCTGCTAAGTGAGGAGTTGTAAGTGCTTTAACACTACTAGCTGTCTTCGTATTTGGATTACTCTTTCACTTAACCTAAGCCTAGCCATTGCCAACCGTAAAAACTAGCTTTATTGGTACCTGGAGTTTTCAGTCCAAGAAGATGGGTTTATGTCAGAGTCATCTCTGTTCATATGAAAACTGTTAATATATTCGTTGGCAAATTTTGAGGCGTATGTTTCTGGCGACATTTCTAATTTTTTCTTGGGTTTTCTGTAAATTATTTATATTTCTTATTAATAATCTTATATATAAAAATCAATTGCTGTTCGTTAGTCTCGCTAAAACTCGCGAACGGCTAGGCCGATTTTGGTGATTTTGGTCTTGAAATATTCGTGAAAGTCCAGGGAAGGTTTAAACGGTTCCTAAAATTCCACGCGTACGGAGTAGCGCGCATCAGCTAGTCTTTTATAATTTCATATTTAAGGAATTAAATTTAATCTTCGTATTTAGTAGATGATCAGCGGGCCATCTGGACAACTTGACTTTAACTTGAGTTTTATTAATCTCAAAAAAGGAAAAAGTTGATTTTTCAACAATAAATTATGGGTTACATACAGTCTCTCGACAGCTTTCAGACTCATTCATTCATCCTGTTATTTATTATGCTTAGTCGATCAAAAGTTATTGATTATTATAAGAATCATTTGGTAAGTACTTACTTTCCTTTGAAACTCCACGACATTAAATGTTCGTTTTGTAATATATAACAATTATGTATAGCGTCTCCAGCGCTATTGTAATATGATTGTTTTAATTTACTACGATTTAATAAATTCTTCTTGAAATAATCTAAATCTGCAATAAAGCATTATCTTCTGTAAAAAATTCCCGCCCCACTTTACACGACACATCTTTATTCCTACAACTGCTTAGGCCGTACGTTAAGCATACAATTTGGAATTTGACGAAGAATAATTGTATGTATATAATGTATAGTGCCTAGTGTATTTCAGCTTAATCAACACGGGTCTATCCGAATCATCATAAACTTTTAAGTTAACCTGGACATAATAACAACATATATTGATATTGATTGAATTCAAAAGATAAAGATGACAAAAACATTCATACGATAAAAATAAACTCCTGTACCATAAAAAATATAAACATGTGAAACTTTTTTAAATTGTAAGTTGCAGTGCAGTGCAATTGCATTAATAATATTGAAATAAAACTTATTGAAAACAATACCTAAGTACTAACGAATGGGTCACTCACTAAAATTACTAGAAATTGTAGTTAGTTCGGATAAAGAATTACTCCTGTACAGTTTTGGCTTAATCGTTATACAATAGTGCTCGTAAATACTGCCTGGTGGTCGAAATCTTTTTCTTTGAGGTATACTGAAATCAAAGCGTGATTTAAGATTCTACCCATATTTTTATCCGAGCTTTGTTAAAGAAATTGCTTTTTTCATACAATACACGAAACTTTTCATTTCTACTATTGCTCAGGTGCATATTTATAGTACGGTAGAATTTTGGGATTGGACCAAGTATTAATCATAATAAATGGGTATTATTATACTCTGAGGAGTATTGAATGGTATATACATATATACTTTGATAATACAAGCTACTTACTCGGGTGATGTATTGATTCTACCGTTTCTTGCATTGGCCACCACTTCAGTACCATTTACCTTTAAAAAACATTAGCTAAGTAAAAATATTATAATATATACAGGGTGACTTTGCAAGGTGTTGCCAAATTTTTTAAATAAGCTCTATAGAACAATACTAAAATACGTCTTTGTAGTAACTATTTGTAAACGTAGAATTTAAAAAAAAAAAAAACTATTTAAAATGTCCTTAAAAGTAACTCAACAAAGAGACACCGCGTGTGTTGTCATTCATCAGAGACCAGAGCCAAAAACGACCTTAAGCAGACCACATAACGACAAGCGCACCAACAAGTTCTTATGCAGTGGACATACGGTGCAATTTCATCAACACGCCACCGGTCAATGACCCTTCAATAAACACTCCCCCTCCATTTGTCGGCCTACGCTTCCCGCTAACCCTTGCTTGCGCGGGCGCCCGAACCTTATGTTGTTAAACATAAGGCTTATTTTCGCGCACCATAATCACTACTACACTTACAGTTTAACTTTTGCGAAACTATCGTGACGTGCGTGCGTATTTTTCTATGAATGAAGTAAATTATCCACGCGTTCTATTTTTAAACAGCGGATAGGATTAATTAAAATGAAAAAAAATTTTTTGATGTTCTTTACGTAAATTGATTAAGTTACTGATTCAGAGTCGCTCCTAAAAATTTGGCAACACCTTGCAAAGTCACCCTGTATACTTATAATATTAAAAAGCAATAGAGTTTATTTGTTTATTTGAACGCGCTAATCTCAGGAACCACTGCCTGGTCCAATTTGAAATATTCTTCAGTCTTGAACAGTACATTTATCGACGAAGGCTATAGGCTATATAACATCACGCTGCAAATTATAGGAGCGGTACGTCAGTGAAAAATGTTGCTAAAACGGGGAAAATTTTCTAAGTACCACGCGTACGAAGTTGCGGGCAATAGCTAGTTTATAATGCAAGTTTTCGAGTGTCCTTGTAGTCAGCATATCGGAATTAATTTCACAACACAGAAGCTAATTTTAGCATTAGCGATTGTCGTTTTTGCTGCTACATCGATCAGTGGCGGATTTGCGGTCTCGGCCGCCCTAGGCCCCAAGCTATTAACCGCCCTAGGCCCAAGCCATTAGCCACCCTAGGCTCCAAGCCAATACCCGCCCCTTTCTCAGCATCCACCATATAGAATACATAATGAAATTACTTCGTTGCCAACTTTAATCTAAATAGATTTAGAAATTTAAGGGGAAAATTCAGTTTTATTTTGCAAGAATATTTTCTTATGTTGTAAATAAGAAGCTTTTTGTAAATCACCGCCCCTAAATCTGGCCGCCCTAGGCCTGGGCATACCGGGCCTTAGGGTAAATCCGCCACTGACATCGAATCGATGTCAGTGGCATCGTCATCGATACCATGAAGGTACAGATAAAAGTGGAGTCCAGACTCTGAATACCTACTTGAAGCAAAAATGATGTATGGCTATCTCGCTCACTGTGGTCAAACCCTTTCTTTCTAAGTAGGGTAACCTTTATTGTATTTCTTCCAGGACAAAACTTCAAGTAGTTGTGTTCCATATAGTGTCAACAAAATGTTCACTTCTAAGACCTAGCCCGTATAGATTTTATGTGTCGAGATACTTTATGTACTGTGCGTAAAAAAAATACTCAAAAAACAAACTGTTTGTTATCGCGTGAAAGTTTGGATAATTCTAGTTTTTTAACAGTAACTGGAGGTTCGGTTGTTAAATTTATTATTCTTTTTACATTTATAAACACGTAAAATTTCCTAGTTCGTATGTACGATGTACCTATAGAATATTGGTGGGAAATAGATAATTACTAGAACAAAGGTGTAGTTCCTACGGCAATACGAAATTAATGAATGATTGTGAGATCTGCTTGAGATAAAATAATGATAATTTACCTTTATTTCAGACCTAAATACATGTTACAAAGATACAGAAAAATGATTCCAACGAATTGAGAACCTCCTTTTTTGAAGCCGGTTAAAAATAACAAGGTGTTAGTAATTTCTTAGTAAACAAAACAAGTTACACAATAAAATCTATTTGGCATACCTAAGTGGAAACATAACTTTTTGTGTAGGTAGCGTAAAAACGAAAAAGGGTTATTGTACTCATATTTTTAAACATGTACTGTTATTAAGGGACCAACCATGAAATCGCAAAAGATATATGTTTCATTAATTTTGCAGATTAATTAAACATTATGAATACATACTGGACAATAGTTTTTCCTAGATTTCTGGGTTAGCCAATGTATTTCTATTTATTAATGTCAGTTATTCGGTCAATAATACTTCTGAAAAAAAAAATACGTTACGTTGATTAAAATTAGTTTGTCGGAAAATCTGTAGTTAATAGTCATTTTAACTGACAATATGAATGTGGTTAAAAGTGGCTGACGGAAGAACGGAGAATCAGTCAAAATCAATTTTTACGTATATTTCTGTCTACAGCGTTTAAAGGAACCTATCATGAATGGCATGACGGGAGCTAAAAACCTAACCCACCCTTGTCGGGTTGCCCTTGGCTCCCTGTGCCTTGTGTTCCACTACTTGGCGCTAGGCAAGTCAGTTAAAATTACATTTAAACAGCTATATTGGGTAAAATTAGTTTTCAATAATTTCAGTCAAAAGTACTACTGTCGAGAGCTTACAGTCTATTGAGTGGTTATAAGTTTTGACTGTGACATATATCATAGGGGGCTATAATAGGAACGATAATAAAGTTACAAAAAAAGGGCAAAAAAGAAACAACAGCACTTTCCAAATTAAAATCATTTAATAACTTTTCTTTTATACATGACTAAATATTATTGTTTTGTGTAATTTCTGTCTCTTACCACGTAAATCACTAAGTATATTTTCTGTATGACTCTTTAAGTGTTAAAAAATGAATTTGCAATTTTCTTAATTAATACGCTTTCATGCAAATCATTGCAATAAATTGAGTCCGTGATGGGATGCTTAAACATTTCTTGCAACAGAGGAGTAAAATGTTGTGATACAACATTAATTAATTTGTTTTCTATATTGTTTTCTCTGAGTTGGCCCATCAGGAAGGATTACTTTCATAAATGCCAGAGCTAGGATTTGGTACACCCAGAGTAGCTACTTGCCCCATAGACTCTTCCTGTAATGAACTGTCTATCTGAAAATTATAATATATTTTACAAAATATAGCCTTTTGCCATATATTCGAACTACTACATTTCTGAAACATAATAATAATGTAAGGCTCTCATTAGGCAGTCGGATCGGGGGGGGGGGGCTGGTTCAGAAAGCAGCAATTATCTCTGGAGCCTTGAGCGCCGGTAGTTTGGAAAATGTTCCTGATACTGGTGGGGTATTTTTTTTCATACTAGTTTTTATATTCCTTATAAATTCAAATATTTAACATTGTATAACATGTGAGACAATTAAAGGAGTTTGTAAATAGATACTTGAAATTTTACCTTGCAAGGTGATACTGCTTCTTGATTTGTAATTATAGTAGGAACTGCTGTTTGTTTTAAAAAATCCTTGCACTTTCATAAAATTTCATTTTCAATGGTACAATGGATAACCATAATTTCCTCTGGGTACTATTTTTAGGAAATCTAAAAAAATAATATTGTAGGTAAGTATATTAATGTTGTAAATAATGTGAAATAAAAATTAAATGACTAAGCAAACATGTATAATTTAGTTCAGGTCCCACAGAAAGTCCTAGATATGTCCTCAGTATGGTCACACTATTTCAAAATTACTTCTTGTAAACAAGAAAGATAAAATTGCACTAAGTCCATGAAATTCAATGTAAGACTATTAGATCTTTACATCGTTATCAGTATAGTTAGTTAGAAGTATGCTGAAAACATTGTTTAATCATTTTATGAAGTATTTAATTGAAAATACAAAGAAATATGTTTGCAGTTATTCAATGCCAGAAATCACGATCTAAACACTTACGCGTGAAATTGTATATCACCTCCTGGACACCACGTACTACCGCAACCACGCACTACACAAGTTTGCACCATTTCTTTAATTATAAAAATAATTAGAGTCGAAAATTTGAAACGAAGCTGTGAACCGTAAAGTAAACAACCGACATATTGGCACAATTTTGTCGACAACTTGACATATGGTGACCAATGTTGCCAAATTACGAAATCCTTAGGAAATGGGGAAAATAATTCACTGATTCGTCAACCATGAAAAGCATCCGTGATCTACTATTTTATTATTTTTAATTTCATTCATCGTATTTCAACTAGTTATTTATAGTTACGATTAAACACTATCAAATGACAGTGTTTAACTTGTGATTTGATATGTGTGGTGACTCTTTTTAAGAATTTACTAGGAGATTTTAATAAGGAGATAGCAGTACTAAGGCCACACTAAAAAGAGAGGTCAGACCACAGAGAGTGAGATAGAGATACGTAGGTATTTGCCTCAAACCGATGTTCCAAGTATGGCCTCCTTTTTTTTATCTATATCTTCATGATCGATACCACATCGCGTTTTACAGACTACTTAGGTACTTACTTCTTTAACGATTAAGAGTATTTAAAATCGTAACACGAATTATGAATATTCCTGAAGTCCCTACCTATCGATTTGCGTAAAGTCATCATCAGACAGAATACCTACTATCTCCGGAATGTCAAAAATAAAATTACCTACTTACTTTGTCCAAACTAATACTCCTTTGCATTTCAATATGACTAAACAAATAACGTAGAATCACGAACCATATTGTATTCAGTTGTATTTAGTAATGTTTTTAAGTTTATTAATAAATTCCCAGGACGCGTTTAAAATATTTGACAGTCTTCTTGTCATTTTGTCAAAATTGTTAATCTTGAGAGAATTCTAATCATTGAATTGACAAAGAGGTTATAATATGTATTGTAATAAATAACGCCTTGCGCCATAGATGCATATATTTGTGCTGTATACATGTTCTTTTAGAAACTAATGTAGAATTCTAATTCAATATAAACACTTTATGCATACCTATCTTTATATTTGCTTATTTAAAAACTAATAGTCTTATTCATAATGACTTATCGGAGGTTTAAGCGGAGATTTTATCGGAGAGATAATAAACGTTTTATCGTAAAAAGACTATTCATGGATTTTTTTTCTATTCTCTTCATACTTTTTTTTTCATTATTTGTGTTGGTCAAATAAAGGATTATAATTTTTTTCTGCTACTCTTCACTACTTTGGAAAAGTGTACATAATTATGTTCATACCATTACGTTATTTAAATATTTATGTGCCCCGCGGTGTTACCCGCGGTAAAAAGGATAAAAAATCTGTTCATTTACTATTCAATTTTCCATTGGAAAGTTTCATGAAAATCCATCCAGTAGTCTTTACGTGAAAGCACAATAAACATATATCCATATGGATAGAAGACCGAGGAACGTTCGCGTTGCTCAGCCAACAGTTTATGTATTTTATAGCGCGTAATTCTTTTTTCGTCATATCTCCTAAGATATTCATTTAAATTGCATGCTGTAAAGAGCAGTTATAATCTATATTAATTGCGTAGGCTAACAAAGCTATTTAATTTGATAAATGATATTACTATATACACATAAATAGCTTTTCAAAACACCCTATTGAATTTGATCATTTTTTCGACATTATTATGGGTACAGTGGGTTTCCCTTAAAAGATAGACATATGCCCTCGCAGATTTTTTTGAAGAACTATAGGTAACAAACAATTCCTCCATACATTAGTTTGTTGTACCTCACATAGATAAGGCAGCGTTTTCATTTATAGCTCACGCGCGTCCGAGTTTCTCGGCAAATTTAATCATATCTTATCCAATATACAGCAAACCTCAACAAATTATGCAAAAAAGCCATCCTCTTGAACCATTCTATCTATTAAAAAAAACCGCATCAAGATCCGTTGCGTATTTTTGAAGTTATAAGCTCACATAGGGACATACATACAAAAATTACGACTTTGTTTTTTAAGAAGTAAAGATGTATTGGGGCCTTCGATCATGAATACAATGTATTGGTGCTCGAAGATTGGGGCTTACATGGTGTATAATTATGAAGGCAATAGATTAGAATTCGATAAAACAGTGATAGCTACGTCCTATGAGCTGTACATTAGTCATGAAAATACTTAGTACAATAAATTTTATTCTACTTAGTATTTTCACAGTAAATCTGTTGTTTTAAGATAGTGATGATAACAAAGCAGGATAAATAAACATATAATTTATCTTTTACATTTATTGTTTTTATTTAAAACCGGCTAAGGGTACCATTTTACCAGATTTTCAGCGTATCATTAAAAAACCCTAAATATACCCTTAAATATTATTTTAAGCTTTGTATACACAATTTTGTATAAAGGCGGACTTAATGCTGAGGTGTGTAATAAAAAGGTCTGGGTAAAGCGTAGTTGAATACGAAATGCAAAAATATAGATAAATAAGGTGTTACACTCAGTAACTGAAACAAAAATGCATATAATTACACATAAATATACTACCAATATATAAAATACTACATATACATAAATAGATATAATAGGCAATACACATACATAAATAATAATAAAGAAGATGACAACTATTATTGGGATAATTCGGCTACTTTCAGTAATAGATACTGTTTTAATCTTTTTTTGAACGTCTGTCGGTTATTTAGCATCCTGATTTCGGAGGGTAACGCGTTTCAGAGAATTGTTGATTATACGGGGAAGGAGGAGTGTACAAAACCGGTCCTATTGGAAGGAACAAGAAGCAGACGGTTATTAAAAGAACGGAGACTTCTATCGTGACCAAAGTAAAGATATTGGAAGTTTGAAGTAAGGTAAAGGGGAGGAGAAGGGCTTGAGAGTAATGAAAAAAGCGCGGTCAGAGCACGCAAGTCACGACGTTGACGAATGGGAAGCCACTTCAGCTGGGAGCGAAAAATAGACACATGGTCATACATGCGAAGATTAAAATTAAATTGATTATTATTTAGAAGACGGTCGAGTTTATTTCTATTTATTTATATCTACATTTTTTATATTATTTATATCTACATAATTTGTGAAATGTTCTACTCCTTAGCTATATAGCAATAAGGACGCTAGATTTTAAGTTTGTTAACACTCGTTGTAGGAAAGATGATAGATAGATAGATAAAATATTTATTGTACAAACAATAAATATTTTATCTATCTATCTATCATCTTTCCTGAGATACAGCCTGGCTACAGACGGACGCACGTATGACAGCGATGTCTTAGTAATAAATAAATCTTAAATTCGTTCCTACTATTATGTATTTACATATACGAATTGCACTGCTCAAAAATCATGCAAGTAACCTTCTCAGTTACTTTGCCGTGATCATGTAATTAAGAGGATACCAAAATAGCTTCGTGCATTTTTCTAAGTACGAAGTTTTCATTGTTTCTTTAGATTGAATGGCTAGAGCTCTAATTTTTAAGTATATGTTTTTTCAATATATGATCTAGGATCGCATGAACTCAGAAACGTGATTGAAAAAAGTTTTCTCGATAGAAAATCTTGGCGAAACCACCTCTCTAATTTTTTATTTTTTTCTATTGTCGGTCTATTATTGCGTATTAACTAATGAAATAACTTTAAAAACATAGGTAACTATTATTTATAGAAACACGTAGATCAGAATTAAAATATATTTAGTAGATTTTGAGTAAATAGGAAAAGTATCCCTAATTCTTCATTTTCTGTGCCTACTGGCTGTGTTAATATGTACGTGTCGGCGATGATATTGATGTAGGCCCTTAATAACACATTATTTCTTATTAGTTCATCAAAAATTCTAAGAAGATATTTCATTCATGGAAATACTTTTGTCTCCGTACACGACATTGACACCTACCTTATAAAATACTTATGGAATGCCCAGTGTCTGCTTACGTCACAACTGGTATTTTAACAGCGGATACGTTTGTAGTAGATCAATATCAATAAAATACTTTGTGTATGAATTATGAAGTTTTATAATATCTACTTACAGTCAACTTAAAACGGGAAATACTGATGAGACATAAAAAGCAATGATCAAAGTTATCGTATGTCACTGTATCTTTCGTTTTGTACATCTTAACTTCGATTAAACTTTATTTAACGATTTATTAGCTACTAGCTGTTGCCTTTGACTTCGAACGCGAGGAATTTAGAAAAATCTCTCTGTTTTCGCAACATATTTCCCTCCTATTAGTCGCAGCGTGATATTATATAGGCTGTAGCCTTCCTTGATAAATGTTTTATCCAACACTGAAATAATTTTCCAAATCGACCAGTGGTTAGACAAACAATCTCTCCAGCTTTTTAATCTTAATATATATATTTCTTGTGTGCGTGTGTATGTGACTGAACTCCTCCTAAACGACTGGACCGATTTTGATGAAATTTGTTGTGTGTATTCAGGGGGGTTTGAGGATGGTTTAGATTCACAATTGGCTGGACCGATTTTGATGAAATTTTTTTTTACACAGAATTGTATGGCAAAACAACGTTTGCCGGCGCAGCTAGTATTAGTACAGATTGCCTACTATTGAGTACCTACGCACGGCATTTTGAATAAGTACACGCTCTATTTTCGCGACAAAAAGTAGTCCATGTCCTTTCTCTGGTTCTAGGCTATCTAAGTTTAAATGAATACTATGATTGTTCTGTTTTCTGTTCTATTTCTGCGGGGATCGAACCTGCAGCGTTGTAAATGGCAGTTCACCATATTACACGTTATGGATCGTCAATATTTAAACTGTTTATTAAATAAGAACCCTTCTGATATGTAGATTAACGGCGCACATCAATACCACGTACCTATCATTGTGCAAGCATATTTTATGGATAGCAATACAAGTCCTTCCTTGATTCCTTATCATAATTCTAATAAATATAATCTACAGATATATTGACGCATGGGCTATTTCGAACCGAGCCCACTGTTATTAGAATTTCGTCGCTAGATAACAATAAATGGCGACGTTTAACAAACAGTTACTTCTTAGTACCTAGCGCATTTAAAATTTTTGGTACCTAGTTGATAGAATTTGAATCGACTGTAATAGAATACATTATATTTGAGTATTGTTATATCTATTACTACATATATCACGAAATATTATAAATATACATTACCCAATAAAGAGAAAATTGGTTCGTGCGGTGACAGACTAGGAATTTAACTGTCACCTCCCCCTTTTCTTTCCCAGGGTGCTGTAAAAGCTAGCTAAGGGACATTTTAAGCGGGTAACGTCTAGTGTGGGAGACGGAAAACTCATAGTCCCTCCCAAAGAGGAGTAGGCCCGTGTCCACCAGGGGGACGTTAATTGGCTAAAGAGAGAGAGAGAGAGAGAGAAAGAGAGAGGAGCATTTAATGTTGTTATAAAAACAATTAGATTAGCGTAATTTTAGGCCATGTTCAGATGACATCATTTTGACGCGCTTTTTCAAATCGCGCGACTAGACATCGTAGTATTTACATACAACCGATCACATGAGCGCGCGTTAACGCGCGTTAGCGAGCGTTGACGCGGCGCTCAGAGAAAAATTCTCTAGACGCAGGCGATCGCGCGTTGACGCGCGCTTTCACATCTGTTTAACATCTGTTGACTGTTCAGTTGAGCGCGCGCTTACATCGCAATTACACGTTTTTCTTTGTGACTTGCTTTTGTATTTAGTTCAAAATGAGTGAATTAGATATTGGCATCGACTTACTAATTGACGAAGTCAGAAAAATGTCAGCGATTTGGGATATAGCTTCAGAATCCTATAAAAATAAAATTTTAAAACGACCAACCCAATATGTGCGTTTTCTTTTACCATATCTTTTTTATAATATAACCACAAAATAATAGCATCTTCCACGTCCATTTTCTAAGCTCTATCGATACAGACTGACGAGTAGTGACGAGCTCCTAGCAACGCGCGCGTTAACGCTTGATATCTGAACTCTTTAAAAATTTGATCGCGCGTTGACCTTCGTTAACGCGCGTTAAATGTGAATTGTGAACTCAGCCTTATGCAACTCATGATCGCACAGAGTAATCAAACAAGATCGCATAGATCAGTCTATAAACAAATCAATATCTAGTCATGTAGTTATCAAGGAGGTTATAAGTAGGGAGGAACAACTCGGGAACATAGATTTGTCCCAAGGCCTGGCCCGTTTACGGTTTAAAAGTAAAATAGTAGCCTTGCCTTCTCTTTTCTTCTTACTAGCTTTCTCTTTTACTCCAGCTCAAAAAGAACGAGTTAGAAAGGCTACTAAATAGGCTCTTTGTCATTTATTTTTCTTAATAAGTTCAAATAAAAAAAAGAAGCAGGCCGGATTCGTTGTACCGAGTGTTATGTCTAGATCTATATCGTAAGTCTATGGTAGTTATTAATGGAAATCACTGCCCGGAATCTTAGAAGAAACTATAGACAACTATTTTGTGACAGCGGACGTCAGAGGAAATTTGAGGAAACTTAGGTTTTGAAAGGCGTCATGTATGTCCATGACATTAATTTTAGTGTTGCCATTGTTCAGCACAGACTAATATGTTCTAAACTTTCTGTGATAGGTTTTAAGAGCACAGATTTGATCCATGATTCAAATTTGTAAGTACATATGCGGCGGCCACATACCGGGAGACGAAGATTGATAGTAGCCTTGGAACCACCTCTGGTTCATAGGGCTCCTCCAAAGAACTAACCTCTCAAACTAAACTAAATTCATTCATCAAAATAAATTCTCCAAAAAATCTAATTATAAAAGGGGTGACGATTTTTGTCTTTGTTTCATACATTGTGATGATTTATTTGGGGTCTTGGGATTGAAGGAGTGCAAACGGCGCAGGGTCTCGAAGTTCGGCGTTTTTTTAAGGAGCCCTATGCGATGTAGTGGAAGAATAAGAACTTTTTAGAGAACTTTTGTTTCTTTATTCTTTCTGTGACTGTCGCCGTTTGTCAACTTGTCACAGTCGTCACATGGTTGTCACCATTGTATAATTTGCCCTTATTTTAATTAGCAATTTTTTACATCTTATTTGTTTTAATTATAATTTTAGTTATAAGTTGAATGTATCAGGAGTATATTCTGCGAGCATATCTTCTCTCATCAAAACTGCAATATTCCGTATATGTTTTATCATGAAGACGACATGCTGTATTCCTAAATGCAAAAGCAAGCGAAAGAATGTGGCTCTGCACCAATTTCCGATTCGAGAAACAGTCACCAAGAAGTGTATTTAGAGTATTGACTCTGCTCTTTTGAAGGGCCTTTCGGAAGATCAAGTAAGATCGTCATATGTGTGTAACAAACACTTTGAACTACGATTTGTTACGACGCTGGCAATTCACATATTCTACTATATTCTTAAAAGAGGAAATTGAGACTGACGCATTTGCTACTAGTTATGAATCTCAAGGCCCATCGGCTATTCAGGGTGTCAGTTAGTACCCGGGTTTTCTGCTTTAATTTAATTTATTAAGTCAGCTAGGTAATTTTAAAGTTAACAATTTACTTTTGTAAATTCTGTTTCTGTTTCTGTTGTCCGTATAGTGAAGAATGCAAGTGTCGCCACCCCTTTTTGTTCCTAGGGTGCTGTAAAAGTTAGTTAAGGAATATTGTACACATATAACATCCTCTGTCAGAGACGAAAATTTAATGTACGTTATAAAAAATAAAATTGTTATTTTAAATAATCGTCCGCCATTTGTTAACACGAGGCATAAGCACAATCTTGTAATGCATGTAACTCGACTATGTTAATGATAATAAAATAAATCTTTGGAGTAAGTAGTTCTGGGGCAATACATATTGTTTAGTTTTTAATACTTGGCTTGCTCTGACCTTGATAATAAGTGTACCTATATAATATTTATATTTATCGTTTAGTCTACAAATGACCGATTCGCGAAATGACAACGTAGTCTATAAATGACCAATTCTCATAATGAACAATTCTATAAATGACTGATTCTACAAATGACCGATTCTCAAAATGACCAATTCTTAAAATGACCGATTTTCAAAATGACTGATTTCATAAAAGTCTGAATCTACCAAAGACTAATTTTGTTTAAATTTATCAGTAGTAGGTAGGTACTATGGTTTTGAATACGAATGGTAATGAAAAAAATTAATCTTGCGGTAATCACTTTTTCCACCATAATTTTATTTATTAAGTAAAAGCGTAGCATGAAAATTGTAAAATTAATAAATTAATTTAGATAAATAAATATTAATAATAATTTTTTTTTGTTTGGTTATGACAATGTATGCTTTTTGTTTTAAAAAG
The DNA here is from genome assembly GCA_916999025.1 of Orgyia antiqua. Lineage (NCBI taxonomy): Eukaryota > Metazoa > Arthropoda > Insecta > Lepidoptera > Erebidae > Orgyia > Orgyia antiqua. The sequence continues at coordinate 23,970,650 of OU779864.1, forward strand.
ATAACGCCAATTTGCTTTTTAATTTATGACAGAAAATAATAATATTAATGTATATAACGCTGAAAAAGTTAATGTTATCTGTTTCAATAGTGAAAAACATCTGTAGTGTCTTTAATTATTGTTATTGTTTAATGTTAGTGGAAGATTTAAGTTTAAAATAAATACCTACTTCATTAAAATGTGTCTTTTTTATTTTGCACTAGCCATTAGCCCGCTACTTCACATTAACACTGTTTTTCTAATGACGCAGATTCAAACACCATTTCACACCATTTGCCATACATATTATTCTGTTAAAACCCAAGCGGGTAATATTTACCTATAATATGTATAAACAAAAAAAAAATTGCCATTGGCTTAGTCGTTTCAGAGTAGGTAGTATATAAAGAAAAATTGTGACACGAGAGATATGGCAAGTATTCAAAACCTTACGTATGTACGTACCATATCTCTCGTGTCACAATTTTTCTTTCCACTAACATTAAACAATAACAATAATTAAAGACACTACAGATGTTTTTCACTATTGAAACAGATAACATTAACTTTTTCAGCGTTTTATACATTAATATTATTATTTTCTGTCATAAATTAAAAAGCAAATTGGCGTTATCTTTTTAAAACAAAAAGCATACATTGTCATAACCAAACAAAAAAAAATTATTATTAATATTTATTTATCTAAATTAATTTATTAATTTTACAATTGACATGCTACGCTTTTACTTAATAAATAAAATTATGGTGGAAAAAGTGATTACCGCAAGATTAATTTTTTTCATTACCATTCGTATTCAAAACCATAGTACCTACCTACTACTGATAAATTTAAACAAAATTAGTCTTTGGTAGATTCAGACTTTTATGAAATCAGTCATTTTGAAAATCGGTCATTTTAAGAATTGGTCATTTTGAGAATCGGTCATTTGTAGAATCAGTCATTTATAGAATTGTTCATTATGAGAATTGGTCATTTATAGACTACGTTGTCATTTCGCGAATCGGTCATTTGTAGACTAAACGATATTTATAAGTGTATTTTCGTAGATATGTTCATTCTGTTTTGTCATTTACAATAAAATAATTCGGTAACCACTTGTAATTTTATTTTTGCATCTAAATACCTAATTATCTATTGTGTAAAATATGTGGCTACATAGGTATAACATGTGGTCTAAGCATGTGGTTAATATCTAACATGGCATAATTATTACGGCTGTACTCATTTGACAGAAGCTTGACAGTTGAGCAGTCAAATGACAATCAAATGACAGTCAAATGACAGTTGTCAGAATGCAAAATACCCCTCCTCTATAATTTACCCGTTCTTCTAAGTTTCCCTTCTGATACGTAGTATCTTCTATCTATTCTGTGATGGAAATAGACTCAAATCTAATCTTGACACTATCACAGTCTGTCTAAAGCCACTTTCTATAATGACTAAATAGCGAAATTTCTAGAAATACGTTGTAAACTTATGAAATGAAATGAAAAATCATTTAATCACGTAGACACAATTTTTCAGAAAAATTATGTGCTTATGACATGTCCAATTTTTTTCCCTACCACCGCCCGGTTCAGGACGCAATCTGCTGAGAAGAACCGGCGTAAGAAACTCAGCAGAGCTTTTAATCAAATCAATATTTTTAAATTAAATGTCAATTATACTTACAATGCTAATAACTTTACAATATAGAATATGTATTGCTCTAGAGCAACCTACTCCCAAGCTTTATCATCTTTAATATAATCAGAAATTTTATAATACGCCTTTTTACATAGGTAATTTAGTTTTAATGAATTTTTTAAATTTAGAATTATTTAATTCTCTTACATCAATAGGGAGTTTATTATAAAATCGTATACAATGACCCATGAAAGAGTTACATATTTTGTGGAGACGGGTTACATGCATCACAAAATTGTGTTTATGCCTTGTATTAACATTATGGTGGTCGCTTTTTTTTGTAAAATTATGAATATTTTTATGAACATACAATAAATTTTCATATATATATTGCGAAGCGACCGTTAAAATATTTATGTCTTTGAATTTCTCCCTTAGAGAATCCCGCGGACCTAGGTTATAAAAAGCTGTAACAGCGCGTTTTTGGAGCACAAATATCCGATTAATGTCCGCACAGCTTCCCCAAAGAAGAATTCCATAGCACATTACACTGTGAAAATAACTAAAGTAAACCATTCTAGCCGTATCTACATCCGTAAGTCGTCTAATTGTTTTCACTGCATATGCCGCAGAGCTAAGTTTGCCAGACATTTTTTCAATTTGTGGACCCCACTGTAATTTCAAATCAATAGTGATTCCTAAAAATATAGTTGAATGTACTGGTTCCAATCTCGCACCACTCAAATGTACATTGGTTTCTACTTGGGTAACATTTGGCATGGAGAATTTTATTACTTTTGTTTTGTTTGTTATGACAGGAAAACATTGTTAAAACTGGTAATATTGATAGGCTATCGATACTCATCAATAAATAACTTGTATAGTAAAAGTGTATTGTGAAATCATTTTGTTTGTAATTGATTTAAAATATGAAAGTTCTTATAATATGTTTTGGAGTTAGCTAATCAGTCAAAAACAGTTTGAATTTTGATAATATTTGGCGTATACATAAAGTATGTAAAGCTTACGTAGCATATAACATTATTTTCGAATCACGTGTTAAAAAACTTATATATATAGCACATCATTACAAGATCTTAAGTCATTGTAAGTAACCATTGTGCATTGATCGTAAAAATCCACTGCCTTTAAAATTTCTTTAGATATTTCGTCAATTTCGAGATAGGAACCCAATGAAAATTGAGATAAATATGATATCATAGTCATTTTTCAATTTTTTTTGTGAAAACTTGGTAGATGAGATTTTGAAATTGCGATACTATTTTCGACTATATTTTTCGAACTCCGAAAATCCTCCCTTCGACTACGCCCATTTATTTCTCTGTGAATGTTCGTAGGCGTGTACATGAATGTGTTGGCTTTTTTCTTCACTTCTATAAGCCCCACCGGACTATTAATGTATTTTTTATGTGCTAAGTGTTCTGTAAATGGTTATAGTGATGCTGAACAAAGGAAAAGTAACACACAGAAGCTAGTCATACATCGATATTATTATCACGATACCATTATGAGTAGTTCGCATATTGCATTGATAACAACGTCACGTTGGAAAAATTTACAAGAGATACTTTGAAGAATCTAAGTATTTTACAGGGGGAGTTCATAATCAGACGTTGGTGAATCATTGTGACGTCACAAACTGGTCTTGTTTTCGATAATGTTCTGTAGAACAGGGCTGACCAAACTATAAACCTTCGCGGGCCAATTAATTTTCATACAAAAGCTGGAGGGCCAGAAAAATATTTTTAGTTGTCAAGTAAATAAAATACAGGGTAATTTTGTCTTTCTATGTTTATTGATTTTTCGTTAATTTATCTTTAACAATAGTATCGATATCCACGTCAACATTCGTTGTTGCTAGGCGCATTGCATGAAGAAGCGATTTATCTGACAGTGAAGATCTATACTTGGATTTTATAAAATTCATTGTTGAATATGCACTTTCACATAAATAAGAGCTGCCCATCATCGATCCCATTTTCAAGCCAAAATTTTATAGCTTAGGGAAACGGTCGCCAAGGATCTTAAAAAAATCCATTCCTGTCTCTTTTCTACCCTTGAAAAAGGGATCTGACTGAACGTCACATAATTCTAACTGGTATTCAGTCTTTACGCTTGTTATTTCAACTGTATTCAAATGGATTCGTAAAAAGAGATAAATCGCTCTCTAATCCTTTGAAATCAGCAAAACGCTGCTCAAATTCAAATATTACCTCGTCGATATACTGGAGGTGGTCCGAAAAATTGCATCCTTCTATTTCGCTATAAAGTTCTTTGCAACATGGAAAAAAAGAAAAATCACTTTGATCCAGTGATGTTTTGAATAATCCCAGTTTATTTTTGAACCTATTCACATATCCATACAAGTTGGCTATATTGTGTTCTTTGCTTTGTAATTTTAAATTTAATTCGTTCAAATATTGTGTCATATCAGTTAAAAATGCAAGATCAGCAAGAAATGCAGGATCTTGCATTTTAGTTTCCATATCAGTTGTATCAGATTTTATTTCATTTTTAAGAAATATGGGAATTTCTTTCCGTAAAGCGAAAAAACGCTGCAAGCACTGACCAGCACTTAACCATCGGATTTCTGAGTGCAATAGCAGATCTCCGTATGTTGCGTCAATTTCAGTTAAAAAGTTACGAAATTTACGATGACTCAAAGCTTTGTTTCCGCCTCTAATAAGATTTGTTATTTTTAAAACTATTTTCATGGCATTCATTTGGCGCAAAGATTTTCCGCATAAGGCTTCTTGATGTATGATGCAATGGATTAATGGGCAGTCAATGCCATTTTGTTTTAAAAGTCCCGTAAGTCCTGTAACGTTTCCAGTCATTGCTTTTGCTCCATCGGTCACAATACAAGAACATTTTTGAAACCTACCGTATTCCATAACAGTTTTATTAACAGCTTCAAAGATATCACTGCCTTTAGTTGAGCCATGTAGTGGCACTAAATTTAACATTTCCTCCTTGTTTGAATGATCTTTCGAAATGCAGTGAATAAAAATTATTAATTGACCGCTATCTGTCTGGTCGGTACTTTCATCCAAACATAATGAATAATATTCACATTATACAATGTAATCACACAATTTTTTCGAAACATATTCGTCCATATCATCTATTCGTCGCGCAACTGAAAAAATTTGAATCTGTAGCGTTATCTCACCAAAGTGAGATAACGCTACAGATTCAAATTTTTGCGCCAATTTCGGCTGCATGAAGCGATGAGCCATGGCAATTGCGCATTGTTTTATAAAAACTCCATCGCTGAATGGTTTTTTAGCTTTGGCTAATTGCAAACAAACTTCATAAGAAGCAGCCAAACTTTGTTCATTGTCTGTATTTACTTTTGAAAAAAAACTTGTCTGTTGCATTAGTTTTTTCTTATGCTCAGCCACAACAATTTTCCTTGCTTCACCGACATGTCCTTTATATTTTTCTTCGCGTAAAGTAGTATAGTGACGTTTAACATTGTATTCTTTACTCACAGATAAAACTTGCATACAAATCATACACTGAATTTTATTATTGTTGTTGCATATAAAATAGTCAAGTTCCCACCTCTCATTAAATACTCGATGTTCATCACTTAATTTTCGCTTCTTCGTAGACATAATGCAGTTAGTTAAGGTTTTTTTTAAAAACTGCTGCTAATTACTTATTATAATGTGTAAAATTCAAAGCGGTGTAAGTAAGAAGTTCCGATACGAACTAAGTGGAAGCACAAACTTAACTAATACAGTCAACAGCAAATCTTCACTCGACAAAAACAAAATACTTTCCGGGAATTCCCCCAATAATAGTAAAAGTAGCTTCACTTTTAAGTGATCATGCGAATGGAATGTTGCAAGACTAAAGATAAATAAATTATACCAAGTATTGAGTACATGTTTTGACAACGAATAATATTATCCAAACTATTTAGGTCCAAAACTATTTTGAGATTAAAATGTGTGTCGCGGGTGCATGAAAACAAGCCGCGGGCCGCATGCGGCCCGCGGGCCTTTGTTTGGACAGCCCTGCTGTAGAAGACGGAACAGTGGGATATATTGATAATTAGTATATATAACAGCGTACCGGACAGTATCGATATCAGTCGTGGTCTGCTTCTCGACATAACCAAGTGTTACATTGCATATATCATTTGAAGAAAATATTTCATACAATGTGAGTATATATTGTAATATTGTTACATCATATAACTTTCTACTTTTGTTATTATCAACGCCAAGCAGTATAACGATTTATCTATTCGGTTTGATTTAAGAAATATTTTGGTGTAAATACAAAAAAAAGTAAGTTAAGAGATTTTTATGGAATCAATATTACTATCACTATATTAGATAGTTAAAGCATTTAAAAATAAACGCATTCCATATTTGAAAATATTTTCTAAAACAATTGATCATATAAAATATGCATACGAGCACCAACAAAATATGCTGCCAAATTGTATACGTCATGAGAATGAAGGAATAAATTTGAGAATAAGGGATATCAAATAAGTGATGCTCTTGCAATCCAGGGAAATCACAATAGAAAATTAAACAGCTTGGCGTAGCGTTGAGTATGTTTGTTATTGCGCACTTTTATTGCGTGCGTCCGCACAAGTCCTATATCTTAGTCTTACTCCATCGCTTCTCTCATGGTGCAGTGCCTAAGATCTTTCATTACAAATGTTGCCTTTGAATCATAAACCAAGAAAAAACACCAGATATAAAAGCAATAGCAATTCGAAACCTGAAAATATGTCTACTTATTGTAGGAAGCTTAAGTAACTGACTGTACTGACTAGCGAACTTCGAATCGTCAATTTTTTGGAGAAATTCCAGACATTCTTTTAATCTTCTTCTATACAGAACTGACAATAAAATACATAAAACAAAGAATTATCTAATTTGGTGGAATCGATCAGAAGTTATGCACATACATTTGGGTGTCCCCTTTTTATTTACATAGATTTTTTCCTATGTAATAAATACTTCACGCGCCAAACAATCAAAAATAAGTACCTTCAAAAGCATTAAACGCAACCCAGAAATTGTATCACAATTAGTATTCTAGCAATGTCTAATTATAAAATCAACGGAATATTTCTTAAAATATATCCTGTTTACATTACTGCATAGTTAGTTGACATATGTTAAACAACGAATAAGTACAAACTATTGTAGGTTTGAATTATTTAAACAAAAGAACTAAGTGTAATAATAACGTAACAAAAAAAACCAATTTCATAACAGTTTATGACCTTCAATAATCGTGAGACGTTGACATTGAATTTTTTGTCAAGATGCCTGTTCTAATGCCAGAAAAGGCAATGTCCGTAACAGCACTTTGTATTGAGATCACAGCTAATAATTTTCGGTTAAATAGTCAGTATTTTTTAAATATTCAATTGATTTTTAACATTTTCCTTAACCTTTTATCTAACGGCATCATTGAACGTGATTTTGACACCGTTTATGACTTGTTATTAATCGGAAGTTTGAAACACTTAACACATATCAAGGACCGATGACGATACCATAATGAAAACAACGTCATATTCCAAATATTTTGATAATGGAATTTTTGGTTTGGTTTTCTATTGACATGCGTTTTTAATCATTAAATAAAGTATTATCGATCATTAAACATTATAGTTTTGCAGAAAAGCAGATTAGACAAAAAGATCATCTATTCCTTTTTTCCAGTTCAGTTCAGTTAAATGTTCAGCACTATATACAATTACTTCAAGCATACTAATTTAAATACTTACCAAGTCAAAGTAAATATTGCTAAAAACAGTGTTAAAACCCTACTATAGAATAATTTTTACTTTTTACAGAATAATGGCTGAATCCGATCGTATTGTCTTCCCTGATGAAGTTGATGACATCAAAGCCGCTGCAGCTGACGCAAAGGAGAATGTTGGTGGAGAAACTAATTCTATTGACGCAACACCTGAAGAAACTGTTGACGCTGCGCCTAAAGACGTCTCCATCTCACTTAGAAATGTTATACAAGCCCCTTCAAATTGTCCCCCAGGTTATCAAATGGGAGCCGATGGCGTGTGTCGTGAAGTGTTCTAATTAATAAGTATTAAGGTTAATTAAGCTACTATTGTAGGCTAATATATATTTAATGTTTAGGTTACTTATTAATTGAGAACAATCAATTAGAAATAAGATTATTTTTTATTGCAGCAGTATTATTTAATTCGAATTCATTGGCATTTGTTATTTTTATTTCATTGATTTCAATGTTGTATCGTCGTATCCTTGTATCGTCTGTGAATTTAAGTTCCTTGTCAAATAAATGTTATGACGTTTTTTAAACTTGTTTGTTTCTCGTTTTTATATTATCACTAGCTGTCCCGGCAAACGTTGTTTTGCGATATGAAAAAAAAAGGTTTGAAAATAGATGTCGGCCAATTCTCAGACCTACTGAATATGCATGTAAAATTTCATAAAAATCGGTCTAGCCGTTTCGGAGGAGTACAGTAAATAACACTGTGACACGTGAATTTTATATATTAGAAGATGATACTTTTTGTAGCTTCGAAATCAAAAGTTTCTAAAAGGTAGTATGTCCTATTGCGGTAGATACAATACAATACATTCCTATTTTAACGGTCCTCTAAGTTGTCAGCAAATTTGCGCAACCCGAAATTTGTAGAAATAAAACTATATAATTTTCTAATAATTAACGATCATTTACTTTAAAATATTCATATAATTACATAATGGCCTAACTCTGTGATAATTAAAACATAGGGTCTAAGTTAAAAAATTAAATATTATTTGTTCCTATAACCCTGACATCATAAAATATTGTTGATATTCGCCTACGAAATTATAAATAACCGAGCGTTGCGTAAGTTTTAACAAATGGAGCATCACTCTCACAGGAATTCCTGAAAAGAGAGAAAATTGTGTTAGAGATGGGATTTTGTCACGATTTGGTTTAACCCAAAATATGATAAATTATTTGGAGAAACATCAATCAATATAATAATTCTAACTAAATAACTGTAAAAAGATAAGAGCTATAGATAAGTTGTAACGTGCAGATATTGATAAAATGTGATAAACATAATGGCATATTTTTATCATTCTCTGACTGTACGCAACAAATTACTATGTAGTGTAAATATCTATAGAAGCGTTGGCCTAAATTCATTACGTGTAAATGCATCTTAAAAAGTAGGCCAAACAGGTAATAAGATTGTGATGTATAGAGCAACAGATGCTAATAAAGTAGGTTAATTGCTTTGGGATAATGTTTATCTAATCATTTTCGTCCAAAACTTAATAATTGAATAGATTTTTTTTTAAATAAGTGTTTGGTTTGTTCCTGCTGTCATTTGACTCTATAGGCTTTTCAAATTTTATCAGCAGGCTACTGGTATATTCTTTCATTGAAATAATTTTATTAGACAAAATCCTGTCGTAAGAGGCAAAATTTTGTACAGTGTGCTTCGAAGGTGCAAAGGTAGATATGTGCGCATTTTCATAAAAAAAATGAGCAAAAATAAATCTTTTATACCCGTAGGTATTGTCAATTGTCATTCTTTCATCTTAAGAAAATTATATTTATATTAACTTTAAACTACTCTAAAATTGTATCGAGTAACGGATCTACTCGCTTTGACTGCTAAGTAATCTCATAGATCATCTAATTGGTCAAATCAGTGACAAGAAGTCAATGTCCTAGGAAGCTTAGCTATAAGCTTAAGCGTGTCTTTAATAATACTTTGCTTGACCTCGGACGTAAACCTATTGCGAAGATCAGATAAAAAATAAACAATAAAAGTTCTTAAATAGGGTTCATGGCCACTAAACTCTAACTAGATTAATCGATAACTTATAGGCCGCAGTTATGATCTTAGTGTTTGAAATTTTTGTATCCCGAAATTCCAATAAATGTTTGTACTATAGTTTTTTTACTTCACATTTGTATAATATTATTAAAGTATCATAAGTGGCAGAAAAAAACCCTGATTTAGAAAAAGTGTGGTTCAACTCTTGTTTCAGATAGTAAACTCACCTGCAAAATAAATAAATAATAAATATTCACGGACATTTTACACAACGTCCTCTGGTCCCAAGCTAAGCTTATATGCTTGTAAAAGGAACGTATCTATTAATTGTGTCTAAAGCATAGATGTAGGGATCTTGATATACCTGTCTATATATTTATGCCCATGTTTTCAGTCTACCAAAATTGACACTAATGCGTGCCAATAAGTGGCAAGAATAATAATAGGTATAAACTACACAAGACAAATGAGAATACACTATAGTCATAGTTCTAATTAAAATTATGCTGTAATTTTGACACAATTCAAATTAGAAAGCAGTGCATAAAGCCCCCTTCTCGGTACCAGTCTGATGGGTACTGCTGCAGCAAATCATAAGATAATTGGGACCAGTTTGTGCTATAGCGTATCTTGTTGAAGCCTATATTCAGTAAATGGTGATGTAGTGATGGAGGTAATATTCCCAGGTAAGTTTCCTACTTCATTAGTAAACTATTCAATGATATAATAACGACGTGCTAGTTCTAAGCCCATTTGAAGCGTTGTATTCTATGATGTGAATATCATATCAAGCAGAAAAGCAAATATCCCACGTCAAGTTTTAATTCAATGCTGATTTGTTAACTAAACCACTGCGTTTTCGGTTGTTATCTGCTACAGTCCATGACCATTAATTTCTGTTTTGGTAAAAATATGTGTGGCACGTTGTGGCGGTTTTTCTTTCTTTTCATGTAACAAGGTTTTTGAGTATTTCATTAGATGCAAATCGGAACTTGCTAGATTTTACGACTGTTAGGTAAGTAATGCAATCGGTTCATGTATATTTGCGAATGCGATGGAAGCTTACAGCAGCTGAGTTTATGTTGAAAGGCGCGTGTGGTGTATTTTTTTATATCTTACAAAAATAATAACAACTAAGTACTCAGTAGTAGTCTTCAGCGATATTTTACACACGCATTGATATTGCAGTTCAATAGGTTAGCGTGGCGTGTATCCTTTTACTAAATAAACCTCTATAGTAAATTCAATTTAAATTATAAATTATATTTTTTTACTAACAGTATTTATCAATCATGCCAGGCTCTAAAACAGACAAACTATAGTCGATTTGTTTTTTATATTGCGTGCTTATCTAAACGAAAATAAATACAAAAAACTAAATAAGATTTGGCATGAAAATATTTAATTTTATATCTACATATTTTTCATTATATACAAAGAAAATACACAACTAAAGTAAGTATCAGCAGTGGTATTCAGTAAGAAAAAGTGAAGTGAATTTTCGGTGAATCTTGATCACGTGACAGCGCTCTTCTATTTTTATTGGAGGAGCGCTGTCACGTGATCAAGATTCACCGAAAATTCGCTTCACTTTTTCTTACTGAATACCACTGCAGACAAACTAAAATCATATTTTACATTGTCGTAGTAAACAGAAATTATAACAAAATAATAAATAAAATAATCTAAAGTGCACTGATTTACAAAAATTATAGTGAATGATTTCAAGCAATAAATCGAATTGGTCTGAAATTTAATCATGCAGTATAAAACTATCTACACTAAACTGCATTATACGCTTACTCAATATGATTACCATCAACATTCAGCTTGAGATAACACAACACATTTCAAGTCCATCAGTCAAACTAGATACACAGGGAACACAATTATGCTGGCAAAACGATGCACTAACTAAACTCGCGAGTACTTACTCGTCCTCCCAAGGACATATGTCGTTCCGCTGCTTATGTGCACCGATGCTTTTATTATCACGCTTAACAATAGTGGTATCAGAAACTGACGTTAGTCCATCTTTATGAGCAATATTTTTCGTCGCGTCCGAGTCGGACGCCCTGGAATCTTCCGAGACCCCTTGCAGTGACGCCGAAGGCACTTTGTCTACGTTATCGTCGTCAACCCCGATGTCCTCGCAGACGGCTAACGGCGCCGGTCCAGACATATCTGGTGCTGGGATTGACGGTGCTGGTACCGCAGAAGATGTTACTGATGTCGTTGTGGATGTAATAGGCACCGTAGTGGATGATATTGATATCTGCGGCGGAACGCAATCTAATTTTTCGACTGGTTCCGATTCTGTGACTGTAAGCTCGATAGCTTGCACAGAGCACGTCGTGGCTTCGTCAGTCTCCAGTGGATTATCTTTGTTACCAGTATCGTCACTTGAGGCCGGATTGCTTTCTTGTATCATTGAGGGTTCTCGGGATAACACCCGACGAATAGATTCAGCATCATCCTCAGACGATTTCGTTGCATCAGTCGAATCCTTTGAATCAGATACACCTGAGTCATCACAAGAATCAACCAGAAGGACACCGGTTACTGATGTTGTCGGTTGATCTGTAATACACTCCTTCGGTGTTTCCAAGGAACTGTCACTAGCTGCATCTGCAGGGAATGCATCGCATTTGAATGCATGGCGTACTGGTTCTGTAGGTGTCGCATCCGCGGAAGCGAATACTGAAGAAGGTTCATCAGATTGTGCAATAGATCGTGGCTCTTCCGGTGAGCCGGTACCGGACTCATCATCAGGAGCGGAACTGACACTGATGGTGGGTGTGGGGTGAGCAAGGGGAGGAGGCAGAGGTGCTGGAGGTTGTTGTGCGGGCCGGGGTGGTCGTGGGGAGTGAGGAGGAGAAGCCAATGGTGTGAGGTGTCTCGGTTCAACAGCAGACAGACGACGTAAAGGTGGTGGGGCACCCCTCAATCCACCATCAAGAGTACTTTGCTGTGGTAACCGACGCATGCGCTCGCCAGCCGATACCGCGGCGCTAACGTCAGATGAAGAGCTGCCAGAGTCTGCTGCTGAGTCCTGACGTCGTCGACCAGTACCACTGTAGTCACGGGACGAGCATTCCCAAGGCAGTACGTCAGCGGTATCGTCATCCAGAGGATCTCTAAACGCAGAAAGAGAGAAATTACAGTATATCACCTTATAGATATATGATTCTCAAAGTAGAACTGTAGTAACAGTTTTAATGCATTTAATCTACAAATGGCCGATTCGCGAAATGAAAATTTTTATAAATGACTGATTCTGCCTATAAGGCTTTGCCTCATTAGCTCATAAATAGTTTAAAAGGGCATTTAGTCTGCTATACGAAACTGGCAAGCCTTTTAAGCACAGGGTTTAGTTTTCTGCTCGCCGTTCTCACAGAAGAATGGTTATTGATCACTTAACTTTTGTTGGTGAGGGTACAAAAGTGATGACATGTGTACTTTTATTCCACGGGCATCGTGACAGTAAAAATATATAGTTATAAAAAATCAAAAGGACTTACCTGAACGGTATATCACAGAGGTTAGACTGTGAATGGCTATGGCTTGGTTGGTCGGGTGGTCGCGGTGGTTGGGCGGCGCACACAGCCAGTTCGTGCGCGGAGCCTGTGAGGGAGCGATCTGAGCCGCGACGACGAGCTAATGCCACTCCACCACTAGTACTGCCACTCGAAGTGCCAGGCTTTTTCTTTACTTGACCACCAAAATTGAAGAACCTGTAAAAGTATATTATTTTAATAACGATACAAAATGCATAAAGTATCTATCGAATATACTTATAATTTTATTATTCTTGTACAATATACTTTGGTTGTGTTACACGATATGCTAACTATTTTCGATTATTGGATAATAATACGATTTGATATCTATGCCCCGATCACAGCAGTCGGCATCAGCATCAGCACTGTCGTCGACAGATAAGTGACTAAAACGGTATCATGGATGCTAAACGAATTTGTAGTCAACACACGTACACCAGTTTAATTTCTTGCTAAAGCTATGTTCTAGCATAGATGACTATAGCTATTATTGCTACCGATATCACAGAGTTACTGCTGTGTTTATCATAACTTAGTTATTATATCATGAAGCTACTGCATCATGATATATATATATATATATACTGATTATAATAAACAACGAGTCAAGATGTAAGAAAACAATAAACATAGAGGAAATCATTGTAATGTGTTTGTTAATGGCTGGGTAGCATCAATCAGTACTGACGACACGTCCATGGTATTTAAAGCATGATTAGTATCAAGGTTGTTATATACTAGAAACGCACGTTACTAATTCGGATGTTTGTTACAGTTGCATAGATTTAACGTGTGCTTAATTATTACAATAATTATTAACTTTCTCATAATATTTCGTAATGATCGACTTCATTGGAGAGTCAGTGACTCAGATACAAGTGGCAGTTTCTTGACTATGTCCATGTAGTGGTACACGCTTTTCTCTTCGATCAATCTGTCTAACTGTGCCTTATCTTCAGTACCGAATTAGGCAAACGCGGTTCCTGTAGCAATCTCTATGAAAGGGCCACTTGATTGTTTTATCAGTCCTTGTCTTACTCTTGTATCTGGGGTAAGGAGTAAAAAATTTTTGAGTCCGCATGGCTCATAGAATTAAGGGCCTACATCAATATTATCGTATATCATCGCCGAGACGTACATATTAACACAGCCAGTAGGCACAGAAAATGAAGAATTAGGGATACTTTTCCTATTTACTCAAAATCTACTAAATATATTTTAATTCTGATTTACGTGTTTCTATATATATTAGTTACTTATGTTTTTAAAGTTATTTCATTAGTTAATACGCGATAAAAGACCGACAAATGAAAAAAATAAAAAATTTGAGAGGTTGTTTCGCTAAGATTTTCTATCGAGAAAACTTTTTTCAATCACGTTTCTGAGTTTATGCGATCCTAGATCATATATTGAAAAAACATATACTTAAAAATTAGAGCTCTAGCCATTCAATCTAAAGAAACAATGAAAACTTTCATGAAAAATGCACGAAGCTATTTTGGTATCCTCTTAACGACTATTACTACTAAATCGCCTATGCTCACCTTGTCAAAGTGCAATCCGGCGCTATTTGGGTGAAGGAATGAAAAATACATATTAACTTACTTAGCTTTCTTTTGGTGTACATTTTTGCCTTCAGTCAGCAGCCGCTGGAAATGATCTGAACGTATGAACCGTGGATAGCAGTCCTTCTTCAAGAGCAACCCGTAGACGTGATCAGCGGCGTGATCGAGAGCATATCTTGAGCCACTTCGAATGCCCTCAGTCACTCGTTCCGCTGTTGCACCGTCGATATTTATTTCACACGGTGCACCAGGCTTGAGGAATTCTCTGTAAATGTAATCAATAAATAAATAATATAATAAATATTCACGGGCATTTCACATAACGTCCTCTGGTCCCAAGCTAAGCTTATAATAATATGTTTGTGTTATGGGTACCAGAACACGGATAGAAAACATATACTACTTTTTTTTGTAAATACCTACTTATAATACATAGGAATAGGAACACTCAGACGCCGTACAAACATTTGTATGACAATTAGAAAAATGACAATTGATTGACCCGAGTGGGAATCGAACCCGCGACCTCTTGATTGGCAGTCCGTTACATGAACCACTCAACCACGAGGCTCGTCAATAAATGGTAATTTAATGAAATTACTTCACAAACCAGATCTGTGGTTCTAATTTAATTATCTGTAGAAAGCATATTATTAATTATTTGGTACTTCTAACTGAAAACTCTTTCAATTTTGTACATTTTAATGTCAAAATTAACAAGTTCCAAATTTCTATAAATTCTTAAACTTTTGGTGTGCGACACGATTTTTGCTATAGAAACTTCAAGTGATAAGTCTGACTTGCTTAGTGAGCCTTTGCAATAAGCATCGCTTTAATTCTGTGCAAGCGATACAGCTTTACAAATAGTAAAAAGTCAGTAAAATTTAATCTTTTAAGGTAAACTTACTCGTAAATAGCCTCAAGTTTTTTTGGTATCTGCTTGGTACTGCTTCGCCTTAAGTCCATGACAGCCAGCCAAAACCTAATATTTTCATGTGAGTATTCTTTGCGCAGGAAACTGGTGAACTCCTGCAGGCCTGTCGGGTCAGACACCAGCTCTTCTATGGAAAGTGCCCAGCGCTGTACTCGTTTCTCGCTGGGAATCTCCACACTGGATGACAGTCGAGGAAATATGTATTTAGGATTCTGAGAAAATTAATTGACTTTATAATCTTTGAATGAACAGAAATTCCTGGTAAATAATGAAGCTCTATTTTAGCTTCAACCTTTCTTTGCTTTGTCATATTTTTATTTATCTTATCACTTACATAAACGAACTTTTAACGTTCCTAATAATGTTAATACTCATACGGATTTAGTTTTTGCGTTCTTTCCCCTACTTTTGACAATTCCCGAAATAAAAATTATATTTGTTATTAGTACCTAACTGGTAAGTTTTATTATATCTATTATTTACTAAATATGTCCCAGAAATTTTACGTACAATATTTACAAATAGTAGGTATCAAGTGTATCGACTAATAGAACATCATTAGCCATCTTGTATCTTTGTAATAAACAGTTTCAATAATATAGTTAAAATCGAAAGAAAATGGCTAACTACATAGTTCGTAGGTAAATGAAGAGATGCGAGGTATACGGAGTTAGTGTTGTAACTACTTTGTACAGGAGCAGCACTAAACTCACAGAGGGCTGTTAATTTGCCAAAATAGGGTGTCATCGCTGACCCAAGGGTTGGAGGGCTGCGGTGGGGTGAGCCAGGGATCGTAGGGAGCGAAGGTCTCCGAGTAGGCCACAAGGGCCTCTAGGGCAATTGAAGTCTTCACTCTCGTACGGTCCAGGCTCGCTCTTAGATGCTCAATCTAGAAGATTAGAAAAAGATAGTTAAAAAGAAGGTACAAAGTGGTACTTCGATACCCAATACATAGTCTCTACAAGTGTATAGAAAAAAAAGAACTACTGTGATTTTCAACAAGATATTTAGTAAAATCTAGTAATTAAATGATGAAGTTTCTCAATGATCCATTAAGAACTTTAGCAAAATGAATGAACATTATTAAGAAAGAATATTTTCATCGACAGGCCTTTTCGTTTATTCTAGAATCAGCAGTGGTATTCAGTAAGAAAAAGTGAAGTGAATTTTCGGTGAATTTTGATCACGTGACAGCGCTCCTCTATTTTTATTGGAGGAGCGCTGTCACGTGATCAAGATTCATCGAAAATTCACTTCACTTTTTCTGACTGAATACCACTACAAAACTCTTTAATGGATCATCAATAAATGGAACTACTTTTAAAGGTACTAAATTTAATCTTACCACCAATAATGAAGTGATTCTTACCTCTCTAGTTACCTGATGAACAGTTCGTTTTTTATTTCGATGATGTCGCGCCCTGACTGGCACCGGACACGGTTCGAGCGCGCTCGCCACTCCCGGCGGAGGGCGCGCCACACGCCAGTACGCACGTTCTTGACTGTCACTGACTATTTTATCCCCTTTTTTTCTATCTTTCGCTAGACGCACCTGAAATACCAATAATGTTGACTGGTATTAAGAATGTATCCTACTAGGAAAATTGATTTCGTAATAGCTCGAGAAGGAAGTTTGCTAAAGTAAAATATTGGTTAGACTTTGAAATGGGGAATTGTTCTCAAATGGTAAACTGAACATACCTGTTCCTCAGCTTGCATAGTGATAAAGTCCCATTTAGCGGCTAGGTTCTTTTTGAGATTTGCGAGAGCTTCTTGTTCATATTCTTCGAGGCCGTGGCGCTGTTTGTTACGTAATGTTCTTTTGACCAGATAGATGGCGTACTCCACGTTATCTGGACCTAAGGTGGGAGCGCTGGTCCCCGCTCCAGCCACTCGCGGTGCTTGCCATGGCCAGTAATAAGGACTCTGTGATATAATACAGAGTTTACAAGACGAAGGTCTGATTTCAATTAGGATTAATATATTTTATATTTTTCGCTTCCTAAGAATTACCTGAGAGGCAGATATCTGCGGTGTCTTAATACCCGTAAAAATCTCGAAAACGATAGCAAAGCCCTTACTTATTTTTACGTTCACTTTGGAACTAGATAATGTTGTGTGATTTGTACAGTAATATTCATCCATCAGCCTTTCTCCGTCCTGCTGAACATAATAGGCCTCCTTGTAGAACGCCAGAACGCGCCTTACGCCGCCTGAATCCAATTCATTCTCTGAACGTTTTTTTCATTAATTAATCTAGGTTGTATTTTAAGAACACTTACTTGAAATCTATAAAGTGAAGAATCATCTTTTAACACAAGGTTTTTTAAGTCGTTGACAGGGAAGAAATATCCGTATTGACAGAGTTGATTGGCTAAATTTATTGCTTCCACTGAAAAATAAACATTCAAAATAATTATTGTCTTAATCCTCATATTTTTGTTCCGATATTAAGATAACATTTTTTTTACTGAGTCTAAAGACTATAGGTAGGTACGATATAATTCCATAACTTTATAAGTTCTACGTGAATATTCTTTAATAGCAACATATGTTAATGCCATGGAAGAATTCTCACGTAAATCGTTAAAGTATAAACGCAATTGCATTTGATGACAAGCCTTATGCATAAATGATAGTGAGATTAGCACGACATACCTAACATGTGTTAACAGCATCATAGGTGCGAGTTGAACTTAAATTAGACCAACAGAGCGTCTATTTAGATAACTAACTTACTAACTTGTATTGAACTGAAGAAGTTTGGTGCTCTATTATACTCTATTGGGCAAAATCACACCAAGTTTGCCAAAATAGACTTAGAATATTGAGTGAACATTAATTCTAACAATTACCAACGTATAATTTACAATAGACAGTTAAAATGAGTGTGTTTATTTATACGGTTATTGAAATGTTATTTAATAAAAAATATTCCGTGTGGTGACAGATTAAGAATACAAGCGTCACCAACCCTTTTCCTTCCTAGGGTGCTGTAAAAGCCAGCTAAGGAATATTGTACACAGATAACGTCCAATGTGGGAGACATCGAAACATAACCCTGTGCCAACACGCCTCGTCAGAGCGGCACAAAATACTAAAAATCTCACCAAAAGTGGAGGAGGCCTGTGCCGAACAGTGGGATGTCAATGGGCTGGAGAAAGAGAATAAAAAAAAAATCCTTTTTAAGTAAACCCGTATGATAATCGAAGCATGAACTTTATTGAAGATGTGTTGTAATGATGTAAGAATATGATCGTAGCATTGACTACTAACTAACTAAAATAACTATTTCTTTAATATTCCACGACATTAAGATGCTCTTTCAGTTTTTATTCTAATTTATGTTAAAATATTCAATTCTACGACCAGTGCACGATATTTAATGGCTGTAGGTACACCACAGAACATGCTATAGTAATATTTATACACATATAAGGCAATATGAAGGAATTCAAGGGCGCCTCTGTTACATTATTTCCTAAGACTAATTTTGATATTTATTTGTGTATGTCACACACATATCTGATCATATTGAACACATTACTGATGAACCACTGATTAGGAGCATTAAATCTTTAGAATTTTGAAACTTATGTGTTTCAGAATATTTACAAAATGCTTATAGATTACATACCTATAAGTACATAGATATCTATAAGCAAACTGTTACTTATTGTATATAATATAATTAGTGGAGAGAACTGAATAAATACGGATTTAGAATATTTTATTTATATGTATGCTGATTTTTAATTTACGATTGCTGGTAGAAGGGGGATCGATAGAAGAATCATAATTTAATTAAAAATAAATTAATTATTTGCTTCACAAAAATAACACAATATGGATTTTTCTGACCCCTGCGTTAGTTCTACTGTGTTGCAGAAGCCAGCGACCCCCTTAATAATATTGACTCACTAAATAAATAAGAATGTTTTTTGGTTAAAAACCTACTGCAGTGGGCCTTCTTTAGCTAAATAAGATCAAAGGGTTTACAAAATAGCAAATTTATACAACAAGTAACACACAGCTATTTCGGAGAAGTTTGATAAAATGGTTAACAAAGAACGTATTCTACGTTCTTTGTTAACCATTTTATTTCAGTCATTTCAATTTATATCAGATTGCATGTGTAGTGTAAATACTACATAAGTACAGGAATGACAATAACTCATAATATCGAGTGATAATACAACTGAACTAACATGTTTAAATATTTGCATAATCCTAATTTGTCAGATAAACTTATCCCTTATTTACTAGTGTAGCTATATTAGCTAAATTTAAGACGAATCTCAAATTTAACTTAATTTTTGTCTAGCAAGATGAGCGGTCATCTTTGCTGTGCCCAATTAAAAACCCAAAATTACTCTACTACCTACTCTGTATTTTCTAGAAACAGAATTACCGTTTTTCTGTACTATCTTATTTTTATGCATTTTCTGACCCCTTCGTTTGTATTTTCTTTGACTTTAAAATTATATTAGTAAAATAACACTAAAATTTTTATGAACTTTTCCAACGAATTGTATACCTATTTTAGAAGATATATATCTTCTAAAATATTATATTATATAATATTTATTATATAATTGCCAATATAGTTACGAAAATATGCTCCTATGATGATTGGTGGAACGCCAGCCCAAGACGCCCCTGAGGCGGTGTTAAGTAGACAGTTATAACATTTACATGCGTATAATATATCTGGGCTACCTACATATTAGAACTGTAGGGTACTTGTCGCTTATACTAGATTTGCCCCACGAGCCGGCGCCGATAACCAAACACTCACCATTGCTAGTTTCGTCAAGATTAAACCGATCCATTAGCCATTCGACAAGATCGTAACCTGAAAACAAAATAATTCAAATAAGCATTATATAAAACAATACTAATATTATAAAGCTGAAGAGTTTAATAAATTGAATTATGGTGGCAAAAGTGATTACCGCAAGTGGCACTTGAACCCACGACCTCGGAATACCGTTCCGTAGCTCTTCCAACTGAGCTTATTGCGGTCGTGCTTTTCAGTAATTTTGCAAAGCAAAGCGCCATCTATCATGATTGCCAAGCAACCTTGATACATGGTGCTGTACGTAAAAATATATAAACTCAATCGAGTGACGAATGTGGTGGCTTAATTGATTACTGAAAAGCACGACCGCAATAAGCTCAGTTGGAAGAGCTACGGAATGGTATTCCGAGGTCGTGGGTTCAAGTCCCGCTTGCGGTAATCACTTTTTCCACCATAATTCAATTTATTAAGGAAAAGCATAGCATGTCAATTGCAAAATTAATAAATTGCTGAAGAGTTTGTTTGTATGTTTGTTTGATCGCGCTAATATCAGGTCCTACTGATTCGAATTAAAAAAATCTTTGCGTTGGATAGTCCACTTATTGGGGAAGGCTATAGGCTATATAGCATCACGCTGCGACTAATAGTCGCGAAGCATTAGTGAAATATGTTGCAAAAAGGTGGAAAATTTTCTAAATTTCCCGCTTACTAAGTCGCGGGCAACAAACAACCTTTTATTAAATAAATAAAATAAATATTAATCGTCTCATTCACAATGACTTATTGGAGGTTAAAACGGAGATTTTATCGGAGAGATAATAAACGTTTTAGCGTAAAAAGACTATTATGAAACTCTTAACAATTTTCGCGAACTTTTAAACCTCTGATAAGTCATTATGAATAAGACTATTAATATTCATGGACATTATACACAACGTCCGCTGGTCCCAAGTTAACTTTATATGCTTGTGTTATGGGTACCAGAATAATGTTTTCCAAAGTTTAATATTCCCTTCAAGGATAATTCCAGATTAATTAATTAGATAATTTATATATTGCTACAAAGCTCTGCTTTTAAAAGCGCTTTAATATTATATTTTATTTATTAGGAGGCTTACGCGTGGAATTTAGAGATATAATTATATAAACTTAACAAATAAAAAAAAACTATCCTCTGGAACCAGTCTATTAAGAAAACACATCAAAATGCGTTGCGTGCTTTTGAAGATTTAAGCTCACATAGGAACATACATACATACAATAATAACGACTTTGTTTTACAATAAGTAAAGATAAGAAAATCTTATCAAATCTTAGAAAATATTAAAATCTTATCAGTTACAATAACGACATAACTAAAAATAAATAAAGTAGAATTTCACTAAACTCTGAATAATGAAGCTAACCTATTAAATAAAGCACTTTCTTTTTTGTTAAACCTTACCAAATATGTGTGATAGTCGCTGCAACTTTATCTAAAGAAAACCAAAAAAAAAACGGGATTTTCGGATGGTCATGTTACTTTTAGTTATTAATGTATAGAAAAAAAAAGTGATAGAAGCATAGATATACTCTTCATCTATAATATAGCGTAAAAACAATTAAAATGGTTTAAGTTCCACAAAGAAAAAAAGGGGACTACGATGCCTATATTGTTGTATGGAGCAAAATTTGGTAAGGTTTTAAATCTCCAAAACTAGGCAACGGATTTTGATGTATTTTTTTTTAACAGGTACTTAGAGTCATTCAAGAGGATGGCTGTTTTAAATAATTTCTTAAGGTTTTGTTATTAGATCCCACGCGTGTGAAGTTGTGGGCAACAGCGAGTATTAAAATATGGGAAAGAAATGGATATCAATATTCAAAAGGGTTTTGAATGTTTCAGAAGCTCTACCAGCTAGTACCGTCTATTGATTTTGCAATCAAGACGGCGCACCCTATGTACGAAACAGACTGGACTCAAGGAAGACTACCTATATTATATTATACCTACTTGCTGAGTCTTAGAAAACAGCCTCTAGTGTCATAAATCCCCATTACTTACTCGTCTCTTTTAGATTCTTTTTTAGCTTTCACGATTTCCTTGTTAGAGCAAGATATTAATTAAGTAATTAAATTATTGAAGTAATTTAATTATTTAATTATTTTTTAACCCACAACAATATAAAATAATTAAAAAAATATTTAAATAATTTAAGAGAAAAGAATCCATAGAGTTTCTTGACTGTTATTTTATTTATTTTATTTTTATCCAGGAAGCCTTAGGCTATATAATATCACGCTGCCGATGCGACCAAAATGTTGCAAAAACGGGAAAAAATTCTAAATTCAACGCGTATGATGTCGCGGGGAAACATGAAAAGGTACATATAAAACGCTAACTTTGTTTACCAAATATTAATATTTTCATTTATCAAAACTTACCCATAAAAGCAGATGGAATTACGCTGAGAAATAATTTCTGACTTCTTACAGGCACACCAGTTTCAGGATCTTGCATTTCTCTAATTAAACTTTCCATCTGTAACAGTAGAAACAATAATTAGTCGTAAAAAAATCCTGAATATATAATCTTTTAAAATAATTGCATTGTCATCGCTTTTTGACATGTATGCAAAATTTCAAATCAATCCGACTATCGCAAGTGGGTGAAAATCGCGTTGAAAGGTTCCGTTACATAGATTAATACATTGATAGATACATACCGAACTTATAAAAGCGTGTTAATAATATAGCAACCCGCTTCGGATAAGTAGCGCGTAGCGTTACGATTAATATTCCAGGGTACCTACTTGATTTTGAACAATCATTGGTCATATTTCAACTAATATTCACAAAATCTTAATAAACGACATTCTTAAACCTTTATTATCGTTCTTTAATATCCTTTAATTGTTCTTTCTATTTTTTATTACATATTTACAGACCAAGATCCCAGGAGTGAATTCTTTGCCTATTTTCTCAGCGATGAAATTTATTAGATAAGGTAAGGTAAGTTAACATTTGAAACAGTTTACTCAATGTCGTATATAAAAATCAGATCTGATAAATTAAGTTGACTTAAGAAAAGTTACAAATATATTTTGGGACCTTTAAAGCTTTTGATCAGAGTAACGGCTGGCGGAAGGTGTCTGGTAATGGTCATTGTAATTTTTTATTGGAGTATTTTCTATGACACACGTAAATGTAAGCACTTGTTAGCTTAGCTTGAGACCAGAGGACGTTGTGTGAAATGTCCATAAATATTTATATTTATTATTTAAAAATAAAAAAATGTAGTAATAATTTTAGATCGAAACAGATTTCAGCATCAAATTGCTGAAAAACAACCGATGGGACAGAGTTGCGAGTATTTTTACAATGATGCTACGTACAAGGACTACCGTATCCGATAATTTTCATCGCTTAGAAAATAAGTAGCGTCTGACCGAAACTGAACCCGAAACTCACTTGGTCAATTAATACTGAAATTTGGTGCTTTTTACCTATTATTTTGCATTAATTAGGGCATGAAACGGAGATACAGTATATTTAAGTTCGTTGGAATCATTTAGTTTTTATAATTTAAAATAACTATTAATAACATTTTTTTTTTTAAATTATGTTCTCATAATTCCCGAACAGGGCCATCAAAGCGTTGTCGCGGGAAACGAAGTAAGGCGAGCATGGGTGTGCGTAAACTGCGACACAAGTTTCGGTTTCGGCAAAAGTTTCGGCCCATTTTGGCCGAAATGAAACTGCCACCGAAACTTGATTTTGGCCAACCGAAACCGAACACTAACTTTCGGTCGGACACTAAAAATAAGTCAAAGGATTCACCCCTGGGATGTTGGTCTATTAGTGCTATGTATTGAGGTTTGAATTCATTGCTATTTTTAAAACGTAGTTAATATTTATTAGTAAATAAGCTATCGCTACCCGCGGTTATACCAGAACTCGGGATGGTCGATAGTGGTTGAGTAAAGCGGATTCGGTACAAGAGTTTAACTGTCATTTCTACATCGAGACATGTGATGTGTTCATGTGATAAACATAAATACGACGTCGGATTTCTTAGGAATTTAGGTATTCACAAAGAACTTTTGTGATCCAGTACTTGGTATCTGTTCATATCTAGAATATTGGCCATTTTCGTGCATATTTATAACAGAGAAATTACAAGTACCAACTGTACAGAATCTTTTATTTTCATACAACAAGTTAAACGCTGAAGGTAATCTTATAAGAGGACAAAAATAAGCAAGGCTGCGAATGTTTCTGAAATACTTTACAAGAGTACTTGACCAATTGAAAAAATCTTTATGCAACAGAGCAGGCAGAATTTGCGAAAAAGCTTTTAAAGTCAGCTCGTTAATGACGTCATTCGCGTCCTTTTAGGTCAACATGCACTCAAGCTTTTCTATAGGGGAGTCGAGAGCTATTCACAATCGTAAGAGGCTGACCCTGCACTGAGTGTGGAGGGGTACTTCAATCTATCGAGGGTTCCACCCCGCACAAAGGCGATGCATTGCGCTTAACTTTAGAATAGCTTAGAATTATAGACCAATATAAAGATATTGGTCTATAATTCGTATATACCTACGATTGTGGCTAAGGTGCTTGAAAGAGTAGTTCAGTCCTACATTACGTCAACCAACATTGATGTCGGACAGTTCGGTTTTTGTTCGAAGCTTTCTACGGATATGGCTATATTCTCTCTCTCCGAAGTTGTAAAGTATTATAACAAGCATAAAACGACAGTCTATGTATGTTTTCTAGACCTCAGTCGCGCTTTCGACACTATTGATCATAATTTTTTATGGAATAAAACGTATGTTATACCTGCGGAGATTGTTGATCTTCTTAAATATTGGTATGCCAATCAAAATAATATGTTAGATGGGATTCTGAGCTCTCGGGTGGTTATACGCTTGGTTGTGGAGTGAGGCAAGGTGGTGTCACATCGCCCCACCTGTTTAATATATATATGTATAAATGACTTGATTGTGGAACTGAGCAGCACCCTCGTGGGGCTTAGGTTAGATGGCAGGTATGTTAATAATCTGAGTTACACGGATGATATGGTGCTGATCAGTCCCTCAATCAAGGGTTTAAGGAGGCTTCTTACAATATGTGAGAGATTTACTTATAATCACCACCTAGTCTATAACACCAAAAAGACCGAGATGATTGTGTTTCGTTCGGGCAAAGGCCCTAGTGTTATTCCTAATCTGCTCCTAAACGGACATCCTGTGAGAATAGTTGAGAGTTTCAAGTACCTTGGCCACATCGTCACGGCGAAGCTAAATGATGACCCTGGTATTGAGAGACAAAGAAGGGCTCTCTGTGTTGTAGGTAACATGATTGCCAGAAAATTTTTTAGAGCAGCGCCTGACGTGAAGCTTTCTCTATTTAAATCATACTGTCAGTCTTTTTACACGTGTCAACTGTGGACTCAATATACGTTAAAATCTCATAACTTTATCCGAGTAGCCTATAACAATATCTTTAGGCACCTTATGGGTCTAAAACGATACTGTAGCGCCTCGGAAATGTTTACAGTTTGGCGTGTTGACACCTTTAACGCCATTCAACGTAAGCGGATAGCTTCCTTTATGTCCAGAGTTGGCTCGTGTAAGAATTCTATTGTGAGGAGTCTAGCAGACAGACTGCTTCAGACAACCACATATAGGAAATGGATAGAATTAACCATGTAGTGTTTATATGAATTTTAATGGATTATTTTAATGTCTATGATCTAATCTACGCAATGTAATTAATATAAATATAATGTTATGAAATTTTATTCTTTTTAACATTTTAACTTGTATTTATTATTATTCTAATTTTATTATATATATTAACTATGGCAACATATGGATCATGTGTCTGAAATAAAGATTATTTATTTATTTATTTATACAAGTGAATTATTGTTAATGGTATTATAAAAGAAATATGATTCTGAAATGGAACTTATTTATTTATTTAACTTGATTTAGTGCGACCAAGGACGCTCTTTATCCATCAACATCGATTTTTTATTCAAAGTGAGTTTCATGATCCATGTGGAAAATATAATACATACGTGTGGTTTAATGGTCTAGTTTAGCCCCACTATACTGTACCCCACATTTTCTTATATGGTAGATATCACATAGTCGATGGTCTCGTTCCTTTAGCTGTGGTTCATTTACATATTTTCACATTAGAAAGATAACAGAATCCTTTGAATTTTATAGTGCTCAATTTTTGGAACTTTTGTTCAACAAAGAAGCGACAAATATTTTTTGGAAATATTGATGTATACTGCAAGTGTTGACCTATTTGAGAACACGGAACAGACTGTAGAACGTACAACTGTAGAGGGCGAAATAAAAATACGTTATTGGCTTAATTTCTACACGTCGCTTTACCATTGAATTTAAAGCATCGTCTACCTTTTTAGCATCGTGATCAGTAATTTAAATATGCAATAACAAAATCATTATGCTTTGTGCATAGAGGACCCGTATGGTTTTGTACAATAATTGATGATCATAAAAACAAAATCAATATAATAATATTTGCAAGGTGTAAAGATAACTGCGATTAAAACCAAATGTAATCAGTTGGTAAAATATTTGTTATAAAGTGTGTACGGGATGGACGTGGATTCATTCGTTTGTCCTCGAATGTAGGAGCTGGAAGGCTAAGGCGGTGACGTCACGGGGACGATCGATTCGTCCGGCGCCGCCGTACTGGGGAACGAGTAATATCTCGCTATCCCGAAACCCTGAGCTGCGTCTTCGTTAGACCTCGGCCAGCTTCGTAAGTGACGATTCTTTAGATGATTAATTTATACATAGCTACGGATTGTTTGGTTCTCACGTTGCTATACTGATTTAGCATCAAGAAAAATTGCAATAATCAAAATAATGTTAATTTTAATAGTTTAAAATGAATGATTCAGAGTCGAGATACAATTAAATGGAATTTTCTTCCATTATTTTTATGACGTAACTAAGTGTGCCAAATAATACGAAAACCTATACGCATGTATTCCTATAGTAAACTAATTACTCCCACTAATATGTGATGGAGACTATTTCCTGTAGTAGGACGGTATTCTAAAAATAGGTTAGATAATTATGCTGGCTTTGTTTGTAATGCAGAGTTTAGTGCATCGGACTGCCGTTCACGAGTTCTGGAGTTTGATTCCGGTAAAAATAAATTTAAGTTGTGTTAAGTATGTTTGTTTTGCAACACAGATATTTGTGCTGCGCCCGGTCATTTTCTATCTATACCTATGTATTAAATATTATTTCGTGATTTGTCTGTGTCTAATAATATGATAAACTGTGATTAGAACCAGGTAAAGTTTGTATTAGGTAATGGCCCTTACACATCTTACGATTTATCGAACGAAAAGTCGGCCGACAAAACTGTGCAGCTCAAATTGGGTATTCTTTTTTTTTTTTAATGTATGATAAATCGCTGCAAATCGAATCGTTCGTCAAATCGCACTACCCGTAAAAAAAGACGTAAGTGAACTTGCGTCAAAAATTTTTTATTGCATGAATAGATCGAGCTTCACGGCTTACACCTTCTGTCAAAATCTGGTGAAGCTATCGACAAAAATGAAGAAATAAATGCAAAAATACAAAAATTTTGCGACTTTAGAAAAAATAAAATTCCCGCATAAAATAGTGGTATGCATATTTACACTTATTCGGTTTAAAATTTTTCCCGCTCATAAAGTCATCATTACGTTTACGTAAATTTTCACAGAAGATTTACCGCAAATGTACTTAATTACTTGTTCCCGTGTTTTACAATCTAGGTCTATTGTGTAATTATAGTTACGTATTTCTTCTACGAAACTTTTGGCTGATAATCTATGTGTGATTATTGTTATAGTATTTTCTACCCAGCAAAACTTCACAATACTTAAAGTGTAGTTGCAGTTACTTCTATATTACACGAAACATTTACGTACCTGACGTTGGATAATTTTGAATACCTACTTACATGATTTATATAACAAAAATATATTTACTTCAAAAATAAAAAAACACGCTAGAAAATCATTTTTTTTTATAAAATTGCATTGTCATGGGTCCATAATTAGTGTGCAAAATTTCAGATCAATCCGATTACTGTAAGTGGGTAAAGATCACTTTCAAAGATTCCGTTACATATATGAATACATTGATAGATACATACCGAACTTATAAAAGCGTGTTAAAAAAAAAAGAATGAGTATGTTCGATTTCAAAGAGCTTATGACCATCAATAAGAACTGGGAAAAAGATGATTTCGCAAAGAAAGTGCGTTGTTGTGTTAACCCTGTATCCCGACTCACCTTACTGTGGTAATACTTTAACGCGAAACTAGGCTCCTAATACCGGTTAAACTTTCTGACTACACTCTTGAGCTCATAGAAAGGAGAAGAGAAAGGATAAGAAGCAGCTAAATAGAATACGAAGTCGGTGCGACGCGATATTTGCCTCTATAATACCAAGCGTAGTAAAGAGGCGATAGAGTTGAACCAACGCGCCAAATTGTTCGCAAAAGGTATCTGTGTTATACAGAGCCAGCAAACCAGAGTGAAGACCGACAACGGTATTGTCATTCCTTACAAAGATGAGATCTTGAGTGAGATCGAGCAGCTCCATGGACAGTTGTACAAGATATCCCAAACTCTGTTGTCGGATAGGTCCAATATCCACGATCCAAACTAACACGGCACTACACCGAGGACATCCCGTTCGTCAGCTTGTACAAAATTTAAAAATTATGGTGACGTGTATGATCTCAGATCTGCTTAACAAACTCGACCGCCTTCTCAACAATTGCATTTGATTCGTCTCTAATCTCTGTAAGTAAAACCATGTGTCTGAATTCCACAAGAAGTTGGCATGGCTACCCATAAGCTAGCGAAAAGCTGACAGCCCTTTTCTCAATTCTGAAATCGCCCAATGCCCCTGTATATGTAACTTCACATTTTTTATGCCTTTGTTCCACTCATTCTAGAGACCTTCGTTCTTTCGACAATCTCCTAATTTCTTATCCTGCTCCTAGCTCCACTTTTAATAATTCTCTGGAATGCCCTATCAACTGAAATCAGGATTTCTAGGCATTGCATTACATATAAACGCAAAATGCGCCAGCACCATCTAACTTTAGCCCAAATAAACACATCGCGCTAAAAAAAAGCCAATACTAGTCCGAAATTCCCTAGTGCCTGAAAAGAAAGTTCTATGACCAATGTGTTACCAGTGACGACTTATGAAACTGTGACGTATTCTCTGAATAACGGCTTCACAACAAAACTCAAAGTTGCGCAGCGTGCTATGGAGAAGACCATGCTTGATATTTCCCTACGTGATAAGATACGGAATTGGGCGATTGGGGACAGAAGGGCCTCTAGTGGTGACCACGTACCGACGACGCACAGTAGGGCGGCCTCCAACAAGGTGGACTGATCTGGTGGTGGAACATCAAATATGCTGGGAGCCGCTGAATGCAGATAGCGCAGGATCGAGCGTTGTGCCAGCAGTGGACGGAGAAAGGTTCATGGATTGATGGATGGAATAACCCTGTTTGTTTTCATTTTCTCTTAATTAGTTTGTCAATATATTTATAGTTTTGACTTACATACGCGCACATAATAGTTTATTTACCATAAGAAGTAGGTATACCATGATACGAATTGAATATTATGTCAATATTAAGTCAATTTTCGCAATATGAAGCTTTATTTATAAATACACTAACTAACCTAAAAGAATAGCTCCCTAGAAATATGTAACTCTATGTACAAAAAAGGAATTTCCGTTAAATAACAACATGATAACGACGTGATTATACTTAGAACTTTAGATTTTAATAAAATATGAAAGAGTATAAAGTCGTAAGAATAGTTAAATTAGTTCATGTAAATTAAAATATATGACGAAAAAGCCATAATTGTAGTTACTCCTACAAATATTTTTTGTGTTTCGTTGAACTTGATTTTTGTTACAAATGATGCCACTGTGGCGCCATAATGGTGTCATTGAACTGTCATTGTGACAACATTGTATTAGCAGACTACAGTCAGTGACTAACCATTATAACAACATTGTAATTTGATTGTAATAACAGACTTAGCAGACTTGGCCCCCTGGTGATAGACGGAGTGTGAAGTCTCAGTAATAGGTTACCGTTTTACCATGCTAGGCAACAAAAGCGGAGGATGAAGGACGAATGCACGTTGCGGAGATGCGAATGTTGAGATGGATGTGTGGCGTCACGCGAATGGATAAAATAAGGAATGAATATACCTATTAGAGGAATGAGCGGATGGGCAATTGGGCATGTAATGAGACGAGAGGAAAATAATAATATCGTTAGGAGAGTTCTGCGTATAAATGTGGAAGGAAATAAGTCTAGAAGAAGACCTAAGAAAAGATGGACTGTGTGAACGAGGACATGAAAGAAAGAGGAGTTGAGACAGATATGACGGCTGATAGAAGACTATGGAAGAAAAAGACTTGTTGCCCCGACCACAAATAGTGGGATAAAGGCAGAAGGATGATGACGATGGGTTAACAATTATGGTTACATTATTTACAATAGCTTAATTGTGGTTGAATTTCAAGTTTCTCAGTCATTCAGGTTCCGTCCCGTCCCAATCAACCAGGTTTTACTGAACAACTGAAAATGGTATACCTTGTCGAAGGCGAGTGGTCGGTGGCGGGGCACGTCAGCGAGCTCCATGGTGTGAGCGGGGAGTGGCGCGGGGCGCGGGCGCGGTTGGTGCGCGCGCGCCGCTAGCCGACCTCCATGGGAGTCTGCCGCCGGGGCCGCATGCCGCTCGCGTCCGCCACGCGCCCCCGACACCTGTAGACAAAGATAACAACGGTCAACAACAACTTAACATTAGTCTATCAGGTACCTTACCTATATAAAAATAGGGATTTATTCGCGGTATAATCTCTAAGGTACGATACCCGTACCTATACATATAGTCCTGTCTTTTATACAAAGTATAAGACATTGTCATCACATCAGTATTTTATTTAATGTACTAAACAAGCACACATTATCACAATTTGCCTAAATACTAAGTACGGTAAGAAGAAACATGACATACAGTTAGCTTTACATATATCTATCCCGAAAGCTTTTCTGCCCTACATCATATCAATATCTACTAGTGATTCTTTCATATCCTCTTTTACTCAATCCTTTTTGTCTTGTAGTCTTATTCATAATGACTTATCGGAGGTTTAAATGTTCGCTAAAATCGGTTCGCGAAAATTGTCAAAACTTGTTATTCATAATAGTCTTTTTACGCTAAAACGTTAATTATCTCTCCGATAAAATCTCTGTTTAAACCTCCGATAAGCCACTATGAATAAGACCATTTGTCTTTACTTCACTCTTTCGCAGTACGATTCTAATAATATTAATTAACTTCTTTTCCTATTATTTCGTACGCTTATTGCCACCGGTTCTTACCATATAGCCTATTACAACCTTGTTAATAGTTATCTAGCAAAGTTCGCGTCACGTCATCGTCACACCGTCTAATAGCACTTCGTCCGTTACGTGGCCACTGCTCGAGAACTTAACATCTTTCCATAACAGTTATAAGTTCATCAAACAATGTGATTCCTGCTACTTGAGCCTGGTAACTTCTTCAGTAGTCTAATACATCCCATCTCAAACAATTATTAAAGAATCAAACACATATGAGAGCAGATCTTACGAAATAAAATTGGCAAATGAAATTAGCTTTCTACATACTGACGTCAATCAACATTCGTGGTCGGCTAATTGATGAGATCAGACAATTAATGTGTACATAATACATTGATCACTTGCATTTAATTATTACAAAAGATCGTGAGCTGCTTGCTGACTCATTCATTAAGAAGAAAACATGTTTCGTTTCCGCATACCAACGGCTAATATCGTACAGATTGAATTACAAAAGCAATAACAATAAATAAATAAACTATATTATCCTTAGGGATAGAAAAATCTCGTATTATAGATCTACCTTGGTAATTATCAGGTTATTTTTACTTTGCTTGTTATCCCCACTTTATGCTTGTTATCCCTACTTCATTCTTGTTATTGTCCTTAATTAAGAAACAATTGTAATTCACAATAAAACTAATTTAACATCGAGTATGGGACTGGAATTGAAATAAAATTTTGTTTATTTACTAACAAAGTAACTACTGCCTAAAATATTGCGCTAAATGTGAAAATCGGTACTGAATTCTGCAGATATGGAGGTGAAATATGTAATCAGAAGGGCCAATGTGCACTAGGATAAC
This sequence comes from Orgyia antiqua, assembly GCA_916999025.1. Lineage (NCBI taxonomy): Eukaryota > Metazoa > Arthropoda > Insecta > Lepidoptera > Erebidae > Orgyia > Orgyia antiqua. The sequence goes on from OU779864.1 coordinate 24,003,261, forward strand.
ATTTTGAAGCTAACAGTTGAGAGATTTTTAATTAATACTTAACAAAACAGCAATTTATCATAATATTGTCTAACACTTGTGCGACTCATTTGTTTAAATAAAACTACTTTTTACGGAGTTAGACGCGTGTATTTGTTTTGAAAAAGTAGTTTGTTTAGGCAATTTATTAATTCTTTGGCTCAAGATCCACTTCATTCGCTCGCCTATTGCAATTTATAACACCTTAATTAAAATCCATCAATACAGTATCACTTACACTTACGCTGAAACATAGAGATACACACATTACCCTCTTTAAGCCGTAGTCAGATAAAAAAACTATCTCACCCACTTTTTTGTAACAGCACAAACTCAAGCTCAAGTCACCATTCATGTAGAACTTTACATAAAATTGATTTTGTAAATGAATTTGTCCATAATATTTCTTAAGCGCGCAAACCCGGCGCATGATGTCACAGCAAATGATGAATTTCTATTTTTAATCGTCCTAAATACCTTGCGTTACTCATAACATAATTGTCTGACTTATGCCTTATAACTAACTGTATGCAATATTTCAACAACATAGTCAAGTCGTAAATAACTGAAATACATAGAAGATCAAAAAACAGATCCCGAGCAAGAGTTTTTTAATTAGTTATTTGCTGATATGTGTAAACAATTTGTCAAAGTTTAAAAAGAGTTAAAATCAGAAAAGAAAATAGATAGGTCCTTCAAGCTTTTCATTCTATGAGAGAAAATTTGTCATAATAGTTTTGCTATGAAACACATAGACGTCCAAAAGTTTCCTCATATTTGGAATGCCAAAGAGTTTATCAAATTTTTAACAGAATTTTGGATGAAAGAATTTTCATTTCTTTAACTGAAACTGTTCAATGAACTGAAAGAATTGCACTTAAAAACATATTTTGCTAGTATCAAAACTGATCTAAAGGTATTATTGGATATTTTATTCTATAGTTTATGAAGATAATTATTTTTCTTGCAAGTAGGTAAGCTTAACAAGTCTTTGAAAAAATCAAAGTTAGGTGTCTCTTCCAAAAGAGAATCCTAAGGAGAAGAACAGACATGAAACTCCTTGGTTTTGTTTTGTTTTTATTATTATTTTTTTAATTCAACATCAAGAAATTGTTATTCCATTATGACTATCTACTAGAGTTATTTTTAAAGTGTAGTACCTTGGCTAGCCATGTCGGTGAATTCACGAACTCATCTATTGAAGTCATTTATCGCCAATTCTTATCTGAAAAATTACACGCGAAAGCTCGTAGAGACAAACAAATAACGTATTCAGTTCTAATCTATCTATTTTCAACAATCACTATAAATAACATAAAACTCTGCCTTGTTTTATTTAAGAAAAGCTTATGCTAAAAAGTCTCGTATGAAATAAGTCCCCAAGAGATATAGGCGCCAACACAAGTAAAAAGTACCTAGTACTATTAAGCAGTTTGATGAATTTTTAACTTAAACTATTTTTATTTAACTAAATTATAATTTAACAATATTAAATGTTTAATGCTTAAAACTTCAAATAAACTTATCAATACGGGAATCAAGCCTATGGTTTACTGTGTTGTACACAAGCGAAAAACTATTGTAACGGACTGAAGAACTAGTCGCAGTACAACATTAAAAAAATAAAAATATTCGTGATATAGCGTAAATTATACTTGCAATGTTTATTTGTTTTTAATTCTCAGAAATCTGTTATAACTAATGCAAAATATTACTAACCTCATCCAATAATAAATATAGTATATGTTTATATAGTGTATGAGCGTGAAAGAACTCATTTATCAGATATCTAAGCACGTGGCCACAAGCACACAACACCACTCTCTTATAAACATGTGTACTGTATGATTAAATCATGCCTCTGTTCGACGATTGACATAAATATAAATCTGAATGCTACTGCGTTGAAACTACCAGTCCTTTATTTAGCAACTGACAGGCACCGACCGAATCACAATATCTTCTGATAAAACAGATAACAACGCGTTCGTTAAATCTCCTCAAGTCGTAAATTTATAGTCATGAGGGAATTTTCGAAGGCTTAACCATCTTAAGATAACTGAGATAAGTAGTCGACGTCTAGAGGCACCCTGTACGTAATTATGTATTTTCAACCTAGTTATCAAGTGTATACTCATTATACATAAGACTTCATTGAATTAAGCTATATTATAATGGCCTAGCATTTTTTTTTTAATTATTCTTCCTTATCTGATTTCAGCACAGTGATGTTTTATTTAAGTTGTTAATAGGTTGTTATAGTGTCGTATAATCAAGTTTTATGAGTAAAACAGGTGTTTTAAATATATTTTTGCAAAGGCTAGAGATTGTAACTAATTTTTACACAACACAATGGTATGTTTTCATAAACTCAATACATATGTTGCTACGTGTATAACTTATGTATCAATAATTTTATTTACGAAGAGTATAATTAGAATCAATTACATTACCGTACGTGACTATATGTATAAATAATATTTGATTTTAAAGCATGTCTTCTTAGGTAATGCGCTGGCCTTATTGAATTGAATAAGTTTGCATTCCTAGGGCCTACATCAATATTATCGTATATCATCGCCGACACGTACATATTAACACAGCCAGTAGGCACAGAAAATGAAGAATTAGGGATACTTTTCCTATTTACTCAAAATCTACTAAATATATTTTAATTCTGATTTACGTGTTTCTATATATAATAGTTACTTATGTTTTTAAAGTTATTTCATTAGTTAATACGCGATAATAGACCGACAAATGAAAAAAATAAAAAATTAGAGAGGTTGTTTCGCTAAGATTTTCTATCGAGAAAACTTTTTTCAATCGCGTTTCTGAGTTTATGCGATCCTAGATCATATATTGAAAAAACATATACTTAAAAATTAGAGCTCTAGCCATTCAATCTAAAGAAACAATGAAAACTTCGTACATAGAAAAATGCACGAAGCTATTTTGGTATCCTCTTAAGTAAAACTACGTGTTCTAATTGCGAATTTTGTGACTTGATTGTGGACGTATCTAGTGAGAGAGTTCAGAGAACATGGATTCGGTACTGTGACAGACAAAGATATTGCAATATTGGTCTGTCTGTCTGCAATACCACTGTATGACACCTCATTTGATAGAGCCAATCTTTTATAACTATACTTATACTAGCTGACCCGGAAACGTTGTTTTGCCATACTAAAAAAAAGGTTTGAAAAATAGATGTTGGCCGATTCTCAGACCTACTGAATATGCATGTAAAATTTCATAAAAATCGATCAAGCCGTTTCGGAGCAGTACGGTAACTAACACTGTGACACGTGAATTTTATATAAAGACTAGCTGTCCCGGCAAACGTTGTTTCGCCATACAATTCTAAGTAAAAATCAACAACAAAAAATTTCATCCAAATCGGTCCAGCCAATTGTGAATCTAAACCATCCTCAAACCCTCTTGAATACACACAACAAATTTCATCAAAATCGGTCCAGCCGTTTAGGAGGAGTTCAATTACAAAGACACGTACAGAAGATTTCTAAATAAGATTTATATTATATTTAGATAATCTATACTAATATAAAGAGCTGAAGAGTTTGTTTGGTTGTTTGTTTATTTGATTGTTTAAACGCGCAAATCTCAGGAACCACTGGGCCGATTTGAAAAATTCTTTCAGTGTTAGATAGATAGATAGATAGATATTTATCGAGATAGCCTTTAGGCTATATAACATCACGCTACGAACAGTAAAAGCGAAGCAGTAGTGAATAATGTTGCAAAAACGGGGAAAATATTCTAAATTCCACGCGGTCGGAGTCCCGGGCAACAGCTAGTAATATTATAAAGCGGAAGAGTTTGTTTGTTTAAACGCGCTAATCTCAGAAACTACTGGTCCGATTTGAAAAATTCTTTTTTGTTGATTAGTCCATTTATAGGGGAAGGCTTTAGGCTATATAACATCACGCTACGAACAGTAAAAGCGAAGCAGTAGTGAATAATGTTGCAAAAACGGGGAAAATATTCTAAATTCCACGCGGTCGGAGTCCCGGGCAACAGCTAGTAATATTATAAAGCGGAAGAGTTTGTTTGTTTAAACGCGCTAATCTCAGAAACTACTGGTCCGATTTGAAAAATTCTTTTTTGTTGATTAGTCCATTTATAGGGGAAGGCTTTAGGCTATATAACATCACGCTGCGATCAATAGGAGCGAAACAGTAGTGAAAAATGTTGCAAAAACGGGGAAATTTTCTAAATTCTATGCGTACGGAGTCGCGGGCAACAGCTAATAAGATTATAAAAGTGAAGAGTTTTTTTATTTTTATAATATACCGTACGTTACTCGTATCTAATTAAAGAACAGTTTGTTGTTCCTATTTGGAAGGATTATGGTCTACTATTCGTATACCGGGCTGACCAGACGTGTTGGCATAGGGTCTATTTACAAGTTTTCCGTCTCTCACAGAGAATGTTATATCTGTGATAATCTGTGTACATCTCTTAGCTGACTTTATCTTATCCTGGGAAGGTAAGGGTGCTGACACTTGTATTCTTAATCCGTCAACACACGGAGGTACGGTAACCTATATTACCTACATAAAATCGTTTATCTTTTAGTAACTAAGTACCTACAGAACTCTCAGTGAGCGAATTTCTCCGGTACTTTGACTATTGACTCATATTTTTTGTTTCATTTGAAAGCAACATTTAACACATTCACCGCGGCAGCATTAAATCTAAACTTTCTGCTAGTGCGATACGAGACACATATTGCCATATCTATATTTCCTGATATGCGTTACGGCTTCTATTTTGCCGTACCAGAACCTGGCTTTCAAGGTCCATACAGACGTGGGCACCGCCGATATCAATGATTTTTATCAACAAATCGATAGATTACATCCTTGTATATGCCTAGCTGCAGTAGCCCCGGGTTCTTTGTGATATTTTGAAAGATGCAAAGATTTTTCAAAATCAATCATTCACGGCAATATTCATATATGCCGTATAGCGTAGAAGTGACAAAATGCTAGCGATGGGGTTTACTTCTGAAGTCATAATCGATATTTAAAAAATATTTTTATTCTAGATACAATATTCAAGTTATATTTTGTAATATAAATCAGCATAATTACATAATTATGCTGATTTACAATACTTGATGATTTACAATACAAGTACATACTTGATCATTATAATTAGTGCTGAATCATTTTGAAAATGAGATCACAAAATATTAGGAACTTAAATTTGACAAAATAAATTTCAAAACCTTATAGTAATTGTATGAAACTTGGTAAGCAGTTATTACACGGAATAACTTTTGCACACGACATCTTGGGCATGAAGAATTATCTCTGACATAACAAAATTAACTAATAAAAATTAAGAGGATACCAAAATAGCTTCGAGCATTTTTCTATGTACGAAGTTTTCATTGTTTCTTTAGATTGAATGGCTAGAGCTTTAATTTTTAAGTATATGTTTTTTCAATATATGATCTAGGATCGCATAAACTCAGAAACGCGATTGAAAAAAGTTTTCTCGATAGTAAATCTTGGCGAAACAACCTCTCAAATTTTTTATTTTTTTCATTTGTCGGTCTATTATCGCGTATTAACTAATGAAATAACTTTAAAAACATAGGTAACTATTATGTATAGAAACACGTAAATCAGAATTAAAATATATTTAGTAGATTTTGAGTAAATAGGAAAAGTATCCCTAATTCTTCATTTTCTGTGCCTACTGGCTGTGTTAATATGTACGTGTCGGCGATGATATACGATAATATTGATGTAGGCCCTTAATAGATATTTACAGCAAATATTGTAGCAAAATTAACATCTTATCATTTTAGCAATTCAAACACATTTTGACATTCTTGACAAAATGTACGCACTCTTTTAACTTTTCTATCAGTCTCACGGCTGCTGAAGTCTTTTCTAAGATTGCGGTAACAATAAAAACACTTTTAAATTTTTTCTATTTTCTCTAAAGTGTAAGTAATTCATTAAAAAAAATATCGAGCACTTAATAGTCTCGCTTACGGCCTGCACTAATGCAAACTGCACAGCTGCGAGGACGCATGCAGTGTCGTGCGGGTTTGGGGGTATACGGCAAGATATTCGCCGTACCTCACTGAATGAAAATAATGATCTTACTGTGCGTTACGGCAACTATTTTGCCGTATACTATTAATATATAATATTGTTTTATTAGAAGCGACAATATTGAAGAGATCACTTTCTCTTTCCAACGCGTACGGGAACTTAGTTAAATTACTCCCGCACCGTGCGCAAAACAAGGACAACGAGATGCCGCATTGGCTAAGAGTCAAATACGGCCAAATACTTGCCGTAACGCAGTGAATGTGTTAATAGAACATTTACGAGATTAATTATGTTAAAAAATGTAAAACGTTTTCTGTAATTTACATGAACTCATTACCGTTGTGATAGTTATCTATGAATAAATTAGTTAATGAAAATGTTAATAATTTATGTTTGAAGCTTAAAAACTAAACACCTTTTATAATTTATATCCTAGTAGAAATTTATGTTGTAGAGGGTGGACTGTAAGGCAAGTCGGTCGTGGCAAGGCAAAATATGTAAATACATTGGATAAATTGGCTTCTTTATGGTTGGAAATGTCCAACTACAAACCTGATTATGCTGATACTGACGACCTTCGTGGTCTAGTGGATCATGTAACGGACTGTTGTTCACAAGGTCGCGGGTTCGATTCCCGCTCGGAAAAATCAATCATGTGATATAATTTATGTTTATACGGTGTCTGGGCGTTTTATAATTTGTATTAAGTAGTCGGAACGATCTGAAATTTTGGACAATGACAAATATTTGTATGACAATTAAAAACATCACACAAATAATTGTCCGAGGCTGGAATCGAACCCGTGACCTCGTGAACGGCAGTCCGTTATATGAACCGCTTGACTACGAAGCCCGTCTAATATTAAAACATCTATTATTTAAACATATGGGTACATATTAGTTAAAAGTTAAAATGTGTAAGCGGAATGTATGCAGTTAACAAAACTCTGTTAATGAATTCCGTCTGCACGATTCACTGTATAAACAGTGTATATATTTAATTCAGATGTAACTAACTACTCTTCAGACGTGCTAAATATTTGCAATGTTTTGAATGGTTACAATCTAAATAGTTCTCGTGATAGAAGCAATTTGTGAGTTTACTCTCTCGGTATGTAGGTAACTATCGATAGAATAAGAAAGGTTTAATAAAAACTATCATGCCACTTTTTTGTCTCATACATGAATGTGTAGTTATTAAACACCCAGACGAATAATATTTACTAAATGCTAGATACGTCCGTGTAAATACTTATTTTATCGAGTGACTTGCAGGCATTGCGTGCACTACTTAACTTAACTAAAGAATGAAAACAACTACAGTGTATTTTGATTAATTGGCTATTTCGTTGTACACATTTAAATTGATTAAAATCGGTATGGTCTTATTCATAATGACTTATCGGAGGTTTTAATAATAAGAAAGTTCACTTAACATTGCTGAATTGTGTTATTTCCACGATCAGTTTAAATTTTTAGTTAAGTTTAGTTGTACACGTAGAATTGGTACTAACATTTCGCAAGTGAAATCTTTAAGGACGATAAAATATAGTCGTGAACAAAACGCGTAAACACCACTAATGTTATGGTGATTATTATTTTTATGCCGTCTAAAAGATAGTCTTTATTAAATTATCTGTGGTATAGTATTTTTTTTAGCCTCCTGCCCTGCTGGGCCATGATAGTGCCTTGAGCTTTACCATGACCCGAAAATAGTAGTATAGAATAGTGAAGTACAGTATATTATATTTGTAAGGATATACAAGCGTAATTTTGGGTAACACACTAGAATATCTCTAGAAATTTATAGTAGAGTTACATACAAAACATTACGTTTAGAAACTTACCTAAAAGAAAAGTAAAAGATTTTAAATATAGAATACGCTGTTGAAGAACGAGTCATTTAAAAATTATTAGCCTCCATAAACCCTGAATGTTTACAGTTTAGACGGAATTGCCAAGGAAATAGGTTATACGGTCATCTGTTTGCCATAAAACTGTCATCATAGAGCTTTAGAAGTGATTTGAACCACAGAGGTTTATTTCATTTCTAAATAATATTTTATTATGCAAATAAATAATTGATTTTTGTTAGTTGATAAATAAAATTAAGCAAAACTAGACATTCACATATATCTCCGTGTGGTGACGGATTAAGAATACAAGTGTCACTACCCTATCTCCTCCCAAGGGCGCTGTAAAAGGGATATTGCACACAGATAACCTCTGTATGAGACGGAAATCTCGAAAATAAATCCTGTGCCAACACCGTGCCACGCTAACCAGGCGAGCTGGCAAAGGGTTTATTTTCAACACAGATGATATAATCTGTGTACAAAATTCCTTAGCTGGCGTTTACACCACCTTGGGAAAGAAAAGCGGTGATAGCACTTGTATTCTTAAACCGTTACTACACGGACAATATTGATTTAAAAAAATAAAATCAAATGACTCACACGAATAAAATCTACTACCAAAATCCATAAATCTATGGATTGCTGATTTTTTAGGTACCTATTATATTTTATTCCCCCTGCTGAGATAATCTCCACTACAAATATTTGTATACGATTATTATAATGTTTATTTGTATGTTTTGAAGTATTTATGTATACGGCCACAGATTTAACATAAACTCTTTAAGACTATAATTATATTATGGGTAGGTATATAGGTATGTCTATCACCCGGCTTGAAGCTACATAAATATCTATGTGTGCGTAAATATGTATATAAGCGTACGGCGGCAGCGCTACGTCATATGAAACATGATTAGTCTATAAAGTACGATTTAGCCAAGCTTACGTGTCTTCAAGATTAAACGCATATCTATTATTTAGTAAATCTGTGTATACAACTAAAGATATTCTCTAATTATTATACTGTAATTACTTTTACAAGATAGAAACCCATCACTTAGTTCCCATTTACCCAGTGGCGGATTTACCCTAAGGCCTGGTAGACCCGGGCCTAGGGCGGCCAGATTTAGGGGCGGTGATTTACAAAAAACCTTCAAATTTTCTTGCGAAAGAAAACTGAATTTTTCTCCTAAATTTTTTAATCTACATATTTAGATAAATTTGGCAATGAAGTAATTTCATTATGTAGTCTATATGGTGGATGCTGAGAAAAGGGTGGCTAATGACTTGGGGCCTAGGGCGGCTGATGGCTTGGGGCCTAGGGCGGCTCATGGCTTGGGGCCTAGGGCGGCCGAGACTGCAAATCCGCCACTGCATTTACCCACAACCCATTACCCAAGACGGGACCCCATAGAAAGACTTGATGATGCTATGTGGAATGTCTATCTATATTTATTACTATTCAAACATGGTATTGAATTAATTTATCAGTGCTATAAATATTAAAACATATTAAAAATGGGCATGTAAATATTACAGCCCATATGTATAGTTTTAAAAGCGTGACGTTTATTTTTTTATTATGACTTAATGCAAATGGTAGTAGCTCCGTTATGACTAGCAGATAGTAACTATGTACTTGGTTTTGATATAGGGTAAATACCGGATAGTTGCCACACTTTTTAAAAAGCTCCTTTAAAAAATGTGTGCCAATACATTTTTTATTCCAAATGTATTCTCAAACATAGTTCATTAATCTTCTATCATACCCAATCTATAAAAACATTATAAATATGACCTCTAAAAAAGAGGATAGTTGCCAACTATAGCGGATACTAGCCTAACGTTAAACTTGCCCAATGTGAGGATAGATGCCCGTCTGGTTTTTTCAAATAAAAATGAACTTATTTTAATTTAAATAATCAGTTTTTATTATTTAATACAATCTTTTATTAGGATCTAATTAAAGTTAAATTATAATTATAAAATTATAACAATAATAGACTCCAAAATAGTAAATATACGTCCAAAATAAAAATATAATGTTATTATTTATTTTAAAGATAGAACAATAAACAACATTAGAATTAACTTTGGCATTAGCCTCAGTTAAGTAAGTATTCAGTCCTTATAACTTACTGAGATCCTTTATTATGTACTAAGTAGTACCCGAAAATTTTTAAACTTCGCGCACCCCCGCCTTGGTGACGCTCACTTCGCAACTGGCCGTGCAGCAGAAATCGTAACGTAATATTTTAATTTCGCCATAACTTCAAATCAAACGTCCAATTTTAATCGTTCAAAGACCAAATATATCTACATAAACTGTACTTAGTGATGAAATAATTTATTTTGATAAGGAATAATAGCATGAGTAAAATAAATGCGTTTAAATGTAATCCAAAAAAAATTAAGATTTTTTAATAAAAATTGGTTGTTGTGCCTCACTCGATATAGATAGGTATAGTGTGTTGCGGACTTTTTTGTAGATATTTATAAGATCTACAATTAATTAGAACATTTTATGGTTCTATCTTTTATAGTTTAGGCAGAGTACGCAAAATAAGTAGCTTTATGGTTGATTTTTTTCCGAAAAACCCAAATATTTTACGGAACCCTATTTCATTTATTTAGTTTTCAAAATAAAATCTAGCCTGTGTTACTCGTAGATAATGTAGCTTTCGAATGGTGAAAGAATTTTTAAAAACGATCCAGTAGTTTTTGGGCCTATTCATTACAACCAAACAAACAAAGTTTTCGTCTTTATAATATTAGTATAGAAGTATAGATAAACTATAGTAAAACCAAATAAAAAATCACCAAAAAATAGTAAAAGCAAATGAAAAAAATAACTAAGAAAGAAAAATCCGTCTCTGATTGTTAAAAATGTATAGTTACAATTAGTTGCCACAGGGCAACAATCCGCAAAATACAGTTGGGCAACTATCCGATTTGATACGGATGCTTGCCCTTTTTATTTACGAAATAAATAAAACATATTTAACAATAAAACCTAATAAACAGTGCAATTTAACCTCTAATGCACTCAAAGAAATATATTTTTGACTGAAATCGCAATCAGTTATAAAAATATTTAACAGAGATTACTTATCAATATAATTCTGGCGCTCGTCAAAGTATCGCCGCGGAAGATGTTTTCTCACACGGACAAAACACGTGGGCCTACTTCAACGGTATATGCGGCACTGAGGCCTGCGCGGAGGACGCTTTTAATTATGATCAAAAAGAAACACTGTCAAATGTCAATACGTCTAACTTAGAGCATTTGAAACTGAGGCATGTATCCGTCCATTTATGCATGCATGCATTTTACCCTATTTACTAATGGTACCGATTCTACGTGCACTACTAAATATAACTTAACCAAATAATTAAAACAACTGTCGCTGTATTCTGATTATTTGGCTATTTTGCTGTGCTCATTTATTTAATTAACATCTTAAGTCTATAATAAACAGTTTTTTTAACAAGAAAGTTACAAGAAACAAGAAAGTCTATCTTTATGGTCAATGTAAAATTAAAATCGAATGTAGGTAAACCCTGTAATAACTGATCGTAGAAGACACATTACAGCTTAGTCTCACCCGTGACCATGGTGACTGCAAAGTCTCCGAAACGTCAGGCCAAAATTTAAAACAAATATACGCGTCTAAATCCGTAAAAGGTGGTTTTGTTTGAAGAAAGTTCAGTTAACATTGCCGAATTGTGTTATCGACACTATCAAAACATGTATTTATTTTTCAGTTAAGTTTAATTTAGTTTTAAGCGTAGAATTAGCATCAATATCTTGAGATTACAGTTCCTATAAAAAACTTAAACCATTGATTGCGTTGATTTTTTGACATAACCAGCAAATGAAAGTGATAAATTGTTCTTTTAAACTACGCATTTTAGTATAAAAAGCGACAGGCATAAGAGATAATAAGATTAATGAACTAAGACAAAGAAATCATTGATTTTATTGACGATAAAATCAACCCATAAAAAATACTTAGACGAAGCTTTGAACGGGTCACAGAAGTTAATTGATACTCGCTCTATAAACCATGATAATGTAGGGCCTTAAGAGGGTACCGTACTCCTAATTTAGGTATTTGCCTAAGGTATTGCTATCCCTATTCCCGAGCGCCGTGCTAAAATGGACAAATATAGCTGAAGCAGATTTGACCTACAAATTCTTTGAAAAAAATGACGATTCGTAATCCCCTTTTTTCTTCGCGAAAATTAAACCGGTTTTGACTGTTTTTACGCTATATTATAGATGATTTAATATATGTATATATTATTACTTTATTTTCTTTATTACTTTCTTTTTTGGTAAAATTTTATCAAATATGTGTGATAGACGCACCTTTATCTAAAGAAAACCAAAAAAACGGGATGGTCATATTTTTTTAGTTAGTTATTATATTGTTTGATAGAAGCATAGATATATTCTTCATATAGCGTAAAAACAATGAAAATCGGTTTAACTTTTGCGAAGAAAAAAGGGACTACGATGCTCATAAATTTGTATGGAGCATAATTTGGTATCGTGCCCTCTTAATAAACGTCAGGCTCAGGAGTAGTGCCTAAAGAAGTAAAAGTTAAATCCTAAAATTTCACTGACTTACTATAAACAAAAAATGTAAAAGATATTTAATAGTCAGTTCTATAATTATGCAGTTTCATGGGATAAGTCTATGTTCTTTGTTCAAATCACATTAAAACAAACAAACAAACTCTTCAGCTTTATATTAATAAATATAAAAATATAAATATTCATGGACATTTCACACAACGTCCTCTGGTCCCAAGCTAAGCTTATGTTGTTTAAGTTATAATGTTAGTATAGATGTGTTGATTTCCATCATTTGCTTGATATTTCTTGTAGGAATGTGTTATCCAAATAGTACCAACTTTGAATTTCAACTTCCTTAGTCACAACGCACTCAAGATGAAAGAAAAAAAACTCTAATCTACTATTAACTGTATATAAAGGGTTTAATTGTTCATAATAATGAAAGTTAACATAAAACCATAAGGCGTAAAGTGAAACTGTATTCAGTTGATCACCGGAAATCTCGAGTGATAGTCGTAAAAAAAACGTATGTTATTAACCAGATAATAAAATGCGTGCAAACACATTACATTAGTTAGTAGCGTAATGGTGGAACATTCAAGTTGTTTATTCCATAATGTTTACGTATGGGTAAATCAGGCGTGTGCCTGGGGAATCGTAAATAATCGTAATAAACACTTTCTTTTAAATGCCAAATTATGTTGAATGTTAGCAAAATAATGTTGTGTTCTTTTTAAATCATACGTTTATTATATTTTTACTAGCTGCTGCCTGCTACTTCGTACGCGGAATTTAAAAAAATTTCCCCGTTTTTGAAACATTTGTCCCTGGTGCTTCACTCCTATTTGGACAATTCACACAATATCTTTATAAATTGTAGCCTATATGTTATTCGGATATATAAGCTACATTATTGTAAAGTTTCATTAACATCCATTCAGTCGTTTTTGCGTGAAAGAGTAACAAACATTCATACTTACAAACTTTCACATTTATAATATTAGTAGGATATAACAGTTCTTGTAAGTTTCTTTTGAAATGAATTTCGAAACTACTTGGCCTATTTGTATATAATTTTGTAAATAATTTAGTAAGTATTTGGCGCAGTAAATAAATAAAAGAAAAAATGCACGTACTTTCTTTTTAAAAGAAACAACGTCATACGTACCAAACTCATCATATTTATTCATCTAATGTGTAAGCCTACAGTAATAAAATGAATTAATATTTTGAAATTATTCTGCCAATAAGATGGTCTTTTGTTTAGCTACCAGGAACCTTAAGGAATTGGACGTTTCTTACTAGATGATAGCTGGCCCTGCAAACGTTGTTTTGCCAATAAAAAAAAAATTATGTCCGATTCTCAGAACTAACGGATATGTACACAAAATTTCACGAAAATTGGTCGAGCCATTTCGGAGGAGTATAATTACAAACACCGTGACAGGAGAATGTTATATATTAGAAGAGCCGACTTCAATGGAATGTTTGTTGGGAGCTGTTGATGGATAAGGCGCTCTTTCTGAGAGTTCTGTGACAATTGTGGACAAAGAAATGCTGATAGATGATGGTAACTAAACATAACTAAATCTCGTTGGCACAATAACATCATGATAATACGTATTTATTGTTAGATAATATAATAGTTTAGTATACTAAATACTGAAAATCCACTTTAAGTTTATCAAAAGCAATTCTTTATTATGATTATTAAGTAGTTTATCCAGAGAATGGTGTTCGCGGAGCGTAGCGCGCTTTAGTTACGGATGCTGACTGCTACGTAAGAGGTCATTCAGTGCAGCAATTCGGATCAGAACAAATATTTATATTGAATAGGCACAGCCATAGTTTTTTTTATTTAATATGCGTATTTACAAAACAAAAGTAATTTATGTATAAAATACAGCCCCATTACAAGCTTACCGCTTAATTCGGGACTAGATAAATTCGTGTGAATTATCCATCAATATAATTTTTTTACCATAACACAAGCATATAAGCTTAGCTTGGGACCAGAGGACGTTGTGAGTAATGTCCGTGAATAAACAGATAAAAAAAAATTTACAACGACAAACTAAAAAAACTAGATACACAATCGAGTGATGTTATTGTTATCATACTTCCTAGTACATTAGTAGTACAAAATTAGCAATGTACTTATAGCAATCAGCAGGTATACATGATGTACGAAGATTGAATTGCGGGAATATGCTTTGAGTTTATAATCTACACAAGTATTAAACAGAAAGTGATGTGAATTTATAGCAAATGTAGAGATCGTTATACATAGTTGATGACATTGAACACATAAGCAGATGTGTATAGAGTTGTTGTTAGAGGAAGGAAGGAATGTTAGCAGAGTATATAAAGTGAAGTGGTAGGTACCTCGCATCTGGGAGGGGTTGCTCCGATCCCGCACAGCGACACGCGCCTCACGAGAGGAACGTCTCTTCCCATGGACACTTTGGCACATGTCTACACCCGGCCCCGGTGGACTCCTTACGAGTCAATTAACACTGATTACCGCTAACTCGACCTCTGTGTGTCTCCATTGTTTGCATCTCATCGACTGCCTTTGGGAATAACAAGCAGCTATAACGCGCTATCACTCAAATCTTAATATTCTAGGACACACAAAAATCGATAATCTCATCCACTCGCTTCGTAATTCTTTTGTTGCCAACATCGGTAGTATTTGTCAAAGAGATTCTGGTTTTCTTTATATTTTAAATGTGAAATCTTTGAGTTTATATTAAATCACTGAGTAAGTATCACAAGTGGTAAGAAATCAGTGTGACGAAAATCAGCGTACCGTATCAGTTTGTTGTGCCGTAACGACTCACAAGTGGCTGGGCGCTGAGCGGGCGGGCGCCCGATGAGACCATTAGTTCATTATGTAACACCTAGCTAAGGACTTCTACTTAAGCACTAACTTAATAAATGTAGCTACCATAATAGTTGTATTCGTATGTCGGTATAAGCACTACAGCTCTATATGAATAAAATAGAATGATTTAGACTAACCGATAGAGCATCGGAGCAGTCGGATGAACAACACACGACCGTCGGTTACGGGTACACACCGAGGCTTAAATACGGCTACAGTCCAAATAATCAAATCGTGACGTAGTAAGATAGACCCTGGAGGATTATAACAATTGTTTTGGTACTCGATAACTTTAGGTAGGTATCGTTACGATCGGAGGGCGGGCGGGATGCGCGGGGCGCGACTCCGCAGAACAAAGCGCGGCCCAGCACTGTAGAGCGACTCGCCGGAGAGCAGCGCGGCGAGCGAGGGGAGGCGCCCGGAGCTGCGGTCAGCGGGCTCGGCGCATGGCGGCGGCGGCGCTACTGGCCGGGCCGCGCCCGCCGCCCGGGCCCGCGCATGCGTCGCTCCACCACGGCACCACCAGCATTGATCAGCACCATCCTCCATTGCTATGGAATTTATGACAGCTCGTGGATCTATTATCGACGTGATACTACCGCACAGATAATAATTACAATCACCACGATAATAACACTGATTTCACAACCTATATTAATATTAGGTTGTAATATGATATGAAATTGTATTTAACGTTAAAGAGCCTTATAAAGTACTTAGACGATTTGAAAGGGTAATTTCGCTTACGTTTTTCCATCTGTTTGGAGTGATTTATATGTGTCTCTATGATCTAAGAACGCAATATGTAATAAGCTAATTTTAACGTTAATTCTCGCAGTTTATTGTCGCAATTATTATTCGAATATCTGACTATAATAATAATAATACAAAAACCTAATTTTACAGAAGCATCGCTTCATAATAGATCTACAAATCGAGAGTTCTTGTTTGTCTTACCTTTTCATAATATTTCATTCAAAACTTATCGACGTGTCTGAAAATGCAGCTGTAACTGGCACACTTACCACGATATGCAATACAATATAAGTAGTTTTTTTATTTGTAATTGAGTTTAATAATGGATTAGTTTAACACTTGTTATATAGCTTTGTGCTTTGCTGAACCTCTAAATACCTAATCTACTATATAAAAATAAGTCGGATTTTCCTTCCTGACGCTATAACTCCAGAACGCACGAACCGATTTCCACGGTTTTGCATTCGTTGGAAAGGTCTCGGGCTCCGTGAGGTATATAGTTCATAATTTTTTAATTTTTTTTTACATTTTTTTGATATGGCAAAACAACGTTTGCCGGGCCAGCTAGTTACATATAAAAAAATCAGCCTTTTAGGATGTTTACTTTAGAGGGTTTTTTATCACATAAACAGTCGGATTCTACCTCGCAATTGACTGCGAGTGAACCTTAAAATTTAAAGCTTTCGGATTCGGTACGAAAAATAAGAAAAAAAAAATACAATTTTTTTTAACAATTGGCAGATACTAAAAGCTTTGTGTCTTACAACGCTTTACGAGTACAAATACGCATATAAACCGTGTAAAAACGGCATTAGAATTTATAATAAACAAATAGGTACACAATAACCTTTCCGGTGACTGTCTGCATTTTATGGCTAAGTTTATTTCACTTTATCGACTACGTTATACTGAGTCGTAAAATAGTCCTCGGATGTTTATTAGCAAACAGTAGTTTTTTTATGAAACTTGCTACAAATCTGTCTTTGAGTCAATTTAACCCTGGAAAGATAATCTACGTCAAATATACGCATCGGTTTTAGAAAAAATGCTCTCGCATTCAAAATAGCGGGATTTCGTATTTGTGCGTTTAGGATATTTCCATTAGAGCTAAGAGCTAAGCTAAAATAAGAGGGTCCTATTAAATGTGCAGTGTATTTCATGAACTTTCAGTGCACTGCGACAAGATGTGGTCTACGTACTCCATTATGCATAACAAAAATGACACCTTGAAGTTGATGAAATTAAATCTTCATTTCATCAACTTCAAGGTGTCATTTTTGCATGTACTAAAGCAAAAAGCTCATTTCATTTTTGCAAAACACATTAGCGCCTAAACGAATTGATCGTACAAAATATTAACACGATGATATATAAATATCAGCGTTAACTAGTATATGTTCAGTAGGCGAACGGATCCACTATAATTAGAATAAGGGTAGAAAACTATGAATACTTAAGCTGGTTATCGATTTAGTTCTTTATGTATAAAATACAGCATAAAGCTATACGTAGTTCTACTAGGTGTTTGTAGAATTGTATAAGGATCTTAGGTACCTAACCTACTCCAAGAATAAGTAGTCTTTTAACTGCCTATTATGTATTTGCCATCTACCATAAATAAAAATAAAACCCCTAATATATGTACGGACATAATTTTCGATCGACTTCCCAAATCTGTATCTGTGATACCTGACTTAAGTAAATCTTTTTTATGTTTCTTATTGTTTTGAAGAGCCTTTCTCTGTCCATTTCTGCACATAGGCCTCCCCATCGATCGGTTCCCGGCACATTTGATGACATCGTCGGTCCACCTGGTTGGGGGCCACCCTGCGTTGCGTCGTTTGGTACGTGGCCGCCACTTGAGTACCTTCCTTACCCAGCGGACTCCGGATCGTCGGGCGATATGGCCAGCTCATTGCATCTTGATCACCGAATTCCGAAACTTATCACGTAGGAAAACACCGAGCATAGCTCTCTCCACAGCACGCTGCGAGAATATGAGGCCAAGATTCAGTCAAATAATAAAAATAGATCTTTTTACTATTAATCGTCGATGATTATATAATGTACCAATTCTAGGTACACAACTAAACTTAACTAAAAAATTAAAATTGGTAGTGTCAATATACGTAGCTATTACTTGCTATTTCGTTGTAGACATTTATAGTAATTAAAATCGTTAGTCTATATTACACAGTTTTAATAATAAGAAACTTCAGTAAACATTGCCGAATTGTGATAATGACGCTATCAATTTTAATTTTTTAGTTAAGTTTAGTTGTGCGCTCTGAATCGGCACCAATGAAGCGACTCACGGCACTTTGTCTACCTTGATTTGTTGGTTACTTATTAGGCAAGTTTAAGTTTTTAGCACTAACGAAGTCTACCAATTTCAATATCAACAATTTTGACGAGCCTCGTGGTTGAGTGGTTCATGTAACGGACTGCCGGTCAAGAGGTCGCGGGTTAGATTCCCGCTCGGGACAATTATTCTTGTGATTTTTCTAATTGTCATACAAATGTTTGTACTGCGTCTGGGTGTTTCTATGTATCATAAGTATGTATTTACAAAAGAAA
The DNA here is from genome assembly GCA_916999025.1 of Orgyia antiqua. Taxonomy (NCBI): domain Eukaryota; kingdom Metazoa; phylum Arthropoda; class Insecta; order Lepidoptera; family Erebidae; genus Orgyia; species Orgyia antiqua. Next base: position 24,022,035 of record OU779864.1, read on the forward strand.
AGTAGTATATGTATTCTACCCGTATTCTGGTACCCATAACACAAGCAATAATAAGCTTAGCTTGGGACCAGAGGACGTTGTGTGAAATGTCCGTGAATATTATTATTATTATTAATTAGGTTAATTTTCTGTACTTATCTATCCAATTCCTTGTCCACAAAACATAGATAAGACTAATAGAGTCTGATAGAGGCTTGATATTAGACACAAATAGGCCATTCTTTACAGATAGTACAGGTTTAAAGCTTTCTAACACGGATGTAGGCGAGCCCTCAGCTTTCTAAGGGATCACGCGATACAGCAGTTTGGTTACAATAGCATTAAAGCTATTTGGTCGATACACTCTGTCATTTAGCTATTAACAACTTGGCCGTCATTTGCTTGTAATTTTTATTTGCACGCTTATCGCTGAGTTTCAAAGCAAAGGTATTGTAAAGGGTAAATTATTTATAGACTAGTGACCATATTAGGTCTCGCTAGAATTTAGTTGCAGATTTTCCTTTCATTTGGCAAAAGGTTTCAGCCAAAAAACACTTTTGTAGGAAATAATGTAAAATTTGTATTTTGCTACACCCACATTCACATCACCGGATGTCAGCCACATGGCCAGCCCATTGCAATTTTAGCCTGTGAACCTGCACCGTATGTCATGACCGGTAGAACGCATTGGATAAACACTTGTCTCTCTCCTCTCTTTAGGCACCGCGGAAGAGGCGAAGAGAAAACTCGACGTAGCTTGCTGAATGTTGCTCAACATAACAGGATTTTTCTGTCCACTTCTTTCTCGAAGTTGTCTCTACTGAGCTGAACAACTTGTCCAAGGTATTTGAAATAGATATGATTATCATCTTCTAAAACGTCCGAAACTAGGCGATAACGTGAAAGTATTTACTAAATAAAAACTACAAAATCATGTGATGTGTAACAATATATTTTATACTTATTAACGTACATTAAGTTGACAACAATAATTATACAAAACATCATAAAATTTTCTTAATCTAATAATTTAGAATAAAGCATTGCTAATTAAAGAAGTAATCTTGATATTTTTAAATAATTTACTTAATTACTGTGACATCGAAATATGTATATTCAAATTTAGATAATAGGTTCATATTATTCAATAAAAAACGCTGTGATATTTCACTGGAATGCTTAAAATCTTAAGAATATTTAGACCGATTAAAAAAATACAGTGGAAACTATTTAAACTAGTAATATGTTTATTTATGTTGTAGTGCAGGTTTGAAGAAAACACGCAAGTGAAACCTATGACATAAAATCTTGACAATTTTGTTTTCTTCATTATAAGTAATCTCTTTTATAATGTTGTTATAAAAATATTGCTCATATCATATAATCGCAGTTACCATAAGGAAGCTTAAGGGGAATATATAAAGCCCCTTACTTACCTTTTAAATACTAAACCTTGACCGCCTATTCTATTTAAAGCGAATTTCAGATTAAAATACAACGTTAGGGCGTCGTGAACGACGTATTAATATAGCGAGATAGAGACAAATGTATATAAAATAAGACGATGTGAGAAAGAGACGGATATATCTCTCGGTGACGTCATAGGTCATACATCTCGGTAAACAGTGGCGTAGCTAGCTAGCCAAGGGCCCTGGGGCAAATAAAATAATGGGGCCCAACTGCTATGTAAACTGAATAGGTTCTATCAAATAAAAATATGAAATATACAAATATTTTTAAAATGCTAAAAAATGCTAACTCAGTTCGGTCAACATTTCAGGTAAGGATTCGAGGGCCCCCTGAACTTGAGGGCCCCGGGGCACTGCCCCGCCTACCCCCTTGGTAGCTACGCCACTGTGAGTATATTAATATATAACTGTATATATAACATAACATAACTTTATTGAGCAAAAATTTTACAATAGTAACTGATATAATATGAACATTAGCATCTGTACTAATTATGATAATTGTATCACAGATGCCAACGCCTTCCACTTTACACAAATTGTACTACAAAGTATTGTATTTATTTTTATTTATCGTAACTAATTTGATTCTAAGTGTAATTAAAAATGTTATTATCTAGTGCAGGGCTGTGCAAATAAAGGCCCGCGGGCCGCATGCGGCCCGCGGCTTGTTTTCATGCGACCCGCGACACGCATTTTAAAGACTACGATACTATTGTTAAAGATAAATTAACGAAAAATCAATAAACATAGAAAGACAAAATTACCCTGTATTTTATTTACTTGAAAACTGAAAATATTTCTCTGGCCCTCCAGCTTTTGTATGAAATTTAATTAGCCCGCGAAGGTGTATAGTTTGGACAGCCCTGATCTAGTGAATATAGCATGCAAGTTACACCTATATACTATATACCTATCTATAATATATATCTCTTTCTCGCTATATTAATATATCGTAATATGCCGTTTGTGGTGCTCTGTCTCAGTCTTATTGTATTGGATAGAGTTTAAAAAGTATCTTACAGAAATACTATTATTATTACTTTACAGCACTTCCATAGGTTTCACTTGCCTCTTATACATAATTATTATCGGTGCACTTAATATTTGTCACTGGAAATTTAGCTTCTAGACTTATCAGATTTGATATACTTATCAAGATCGGCATCACTGGCCGGATCTACTTGTGATAACTGACGGAAACTTTCATCATCAACGAAACAGATCTCATGACCATCAGGGTCTGCTAGTATGATGACACGTACTGTCGCCTTGCCTGGTGTATCTAAAGAGATAAGAGGTGTAAGGATTGTACCACGAACCTCTTGGATCTTCTTATCAATAATTGGTTGTTGGTCAAACGGACAAGAGAACGCAATCCGACCGTATGCTTTTGCGCGATTCACGGGCTCACCTGGAAAGATATGTAAATAAATTAATAAATAAATGAATTCTTTATCCTATCGTATATCAAGATGTCAGCGAGTTTACCTACACTCCGTGGTTTAAGCGTAATGAATCAATGTAACATCTTTACTTTTGATAAAACAAAGTCGTTATTTTTGTATGTCTCTTTAAGAGCTTATATCTTTAAAACTACGCAACGTATTTTGTTGCAGACTTTTTTAATGGATAAAGTGGTTCAAGTTCATAATTTGCTAAGGTTTGGTGCAGATATATTATATATACTACGTAGTACGGTACGTCACCCAGTGGCAGGCATGATTAGCAAAAAAAATAGTTTCCACGTTCCTTCCATACAGTATGATCATTGTATAGGGATACTAATAGAATTTGTCAACAGCTTTTAGATTAGTAATAAAGTAAAAATTTCATTTTTTTGCCGGGTCTCGTGGTTGAGTAGTTCATGTAACGGACTGCCACTCACAAAGTCGCAGATTCGAACCCGCACGGGACTTTTATTTGTGAGACATTTATTAAAGTCATACAAACGTCTGGGTGTTTTCTATATACAAGTTGTTTGATACATCGTTTGCCAAATTAAATTTGCTAAAAGATAGTGTCATTTGCTATAGTTTAGCATATTTAATTTTATTTTTGCGCCGCCAGATTTTTTTTTTGGTCTTGGAAATTTTTTATCAAAAATTCCATACTGAGCTTTAAAACGCAAAAAAATAAAAAACAATGCTGTTAATCGCGTTCAATTTTTCAATTGTGTTCAATTTTTACCCTGTATTATAAGTACCTATGTATTTACAAAAGAAAAGTAGTATATGTATTCTATCCGTATTCTGGTACCCATAACACAAGCAAAATAAGCTTAGCTTGGGACCAGAGGTCGTTGTGGGAAATGTCCATGAATATTTATTTATTTCGTGCGAAGTTAATAGATCAAGTGTTTGCACTAAAAATACTTATATATTTTCAACTTAATACACACAGCAGGTGCATCATCAAATGTCACCTTTATCACGCGTTGTTATTGTTCACAATATATACAATAATATGTAATATATTATCGTCTTGTATTTTGTACATCAAATTACAATAATATGCTACATTTTAAATTGTATAAGGATAAATGAATCAGATAAGTGTTAAGATACAATAGCAAATGTTCCAATGTTAACATGATCTTTTATTCACCTTGGGTTATTTACTAAAGGCAGCAACCCGTGGTTTCACATGTTTGAAGATTCTTACGAAACTAAAGTCTAAAAAACCGTGTTATTGGTTTTAACTGTGAATCACAGTCAAACTACGGAACGGATTTCGCCGTTTTTTATTAGATAGAGATAGTTCATGAGGATGTTTTTTTTGTACAATTTGTTAAAGTATTTTTATTTTGTAAATCCCACGCAAACAAATTTCTGTAGCCAGTAACGGTCTTATTCATAATGACTTATCGGAGGTTTAAAAGTTCGCTAAAATGGGTTCGCGAAAATTGTTAAAACTTGTTATTCATAATAGTCTTTTTACGCTTAAACGTTTATTATATCTCCGATAAAATCTCCGTTTAAACCTCCGATAAGTCATTCTAAATAAGACCGTTAATTAATTTATTAATTTTTGAATTTGACATGCTATGCTTTTTACTTAATAAATCAAATTATGGTACGTAAAAATATAATATGTACGTAAAAATATATAAACTCATGCGAGTTACAGATATGGTGGTTAATTTGAAAGTGTTGCAAGTAGACCGCAATAAGCTCAGTTGGAAGAGCATCGGATCGGTATTCCGAGGTCGTGGGTTCAAATCCCACTTGCGGCATTTTCACTTTTTCCACCATAATTTGCTTTATTAAGACCGTTAATGTTTAAATGTGGACTTTAGAATATGAAAACTACATTGTAGGAACTAATTAAAAATATATTATCAATACCCCATACTTTCTCTTGATTGCTGGAAGGGACAGGCAAGCTTTTATGTAAATAAATATACAACTTATACAAGCATAGTTTGCAAAATAAGAAAAACTCGAAATAAACTCTATACTACATCTACACGCCTAGTAAGCATTCAGAAGGACTGTTTCTAGAGGTGGAAAATCAATAACCTGACAAGATTAAACCAGTGAACATTTTACTTACCAATCTCAACTAATTCCAATTTAGTCTGGTTGTCACCGAAACCCAAAGTTACCGATTTGGGTGACTTCTCGAAAATTTTGAGTGTGAGTAATCCATTCCAATAATCTATAGATTTTTGTAAGTTTGAACATGCCAACGATACTTTTACTACTGGATCTGTGGAAAAGAGATAGAAATAATTGAACTATGTTTTAAAATAAAGGTAATCAACTATATTCTTGTTTCAAATGAAAATAGGATTGGCAATGACCTTTATCTGTCTAAAGTTTGAAAAGTACTGACAGCAACGAAACTTTATTTGCGAATTAATAAATTATTTTTTATGTTTTGTCTAATCTCAGTTATTCTAAGTGAAAAAATGTCTAAAATTTTAACATTATTAAAAAATAAAACTATTTTATTTCAGTATTTCGTCGTTCGAAACCATAATATTATGGTCAACTACCAACCGCCATTTTGTCGTTGTTATTGTGCCTTGTCGAGTTTTGAAGCTGTTAGCTATGTGGTTGTTCTCCGTCAAATTTTTTTTTTGTTATTTGTCGCAGTTTTTTTTGTTAGTGTTTTTATTTTGTATTTGTCTCGATTTGCTATTGTTTGTAATTGTATTTATCTCGCCAACTGCTCGATCACTTTCTTTTGTGGTAAAACTTTACCAAATTTGTGTGATAGACGCTGCAACCTTATCTAAAGAAAACCGAAAAAAGTGGTTTTTTCGGATCGTCATATTTCTTTTAGTTATTATGTTTTGAAAAAAAGAAAGTGATAGAAGCATAGATCGTACTTCCGTTTTTTCTTCGCGAAAGTTAAACCGATTTTAATAGTTTTTGCGTTATATTATAAATAAAGAGTATACTTTATTTATAATATAACGCAAAAACTATTAAAATCGGTTTAACTTTCGCGAAGAAAAAACGGAAGTACGATCCCCATACTTTTGTATGGAGCTTAATTTGGTATCGTACCGTCTTAATGCATATACATAATAATATGCATGTTTATACATGTATGAAAATGATGTAATATAAGATTAGGATGTTTTAATATGAAATCATGTAGAGATACTTCAATCTTATTTATTTTATCTGTCGAGTTAAAGATTAGATTATAAATTTGTTCACTTTCTAAACTTATTCATACGTCAATTTACTAAGGTTTATATCAACACGTTATCAGTCGTCACGCACATTATAATCTCATTCCACAATTTCATAATCAAATGAGACTTTTTTTGTCCAAATAAAATCATTTTTAACGGATTTAAACGCAAATGTTTGTCTTATATTGTACGAGCTGTTGCCCGCGACTTCGTACGCGTAAAATTTAGAAAATGTTAGCCGATTTTGTGACATTTTTCACTACTGCTTCTCTCCTTTTAGTCGCAGCGTGATGTTATATAGCCTATAGCATTCCGCGCTAAATGGAATATCCAACACTGAAAAAAATTTTCAAATCTAGCCAGAGGTTCCTGAGATTTGTGCGTTTAAACAAACAAACAAACTCTTCAGCTTTATTATTAGTATACATAGATTATGAATTCATCAATCTAGAAAACAATAACCTTGAATAGTGTAAACTTGAGGGCGCTTTAATATGGACATACCTAACTATTGCGAAATAAAGTGGCCTATTTGTAATATTGACGAAAAACAGCGATGACATACATAGAGCAAATTAGCAAACATACGAAAATGGGGAGGAAAATAACTAGGTAGATATAAACATGACAAAGGTATTTCCAAAGCTAATTCGGACATTTTTTAACACATTTCCTTCCATGTCTTGTTTTTAAGAAATATTTCCGTACCAAACAGCAGATAATTAGAGTGCTCGCGATCTGAATGGAGCCTTGTTTCGTAACGCAGTTACTATGTCGATTGCACTTGGATAGCTCAAGTTATAATAATTTTAATAGTAAGGAAGTCGCTAACAATTTCTCTTTCACTCTCTACAGCCTATTTCTCATTGTTGGTCATGGTCACGGGCGAATTACACCTTGGGAGGGATTATTGCCTACTGTGCCGCGCTTACTAAGCGTGTTGGCACAGGTTTTATTTTCCAGTTTTCGGTCCCTCACAGAGGACCTTATGTTATCTGTGTACAATATTCCTTAGCTGGCTTTTACAGAGCCCTGTGTAGGAAAAGGGTTGGTGACACTTGTATTCTTAATCTGTCACCACAGGGAAATATAAATAACGTAAATAATATAATAGTTCTAATAAAATCACGTATTTCTAATCATATTTAAATGGTAACACAATCAGTAGAATAAGCTTTGACAATGCGCACGGACATCATATCAAGATGTTGTCTGGAGATATCACTCGCTAATCACATGACAGTCACCCATAGCCACAATGTTAAGGGCAATGATGAGTGTAAGACTATCATATCAACATCAAAGATGATAGGACACGCTATCATGTGAGATGTCACTTATTCAAATACTACTTCTATTATATTATCGCGATAACAACATTATCTGTATGCCCTCATCACAATTGAATCATACGTAAACAAAAGCAATAACTTCCACGTCTGGTACATATGTTGTATTGTAAGTGTTTTTTAGGATCCCGTACAGAAAATATAGAAATGCTTCACATTCCTATATTTCCTGTACGGGCTTCACCTTTCCCCTTTAGAGCTGTTTTGCTGTTGAAGCTGTTTAGACATGCCGATTGCTTGTACACTCACGTCTTACAGGTACAAGATAGTTGTAGTTACCTTAGAAGAGTAGTTAAATTAGGCAAGGATGGCAATTTTAGTCATTGACTATCACGACATGTCCATCATAGTCTTTTTTAACATTTTAAAACGTGGTCCCGACCATATTTAGCTATAGATATAAACTAAATACAGCCGAGATCAAAGAAGTCGGGTTGAAAATTTAAAACCTTAGCCACGGGGCCACGACGGACGTGTACAGCCAACTCTAAAAGCTAAAACTCACCTTTGTCAACAGGCTGTGGTTTATCTACAATGAAGAATTTGTATCCACCAGGTGCTTCTACATATTTAAGACCATTTTGTTCCTTCACAGGCCAGTTATTTGCAGCAGCTCTCTTTAAACTTTCGCTAGACTGAATTGTCAGACCAATGAAGTCATTTCCTGTTTCATAATGAGTGATACCATAATTGTATGTCAGTTCCACAACGAAATGTGAGTCTTCTGGGCCATAACCGACCATGGTCTTGCTCCATCTGTTGGCGTAAGGTCTGGAAAATACAGAAAACTTGTTGAAACTTTATACATAACAGCGGCCTTTCCCAGTTTTGCACGAGTGAAAGTCATAAAAATAAAGCCTATATTACTCAGGCATAATGCAGCATTCTAATGGAAGAATTATCGAAATTCGTTCAGTTTTTGAGTTTCTTTGCTAGATACATACAAAACTACAACATTATCTAGGTACCTAGTTTCCAAGTAATAATGATCTGTTGACTAACTTGCATTTCGTTATTATCATGACCAGGTGTAAAAATCAACTCACATTAGAAGCAGAGTGCAATCAATTCCAATGCTTTGCTTGTGAGTTCACGATATCTTAGCGCGTCTAGATGTTCCGAATGCCAATGACGGGTATTAAATAAATAGAAGAAACGGTTTTTTTATGTTAAGATTTGGTGTAAATTGGGGCAAGAGGAGCATAACTATAAACGCGAGTGAAACCGCGGTGTTGGCTTACACATAAGTTGTAAGGTAAAGCAAAAAATGTATGCTTCATACACAATGCATTTATTTCAACTTTCAATAAATAGTAGGTACACAATATTAAGTCATGAGTCATGATCAATCAACAAAGTAAAACTAAGTTTAATAAAAGGACATCTAAAAATAGACTTGCACATTATTATTATGACATTTTGCAGTATTTTTATAAAAATACATACAGTAAAGTTATTATGCAAATAAATAATTATTAATACTTGCAAATTAGCAATACATTTTTCTAATATTTTTCTTTTTAGAAAATTAAAAGCACTTATAAGAACACTGTTCTGGTCATTTGAAAGCTATGATACAAATACATTAATTATAAACCTTTCTATATTGGTATGAATTTTTAAAACTAGAATGAATTTAAAATAGTTAGGTACATTCATTTAGTATTTACTTTCTGTTCTGAATTTAAAGTGACACAAACTAGTCAATTGCACAACTTAGCTTTGCACTATTATGGTCCACATATAAGACAAAATTCTGTTTTGTTTCTGCATCGCCAAGTAACTAACTAATGCCCTAAAATATCTCCATTTACAAACTTTAGCTTCTTATTGAATTATAGGCAATCAGTAAAATAGGTACATGTCAGATATATACATAACTATAAATATCATTACAAAAAATATTTAGAAAACGAATGATCAATGACGACCAGACACAGAAAAAAGTGATTCTATAACATATAAAGTTCTGTGCTAAAACCATCTAATGCTCAATCAATCATCTGACATAGACCTCATGACATGCGGTCCATAGCCATTTGCAGCCAGCAGCTCAATAAATTGAATACCTAAAATGTATAACTACATTCAATAGCTAAGGAGTATAAATAACTCACCCATTGCAAGCAGCTTCACAACCTTCACTGAATTCCTCATGTCGAAGAATCTGTTAATGGGAAATAACTTTATAAGCATATTGTATTGTATGTTGCCCGAATTCTAAGAATAGTGATGTCATAAGAACATACAGTGGAAAACTTACACAGATTGTTTAACTAGTACTTATTAAAACATATTATTATCTTTACATTTTGATGTGTATTTACAAGTAAACTTAACTAGGTGCTGTTGTTACCCCTATAACTATGCAACTAATTACATCTATGAAGGGTAACTATATTAGACTATTTTCTTATATAGATACCTACAGGTACCAACTACCTAAGGTGCAATGGGGTTGACATGTCCTTGTCAGATAAAAACCTCTTTCATAACTCAGATTAGAAAAAAGAATCAGAAGATACCCAATTAAACTGAGTAAAACTGTCTATTCATAGTCTATCAACAGTTTAAAAGAAATTGTCTATATTGATAGACAATTTCTTTTCTAGGTATACTATTTTGTTAGCTGTTGAGCTAACAAAATAGTAGTTTACCTGAGCCTATTTCCATCATAAACCTCATACTGATAAAGTCTGCTTTAATGTACCTATGACATATTGTCTAATAGCAGTGATAGCACATAAACATAATTATGTTCATTAATTACCTCAGTATGCTGACTGAATGCTGGTGTTATGATTATGAATGAAAATATACAACAATAATTTACCTGTGCAGATGATGATTTGAACAACTTAGAGCGCATTCAAATCCCTTTATTCTAAAACAATGCAAAGCAGGCAATGCTCAAAACAAATACTAACATTTTTTTGTAAAGGTGCAGCTAATCTTGTAAATCACAAAAATGAGACTAAAATAATTACTTGCAATTACATAGCCTTACTGTTGGCCCAACAACAATGTTGGGCAACCGGTTTAGTCGGCGTAACCTTGAAACTAAAGATCTAGTTGTTTCTATAGAGTTTAAGCACTCCAAATATTTTTCTAGTTATTAAATCTAAAATTATTAAAAATGTATCATTCTTCTTGATTATTACCTGCATTCCAAGGATCTCCCTGTAGAACTTCGCCGTCAAAGTCCTGTCGGCGACTTTGAAGACAAAATGTAAAGCACGTCCGTTTATCATCTTGATTAATTTAATTTTACTGCAGAATTATATATTATTACTCCTACTAAAGATTAACCAATCTATAGCTTTTATTATAACAATAATTACGGATAACGTACACACAAAAACGCGTCCACACTCCGTGACTGTGCTCCGTGATGAACTTTTTTCAACTAAAACAAAAAAAAAGAATTGAGAATCGAATTTGACGTTGACTGTACGTCAATGCATGTTGACATTTTGACTTTGACAACAAAAAATGACAATTTAAATTCAGTGCTGCCAGACTAGATGCATTGACCCTCCCCGTTTTCCAATGGCAGAGCATAATGCGACTCAGTGCCGCACAATGCCGCACAATGCTGACGCTTAATTTTCGTGAATTAGTTTTAAAATGCGCTAGCAGGGTGCGCTAAGATCAGTGTTGAAAAAAGTAATTCTAAAATAAACATTGTATTCACATTATATGTGTGGAATATAAAAAAGTCATTGGTTGCTTTCCAATTAATACAAAAAGTGACGCAGTGTAACGCAGTGCTCGATAAAGCGCTTTCCATCAACGACACTGTTGAACACAGCCGTACACTGTTCGACACTCGAAAAAGTGGTGTTTGACAGATGCTGTGGACAGATGCTTAGCAAGAATTACCAACAAATAAGAGAAGAATTCTTTTCTCTACTAATTATTTTTAATTATTTAGATTAGATACAAAATTAGTATTATTACAAAACAATTATTTATTTGCCCACAAATTGTCAAAGTTCTTTAACTTATTGGAAGGTTGTGTTTATAAATTATTGAGCCAAGACTTTGTCAAGGAACTTGCATTTAGGTAAAAAAACGCCCATAATTTTGCGATATTGATGCACTCTAGTGTTATTTTGAGACAACTAGCTGTTTCATTTAAACTTTTAGACAGTGTTTGGCAGTGTTTCACAATGTAACGCAGAGTCCCTCTGTGTTAACTAAATGGATAGCAACCTATGTTTATACCTTCATCCATACTTATATTTATTTATTTTTTAACACAGCTTGAATTAACTTTGAATATTTCCAGAAAACTCCGACGCGATGCGATGCTAATTGGAACACTCAACGTTAAGCATTGTGCTGCATAATGCGCTATTGTGCGCTGATTGGAAAACGGGGCCTGTGAGCTACACTATTTCAGGTGCTCAAGTCTACTATTTTGGAACAATTGTCATACCGGCACAATACCGGCACGATACCGTTGCAATTGAAGTCAAATATCCGTAGTCTGCTATATGCCGTCATAACGGTCGTTCAATGGTAATAGAATTGTCGATCTCTTTTATCTATGCATTGAATTTTCGGTCTCTTTTATCTATGAATTGTGTTAGAATGGTATGTATGTGTTGCCGTTTTTAAAAAAAGCGTTAGTTGAAGCAGTGGCGTAGCTAAGGGGGGGCGACGGGGGCGGTCCGCCCCGGGTGTCACCCGCTTAGGGGTGACACCCGAGCCCGACTATGACCATCGGTTGTAGTTCTTTCTACTTATAAAAAATCGTAAATCTGTGACAGAGAGCATAACTGCCACTAATAAATTTAAGTAACTAAAATATCGTACCACGAGTATAATAAATTGATATTTAGAAAAAAAAACAATGTGCACACTGTCAATCGATCTGGGATTCCCCCAAAATTTAATACCCCGGTACGCGCAGTTCTAACCAGGGGATTCCCTCGATATAGGTCTCGTCACTTGTATTGTGGATTGGGCCATTTCTTTTGTTTCCATCCAACCGCATTCATTTCAATACTCTCTTACGTGAACGTGTGAAATGTTTGTTAATTATTAGTTATTACTTTTATAAACATTTTTTTTGTTTTTAAACCGATTTAATGTAGTCGATTCTTGAAGAAAATAAACAAAGTAAGTGAAGTATAAAATATTGTTATTACAGGTAATAACTACACTTTTAATTCATTTCGTATCTAATAGCTATATCTTTAACATCCGTGTGGTGACGGAATAAAAATACAAGTGTCACCACCCCATCATACCCCACCACCCAATATATAAAATTCACGTGTCACAGTGTTAGTTACCGTACTCCTCCGAAACGGCTCGACCGATTTTCCTGAAATTTTGTGTATATATCCTCTAGGTCTGAGAATCGGCCAACATCTATTTTTTAAACATATGTCACAGCGTAAATAAGTTACGATCCCTATTGTAAGAACTGCAATAAATCCTACTTAATATTATAAAGGCGAAAGTTTGTAAGTATGGATGTATGTATGGATGTTTGTTACTCTTTCACGTAAAAACTACGGAATGGATTTGAATGAAACTTTACCACAATATAGCTTATACATCAGAATAACACATAGGCTACAAATTGGCTGGACCGATTTTGATGAAATTTTATTTTATACAGAATTGTATGGCAAAACAACGTTTGCCGGGGCAGCTAGTTTAACATAATAATAAATTTGAAAGCTAGAAAAAAGAAATTTTAATTTTAATTTTTAACAAACTAAAAGGCATAGCCAATTGTGGGCCATCAGTAAACACCACTTTAGCAAGAAAAGATATAGTACTTACATTAATTTTTTTATTTAATCATAAATCAATAAGATAGCTGTCAATGGACATATTCTTATAAAAAACTCTATTTAGCAATTTAAGTTAGATTAAAATTATTTATTAGCCTTAGCAGGCTAGATTGTAATATTGTAGATAAATAAATAAAACAAATTTATCGAATATAAAAAAAATTATCATCCGAATTTTACGTACATAATATTTAAACACCCGCCACTGAAACATATATGTTTCGTATAAAAAAGTATTTTTGTTTGAAAATCCTTGCAAAAGTCGCGTAGCAAAATGTTGTTAGTGCTTAAAACTTTATCCTGAGTTTTCTATCTTTATAAAATATATTTATGCACGCACAAAATATGCATTTCGTAATTAATAATGTGGTTAAAAACCTTTTTTTACCATGTTTTACATAACAAGCATAAAAATAAATTAATACTTGACTTTCCTTGCTGTACATTGTTAAACTTGAAACTGTTTTTATATTTTCTACTTGTTTTAAAATAATGGCGGGATTTTAAATATGTTTTTCAGATTTCTGATACATTTAAGATTTTGAAAAGCATAACAAATATATCAATATTTGCTGTCCATGAGTGGCCCAAGACCCTAAGGAGAGTAGGTGTTTCCTTTAGTTTCACATAAATTATTTATTTTATTATTTAGATACATTATTCAAACATTTGTAATAGGTACTTTATTTGAATAAAACGTAAATCATTATAAGTTTTTTATTTTAACAATTTCGATTGAATTTTGGGTTGACACCCAAAAAATCCGCCCCGGGTGCCACCTATGCTAGCTACGCCACTGAGTTGAAGTGATTTTCGAAAAACTACTAATTAATTTAAACATTTAATCATGCTAGACTTCGTTTAGATATATTTGTACATACTATTTATTAGTATAAAAAGCAATGTGAAGTTTAGGAGATTAGTAAATTGCAATAAATTACAAAGAACAATTTCTAATATTTCAATCTATCTATTTTTTATTTATGGCAATCTGTCGACACAGGACAATTTAAAAATATTACTGTCAAATTCAAAATAGCAGACTACCGAAACATTTCAGTCATTGAATTGCAATTGTGAAGCAGTTGTGTACGAGACTAGCAATTTATGTCACTTTGACAATTGTAAGTCAATGATGAAGTCGTTATGACGACACAATAATAGTAGACTACCAAAAACTTTACTATCGCACCATAATGGTACAATAATGGTACAGGTGCTCAAGTCCACTATTTTGGAACAATTGTCATACCGGCACAATACCGGCACGATACCGTTGCAATTGAAGTCAAATATCCGTAGTCTGCTATATGCCGTCATAACGGTCTTTCAATGGTAATAGAATTGTCGATCTCTTTTATCTATGCATTGAATTTTCGGTCTCTTTTATCTATGGATTGTGTTAGAATGGTATGTATGTGTTGCCGTTTTTAAAAAATGCGTTAGTTGAAGTGATTTTCGAAAAACTACTAATAAATTTAAACATTTAATCATGCTAGACTCCGTTTAGATATATTTGTACATACTATTTATTAGTATAAAAAGCAATGTGAAGTTTAGGAGATTAGTAAATTGCAATAAATTACAAAGAACAATTTCTATGTATCTATTTTTTATTTATGGCAATCTGTCGACACAGGACAATTTAAAAATATTACTGTCAAATTTAAAATAGCAGACTACCGAAACATTTCAGTCATTGAATTGCAATTGTGAAGCAGTTGTGTACGAGACTAGCAATTTATGTCACTTTGACAATTGTAAGACAATGATGAAGTCGTTATGACGACACATTAATAGTAGACTACCAAAAACTTTACTATTGCACCATAATGGTACAATAATGGTACAGTTGTGACACCGTTGAAATACCCGACTCAGGGCCCAGTTGTGACACCGTTGAAATACCCGACTCAGGGCCCAGAATAAGAAAATTTTGCTAGTTTGCCAGCAGAGTGCGCTAAGTTCGGTGTTGCAAAAAAAATACTAAAATAAAATTGTATTCACATTTTGTGTGGAATTTTCTGTGTGGAATATAAAAAAAGTCATTGTTTGTACCTTCATCCATACTTAAATTTATTATTTATTTATTTATTATTTATTATATTCTTTATTGTACACCATTTAGTTTTACATTACAGGATGTTCTTAAAATAATCTAGTACAATGGGCGGCCTTATCGCTTAAAGCGATTTCTACCAGGCAACCTTTGGATGGATACATGATATGGATAGAGCGGTAGTTGTGGGTGTACTCAATTAATTAATTATTAATGAATTTATAACCTATCTATAAAATTACAAATACACATACATACAAGATACACACGCACTTACATATATACACATATATACATACACATATACATACATATTATATATACACACATACAGTACATATATTATATTAACAGTAATAAGCGACAGTTATGACTGCATGTCTAGGTAGTGGTTTTTCACTTTAATTTTAAAGGTAGACAATGATTTTGATCACCGAATTTCTTCCGGTAGAGAATTCCATAAGCGTATAGCAGTAATAGTAAAAGATTTAGCGTAATAATTTGTGGTATGTTGCGGCATTTTAAGTTTTAGAGTCTCCGATGACCTCAGATACCTGTTGAGAGTATCATGGACATACTCAAAGCGTCTTTTAAGATAGGAGGGAGTTGAGGGATTAAAGAGTATGCTATAAAGTAAAGAAACAATATGAGTATTCCGGCGAAATCTTATTGGTAACCATTTGAGCTTTTTGCGAAATTGTGACATTTATTTATTTTTTAACACATTATTTCCAGAAAACTCCGACGAAACGAAAGCCTTAACATTTTTTTAACAATAAATAATTTTACTAACGATAATAAATAAATAAAATTTCAATCAATGCAAATTTAAAGAAAAAAATACTTGTTAATTTTCTGTCGCTGAAGTTGGTATGGATTGCACGCATCACTTTTGAGAGTGCTCGATTGTGCGATGCGTTGCTGTAGTTGGAACACTCAACGTTGAGCATTGTGCCGCATAATGCGCTCTTGCATCTTTTTGTAACTTGGCTTCTTGCCAAGTTACAAAAAGATGCAAGAGCGCATTTTCTTAAATTTGATCAGTCGAGAGTAACGTTACCGTAACCGTTTTTTTTTTACGATTCTGTGATGTGATTAGTTCTAACAAGTCTGCAGTGCTCGATTTTCATAATAAGTTGCGGTTGCTGTGAAATAAATTCTATACCCACACAGATATATCTGTGATGTATATCTGTGATTCTATATGTATAATTAAGTACCTATCCCAAGATGACATTGCTATTTTACCCTCAACATAACGGGGGCGTTAACTCTGGACTTCAAATCCAATAGTTTCTTTAGGGAGGCCTTTGCTGTGATTTATCACTAGCAGTCAGCTTCAGTTGTTTTTGTATACTTTTAACACGCATATATTAGATATGTATGTATCTATCAATGTATTAATCTATGTAACGGAATCTTTGAAAGTGATTTTAACCCACTTGCAGTATAAGCCACGCAAATTGGTAATGCGCTGGAACCTTGTCAAATTAACGCCCTTGTGACGTCATCAGCAAAGAAAAACTACAGCTAACAAAATGTAATATTCTCATCTATACGTCACTATGACGTCACCAACATGGCTCGCCAGGCGCATTACCAATTTGTGTGGCTTATAGTCGGATTGATCTGAAATTTTGTACATATCATAGGCACATATCGACGGCAAAAAGCAAAGCTGCTGTAACCAACAAAATGCAAAATGTTCACCAGAGGCAAAAAAAATATTTATTTAAAAAATAATATTGTCTCCTAAACTATAACACTTAGAAGTATCATTTTAAGGGCCTACATCAATATTATCGTCGACATGTATCTATTTACACAGCTAGTAGGTATAGAAAATGAAAAATTAGGGATATTTTTTTTGGTTACTCAAAATCTACTAAATATATTTTAATTCCGGTTTACGTGTTTCTATATATAATAGTTACTAATGTTTTGAAAGTTATTTCATTAGTCAATACACGATAATAGACCGACAAATGAAAAAAATAAAAAATGAGAGAGGTTGTTTCGCTGAGATTTTTTATCGAGAAAACTTTTTCAATCGCGTTTCTGAGTTTATGCGATCCTAGATTATATATTGAAAAAACATATACTTAAAAATTAGAGCTCTAGCCATTAAATCTAAAGAAAAAATGAAAACTTCGTGCGTAGAAAAATGCACGAAGCTATTTTGGTATCCTCTTAAGAACCAAAAATGTATTTTTTTGTTTTCTATCAAGCCGAATACTAAGATTTTACCAGAAGTAAGTTTTATTATTTGTTTGTGTTGGTTACAGCAATAGCAACTTTTTTTCTGTAAAGGTGTGTCCAAACATTGAGCGGCAAGAGCGCGGCAGCAACACGCGGCGTTTGCAGGACACATTTCTGCCGCGCTCTAGTTAGGACGAAGCTGGCTAAGGCTAAGCGTATGCTGAGACGCAGACGACGCAGGTCCACGCAGGGCAGGGCGGCGCAGATTTTGTAATGCTTGAGCGTACCGTGTGCTACGTACGTTGCGACGCAGGTTGCATGCGACGCAGACACGAGTCTGCTCTACTCCGTGCCCCGTTGTAGTGCCGGCACTTGGCCGGAACAGATTACAGCGAGACGCGTACGAGTTCAGACGTGTTTTTATCCTACTAATATTATAAAGGCGAAAGTTTGTATGTATGGATGTTTGTTACTCTTTCACGTAAAAACTACTGAATGGATTTGAATGAAACTTTACCACAATATAGCTTATACATCAGAATAACACATAGGCTACAAATTGGCTGGACCGATTTTGATGAAATTTTATTTTATACAGAATTGTATGGCAAAACAACGTTTGCCGGGGCAGCTAGTAAAATATGTTTTTATCTACTTTGTTGCAATGAACTTCTAATTGAATTAGTTTGATGTGAACCATGTTTATATGATACAATTCATCCAGACTATTAAAAAAAGACCGTTTTTTTCAGATAATCACTTTGCCGAATAGTTTTTTTTACGTTTTAACAAACTGTAAAGTAACAATAACTCATCTATTTCATTATCGGAATCTAACTCTGAACTCATTTTCAACAAGAACACGTCTATTCTTTAAGGCAGCTAGAAGCGCGTGGCTGTCGTCCAATGATAGCGCGAAGGACCGCGCGCGGCAGCCGCGCTCGATTGCCGCTCAATGTTTGGACACACCTTTACGTGAATTTGCTGTAAATGAAGCATATAAACGTATGGGAGACTCTAAATTATGGATAAAGAATTATGAATTATCATTTATGGGTAAAGAATATTTGATGTAATTACATAAACCAATAAATTATCTGTGTCAATTATGAAGTAAATGATATTAGTGTGTTTATCTAGATGCATTGTATTTACTGCTACTAACCAGAGTACAACGGTGCTGTAACTACAATGATTGCTTTATTTGGAAAAGCGAAGTTAGTGTAAATAACAAATGCTAGGAAAATGCTGTTTTTCATGATATTTACTTCAAGTAACCAGTTGTCTTTTTGAAAAAACAGGATAAATTCCATTGCTGTACAAAAAATTCTAATCATCTTGGAGCCACGGGAATAGAACCATGCGACTGAGTTTTTTTTTCTGATTCCAAATATGAAATAAAAAAAATCGTGACTGATGTGGGTTACAGCCAGCAGGTTTGCTTTTTACCGTCGCCGTCGATATATCAAGGACCGACGACAATGCAATAATTAAAAAAAATATTCAGAATTTTCAAGCTTGTTTTTTAGTTTTTGAACTAAATAGATTATTTATTCTCTAGGGGATATGCTTTGATTTTATGGTATTTAATTGAGTCCAAAAATATTATGTGGTTAGCTTATGTGGTATTCTACAGGGATCAGCCGGCGTATTATGAGCTTTTTAAAATCATTCAAGTTCCTGGCAGGCCGTAAACTGCATGGCTAAATTAGGTATTATAGCAAAAATAAAACTTTTAGTTGAAAATTTTTAGTTAGTAACTTTTAGTTTAACTTTTAGTTGTACCTTCTCCTATTAATGTATGACTGGTTTAGCGAACTGACTGACTAATAATTTGTTCATAATACGAATTTGCCAGACAGTTCATTTCACGGCGTAAACTGCCTGTGAATAAAAGCTCATAATACGGCCGCTGCACTGGTGGATTTCTTATAAGTACCTTTTAAGTACGTACCTGTTTTTTTTTCACTCTATAATATTACAACTGAGTTGCATAATTCTCAATCTAATTCCATAATAACAGATTAGATTTAGTAATTAGAGATAACACTCAAAACCCCCAAAGCTTTATGCCCACTATTATCATAATATATTCATCATCTCTCTCCAGCCCATACGTCCATACCATAACATACTTACATCATACTATTGAGGACGGACGTCCTCCACTTTGGAAGGGATTATGGTCTACTCTGCCGCGGTGACCAGGCGTGTTGGGACAGAGTTTATTTGAAGTTTTATGTTTTTCACGGAGGATGTTTTCTGTGTACGATATAAAAAGGGGTGATGACACTTTTATTCTTAAACTGTCAGCGCACGGACATATTCTCCATACCGACCCCAAATAACCGAACCCGAAAAACGGGTTGAGGGGAGGAAAATGATGATGAAAATGTTCTCTTCTCTCCTTTACTTTATCGATGTTTCGAGAGGCATATTGTTTTCATTTCGAAATTTCCGTCTTTCACATAGAATGTTATCTGTCTGTGTTTTCTTAGGTAGCTTTTACAGCTCCCTAGTAGGAAATAGGGTGGTGACTCTAGCATTCATAATTGGTCTCCACACGGATAAATCAGCTATAGATACCAGATCCCATGACAAATATTTCTGTGATTGACACAAATGGATATTTTTACCGTCCGATCTAGTCCGAAGCCCGACTCTTTCATATTAATTCAATAAAAAATATATTTATATGGTATAGCTGACGCACCGCACCGCAATATTTTTGCAATATTTTTGCACCGCCAAAATATTTTGTTTTAGTAAACTAACTTATTTTCTTTTAATTTTATTCTATACAATACAAACAAGTAGTACAAGTACAAATAAATATAACTACCCAATTTGAAGCAGTTGTTCAGATTTGGCGATAGTGAAAATATATTATCAGATCTACTTATAGGTGACGGATTTAAACAAAGCTATGTCAACAACCCACTTCAAGTATAGGTCGCGTCATATAAAAAGAACGCTGGCGGTCAAACTGCGCATAGGCGATTTATCGGTTTATTTGGTGGTACGAGGTAAGAATAACAAATATGTGGGTACCAAGCCACGACTCGTAAGTGAAAGCCTAGCTCAAAAATAAAATAATAGGCAGATAACTTTCGTGCGAGAGTGTACCCATACGCAAAGACGCTCCCATCACTTTCTTCCAGCGTTCTTTTTACGTGACGCGTACTATACTTCAACGGGTGCCATAAACGTCTGACATTTCTTTAGGATGACCTAGAGGTCTAATTTTGCAACTGATGGCGGAATCACCGCAGTACCAGTGCCCATTCCCCAGCTGATGTAGGCACACGGCGGGGGTTTTAGTGGGTGAGGGCCCCACACTACACTTCTGTTGTCCCCGAACAGTGGGGTGTGCGGACAGGCATTTCCCCCGTCAAAAGAAAAAAAAAAGAAAAAAAAGAGGTCTAATTTTAAAGTTTTAAGTTTATTCATTGTGTAGACAAGGGTCGTGTAAAATGATGTACCTGTACCTACTTATTGAAATTTTCATGGTCCAAAATTTCAGTGAAATAGCCGCTTATTTTTTTTTCTATATCGCTGTATTATCGTGTAGGTAAGTAATAAGGACATTATTTTTTAAATAAGTAACTGTTGTATCCAGGATCATATTTAGCAGAATTGCAATTAATTTAGTACCTGACGTGTGGTTTTAAATTTGCGGTGATGCTAATATTAGGCAACAATAGTTGACGATTTCAATTTTACTTACGATATTACGTTATCCAATATATTGAAATATGTCAATAATATTGGATGAAATTAATTAAAATATGTTGCAATAGATATCTTACCAGATATCCAAAATATCTTGTCTCAATCCGTTTTGTTGGGAGATTGGTGATTAGGGTTGGGGAAATATTATTAGGTAACTAATTGGGATATTTATAATTAGGACTATACGTTGTTCCCTAAAACAATTTAATCAAAAACAATCAATCAATCATTCACATAAAAACTACATATAATTTCATACAGAAATACGGTTAAATATATTTTCTCTTATGACTAACACTACATTTTATAAATTTACCGGGTAGGTTTTAATTTTTTTTTTACATTTTCCACACAATATGCAATAAATATAATCTTATATAAACTTCGTACTTATGACGTACATATTAGTATGAATCTATTGTGACTGCTACTTTGTAAATATTTTATTTCTTTGATTATTTTTATCAGGTATTCCGTTTTTAGGATATGATTCAGCAAGATACATGCACATTTATATTACCTATTTAAAATTTCTGAGATAAGTTGCAGATATAACAATGTACATATTTCTTAGTTTTTTTTTTATTAGAAATTACTCAGCAGAAAGCAATAAAAATATGCTTATAGATACTTTGTCTAAGGTCATCGAGTCCATAATTTAACATCTATCTACGTTAACAAAAGAATAACAGTTCACTTTAAAACATTGACATAATGACTCTAGACAAAATGTCTAATACTAATTGAAGAAATAATTACGTTGACTAGATTATTTATGAAATGCGCATTTAATGCATTTTACTCATAGAAATATTTATAAAATAATAGAAGTATTTTTAAAATTAAAAAAAATATTAAGTATTTTCAAAGAATTAGGCACACATTAAAATTTTTGTAGCTTACTTTTAGGTACGTGTAACACATTTTATTTAAAACGTAGATATAACTTGGTAGATATAATTCTTCATTTATATTTCTTATTAGTACACAATTTAATGATGCTGTAAGCGAAATATTTAACAAATGCAACTAAATATTAATATTCCTCTAGATATTCTAACAATTGACCACATATCCCCAACACTCCATTCAAAAAGCTAAAATAAATGCTACATCGCGATTTATTAATAGTTTGTATTTTTATGTCTAAATAGGCTCTTGTGAAATTTTGTATACTTAAGAAAAATAAATAGCTTATTCAAAAAATAAATGCCGGATTTGTAGCACATTTTAGTAGAATTTATCTGTTAGTACTTGTTCACGTTGAAAAGCGCGGGCGCGGTGGCGGGTGCGGGCGCGGAGACGTGGCGATTTCGTGTTCACGTTGACCGCTAGGCGTTCGCGTTTGCGCGATTTGACATGTTGTCAGAGATTGTAAACATGAACGACGATCTTATATTATTAACCGAAAATTCATATTTAAAGTGGCAGATGATAAAAATTAGAATTGGTGTGCTGTGCAGTGCTAAGCATTAAATTAATAAAGAAGAGAACGGTATGGTGAATTTCATACTTTATATAGTAATTTGAGAGAACATCCTTCAAGATTTTTTTGGATATACCAGAATGACTGTCAACTGTTTTGATTACATATTGGATTCAATAATAATATCATTATTTTTATTTATCTTATTTCGCATTCGACTAGTGTTTTGTTCATCATCGTCGCTCTCTAAAAATTCAAACACCTCCAATTTATCACCCATCGTTAATATGTAGCTAATAGTTACCTTTAATTCTAAATAAACCGAAACAACTTATTATAAGTAACGATGTAGCAGCTTCTATTGAATGGATTCTATTGAACTTGTCACTTTTAGATAGCTAAAACGGGCAAACAAATGTTCGGCCGCTGGTTGAACTTACCTGACGTCGCGAGTAAATCGCGCGCTCCGCCACTAGTTCGACGTGAACACACACAAACATCTCATGCGTTTAATATTAGCCGCTAGCTAGCCCGCTACTTAGACCACACGTGCGTTTTGTATGTGAATACTTGTATATGACGCTATATGTTTGATATTTCGCGACCGCACCCGCCACCGCGCCCTCGAGTTAACGTGTTTGAGCACTAAGTGCTAGGTACACTAATTCGGTACCTAACTATATTTTAACATTGGATGATAAGGAAATAAAACATAAATATATATCAAGCATGTAGAATCCAAGTCAAGAATTTCACTTTTAAAATTTTAATAAGACGTAATCTTAGCTAAAGTTACTAGAATGTTTCGCATCGATATGATTTCCAAAAGATTTTGATATATTTTATGTAAATAAGTATGTACCTTTATCATTATATAAATATGTTTGTTACATTTTTTAAAGTCAATTTGTAAGAAATTCTCAACTTGAAGTAAAATACAAATTACGAGTAGGTACATTAACTCACGTTCATTGGATATAATCATAATATAACATACGCTTATAAATATTAATA
The DNA here is from genome assembly GCA_916999025.1 of Orgyia antiqua. NCBI lineage: Eukaryota > Metazoa > Arthropoda > Insecta > Lepidoptera > Erebidae > Orgyia > Orgyia antiqua. Next base: position 24,045,726 of record OU779864.1, read on the forward strand.
TAAACTTATTGTTGCCGCGGTCCCGTCAGCGCGCCGTGCGTTCAATTGGACTTTTCTTTCGTTTCAGTGTTGCCATCTTTATCCTTTTCTTTTTCCTTATCTTTTTTTTCTTGTAATTGTTGCAGATGTGCCGGTAAAGCCTTTAGTATAGCGTGTACCTATAAAATATTTGAACGTAAACCAACCAGTCAGCTAAAGGCTTATAATATATATATATTATTATACAATGTGTTTCAGAAAGGTGTAGTCATATTTAAGCATCGTTACACATGACCGGTGACTAGGCACTAGGCATGGATGAAATTACAAATACTAGTTATATTATGACTTTTATGTGTTCATACAAATTTAATTAATTTATTTAATTAATCGATCTTGTTTAAATACAACACTACTATGAGCTCATATTTTATCGTAAGGTTCAATCGCATTCAATAAACCGTAAAAATCTCATAAATGATGCGCTCCTGATAGTTATTTAACAATAGGCTATAAACAACAAAAAACTTACCAAGTGTATTTTTCTATGTGTAACTGTAATATTTATAATATTTAAGGCCTACCCAATGCAACCTTAAAATATGACTACACCTTTCTGCAACACGTTGTATATTATTGTTCGTGCTCAAAAGTGGGGTCTGTGAGCGAGGAAAATTTCTAATCTCTTAAATGCCGAGGATATGACAAAAAATAATACGCAGAAAAAAACATAATTATTGCAAATAGGCGAATATTATACCTCTTCAGCGACGGCCATAAGTACGAATTCAAACTGTTGCTTAGTAGCCACAGTGCGTGGACGTTGGTCACGGATATGCTCAAGAGTAGCTGCGATGTCAATCTCCTTTGCACCTTTCGCCATACGATTCAGCACCATGTCTATTAGACAATATGTGCCTGTACGACCAGCACCGTCACTATAAGGAAAGATAGACGTTATTACATTTTATGCGATAAATCGTATATGCTTTTTAATAAACAAAGTAAATATACAGTAATTAAGTACTTTAATAAATACGTATACCTAAATATAGACTAGGTATCTATCTTAATATATTAATATTTTGCGATTGACTCGCTATGCTTTACTAAACTGCGTGGACCATAATAGCTCAGATGGGAGAGCGACGGAACGGCATTCCGAGGTCGCGGGTTCAAGTCCCGCTTATGGTTATCATTTTTTCCATTATAATTTAGTTTATTTAGGTATCTATCTAATTTAGAAAGGTGGTCTATGTTCTCAGTTTTTGATTTTATTTACACATTTTATTTAAACTCTACAATAAAATTCTGACCATTTCGCTCAAACTCTCGCTTGAAATTAGGTATACAAATAGCCTGTGTAAATGCTCCATTATATTTAACATACATAACATCTGGCAGCATTTATTCAAAGTATTGGCCAAGCTATAATATTATGATTTCGTAGTTAATCGGTAATTCGTTTTTATCTCATCATTAAAGATAATCTCTCTTTAAACTAATTAATTATAATAAATCAGCAATGTGAACATCTTTAATTGATAAAAATATTAACTTAATGAACGCGGTACAATTGATTGGATCTTTGATAAACATTTATCAAAAATTCTAAAAATTATTATTTATTAATCGAAGATGTTGATAAATATTTTAGATATGGGGCCTATGTGGAGTTTATATCCTTATTACGTTTATTTATATTATTGGTTCTTCTGTCGCTATCCTAGATTATAACATAGTGTTATTTGTCACACGAAAATATTATCTTTTCAACTTAATTTACCTGCAGTGGACGACTATCGGACAAGATCTTCCTCGATAAGATTTGTTCACCTTTCTGAAAAAAAAAACTTATTTTGATATTTTTGACACAAATTTGTCTATCTATTACCTAATCCCAAATGGCAACAAATGGTAGAAAATCAATAGGTGAAGATTTTGTAGCTTATGTAGAGCCTAGCCTAGCTTGATTGGATTTTTAGTTTGATTTTAATCACTGAAAAACTTTGTTACGTAGATTAATAGCTCCTTCCGAACGAAGCTAATACAAACACGTATTAGATAAAGTATTAAAAAAATTACGTACCTCCTGAATTCAAGCAAAGCCTTGGTCGATGATGGTACGCCGTTCTCTGGCCAAGATAAGAAATGGAATTGAGTGACGGTACGTGTCTCGCCTGTGCGTTGGTTCTTCAAGTAAAAACTGCGCACCAAGTAGTCATCACACCAAATGTGCTCGCTTACTAGGTGGACCTGTTAACACAATTCTAATATAAGTTTCAGTGCAAGTATAGCTTCTATGTATGGCAAAATCCTAAATATCTCCTAATTACGACATGATGATTACTAGTGAGCGTATGGGCTTTCAAGTCCCTATAGGCTTTTGTGTCCTGTTCTAGTTATTAGGATTCCTTTATTATAAAGTAACATTCACTTGTCGCAACAGTTTTGGTTTTGTTAGTAAAATAAACGTAAGACTTATCTCAATAGCTATTTTTTGTTGGTAGTAATATATATATTACTATGAATTATCGGTCAAAATATAGCCTCCAAATCAAATAAACGCGCTTAAGTACTTGCCTCGTAGATATGATATAGTTCAGATCCTTCTTCAGGCCAATATCGGTGGCAGAGTTGTTGTCCGTTCTCAGTGAGTCGTGTCAACATCACCATCACGACGCTGCCTTGTTCCCACACCATTTGCCAGAAGTCAGGAGCCGTGTGTGCCATGGGGCCCGCAGCTGCTATGTACGCGGGATTTCGTGGGTCGTGGTCCGTCTGCAAACACAATCATTTAATAGAGCAAAATTCGGATGCTAGTTGGACTCGTACTTTGCAAGTATATTGCTTAAAACTTTTTATCGTTTGTGTCAATGAGACCTAAAAATGTGCCTGATATGTGAACATTAGCACATTTCTAGACCTTCATTTGAATTTTTCTAGGGCATTAAAAAGTACTCGATTATATAATTATGTTAGTAATATCAGACTTACAATCGTCGAAGCATTAATAAAGTCAGATCCCAAATGATTTGAGAGCGTATTCAAAGTGACTCTTGAATGATCATAAGGTAGGACTTCAGAGTATCGATTCTTGCCAGTATTGTCCGCTTTCGTGGCCGCTGTGGTAGCACATGGTTCAGCTTCATAAGCACATAGAGCACGCCATTCTTGTTCGAGGCGATCTTTGTTACGGAGATGATCTTCCATATAAGCCTGTAAATATGTCGTTTTAAAATCCCAAAATTTTTCTTATATATTTCTCCAATAACTTACTTAATGTTATAACACTAGCTCGCTCGCTACTCCATATGCTCTCTCAACTTGGGAGGTAAGCGTATAAATTTATTAAGGAATTATTGAGAGAGTTCACAATTGAGACTGGTAAGAAACCTTAGAAGAGACGTGTTGCAGTTTACCGAAAATCGTTTTGGACAAGAACAGGTAGACGAAAGTATTAGATTGATAATACCAAACTCACCAAAACAATGTGTCCAGTGGAGATGTCCATATTAGTTAAAGCAGGTTCCTCGCTCCTGAAACAAATAAAAATTTTGTAACACTGCTAGATTGTTAGAGTACTTCAGTCTTATTCAGGGTTCTAATAACTTACCACGAAGAAGTGCTAGATCTAGTAGAGGGTGAATTGCCATCATTGTCTCGTGATAAGGAAGTGATACGTTGTGGTGGTTCAGTTGGATGTGGTGTAGCCGCGGGCGCTGTCTGTTGGCCGGACCATTTGCCTGACATACGGGCTCTGCAAAGCTCCTAAGAAAACACAGGAAAATGTGAAAACGATTATTGTTTTTCTTGAATAGGCACATAGAGCTTTCTTACAATTTATTTTGAATAAATCATCTCTAAAAACTTCAAGAACTTTTACAAATCAAAGTATTTGGTTATAGCTATAGTTAGTTGTTAATCCTTACCTGATAATCATGCCTAGCTTCAGCATCTATTTCAGCAGCAGATGCTAATCCCTGCATCTTCCTCTTTGCACTCATATCTCTTTTTAACAGCACTGCGAATACAGTGGCACCTATTACTAGAACTGACATACTTCCCACCAAAGCTAGTATTACTGGTAAGTCAATTCCGAAGAAATATGCTTCTGCGTTATCTATGCGTTTACTTATTGGTTCACTTTTAATCTGCAATACAATAACTCTATCAATCACACAGCAAACTTTTAAATAGGTATTCATTTATATTTCTGAAGCGCACTCTGGACCGAAAATGAGCGTATTCAAAATCGTTGCAAAATGTACTACACAATTTATATTAGGAAAAATAATGAGTCGAAAACATTAGATACTGAATTGATACATACCGCAGCGCCAATACCAGTAGCTATTATTTGAGCTCCCGTTTGATGACGAACTTTGTCTTTCATTTCGTCTGTAAATGAGATTTATAAGTGTATAGAAAATAGAACTTCTAAAAATAAACAATAATTTTAGGATATGCTGCACAGGACAAGTAAATATATTTAGAGTTTATTCTACAAAAAAAATTCTGATCGAATTGAAAAAGCTTACCAATACGTTTCGCTACTTCCGCAGCATCGTACCCTTTGTTATTAGCTTTTACTTTAAATGTGACCTCGGTAGCATTAAACCTAAAACAAAAAAATATGAAGGACTCGGCAGTCGTAAATCATCACTTTGTTTAAAAAGTAAGAATATAAAGAGTAAAAGTTACCGAGGTTCTGTAAAAGTACTTTTCTCCAGGCCAAGCATTTCTTCTAACGTTGAGACAAATAGCTTGCCAGTCTCCCAACTATTTACAAACCTGAGGAAGAGCAGTGTCAAAGTAAATAGGATAATCTCTTGATACTTAAGGTGATGCTTTTAGATACAGTAACAATCTTACCCTTTATGAAATTTCACGTATGCAAATGAAGGATCTATGTTCAAACTAGGATCAGTTAATTTACTATGAGTTTGTCCACCATGGTTTCCTTCTGAAAATTAAAGATTCGCAAATATTTTTTAATCATATAATACAAATAATATATTTACGACATCAATAAAGATTTGCAAGCATGCTATGTGTGCGTTCATTGTAGAGTTATTAGAATTTAGTCAATCACTGAAATTTTCAAAATTCATACAACATTAATTATTATAATTGCAAGCATTTTTTTGAATGAAGCGCAAAAATAGCTAACATGAAAATAACATTAATACAAGGCAACGAAATTAACACATATTCTTTATTTCCATACGAAAGGTTTAGATTAAACCCAAAATAAACACATCGATAAATACAAACTGAGGACCAAAACGAAGCACAGACGTAATCACACATATACATCACACGTTTTGCACATAGGACTATAGAACAGTCCATGCTATACGAATATCTCATAAAATTAAAATGTGCTCAGTTAGGGAAACAATGACATAGTGCAGTGTTCAACAAGACGTAGAGTGCGATTAAAAACTTAATTTATAAATTGATACTTCGTTTTCCAATAGCCTGGTATATTCAAGAGGACATCAACGATCTAAAACAGTTATTCAGGCTTCGTGACACTAACCTGTCACAGATTTATTGTTGTATAAATTCTTTAACAGTGCTATGTCTGGGCGCGGCCCAGGCTTTTTAACATCGTCTCTTTCCCTACGCTTAAAGCCCCATTCATTATTAAGCAAATCTTGAATATCCTCGGGGTATAATTTGTAACTTTCACCTGAAACATCGTACTTTATATATGAAAACCCTGAATTGCGAGTTCTTTTTGGGCCTGTGTGTATGAAAATAGCCAAAAATAAACGAACTCATTAATGAACTAAGGCATTAAAAAGAATACTTATTAATATTAATACGGTAATACTTAAAAGTAATAAGTGAAATAATGTTGCTTTTGTACCTACTATACAAACGAAGCCGGAAGCAACATAAATTGCCTTCTTTACATGTATATTTTTCTATGTTTGCCAGCTATTTCAAGATAAACTTACCACTTAGCTCCTCTACATTTAGTGGACCGCCTTCAGCATAGATAGCATTTTGTGATTGTGCTTTAGAGTCAACAAAATCACGCCAAATGTTCATGAAATTATCCATCTGTTTCGTTTGCTTAGCTTGATCATCTGTAGAATTTTTAAAACATGTATAGTAACTTTTTATCACATATACAATAGAATTGACAACGAAATACGAGTTTACCATTGAAATTGTATGTATCAACCTCTCCACTACCAGCATCATTAGATAATTCTTCGAGTCCATCTTCATAGTAGACCCTAGGTTCAGAAATATCGCTAGGGTTTTCGTATTCAAATGGAAAATGTTTCTCAGTAAAACTTTGTTTATAATTCTTTCTAGCGTTAGAGCGAACTTCTTCATCTAATGGTGAAAATCTATTACTTGTAATGTACTCAGCAGTGAAAGGTGGAGCTTTAGTTTTAAACTTTCGAAAATGGGCTCCCACTCTCTCTTCATCATCCAAAGCCATGTAGGGTTCGTTTTCATCAGGAATAATTGATACGGACTTTTTATCTTTGTCTATCATAATAGATGCAGGATTTTCTTCAATCGCATCTTTTAAATTTTGTTCAGCTTGAATTCTTTCTCTAAAGCCTGAAAAAGGCATAATAACTGGGGAATCCTCGTTTCCATCTAACAACATTAGATCGCGTAATTTATCACTAGGTGTTTCATCGTCTGAAATGAATTTTCATTAAATTTTGAGCCATCCAATATATATTTAGAAACTGAGTATATCTGTCCAAATAACTTACCGTTGCGTATGTATGGTGTTAGTTCATCGTCTGGTACAAGCGGTGGATTATACACTTCATTTGCAAAATCCGATAAAGGTGAATTAGGTGTGAAACGAATATAAGCTGTTTCATCTGGTTCGATCTATACACAAACATATTATATTTACTATTTACCAAGTTTAATGTAGATCTAGATTATAACGTATCTCTATATTAAAATTGTTACTTACTACTTCTTCCTTAACTTCTGGCTCTGATTCTGTACTTAGTTTAGGGTCGGCAAAATGTTCACATATCTTCGTATTAACTGTTGCTGGATCCCTAATAAACATTAAAACGTTAAAATTAACATGAGAACAACAATTTCATTATATCTTATTAATACAACTAAACTTAATTTAAAAAATGAAAATTTATAGTGACAATATATCTATTACTTGCTAGTTCGTTGTATACATTCATATTAATTTTAAAACTGTTAGTATATATTATATAATATTTATAATACTATATATATAAAGTTCAGTTAACATTGCCAAACTGTGCTTTTAACACTATCAATTTTCATTTTCAGTTAAGTTTAGTGGGGCGCGTGGAATCGGTACCAATTAAAATAGATAAAAATGCTACAAGACGACAACAAATTATTGAGTAAAATAAATATAAAGTTATTATTCTCACAAGGACTTTCGTAGAGTATAGAGCATTGCCTGTAGCACACACTGCGTATATGCATGTTCCCAGCGGTAGCCACGAGTAGCAAGCCTTTGCAGCTCACCTTCGAACCATTGCAGCTGTTCTGAACTCATATCATACCTGTTTGATATCAAATATAATATAATACAATTTAAATCAATGTAGGTACATCATTTACTTCTTAAAAGAGAATGACTTTTCTGCGAGTGATTCAATCGAGTTATTTATTAAGTTTATATTTTTAGACATGTTTTAGCCTTTATGGTCGTGGGTGGAATTGAGATGTATTGTGTCCTTTATTTTCAAAATAATAGGCGAGATGTAAGCCTTACGTAAACACCTTACCCTTATTACACCTTACTTTACCCTTACCTTTAAGGAAACACGATAGTAGGTACCAGTAAAGACCGCTTTTATTTAAATTAATGAGTCATAGAAGTTTTTAGAGGATATAAAATATAATTTATGTAAAGTCACTAGTGTTGACAATGTGTTTAAAGTATTGGAACAAATTGTACCCTGGCAAAATACCTATTTGTGATTTAAAAAAAAACTCTCGATTGTTATAATAGTTCTCTCGATTGTTATAATCGTTTCGTAATTAAAAAGATAATTCGCCTTATAAGACTAGCTGTTGCCCGCGACTCCGTACTTGTGGAATTTAGAAAATTTTCCTTATTTTTGCAACATTTTTCACTGATGCTTCCCTGATGATGTTAAATAGCCCAAAACCTTCCTCGATAAATGGACTATCCAACACAAAAAAAATACAATTCGAGCCAGTAGTTCCTGAGATTAGCGCGTTCAAACAAACAAACTCTGCAGCTTTATAATATTAGAATAGATACTTACTGATATAGAGCTCCTGGCTCAGGTATCTCTTCAAATACTGGTATACATTTACCGAAAGCAAAGTCTATAAAAGAAAAAAAATATTATTTTGTTACTAGCTGACCCGCGAAACGTTGTTTTGCCATACATTTGTCAGGGGTGGAGAACCCTTATCACTTAGGGGGATGAAAAATAGATGTTGTCCGATTCTCAGACCTAACGGATATGTACACAAAATTTCACGAAAATCGGTCGAGCCATTTCGAAGGAGTATAATTACAAACACCGTGATAGGAAAATTTTATATATTAGATGGGTTCTTTTTTTGTTGAATCTTACGTCTGTTGAATCTTAATCTTACTTATTTTCTTCAATAGATATTTGCTTTATTAGGTACATATCTATGAGGATTTAGGATAAGGATAATATGTTCAAAATTCAAGGCCCCACTGAAGTGTATCTATACTATTATACAAAATGTTAAAACATCAATGATTTCCAAATACCATTCACTATTTTCATCTTAGTCGTACGTCTACGACGGCGTAGTCTCAGTAATTAGGTACCGTATTGTCTTTTGGTAAGGAACCCTAAAAATAACAATAAAATTCAGAACCTTTAGAGTGATCTGAGAATAAAACAGTAAAGACAGTGTCTGTACTTACTTCCATAGACGTAAATAACTTTGAAAAATACGATTATGATAATAAACAACGAAAGTTTTCCCATTATATCTAATAATTTAATAGTGAACTTGGAAAACTTACCATCATAACACCACTCCACGCCCTCTACGCATAATGATGAGCTGTATAAACAACCTGTGGAATAAACATATTTTTATTTAGAGGAAAATCCTTAGAATTAAAAGATGAATGAAATTTTTATACCTTCAATGAAATATTTAGAATAAAGTACAATATATCGTACACCTTGTTATTCAGGATATTATGAATGCAGTTACAATAAACTTAGTAAACCAAATACTCTCCCGAAGTAGAGGAGGACCGGTCCCAACAACAGTGGGACGTTAATGGGCTAGAGTCTAGAGTATGAGAGATGTAATAAAGTACTTAGAATAAGGAGTCTTAGCGCATGTTGCGATCTCTTGCAGACAACTTTTGGATGGACTTAACTGATTTGGAAAGGGGTATAAGTTATGTATTACTAAAATCATTAGGTACACAAAAGTTTAAAAACAGATGTATAAAATCTATTTTCATAAATAATGTAGATTTCTAATTGTTTTAGTTCATTTTGGACTTTAGATGGCCAAGACAATTTAAACACGCAGAAACTTCAAAAAAGCGCGCTAATAATGGTCCGGGAGCCAGGTACATTTTTGGTCAATGATTTCTTCTCGCGTGAAACTTTGTAAAATGCATATGGGACTTATAGTATGGATACTCGTGACCGTCAGCTGCGACTCCGTGGGTGGGTTGGCCCACCCACAGAGTCGCAGCTGACGGTCATGAGTGTTCATAGTATTAGTGCCTCATGCATTTCTCGAACTTTTGATTGGGAGGGACTTGGTCATGAAAATCTGTCACTGGCTCCCGGACCATAATAGGTCGGTACGGTTCATCAATTTATTTTCGTATTTGGTATTGATTAAACTCTTAACTTACGAAGCTAAATAATTAACCTTTGAGCTTTAACCGACATCATGCGTTAAATTGAATTTTAATTGTTTATTTCACTTTAGTGAGTTTTGAGGTAAACATTATATTAAATTGAAATAAATGACGTTCTTTAATTTTGTTGGATACAAATGTACAATGATACAAAGTGCATAATATTATAAATAAACTAGCTGACCCGGCAAACGTTGTTTTGCCATACTAAAAAAAAAGTTTGAAAAATAGATGTTGGCCGATTCTCAGACCTACTGAATATGCATGTAAAATTTCATAAGAATCGGTCAAGCCGTTTCGGAGGAGTACGGTAACTAACACTGTGACACGTGAATTTTATATATTAGATAAATAAAATATATTTATTTTATTTATAACATTATGCACTTTTATAATGTACAATGGCGGACTTAATGCCATTTTATTACCAGATCATAAACTATATATTTTAGTACACTATGCGAACTATAATAGGCGTTGTAACGCAGTTAAAACAATTATGTTAGTATTTGAAACAACTATCTTAAGATGATCTAACTGTTTTCTGTGTGGTGACAGATCAAGAATACAAGTGTCACCACCCGTTTCCCTTCCCAGGTTCCTGCAAAAGCCAGCTGAGAAATATTGTACACAGATAACATCCTCAGTGAGAGACGGAAATCCCGAAAATAAGCCAACATGCCTGGTCGGCGCGCCATAGTAGATCATAATCCCTCTCGAAATGGAGGAGGTCCGTGCTCAACAATGGGACGTTAATTGGCTGAAGAGATATAGAACCTAACGTTGTATAAAATGTAAGTGCGGTTTCGACTTTCATCAGTATAAGTAGAACTTATGCGATATAATGCAACCATACCTATGTTACCATCGGCGTGCGAGGGCGCCAGCGTGCTTAGCAGCGCCAGCGCCCACAGAGCCTGTCGTATGGACAGGCGGCACATCACATCTGAAAAATAAAACAATTTTAGAAAATTTTAACTAACTAATACAGGTCAGGTATTATAGGATTACAGGTATTGCTATTAAGGTTTATTTACAACAAAAATGCTTAAAAGGAAGACAGGTTAATAAGAAAAATAATATTAGGATAATAAGGAAAGTAATATGGAACTATTTGAATTTTTTCACGCGTATCTGAAAGCATCAGACACTCAAAAAGTTGTTTGATTTTTTAACAGTAATTTATTATTTTATTTATACAATAGCAAACAATTTAATTAAATTTTATACTTAATTAGAATTGACTTCACTGAAATAACCTTTATATACCTTACGTAGGTAACAACCTATACAATATCAACCTATACAATATGTCACTGACATTATTAATATGTTAGCCCAGGAGAATCATTCTGACGTATAAAATTATAAACAATCACTTAAAAGCTTATACGTAGACGTTTGGCATACCTCACCTAGGTACGTACATGAATTTTTTTTTTCTCTCCGCCTCCTTCCCTGCCGGGTCATGATGGTGCCTTGAGCTTTACCATGACCCGGCGAGGGGAAGACCACTAGTTCCCCCTGTTGCGTTGCCGTGGCCGACAGCCACATTTGCCGCGGCGGATCTCTGAATACCGACCCGCCACGTAGGTACATGAAAGATGCCTAAATATCACGAGCGTTGCTACCGTAAACCCGTATCAACGATTCTAACGATACGGGCCCCTCAGCTAGAAAGGCCAGGGAATTTGTAAGAAAGGTTTCTTAAAAACAGTATATATTATGTTTATGCAAGAAAGAAGTAATAGTTCTCTGACTCTCTGTATATCAGTCACATTATTCTGCTTTTATAACTAACTTCAGAGTAGGTAACAGGTGAGTATAGCTACAAAATCTCAACGCATTCTAGAATAATTTGGTCCCCATAAAACAAGCTACGTCATGACCGAATGTGGCGTCGATAGTTGTCTATTTTGTTACTAGAAGTAGGTTGATAAAGGGGGCAGGTAGATAGACAGAAGCACAATAAACGAGGTGGACATGTTAAAAGCAAACAAATAATATACATCGAGCTATATAGATAGAAGAAATTTAATACACTACGCAACTAAGTAACAACATGATCCTATATCAAACTTAACTTTTTTGGATCTATCAATTTAGGATTACGAACCTTTTTTTAGTTTAATCTACTGCAATTTCTTTTTAATTGTGGCTCATTTATCATCATCATTATCACAACATCACGTCGTTTTTTGTTTTTTTTTTTGGCGTCGGTAAATCACGTCGTTATCACAACGTCACGTAGGCAGAGATTATAGAGCGCCAACTGCTAGAGTTCAAACACACTTCTTTGGCTTCATCCACACTCGTACATCAGGTCAAACATGCCCGGCGGTTGTAGCGCCTCAAGTAATAATATTAATATTTTTTTATTTTCAGGGTATCCTGTTATGGTTATTAAAGCAATAAACCTACGTAATGTTTTAGTTTTAAGAGTCTTTCAATAAAGCATTTCAAACACTTCAAACGCTTTTAATTAACTTTTGCTCTGAAGTAATACGGTATGCCGTAAAATACACGAGATTGGATTATATTTTTTGGTCTGACATAGATTTTACAAAAATGTAATTAAAATTGTGCTGAAAATAAAATAAAATAATTTAAAAGCATGTCTGAAAGGCGTTTGAGACACATCTAGTACTTTGAATTGTAAATGAGATACCAGTACTTATATGCGAGTCACGTATATCAATATTGAGTATGAAGATCTCAACAATGCTGAATACTTAATATAATACCTATGAATAAGAATTTAATATTTACACTCCTACAGTATTTCACTACCTTTTATCCAGTATCATTAACGTTTTTCTTTGGGTTAACTTTAAAAATAATATATTATAATAATGACTGTCAATCTCATAGAAACAATTAGTATATATTTGATCATTTCTTCAATGGGACTAGACGCTTAAAAATTGTTTAGTCGTTCATGTGACACACTGCAATAGGTCATGGTTTCGATCCTCGTACAGGACAAGTATTTCTGCGATATTTATAATTGTCATTCAAATATTTACACTGCGTCTGGGTGTTTTCTATGTATTTTAAATATGTATTTACAGAACAAAACGTATTTAAGGGCCTACATCAATATTATCGTCGACATGTACCTATTAACACAGCTAGTAGGCATAGAAAATGAAGAATTAGGGATATTTTTTTGGTTTACTCAACTAAATATATTTTAATTCCGGCTTACGTGTTTCTATATATAATAGTTACCTATGTTTTTAAAGTTATTTAATTAGTTAATACGCGATAATAGACCTACAAATGAAAAAAAATAAAAAATTAGAGAGGTTGTTTCGCTAAAATTTTCTATCGAGAAAACTTTTTTCAATCGCGTTTCTGAGTTTATGCGATCCTAGATTATATATTGAAAAAACATATACTTAAAAATTAGAGCTCTAGCCGTTCAATCTAAAGAAAAAATGAAAACTTCGTACGTAGAAAAATGCACGAAGCTATTTTGGTATCCTCTTAAGTAGTAATTCTGTATTTGGTATCCGTAACACAAGCATAAAAATATAGCTTACATAAAGTAAGCTATATTTTTATGCTTGCGTTACGGATATATATACGGATATAATAGTGATTTCATAGAAAGTCCTCTGGTCATAAGACCAGAGGACTTTCTATGAAATCACTATTTTATATGAAATATTTATTTATAAATGTAAATATTTAATTATATATATCGGAGAAAATCACCGTAGACATCACCTGTAATTATTGCCAGGGTAGTCTCAAATCCAAACACCCTGTAATACTGAATAAGCTAACTACGTTAACTACAACATTCTATTACGATGAGATCGATCCGTGGCTTACGACACGTGTAGCTGGTTTGGAAGGCGCCTTTTATGAATATTCAACGGGTCACCATTCGAACTCATCAGATAAAGGAATTACTCACCATTGACACCATTTAAGGACCCACTTCACTGGATCCTAAGTTAAAACTAAAAATCCTTAAGTAAAGCATTTTAATCAAGTCTCCTACGACACGGCCATTCTGCGAATACACGCGTCCCCGTGTGTAAATCTGCAATAGAACTAAGTTTTTCCGCTCGGCTAATTCTGACCCAATATAAAGTCGCAAAATAAAGAAATCCACAACTAAGATTTTTCCATACACTCGGTCAGTTACAACAATTTCCACAATAATTCAACATTCACACTCGGTCAGTTACATTAATTCCGCATTATCGTTACTTTGCACGTTCTCACAAATACACACTAAGCAATAACACTTTGGAGGATATTCTAATTGTTTAAGTTATAGAACTAGGCAGCGTAACGACCTGTATAATACTGACTGCTCTAGTTGTCAGGTTTTTCGCATTTTTGCTAATGAACTTTAAGTTGTAGTGGGTTCGTATCGACTTATCGAGCCAATATAATTGTAGCATTCAATAGATGGTTTCTAATCATCAAATCCACTACACATTAAAATTGTGTTTTCATAAAGACAACCACTCGGCTGTAATTTGATAACGAATTATTTAGAATTTAGCTAATTAATCGTAAACTACTCAGAAAAAGATTTTTAGCTACGTTGGCAAATACATTAAAAAAAAATTTTTTTTTTCTTTTTCTTTCTTTTTTTTTTCTTTCTTTTCTTTTTCTTTCTTTTCTTTTCCTTTCTTTACTTTGTTTTCTTTTTCTTAACTGTCACACGGCCATTCTGCAAAGGCACACGTCCTCGTGTGTTCCCTATTTACTTGAAACAAAATAGAAGGGTTTCCGTTTGGCCTATCCTGCTGATCTAGACGGATTCAACAGTAAAGGAATGATTTTCTAATTTAGTTTAAATGCTAATGATTAAACTATCAGTGAATAAAAAGTTGAATTTAGAATTTTCGTACTGGCATACGAATAAACACTGTTACTTTACCTCCTACTTGTAGCTCAAGTAGAAGTTAAGCCTACATAACTCTTTTAGCTGTTGCTACTAAACACCTAAATCGTGAATAGTAACCGTTGGTGCATAGTATCGTAACGTGGTATATTTATGCGTATAGCGTCTTAAGGATAGAAAGGATTAAGGATTTAGGAAGGATAAAGGGTTTGGGAAGGATAGGTAAGGGAAAGGTCGACGTTGCCGCGTAGGCAAGGGCCCTAGGAATAAAAGGATAGGTTGATGCTGTGCCATAGGCGGTCCTGTTCGCCGTCGTACACAGGGGACCATTATTCTTTCAGGATAGGACAATTATAGTGGCTTATATTGGTCGGCTCCACACGCCAATATAGCATCTTTTATTTATAGATTTATTTTAATTTTTTTTTTTTTTTTTTTGGCTTATTGGTCGGCTTCACACGCCAATAGCATCTTTTATTTTTGGCTTACTGTAACGCTCCACGCGCCAACAGCTCTTTTAATAATAATAATTAGTTTACTCGTGGATACACCACGGTAAACTGCGTTTTTAATACTATAAATAGTTCACTGAACGTCTCTGTACACCAAAAACGCTCGGAAATTAAAATTTAAGAGGTAGATAATTTGTTACGGTATGTAGATCTGCTATAGTCAATCCACTACAACAGATTCTTGTTCAAGTAAATAAGGTCAAAAGTTATGCTCGTGAATACTCAGAGGTGATCTCCTGTCGCCTCGATAATTTGTAATAAGGGTCGTATGCGCGAATAAACGGAAAGTAATAAAGTTAAAAACAAACGGTAGACTTCATTTACAATGGGAACCACGCGAAACAGTTGCAGATTGCTAGTGATTATTTTTTTCAGCCTGGATAGACCAATAATATTAGTCGCATACATTTAAATCAAAATACAACTGAAGTATTGTATGGGCATTAAAGGCATTTTGGAATTAAATATTTGTAATAAGATGAACCTGCTATACTGGACATCTCTATGAAAATTTTAGAAACATGTTATTGGTAAACCACAATAAAACGTGTGGTTAATGTTATTAATAGTTTACAAGACGTCTCTGCGTTATCAAAATCATATTTGTAAGTAAATGTTTTAAAAAGAAGATTTCACGAACTGATTATAAGTAAGCCACAATAAAGCGTGTGGTTAATATTATTACTGCCTCACTAGACGTCTCACACGTCAGTAAGTTAAAGATTTCAAAAACTCATTATACACCACAAAAAGTGATGTTAATAATTATTAATGGTTGCTAGACGTCTCCATACGTCAATAGCACCGTCAGGTTCGTATTCGTATTTGTAGCTAGATATTTTAGAAAGGACGAATTTAACCGCATATTATAGGTACACTACAATAAGTTGCGTTGGCAATATTATTAACGACTTACAGGACGTCTGCATACGTCAATAGCACAGTCGAGATCATAATGGTAAATAGATTTTTCGAAACAGTAATTCTGAAACGACTGGCACGTATATAGATTTCTTAAACTTTCTTTCGCTGTCTAAGGATTTAAAATTTTAAACGCATATTTTGTCAATCTCTTTTTATCACAACTCTATCTTCTACATGTAACTACATGTTGGTCTAATCTTGAGTATTTAGTTAACCATGATTTAGATTTTCTCACTACCTCTCATCTAGGTGAAAGTTTCTTGCGATATTATTTGCCAGTCACAAATAACAAACTTTAATAACGCGTTAGAATATGTAAAAACACATTATTACACGGCGGAGACTAAATCTTTGTTTTTCTTTAAAACTTTTATTTTCAGTTATCAAGTACGCTTATAAATAAATAAGCGAAAATCATGTACCAACTTTATAAAAAGGGAACCGAACACTTTAAAACGAAGTGTTGAATGTTCATAAAGCCACACTATATTTCTGTTCGCAATCAAGTAAAACGATTTTACTATTACTTATTGATTGATACACGAGATAAATTTAGCAAGTGAACACTGTAGATTTATTAAATTACTAACAAATCATTGTCATTTAATTTATGTTACGTAGTTACAATGTTTTAGGGTAATTAACTAATTACCTATAACTTGTTATTATCGGTCTTGGGTTGTTAATGTAATCAAAGCAATTTTTTACCAAAAAGAAACTTTGCGAAATCTTTAAATTTTTACTAAAACGCCGGTTACGTTTAATTTTACTGTTCTAGTTTTTTTTTTTTTTTTTATTTCAAAACAAAATCGAATAACGACTATTCGATCCCACTTCTGATATCGGAGAAAATCACCGTAGACATCACCTGTAATTATTGCCAGGGTAGTCTCAAATCCAAACACCCTGTAATACTGAATAAGCTAACTACGTTAACTACAACATTCTATTACGATGAGATCGATCCGTGGCTTACGACACGTGTAGCTGGTTTGGAAGGCGCCTTTTATGAATATTCAACGGGTCACCATTCGAACTCATCAGATAAAGGAATTACTCACCATTGACACCATTTAAGGACCCACTTCACTGGATCCTAAGTTAAAACTAAAAATCCTTAAGTAAAGCATTTTAATCAAGTCTCCTACGACATATATGAAATATTTATTAAAAAACAAAGAAAGCTATGGCCCCTAACTGGCTCTTATGACTGACTGGGGACAGACTTTTGTATTCTTGATTTGTCATCTTCACACGGCGGAATTTCCTATTTCATTCTAATTTTATTACGCTAACATACATACAAAAATATGTTTTTCATAAATATTAAGTAGTTAGAGCACAAACAAGACCTACGTATGAACAAGTACAGAGAATTAATCAATAATTTTCGCAAATAAAATTTCCACGCAGACTCGTAGACGCTTGCTACGTCGTTATTATAGTAACTAGACATACCTATGAGACCGGATCTAGGTCATATTGATATGTCACCTATGTTTGCTATTATATCGAATAGAAGTGGTGCCTTATTATTATAGTTCAATATTTGACTAATCTCTGGTAAGACAGATTTACCAGATGGGTAGTGTCAGTGGCTACAGGACTCACTAAAGCCACGTAAATGTCTATGTATGCGTGAAATACGTTCTATATGTGTCTACTGATACACCCCACAAGTTAAGTTGAACCATAGACTAATGAAACAGGACTTTTCTTCCCAATGGAATACCTACTTGTTTTATTGCTTGTACAAGTGACTTTTGTAGTTTGCGGAAGCTACTATGTATATACGTACTATGGAATAACCATATCTTATTAGACCATGAAGTACGATTTGGCCTAGAGAAAGGCGGATGCATGCTAGGATAAAACTTAATAGCTAATAATGGATATCTAAACTGTGCGTGTAATAATTTATATGAATTGTAACCATAATTATGAAATAATCAATCACTATGACTCGATAATTTTGCAAAATTATCGATTCATAGTAAACTTTTAATAAGGAATACCGTTTATACCGTTACGAGGCCGTGGGTTCAAGTCCCGCTCATGGTGATTATTTCTCCCACTATAATTTAGTGTATTAAGTAAAAGCATTTTATTATTTTTTGCAATTGAGTTGCTCAATTGAAAAAATTCATAAAGTAATGTAGATACTTTTACTTCTTATTATATCTATTTTATTTATTCAAAAAGAAGAGCTGATTGTATTCAGAATTTATTCTAACATCTGATGTCTTGTGCGAGTAATACGTAATATATCTTCATTTCATGATATTGCCCACATGTCCTACTTTGATTTGTAGATTAATTCAGTAGGGACAAATCCAGAGTTAACCTGATTTATTTTTCAGATTGTTTTGCGACAATGATTATCACCTTACTAAGAATTCAAAGGCATTCTTCATTACTTTGTAACTAAATATATATTATTTATAGAAGCTGGGAATCATCATCAAAACATCACGCCTTTTTCCCATGGAGGTAGGCAGAGACTATAGAGCGCCATCTGCTACGATCGAAGCATACTTCCTTGGCTTCATCCACACTCATACATCTGGTCATACATGCCCGACGGTTGTAAGTGCTACGCACTTGCCCCTTTTGGAGTATCCCGGCGATGACATCGGAGTATATTTTTCTCGGGCGTCCTCTCCCAGCATTTCCACTTACTTTCGCCGTGTATATGCCTTTCGTTAAGCGTCTCTCATCCATCCTCTCCACATGACCAAACCACCTAAGCATACTTTTCTCCACCTTAGTCACTACATCCTCTTTTAGACCGCAACGTTCTCTTATAACTTTATTTCTTAATCTATCTTTCAAAGTCACACCACGCATACTTCTCAAAGAGCGCATCTCATCAAGCTGGGAATGAAATGTTAAACGTGTCACGCTGTTGGCTAGCAAATTTCTAAGAAACGGCTCTAATTAAGAGGATACCAAAATAGCTTCGTGCATTTTTCTATGTACGAAGTTTTCATTGTTTCTTTAGATTGAATGGCTAGAGCTCTAATTTTTAAGTATATGTTTTTTCAATATATGATCTAGGATCGCATATACTCAGAAACGCGATTGAAAAAAGTTTTCTCGATAGAAAATCTTGGCGAAACAACCTCTCTATTTTTTTATTTTTTTCATTTGTCGGTCTATTATCTCGTATTAAATAATGAAATAACTTTAAAAACATAGGTAACTATTATGTATAGAAACACGTGGATCAGAATTAAAATATATTTAGTAGATTTTGAGTAAATAGGAAAAGTATCCCTAATTCTTCATTTTCTGTGCCTATTGGCTGTGTTAATATGTACGTGTCGCCGATGATATACGATAATATTGATGTAGGCCCTTAATGCTTGTCGAGTGCGTCTGAGAATTGGTCAACATCTACTTTTCAATGCCTTATGAAATGAAGGTAAAAAAAACTTTAAACACTTATTAAAAACTCCTAGAAATGGCTGGTAGAATAAAAGAACTAGGTGAGTATATGCACCGAAATAATTTATTTATATAAAATAATGTCAACGTTTTAATGATTTAATTGCAGCCAAGACACCATATTTATGTCATTACAGTTATATCATACGACGTAAGTAGCACGCGATGAAAATGAATAAAGATTTGAGAGTCTGCAATATACAACACCTGTGCGTTTCTGTGCTTTACGAGATCATCAAGCACACACTGGGCTCCATTTCCGTATGTCATCGTTGCTTATATAAATTGATCATAGATCTTCCTTTTTTGCCATAGGCACTGAGGAATTTTGGAAGCGATTATATTTTTCTAAACTTTTTTAACGCTAGTCAATCTAATTTGGTGTATTTGACTGTTGTTAACGGGCTAAAGACTAAAGATCCTTTTACTTTCTGATCTGAGGATAAACTCGACATTATTCTTAAATCTGTCGCCTAAAAATTAGATTAGCTCGAAATAGATTGAAAATATGAAGGTTTCATTAACAACACTATACATTATTTTAAATTTTGTAAAATAAACAAAACTAAGGCAAAAAATAATTAACGGCACTCTGTTGCATTATTGTGACTATATCAGAAGCATTCATAACCGTCATAATGTTTTACCTTTTAATAAGTATCTACTATATTAAGAACTCTTCCATCCCCTCATTGAAAAGGTCTGTATCAATAATGGAACGAATGTAGGTGTTGTGAAGGAAAATTTTATAAATTTTAAATAGAATTTTCCGAGATCTACGTCTTTATCGATGTATACCATTCAGACGTAGGCGTGTCCTTAAGGCTCATTCGTAGGCGTAGCGTAGAGTTGCCATAATTCATAAAGAATTCATATAGCTAAGTAATAAATTTAAGTATTATTATTACATATATTTTCTTTTCACATTTATAATTTAAAAAAAAATCTAAATTAAATTGTAATACTCAAATGCATGTGCTACTATTAACTAAACCCAAAACTAAAAGGAGTAGACACCTTTTCATTAAAATACTAGTTCATTGTATTGCAATAATTATAATTAATTATTGCAATACAACTAACTAACTAGTAGTATCTAATCTTTACTTTAATTTGAAACAGAACTTAAAAAATATATATTCTACTAGCTGACCCGGCAAACGTTGTTTTGCCATACAAATGTCAAGGGATGGACCCTTAACATTTAGGGTGATGAAAAACAGATGTTGTCCGATTCTCAGACCTAACGGATATGTACACAAAATTTCACGAAAATCGGTGGCGCCATTTCGGAGGAGTATAATTACAAACACCGTGACAGAAGAATTTTATATATTAGATTATGATTTTTGTTTCTGTTTGGAACCGCTTTACGTATATTTTCAATAATTCTACATCATATCATTAGTATCCGTGTGGTGACGGATTAAGAAGTGTCACCACCCCATCTCCTTCCAGGGGCGCTGTAAAAGTCAGTGTATTGTACACAGGTAACATCCTGTGTGAGAGACTGAAAACTCGCAAATAAACCCTGTGCCAACACGCCTGGTCAGCGCGGCACAGTAGACCATAATCCCTCCAAAGTGGAGGAGGCCCGTGCCCAACAGTGGGACGTAAATGGGCTGGAAAGGATAGGATAACATTGGTAAATGTATTTCTACTCGTCGTTCTATTAAAGTTACTCTGTAAAACCTAAATACAAAAAAGAAAGTAGGCGCCGTGTAAAAACAATATCTGTTGGTAGATATACGTACGCCAGTACAGTCGTCAAAGCTAAGTGCATTCAATACATCCCCTTACATTAATATTATTTCAGTATAATTCTGTTGCCCGAACAGCGGCCGTATTATGAGCTCTTATTCCCACGCCGTTTACGCCGTGAATGGAATTGCCCGGCAAATTCGTAATATGAACATAACTCCCAGCCATCCAGTTCGCTAAAACAGTCATAGATTAATATGTTTATAGGGAAGGTACAACTAAAAGTTTAAGTATTAACTAAAATTTTTCAACTAAACGTTTTATGTTTACCATAATACATAATTTAGTCAGGCAGTGTACGGCCTGCTTGGAACTTGCATGATTTTTAAAAAGCTCATAATACGCCCGCTGCGATATAACCGTTATGGGTTTGGCACTCGATCGACTCAGGAATTTCTTTCACCCAATATTATTTTATTTTGTTTTATATAAAGTGTATATTCATTACGAACATGTAAATCTACTAGTATTATAAGTGTCTTTTCAGCCCATTAATGTCCCACTGTTGGGCAGGTATTTATTTAGTCTAATATACTGATCACGCGTGTTGGAATAGGTTTGAGTTTTAAGTATTCCGTCTCTCACAGAGGATGTTATCTGCTGATATTCTTGAACAGACTCTTACACGGTATTTTCCGTCACCACACAGATAATAGTACCAGTTCTATCACACATAACAATAAAATTAAAATTGATAATGCCAACAACACAATTCGGCAATGTTAACTGAACTTTTTTATAAAAAAACTTTGTATTTATTAACGATTTTAATGGACATTGATCATATTTTTTTTAAACTCTTAATTCGAAAACCATTTCGGGGAATAGAGTTTCAGATCATGATACATTGGTTTTTTTTTCGGAAAATTTGCTATATTCACGATTATTTCTATATGCCCTTGAAATGAAGGACTTAAAAATATTAAGGCGTTTTTAGGGATATACCACTCTGTGGTTGAGTTGAAATTGGTCTATTATATCAACTTGGCAACTTTCAAAAGATACTTATATTGCAATCTGTCTTAAGACTATTAGGAAAAAGCAATACACAGATTGCGTACAACGATGACGTCATAACATTTAAAATAATATCTTTAAGTATTTAAAAAAAATTCTATATCGTGAATATTTCAATGATATTGAAATTACGATAGTTGCTTAAAATAGTCTATATTTTGTAAAAAATATATAAAAACAGCAGGTCAAAAATTATGAACAATCCCAATTAGTCATAATGTGAGCAACAAAATGTCCAAGTAATCAAAATAAATTGTAAAAAGTATGCTTTTGTTTTTATTCTAGTTAAGCCTAATGTTAAAAATAATACATAAATAAATATTTGCAATCTGTTACATAACCACCATTTTTAAGGTTCTTACGTTACTTTACACTGAAATCTATTTTGAATTCAACGAATTGACTAATTAGTTTTTGAAAGAGAAAGGGCGATGTGAATAAGCAATTAAAAGTTAGTGATGAAAATTTGTAATATAAATATAATAAATTTAATAAATTATAATATAATAAATTTGTTGTTTGCTTAGCTCGTAAAAACTTCAATCAACGGCATAATAATATAGAGTTGTTTATTAAATAATTATTTATTAATAGATAGACAATCTAAAAAATTACATATCTCATATCATGATAAATAATATTAATAATAAAGCTTGCGAGTAGGCTGGTCTCAAACAATCCTATTATCACTTGTTTATATTAGCATTGTAAGTAATTAAATCTTTGAAAAGTACTGTCTAAAGCAAAAATGGTGCTGTTGAGTTTCTGGTTCTTTTAAGCGGATTGCAGGTCAAAAAAATTGTCAGCTTTTCATTTTTCACGTGAAAGCAATTGTAGCGCAACGCTACGAAAACTGCTCTACCGATAATAATATAACTCTACGCGTACAAAGTCGCGGCAACAGCTAGTAATATATAAAATAATCATAATGGACATCTAACAACGTCAAATCAAAAAGTTTCAACAGTAAAAATATTATTTTATCCATTTCTAATTAACTGGTACTTAAAAGCTCTGAAATATGTTTGTAATGGCAGTATGACGTCACTTACTGTATTAATAACATCTGCGTCAGATCTAAATTTACAATACATGTCAATTAATTATGTTGATATTCAGCGTACATCATACTGGGTATAAATCATACCACGTAATGATGAATACGCATTATTAATTTAGCTTGCAAGAACCTTTTACCAAACTACCATTAGCTAAATCTTTTGAGATATAGGTATTGCCACCATTTATATAGCAGAGACTTGTGATTTATTTGTATTTAAGGGATT
The DNA here is from genome assembly GCA_916999025.1 of Orgyia antiqua. Taxonomy (NCBI): domain Eukaryota; kingdom Metazoa; phylum Arthropoda; class Insecta; order Lepidoptera; family Erebidae; genus Orgyia; species Orgyia antiqua. The sequence continues at coordinate 24,069,417 of OU779864.1, forward strand.
GCTATGTGAATACAGAATTTTTGGACAATTTTCAGCATTAGTTTGTCTTGCGACTAGAATTAGCCATTTTATGAATCAATATTATTCTTATAAGTAGGTAGGTCTTTGATTAAAATTATATTAAACTAGCTGACTCGGCAAACGTTGTTTTGCCATACAAATGACAGGGGTAGACAAATAATTTGCAATAAATTAAAATTGCGACAATAATTTGAGATTTAAACTATCCTATCTCTCAAGTTGGATCGAACTGCACATGGTGTGCGAATTTTATTATAATCGGTTAAATCGGGTAAAAAATAAATTTAGTTACGTCATCGTGAGTGGAACAGCCTGCAAAGATAAATTAATTATAGAGAGCCAAAAACAGTAACCAAGCACCTTCGTTCACAAATTGAGCGCCATTTTCTCGGGGTAGCAACGTAAATAATATTTTTAGGAAAATGTTTTTCCTTCTTTGTTTTTTTTTGTACCTTTTTACAATAACAGGTGTCTAATCTGACATTTGAGTGGGCATTTCCATGTATTTAGCTGTGTCCAGTAGTTTTACTTGCATACTAACTAGAAACTTTCACGACTAAGCTTATCAAAAGTAAATGTTGCGTGATTCTCAAACCTTATAGATTTGCATATTAAATTTAAAAAAAATCCATTTGTAACTTAGAGTAGCTAACCCCGTTACACTTTCATATACCTATAAGATATCTATTCTATTCCATTTTACTATTAGTAAATACTGTCCTATATCCAAGAGTTGTTATCGCAACATACCGAGAAAACTAATACCTTTCAAGTCTCTGCCGTTTGATCGCAATCCGCAGTGGTCATTTCGTAAGTAAGTAGGCATTAGGAGCTATGGCGAAATAAACCCAAAATATTGATAAGAAATCAAGATATAAATAGAGCATTTATGGAGGTTTTATTAAACCAAAGATACCACAAGAACATAATCATTTACTATGTCTTAATACGGGGATCTTAATGTGGGGATAGAATAAGGAATCTTCTATTTCTAAAGCAAAATATGAAAGGTGTATTATTGGTCACGTCTAAAAATAGGGAGTGGTGAAAATTCTCCCGATAAGTGATTGACTGAAGACAATCATGTATATTAAAGAACCGGTCAAATACTAGTTTGACTTACACACGAAGGGTTCCTTACCGATATTATCATAATATGATAAATATTTGTTGGTGTGAAATTTTTGGCTATCTATCTATCACCGTTCTAGAGATACAGAAGAGAACAGTGAGGTCTCAGTTATAGGGTTCCGTTTTTACTCTTTGATATGGAAACCCTAAAAAGTGAAAGACAACTTAGAATAGACAGATCCTTTTTACACTTCATTCTTTTGTATGTTCAGGAGAAGTCTTTCAGGACTTGTTAAATCTTGTGACAAATGTTTTAAACTGAGCTGAAACTTTCCTGTTCCAAAACAATCCTAATTTAAAATTTTGAACAATATTTTAATCTTATTACAATATAACTAAAATGCTATCCTACAACCCTCAATAATAATACTTTATGGAGGTAAATATCGAACGTGGGTCGGGGCCAATTTATTATGTTACCATTCAAAACACAAATTCTGTGCGCGCTCCCCGACTCCTCAGACCCAAACAAAATTGAATGGCTAAAAATAGCGTCTCTACAGTCGTCGCTTTGTTCCTTAATTATTACGGGAGGGAAAACATAAAAATATTAAAAACATTCACAATAAAATTACTTAATTTATAACTGTTGTTGAAAAATGACAAGTGTTACTGTAACTTATCTAAGTACTAGCTAATGCCCGCGTCTTTGTACGCCTGGATTTTAGAAAATTTCCCATATTTTTGCAACATTATCACTGGTGCTTCGCTTTTATTAGTCGTAGCGTGATGTTACATAGCTTTCGTCGATAAATGTACAATCCAACACTGAAAGAATTTTTCCAATCGGGCCAGTGGTTACTGAGATTAGCATTAACAAACAAACATACAAGTTCTTCAGCATCATTCAAGCATTCAGATGCTGGTGGCACAATATTGAATGTTTTGACGTTCTTTAAAAAACTATTAGCTACTTATGTCATATTATATCTTTGTTTTGCCTCCATGGGAAAAGTCGTGATGTTATGTTATGATGATGATATTTAGGTGACTTGATAGAGATTTCGCTTACCTACATTAAATAACTTGAGAAAATCCACTCAGGCTTAAAGATATTACAAACTTGTTAGGGATGTTTAAATATTTCCTAAACAACATCGAAATATCCAATTACAAACTAAAAGGTAACTACTTGAGTTGATAGATAGCTACGTATATTGAAGCCTGATACGTAAAGGTCTATTAAACAGCACTTTATTTAATTAGAAACTAAAAGATTTTCTTTCTTCTAGTCTGAAAGCATCAAATGAGGTTGTGATTACATTACCTTTGTTGTTTTTTTACTCATAACAAAAACGATTTGTACGTAATTTATTTTTTAACCTAAAACCTCAGGCGATACATAAAATACAAATTTTTGTATTATAAAACGTTTAAGATTAAAAAAGTGTTTGTGTATTTAAACACACGTGTAAGAAGATGCACTTTAAACGTAATAAACAATTTATTATCTTATAATTTTCCTAATACTAATTAATCACTATAAAGAAAGGCATATTGACGAGCCTCGTGGTCTAGTGGTTCATGTAACGGACTGCCGATCAAGAGGTCGCGGGTTCGATTCCCGCTCGGGACAATCATTTGTGTGATTTTTCTAATTGTCATACAAATGTTTGTACTGCGTCTGGGTGTTTCTATGTATTATAAGTATGTATTTACAAAAGAAAAGTAGTATATGTATTATATCCGTATTCTGGTACCCATAACACAAGCATAAAAGCTTAGCTTGGGACCAGAGGACGTTGCGTGTAATGTCCGTGAATATTTATATTTATTATTTATATAAAATTGGCCCAGAATAGAATTACCAAGCAGGTTTCCTTTCCTAGAATATGAATTCTCAGCATACTGCATCCTATATGAATATCAATAATGAGACATCGGTTTATGAAATGTGTATTTTAATGCCCCACAAGCTGATTTTTCACTGATTTTACTGATTTTTAGTAGTTTAACATCACATGTAAGATGTCAAATTAAAAATATAGTTTTTCATGACATATTTACATATTACTGTTAACAACGCAATGCACTTTGATTAAAGTTTCAAAAAAATCGTTTCAAAAAATCTATATACCAAATTTGTTACCTGAAAACAATTTCAACTTGAAATACTTATAAGTAATTAAGATAATAAATAGGTGTGTATACACGCATCTATTCTAATATTATTAAGCTGAATAGTTTGTTTGTTTGAACGAGCTAATCTCAGGAACCACTGGTTCGTATTGAAAAATTCTTTCAGTGTTGGATAGTACATTTATTGAGAAAAGCACGAAGGCTGTATAAATAACATCACGCTGCAAAGGAAGTTTTCGAATAGAGAGGCTGAAATTAAATATAACTGGAAAAGAATGCTGCATCAGTTACCTTGTACAACCCATGTAAGCCAAACCAGTCCTGTGTTATTTAAGGTAGGCTTTTGAAACCTGCGTGTATTTGAGGAAAATCATAAAAAGTAATATGAAAATGAATGTATACAGGAATAAAGACTTCTTACATTCCGTTTATCTTGCATATCTTTACTAATATTATAAAGAGGAAACATTATATTTTTGTATGTTTGTTAGGAATAAACGTAAAAGCTGCTGGACGGATTTCGATAATTCTTTCACCATTATTATGCTACATTATCTTGAGTAACTTAAGCTACATTTTAAAACTGGCATATTATAAGTACAGCGGTATATTGTATATATATATATATATACATGTACGTATATCCTTTCCTTGTTGTTAAACTCAATAATTTTTTACTCAATTTTTATAATGAAAACTATTATTAAAGAGAAGAAATAATCAGGAAGCACGCTGTTTCTAAAATTACCTATCATACAAGAAACCTATCATACAAGAAACCTAAACTATGCCTACAAAAATAATCGTTTCCGAAATCCTTTAGAACATGTTATACTCGTATGTATATCGACCCCTCCCACGCATAAGGGCGTATCGAGATTATAGCAACTTTTCAGTACGGGTATTTAAAGATATTTTACATGATTACTAAAAATTTGTGATAATTATTTAGATCCTATCTGGCTTAAAATTCAAAGTACCTCTATATCTTTATTAGTTCATACCTATTTACATTAAAAAAAATATAATTAGCGAAAAAAGCTAAAATTACATACTTAAGACTTTATGCATTGGGATGAAACTGGCGTCTTACTACGATACGACGACTTACGACGATATGCCTGGTGAATATTTTGTGTACCTTAAAGTTACAACGGGTTACTACTTTATGCGTTGTAAGATAACATAATAATGACCATCAAGACGTGTTACGATGTTATGTTTGTTGGTGATAAATATAGTTTAGTTTAAGTGATATGTTAAAGGAGATGGTTATAAAAATAATATAATATTAATATATAATAGAATACTTAGTATTAACAACAATTAAAACGAAATTTTTTTCTAATCAACTTTAATCATCTAAGTTTACAGGCGATACCAGCGTAAAACATAGCACTTCTTAATACAAGTACAACAATCAACTTAATTAATCAGTCTTAAAAATCTTTAGGAACGTGCATAATGATCTACTTCACTTAAAACCTATCCAATTGTTATTTGGTAACAAAAACAATCTTGTAACTTTTATCACATAATCAGTCATAATAATAATTATCTTAAAGCTTAGATTTAACAGTATTGAAAAAACAACTCAAAATAACTTCTGTAATATTTTAAAGAACTAAAAAAACGTTAGTAAAATACCTTAACTTTTTATAACAAAAATAAAGATTTATAAAAATTTAAGAATGTACAAAAACGAAAATTATGTAAAGGATAATAAATCTAAGAATCGTTAGATGAATCAAGATCAGGGTTTTCTTGGCTAATAATATTGCTTGTGTTTGGTAAATTTTCATAATACTTATGATATTCGTGAGGTATTATTCCCCCATGGCATAGACTTTGCAAATCATTATACTTTGCTATTGTTATAGGCAAATAATCTACGTAACACCGATCTAAATTAATTTGAGTTTCATTATTAATTCTACGAGATGAATAAGTCTTTTTGGTTATTAATAAAGTCAAAGAAGTTTCGTTTTCGAAGCTGTATCGATATTTTAGCATATTTGGATCACTAGAAGTAACTTCAACTTCCTTAATTTTATTCCAATTTATCTTTTGCTTGTTACAGTTTTTAACCAATTATTCCCATCAAGTAACTTTTTAAAATTGTAAAAATCCGCGACCCTCATCTCAATAACATTGTAATAGGGTGGGTTAACTTTGGACCATCTCACTAATGCATTAGTGTATGCATATGTGTAGTATAGGAACCACCTGTAGGAAGTTGAAGTTACTTCTAGTGATCCACATATGCTAAAATATCGATACAGCTTCGAAAACGAAACTTCTTTGACTTTATTAATAACCAAAAAGACTTATTCATCTCGTAGAATTAATAATGAAACTCAAATTAATTTAGATCGGTGTTACGTAGATTATTTGCCTATAACAATAGCAAAGTATAATGATTTGCAAAGTCTATGCCATGGGGGAATAATACCTCACGAATATCATAAGTATTATGAAAATTTACCAAACACAAGCAATATTATTAGCCAAGAAAACCCTGATCTTGATTCATCTAACGATTCTTAGATTTATTATCCTTTACATAATTTTCGTTTTTGTACATTCTTAAATTTTTATAAATCTTTATTTTTGTTATAAAAAGTTAAGGTATTTTACTAACGTTTTTTTAGTTCTTTAAAATATTACAGAAGTTATTTTGAGTTGTTTTTTCAATAGTGTTAAATCTAAGCTTTAAGATAATTATTATTATGACTGATTATGTGATAAAAGTTACAAGATTGTTTTTGTTACCAAATAACAATTGGATAGGTTTTAAGTGAAGTAGATCATTATGCACGTTCCTAAAGATTTTTAAGACTGATTAATTAAGTTGATTGTTGTACTTGTATTAAGAAGTGCTATGCTTTACGCTGATTTTTAACATATTTTCGTTTAATATCCTTCCAATCATCTTTTCGAATATGCCGTTTTCGACTGGTAGTTGGGGTACTGGAAACAGACAAACAAGCGGAAGAACCAAAACTGGAGTCATCACTATGTTGCGGTGTGACAGTAGGAGTGAATACCCAAGATGATATTAAACTGCTATCAAGTGGAATCGCAGGAGTAACGTCGTCAGCCCCAAAAAGCTCGTTTGAAGGTGACGGGATCGGTGTTTTTTCGAAAATATTTAATGCTTGTCTCACCTCGTTGGAGCTTGTTCTAGCATCATTATTATTAGTGTTACTTATTAGGGATTCTTCGCACGTTGATTCGTACAGATTCCAGTACTGCTCCATTTCAAGTAAATCAGGTGATTCTAAAAAAACGTTATAAATACATTAATAAAACAATCAATCAATGTTAAAATATTTCAGTTTTTTGCTTCAAATTTAGCTAAATCTTATTGCATAAAGTCTTATTTCATATTGTGGTCGGAGCATATCGTCGTATGTACTAAATACGACTATATGTATATAGTAAGATTGAAATAAAACCAGAGCATAAAGTGGTAAGTGTCAGTTACGACCCCTGACTTTCAAAAATAAACGACGCATAGGATCGTAACTATAGTATTACGACTTTATGCGCTGGACAAAATGTAAAATACTTAATGACAAAAAATCTTAGATATTGTGATCAATTAAAATAAATTATGTTAAAATTGCGTAGTGTTTAGCAAATAATTCATCCTTTTAAATTAATATCAAACAAAACTTACCAGATCGACGAGATTCATTACTTGAGGTGAGATGTTTTGAATTATTGAGGGCTAATTTTATAATTCTTGACGATCGTAAGTTGTTCATTTTGCTATCATATAACAATAATACTATTATCACAAGTTAATTAACACAAAACATAAACAAAATCTAATTATTTTTATAATGCAGGTCCCATGTTTACGGCGCGTACCGGTAATGTCATACGACGTCGGTAACTGACCTTGATTGGTCTCGCGCGAGCCAATAGTACAACGCAAATCGTCGCTACTCGTGATCGGGCTATATGCGCTGGAACTTTGAATAGGTACGACGATGTGCGTTTCAAAATCTCGTTAATTAATAACAATTTGAAGATTTTTAATTCAGGAATGTATAAAAGCTTTATTCGTAATCACAATGAACTAAAAATCAAATTTTCGGTAAAAAATTGATAAGACTTTATGCGTGGGAGGTGTCGATATATCACTTATTTTAAACCCAATGGACATAGGAATAGAACCACAACTTCTACAAATAATGTACGCTCTATAGTCTGTTATATCGAAGCCAATGACGTAGATTCTCATGCCCTTTACCACCCACGCTAACTTTATCTGGATGCCATTTTTCTAGGTTTTTGTATTTATTGTTTACACAGACACATACAATAAATTACAAATATATCTAATAAAAATAGGTTTACATTTCGGTAAATCAATAAAACTAAAAAGACATCTTGATAAACGGAGCCTCTTATCTATTCAACTCGGCACTATTACTATTGAAAGTATCAGTCGGTCACAGTAATATGCTGTGAATAAACATATAAAAATAATTCATAATTTAAGGAAGCACGCAAACCTTGTATTTGGTTGATAAACAAACATTTACGATATTAATGAATTGTTATGAGATTTCGTGTAACAGGTTTTCCGTTGAAGCTCATTATTAGAATTAATACAGCTATATTAAGTGCAGATATATGTTTTAGTGTATAATGAATGGTCTACGCACCATTTAGGACCGCCGATAATACTGGAACATGTCTGATATACAGCTGATACACTTAATGTCCTCACCGTGAGCACTGAAACACAAGTTGAGTCCATTCGGCAGCGGCTGCAAAGCGCCAGCTGTGTACCGGCGCTGTAAGCCTGCGCACTCAGCTCTATCGATCCCTAGCCCGTCCATTCACGTGCTGCCACTTCGCCCGCCTACATAACGACGTACCGACCAACTTAGACACCAATCAACATTAGATAACGCGTTATTAATACTGGACGTATACTTCAACATCAATCCGACACACACAATTCCTGTAAACATATAATTTGTTGCAATTTCCTAATCACAAACTATACTGCGATTAAAGAGTAACATTCTTAGTTACAAATGACAAATTAATGTAGCAATTGTGTGTTTACTCCAGTAAATACAAAATAATGTCGGATAGCTCGCCCACGCCTCAGTTATCACGAGTACCACCCTGCATGTTAATGTCGTAGTTACGATAACGTTAAATACAGGCTATCGTACAGTTACAGTGTTCATACACACTTACATCAAAACATGAGTATTTATGAAGAACCGTTTTTGTAAAATATTGGCTTAATGTCTAAATCAATCTCAATAAAAAATCTATAACTAAGAATGGAAAGGAAAGTATAAAGTGTGACTTTTAATATGAAATACAAGATCAACACAACGAAATGATGAACTCATCCAGTCAAATCTTATTAGGGTTCCGTACCAAAAGGTAAAACAGGAGAGATAACTTTACTGATACACCATGATAGCTTAAGCTGAAAATTTCATAGTCTGATGGGCCTTGTGGTCGAGTGGTTCATGTAATGGACTGCCGTTCACAAGGTCGCGGGTTCCATTCCCGCTCGGGACAATTATTTGTGTGATATTTATTAATGTCATACAAATGTTTGTACTGCGTCTGGGTGTGTTCTATGTATCATAAGTATGTATTTACAAAAAGAAAGTGTATTCAATGTATCAAAAGTACAAAAAAGTAGTATATGTAGTCTATCCGTATTCTGGTACTCAGCATAACATATTAACGTAACACAAGCATATTATTATATAAGCTTAGCTTGGGACCAGCGGACGTTGTGTGAAATGTCCATGAATATTGTAAAGGTTGTGATCATTGAATATAACCTATACAATGATACAGGCCACTTAAGATTTATTTTTAAAAAAGGAATAAAAAATAAAAAATTTGAAAATGAAAAAAAGAAAAGAATTTGGGAGAGATGGGAATAGGACATGAAGAGAGGATGTTGAAAAATGATTGTAAAATAGTTTTTCTATATTATAAAAAATATAACAAATTAATTATAGTAAAAGTGTTTCAATGTAAAGAAGAAGTTTTACAAATGGTGGAGGCGCCGGGTATAGCGGCCCGATTGGTAAACCAGCTCCTACGCCCAGGGATGTGTTGACGAGCAAAGGGTCGACACAGGATAAATATTAATTATCAGAGAAGTAGCCGTATCTTTTTATTAAATTTTTATAAATTATTTATAACTAAGATGGAACTAGCCACGATAACTTTCGGTGGTTGCGCACAGGAGTGCCTAGATGAATTCGAAGAAATGTTTTACGCTTTAATAACTTTCAAGAGATGCTCGTCTGAAGAAGAAAAATTATCACTATTGCCCTCATTTTTAAGGGGTAACGCCTTACTTTTCTTCCGGGGCATTAAAGACACGTGCAAAAGCGTGCAGGAGGTATTTGATAGACTAAGGGAAGAGTTCCAAGAAGTAAATTACCAAGAATGTTCGCAATAATTATTTGCATAATGATGTAAATTGGTTTAGTGATTCAATTAGATTAAGGTTATATATATAGTGATAATTATAATTTACTAATATTGTTTTATTTTGGTGTGTTTCATATTGTTCGGGATCGGCGAGACTTCATAATGACGTCAGCATATTTGTACATAAGAAAGATGCAGTGAAAAGGAACCACATCAAAAATTTAATTATTTTTTTCATATTTATATTTTGAATGTTTAGTTAAAAATGTGAGATAAATATATTAACATAGTAATTGGATAGTGAGTATTTCGTACTAGATTATGATTATAGTATTAAGATGGAGCGATTAATAGGTATAATAATGGGTTGTATTGAGTTATAATGTCGAAGGTAGTGGCTTGGTAGAGTTAGTTGGATGAGTCGTATCAACGGGTAATATCTTTGAATGCAACATGGTAAGGCCATAGGCTATTTGTCATGGAATCCTGTTTTGGGATATCACGCATTTTAGAGATAGAACTCATAAGATAGGATTTAGGAAAGTAGGTGCTAGAGTAAAGTATTTGTTCATTAGGAGAGAAATGTGAAAGGTTGAAAATTGAAAGAAGTTGTATTATCGTGAGAGGTTGCTGATAATATTTTTATTTTATTTATTGGGTAATAGTTAGATAATAATGATTAGCGAATAGTTTATAATTACTTAGATAATAGAATGATTGATTATTTAAAACGTTACTTGTGGTAGAAGAATGGTTGGTAAATTTATCTCACGAGAAGGAATTCTAAATGTGGAATAAATTGGTCATTCCCGAGCATTCAGGATTACTTAGTAGAAATTATACCTAAATAATTGAAAAGAAGGTTGAGTATTATCTGAGCATACTTTAAATTTTAATTTGATAATCTCTGGATTCTGTCAATTATAATGGTTTCTTATGTAAATTTTCTCATTAAGCTGGAAAGCTGTTAAATTAGCATATCTTTCGGATCTATGATGCTGACCTCATAATTGAAGCTCGATAGTTTTTATAAGAGCATTAATTGTTTGGTGATGAACATTTTTCTGATTGATTGTTGATGATATGTGCTTTGTGTCTTTGTGTGATAGTTTTAAGGATGCCTTATCACTCTTGTTTTTTATTGGATAAATCAATTTTAAAGATGAAGTAGTTTAATATTTTATGAAAAGAGTGATATGATATAAGGGCATCGTAGTTAGTGTGGTTCGGATAACTAAGATTAGAAAGGCAATTCTTGGTTGGTTTTTTGCTTTTCAAGTTTTTCGAAATGTATTGCTTCGAAAAGCTAGGTCCTAGCTGGATCTAATCTGGTTCATTCTAGTTTGTTATCATGCTTTCCAACCTTAGGTAGGGTGTCCAGTATTTTGTAACTTAGAAAAAAAAAAAAAATTTTTTTTTTTTTTGGAAAAAAAATTTTTTTTATCCTCTAAGGGGGGACACGCTACAACTAGAGCTCAACCCTAGGGCACTAGTACCGAATTTCGTAAATGAGCGTCGTGCACCCACACCGTTCTCGTCGCCCATATCCAGCCCGTCACAAGATATGAGGGGTCGTCGTCAGATACAAGATGCAGCTTCATCTCCTCAATATAATAGACATAACTATAATTTACGTTCTGATTTTAGGAACACATGATCACAACCTTTACAATATTTATTTATTTATAGTTTCTTTATATCCGTCGCTGCTAAAACAAATACTCATAATAACCATTGTCCTGCCCTTATCCCAATGCTTTGGGTCCCATCCCGTTAAATAGTGTGATTAAGGGTCGATTTGACTAATAAATATTAAGATTAAAACGTAACGGAACAACGACAACAACTTGGCCTAAAATAAGATGAGGTATAGCAATCACTTGCCTCTTATCATGACCTTCGTAATTTATCCTAATACCACTTCAATTTATCTTGAAATCTGTCTAAATATTTAGAGTAAAAGTAGAAAATAAATTGATTTACACTTCAACGTCCTTTCCATTCTATAAGCCGCTATTAGGCCTCATTACCCTAGATAATAATTAGCTAGAATGAATTGCTTAAAATATCAACAACCCCTTGTTCAAATATCGCCTACGAATTCTGAATTTTTTTTTTCTTTTCTGCAGCTACATATTTTATGCTATCTAACCTTTTCTTTATGCTGTATTATTGGCCACAGGCCTTCTTCACATCGGGAGAGCTCTACATAAAATAGGCTGACTGAACGAAATACGTTTTCTGGTTAAGTTGTCCTTCAGTTGGCTCTTACAGCTTCCTGGGTAGGAAATGGGTAGATAACACTTAATTATTTCAACATAAAATGATAGTAATTGTACACACTTTTATTAACTTCATAATGATCGGACGTGACAAAGCTATATACATAGGTGTCAGGTGTTTATTATTTATGTGTTAAAAGATATTATGATAAACTGTTTTAAAAATAATATAAGCATACCTATACTCGTAATATAATATAGTAATACGGTTGCGTTAACAAAGATAAAGAGTTTTATTGCTAAAACTGTGTACAAATATGAGATATAACAAATCCTTACGTATTATAAACCAAAGTTTTTATTTTTCTTTAAAACTATGGAACAGATCTTAATACTTTTAAATCTTGTTATTTCTGTATTTATGTCTCTATCTTGAAAACTATGTAACGGATTTTAATGCGGTTTTCTTTAATAGTTAAAATAGTGGTTAAAAAGGATGACATTTTCTATAATTTGTTAAGATTTCGTGTATGTTGAGGGAGGGTGGGCTCAATAAATATAAACTCGGGTGGAACCGCGGGCATTTGCTTGTTTATTTATATAATTCGTTAAGGGCTGTTTTTAATATCTACGTGTATCAAGAAATTCGCTTACTTTGAGTCTAATGTTGTGTGAAATAGTCATATTTTATTAGTAGCGCGACATCGTTCGCGTGATGTTTAAAAAATATTGCCCTTATTTGCAATATTTTTCACTGAAGACTGAAGGTTTGCTCCTATTTGTCACACACAGCGTGATGTTATATAACCTATGGGTTTCTTCGATAAATGTACTATCCAACACTGAAAGAATATTAAAATCGGACCAGCTGTTGCTGATATTAGCGCGTTCAAACAAACAAACAAATTTTACAGCATCATAATATTAGTTCAGATATAAAGCTATTAAGGCCCATAGCACACGGCGTATTTTAAACGCGCAGACGACGCGCGTATACGTGGTTAAAACGAGATTTGATCGCAACCTTGTAACTTAAGCACACGGGGCGATTGTAAAACGCGCCTCTACTGCGCGTATACGCGCAGGTACAGCTGTACAGACGCGCGTAGTCGAGTTTCGATCAGAGACTCAGAGGCGCGGGCGCAGTGGTGGCGTGAGCATCCCAGCCCCCCTCTGCCCGTACCCCGCTCCTTTGTACGCGCGTTTGTATCGCTTCAAATGCGCGTATACGCGCTTCATGCGCGCGTTTCTATTATCAATGCAAACGCAACAATCAGCGTTTACGGCGCCGAAGAAGCGCGTTCCTGAAACGCGCGTCGTCTGCGCGTTTAAAATACGCCGTGTGCTATGGGCCTAAAATTACTGGAATAGAAATGTGCTTTCTAACGTCGCGTAGCCATCAGTCTATTTACTGTCACGCCAAGAACATTTACGTGAGCTACAATTGCTACAAGTTCTTAAATATTTCCTATTGATATTCACTTGTTGTAGAGCACGTAAATCTTTTTCGAATAACAAGCGGGCTTCAGAAAATCTTGTTGAAAGTACTGTCAAGTACACAAAATTTTAGTTTCACATTATTTGAAAACAAAAGAAAGTAGGCTTGAGTATTTAATTATAAGAAAGAGCAGTTCATTGACTTAATAACACCTCAAGGTTATAGACAAACTATTGGTATACCACTGTTCGGCGAGCGATAATTATGGAATGTGACTAATTTGTAAAAAAAAACACTTAAGAATTTAGACGCGTATAAGTTTTGTTTTTCGTATAAATTAAATTTTTTAATTGCTTAAAATTTTTTTATATATAAAAATTTAAAATTTAGAACAAATACAGCTAGGGTATATTTAGGTGTATATGTCGTGTCGGTTGGTTAGAGGATAAAAATGAAATACGTCAGGACTTGAACGGCGTTTATTTGCGACTCAATAATCTGTGGACTCAATATATTTGATATAGTTATAGCTTATATAGGTAAGGAGAACAATCGTTTCTATATATTCCTAATACTGCTGACACGCATAGTGTTGCATACAATGAGTCCATACGTAATATATTTGTATATAATAAATTAGCCGGCGAGCAAACACTAGGCCCATACATACTGTAATAAATATATTTGTATATAATAACTTAGGTGGCTAGTACAATTGGTCTCTATGCATTCGTAGACCTGTTGACATACATCTACTTGGAAACAATGAATTCATACAATGTGTCCCTACGGTATATATTGATTAACTGGCTATTTCGTTCCACACACGTATTCTAATTAAAATCGTTGCTCTATAATGCACGGTTCTTATTATAAGAAAGTTCAGTAAACTTTACAAGTGTGTAATTGACAATATCAATTTGCATTCTTAGTTAAGTTTAGTTGTACCACAGAATTAGTATACTTATTTATTCTCCTAGAGTTGTACACGTAGAAATGGTACCAGTATGTTAATATTTAAAAGCCCAAAGGTTTTCATTTAGCTCGCTTTATGATGTGGCGCGTGGGTAAATTACTTTTGCAACTTTCAAGTTTCTGTTTTTCATTGCACATACGGGTATCATCTATGAAGATAAGTTTAAAGGGCACTCCAAACGGCAAATTATTAATATAGCAAGAAAGCGCAGATGTATATAGAAAAAAGACGAGGCGAGAATATATATTAATACTAGCTGTCCCGGCAAACGTTGTTTTGCCATACAAAAAAAAAGGTTTGAAAAATAGATGTTGGCCGATTCTCAGACCTACTGAATATACATGTAAAATTTCATAAAAATCGGTCAAGCCGTTTCGGAGGAGTACGGTAACTAACACTGTGGCACGTGAATTTTATATATAAGATACCAATATGTATCTATACTCATGACGTCACCGACAGATATATCTGTCTCTTTCTCGCTAAGGCAAATGGCATATTAATATACATTATATTAATATGCCATTTGTGACGCCCTTTACAATTAAATAAAGTTCGGGGAGTAGTTCAAAGTTCTTGACTGTACTAAGTCCACCCAACGGTATGACATCTTTGTAGATAACTAACAATTAACCAGTTTTAGTACGTATTAAGTCTGTCCCTGTTGTGACGGATTAAGATTACAAGTGTCACCACTTTTTATCCTCCCCAGGGTGCTGTAAAAGCCAGCTAAGGGATATTGTACACAGATAACATCCTCGACAAACAGAAAACTCAAAAATTTACCCTATGCTAACACGCCCGGTCAGCGCGGCATGATAGAACAAAAGCAAAGCCTTCAAAAGTAGAGAAGGCTCGTGCCCAACGATGGGACGTTAAAAGGCTGGTTAGGGAGTACGTTATAAGTGTAATATAGTTGGGTACCTATTTAAATAAAACTACTTTTTACGGATTTAGACGCGTATATTTGTTTTAAATTTTGTCCCGACGTTGTCAATGTGGGTAGACCCTGTAATAACTGATCGTAGAAGACACATTACAGCTAAGTCTCATCCGTGACCATGGTGACTGCAAAGTCTCCGAAACGTCGGGCCAAAATTTAAAACAAATATACGCGTCTAAATCCGTAAAAAGTAGTTTTATTTAAACAAATGAGTCGCGCAAGTGTTAGAAAATATTAGGTACCTATTTTTCATTTTATACGTTAGTTACACACGTTGAATAATTTTAAAATATCTATTTCTATAATTAACTGCGTGATGCAGTAGTCAACGTAACAATTAAATTCACTTAGTCGTGGCTTTTGGTATCTTATTGGTTTCTGTATTGACTCTGGTAACAGAAAATATGTAGGGTAGAGGTAAGGAGAATCATCTGTGCACATGAAAAAGTGTCAGTTGAAATGCATTAAATTAGGGTGGCGCCACATTAGCATCCGAGTAAACTTTAAAGGAAGCGCCAAATACCAACTTCCGCAATCAATAAACGTACTATTCACTGTTCAGAAAATAAAATCACTTTAGCTACTCGTTTTCTCATAATTACTCTTTAAGGTTATATTTACTGCATTATTTTGTAATACGCAAGTAGTTGACATTTTCAATAAGTAACTACTTTAGTCGACAATAATATTACATTTTTTAACTCGGCGTACTTCAATTCGTTTACAATTGCTACATTCATACCATACCCTGTGTCTACACCAGCGCCATTCTGGAAGGTTTTTGAACTGTTATATATATACAGCTTACAGCTGGACACTTTTTTCAATTGCCGATATGCCCATCGCGAGGTCTCGGGTTCGATTCCCGGTCAGGACAATCATTTGTGTGATATCCATAAATGTCATACAAATGTTTGTACTGCGTCTGGGTGTTTACTATGTATTATAAGTATGTATTTACAAAAGAAAAGTAGTTTATGTATTATATCCGTATTCTGGCACCCATAACACAAGCATATAAGCTTAGCTTGGGACCAGAGGACGTTGTGTGAAATGTCCATGAATATTTATTTATTTATTTATTAATTTTCTACCATATGAGATGACTCTCCTTACCTCTACCCTCCATAACAGAAAACCATCATTATAAAAATAAAACAAGTTATTTGATCAACCAGATTGTTTATTAATAACTGAAGACAATGGCAAAGACTATTTACAAAACTGTAAATAAATTTTTACACACATTACTCATACAATACAGAAATGTTACTCATACGCAATTACTATCACATACAAAACTGTGTTTTTAATAAATTAATGGCGTTAAAAACAGCTGCAATAGTTTACAAATTAATCAAATCGAACAATTCACCGAATTGAGAACATGCTCCTTTTTTAAGTTGGTTAAAAATGAGAATTTTCTTAAAGGTCTATCTTGATTATAAACTTAAGGATAGAAGCGTAAAACTTAAATCATATTTACAAATTATTACAGTATAAAAACTACTAATAGTTAATAATCAATATAAAAAAATATTGTTTTTATTTTTGTAATATTATTGCTCATCTATTGAGATTATCGCATCAGAGAAATTTCAGATTAGACTATTTATGACAACGTCAAGGCTAAAATATTTCCTAATTTAAATCGATACTCCTTTTTACAATCTGCTGGCGTATTATAAGCTTTTTAAAATCATTCAAGCTCCAGTCAGGCCGTAAACTGCATGGCTAAATTAGGTATTATGGCAGAAATAAAACTTTTAGTTGAAAATTTTTTGTTAGTACTTAAACTTTTAGTTGTACCTTCTTAAACATATTAATGTATGACTGGTTTAGCGAACTGACTGACTAAGAATTTTGTTCATAATCATAATACGAATTTGCCAGACAGTTCAATTCACGGCGTAAACTGCCTGTAAATAAAAACTCATAATACGGCCGCTGTATTTAGTACTGGCAAGCAATATAATAATATGTTTGTTCGATTTATAAATTTTCAAATTTAGCACCAAACGTTTAGGAGCCTTTTTTATTAGGGTTCCGTACCCAAAGGGTAAAAACGGGACCCTATTACTGAGACTTCGCTGTCCGTCCGTCCGTCTGTCACCAGGCTGTATCTCAAGAACGGTGATAGCTAGACAGTTGAAATTTTCACAGATGATGTATTTCTATTGCCGCTATAACAACAAATACTAAAAATAAAATAAAATAAATATTTAAGGGGGGCTCCCATACAACAAACATGATTTTTTTACCGTTTCTTGCTCGATACTAATAACGTTGCCTTATGTTGCATAGATAATGGTACGGAACCCTTCGTGCGCGAGTCCGACTCGCACTTGACCAATTTTTAGGTATTTGTATTTAGAAACATAATTATCATTTAGATTTTTAAAAATAATCTTTGCATAAAAATACTAATAACTAATACATAAAAATTCTACATAAGAGCTGCTTCTCAACTTATAAAAAATATAAAAATATCAACTTAATCTTAATATTCAATGCTTCTTTATAAAAGGCCATAATAAAAAAAATTAAGATGAGCATTAAAGCGAAATAATCGTGAAGCACACAAAAAAATTTAAAATTTTAAATTGAGAATTTCTTTCCTATTAATTATTTATATACCAGTAAGACAAGAGACATATAAGACTCGGTAAGTTTTATTTTAGTTTATATTCCAGAAGCAAATAAATAGTTACAAAATCTACACTAAAACATGAGTGGCACACGTAAAGATATATCGTGATGTACAGAACAATCCGCGAAAATTGATCATATGTATGACGATTCGTTACGATATATTGTTCAAGTCAAATCGAAAGAAAAATCGTTACGATATATCGTTACATGTGTAGCCAGCTTTATCCAACTAACTATAATTAAACTAACAGGTACTTATTGGTGAGGCACCGTTGTGATGTAATCCAGTCTAAGCCTAATTTTTAGCCTAAATGTTTTCCATTAAAATGGGTAATATAATACAATGTTTTAACTAATTGCCAGTTTTTACACAGAGCGACTGTTGTCCCATAAGTAATTTTTATTTTAACAGATAATTAGCACAAAACTTATAACTAAAACTATGCATATTAATAAAATAATTACATACTAATGGCCTTATTCATAATGATTTATCGGAGGTTTAAAAGGAGATTTTATCGGAGAGATAATAAACGTTTTATCGTAAAAAGACTATTAAGAATAAGTTTTTGACAATTTTCGCGAACCAATTTTAGCGAACTTTTAAACCTCCGATAAGTCATTATGAATAAGACCAATAGTGTTTTAATATCATATTTTGGTTTTAATTAATAAATAGGCGATTTAATGTGTAACATTGTTCAAATGCGGTTGTTGAAATAGTTATTATGAATAACAAAACACAAAGATTTCCTTTATACCATTTCTGATAATATAATATAATTTCAAAAATAGAATACTATTTTTGAATTGTATCCAATTTATTGTTTTTACTCAAAAATATACATAAAATCTTTCAAACAAAAATACTATTTAGAGACTCTATTAAGTTTAAATTTTAGAGTTTTATAGCTAACATTTTGGAGACTTTGAGACGAATGAATAAATTAAAAGGCTATGTCACATGTTGTAGTGTATTTACGTTATTTAGAACTAACGTTCCACATGTTTTTAGGGACAGCAGTTTTAATAAGTGTATAATATCAGCATTTAAGAGCATACTAGTAAAATAGCAGTAGCTGCCTTGTATTAAGAGCTGTTTTACGTAAAACTACTCCATGGTTAGTTTATTTAATTGTTTTAAGGTATAGATGAGTTTACGGTCTTATTGACATTACTTATCAAATAAAAAATAATTGCCTGTAAAATGTATTTGTTTAATAGTTAAACATTAGCATAAACAAACATGCGAATAAATTACAAAAACTTTTGGAAATGATGACTGGTTGTTTTTACTCAAAAATATATATAAAACCTTCAAACAAAAATACTCTATAGAGACTCTATTAAATTTATTTAGAGTTTTAAAGCCAATATTTTGGAGACTTTGAGATGAATGAATGAATTAAAAGGCTATATTACAAGTTATTTAGTTAAAAAATAACTTATGTGAAAAAGACATGTTAAAATATTTGTTCTTAAATATTTCTTATAAAAAAAGAAAATAGTACCATAAAAGCACAAAGTGAATAAAAAAAAATCTTTACATGCATAATAAAATGGCATCAGTCTTGTAGAAATCGACATTTAAAACATTCTGATATTTAACGAATTATTTATTATCTCTTATTACTACCATCATAATATTTTTAAAGTTATTTCGAGATGTCTGTTTTAATAATTTAACTATTTTATAAATTAAAAAGGCATATAAAATATAATGTCACTGGTAACATAAAAGTCGAAATAAACCGACAAATATCGAAATTATAATGCAATAATTTCTGATCTGGCAATATTAGGATCATAATTATTATCAATAATCAATACTTTCTGATCCAACAATATCTCGATCATAAATAAAAAAACCTGTCAAGAGCGAGGCAAACTCGCACCCTTAGGGTTTCGTACCTACTAGACATATAAACATAAGTAACTCCATTCAAATAATCAGTTAATTAAACTCAAAACAACTCACCAACTTAATTTTGTAGTTCAAATATAGGGAATCGCCTACATTTCAGCTACTTCATAAGTTGGTATTAGTATAAACACTTTTTTCTTGTGATGTGATGACAAATTATAAGTTTTTGGATTTTTCCCTATATCAGCACTATATAGACTTGGTCTATGCCAAATTTCAAGGCTCTAGGGCAACGGGAAGTAACCTGTGAATTTTGATTCCCTAGCGTAAGTCGAAAATTCTTAAAAATGGTCGTAATTCGGTTATATCTTTTAAATGCGTAGAGGTAAAAGGTTGATTGTATTTTTTGCAGCAAGGGACCGCATAGATCTACATATCGTATGAGTTTCAAGTTGATACCTTCAGCCATTGCTGAGTAAAAAAAGTTTGAAAGACGGACAGACAGACAGACAGACACCGGAGTGATCCTATAAGGGTTTGTACGAAACCCTAAAAAAAGATCAATAATTTTCGAAATCAAATTTGAAACGTTCTGAATGAATGAACCATTTTTTCTGTCTAGGGTTCACACCAATAATGGTAATATGTTTTTGTGTTAATTTGACTTATTATTATTTTTATTTTAACTAGTTTATTTAGGTTTAGGACAAGGCGGCGCCGGCCTATGTGGACGAGGTGTAGATGATTCATAAACATCATCATACAAATTGGCATTAGAATATACAGGTTGAGTTTCATACAAACTTTGTGATGATTCTCCAATCTCACTATAAAAGCTACTAGCAGTATCATTCACTTCATCATAAACACCATCTCTAGAAGTTGATGGTACATTACCATAGACCGAATAATTGCAATGATTATAATCAACATTTTGATACTTACTCGAATACATTGAATTCTCAAGTTCACTAAAATTCCTTAACTTTTCTTCCTCATATTTCGGTACATAAATATTTTTCCCATAATCATTATTAGTATTTGTTATGGCTGGTGAAGATAATTTTGCATAATAATCTTTAGTTTCCAATATAAATTGTTGTTGTACAGGATTTGCATCAAAATGTTTATATTGTGGTATATCGTTATATTTATCTTCTGAAGAATGATTTGCTGTTGAAGTCGATGGGATGTTGTCATATAAATAATCCCCGTTACTGCTTTTTGTTCTGAGATTCAAAGATTCTGAGATTCTATCGTCTAATGACATTGCAGCGAATGATGTCTCGGGTATTGAACTTCTCTCTAATGTAGCTGTCGTTTTGGAAAAATTCATTGGTATTGGTGTATCATTGATAGAATGTCTTTCTGTTGATAATTCATTAGGTTTGGCATAATTCATTCCTGGCACTTTTCCGTATGGAGAGTTATGTATTGAATTATTGATTGCTATTGAGTTATTATAAATATGTGATTCTATACTTGAATGGTTATTTTGTGTGTATTTATGCGGTTGTTGGTATAATGGTTGATTATTGGAACCATTAAAAGCGTCGTAATTTGATCTTGGTTCTTGACTTGTTGGCCAGAACTGTGAAGTATCGAAAGGGTCCGGCTGTGATGTTGTTTGACTGGTATTAAAATGTACAGGTGTTGATAAATTGTCTAAAGATTTAGCACCATAACGATGTGAATAGTTTTGCATACTAAATGAACTAGGTGATAAACCTGGTAGGCTTTCTATGCTTTGTTCGCCCCAATCAGCTTCCATACCTGCAAATAACATTTATGGATTTAAAGAGATAGACAGGTGCAAGAAGACTCTCTTGACTGGGAAGCGAAAATATGTAAATTACGAAGAAAAGTTGTCTCTCTCTTTCTCTCACTCCAGCCCATTTACGTCCCACTGTTGGGCACGGGCCTCCTCCACTTCGGAGGGATTATAGTCTACTGTACCGCGCTGACCGGGCGTATTGGCACAGGGTTTATTTTCGAGTTTTCCTTTACTCACAGAGGATGTTATCTGTGTGAAATATCCCTTAGTTGACTTTTACAGCACCCTGGGGAGGAGATGGGGTGGTGACACTTGTATTCTTATTCCGTCACCACACGGAGAAAAGTTGTCTACTAGTAACTAAATAAATAAGAAAGAAAGAAATATTTATTATTTCTTGGTAGAGAACATAGTAATATAGTATAACTAGTATTGAGCTTTTAATAACCGGCCAATATTGTTTAGAAACCAGTTGCCAGACTAGAAAAAGAAAATGAAGTCTAGGATAATGAAGTAATAACAATTACACAAAAGGTTACCTATTTCAGGAACATCTATAGGCTCATCAAGAATAGATACAGCATTTTGACTATTCTGCGAGGTTTTCTTAGATGGTGAACTGTGTCCCCTTAACGGCGGTAAATCCAGGTCAATCAGCATATCTTCCTTGACTGGAATGAAAAATAGATATATAACATGAATGAATTAACGATGATTAAGAACTCTATTCCCCGAAATCGTTCTTGAAATTGCAATATGAATCTTTCACCGATCTTTCAAAACATCGTTGCGATGTTTAACTCAAGATGAATGGAAGATTTGGTAAACATGATAGCTCAGTTGGTAGAGCTACGGAACGGTATTTCAAGGTTGTGGGTTCAAGTCCCGTAAATGCTGATCATTTTTTCCACTATAATTTAGTATATTATTATGTAAAAAGCGTAGCAAGTCAATTGCAAAAATTAATAAGAATCTTTATTAAGTTTTGAGACATGAACAATACCCTAGTTTAGGCCAACGAAGACGGAGGAAAAGGCTAGTTTATAACGTTTACCTTGATTTAAACTCTTGGAGTGTACATCTCTCCTAGTTTTCATCATATTCTGGTTGAGTGCGGCAACACGGTCGTTGATAAGTTTGTTATAATTGAAATGTTTACTGCCGGTGTTGCCAGCGCGTGTACTCGTCGGTTGTGTTGACTCGATCGTTCGACGTTTACGTAATATCACTGCAGAGTCGTCCGATACACCGTTTCTTGATAATATTGAAGCGGATTGAACTATAACAATTAACCGAATAAAACTTTTAACAAATAAAAAATATAGCAGAAAATGTGCTTAACACGAATAGGATTAGAGAATGGGAGAATAGCTCAGGAAATCAATTGCAAAAAAATTAAAAAAAAAAAAACTATCATATGTATAAGTCTAGCACACATAATCATAATATAAGTACCTACCTGACAGTTATTTAAATAAATATTCATAATTGTGGAGGTAACTTAGATAGTAGCTTAATTTGGGACCAAAGATGTTGTTGATTCTTTAAATATAACGATATTAATTTACTTAGTTTCAAAACTAAAAACCGCGCTTGCTAGTGCAGAATATTTGCTCAGACCTAACCGATATGTACACAAAATTTCACGAAAATCGTATAGTATATTATCGTATCGTACAGTATAATTACAAAATCCGTGACAGAAGAATTTTATGTGTTAGATGTATTGTCATCGGTCGTCAATGGTACCAATTCTAGATGCACAACTAAACTTAACTTAACTAAAAAATGAAAATTGGTAGTGTCAATATAGCTATTACTTGCTATTTCGTTGTACACATTTATATTAATTAAAATCGTTAGTCTATAATACACAGTTTTAATAATAAGAAACTTCAGTAAACATTGCCGAATTGTGGTAATGACGCTATCAATTTGAATTTTTTAGTTAAGTTAAGTTTAGTTGTGCGCTCAGAATCGGCACCATTGTGTGCACAATTTCAGATTAATTCGACTAATCCAATTGGGTAAGAATCACTTTCAAAGATTCCGTTACATGGATTAATACATACATAGATAGCTACGTACCTAACTAATGAAAGCGTGTTAATTAAAAAATCTTTCAATTCCAACGTAAGCACAAACTAATGGAACAAATCTCATATCTATGTTAATATATTTGCTTTTATATCTATACATTGTAACCACTATCGTAACGGAAAATTCACTTGAGTAACGCATAGGTACGTGTCACGGAAATATAATTCAAACGGGTAGGGTTTCTCTTTAAACTTAGAATAACAACATAACTATGAAACTAAATTAAACAAAGGTGTGGGACACATTTTCGATAAGTTCAATAATAACTCGGTCTGTCAATGTACGAGAATTGGCAATACGTAATAATTTACAAGAATAGGCTAACCGCAAATTAATTAAGAATTGTAAAAACTATACAAATGTTGTCCTATTTTGATTGCTGTTTTTAGGTTACATCTTGAAACTAAGTCAAATGCCAATGAAATAAACACGGAATTATCTTGTAACATTATATTTTACTATCCTAGAAGTTGAAGAGTTAGTTTGTTTGAACGCCTTAATGACAAGAACCGCTGGATAATTTGAAAAATTCTTGTGTTGGATAGTACATTAATCCAAAAGGTTTTAGGCTATATAACATGACGTTGCACCCATAGGAGGGAAGCATCACTGAAAAATATTGCAGAAAAGTGGAATTTCCTAAATTACACTCGTACGAATTCACAACGGGGGATGTGGGTTCAATTAACACCCCTAGAATTATTAATGTTTTCAAGACAAATATTTATTCTTAAGGTAATATGTGTTGTGGGTAGAGCAGGGATGTCATCACCAAAATTACCGACGTCAGATAAAAACGGCAAAAATCCCGGATATATGGGAAAATATGGAAGTTACTCGAACTTCTATGATGAAATATTTTGTGAAAAAAAATAAAAATTATTGTATCCCCTGACGACATAAGAACAACAAAACCCGACCAGAAGTGCTCCGGACAACCTATATACGAGTAATCTAGGAACCTATAACTCTAGAAAAACTGAACGAATGCCAGCCCTAAATTTGAACAAGAATAAGAACACTACACAAGTTATTCGTCCAAAACCCATCGTACTTGAAAAATCAAATTGTAGTAAGCCTGTGCTATGATAATAAATAACTACATGTTTATCCTTAAGTGATAAAATGTCCACTTAGTCATAGATTAGCAATTTTCAATGCTAAGTACATATACAAGTATGTGATGATATTATTACGTAGCAAAAATATAATATGCAGCGATGATTGAAAATATCCATTAGTTACGTTTCACGGAACATTTATAATATCTCTTATATGACATCCAAGTGAAACTTCTATATCTACGAGAACGAAATGCAAAATATAGTTAAGATTCGAATTTATTTTTAGATAGAAACTAGCTGACCTGGCAAACGTTGTCTTGCTATCTAATTATAGTGTGAAATGAAATAATAAACCATGTAAGTATACATAATTACTTTCATAATGTAGACATAATTTTTTTGAGAAAATTACATATATGCTTATGACAGTTTCAAACATTTTTTTCCTTGCCACCGGTTCAGGACTCAACCTGCTGAGAAGAACCGGCGAATAAAAAACTCAGTAGAGCTTTTAATTAAATCAATAAGGTGAACAAGACATTTATTATTATTGAAATATAGAAAGTAGTTTATTCTCAGACCTACCTGAATATGCATATAAAATGTCTTAGAAATCTTCCAAACCAGTCAGAGAAGTATAACTAACATTTAGCTGACCCGGCAAACGTTTTGCCATAAGAATGTTAAGGGTAGATAGCCCTTACCACATTGGACTATGAAGAATATATAGTACCCGATTCTCAGACCTACTAAATATGCATATAAAATTTCATAAAAATCTTTGAAGCCGTTTCAGAGGAGTATTGTAACTAACACACGGGACACGAGAATTTTATATATTAGAAGAAGATGATAAAAATTTCGCCTCTTCCTTTATAAAGCTCCTTCACAATTTATCAAATGTTCCTTTATTGAGCAGTTACTACAGCATAATATTTTCTAACACTTGCGCGACTCATTTGTTTAAATAAAACTACTTTTTACGGATTTAGACGCGTAAATTTGTTTTAAATTTTGGCCCGTAGAAGACACATTACAGCTGTCTCACCCGTGACCATGGTGACTGCAAAGTCTCCGAAACGTCGGGCCAAAATTTAAAACAAATATACGCGTCTAAATCCGTAAAAAGTAGTTTAAGTTACTACAGCTTCCAATATAATATATTCTATAGGTACGCCATATGAATATTTATTACGCTTAGTTGACCATCTATACAACTGCTACCTAATATTATTCTCAGCGAAAGTAAAAGTTAATTGCCGCATCATATCGCAAAAGTTATGTTATATTTAGTTATGCCATTATTGTTTCACCATTTATAACCATATTGTAAAAGTGATCACTATCATACATTCAGTTTATAGACGCTGTATTTTATTTGATTACCATTCTCTTTCCGGCTCATTTACGTCCCACTGTTGGGCACGGGCCTCCTCCACTTTGGGAGGGATTATGGTCTACTGTGCCGCGCTGACCAGGCGTGTTGGTACAGGGTTTATTTTCGAGTGTTCCGTCTCTCACAGAGGATGTCATCTGTGTAAAATATCCCTTAGCTGGCTTTTACAGCACTCTGGGGAGGAGATGGGGTAGTGACACTTGTATTCTTAGTCCGTCACCACACGGACATGATTACCATTAAAATTGTATTTCTATTTATTCCTAGCAGTGCCCCGCGGTAAAAAGGAAAAAAAATCTTCATTTCACGGGAATATTGCAATCTTTCGGGATACAAAGTAGCTTATAACTCAATCTGGTACGTAAGCTATATTATTGTAAAGTTTCATTAAAATCCATTCAGTAGTTTTTGCGTGAAAGAGTAACAAACATTCACATTTACAATATTATTAGGATTAGAATAATATTAGTAATATTACAAGCATTACAAATTGGTGAGTATTAATACAATTGAATACAAGTGTCACCACCTCATCTCCTCCCAAGGGTGCTGTAAAAGTCAGCTAAGAGATATTGCACACAGATGACATCCTCTGTGAGAGACGGAAAACTCGAAAGTAAACCCTGTGCCAAGACGCCCGGTCAGCGCGGCACAGTAGACCATAATCCCTCCCAAAGTGGAGGAGGCCCGTGCCCAACAGTGGGACGTGAATGGCCTGGAGAAGAAGAAGAGAAGAATATAATTGAACGAATAACTATAAACGCAAGTGAAACCGCGGGCATTTCCTAGTAAATAAAGAAAATCACGTACCTCTTTGCACGGGCGATAGTGTTTGTGACTTCTTAGCTGCCTGATTTGGTTTACTTTTAGAAGTCGTGACCAGTGTGCTGAAAATAATTACATGTTAAACAAACGGTCGTATTAAAGATCTTAAATAGATCTAATATATAAAATTCACGTGTCACAGTGTTAGTTACCGTACTCCTCCGAAACGGCTTGACCGATTTTTATGAAATTTTACATGCGTATTCAGTAGGTCTGAGAATCGGCTTTTTTTTTCATATGGCAAAACAACGTTTGCGGGGTCAGCTAGTTTTTATATATAACTAGCTGACCCGGCAAACGTTGTTTTGCCATATAAATGTTAAGGGTGGACCACTTAGGTGTATAAAAAAAAATTGTAGCCGATTCTCAGACTTACTGAATATGCATAAAAAATTTCATAAGAATCGATCAAGCCGTTTCGGAGGAGTATGGGAACGAACATTGTGACACGAGAATTTTATATATTATCGGTCTTATTCATAAAGACTTATCGGAGGTTTAAACGGAGATTTGTCGGAGAGATAATAATCGTTTTAGCGTAAAAAGACTATTATGAATAACAAGTTTTGACAATTTTCGCGAACCGATTTTAGCGAACTTTTAAACCTCCGATAAGTTATTATGAATAAGACCACATATGTATAATCTTGTTTACTTATTATAAAACAAAGTCGTTATTTTGAAAGTATGTCCCTATGTGAACTTATATTTTCAAAATTACCAAACGGATTTTAATGCAGTTTTTTTTTAAATGGAGTGATTCAAGAGGATGGTTTTTATTTGTATAATTTGTTAAAGTTTGGTTCCCAATTCCACGCGTACGTATTTGCGAGGAACAGTTAGTTACTAATATTATAAAGCTTAAGAACTTTTTTCAACGCGCTAATCTCAGTAATTACTGGTTCGAATTGAATAATTCATTTTGTATCGGATAGTCCATTTATCAAAGAATGCTAAATAACGTCACGCAAAAAAATGTAACTCCTTAAACCACTCTATCTTAAAAAAAACATGAAAACACGTTGCATAATTTTGAAGATATAAGCTCACTTAAATAATAAACACATACAAAAATAACAACTTTGTTTTATAATCCCTACTAATATTATAAATGCGAAAGTAACTCTGTCTGTCTGTCTGTTACGCTTTCCCGCTTAAACCTCTCTACCGATTTTGATGAAATTTGGCACAGACAATCTTTAGACCCTGAGAAAGGACATAGGCTACCTTTTATTGCGAAAAAAAATATTTCCAAATTCCACGCGGACGGAGTTGCGGGCAACAGCTAGTAAATAAATAAGTAAGAATGAAATATTTCATACCTCGGGAATAACCCAACTTCTAAAGTCCTTTGATTTTGCCCCTTCCACCAATGCAACTCTGGTCTTCGGTCGATTAATATAATTGGGTCACCTGCATCTATAACCATCTTACTTGGTCGTCGGTAACTGTTGGAGAAAGTTCATAGTATAATATCATACATAATAATTAACTTTTTTATACAATAAAAATTGTGAGAACAGACTACAATGTGAATGCTAAACTAAAGATCTTTTTATGTTGAAGTATTTTGAATAAAAACTACTTTTACGGAACTGCACACAATGTATGCATTTCATTAACCAACTTGGTACTTTTCTTTGTTGCCCTACTGTTTTAAAAATAACTTTAAATTGACCTAATTCTAACCTAAACATTGGACACTTGTTTATCCACTCCGCCGTCCGTGGCCGTCCTTAGTAACAAGTGTTGCCACGTAAACTAGTTCCAATCCAAATACGTTTTTTTAAACGTTGCTTTAAGTAAATCTCTCAGTTTTTGTCAGTGGCAACGTGAATAACGCACCAAGCCAATAATGGTCTTAGTCATAATGACTGATCGGAGGTTTAAAAGTTCGCTAAAATCGGTTCGCGAAAATTGTCAAAACTTGTAATTCATAATACTCGAAAATTTTCTAAACTCCACACGGACAGAGTCGCGGGCAACAGCTAGTAATAAATATCACACAAATGATTGTTCCGTGCGGAAATCGATCCCGCGAACAAGCGACCTCTTGAAAAGCTGTCCGTTATATGAATCACTAGACCACAAAGGCGGTCGTATTCAATCATAGACATTACAACGCACCCTTAAGGTTCCATGCCTAACTGACCAGAAACAAAGGGTTTCTCTTTTGTACGAAACCCTAAATATTTTAAACGCACCCTACTTTATAAACAGTAACTTTAATTAATTTTGAGCTTAATTAAATATACAGGGTGTCCCAGAACTCAACGTCAAGCCGAAACGGGGTGACAGGATAGATCATAACCATCACGAGAAAAATCAGAAAAAAAATCTATCCCATGCAGTTTGAAAATTATGGGCATTTTAAGAAAAACCTAGAAATTTGGTCTAACTGTACCATTTTTCGGTTATTGTGGTTAATTTTTATTATTTTTGGTCATTTAAACTTTGGAACCGTAACCCTAAATAACATCTCGAGAATCACAGTCTAAAATAATGACACAATTACCCCAAGTTTCCTAGAATTTAGACTATTTGTTAAACTATGAATTTAAAATTTTCAAACTTTGTCGACTTTGAAACACCCTCCTTTAAAAAAAATGTACTAGAGTGCCTTGGCAAGTGCCATTAAGAGTTGGCGCATTTAATCAGGATTGTAAAATGGTACAATACTTGTAAGTTTCGTACTAAAAAAAACGAGTAAAAAATAAAAACCTCAAGTAACCCGATTTTTGCTAACCCATTTTACTCAGGAAAAATGTTTTTTATTCGCACAAGCCCTTGGTAGGTTCTTTATTTTACGGCAAAATGATGAGAGAGATGGATAGTGGACATGTTTGCCATGAGCGAGCGAGACAGATAGTGACGCCACGCAGTGAGACGGAGATGCATCGTTTAAACGAGTGCGAATGAAACAGATACAGACGCCATACCAAGCAAATAGCTACGCTGCCAGTCTGACACCAGTTAGTACATTTCGCTCATTCGTCTACTGCGCACCTTTCCGTATTCGCTTGTGTTAATTTAGTACTGACAACTTTGGCTTTTCTTTTTGGACTTGGATTTTTGTGAATTGGACTTGTTGATTACATACCGGCAACTTTGGCTTCTCTCTTTTGGAATTGGACTTTTGTGTTGACATCCTTCTCATCACTATGCCTACGCGCTACACTTCACAAGAATATGCGAACATGCATCTCATTTATGGGGAATGCAGATGCAACGCAAGTGCCGCCGCTAGACTTTATCGTGAAAGATATCCAAATTTAGAGCGCTATCCGGATCACCGCGTGTTTGTTAATGTGCACCATTCACTCACAGAGGACGGCCATTTCCCGAATCAAATACGGGCTGGAGGTAGACCTCGCTTTCCTTACGAAGAAGAAGTGTTGGAAGAGGTCGCAGATGACCCAAGTATTTCCGTTCGTGGAATTGAAGAAAGAACGGGAATACCCAAAAGCACAGCACATCGTATTTTACAAAGAGCTGAAATGCATCCATTTCACGTACAACGAGTTCAAAGTCTTCTCCCTCGAGATTATCCTGAAAGGATTTCATTTTGTAGAACAATGCTACAGAGGCATAATGAAAATCCCCAATTCATCCAAAAAATTCTCTGGTCAGATGAATCTACATTTAAAAAAGATGGCTACATAAACTTACACAATTTTCATGAGTGGCATGTGGAGAATCCACATTTAATGCGAGAAGACCGATCCCAATATCGCTTTAAAGTTAACCTGTGGACAGGAATTTTAAACGGCAAAATAGTTGGGCCTTTTGAGCTGCCTGAGAATTTGAATGGCACGAATTACCTAAATTTTTTACGAGAAAATTTACCAAGTTTGTTAGAGGACGTACCACTAACAGATCGTTGCCACATGTGGTATCAACAAGATGGCTGCCCAGCGCATTACGCAGTGCAAGTAAGAGATTTCCTTGACCAAGAATATCCGGGAAGGTGGATTGGACGTTCAGGCACTATCTCGTGGCCAGCCCGTTCCCCAGATTTAAATCCCCTGGATTTTTTTTATTGGGGCGTTCTCAAAGAAAAAGTTTATTCTAAGCCCATTGAGAGCGTAGCCGAGCTGCGTGAACGAATTTCTCAAGCTGCTGAGGACATCAACTCTCGAGGATATGCCCGGCTAATAAGTAGATCTTTTTTAAGAAGATGTAGGGCGTGTGTTGAAGCTGATGGTAAACAATTTGAACATTTGTTTTAATAAAAAATGTTATTTTCAAATCTGACTTTTATTCCAATAAACCTAAACAAAACAAGGTCAACATTTTTCATTATTTTATTAGTATTTTGTTGCTTTGGTAAAAGTGGCGTCACTATCTGTCTCGCTCGCTCATGGCAAACATGTCCACTATCCATATCTCTCATCATTTTACCGTAAAATAAAGAACCTACCAAGGGCTTGTGCGAATAAAAAACATTTTAACTGAGTAAAATGGGTTAGCAAAAATCGGGTTACTTGAGGTTTTTATTTTTTACTCGTTTTTTTTAGTACGAAACTTACAAGTATTGTACCATTTTACAATCCTGATTAAATGCGCCAACTCTTAATGGCACTTGCCAAGGCACTCTAGTACATTTTTTTTAAAGGAGGGTGTTTCAAAGTCGACAAAGTTTGAAAATTTTAAATTCATAGTTTAACAAATAGTCTAAATTCTAGGAAACTTGGGGTAATTGTGTCATTATTTTAGACTGTGATTCTCGAGATGTTATTTAGGGTTACGGTTCCAAAGTTTAAATGACCAAAAATAATAAAAATTAACCACAATAACCGAAAAATGGTACAGTTAGACCAAATTTCTAGGTTTTTCTTAAAATGCCCATAATTTCCAAACTGCATGGGATAGATTTTTTTTCTGATTTTTCTCGTGATGGTTATGATCTATCCTGTCACCCCGTTTCGGCTTGACGTTGAGTTCTGGGACACCCTGTATACACTAGCACAAGATTTTATTATTATTAGGGGAGTCATAATAATCGAAGTTTGGACTTTTCACTCACGTGAATTGTACTGTGTGATCTGTATTCTCTGTTCAATACCGCGAACGTGCACGTAACAATTATCACATGCACGCAAAATTTCCGTTAAATCCTATAATTGAATGATGCACGAAAGCGCAAGACATAAATCTAATTCGCTTATATAAGTGCATTACTACCAAGTGATTGCCTTGTTAATATTATAGAATTTATGATCGGTGAATCTATTGTTACAAGTTTTCATAAACAAAACAAAAAATTATTCAAAAGTAACGTATGTAATTTTTTTGAAATTACTTATTTATTTTAATATGTTTTTTTAATTGAAATTGCTTTATTATATTTATATTTATTATATTTATATTATGTTTTTTTTTATTGATTACTGTAGTAACTACCACATGGATTACCGACGCAAGAAACGTTCAATTAAGAGGATACCAAAATAGCTTCATGCATTTTTCTATGTACGAAGTTTTCATTGTTTCTTTAGATTGAATGGCTAGAGCTCTAATTTTTAAGTATATGTTTTTTCAATATATGATCTAGGATCGCATAAACTCAGAAACGCGATTGAAAAAAGTTTTCTCGATAGAAAATCTTGGCGAAACAACCTCTCTAATTTTTTATTTTTTTCATTTGTCGGTCTATTATCGCGTATTAACTAATGAAATAACTTTAAACACATAGGTAACTATTATGTATAGAAACACGTGGATCAGAATTAAAATATATTTAGTAGATTTTGAGTAAATAGGAAAAGTATCCCTAATTCTTCATTTTCTGTGCCTACTGGCTGTGTTAATATGTACGTGTCGGCGATGATATTGATGTAGGCCCTTAAATACTTTCACTCTTTTAATTATTATTTTAAACATCTCATTTTCCTCTCATTAACGACAATATCTTATGAAACAAATAAATAATCATAAACATTTTCATTTTTCTACTGAATATCTGGCAGAAAGCACCTATATCACATAAATTAAAACCTTTCGAGAATCGAATCGACGAATTTGAATTACACAAAAAGGTAGTTATTATAATATTTGTATTTTTAAAAAAAAAGGTCAACCGACTGCATGTCTTTAAAATTTGAGGGTTTTCCTCGATTTCTCAGGAGATAATCATCAGATCCCTACCTGGTACCAATGGGAACCACACGGTAACCACTAGGTTTCAAATAAAAAAACAATATTAAAATCGCTTCGCCCAAATAAGGTAACAAACAAAAAATAATAAAAAAAAAACATATAGACGAATTGACAATCTTTTTTTGAAGTCTGTTATAAATATAATAATTACCTGAGAGCAGCAACAGCAGTTTCATATTTATTAGTTTCCATATACCGTTGAATGCCCGCAAATGTTGGTCTTTCCTTAGGATTGATATCCCAACACTGCATCATCAACATATAAACGTCAGGTGGACAAGCGGCCGGTGCAGTTAAACGTTGACCTTCGCGCATTATTAGACGTAGTATCTCTGAACCGTTTAAACCTAAAGGAGGTCACGGAATTATTGTAGTAAAATATGAAAATAATAAAGAAAACTTCGAATATTACATTGATGATTTGTCTAATAAATTGATGGAAACTAAGGGTCTATATAGACTCCAAATTTATTGTTGCTTAGACTTTGTAGAAACGAATTAAAAAAGTCATCAATCCATTTCAATTAAGGAATGATATAAGGACATAGCCATATTCTTGGTAAGACGGAAAATCGAAGCTAAACCCTAAGCAAACATAGCTTGGTTAGCCGTTTAACTGCTGAAAAATGTTTTAAATAAAGAGGAGCCTACCGTATAAATAAAGCATAATAAACAAAATTACATAATCTGATTTGTAAAGACTTCACGTGAGATCGTTAGGGGCGACTTATATTAAATTTGCATAACGTTACCGCGTAGTTTTGTTCTAATGTCATTAAGTAAATGCATACATTATTGATTCAAGTGGGGTCGCCTGTATAGCAAATGATACGTAACGAAGATGTTACTTTGTGTAGGTACATGATTTTCTACGATTTATTATGAATTAAATGTATGTTTAGCATATAAAATATAGGTTTTTCAAAGTTGCTACATACTTTGCTAGCTATATAATCCGTATTTTCGGAATTTAGCAAAATAATTAACGCCTTTTGCAATTAATTTCGGACAAATTAACAATCGATGACAACTAAAAAAACATTCTGGGAAATAAGACAATTTTAACTTTGCTAAAGACTATCCACAATTTCAAACAATAGATTAGATAGTTAGTTGCTTTTTGTAATCGATGTTTTTTACAGTTTTTCCTGGTTTACCTCGCACGATTATCACGACAATTTTAAACACATGGTTTTTAGCAGGTCTCATATTCTGTATAAAAAGACCTATTGAAAGAAAAAAAAACATCAAAAACATCATTCTTACCTATCCAGGGTTCCTCTCCAAAAGTGTACATTTCCCATAAAGCGACAGCAAACATCCACACGTCAGAGGCGTGTGAG
This sequence comes from Orgyia antiqua, assembly GCA_916999025.1. Lineage (NCBI taxonomy): Eukaryota > Metazoa > Arthropoda > Insecta > Lepidoptera > Erebidae > Orgyia > Orgyia antiqua. Next base: position 24,103,842 of record OU779864.1, read on the forward strand.
AATTGCCTATTTCTTAGAGATTCTGGAGCGCACCATGGAAATGGTACACGTCGGCGTTCGCTCATCACATAGCAATCATCAGCGTCAGGGAGAGCCCTCATCAGACCAAAGTCACCTATTTTTACCTGATATATGGACAAATAGGGCTAGTATAGTATTGTATATTGATCCCAAAAGGTCAAGTCACGTATTTTGATCTATCACACAGATTAATACATACATATCAAATGTATAGTAACCTTAATTTATTACTGGCGAAAGGCCATTTTGTTAGCTTATTATCGTCCCACTGTAGGGCACGTGTCTCTTCCAATTGGGAAGGGATTAAGGTCTACTGTGCCGCGCTGACCGGGCGTATTAGCACAGGGTTTATTTTTGAGTTTTCCATTTCTCACATGTCCCTCGGATGGAAACGGGGTGGTGACACTTGTATTCTTAATTAGTCATCGACATTCGACATCTCGGATCAGTTCTACAATAGGTACTCTTAGGAAATTCAGATAACCATTTATAATATCTAAAATATTGAATACCATAAAAGGGGCGTATTCGCTTCTCTTCGATGTGTCGTTCTATTATAACTATTTGATTTGGTTAGTTCGATTATGACATGATGGTAAGGTCGTATCTGTACGTAAGTCATGCGAATGTAATTATTTATGTTTTATTGAAACGATATGTTAAGTAATACGATAGGCGATAGTGCTTATTTGTCACGTCAATTAAGATATTCATAAGGCTAGTATCCTGCAGATATTACGACGCTAAATAATTGCATGAGAAAAACCGATTATGGCAAAAATTATGGCTAACAATTTATAGGCAGTTTGTGAGCGCGTATTGAATGGACATGTGCGTGGGTCCACGTTACATGGGTTCACGATAAGACTGCACTTGTCAATTCCATGCATTACACTTATCTGCCTTAAGTTGATCTGGATAGCCATATTTTAAGGCTAACAAAAATTGCAGGCATAGTTATTTCAAAATTACGCAAATTATACCATATATAAGGCAGATGGATTGATGGATAGAAGGGACACAAGTAACAGATTTTGTAAGAAGCTGTATTGATTTTTGGTCAAGGCATATTTATTATCACAAATGTGTTAATTACAATGAAACAAAGAGTGGCTATTGTCAAGGTACTTACTGTCTTACGAACAATTACTTATTCTGCGGTGCAATGGTTAAGTAATTTCACAATGACATATCAAATTATTAACTTGTGGTTACATAAATAAATTTTGTGAGTTCTAAGTGATATTACCCTCTGTGAGAGATAGAAAACTTGAAAATAAACTCTATGTAAACACACCTGGATCCACGCAGGATAATAGGCCATAATCCCTTGTAAAATGGAGAAGGGCAGTGCCCAACAGAGGGACGTTAATGGGCTGGAGAGAGAGAAATGAAGTAATTATTTTGTACTTACCAATTCTAAAGTAGACAGTAGAATATTCCTGCAAGCCAAATCTCTATGTAAAAATCTGTGCTTCTCCAAATGTGCCATGCCAGCAGCAACTTGTTCTGACCATTTTGATATATATCCTAGAGACACTTTGCCATTTTGTGCTCTAATATAATCTAGTAGAGCACCCATTGTAGCCAACTCACAGACCATCATTAAGGGATGAAAAACAACACCATGGAGTTTGACAAGGTTTGCATGTTTCAAACTATGCATAGCCTCAACCTCTCTTCTGAAATCATCATATATACCAGGTTGTGAGAAAGCATCTGCTTTTAATACTTTAACTGCTACAGGAACTGATTGGGAGTCAGAGATTTTCCATTCACCTCGTTTGACAACACCGAATGAACCTGTACCAAGCTCATTGTGTAATCTGAAAGACAGGTTTAGTATTAGGTATTGATATTTTCATTTTGTATTTATTATAAGTAAGGTATTGATATTTTGTATTGACTTTATGCTTAATGGAAATTTAATATAGTTTCTACTAAGGCAACCATAATTTGTTTCTTACAATTTACACAGGTTATCTGAACTATTCATCCGATATTATTAATTTTATTAATTGTTTATACTCACACAATATCCTTCTCTAAGATAATACAAGTAGTTCTTGTCTCTGCTTGTGGTGTGTGTTTAATAGGTAAATCAGTTTTCTCTTTGGATATGGAACTTGAGTTACCAAAGAGTTTATTCCAAAACTTTCGATTCCATAGTTGTAACTTTTTTTTTCTAACAGCATCAAGTAACCTGCGTATACCAGGCTTACTTATGCCTATTTTCTCAAGATCTTCAGCATGTACATAATCAAAATGTGCTAGTCTTGTTATCTAAAATTAAATTAAATACATACATTGAAACTAATACAAAAATGAATGAACGAAAAATGTTATAAAAACAATTAAGTTTAATAAATACATAAACTAAGAAGTTTAAAATGTTGAAGTAATTTTATACTTATAACTATAAAGACTTTACCTGTAACTGATCTCTAATGGCCAAGTAAAATTGTTCAAGTTGGACGTTTTGCAGGATTTCACAAAGCCAGTCGGTGCCAGATTCCATTTTAAATCCACTTAATATAAATAAAACAATTGCATATCGAAGAGGAAGTGGTCGTTACGAACAAGTCTGCTGAACTAAATGGCTGTTAGCTTAACGAACACGGGGAATCATGTACATTTGTATAATTAAAAAGCATGTGTTAGAAAAGTAACGATTCAACTAAAATTAGAACAAAATAGCTCTAATTACACGCAACATTTGCTAAAATCCCATTTCGCAATATAGAATTACACACACAAGCACCCGAGAAATTCTTGTTTGGAAGAATGCATAGACTAACTAACTTAGCTAACGTCTTGCTAGATGACAGATGAGTGAGCGAGACAGACTAATATACAGAGTAACTTTTAATGTTGCAAGCGCCGAAACGGGTTCTACCAGTTTAAAAAATAATTCTGTTACCTGTTAACTTCTTATTATATTCGTATTTTTTACCTTCTGTGATACAAAATAAGACTACATAAAATATTTGTAACGATGCAAAATATTTCATTTCCTTAAGCAACTGACACTTAATTATTAATGTTGTAAATCTGAAATAAAATCTCAAAATTTCATCAAAAAAGGGTGTGCATGTACTTAGAAGACCGACCAAAACTGCAACACAAGTTTCGGTTTCGGCCAAAATCGGCCAAAACTTTTGCTGAAACCGAAACTTGTGTTGCAGTTTAGGCACACTCATGCTCGCCTAACTTCGTTTCCCGCGGCAACGCTTTGACGGCCCTGTTCGGGAATTATGAGAACATAATTTTAAAAAATAATAATATTGTTAGTAATAGTTTTTTAAATTATATTAAATAAATGATTCCAAGAAACTTAATATACTGTGTCTCCATTCCCTGCCCTCATAAATGCAAAATAATAGGTAAAATGCACCAAATTGCACAGTATCTTATGAAATTTTATACTTGACCACGTGAGTTTCGGTTTCATTTTCGGCCCAAAAACCAGTTGCAGTCGGAAACTAGTACTTAGGCAAGCTCGTAATAAATTATACTTCCTTGGTTAAATTACAGAAATAGAATGTGTATTACATTGTATGAAAAGTGTGCGCTCATGGCATTGCCATTAGGTCAAGATTCCTTTATCCCGCCACCGCCACTAATCCTATCTCAGCCATTATAAATAAATGAAAAGTCGTGTAGTGGTAACATGTGTTATACTGAATGGATATAATTATATGCATATTATTGCATATGTCACAACTACCCAACAACTACCCCAATTTTATTGAAACTTTAATGACGATAGCCACACTGGCAACATGTTTGTGTTGCCATTAATAAAACAAAAACAATACTGATAAAAGAAGAAAAAGCTACTAAATAGACATTAAGAAAAATAAATGACAGCCTATATAGTAGCCTTTCCAACTCTTTCTTTACATTAAGCATTAAAGGATACTGGCAGAGTCGCGACTTAAACACTACGATAAGTCGCTTCTAAAGAAGCCATCAAACAAGAACAAGTAAGCATTAAAGGATGCTTAATGTAAAGAAAGAGTTAAAAAGGCTACTAAATAGGCTCTTTGTCATTTATTTTTCTTAATGTGTTCAACTAAAAAAAGAAGAAGGCCGGATTCGTTGTACCGAGTGTTACGTCTAGAGCTAGATCTATATCGTAAGTCTATGCATGGCATAGGTAACTGAAAACCAGACATGGTGACATACCAGATTTTTGACATCAAACCCACCAATGACTGAACTGTGCAGTCACAATAGTAGTATCTCATTGGTGAATCGGTTGACATTAACCTACCATCTCATGAATTCAGTAGACCTATTTTGTTAAACCATGATTAATCTGACCTATGCCTGTGTCTATGATGTACAAACTACAACATAGTATCTTCTATCTATTCTGTGGTACACGAAGTATAGATACAAGGAGTCCGAACGGTATAGGCTTTTCCATAATATTTCGTGTACACAATAATAAACCCAGATCATAGTTCTATTTTCTGCCACTGGCTGCGCAAGTATTCAGGACGTACCGATGCTATTATAGAATATCAGAATATCTCTTGACCTTCTCTGTATTGTTGGGTTTAAAGCACTCGAAAAATTTCTAAAAATTTCCTAAAACTTATATTTAACTCCACGTTTCTCAGAATATTTTTTTCCACAGGTGTCAATAGTTCAAACGAGTACTTCTTGAAAAATGGCGCGCTCTACCGGCAAAAAATCTGTCCCTTATATTGAGACCATTCGTTCAACATTACGTTCGGACTCCTTGTATCTATACTTCGTGCTGTGGTATTAAGTTCCCTGTGGCGGCATATTTAAATTTTATTCCTGTTTTAATTAATGATATTGAGCCAGAGTACTTTTTATAATAGTAGAGTTTATTAATTTCAATATTTTCAGCTATTTTTTTATAAATCAAAAATGCAGGATAAATCTGAGGAGAGCATATCAGATGTTAAGCTAATAGATTTTGGGTGTATTCCAGTAGATACAGCTGTTGAAAAATATGTTTCGGTTGAAAATACTTTTGATGTTAGTAATTTGCAATCCTATTTACTTGTAGTAAATAAGTGAAGACCGGTCTTAAGTGTTAATTAAATTATTAAGTCCTAATTAATCATATTAAAGTCTTTTTTAATATAGACAGGCTTCGTGGTTCAGTGGTTTATGTAACGGACTGCCATTCACAAGTCGCAGGTTCGGTCCTCGCACAGTTTAATCATTTGTGTGATATTTACAATTGTCATACAAATGTTTGTTTTGCGTCTGGGTGTATCGATGTAGGTATTATAAGTATCTATTTACAAAATAAAATGAGGTTGTGTAGTACCTATATCGGTATTCTAGTACCCTTAACACAAGCGTAATAAGCTTAGCTTGGGACCAGAGGACGTTATGTTAAATGTCCATGAATTTTTTTTTTAATAAATATAAAATTATATCACATCCTACTTTCTATTATTCATACATTTATAATATCATAAATGCGAAAGTTTGTAAGAATTGATAAGTAGATGTATGTGCATTATTTACTCTTTCACGCAAAAAGATAGATAGATTTAAGTGAACCTTTACACCTATAATGCCTGTGGGTAGCCAAGCAAAAGGAGCTGGCACAAAAGCGGGTGTAGGTAACTGCGGGCACTAGTTAGTATTTACATATAAGTAATTTTGATTTCAGAAATGCTTAACATACCGTGTGACTAATATATACATTTTGAACAACGTGGATCGTGTATTCAAAGTATCATTAGCATCGACTCCTGTAGAGCCAGGACATTACGCAAGCGTCAAGATTGTGTTCAAACCCAATGTGGTAGGACAGTCATTTACCGAGTATTACCTAGTGGATGACACTGCCGGAAATACTTACAGACTGACTGTAACTGGAAAATGCTATGGTGAGTGAAGTAGTCATTTCTTTTGACTGTCTGGCAAAAATTAAGAAAGAAAATGTGTAGGATGGACGCACGAACAATATCGTCAAGGTCGCTGGGGGTCATTGGATGAGAGCGGCACAAGACCGCGCGTTGTGGCGTTCTATGGGGGAGGCCTATGTCAAACAGAGGCCGAAGAGAAGCTGATGGATGGATATGATAAAAAAAATACCGACACCATGTATTTAGTTATTTATTTATTTATAAGTTAGTGATGATAACGCGAAGGTCAAAGAAGGAAGTTTATCTTCTGACGTGCGTACATACTTACACGGTCACCTTTTTAAATTACACTCTAAACTAGCAACAGGCCAGCCACATTATTTCACAAACTGCTTACCATTGAAAATATTATAAGTGTCAACACCCCATTTGATTTCACGGGAGTTAAGGGACGATATAAGCAGCAAACATCATCTGTGTTAGAAGGAAAACTGGAAACTAGTCCATAGTTGTTCCAAACCCAAAATGAAACATAGAACCCTACTAGAAAAGAAATCCTAACTAAACCCATGAATTATAGTTACTACTTATATTTTATTTATTTTATTCGCAGGACCCCTCGTGTACCTAAACAAAAATAAACTAACTTTTAGGGTTTGTAAAAATGTGACTGAACAAAGAAAAGAAGTGATACACTTGATTAACAATTCGTCAGTGGATACCACATATCAATGGTACATGCCGGCTTGTGGACAAGGATATTTCCAAGTAAGTAGAATAGGTACTATAGAACTAACACACATTTGTGATTATTTTCTTAAAGAGAGACGTGTTCACTTGAAAGAATATATTTATATTTTTTCGATCATAAAAGCCTTTCCAACAAAAGTTAAAAAAACCGGTCCTTTGCGAATGGGATTCGCACACGAAACCATCCGTACCATTATATATTATCATAATATATTCGTCTTATTACCGACCCCAAATAACACCAAATGACGGGACTCCAAGCAATGGGATATGGACAAGATGATGATGATGCTGGTGAGTATTTGTTTCTGCAGCTTCAACTGATATACAAAATCTCTGAAAATTTCAGCTCGCTAGCTATCACCGTTTCAGACATACAGCCTGGTAACGGACCGATATGGTGGTGATGAAACATTTTAGCGCTCTACATTATTAAATTTTAAGATATTAATGGCTAATCTTTGGTAACAGATTTCTACAGGCAACTGTGGCCTCATCAGAGCATTTGAAACAATCCCGACTACAATACTATTCGTTGGAACTGCTTTGGGTATATATACAGCGGAATTAGTTTGTCTAATTTTGAATCAGGTAATGACATTTAAACAAATGTTATTAAGTCCCTTAATAGGTTTATTGAATATCTTCTTCTTCCCAGCCCATTAATGTCCTACAGTTTTGCAAGGGCCTCCTCTATTTTAATAGTGTATTTGGTCTACTATGCGCTAACCAGGGCCCTGAGTCGGGTATTTCAACGGTGTCACAACTGTACCATTATTGTACCATTATGGTGCAATAGTAAAGTTTTTGGTAGTCTACTATTAATGTGTCGTCATAACGACTTCATCATTGTCTTACAATTGTCAAAGTGACATAAATTGCTAGTCTCGTACACAACTGCTTCACAATTGCAATTCAATGACAGAAATGTTTCGGTAGTCTGCTATTTTGAATTTGACAGTAATATTTTTAAATTGTCCTGTGTCGACAGATTGCCATAAATAAAAAATAGATAGATAGAAATATTAGAAATTGTTCTTTGTAATTTATTGCAATTTACTAATCTCCTAAACTTCACATTGCTTTTTATACTAATAAATAGTATGTTCAAATATATAAACGAAGTCTAGCATGATTAAATGTTTAAATTTATTAGTAGTTTTTCGAAAATCACTTCAACTAACGCATTTTTTAAAAACGGCAACACATACATACCATTCTAACACAATCCATAGATAAAAGAGACCGAAAATTCAATGCATAGATAAAAGAGATCGACAATTCTATTACCATTGAAAGACCGTTATGACGGCATATAGCAGACTACGGATATTTGACTTCAATTGCAACGGTATCGTGCCGGTATTGTGCCGGTATGACAATTGTTCCAAAATAGTGGACTTGAGCACCAGGCCTGTTGGTATAGGATTTAGTTTCAAGTTGGCTGTCTCTCAGTGAAGCTATTTATTCGTTTAGAATCTCTTAGCTGGTGTTCACAGCACTGTGGGAAATAATGACATTCATAAGTGAAGATGATTATTAGCTAAAAGGCTGTTCCGTATTTTTCAGCTTTCTGATCTAATTTTATTACATTTAGCTTAGAATAGGTATTTCTATTTAGTTATAAATTATATTCTATTTGAAGGAGCCTTTATTCATCAACTTGCATGCAACGGTGGTGCTCTCAGGTAATCCGATGTTCAGTGCACAAGACCATGTTTTTGACAAGAGCTGGAAGCGAAGGTCTCCTTATGTGCGCCTAATGGAAAACAGTCTTAATCGTCTATCTCATATCCCTTCAGCGTCTGTGTTCGAAAGATATCTTGAATTTAGTACTGGCAGTGTAACTGATGTTACTAAGAACATATCACAAACTATTTGTGTCACTAATCATGAGGAGGAAGAAGGATATATACAATGGATGCCAGGTTAAAAATCCTTTTTTTTAGCTCCTAATATACAGAGATCGTGAACTTTGTGTAAATCTTTGCGACATCATAAATTATGTTCCCAACGTAACGTGAATTAATAAACATCGTTATAAACAACAAAAGTTACTCATTAGTCGTTAGTAATAACGTTACAATTTCAGATCCCGATGGTGTCTTTATGATAGATCCCATCGACTCCACTATACCCTCGAATGAATCCAGACTTTTTACGGTGAGATTTAGGTACGTACCTAAGTACGTTAAACCGGACTCTGTTGTGTTCAGTAGAGCAGCAAATGTTACTAAAGTGTCATTGAATGTGCAATAGGCATTGACAATTTTCTGAAGGGCGCCCAAGAGAGGAATTGAAAACCTTTATCAACAGCCCTTTTCATTTTGCTGTAGTAGTTAGTTCCTTTATGTGCGTTGCCTCACTTATCTCTATGCCCACGCAAAGAGGGAAATTAAATTATCATTTTACCCATAGAAAAAAATACTTAATCCAAATCTGATGCTTCTCAAAACCTTTCACAATTTCTTTTATAGGCCCAAAATTAGCAACGAAGTGTATGGATACCTTATGTGCGGTGATTATCAGCACAAATACTTCACGGGAGACAACAACGTATCAAAGTTGAAGCACACGTGGTTCCGTATACCTTGTACAGGCAACACGTGGTTACCTTGCACCGAATGGGTCACTGAATGGGACTGTCCTATTGAGGTCAATTTTAGATCAATATAGTAATTATTTAGTGAAAAAGCAGCTAAGTTTAATAAGCAGCTAAATAAGCCTCTATAGCGATAGCAAAAGTATAGATATGCAGAATTTTAGGAAATATTGTTTTGGAAATACTGATTTCCAGTGGAAAAATAGCTAATAAACTAAGTCTTACACCTATTTCAAGAGCAACGTTGGTGTCCCAATCATAGACTTATTTTAGCTTCATATTTGACATTCCACTCAGGTGCTCAAGTCCACTATTTTGGAACAATTGTCATACCGGCACAATACCGGCACGATACCGTTGCAATTGAAGTCAAATATCCGTAGTCTGCTATATGCCGTCATAACGGTCTTTCAATGGTAATAGAATTGTCGATCTCTTTTATCTATGCATTGAATTTTCGGTCTCTTTTATCTATGGATTGTGTTAGAAAGGTATGTATGTGTTGCCGTTTTTAAAAAATGCGTTAGTTGAAGTGATTTTCGAAAAACTACTAATAAATTTAAACATTTAATCATGCTAGACTTCGTTTAGATATATTTGTACATACTATTTATTAGTATAAAAAGCAATGTGAGGTTTAGGAGATTAGTAAATTGCAATAAATTACAAAGAACAATTTCTGATATTTCTATCTATCTATTTTTTATTTATGGCAATCTGTCGACACAGGACAATTTAAAAATATTACTGTCAAATTCAAAATAGCAGACTACCGAAACATTTCAGTCATTGAATTGCAATTGTGAAGCAGTTGTGTACGAGACTAGCAATTTATGTCACTTTGACAATTGTAAGACAATGATGAAGTCGTTATGACGACACATTAATAGTAGACTACCAAAAACTTTACTATTGCACCATAATGGTGCAATAATGGTACAGTTGTGACACCGTTGAAATACCCGACTCAGGGCCCAGATCATTTTACACCTTGTCTTATTTTGTATAAAATACCTCCTCATACCTACTACGAAATATATAAGAAGACGGTATTTTTCAAGCAAGGTTTACATAAACAAGTACATCCACCAACTATAATCGTTCTGTATATTATTCTAGGTGATTTTACCACCTACAGTACCTACAAGAACAACGTTCTCCAATTTTATGTTGTCTAATAAATTTGAAGTACCAATGCATTTTAAATTCGAGCCGCCCTATGCAACGTTAGTACTTTTCCTACAATTGCAGTTGTAGGCCTATTATTCTGGAATCTCTAATGCCTTTTCCGAGATGGACTCTAGGCTGTAGATTTTAGGTTTGACAAACTATTAGAACTTGGGTCAAACAATTGTACATGACATTTTAAGAATCTTTTGGAGAGGCCTTACGATGAGACTGCGAGCAAAATCTCTGGAAGACCTTAGGAAATTATTGGTGTACAATAGATTTATTTGCTTCGGGGATATAAACACAATTAAAAATTTGTACTAAATGGAGTAGACAGTTTAGCATTCCTAGCTGACGATATACTAAGCCTAAATAAAATGTGACTAGCCCATTAATAAGAGAATTATATACTTCCTCCAGTTTGCACCGTAGAGAAGGTAATTTTTTCTTGTGGAGGAATTATTTATCCAATAAAGCCATACGTAGGTTCTTTTCTCAAGTTTGTATTATTAAATGAATGCTTTTAGGAATTTTGTGGTCATGCCAATATGTGGCGTAGTTCAAGGACGAGGGTGGCAAATAATATCAGTTGCTTTGGAACCAAAATGTTTCGGAGACTACTGTGAAACCTGGGATTTGGTCATTAATAAACTACAAAAAGTAAGTATAAACGCTATAAATACGAATATTTTTACTGCCCTTATACCAAGTTATTTGGGGTCGTCGCAGCATGCTATTTTTCCAAGCTATTCTGTCAGCTGTCCCACTTTCATCCACTACTTTTCTTTTATATCCTTATTTACGCAGTCCATGCAACATTTCTTATAGTTAATCAACTTAAATAGAAGCTCATGACACTGTATAAGACTTGTTTATTCAGGCTCGTATCTGTTTCACTGGTAACGCGGAATTAAGTCAAGTGGAAGTAATGTCACATGGATACCATCCAGCCGCACACGCAATGCTAGAGTTTCAACCAACTATTACAGGATGCACTAACTATGTTACCTCTTATTTACATAACCTTACAAGAATGGAAATACAGTTGGTATCCACTAATAAATAAAGTTTGTTAGATTTTAGTAGATTGTGTAGGACTCAGCCTCGCCATAAGTGGTGGCAGGTTGCACTACCTCGAAGTTGGCAACAGTAAAACAGAACAAGAAGGCTCGATGAGAGAATTGATACCGTTGACATTAATGTATCTAAAAAATATTCGTACGAAAATAGTTGCCTGCCTAACCATTAATACCATGGGGGCGTAGCCAGGATTTACTTTAGGAGAGGGTTGCCAGTTCTTGGTTTCATTTCCCAGAGGGGTTTGAACCACTAACCGAATCCCCTGTCTATTCCTTTAAAATTTATCATGGCAATGAATTTTTTAATTATTAACTTAATTATTTTAATCAAACATATTATATTTCGCAGTTTAAGAGTTCTGAATTACGTTCCATGGCTCGGAGCTGATTTCTGCGGTTCAATAGTGTTGCCTCCAAAGGAAATAGTACATTATCATTGGTGGTTCTTTCCCAAGACACCAGATAAAGTCTATGAAACAACCATCACGTTGTCTTGCATTTGCTTAATAGATGGCAGGTAGGAATTTTATTTCGTGTTAGATGACTTGATTGGTTTTATGGTTTCGTATCCAATATAAAACGGGTCTCTATTTCTAAGATTGGGTGTCAGTCTACAACTGGCTGTATCATAAGAACAGTGATAGCTAGAGAGTTGCAATTATCACCGATGCCGCGATGTTGTAATTTTGTTGCTGCTATAAAATTAAATACTAAAAACTAGAATACAATAAAATATTTATTTACTAATTTTTGCATTTGACTTGCTATGCTTTTACTAAATAAACTAAATTATAGTGGAACAAATTATCACTTGAACCCACGACCTCGGAATACCATTCCGTTGCTCTCCCATCGTCGTAGTTATCATTTTTTCCACTATCATTTAGTTTATTTACAATAAATATGTTTAGGACTTCCTTCCCGCGCGAGTTTAAGTTTAGCCATATTTTATAATGGTCTTATTCATAATGACTTATCGGAGGTTTAAACGGAGATTTTATCGGAGAGATAATAAACGTTTTATCTTAAAAAGACTATTATGAATAACAAGTTTTGACAATTTTTGCGAACCGATTTTAGCGATCTTTTAAACCTCCGATAAGTCATTATGAATAAGGTGTATAAGGATTGATCTGTTTTTAGGCCAGTAGGAGAGCCGTCAGAAGTATACATTCATATTTCAGGATACTCAGAATTGCCAGATTTGAGGGTAAATATTATGTAATATGTTTTCGTTAGTGTTTCGTTTACGGAATTAGATTCTCTATATTAGTTACTGTTGGACTTAGTACAAAGTTGGTACAAAACATAAGTGTGTTTATAGTAGTATTTAGGACATTTTAAAGATATAGGTATTTATGTTGACATAAACATGTTGTTTGGCTTGTTTTACAGGTATTACCTAATACTAAAAATCTACATGATATTGTGGTTGGAGACAGTTTGACATTCTCTTTAACTTTATACAATTACGGCTCATGTTATTTTACATCGAAGCTTTATCATGAAATATGTGGTCTCGAAGACGATTACAGTGGCGATAGGTTTGAGATAGATTCAACAATAGTAAGTATTTAGAAAAATAGTGCCCAATCACTTGTGTACTTAATAAATTTATAACACGCAACAAAAAAATTATAGTATTAGTCTACTAGTTAATGCCCGCGATTTCACCCGCGTTTCACCGCCCTCATTCACCAAATGCACACCAGACCTTAACATAACATACAAAAAGCCATTCTCATTAACCACTCTAATTGTTAAAATAAACCGCATCAAAATCTGTTCCGTAGTTTTGAATTATAAGCTCAGATTGAGACATACATACAAAAATAACGACTTCGTTTTATAATAAGTAAAGATTATTAGCGATAAAGTAGAGTTGTAAGCGAGAGATACGCGACAGTTTTTTTTTAAATGGACATTTCACGCAACGTCCTCTGGTCCCAAGCTAAGCTTATATGCTTTTGTTATGGGTACCAGAATACGGATAGAATACATATACTACTTTTCTTTTGTAAATACATACTTATAATACATAGAAACACCCAGACGCAGTATAAATATTTGTATGAGTATTATAAACATCACACAAATTATTGTTCCGAGCGGGAATCGAACCCGCGACCTCGTGAACGGCAGTCCGTTACATGAACTACTAGACCACGAAGCCCCCCGTTTGTTAGTTAGTTGTACCGTGCCCAACAGTGGGACGTAAATGGGCTGGAGATGTATAGTAATCTGAATATTTGCATCTAATAGAACAGTTTGAAGCCATCAAATAATTGCGAAATTAAAATGACGGTCACTCCGGATGGTGCTGGACCAAGGGAAATCCAAATCAAATACACTGTTTTATTTCGTACCGAATTCGATGAGGTTGCAGAAATACAACCGATTATAAAAAAGATTTGTACCATTTGGTATGATGGGATTTATCCTACAATTAAGGTTTGTGAAATTACATAACCAAAGTAACGTTAAAATTTGCTTAGTTTATCACCCAATACACGCTTGAATCCGACTATTACACGCAGGTAGAAATTGTAGCCACGGCCACCAAAAAGCTATTAAAAGCGGGTACTTAATATCTGTCTGAAATAAACTTGCGGCGAACTGGTCCCGCGCACTTGTTAATGATGTTTATGTAATTTTAAAATCTCCCTGAAATTGACCTGCCAACCATGCACCAGAAAAGTTTTATTTAGCAACTAGCTGTTTCCCCCAACTTCATACGCGTGAAATTTAGAAATATTTTTCCCGTTTTCGTTATGTAGCTTATAGCTCCTCGATAAATGGGTTTCAAGAATTTTTCAAATCAGTGGTTCCTGAGATTAGCACGTTCAAACAAACACACAAACTCTACCGTATTATTATATTACTATAGATGAGATGACAGATAGATGAGATATGAGATAATCGAAATTTAGGTAAAGTGGTTCGAAAAATACTTAAGCCACGAGAGCAATATTTTAATGTTATTGCAGGTGAAGAGGACGTTATCTGTAAAATCTCCAATAATATTAAGCAATCATGATGTTTGGAATATCACAAACGTAGATGAGTAAGTTTATGGTAATATTAAATGATTCCACATTCAATCTCAAAACACTACACTCAACACTCTGATTACCCAACATCAGCAAGTCGATATTTTTTTCGACACATTTAATACATTTTTTAACCATTGTAAAATGTTTTTAAATATTTAATATTCTTATAATTATGTAATAAATAATAGTTCATTGCACGTCTTGGGAGACTGTAAGTGCAATGAGCAGTTGATTTAATAAATAAATAAATAAAAACAATCAATTCCAAAATCAAATCCAAATTGAAAACTTAATTTGTATTATAATTGCATAATATATATATTATGCATAAGGGTACCTGCAATACCTGCATATGATAATCACAACCCAGTTTCCATCCATTAAAAAACTAAGAGTTTGTTCCTAAAAATCTAACCATAATTATACTTTTTTAGAAAAAAGAAACTCTACCAAATTTAAACGCATGGTTATAATTACTATGTACCTAGTAAACCTACTAACTAATTACTCTACTGAAAACGGAACGGTATCTAGTAGCAACAGGCTGGCAAAAGCCGTCTCATTTTTCAACATATCAAGGTTTTGATTAAACATTCTAATCTCTAGGTTAAATAAAGCGTTTGTGGAGAGTCGTCCTAACAAACCAGTGACCGTAAACCTATATGCTCCAGACTTATGCGTCTATACAAACAAAACGGCTGAGGTTGAATTATTATATGTAATGGGCTGTATATACTCCGCACCAGTGCCTTGGAACCTTCGTAGAGAAAAGATATGTGATTGTGAAATGATCGAAGTCCGAGTTGGAACTTCGCTTTATGAAATGAGGCATAATTGTGAACATCGGACTTATGTAGAGTTATATCCTCTTAGTGGAATTGTATCAGTAAGACATGTTTTAAACATTTGGTTCCATATTATTTTGCCAGGCTTTAAATGTTTAAAGTAATAGAATAATAAGAATAAATCATTTCGAGTTAGGGATTTTTGGGAAGGTTTTGTCCGTGTCGTTACGGATTAGTTAAAAGAGTAACCACCCCTTTTCTTTCCCAGAGTGCTGTAGGATTCAGCTAACATATATTATAAACAGTTAACATCAACTGTAATAAATGGAAAACTTGAAACTAAACCCTATGTCAACACACCTGGTCAGCGTGGCATAGTAGACCAAAAATCCTCTTGAAATAGAGGAGGCCTGTCCCCAACAGCGGGACGTTAATGGGCTGGATAGAACGAAGTAACTTGTAGTAAATTTCTAATTATTAAATTAAAAACTACAGATATACCAGATGGTGGGTTGACGTTTTAAAATTGCTGCCAAGTAACTTTAGCCTTTACTGCACTATTCTAGCCTACAAATCCGAACCTATTATACCTCAAATTCAACTACGCTGCACAGGGTCTTAATACTTTATGTTACATAATGACAATGCCTAACCAAAGGGTTATTTACTTGAATATTAATATATTCGCGAGTTTAAGTAGTAGGAGCGTCTTAACTCCATTAAGAAGACCTATCGGTTCAGAGGACTATCTAGCTGTGTTCGATTGTGGAAGAGTTCCTATTAATAACTTGGATCCTGTTATAAGGGTAAGGTATTCATTATTTTAATGATGTCATACAATATATACCGTAGTTATTGCACCGTAGAAACTTAAACAGAACTTACAGAATGAATATTACTTAGGTAGAAAAGGAGATCTTTTCGCAAACATCGATGTCGTTTTTAGCTCTTAAGCCCGGTTTCCACCGCGAGCGGAACGGACCCATTAATGACTTCGTTAAACTCGCAAACGCAAACTGCATACTTGTATTTCCACCAACAAATAGTCGGACGGAAAGAGCCGAGCGTGTAGAAAGAGTAGAAATGAGCTCGCTCAGTTCTAGGGAGCACCAACTCTTCGTTGGTGGAAACTCAAACCTATTTAATTAAAAAGGAGTCCGTTCCGCTTAACCATTTTCCGCTCATTACCCTTTCGCAGTGGAAACCGGGCTTTATTATTTTATTGTGACTCTTTCGCAATGCACTATATTTGTTCTATTCTACGTTCAATACACGAGCTTGTATTGGGCTGGTATATACACTTCATTTAATACCTCCGACTATAACTTCAGGAGTGCCATACGCACTTCAGAAGTTATAAGGCGGCATGTCCAATAATAGTAAGCTTAAAATAAGATCACATAATTTGTTAATATTACCGTGATTACTGTTAAAAAGGCACAATACCTCTGCTCCCGACGTTTCGACCGAGTTGCATCGATCGTGGTCACGGGTTAACGTGATTATAGTCCCGATAATATTAACAAATTATGAGTTCAAATCGCGTAAGTTTAAAATCAATAATTAAAATAAGATCTTCCTAAAAATATCCATCTTTCCAGATTGTATGGTTATACAATCCAACTGATGTATTTACAACGTGGAGATTATTACGTGGGAACATTGAAGCTAAAACATCAGCAATAAGATGTTTACTTTACTTTGCAGAAGTGCCACCTTTAGGAAAATTGGCAATACCTATTGCGTTTATGCCTACTGAAATGATTGATTATGAGGTATTTTTAAAGAGATCTTTTAAAAATCTATGTTTTAAACTTTTAAAACTCTATGTACCCATTGCTTTGCAAAATTAATTTTACTAAACATATTCGGTTGTTTACGTGGAGGACTGGACGAGAATTTGGCAAATTAGCGAGTATTCTTTTCATCCACACAATTACATTAGATTTTCGCCAAGTATCGCCTCGTGAACATCGTGGAATTTAGAAAATTTTCTCCTGCCTAGGAGCATCAGTGAAAAATTTTTGAGTGTAGGATAGGAATCCTACACACAAAAATTTTTCAATTCGATCCAATAGTTCCTGACATTAGCATGTTCAAAATAAACAAACAAATTCTTCAGCTTTATAATCTTCTAATATATAAAATTCTCCTGTCACGGTGTTTGTAATTATACTCCTCCGAAATTGCTCGACCGATTTTCGTGAAATTTTGTGTACATATCCGTTAGGTCTGAGAATCGGACAAAATAAATCTATTTTTCATCCCCTTAAATGGTATGGGTGGTCCACCCCCGACATTTGTATGGCAAAACAACGTTTGCCGGGTCAGCTAGTATTAGTATATGTACGAGTATATCTGTAGTTATTCTATTTGTTGTTTAGGTAGTTCTTATGTCATCATTCGGTTATGATACAACAAAGATTTTAGTAAAAGGACAAGGTGGATTGCCGAATTGTATTGAAACTAGACTTGATATACCGTTTTATACCGAAAAGGTCATTAGAGAGGCGTATAGGAAGAACGTGGTATGTTGAAAGACTTTTAAATGTAATTTACTTTCCTCTCTTCGTCTATTTTTTCTATATTGGGCTAATAAACTTTCTTTTATACTGGGGAGTATTTGGTGTAGGTATACTGCACCAGACCTGTTGTCGTATTAGAAATATTATATTACCGGCTAACACTCACTGTTTTGGGATCGAAGATGTCGACCCAGGTTTCGAGCATATCCGATGCTTATCTTCAGGACGAGTGTGCAGCGGCGTCTGCGACCTTCCGACTCGAAACCTGGGTCGACATCTTCGATCCCAAAACAGTGAGTGTTAGCCGGTAATATAATATTTCTAATATGACATAAACTCACGAAAATTTCAATACGAAAACTGTTGTCGTATTGTTTATTATCGAGTTTTCTGAAAATGTTCGTCAGTTTATAATGTCCCTTATTTAGCTTTCACCTTCTACTTTTACGTTACTTACATATATTTGGAAAACATTGAAATTAATTAGTTCACCATTTTGCCGTAGTGCAGCTATGTTTTACGATGACGTCACAAAGTTAACCGTGCAAACTAAACGATAATAAGTAAACTAAAGAACCTTTCAGGTATATTTGTCTGTAGAACATTTAACAATACCAACAATGTCAACACATTCCTTGACGCGTGATTTAATAAGTATCTGCAACGATACTGAACATTTAATGAGATATATTTGGTTACCGTAAGTGTTTTCCTTTTTACATAATAATTATTTAACACACGGCTTCCCAAGAAGCGGGTCAGTAAGTATATAACGCGGTCCGTTTCGGACCCGCGTGTTGGCGATGCGCAGTGAGCGCAAGGCAAGTATGCTCACAGCGATTTATCACCGAGTGGTCCACCCTTGGTCCGCGCGTGGCGGGCTTAAGACAGAGGCGAGGCGGTGACGCTACGGAGTTGATGTAGTGAGCGCATACCCATACAAATCCATATCAAGAATACTAAACGCACGAGACGAGGCGGTGCGGAGTGGGTGCCGGGTGGCTCTAATGAGTTATGACCTTAAACGCGGGCAAAACCGCGGGCGTCAGCTATGAATACACTTAAATTTTCTTTTAGGCAATAGGTGTGTGAATGTGTGAGTAAAACACTATGAGTAACTGTCACACGCATAAGCATAACGAATATATAGTCTCAGTACTTTACCGCACCTATATAGTTTTTATAGACACTTTTAAGTTGCTGCAAAGTTAAAGTAATGTTAAGGCAATAAAACTAAATATGTACCTAGTTATCTTCTTTCGTATTGTATAGTGAGCGTATAGCGAATATATTAAACGTGGTAATGACGCCATGTTGGGGTGTAATCCAGCCTAAAAGCGCAGTATGGATAACTATGACTATTTATTCATTGCAAGAACCATCCACATTTACGTGAGTTTAATACTGCCACTACTCAGTACTTTTGAACTAAATTCACCCGCAATAAGTATTTTCGTATTTAGATACCATTAATTCAGTAAATAATAATAAAGTCCATAAAGTAAATTAGTAACAATTCTCCTATCAACAGATCAACTATGTTAGTCTGTATTACAATTTTAAATTAATTTCATTATGGGCCTACATCAATATTATCGTCGACACGTACACATTAACACAGCTAGTAGGTATAGAAAATGAAGAATTAGGAATATTTTTTTTGTTTACTCAAAATCAACTAAATATATTTTAATTCTGATTTACGTGTTTCTATATATAATAGTTACTTATGTTTTTAAAGTTATTTCATTAGTTAATACGCGATAATAGACCGACAAATGAAAAAAATAAAAAATGAGAGAGGTTGTTTCGCTAAGATTTTCTATCGAGAAAACTTTTTTCAATCGCGTTTCTGAGTTTATGCGATCCTAGATCATACATTGAAAAAACATATACTTAAAAATTAGAGCTCTAGCCATTCAATCTAAAGAAACAATGAAAACTTCGTACGTAGAAAAATGCACGAAGCTATTTTGGTATCCTCTTAACAAATTATATTTTATATTTATATTAACAAATTATGTACCTATATTTATTTTATTTTACATTTCATTGCTTGTTCATTTCAGTTATACTTTATATTTATTACATACATATACAATTGAGTCTGCCTAGTTCATTTGTTTATGTTATATTTGCTATCCATTTAATCATAGTAAAAGCACATGTTGGATTCGCAAAGTCAGCATCAAATAATGGGATAAAGGCAGGAAAATTATGATAATTTATGTATAATTATACATGAACTGTAAACTGTCGGAACCCGAACAATAAACTTTACCTGAAAACCTACATGTAATAATAAAAAAATCTGATGTTTAAACGCCAACGAGCAGCGCATCAAGCAGTTGCCTTTAAACATTTAAATCTAATACTTTTCATTTCCATACAAAATGGTCTATATTTTCTTAAAACTACAGTTTCAAAAAATAATAAATAAGTACCTACGTTAAATATTTCAGGACAACTGTTTCATGTGAAATTCTAAATCTGACCGAACGTAAAATTTACCAGAAGAATGAAGCTCTGAGAAGAATCAAACAGGATAAATGTAACAAGGAGTTTATTATTACAGAAGAAGGAACGACACATCCGGTCAGTGGAACTTGCCATTGCTACTTATGACACCAATTCTGTTGCATCCAAATTTTAACCGAAATTAAATATAATATTCTCTAACACTTGCTCGACTCATTTGTTTAAATAACTACTTTTTATGGATTTAGGCGCGTGTATTTTGGCCCGACGGTTCGGAGACTGCAGTCACCATGGTCACGGGTGAGACTGAGCTGTAAAGTGTCCTCTACGATCGAAATTAAATCACTATATATCTTAATTAAAATGAAACCAACCATGGTGTATATTGATTTTATTTGAATTATATAATATATAGAATATTGTAAAAATTCGTCAAACAGTTTCAGTTGATTTGAAGTCTGATAACTAACAATGGTACTAATTTATTCGCACAAATAAACTAAACTTAACTAAAAAATTAATTTTGATAGTGTCGATAATATCTGTTTATTATAGACTAAAGATATTAGTCAATATAAATGTACACAACAAAATAGCCAAATAATCAAAATACAGCAATAGTTGTTTTCATTTTTAAGTTAAGTAAAGTTTAGTTGTGTACGTAGAATTGGCACCAAAGTCAGACAAGTCTCCGTGTGTTGATGGAGTAAGAATACAAGTGTCATCACCCCATCTCCTCCCAAGGGTGCTGTAAAAGTCAGCTAAGGGATATTGCATACAGATAACATCGACTGTTAGAGACGGAAACCTCGAAAAGAAACCCTGTGCCAACACGCCTGGTCAGCGCGGTACAGTAGACCATAATCCCTCCCAAAGTGGAGGAGGCCCGTGCCCAACAGTAGGTCGTAAATGGGCTGGAGAGTGAGAGTCAGACTAGAATTTTATTTAGTTTTACTTACAGGACATAAACGATTCACCGCCATATGTACTAGACTTGCCTAAACCGAGCCCATGTTATTTAACTATCACGGTATCTATATGCTCGAAAGGACAGAGAGACGGATGTACTAGAATGGTTCTAAAACAACTATGGGATCAGGTATATCGTTCTTATAAATTTATAATTCTATTTACATTGAAAAAACCTCGTTATAGTTTTTATTTTATACAAATATGCTATTTGACTACGGTAATAGATAAATAGCTAGCATAACCCGGACCTTCATAGACTTTCAAATCGGACCAGCGGTTCCTGAGGTTAGTGCAATTTTGGTCGATCACTCGCAAGTTCCATTTCCTCAAAGTTTTTGAACCCAATAAATAAATATTTATATATGTTGCTGGAACTCACAAGAGTGCACGGCGGTATAAAAGCACATTGCATAAACCTCCCCCTTCTTACCTAAGAAATAGGTCGATCGCGACTCAATTTTAAAATAAAAAGTAGATCCTAACTAGGGTTGCCACCCGTACTTTATAATAAAGTATTGTACGTTATTTCAGGTAATTGTACTTTATACTTTATGAGAACAATAAAGTACGCGAAAATACTTTATTTTGCATGATTTGATTTTTTTGAGGTTTTGAAAAGTTTTGTCATAAGTATTTTTTCGATCAACGAAATTTATCAATTAGTGATGAATCGTTGTCGCCACTTGCCAGCGCTACATCAATTAAATAGTCGTTTTTAACATTTTCTGAACCCCACCTAACCTCAAATGTCAACAATGTCCGATGTCATGTCAGTATCATTGTCTTCATTTCTTGTTTATTTTGTGCAAAGCAGTTAGAATTTTGAATTCAATAGGAATACGATTTAAAGTTTTATAGATTTATGCTATAGTAAATCATGGACTCTTATCCACTAATTTGATACAAACTACAAAAAGCAATAAAAAATATGTTTTTAAATATACACACCGCACCGGCACAATTAGCGGAACACAAAAAAAGCAGGATTTTAAAATCTTTTACTTGAGGAACTGGCCAGTTATGATATTTTTTTAATTTATTGTCAAATTCGAAAATAGAAAATTAGATGACATACACTTTTTTCATTCATTTGTTTTATTTTCCCGAACAATACGTTTTCTCAACTTGTTCGAGTAATAACTACGTAATTGTAATTTTTTGAAAAATTGCACTTAATGGTTTTTTATAAATTTGTTATTCTATAGGCAATTTTGTTTATTAAAAGCTCTTTATTATGCCTGACTTAACATCACTGGAAATCATTAGGGCTGATGAAATGAGAAGAAATGGCCATACCTACAGATCGATTGCCTCAAGGCTTCGTCGACCAGTATTTTCATTGTAATTCATCGCAGCATCCAGCGGTACAGATCGTCTAATTCTCTTGTGAGGACGAGGGGTCAAGGTAGAAAAAGATGTACATCGAGGCGAGATGACAGTTTATTACAACTTGGAGTTCGTAGGAATACGCGATTAACGGCTGTACAAGCTCGAAATGAACTGGAAGACGTTCGAGGAGTACGAGTAAGTGAGCGTACAGTTCGCAGGAGATTTGAAGAAGTTGGTTTAGGGTCGTATATACCTGCCAAAGGCCCAAAACTTGAGAGACGTCACCGAGTAAACCGATTAAGCTATGCGCGAGGACATAGTCATTGGGATTTGAACGAACGGCAGCAGGTTCTCTTTACTGATGAGTGCAGAGTTCTTTTAAATCAGATCAATGGGAGACAGCGAATATGGAGACGCAAAGGAGAACGCCACATACAGTCTAATTGTGAACACACAGTGGCTTATGGTGGCGGCTCGATTATGGTTTGGGGAGGGATATGTTTGGGAGCTCGCACGGAGTTAGTGATAGTCACAGGAGGGACCATGACAGCAGATCGATACATCAGAGACATTTTAGAAGAACATGTTGTACCATTTGCCCCATTTATTGGTGACGACTTTATTCTAATGCAAGATAATGCTCGTGCTCATAGTGCACAATCGGTACAGGCATATCTGAGCCACGTAGGTATACCGGTGATGCAGATGCATTCCCCCGATATGAATCCGATAGAGCATGTCTGGGACTTGCTAAAAAGAAGGGTTAAACCCAGAATGCCACCCCCCAACAAACTGAATGAACTTGGAAACGCATTACTTGAGGAGTGGGAGCGGTTGCCTCAAGAAATCATCGATAACATAATCTGTAACATGCCCAGACGAATGGAAACCGTAATCAGAGCAAGAGGGGGAAACACTCGTTATTGATTTTTCTTTAATTTTATTGTTAATTCATTTAATGCTTACTTTTTTTTATTTTTTGTGATGGTTCATAATCATCTAAAAATTTCACTTATTTCAAATTTCTTTATTTTTCAATAAAAAATAACGAAGACTTTTCAAAGTCGTTGTTAAAAGATGTTAATCAATTTGTTATTTTGTGTCTAATTACATTTTCGTCAAATATATGCGTTATTATCTCATAGTCTCCGCTAATTGTGCCGGTGTGTATATAATAAAGAAAAATAAATTGTACTTTATTTTGACACTACGTACTTTTTTTTTTCTTACCTAAAATAACTAATGTACTTTAACTGCAAAGAAAAAAGGTGGCAACCCTAATCCTAACACACACCTGGTATAGACTATAGATGAAAGCTTCACAGCTGTGTACTAACTGTACTAAGCTTTTAAATCAGAATGACATATACACTACTAGTTATTGCCCGCAACTTCGTACGCGTGGAATTAGGGACCCTTAATAAATTATACAAAAAAGCCATCCTCTCGAACGAAATAACGACTTTGTTTTGTATTGAGGAAAGATTATCATCACGCTGAAAGCCAAGGAGCGGGCAGTAGCTAGTACATTATGCAATACAAATACAGTCATACCTTTTTACTATGGGGTTGGTAGAGATTATAGAGCGGATGCTACAATGTCAACATTCTTAATGTAAAATATTGTAATGTTATTTTCCAGCCGCCTCCGTATGACTTATTAGGTTCAGATGCAAGTCAGTTGTGTAACCAAACAACTCCGTCAAGTAACAGTTTAACTACGGTTGATGTTCTACATGTGTTGGATGGAATCTTGTGGTATGGAACTTGAACATTATAATCCTGTATTATTATCTACTTCATTAACGGCGAAAGACATCGGAGATGCGACGTTGGAAGCCGCAATTGGCCACGCGCTTGATAAGATAACAAGAAGGGATTTTAAAGAGATTGGTACCTTAAATTTTCAACAGACATCATTTATATGACGGGCCTCGTAGTCTAGTCTATCATGTAACCAACTGTCGTTCACGAGGTCGCTGCTTCGATTCCCGCTCGGGACAATCATTTGTGTGATATTTACAAATGTCATACAAATGTTTGTACTGCGTGTTTACTATGTATTATGAGTATCTATTTACAAAAGAAAAGTAGTTTATATGTATTCTATCCGTATTCTGGTACCTATAGCCATAACACAAGCATATAAGCTTAGTTTGGGACCAGAGGACGTTGTGTGAAATGTCCATGAATATTAAATACCTAGTTTAAAAAAACTAAAAAACACGCTTTATTTAATCGAATTATTGCATTGTCATCGGTCTTTGACAGGTGTGCAAAATTTGAATAGAATCTGACCGTTTAAAGTGGGTCAAAATAGCGTCCAAAGGAGTCGGTTACAAACATACAAACAAACATACAAGTGAAGCTAATATAAAGCGTGTAAAAAAAAACAAAATATTGTCCATACGCCTATCAATTAAATATTGTCATCATATCATCTCGCCTTTTTTCCATAGATAGGGGTAGACAGAGACTATAAAGCGCTGTCTGCTACGATCCAAACACACTTCCTTGGCTTCATCATAGGTAGGTACATGCCCGACGGTTGTAAGTGCTATGCACTTGACCTTCTTGAAGGATGTCGGCGATGACATCGGAGTATATTTTTCTCGGGTCTTTAAGTTACATTTAATGATTTAATATCTTAATGGTTGTATTGCAGGGATGCATTGCATAACAAAATGTTCCGCAACCAAATAGAATTCTATGCGAAAGAAGAAGTGCCTACATATAGTCAACTTATTGAAGAAATGGAGACTGAAAAGAAACCTTGTTTAAGTCGAAGGTAAGACTACATTTGTGATATTGATAGCAAAAGCCCATTACAAAGCCAGCCAAATCACAATTAAGGTATTTGTGTTAGGTATTGCTATCCCTATACTATACCCGAGCTCCGCGCCAACTATAGTTTAGCCAGATCTTACCTAATTCCGTATTATAGGTATTCCGAGGTCGTGGGTTCAATTCCCGCTCCTGGTTATCATTTCTTCCACTATAATTTAGTTTATTTAGTAAAAGCATAGCAAGTCAATTGCAATAATATTTATAAATTAAACAGATCTTTTCTACAAAATTTTAGAAAAAAAATTTCCTATTCGTCTAATTTCTTCGTGAAAAATAAACCGATTAAATAATTTTACACAAGTAGATGAAGAGTATATCTATGCTTCTATCACTTTTATTTTTGATAAACCTTATCAAATTCATCTAACAGACAACTTGCAGCATGTTTATCTAAAGACAATCGTAAAAACAGGTTTTTGCATGGTCATATTTATTTTAGTTACCTATCATAAAAAAGTAAGTAATAGAGGCATAGACATCGTTTCTCTACAAGCAGTATCCAAGACGATAATGGCGGACTGCGATGTCCATATTTTTGTATGATACATAGTTTCCTGCCGAGCCCTCTTCATATTTCACACTATGACGGTGACTATGACTTTGACGGGCTTCGTGGTCTAGTGGTTTATATTGCGGACTGCCAATCACGAGGTCGCGGGTTCGATTCTCGCCTCGGACAATCATTTGTGTGATGTTTATAAATGTCATACAAAATGTTATCCTGCGTCTGGGCGTTTCTATGTATTATAAGTATGTATTTACAAAAGAAAAGTAGTTTATGTATTCTATCCGTATTCTGGTACCCATAACACAAGCATAATTAGCTTAGCTTGGGACCAGAGGACGTTGTGTGAAATGCCTGTGATTTTTTTTTATTTGGATACGTCCCAATTTCAATCTCTTTGGTACAAAAAGGGGCGTGGCGCGATTGTTTCGTCTCTAAAACCACGCCCCTTTTTTATGTTACCATAAATTATTGTTTTTAGAAGTTGTGTGATAACCGTTTAACCGTATTTTAACTTCAATCTTTATTTTACAGAGTAACATCGGGAATATGTGACGCCATAGTTAATAAGGCAGTTTTTCACACATATTCGCTAAATTCTAAACACGATCCTATTCAAATATTAATGGAGGCTGAATAACTAAATACTGTAGTTTTAATTTGTACTTGTTGATTTTAATTATTAATAAAACACTTGTTATTGAAATCAGTTGTTTATTTAATTAATAATAATAATGTATATCTAACTACAAATATACAACTAGGTATTTATACAATAAAAGTAATACACAATATACCAAATGTGAAAACAAACTTTATGTTCAGATTTACTATGAAAAGGTTCACGCCCTCTTTTTAAGTTCATTTTTTAAGTGCTTTAGCAGGACATCAAGAATACATTTTTAGCAAAAATCAAACGGTCTTCATTTCAATACCCTCAAAATGTTTAATATATTCGTCAATTAAAACAATTTCATTATTAACTAGCTGTGCCCTGCAGTTTTACTTGTGTAGGTACTTACAGTTCATATGGAAAAATTAAAAATCAATTGCTGTTCGTAAGTCTCGCTAAAACTCATCAAGGAAACATTTAAACAGTGAGAATATATTCTAAACCTGCGAAGACTAGAAAACTGTTTTTACTCCGCTGGACTACGACAAATCTTTCGAAACCAAAGTCAGTAAAATCTGTAACGCCACTTCCGAGTTTTGGGGGGAATAATAAATAATAATAGATTTATATATCCATTAGCACCACTAGTGCTGTGGTGAAGCAACATGGCTGACAAATTTATTGAATTACTACTCGGTATTAGTGTTGCCCAAATTCAGTCTTGGTCTTGCAGTCTTGGTCTTGTTCTTGCATTTTTGCAAGACCAAGACCAAGAACAAGACCGCGTATTTTTAGCAAGACCAAGACCAAGACTGACCGTGCAAGACTTGAGCAAGAACAAGACTAATCCGGCAAGACTCTTGCGTCTTGCAGCTAGGACTTAGCGCTATTTCACGGAGTAGTTAGGTATAACAGTTCGGTGTATAAGTACGCTTAGGAATTCTATGAGACGCAAAAAACTGTATCAAAATTGTATAAAAACTTAATTTTTTAATCCTAATTTTATGCAAGGAATACTAGTTATTTTACCAGCAACATATGTTCCAGCATATGCATATGTTAATAATTAATTAAATAAATAAAAAAAAAAACAATCAAATTCACGTCGATCGATCAGATTCGCAATTTTGTTATTATAATACGTATTTTAATTATAAAAGTGTTTGAGTATGTTTATTTTATAGTAATTTACTAATATTTTAATAAAAACACGTAAATTAAATAAACACAAGACAATAAACTTTACGACATGAACGATTTCTTTGTTAACCCGGCACCGACATTTTGAAGACCAAATTATAGTCGATCTAATTCGTGAAACTCAAGCACTTATACAACGTGAAACAAAACTCCTGTGTTATGCTTGAAACCAAGCATTCTTTAGGTCATCAGTAATGACTATGTGAAGTTAGAAATTAACTTGCATTATAATTTAATACGATTTTTGATGTTGTAAGTTTTTGCAAAATTTTTACGTTGCACAACCCTAATCAGCTGTTTTTATGAACTCTATTTGACCTAATAGTGATCATGTCCCGTAATAGAGATTAACGTAATATGCCTAACTGCTCATTGCCTCTGTGAGGAAAATTGTTTAAAATTTTTCCACGATGGTGAAGAAAATTTTGTTGGATGTTGATGGAAGAAAAGCGAGAAGAATACAAAAATGAGCGAGTTGTTTTGAGGAGTAATATTACCGAAAAAATAATGAATAATTGCATGTCGAAGATGACGAACGTGAATTGAGGAAAAGTTAAGTGTCAACTACTAGCAAAATGTGACGAGGGGAGCGAAGATATTGGCATATTAACGATGATATAATTTTTCATAAAATTATGTTAGGTAAAAAAGTCACATATGCGACTGTCCACTCTAAATAATTTAATCACTTTTGACGAATCGTGATTGGTTAATATTAGAAATACGTCAACCAATTGTATTACTTGATTGGCTACTTGAGTCCTTTGTAAAGAGCGACACCTTTGTCAAAAGAAACCGACTTCCTTTGATGTCAATGTGCCGCCCGCGCCGCTCCGATAGTCGGGGAATAACCGACATGAAGACACGTGTACATAGTATCGATATTTTATTATATTTTATTGTCTCAAATCAATACAACGCGAACGGGGTAAAATACTAGATCACACGATAAAGTGATCGTCGTATCGTATCGCTGGTGTTTATTTAATAAATATCGTATTGTAAAACATGGTCTGTCCACAACAAATATTATTCATATTGGCTTATAATTATTCGTTGTAACATTTTCTTATAAACTTATTTCATTCCATTGAAATCCGATAAACTTTTTTACATGCTAGTAATAGTTACTCAAATTGCAAACACAATATGGTTGTAGCTAAGATATGATTTCAGGAGAAGTTTCGTAATAAATTGTAGGTTAATATACGAATTTGATAGCACATAATTAACACATAGTATTGTTTTTACCGATACAAATATTAAGTGTATTCTATTGTATCGAATTACCATAATATCGATATGTATGTGAGCATAGCTAAAGTGCATGAGCACAACCCTTTTACAGTATTATAGATAGTAGTGAGCGTTTAAACGAATAGCTTAAAATAAGCAATGCTTATTAAAATAAGCAAAAAAGCACGCTGCCGTTTATAAGCAATCATCGCTTAGTGCTTATCTTAAAATTGCAACACAGTTGTGAGAATATTTTCAAAATGTTGGTAAAAAGAGAAGAGGAAAATGTAAAAAGAGATGTAAGTGTAAAATTTTTATTTAAACGGTAAGTAAATTTTTAGCAGACAACGTAAATTAAGTTCAGTTAAATGTTTTAACGAAAAAGTTAAAAAGCATAAAGCTAAACAGTAAGCAAATAGAATTTTAAGCAGACTACAAAAATTGTCCTTTAAAATACAGTCAAGTTATTGTAATTAATTTGTTTTTTACATGTTTTAGCACATGTAAGCTTATAAAGCGTAAATGTTTATTAAGAAACAGTTACTCCCATGGAAAACGGCATATAGCTCAGTTGATCACCATGTGGCAGTTAATTTTTCGAATTTCTCATCAAATCTTCAGACATTTATTAATCTGATTGTTCTTTACTATGGCTATGTTAATTCAAGCTCACAATGTTCCAATTCTAATACGTTTTTCTAAGATCTAAAGTAAACTTTAATAAATAGCAATAGTCTAATAGGTAATTGCAAGACTTGCAAGACTCTTGCTGCAAGACCAAGACCAAGACCAAGACTGGGAGCGCAAGACCAAGACCAAGACCAAGACCAGGTGTATTGGCGCAAGACCAAGACCAAGACTGGCTAAGTCTCGTCTTGTTCTTGCATTTGGGCAACACTACTCGGTATCATGGAGACTAGAAGTAAGGAGGACTATCTCAGTATATTAAAAAGTGTCCGCTGAAAGGCAGCAAATTAAGGTGGCGCCATAGTAGCAAGTGGAAAGATTTTAAAAATAGCGGCACAAATTATTAGAAAGGAAAGAAAAACTTCCGCTTTGTTACAGCGCAGTTTTTTAAATTATTATATTATATAGACAAACATGAGTATGAAATAAAATTATACGGTGTTTTTAAGTACCCCAAATATTTGTAAATAGCAAATAGAAAATAGTATTAAAGAAATTACCGCAACAGTAGCACACTTCACTCTGCTTATAACTGCTACATTCATATCATTCATCTTGCTACACTAGCGCTATTTCGGTGAGTGTTATTTGCTGTTTACAAGTGGACACTTTTTGGTCTGATCCCCCATACAAGATATTCCTCCCTACTTCTAGTCTCCATGATTACTACTCGGTATTAACAACTATTGTAACCTATGATTGTAATGTAACTAACGTGATTAAAATATGTTTAATACAAGAACAATCTTTTTACAATAAATTCACGTGTCACAGTGTTAGTTACCGAAACGGCTAGACCGATTCTTATGAAATTTTACATGCATATTCAGTAGGTCTGAGAATCGGCCATCATCTATTTTTCAAACCTTTTTTTTTTAGTATGGCAAAACAACGTTTGCCGGGTCAGCTAGTCTTTTTATAATATGCATACCCTGAACAATAAGTAAAGAAGATTACGATTATTAATAAACAACGTAAACATCTCTGCCTACCCCCATGGGAAAATGACGGTGATACGATTATTACGACGATGTAACATCAAAGGCAACCATTAAAGAAATATTATTAAAAAAAATCTTAAACTTAATATGTCTTACGACAAAATCCTTATACAATACAATCACAAATACTTATAAATCTGTACTTTGTATATAGAATCCTTAGTAAAGTATTTTATCAAGTCTAAGAGTTTGTTTTTGGTCCGTGTGGTGACAGATTAAGAATACAAGTCTCGCCACCCCAAATTCTTTCCCAGGGTGCTGTAAGAACCAGTTGAGGGACAATAATAATATAAGCAGTTACCGTCTACTGTGAGATACAGAAAACTCGAAACTAAACCCTGTGCCAACAAGCCTGGTCAGCGTGGTACAGTAGACCATAATCCCTTCCAAAGTGGAAGAGGCCCGTGCCCAACAGTGGGACGTAAATGGGCTGGAGAGAGAGGAAGACTTTGCTTTTGACGATGTTTTTAACTATTGCTAAATATTAGCAAAAATCACACATATGATGATCAAGGAAACTGGTACTGGGCTTATTATTTCGTGTACCCTCAGTCAAGTATTTTGTCAAGTCTAAGTTGTATTCTCTTAGGTTTAGGCGACGCTATTACAGTGACGGCCACTCTATCACCTAATTTAGGTGTTTGATGACCACACAAGTTGCTTCTATGTATTAAACCGTTGTCACCCACACCACAGTCAACGAAACAACCGAATGGTACTACGTTGCGGACCACACCTGCAATATTTGATTTATTAGTACCATTTTTAATACTAAAGCAACAAAAAATCACTCAAGTATGACATACTAGCTCAACTGCAAACCAAATAAATGACACAACAAAGTCAGCCATTTGAATCACTTTTGGAACGTAGTTACGTTACGAAAGGGTTAGTTACCAAAAGTTGTAACGACACTATGTTATAGGTGTAAGCCGTAAGGCGTGCACGTGTTTCTCTGTCTGTATGTCTCTCTCTCTCTCTCTCATAACATAAATAAAATAATAATATTTTATTTTTTTATGAATTGTTCATTATTTTTTTTCGATAGAGACCTCGGGCCCTTCAGGTGTCCCTTGACACCTATCAAGTTTATTTTTTTAATATAAATAAATATTCATGAACATTTCACACAACGTCCTCTGGTCCCAAGCTAAGCTTATATACTTGTGTTATGGGTACCAGAATACGGATAGACTGCATATACTACTTTTTTTTTGTAAATACATACTTATAATACATACTCGTAGTACACCCAGATGCAGTACAAACATTTGTATGACATTTACAGACATCAAACAAATGAACACCCAGAAGCGGTACAAACATTTGTATGACGATTAGAAAAATCACACCCAGAAATTGTCCCGAGCGGGAATCGAACCCGCGAACTCTTGATTGGCAGTCCGTTACATGAACAACTCAACCACGAGGCTCTCTTTTGAACCATTATATTTATTTAGAAAATTGCAATAAAATCCAGCACATAGTCTTCAAAATAAAAACTCACACTGAACTTACATAAAAAACTAACGACTTTGTTCTATAAGTAAAGATTTCGTAAATTTTTGCGTATCGGACTTAAGGAGGTAACGACAACCTAAGGAAGATCCCAGGGTGGGACAAGATGCGGAAAGCTTAGAACTCTGTATTGCAGCTGGTATTGGGAGAGTTTATGTCCAGCAGTGGACTGCAATAAGCGTGATGGGCTAAAGGAAAAAAAACGTTAGATATTTATTTACCTGTTAAAGTTGTTCCTTCTTTCAATTGATCAGCATTCTGTACAGCCACTGAATAAACGGGTTTACAAAACTCTATAATATTGTCCTCATATTTCTTTTGTCTAAAAGCGCTTATAATAAGCTCTAACGTAGAAGAATCAGTTTTTAACTCTTCGCTCGTCTTTACAACGTCTAAAGAAGTGACTTTTCCTTCAATTATCGAAGGAAAATGTGGTTGTGTTAGTTCTTTTATATTAACGCCAATTTTTTTGGCAAATCTGAAATATTAGAATGGATAAAATTAGCTAGGTCAGTAAATAAATAAATATTCATAGACATTTCACACAACGTCCTCTGGTCCCAAGCTAAGCTTATATGCTTGTGTTATGGGTACCAGAATACGGATGGAATACATACACTAGTTCTCTTTTGTAAATACAATACTTATAACACATAGAAAAGACCGAGACGTGGTAAAAAAATTTTACATTGGACAATAATTTTTTTTTTTTTTTTTTTTTAATAAATATTCATGGACATTTCACACAACGTCCTCTGGTCCCAAGCTAAGCTTATATGCTTGTGTTATGGGTACCAGAATACGGATATAATACATAAACTACTTTTCTTTTGTAAATACATACTTATAATACATAGAAAACACCCAGACGCAGTACAAACATTTGTATGACAATTAGAAAAAGAACACAAATGATTGTCCCGAGCGGGAATCGAACCCGCAACCTCTTGATCGGCAGTCCGTTACCAGAACCACTACACCACGAGGCCCGTCAAATTACAATTTGTGAGATATTCATAAATGTCATTACATATGACATTTATGAATATCTCACAAATGATTGTCCAATGTAAAATTTTTCACTTCACTCATTTTAACTTCATCCACATTCATTTGACGAATTAATGTGGTGGCGGATTAAGAATACAAGTGTCACCACCCCGTTTCCTTCCCTAGGGTGCCATAACAGCCAGCTAAGGGTTAAGTTAAGCCCTTAGCTGGGTGGATGTTAAGCAGCCTTAATGTGCCAACACACCTGGCCATCGTGGCATAGTAGACCAAGAACCCTTCTGAAATAGAGGAGGCTTGTGCCCAACAGTGGGACGTAAATGGGCTGGGAAGAGAAGGAAGAAGAAATATAAAAAGAAAATAAAGTATGTAATCGATTTTTGCGTTTTTGTTTATGTCCATCTTAAACAACCAAAATTTATCAAAATCGGTGCAAAAGTTTAGGAGTTCGAACATACACATAAAACACGCCTAAAAATACATAATTACTTACGCTTTAGCTACACTGTAACTTTCAGGATGTATAATTGTAGTATCCAACGGTTCAGAACTGCCTAAAACAGTTAAAAAACCTGCACACTGTTGAAATGTAATCTTCCCAATGCCGGGCACTTTCAATATCTCAGCTCTTGTTGCAAACCCACTGTTATCTTGACGATATGATATTATTTTCTTAGCTCTCCCTTCATTGAGACCAGATATTCGTCTGTAAATAGAAAAACAAAAACGACATTATTTTTTTATATTCCTTGACATTTTACACAATATTCTCTGATCCCAAGTGTAGTGTTTGAGCAGAACCTATATAGTCCTTAGTACGATAGACACTATCTCGTACCTACTGTGTGGCGGGGCGCTCAGTCATTACAGCGCGAGCCACGGCCGAGAGCGGACGTGCCACCTGCGCATACAGTGAGTTGTCGAGCTAAGCTTATATGCTTGTGTTATGGGTACCAGAATACTTATAGAATACATTTACTACATTTCTTTTGTAAATACATACTTATAATGGGCCTCGTGGTCTAGTGGTTCACATAACGGACTGCTGTTCACGAGGTCTCGGGTTCGATTCCCGGTCAGGACAATTATTTGTGTGGTGTTTTTAATTGTCCTACAAATGTTTGTACTGCGTCTGGGTGTTTAATATATATTATAAGTATGTATTTACAAAAGAAAAGTAGTATATGTATTATATCCGTATTCTGGTACCCAAAACACAAGCATATAAAGCTTAGCTTGTGACCAGAGGACGTTGTGTGGAATGTCCATGAATATTTATTTATTTATTTATAATACCCAGAAAACACGCAGACGCAGTACAAACATGCGTTCAGGAACTGAACCCGCGACCTTGTGGACGGCAGTCCGTTACATAAACTACACAACCATGAGCCTCGTCAAAATTATCAATAGTATTTTAGCATTTAGCAAGTGCGTATGACCAGAAGTAATAGCGTGAATAAAGCCAAAAAAAGTGTGTTTAAATCGTTACCGATGGCGCTCTGTAGTCTCTGCCTACCCCCACAGATCACCTCTAATAGAGAACATCCATTATTTAATTTTTGTTAACTAGACTATAGAATAATGCGTTTTTAATGGTGGTAGCAAAACCATACGAATTTTTATACATCTAGTTTTCATATGCTCGGTACCGTACACATCAAGTCATCGATTGCCTTCCATATGGAATCTATGGGGGTGATCTGCGGCCTAACCCCACTGGAAAGAACAATGACGGTAAGATGAGATGTTTACTATACCTTAACATAGCTTGCGATGCTGTATTGATATCAACACCTACTAAACTGACCACTTTTTCAACGGCAGAATCAAGAGCGGACTCTAACATCTTCGGTGGTATATCGTGTTGATATAAACCAACTCCTAAGTTTTTCGGATCTACCTGCAAAAAACAAAAATTATTATAATATAGCTAGTGGACCCATCATACATTATTTTGGCTGTAACCGCCGTAAACGGTTGCAATACCAGTAGTTGCGCCGCCAGGTTACCGTCAGAGAGAGACCGGGCTCTCCAAGTAAGACAACACCGTTAAGTTTAGTTCAGTTAGTTTAGTTAGTTTAGTTTCTACGCTGGCGCTCCAAGGAGGACGAGTAGAGCGCCGCAGTTAGGTTCAGTCGATATTCCGCGCCATGGTTCATCTAAGCGCCGGCGAATCGGACGCTATCCACTCCTAAGATGGCGGTGATGACTGCGTTGATAGAAGTGGGTGTGCGTAAATGCATACCCTTGCGAAAAAAAAATAGTAAGGGGGTGGAGTTTGACCATCACGAATAATAATAATAATATATAATAATAAATATTCATGGACATTTCACACAACGTCCTCTAGTCCCAAGCTAAGCTTATTATGCTTGTGTTATGGGTACCAGAATACGGTTATAATACATAAACTACTTTTCTTTTGTAAATACATACTTAAAATACATAGAAAACACCCAGACGTAGTACAAATATTTTTGTATGACATTTATGAATATCACACAAATGATTGTGTCCCGAGCGGGAATCGAACCCGCGACCTCGTGAACGGCAGTCCGTTACATGAACTACTAGACCACGAAGCCCGTCTATATATATTTATTATGGCTTTATCACTTGAATAGAAAGAAGAAAGAAAATAAATTTATTGTGACATACACAGTTTGATAATTAAACAAAAAAAATAGAAAGAAAACAATAATATGCCATCACAAAACGGCCCCAGCTCAGCATATTGCTGGTTAAATACCAGCACTAGACATCCTCTGGGCCATTGTTAAATTATTAATTTCTCCTATGAAATGAAACACTTAATATTACACTTACTTTAATAAGTTCTCCTAAAGGATCCAATACCCTTCTTGCTATCGATAATGCTGATATCAAATTGGGATCCATATTTGGATGCTCCTGTAAAAATTATAAATTTTTAGTCTCAAACAAATCGGTACCGATTCTACACGCACAACTAAAATTCAATAATAGAACAGAACCATTTAGTTCAATAATCGTACATACCTTTTGAGCCTCTTTACTTATAGAGTATATAGAAGCTCCTTGTTCCGGTACTATAATAATAGGTACATTGTCTGATATATGATGACTCTTCAACCATAATTCTGTTTCTCTACAAGCAGTACCATTGCCTAAACCTATTAAATCTACACTAAAACAAAATTTAAAACTAAATTATTACATGTTCAGCAATACAGTTGAAGAGTAAAATAAAAAAAACCGGTCAAGTATGAGTTGGACTCGCACTCTAAGGGTTCTTCTCTTATCCAGCCCATTTACGTCCCACTGTTGGCCTCCTCCCCTTTGGGAGGGATTATGGTCTACTGTACCGCGCTGACCAGGCGTGTTGGCACAGGGTTTTTTTTCGAGTTTTCCGTCTCTCACAGAGTGTTATCTGTGTGCAATATCCCTTAGCTGACTTTTACAGCACCCTTGGGAGGAGATGGGGTGGTGACACTTGTATTCTTAATCCACCACCACACGGAGAGTGAATTTTAAAATTAACTCCAATTAACTTACCCATACTGTTGTATCATATCTTTCAACTGTTTAGCAGCTATATCATTATGTCTATGTTGTCTCAAGTCTGGGTGTATTGTACAAGCTTCCAGTTTCTCACCATTGCTGTTTATTATACCAACCTGAATAAAAACATTAAGAGTCATGGCACAGTACTTGTGCGGCTATGTATTAGACTTCACTATGACTTCATACGCGTAGATTCGCTCCAATTGGTCGCAGCGTGATGTTATACAGCCTAAAGCCTTCCTCGATAACTGTACTATCCAACACTTAAAGAATTTTACAAATCGGTTCAGTGGTTCCTGAGCTTAGCGAGTTCAAACAAACAAACTCTTTAGCTGCATAATATTATAATAATTATAGATAAATACAAACCTTACAACCAGCTCTAAAACCTGGATCTAAACCTGCAATAGTTCTATTTTTAATGGGTTCCGTCAGTAAATATTTTTCCAAGTTTGTTGTAAATGTTTTAACAGCCTCTTTCTGTGCAGATGTTGTAAGATCTCCTCTTACATGACGAGATAACCATGATTTTATAAGACGATTGTATGCATCACCCAGTCCTTTACGAACCCAAAAACTGCTCTTCCATAAAGATAGGCAATACCTGAAAAATGTCTTTGAAAAATGACTTTTTTATAATTAGTAAATGTTCCAAATCCGAGACAAACGGCCTCCGCATAAGTAGAAGCAAAACAGAACATATGCTCTGTGCATTTAGTGGTCCGTCACGGAGCTACAACAGCTTAAAGATCGATGGCAGTCCAATACCTACTGTCAATGAATTTAAATACTTGGGGTCGATCCTGTCAAACAAGGCAGACATAGACACCAATGTGCGAAATCGAGTAAAGACTGCATGGATGAAATGGAGAGAACTTTCAGGCGTCTTATGTGACAACCACATGCCTATAAAGACCAAGGGTAAAATCTATAAAGCCACCGTTAGACCAGCGATGCTATATGGCTCTGAATGTTGGATAGTGCATAAGACACATGAGCAAATTATGCACGTAAATGAAATGAAAATGCTGAGATGGGCGGGTGGCGTCACCAGAAGCGACCGCATACGGAATGAATATATTAGAGGTTCATTTAAGGTTGCTCCAATCTCCTGTAAACTGTTTGAAAATAGAATGAGATGGTTTGGCCATATACAACGAAGAGGAGATGGCCACGTTGTTAAAACTGCACTAAACCTCCCTGAACATCCAAGAGGGACAGGACGCCCTAAGTCTACGTGGTGGTCCGGTATCATGAATGACCTTAGAACCCTAAACTTAGATATTGAAGCAGCCCAGGATAGGCTGAACTGGAGAAAGATGATAAAGAGACCCGAACCCAACTGAAGGGAAGAGGGTAGGAAGAAAACAAAAAGTAAATGTTCCAAATCTGAAAAAGAATTATGTATGCAGTTTTTATTGTATCCTCAACCTATTATAATCCTTGAGCCTTATCATGACCCTGCGAGGGGAGGACCCGCGTCGGGGATATCCACCGGCTATGGCGCGCCGACGAACCCTGATAATGTATGTAGTCAGAAAGAACTTATTCTTTCCATATATGTACATACCTTTCCAATTTATTGTAAAACCAATCCGGTATGACAACTTTTATTGACAATATTTTTTCATCTTCACCTCTATTTATAGCTAAAGTTTGGTGAGCTTTAATATATTGGATCGGACATTTCCACTCAAAATACAACTTATAAGTGTCAGGGTCTGACTTAGTGACTAACTTTTTATCTGTAGTTTTCTCTTTTGTAGAACTCTTTGTTCTGCTACTTTGTATTGTAAATCTTGTTTCTTCTTTTCTGAAAAGATAAAGTAAGAAACTAATATTAAAATTATTTAGCTTAGCTTTGATATAACTTGCGTAGATAACAAATGATAGTTTTTATAGTTTTCCCACTTAAGCCCCACTATTTGGCCAGAGTCTCCTTCACTTTGGAAGATGTTTTTTCATTATTTGGTCTACATATTCCATGCAATATATTGGCATGATTAATTTCGAATTTTCCCTCTCTCACAGAGAATATTATCGGCTTATTGTCTCTTAGCTGGCTATTTTAGGACAAAAAAGGGCGGTGCCAGAACTCTTAATATGTTACTACTACATAGAACTGAGAATCTATTAACAATATTAAAAAAAATAAGACTAAAGCAAAAGAGCTCTGCCGAGTTTCGCCGCGCCGGATCTTCTGTGTATCCTGAACTGGCGATAGGAAAAAAAAATTTGACTTTAAATGCAGTTCATTTCTATATTTATTAAATAAAAAGTCTTACAAAGTTCTCATATACTCTAGAACTCTTGTATCTTTGTAGATAATATCGGCTATAATATGAGTAATGTGAGTTTCCACTTTGTCAATGGTAGATAATTCTTCATCATTTGTACAGAGACTGTTTAAGTCTATATGTCCTCCATTTAATGCATTAACTGCATAAGACTCTAAGCCAAGATTACGAGCTCTTTCAGCAAGTGATAGTGAATGAGTTTTTAAAGGTGCATACTGAAAAAAAAATACGATTTATTTGTTAATTTACAAAGTTAAGTATTTGAAATGAATGAATGAATGAAAACTCTTCATTGCACGCCAGAAAATAACTTACAAATATTAATAACAATAAATCTTATATTAGGTACAAAAGGCGGTCTTATCGCAAATATTGCAATCTCTTATAGACAACCGTGAAATGGAGTCGATTGAATTTAAGAGAGGGTATATTGTGGCGTACCTAAAACTTAAAAACAAACTTACATTAAATTACTTTTTTAATAGATAGCATGGTTCAAGGGGACAGCTTTTGTTGAGGCTCGGCGTATATTAGGGTATGGGGGTGTAATAACAGGAATGAAACTGTGGACATAAGCTGGTGTGGAATAAATTGTTTTTTTTTTGCTTGTTCTTTTGCGATCAGTCATTAACTATAAGCAAATGTTTGGACAGCGTTAGATGGTTAGGATGATTTGCAAGCCGTAATAAATAAATAATAAATAATGGCAATTTTATATGAATAAAT
Organism: Orgyia antiqua; assembly: GCA_916999025.1. Classification (NCBI taxonomy): domain Eukaryota; kingdom Metazoa; phylum Arthropoda; class Insecta; order Lepidoptera; family Erebidae; genus Orgyia; species Orgyia antiqua. Next base: position 24,143,654 of record OU779864.1, read on the forward strand.
AAATTAGCTTACTATTAAATCCACTTCAGAGAAATTTCTTGCATTTATAATACTTTTTTCAATATCAGATGTTAACTTGTTATTCTTCTTAAGTGTTTCTATGACAGTTTTAACTTTTTTCTTTAGTTGTGTTATATTTTCATAGCTCTCATGTAATTCCTGAAGACTAAACATAATAATTTGTTGATTAGAAATTTCTGTCCCAATTTCCTAAGTTGGGTCTTTTGTCATTAGATACTTGATCATTGACCATTATTTATAGTCTAATCTGGCCATTAAAAAAAAAAAAACGATTTCAGTCAGATGTCACAGAATTTATAGAGATGATAATAATAATATGTATAGCCATTTATTCTGAGCAATTACATGTATATGTTGTATACTATGTACACTTTATAAAATGTCCCTTAACTCGGTGTGCCTTACGGCAAAGGCCTCCAAGATCTCCAGAGATGATAAAACTTATATTAAAATTACATAATGTACTGTGAGTAATAATTATTATTTACCGGTCTGGCATCAAGTTATCCACAGCAGTTTTTCTGTACCTAGCAATAAATGGAAGTGTACAACCTTCAGAGAGCAAGTTTACAAAATTTTGTGCAACTTTGATTGGTATTCTTTCCAATTTCGATAACATTTCAGCTTCATCCCAAAGATTAGGATTGTTCTCAGTATCATTAGAAGCTAAAGCTAAATTAACTAAGTTATCGTTAACTACATTAAATCCTTCTTCATGGTCACCAGTTTGCATAACTTTTTTTATCCTTTTCGCTACTTTAACACTAGTTTTAGTTGTTTTAACATTTTCTGTCTTAGAATTAGGCTTCGGTTTCCTTTTAGTACTTTCGGAATCATCATTGGCGTAAGAGAAACTACATCCATCAAGCTGATCAATCGAGGCTTCCTTCAATTCATCTTTTTTTCTTCTTTTCGGGTCTTTTGTAGCGCTGGATTTCTTGTTTGTTTCAGCTTTTGAAATCTTAGACCTAGATTTTGTTTTTTTCTCTGGAGTAGTTTCAGAATCGTCTTTAACCACATCTTCAACATCCGAGTCATCAGCGTATGTTACAGCTTTACGTTTTCTTAATGCTGAAACCCTTTGCATTTTAATGTTTTATATTATTTTTATTTAATCCTACACTAGCTTTTCCAGAGGTTATAAAAAGTTAAATACTAAAATTAATGGAAACACCGGCACAAAAATTCGGTTGAAGTCGAATCAGCTGTTGACGCTGTTGTTTTGTTCACAGGTTTTGTTTTGGCACTAGTTCTACGGATTTACGAATCAAAAGATTTATCTCTTTTGACACAGCGCTACGTAATCTTAATAGATGTTTACTTTTCAAACGAATTGAACCTAATAGATGTATGTATTTATTTCTGTGTCTTATTTTGTGATTAGAATGACTTATTTGGCATAACCAGTGTGACCAGATTAAATTTTACGAAAATACCGAGGCACCTCAAAAAAATACTGAAATATACCGACTTACATAGGACAGATATACCAATAAAAATACTGATTTTCTTAACACGTTTTATTTATTCATACTCACAATAAATGTTAGAGTTATATTTTAACATCCTTTTCGAAGGATTAAAATTTACACAACCTCCTTCATCCTTAACACCTTGCTTTGTTTTTAAAATAGCTGACACATTTTTGTTTATAAACCTGTTTCTTTGGTCCGATTTTTTTAAATTTATCTGTGAAAATATGCGCTCGCATGCAGCATTCGACACCGGTATACATAGAAGACATTTACTAAAACTAGTTATATTTTTGTATTTTAACATGCCATCACTGTTAGAAATTTTCCCAACTTCCACCCAAAATTGTTCACACGAGATGGGTGAGCCAGTGCTGGAAGATTGTAACAAATCACTTACTTCGCGATCAAACTTTAGGGTTCTATATTCTTCGTCAATTAACTGCATTTGTTCTGGCTGTACTTCGCATGGGAAAGTTTCTATCACATTTCGTAAACTGCGAAATTCTTTATGCACGGCAGTGTGTGGGTCAAGAAATTTCAGTTCTCGAAAAACTGGATTTTCAAAAGGCAAACGTGATTTCAATTGCGTGCTCAACTCAATTAAAAATGATTGGCACCTTCTGAAAAACTCAGCAATCTGTTCTTTCATGTTTACATTGTCCCTGTGTTTGATTAATTCTTGGCCTACTTGAATACCTAAGTACATATCTTTCAATGGCAAATAATTTACATTAGACTTTGGGTCTAACGTAAATACATTGTCCGTACGTTTGATGTAATTAGCTTTCATGAAGCAACCCAAAATCGACAAGTACATACTAGATGCATCATCATACAGTCTATCAATGCACGGATAATCGCCTTGAAAAATTATGTTAAATTTGTTTACAATCGGCAAAATGTAGTCCAAAAAGTAAAAGTACAATTTGTTTATATCAGTGGTAAAAGAATTAAATAAAAATTCTGATGACATATTGCGATCACTCAAGTATTGGTCTTGAAAGAACAATTGCAATGCCCTCCACTGCTCAATTATTCTACTAATACAGGCATGAAGTGAAAGCCACCTTATGTCGTAATGACGCAAAATTCTGTGATTTTCAGTGTCTGTGAAATTTTGGAACTCAGCAAATTCTCTTTGACGCTTGCTGCTTTGAGAAAAATATCCATATACTTCTTTTACTATTTGTTCTAAATTTCTAGGCAGTATTTTACAGGCCTGGCTAACACTTAATGCTGCAGAGTGACAAACACATTTTATGAAAAAGCACTTTGGGTTTACTTCTTTAATTTTTGCAACAATGCCAGAATGTTGACCAAACATCACATTCGTAGTATCAGCAGCGAATCCTATTACGTCTTTTATTTCTAAACCTAATTCGGATAATTTTGATGACAACGAATTAAATAAATGACCTGCGGTTTCACCACTTAAATCAACTAAATCAAGGAATTTGGTTTGTACAGTACATTTAGTTTCAGAGAAGTATTTAACTACTATTGCCAATACTTTGACTGTTGCAACATCTGTACTCTCATCGATTATAATTGAATATACTGGTTTACCTGAAGGAGATGCAGTACCAAGTATGTCTTCAATCATATCTTTTTCGAAATTGGGTCCTAAAACATTATAAGTTATAGCGGCTGCTTTGGTTCTCTTGCAGGAAAATTCTTTCGCAATATCGGAATCGGTAAAACACTTCACTAGAACATCACTAAGATGGTCCATAGCTCTAAATGAGATGTTGTGTTCCGACAGAAAACTGCATAAACGCAGCTCAACTTTCTTGACTTCGTCTTTCAGTGGGGCCTTTTTGAAAAATGTGTCAACCTGAAAATTTAAAAAATACTTGGTTGCTTAGTTTTTTTTATAACAGCGCCGCATTTCATAGCTGTTACCTAACTGATTTTGAGAAACAAAACTAGGATGATTAACTTTAAATTAAAATATGTATATCCAAACTCCTTGAACTAGGTAAGTAAAGCGAGTTATGCTTACCTTTGACTGTCCTTTATATTTTATCAAGTTCGATTTATGCTTTTCAGTATGTGCATGCTGTTTTATAGACGCTAATCTACTTTGCAGTTTCGCATTGCATGCTTTGCAAAATGCGGTGAATTTGTCATCTTTATAACGTGAAAGCCACGAAGAAAATTCCGGAATTTGTTCCCACTTAGCTAAATAACTTTGCTGAAAACTAGACATGCTATCCGGATGAATGCAACTAAGTAAATAAAAACAACAATAATCGCGTTCTATTTATATGATGACAAAAACATCACCTATTTTGGGGAAATTCCCGAATTATCGAAAGAAAGTCCTCAAAGATTAAGTCGAATGCAGAAGAGACAATCATTTCACTTGAACCGTATTAGACGATTTGATACTAGTAATAAAGTATCTTTTAAGTTTAACTACTACCTATTTATGCAACTGAAAACTTAAAAACTAGACGTTGTTTTGAAAATTATAGATAAACTAGCGGCCCGTCCCAAATTCGTCCGAGTAGACTGATATTCATGAAACACAACGAATTTGAATGTATGCAATCTGGAAATTACGCTCTTTCTAATAGTGCAAACCGCATTAAAATCGGTCCAGCAGTTGTAAAGTTTTAGGCGAACATACATTCTGCAAGTCTGATTAATACTATGTATTGATTGATAATTGTATATGTAGTATTACAATACTACAACGCCGGCACTGGCCGTCTTTCTTGTCATATCTGTAACTTACTCATCTTTGCTCATAGATAACATGTATAAGTATAAACTATATCCGGGAAAGTCCCCAATGTTCGCGTTTCGGGGAATTCCGCAAACATTGTCGCAAAGACGATCACTCACTACGGTGTTGCCATAACTTCAACCAAAATATACCCAAAAATACTGACTGCCAGCAATATACCTGAAAATATACTGATGTTCGGAAAAATCGCTGAAATATACTGAAAAAGTATTAAAATACTGAATCTGGTCACACTGGGCATAACATAGCAGATAAAATTACATTCAGAAGAAATATCCGTTACAAGGTTACGTTTATGACTGTTCATGTCATGAAATCATGAACTTCACGATTTTTTAACGAAGTGTCTAGTGTCAATTTCCAAAGATTTGTTCTGCTCTGCTCTATGCTGATTGTTCCTTTCTTTTCTACTACTTTCTACTGTTCTTTTGCATTTCTTTTTGTGTTCTTTTTTTTTGTATTGTTTAAACTTTTTATTTTAAAATGGAATGGATTTCAATGGGTAGTCCACTATTATCAATGTTAGTCCAACATTTTTACAAGGGAAATCTTGACTTTTGCTTAGAAGTATAGTTTCAAATTGATCTAATAATTATTTGTTTCATTTTTTGGTTTACACTAATTCTGTATTAATAAAATATTACTTTCAGGCAGAAAATGTTAAGGAAATGGATTGGCTTTGGCAACAAAGGTTATTGGATGCGACAGTCAACAATAACTTAATAAAACAATATCCAATATGCAGTCAATTTACTAAAAGATTTCTCAAAAAAGTTATTGACTTCCTAGAGGTTGGAGATTCAAATGGAGAGATACATGATGACCTTTATTCAGCATTGTGTGCAGCTGTTAGTGCATCTCCTCAAGAGTTTTACTATAGACATTATGTAGTTGAAAAATGTTTAAGTAAAATTATAACTATGAAAGAAACACGGAATATGGTAGTCAATGGTACTACTGGATTGAAAACTTGGGAGGTATTGTAGTAATTTAGGTATACTAAACTGTTTTTTTTTTAATATTGCTTCGTAGTTAACATTACCTTCAATAGGTCTTGTATATAAACAAACCATACAACATGTTTAATGAGTAAATTAAATTAAAATTTTAATCATAAATCCTAATTTTCATTATTATTTAATTAAAATTATTCAGGTTTTGTTCTTTATTTTTCAGGCAGCTTTGGTGTTGTCGGACTGGGCATTATGTAATAAAGAAACATTTTCTGGTAGAACTGTCTTAGAATTGGGCTCTGGGGTGGGCTTTGCAGGTATTACCATTGGAAAAATGTGTGATGTGAAATCTGTCTTCCTTACTGATTGCCATAACGAAGTATTGAAAACTATTAATGAAAATATTCAGATAAATTTTTCAAATTTTGATGAAGAAATGATTGATGATGTGACATTATACAAAAGTGAAACAAAGTCATTAGGTATGCTTTATTTGAGCTTATGATAAATCTGCAATGCAAGATGTCCTCAGTACTTTGAACACTGCCACACCTTTGGTGTAAATATGAACTCTAATCAGGTTGGCAACATTTAGCCAGACCATGGAGATGATTCACGAACAATATTGGCATTATGCAGTAACACTGGTTTTTGCATCTAAGCGGTCCGGACAACTGTGCATACATTATTACTGTTTATATTTATATACTAAAGTTTTAAAAACATTTTTGGTAATTTTTAGGTGTTATGATGTTAGATTGGAATGATATAGACAATACAAGTTTACCAATAATACCAGATATAATAATTGGCGCAGACATAGTGTATGATCCTACTTTGCTGAAATCATTGTGCAATGTTCTACAGAAATTTTGTTCGAACAAAAATCTAGAAATATATATAGCAAGCATTATAAGAAACGAGGAGACATTTAACAATTTTTTGAAGACATTAGGTTTATATTTCATTATTTAATATATTTATCATGGTATATGGTATTAGAAAATAATACATAATTTAAAACTTTTTGTTCCAGATGTAATGAATTTCCACTGTGAGAAGATGGAAATGATCAGCAGTGTATTTATAGAATGGGATAACAAAGTTGATAAATGTTTATTAAAAATAAAACCTAATTAGTAAAAACTTCACTAGCATTTTTGATATTTTTTAATCCCATACGCTGTGCCCATATTATTATTATGTAGCAAGTTTGGTATAGTTTTTTTATGAAAACTACTAAATAGGTACTCAAATATTTGGTGGCATTAATGTATTAGAGCACTTTTTTTTAGATTGGATCTGTGTTATTGTGTTAAGATCGATATCACAATTACATGAACGATTTACCAGTGCAATAAAATTTGTTAAATTACACACGGCTAAAGGACGTAGTATCCACCACAGTAGGTAAATAAACAGTTAATCTATGCAAATACATAAATACTAGACATATTTGTATTTCAAATGTCAATGTCAGAATATTCTGCACCTGGGCCCTGAGTCGGGTATTTCAACGGTGTCACAACTGTACCATTATTGTACCATTATGGTGCAATAGTAAAGTTTTTGGTAGTCTACTAATAATGTGTCGTCATAACGACTTCATCATTGTCTTACAATTGTCAAAGTGACATAAATTGCTAGTCTCGTACACAACTGCTTCACAATTGCAATTCAATGACTGAAATGTTTCGGTAGTCTGCTATTTTGAATTTGACAGTAATATTTTTAAATTGTCCTGTGTCGACAGATTGCCATAAATAAAAAATAGATAGATAGAAATATTAGAAATTGTTCTTTGTAATTTATTGCAATTTACTAATCTCCTAAACTTCACATTGCTTTTTATACTAATAAATAGTATGTACAAATATATTTAAACGAAGTCTAGCATGATTAAATGTTTAAATTTATTAGTAGTTTTTCGAAAATCACTTCAACTAACGCATTTTTTAAAAACGGCAACACATACATACCATTCTAACACAATCCATAGATAAAAGAGACCGAAAATTCAATGCATAGATAAAAGAGATCGACAATTCTATTACCATTGAAAGACCGTTATGACGGCATATAGCAGACTACGGATATTTGACTTCAATTGCAACGGTATCGTGCCGGTATTGTGCCGGTATGACAATTGTTCCAAAATAGTGGACTTGAGCACCTGCTCTGGCACTGCCCGGAATCTTAGAAGAAACCATAGACAACTATTTTGTGAAAGCGGACGTCAGAGGAAATTTGAGGAAACTTAGGTTTTGAAAGGCGTCATGTCTGTCCATGACATTTTTTTTTTTTTTTTTTTTCCTTTATTCATGACCATAGAAACAAAGTCTTTCAGCCGGATACATTATTAAAACACAAACTAATTAAATAAACTACAAAGTAATAACAATAACATTAAAATTTTAAAATAGAAATTTTAGAAATACTTATTTACCTATAACTAAACATTTTACATTAAATTTTTTCTACAGTATCACGAATATACTTAAACAATGCATTATAATAATTCTTATTTGATAATATGTCCTTGACTTGGCAGGGTACACTTTGTTGTTGTTCACTGTCAGTAATGTCACTTATTTCACTCACTAAAATCAACCGTTGCAAATTAAAACTTGAGCATCTTAAAATAATGTGATCTAAATCGGCATTTTCAGATTCACAATGACGGCAACAACTGTTGTTATAAATTTGGATCCTCTGTAAATGAGCTGGCGTTAAGCAGTGTCCTAATCGCATGCGTGTGATAATAGTTATAAATCTTCTAGTGATATTTTTGAGGTTATAATACCAAGGTTTTACAGGTAATTCTTTCTGAATCTCTGCATACCATTTGCCTTTCTTTTCCAGGGTAATAGCCCAGTAATCTTTCCACAGCTGTTTGGTAAGCTTTTTGTACAGTGTGTAGTAATCAGTAAATGGTACATTTACTAACTCCGATTGGTCTTCATCATGATCTGATCGGGTTGCTGTATCAACTATTTCATTGCCACCAATACCACTATGTGAAGGTACCCATACAAATTCCACATTTATGTGGTTATCATGTAATTCTTTAAGACTATCCCTAATGTCATACACTATATAATTTAGCTTAAAATCTATATTTACATTTTTTAAAGCAGATAAAACACTCTTAGAATCAGTTACTATAAGAACATTATGTACATTATTTACAAAATTATTAACATATTGTAATGCACAGTAAATGGCATAACTTTCTGCAGTGAATATACTGCATGCAGTGTTTAAGTTTATGCATTTAGTGAAATGCATCTGTGGATCATAATATGCTGCTCTTACATATTCATTTGTTTTGGACCCATCTGTGTATATGGTGTAGTGCTCAGGTCTATTGCCTTTAAATTCTAAAAATTCAAATTTATTACACACTGCATCTAAATGGATATTTATACTAGTAATAAGACTGATATAGGAGGTTTTATATAAAGGCCAAATATTGTTTCTAAATATGTTTTCTGAATTATCATTTACATATTTAAATATTACTGGGATTTCAGGCAAGGATCCTTCTACCAAAGACGAAGCTGAGATAATATCTGCGACAGAATTTGACAGAGAGACTACAGGGTGCATCATTATTCTCTTTGTTAGAGGGTTATCATTTGAGACAAGAACTTTCAATAAAAATCTCTCTGCCAACATTAACCTACGTAACACCAACGGAGGTATGCATGTTTCTATTTCTAATGAGTTAATTGGAGTTGATCGCATTGCTCCACATATTAGTCTTAATCCTATATTTTGTATGACATCCAGTTTCTTTAATAAGGTGCTTTTGGCATTCATATAAGCTAAACTACTGTAGTCAAAATGGCTTCTCACTATACTTTTGTATAGCATACTCATTACTTTAGGATCAGATCCCCAATAAGTTCCAGCCAGGTGTCTCATTATATTAATGCCTCTTAATGCTTTTTTGCTTATGTGCTTTATGTGTTCATCAAATTTTAATTTGTCATCAATAATGACCCCTAGAAATTTTTGGTGTTTAACTACAGGAATTACTGTATTGTTATAAATAATTTTTACATTATTGTGAGCGTTAAAATTTTTGCTCACAATCAAAACTGAACTCTTTTCTGGGCTTATTTCCAACTTTAATTTAGTATGGTAATAACTGTACAATTGATTTAAAGCATTATTAATATTTGTTGCTGCTGTTTCCACATTTTTATTTATACTATACAAAAGCAAGTCGTCTGCAAACTGTAAAATATTTACACCTGGTGTAATTACATATTTTAATATCTCTGAGACATACAGATTATATAGCAATGGGGACAATGTTGCACCTTGCATTGTACCTTTATTAACAATCTTAGGCCCATGTAACTTATTATTATATTTAACATAAACTGTTCTATTGTTCAGGAAGCAATATAGCCACCTTAAGATGTGTCCTGGCATACCTATATCATGAGATACTTGAATTAGTTCCATTATATTTACATTGTCAAAAGCACCTTTTACATCTAGAAAGACACATATTGCATTAGAATGACTTAATTTAACTTGTCTTATATCTGATAATAAAGATATGAAGCTTTCAGAGCAACTTTTGCCTTTTCTGAAACCAAATTGTATAGGAGGCAGTAGACTATTGGATTCAATAAAATAATCTAATCTTAACTTTAGCATATTTTCAAAGAGTTTACCCAAACAAGATGACAGAGAGATAGGTCTGTATGATGATGCATTATTTATAGGTTTGTTAGGCTTTAATATTGGTATGACACATTGTGTTTTCCATGACTCGGGTACAATTAATCTTTCCCATAATTTATTATAAATGTTTAGTAAAATGGATTGTGCATTTAAATGTAGTTTTTTAATTAACATATATGGTATATTGTCTAATCCTGGTGTAGTGTCTTTCCTACTTTTTAAAGATATGTTCAATTCATCCATGTTGAACTTATTTGTGAGAAAATCATTAGTAGTGTTTACTTTAGCATTTTCAAACAAGTATTCTAGTCTAGATGTATCTACTTCACTATTATCAGCTAAATTATTTATAAAACTTGGTACCCACTCATCATTAAAATGTTTGTTTCGATTAGTGCCAATCTTTTTGAATTTTTTAATATACTCCCATATTCTAGAAACTGGTGTTAACCTATTAAAACTATTGCATAAATCTTGCCATGAAGTGTTTCTTTCTTCTTTCAATATTCGTTTTTTATTAGCATCTAACTTTTTATATTTAATCCAGTTTTCTATTGTAGGCTCAGAAAAATAATACTTTAATGCTGCTTTTGATTCTATAACAGCATCACTACATTTCTGATTCCACCATGGTACTGGTTTTCTTATAGGTGTATTTGAGTTAATTTTTCGTTTTGGAATTGTTTTATCTCTTAAATCATTTAAAGTGTTTACAAAGTTATTGTATGCTATGATAGGTGGTTCATTGATATCTATGTGTGTAAAATAAGTTTCTGAAAGACTATAATATTTGTTCCAATCTGCTTTATTGTAAATATATTTCTCTTGATCTACAGGTGGTGAGGTGTCATACATGGATGGCTGAACATTTATCTCAAGTAAAGTTGGAAGATGATAACTGCCCATGGGATCGTCATGAACATACCAATGACATAAATGTGCGATTGAAGGACTGACAAGAGCAAGATCTATAGCTGATGCTTGCCTATTGGGATAAGGAACTGTTGTTGTGGCACCATCATTCATAATACATAAGTCAAACTCATCAATTATATTATACAAACATCTACCTCTACTGTTATCACTACGGCATCCAAAGGCTATGCTATGAGCATTAAAATCGCCCATTATTATACATGGTTTAGGTATATTATTGATAAGGTCTTTTAACTTAGTTGAATCAAATCTGTTACTGGGTGGGCTATATATACAAAGGATTGCTATTTGTCCTAATTCTGTCTCTATAGAAATGCATATATTTTGTATAGACTCTGAAAATCTTGTATCAATTAGTTTATACTTTATATGATGGTTTACCAAAATAGCTACACCATTATGAGAATTTTTTGAATTTTTATGTATGAAATTGTAATTAGGAAAATGTGGGATCATTGAGCTTGGTTTTAGCCAAGTCTCATTAAGAAGACAAATATCTACTTTCTTTTCATTTAGTAAATTTTGTAATAGGCTCTTTTTGCTCTGTAAGCTTTGTATATTATACTGTAAAATATTAAAATATTTATCCATTAAATTAAATTAGATAAAAATACATCTTTTATTTTCTTATGTGTGAGTGGCCCATCAGAGTCACTCTTGTTACCTAGTGTAACTAGTGATTTTACTATAGCATTGATAATTATATCATTGCTTGCAACTTCTCTTAAATTTAAAACATTATTTGACTTATCTTTAGTTTTGGGTAAAGGCTGTGACTGTGGTATTGGCAAGGGTGGATAATTTTTGTCATTTATACTGGATGGTCTTTTAACAATATTAGCGTATGGTTGTTGCATGGTAAATTTTGCTTTCTTGTCTTCAATTTTTTGTTTTTTGATAGGGCATTCCCTTGAAATAGCAAGGTGATTGCCGGAACAATTGATGCAAATGATCTCATCGACATCACACTCTTTATATGAATGGCGTCCAGCACATGATGAACAGTACTGTTCACCTCTGCAGTTCTTAGCGGAATGGTTGAATTTTAGACATTTATAGCATTGAAGAAGTGGAGGAATATAAGTGTGAATTTGATATCTAAATAGTTTCAAATACGCATACTGAGGTAGAGAGGTTGATGCAAAAGTAACGGCAACAGTGTTGAGAGGTACTAGTTTACCCTCAACCTTACGCATAAATCGTTTAATGGAGACTACTTCAGCGTCACAAACAATATTCTTATATAGTTCTTCATTTGATAATTCTTTAGGAACATACTTTATTACACCAATTTTTTCAGTTAAGTAAGAAGGAATAAATGCCTTCATTTTATTTTTCCACATAAAATCTTCCATTTTAAGGAAGTTATTAGCAGCCGAAGCTTTTCTAAATGTAATTCCTATTTTGTGAGCATTTATTCTATGCACCCCTAACACATCTTTGACTTGCTCTGCTATTAAATTTGTAAGAGTTATGGGATTTTTGTTACCTATTTTCTCTTGTTCTGTTGATTCAACATATACCGTGAATTCAGAGCTGCTGTTTTCTAAGAAAAGTCTCTTATAATTCGGTTTGGTAAAGATTTTATATTTATTAGAATCGTTACCTCCAGCATAATTTGCGTTGTAGAATTTTCTTTTCTTGGCCTCGCCTGGTTCTGGCGGCTCTTCGCCGCCAGCGCCACTGCAGACGCTCATCTTCTTCGTATCAATAAGTGATAGTTTAGTTGTATTTAATTATTAAATTAATAAAATGAAAAATTTGAAAAAAATTATTGCCGCCTCGTTTGACTTCCCGCCAAAAAAGTCCTGTCCATGACATTAATTTTAGTGTTGCCATTGTTCAGCACAGACTAATATGTTCTAAACTTTCTGTGATAGGTTTTAAGAGCACAGATTTGATCCATGATTCAAATTTGTAAGTACATATGCGGCGGCCACAAACCGGGAGACGAGGATTGATAGTAGCCTTGGAACCACCTCTGGTTCATAGGGCTCCTCCAAAGAACTAACCTCTCAAACTAAACTAAATTCATTCATCAAATTAAATTCTCCAAAAAATCTAATTATAAAAGGGGTGACGATTTTTGTCCTTGTTTCATACATTGTGATGATTTATTTGGGGTCTTGGGATTGAAGGAGTGCAAACGGCGCAGGGTTTCGAAGTTCGGCGTTGTTTTAAGGAGCCCTATGTGATGTAGTGGAAGAATAAGAGCTTTTTAGAGAACTTTTGTTTCTTTATTCTTTCTGTGACTGTCGCCGTTTGTCAACTTGTCACCTGTGTCGTCACATGGTTGTCACCATTGTATAATTTGCCCTTATTTTAATTAGCAATTTTTTACATCTTATTTGTTTTAATTATAATTTTAGTTATAAGTTGAATGTATCAGGAGTATATTCTGCGAGCATATCTTCTCTCATCAAAACTGCAATATTCCGTATATGTTTTATCATGAAGACGACATGCTGTATTCCTAAATGCAAAAGCAAGCGAAAGAATGTGGCTCTGCACCAATTTCCGATTCGAGAAACAGTCACCAAGAAGTGTATTTAGAGTATTGACTCTGCTCTTTTGAAGGGCCTTTCGGAAGATCAAGTAAGATCGTCATATGTGTGTAACAAACACTTTGAACTACGATTTGTTACGACGCTGGCAATTCTCATATTCTACTATATTCTTAAAAGAGGAAATTGAGACTGATGCATTTGCTACTAGTTATGAATCTCAAGGCCCATCGGCTATTCAGGGTGTCAGTTAGTACCCGGGTTTTCTGCTTTAATTTAATTTATTAAGTCAGCTAGGCAAATCGGGTGGCAACACTCACGACGTCAACAATAGCCCGCTTATATTTAATTTAATATTTTAATAATTATAATATTTTAGTTTGTGTTTTGTGGTGAAAAATGATTTATAAATGGAACTGCTAACGTAGAATTTATTTGTGGCCTTTCTCAGTAAGGTTTTACATTTCTCAAATCAGTGTAATTTAAGACTGGCATCCGGTAAGAACACTAAAATATTAATAATAAAAGTGCATTATAAACTTTTCTCTAAATATACAAACAATTATGTGAAGATATCCAAACACATTACATTATAGCAAAACTAGTGACCTTAAAAATTAAAAAACAAGAACCGTTACAGAAAAATAATATTCAAAAACTACTTGCTTACTGACATTCTCAAGAAATCTTAGCATAAAACAACGCCATCTAGTGATAAAAAGCAAAACTAAAAGTGACATTTTTTTGGTATTGAAGTTGCCAGTAATAAAAAATATTTGAATATAGGGATACCATACTGATAATTTTATACTAAATTGGTAGAATTTAATTATAATGGAGGAAGATAATATTACATTCAGAGCGCAACGTCAGCTAAATAATACATCAATATTAGGAACTACCTTCCTTGATACAACGATGAGAAGTTTGCCAAATGAATCAATTGACGACGAAAAACTGGTCATGCTATCGGATCAGATTAGTAAATTAACTGCCGAACTACAAATAGCGCACAAAGAAATCGAAAATCTCGATGTTGAAAATTTAAACTTAAAATCAGAAGTAGAAAAATCAAAGAAAATTATAGAATTATATAAAAAGATTGATACAGGTGACGCCAAATGTTCGACCCCAGTATCTAAACGCAAAGCAAAGAATAGGACTAGAGTCTGCAGTCTAACATCGACTCCAATAAAGAATTATATTGAAAATATCATTGAATGTTGTGCAATTGAACTTGTTGACTATAGGATTAATGTAATTTGTTTGTACCGAGTTCCTAAGCAGAGCAATTTAGGTGATTTTTTTGACCGGTTTGAAAAGATTTTATCTTATGTCAGGAAATATAACCGTAATAAAATTCTAGTTGCTGGAGACTTCAATATCGATATTTTGATGACTAATAATGTAACTCTTGATTTTGAATGTTTATTATTAAACAATAATCTTAAATTAGCCTTACATAAACCAACAAGACTTGCTAGTCGAACTTGTATTGATAACTTTGCACATGACTTTGTGCAACGTTGCAATACAGAAATTTTAGAGCTAGGCTTATCTGATCATACGGCTCAATTAATTAGAGTTCCAATCAAAAGGATACCTATACTGGATTCTTGGCGCAGCATAAAACGTGACTATAGCAAAGAAAATATGGAAAAATTCAAAATGTCTCTCAGGAGTTTGTCTTTCATAGATATTTATCAAACTGACGACCCCAATTTGGCCTATCACCATTTCATAAGTGATTTTAAATTATTTTATGACCTCTGCTTTCCACAAACTGCTCTCCATAACAAAGTTAATATTAAACCAAAATGGGTATCACGCGGAATAAAAACTTGTAGTAAAAGGAAAAAAGATCTTCTTTGGAAATATAGACTAAGCCCCACAAACGAAAACAAAATAAATCTCAAAAGATATAATAGACTGTTCAAGAAAATTATCAGATTGACTAAGATGGCTCAAAACAACCACAAAATAACTACATCAACTAATAAATCTAAAACGGCATGGCGAATTATAAATAATACAAAGCACAATATTCCAAGGGATAATATTGATAGCATTGAGGTAAATAAGAATTATTACACAAATAACTCAATGGAAATTGTGAACGCTTTTAATAATTTCTTTGTGGACAGGGTCCGCCCCAATCAATACACTGGAAAAAATGTCACCGCTCTAATTAATCATCAACTAAACTCAATGTTTCTAGGTCCCAGTACTGCCGAGCATGTAAATAAAATAATAAAAAACCTAAAAAACACCTATAGTACGGGATACGACGGCATCAGTACTAAAGTAATTAAATCTGTATCTGATGAAATATGTCATCATCTTAGTCACATCATCAATATTTCTATTCCTGCGGGTGTATTTCCTGAAGCTCTAAAGCTGTCAATTATAAAACCTTTGTTTAAAAAAGATAACAAACAGTGTATGGAAAATTATAGACCTATAGCTTTACTCTCGATATTTTCAAAAATTATTGAAAAATATCTGTATAGCGAGTTAAATACGTACCTAGAAAAGAACAAAATTTTGTGCAATGAGCAAAAAGGATTTCGACAAAATAAAACTATAAATATGGCTCTTTATGACTTTATTGATAATGTTATATCACATGTTGACAAAAGAATACCAATATGTGCAATATTTTGTGATATGTCCGTAGCATTTGATTACGTGGACCATACGATATTGATAAATAAACTTGAGGCCTTGAGGTATTAGAGGCAATGTTCTTAAATTAATTACTTCATATTTAACAGACAGACAGCAAATGACTCAAATTACTAAAATAAACCTAAAAACAAAATTGGAAGAAAATTATACGTCTGTGAAACGAAATATATCATTTGGTGTCCCACAGGGAAGTGTATTGGGCCCACTACTATTCATTATTTATATCAATGACTTGCCTAAAGCTACAAATCATCCTATGACATTATTTGCTGATGATAGTACTATTACAATTGCATCTAAAGACATTGACAAGTATAATTTTGCATGGTTATCCAATAATAATTTAAAAATTAATTTCGACGACAAAATCCATTTAATATTAAATTAACTTACGAAAACAATGTTATAAATGATGTAACTACTGCTCGCTTTCTCGGTCTGACTATAGACCATCAATTAAATTGGAAAGAACATATTGATAATCTTTGTAAGAAAATAAGCAGCCTGTCATATGCTTTATACAAACTTGCTCCGATAATTAATAAAGACGCGCTTTTGTTGGCATACTATGGCCTCGTTGAATCTGTGCTCAGATATGGTGTAATCTTCTGGGCGAACTCTACCAATAGGGAAATGGTTTTGAAAATGCAGAAGCGGTGCATAAGAGCTATGTTCCAAATAAAAAGTACTGCTTCATGTAAACCCTTTTTTATTGAGCACAAAATTCTGACACTGCCCTGCCTATATATTATGGAAGTAGCGCTGTTTGTTAGAGGTAATCCTCATTTATATCCATTACTATCAAGCAGTGGAACACGACCCTGTCGTGATAATCTCAGACTTTGTGTTCATCCCGCAAAAACAGCTTTGCTACATAAAAGTGTTATGTGCAAGGCTCCACTAATATATAATAAAATTCCAAATATCATTAAACAATTACCTACAAATAAATTTAAAAAGGTATTTAAAAAATTTCTTATTGACAAGTGTTATTACAATGTTGACGAGTTTCTTAATGATAAACTTTGAATGCATGACATAATGATGATTTTAACTGACGATTTTAATAAACATGACTACTCTATTTTTCTTTCCCTTCAATTTATTTAATGATACATGTTTAAATGTCTTATAATGATCTTAAACTCTCTATGATTGTATTTCATTATCTATTTGTTACGTAATTCTTAATAAAAAAACATATAATATTTTATATTCAATAATTGCATGCTGAAATTTTAAATTGTACCTATAAATATTAGATACCTCATTCATATATTTGTACACCATGTCATGGTTAAACATGTTGACTCCTACTAAATATGTATTTAAGATCTATAATAATAAGCAATTTATTGTATTATTATACCTACACATGTTTTGCAAATAAATATATCTTATCTTATCTTATCTTATCTTAGGTAATTTTAAAGTTAACAATTTACGGTGGTAAATTCTGTTTCTGTTTCTGTTGTCCGTATAGTGAAGAATGCAAGTGTCGCCACCCCTTTTTGTTCCTAGGGTGCTGTAAAAGTTAGCTAAGGAATATTGTACACATATAACATCCTCTGTCAGAGACGAAAATTTATTGTACGTTATAAAAAATAAAATTGTTATTTTAAATAATCGTCCGCCATTTGTTAACACGAGGCATAAGCACAATCTTGTAATGCATGTAACTCGACTATGTTAATGATAATAAAATAAATCTTTGGAGTAAGTAGTTCTGGGGCAATACATATTGTTTAGTTTTTAAAAGTATATTGGCTTGCTCTGACCTTGATAATAAGTGTACCTATATAATATTTATATTTATAAGTGTATTTTCGTAGATATGTTCATTCTGTTTTGTCATTTACAATAAAATAATTCGGTAACCACATAGTTGTAATTTTATTTTTGCATCTAAATAATTATCTATTGTGTAAAATATGTGGCTACATAGCTATAACATGTGGTCTAAGCATGTGGTTAATATCTAACATGGCTTAATTATTACGGCTGTACTCAGTTGACAGAAGGTTGACAGTTGAGCAGTCAAATGACAATCAAATGACAGTCAAATGACAGTCAAATGACAGTCAAATGACAGTTGTCAGAATGCAAAATACCCCTCTGAGAAGCGCGGGAATCTTCAAATTTGGCGGTCGCGTTTTTTTCTTGCAAATTATTTTTTTTGTGAAAAGGCAGTCATTATAGTGTAAATCTATTGTAAAGTGTGTAAATATTGTATATATTATTATTTTAATTGTAGTTTATGTAGTTTTATAGGTATATATGGGAGACCCTGAAGATCCTGGGGGAACAGCCCCCGAAGACATAGGGTATGTAGTTACTATTTCTAATAATGGTTCTAATACTGAGGCAAGTATGGACACTGATTGTTCCATCGTCAGTGCTGGTGGTAGTGTCAAACGAAGAAAAGTCTTATCTCGGCGAGCAGCTTGTAGACATTGTAGTAAACGTAGGCGCAAACATGGCGAAAAGAACATAGGGCACTGTGAATGTATTTTAGAATCAAATAATAACACTAATAAAATTCCTGACACGGAAATGGCTCCTCCAAACAAAAATGTAATATTATCTAATACTAGTCAAGAACAACCATCACCTATTGGAAGACTGTCTTATGTTAGCACTGATGTTTCACCATTTATCATTCATGTGCAAAAAAAAACAACATCCCCTAATGAAGGCACTTCTCTGCATCCAATGGTATTTGGCCGCTTTTTGAAAAACTATTCTTATAAAAACATTATTAATGGCAGCCTCAAACGTATAGGTAGAAACCGACTTACAATAGAATTTAATAGTTACCAAGACGCTAATGAGTTTTTAGTTTCACCACATCTTGAGACAAATAACTATAAAGCATTTATACCTACTTTCTCAGTCACCAGGATGGGTGTTGTAAGAGGCATTCCGACTGATTGGAGTGAGGAAGATATTATCAATAATATTAACATACCATATGGCTGTGGTAACATACTTAAAGTTAGAAGATTAAGGCGGAAATTTATAGAAAACAATGTGGCAGAATTAAAGCCTACTGAATCTGTGGTAATAACGTTTGATGGACAAATATTACCAAAACACGTCTACATGTGTTATAATGCTCTTGCTGTTGAATTATACATTTATCCTACAGTTCAGTGCTTCAATTGCTGCCGCTTTGGCCATGTAAAAGTTCAATGTAGGTCACAGCCTAGATGTTTTAAGTGCGGTCAGGAACACACAGGTGATAGTTGTGAGGTTGAGGAAGAAAACTATTGTTGTGTGCTATGCAAAGGTTACCATAAAGCAACTAGTAATAAATGCCCTGAATTCCAGAGACAAAAGTCTATAAAAGAAGCGATGGCAAAAAATTGCATATCATATTCTGAAGCTTCCAGATTGTATGCACCAATAACAAAACTATCATATGCTGATGCTTTAATATCAAAAAATCCTAATTATAACCCACATTTGCAATTAAGTACTCAAAAATTACCATCTCAACAACATCAGTCTAATCAATCTTATAAAAAAACCGTCTTTCTTAAAAATAAACCAAAACCTAAACCTAGTCCAGGTTTTGATATTGATGCATATAAATCTTTAATCAAAGACTATGATATGCAAACATCATCCAAAGGATGTGCTCTTAAATCTTCAGTCACTACTGACGAATTTTCTGACGCATCTGTAAAGGAATTGTTAATAATTTTATTGAACACTTTAGCACAGTCTCATTTCATTCAACCGTCCAACGCTGCCACTAATAATAGTAATCGCTTGCATACACAACGTCCAAACAACAATGGACAACAACAAAATCCTTCAGTGGAACTGCCGTAGTGCATCATCTAAAAAGTCTGAATTAATACATTTGATTAATAAATATAACCCATTTATTATAGCTCTGCAGGAGACATGGCTTAAACCAGATTTTCCATTTAGGTTATCTGGTTACGCCCATGAAGATATAGATAAAAATGGAGTCCAGACTCTGAATACCTACTTGAAGCAAAAATGATTTATGGCTATCTCGCTCACTGTGGTCAAACCCTTTCTTTCTAAGTAGGGTAACCTTTATTGTATTTCTTCCAGGACAAAACTTCAAGTAGTTGTGTTCCATATAGTGTCAACAAAATGTTCACTTCTAAGACCTAGCCCGTATAGATTTTATATTTCGAGATACTTTATGTACTGTGCGTAAAAAAAATACTCAAAAAACAAACTGTTTGTTATCGCGTGAAAGTTTGGATAATTCTAGTTTTTTAACAGTAACTGGAGGTTCGGTTGTTAAATTTATTATTCTTTTTACATTTTTAAACACGTAATATTTCCTAGTTCGTATGTACGATGTACCTATAGAATATTGGTGGGAAATAGATAATTACTAGAACAAAGGTGTAGTTCCTACGGCAATACGAAATTAATGAATGATTGTGAGATCTGCTTGAGATAAAATAATAATAATTTACCTTTATTTCAGACCTAAATACAGGTTACAAAGATACAGAAAAATGATTCCAACGAATTGAGAACCTCCTTTTTTGAAGCCGGTTAAAAATAACAAGGTGTTAGTAATTTCTTAGTAAACAAAACAAGTTACACAATAAAATCTATTTGGCATACCTAAGTGGAAACATAACTTTTTGTGTAGGTAGCGTAAAAACGAAAAAGGGTTATTGTACTCATATTTTTAAACATGTACTGTTATTAAGGGACCAACCATGAAATCGCAAAAGATATATGTTTCATTAATTTTGCAGATTAATTAAACATTATGAATACATACTGGACAATAGTTTTTCCTAGATTTCTGGGTTAGCCAATGTATTTCTATTTATTAATGTCAGTTAAAGGGCAAATTCGGTCAATAATACTTCTGAAAAAAAAAATACGTTACGTTGATTAAAATTAGTTTGTCGGAAAATCTGTAGTTAATAGTCATTTTAACTGACAATATGAATGTGGTTAAAAGTGGCTGACGGAAGAACGGAGAATCAGTCAAAATCAATTTTTACGTATATTTCTGTCTACAGCGTTTAAAGGAACCTATCATGAATGGCATGACGGGAGCTAAAAACCTAACCCACCCTTGTCGGGTTGCCCTTGGCTCCCTGTGCCTTGTGTTCCACTACTTGGCGCTAGGTAAGTCAGTTAAAATTACATTTAAACAGCTATATTGGGTAAAATTAGTTTTGAATAATTTCAGTCAAAAGTACTACTGTCGAGAGCTTACAGTCTATTGAGTGGTTATAAGTTTTGACTGTAACATATATCATAGGGGGCTATAATAGGAACGATAATAAAGTTACAAAAAAAGGGCAAAAAAGAAACAACAGCACTTTCCAAATTAAAATCATTTAATAACTTTTCTTTTATACATGACTAAATATTATTGTTTTGTGTAATTTCTGTCTCTTACCACGTAAATCACTAAGTATATTTTCTGTATGACTCTTTAAGTGTTAAAAAATGAATTTGCAATTTTCTTAACTAATACGCTTTCATGCAAATCATTGCAATAAATTGAGTCCGTGATGGGATGCTTAAACATTTCTTGCAACAGAGGAGTAAAATGTTGTGATACAACATTAATTAATTTGTTTTCTATATTGTTTTCTCTGAGTTGGCCCATCAGAAAGGATTACTTTCATAAATGCCAGAGCTAGGATTTGGTACACCCAGAGTAGCTACTTGCACCATAGACTCTTCCTGTAATGAACTGTCTATCTGAAAATTATAATATATTTTACAAAATATAGCCTTTTGCCATATATTCGAACTACTACATTTCTGAAACATAATAATAATGTAAGGCTCTCATTAGGCAGTCGGATCGGGGGGGGGGCTGGTTCAGAAAGCAGCAATTATCTCTGGAGCCTTGAGCGCCGGTAGTTTGGAAAATGTTCCTGATACTGGTGGGGTATTTTTTTTCATACTAGTTTTTATATTCCTTATAAATTCAAATATATAACATGTGAGACAATTAAAGGAGTTTGTAAATAGATACTTGAAATTTTACCTTGCAAGGTGATACTGCTTCTTGATTTGTAATTGTAGTAGGAACTGCTGTTTGTTTTAAAAAATCCTTGCACTTTCATAAAATTTCATTTTCAATGGTACAATGGATAACCATAATTTCCTCTGGGTACTATTTTTAGGAAATCTAAAAAAATAATATTGTAGGTAAGTATATTAATGTTGTAAATAATGTGAAATAAAAATTAAATGACTAAGCAAACATGTATAATTTAGTTCAGGTCTCACAGAAAGTCCTAGATATGTCCTCAGTATGGTCACACTATTTCAAAATTACTTCTTGTAAACAAGAAAAATAAAATTGCACTAAGTCCATGAAATTCAATGTAAGACTATTAGATCTTTACATCGTTATCAGTATAGTTAGTTAGAAGTATGCTGAAAACATTGTTTAATCATTTTATGAAGTATTTAATTGAAAATACAAAGAAATATGTTTGCAGTTATTCAATGCCAGAAATCACGATCTAAACACTTACGCGTGAAATTGTATATCACCTCCTGGACACCACGTACTACCGCAACCACGCACTACACAAGTTTGCACCATTTCTTTAATTATAAAAATAATTAGAGTCGAAAATTTGAAACGAAGCTGTGAACCGTAAAGTAAACAACCGACATATTGGCACAATTTTGTCAACAACTTGACATATGGTGACCAATGTTGCCAAATTACGAAATCCTTAGGAAATTGGGAAAATAATTCACTGATTCGTTAACCATGAAAAGCATCCGTGATCTACTATTTTATTATTTTTAATTTCATTCATCGTATTTCAACTAGTTATTTATAGTTACGATTAAACACTATCAAATGACAGTGTTTAACTTGTGATTTGATATGTGTGGTGACTCTTTTTAAGAATTTACTAGGAGATTTTAATAAGGAGATAGCAGTACTAAGGCCACACTAAAAAGAGAGGTCAGACCACAGAGAGTGAGATAGAGATACGTAGGTATTTGCCTCAAACCGATGTTCCAAGTATGGCCTCCTTTTTTTATCTATACCTTCATGGTTACGCCAGTCTTCGGGAGGATCGTTCTGATGGGTATGGCGGTGTTGCCCTACTCATCAAACGAAATTTACATTTTACTCATTTCCCTATTGTTTCACATAATAACAATTTTTCCATAATAGCAGCTACTGTGAATAAAATATGTTTTGTTTGTATTTATATTCCACGTCCGTCGTCTTTAATTCTGAATGAAGTTAATAGCATTATATTGACTCTGCCAAAACCTTTTGTAATACTGGGAGACTTTAATTGCCAGCATCAGTCTTGGGGAAGCTCGTTAAATTATTTTGGCAATCTGATCTTGGACATATTAGATTCGCATAACCTTTGTCTACTAAATTTGGGCTTATCTACTCGCCGTACCGCTCCGAATGAAGGAAATAGTGCACCTGATTTATCGATTTGTTCAAGTAATTTAGCATCACAGATATCGTGGCAATGCCTCCCATTTTCTTATGGAAGTGATCATTTCCCGATTATTCTCTCTTTTCCCAACCTTAAAATATCTCAAGTTCCTCGTCCTGGTCCTCGCCTTAAGTACAAGTTAACTGATGCAGATTGGAGTTCGTTTAAAACTAATTTAAATAAAAAGTTATCTAATCTTCCAAACATAAATCAAGATAATATTTGCGATTGTGCTCAAGCCTTGTCTAAGATATTTATATCAACTGCGGATGAAACATTTCCTATAAAGAACGGTAGTCTAGGTTTAATTCCATCTCCGCCTTGGTGGGATAAGGAATGTACGGAGGCGATCAAAAGAAGAAAAGAAGCAGAACGTAATTTTGCCCATTTTTCATCATCTGAAAATTTTGACGCACTTTCTAGTATTATTACGGAAACTCGAAAATTATTCAAAAAGAAAAAATTTGATAGTTGGAAATCATTTTGTTCGTCCATTTCTCCTGATACTAAACCTTCTCTTGTCTGGCAAAACATTCGAAAATTTAGATCTGCCTTTAAAGAATCCACTTCATCGGCTATGCCTCTTTCTTTACAAACCCAGTTTTTGGATAGATTAGCCCCTCAAACAGCATCTGAAAAATTGTTACTCCCTCATCTTATACCAATTTCTAACAACTTATCTGGTCTAAACTCTCCTTTCTCACTTTCAGAACTCAAGGGAATACTAACAAATCTAAAAGATACCTCTCCTGGTATGGATGGTATCCCTTATTCCTTTATCACTCATTCCTCGGATGAAACTCTTTCATACTTCTTGAATATCATCAATACAGTTATGATCACAGGCAATATACCTAATTCATGGAAATCGCAAACTGTAATACCAATATTAAAGCCTAATAAAAGCTCATCATCTGTTTCCTCTTATCGTCCTATTGCCTTATCTACAGTGTTAATGAAAATAGCAGAACGGCTTGTCAAAAACCGTTTAGAATGGTTCGTTGAAAATCATACATTATTGGGTAATAACCAATTTGGTTTTAGAAGAGGCAGAAGCACACTTGACAATCTGAGTATCTTTGTAACAGACATCCGTATAGCCTTCTCTAAAAACGAATCTATAGTCGCTACCTTCCTAGACGTTTCTTCCGCGTACGATAATGTTAATCTTAATATATTGTATAAAAAACTTATTTCTTTAAATATACCTATTATTCTCATAAATTTCATTATTAATTCTTTAAATGACAGACTTATCTACTTAGATGGCACTACATTAAATCCAAGAGTAGTTAACAAAGGTCTTCCCCAGGGTTCTGTTTTAAGCCCAATTCTATATAATATTTACGTCTACGACTTAGAACATTCCCTAGATCCAAATATAACAGTTCTTCAGTATGCAGATGACTTGGTATTATATTACGCTAACCACTCTATCAACCAAGCATGCTTTTGTATGAACAAATGTCTAGAGAATCTTAAATGTTGGATGGATTCAAATGGATTAGAGATTTCCTCTCAAAAGAGTTCTACCATTCTATTCTCTAGAATGAACCTTCCTCCTCCAATCAATATTTATTATGATAACAATTTAATTAAACCCCAAAGTAGTGTAAAGTTTTTAGGAATTATTATAGACTCCAAACTTTCAGGCTCTTCTCATTGCGATTATATAGTAATGAAATGCGAAAAAGCCCTTAATATTTTAAGATGTCTGTCTGGTGTATGGTGGGGCGCCCACCCCTATTCCATGAAATTGCTATATAATGCGATTATACGAAGCCTTTTAGATTATGGCACATTTTTGATAGAACCTGGTAATGTTAAGGCGTTAAAGCGGTTGGACAAAATACAATCAAAGGCGTTAAGAATTATATCGGGTGCAATGAAATCTTCTCCAATAAATGCATTACAGGTAGAGTTAGTCGATCCTCCCTTATATTTAAGACGTCAATTCCTATCGGATAAATTCTTATACCGTTCTTTCCAGTTTTCCAACCATCCCTTGCGTTCTAGGCTACAATTACTTCAAGACCAAATCACCACTTCTTCATATTGGGCTCATAAAAATCCTCCCTGTCTTATTAAAAGTTTTCAAAAACACAACTCACTGTTAGCTCCTAATCATTGTTCTTCTGTGCACCCACTATTTGATGCTCCATTCGAATCTCTGGTGAATTCACCGAATATTTGTCTGTCAATAGACATTGCCAAAACAGACCCTTTAGCAGAGTCTCATTTTAAAAATGTTGTAAACAGCAAATGGCCAAATTTTCATCATATTTATACCGACGCTTCGAAACCCAGTACATCAGAACACGTTGGCGTTGGCATTTATCACGTACAATATAACATTTCCCAAAAAATCAAACTTCCACCGGAAACATCCGTTTTTACTGGTGAATGCTATGGACTGTTAAAATCAGTGGAATACATCATACTAATGAAGTTAAAAAATTCTGTAATATTTTCAGATGCTAAAAGTTCTCTCGAATCCTTAATTAGATATCCTTTTTCGTGCAGAACTATTTTTCCCGTGGTAATTAAAATCAGAAAATTACTTAATATTTGTCGGCAAAATAGTTTAACAGTAACCTTTGTTTGGATTCCTGGTCACTCCAATATTTCTGGTAATATCAGGGCTGACAGTCTTGCTAGGGATGCTGTACAGTCTGGTGATCTATTTCCGTACATGAATTATTATCAGGACCTCACAATTTTACCTTCATCATATTTAAAAATTTCTTGGGAACAATTATGGTTAAAAGCCTGCAAGACTAAAGGCTACTCCTATTCAAAAATTCAACAATACATTCCTAGTAAGCCGTGGTTTTTTAATATCAAACTTGGAAAACGCGCTACAAGTTGCTTAATCAGAATGAGGCTTGGACACATGTGTTGTCCTTCTCATCTTGCGAGATTGAAAATTATTGATTCTGATGCTTGCGATTGTGGAGAACAGGGTGACATAAATCATATTATACTTGCCTGTCCTTTATATGATCACTCAGTATTATTTTCATCATTATTTTCTTTGTTAGTTCCTTTACCTACATCTGTTCCTACAT
The DNA here is from genome assembly GCA_916999025.1 of Orgyia antiqua. Classification (NCBI taxonomy): domain Eukaryota; kingdom Metazoa; phylum Arthropoda; class Insecta; order Lepidoptera; family Erebidae; genus Orgyia; species Orgyia antiqua. The sequence continues at coordinate 24,170,209 of OU779864.1, forward strand.
TATTAGCCTCTACCAATGACCTTATTTATAATTCTATTGCTCTATTTATATTATCTAACAATATTAAAATATAATTAATATATTAATACATGTATATAGTAATATTAGTAATATTTGTAGTTTGTAATCAAAACCTTTTCACAATCGTTATCTTTCCCTAACGTTCAAAATTTCCCTTTAATTATCTAAAGATTCCTTAACTTTTAATGGCAATACTCAAACCGAGTTCGCCAACAAAAAAAAAAAAAAAAAAAAAAAAAAAAAAAAAAAAAAAAAAAATAAAAATACCCCTCTTCTATATTTTACCCGTTCTTCTAAGTTTCCCTTCTGATACGTAGTATCTTCTATCTATTCTGTGTGCTCTGGTCTCCTTATTACACTGTGTTTCATTCGTAACTATTCAAATCAAAATATTTCCAAATTTATTCATAAGAGTATCTATTTTTAGTGTATTATATCGTCAAAATTAATAATAATATCTATAGAAACAATTCTTGACCTTTACTGACATAGTTATAATTATTGTTTTAACTTTCGTCTCTGAAAGTAACCTCCACTGATTACATTACTTTAAATAGGATTAATTTTATCCATAACGATGTCCGAGTCTGAAACAAAATCTACAGAAAATAACAATTCTAAAAGTAACGTGGAGACGAATACAGAGAATAAGAAAGACGAAGCTTGGGGTTACGATTTATACCCAGAAAGACGCGGAAAATTTACTTCCAAATTAGGCAATATTCTAATCGGCAAAGAAGGAAAAGAAAATATTGACAAGTATAAATGTGAAAAGCATGTGTACGAATGTGTTCAAACTAGTAAGTATAAAACTACCTATTATCCGCTTGGAAACATATGTAAATGTTAAAATTTTATTATTTCGTCGATTTCTAAAGTATAATCATTGTTGTACAACGCAACTAATCAAGTATGCTATAGGAAATTTGACATAAATTGAATATTTATAATTACCAAAGACGGCTCATACCTGTTTGTTGTTTAACTGCGTAATTTAATTAAATAACATTTTGAAATAAATAATTAATTAAGTAACGTATTTGTTTTGGCTTTTATGTTTTTCTTAAAATGATATTTAATTCTTTAAATATTTTAGGTCCTATTGTAAAAGTAATGATGGCTGCTTTAAGGAGTTCTGGCTGGTGAGCTTAAAGTTTGTTAAAAAATTTATAATAACATAAAAAATAAAGTGGATAAAATACATAGTGGTATTTGCCATTAAGAAAATAACCATAGTGAAATATAGAACTCTTTTTATGGTTCTATTCCATATGGCAAAATTCCCATTTTGGGTCAAAAGGTCCCCCTTTTTACTGTTGCTCTCTGTCTGTCTATCACAAGACCCATATCTCTGAAACGATAATAGCTGGAGAGTTATACTAGCTGTTGCTGTTGTTAGAAAATTTTCGCCGCTTTTGCAACATTTTTAACTACTGCTTCGCCTCTACCGGTCGTAACGTGATATTATATAGCCTAAAGCCTTCCTCGATAAATGCCCTATCTAACTGAGGGAAATTTTCAAATCGACCCGGTGGTTCATGAGATTAGCGCTTTTAAACAAACAAACAAACTCTTCCGCTTTATAATATTAATATAGATTTGCTATTGAAAACTTTGTTATTATGTCAAATTTGAATGCTTTTTCATTAGTTAAATGTTACAAACAATATGTTTCATAATTGTGTTGTTTATTTGTCATATTTACAGTCCTATTGACATTCGAAGACACATATCTTGTGAGTTTTGTGATTACTCTGTCAGTGGAGGTTATGATCCTGAGCTTAACCAGGTAAACTTTAAGCATTTTTTTATCATATATGTTTGAGTATAACAGGAGTAGTTGCTCACCCTCATTTCTTTGTAATATCGAGTGCCTAGGCCAGTGGGGTGCCAGGGTAACACATACAAATATCCAGTTACTCAAAACAATATGCTCAAAAAATAAAAATATTTTAATGCACTTTTTTACTTTTTATTATAGTAATCATCAAATTTTTCAGATAGTGGTATGCCAAAATGTGTCAACTCGCAAAGGTATGGTTCAAGGAGTTTTGGCTCATGAAATGATACATATGTTTGATTACTGTCGCAATCACTTGGACTTTAAGAACATGGAACACTTGGCCTGTACTGAAGTAAGAGCAGCTAATTTGACACATTGTTCCTTTGCTAGTGCATGGTCGCAGGGTGACGCATCTTGGACAAGAATTAAGCAGGCTCATCAGGTAGTTTAAGTTTTATATACAATGTTGATATGACATATGGGCTTTTCTTTAAACTGAATATACTAGGTATAGGTCCCGGCACTATGTATCAATTTATTTGTCTTGAAGTGTACTCGTAGTCGTAAGGAAAGTTCATCTAGCACAGAGAACGAATCACGAGTGGCAGATATGACGCGACGCGCAGCAGGCCAATCACATACGATGATTTGATTTAACCGCTCCCGCGCTTCACCTCCTACCTCCAAATAGACCCAATAATTCACTTATGCGCAGGTAAAGACCAGCGCTCAAGATTCGTGCCGAAACCTATAACATTTTTAAGCTCTGTACCAAAAATCAAATAAATACAAGCAATAGTTTATAGGCAAAGGTCATCTACCTTACATTCGTACAACGATAAATTACGGTACATTTTACGATGCAAGTTGCCATTCTACCAAAACAACAAACAATATGCGCTTGAAAGAGATAGAATATTTACATACATTATTGTCATATTATATCCCGGTCTTTATAGCATCGATATACACAAACTGAAATTTACAGCTCTCTAGCTGTTACCACTCCAAAGGGTACAGCCTTGTAATGGATAGACAGACGAAAAGTAAAATTTGCTATACCCATAATATTTCATACCAAAATTAATAATAATAATAAATATTCATGGACATTTCACACAACGTCCTCTGGTACCAAGCTAAGCTTATATGCTTGTGTTATGGATACCAGAATACGAATAGAATTATTCCGTGAATAGAATACATAAACTACTTTTCTTTTGTAAATACATACTTAAAATGGTAAACCCTAACAATTAATAATATAATGGACTTTGCTTTAAAAATATATTTTGTAGACCCAAATTAAAAAGTATTAATTGTAATACATGCTGGAATGTGCTTAGTAATAATATAATTTATTTTTTTCGTATTCCAGGATTGTGTTAAAACGAAAGCTTTATACTCTGTGATGGCTGTTAGACAAATAAGTAAAAGAGAAGCTATAGATGTTATAGAAAAAGTTTTTCCTAAATGTTATGCTGATTTAGAGCCAATTGGAAGACGCATAAGACGTAACTCGGAAGATATGGATAGAGCATTTAAAGAAGCACCCTATTATGGATATGAATAAATTATTAGAAATACATCATAGAAGTAGCCAGGGGATGGGGTTGGCTGTTGAAACTAGTAATGTCACAGATATCTTCTGTAGAAACTGTTGGTAGACGTTAATAAATAAATAAAAAATAAATAAATAAATATCCATGAAAAAAAGAGCTACGTAGGTATCCGTACCTGCGGATCTTAACACGCAATATCGTATTCGGATCAGTATTCGCAATATCCGTATTCGGATCGATATTCACAGATAACATGTTTACTGCTTATCTTGGTTAAAACTCCCCCAAATTGCCATGAGATTTGTAGGCATTTCCTTCGAATTTAGTGCTTTTTGGGCGAAATCAGATAAAATAAATGAGAGACTTGAAATCCCTGCCTAATAAAAGTCTGGCTACGCCTATGTGACAAATATTTATGTAGATAGTATAATATAGCATACATTATGTAGATAATGTAATATAGTGTACATAGAAACCAACAAATTGATAAATAAAACAACAGATTTAAAATAATGTCTTTTATTTCATAATTTTTTAATTTATCTTAATAGCTAGATATGCGTAAACGTAACGTTTTAATATTGCTTTTTCTTAACTCTGTAACTCATTTTATGAATTACAACCGTAATTCTAAAATATGATTGAAAAGGCACACAATTTCATATAGTGTAGTTATAAAATAGCAGAACTTAGAAATCTCGCATATTAGGACTATTTTCAGTCCAGTTTGTATAAGCTAGTTTAGATATGGTATTTGTGTGGCGACGAATTAAGAATACAAGTGTCACCACCCCATTTCTTTCCGCGGGTACTGTAAAAGCAGTTATTATCAGCTACACAAAAGTATAATTAGTTACCTAATAGTTTAGATCTTGAGATTATCGAGTGTCTTCACTTCCGATATCTTTAGGCTGTCTGTAGGAACGTTGGGCAGGCGATCGATCATGTTAATGTTTCAAACCAATATTTAGTGCCCTAGCGTATTTCTGCTACAGAACATAAAACAAAATAACGTATAAGGTGTGATATTTCTAAAACAAATAAACTTTATTACAATGAATCATAACCGTGCATGACTAGTTACAAAATAATATCGTTACATAGCTAAATATAACATAACTAAAAAATGAGACAACTATGGTGTATTTTTACAATTTCGTTGTGCACATTTATATTAGGTACCTAATTAAAATCTTCAAAACACAGTTTTCATATCTATTTAATAAGAAACTTTAGTTAACATTTCCAAATAGTGTTATTGTGATTTATCAATAATTTTCATCTTTTAGTTAAGGGCCTGCCTGCATCAATATTATCGTCGACATGTACCTATTAACACAGCTAGTAGGCATAGAAAATGAAGAATTAGGGATATTTTTTTTGTTTACTCAAAATCTACTAAATATATTTTAATTCCGCTTTACGTGTTTCTTTAAATAATGGTTACTTATGTTTTGAAAGTTATTTCATTAGTTAATACGCAATAATAGACCGACAAATGAAAAAAATAAAAAAATAAAGAGGTTGTTTCGCAAAGATTTTCTATCGAGAAAACTTATTTCAATCGCGTTTCTGAGTTTATGCGATCCTAGATTATATATTGAAAAAACATATACTTAAGACGATACCAAAATAGCTTCGTGCATTTTTCTATGTACGAAGTTTTCATTGTTTCTTTAGATTGAATGGCTAGAGCTCTAATTTTTAAGTATATGTTTTTCCAATATATGATCTAGGATCGCATCAACTCAGAAACACGATTGAAAAAAGTTTTCTCGATAGAAAATCTTGGCGAAACAACCTCTCAAATTTTTTATTTTTTTCATTTGTCGGTCTATTATCGCGTATTAACTAATGAAATAACTTTAAAAACATAAGTAACTATTATATATAGAAACACGTAAATCAGAATTAAAATATATTTAGTAGATTTTGAGTAAATAGGAAAAGTATCCCTAATTCTTCATTTTCTGTGCCTACTGGCTGTGTTAATATGTACGTGTCGGCGATGATATACGATAATATTGATGTAGGCCCTTAAAAATTAAAGCTCTAGCCATTCAATTTAAAGAAAAAATGAAAACTTCGTACGTAGAAAAATGCACGAATCTATTTTGGTATCATCTTAAGTTTACTTGCGCACGTAGAATTGGTAGACCATTATAAAAAAAAATTAATTCATATAGTTAGTATAATGTTACCGGTCTACGTCAGAATATTTCTGTTTTGTCGATTGCTCTTAGTACTTTAAACCTAAATAGGTGTACAGCTCCAGGTTGTCAAGTCCGCTATTCAATGTTCAGTGAAAGTTCAATTGAATGGTATCATTTGTAACAAAAAATTAACAATAGACTACCATACTTGATAAAATTCGCCACTAAGCAATCAGTTATTGCATATTTTGTTGATTGCATAGTGGCGAATTTTGTCAAGTTTGGTGGTCTATTGTTAATTTTTTGAGGTTATAATGTCCCATTGAGCTACCATTGTGACACAATTCATTTACCGGACTTGGGGCCCAGGTTATATACGTCTTGCTTTACTCTATAAACACACTCTAACGCAGGATATAGCGAATGAGCGTAAAGCCACGCGCAAATAGGTCAAGATTCGCCTCACACTCAGCCACTTTTCAATCTGCCTGTTCGCGCTTTAATTTCGTAAGTTTTAGTTAGTACCTACAGCTAGCGTCCGAGACCAATTAACCAATCCTCTACATATAAGTATTAATATTTTAAAAATCATAAAAGAAGCTTGCAAGTATTAATATGTACCTACAATTTACAATATTTTGGTTTGAATTTGGAAGACCACAATATTCACATTTTATTTATCTATTATCTATTATTAGTTAGCTTTAATAACATTAAAATAAATATTGTTATTGATGCTATTACTAGATATGTCTCCAATGATATTGTGCTTAATTTACTATCATATATTTTATTTTATTTATCTACTAACGGCCATTTTCTATATTTCATCTATCCTCGATTCGTTACTTGTATATCATTATGCTACTGATGACAACATTCGTTATTAAAAATTTGTCAATGGATAGAATTACCTTATCTTACTGATAAACAAGGATAACAATCTATCCGCAATCTTAGATCGGTTATTGAAATTGGTCGTAAATGTATGCCTACCATTAGTCATAGGCTATTTTTTTATTAATAAATAAAATTATTAAATATTCGAGTATGTTTACAATTTTTCCTTACTTATCTCTGGATCCCGTGCTAGTAGGTACAAATTCTATTATAACATTCAGATCGTCTGGCGTCGATGCTTTAATATTACTAATGATTGCCTTATTTTAAGAAATGGACGTAATTAATGATATAATAATAGAAAGCATTTATTTAAAGAAATACAGTATTTATTTATTTGGTCTTATACCTTACATGTTCTTAAAATAAATAACAATTAGGTACGTCATTTAAAATGACCTGTATTTAGAATACCTACACTACTTACTTATAAATAAATTAAGTACTTTTATATCAGGAATAAAAGGTCTCTTAAAAATTGGCCCATAATCTCATCTAAGTATTTAGGTATATTTACTTAGAATACCTACTTAAGTTACAAAGTATCTACGTATCTACTTAGTACATTTTCCCAGACCTTATTTTGAGATTAGGTAGATGTCTTTGATGTGAATTATTTTTTATTATTTTGTGGGTTAATTTCAATTGGCTTGGTATCATGCTGATCGATTCATGAGAATTCTAGAACATATATTTCAAGCCAAGTCAACTTATAGAGTTGTGACTAGTACCTATCTAACTATACTAACTGTTGATTACGACTATTTCAGTTTTTAATTGTAGTTTTCATTGTATTTTGCATTAAGATCATTGATTAACACATTATTTCTCTTTGAAACTTATTGAAGCAAAGGCATATGACTTGAATATGTAATAGGTACAAGATTTTGGCAACTTTGTACTGTAGTGCCTACATAGTGAAGGGCCTACATCAATATTATTGTATATCATCGCCGACACGTACATATTAACACAGCCAGTAGGCACAGAAAATGAAGAATTAGGGATACTTTTCCTATTTACTCAAAATCTACTAAATATATTTTAATTCTGATCCACGTGTTTCTATACATAATAGTTACCTATGTTTTTAAAGTTATTTCATTAGTTAATACGCGATAATAGACCGACAAATGAAAAAAATAAAAAAATTGAGAGATTGTTTCGCCAAGATTTTCTATCGAGAAAACTCTTTTCAATCGCGTTTCTGAGTTCATGCGATCCTAGATCATATATTGAAAAAACATATACTTAAAAATTAGAGCTCTAGCCATTCAATCTAAAGAAACAATGAAAACTTCGTACATAGAAAAATGCACGAAGCTATTTTGGTATCCTCTTAAACAATGGTCCCATGCGGCTTGCTTGTTGCATATTGATTATTACAAATATATATTATATATATATAGGTATATTATATTCTTTATTTTTTACTTTCCAAAACGTCGTAGTTCAGAACGTAGGTATGATATCTTAGTTCCCTTTCAATTTATTTAGTACCTATTACAAAGCTACATGTTAAGAAATGTTTCAATACTGTTTAAGAAGGCACATTTACAGCTCTATATTTATAAAACTATTGTCACGTGTACAATTTACAATAATGTTACATTTATTTATACTTGATACATATATATTTTACACGATATTTTATAACTAAAAGAATCTTATACTTATCTACTTTACAAAAATAATTTATGTTTACGCTTTATTAAACTTAGAACATTTAACCATCATTATAACAATAATACATTATTTATAGATACAGGGGTCACACACTGTAATGTTTATAGTTCGACTAGTAACACGTCTATATATACAAAGTCACAATGTTTGTATAGGCACTGTAATTACAAATAATATGACGAAAAACTATCACTTCACTCGTGCATTGCTTTATGAGCTTCACTAAGATACGTGGTCCAATAAATAATGTTGAATAGTAAGAAAAATATAGGGAACACCATCAACGCAAACTTGTCTAAAGCACCATGTTGGGCGCCACAAAACATAACACCTCGGTCTATCATTGCACCGATTCTGGCTGCTAAACTGCTACCATTCGCTGATGGCATTGATTCTAATATTGGCGAGTCCTAAAATAAAAAATATATATATTATAATCTGTGTTGGTATCCATAATACATGAATAACGTTTACACTGCTCCATTAATATCTATCGTACAGCCAAAATACTCTTTATTGGAAACTAGCTATATATGCAGTGCGTCTATTTTTACTATATTAACCACAATTATAGTGATAGATTAATCGTCTAAGTTTATTAATTACTTTTGTGATAGATACATAATCTACAAATCAAACCACCACGATTCGATACACACTTTAGCTTAAAAATTTTGCATTTATTAACTGGCGTGCATTAGTAGCTTTTCTGACAATTTATCCAAGTTTTATAGCTACGTCTACGTACTTGCTGTAGCATTAAACTGCAAATAGCATACATAGTGCAGTTTTTCTTTGAATTCATTTTACCTGGCTGATGGATCTCATTTCGCACCCGACTTTATTTTGTCTCCAATTCCTCCCAGAGAGAGACTAAAAATGTTGGCCTAAGTTTAAAAATATGGCACCTAAATGTGGTATGTTAAAATATTATACATGCAGTGTAATACTACACTGGGTTATTAGTAGGTAAGTTAATGTGCAAGTACGTAGTGTTATTTACCCTCTGTATAGTTTGATGGTCCATCTGTTGTTTTAAGCCATCGTCTTCATCGCCAAGAGTCGCTGAAAAGATGCCGCCTTGTGGTGTACCTGTTACAGGCGTACTCAGTCTCTGTAAAGGCAAGCACCCGGACTATTAACGTAATCGCGTTCATTTGAATGATATGATTTGTGTTTACTATAATATTGTGGTTCGTCTTGTGGTGGAATGATTTTAATTCCAAGTTTTATATGATACTTGCCTGTAAATGGTTGATATGTAGTGGCGGAGGCGCTAGTTGTGCCGCAGAAGCAGCTCTGCGAATATCCGCGCGTCTTCTACTCCAACTTTTATCGTAGCGTATTCCAAACAGCACTATAAAATATTCCATCAGTGCAAAGAACACGAATAACGTGCATGAGATCAACCAGACTTCAATGCATTTTAGCTCAAGGGCGTCTGGGGAGTTTGTACTGAAATCACAAAAAAAAGAACCGATTGTAATGACATTAAATCACAAAATTATACTTTCTGGGAAATATTGTATTAAAACTTACCTGACTGTATCGAACATGGTAACAAGTGAAAGTAGTGTTGTAACTAACAGCACCATTCGTCCAGGCACTATCTCCGGGATGACACAGAAGCTGCCCCACGATATGATGACGAACAGAGATGAAGGTAGGTAACTCTCCAGTAAGTAGCTCCTCAGTTCTCTTGACAGTTTAATTTGCAATCGTGCTGCCGAATGATCACCTAACAAAATATTGCGAGACTGAGAATTCAAGAAACAGGGTCAAATTAAAATCAACACGTAGTGATTAGTGCAAGTAAATGTGTAGGAACATCTCACAAGTCCTACTTTCCAATCAAACACTCATGCTAAACAAAAAAGCCTTTCAATAAATACCAAGGTATTCATATTAACAGAATATTTCTAATTGTAAACAATAACAACTGTATATTTATGTGTAAAATACTCGTGATAAAAGTGTTTTACAAATAAGTCGAATCTTTTTTACACTAAAAATATTTAATAGGTATCTAATACACACACTAAGTATATATTACTAAAAGATCAGTACAAACATCAAAAGCTTTTACTAAATACGGAAGAAAGAACGTTGGAGAAAAATGCTCACCAGTTTACTATGTGTAGTAACTTTGGCACAGAGTTGTAGGTACCTATAGATGCTAAAGTTAGGATACGATATAGACTACCATTGTAAGGATATAGATTGCACTGCAAGACAATTATCATTTTGATTGTTATATATTTCTGTTAAAGCAGCACATATAATTTATATCATATTTCATAACAAATCACAATAGAATTACAACCAAGAACATAACGTGCGTCAGAACCATTCACAAACAGAAAGTAAGTATTATGCGTGGTACGGATGTAAAATTGTACATCAGTATCAGACAATTTTAGACTGTTTGGAAATTCATCGTTGTTTTTAATAGGCCTTTAGAGGCATTTTAAATGGAGTTGTTTCATAATAATCCATTGTGTTCATCCGCGCCAAAGCAGTGTGGGCGGCATGCCAGCGTACAGCAACAGCGTTAGTAGGTACATTGTTAGTTACGAGGCGCAAACACAAGCGCAAAGCAATAAATATACATTTACCTTCACCAAAATTGCGAATATGATTACTTTTGTCCGTGACGAAGGTGACCACATATTTGGGCAGTCGGAACTGGCTGGGTTGCTCGCCGCTGGAACGTGTCATGCCTCTCCATGGTGCTACGTCCCTCCACTCGAAGCGAACGTCTTGTGTCGTGTATTTATCTATGAACAAAAAAGAAGAGAACTTAAAGAAATAAATGAACAATTATCTACAATTATCTTTTAAAAGCAGGTTATGTAAAAATACACACATCGCAACAATAGTCTTGTCTAATTATCTACTGTTGACATGATTCTACAAATGTAATGTAACATGTTGCTACCGAAATAAAACGCCGCGTAGACAAAACAACTAATTATTCTAGTAATAAAGATGAAATAATATTTTTTATGTCAAATGTTTGTAATGATTCGTTATCGCTTTCCAAATTATGTGAAGGTTTGACTTCTTTACGTCTTTAATGAAATTCGAATTAGGATTTACTTACAACTGCTGAAGTCCATGTCACAGTTCTGGACATCTAAAGGGTACAAAACGAAGTCCATCTCGCACTTAATGGTTATTGTAGCACTGTGAACAAAGAAGGAACGAATAAAACAAGTGACAACATGTATTTCTGTTATAATATACTCATATAAGACTCTTAGATATACTCTGCAGATACTTGCAATTAAATGACTAACACGATAGCTCTGTTAAACAAAATACTAGATGTAGTTTTACGTAATATAGGTGCTGGTCTAGAAAGACATATAGGTGATTTAGTTTTAAGTCCAACGCAAACGTCTGCTTATTAATATGCAAGACAATTTATCGCAAACAGAGAGAAAAGTATTTTTCTTAAATTAAAAAGTACAACATTGTTTACGGATCTCCACAATAATCGGGATTTAATTACTTAGGTATACCGCGTTGACCGAGCATTTAGTTTCAAGTTTTTTAGTTTTCCATCTCTTTCACAAAATGTAATCTAAAAAAATTGGTCAAGTGCGAGTCGGACTCGCGCACGAAGGGTTCCGTACCATTATCTATGCAACATAAGGCACGTTATTAATAAAAGAGCAAACAACACACACAATACTTAATTAATCACGTTTGTTGTATGAGAGCAAGAAACGGTAAAAAAATCATGTTTGTTGTATGGGAAATACCCTTAAATATTTATTTTATTTTATTTTTAGTATTTGTTGTTATAGCGGCAATAGAAATACATCATCTGTGAAAATTTCAACTCTCTAGCTATCACCGTTCTTGAGATACAGCCTGGTGACAGACGGACGGACAGACAGCGAAGTCTCAGTAATAGAGTCCCGTTTTTACCCTTTGGGTACGGAACCCTAAAAAAAGAAGGAATGTGATGGTGAAATGTATACTCTTAATACAAAGACTTATTTTGAAAATAAGCGCCGTGGGTCATTTGATTGGACGCCCCGGGCCATTTGATTAGACGCCCTGGACCATTTGATTTGACGCCCCGGGCCAATTCAATTAGCTGCCCTATTTAATAGAGATAGAGCAAAAGATTAAACTTGAAGACTTTCGTCGCCATTCTCAGGCTGGCCGCTCCGGGCCATGGCCCCTATGGCCCTAGAGTTAATACGCCTCTGTCTTAATCCGTAACACAGTTTTACTAAATCATTACTACACAACTTTACAGTTTTATTAATAGCAAAATTGACGACTTACATTTTGTTGTTGCGTCAATAGAAATTCTTCACGATTTTCGTAACGTGTCAGCTGTTTTATAAATCAGCATTAAAAATTATAATGATTCTTATTAATAGTGTTTTTATAGGTTGCCCTAATTTAAAGCATTTTATGAGTTGCTATTTCTTTTTATTGTTTTCGTAGTACAGTTGCTACAGATGTACTTAAATTTATAGAACTCTTATTTAACCCCTATTCGAATAATAGTGATTTTTAAACTTATTAAGTAAATATGCAAAACGAAAACTGTCAAAAAATACAGTCCATTTCTGTTTCAATAATGGATTTCTGTAGTATTTGACATCTATCTTAATATATATATTTCTTGTGTGCTTGTGTATGTGACTGAACTCCTCCTAAACGACTGGACCGATTTTGATGAAATTTGTTGTGTGTATTCAGGGGGGTCTGAGGATGGTTTAGATTCACAATTGGCTGGACCGATTTTGATGAAATTTTTTTTACACAGAATTGTATGGCAAAACAACGTTTGCCGGCGCAGCTAGTATTCTATAGAACCTTCAATCTACGCCTGCAATAGCGATATTTGTGATTTCCCTTCCACACAATGTCATGTATTGTGTAGACTGTAGATACGAATGTAGCAAACTCGATATTTTTACGTTATTACTAGCTGACCCGGCAAACGTTGTTTTGCCATACTAAAAAAAAAAGTTTGAAAAATAGATGTTGGCCGATTCTCAGACCTACTGAATATGTATGCAAAATTTGAGAAGAATCGTTCAAGCCGTTTCGGAGGAGTACGGTAACTAACACTGTGACACGTGAATTTTATATATTAGATAAAGCATAGTCGTTATTTTTGTGTGAATATGTTATATTATTATGTATAGCCTAAATTTTCAAAATTACGCAACAGATTTTGATGCGTTTTTTTTATTGGTAGAGTTGTTCAAAAGACAGGATAGTTTGTAAAGTTATGTTTCTAAATTCCACGCGTAGGAAGTCTCGGGCAACAGCTACATAGTTACCAATACAATAGATATAAGTAAATGGACGAACCCAATACTGACTGAGACGGTGCCGTTGTAGTAAATTCTCAACGATGTCATCTCCTGTAAAACTGAGAGTATTCTCATCGTCTGAAGTTGCCAGATGTACAGGTCTGGGGTCCAAATTAGCTGGCGGAACTCCCACGGTAGGTCAATGAACGGCATACTTGGTGGTACATTGAGACGAATGTCTGTCCATGATACTTGTAGGAATACATCTAATGTTATTTCCTGTAAAAATAAAGAAGTGTTTAAACGTTTTTAGAAAGCACTAGCTGGCCCGGCAAACGTTGTTTTGCCATACCAAAAAAATAGTAAAAAAAAAAAAAAAAAAAAAAAAGAACTATAAACCTCACGGAGCCCGAGACCTTTCCAACGAATGCAAAACTGTGGAAATCGGTCCGTGCGTTCTGGAGTTATAGCGTCAGGAAGGAAAACCCGACTTATTTTTTTAAAGTAGATAACATGTAGGCATCCGTGTTTGTCCGTATTGTTTTTGTACGTGTGGTGACGTATTAAGAATACAAATGTCACCACACCCTGGGAAGGAAAAGTCCTTCCCAGGGTGCTGTAAAAGCCAGCTAAGGAATATTGTATACAGATAAAATCTCATGTGAGCGACGGAAAACTTGTAAACAAACCCTGTGCCAACATGCCTTGTCAGCGCGGCACAGTAGACAATAATCCCTCCCAAAGTGGAAGAGCACCGTGCCCAACAGTCTTAGCTATTTCATTTAATATAATACGCTACTAAGTGAGATTTATTATTTATATTGGTCATTATTTATATGGGTTTTAGGTTTCCGATTTTCGTCTTACATAAGACTGGTTTTCTGTCTTATTCTTGTTTTTAGGGTTCCGTACCCAAAGGGTAAAAACGGGACCCTATTACTGAGACTTCGCTGTCCGTCCGTCCGTCCGTCTGTCACCAGGCTGTATCTCAAGAACGGTGATAGCTAGACAGTTGAAATTATCACAGATGATGTATTTCTATTGCCGCTATAACAACAAATACTAAAAATAAAATAAAATAAATATTTAAGGGGGGCTCCCATACAACAAACATGATTTTTTTACCGTTTCTTGCTCGATACTAATAACGTTGCCTTATGTTGCATAGATAATGGTACGGAACCCTTCGTGCGCGAGTCCGACTCGCACTTGACCAATTTTATTAACTTAATCTTACAGCCCCCAAGGAAAGAAATGGTGTAGTGACTGTAATGTATTTATAATCCTGCTCTACATTTCTAAGTATTAGCTGTTGGTATTATCGATCAATGAGGCTATTTCTGTTTATGAAATTATTTTATTGACAGACATGATTTATAAATGTTATTCTTTTCAGTAAACAAGTAATAAAAACGCAGTAAAAGTTAGGTTTCACAAAATCTTGTACAATTTGTTCTTGTATTGTTTACATAATGTCATTTTAGTGCCTTAAACACATGCTATATTTTTATTATCTACTTTCTTTACCATATGTGTAACATACTGAGGCTTAAATTTTTATTTATTTTACTTGAAACTGTTACAAAAAATCAGTGTGTTTTTATTAAAAATTTTAGCGTGAAAGAGTAGAGTTCTAACGAAAATCTTTATTTGTATCAATGTACAAGTTTAGATATGTTTTTATTAATTAGTTGATGTTAAATTAATTGCGACCTTATCACTTTACGCGATAAGGCCGCCATTTGTACCTTGTCTTATGCTTAATTTCTGTTTCTGATTTTTGTATAGTGACAATAAAGAGTTAATCTATCTATGTAATCTATATTTGATGAAATAATTTGTAGTTGAATACTTAATAAAATTGTAGTTTGGAATTTCATTAAGTAGATCTATGACAAAAAATATTACAAATGAAATTATAATCATCAAATTCATAAAAGTTTCCGTCAGCGATACTTCTGAGAAGCATTTTAACCATAGAATAGATAGTAGGTACTAATTTAAATAGACGTATAAATAATGCTTAGTAAATACAAACAAAGCTATTACATTAAAAGAGTAAAAAATAATTGAAAATATTAAAAAGATAGGTATAGGTAATCACCATTTACATACCTCCTTGTTCTCATCGACCCCTGATACTCTGTTGACATTGACTCCTATGTATACCGTTGTATTTTTATCTGAAATACAATACATAACTTATAATCACACTGAGTCTTACGAAAATTATAATTAAAAAAATTATTTTAAATCAATGGTTTAATGGCACCCAAGCGGCGATATCACGACCCAAACCACGGTGTAGGCTTTGTCTGGTATATAGACCACAAAATTTAATGTTCGCTAATTTAGAGTAGTTTAGGCGTTATAATTATAATAAATAAATAAATAAATATCACGGACATTTCACACAACGTCCTCTGGTCCCAAGCTAAGCTTATATGCTTGTGTTATGGGTACCAGAATACGGATATACTACATATACTACTTTTCTTTTGTAAAAACATACTTATAATACATAGAAAACACCCAGACGCAGAACAAACATTAGTATGACATTTATAAAGATCACAGAAATGATTGTCTCGAGCGGGAATCGAACCCGCGACCTCGTGAATGGCAGTCCGTTACATGAACCACTAGACCACTAGACCACTAAGGCCGTCAATTATTAAATAATTCGTTTTTCTGTATCGCCCTTCAGCCCATTAACGTCATGGGTACGGGCCTTGTCAACTTTGGGAGGGATTATGGTCTACTATGCTGCCCTATGTCCGTGTGGTGACGGATTAAGAATACAAGTGTCACCACCCCATCTCTTCCCAAGGGTGCTGTAAAAGTCAGCTAAGGGATATTTAACACAGATAATATCTTCTGTTAGAGACGGAAAACTCGAAAATAAACCCTGTTCCAACACGCCTGGTCAGCGCGGTACAGTAGACCATAATCCCTCCCAAAGTGGAGGAGGCCCGTGCCCAACAGTGGGACGTAAATGGGCTGGAGAAGAAGAAGAAGATGCTGCCCTAATCAGGCGTGTTGGCATAGATAAATAATTAATTGAAAAAATTTTAAAATCCCAAAAGTTAGTAATAATGAATGTAAGCCTAGATGGATGATATAAAATATAAGGATGTTTGTAGCTCTATCACGCAAAAACTGCTTGAATTGATTTTAATGAAACTTTACATTTGTGTAGCTAATACATTAGAATATAAATCTTATACGTAGGCTTATACGTAGATCATATATCATCACGCTAAAACTCAGGGAGCGGACAGTAACTATAAGTAAACACGTGTGACCCCGCGGGAATTAGCTAGTATTAATTAAAGATTTATCCGTGTGGTGACGGATTAAGAATACAAGTGTCACCACCATATCTCCTCCCAAAGGTGCTGTAAAAGTCAGCTAAGGGATATTGCACAAAGATAACATCTTCTGTGAGTGACGGAAAACTCGAAAATAAACCCTGTACCAGCACGCCTGGTCAGCGCGGCACAGTAGACCATAATCCCCCCCAAAGTGGAGGAGGCCCGTGCCCAACAGTGGGACGTAAATGGGCTGGAGAAGAAGAAAAAAAGAATTAAAGATATTAGTGACATGAGATTGGTCACCAATAAAAATATAGGCGAAGAACTAATGTTTTCACTTTTACGTTCTTCAGGTTATATAATAATTGAGTATTTTTAAAAAAAAGTTCATTCTCTTCATGTGCCATTGAAATTTGAGGGTTTTCCTAGATTTCTCAGGTCAGATCCTGACCTGGTGCCAACGGGACCAAACGGGAACCATCAGCTTTCAAATTAAAAAAAAAAGCCATCAATATCGTTTCGCCCTGTTACAAGTTATGAGGTACCAAATTTAAAAGTTTGAAGTTTTTTATAATGTTTCTTGTATAATATATTTGTAAATGATTAGATATTGCATTGCAAATACTCGTAAGTATGTTTTACACGCTTTTATAAGTTCGTTAGGTATCTATCAATGTATTAATCTATGTAACGGAATCTTTTAACGCGATTTTCACCCACTTGCGATAGTCGGATTGATTTGAAATTTTGCATAAATATCAAGAACCGATGACAATGCAATTATTTAAAAAGATATTCAGGATTTTCAAGCGTGTTTTTTAGTTTTTGTACTAAGCAAATTATTGTATGTAAGTAGCTAAAGGTAAACGAATGTCAGTTCGTGATACATAATCGTTAAGGATAACTTGAGCCCGGTTTACTGCTGTCGTTTAGACATGGTGGTATCGTGGCTAATAAAATATGATAATTATTCCTAGTTATGCATCAAAATATATTAAAGAATTCTCCAGATTTGGTATAAAAGCCAAAAATAAATTGCTATAAATGGTACTCTTGTGTATGAAATATTTGAGATATTTGCAGAGATTAATTTTTCATTTAGTTTTTTGATTCATGCAATAACTACAAAAATTATGGATGTGCAAAATATGTGTATAGTTCTTGTTTACATTAAGACTTTATGATATTCTGTTCCTTCATTTAAAAAAAAATAATGTAATATGGATAAAAACATTGATGGACACTTCACATAAGGTCGATAACTTAAGTATTTATATCTACTTTTTATTCCATAAATATCAAACATGGGAAGCCCGGGCCTACAACGGTGGTCCAATGGTCCCAGGTAATCAACAAGACAGGAATCTTGAAGCGGAACTCTGTATTATAGTAACCTTGAAACTAATTGAAATTTTCTAGAACTAATTTATGAAATTGTCTCATAGAATGGGGAATATGTTATAGTTTCCTAATAGATGTCTCTCATGGGTTCTCGAGATGAGATAGGCTTCTTACATATGTATTCTAGTCTATTGTCATATAGATAATGCAATAAAAATTGCTTCGTAAGAATAAGGCCAATAATTAGTAAAGTACGTTTATTAGTTGACGTCACCAGCTTGACTAATGATTAGTTCTGCGGCAACCAGTCTTATTGTGCTGAATAATATCCGGTACTAAGTGGATAGCCGAGGGATGACCTTATATGCTCGTGACTTTATAAAATAATGATCTATTAAAAATTTAGTATGACTAAAATAGAAATATTTAATGAAGATTGAAACTTACCGGGTGGAATGTTTCTGTTGTAGTGCTTTGGTATATCGTAGACGTGCTGGTCCATGAACAGGATCTGGCTGAAAGAAACGTTAGGCTTAATTAGACACCTCATTTCTTTGTGTAAAAGCTGCAGTATGGTTATATGCTTAAATACTTAAAGTTATGCCGCATATTCATTTGTGTGTTTAATTTTTAAACTGAATGATAGAATAATAACTTTGTCTAAATCTAGACATATTTAGACATATTGGTACCAATTCTATGTGCAAAATCTGTAGTGTCAATAACACGACTGAGCAATGTTAACAGAACTTTTTTGTTATAAAAACTTTATAATACAGACTAATGATTATAATTAAAATGTACAAAGAAATAGCAAAAATTTTATAATTATATTGACATAATCAACTTTAAATTTTTAGTTAAGTTTAGTTGTGCACGTTGAATTGGTACCATAGTACCTATCTTTACATTTCATTGTTATAATGCAAATATCAATCTTCTGTCGTTATTTCATCAGTTGGGGTCGGCATTGTTACTGTGGTGTTTGGCTAATTCCGCCGCCTGCCTGACGTGAATGTCTTTCCTCGGGTATATACGCAGATGTCATGCGATGTGGTTCCGGTCTGATCTTATTGCGGATGATACATTGTATTCTTTTTGTCCGTCACACTACGGACATACCAGTAAAACGAAAACAAAAACTGGTCCGCGTGAAACTGAATGACCACTTGCCGCGCTGTATTAAGTGGGGCGTAGTTGTCTTAGTCATATATGCAGGTTTTTTACCTATTTAGAAAAATACAAATTTCAATAACCGTGATTACATCATTATCGCTAAAAGCAGTGATTATTATAATAAGCAATAATATAAACAGAGTTTCAAGAATCTGGTAAAACAATTTCTTTTTATTTTGTACTACCTATCAGTAAGTAAGTAAGTATCTTAATAGTGCAGTCAATCATTCCCATAATAATTGTAGATAATGGTTGGGTACGATTTCTCCATCTAATTAACTGTTTCAAAAATTACCATCTCGTAAAAGTCAGCTAAGGGATATTGCACACAAATAACATCTTCTGTGAGAAACGGAAAACTCGAAAAGAAACCGTGTGCCCACACGCCTGGTCAGCGCGAACATAATCCCTCCCAAAGTGGAGGAGGCCCGTGCCCAACAGTGGGACGTAAATAGGCTGGAGAAGAGAAACTATTAGATGTGCAGACTTATTTAAAGCTTCCATAAAATTATTCGTTTCGTTTTTTTCCTTAGAAAAGCCATGACATTAGCGGGACCGTCACGGGTTAGGAAAGGAAGAAAATTGTACAGGTATTTATTATTTCTAAGATGAATAAATACTAAAATGTAAACGATTTCCTGTACAAATGCGTTACGTGAATCGGTAATACAATTATGAACAAAGGTCAGCACTTGCTAAATTGCATTATAGGCATTCATAAAACACTGTGAACATTTACTGACAATAAATTACTATACTTAGGTAAATGTTTCAATAAGAATTTTTTTTTTTTCAACACTGAAAAAGAAAAACACATAATCTATACTATATTATAAAGCTGAAGAGTTTGTTTGTTTGTTTAAACGCGCTAAACTCAGGAACGTCTGGTCCGATTTGGAGAGAAGCAGTAGTGAAAAATGTTACAGAAACGGGGAACATTTTCTAAATTCTACGCGTACGAAGTCGCGGGCAACAGCTAGTGTTTATAAATATGTACTTTTGTACGTCTGTAACAAGTCACTTCTATGTTTATTGTTTGTGTTGTCCTACGTTTAGGTACTTATAACTAACTTCATGGTGAGGCTATAGGCACATAACATGGCTCAGTTATGGTAAGGCAGCAAAGAAAAAATATCTAAATAACTAACTTCGGCTTTTATGACTGCCAAAATAAATAATAATAATAATTAATAAGGATCCCTGGATCCTTAGCCATCGGTGGCTTGGCCCCTGTGCCCGCCGCCTATTGGAGCTCACATGTATTTGATATTTTTAAATGTATATTTTTTATTATTTAGTTTATACTTAATTATATATTTAAAATGTAAGATATTGTGATGTGAAAGAAATAAATACTAATAAATTAATGAATATTCATGGACATTTCACACAACGTCTTTACACTTTCAAAATACTCTTACCCTTTTACATAACATGCCAAAAAATATGGCTCTAAAAATACATAGCATGTAGAAACTTGGTAGAAATTAAATTACACAAATTTTGCATATTTGTAACTTTGCGTAGAAAAAATATTCCCAATATCCTTCTAATAGTAATATTAGTCTAAAAGTAGCTAAAATCCTAGTGTGTTCAAATATCCTCGCATCCCAAGGTATTGAACGCCACCTGTGGCTACAAGTATTTGTTGTTAGGGAAATTCTAAATATACAAAGGTAAACTAAGCTTATTTGGTTGTAGTTTGTGTATCAGAATACGAGTAGATATAAAAAATTATAATACAGATATTTATATCTTTATGGAAATACGCAGTTAAAAAAGAAGCAACCCCGAAACACACCCGATCACACATAGGTATAATATAATTGGCTTGGACTGAAATTATGCCCGCAGCCTCGTTAACACTGCGGAGCCGCCAATATATTCCAAATGAAATAACAAACACTTTATAGATTTAATATTTATTCAATTATCGCAGTGGATTCCTAGGGGACGCATGATCAAATACCTACTTTCCTCGGGCCATTAAAATTTTTAATTGTAGCTAATTGCTTTTAAGTTACTTGTTAAACACAGGGTAAAATTGTCTCCTGGGATATATAGTAGCTTATAATTATGTCAATCTAGTTTGTAAAGTACCTTCAGTCAAATCCGGAGCCCGCTGGATCATGATCGAGTACTTGAGGGTTGTCGCAACTGCCTTTTCTGTCAGGCGTTATTTCTGTATCTACTCCTCTTTCTTTCATATTCTCTTTTCACATCACATCACAATCCATCCATCGTTTCTTCGGCCTTCCTCTGCCTTTGATTCCTTCTGCATTCATTCTCAGTACACTCCTAACAATGTTACTTTCCTCCCGTCTTATTACATGACCTTACCAGACCACCCGTTAGTTTTTTCTTCACTGGCATTACTTTCAGACTTTAGCTAATATACTCATTCCCTGTTTTATTCATTTGCGTCATACCACACATCATCTAAGCATTCACATCTCCCCTATATGTATTCTTCTTTAATCTTTGTCAAATCTATAAAATTTTGTAATTGTTTAACAATTTTATTTCGAACACTGATCATTTTTATTAAAGCTTATTTCCATTGGTTTTATATTCTAAAATAACTAATAACTACACCTTGCACACTAACTCATATTTGAGTTGACATTATTGAGTAGGAGTAGATTAAAGATAATGACGTTGTTTATAATATATAAACACATGTCAACAGATACAGAACGGATGTGTTTTAAAGTTATTTTACAGTATGTGAACAGATTTGTTGATTAAATCACTTTTAAATCACTGGGTTTTTTATTTTAGGTTTAAAAATCATCCACGATGTGTTTTGTTGATTCGATTCCGAAGTTTATTAATACAGGGCTGGGTTCCAACAAGTAGAAGTTCTTGTTAAAAATGTAGGTTACAAAGAGTCACTTTCTTAGTGTTATTTTATTGAGCTCTTTGATTTCATAGCACATCTATTATGTAAAACATTAAAAGTAACCAGTCCACAACTTTTGAGTTCGCGTGCATGAATTTAAAATGACTTCATAAAGCTAACCATGCATTTTTATTCAAATTATAGAAAAATCAGCTTGAGAAACTTAGATACCTATGAATATTTTGCAAGCTAAGTACACACTTGAGATAGTAAACCGAGTTGGTTCACAGGTGAACCGAAGTTGATCGAGATTGTTGTGTACTTACGTTATTTCATAGCTATTAGTGTAATAAATATACATTTCTATATATATATTCTATGGTGTAAATAAATCAACTTGTCAAATTTTGTGAGGATAGTTGGTATCGAAAAATAAACACGCTAAAAATAAAATAAAAATTTTTTGAGCAATTTCATTTTTTCACGTAATAAAAGGATTTCATCAAATATTTTTATGCGTATATTACCTACAAAATAATGTAGGTACTATGCCGTTCAGTCTCACTCGTCGGCAATCGCTTGCGCCGACCGACCCCGCACAGCGAGTGTATTGTGGTACAGTGCGCATAACATTTACGCGTAATGTAAATCATTACAAATCTTCAAAACGGTAACGTTTTTCTTAATTTTTTCACCGCAATTATTCATGATACATTATCCAAAACAACTCCTAAAAATATGACAAGTTAATTTTTTGACACCTTGTATATTAGTCTATATGTATATATAAATATATATATATATATATATATTCCCCAACACTTGCGCAATTCATTTTTCAAATAAAAGTCATAAACGTCGGGCTAAAATTTAAAAGAAATATTCGCGTCTAGGTATATCCGTAAAAAGTGGTTTTATTTGAATAATAATAGTTTGCATGAAACTAAGTAAACGGTGGTACTAAAATATTTAATATGTGTTTAAGAAAGCTCAAACAGAAATAGGATTTCATAGAATCTGTTTAACGTCTGGTGTCTTTGATAATTTGGTGCTGTAAGTATCATTTGGACAAAGGTGATGGCCGGTGGCCTGGCGTTACGCCAGCTTGTCTGCCGGCAAACACCCCATGTATTACTTGGCATATCATGTGGAAAAATAACAACATTTCTACTCAATGTCACTTCATAGTTGAAGGACCCCATAAAATTCAGTAAAATATATAAATCAAATCGTCCATACCGTCTATATCATACACAAATGTCGGGATTTGTCATTAATTGTGACTGAAATAATATATTTAATGTATCTAATATTTAACGTAAGTGCTTTCAATTCGCTTTAGAAAATAAGTCAGTATATACGAGTACATACAGCAAAATATGTTTTCAGTATTTAGAAAGAGTAAGGAATAGATCAGAGAATTGTTTTGTTTGGGCTGTCCAATGTTGACAGGGGCAATGCTACACGCATTCGCTGATCCCTCGCTCTGTCTAATACTGTATGCAAAATGTATGCCACATACAACACTTCGCCTTTAGTTTGTTCGGTTCTATGTGGAAGCTACCATTCGAATCTAAACCCATGTTCCTTAATGATTATTAGTGGGTGTATTGAACCTTGTACATATTTATATTGCATACATCATTTCTTTAACAAATCTGAAAATGTCAAATCTTATTTCGCGGAGAATTCCCAAGATACCACAATTTAAAGGCCTTATTTTAGTAGCTACTTTATTTTATAATCTATTACCTACTAGTGTAGTTACTACATGTCTAAAGGCACATAGTAACACAAGCATTAAGCTTAATGAGACACCTGAGGGCGTTGTGTGAATTGGCTGTAAATATTTATTTAACTATACATCATATACTGCGCTTACAATGTGTGAATAAACTCTGTATCGACTTCTGATCCCCTTATAACTCAAAAACTATTTTATATAATCGTATCAAATTTTAAATTACTTATCATGATAGTAATATATTTGACAAAAAATTCTTAATTTATATGTTTGTTTTTAATACATTTATTTTGGCAATAGGCTCCGGAAATATAGTCGGACACATCAATCAAACGGTTGCACACGTGAGTGCTAGTGCCCGCTGATTCATAGACATAGTGCAACAGATATATGATGTTGTAGTGGGTATGATTAATCTATAAGACATTGTCACCAAATCATTTTAATTTTTAGGGTCAACTTTCAGTTCTATCATTTGATCAGCTCCATGTTATCATAGTATAGCCTTGTCACGTAATAAGATACATAGTATGTTCCATATGTACATAAAAGTATTATACGTATTTTGGTAAGTACCTATAACACAAGCAAATAAGCTTATATGATGACCAGAGGATGTTGTGTGAAAAATCTATAATATATAATTAAAAGTTTAATTCCGTTCGATATCGAGATGTACGTCTTTAATTTAAAAGATTTGATTACAGACAAAAATTTTTGATAGTTGAAACTACGAGTACTAACACAATATTCTCAAAATATAAACGCAAAAGGCATTAAACTGTGACACGAATAGTAGCTCACCGGTATAGTGTTATTAAACAATATTAAATTAGAAAGCCAATGATAATGGTCTGTATATATTTAGCCGGAGAGCCAATTGTGACAAGTTTTCTCTTAAAAGTAAGTAGGAGTATTATAAAGTATTCTTTCAAAGATAAAAATAAAGGTCACTACCTTGTTTACCTCGCCCCATGAAGATAGCAGAGGGACATTTATCTGTCACCTAAATGGCAAGGTAGGACAAAAACGGTCACTGTAAAATTAGCTGAATATCAATGTAAATTTCTTGCACTTATTTCTCCAGTAATATAGGGAGCCAACCAAAGGTTGACTATAACAACATCATGATTCCTATTCTGTGGCAATGGGATTAATGTTAAAGAAAACAAAGTGATCTTAGTAGAACAGGGTGAGCACCTCAACAGTTTAATATCAATTTAAATACACATACAATTAGGGTATTTACACTTATGTCTTTCCATGAAGACTTCTTAGTACTTATATTTAACGGACCAACCGCTTATCTATATTAACCAACTAAAATATACATGACACAACTTAGCCGTTGTGAGTAACTATAAAAATAAGTAAGTTATCCTACCAAGGTTATCTCCAGGGCGCAATCACCAGAGCGTAGCAGTCACGGAGCCCTCAAAGTCCCACGGTGTATGCAGTAAGTCCGGGTGACGCTGAAGGAAATCCGCGAAGTCAGCGCGGTGGTACCACGCGTTGGACGGCTACGCCTTCCCGACCGGAGGCCTAACCAATTATCAAGGACATAATCCCTGACTCGAAACTAATACTACCCCCATAGGGAAAATATTAAAATAAAATAAGAATAGGGAACCTGGGCTAAAATCACCACGGTGATACAAATGAAAAACGAATCTCTCGTTAGAATTAAAAGGTGCACGAATGCCCACGTTGTGGAAATAATAATTCCAACAACGGAATCAAATAGCCCACAGTAAAGGTTCAACTAGTAACTTAATAAAGTAATCTAATAAAAAGAAAAACGCAGCAACAGCTGCACTAATACTACACAATCATAATACATAATAACACCCTCCCACCATCCCAGCAATATGCAATTAGGTATCGGTGCTCGACGCCTGCGACTACGGCCTCAATTTCTAAATATTATATTTGTATTTTGTACGGCGCCATGTCTCCAGCTCGTAGCCCATATTTCTCAAAAAACTCCAACTCCTCGTTCCTATTCTATGCCCAAAAAACTACCACGCCTCGACCAATCAGGAGCCATTCCTCGGAAACTTCATAAGACGATAAGACCATTGAGAGCGAGAGCGAGCTGTCGTAGGTTTCTGCTATCAGAAAGAGACGGGGAACGGAACCGACAATTTATCGTTTACAATTAAAGGTTGCCAGCGCAAAAACTATGGGAAATGATACCAGCATTACCCACCTTAAATACTACTACTATAGGTGGTAGGATTTGCTACGTTACAATACCTTTCATTTACAGTTTGTGTAAAATTACGAGTTATAATCTGTCAACTAATATTACTGTTATAAGATATTTCTGACAGTAAATACTACTTGAAAAGATTCTAATGCAAGAATAAATTACATATCATTACTTAGACACATCCGGTGTAACGCTTTGTGATTATACCGTGACAAAAATTCTCCAGTGTTTGATACTTAAGAAACACAGTATTCGTAATATCTCTATTAAATCTGTACCAATATTATAAAGCTGAAGAGTTTGTTTGTTTGTTTAAACGCGCTAATCGCAGGAACTACTGATTTGAATTGAAAAATTCTATTTGCATTGCATAGTCCGCTTATCGAGGAAGGCTACAGGCTATATAACATTACGCTGTGATCTATAGGAGCGAAGCAATAGTGAAAAATGTTGGCAAAAGTCGGGAAAATTTTATAAATTCCATGTTGCGGGCAGCAGCTAGTCTAGTTGTCATATAGTTAGTTCTTGTTCTTGTTATAATCATGTTATTTAATGTTAGGAATTTCCTTTGATGGGTTAATTTACATCGCGTTAACGTATCATCAAAATTATAGCGTTTAATTTTGATGAAAATATTTTATGAAAAATATTTCACATAAAAATAAAAATAATGTTAATGTTTATTTTTATTTAATCTTTATATTATCTAATAAATACATTATAAAAACTCCAATATGTCTGGTTTGATATATATCGATCTATATATCCATACAGTAAATAAATAAATATTCTTGGACATTTCACAAACAGTAAACCTATAACTGAGAAATGATTGCTCGTGCTAATCTCAGGGACCACTAGTTGGGATAAAAAAAATCTTTTTGTGTTGAACAGTCTCTTTCGAGGAATATTAGGTATAAGCTATTTAACATTATCCTATCCAAGAGTAGCGGAGCATAATTGAAAATGCTATCCGAAGTCATTATAACGCGGGGAGTCAAAGGCACATTATCTTCCCGAGAAAGCGTATCTTCTTTGACATTATCGAACTCCTAGACATAAAATTTTAGGAACTTGCAGTGAATGTAAAAGTCCCATATTTAAGAATCAAGTGGAACTAGTTTTGCGGTTTAGCAACACTGAGGTTTATTTCTGTTGTCACAGATCCACGACCGAACGGTTGGGATATATTTGGGTTATTAGTGACGCAAATAGCTGTGATAAACGGGTTTAATTTTGGCGCTCCACCCTCGAAAAGCTATTGTAGTCAATAGGTCATTAGTGTATTTTTCGTCAAGGCTATATAGGTATTCAGATTATCTAAGCACACGCAATTGTACACATCGAGAAGGTTTACGATTCTGTTTGCTTTGAAAATGAATTCGCACTGACTTATGAAGATCTAGAGCTTCAAGGTTTCGAGAGAGATTAGTAAGCCTACATACTGTATTTGAATTTGAGAAAGAGCATAATTTGTGCTAATATAAGAAATATTCCAAAAACACATACATTCTTACTTGTCATTTCATTGGTAATTAGTAGGTAATGGTTTTTATGATGTCTTGTATGAGACCCTTTTACTTATGCTGAAACCGGCTTCACACTTGATTCTTTGAAAAAAAACAAGAAATTTGAAAAATAAAGGGTATTTAAACAAATATATTCATCATCCCGCTTTAACAATAAGGGAATGAAGGGGTTTATTTATCTCAATAAACGATTGTTTTGACTGATTGTTTTGATTGATCCTGCCTGATCTTCCGTAAAGCCTAGATTGTAAGTAAAGACTACAATACTTAGATACCTACTGGTACACGGTTACAGTATCAAAGAGAGTCAAATTGTAATGACTACAAACAATAGATTCTATTAAATATGGCCTAGGAAATTTTATGGAACTGTTTTTGAGATATTATGAAAGTATTTATTATATTAATGGAAAATTCGAGATTCTTGTTTATAGGTCCAGAACATAGTTTGAATTTAATAAACAGCCCTGAATTTGTATTAGTATTGGTATGTAGAAAAATTTCAGTGGTAAATCCATCATCACTTCATTGCTAAGCAGTCATTCCGATCAGCTAATGTCCGGCGTATATGTGGTAAAATGCCAAGTTTGTTGAAATATATGTATATAATTATCAATAGGAAACATAATGAGATAGTAAAACAAATGAGTTTATTTGGTGATTCCCTAATTTTATATAATTTGTGATTATCTTACTGTTGATGTATGGATGTGTGGGTGAAATTGTTTTGGCATGAATCTTGTTTTAAATAATTAGCAACTTGCTTTTTAGTGCTCTACAATTACGTTGTTTTATAAAAAAAATAAACAGTAGAACATAAATATGAAAAGTCCGACTATAGCAATAAATTAAAACAAATATGTTTTTTCTATCTTTGTAAATTAATGTTCACATTCTGTTAGTAATTGCTTATCAAGCAGTATTAAGATAAAATTTAAAACGGTCTCTATACTTCTTGTCGTATTATTTTAGCCATACTAATATTACAAAGCCATAGAGTTAGTTTGTTTGAACGCGCTAATCTCCAGGACTACTGGTCCTATTATAAATTTTTATATTATTATAAAATTTCTTTCAGTGTTGGATAGGAAATTTATCCAGGAAGGCTGTTAACGCTCGCAAAGAAGCAGCTAGTAAATGAGGGACGAACGAGGTGCGCGGGGAGATATTTTTATGCGCGCCATTGCATTCCAACGACATTCACCTAACTGTATCGACCTATGTACTATTTAATTTTAATACAGTCACAAGTACTCGTTAAACGTTTTTTCATTTTCAAAATCCACATTAGGGCGAACCCTAACATTTGGTCCCTCCAAGCCAAGATCATCACGAATCAGCGGTGAAGCGTTCTGGGAGGATAACGGTTAGTTTTCGTGGCGTATCAGGGCTGTGTAAAATACAATATAGGTGTCGGAAGCCGTCGGCCATTGCAGCCATTCTTTTCCAGTCATATTTGTAAGTACATTACTTTTTCTTTCCACATATTCGCCAAATATGAGTGTTGAGGAGCAGAAAAGAAGTAAATCCCCTCTTGGTCGTTTAGATGGTAATTATAGCGACAATTTCGATTATCGTGATCTTATTCGCAAAAGAGGTAATATACGCGGTCGAATTACTTTGTTTGGCAAATATGTCGACTCGTTAAATAAAAGTTTAATAAGTGATCAACAGTTGGTAGAACTAGGATTACGTACATCTAATAGTGAGCAAATATTTAAAGAATTTCAAGATATGCAGTGTAAAATAGAAAATATAATTAGTGAGACCGAGTTATCTCAACAATTAGAAATAAGGGAGTCTATTGAATCTCAATATTACGAAATAGTGTCATTAGCTAAGTGTATAATTAAAAAATATGAAGAAAAATTTGTGTCTAAAAGCTGTTCACACAATTCAAATAACGTAATTAAACTACCTACTATTGCTTTGCCATCCTTTGACGGTTCAGTTGAAAACTGGTTAGAATATCGCGATACATTTATTTCTTTGATTCACGAGGCAAACGAAATAAATACGATTCAAAAGTTTCATTATTTGCGATCGTCGTTGAAAGGCGGTGCTTTACAGGTGATAAAATCGTTAGAATTTAGTGCAGACAATTATCAAGTAGCTTGGGATCTTTTAACTAATAGATATGATAATAATAGGTTACTAATTAATAATCACGTTAAGTCGTTATTTACATTGCAAACTATTACGAAAGAATCTCCTAGTCAAATTAGAAAATTAATAGATTCTGTTTTAAAACATTTGAGAGCTTTAAAAACTATGGAAGAGCCCACTGAACACTGGGACACTTTAGTTATTTATTTAATTGTCACAAAGTTAGACTCGAATACTTGTAAAGAATGGGAGAATAGAAAAAGTTTAGTTAGTAAACATTCTAAGGTAACTTTAAATGATTTATTACAATTTCTTAAAGATCGTTCAGACATATTAGATATGGTACAAGGTCAAAATCACAAATACAGTAGCGAATTAATTAAAAAGCCAATCGTTAATACGCCACAGTCCTCCTCACAAATTCGTTCATTTATATCTCATAAACAAACAGCCCTCAACGCACAAAATATTGCAGTTAAATCGTTTCGTAATGTTAAGTGCATTATGTGCGAAGGGAGTCATTCGTTATATGCATGTTCTAACTTTTTAAACTTATCCGTAGACGATAGGTTAAAATTTGTTTCTAACAAAAATTTGTGCGCAAATTGTTTGCGTACAGGACATTCCGTAGACGAATGTAGTTATAGATCATGCAAGTTATGTTCTCAGAAACATAACAGCCTTATTCATAAGAGTGTAAGTTGCATTTCATTGCAGTCGGCTCGCCCGGTTACGCACATTAACGTAAGCGACGCGATGACGAACGATTTATGTGCGAATGCATCTTCGTTACTCACTCATTCTTATCATTCGAAACAAGCCGTGCATTCTATCGAATTAGAACAGGTTTTGCTTTCAACTGCAATTGTAGAAGTTTGTAATGATAATATCACAACCGTTGCGCGTGTCCTACTCGATAGTGGGAGTCAAAGATGTTTCATTACAGATACGCTTTGCAAAAAATTACGTTTATCAACTATACAGTCCACTTTTAACATTACAGGGATAGGAAACAGTGTTCTGCGATCAGAACAGTCTTGTAACCTATTAATTCGTTCGAAAACTAGTGATTTTAGTACACGTTTAAACTGTTCAGTTTTACCTAAAATTACATACAATTTACCGAACACTCATATTGATGTCCGGTCATTACACATTCCTAAAAACGTTACACTTGCAGATCCGAATTTTTATGTACCATCAGATATCGATATACTGATTGGTGCTGACGTATTCTGGAGTTTGTTGCAGGAAGGTCGGATGCGTTTGTCCAATGGACCTTACCTACAAAATACTCATTTAGGATGGATTATTTCCGGGGCGTTTTCCGTAAATAATTATTATCCTTCATGTCGTACAAATAATCGTGTTTGTTTTGCGTTTTCCACAACTTCGTTAGACGACCAGTTAAAACGTTTCTGGGAGTTAGAAGAAGTTGATAATAAAAAATCTACATCTAATATTTTCACAGCAGATGAAATGGTGTGCGAGGATCTTTTTACTTCCACTACTACTCGTGACAAACACGGGAGATTCTGCGTGAGAATGCCGTTACGCGAATCAGCTGACTCGTTGGGCGATTCTTACGAGTTAGCAAAACGTAGGTTTTTATCGCTTGAGCGTAAATTAGAGCGTTCACCTGAATTAAAAAGTATATATTATAATTTTTTTAAAGAATATTTACTATTGGGTCATATGACAAAAGTTGATTCTGTTGAAAAACCGTGCTATTTTATGCCACATCACTGTGTACTGAAGGATAGTACTACTACAAAGTTGCGAGTTGTGTTTGACGCGGGTGCAGTGACGTCATCAGGCAAATCATTAAATGATTTACAATTAATCGGTCCGCAATTATTAAACGACTTAGTAGGCATTCTTTTACGTTTTCGACAATTTTCATATGTTGCTTGCGCTGATGTGGAGAAAATGTATCGCCAGGTGTTAATTCAGTCAGATCAACGTAGACTACAACAAATTGTTTGGCGTTTAAACAAACAAGACCCTTTAGGAATATATCAGTTAAATACTGTGACATACGGTACAGCATCGGCACCGTATCTCGCAATGCGATGTTTGAGACAACTTGCATTAAATTGTGCTGATAAGGAAGTTGCTCATTTAATATTAAATTCATTTTACGTAGACGATCTTATTTGTTCCCATGATAATAAGCAAAAGTTATTGTTATTATGCGCGAATATAACTAAATTATTAAATACAGGTTGTTTCCCACTTCGAAAATGGGCCTTTAATTTTGATTTAGATCAGTCAAATAATTTTACAAAATCCTTATCACTTGACAAAACAACTCAATCCAAAACACTTGGTTTAGGTTGGCGTAATAGTGATGATCAATTGTATTTTGTGTCGAGTTTAAATACTAATATTGATTTCGCACAGATTACTAAGCGTAAAATTCTTTCCATAATAGCACAAGTCTATGATCCTCTTGGGTTATTATCACCAAGCATTATTATAGCTAAAATTCTTATGCAAAAATTATGGCTTAATAAAATTGGATGGGATGATATTGTCCCACATGATATCGTTTATAGTTTCAAGAAAATCTTGAACTCGTTACAACAACTACACAACGTACGCGTTCCGCGGCATGTAACCACTGAACATGCAGCGCATTTAGAGTTGCATATATTTACTGACGCCTCACAGTGCGCATACGGCGCTGTTGCTTACGTTCGTAGTGTGTGTGAGCGCTCACACCAAGTCATTGTTAAGTTATTATGTGCAAAAAGTAAGGTCGCCCCGTTAAAGCCAGTCAGTATTCCACGACTTGAATTATGCGGAGCGTTAGTAGGAGCGCGACTATATAAAAAAATTATCGATTCACTTGAATTAAAGTTTAATAAAATATTGTTTTGGAGTGATTCAACTATCGTTTTAAGTTGGTTACGTACTCATCCAAATTCTTTAAAAACTTTTGTCCAGAACAGAGTGGTAGAAATAAATGAATTAACTACTGGTTGTATTTGGTCATACGTACAAGGAATAAATAACCCGGCAGACTTGCTGTCGCGCGGAATTTATTTACCCGATTTAATTCATAACCAATGTTGGTGGCACGGCCCACAATTTATTCGTAATGATAGTTATAATGTAGAATCCAGGTATAATGTTTCTTTAGAAGTTTTACCTGAGATTAAATCTCACGTGGTTAGTTTAGATTCTTCTAATAATATTTTTCCCTTTCATAAGTTTTCATCGTTTATTAAAATGATACGCACAGCGGCGTATGTATTGCGTTTTATTTTCAATTTACGTTCCAAAAAAGAGCGTAGATATCGTTCATTATCGGTAGACGAACTACGTAACGCGACGACTTTGCTTGCGCGGCTAGCTCAGTTTGAATCTTTTCCACATGAATACAAATCTTTATTAAACAAATCTACAAATAATAAATATTCTCGTAATATGGCAGGACTTAATTTATTTTTAGGTAACGATTTATTAATTCGAGTAGGAGGGAGATTAAGTTACTCGAATGAATTTAGTTATGATAAGAAACATCCAGTGTTACTTTGTAGCAAACATATGTTCACTATCCTTTTATTTCAATATAAACACAAATATTTGTGTCACGCGGGGCCACAACTATTACTTTCTAGCATTCGCGAGGAATATTGGCCACTAGGTGGTAGGAATTTAGCACGTTTAATTGTTCATAAATGCATAAAATGTGTTAGGTTGAGTGGCAAAACGTATAACCCAATAATGGGCAATTTGCCTCCTGAACGCTTAACACCTGATTTTTCATTTATGCGTACTGGTACTGACTACTGTGGTCCAGTTTATATTTTGAATCGTCAAGGGAGAGGTTCGAAATTAATGAAATGTTATATTTGTATTTTTATTTGTTTTACAACTCGAGCAGTTCATCTTGAGTTAGTCACAAATTTATCTACTGAAGGTTTTTTACTTTGTTTAAAGAGATTTATATCCCGTAGAGGTAAGCCCGTCGAAATATATTCCGACAACGGAACTAATTATGTCGGCGCGGCCAATGAGTTAGGCAAATTCTTAATAAAAAATTCGAACACTATAATCGAACATGTTGCTTTAGATAATATTTCTTTCAAATTTATTCCCCCATCTTCTCCTCATTTTGGTGGTTTGTGGGAGGCGGGAGTGAGATCTTGCAAGTATCACTTGAGACGCGTCGTAGGGAACTCTAATCTTACGTATGAAGAGTTTTACACAGTACTGGTGCAGATCGAGGCTGTCCTGAACTCCCGTCCGCTGACCCCCCTCTCTTCGGATGCAAGCGACCTTCAAGCATTGACGCCCGGACATTTCCTGATTGGACGTCCTCTCACGGCGCCAATCTGCGATGACATCACTGATGTGGCTACCAATCGATTACCACGCTATGATCGTATTGAGCAAATGCGTCAACATTTTTGGCGACGTTGGTCAAAAGAGTACGTTAGTGAATTACAGACGAGAACGAAGTGGAAGGTTCACAAGAGTGATATTTCTGTAAATAGACTTGTTCTAATAAAAGAAGATAACATGCCACCGTTAAAATGGCGCTTGGGACGAGTTGAGCAAGTTTACACTGGACGAGATGGAGTATCACGTGTGGCTCGAATCCGTACAGCCACGGGAGAAGTACAGCGATCTTTTTCAAAAATTTGTCCACTTCCTATTGAACCACTGACGTCATCGGTAGACTCTTCAGGAACCCTACAGCTTCCAGGGCGGGGAGTATGTTAACGCTCGCAAAGAAGCAGCTAGTAAATGAGGGACGAACGAGGTGCGCGGGGAGATATTTTTATGCGCGCCATTGCATTCCAACGACATTCACCTAACTGTATCGACCTATGTACTATTTAATTTTAATACAGTCACAAGTACTCGTTAAACGTTTTTTCATTTTCAAAATCCACATTAGGGCGAACCCTAACAAAGGCTATAGGCTATATAACATCACGCTAAGACTAATCGGAGCGAAGCATCAGTGAAAAATGTTACAAAACAGGGAAAATTTTCTTATTTACGACGCGTGCGAAGCAGGCAACTGCTAGTTATACAATCAAAATGACTTTGTTCGGTGTCAATTAGATAACAGATTACATGAGAAAATATTGCTTCTGTGGTACCAATACGGACCGGCATAGTGTTTAGTTTCGAGTTTTCCGTCTCTCACAGTTAATGTTAACTATTTATAATATCCCTTAGCTGACTCTTACTGCACCGTGGGAAAGAAATGGGGTGGTGACACTTTTATTCTTAATCCGTCACCGACCGGACAACGTTATAACCAAGGGATGATAAAGGAATAATAAAATAGGTGTTGATCTTTTTTTTAAACTAACGTGAACACAAATTTTATAAAAAACGGTGCAGCCATTACGTAGAATGTTAGTAACTAACACGATGAGAATTTTATAAAAAGATACAAGTGCTAGACTAGGACTATATAAGTTGCTTATTTCAAAAACTAAAAACACTTAATCCTCACCACACTTTTTTCTTCCTAGGGTGCTGTAAGCCAGCTAAGGAATATTGTACACAAATAACACCTTCTGTGAAAGACGGAAAATACGAAAATAATCCCTGTGTCAACACGTCTCGTCATCGCGGCCATTACCCCTCTCAACGTAAAGGTAGCCCGTGTCTAACAGTGGGGCGTTAGTGGACTGGAGAGAGAGAGAGAGAGAGAGAGAAGTAGTTTAAAGTGACTTCTACAGTTCCTTTAAATTCAAAACATGAAGTGTGTATAGTATGCCCAAAAGGTATCACGAAAATCTATCATTTTTTATTTAAATACTAGCTTTGCCCCGCGGTGTTCCCACGGAACTACAGGAACTAGTTACTATCCCACAGGAAAATTGCACTCTTTCGGGATAAAAAATAGCCTATATGTTTTTCTGATGTATAATCTACATTATTGTAAAGTTTCTTTAAAATCTATCCAGTAGTTTTTGCGTGAAAGAGTAACAAACGTCCAGAAATCCATACTCACAATCTTTCATATGTATAATAATATTAGGATACTTCCATAATTAATGTAAAGACGAACGTAGACGCTCTAGTAAAATTCTAGTCGACAAGTTTGACTCTAGTTAAACAGATATAATTTGATATATTGTTTATGTGACCACCTGTGCTTGTGTATTAACAAAATGTTTCGTGTTTATCCACGGACAGTTAGCCTTGCCAATCGCCAACTGTGACGATATTCGTGCGACACCGACGCGAACGCATCGCCTCCTATGTCTCGCGTAGCTGCCAGATGCTAAACCGTTTTATTTTTATATCATAAAGTAGCTATGTTTCACAGGTTTTCCTGTCCTAAGATTTATGCTCTTGTTTATTTAAAAAAATAAGTTACAATTAACCCTGAACACTACCTCTTGCTGTTTTGGTGTTTGTAGGTATGGTAGAGAAACTATCATCTTGATTGCATCTTGACATCAATGTAGTAATGCAACTACTTGTATCAAAGGCAGCATACATCATTTCAATGTTGTAAATTCGTAATTTCTGTTTAAATGAAACTGTGTGTAGGTCATGAATGAAAACATTCTACATTATTTACATTACTTGTATGTACAAATTTCTTCATAATTAATATTATGTGTGTGGGAATGTTAACGCATTCACAATAGAAAAGCGTCATTTACTTGCTCGCCCATTAAAATTATTTTTGTAGCTCATTACGAGTTATAGAGAAATTTGCGATGGGTTGATAAAATATTTATGCATGTTATAGTGTATGGTATTTACATTGTTTTAATAATAAACGAACCTCGCACATTCAAGCAAGTCCTTGTCAGGAGCAAAGTTAGCTCCACCGGCGAGAGTTAAGACCGCCAACAGCGGGAACACCACTCTCCACATTTCGAGCTACGGTCGGTGTGGGTGATGCCGTTCGTCACCTCTCGCGCATAATCTCACTTCACTCACTGGCCGCGTACACATCATCGGCAATATAAATTTGAGCACATCACTACACTGTCTATACTTCCTCATGCACAAGCTGTTGAGCGAACCGCGCGGAGTTAGAGCTGTGAGGATTAGCGAGTACAGCGCGATACTGAAGACTGCGGCGTTATCGCGGTACGGTGGGCGGGCGCGGTCACGGGCGCAACCTTCGTGTCCGCGCGAACTTACCCTGTGACGTGACAGACGCGAGAAAACTATCGCTACGCAACCAGCTACGCGATGAACACGATCTCGCGGCGTGTGCGGCGATAATGGCTCCATCATTAAATCCGTAGTACATATTGTACTATGTCACAACCGACGTCGTAGTTCTTGACTCACTTTCTTGATTTATCATAATTAATAATATAAAAATAGATTACAATTTATACGCCTATGTTTACACAGTTGTAACTGTGATGCGTAGCTGTCACGAACGTACAAAAACATGTAAGACTGATCTTTATCAGTCTGAAGAGATCTGACTCTTCGAAATTGTTGAAATAGAGTGAATGCTTTACCAAATTTTTAATAATATACCAAGATTAGAAAAAGCAATAAGAAAGATTAACGAGTTTAAAAGTTAACTTTATTTAACTAGTTATGAATACATAAGCAGTGATAAAAGTATGATATAACAGAGTTCTTTTTATTAGCAAACGTTTATCAGTATAT
Source organism: Orgyia antiqua (assembly GCA_916999025.1). Classification (NCBI taxonomy): domain Eukaryota; kingdom Metazoa; phylum Arthropoda; class Insecta; order Lepidoptera; family Erebidae; genus Orgyia; species Orgyia antiqua. The sequence goes on from OU779864.1 coordinate 24,207,489, forward strand.
TATTTCTTCCTTACACATTTTAAAAACTTTTGAATTATGTAAATTTAATTGTAATAAAATAGGAAGCGAAAGCCCAGAATATGCAGATACTTACATATACTTAGGTAAACAAATCTCATTTCACCAAACAACAACTTAGAGGAAATAACTAGAAGGGTAAACATGTCATGGCAAAAATACTGGGCTCACAGAGAAATAATGAAAGGAGACATGCCGCTTTGTGTGAAAAAGAAAGTAATGGATAGTGGTATTCTTCCCTATCTAACATACGGTTCACAAACCTGGACATACACGAAACTGGCAAAAGAAAAAATCAGAATATGTCAGGCTGCCATGGAGCGATCCATATTAAAGATACGAAAAAGAGATAGAATACACCACACCAAGATAAGAAAAAGAACAAAACAAATAGATTTCTTACTTCACTCCTTGAAACTAAAATGGAAATGGGCAGGTCATATAGCCAGGACGTTGGACACTCGATGGACAAAGCGTGCAGTCATCCTATAGAAAGGACCTAAGGGAAAAAGGAAAAGAGGCAGGCCTTATAGAAGATGGACTGATGACATAAAAGATATAGCAGGAGATGAGTGGTACACAAAGGCGATAGACAGAAAACAATGGGCTAAGTTGGAGGAAGCCTTTACCCTGCAAGGGGGTTCTCATTTAATAAATTAAATAAAAAGAAAAAATAAAGAAAATAAAAGAATTAAATAAATTAAATATTTGATAATAGCTTACTGTAATTGAAATGAAATATAATGTAATTTATTTTTAGTTTTTTTTTTGTATTTTATGATGTTTTATAGTTTGTTGTAATTTGCATGAAAGTATGAGAATCAATAAAATGGCTTTATTATTATTATAATTGTAACAAAAAGCAAACAAGCCGAAACTTTGTTATAATTTCCAAGGGCACATAACCGCATTATATTTGGCGTAACATGCAATAATTTAAATTTTCAATCGATCAGTGCTGTGCGTAGAGCCGCTTAAGCTTTATTGTTATTTATGTGTGTTCAGTTTAGAGATTCAAATCTAGGTACGTAGGAGGTATCTGTATTAATAATAAACTATTGTAGCCGGTGAAAACTTTTCAACCTATTTCCATGAAATTTTTGTGTTTTGTAGAATTATAGTTGGTATTCTTATTGCAGTATATGTACTCGTATAGATAAACCTTTATACTTTGTTACCTACTTTTAAACTGTTTTGCAGCAGCAACCTTATGAATATGCAGTAATTTATTAATTTTTACTATTGACTTGCGATACTTTTCTATTGTATAAATAAGTCAAATTACAGTGGAAACAATGTATATGTGTAATAATCGGTATAATAATGTTATGTTCTAATAATCTACCACAACTGTGATAAAAACAACTTGTTTATTTATATAATAAAACTAGCTGTTGCACTCGACTTCTTACGCGTAAAATAAAAAATAAATCCTTGTTTTTGTAACATTTTTCACGGATGCTTTGCTCGTATTGGTCGCAGCGTGGTGTTATATAGCCTTCCTCGATAAATGTTCTTCTTCTTCTTCTTGTGGTCCCGTCTCCAACCAGAGGTTGGTGATCATGATTATGATCTGTAGTCTGTCAACAGTGGTTATAAACAGAGACCTGGTGCTCATGCCGAACCACTGTCTCAGATTTTTCAGCCAGGATGTGCGGCCCTGTATCTTCCCTTGCATAACAGTTGCAGAAGACTATATTGCTTATTACGCATTATGTGCCCAAAATACTGCAGTTTACGGCGTTTAAGAGGATACCAAAATAGCTTCGTGCATTTTTCTACGTACGAAGTTTTCATTGTTTCTTTAGATTGAATGGCTAGAGCTCTAATTTTTAAGTATATGTTTTTTCAATATATGATCTAGGATCGCATAAACTCAGAAACGCGATTGAAAAAAGTTTTCTCGATAGAAAATCTTAGCTAAACAACCTCTCTAATTTTTTATTTTTTTACATTTCTCGGTCTATTATCGCGTATTAACTAATGAAATAACTTTAAAAACATAAGTAACTATTATATATAGAAACACGTAAATCAGAATTAAAATATATTTAGTAGATTTTGAGTAAACAAAAAAAATATCCCTAATTCTTCATTTTCTATACCTACTAGCTGTGTTAATATGTACATGTCGACGATAATATTGATGTAGGCCCTTAATTGTATTTATTATTTCTGCCTCTTTATTTAGTCTCTGTAGTACAATTTCATTTCGCACTTTATCAGTCTTTATCAGTCAGTCAGTATTCTCCTGTATACCCAAATCTCAAATGCGTGTAGTCTCTTGCACATGGTTTCCGTAAAAGTCCACGCTTCAACGCCATACAGGAGAATAGGAAAGACATAACAGCGCATCAAACGAAAACGAGTTGATATTTTTAACTTTTTTAAGGAACGGTTGCAAAGTAAGCTATTCATTTTAATTTTAATTTTGATTTTAATTAGACGAGCCTCGTGGTCGAGTGGTTCATGTAGCGGACTGCCGATTAAGAGGTAGCGGGTTCGATTCCCGCTCGGGACAATCATTTGTGTGATTTTTCTCATTGTCATATAAATGTTTGTACTGCGTCTGGGTGTTTCTATGTATTATAAGTATGTATTTACAAAAGAAAAGTAGTATATGTAGTCTATCCGTATTCTGGTACCCATAACACAAGCATATAAGCTTAGCTTGGGACCAGAGGACGTTGTGTGAAATGTCCATGAATATTTATTTTATTTATTTATTTAATAAAAGCATTGCGGGCTTGTTCAATGCGACATTTGATCTCGGTGCTGTGGTCTTTCTGTTCATTTACAATACATCCGACGTACTTATATGACTGCACCCTCTCTAGCGGTTGACTTTTAAATATAAGACACCACTGAAAGTCTGAGGCAGGCGGCCCACAGTCATCAGTCTTTTTTAGGTTAATATTGATTCCGTATTGTTTGCTGATTCGTTCGACTTCATTTAATAGTATTTGTAGATCTTCAAGAGTAGCAGCCAAGAGTATGCTGTCACCCGCATATCATTTAAATGTTCAAGGTAGTGAATACAATTATTTTTTTAAATCAGATCAGTTGTTCCTGCCTTTAGCGCGTTCAAACAAACAAACTCTTTAGCTTTATAATATTAATGTAGATAAATAGAAGAAAATATTTTATTGCCTCTGTATGTTAATATAGAAACCGCAGTTGAACATAATTTATAGTAAAATCAATGAGTTTGAGGTTATATTAGCAGTAATGAGAATATGTATAGAATATGTGATAGAGGCGGGCTGATGACGTAGTGGATCGCGTGCGACTACGTTAGGGATTTATTTAATTTGATCGCAACTTCAACCGTGGTTCACAAATAGTATCGTTGTAAGAAAACGCCGCCGGGTTCCAATGGCAAATTGATTTCAAACGAACAGCTGTTATTGAGCTCTGTGTTGTTCTAATCTAATAATATTATAAAACTGAAGACTTTATTTGTTTCAACGCACTAATTTCAGGAAACACTTTTCCGATTTCAAAAATTCTTTCAGTATCAATAGTATAGCTAAAGAAAAATGTGTCTTAGTGCCCGCTACTATAGACGCTAAACTGTTCTAGTAGCCTAACTACAACTAATATCTTGCGTATGGAGAAATTGAACACTAGAGCTCTGCGCTGCCTGTCATTTTATTTTGCCGGTAGCTATTACCCACGACAATGTACGGGTGAAATTTAATCCCCGTTTTGGCAACATTTTTACTTATGAGAGATAAGAATTTTTCAATTCGAACTTTATTCCTGAGATTAGCGCGTCTAAATAAACAAACAAACTCTTTAGCTTTATAATGTTCGATATTTTTTATAAAACTGCCTAAGTCGTAAGTATTAAAATGTCTAACAAAGTGTGTCGTAGTTATAAATATACCTGCACTTGATAGGATTCACTCCGTCCTATAGTTAGGTAAGCAGTTGTTACATGCCACGTCTCTGTGATCCACTTTGTGCATGTTTATGTTGATTCGGAAGTGCTGACAATGTACCTATTAGATTAATATTTATATAAAGTAACCTTCGATATACTTACTTTTAAGATAAATAATTCCAGTTTTAAAGCTACAATAATTGAGCTTTTGTTACGAGACTTCGTTTACCGGTTTTCATAAACTTATGTCAAAAAGATTAATTTTCATACACAATTTTAAGCTCATTAACGTTTTGGTAGGTAGATAAACTTTCATACAAACTGAATTGTCATGTTTAGGTTCCTTGGCTTCATCAATTGTGCATTCAATAGTCAATTAGTCAGTTTTTTCAATAATTATAATATGATATTTTTAATATGGTCCGTGTGGATCACCACAAAGAGAAATGGGATGGTGACATTTGTATTCTTAATCCATCAGGATTAAGAATACAAATTAAATTTAAATTACCCGATGATACGTCGTCAGGGCCATCTGAAAGAAAAACTAACGTATTGAAAATAGATGTTATAACTAAACATGCTTGTTTATTATAATTATTTGAGAGTATTCGTTTACTTTTGTGTTTTGACTCTAAGTACCATTTACTAATCCGTGTGTTGTTAACAATAAATTAATTTTCACGCCAATACTGTCGGCGCTCAGCCGTTGATCGTAAATACGATGATGAATTTGCCCGCGGTTATTTTTATGATATACTAGGTCTTGCCCGCAACTTCGTACGCGAGGATTTTAGACACTAAACCGTAAACAAATGATACAAAAAGGCCATCCTATGGAACCCCTCTACCATTTGACAAAACCGCGTCAATATCCATTGCGTAGTTTGGAAGGTTTATGCTCACATAGGAACATACATACAAAAATAACGACCTAGTTTTATAATTTTTAAAATTTCACCTCGCGTTCACTTACTTCGAAAATATCTTGAAATAAAAATATCTTGTTTCGAAGAAATGTAGATTTATTTTTTAGATTTTGTTAGTAACGATAATTGGAACAGACATTTATGAATCAATAAAGATTTTAAACACGTTTTCAAGTCCGTGTGGTCATGGATTATGAATACAAATGTCACCATTCCTTTTCCTTCCCAGGGTGCTGTAAAATCCAGCTAAGGAATATTTTACACAGCTAACATCCTTTATGAGGGACGGAAACCTCAAAAATAAGCGTTGAGACAACACACCTGGTCAGCTCGACACAGTATACCATAATCCCTCCCAAAGTGGAGGAGGCCCGTGCCCAGTTGTGGGACGTAGATGGGCTGGAGAAAAGAGTCAAAGAAAGAAATGCATTTTAAGATGTATGAAAGCTTTTAGAACCTTCAATAATGACCCTGCCTTCTAGCTATTACTGTTTAAGCCATATGACAGAATTTCATTAGAATACACAGTGTCATTCGTCTTTTTCAGTACATAGTTTAGTACTTTTTCAGTTAGCAAACAAGCTATTGAATACATCAAAGATGTGGGTGTAAATCTGTCTAGTATTTAAGAGGTTTGCACAGTAATAAAAATGTTAATGGTACCGTCAGCGCTATTTTCAACATTTAAATAGTGCAACGGGTGGTGATCGTGACCGTTGTCTAGACGTCATAGAAATTGTCTCATGACGAGACTTCGGAACATAAGACATTTTTTTTTACTGTTTGGCGAACGGCCAGGTGTTTTGGCGGTCTTTGTCAATGTTGAATTTATTAATATCCTGCATTGTGTTTTTGCAACTGAGGTAACCGGCATCTTTGTATACCTTTAGATTTGACACGAATTATTATTAAAATTCGTCTGAACTTGCTGGATTTATTTAGTAAAAAGAAAATACTTTTCACGGATTTTGGTTTATGAGCAATTGAGATGAAAAATAAGTTCCAATCGTAGTTCTGCAGATGCATTAAAAGCCTCAGTAATAATACGCTTAAAAGACTATGTAAGATGCGTAGCTACTGTGTAATGTCTGATGCGTACTACTATGTAAGAGCGTACCGACTATGTAAGATGCCAATTTGGCCTTTGAAAATATTATTAATGTAATGACCATCTTCTACAGTAGGTACTTAAGTAGTAGAAGTAAGCTGATAAGGATCCTGAGGAACAATTCTCCATTCGGCGCTTTTCTCTTTAGTCTGTATGAGTTTTAGTAAGAGTGGTAAGAATATCCAAGATGTAGAAGACAATAGGGAAATTAGTTTTTCGTTTAGTCCACGTGGACCGATTATTTATAGTTAGGCACATTTCCCTATCTGATTTATATCTGCGTACTATAACAGTCATACGAAAGACTAAACTACATCTAGGATAATACTTACCCGGTCAGTATAGCTCCTTCCTGCTGCTCAACAGCCGTTACGTGTTAATGTTATAGTCATCAAAACTAGACATAAAATGAATCATTGGGATCGAAGGCAGAATAAAACGGAGCCAATGAACCAACCAACCCATTAGACCAGTTGATTTATTACAAGGGCGCTAAATAGTGTCAATTATACTTGCGTAACGTTGTCTGGTATTCAAAAAATGTAATTATTTGAATGTTGGTAGCGTGTGATGAAAATAAATCCGGCATTAGAGTGTGTGCCAGATTATAGTCGTGTGTCGCTTGCTCGCGCTTCGCCCGCCCAGCCAACACGTGTTCATAATTTATTTCCCACTATCTTGCTTCAAATATTCATTTTGTATATTTTTTTGCAGCAACATTAATAAAAAAACATCTGGAGAATGCAAACATACGTATAATCTTTTTTGCCTACTAGACGTCAGGTCTTATAGAAGACATCTTTTTTTTTTATTGGGTAAACCAACAGTATCACAATAAAATATTAACATAAAAAATAAATAATGAAAAAAAATAAGTAAAGTGACACCCACACCGTTTACTACAGATAATACAACATAATTATCTTAAACTTAACGTAGAATATTTTTTATTAATTTCTTGTACGTGCTTATATTACTATTAAATATATCAATTAGAGCAAAGTTATTATTAAAAATATTAAATATTTGACGGATAGGTGCTCGTATGCCCGCATTAGTGCGCGTCTTTCGCAGTGCGAAAGTCGGCATCACCCTGCATTTTCGCGTGTTTGACCGTGTAGGCACTGAATACTTAACGTAATTCACAATGTCTGGACAGTCGTATCTTGTAAGGCATTCGACTACCTACCCACCTACATTTGCGTTCTTGTTAGCATACTTGGGCGTCCTTTGCTTTGCGATTCAGCAATTGATGTTAGTTGACCCTCGTCGTTTGGTAGTTTGAAAAAGAGATTATATCACCGCTTCGGTGTTCATTTTTATCCTCTTGTTTTGAACTCACAACACTGAACAAACAATTTTTTTATTTGTTAGGGTAATAATGTGAACAGATTTGTGTAATGGTACTTACGATTTTCAGTTCCACATTTTACTGGCTATTGTTTTGAATTACAAACAATTACAAGTTCGATAACAAAGTGCTGTAAATCTGTCTAAGTATTAAAATACATAAATTAGTAATAACCGCAGTTAACACCGTATTTTGCTTCATTATTTCGGTTTCTCCCTGAAAGGTAGACATTATGTTAGGTATGAATAGAGTCACGTACGTAAAACAACAACCACCAAATCCCGTTTAAGGGCCTACATCAATATTATCGTCGACATGTACATATTAACACAGCTAGTAGGTATAGAAAATGAAGAATTAGGGATATTTTTAGGGTTCCGTACCCAAAGGGTAAAAACGGGACCCTATTACTGAGACTTCGCTGTCCGTCCGTCCGTCCGTCCGTCCGTCTGTCACCAGGCTGTATCTCAAGAACGGTGATAGCTAGAGAGTTGAAATTTTCACAGATGATGTATTTCTATTGCCGCTATAACAACAAATACTAAAAATAAAATAAAATAAATATTTAAGGGGGGCTCCCATACAACAAACATGATTTTTAGGGTTCCGTACCCAGTATCTCAAGAACGGTGATAGCTAGACAGTTGAAATTTTCACAGATGATGTATTTCTATTGCCGCTATAACAACAAATACTAAAAATAAAATAAAATAAATATTTAAGGGGGGCTCCCATACAACAAACATGATTTTTAGGGTTCCGTACGCAGTATCTCAAGAAGGGTGATAGCTAGACAGTTGAAATTTTTTTTTGTTTACTCAAAATCTACTAAATATATTTTAATTCTGATTTACGTGTTTTATAATAGTTACTTATGTTTTTAAAGTTATTTCATTAGTTAATACGCGATAATAGACCGACAAATGAAAAAAAAAAGAATTAGAGAGGTTGTTTCGCTAAGATTTTCTATCGAGAAAACTTTTTTCAATCGCGTTTCTGAGTTTATGCGATCCTAGATCATATATTGAAAAAACATATACTTAAAAATTAGAGCTCTAGCCATTCAATCTAAAGAAACAATGAAAACTTCGTACGTAGAAAAATGCACGAAGCTATTTTGGTATCCTCTTAAGTAAATATTACGTTATTATCTTATCTTATCCGTGTGGTGACGGATTAAGAATACAAGTGTCACTACCCCATTTCCTCCCAAAATATCAAAGCACGTAATGGATTTGGTACACATAATATAACATCCTCTATGAGAGATGGAAAACTCGAAAAATAAACTCTATACCAATATTTAAAAAGAAATTAAAAGTTTGTCTCAACAATCGCGAGCAGATTAAAATGAATAATTTAGCAGACCAGCATAAGAATAAACAGTTTTCTAAATTTTGGAAGCTGACTAATAAGCTAAACCAGAGAACAAGCCTCCCTGTGAGTATTGACGACAATACGCTCCCACAGTGGAGGAGGCCTAATAGGACATTAAAGGGTTGTAGAGACAGAAAGAGAGAGAAATATTACTGGACAGGACTAAAACTTAGTCTTGTGTGATGAGTATAAGCGATACATATTAGTACTTAATGTACGAAGTCAATATTTTTAATACAAATTAAATTTATATTGACGAGCCTCGTGGTCGAGTGGTTCATGTAGCGGACTGCCGATTAAGAGGTAGCGGGTTCGATTCCCGCTCGGGACAATCATTTGTGTGATTTTTCTCATTGTCATATAAATGTTTGTACTGCGTCTGGGTGTTTCTATGTATTATAAGTATGTATTTACAAAAGAAAAGTAGTATATGTAGTCTATCCGTATTCTGGTACCCATAACACAAGCATATAAGCTTAGCTTGGGACCAGAGGACGTTGTGTGAAATGTCCATGAATATTTATTTATTTATTTATTATTTATATTTGACATGCAAGGGTAAATGAGATTATGTTTAAGACGTATTGATATAACTAACCAATGTTATAAATAACCCATAACTTGGCAGTTATTTATATAATGTCTCATAAACATTCAGTTTTCGATACGATCTTTGTAGTTGACATTGTTGGTAAACGTTGCATGTCTGTAAATTTGTAGAGACGTTAATTTCATCGAATGAGGACGATTCCTTCACGAACAGAGAATTGGGTCATGAACGTGATGTCACATGTCGCATAATCTGGTACTTATCAAATACGTTACTATTTTATTTTATACTAAACTAGCTGACGCCCGCGACTCCGTCCGCGTGGAATTTGGATATTTTTTTTTTTCGCAATAAAAGTAGCCTATGTCCTTTTTCAGGGTCTAAAGATTGTCTGTGCCAAATTTCATAAAAATGGGTTGAGAGGTTTAAGCGGGAAAGCGTAACAGACAGACAGACAGAGTTACTTTCGCATTTATAATAATAGTAGGGATTATTTGTTGATATAATTAGACACTGTCATTCTCGCTCTCTTCAGCCCACTAACGTCGAGCTATAGGGCACGGGCCTACTCCATTTTGGGGGGATTATGGTTTATTGTGCCGCGCTGACCAAGCGTTTTGGCGCAGGGTTTAGTTTCGAGTTTTCCATCTCTCACAGAGGATCTATCTACAAGATTCCTTAGCTGGCTTTTACAGTACCCTGGGAAAGAAAAAGTGGTGATGACAGTTGTGTTCTTAATCCAAGTGACATAAATTTTCTTTTTCTATTTTTAAGATGTGTTAATTTTATAAATCAACAACGATTGCGCTCAGAGCAAAGCAAAAGGCATACCAGACAGAAAATCTTTTCTTTCATGTGTCTTAGTCCACTCGGGCACATTTTGGACTGCTCCGCAAGTCTAACAGCGTGATACTCCATCGCCTTAGAAAGGCCAATGGCTCTTAACAGGATTAAGTAAGCCTGCCATCTCTCCGATTTCTCTGAATTTGCTCTAGTTTTAAGGATATCTGAGGGAAGGCCCTCAGATATCCTTATTCATCATCACCATTATTGCAAAGAATCTTGAAAAAACCCGGATACTCTTAATGGCATCGAAGACAATTAAAAAATAAAAGGTTATAACTATGTTTTTATTTTTCTCACAAAAAATATATTTGACGAATGTCCGAAATGTGTTGAATATCCAGAACTTTTGCTAGTTTTGTTTAACGTTAGCAATTTAGGTGATGACAGCCGTAGGTTTGCAAAAGAGAGTTAATTGCAAATCTTTTGATCGACGTATTTGATTGTACTGACCTTTTATACATAAACTACTACACTTCCTGGTAAGCAAGACCTTTCGTGTATGCCAATACTGACACTCGAGCAAGTTTCATTAATTCAGAAAATTGAACTTTAATATTACATCGATTCACCCACTCTGACATATTTCTCGTGATTTGTTGAGTATTTCTAGTACTAGCACTAAGAGTGCATAATTTTTTTTAACAAATGCACCTATTATCATATATTGTGGATTCGCAGTCTCTACTGCACTCTACTTATGCTTAACATAGTCCGTGTGGATGACAGATTAAAAATACAAATGTCACCACTCCATTTCCTCCTCAGAGTGCTCTAAAAGCCAGCTAAGAGATATTGTACGTAGATCATTGCTAGAGATGGAAAACCTAATAGTAAACCCTATGTGAACTCACCTGTCCAGTCAGTCCCTGCCCAGCAGATGGAGGTTAATAGAGCGAGAGAGAAAGAGAGAGAGAGAGAGAAAGATTCCTCTGATAGGATATCTCTTAAGACGGCACGATACCAAATTATGTTCCATACAAAAGTATGGGTATCGTACTTCCGTTTTTTCTTCGCGAAAGTTTAACCGATTTTAATAGTTTTTGCGTTATATTATAGATAAAGAGTATATCTATGCTTCTATCACTTTCTTTTTTTCAAAACATAATAACTAAAAGAAATATAACGATCCGAAAAACCCACCTTTTTCGGTTTTCTTTAGATAAAGTTGCAGCGTCTATCACACAAATTTGGTAAAGTTTTACCACAAAAAAAAGCGATAGAAGCATAGATATACTCTTTATCTATAATATAACGCAAAAACTATTAAAATCGGTTAAACTTTCGCGAAAAAAAAACGGACGTACAAAACGTCTTTTTTCAATGAATTTGTAGGTAAAATACGCTTCATCTATATTTGTCCCTTTCAGCGCGGCGCTCGGAAATAGGGATAGCAATACCTAAGGCAAATACCTAAATGAGGAGTACAGTACCCTCTTAATTGCATATTGTTTCATGTCGCAAACAGGTAATGTTCTAGTTTTGTTTTGCTCGATAAGCGTGTATAAATAGTTCATTTATTTAAATACTAGCTGTTGCCCGCGACTCCGTACGCGTGAAATTTAGAAATCAATCCTTAAGAAACAGAAGTTTACTCTTCTGCTCAATAGATGGCGTTGTACGTTTTTTTTTAATCGCGCTATTATTTCGTTCCACACTTATGCTCGTCAAAATTATTACTGTCATCATCCGAATTTTGCATTTTATAAATTAGTAAGGAAGATATAGAAGTTAGCTGTATCTCCTTAACTTTAACCTGTTTAAAATTTTCAGTATTATAAGTTATTGATTCATATTTTTATTATGTTTACTCCCTCTACCTATAATGTGTGAACTTAAAAAGTTTTGTAGTAAAACGCTCCGAGTAATTTTTGCCAAAAAATAAAGTCAAGGTTGTGTTTTAATGAGTTGGGCTGCGTGACTAGATTCAAGGCTTTCAATTCACCAGTTAAATAGAGTTTTGATTCTGTTATTTGCACACAGATATTTTTAAGTTCAATACAAAAGTCACGCAGTCGACTCATAATAATTAAAAAAAAAATGAGATGTTATCATCAATTTAAGCAAATATGTAGTCTACTTTCATCAATAAAAACGATTATTAAAAGTTTAACCTTAATAAAATAAATAATGTATACAAGTCAATTGCAAAAATTAATAAATTAAGATTAATTTCCTTGAATCTTCATAATAATAATAAATGATCAATAATGGCCCAGATGCAAAAAGCAGTCTTGCTAGACAATGGCCGTATAGTTCGTCGGTTTCTCCATTCCATCCTCTAGGCTCCACCACTCCAGCAGACTGTTGACAATCTCGTCGGAGAGTGTCCTGCTGCCGCCTTTCTAGATTAGGTTGTATCTAAAATGTACATATATTATATGATTTTATTAATAATACTATACAATCACCATAAAACAGGTAATAATGGTTTCCTGCTTATAAAGGAACAAACCTTTCCTGCTTATACAAACTCTATTTTAATAGAAATAAACCAACGCCATCTGTTACATTTTTCCATAAGCGTCGTCGGAAAATGGCTATGCTAGTCATTTTCCTTTTGCGTGCAGACACAAGTATGTTTGAGAGTTTTCATCGTATTAGCTTCCAAAACGTCACGTTAGATGTCGTTTCTAATACAAATGATACGTAGTTTTCTGTTATTTCAGAATTATATTTATGACGTTTATTTATGAAAGTACACTTTTAGTGAAATGATATATGTATAGTTGTATCTATACATATATCATTTCACTAAAAGTGTACTAAATAAAATATGTATTAGAATAATTGTTTAAAAGTACCTACTATCTATAAAAAAAATTCTCCACTATTTATTTCTACAACTAAGTTTAAAAACAACACATACTCAGGTACAATATATTTAGATGTTTACAGCGCATATACAAACGCCGTTCATTATGACTTATGGTCTTAATTCTTATTCATCATTATGAATAAGACCATAAGTCATAATGAACGGCGTTTGTATTACTTACTTGTTTGTGTGGCTTATCGGAGGTTTTAAAGTTCGCTAAAATCGGTTCACGAAAATTGTCAAAACTTGTAATTCATAATAGTCTTTAAACGATAAAACCTCCGTTTAAATCTCTGATAAGTCATTATGAATAAGACCGTAAAGGTATAAGGTAAGTATAAGTTGTCCGTGTGGTGACGGACTAGGAATACAAGTGTCACCACCCCATCTCCTCCCTAGGGTGCTGTAAAAGCCAGCTAAGGGAAATTTTACACAGATGACATCCTCTGTGAGAAACGGAAAACTCGAAATAAAACCCTGTGCCAACACGCCTGGTCAGCGCGGCACAATAGACCATAATCCCTCCAAACTGGAGGAGGCCCTTGCCAAGCAGTGGGACGTAAATGGGCTCGAGAGAGAAGTAAAGTCAAGGAGATGTGTTTGGATCGTAGTGGATGACGTTCTATAGGAGAGACTCTAGAATGTCATCGGCTACGATGCAAACACGCAGAGGCGTACCCCTATGTGAAAAGCGTGACGGTATGTGCGTAGGTATGTATCTACAAAGCTTAAGAGGGTACCGTACTCCTAATTTAGGTATTTGCATTCCCGAGCACCGCTCTGAAAGGGACAAATATAGCTGAAACAGATTTTACCTACCAATTCTTTGAAAAAAAAAGACGTTTCGTAGTCCCCTTTTTTCTTCGCGAAATGTAAACCGATTTTAATTATTTTTACGCTTTAATATAGATGAAGAGTATATCTATGCTTGTATTACTTTCTTTTTTGGTAAAACGTTACCAAATATGTGTGATAGACGCTGCAACTTTATCTAAAGAAAACCGACTAAAACGGGATTTTCGGATGGTCATATTTCTTTTAGTTATTATGTATCGAAAAAAAGAAAGTGATAGAAGCATAGATATACTCTTCATCTATAATATAGCGTAGAAACAATTAAAATCGGTTTAAGTTTCGCGAAGAAAAAAGGGAAGTACGATACCCATATTTTTGTATGGAGCATAATTTGGTATCGTGCCCTCTTAATACACTGGTAGATTGTAGATGATAGAGTAGCTGATGATAATAATAACTGGTTCATCTTTAATTATAATTACTACCTGTCTTTTTGACTTTAGTGCGATACTTCGCCTATGTATAACTACACATACGCTGAACTATACAGCTATAAACATTATTAAAATCTATACGACACCTAAAGCGAGAAAAAATTATAAATGTTTAAATCTTATAAACTTGTACGTCACTCGCACCTTTCTGCTAAAAAATGTACTGTACATGTTCATACTGTACATGGCACAAATGTAGTTAAAAAGTGTGCTTAGATTACAGTGATTATTAGCTCCGATATTTTCTTCATTTTCAGGCGTGAATGTATGTGTGTGTGTTAAAATACCTATTTTTAATATATTCTAACGTCTCATTTATTCAAATAAAACAAATTTACAGCTCAGTCCCACCCGTGACCACGGTGACAGAAAAGTCCCCCAAAACGTTGAGCTAAAATAGTAAACCAACTATACGCGACTAAATCCGTAAAAAGTGGTTTTGTTTGAATATATAACTATCTAAAACAAAGGCAATTGTCACATTCTGCCAACACGGCTATGTACTTACATAGTTCCCATCTTCACTATTGTGTAAATATTTACCCGACCTATAGAGTGCTACTTATAGTTGGCATAAGGTCCCGTAAAAAGTAGTTTTATTTAGATATATAACTCTTTATTTGTACACCTTTTTACATAATCATTAATTACATTAGGATTAAGTCATTACGTGTTAGTACAAAATGGCGGTAAATGGTACTGCGCCACTTTGGAAACAATAATGTTATAGTATACTGTGCCGTGCTGAGCAGACGTGTTGGCTCACGGTTAATTTTCGAGGTTTCCGTCTCTCACAGAGGATGCTATCTGTGTACCCTTAGCAGCCTAAACAGCACACTGGGAAGGAATAGGGGTGGTGACTTGTATTCTTAATTTATCACCATGCGAAATTCTATTATCTAGTTTCAGTAGTACCTCAAGTTGTAGTCTATCCGTAATAGTTTCTGTGTTAAGCACCTACCCTCATCTAACCTCAATCTCCCGAGAGCGAATTTAATTATTCAGATGTCGTTTAATTTGTTTACTGCAATCATTTATACCTATTACTAAGGTTTTTTATTATGCCATTATTCGTTCAGAAACACATTCTAAGCTCTTTTATTTTGCATTTATATTTGTTACGGCTAATCGAAATGACTAATTTTGTATTTAAAATGACATTAAAAACATTAATCGTGATACACTTAACTGAAAAACTATCATGCTTAGGTATTGATTTGTGCTACGACAAAGTAATTTAATTTCTTATCTATCTACAAAAAAAAAAATAGTTTATACCCTTGTGTTTATACCCATAAAATAATTAGTTTAGTTCAAAAAGTATGTAATAAAAAAAACGCCTGATTTTTTTTATATTTTATTAAATTACTGCATTTTTCTCGGTCCTTAATAGGTGTGCAAAATTTCTGATCAATCTGAATACTGCAAGTGGGTGAAAATTGCATTCAAAGCTTCCGTTACATAGATACAAGTCCATTAATAGATACGTACTGAGCTACTAAAAAGCGTGATAAAAAATTAAAGTGGAGCCAATCCCACTAAGCTCAGCATTTTTTCTAGTAAATATAATTATTTGATTAACATACGTGTGGCTTCTTTAGATAGATCTTTACGCATAGTACTCCACGCTTATCCATCAGTAAACCAGAATTTTCACACTTATATAAATAATATACGTCCCGTACGTAATTTTATACGGAGATTAAAAATATTACCGAGAGCACCCTCGTGTGATGTCGTTATATCTGTAATTTATTTCTGTAATAATATTTTTGCTACCTTTGTAGGGTAAGTAATAGCTTTTTTTAGGAGTAAACCAAAATAGCAATAATTTAAAAATAATTTTCCTTGACAAAATGTTTATGTTAAATAATTATCGTATGCTATATGTAAATTCCTTTGTAGGTATAATCAATTCCGTCCTCATGTGTTAGCTAATGATCTCAGCCTTATTCGCGCTTATTGCTACTACCCTGCTAATAGGCTTTTAGCGTGATGATATATATTCTACGCTATAATCTGATCTGTGAGCTATAGAGGTGTAGAGTTTCATTAAAATCCTTTTAGTAATTTTTGCATGAAAGAGAAACAAACATTGTTAAATGTATCCATCCAAACATTCTTATATATTCATCATCATCATAACATCACGCCATTTTTCCTATGGGGGTAGGCGGAGACTATAGAGCGCCATCTGCTACGATCCAAACATTTGGATCTTATATATTCTTATGAAATATTACGTTTATAATATTAGTAAGATAACCAATTAAATATAGAGCAGAGATGATTTATCACCTCCGTGCTCACAGATGCTAACGGCAGACAATTATCACAACTCATTAGTTAAAGTCAGAGATATGTTATACGTATTATAAAAATGCCCATCCGAACATTATTTTTGTCGATTTTCATGTAGAGAATTCTCCGTAATCTATCCATAATAGGTAACTATACTCTGTTAAAGAAATCTCTCTCTCCAGCCCATAAACGTCCCACTGGTGGGCTCGGGCCTCCTCCACATTGGGAGGGATTATGGTCTACTGTGCCGCGCTGACCAGGCGTGTTGGTACAGGGTTTATTTTCGAGGTTTCCGTCTCTCATAGAGAATGTCTTCTGTGTACTGAATATCCTTAGCTGGCTTTTACAGCATCCTGGGAAAGAAAAAGGGTGTTGACACTTGTAACCCGTCACCACACGGACATTTGATTGTAGTGTTTTTCTTATGGTATATTGTATAACGTAATATCTACACTACATACTACAACTTTCTATCATGCACCCACCGGAACATAAAATCATTGAAGTATCAAATGTCAAAGCGCTGCTTAAAACTAATTGTGTGAAAATATCACTGTGGGCGTTCTGTGTTACATTGAAACATGACGAAGTCTTTTATGTAAATATACTAATATCTCGGTTTACCGATTTTATTAAGTAAGAACATTTCTCACACATCGTTTGCTACGGCGTAGTAGTTTTAGTTATTGTTTAATCTGAGCAAAACCTACATTTTATCTTTCCGATACTAGAATAACATAAAGCACAAGTAATCTAATTCTTTTACAAGAATGTAAATCTGCGAATAGTGTTTGTCCGCGAGCATGTTCAAGTTCAAGTTCTTTGTTGCTATTCATGTGGTATTACAATTAGGTGTTACATGTTAACAAAAGGTACACAATAGAACCCTGTAAGGGCACAGCAAATTTTTTTGATTAATATAAGCATGCAATATACAATTATACTCAACAGCATTGTCCTCAACAGTGCAAATATGTACTTAGACAAGATAATAATTGAATATATACCTTTACTTTATTATCTTTTATAATTTATATTTATGTTAACAGGTTCTGATTTGAATCATGTAATAAATTCCTCTTAAACTGAATTATTACTTTGAAGAAATTTACTTGCTCTGAGCAAAATAAATCATCGTTAAAATATATTATGGGGGAATGGAAATATATTGTAGTCTAATTTTCTTATCTCGTTGAATTGTGCTCAGTAACGTTCGTGTATTAGATAATTTAGTAAATAGCGTTTTAATTTTGACTGAATTACTTAGTATTTTTTTCCTTCTTACTGTACATCAATTTGATGGGCCTCTTAGAGCCTGAGGAGGAACATCGGCGTTACGTTAACATACAAGCCTAAGACCCATCTGATAGTAACCAGTTACCGTAGCCTATGCATGTTATGGCCAATTACAGTGAGAAAAAAGGTGTTTCCAAAACCAAAAAATCACTAGCAACAGCAAAGTAAAAATGATTTTCACTGAAGAAATTATAATGTATGGGATTACAAAATATACTAAATAATTTTACTACGCGTGCCTCTATAGGTAGGCATTTAATTATTTACCTTTAACGTATTACATAATTATTATGAGAAGTACATGATATTTAAATCGTAAAACATCTTATTTATACAATTAAATAGACATACCTACTGTTCTTACTTCTTTCACAAACATCCTCGTCGCCAATGTTTGTTTTCATTTATGCGCTAGTATTTCTAGTATTTCTAGTCTAGCAGATCTAGTTTTAAGCGTAAAACCAAAGAACACCTGCTCCAAAAATTAGTGGGTTCATCTCAAATTTAAGGTTATAATAAAACTAGCTGACCCGGCAAACGTTGTTTTGCCATACTAAAAAAAAAAGATTTGAAAAATAGATGTTGGCCAATTCTCAGACGTACTGAATATGCATGTAAAATTTCATAATAATCGGTCAAGCCGTTTCGGAGGAGTACGGTAACTAACACTGTGACACGGGAATTTTATATATAAGACTAGCTGACCCGGCAAACGTTGTTTTGCCATACTAATTTTTTTTTTTTTTTTTTTTTTTTTTTCCATGATGTATCTCGTATTTGGACTCCGGATTCATCATATAAATTACAATCTAGCCTACAAAGGCTAATAAGTAATTTTAAACTAACTTAAATTGTTAAATAGAATATGACTAAGAACGTGTCCATTAACACATTTCTTACTGTCTCTATTAAGGCGAAGACACTTTGTTCATGTGTTCTTTAAAACTAGCACTCACTGCACTATTAGCACTATCACTATATTAAAAAACTAGTTCAAACGGCTTTGTTCTTTTAAGTCTTCTCACTAGATCCGTATTGTCAAGGAGTTGGATAGCCTCAACATTTACGTGATGATGAAGTCGATTGTGATGAGCTTCAGCAAACTTTTTAATTATATTTGCGACCTTGTCAACCTGTAAATCCCTATGGATGTCGTCATTTCGCACATACCAGGGTGCGTTTATTATGCCTCTTAGGACTTTGTTTTGGAATCTTTGAATAATCTGTACATTGCTTGGTTTGGTACAGCCCCAAAGCTGGATACCATAAGTCCACACTGGCATAAGGACTTGTTTGTATATTAATAATTTATTCTGTACGGACAACGAAGATTCCTTTCCGAGAAGCCAGTACAACCATACTAATAAAAAAAAGATTTGAAAAATAGATGTTGGCCGATTCTCAGACCTACAGAATATGTATGCAAAATTTGAGAAGAATCGGTCAAGCCGTTTCGGAGGAGTACGGTAACTAACACTGTGACACGTGAATTTTATATATTAGACTAGCTGACCCGGCGAACGTTGTTTTGCCATACTTAAAAAAAAAAAAAAAAAGATTTGAAAAATAGATGTTGGCCGATTCTCAGACCTAGAGGATATGTACACAAAATTTCAGGAAAATCGGTCGAGCCGTTTCGGAGGAGTACGGTAACTAACACTGTGACACGGGAATTTTATATATTAGATTATATTATTTTATTTGTATGTAGTATAATACAATAGGTATTTAAAGTTATTTATATATGTAGTAACTAGCTATTATGTATGTATGAGCTATTATAATATATTTAGTATATACCAGTATTTTATGTTAATATAATAATATGTATTGTATTTGTTATATTTAGTTTATTCTTATAATCATATCTACAATGCATTCATGTATCACGTAAAGCAAGTAATGCACCTACTTCAAATGTCTCTGCATCACCCTAGGTTGACTGGTAGATAATGCTTTTAGCATTAAGTCCGCCTAATGTACAATACTGTGCTAAAAGTTTTTAAATAAATAAATAAATAAATATTTGTTCAGGTGAATTCTACGAGCAGGTACTTCGTATGTCTGTTGAAAATAATATAGCATTCTCCTATATCTATCTAGGCTCCCATTTAGATCTTAACACCTTTATCGTTGAACCAACTAAGCCATATTGAACTTTTAGCTTATAAAAGTTAGCTTTAAGAAAACAGTTTTTCTTCAATAATTTTAGCCATGTGAAGCCGAGGTTGATTACTAGTTTCATGTAAAGCAGGAAGCTGACTAACTATTACGTATTAACGCGCAACCGAAACTATTAAAAGTAAGACCTGAAATGTTGAATTCTCATTCCTTTTATATACAATCAAAGCATGTACAAAGTCAACACGGATTGATCAGTATTCATCTCACAAGGCAGGTGGCTTTAATGTTCGTACTAGAGCATTATAAATCAAAGGGCTACTACACTGTTTGGGAGCTTGCGTCCTTTTCAGGGATGTAATCCTCTTTTGTGACAACCTCATCATATATTAGTTGTGAATATTCCCGCCCATTTAGAGTGTAGTAAAATAAATACAACTGCTTACTACTCTTTGGTTCTTTAATAATGTGGTGCCTAAACTATCACATTAAAAGTGAATCAAAAGTATATCAAAAATTTAGTTTAAAGAAATTAAAGAGGTTTTCTTGAAAAATATTTTTACTAAACGTAGTCATCAAAATAAGTATTTTAACACTTTAAATCTGTGGTTTCTAATACTTTAAATGCAATTTATTTTTTCCTTATTACAGCGAAGAATTTTATTAAATTGATACTTTCGGTGCATTAGAGAAAGAAAGAAAGAAAGAAAAACGTTTATTGCTGCAGTACCAGAATATACAACACAATTTCAGTACATAAATACAGATAACTAAAATAAAATAATAATACACGTATGTTTAATAGTATCGGGACAGCAGCAATGGGTGCCCATTTCAGCATATGTCAAGTCCGTGGGACTTGACGCTGGTTTTCAAATGGGCCCCTTGAGTGATGACGCGGATACCCAACAACCCATCACTTAAATAATACAACAATAGGTGATTGAAAACAAAGACTACATAGTACTTACTAACAACATATAGAAACTCAATAAATTACATAATATATAAATTTTTACATAGGTTTAAAATTTTACTAAACAAATTTTATAACAGACAAAATTAACTATTTATTACATTTTTTTTTTTAATACTTTACATAATATATGTCCTTTTTATATTTTAGTTTTTAATTGTATATAGTTTGTAGTATAGTTGTAGAGAACAAATACATGTAAATAATTACATATCAGTAATTTATATCTGATTTATTTTTCTTTGGATTGAAACAGTCATGAAAGCTACTTGATAAATAATTTCACAAATTCTTTTTAAATATTAATGGGTATGTCATTGGTGTAATTTACTATTTACTGTTGGGTACACTAGTACCATTTCATGTGCTGAGCTGGTAGTATGAAAGGAGGCTCTGTCACTTGTTGCGCAGTATTTGCGATCGATACTGGCATCCCAGCCTCACACCCCGACTACGCTTAAAACCTCGACCCGTTTTTGTTCACAGACACTTATCATTCAACTCTTCACAATTCTTTGACCGTCATTAGCACAGTCATCAAAGCAAAATGAGGAAAAACTTGGGTTAAACAAATATAAAAAAAATATCTCGCATTTGTTGACTATAGTTGGACTTATAATTCGATTCCACATTTGACATTAGCTACTGTCATTTTGTAAAATAATGATACCACATTTTATAGTGTAGTGATGAACACAAACATCGATAAACAATCGCGATTTATCTTTATGTAATCATAATATTGGTGTGCCAATTAAAGACTAAATTATAAATTGCTATTTAAACAAATACATAATTACTCATAATATTTTATTTATTAATTAGTAACCACTGCTTTATTTTATCAAAAGTTAATATTTTCGGGCTTTGACGGGCTTCGTGGCGTAGTGGTTCTGTAACGGACTGTCGATCACAAGGTCGCGGGTTCGATTCCCGTTTGGGACAATCATTTGTGTGATATCCATAAATGTCATACAAATGTTTGTACTACGTCTGGGTGTTTTCTATGTATTATAAGTATGTATTTACAAAAGAAAAATAGTTTATGTATTACATCCGTATTCTGGTACCCATAACACAAGCATAATAAGCTTAGCTTGGGACCAGAAGACTTTGTGTAAAATGTCCATGAATATTTATTATTTATTTATTTTTGTTTTTTATATTAAAAACAGAACTTTATTAAAAGAGCCTAGATAGTTCTCTGTATTGGCAACCCGTGCAAGCTCGTGCAGCTATCGCCATTTGTTTTCAAATGACAAGATAAACAAATTTTGTTTATCTTGTCATTCGGCTTCATTCTCCCAGTTTGACTGCACGAATATCTTATTTCATTGCGAATCGATATTTTGTTATTTTGTTGGGTTTATGTGAACTTTGACTGAATCTATTTGTTTTGGTTTTCCATCAAAATGGATCCTCAGCCAAGTACATCACAAAAAGATGTGAATGTTTTCTTGTCCCCAAGAAAAAAACGTCCACGAAAAGCTTTCACTGTTACTGAAAAATAATAATCCGCAACGCCTACAAGTACGTGAAAAATGAAACTTCTGCGCAATTGAAGGCCTTCGAAGTTTTGGAATAAAATGAATGTATGAGCAAAGTTGCTGACATATTGGGAATAACCTTACGCTCTGTTTTTAACGTTTTGAAGGAAGGAAATCAAGGTGCGCCTCCAACTCCTGCTAAAAAAACTGGACCAAAGCGGAGTTTCAAAGATAAAATTGATGAATTTACATTCTCCGCAATACGAAGAATTGTTCATCAGTTCTTTTACCGAAATGAACCTCCAACTATTGCAAAAGTTAGTCAATCAGTATTATTTTATAAATATGTCATCTTAAAAAAAAATACATTACGAACCAGATATGGTTAAAGCTACGCTTTTAGAACTGATTCCATATAACGAGTCTTTTAATAAGTACGCTGTAGACGAAATGGCAGCACAACATGGGATCTCGGATTTAAGACTGCCCCCTTACCATTGCGAGCTGAACCCTATCGAATTGATATGGGCGCAGGTAAAGGGGCATGTAGCTCAAAATAATAAAACCTTTAAATTGACAGACGTGAGAAATTTATTTGAGGAAGGCATTAAAAAAATTACGTCTACCGATTGGTCTAAATGCGTATCCCATGTTGTAAAAGAAGAGGAAAAAATGAGTAGGCTAGATATGTTAATTGACAATATCACAGAAACATTTATAATAAATGTTACAGAAAGTGACAGCGATAGCGATAGCGATGACGGTGACGATTTATAAAATAAAATATTACCATAATAGGTGCATCTACGACGGGCGGCTGATAAGTTCGCGGCCTAGGGTACTTAATGAGAGAAAAGTTTAGTTTATTAATTTTTATTTATCAATATAATCACCCTCAAGTGAAATACACTTCTCACTTCGTGAATACAATGCCTTTAAACCATTGAAATGATACACTGAAGATTTCTCTTAAAAATGACACTCTACGGCTGACATCATCTCATTGTCATCTAAAAATCTTCGTCCCATTAACTCCTTTTTTCAGTTTCGAAAAAAGGATAAAGTCACTAGGAGCCAAGTCCGGACTGTAGGGAGGATGATCAATTTCTGTGAACCCGGTGGCTTTTAAAGCATCCCTCGAAACGCTAGCGATGTGAACGGGCGCGTTGTCTTGCAGAAACAACACACCGCGCGCCAGCTTGCCACGTCTCTTCTGTTAGTCCAGTCGTGGGAGATAATGACATGGATGTGGCTTGATGTACAGAATTTTTTTTTTCTAATTAGTCCGAAAAAATGTACAGTATCCGAAAATCAACCTGCTGCGTGGGGAAAATAATGGGAAGTTTGTTTAAATAAACGGAAACTGCAAAATGACTGATTTTGACTTGAAAAATCCGTTGTAACTTGAAAAGCAAGCCTCGGACGAAGAAATATCGCTGATTCTTTTTTGTTTATTTTCAAATTTTCTACTCGGTCAATGTATTGGTAAATTAAAAATTACGATATTAACATTGTTAAATGACAGAAAAACGCGTAAAAACGTTAACTTTTGTTCAAAGTCCCGGTAGACAGGGTAAATATTAATAATTATTAATGATAATGTGGATTTGATAAGTTTAATATGCGATTAATAAGTGTGCGCAACCTGCACGCCGTGCGACAAATAGTTTTTCTTAGAACAATTTATTAAATTAAAAAATTCATAAAACTTTGATCGAACCTAACTTCTATAAAAATTATTTGGAAAACTTGCTAGATTTTTGACATACTTTTCAAGGTCACAGAAACTGAAAGAAATCCAAAAAGTTCAATTTTTTTATTTTTACAACCATTTTAGAATTTTTTTAAAATTTCGCGTTAATTAACAATAGGAAACTAGTGCTAAATATCTGTCGATCAAAAAATCTTTTTGTTTACACCAATAGTGCTTAGAATAACGGACAATTTGAGAGTATTCTAAAAGTACCGAGAGCGCACGAATTTCGCCGCGGTGGCGAAGTGCGTGGTGGAGGGGGAAGCTTGAGACGGGAAGTCTAAAAGTGATTCGGCGCGCTTCAAATTCGCTCGCGCTGAAAATTTTCAATTATCTCAGCAATGGAAGCATCAATTGAGATGATTTTTTTTTTAAATTGATATACCGAATAGAGAGAAGCTCAAATATCGACTTGAAATTGAAATATTTTTAGAACCACTTTTAGACTTCCCGTCTCCAGCTTCCCCCTCCACCACGCACTTCGCCGCCGCGGCGAAATTCGTGCGCTCTCGGTACTTTTAGAATACTCTCAAATTGTCCGTTATTCTAAGCACTATTGGTGTAAACAAAAAGATTTTTTGATCGACAGATATTTAGCACTAGTTTCCTATTGTTAATTAACGCGAAATTTTAAAAAAATTCTAAAATGGTTGTAAAAATAAAAAAATTGAACTTTTTGGATTTCTTTCAGTTTCTGTGACCTTGAAAAGTATGTCAAAAATCTAGCAAGTATTCAAAATGATTTTTA
This sequence comes from Orgyia antiqua, assembly GCA_916999025.1. Classification (NCBI taxonomy): domain Eukaryota; kingdom Metazoa; phylum Arthropoda; class Insecta; order Lepidoptera; family Erebidae; genus Orgyia; species Orgyia antiqua. The sequence goes on from OU779864.1 coordinate 24,232,340, forward strand.
TAGAAGTTAGGTTCGATCAAAGTTTTATGAATTTTTTAATTTAATAAATTGTTCTAAGAAAAACTATTTGTCGCACGGCGTGCAGGTTGCGCACACTTATTAATCGCATATTAAACTTATCAAATTCACATTATCATTAATAATTATTAATATTTACCCTGTCTACCGGGACTTTGAACAAAAGTTAACGTTTTTACGCGTTTTTCTGTCATTTAACAATGTTAATATCGTAATTTTCAATTTACCAATACATTGACCGAGTAGAAAATTTGAAAATAAACAAAAAAGAATCAGTGATATTTCTTCGTCCGAGGCTTACTTTTCAAGTTACAACGGATTTTTCAAGTCAAAATCAGTCATTTTGCAGTTTCCGTTTATTTAAACAAACTTCCCATTATTTTCCCCACGCAGCAGGTTGATTTTCGGATTCTGTACATTTTTTCGGACCAATTACAAAAAAAAAGTTCTGTACATCAAGCCACATCCATGCACCTATCTTTTTTTGGCTCCCACGACTGGACTATGTACGATTGCTTCACGTACCTGACCCTATAAATTGGCGTAGTATTGACCATTCATAGTTATTCTTTTTAGCAAGTAATCAATTAATAAAATTCCCTTGCTATCCCAGAAAATAGTCGCCATAATTATTAGACACATATTAGAGGTCGACTTTTCCACTTTAAACTTCTTTTTAAATTACTATCGCAAAGCAGATATTAATTTATATTATACATTAAGCTTAAAATTAATCCTTGAGAAGTGTATGCAATTTCAATTCAAAGATAAATTAAATTTAATATTGAACAATTGAAGTGTTGAAAATTTAATTAAAATTATTGACAGTCCTAAATAAACTGTTTTTATAAACAATTAAACAAATTATCAAGGATTTTGTGTTACGCCTAAATGTAAATAATAACAAAATGTACTTAATTTGAGTTTTATACTTAGAAATATAATATAATTTAATCAGTTTAATATGTTTGGATAGAGACGCTCTATAGTCTCTGCATGCCTCCATGGGAAAAAGGCATGATGTTATGATAATAATGTTCTTCAAATTGGCATTGTTCATATATTTTTTAAACTCTTAATTCAAAAACCATTTCGGGGAATAGAGTTTCTGATCATGATCCATTAGTTTTTTAGGAAAATTTGCTATATTAACGATTATTTTTCCTAAAAAGCAAATGATCTCTATTTGCCTTTGAAATGAAGGACTTAAAATATTAAGGCGTTTTGAGGGATATACTACTCCGTTGTGGAGTTGAAATTGGTCTATAATATCAACTTGGCAACTTTGAAAAGATGTATTGTAATCTGTCTTAAGTCTATCATGAAAAGTCAATACACAGATTGCGTACATCGATGAAGTCTTCTTCTTCTTCTTCTTAGCCGTTCTCGACCAATTTGGTGTAGGCCTCCTTTAGTTTCTGCCATTCCTCTCGGTTTTGTGCTACTTGCATCCAATGCGTTCCTGCAGTTTTCTTGACATCATCCTTCCAGCGCCCTTTTTTCCCCTAAGGCCTCCACTCTAGGACCGCTCTAGCCCACGAGCCTTGTTTACGTGCTATGTGCCCAGCCCACTGCCACTTAAGAGACGATGACGTCACAACATTTAAAATAATATCTTCAAGTATTTTTTTTTAATTCTAATTAGTGAATATTTCAATGATATTGAAATTAGTTGCAATAAAATAGTCTATATGTTCTAAACTAAATATAAAAACAGCGGGTCAAAAATTATGAACAATGCCAATTGCATTTGAGGAATTTTCAAGATTAAAGTTATTGTAGATTTGGGATATAAAAATAATTCTGTAACATTTTTTTATAGCCTTAAGGCGAAAAATAAACGTTTCTTCCGGCTGATGCTACGTAATCGGTTACAGTAGCCACAGCCGTAGCCTAATACGATTTGATAGGTAATCGTGTCGCTTCGAAAAATGCCCCCCAGCAATGTAGGCAGTTGCCGACACACGAGTTTGGCTATCGGCTAAACAAGCATCGTCCAGCGTAACAGTTTTCTTCATGTAAGTTCGTCGCTACCATAATTGGCATTGGTACCAAACTACCTGAAGGTTCGATGGGCAAATAAATTAACAATACTTATTAGTCTAGAACTGAAAAATGATAATAAGATTCTAATCTTACAGGTAACGGCATATTATTCAATAAGTTAATTGGAGACTTCTTGGAATTCAGTTATTTCTTTATTATTCAGGAACACATTAATTTTGAATGAACAAAGACACTGTTAATACAAAATTTAATGGACAATCCAAAGAAATTAGGTAAAATATTTTCAAAAGTTCGGAATTGTGTCAATATTGCCCGAGGCTTACGCTTTGAAATCGAGCAAAGCAATTTTAAACACCGTCAAACATTCTTCTAAGGAATATTATATTTTCAGTTGAGTGATTACCTACAGGTATTGAGAAAACACATAAGGAAATATATGGAAAATCTTATAAAAATATAAAATAAAATGTTAACCAAAGTGTCAAGGGCGTAAGACTTACAGCCGTCGGGCATGAATGACCAGATGTATGAGTGTGGATGAAGCCAAGGTAGAGTGTTTGCATCGTTGCAGATGGCGCTCTATAGTCTTTGCCCACCCATATGGGAAAATGCAATAAAATAAGTAAATAAATATTCAGAGACATTTCACACTACGTCCTCTGGTCTCAAGCTAAGCTTATATTATTAATTATCAGCCTGTGTTATGGGTACCGGAATACCGATATACTACATATACTACTTTTCTTTTGTCATATCATATCATACATACTTATAATAAATAGAAACACCCAGACGCAGTACAAAAATTTGTATGACAATCATGACAATTATAAAAATCACACAAATTATTGTCCCGAGCGGGACTCGAACCCGGAACCTCGTGGACGGCAATCCGTTACATGAACCATTGGACCACGAAGCCAGTCAAAGCTAAGGAAAAAGGCGTGATGTTATGATGATGATTGTTTTAGTGTTAAAATTCTACAGAGAGCAAACAAAGAACGTAGACACATTATTTACATATTTTAATTACTTCTTACTAATATCATAAATGTAAAAGTAACTCTTGCTGTTGCTCTTTCATAATTTCTTAATTTTTGGACACATATATTCTATAGCCCGGAAAAAGACATGGACTAAATAAAATGTTACAGTCTAAAAAAAAAGTTGTTTTAAAGTCCAGGAAGATGTAGCGTAGGTACCTAAGCAAATCTGTACGAATAAAAGTGGGATAAAACTTGTGAAATGTGGACCAGTCTTAAATTTTTTTTAACTTTTAGCACAGAGAATATAGATAGCTTTTAGGAAGCTACAATCTCCGAGAGTGCTAAAGGCATCCTTATCCTTACTTATTATTAAACAAAGTCGCTAATTTTGTATGTAGATGCCTATCTGAGCTTATATCTTCCAAACTAGGCAACGGATTTTGATGCAGTTTTATTTTATAGATAAAATGGTTCATGAGGATGACTTTTTTGTATAGTTGCAACTTTTTTCTTCTAAATTCCACGCGAACGATGTTGCGGGCAACAGCTAGTTATCTATACAAGTAATATGTAATGCCGGGCGTACAAATCTCACTCATCAGGTACTCTTAAATAAAACAAACACGCCAGTAGCTCTTATTTTACCTTACCTAGTCATATTTTTCAGTTCAATAAATACACAGGCGTTGTAGTTCGAAAGCGCAGTGGCGCGGATATTGGCGAGCGAATGGTTAGGGTGCTTGTGTTCCATTGTGAACAGGCTATCAGAACATGGAACAAACTAACTTAGTCTAATACAATATAGCAATATATTGTAGCAATATATTGTATACATATGTATACAATGTATACATATATACCTCCGTGTGGTGACGGATTAAGAATAGAAGTGTCACCACCCCATCTCCTCCCAAGGGTGCTGTAAAAGTCAGCTAAGGGATATTGCACACAGATAACATCTTTTGTGAGAGACAGAAAACTCGAAAATAAACCCTGTGCCAACACGCCTGGTCAGCGCGGCGCAGTAGACCGTAATCCCTCTTAAAGTGGAGGAGGCTCGTGCCCAGCAGTGGGACGTAAATGGTCTGGAGAAGTATACATATACAATGAACTAACTTTTGTTGAGATAATGGTAACAATTCTATGAGGACAACTAAACTTAACTAAACTAAAAAACGAAAACAAATATGGCATATTTTGATTAATTGGCTATTTCGTTGTGCACGTTTTTATTACCTAATATCGTTAGTCTATAATTTACAGATTTAAAAAAAGAAATTCTGTTTATATTGCCGAATTGTGTTATTGACACTATGAATTTTCATTTTTTAGTTATATCAAGGATTAGCTTTTGCCGCGACTTCGAACGCGAGGAATTTAGGAAACTTTTCCCGTTTTGAATCATTTTTCACTAATGCTTCGCTCCTATAAACCGCTCGACAAACGTACTATCAAAAACCGAAAGAATTTTTCAAATGGGACCAATGGTTTCTGAGATTAGCGCGTTCAAACAAACAAACTCTTCAGCTTTTTAATATTAGTACCTATAGATATACGAGTACATATACGAGGCTTACGTTGCTTTTTCACAAAATAAAATTCTACGTGTGTTTTGAAATAAGTACGTGTTTATATTCTTAAAAGCTAGATGGATATATTTTACATGCGTATCTAGATTTAAAAATTTTTTTTTTAAAGATTTTGATAAAATTGAGCGCTCGTAACACTGTAGTTATAAAGTTATAATAATGTAGGACAGGAATATATGAAGAGCTTTTATGTGGGAAGCTTAGTCGCTTATAAATGCTCTACTGACATTCATGAAGCTGTAGATTACAGACAAAGTCGGTTTTATGTCATTTGTACCTCGGATTAAAAAGAAAATGAATATTTGTATAAGTACAGATAATTTTCAAAATCTGTAAGATTCTTTTTTTTAAATATTGACATTGTTACTGATTCCAATGCATTTACGACTTAACTAAACTTAACAAAAAAAAAAGTTTTATTTAGTTAAATCCTCCGTGTGGTGACGGATTAAGAATACAAGTGTAACCACCCCATCTCCTCCCAAGGGTGCTGTAAAAGTCAGCTAAGGGATATTGCACACAGATAACATCCTCTGTGAGAGACGGAAAACTCGAAAATAAACTCTGTGCCAATACGCCTGGTCAGCGCGGTACAGTAGACCATAATCCCTCCCAAAGTGGAGGAGGCCTGTGCCCACCAGTGGGACTTAAATGAGCAGGAGAGAGTTAAGTCGTTGAACATAGAATGGGTACCATTTTCAAATTTTATTAATTAGGTATTTTATTATTGGATTAACAGCGGTTCCTGTTACTAATACACCAGCTCTTATCCACGTCTTCACAAACGTGAAGTTAAGAATTAACTTTTATTGCATTAAAAATAGGCTATGTTCTTTCACAGCCTCTAGGCTAGATTATCTGTCTATTAAATCATTTAAAACGGTTCAGTAGTTTTGGTGTGCGACAGACTGACAGAGTTAGTTTTGCATTTATAATATCACACTATTTCCATTTCTTAATTTTCTCGATGACAGCTCCTGTTTTCCTTGAATGGGCGTCTTTATTATTCATCATGATGCATCACTTTAAAAAAATATGACGCTCACACACGTACAAGGTCATACCATAGTTGGAGGAACGGATAGAGGTAGGGCCAATAATATAATAATTAAATATATAAATTAGATCTGTCGAGACAATAAAGAAATGGAAAAAGTAAGGTATTTTTCCCTCCCTTCTTGTCCTTACTGGGCCATGGTATAGTGTTTTCAATCTGAACATAACCGGCAAATGGGCGGCGCTGTTATTTGGGACATGACTCTGAAGAAGTAGTAAGTGTTACGAAATGCGACAATTAATCTTAAGATTTATTAGAAACTTCATTTCCACTTAACATCAGTTGGAATGCAGTCATTTGCCCAACCCTAACTATAAATAAAAAAAACCTCAATTATAGAGTATAAGCAGTCTGCTTAAATATATTTAAACTCAAGTTAAGCTTGTTAACTCTATAGTTACCAGATCATTACTATACATATTTTACCATAACCTGCTTAACCACATAGTGTAGCGTTATTCTGACATATATACTTGGGTGTGACGTCAGTTAATCCTCACTTGACTAACTGTCCAACGAGTTGTAAGGACCGTAATCCCACTTAAGTTATGAGCAGTCGAATACGTTAAAGGGGTAAAGTAGTGTTAAGAATATAACGATAAAATATTATGTACTAGGTACAAGTATCGTATTAATTTAAGAAGAGTACACGTTTTATCTTCTTCTTTAAAATATAATAATAATAAATAATAATAAATAAACCTTTATTTTCTTCTCTCACACAGCTTACAGGCATGTTACTTAATACTAAAGAATACAATACTTAAATAAAATTACTCTGTGTGAGAGACTGGTGTCTGTACTAGGTAAAGAACCTGTGTTACAGATTACCAGCCTCTCCTGACTCCAGATAAATAGATTTAAACATTAATACCAAGCAAACAAGCATAAGATCATTGTATGTTCAGAAGAGATATAGATATAATAATCTCTACATACAATTATTAACACTTATTATGGGACGGGCCTCGTGGTCGATTGGTTCATGTAACGGACTGCCATTCACGAGGTCTTGGGTCTGATTCCCGCACAAAACGAAGTTATTCAAAATAATGAATAACATTTCTTGAGAACAATAGACCATTTATTTGTTGTTTAGTATATTTTATACAGTTATATCTACGAAATACAAAAGTTTGGCCTATTACTCTGATACTATTTAAGTATTAACATTTATTATATTACTAGCTGTGCCCCAAAGTTTCTGTTGCGTAGGTCCCCTTTTGACCTAGAAAAAGTTTTTACTAACGGGTTCTTATATTGACGGCTCGACAGGGCTCGTTGTCTAATGGTTCATGTAACGACTGCCGTTCACGAGGTCGCGGGTTCGTTTCCCGCACGAGACAATCATTTGTGTGATATTCATAAATGACATACGGGTATTTGTGTTGTCTGGGTGTTTCTATGTATTAAAACTACGTATTTATAAAAAAAATGAGTATATATGTAGCATAAGCATATCAGGTACACGGTGTCCGATTGTTTAACCAAAAGTCATTTGGCAAAACAACACTTGACAAACAACGTTTGACAAAACAGTGAACTCGCCTATTGATCATTTTACTACTGATCATTTTAGAAATGTTTCATTTCGCCGAATGATCAACACTTAAATTTACATTTAATAAATGATTATTTTACAAAACTAACATTTGGCCACTGAGTTATCAGATAAATCTACTATTGGTCTAAAATTTTGGTATTCTTGTTAAAATGACCATCTTTTGCATATTTTTTTGCAAAGCCATTACCAAGTATTAATTGATATTATATATTTTTCTTCCGTGTGGTGACGGATTAAGAATACAAGTGTCACCACCCTATCTCCTCCCAAGGGTGCTGTAAAAGTCAGCTAAGGGATAATGCACACAGGTAACATCTTCTGTGAGAGATGGAAAACTCGAAAATAAACCGTGTCCCAACACGCCTGGTCAGCGCGGTACAGTAGACCATAATCCCTCCAAAGTGGAGGAGGCCCGTGCCCAACAGTGGGACGTAAATGGGCTGGAGAAGAAGATATATTTTATTGAATATGGATAAATAGAATGAAAAAACAAGATATTTTACATTATTTGCAAAATAATTACTTATTACCCCGATCGTCTTTAGAGATATATATTATCTCTTTTATTAGATTGGGTTAGGTTAGGGTAGAACTTTAACCCTAAACGCACGAGCCGAGCGAGCAAAGTGAGCGTGCCGCGGCAGCGGCCGGCGTGTGCCAGAAGCGACTTTAGGGCATTTCTCCCATTAATAATGATGCATGATGATAATGATACATTTAAAACAACATAATTTACGAAACATATTATTTGGTGAAATGAATAAAAAGGTCAAATGACATTTAAATACTTAACACATTTGTCAAGTGTAGTGTTTGCTAATGGATCATGAATTTGCTAAGTAAGTTTTTGTAAGATGATACTTTTGTCAAGTGTATTGTTTGCCAAATGATCATTTGGTGAAACGTTGTTTGTCAAATGATCATTTGTCAAAATTTTTTGGTCAATCATTAGGGAACCCAGGTACACACACAAGCAAAGAAATTTAGCTTACTTTGGGACTAGAGGACGTTGTGTGACATGTCCAAAAATATATCTACCAAAATGAACTCAAAATTTCGTAAAATTCGGTAGGGTAAAAGGCATAGCAAGTCAATTGCAAAAATTAATAAATTTATCGGCAGGGAGAGTTTTGTAACTACATCGCGGCACGAGAATTCTTTAAAAGATTAATTTCTCGGTTGTGTGTTTTGTATATATTCCCAGGGTGCTCTATAGGCCAGCTAAGGCGCGTTGTACACAGATAACACCCTCTCTGAGAGATGGAAATCTCGAAAATAATCCCTATGCCAACACGCCTGGTAAGAGTGGCATAGTACCAGAGAGAACCATGATCCCTCCCAAAATGGAGGAGACCTGTGATCGATAATGAGATGTCAAAAGACTGGAGAGAGAGATAAACACTTCCTACGACCTAACCACATGAAAATTGAAGTTTAGATGACCAAAACTTACTTACAGAGCGTACATCTCGACATTTATTTAAATTAATAGCACTTAGGTCATATTTTTCTGGAATAATCCAACACATTTATACCAATTAAAACACATTTCACTGTTAACAATTCCTGTCCTTTTACTAAGTTTGTTATAATTTCTAACACTCTTTTCGTTTATTCTTTTTATCAAGTTGGTGTGACCCTTGTCACGTTTGCCCTTTACGTTCGACCTTTTTAATAACAGTGTTATTAAACTCACGAGCTGTTGTTAATGTCTCTCTAACTTTGTTAAAATACACGTGTAACGAGCCTCATAATCGTCGACATTACTGGCCAAGTTAGAGTTGGACTCGCATACGAAAGGTTCCGTATATTATCATCATAATAAATTCGTCACGACATATTCGTAATAATTACACTCTTGACGCATATTATTAAGATATGCGAAAAATTGTGTGTTGTATGGGACCTCTCATTAAACCCTTTGATACGGAATCCTAAAAAATTGTTAGTATTACAATTTTTTTTAATTCTTAAATATTTCTGGAGATTTGTCTGTTATAACTGTTATTAGTATTCAATCGCTAATTAATTAATTTTGCTATATGTAAACAAAATTAGCTAAATATATTTACGTGCCAAAATCTAAATTAATAACAATTTGTGACAATAGAATGCAAATTTGAAGGGTTAAAATTTGCGTCTACCAGGAATTTATCCCGGTGGGAATTTGGGCCAGCCACGCTACGCGAACCATCATAGCCGATATTTCAACCACATCATATTATGTAGGGGACATGGGACGAATTCCCGAAATCTTTATCTAAAGTTTACCCTTTGCTTTCCCGACCATTTCTGTATTACATAAATGCACAATTTTTATCAGTACGAAAAAGGCATGTGATCACTGTGACTTTTTCAGTTTTATTTTTATGTTAAGTCGTCTGCGACTTAAACAAAAAAAGAACATAGAATTACTTACATATTGTTATTTTTTTAATGCGTATCGACAGAATCAGAGAAGGCTTACTCGTATTTAACATCCTCGTGTAATGTCCTTAAGGAACAAAGGATTTATTAACAAAATTAAAATAGCAACTTAGTTAAATTCTTTTTGAAACTAGACAGAAAAGGTTTTATTCACCGTTAATAAATGTAATATTAGAACTCTGGATATAGGTTGTATCGTCTATCATAGTGCCTCGAGGTTCTACAAATAATAAAGAAGTGTCAAATAAAATAAAAGGATTTCGAAGCGTAGTCTGCCTAAATATTACGTATCTACCCATACATTTTTATTTGATGTTCACAACAAGTCACCCTCAGATCCATAAATACCATTTTCGAATACATTTTTGTCATTGATATATGCGTACCCAAACGTCATTTGTAAATATGATTTACTGAAACAAAACGTCGCAGGCTATGAATTTTAGCTGAAAACATTTTTATTGCTTACACCCAGACCATTGCTTACCTATAGTTGATACTAGCTGTTACATGTAACTTCGTACGTGTGAAATTTAAAAACCAAACCCTAACAAATTATACAAAAAAACTATAGTCTAGAACCATTAGACGGGCTTCGTGGTGGAGTGGTTTATGTAATGGACTGCCGATCCGCCGATTCCCGCTTGGGACAATCATTTGTGTGATATCCATAAATGTCATACAAATGTTTGTACTGCGTCTGGGTGTTTTCTATGTATTATAAGTATGTATTTACAAAAAAAAAAGTAGTATATGTAGTCTATCCGTATCTGGTACCCATAATACAAGCATAGAAATATAGCTTACTTTGGGACCAGAGGACGTTATGTGAAATGTCATGAATATTTATTATTATTATTATTCTTTATAAAAGAACCGCATCAAAATCCGTTACGTAATTTTAAAGGTGTAAGCTCACATAGGGACATACATAATAAGTTAATATAGACTAATGACATTGTGTTCTTTACTAAGTATGTTACGGTATACACTACTTGTACATTTAAACTAGTGGTCCTGTTTGTCTATCTTAAGTAATCCTTGTGTGTACAATAAAGAGTGAAATAAATAAATAAATAAATATCCTTCTATATTATATCGCCTGTGATTTTTTTCTGGATAAAACTGAATCAGTGTTAGGCTCAGCTGTAGACAAACAAAGAATTGATTTTTAAGTAAATTCTATACATTATTTTGTATACGATCTCAATGTTGTTTAGTATTTCCATGTTGACCGCAAGACTAGTTTACCTGACTTCCTGTTCCATATGTTAAATAGAACAGGAAATTGAATGGCTTACTTGACGTATTCTACGATCTACTAACAAGTAGTATTATTGTATTCAAGGCAGTTCTCTGGGTTTATTTATTTTATCTTAAGTGAAAAATATAGATAAACTAATTGTCTCCCGCGACTTTATGCGTCTGAACTTTCAAATCTCTAGATATACCTAATCACAGAATATTTTTCCTAACTTAGGACTCATTTACTACACAGTTTGGTCTGTATTCTTTTGTACTTATTTTAGATGCAATAAATAAAAACAATAAGTAAAAATATATAGCCAATACATACATACATTACAGACAGTAGCTACATTTAAGTGTTTTTTTATGAACGATAATTAGTGTTAGGGATTGCCCTCTACATACATATTAAAAACTTTACCTCTTCATTACTAGTAAATATTTATGGACATTTCACACAACTTTCTTCTGATCCCAAGCTAAACTTATTTGTTTATATATTTTACCTACTGTAAATTAATTTTAACGTAGGCGGAGTATTTCAGTAACGTAATATTTCTTTAAACAATTTTAATTGAATAAGATTTCCTAAAAGGTCATATTGATAACAGTACTAAAAGGTTAAGAACTACAGTCTTACTTGAACATGTATAAATAACGAAATAATATAATTATTATTTCACTTAATAGGATTTAATAAATTAATGTATTCATAATTAAAACCTACTTATTTGTTAGAGCTGTTTATCTTATCAATGTAGTGCTAAAGCAAACATAGACTTTTTAAGCTACTTCTTTACTTATTATAAAACAAAGTCGTTATTTTTATATGTATGTCCCTATGTGAGCTTATATATTTAAAACTACGCAACGAATTTTTATGCGGTTTGTTTTAATAGATATAAAGTGATTCAAGAGGATGGCTTTTTTGTATAATTTGTTGAGGTGTAGCTTTCAAATTCTACGCGTACGAAGTAGCGGGCAACAGCTAGTATATTATAAAAAAATATTGTTAATAACTTAAAAGAATTTGAAAGAAAATTTGTAAGAATCTTGTTAGAAGGTTGTACATCTATGGATCGATTTAAAGATGTGAGTTGCTGTTTCAGGCAAAATTGGATTTTAGTTAAACATTACTGCTTTGTTTGTGCCTTGTACATCAGAATAACACATCACGCTAAAGTCCTAAGAATGGGACAGTAAATATAAACGCAGGCATTAGTTGGTTGAATAAATATTATAAAACTAGCTGACCCGGCAAACGTTGTTTTGCCAAACTAAAAAAAAAAAGATTTGAAAAATAGATGTTGGCCGATTCTCAGACCTACTGAATATGTATGCAAAATTTGAGAAGAATCGGTCAAGCCGTTTCGGAGGAGTACGGTAACTAACACTGTGACACGTGAATTTTATATATTAGAAGATTAACATATAAATATCAAAAAGTCAACATTATTGTACGTGTAAAGGCGAATTCTGATGCGTCAAAAACTAAACCTAATTTAACAAAAATATGGTGTATTTTAATTAAATGGCCATTTCGTTGTAAACATTTTTGACAATTAAAATTGTTAGTCAAGAATACACAGTTTTTGTTTATATTAAGAAAGTTCAGTTAACATTTCCGAATAGTATTATAGACATTATCAATTTTCCTTTTTTCGTTAAGTTAAATTTAGTTCTGGACGTAGAATTGCTACCATAGTGAAACAAAGAAGATAAGCCATATAATTAATTATCTGTCTTAGGAACAAAGGAGGAGTCGTAGGATACAATTTATATAGAGAGATTTATGATGCGTACCTAATATATGGCTCATCGTTTTTATATCGTTAAAGAAAAACATATTTCATTTTGGCTATGAAATGCTTATTATTTGCTATAAAGAACTTTGTATTAAAATAAGACTTTGCAACATTCCCACGCTATCAGCAGTGGTATTCAGTAAGAAAAAGTGAAGGGAATTTTCGGTGAATCTTGATCACGTGACAGTGCTCCTCCAATAAAAATAGAGGAGCGCTGTCACGTGATCAAGATTCACCGAAAACTGCCTTCACTTTTTCTTACTGAATACCACTGCAGGTGTATTTTTTAGGGTTCCGTACCCAAAGGGTAAAAACGGGACCCTATTACTGAGACTTCGCTGTCCGTCCGTCCGTCCGTCCGTTCGTCTGTCACCGGGCTGTATCTCAAGAACGGTGGTAGCTAGAGAGTTGAAATTTTCACAGATGATGTATTTCTATTGCCGCTATAACAACAAATACTAAAAATAAAATAAAATAAATATTTAAGGGGGGCTCCCATACAACAAACATGATTTTTTTACCGTTTCTTGCTCTCATACAACAAACGTGATTAATTAAGTATTGTGTGTGTTGTTTGCTCATTTATTAATAACGTGCCTTATGTTGCATAGATAATGGTACGGAACCCTTCGTGCGCGAGTCTGACTCGCACTTGACCAGTTTTTTAGTATTTGTTCTCCGCCTAGCAGGGGCTCTCAGGAGGATATTTAATTTGTTTAAGCCGTTTAGTATAAGGGAAGAGATGGTAATTTGGAACTAACTAATCTATAATTATATACTAATATTATAAAGCCAAAGAGTTTGTTTGTCTGAACGCGCTAATCTCAGCAATTACTGCTTTAAATTGAAAAATATTTTTTGTGTTGAATAACACATCTATTGAGGAAGTCTTTAGGCTATATAACATCACGATGCGACCAATAGGAGCGAAGCACAAGTGAAAAATGTTGTAAAAACAGGAAAAGTTTTCTTAATTCCACGCGTATAAAGTCGCGGGCTAGTAATTTGATATTTAGTTATAATAAAAAGTTTTAATATTAATGTATAGGCCTATATTTACCATAGATTTACTATCAAGGAATAAATATTATATGATGAATATAGATATTCGTCCTTACATACGAGTATATTTTTCTCCTTCCTGCCTTTATCCGAGTGTACTATAGACATAAGAGCACTTTCTAGTACATTATAACTAACTTCGTGGTGACCGCAAAAACCGAATATAATGATAAAATTGGTCAAGTGCGAGTCGAACTCGCGCACGAAGGGTTCCGTACCATTATCTATGCAACTTAAGGCAACGTTATTAGTATCGAGCAAGAAATGGTAAAAAAATCATGTTTGTTGTATGGGAGCCCCCCTTAAATATTTATTTTATTATATTTTTAGTATTTGTTGTTATAGCGGCAATAGAAATACATCATCTGTGAAAATTTCAACTCTCTAGCTATCACCGTTCTTGAGATACAGCCTGGTGACAGACGGACGGACGGACGAACGGACGGACGGACAGCGAAGTCTCAGTAATAGGGTCCCGTTTTTACCCTTTGGGTACGGAACCCTAAAAAAATAAATGAGGTTGTAATAACCCACTGAAAGAACAACAATATATCGGTGAGGTGTCAACGTTCATAGTTCTTTATCGCACTTATGTAAAAAATTTAGTTCAGCATTTTTATTTAAGACACCAACTGAAGTTAAAATTTAAAAAAAAAATATTTGTATAATAATATGAACAAAATTGCACATATAATACAGCTATACAAATATAAACGCATAACTCTCTTATCCCTGTCGGTGTGTCCTTTCGTTTTCCCGGAAAAAATGTAATAACGTTGCCTGTCCGTGACACTAGATGTTTGAAAATTTTTCCAATTAATATTTCTTAGAAAGGTAACCAACCCACCTTTAAAAGATAGAATATACAACACTGCTTTTTACTTTGAATTTTCTGTAGGTATACCTTATTAAAATGCCAATCACTAAGAGTTTTCATAAATCTGTTATTTATTTTATTTATTTACCTAATAATTACTGTATTAAATCTAATCTTTTTGTTTATACAAAATAATTTATAAAAATATAAGAAAGTATGTACAAAAATAAAGTAGCGGAGTAAGTCTGAAAGTTTAATGCTAAGTGGTAAAAGTTAATTTAATCTTAACACGATGTAGCTTGTTCTACGTCTTTAAGAGGATACCAAAATAGCTTCGTGCATTTTTCTACGTACGAAGTTTTCATTGTTTCTTTAGATTGAATGGCTAGAGCTCTAATTTTTAAGTATATGTTTTTTCAATATATGATCTAGGATCGCATAAATTCAGAAACGCGATTGAAAAAAGTTTTCTCGATAGAAAATCTTAGCGAAACAACCTCTCTAATTTTTAGGGTTCCGTACCCAAAGGGTAAAAACGGGACCCTATTACTGAGACTTCGCTGTCCGTCCGTCCGTCCGTCCGTCCGTCCGTCCGTCCGTCCGTCCGTCCGTCCGTCCGTCCGTCCGTCCGTCCGTCCGTCCGTCTGTCACCAGGCTGTATCTCAAGAACGGTGATAGCTAGAGAGTTGAAATTTTCACAGATGATGTATTTCTATTGCCGCTATAACAACAAATACTAAAAATAAAATAAAATAAATATTTAAGGGGGGCTCCCATACAACAAACATGATTTTTAGAGTTCCGTACCCAGTATCTCAAGAACGGTGATAGCTAGACAGTTGAAATTTTCACAGATGATGTATTTCTATTGCCGCTATAACAACAAATACTAAAAATAAAATAAAATAAATATTTAAGGGGGGCTCCCATACAACAAACATGATTTTTAGAGTTCCGTACCCAGTATCTCAAGAACGGTGACAGCTAGACAGTTGAAATTTTCACAGATGATGTATGTCTATTGCTGCTATAACAACAAATACTAAAAATAAAATAAAATAAATATTTAAGGGGGGCTCCCATACAACAAACATGATTTTTTTACCGTTTCTTGCTCGATACTAATAACGTTGCCTTATGTTGCATAGATAATGGTACGGAACCCTTCATGCGCGAGTCCGACTCGCACTTGATTTTTTTTTATTTTTATCATTTGTCGGTCTATTATCGCGTATTAACTAGTGAAATAACTTTAAAAACATAAGTAACTATTATATATAGAAACACGTAAATCAGAATTAAAATATATTTAGTAGATTTTGAGTAAATAAGAAAAGTATCCCTAATTCTTCATTTTCTGTGCCTACTGGCTGTGTTAATATGTACGTGTCGGCGATGATATACGATAATATTGATGTAGGCCCTTAATTTTAGGCACTAGGTAAATTGGCTTGAAAAAAATAGTACCGAATTACATTTAATGCGTTTAAAATTTAAATAAACGATTTGGTACGTCATTATGATGTACTGATGTGATTGGCACCTTGACCTTGAAAAATAAATACTTTAGACCAAATCTCAAGATAGGAAGTATGCCGCCGTAGGTATAGTTTATTGATAACGAGAACAAACCATAAAAGGTAGCAAACGTTATACCTATCTAAAGTGGTATCAGCATAGAAAGAAAAGAGTCTACCGATAATAACAAACGCACTAACTAGGCGCTTTGAGACTTCAATCACAAAGACGACAAAGACAGCCCCCAGAGAACGTTTTTTTCCGCGTAATGACTTACTAAGAATACAATTAATAACATCGCTGCAATATTTCTTGCTAAAGAAATATAATAAAAAGCATAGCAGTATAGTTCCTTCCTAGAACTAGAAATAAGTAGGCTAGATAGAGTCTAATAATAGCCGTTTTTATACGGCTACTGTTAAAGTCAAAGTCAAAGATTTTTATTTTAAGTAGGCAAGATATACAAGCTCTTTAAAAAATTAAGAAGCTAGGCGTCTGTTCCAAAAGGGAAGAACAGACAAGAAAATCCGTGGATTTTTGTTTTTTTTTCATTGTTTTCTTTTTTTTAATAATCAATCTATAATTACGGATAGATTGTTATCCTCTCTTAACAGTAAGATATTAATTTCTATCTTCTGTCAAATTTTTAATAAAAAATGCTGTCATGAGTAGCTTAAAATAATTGATAATAATATGCAAGTAAAGACAAAAGTTTAAATCAGTTTGAATTTGACATCAAGAATCGAGGATAGATAAGATATTGAAAACGGTCGACACTGTCGATAGTCAAGAGGTACGTATTGTTATTATCGTATAAATCGTTTGATTACATTTATTTATAGAGTCGACACATTCCTAAAGAAAGGAACGATCATCACTGTAAGGAATAGATACGCTTGTCTAAATAATGCGATTGTCTATTTCTTACAACTAGTTTAATTTAATGCCTTTTAAGTAATAAACACAAATTTGCTTTTAAAATAAACTATTGTAACTCAAATAATAAGCAAATCCAAAGTGGAACACATAGAAATTAAGAGGATACCAAAATAGCTTCGTGCATTTTTCTACGTACGAAGTTTTCATTTTTTCTTTAGATTGAATGGCTAGAGCTCTAATTTTTAAGTATATGTTTTTTCAATATATAATCTAGGATCGCATAAACTCAGAAACGCGATTGAAAAAAGTTTTCTCGATAGAAAATCTTAGCGAAACAACCTCTCAAATTTTTTATTTTTTTCATTTGTCGGTCTATTATCGCGTATTAACTAATGACATAAGTTTAAAAACATAGGTAACTATTATATATAGAAACACGTAAGCCGGAATTAAAATATATTTAATAGATTTTGAGTAAACAAAAAAATTTCCCAAATTCTTCATTTTCTATGCCTACTAGCTGTGTTACTAGGTACATGTCGACGATAATATTGATGTAGGCCCTTAAGAAAAATTATGGCAAAGAAGGTTATTGCAAAGTGTGCTAAAATTTCTTCTCTCTAGGAGTAGTCTGGATTATAAAATCTTAAATAAGTAACAATTATCTCAAAAGTTGTTCAAAGAAATATGTAAGAAAGCGTAAATTATTCTTCAAAATTACACTCGTTATTCATAAATTGAAATTGTTGTACATTCACAATGAAACATAACTTTTTGAGGAAAACTTTTCCGTCCGACTTGTAAGTCAATATAGCGATCAAACATATTTTATTAGGTGAGTTTATTGTATTCCTTTTATATTATTGTACTTTAACTTTGTTGTGAAATGGCCATTGTAAAATATATTGAAACACTAAATATTTGGATATTCAACGTCTTACTACTACTGTTATTTTATATTTTATTGGTACGTAACTAGGTGTTGCCCGTGACTTTTTTTGCATCATTTATCACTACTGCTTCGCTTCTATTGGTCGCAGCGTGATGTTACATAGCCTTCCTCGATAAATGAAATATCCAACACAAAAAGAATTTTTCAATTCGAACCTGCAGTTCTTGAGATTAACGCGTTCTAACTATCGAGCTCTTCTGCTATATTAGTATAGAAATAGTATAGAAATACAGTATTTATGATACCTATCTAAATGCCTCATGCTTCATTATTTTATGATGTTTGATTACATGGCCAAAATTTGTCTAAATATAAAAATATTAATAATGGATTCCGATTGGCTATTCCGTTGAGCACATTTTTATGAATTAAAGTCGATAACCTATAATATACAGATTTAATCTAATAAAAAAGTTCTGTTATCATTGCCAAATTGTGTTTTAGACACTATCAATTTTCATTGTTTAGTTTAGTATAATGACGGGCTTCGTGGTGTAGTGGTTTATATTGCGGACTGCCGATCACGAGGTCGCGGGTTCGATTCCCGCCTCGGACAATCATTTGTGTGATGTTTATAAATGTCATACAAATGTTTGTCCTGCGTCTGCGTGTTTCTATGTATTATAAGTATGTAATTACAAAATAAAAGTAGTTTATGTATTCTATCCGTATTCTGGTACCCATAACACAAGCATAATAAGCTTAGCTTGGGACCAGAGGACGTTGTGTGAAATGTCTGTGAATATTTATTTTATTTTAGTTTAGTTGTGCACATAGAATCGGTACCAATGTCAAACAAACACGACAGTAAATGGAAGTTCTGAATAAATTAGGTTTGCACTTAAGTTGCACTCTATATTTATGTACAGTAAGTTCGAAGTTGTTTAGGTATCTCGTTAATTAAGGTTATATGCAACATAATATTGTTGATTGATTTATTTATGACTGCATTTTGAGGCAAACTTGCGACAATGTTGTAGTTCGAACGTATATACCTACCTGCGTTGTTTTAAGTGTTCTCATAAAGGGTCATTCACGGCAGATAACACGGACTATTTAATTAGCTATATCAAAAGCTAGTGATTAATTAATTTTCTTATAAATGTTAACATATAAAAATCATAACTGCAATCTTTTTAAATCAACAGACACCCTAGGAAAACATATAGGTACTCTGATGTCATCGCCGATGATCAAAAGGGTCAAGTGCGTCGAGTATGTATGACCAGATGTATTAATGTAAAGGAAGTGTGTTTGGATTGTAGAAGATGGCGCTCTATAGTCTCTACCTACCCACATGGAAAAAAGGCGTGTCGTTTTCAGTGGCATATCGTGCCTTGGTAAGGCCCCGTATAAGAAAATACTTAGAGGCCTTTATAAAGAGTATAAAGATTTCTTACAAAAGAAAAAAGGGGGCCCCCGTGGCCAGGGAGTCCCGTATAATTGAGACAACTGATACGCCGGTAGCAACCCCTTGGTCTGTATGGTGGTGATGATGATGATAATGATACCTCTAAAATAATACAGTTTTAGCCTTTGACTGAACTTATAGAATGCTCTTTCCATTTATGAGGTAAGCTAAGATCAATATGGTCATGTCTGATAAAAAAAATAAACAAGACAAAGACGACTATTACAATTTTATTATGTACCTCTAAATTGACGAACATTTACAAAAGGTAGAGGTAGGTATACTAAAGCTAAATTCAATATTACGGCTTTCAAGTTCGTTCGCTTATATAGACAACATTCGCACCTTTATATATGAAAAATATAAATATATTTTAGTTCTCAAGTCTTGAACGATTTATAAAAATTCTACTTGCACGTAGTATTTGAGTATATGAATCTCTTCATTTTCTTACTTCGTCGTAGTAATCCTCTGCCCATTTAATAGGGTTCTGTACCAAAAGTTAAAACGGGATCCTATTATTGGGACTTCGTTATCCGTCGGTCCGTCCGTCCATCCGTCTGTCACTAGGATGTATCTCCGAAACGGTTATAGCTAGAGAGATGACTGACGCTATAACACAAAAATATTCGACATTAGTCGACATCATTGTTATCCTGCCCTTATCCCATTATTTGGGTAAGGAATCCTTCGTATGCCAATTCAACTCTTCCTTAACCGGCTTTTGATTAATTTCTTTTAATATTAATCCTATTATCTTGTAACCTTTTTAGGGTTCCGTACCCAAAGGGTAAAAACGGAAACCCTATTACTGAGACTTCGCTGTCCGTCCGTCCGTCCATCCGTCTGTCACCAGGCTGTATCGCAAGAACGGTGATAGCTAGAGAGTTGAAATTTTCACAGATGATGTATTTCTATTGCCGCTATAACAACAAATACTAAAAATAAAATAAAATTAATATTTAATGGGGGCTCCCATACAAAAAACTGATTTTTTTTACCGTTTCTTGCTCGATACTAATAACGTTGCCTTATGTTGCATAGATAATGGTACGGAACCCTTCGTGCGCGAGTCCCACTCGCACTTGACCAATTTTATTATTGCTACTGTATGTTAATTTTCAATTATTTTTGATGATAAACGAAGTAAATCAATTTTGTGCGGTGCTTTGAATGTACGTACGTATACTTTGGCGAATCTTTGTTATGAAAGATTAAGAACCATTTCTCAGATGGCAGCACATGAGGCAAAGCAATTCAAATGTTATATTGTAATAAGGAAAACTTTCCGGCTGGCTAAACCTCTGTCCCTTCAAGTGATAATAGCGACTTTTGACAGTGATCCTTGGAGACCCGTAAATCTCATGATATGCGGTAGTTTACACCAGTTTACTAAATTAACTCAGAGATTTTGCTTAGAACTGTTTAGGGAGGGGATTAGAACTTTGTTACTAAAGACGAAGAAATCGTTGCCCATGACTATTGGAGTTAGGTTCTTAGAGTGAATCCTGGAAGTAAGTTGTAAAGTACCATCAGAATAGATTATCATGTAGTGTTTTTAAAGTGATTTCAAAATCATATCCAAACGATTTTAAAGAATGATTACATTATCTGAAAGCGAAGCATCAGTAGTTTAATATTTCGTAAGTGGTGTCTACGTACATGCTAAAGAAATGATTTACCATCATCGTCATAACATCTTGCCATGCAGAGACTATAGAGTGATATCTGCTACGATCAACATCATAATACCATGAATTACCAATTACCAAAAACTACTTAGTATAATAGTTTTTGTGAAACGTGTCATATTTAATAAATGTTTTGGGGCGAGTATAGCCGAGTTATTAGACTGAATCTATTTATTAAGAGGATACCAAAATAGCTTCGTGCATTTTTCTACGCACGAAGTTTTCATTGTTTCTTTAGATTGAATGGCTAGAGCTCTAATTTTTAAGTATATGTTTTTTCAATATATGATCTAGGATCGCATAAACTCAGAAACGCGATTGAAAAAAGTTTTCTCGATAGAAAATCTTAGCGAAACAACCTCTCTAATTTTTTATTTTTTTCATTTGTCTGTCTATTATCGCGTATTAACTAATGAAATAACTTTAAAAACATAAGTAACTATTATATATAGAAACACGTAAATCAGAATTAAAATATATTTAGTAGATTTTGAGTAAATAGGAAAAGTATCCCTAATTCTTCATTTTCTGTGCCTACTGGCTGTGTTAATATGTACGTGTCGGCGATGATATACGATAATATTGATGTAGGCCCTTAAACAAATACATATTTTCTAGGTAAATGTTCCAGTTTTTTTTACTAGTTGTTTTGCACTCGAACAATCACCTTTCTCTTATTGTTTTTATATAGTAGGCCACGTCGTAGACACAGAAAAACAAAATTTCAATAAAAGCAAATCAATATTATGAAAATATAAGTGCTATATTGTTGTTTATTTTCATTTTATAAAGCCAGTTATTCTAGTAAAACATGTAATACTAGCTGTTGCCCGCGACTCTGTTCATGTTAAAACTAATTTCAGAATAATATATCCATCTATCACACAATAATGTGGTGTCCTAGTTGCGAATTTAGGATCGTACAGACTACTACGTTAGAGATTACTCCCTAAATACACATTAAAACTATCATTTTATAAACTTTCTTTGAAGTATTAGTAGAAATAAATTTATCTATTTCGTATAAAAATTAAATCATTAAGGGCCTACATCAATATTAGCGTATATCATCGCCGACACGTACATATTAACACAGCCAGTAGGCACAGAAAATGAAGAATTAGGGATACTTTTCCTATTTACTCAAAATCTACTAAATATATTTTAATTCTGATCCACGTGTTTCTATACATAATAGTTACCTATGTTTTTAAAGTTATTTCATTAGTTAATACGCGATAATAGACCGACAAATGAAAAAAATAAAAAAAATTGAGAGGTTGTTTCGCCAAGATTTTCTATCGAGAAAACTTTTTTCAATCGCGTTTCTGAGTTCATGCGATCCTAGATCATATATTGAAAAAACATATACTTAAAAATTAGAGCTCTAGCCATTCAATCTAAAGAAACAATGAAAACTTCGTACATAGAAAAATGCACGAAGCTATTTTGGTATCCTCTTAACACGCTTTCATATGTTCGGTATGTATCTATCAATGAATTAATCTATGTAACGGAATCTTTGAACGCTATTTTCATCAACTTACAGTAGTCGGATTGATCTGAAATATTGCACACATTTCACGGACCGATGACAATGCAATAATTTAAAAATATATTCAGGATTTTCAAGCGTGTTTTTTAGTATTTAACTAAGAAAATTATTATTTTTATGTTACTTTTTACATTTATCAAATACATTCTTATTTTTTTAACAAATAGAATATATACTCGATAACCGAATCGATGAAATTTAACTCCAATTAGGTAGTATCATTCATCAGTATCAATTAGTCATATTATTCAGTTCAGTAAATGCATCAATAGCAAATGCATCAATAGAGTAACGCTTAGTGGTGTGGAAATTGCCGAGAAAGCGAGATGCTTGTGGCTATTTGTGCTCTGATGTTAGTTGCTAATCAATGTACTAAAATATCAAAGCTAATCTAGCTAAACAATTACATAGATGTAATCATGTACATAGACGAATATTCAATTAGTTCTTGCTTGCACGTGTTTGTGGAGTTATGTATGTTTATGCTACGTGTGTGTGTGTGTGTGCTGTATGTACTGACTTTTGTGAAGACGTGTTATATATAAGAAGGTTTTATTAGTATGTTATATTATCATTTAATTAGCGATATTTTTTACAATTTACTGATTAACATCGTTTTACTTCACGATGTCGCTACAAAAGTAAATCTCCAATAACTTTTTTAGGCATTAATAACTAGCCTATGGCTTCTCTCATGTTTATTGTGTACCTGGACAAATGGATTTACTCGTGATTTCGTGTTTATAAATTACTTTATAAGGATTTTTGGGATACCGTACTCTATTAAACCGGCTTGACCGATTATTATATTTAATCCTATGTGACTCTAAGTCCTAGGGAACAGGAATATGATGGAAATTATTTTTATACTCCTAGGTCAATGAATAGGCGTTCAGTGAAATGAAAATGTAATGCAAGTGAAACAGCAAGCCACAGCTTTATATATAAATATTATTTCTACATTTGATAAGTAATTTTCATGGCGGAAACCCAGAAACCTATCAAAGTAAAGTCATTGAACTCAGCTAAGCTCTGCCTAGAGGCCTTCGTGACATTTGTATTAAAGTCCCGGTGTGCCCAGTTAGTGAGTTTATTCTCAGCAGAATGTTGCCGCTTTATGTTGATTGAACCATTGCCATTGCACTGTGTAAAGCTTTAGGTACCTATTTATTTATTTATTTACTCATTGGTAATAATCATTACAAGTCATCGATACAGAAATAAGGGCACATAATGTGTCCATTCTTATGTTATACATTATACAATTGTACATTTATTTGATTATTAAAACTATTATATTAACAATATATTATATTATTATATCGACTATTTTAACATTATGGTAATTTTTTTCTATCAACTTATTATTAGTACAGTATCTACCCAAGATCTACGTCAAGTAAAAGGTAGTTTCATAAAATCTTGATTTATGTCATATATTTCCATCTCTATAAGCCAAGTTTTCAGTCTTCTCTTAAAGATCATAATGGAAGCCGCATTTCTGACGCCCACAGGCAGCCGATTGTAAACCGAAGGACCTACGACCCTCATGGTATTTTCGGATTTTTTTAGTTTGTGTGGGACAGCGTGTAGTCTTTGTTTGTGTCTAGTGTTATAGTTGTGTGTGTCTTGTACTCTAACATATTTATCGAGGTTTGCCCGGACATACATGGATATTTGGTATACATATAAAGATGGACGGTAGTGTCAAAATCCTCAGTCGTTTAAAATGTTTCCTAACAGATTGATCATCCGCTATAGCTATACCGACAACCGCCCTTACTGCGCGCTTCTGCATGCGGAAAGCGCGTAGCCTGTCCGCTGCACGGGCCTACAACTCGGTACCGTAACACAGTATTGCGTGAACTGTCGCAAAATAACACGATCTCACCACCTCAGCAGATGCTGTTTCCGCCAGCCGCCGCAGAGCAAAGCAGGCTCCACTCAACCTCGCGCAGACGCCATCAATGTGTGCTTCCCATGTCAGTGCACAGTCAATGGTGAAACCTAGCAACTTAGTCACACTAACTTGTGATATATTGATACCACCTACATTTATGTCTAGAGCAGGGGGTGGTCGTCCTGCCAGCTGGAATACCATATAACACGTTTTATCAGTATTAAGAGCCAGACCGTTTGAGTGAAACCATTTCGCGAGCTGCCCCATCACGTCGCTCACCTTCCGGGACAATTCTGCATGTGACTGTGCTGATACAACAACAGCCACGTCGTCTGCGTACATGTAAACTTGCGCGTCAGGTATGGCGGATGGTAGGTCGTTAAGTAGGATACTGAAGAGCGTATTTGATAGGCACGATCCTTGTGGTACACCGATCACGACCTCCTGCTCTGAGGATCTCGTGGTGCCGGAGTTGCCATCCACGACCTGGATCCGATTGCACATAAACGACGCTAATAACGCGGCTGCGGGGCCTCGTATTCCGTAATGCTGAAGTTTGCTAGTGACCAGATTGGGGGCTGTGGTATCGAAAGCGCGTGACAAATCGCAGCAGATGAGGGATACCTGCCGTCCCAGTTCCCTAAATTTAAATGTGTTGCTTTGTGTGCCATAGAATTATATTTAACTATTTATATTGTCCGTGTGGTGACGGATTAAGAATATAAGTGTCAGAGATCAAGAGTCAAGATTAAGATGCAGGTCAAAGTCGGCTGTGAAGTCGGTATGTGTGACACTTTATAGCTCAGTTCAACCCGTGACCATGGTGACAGAAAAGTCTTCGAAACATGGGGGCTAGATTTGAAACAAATTAATATAGGCGTTTAAATCCGTAAAAAGTGGTTTTATTCGAATAAAAAGGTTCCGAATAAAAGTGTTACAGAATATTTTCACTCTACTTTTTGCACCGATGTAATGCCTAGGGCATTTTTACAGCTTTTTTTTCAGTCAGTAAAAAAATGATAACGACATGCCGAACACTTTTCTATTATTATAATTTAATTTCTTGAAAACAGCAAATACATAGCGAATAATTTGAATTAATTAATAATTAAATCGTGTAGAATATTTTACAATTATGAGTGTGCGTTTTAGTAGTTTTAATATTATGTATTCAGTTACTTACTGCAATATTTCAGTTTCCTTCCATATATAGAGAAAAAACAAAATGATTGTTTATACATACAAAACAAGCATACAAAAAGATTTATTTGCATACATATAAGAAAAGTATGATACGGCGTATTTTTTTCAATCTTGCCTCTCACCATATTGCAATTGATTATATATTTGTTGATAGTACAGTAATATTTATATTATACATGCTTAATTATATACTTAATTTATTAAATCTTTTTATAATAATTGAGATAAAAACACGGAAAATTAATGTAATATATAAAGAACGTTAAGTGCTCTAAAAAGCCTAATAGTTTCTTTTATTTCAGCACTTTTTCTTCTCCGTTCGAACAAGATACTGCCAGTCATCTCAATTTTGGCATGTCTGAAACAGTATACCTAGCATAGAATTTGCTTGGGACCAGAGAGGATGTTATGTGGAATGTCTGTAAATTAATTAGTTGAAGCCTTTAAGGTATAGTCTAAAAAAAGTAAGTACGTAGATAAGTTTTATAAAAGAGTGGTTTCTTCCATATAATTTCATGAATTTTAATTCTTTAACTTGATCTTTTTCTTGTACTAAAGTGGAATAAATCTCTACTAATATTATAAATGCGAAAGTAACTCTGTCTGTCTGTCTGTTACGCTTTCCCGCTTATACCTCTCAACCGATTTTAATGAAATATGGCACAGACAATCTTTAGACCCTGAGAAAGGACATAGGCTACCTTTTATATACCCTTCTATATACCTTGACGAGCCTCGTGGTTGAGTGGTTTATATAACGGTCTGCCAATCAAGAGGTCTCGGGTTCGATTCCCGCTCGGGACAATCATTTGTGTGATTTTTCTAATTGTCATACAAATGTTTGTACTGCGTCTGGGTGTTTCTATGTATAATAAGTATGTAATTACAAAAAAAAAGTTGTATATGTATTCTATCCGTATTCTGCTACCCATAACACAAGCGTATAAGCTTAGCTTGGGACCAGAGGACGTTATGTGAAATGTCCATGAATATTTATTTATTATTTATTTATTGCGAAAAAAAAAATTCCAAATTCCACGCGGACGGAGTCGCGGGTAACAGCTAGTAAGAAATAAAATTACAAAATACTAAATAAACAAACAAATAACAAAAATGCAAAGTTTAGATTAGTGAAAAGATACTTAAAACGATAAATTTGAATAATTTATGCATTGTAAAGTAATAGGTGCTCCACAATAAGCTGTAAAAAGATAAATAGTTGTAATAAAAAATGAAACAAATAAATAGTTAAAGCATTTTATTAGACGGGTATGGCACAATATTTATTTTTACATTGGAATTAAATAATATTATTATTCGCCAGTTGATGCCAGAATTGGCCATTAATCGTCCGCAGTCGCCAATAGACGAAAACATGCCCTTTTAGAAAAAAAGATTTGCTTACAAAGGCCACGATCATTTTTATTATCATACTCTCCCACTTTCCAGCCCATTAACGTCCCATTGCTGGGCAACTCTTCCTTGCGGGTTTGTGGTCTACTATGCCGCCGGGTAGGCAGACTTTAAAACATCTGCTACGATCGTTTTTGAACATATATCTTCAAATTACTTTTACTTCAGCTTAAGATAAAGCTTGTAAGTGGATGGATTGATAGGTGTTCAAATATTTGTTTGGCTCACAGGCGTTTGTTCTTCATCCTACACATTGTTTGTGTACGAGATTTGTGAATGGCAAAATGTTAAATGTTGTTAGTTAAGAGGATACCAAAATAGCTTCGTGCATTTTTCTACGTACGAAGTTTTCATTGTTTCTTTAGATTGAATGGCTAGAGCTCTAATTTTTAAGTACTTATATGTTTTTTCAATATATGATCTAGGATCGCATAAACTCAGAAAAAAGTTTGTGGAAAAAGTTTTCTCGATAGAAAATCTTAGCGAAACAACCTCTCTAATTTTTTATTTTTTTCATTTGTCGGTCTATTATCGCGTATTAACTAATGAAATAACTTTAAAAATATAAGTAACTATTATATATAGAAACACGTAAATCAGAATTAAAATATATTTAGTAGATTTTGAGTAAATAGGAAAAGTATCCCTAATTCTTCATTTTCTGTGCCTACTGGCTGTGTTAATATGTACGTGTCGGCGATGATATACGATAATATTGATGTAGGCCCTTAATGTTATGTTAATCCTTGAGGTGACTGAAATATTAAGTATATGCATATAATATCGACAATTTAATACCTAAAATGGAAAGATAGTATGTATATACAATTATGAATAGTTTGAAAAATATGGATCATAATTTTTCATAATAATAATTATATACCTGATTGAGAAACGTGGTACAATGATATGTAAGGGGTGATTGATATATGGGTATATTCGGTATATTATAGTGAAGGAGTGTTTTCAATTCCGTTAACTAATTTTGTAACTTAGCTCCAACAGGTTATTGCGTTGACGCGATCAGTTTGATTTGAATATTGGCGCGGTGAACGAGATCGGAAATATTCAGGCGCATTCGGGTCGCACGTAAGCGGAGATCGGGTCGACTCGGGGGCGTTCGAGTGTTATCGCGCATGTCAGTTTGTTTGTTTCTCAGTTCGTTTGTTGTTTATTTAATTGTTTATCACTTGTTGTCGTGATTTTATGTTTGAATTGAATAAATTTTTTTAATATTTTACTATCCGGTATCCGGCCGGATACTGTATTACTATCCGGTATCCGGCCGGATACTGTATTACTATCCGGTATCCGGCCGGATACTGTATTACTATCCGGTATTCGGCCGGATAGTGAAAACAAGACCGGATAGGCCGGATACCGGATAGTTACCGGATATCCGTTTCATCCCTACTTTGAACCTATCTTCGTTCCAAAAAAAAACATGGGCATCGTAGTCCGCTGTTTTCTTCATGAAAATAAACCGATAATTTTTTTTTACGCCAGTTGAAATCTGCCTCAACTATATTTGTACCTTTCAGCGCGGCGCTCTGGAATAGAGCCAACAGGCGTCATCAACAAGTGGACAACACGTTGCTCTAACAACTAACCTACAAATAACACAGTGTCTGTAAGTGTTAATGTATTACAAATTTATTATGAAAAGGCGAAATTAATAAATTTCTGTACATAATTGGCTTTTAGTTCTTTTTTTATATAATTTGCATGGACATTTCACATAACATCCCCTGGTCCCAAGCTAAGCTTATTTGCTTGTAATAACATAAGCGGACAACCAGTACCCATAAAGGTACTAGAATACCGATATACTACAATATGGGGCTTAAACCCACGACATCCTGAACGGTAGTCCGTTGTATGAACTACTAGACTATGCGGTCCATTGGCGTACATAAGACAAAAAAGTGTTGAAGTTAATATATATAGCAGAAATACTCAACTGTGACAAAACCAGCCCTCATTAACGTCTCGGCTTAGAGTGGAATGATTTATGATAAGCTGATAATAGAACTTTTACATTTTACCTGCTCTTTACAAACCTTTTTAACTTTTTATATTCCGCTGACTTTAAGATTTCTTTTCACAGCCCCTTGAATGAAATGGAATATTTGGCTATTGATGGATTTTAGTTTGGTGCTAAACGGGTTACGGCATTACGTTAACCGAAGTCTGATAGGTACAAAGTCCAAGTTATCGGCGGTTAGGGCTCCAAGATAAGTAATGAACTTACAATACGAGCCGTCTCGAGAAGTATCTTATTCTGCATTAAGTCTCTGGTCCAACTGCCTAATGTGAGCATATTTACTTAGATTTATTAACAGGTGTTGGATAAATAAACGTATACTATCCCTACTCTTTGCGTCGAGCCATAGGATTACGATACATACTTACGTATTATAACCTCCTTGCGTAGAGCAAGCAAATGCGCTGCGTAATGCATTCGTAACCCATGGGCTACGAAGAATTAGTATATCAGTCCAAATAACAACGACTTTATGTAATTATAATACCATAGATACTCGATTTCACTAGGTATAATAAAAACAAAATTCTTATAGTTTTTCATAAAAAGCACCAAACTTATGTTTGACGAAGCATTTAAAACATAACCAATAAAACAAAACTTTGTTAATTAATCTTAAGCAACTCATTTAAGTTGAAACTGAAGACGTAAAACAACGTAAGTAGCCAACTTTTAGCCATCAGTCATGTGCGACTGTTGGAGTTATTTCAAAGTATGGTGTAAGTAATATCTATTTATAACAAAATGTTTCTACAAACATCATCATCATCATCATAACATCACGCCTTTTCCCATGGGGGTAGGCAGAGACTATAGAGCGCCATCTGCTACGATCCAAACATACTTCCTTGGCTTCATCCACACTCATACATCTGGCACTTGCCCCTTTTGGAATATGCTAGCGATGACATCGGAGTATATTTTTCTCGGGCGTCATCTCCCAGCATTTCGAAAATCTTAAATTAATTTTATACATTTCTACAAACACTACGCGTCTAATACTATTGACAGTTTTAAGTATCAGATTAAGATTATTAAAAGCAAAAAGAAGTTAATAAATGAAGCGTCTGATTAAAATCTATATTATAACTTTTTTTTGTGCTGATTGAAGTCCTGCAATGTGTTCTAAAACTAAGATTTTATATTCCAATATTTGTTTTTTCGAACTTAGACTTTATATTTGTTTTAAATTTTAACCCGAAGTTCAGGAGACTGTTTAATTACTGTAATCGAGGGTGGTACTGTGTTGTAAGGTGTCCTCTGTGATTACTTGTTAATATAGGTACGTGTCTAAATCTGTAAAATGTTTTATATGATAAAAGGAGTCGCGCAAGTTTTATATAATAATAATCTGTAATCTATTTCTATATTTACAAAAACCTCTCTAATGATATAATGAAATATAAAGTAGTAGCTGTTGCCCGCGACTTTGTACACGTGGAATTTAGAAAATTTTCCCCGCTTTTGCATAATTTTTTATTGCCGATTCGCTCCTATTGGTCGTAGCGTGATGTTATATAGCCCATAGCCTTTCTCGATAAATTTACTTTCCAACAATGTAAGTATTTTTCAAATCGGACCAGTGGTTCCAGAGATTAGCGCGTTCAAACAAACAAACTCTTCATCTTTTTAATATTATAGTACATATATAGTATACATACCATATTAGAGTTTTTTTTACGTTTAATTTATTTAACCACAATTAGAGCTTGAATGTTAAATATTTATATCTTTTATTATGTTTTACGTCCACTTAAGATATAAGTTCAAGTGTTTGGGTCGATGGACCCCCAAATATTTATCTTTCCATAATATGCCTTTGTTCCGAATTTTATAGCCACATTTTGCCGCTGTTTGGATTTGAGATTTAAATGTGGCAATTTCAACATATTTAGGGTAAGATGTAACTTAACTTAAATATTATTATTTTATTGGTTAGCAGTAAGCCTTAATCGTCATACTCCTGTCCTCATCCAGTTATTCGACGTCACCGCAACATGACGCCTCCTCTCTCCTCTCCAGCCCATTTACGTCCCACTATTGGACATTGGCCTCCTCCACTTTGGAGGGATTATGGACTACTGTGCCGCGCTGACCAGGCGTGTTGGCACAGGGTTTATTTTCGAGTTTTCCGTCTCTCACAGAGGATGTTATCTGTGTGAAATATCCCATAACTGACTTTTAAAGCACCCTTGGGAGGAGATTGGGTGGTGACACTTGTAATCTTAATCCATCACCACACGGAGCGCAACATGACTACTTGTTCATGTTGCAATGGGTTTTGGCTGATTTTTACAGTAAGTTTTACTAACTTAATTTTATTTCGACTGATAAAAAAAATTGTTGATTTAAAATTAACAGCAAATCCAATAGAATTGAATAGATATTACCAAATGAAGTCCCAACTTAACTTATTAAACATTATGAACCTAGATAGTTTAAGATTGCTTGACGTTGCTGGACAGAGATTTATTTACCAAGTCTTTTTAATATAGAAATAGGCATTGAATATATTTTTACATTGATCGATTTATTCTGAGACAAACATTTTGTTTAAAGTTTTTTATTTAAGGTAATTAATAAATCTATTCACACATTCACGGTCACATTGGATGCAGGCGGCACAGGACCGCGCGTTGTGGCGTTCTATGGGGGAGGCCAATGTCCAATAGTGAACGGAGACAGGCTGATGGATGGATATAAATCTATTTATATTGACTGCACACGGTATTAGTTCTTTAAAATAAACTTAAGTTCGTTATATAGCTAACTAGCTGTTGTCTGCAATTTCGTACGCGTGGAATTTAGAAATCAAACCTTAATAAATTATACAAAAAAGCCATCCTCCTGAACCACTCTATCTATTTAAAAAATCAAGATCCGTTGCGTAGTTTTGAAGCTATAAGCTCACATAGGGACACACATACAAAAATAACGACTTAGTTTTATAATAAGTAAAGATATTATCTACTGCATTATAGCCGGTTAGAGTAGATATTTGTGGTATTTTACTTTCCTGAAACAATGTATCACTGCCCAAATATTATGTTAACATTTCCGAGCAGACTATTCGTAATAAAAATGCCCCAAGCAAAACAAAATAATCATTTTCATCCGCGAAAGCATCGCAATTTATGCAAAAATGTTTGGAAAATTCAAAGTACTACTATTATAATATAAAGTATACTCTGTTGTGAAAAATGAGGCCAAGAATAGTATTTTTTTTTTGTATAGAGTAAAACCCGGATAGTTGCCTCGGACGGATAGTTGCCTCGGGCGGACACATGCCTCAGTTTCAAATGCTCTATGTTAGACGTATTGACAGTGTTTCTTTTTGATCATAATTAAAAGCGTCCCCCGCGCAGGCCCCAGTGCCACATAAGCCGTAGAAGTAGGCCCACGTGTTTTGTCCGTATGAGAAAACATCTTCCGCGGCATACTTTGACGAGCGCCAGAATTATATTGGTAAGTAATCTCTGTTAAATATTTTTATAATTGATTGCGATTTCAGTCATAAATATATTTCTTTGAGTCCATTAGATTTTAAATTGCACTGTTTATTGGGTTTCATTGTTAAATATGTTTTATTTATTTCGTAAATAAAAAGGGAAAGTATCCGTATCAAATCGGTTAGTTGCCCTACTGTCTTTTGCGGATTTTTGCCCTGCGGCAACTACCCGTAACTATACATTTTTAACAACCAAAATCAGATTTTTTTCTTAGTTATTTTTTTCATTTACATTTACTATTTTTTCTTGGTGAGTTTTTAATTGGTTTTACTATACTTTATCTATACTAATAGAGGAAATAAAGAGGAAAACTTTTTTGTTTGGTTGTAATGAATAGACTCAATAATTATTGGATCGTTTTTTAAAAAAAATATGGTTCCCTAAAATATTTGGATTTTTCGGAAAAATAATAAACCAGAAAAGTTACTTATTTTGCGTACTCTGCCTAAACTATAAAAGATAGAACCATAAAATGTTCCAATTAATTGTAGGTCTTAAATATATCTACAAAAAAGTCCGCGACACACTATACCTATCTATGTCGAGTGAGACACAACAACCATTTTTTATTTAAAAATCTTGAATTTTTGGACTACATTTAAACGCATTTATTTTACTCATGCTATTATTCTT
Source organism: Orgyia antiqua (assembly GCA_916999025.1). Classification (NCBI taxonomy): domain Eukaryota; kingdom Metazoa; phylum Arthropoda; class Insecta; order Lepidoptera; family Erebidae; genus Orgyia; species Orgyia antiqua. The sequence goes on from OU779864.1 coordinate 24,265,628, forward strand.
TATCAAAATATGTTATTTCATCACTAAGTACAGTTTATGTCGATAATTTGGTATTTGAATGATTAAAATTGGTCGCTTGGTTTTGAAGTTATAGCGAAATTAAAATATTACGTTACGATTTCTGCTGGCCCGTTGCGAAGTGAGCGTAACCAAGGCGGGGGTGTAAAAATTTTTGGGTACTTAGTACATAATAAAGGATCTCAGTAAGTTATAAGGACTGAGTACTTAGTTAATAGAGGCAGATACCAAAGTTAATTCTAATTTTGTTTATTGTTCTATCTTCAAAATAAATAATAACAGACATTTTTATTTTGGACACTTATTTACTATTTTGGAGTCTATTATTGTTATAATTTTATGATTGTAATTTAACTTTATTTAATACCTACTTAATAAAAGATTGTATTTAAAAATAAAAACTGATTATTTAAATTAATGTAAGTTCATTTTTATTTGAAAAAGAAAACAGGCGGGCATCTATCCTCACTTTGAGGAAGTATCCCCCCAACCATTTTTAACGTTAGGTCAGTATCCGCTATAATTGGCAACTCTCCTCTTTTTCAGAGGTCATATTAAACTGGATTTACTTAAAACTTATAATATTTATAATGTTTTTATAGATAGGGTATGATAGAAGATTAATGTACTATGTTTGAGAATACACTTTGAATAAAAAATGTATTGAAACACATTTTTTAAAGGAGCTTTTTAAAAAGTGTGGCAACTATCCGGCATTTACCCTAATGTGACGCATGTAAAATTTCATAAAAGTCGGTCAAGCCGTTTCGGAGGAGTACGGTAACTAACACTGTGACACGTGAATTTTATATATAAGAAGATGATTCGCTGTATGATTTCTTGGTTGTTTTTAAATAAATAAATTTATATTCCGAAATTCTTTGTGCTTAGTTATAGTATAGTTCTTACCAATGGATGTCTAGTTTACATATTTTTAGATTTAACAGATTTTTTTAAATTTTTTTATTTTCATTGTTACAGACGTGGTGAACAAATAATTTTTATAGCAGATATTTAGCAGTTAGTTAGCCAACAGTAAATTTGGCTTTCCTAAATACTTGATGCAACCAAGTCTAGAGATTCCCCTCATAATAAAATTTCATGTAAATAAAAAATAATTATCCAGAGTGTCATTTTGCAGAGCTTTTTCTATTTATTTAAACCATACTTTCTCAGTTATATGTGCTCTTTGGAGCACAAAGAGTTTTCAATTAATGAAAGTTCTTTGTTATTTAGGTAACAAAAACAACAAACATACATTATACTGTATGTATAACCAGCTATGATTATGGTAAAGTTATTTAATATTCGAAATTGCTCGACATAAACGCAAATCCATGATGGATTTCAGCCTAAACACTCTTGAAACAGAATATCGGTGCTGTACAATTGTGTGATTTGCCTGGAAGTATTTAATGTCATTCCTTAGGAATTGCGGTTAAATACACCGAATTTCATGTTGATACCATAATAAAAATGATTATAGTTAATAATGATCGGGTAAATTATGCAAGAATAATGTTTTTATTAGATTCAATATTCAAATTATATCGATGTTTTAAAATAGTGTTTTAGACCACACTAATTAGGCCTGTGGGCATAGAGATTAGTTTAAACTTAGTCTCTTACTCTCTCACGCTGAAAATTTTAAATTAAACTTAGAGCTCAAATTTCTCATTACAGGCTCATAAAAGACACATGAAAGAAAATTGAGAAGCGAAAATGACTGTATTCTTAAATTATCAACAAAATTTGATTTAAAAGGTTACATAGTGTCAATTATTAAAGGTAAGGTTTAGGTACTTTTTCTCGAAATTTTACAGCATTTTTAGAACTTATTTTATGTAACCGACATCGTATTAAGCTATATTTTCTAAAGTAACTTTATGAATTAATGATAATCTGGTCATTAGCAAAATTTGTATTTCATTTAACTTTTGTGGCCCCGAGATTTTATGATAATCACGCAGATTATGTGGTAGATTTTACTTTGTTAGGGATATCCTAATGACTAATAAATATTTAAACGTTTACGCGCAACTTATTTTCTTTTGTTTTCGTCAAGTTATAATTTAATTTCTAAGAAAATTTATGTCTCGAAAAATATTAAATTATTTAATAAATTTACATTTAAATATTAACGGTACAGCGTTCTGGAATATAATTAACCTTTGACATTTTATTTTAATTTTATTACATCATCGTGGACAAGAAACGGACAACGAGAGCCTCGTGATAATTTTAATTACTGCTTATTTCGTTGTCTTTTTGACTCAAATTAATATTTGTTTTTATCAAAATGAATTTTGAACTAAAGTAATTTATTAATTTTGCAATTAACTTGCTATGCTTTTACTTAATAAATTAAATTATAGTGGAAAAAGTGATCACCGCAAGCTGGACTTGAACCCACGATCTCGGAATACCGTTCCGTCGCTCTACCTACTAAGCTATTGCGGCTGTGCTAACAGTAACCAATTTCTTCACTACAATGTTACTCGAATGAGTCTACATTCGCATTTTTGATGTACAACGCCATCTATCGAGACTGTGTTGCACAAACGGAACGGTACGGAACGGTATTCCGAGGTCGTTGGTTCAAGTCCCGCTTGCGGTGATCACTTTTCCAGTTCGGCAGTACGTTACATGAACCACTCAACCACGAGGGTCGTCATTATTTACTGTAATTGTAACTAACATTTTGAGAGCAATAAATAAATAATTTAAAATTAAACCTGTGATACTTACAGCCGTATTCATAAACGTTACTGTGAGGTCTCATAGTAGACATGGACGCACAGGGGTAGCAAAATCATTTCACAAACAATACCTAAGTGGTGAAGCGCACTATGCGTTTGTTAAACTGAACGCATAGCTGAGTTTTGTCTATGAATACAATGAACGGAACGCACTGAGAATTGTTACCCTTTGCACAGTGCATCAACACTTAAGTACTTACTTATGTAAATATTGTTTGTGAATACGGGTGTTAGTTTAGTAATCTATTTAAAATTTTTACTTTTTAAAGTCTTGAACGCGTTTATCTTATTAATAATAATACATTCTCTTGTTGATGTTATTGTAAATAACTATGAAATATCAGGACGGCCAAGTCTGCTATTACAATGTTGTCGTAATGAACAGTCACTGATTGCATAATTGCGAACTTTATCAAGTTTGGCGTCATTATGACAAAAAAAGGAAAGATGGGCTGGCCATATAGCACGTCTAGAGGACAAAAGATGGACATCTACGGTGACCACTTGGAGTGGCCCTAAAGGTAAAAGACATATAGGCAGACCATATACGAGGTGGGAAGACGATATAAAGAAGATAGCGGGAACAAAATGGCTAACAACAGCAAAAGATAGACAAAAATGGAAATCACTGGAGGAGGCCTTCACCTAAAGAGGGTTCATGCATGCACTAAAAATAAACCAAAGAACAAAATAAACAAAAGAACTAATGACCTAATTATTTTGACTACATACTAACTAAAAGTAATGAACGACAGAAATATAATACATTTTCGTATTGAAATTTTCGTGAGTTTGAGATATATTAGAAATACTATATTACCGGCTAACACTCACAGTTTTGGGATCGAAGATGTCGACCCAAGTTTCCTTTGAGGACTGAGTCCTCAGTGCACGCCGGAAGGTCGCAGACGCCGCTGCGCACTCGTCCTGAAGATGAGCATCGGATATGCTCGAAACCTGGGTCGACATCTTCGATCCCAAAACTGTGAGTGTTAGCCGGTAATATAGTATTTCTAATATAATAAATGTAAATGAAATCATGATCTTTTAAATAATACTTATATACCTAATATTTTCTAACACTTGCGCGACTCATCTGTTTAAATAAAACTGACTGAGCTGTAATGTGTCTTCGACGATCAGTTATTACAGGGTTTATACCCTGTATACCCTGTAATAACTGATCGTAGAAGGCAGATTACAGCTCAGTCTCACCCGTGACCATGGTGACTGCAAAGTCTCCGAAACGTCGGGCCAAAATTTAAAACAAATATACGCGTCTAAATCCGTAAAAAGTAGTTTTATTTAAACTTATATACCTACATAATAAAATGAATTTTTACTGTAATTGAGAAATGCATGAAATTATAAAGACTTTTTTATTTTTTTATTTTATTTTATTTATGACAAAAAAATACATTACATGTACATTTCTTGAGAAAGACTATAGGCTATTAGGCTATATAGCATAGCGCTGTGACTAATAGGAGCGAAGCATTAGTGAAATATGTTACAAAAACAGGAATTATTTTCTAAATTCCACACGTAGATCGAAGTCGCGGGCAACAACTAGTAATAATTAAATGCCTGTTAATTGCAACAAAAAAAAAATAAACTAAGTTACGTCGGAAACCCAAAATACATTAAAATCTTACTCTTTGAATGTACTCATGCTAACATGGGCTTAAAGGAACTTTTTAGTGGTCGGTCGAAAGGATCTTAAATCCTCTGACCTGCTTTTATAATAGGTATAGCGTCCGAGAGTTATAGCCCGTTTAACAGATTATAGCGCTGCGCAACTCTGATACTAAATAACTGACATGAAAATGGTAAAATAAAAGATTTGTTCCACTATTTTCATAAAAACTTACTCATTATGTTAACTGAAAACTACCTAATATTTACGATCAAATTACATTTGGTGGCAGCAGAGGGGGCAAATAAAACCCAACTATGGAAACTATAGCTACATTTTAAATATTTAAATTACATTTTTAAATATACTTATTCTAACATATAACTAATTGACCTAATTGATCGGCAATCAATCAAAGAGTGAGTTTTGGTGAAGAGAGGGTTTCCTTATCGACCGACTGCGTGGTCTTCTTGGTATTGCTGTCGTCAGATTTGCATGACTCACATCGGCGAACACCTGCTCATCGATGCTTCACTCGCTGTTGCAATATACTGAGAACGTGCAAACGTAACAATCATATAATCTAGGTACGTTGTGAAAGGTAAAGAAATAGAAATTTGCTAGCCGTTAGCGTTGCACGTTCAATACCTACACGTAAACCTTAAAACCACTCTATCTTTTAAAAAAATCACATCAAGATTTGTTTCGTAGACATACTCGTAGGTACAGAAAATACGACTTTGTTTTTTAGTAGGTAAATATTATTTTCAAACTAAGTTTTTTGTTGTTTTTTTTGTATGTTTGTTCATACATAATTTTTATCTGGGCGAAGTGATTTTAATGTTTCTGTTATTATTTGAAGGCTGGTGGTTTTCGTGTGGTCCCATTGGTACCAGGTCAGGATTTGATGGTTATCTCCTGCACATGAAGTCGGATGAACATTTTTTTTAAAATGCTACTTTTTTATACTCTCTCTCCAGCCCATTTATGTCCCACTGTTGGGCACGGGCACTTTGGGAGGGATTATGGTCTACTGTGCCGCGATGACCAGGCGTGTTGGCACAGGGTTTATTTTCGAGCTTTCCGTCTCTCACAGAGGATGTTATCTGTGTGCAATATCCCTTAGCTGACTTTTACAGCACCCTTGGGAAGAGATGGGGTGGTGACAATTGTATTCTTAATCTGTCACCACACGGAGATACTTGTTTATACGGTCTATGTAAAATATTGTACTTTACGTATACAAAATTGGTTTCATTAGAGAGTTAGATAATTCGAGCAGCACAACAAGATATAAAATCAATAGTTTATAACACTCACTAGTGCCTACATGTGCCAGGATGATGCAATTTGTTTTCAATATTAGACTAGAGAACGTGTGGATTCTAGCCAATCAGCTTACCCAAACAGTTGGGGTTTATCTACGGAGTTTATTTTATCAATGCCGGACCAATACACTGTGATATTAACTTTTTTAAGCTCGCAAATAATGTTAGAAATATTTCTCATAAGACCTTACGTTTTTAGTAGCATACGGATATCGTCTACCTACAGTATTCCGCGTAGTTCATATTCCGTGTGGTGACGGATTAAGAATTCAAGTGTCACCACCCCATTTCTTTCACAGGGTGCTGTAAAAGTCAGCTAAGAGATATTGCTCACAGATAAAACCTTCTGTGAGAGACGGAAAACTCGAAACTAAACCCTTTGTAAACACGCCTGGTCAGTGTGCACAGTAGGCTTTAATCCCTCCCAAAGTTAAGGGGGCCCGTGCTCAACAATGGGACGTGAATAGCTGGAAAGAGATCTACAGTAATCTAAGAAATGTTTTTCTTACATAGTCTCTCACACAAACCAACCCTCTTTTGATCTTCCTCTAGACTTCTTTTCCTACGTAATAATTCCCAGAACCTTTATTATCAACTAGTTATATTCCATTATCCTTTATTATGATAAAAGTTTTCATAAGAATAAACGGTATCTACCAAATAGTGAAGTAAATTGTAGATATAGGTGAGAGTTTCCATCAGGTAACCACAAAGCCACGTATAGAGGAACGTCATACAATGGCTCAATCAACGTAAAACGGAAACATTCTGATGATAATAACAAACGCTCTAACGAACTTTGGAACTACAATAGTCGTAAAGGTAACTTAAAATACTTTAAAGAACTTATAAAGAATATATAATATTTCCTTATAATATTCTCTAACTCTTGCGCGGCTCTTTTATTCAAATAAAACTACTTTTTACAGATTTAAACGCGTATATCTGTTTTAAAGCCTACGGCAGAATTTCCGAAATATTATTATGTCTAAAATTTAAAACAAAAATATACGCGTCTCATCTGTAAAAAGTGGTTTTATGTAAACGTTAAGTTTAATTTTTTTTAACCATTCTGAAACCTCAAAACTTAATTCCATATATGATGAAAAGAGATATAAAAGTATATTCTATTATAAAATCTCTCATAATATAATACTATATACTCAGAAAATTACTTGTTATCTTGTACATGCAGGTTATAAAAATCTGGTGAAATATTTCGTCTATATTACGGAGCCGAATTTACCACAACTAATAAACAGAAAATCTCTTGCTTAAAATTTACTTACAGGAATTTGAGCATGTTGTGTTTATGCTTGTAGATTTTAACAACAAAATATCTCCTTACTTATTTTAAAACAAAGTTGTTATTTTTGAATGTACGTCCCTATGTGAGCTTATATCTTCAAATCTACGAACAGATTTTGATACGGATTCTTTTAATAGATAGAGTGGTTCAAGATAACGACCGTTTTGTATAATTTGCTAAAGATATTTTCTAAATTCCACGAGTACGATGTTGCGTGCAGCAGCTAGTACTTTAATAATATGCAGTTGGTAGATTTTTCTTGTTAAACAAATTCAAAACGATTTTTTTAAAATTTTGTTCACAAGTTTTTCGCTATCAGTTAAATATTTTTGTTTTGATTATCCGTGTGGTGACAGATTATGAATACAAGTGTCACCACCCCAACTGTTCTCTTCCCCAGGATGCTGTAAAAGTCAGCTAAGGCATATTCTCCACAGATATAATTCCTCCCAAAGTAGAAGGGCTTTGCCAAACAGTGGTATGTTAATGGGCTGAAGTGAGGGAGAAGGAGAGAGAGAGAGAGAATTAACATATTTCTCGCAACGGCAACGTTCTGAGATCCCAAGCTAACCGAACCCGCAAACTCGTGAATGGCAGCCGGTTAGGTACCTATATTAAGCACTGCATTGCATTAAAATATGTTATATGTATACGTGGACTAAGCAAAGCTACATAATTCCCTGTCATGCGAGCTTCATATATTTACGGATATATAAAATGTCAGATGCCTCATGCGGTATTAGCTATTGATCGATGTTCTCAACTCAATAACACCGTGCAGCTATAGGTATTATATATGTCGTTATGAGTTATTAAACCTATCTTTCATGAGTCTTTGAAAAACGCGTAACAAAATATACACACATATTTCCTCGGTTATACAGTACTAGCTGTACCCGACGCCGTCCACGGCTTCGTACGCGTAAAATTTATCGAATTTGTCGATGCTGCAGCGTGATGTTATACAGCCTGAAGCCTTTCTCAATAGATGTACTATCTAACACTGAAAGAATTTTTCAAATCAGACCAGCGGTTTCTGAGACTAGCGCGATCAAACAAACAAATTCTTCAGCTCTATAATATTAGTAGGTAAATAGGTAAAGACATTGGATATACTACACCAATCGTTATCGTGTGGAGATTAGTTTACTGTGATGTACATGGGTCATGACTGTCATGAGTGGATAAAAAGGGAAATAGCTTAAGTTGTCCTTCTATTATTAAATTACATTTAAGAGGATACCAAAATAGCTTCGTGCATTTTTCTACGTACGAAGTTTTCATTTTTTCTTTAGATTGAATGGCTAGAGCTCTAATTTTTTAAGTGTATGATTTTTCAATATATAATCTAGGATCGCATAAACTCAGAAACGCGATTGAAAAAAGTTTTCTCGATAGAAAATCTTAGCGAAACAACCTCTCTCATTTTTTATTTTTTTAATTTGTCGGTCTATTATCGCGTATTAACTAATGAAATAACTTAAAAAACATATGTAACTATTATATATAGAAACACGTATACCGGAATTAAAATATATTTAGTAGATTTTGAGTAAACAAAAAAAATATCCCTAATTCTTCATTTTCTATACCTACTAGCTGTGTTAATAGGTACATGTCGACGGTAATATTGATGTAGGCCCTTAATCCCGTACGAGACAATCTATGTGTGATATTTATAATAGATATAGGTAGGTACTAATATTTCTACCGCGTCTGTACTTTTTATTTACAAAAGAAAAGCTTTTTCTGTAGTATATCCGTATTCCGGCACCCAAAAAGAATATAAGCTTAACTTGGGACCAAATCACGATGTGGGAAATGTACATGAATATTGAATCTACGTACTCAGTATTAATTTTCAATTTAATAAAAAGTCATTGAAAATCTAGGCTACCAGTAACTTTCATTATAACTTTCATATAGAATCAACTACATAAATTATATTTAAAGTTCCAAGAGATACAAATTTCTCTACGAGCTCTAACATATTTTGCCTATAAATTTATTTTCTAATATTCATTCACGATAGAAATCTATGGTCAGGCAAAATACAAATAAAATAGCGTTACTTTGAACATAATATTTCGGCTACATAGAATCAGTACTTACATGTGCAAAGTCAGCTAATCCTCACTTGACCAACCGACCAACGAGTTGCAACATAACTATAATCCCACGTAAGCTGACAAGAATCTCTTAATACGAATACGGGAAATGTTAGTTACACATGATATCAGGATAAACATCAGAATCTCTTATCGTATTCACTTAACTGTTCAAATCTCGTTATTGTTGATTTACCGCTTCTTACAGGTACAATACGACTTCTTAAGAGGGCACGATACCAAATTGTGCTCCACACAAAAATATGGGTTTCGTACTTCCCATTTTTCTTTGCGAAAGTTAAAACGCTATATTATAGATGAAGAGTATATCTATGCTTGTATCACTTTCTTTTTTTTCAAAACATTAACTAAAAGAAATATGACCATCCGAAAATCCGTTTTTTTTTTCGGTTTTCTTTACGTAAAGTTGCAGCATCTATCCACACATATTTGGTAAGGTTTCACCAAAAAAAAAAATGACAGAAGCATAGATATACCCTTCATCTATAATATATCGTAAAAACAATTAAAATCGGTTTAACTTTCGCGAAGAAAAAAGGGGACTACGGAACGTCTTTTTTTCAAAGAATTTGTAGGTAAAATCTGATTCAGCTATATTTGTCCCTTTCAGCGCGGTGCTTGGAAATAGGGATAGCAATACCTAAGGCAAATACCTAAATTAGAAGTACAGTACCCTCTTAAGGATCATTTTTTTCAACTTTAATAAATACTTCAAATATTATATTTTAACAGCTGCTGCCAGGGACTTCGTACACATGGAATTAAAAAAAATCACATTCTTGCCACATTTTTTGCTGATTCTTCGATCCTATTGTTACCAGCGTGATTTTATTATAGCCTGAAGCCATTCTCGATAAGTGTACTATCCAACACTGAAAGAGTTTTTCAAATCGGACCAGTAGTTCCTGAGATTAGCGCGTTAAATAAACAATCTCTTCAGCTTTATAGTATCAGTATTATTATAGATAAGATGATAGGTGTATAATAGTTAATATTATATTCATTTATCCAGTGTTAACCATCCGTAAAATCCAATGTTTGGTCAAATAAAATTCAGTGATCCCTCTTCAAAATACAAACCCCAACTTAAGATTAATTTGGATTAAATTTAAGCCGATTGAGAAAACCACCGATGAACAGAGAGAAAACGAAAAAGAGTATAATTTATTTCTATTAAAAACAAACACACATGCAGCACCTACAGATTTCTATCATATATTTTCATAACTTATTCAAAACCAAGGAACTATAACAGACCTACATATACTGAAATGATTTATCACCATCCAAATTCACAAGTGCTGACGCCAGTCGGTAAACACAGTTCATTAGTCAAAGTGGCACGATATATTTTACAGGCTTTCACGAAGTACCTTATCTACATAAAATATAGCGACATGTTTTGTAGCATCGTTATAGCGTAATAAATATATAAGCATATCATTTAAGACTTGTTCTAACACAAACAGATTTCATTTACTTAAGAAAAAATCAATGGTACCAATTCTACGTGCACATGCACAACTTATCTAAAAAAATAATTTTGATAGTATCGAAATCACAATTCGGCAATGTTATCTCAACATTCTTGTTATAAAAACTGTTTAATATAGACAAAAGATTTTAATTAATATTAATGTGCACAACAAAATAGCCAAATAATAAAAATATGCCAATAGTTGTCTAGATTTTATAGTTAAGTTTAGTTGTGCCCTTAGAATTAGCACTAATGTCTGCGTAGTGAGTGTTGCTATTACTCTGAGAGTCATAGATCTGTGCTGTAAGCTTAGGAAAAATCCAAGCAGATAATATTTACCGCTAGAGCCAGAATACTTAAAATTAAATGTTTTACAAACATACCCCAGAGGTTTAAGAGATGTGAAGAAAAAATTGGACACAATCACAGATTCATATTGTCTGCTATATGCATAACTATGTTTTATTAAAAATTAAAAGAATAGTGAGGTTATTGCATACAATAATTAAATACGGCGACGGGCCTCGTGGGCTAGTGGTTCATATAACGGACTGCCATTCACGAGGTCTCGGGCTTGATTCCCGGTCAGGACAATCATTTGTGTGATGTTTGTAACTGTCATACAAATGTTTGTACTGCGTCTGGGTGTTTCTATGTATTATAAGTAAGTATTTACAAAAGAAAAGTAGTATATGTATTCTATCCGTATTCTGGTACCCATAACACAAGCATAATAAGCTTAGCTTGGGACCAGAGGACGTTGTGTGAAATGTCCATGAATATTTATTTATTTAAATAAAGTAGAATAATAGAATAGAATAGAATAGAATAGAATAAACTTTATTGTACACCATAAATTACATGTCATATAACTAATGTAACAATAAAACATGTACAATTGGCGATCTTATCGCATATTGCGATCTCTTCCAGACAACCTTTAATTGGACTCAGTTTATTTGGAAAGGGGTATTAGTGGTGTACTTGCTATGTATAAATTCCAAGTAAGAAGAAAAATCTTATATTACGCATAATCAATACATACAGATATACATACACATATAGAGATATAGATCCATAAATGTACATAAACCTATACATAATTATAAATAGAATAGAATACATAAATATATATACACATAAACATAGTGATGAGAAGTTTGGATTGACGATTACGTGGTTTGTAGCAGTAGATAATGTTCATTGATACGTTTATCAAAAGAAACAAAAGATTGCGCATTTTTAATGGATTTTGGTAATGCGTTCCATAGCAGAGCTGCCTCTATAGTAAAAGATTTGCTAAAGAATCTAGTAGAGTGCAATGTCAAGGCTAATCGCAAATTTTCCGATGATCTTAATGTTCTCAAATGTGTGTCATGGAGAAACGTAAAACGTTTTTTGATATAAATAAACTGAGAATGTGAGTATTCCTTCGAAGTCGGATGGGTAACCACTTGAGCTTATTACGGAATTCAGATACATATTTGCGTAGCCCAAATATGAATCGGATAGCTAAGTTTTGGAAACGATCAAGTTTGTTTAACTGGTCCTCGGTGAGATCGAGATAGCTGGCATCAGCATAGTCTAGAATTGGAAGGAGATTAGATTGCGCTAATGCAATTTTAGTCGTGGTAGGTAGAAAATTTTGTAGCCGTCTCAGAGAACCAATAGACGCATATATCTTGCGGCTGATATATTCCAGTTGTGCATTCCAGGAAAGAGTCTTATCAATGTAGATGCCTAGGTTCTTTACACATTCACTTATGGGAATTGCAACGTCATTAAACATAATTTCTGGCAATGTAGTAAAATCTAGTTTACACAATAGGCGTGAACTTCCAATTATAATCGCCTGTGTCTTTCTTGGGTTGACAGTCAATCCATACCGTTCAGCCCACTGATGTATACGAGCTAGATCTAGGTTAGTAGTATTAATAATCTAAATGGTCTTGAAATTTGTTAATCCTATGGTAAGAGTACCCCAAAATAATTACTGAAAACATGTTCTTATCTTTACTTTTTATAAAACAAAGTTGTTATTTTTGTATATATAATATTATGACCCTATGTGAGATTATATCTTCAAAACTACGCTATGGATTTTGACTCAGTGTTATTTCAGTGATAAAGTGGTTCAAGTTCATGGCTTTTTTCTATAATTTTTTAAGGTTTCGTTTCTTAATTCCACGCGTACGTAATTGCAAACAGTAGCTAGTTTCTTCATATAATACTTTTAATGGATATAATAATGTGTAATTACCCTGGTATTTGGTTATAACATAATAAATTATACGTACGATACATATTTGGCATTTCATTATAAGTAATTATAGAGCTAAATTGAAACGCCTAGAGCTAACAAATACTAAAAGTTTATAAAAGCTGTAGGCTATCTGTAGCTAAAAAAGAGAATTTGTACTAATTTCTTTTATATTTCCGTAGCAAATAACTGTAACTATTAAAAAAAAAGACTGTTTTTTTCTTTTTTTATATAAAAAAGACAATATTGTCTAGATCTAAGTATCAAACGAATTAGCGCAATTCAATTTGTTAGTGATAGCCGTATCGGGTTCTATAAGCTGTCTATTATCAAGATTAACTTTTCAGTTAGCTTTTCTATATTGATTCTTTATTAAGTTGAATCCCTTTCTATCAATAAGTGATTAAGTTAATTTACACGGAATAAAAGCCAAAGATCTTTTTATAGCTTGTTTATTAAATAATTAAGTGATTTATTAAGCAAGCTTAAATCAAAAACTCGTCAAGTGCGAGTTGTACTCCCACATGAAGGGTTCTGTCTTATCATAATACGAGTATATTTATTATACCAACTCCAAATAATACCAAATAACAAGACCCCAAACAATGAACAATGAAGAATCTCCGTGTGGTGATGGATTGAGAATACAAGTGTCATCACCCCATCTCCTCCCAAGGGGGCTGTTAAAGTCAGCTAAGGGATTTTGCACACAGACAACATCCTCCTTAAGAGACGGAAAGCTCGAAAATATACACTCTGTGCCAACACGCCTGGTCAGTGCGGCACAGTAGACCATAATCCCTTCCAAAGTGGAGGAGGCCCGTGCCCAACAGTGGGACGTAAATGGGCTGGAGAGAGAGAGAAAACAATGAAATAAAGGGCAGAAGAATGATGATGATAAGTATTTGTTGCTATAGCATCAAATAATATATACAAACTGCGAATTTTCAGCTCTCTAGCTCATAGATACAGCCGGGTAAAAAACGAAGAAGGATGGACAGCGAAGCATCAGTAATAGGGTCCCGTTCTAACTTTTAGTACGGAACTATAAAGATAACGTTTTAATCATCGTGGGTTCCTTTTAACTAGCTGTTTGCCCGCGACTTCGTACGCGTGAAATTTATAAATTAAACCTTAACAAACAGAAGTTTATAATGTCACTCGATAGATGGCGTTGTGCAGTTTTTTTTTAAATCGTGCTATTGTTTGGTTACACACATTAACACATAAACTCGTCAAGATTTGTAGTTTTTAATTGTAATTTTCGCATTTATAAATTAGTAAGGACTAGACATCGCCCGAAACTGTTAAAATTAAAAATTCGAAATATACACCAAACCTAAAAAAATTATACCAAAAAACGATCCTCTTAAACCATCCTATCTATTAGAAAAAACCGCATTTAAATCGGTTGTACATACAAAATAAATAAATAAATATTCATGGACATTTCACACAACGTCCTCTGGTCCCAAGCTAAGCTTATATGCTTGTGTTATGGGTACCAGAATACGGATATAATACATAAACTACTTTTCTTTTGTAAATACATACTTATAATACATAGTAAACACCCAGACGCAGTAGTAGTAGTAGTAGAACATTTGTATGACAATTAAAAACATCACACAAATGATTGTCCTGACTGGGAATCGAACCCGAGACCCCATGATCGGCAGTCCGTTATATGAACCACTACACCACAAGGCCCGTCAAAAAAAAATAACGACTTTGTTTTATAATAAGTAAAGAAACTTCATAATATTTATATGTTAAATACACATTATTGTTACATGCAAGCAAACCGAAGAAAGTGAAAAAGAATACACAATAAATTGAGCTAATAAAGGCTGTTTGATCTCAGTATTGCTCTCAAATCAAATGGAAAAGTTTTCTTTAAAGAATTGGGCGGAGGTTGGATTGTGAAATTACAACATTTCGAGTTTGCTCGAGCAATTTAAACGAGGTACGTGCTGCGAATTTTAAGTGTAACTTATTTGATGATGTTGTTGTACTGCAAAATTTTAACATTTTTACATGGTACATTGTAATTTTCTTTAGTAAGCATGCCGTTGTGACTGAAGACTATATGATGTGTATGTATGCGCCTCCTTACTTAGGTCTCAACACTGGCCATTACTTGGGCCTAAAGATGCACCGTTACTAAGAT
This sequence comes from Orgyia antiqua, assembly GCA_916999025.1. Lineage (NCBI taxonomy): Eukaryota > Metazoa > Arthropoda > Insecta > Lepidoptera > Erebidae > Orgyia > Orgyia antiqua. The sequence goes on from OU779864.1 coordinate 24,280,714, forward strand.
ACGTGTTAATGTCAGTTAGTAATAAACGAGTATTCATTGTGTAATGACGTTGTTTCTTATTACCTAGTTCCGTATACTACATTGGCGACGAGGATAAAACAAAATGGCGGTGGCGTACCTGGGTAATTTGCCGATCTTTGATTGTAGGGGTGGTGATTGGGCAATTTTTAAGGCTCGATTAAGTCAATTCATCAAAATTAACAGCATCGATGCAGAAAATAGAAGCGGGTTGCTATTGACGCATCTTGGAGATGAATCCTACAGGTTGACGAGAGATCTAGCATTCCCTAGGGATTTGGACCAGCTGACCTACTTGGAACTCGTTTCATTACTCGACGGCCATTTCAAACCCAAAAAAGTTACGCTTGTTGAGAAAGCAAAATTCTATGGGGCGAGCAGGAATGCAGGTGAACCGTTGGAGGATTGGGCGGCGCGACTAAGAAGCCTGGCATGCTACTGCGGGTTTGGCACTGCCTTAGAAACAAATCTATTGGATCGTTTCGTCCTTGGCCTGGGCCAGGGCCCAGAACGAGACAGATTGTTTGAACAGGATCCAGCCACGCTCACACTGTCACGAGCCATAGAAGTAGCGGAGCAAGCAGCGTGCGCTAAATTAGTAAAAGTAATGATGTCCAACAACGACGCGATGGCGATTAAGGAAGAACCTTTTTATCGAGTGAAGTTGCAGGGGAGCCGCGGCAGAGGAATATCCTACAACCGCGGTCCAGCGACCGGCGCCGATGTCGACACATCAGGCGCGAACTCTAAAGCGGTATCGCGTTGTAGGATTTTTGGCATGAGAAATCATATTAGTGAGAAGTGTCGTTTTAAAGAATATACGTGTCAAAAGTGTGGCATAAAAGGTCATTTAAAACGCGTATGTGGCGGTAATGATAAAAAGGTGTACCACGTCGGCACACAGCAAGGTGTCGCATCTGATGACGTTATCGAGGAATATGATTGTGGGGAGTGTCAAAACTTTCACCTAAGGTATGATATTAGTACAAAGCCTATTATTGTTGATCTTATATTGGGTTCAAGAAATATTTCTATGGAGCTAGACACAGGTTCTGGTGCGTCTGTAATCAGTGAAAACCTTTATAAAAGAATATTTTCAGATTATCCAATACGGGACAGTACGATGAACATGTGTTTATATAATGGACATAGAATCATTCCCCTGGGCCACATATTAATTGAAGCTAATTTTAATAAAATTTCAAAGTTAATAAAATTATTTATTATTAGAAACGGCGGCCCGCCTTTATTAGGTAGGGATTTTATGTCCGCTTTTAATCTTATCGTTACTACCGATATGACTAAAAATGTTTTTAGTGTAAGAAGTGACTCTGCAGTTGACTTACGCGAATTATTGCAAAAATTCCCAGATTTGTGGGGTGATGAATTAGGTACATTTAATAAATTTAAAGTACATTTGCAATTAAAAGAAAATTCGCAACCAAAATTTTTTAAACCAAGGTCGGTGCCATTTGCCTTACGCGAGAAAGTTGAAAATGAATTAAATAGATTGGTAAGTATAGGTGTATTAATTCCAGTTAATTATTCACAGTATGCGACTCCTATTGTGCCTGTTTTAAAAGATAACGGTCAAGTTAAGATTGCTGGCGATTTTTCTATTACTTTAAATAAGGATCTCATTATAGATAAATACCCTTTACCCAAAATTGAAGAGGTGTTTGCTAAAATTAGGAGAGGGGAGGAATACAGTAAAATTGATTTAAAAAACGCATATAATCAATTTTTATTAGATGAAAGTTCTCAAGAGCTCACTACAATCAATACGCATAAGGGACTATTTAAATATACTCGTCTGGTGTATGGATTAGCTAATGCGCCTGCAATTTTCCAAAAAGCTATTGAAACTTTGCTGTCTGGTATCGACGGTGTCAGTATCTGGCTTGATGATATCTGCGTAACAGGGCCAAGTAGGGATATACATTTTAAAAATTTACATGACGTGTTACAGAGACTGAACGGCGCGGGATTACGTTTACAGAAGGATAAGTGCAAATTCTTCCAAAAGACTGTTACGTACTTGGGTTACGTTATCAGTAGAGAAGGATTAGCAACCTGTCCAGAAAAAATTAAAGCTATTCTTAACGCACCGGAGCCCAGCAACGTCTCAGAGGTAAAGCGATTTTTAGGTATTCTTAATTATTATAGGAATTTTATTCCTAACGCCTCAGCCATACTAAGTCCTTTACATGAATTATTACATAAAGGTGCCGTTTGGCAGTGGGGCTCGCGCCAGCGACAAAGCGTGGCGCACATTCGGCGCGAGTTGGCCTCTGAGCGCGTGCTGGCGCACTTTGAGCCGGGCGCGCGCCTTACGCTCACCACGGACGCTAGTCCGCACGGCCTCGGCGCAGTGCTGGCGCAGCTCGACTCGCAAGGCAACGAGAGGCCGCTCGCGTACGCTTCCCGCGCGCTCTCCGCTAGCGAACGAAACTATAGTCAAATACAAAAGGAAGCGACCGCTATAATGTTCGGGGTTAAACGGTTCCATCAATACCTATATGGCCAACAGGTTCCGTGGGTATTAAGAGTTGATCATAAGCCTTTAATATCTATATTTGGCAGTAAAAATGGCATACCCGTGACGACAGCTCTCCGGCTACAACGATACGCCATTATACTATCGGCCTATAACTACGTGGTGCAATATATTACAGGAGAAAACAACTCCGTAGCGGATTTCTTTTCACGCGCTCCCTTAGATTACGAACCTAAAGACTTTGCGGGCGATAACGACATAGATACTTATTATACACTTAAGTTCCTAGATGCATCGTCCCCCGCGTTGACGGTTAGTGACGTCATACAAGCAACTAAAGACGATAAGACATTACAGACGGTCGCGAGATATATGCGAGTAGGATGGCCGCGTAAAGTTAATTGTAAATCAATCTTGCCCTATTTTCATTGTAAATCGGATTTACAATTCGAAAACGACTGTTTGTTTAGAGGACATAGAATAGTCGTACCGTTTAAATTAAGAAAAAAAATGCTAGAACAGTTACACGATTCCCATTTAGGTATCATAAAAAGTAAAAGCAACGCGCGCGGCAGAATGTGGTGGCCGAACATAGACCGCGATATTGAAAGCTGGATCGGTGGGTGCATGACATGCGTGAGTGTACGCGCTGCGCCCCCACGCGATCCCCCCGCGCCCTGGCCGGCGGCTGCACGCCCCTGGCAGCGCGTCCACATTGATTATATGACAGTGGGTCAGCGAGTTTACCTGGTCATAGTCGACGCGTACTCAAAGTGGCTGGAGTGCATCTATATGCATAATGGTACTACCACAGCTTCTTTAATTGCTAAATTAAAAGAAATATTTGCTATTTTTGGTATACCTGAGTTGTTGGTTTCGGATAATGACATTAAAATAAGTTCAATAGAATTTAAAACGTTTTGTGCGGCTAATGATATTAAATATATGACATCTCCGATTTATCACCCACCGAGTAATGGACAGGCAGAAAATTCTGTTCGCACGTGTAAAAAGATGTTAAAATGTATTATTAAAGAAAACTTTCAGTCGAGGTCGATGCACGATCAGCTGCTGGGGTACCTTTTTAATTACAGAAATACCGTGCACTGTACCACCGGTGAAACACCTGCGAAACTAATGTTCGGTAGACAATTACGAACTCGTTTAGACTTAATCTTACCTCGTAAAGAAAAGCAAAAATGTCTACCGTCATCACCCGGTCGGAGGCATTTTGAGATTAACGATACGGTTTGGGTCCGTTGCTACAGTGCGCGGCAAGAAGTTTGGCAGATAGGACTAATAAAGGAAAAGATAGGAATTAAAATGTACAAAGTTTTTATAATCGGTTTAGATTGTTACTGTATTAGACATGTTGATCAAATAATAAAGTATACAGGAGCTGATTATCACAGTAATACTTCCAATGTAGAAGACGTGCCTCACCAGTTGGACTGTTCCCAGTCAGGTGTATGTGCACTATCAGTCGGGCAAACTTCGCCAGCATGCACAGGTATTACAGAATTAATTGATCGTACAACGGCACAGACAGCTGATGAGACACCTCTAACGCCAAATTTTGATTGTGTTAGAGAAGAGAGGCTTATGTGTCCGCGAAGTGTAGAGAATGAGCAAGGGATCGTTGAAAGTACGTCAAAACCAGTAGTGTCTACTGAGCCACATAAGGCTGATCAATTGACGGATGTTCAAGCCGCAACTGTAGTTCGAACAACGTCTACAGCGACGCCCTCTCTCATGTCCCCACGTCTGTTACGTAAGAGAAATGTAGTAGACTATAAGAAGTATTTTTAAGTTAGTATATTTTTAGTTTTTTAAAGTACATATTATTATGCAGTAGTCGTTATTGAATCTGTATTTCGTTTGTAATCAGGTTTCAGAAATTAGTTGTGGAGGAGTGATGTGTATGTATGCGCCTCCTTACTTAGGTCTCAACACTGGCCATTACTTGGGCCTAAAGATGCACCGTTACTAAGATACGTGTTAATGTCAGTTAGTAATAAACGAGTATTCATTGTGTAATGACGTTGTTTCTTATTACCTAGTTCCGTATACTACACTTTATTTTTAGTTTTTAATATTAGTACTCTTTAATTTTAGAATATTAATCATGTTAATATTATACCAGCTGTTGCTTGCAACTCCGTACGCGTGGAATTTAGACAATGTTCCTCTTTTATTTGCATCATTTTTCAATAATGCTTCTCTTCTTTTGGTTGCAGCGTGATGTTATATAGATCGTAGTATTCCTCGATAAATGGACTATCCAATACAAAAAGAATTTTTCAGTTCGAACCAGTAGTACCTGAGATTAGCGCGTTCAAACAAACAAATTCTTCAGCTTTGTAATATTAGTACAGGAAAGAATGAATTTTATCCTGTTGAATTGAATCAATATCTCTTATACATGTATATAAAATTCACGTGTCACAGTGTTAGTTACCGTACTCCTCCAAAACGGCTTGACCGATTCTTATGATATTTTACATGCACGTTCAGTAGGTCTGAGAATCGGCCAGCATCTATTTTTCATAACTTTTTTTTTAGTTTGGCAAAACAACGTTTGCCGGGTCAGCTAGTAATAATATATAAAAGCTCTTTTACATATTTGATTTGTATGAGATGGAGGACAATATAACTTTTCCAGAACTTATTTTAATAACAAAAAATAATAAAGCATTTATCTTGTAACTTAAAATAACTTTATTGAGAGAAGCAATTTATGATTCGACTAGTAAAGTGCCAGTTAACTACAGATAATTTCGTTTGACAAAAATGATTTCCATTTTTACGTTTTCATAATGAAAAATATGATTTGTACCGTAAATATTTCGTTTGTGAACTCAAAGAAACTTTCAGTCTTTAAGTAGAAAGAAATTATTTTGTTTTGTGGGTGTACGTGAGGAAAGCAATCAAAGTTTCTAAGCACAAATTATCACTAATTACCATATCTTTGTTTTGTTTCACTTTCTTCCTTATTGACTTTTGAGTTTCTGTTTTTGTTAACCTATTTGTGTTTAACAATTGAAATAACTTTTGCAATATTTAGGCAAACAAAGAAATGAGTTTGGCTCACTTCTTTGTGTGTGATGAGACAAACACAAATTTTATTATATCTAGACTAGTGTGTAAGAAAGAATCAGCATGCTTATTTTCATTCTTAGTTCTTGTAGAAGATACGTTATTTATACGACGTTCAGAAAGTTAGTCAAAAAATTATCTGCATTAAAAATATAGGTTTACAAATAGAGATTTTGAAATCAATTTTAACTGTATGAGACACTGCCTCGATTCGAAAGACAGAGCAGACAGCCTTGTCGACTCTAATAGGAAAGGAACGACAAACTATAGGTACGCTTTGACGTGACTATTGTATTAATTTTGATAACAAGTTATAGATAATTTAAATTGCAAAATAAGATCAATTAACATTTAAAATAAACAGAATTTAATTCATCTGAATCTTTCGAACCGTTAAGATACTTTGAAGGTCTGGTTAAACAACTATTTATTAACACTACAGTGAAATAGGCTAACAGAAGAGGCGATTGTATAAATAATGAATTTTTCAATTTCTTTTCAACCTACGTATGTGTACTACCTACCACCTACATATTTAAATGGGGTAGAAGCTTTTATAATGAACCATCCCACGCTTGTTTATGATTTTGAATTTTGTCTATTTTTGCGGCTGGCTTTTCAATTAAAGCCTGTTTTTAAACTGTTCAGTATCCAACTCCTATAAAAGGCTTCTGGCTATATTATTTATATGGTAAATATATACCCCGTGGGAAATAGATAGCGAGAGTCGGTACCAATGCTCTGTATACGTATAGATACTAGCTGTTGCCCGCGAACACTTTTTACTGATACTTCGATCCTTTTCGTCACAGCGTGATGTTATATAGCATAAAGCCTTCCTCGATAAATGCACTATTCAACACTTAAAGAATTTTTCAAATCGGACCAGCTGTTCCTAAGATTACCGCGTTCATACAAACAAACTCTTCAGCTTTATAATATTACTAGCTGACCCGGCAAACGTTGTTTTGCAATAGGACTAAAAAAAAGGTTTGAAAAATAGATGTTGGCCGATTCTCAGACCTACTTAATACGCATGTAAAATTTCATAAGAATCGGTCGAGCCGTTTCGGAGGAGTACGGTAACTAACACTGTGACACGTGAATTTTATATATAAGAGAAGAGAATAGGTGACTGAGCCCGCGAATCAGTCCGCGTGGAATTTAGAAAATTATCCCCGTTTTTGCAACATTTTTCTCTACTGCTTCGTTTCTACTGGTTATACCGATACGTCGGGATTTGAGCAGCGTAACGACCATACGCCGACACCGACGCCGAAGCCGACGCCGGCGCCTATAAAAACCAACTCAACACCGATACGTCGGGATTTGAGCAGCGTCACGACCATACGCCGACGCCAACGCCGGTGCCTATAAAAACCAACTCAACTCCGATACGTCTGGATTTAAGCAGAGTAACGACCGTGCGTCGACGCCGACGCCAATGCCGACGCCGACGCCTATAAAACCAACTCAGCACTGATACGTCGGGATTTGAGCAGCGTAACGACCATACGCCGATGACGACGCCGACGCCTATAAAGACTAACTCAACACCAATACGTCGGGGATTGAGCAGCGTAACGACCTGTAAGCTATATTATTGAAAAGTTTCATGAAAATCCATTCAGCAGTCTTTACGTGAAAGAACCACAAACATCCTTACATTCATACATCTAACATTAACCAAACATCAAAACATTGGAGTATGGACAGAAGACCGAGGAAACGTTCGCGTTGCTCAGCCAACAGTTTAAGTATTTTATTTTGCCGCGCGTAATTCTTTTTTCATCATATCTCCTAAGATATTCATTTAAATTGTATGGTGTAGAAAGCAGTTATAATCTATATTAACTGCGTAAGCTAACTAAGGTATTTAATTTGATAAAAAATGTTACCAAATACACATAAATAGCTTTTGAAAACACCCTATTGAATTTGATAATTTTTTTGATTTTCTTATGGGTACAGCAGGTTTTCCTTTAAAAATAGACATATGGCCTCGCGGACTTTTTTAAAGATCTTTATGTAACAAACAACTTCTCCATACATTACTTTGTTGTAACTCACATGGATAAGGCAGCGTTTTCATTTAAAGCTCGCGCGCGTGACGATTTTCCTCGTTTCTTGCAACATTTTACACTGATGCTTCGCTTTTATTCGTTGAAGCGTGATTTTATATAGCCTATAGCCTTCCTCATTAATGTACTATCCAACACTGAAAGAATTTTTTAAATCGGACCAGCGGATCCGGAGATTACCGCGTTTAAACAAACAAACAAACTCTTTCGCTTTATAATATTAGTATAGATAAGTATATAAGTATAAGTATGTAAGTTTATGTATAAATATATAAGTATAAGTATATAAGTATATGTATAATTGTATATAAGTATAGATAGTAAAGTATAGAAGAAATACAATACATTTATTTCAAACTTATACTAACAGATGTTCTTCGTGTCTTTTTGATACACTTTTTATTTCAAACTAGCTGATGCCCGCTACTCCGTACGCGTGGAATTTTAAATTCCCATATATTTTGTCACCATATAAACCTTCCCTGGACTTTCACGAATATTTCAAGACCAAAATCACCAAAATCGGCCCAGCCGTTCTCGAGTTTTAGCGAGACTAACGAACAGCAATTGATTTTTATATATATAAGATTGTTAATCTTTGTGTATAAATTTCATGTGTAGTAAGTATGTAACTAAACTGCTTTTATGTGACTGAATTGATAAAATTTTGTACGCGTATTTCGGTGGAACCGAGAATGGTTTAGATTCATAATAACACCGGGTAGGTGGCGCTGCAGTCGATATCTATGTTAAATATACTTAAAAGGCAGAAAGGGGTACGCAAGCACTGCTACCGTAGTGCAAATAAATTAAGAGGGTACTGTACTCCTCATTTAGGTATTTGCCTTAGGTATTGCTATCCCTATTTCCGAGCGCCGCGCTGAAAGGGACAAATATAGATGGAGCGGATTTTACCTACAAATTCATTTAAAAAAGACGTTTCGTACTTCCTATTTTATTTCGCGAAAGTTAAACCGATTTTAATAGTTTTCGCGTTATATTATAGATAAAGAGTATATCTATGCTTCTATCACTTTCTTTTGTGGTAAAACTTTACCAAATTTGTGTGATAGACGCTGCAACTTTATCGAAAGAAAACCGAAAAATGTGGGTTTTTCGGATCGTCATATTTCTTTTAGTTATTATGTTTTGAAAAAAAGAAAGGGATAGGAGCATAGATATACTCTTTATCTAAAATATAACGCAAAAACTATTAAACTATTTCGCGAAGAAAAAACGGAAGTACGATACCCATACTTTTGTATGGAGCATAATTTGCATAATGTCTGCATCAAACAATTCAAACACATAATGTATTTTATTTTCTAACTCAATGCGTATTATACAAATAAGATTTGAGTAATTTTGTCGAAATAATGAAATGTTCCCATGTCAAATATTCTTACCAAATAACTCCTGAAGCACATTGTTTGTTATACAATCAGTTCATTAATCTGGATGTTCAAATAAATGGTTTCACAGAAATGAAATTAACTTTGCAAAATGTTTTCTCGAAATTAATTTATATTTTGTTGTTATCAAATTAAATTACATTTTCATATTGTAAATTGATTATATATTTAAGGCATTATTATATTTACTAAATTAACTTAAATTGTCATTTAAATCGTTCTGAAGATTCCATTATACCTACGGCTAAGTCATGCAATTATTTGATTTTCATTTAAATTAATTTTTTCGCTTCAATACAGCTCTACTTTTTATTGTAATCAGAATTAATTTGAAAATAATGATAAATAAATATCACTGAAGCACTTTTAACTTTGTACACAGTAGTATTTTTAATTGATATTAAATTTCTGTTTGCGAGTAAGTACGTAAGGTTTAAAAACACTTGAACAGTTTTCAGACAAAATTTTAAGCTAGCAATATTAAATAAGCTAATATAGCTATTTTATCAAAAACTACGATACAATCATGTCTATCATAAAGTCTAATTTCATAACACTGTCCAAGAATACAAAGCGCAAAGAAATCTAATATTTGAAGCAGACTTAGTATATAGGTACATGAAATTAAATAGCTTTAATAAAATTTCTTTGCAATATCATAATAATGTAATATCATATAATAATTTTGAAATAAAGCACAGTGGTGAAGGATTAAGAATATAGATGTCACGACCCCATTTCTTCCTTAGGGTACTGCAAGACCCAGTTAAGGGATAATATAAGCAGTTAACATCCAGTGTAAGAGATAGAAAACTCGAAATCGAACCCTAATTCAACACGCCTGGTCAGCGCGGTATAGTAAACCACAAACCCTCGAAATGGAGGAGGCCCCTACCTAATAGTGAGGTCGTAATTGACTGGAAAGACACAGGAAAGATAGTTTAAAATATGAGAAGATTACTACGATATAAACGCTGTACCGTGTGCGGTACCTGTAGCTACAGATACATAAACGTAAATTCTGATAACACTATAGGTATAGTGCGATAGATTCTTGGTATAGAAAGTCTATTGACAAGGCGTGTAAAGTTGTTGATATGACAAGTATTATGTACAGTTACTTGACAACAGTCTACGAAATCACACAATAGTATAACTAGATACTACAAATATAAATTGTAGTATCTCATATTAGTTGCTTGTAAAAGATTTAATTAAACATTTTTACCTAAACTTTACTCAGAAAAATATAAAAAAGCAAGCCTCTAACTCATTCTCTCGCTTCTAACTTATTGCCAACTTGAGTTATCGTGTATTATCTTTGTTTCCATACTAATTATAATATATATTTCTTCAAAAAAGAAGTGAAAAAATTTCTGCAGGGTCAGCGACCTCTGGTGTTACAGACGTCTATAGGGTACGTTAACCTTCAGGCGGGCTGCCAGCTCTTTCGCCACCTTAGTAGTATAAAAAAAATCAGTAAGTAGGTACGAATAAAAATATAAGAACGGAATCATCGACAATCACCGACTTGCTATTGACGCCTAACCTCTCGAGGTGTTTTGAGACGCTCTTTGGGACGAAACCCTTCACGATACAACTATCACGATTATTTTTTGATACATTTATACCATTTATTATTAACTATAAGCATAACCACACAATACCAAAATAAGCTTTTACTGCTCTAATGAACCAACTGCAGTTATAACAAAAGTTTCTCGCATTGTATATAATTTGCTCTGTCATACTTTTCCTTTATATCTATGCAAATATAACTTTTTGTGTTCATGTTACACAAATACGTATACTTATCATGTTCTTTTGTAATATTACGATAAGAGGAAAGTCAAGAATTTACATAGAGTTTGAAAAGTAGGCCGCTAACATTTTTATTGATATTGTTAAAACTCGAAGTCGTTACTGCTTTTCTGTTTGTAGATCTATTGTAACGTTAAGCCATTTAAGGGAGATAAGCCTTAGCTATTTTTTCAGTTCTATTATTTCTTAATTAAAATATTTAAACGAATTTTATTTAAAGTTTTTAAGGTTGGTTGTTATTTTTTGTTAAAGAAATGTGGTATCTGTTATTGATTGTACTTAAACTTTGATTCCTTTTATATCTTTTAACGACTGGAGCGTTTCTTATAATATTTTATGTGTATTTTCAGTAGGTCTGCAAATAGGTTGTCATCGATTTTATTGTTATACCGGGAAGTACGTAAAAGAGGACCACATCAGAATTGCACGAAAGTAAAGCTACTAAATGTCAACGAGTACGAGTTGGACTAGCATTCAAAAGGTTCTATACCGTTTTATTATAATATATTCGTCATATTCCCAACTCCCAAATACAGAGATAAGGTCAAGAGTATGATGATAATGACTATTTGCTGTTGTAGCATGAACTGATATATAAAAACTGTGAAAATTTCAGCTCTCCAGCTATCACTGTTTCAGAGATAGACGGACGGACAGATTGCAAAGTCTCAGTAATAGGATCTCGTTTTTCCTTTTGATATGGAAGCCTAAAAAGAATTGTTAAATCTTTAAAATAAATAAATGCTTAAAATCTAAATAATCGTAGTCTGTGCTAAACAAAGATAAAACTATCGATTTTATAACCACATAGTAGATTTATGTAAATATCACTATCTTATCTATAAAACATACACATTAGAGTTCAACGAATGTATTGTGTGGTGAGTGACTATCTCAAATAATAAAGGACGTAGGTGATACGTTTTATACGGAACCCGAAATTGCGTGTCTTTTGTTATTGGTTTTTCCATCTACTTATTCATGGCAGTGACATGAGACACTAAGCAATGAGGTTTGTGGTAATCCTGTTTCATTTTTTAGGGTTCCGTACCCAAAGGGTAAAAACGGGACCCTATTACTGAGACTTCGCTGTCCGTCCGTCCGTCCGTCCGTCCGTCTGTCACCAGGCTGTATCTCAAGAACGGTGATAGCTAGAGAGTTGAAATTTTCACAGATGATGTATTTCTATTGCCGCTATAACAACAAATACTAAAAATAAAATAAAATAAATATTTAAGGGGGGCTCCCATACAACAAACATGATTTTTTTACCGTTTCTTGCTCGATACTTATAACGTTGCCTTATGTTGCATAGATAATGGTACGGAACCCTTCGTGCGCGAGTCCGACTCGCACTTGACCATTTTTTTTTAATTTATTGTAAACTAGCTGTTGCCCGGAACTTCGTATGCCTGGAATTTAGAAACCAAACTATAATAAATTATACAAAAGCAAGCCTCTTGAACCATTCTATCTATTTTAAAACTACGTAACGGATTTTGATGCGGATTTTTTTGTAGATAGAGTGGTTGAGGAAGATGGCTTTTAAAGAAAAGTAGTATATGCAGTCTATCCATGTTCTGGTACCCATAACACAAGCATAGAAATATAGCTTACTTTGGGATCAGAGGACGTTCTGTGAAATGTCCATAAATATTTAAAAAAATATATTTAAAAAGATAATAGACATCTCTGTGATAAATAAGTATTAGACCAATATTGAAAAACAAAATTATTGATTAACGTTCGAAGCAAGGTCGCAGAAATATTAATTTAATTCTAGAAACACTACTGAATTATATAAATGACAGAAGCTCAGGATCAGAACGGTGAGATTGGAATTGATTACTTTTTATTGAAATCCAAGGTAATTTATAAACAAGAATAGACAAGCAGAAATATGATAATGATATCTATTACTAAACGTCGTGATAAGTAAATAGCTGGTCAAGTAAAAATTTAACTCGCACACGAATGGTTCCCTAGTTCGTTATTACATATTAATATTATAAATGTGAAATTTTGTATGTAAGTATGGATGTTTGGATGTTTGTTACTCTTTCACGCAAAAACTACTGAATGGATTTTAGTGAAACTTTACAATAATGTAGCTTATACATCATACAGACGTAGTGACGAGTAAGACGACGCATTCAATGCTGAATAATTTGGGAATTTATAGCCATTGCTAATAAAAGAGTCATTCGCCCAGTGCTGGAAACGCGTATGTGCGTTCAAAAAATTTTTCGCGTAGTTCTAAGAACGCTTATGTGCGTTCATAGAAAACTCCTGTAGTGCGGCTGGACGCTATAGCGCGTTGTCTTTTACCTTCCCGCCGTGCGGCCGACGCTTATGTGCGTTCGGTAACTTTCGAGTTTTATGACTGTCATATAACAATTACGGGTCATATAAAGGTGTTGGATGGATAAAGGTGTTTCCACACTAGTTGTTTATTTGTAAGAGATTTTGTGAAGTTTACGCCATAATATATCTTCGTTCAGTTATTGTTAAAACAGTAAGTTATACCCACTATGTATCTTAATAAAACAGTAATAGTACAGGTACCTTCTCCCGGAAGCCCTTTTATTCTTATTTTTTTTTAATTTACGACTTTTCGCCCGCCTCATAATAGACACCATTTATAAATAAACTAAAATTACCTATTACTTTAGTTAAAGGAGCGAGTCATGATTAAATTATTTCAATAATCTATTGTACTAAATTAGGTAATTGCTGTCGCCGCTGCCGCCGTCGTCATCCCCCTGCAAGATTCGTAGCAGAAACCTGATTAGTGTGTAGTCTCCTTTACAATTCCACATTTTACGACCGCTTCGAAACAATAGACACCCAGAATACAGGCCATAAACGCACACGTGCGGCGCACCGCGCTTGTCTACAGATTTTTTTTTGTATGGACGCATATACGCGTTGGCCCGCACTTGGTGAAGATCAGAAAAACGCGCATAAGCGTTAGACGCACTGAACGTATTAGTAAGTAGAAAAAATCTACCGTCTGTGAGCGTCCTGAAAGCACCCTTCACTGTCTGCTTATTTATCTTTTTTACCCCGGATAATAACGCGGGGAACACCTAGTTATCATAATATAGCCGTCTTATTTACGACTGCAAATAACGAGGATAAAAGCAGAATAATAATGGTGATGAGTTTTTGTTTCAATACGTTAAAATGATATACGTGAACTGTGAAACTTTCAGCTATTACCGTTCCATAGATAAAGCCTGGTGACGGACAGCAAAATCTCATTAAAAGGGTTCCAATTTTAGTACGGATCCTTAATAATTTTTAGCACTTTTCTTCTAAGTAATATAGTATTATTAAATTTTATCAGGTCACCTGCCATTTTATATTGCGTCGCAGTTATTAACTTACTTCAAAAGAAGTTCTTATTTCACTGAACATTAGTAGGTAGGTGGGGTTATTGATGCTACAATTAATAATAGCTTATAAGTAACTTATATGACTCTGACTCATAACGTATTAAGATAATGTGTATGACTATCTGAATTAACAAAGAAACTAGTAATTTCTTTTACGAGTTTTGGGAATAAGGATGAAGTATGGTTTATAAAAGAATTGTATTAAAATAACGATAGTAACAAAGCCTGTATAGTTGTTGCAAGTATGGATACGAGTTAAGAAGACACAGAAGTGACGCTTAAACTACATATTTAATTAATACTCTTTGCGGCACTTTTCATTCGACATTTACGAAAGTGAAAGAGCAGTCCCAAAGAAGTTGTTTCCTTAACCTTATTATCTATAAATTCACCTAGGTACCATATAAGTATTTTAGGAAACAAAATATTATATATATTTTTTACTTATCCTAATTATAAGCTCTACGATAATCAGTTCAGTAGTTTTAAATTTCAGAACAATTATACAAAGTTCGTATTAAGCGTATTATGTACAAACCAATTATTTATGCAATTATATGATTAAGCTTTTTCGGGAATATTCTCTAGAAATAAAGAAGAACAAAGAATAAGCTTTAACACTTTTTGGAGACATTTCACTCACCAGTCCCACCCGTGATTATGGTGGCTGAAAAGTATCCGAAACGTTGGGTTAAAATTTTAAACATATATACGCGTCTAACTCCGCAAAAAGTGGTTTTATTTTTGCGAGAAGTTAAGAAAAGTTAAATATAGAATATCTGTGCACAGTTTGTAGCGAAGTGTGCGTTCCAAGTGAACCAATATCGATCGGATTTGCTGCGCAACAAGTGACTAATGCCTCCTGTGGCGTGTTCTGACTAGAGTCTCAGTAAACAAACTTACAACACAATCTGTGTAAGTATACATTTTGACGTAATCAGCATAATTTTATGTTATGTATTTGTTTATTTGTAATATTGCCGAAAGCTCCTAAACTATATAGTTCGAGAGCGTTCGGTGATGATAACGCGAGTTTCGATCGTAGATAGATAGAGTAACTCTTTATCGTACACATTTACAAGAAACAGAAGACAGAAATTAGGCTTAAAACTAGGTACAAATGGCGGCCTTATCACATAAGGTGATCTCTTCCAGGCAACCATGGGATAGAAAGAAAAGTTAGGGACTAAATAAAGTAAGGCTACAATGTACAAGTAGATTAATGTAAAGGAATAAAAAAACAAGTTATTATAATAATAAAATATATAAGTAAACTAGCTGACCCGGCAAACGTTGTTTTGCCATACTAAAAAAAAGTTTGAAAAATAGTAGTTAGCCGATTCTCAGCCCTACTGAATGTGCATACAAAATTTCATAAGAATCGGTCTAGCCGTTTCGGAGGAGTGCGGTAACTAACACTGTGACACGTGAATTTTATATATTAGACTAGCTGACCCGGCAAACGTTGTTTTGCCATACTAAAAAAAATTGGTCAAGTGCGAGTCGGACTCGCGCACGAAGGGTTCCGTACCATTATCTATGCAACATAAGGCAACGTTATTAGTATCGAGCAAGAAACGGTAAAAAATTCATGTTTGTTGTATGGGAGCCCCCCTTAAATTATTATTTTATTTTATTTTTAGTATTTGTTGTTATAGCGGCAATAGAAATACATCATCTGTGAAAATTTCAACTCTCTAGCTATCACCGTTCTTGAGATACAGCCTGGTGACAGACGGACGGATGGACGGACGGACGGACGGACGGACGGACGGACGGACGGACGGACGGACAGCGAAGTCTCAGTAATAGGGTCCCGTTTTTACCCTTTGGGTACGGAACCCTAAAAAATGTTTGAAAAATAGATGTTGGCCGATTCTCAGACCTACTGAATATGCATGTAAAATTTTATAAAAATCGGTCAAGCCGTTTCGGAGGAGTACGGTAACTAACACTGTGAGACGTAAATTTTATGTATAAGATATTACTTAAAATACTAAGAAAAATAAAATACTATACTATACTATACATAAACTACTTATATACTGTTAATATCATATACATAAGTAAACAAGTACACATAAACATAACAAAATGGCATAATATTTATTTACTGTAACACAAACCAAAATTAAGGTTAAATAATATAATAATAGTTAAGATACTAAGATAACTGATAGATAAGTAGTGATCTTTCACAAGTTTTTTAAATAATTTTGAGCTTTTAGCTTGTTTTATAGATAGTGGTTATTTGTTCCATAATCGGACAGCTTGCACTGAGTACGGACACTTGCACTGATTATACACACCGGCACAATTAGCGGAACACAAAAAAAAATTGGTCAAGTGCGAGTTGGACTCGCGCACGAAGGGTTCCGTACCATTATCTATGCAACATAAGGCAACGTTATTAGTATCGAGCAAGAAACGGTAAAAAAATCATGTTTGTTGTATGGGAGCCCCCCTTAAATATTTATTTTATTTTATTTTTAGTATTTGTAATTATGTATGTATTTGTATTTTCAACTCTCTAGCTATCACCGTTCTTGAGATACAGCCTGGTGACAGACGGACGGACGGACGGACGGACGGACGGACAGCGAAGTCTCAGTAATAGGGTCCCGTTTTTACCCTTTGGGTACGGAACCCTAAAAAGCAGGATTTTAAAGTCTTTTACTTGAGGGACTGGCCAGTTATGATATTTTTTTAATTTATTGTCAAATTTGAAAATAGAAAATTAGATGACTTATACAGAATAGAATTAGATACACTTTTTTCATTCATTTGTTTTATTTTCCCAAACAATACGTTTTGTCAACTTGTTCGAGTAATAACTACGTAATTGTAATTTTTTTGAAAAATTGCACTTAATGGTTTTTTATAAATTTGTTATTCTATAGGCAATTTTGTTTATTAAAAGCTCTTTACTATGCCTGACTTAACATCACTGGAAATCATTTGGGCTGATGAAATGAGAAGAAATGGCCATACCTACAGATCGATTGCCTCAAGGCTTCGTCGACCAGTATCAACGATTCATCGCAGCATCCAGCGGTACAGATCGTCTAATTCTCTTGTGAGGAGGAGGGGTCAAGGTAGAAAAAGATGTACATCGAGGCGAGATGACAGTTTTTTACAACTTGGAGTTCGTAGGAATACACGATTAACGGCTGTACAAGCTCGAAATGAACTGCCGGTGTGCCGGTGTGTATATTATGAACCGAACAATACTTACCGAACTTAGCAACAAAACCAGACACCGTCATATCTCTTGAAACTACTGTGTAAACTCAATAAGGAATAAGGAATTTGTTAGACATAGGTGCCAACACTACACGACGTGCAAAACTGAAGTTAACTAAAAAATGAAAAAAAAATTGCTGTATTTTGATTATTTGGTTATTTAGTTGTGAAAAATTAAATTAATTGACAGTGGCGGATCTACCCTAAGGCCCGGTAGGCCCGGGCCTAGGGCGGCCAGATTTAGGGGCGGTGATTTACAAAAAAAAACCTCTTGTTTACATCAAAATAAAATTTTCTTGCGAAATAAAACTGAATTTTTCTCCTAAATTCCTAAATCTATTTAGATAAAAGTTGTCAATGAAGTAATTTCATTACGTAGTCTACATGGTGGATGCTGAGATAAGGGCGGCTAACAGCTTTGGGGCCTAGGACGGCTAATGGCTTGGGGCCTAGGGCGGCCGAGACTGCAAATCCTCCACTGCTTATTAAAGTATACAATAAACAGTTTTTTTAACAAGAAAGTTCATTTGACATTGCCGAATCGCGTTATTGACACTATCAATATTCTTTAGTTAAGTTTTAGTTTAGTTGTGCGTGTAGAATTGATACCAATAAAAATCTAATAGAAGTTAGTTACTTTTATTCAGAGACAATTTTATTACATCGGTACAAATATTTAAGTAAATACCTTGTATTTGAAACATATAAATATTTTAAATAAACTTATAGTTATGTAAACACGATATTAAATTGAATGGGAAAATCAACACCTATGTACAATCTAAATATCTCAAATCCATCTGTGCTAAGTTTCGCTAACAGCATCAATACATTTATATAAAGGATCACAGATATAACCAGATCGTGTATCTGTGGCTACATCACTCACCCCGCTTGAAACCACTTACATAATATATCTATTTTTGCGTAAAATGCGTTCTATGTATGTCTATGATACATGCTATAGTTTAATCTAATGTTGTAATCTCAATGTCTTATTCCAATAGATACTTGTTTTCACGAAGTATAGATACAAGGAGTCCGAACGGTATAGGCTTTTCCATAATATTTCGTGTACACAATAATCAACCCAGATAATAGTTCTATTTTCTGCCACTGGCTGCGCAAGTATTCAGGACGTACCGAAGCTAGTATAGAATATCAGAATATATCTTGACCTTCTCTGTATTGTTGGGTTTAAAGCACTCGAAAAATTTCCTAAAACTTATATTTATATCCACGTTTCTCAGAATATTTTTTTCCACAAGTGTCAATAGTTCAAACGAGTACTTCTTGAAAAATGGCGCACTCTACCGGCAAAAATCTGTCCCTTATATTGAGACCATTCGTTCAACATTACGTTCGGACTCCTTGTATCTATACTTCGTGCTTGTTTTATTGCTTGTAAAAGTGACGTTTGAGTTAACGAAAACTACACGTCACATCCCAACTTTATTAGACCCTGAAGTACGATTTAACCAGGCTAAAGTTACGTGTCTTCAAGATTGGACGCGTATTCACTATCTGGTATATATCTGTGTAAAGGATCATAAAAAACCTTAGAAGTAGATCGCTATAATGTAAGTAAATACTTTTTATTAATTGCGGACATATTGTATAAATAGTAAATCAGATATACTATTACTACTATTACTACTTCTAAGTAGTATACCTCTAGGTCTTCGAGTATTAAACCAACAGGAGTAGCTGTAAACGTTGTTCTATTTTTGCCAATACACTGCCGGGTTGAGGGTGTGCCGCCTGTCCATTGTCCACTACGGGGTAAAATAAAAAAAAAGACGTGTGCCACTCGGGGACTGCCGCGGTAAAGCTTTTGCATAGCATTTTTTATCAACTTATGCATTTATAATTATTTATTTATTTTATTTATGCAAGAATCTAAATACCATAAACTAAAATAAGATTAATAATCCTTATTTACTGATGCTTACATCTGTCCATTGTTTATGGTAATTATGATAAAATAGCGATTGTCAATCAAATGTCAATAAAATAAAATAAACATTATTTTACATTATTAAAATCTAAAATACGCTGTTATCTGAACATTTAGGATATATGTTGTCGATTCAAAATCCTTATTTTAATACGCTGTTTAATTTGAGGAAGGCGCTTACCCTTGGTATCAACAGGATGAAATAAATTGCGGGGCGAAGAGCGCAGTAACGCCGATAATGTCAGGTTATTTTCATTACGCTATTTTCGTTACGGAATTTCTGGATTCGGTCTCCACGCTGAAGGCCCGCGATAGAAGCTATGCAATAGCTTAAAAATATGTAAAATAATGGGTGACATGTTACTGTGTGATAAAACCCCTTTACAAAAATTAAGAGAAAAAAAACAGATAAGTAATAGCCAATTGACGCGCATTACGAGGTTTTGTTACGGTAAAAAGCACTAACGTTCGAGGAGGGCGCGGGTTGCGGTTATGAAGAAATTATTTTTCATTGGCAAAATCAAACACACAGAGTTCTGAACGTTTGGTTTTCAAACTCGCTAGCGCATATTTTTTCGTGTACGTTGTTCGCATTGCGTGCACAATGTAGTTACTCGAGGTGATCTGTGCTACGCATGCACTGCACAAGTACGGCATAGAATAAGAGACGACACTGGCCGTACACATAGTGTATGTATGAGCATTGCTCTCGGAACTTTTTCAGTGCGGGTTCGCTGACTATGTAAACTCCTGTTGGATAAATGCTCTAAGCTCTAGGTACATAAGAAAATTATTTCCTAAATACGATAGTAAATTAGAATTATGGAATTTTATAATGTTTATCAAAAATCTACGGAGATAATAACATGACAAGGAATATTTATAGACAATTATAGAGATTGTAATAGGTAATTCGATAAATATGTATGTTTACAAAAAAACTACTGTTCTAAAAACTAAGAAGACTAAATATTTTTTAACAAAGGCACATTAATATATGTTGAAATTAGTTTAAGTTGCTGTAATTTTTATACGATTAATTTTCATAGTCTTTATAAAATCACACGTAGATAAGTGTGATTTTATAAAGTCTGGTGAAAACTGATTAAAATCGTTTTGTATAAAAATTACAGTAAAATCATGCAGTGATAGGGAGAGTTCCCATCGTTCCATTTAGAGATAAAGAAGACTAAATTTGTTAAAATGTCAATTCTTGTTTCTAACGCACAATTTTTTGCATTTTTTGCTACTCCTAAAATCTCTCAAACACAGATGAATTCTGTACTTGGGATGTGTTATAAAAATGGCCCCTGTGAAATTTCTTTTTTGTATAACTTTTTGTATTATCAAATTCCATATCAACAGAGTTACGTACTTTCAATCAGTAAAATGTATCTTTAAGAGTCCCATAATACTTTAAGAAATTTAAAATACCTGTAATCAAAATGTTCACGGAAAATATTTAAAAGCACACAATGCTTTTAAATATTTTCCGTGATTCTATGTAAAAGGGGTAAAAAGTTAAAATAAAATATTTTAGTTAAAAAATAACTATTGAATTGAGTAGAAACTTTTTGTTGAGTTATTTTTTGACTGATATTGTATATAAGTTTAATAAAGATTAGCTAAATAGCAATTGAAAACTAAATAATAATAAATCGTAGCACTGAAGAAGAAAAAATAATAGTATTTTCTAGTCTTTACCTTTATTTCAATTAAATTATTGTTTTCATAGTTATCTACACATTGACAATTTGAATTACTTCAGTTATATAAATTAATAGTTATACAGTATCAGCATTGAACCATATAACAAAACTAGCTGTTGTCTGCGACTCCATAAGCGTGGAATTTAGAAAACTTTCTACATTTTTGCAACATTTTTCACTAATGCTTCGCTGCGAGATAGCCTATAGCCTTCTTCGAAAAATGTTCTATCAAACATTAAGAAATTTTTTTAATAGGAACCAATAGTTTCTAAGAATATCGCGTTCAAATAAATAAACAAACAACAGGCTTTATAATATTAGTATAGATATATTCAATATAAGAAAATCGATAATACTGTTTGGCAATTGAGAAATATTCAGTACGTTACCTTATCAATCATAATATAGTCCAATAGTATTAGTAAAAGTACAC
This sequence comes from Orgyia antiqua, assembly GCA_916999025.1. Taxonomy (NCBI): domain Eukaryota; kingdom Metazoa; phylum Arthropoda; class Insecta; order Lepidoptera; family Erebidae; genus Orgyia; species Orgyia antiqua. The sequence continues at coordinate 24,302,379 of OU779864.1, forward strand.
CTTCATTACTACATTATTCTTATTATTATAAGAAACATTTATGTAACGAGACCACACTGTCCTAAAGCCGCTTTCACATTTTGTCTGACGTGATGTGACGTATTGCATCAGAAAGATATCATCCTATCATGCATCAGAAAGGAGTGGTTAGTGCATTGAAATTGTACTAGCCATTCCAACATTAGGATTACACATTCGCTTAAAGTCAGGTCATATGAAACGGTATGTACACTCTCACTTAACAACAAGTGGAGTATAATATCTTGCCAAACGTAGCAAAAAAAAATCGCATACCTGTATTCAAGACGTCGCAACAACGCATTGAAAAAATGTACAGACAACCAAATTAAATGTATGAAATCAGTTTCCCTATCTGATGCATTACGCCACATCACGTCAGGCAAATAAATGTGAATGCGGCTTTATTACCTTTATCTACATTAATAAATGTAGAGAGACATATTCAGTACCGACCAGTTGTATGAAACCAATTTCTCTATCTGATGCATCACGCCATATCACGTCAGACAAATAAATGTGGCTTTATTACCTTTATAAATAGGTATATTAATAAATGTAAACAGACATATTCAGTACCAACCCAATTGATTGCTTATTTCGTCCTGATATCTTAATACTCAGTCGGGACACTTCTTACAAATAGATACCACAGCACACCTAAACCGTACCTATTAATAACATATAATTATTAATAATCCTACATAATAATCCAGTCACATATTGCTGTCACTTCTACTTTATCACTTTTTTATTCAATCCGATATAATTATACTAAGATCTTATTTATAGACACATTTTGATTTATTGGAGTTATTTTCACTACTTACCTAGACACGTAATAAAGTATATTTTTATATTTTAAGAATGGACACATCCTAATAGATCGTAATATTAGAAATATTATAATATTTTATCATTAGGCTTAAAAGTTGTCTACAATCAATTAATTTGGACATAAACTTTTTAACATTTTCTAAGTATTAAAAACATTTGGAAAATTATTCTTTAAATATTGTATTAAAAACTTCACTACGAACGTTTCAATTTTACAAAATAAAATTTTGTAAATTTCAAACTTTTAAACATTTATTATACAGATCGTACTCGTAAGGAATTATGTTACTATTGATCATTTTATTCAACCGAAATTGAGAGAAAAATAGCAAATATTTAATTTCAATATATACCATTACACTCAAAAAACACATACTCTATATTTTATAAGGAGATTTGTTGTTTTTGTATGTAGAACATTTTGAAACTTTCTATACCCTTTCGTTTCTTGAACGACGTCAAATCCAGTCTTGCCTTTATTTGATATATTATTATTTATTTTATTATTTTCTTCCTTGGCCTTCCACCAATCTGCGCATAAGATGCTTTTGACTAGATTCACTTATGTCCTCTTCTGCTTTCGATAGTTCTAATCAAATTACGTGTTTTTTCTACTAAATTCATAATATTATTTTATAATAGGTATAGAAAATTCTAAAAGTTTTCCATATTGATACAAATTTATATTACAAAAATTATAGAGATTAGGAGATAACACAAGAATTACGTTTACTATTGTGTCTTTCACGAATCTGTTGAAGATGGGCTAATTGAGCTGGTGATGGAACATGTGGGGCGTTGGCTGGTGGTGTAGGACTTGAACCTGGAGGCCCGTGTGGTCCTGTGGGTAGGGACTGCCTCCTACGTCGTCGTAATGCTGGGGATAAGTTATACTTAACCTTTGCTTGAACGAGTAGCTCTTTGAAAATTTGTGAAACGTTAAAGTTGTCTTTAGCGGATGCTTCAACAAATCCATTCTCCCAATCAACTGTGACAACCGATTCTGTTGTATGAAATTCAACCTAAAAAAAAACCAAAGTATATTAAAAATAGGCTAAATAGGGCTGTTAATGCGAAACTTTCTTACTAATACATATACCTATCTGGCCGCCATATTTGCGTGGCTTTTATCGCATTTATTATGTGAACAAAATTACTATACTACACTATATTAATTAATGGAACTAGGTTTATTCCCAGTGTGTAAATAAAAGATAGATAGATAGATAGATAGATTAACTCTTTATTGTACACATTTACAAGAAACAGAAAACAGAAATTAAGCTTAAAACTAGGTACAAATGGCGGCCTTATCACATAAAGTGATCTCTTCCAGGCAACCATGGGATGGAAAGAAAAGTTAGGGACTAAAATAAAGTGGGGCTGCAGTGTACAAGTAGATTAATGTAAGGGAAGAGAAAAAAATAATAATAATAATAATGTCATTATAATAATAAAATAAATAAGTAAATATTACTTAAAATATACTATACATAAACTACTTATATACCGTTAATATCATATACATACATAAACAAGTACACATATACATAACTAATAATGGCATAATATTTATTTACTGTAACACAAACCAAAATTAAGGTTATTTAATATAATAATAGTTAAGAACTGATAGATAAGTAATGATCTTTCACAAGTTTTTTAAATGTAAAAAATAAAAAATACTTTTTAAAATTAATATTGTTAAATTAACATTTTCAGATGTCGTAAATCCAAAAAGTTGGATATCTTTACTTATTATAAAACAAAGTCGTTATTTTTGTATGTATGTCCCGATGTGAGCTTATATCTTTAAAACTATGTAATAGATATTGATGCGGTTTATTTTTTTAATAATAGAGTGGTTAAAGAGGATCGCTTTTTTGTATAATTTGTTAAGGTTTGGTATCTAAAATTCACGCGTACGAAGTTGCGGGAAACTGCTAGTTAATTATAAACTGTTGTCCTGCTATAAAACATTTTACTTTTTAATCTTTATAGCGCACTCTATCCAGATACAAAGAGCTTCTACTAAATAAACGGACCGTACAAATAATGGGTTGCAAATAATGCCTATTGTAAGTTAGTCGAGAATTCGTGATCGGGTAAGCGTTCGACTTACCACGTCACCTGGATTTCCTTTTTCCATATATTAAGGCACATGAAATTTAGAATACAGAGAAGCGACGTGTTTTTTATTGAATATTGTGAAAGATGGTTCATCAGCAGTCAACCTGATATTGATGCTCGTGATGTTAGCAATAAGACAAACTTTTTTTTCTCTTTATTAATCACCCATCTCAAAAACTTCAATGCAAGTCAGATATAACGCATTGATGCCTCTTAACTTACAAACTATTCTTTGTTTTAAGATAGAGAGTTATTTTCAGTATTTGTAAATGTCAGAAGCTATGCGATACGTGATACGCATTGATCCGCATGCTCCCTATTATAATGCTACTGATTCGATATAAGTACATCGAGAATCTACTGCTCTGGAAAACATATAAATGGAATAACTATAAACTTAAAATAAACTCTATCACGTCCATGTGGTGACGGATTAAGAAGACTAGTCTCACTACCCCTTTTCCTCCCTAGGGTGCTGTAAAAGCCAGCTAAGGGACACCTATTGTACACAATCCTCTGTTGGAGACGGAAAACTCTAAACTCTGTGCTAACACGATTAGTCAGCGTGGCACAGTAGACCATAAATCTTCTCAAGGTGGAGGAGGCCCGTGGGTCGTCAAAGGCTGGAGAGAGAAATAAGTTCATTAAGCTATGTGCGTATAAGCAGATTCAGTTAAAGATCTTCTGAATCTGAATTTATTTGAATCTGTTTATATTGGTACTGTAAGAATAGAGCCCGGGGAAAAAAACATTGTGCAATCGACCAAACTAGTCTAGTGCCTCCCTTATGAAAGGACGTTTCCAGTTCATCTAGTGTGGGATTTTTACGATAGACCTTTGGCTTTGTAGAGACAAACCATTTTATTCACAGCATTCACATTGTTAAGCTCTACTCTTACTAATTTTATTAAAACTTTATATATAAGAAAGAGAAAAATTAATTTTAAAAATTTATTAATAGAAAAATTACCTCTCTTGCTCCAGCTTCAGCTAAATCAACTTTATTCCCAACCACTACAATTGGTACAGCTGTACTTTCTTTAGTTTCATGTATTTGATCTCTTAATGATCTTACTTCAGCAAAACTGTTTGCATCTGTGATATCATATACCAAGATAAAAGCATCTGCTGATTGCATCGACAATGCTCTCATTGCTGGAAACTCATATGCTCCAGATGTATCTAATATGTCTAAAGTTAGTCGAACACCCGACACATTGAAGTCTCCATGATGCATTTCTTCTATGGTTCTTTTATATTTTGTAGAGAAAGTGTTGTAAAGAAATTGGGTGATAAGTGAGGACTTTCCAACCTTTGCGGCACCTAATACTACTATTTTGTGTCGTACAGCGTTATTAGTGAGATTACCGCTGCTAGATACCGTATCTTCAGTTCGCTCGGTTCTGGAAATAAAAAAAGCTTATTTAGTAACACACTTATTGTAATTATGGAAGCAAATGTTCCAGTTAGTAAATATTTCGAACACCTACTATGTATCTTGTCTTTAAGAACAAAACTTCTTGCCTTTCCTTCATTTTATGGACAATTTAAGCATGGAATTATTTACATACGCCTGTGTTATGGAACGGCTAAATGTAAAATTTTACAATTTTAGAATATATAGGTAAGTACAATAGGCGGTCTTATCGCAAAATGCGATCTCTTCCAGACAACCTTTGGATGGACTGAGAGGAAAGAAAAATTAGGCTAATTGTGATGTACATACATATACACATACCTACACATACATAATTAAATAACTATATAGACACGTACATACAAAATACATAAAAAATATACACATATAAACTCTATATATACTAACATAGTGACCTATTTGGATAACAACTACAAGTAATGTTCCTTCAGGTACTTCTTAAAGGTAGTTACCGATTTTGCTGCCGTTATGTTCTCAGGTAGAGAATTCCACAGACGCGCTGCTTCTACTGTGAAGGACTTAGCATAGAATGTCGTAGAGTGTAATGGTATAGCTAAACTACAGTTTTCCGCTGACCTTAAGGGTCTTGAATGTGTGTCATGGAGAAACTGATATATTTTAAGATATTCAGGGGTTACGGGATTAATTAAAATATTATAGAGAAGAACAAGGATATGAGTATTCCGTCGAAGGCGAATGGGCAACCACTTGAGCTTAGAACGATACTCAGAGACATGGTCATATTTGCGAAGTCCAAATATAAACCGAATACAAAAATTCTGAATTCGCTCAAGTTTGTCGAGTTGGTCTTCATTGATGTCTAGATAGCTGGCGTCGGCATAGTCAAGTATGGGAAGCAAGAGCGACTGTGCAAGCGCAATCTTGGTGGTAGTTGAAAGAAAATTACGCGTACGTAATATTAATTCATAATCAAATTACAAACACAGCACGACTGCTAATAAAGCTTAACTGTGTTTATAATTCGATACGAATTTCAACTAACGAATTGTGACCAAATTAGTGCGAGGAAATTTGAATAGTTCATGTAAATGAAGCCCGCACTGTGTATTTTGAATACAATGGTAATGATATTAATGCAAATTAAAGTAACATTGATAACAATGCAATAAGGTTTTCCATGAAAGCCTTGTGAAAGCAAATATTCTAGCTGATATTGGTATTGAGTTTATGCGTAAATAAATTGGGGCATTGAGCTGTATAATTAATAAATAAATAAATATTCATGGACGTTTCACACAACGTCCTCTGGTCCCAAGCTAAGCGTGGTGGAGGGGTTTATGTGATGGACTGCCGATCACGAGGTCGCGGGTTTGATTCCCGCTTGGGACAATCATTTGTGTGATATCCATAAATGTCATACAAATGTTTGTACTGCGTCTGGGTGTTTTCTATGTATTATAAGTATGTATTTACAAAAAAAAGGAGCTTATGTAGTCTATCCGTATCTGGTACCCATAATACAAGCATAGAAATATAGTTTACTTTGGGACCAGAAGACGTTGTGCAAAATGTTCTGAATATTTATATTTATTTTATTTAATCTAAGGTTAATATGAGATGTTGTATATAAACCATAGTTTTACATGGCCATCGTGACTATGTAGAAAACAATAAAACATAAGTGATATTGAAGATGTTTTATGAACTGGTATGCAATGATGCAACTTATCCAAGTAAATGGTTTATGTGAAAACAAATGTTTATTTTTTATGAAAGCAGCCAGTAACCAATGTGAACCGTTCAGTCAGCGGTAAAACTTGAAGACGTATAAAAATAAACTTCAATATTACCAGCTTTTCTTTCAAAGCTCCTGTCGTTATACATTTTCATTTTATGTTCCATTATTGAAAAAGAAATAGATATCATTGGAATTTACGATAATTTTATTTTCTATAAGTATACTTGTTTGGTATTGCACAGTATAAAATCAAATGTACTACGTAATACTGTCACCAGGGGACGCTAAAGCTGATATTATATGGCTGTCACGTCGGCGTATACCCAAATGTATAAGTGTATATTTATATTAAATGGTTACTGCCTAGAGCTTGTGCTAAAAAGTGGAACTTAAAATAAAGGTTGTATGTTGTGTCAAATAAACGATAAAATATTTGTATTTACACTATACATGAAGTACAAGATTGGATAAAGTGTTGTAGATTCTGTTCATTATGAGGAACAGACTACGTCTTTAACCTTAAACCCGAAAGAAGAAAAAAAACCTACAAAGTTTTCTCGATATCGCGGGTTTGAGGTACCTAACGATAGATGTGAAATTGGTTTCAATTTCAAAATTTCCATTAATATTCTATTTTTAAGTTTTCTTTTATATTTATCTTATATTATATAAAATTCACGTGTCACAGTGTTAGTTATCGTACTCCTCCGAAACGGCTTGACCGATTTTCATGAAATTTTACATGCGTATTCAGTAGGTCTGAGAATCGGCTAACATCTATTGTTCAAATCTTTTTTTTTAGTATGGCGAAACAACGTTTGCCGGGACAGCTAGTAACTATATAAACGGCAAACACGAGCCAAGAAATTTTCCGCTGGTGGGTCGATGTCTTCAAAACGCTGGTTGTGCTGATAGAATCTATTTCAAGACTACATCTTTAATTTGCGATAGAGTGATGTCAATAAATAGAACGAAGTTATAAAAACTATTAAAGGCACGTCTTCGTCGACAAGCCGCACGTCTAAGCATTGAAACGATGGGTGTGCTTATTGACAGTTTACGAGAGAAACGCTTTATTTACCAGCGGGTGATATCATATTATTTTTATTGATATATCGCTATAAAATATATCGTAAGATAATTTTAGCGTTTTTTCTATTGCTTTTTATTTATTTTACAAATGGTTATTTGTGTTTATTTATAATTTACGATAAAAAATTATAATAAAATAATTAAATAAATGTTTATAGACATTTCACAGAACGTCCTCTGGTCCCAAGCTATGCTTATTATGCTCGTGATATGGGTACCAGAATACTACTTTTCTTTTGTAAATTCATACTTATAATACATAGTAAACATCCAGACGCAGTACAAACATTTGTATGAAAATTACAAATATCACACAAATGATTGTCCGTGCAGGAATCGAGCCTGCGACCTCGTGAACGGCAGTCCGTTACCTGAACCACTAGACCACGAGGCCCTTCAAATCTTCACTTATATAAATACACGCTTAAACAGCTTGAATAGTAGGCCAAAAACTCTTCGGAAGTAGAGGAGGCCTGTGCCTAACAGCAGGCTACGTTAAAGGAGTAAGAAGAAAGAAACAAAGTTAATTATGGCAAATAGTCATTCTCACACTTCTGATACAACAATGTATAATATTTTAGGAAAAAAAATTAAAAGAAATGAAAAGATTAGAAAAAAACAATCTATGGAGTTTCTTGTCTGTTCTTCTCCATAGGATTCGCGTTTGGAACAGACACCTAGTTTCTGACGTTTCGAAAGAGCTTGTAAAACATGCCAACTTGAAATAAAAAAATTTGACTTTGACTTTGTAGCTGTATAACTAACAAATATCACAAAATATATCGCTGACGATAGAGTTTTATACCAGCTGGTGAATATCTTCATAGAGTAACAATACACATACACACAACGTAGATAGGAGCACTTAATCATTATATATAGCGCCGAATATTTGTTCATTATTCACATTTAATGACATAAGTCTCTATTTGTATATCACACAATAAATATATGTTTACGTAATCTAATCCTAACGTTTGTGATTACTCAAATTAAACACTTAATTATTACACTATCCATTACTTTGTGGCCAAATTCAAATTAAGCTTTTAACACTTTCACCGTGGTGACAGTTGACGTATATACATGTCTCTAAATTTTATTCAGCTAAGCGAATCTATTTTTATAAATACGCAGGTCTACGCAGGAATAGGTGAGAGAGAGAATGATATTTAATTCATGCATGTACCTCAAAAATAATCAGTTTTAATAATTATCTTTACAGTAAATCTGTAGTAGCTTGTTTCATAGCTTGATACCTACAAATATTTGGTCGTAAATCTAATATTGAGACAAATACCATCAATTCATTGTAAGCAATCGATATGAATTTAGATTGATATGGGTAGGCTCAGCCAGGATCAGATTTAGACCTTGTTGCGTGATGGATTGATCTTGTAGTAGGATTATTAAGGTTCACTTCCAACCTATTTCAAACGAGCTATGGGAAAAATATTTGACATATTAAAAATAGTTTAAAAAACTAAAAAACACGCTTTATTTAATCGAATTATTGTATTGTCATCGGTCTTTGACAGGTGTGCAAAATTTGAATAGAATCTGACCGTTTAAAGTGGGTCAAAATAGCGTCCAAAGGAGTCGGTTACAAACATACAAACAAACATACAAACAAGCATACAAGTGAAGCTAATATAAAGCGTGTAAAAAAGGACGCTTTTTATTGGCGAATATCTTGTATACACATAAGAAAAGCTATTATTACATGTTTATTTATTAGCTTTTAAGCTCATATTAGAACACTTAAAAATACAAACTTTTCATAATAAGTAAAGATATACAAACAGATTTAGCGTTAAAAATATTAGTAAATAAAAATGTAGAGATAATTTTTCAATCACAGTTTCTTTAAAAATAGGTACAGAATTGATTTTGCGTGAAAGCCTTTTTCTATAAAGGTTAGAATGTCTTTATTAGTCGGAGTAATGAGCTTTCCTGTCACGTTCCATCGTTGTTCTAACAACCGAGTAGTACATTTTTGTACGTTTATTATTTGAGAGATTTGCGCTGAAATAGAAAATTAAAACATTGGATCTTTTATAATCAAAACACTTATTGATTTTGCTTGATTTATTTTGCGTATATGTTAGCATAAAACTATTTATGTTTAGTAAATTTATTTCTGTATTGTTTAGTAATTTAAGTAAAAATAAATTTAAAAATCCATTACTACTTATTATATAATTCATTTTAAGACTTTTAAAAAAAAATTTAAGATTTTTTATAAAATTTTATGCCACAAATATCTGCACTCAAAACATTGTAGGCACAATCATTCTGTTTATCTTTATTTAAATAAGTCTGTTCTCAGTTTTGCATAATAATCATTATTGATAAAAGTTGCCGTTCCATCAGATCTTCATACATGTTTAACAAATCAAATTATGGTGGAAAAAATTGACTGCCGCAAGCGGTCCCGCTTTTTTTGTTTATTCGATTCAAAAATATTAAAGACTAGATGTGCCCCGCAGTGTTATCCGCGGTAAAAAGGATCAAAAATATCTTGGATTTTTAATAGGGAACATTGCATTATTTGAGGATAAAAAGTAGTCTATAATTTATTCTGATGTATAAAATACATTATCGTAAATTTTTATTAAAATCCATTCCATAGTTTTTGGGTGAAAGAGTAACAAACATCCAAACATAGGATTAGGGTAGAAGTTAATACTAGATGTCGCCCATAAGGGGGTGGGTTTGAGTTTTCTGGCAGAGTATGTTCTTTGCACAATTGATTAGAGATTGAATAGATTGAAAAAATATGGTACGATCAAATATATTTCTATCTAGTTAATAAGAGACACTTGGGTAATACAAATACAATCTAAATACTTGTTAGCTTTGGCATTTATGCAACGCGCGTAGGCTCAGTAATAATAGAGCTTATTTTGCGTGATATTATGTTTGTGTGTTGTTATAATTATGGGACATACGACATAGGCAAATATGTCTGCGATAATACTCATATGCATATGTGTCCTGCGACAAAAAAAATTGTAATGTGGAACTTTATCCGGAATTAGGTATCTACAATGCATTTACTTGACGAAAAGGCACGACGAAAAGCAAAAGCTCTATCGACTTTTTTCCCCCGGTTCTTCTCAGTCAAAGGTTTCAGCTCTTGTCATAATAATAAAGTTATTTTATTTTGTTATAATCAACCAATGATTTTCATTAAATGTAAGAATTAAGAGCTAGACATAAATAAAATGCGTTCAGTCTATAGCCTTCTTGCAAGTCACCAAGCTATGATCTAGTTCACCAAAAGTACTAAAATGCCAAATGTTAGTACTTTGGTGACCTGAGTCATAATTTTTTATGCATTTTATCTGTGATTTTTACTACTACCACAAATCTCTTTCATGATTACTATAGTAACTCAACCATAATAATATTTATTGAAACTTTTGGTACGTTGACGAGAGGGGGAATTTTATCATCACTATAAAGAAAATAGGGCAGCAATAAATGTTTCGATTTGTTCTTTAAGGAAAATTGGCCTTATTCTCTTAGATTTATTGGAAAGACAAAGAATGACAAAAAATTTTAGGAATGCAAACTTGTACAATTACGTCACTTTGTTTTTTGGTCACGATAACAGTACCTAATAGTTTCAGAATTTCAATGGTTAACTACCATCTTAGGAATGCCAACATGGTATATATTTGGATAGCCGCGCTCAGCTCAGTAAGGCAAAGGAAATTTAAGGAATAATGTAAAAATCTAAAAACAAAAGGCTCTGGGGGTCTTCTTTTTATTATTATTTATACTATAATATTATAAAGAGGAATGATTTGATTGTTGGTTTGAAATGAATAGGCTTAACTTAGTGATAACTATGAGACCGATTTAAGAAAATCTTTCACCGTTGAGTAGTTGCACTATCCCCGGTGAGCATAAGCTTCAGCTATATATTTTGGGAAGCCTGGGAGGATTTCTAGTAAGTATTACATAATTATGTTTAAATTATATGCTAATTAGCTGCTGTCCACAACTTCGTAAAAGTGGAATTTAGAAAATAAAAATCATAAACAAATTATACAAAAAAGCCATCCTCTTGAACTACTCATCATCATCATCATCATAACATCACACCTTTTTCTCATGGGGGTAGGCAGAGACTATAGAGCGCCATCTGCTTCGATCGAAGCATACTTCCTTGGCTTCATCCACACTCATACATCTGGTCATACATGCCCGACGGTTGTAAGTGCTACGCACTTGCCCCTTTTGGAGTATCCCGGCGATGACATCGAAGTATATTTTTCTCGGGCGTCCTCTCCCAGCATTTCCACTTACTTTCGCCGTGTATATGCCTTTCGTTAAGCGTCTCTCATCCATCCTCTCCACATGGCCAAACCACCTAAGCATACTTTTCTCCACCTTAGTTACTACATCCTCTTTCAGACCGCAACGTTCTCTTATAACTTCATTTCTTAATCTATCTTTCAAAGTCACACCACACATACTTCTCAAAGAGCGCATCTCTACAGCATTTATTCTACTTTTGTGCTTGTCCTGCCACCCCCAACATTCGCTTCCATACATAAGCGTAGGTAATAACACGCCATTGTGGATCGCCATTCGAGCCTTTTCAGTAATCGCTTGGTTAGCCACAATAGCATGCAAGGCACCATTCAGCTTATTTCCCGCTAACACCCTTCTTTCCACATCAGCATCAACCTTACCATCTCTTGTAAACACACTACCCAACTAACTAACTGAACTACTCTAACTACTGAGCTACTCTAACTACTAAAAAACACCCCATCAAAATCCATTACGTAGTTTTGAAGATCTCACATAGAGACATTCATACAAAACAACGACTCTGTTTTATAATAAGTAAAGAAGAAAGAAAGATCATCAAGTACCGTGCCAATCTGGTATAGAACAAGCTGAATTTGCAGTTATATCGTACAATGATCGAAAGATATTTATTATATATAGTAAATATCTTTCAGATATTCCTTTGTATAACAAAGTTGTTAAGAAGTTTTTTATTCTATAAAATATTCTTTTTTCGCTCGCTAACAACCATAATGATCGCGTTTCTTAATCTAGATAGGTGTATTAGTTTCTTTAACGAGACTAGTGTTACAACATATTTTTATAACTGCTATAACAGAATAGTATAAAATTACAGTTGACCTATTTGAGGGACCACAGTGAAAGTTTTAAACGCGCGTAATAACTAAGTACATTGTTAGCGTACCATAAAATACGTAGACATTTTAGTACGTGGTTACGAACTTTGTAGCATATTTTAATTATTTACAATTTTATCTCTAAGTAAAACTCCTGTCTTTAAATTTTAATATTCAATTGATAAGTCATAATATAATATGATTGTCAGTGTTACCCTATTTCCTTCCCTAGGTACTTTTAAAGCTAGCTAAGGGATATTACATAGACGACATCTTGTGTGAGAGACGGAAAGCTCGAAAAATCTCCTATGCTTAATAACATGCCTGGTCAGCGCGGCACAGTAGACCATAATCCCTTACAAAGCGGAGGAGGCACGTGAAGAGAAAGAAAGAGAAAGAAGATAAAACTAACGCACATATACAACGTGTTGCAGAAAGGTGTAGTCATAATTTAAAGTTGCATTGGATAAGCCTTAAATGTTATAAATATTACAGTTACACATAGAAAAATACAGTTGGTAAGTTTTTTTTTGTTTATTGCCTACTTAAATAACTACCAGAAATGCATCAATTATGAGATGTTTATGGTTTATTGACTGCAATTGAACCTTACGATAAAAGATGACCTCATAGTTGTGTTGTATTTAAAGAAGATCGATTAATTTAATAAATTAATTAAACTTTTATGAACACATAAAAGTCATAATATAACAAGTATTTGTAATTTCATCCATGCCTAGTGCCTAGTCACCGGCCATGTGTAACGATGGTCAAATATGACTACACCTTTCTGAAACACGTTGTATAGATTAGATTATTATATTATTATTATTATTTATTAGATTGACCGACTGATGTATCAAAGCGCAGTCGCAGTAATTCTTTTTTATATTATCGATTTTACCAAAACAGAAAATTAGCAAATCTTTTAATAAAAATATTTAATAATTTTCGCATTAATTTTACTAATTACATTGCTATAAATTTACCTGCTACATAAATACATAATTTTAAACTGCGCAACATACAATCTCTTTGTTTCCATAATTATATGGCTTTATCAGAATTATCATGGTTCCAAGATAGCGTGCTCTGATAACGCTTGAAAGGTTCGATGGATGGTCATATACGAGTTTATAAATAAAGGTTACTCATATGTTTATAAGTAGAAAAGCAAACTGTTTCATATAGAACTGAATGATTTCCATGTATTGTTATCCTCTAGTACCTACCTTAGTACCTCTCAGTGCCTTTAACCTCATCCAGTGTAGTGATTGATTAAGAATACAAATATCGCCATACCTTTTCCTTCCTCTCCAGTGCTCTACAAGCTTATTAAGGTGCATGGATAAAATCCTCTGTGAGATATAGAAAACTCGAAAATAAACCCTGTGCTAACAAGGCTGGTCAGCGTAGCATGGAAGACTTTAATCCCTGCTAAAGTAGAGGATCCCCTTCCCCAACAGTGGGACGTGGGAATGGGAATGGGCTGGTGAAAAAAGAAAATGGTACCTATAAGAAGCTCCTATTATCTATCTGGCGGGCGTATTATGAGCCTTTTAAAAATCATGCAAGTTCCAGGCCGTACACTGCCTGGCTAAATTACGTATTATGGCATATATAAAAGTTTTAAATGACAAATTTTAGTTAGTACTAAAACTTTTAGTTGTACCCTCTCTTTTAAACATATTAATATGACTGGTTTAGCGAACTGACTGACTGGGAGTTATGTTCATAATGCGAATTTGCCACGCAGTTCAATTCACGACGTAACCTGCCTGGAAATAAAAGCTCATAATACGACCGTAAAAAAAATATTGAAATATGTTACGGCTAACAGTGAGTGTTAGCCGTAACATAATATTTCTAAAATGACTCAAACTCACGAAAATTTCAGTACAAAAAAAATATTGTTTAATTTGTAGCCAGGGAATGTTAAAAAATGGATTTATTTATTATAATATCTATTTATTCAATACAATTGCTATTATTTATTACCAATTAACCTGCTTCAGGTATTTCAGTCGAAAAATCCGAAGGAAATATAATACACTAGGGTTTTATTTTTTTTATTGAAAAAGTTTTCTTCCTAGCGGATTACACAAAGGTTAATCCAAAGAATGTCCGATGGTGCGTCTCTACCAAAAAAACTGAGACAACTAGCTGAGCTACACTACAATAAAAAAATGTTTACAGAGTACATATGTATATATGTCTATATGTATACTATCTCTGTCTATCCATTGTTTAAGAAAACTTTTTTTCTACATGGTTATGTAAATATATAAACAGAAACGTTAATATTAATAGCCGAGTAGGTGACTGGTACGAAAATGGTGAAAATATGCATGAATAAGCACATTGTACATAAAAGAGGGTGCAACTTCAACGTTATTTTGCTTATAAGCTATGTATTGTTTGTGAACAAATGCTGATACATTGTCTATTGTGATAAAATTTGCAATGAGGTCACTAACATTTAGTTAAATGTTAGTCTCTAGTTAGTTTTATATCCATACTAGCTGGCCCGGCAAACGTTGTTTTGCCATACCAAAAAATGGAAAAAAAAATTTAAAAAAATGAACTATAAACCTCACGGAGCCCGAGACCTTTCTAACGAATGCAAAACCGTGGAAATCGGTTCGTGCGTTCTGGAGTTATAGCGTCAGGAAGGAAAACCCGACTTATTTTTATATAGTAGATATCAGAAATAAATTACAATATTGACCAAATTAAATAAAAATTACAATCCATACTAATCTATAGGTACAAATATTATAAAGTTGAAGAGTTTGTTTGTTTGTTTTAATTTCAGGAACCAATGGTTCGATAAAAAAAAAATTTTCAATCTTCGATAATACATTTATCGACGACGCCTATTCGCTATATAACATCACGCTGCGATTAATAGGAGCGAAGCATTAGCGAAAAATGTTGCAAAAACGGGGACGATTTCCGAAAATCCACGCATCGCGGGCAACGGCTGGTTTCTTAAAAATGCACAATTGCAGTGCAATCGGTAGGCATCGGTTTTTAGCTAGAGCCCTTAAAATCAATCCTAACTATATGAAGAGGAAAAAATTTACTGTTTATTCAAAATGAATAATCTTGAAAGATACTGGACCAATTCAAAAATTTATTTTACTATAGGGAAGCTACACTATTCCCAGAGAGAGCATATTATTATAGTCTATTTTTTCCCTCAATAAAGTTAAGTATAAAGCCATTATAAATTCGATAAACTTCCAAACGACCTATCGGAAGCTTTTTTAAAAAAATACATGACAAAAATTCGCTTCCTAACGTCGTAAGCTTATCGAAATATTCATAGTGAAGATGAATACGGGACGAAGGTAAATTGTAGAAAATTGCCTTCCCTTTTCTTAGATAACGACTTCCCCTCATTCCACTTGTGTCGCTTGAACGTAATATTTTACGCACAATAAACATGATAAACGATAAGAAAGTTATTAACGTTACACTCAAACATACACACCCACTTGTTTTAATATTCTATCATCCTTGTAATAAGATTGCAAACATTGACAACGGATTTTGTATTATGTATTCTTAAATTATATTTTTTCTTCTCAGCGTACAAGGTATTCGCAGAAGGTATTTTGTTTACGATATGTACTACGATGAATATGGATAATTTTCAAGTTTATTCCTGCAAAAAATATTGTGGTTTTGCCTTGGCTGTCTTTTGTAATGTAGGTAAATTGAAAGAAATGAGGTTGGAAATAAAATATTATTTTAAATAAAAGAAGTAAACTAATTCAAATTATATAAAACTACTTTTTACGGATTTAGACGCGTATATTTGTTTTAAATTCTGGCCCGACGTTTCGGAGACTTTGCAGTCACCATGGTCACGGGTGAGACTGACATGTGTGGGTGGCATGGTGACTGCAAAGTCTCCGAAACGTCGGGCCAAAATTTAAAACAAATATACGCGTCTAAATCCGTAAAAAGTAGTTTTATTTAAACAAATGAGTCGCGCAAGTGTTAGAAAATATTAATTCAAATTATATTTCTTTTATATTCAATCGAAAGACAAAAAATAAACTAATGTATAATAATAACATTTTGTAGTCATTGCAGAGGTTTTACTGAACATACATATGTTTATATACCGTTACGCTTCTCTTCTATAGAGCCAGGCAGTCCATTTAAGTTTATGATATGCATTAAAATCCTCTACGAAATGATTTTTGTTTAATAGTCGCTACGTTTTTATTTTATTGCAACTAAAAGTTTAATTATCTACAGACATATTATTAAAAATATTTAAATTATATTAATTACAATTACCGAAATATATAAATTACAATAATATAAAAAAATGTTGCCCGTTTTTGCAATATTTTTCACTTATGCTACTTTCCTGTATAACTCATATTGGTCGCAGCGTGATGTTATATAGTCTAAGCCTTACTCAATAAATGTACTATCCAAAACTGAAAGAATTTTATAAATCAGACCAGCGGATCTTGAGATTAACGCGTTCAAACAAACAAATCTTTCAACTTTATAATATTACTAGCTGTTGCCCGCGACTCCATCCGCGTGGAATTTAGAAAATTTTCCCCGTTTTTGCAACATTTTTCACTACTGCTTCGCTTCTACTGGTCGTAGCGTGATGTTATATAGCCTAAAGCCTTCCTCGATAAATGCCCTATCTAACGCTGAAAGAATTTGTCAAATCGGCCCAGTGGTATTGCTTCCTGAGATTAGCGCGTTCAAACAAACAAAATCTTCAGGTTTATCATATTAGTATAGATAGTATATAGTATTGATAGGTTTATTATGAATAATAAAATACCTAGTTTAAAAAAACTAAAAAACACGCTTTATTTTATCGAATTATTGCATTGTCATCGGTCTTTGACAGGTGTGCAAAATTTGAATAGAATCTGACCGTTTAAAGTGGGTCAAAATAGCGTCCAAAGGAGTCGGTTACAAACATACAAACATACAAACAAACAAACATACAAACAAACATACAAGTGAAGCTAATATAAAGCGTGTAAAAAGTATAAACCTGTGAGGTTTCTTCTCCTCTTCGTGATCCTCTTTCATAAAAGATGGCTGCAGACTGAATCTACGACGAAATTGATGTCTGCCTTTCATTTTGTTAATTGTTAATACACTCAGCACATAATAGATACTCAATACAGTTCACAGTTAGATGCGTATCAATATAGCGCGTTAGATGCAAAGTAAGTCGCGACGTGCGCAAACGGAGGCAGACGGGGAATGAATGACGATACCCGGCCGGTCGCCACTCCTCCAGCCTTCCACAATACAGCTATATACTGAAATTCAGGATTTATATGCTTGAAAACATAAAACTATTTAATTAAAAACAAAATACAGCAGAAATATAACATTTGTGTTTATTTAATATTTTCCAACACTTGCGCGACTCATTTGTCTAAATAAAACTACTTTTTACGGATTTAGACGCGTATATTTGTTTTAAATTTTGGCCCGACGTTTTTTGGTCTCACCCGTGACCATGGCGACTGCAAAGTCTCCAGGAGTATACAAGCTTGATTGTGATTGTGGTCTCTCTTACATCGGGCAAACAAAGAGATCTGTTAGAACTCGGGTCAAAGAGCACATAGCTGATGTGAAGCACCGACGCAATACAAAGTCTGCAATCTGTGAACACAGTCAGGATCGCCTTAACCACTACATCCGGTTTGATAAACCTCAAATCCTCGCCAAGGAAAATCGATACCGACCCAGAATGATTCGCGAGGCTATTGAAATAAAGAAACATAAAAACTTTAATAGAGAAGATTTTTTGATTTAAAAACTTTAATAGGTTGGGATCTGGCACCTAGTTGGGATCCTGTAATTAGTTTAATAAAATCCAAAACACACTCGGTTTCAAAACAGTAAGACTAGTCCAGTCAAATTACCGAAAGAAATAATCACTAAAATACCTAGTTTGGGAATTATGAAGGATCGATCGGGGGGTGTATTCTGAGCTTATATTCCAATTTGAGGGAATCTAGGGAGGTCAGCTCAAGGTCATTTCGATGAAAATGCGTTTAATTCGATATCTCGAGAACGGTTAGTGTTAGCCAAAAAATTGTAGAGACCTTTTCTCTTCTAAATTAAATTTACTAACTATTTTATCCGAAACTTTTTTTTTATCATCAAAATTTTTCAATTTATTGCTTCCGAAAGGTAAAAATTTTACTTTTTTCCTCCCTTTTTTTTATTTTTCGCCATTTTCTCCCCAACCGTTCAATTTTATTAATTTTTACCCGAATATGTAAGTGTTGCTCTTTTAATTATGAACAACTTTATATGTAAACTTTTTTCTGTAATGCCAATACCTTCGGAGTTATATATTACTTTACCGAGCGAAATCCGTGCCACTGTCGCGACGCGTATTCACAGACACACTGTCGCGTGCATTAGTGTGGGCCTTTAATATTGACGATTCACTTCCATCGACCTCGCGTACTTAATTTTACCAATTTTATGACCTATTTTTTTATCAATAAATGTGTGAAACAGTTTCAATTATTCGTTTACTTCTTTTTCTAATCCTTATTCACATTGTTATCTCATTGAATGGAATATAAAATACCCAAATTGAAAAAGTACAATATTTAAATAAATAAATAATAAATATAATAAATATTCACGAACATTACACACAACGTCCTCTGGTCCCAAGCTAAGCTTATATGCTTGTGTTATCGGTACCAGAATACGGATAGAATACATATACTATTTTTCTTTTGTAAATACATACTTATAATATATAGAAACACCCAGACGCAGTACAAACATTTGTATGACAATTAGAAAAATCACACAAATGATTGTCCCGAGCGGGAATTGAACCCGCAACCTCTTGATCAGCAGTCCGTTACATAAACCACTCAACCACGAGGCTCGTCAAATTGTTATTTTATTTAAATAAATGATATTTCAATTATTACAATATTTAATATTTAAATGAAGTTCAATTTTGTAATAGTTTAATCGATTCACCTTTTGATACAGGTAAGTTGGCTAATAAATGATCATGGAATACTTTAATATTTCTTTCAAATACTAAATACCCACTGATGTCGATTATATTGCGACAGTGGCACGGATTTCGCTCGGTAAAGTAATATATAACTCCGAAGGTATTGGCATTACAGAAAAAAGTTTACATATAAAGTTGTTCATAATTAAAAGAGCAACACTTTCATGTTCGGGTAAAATTTAATAAAATTAAACGGTTGGGGAGAAAATGGCGAAAAATAAAAAAGGGAGGAAAAAAAGTAAAATTTTTGCCTATCAGAAGCAATAAATTGAAAAATATTCATGATAAAAAAAAAAGTTTCGGATAAAAAAGTTAGTAAACTTAATTTAAAAGAGAAAAGGTTTCTACAATTTTTTGCCTAACACTAACCGTTCTCGAGATATCGAATTAAACGCGTTTTCATCGAAATGACCTTGAGCTGACCTCCCTAGATTCCCTCAAATTGGAATATAAGCTCAGAATACACCCCCCGATCGATCCTTCATAATTCCCAAACTAGGTATTTTAGTGATTATTTTTCCCATTCTCAGCCGTAATTTGACTGGACTAGACACCGTTAGCACATTTTGCAGACAACAAGACTTAAAATCCCCATAACTTCACTTTAGACCGACAACATAAAGTTAATAATAAATAATTTTCTTTGACTCCCCTTGAGTTTTCTTGCCAGATCTTTCTCAAGTGGGACGCGTTCCGATCTGGTAGTAGTAAATTTATAAAATAATAAAAACTAAATAATTAAAATAAATACTAATTTTCTATAAATTCAAATAAAAAATAACAATTTTTTCTTTTTAATATAAACTAATTTAAATCTTAAACCAATAATTCTTTTTAAAATTTCTTGTTATTATGTAAATAATATTGTATTTAAGTATATAAACTTAGTTTTGCTTGCTTTAATGTATACTACCTCGATAATAATTAAAACTTTAGTCTATGATAAAATTATGTATGTTTTACCTTATATAATTTAAAATATCCTTTATATTGTTACAATTTGTTAATTTATTTTAGAAACTAAAATAATGTTATTGATTTTATGTAGTCTGAGCACAATGTAATATGATATAGTTTATAGTAAAAGTCTATCTTTATGATCAATGTAAAATTAAAATCGAATGTGGGTAAACCCACATTCGACACATTACAGCTCAGTCTCACCCGTGACCATGGTGACTGCAAAGTCTCCGAAACGTCGGGCCAAAATTTAAAACAAATATACGCGTCTAAATCCGTAAAAAGTAGTTTTATTTAAAGAGATGAGTCGCGCAAGTGTTAGAAAATATTAAATATTACGTTTAAAATATTTCCACAAAAAACTTAGGTACATTTTAATTAATGTTACGGAGGAATTTTAATTGCTGTTACAAAACAGCTATTTACCCTAAATATTGATTCGTTTAAAACATTGTTCAATGTTTAGATTCAATTAATACATAATTAATTTATGGTGCGTCACGTGATTCAATGATTATTATAAACTCAAATTGCTTGTCAAAACATCACGAAAAACTTTTATGTTAAGAGGATACCAAAATAGCTTCGTGCATTTTTCTATGTACGACGTTTTCATTGTTTCTTTAGATTGAATGGCTAGAGCTCTAATTTTTAAGTATATGTTTTTTCAATATATGATCTAGGATCGCATGAACTCAGAAACGCGATTGAAAAAAGTTTTCTCGATAGAAAATCTTGGCGAAACAACCTCTCAATTTATTTATTTTTTCATTTGTCGGTCTATTATCGCGTATTAACTAATGAAATAACTTTAAAAACATAGGTAACTATTATGTATAGAAACACGTGGATCAGAATTAAAATATATTTAGTAGATTTTGAGTAAATAGGAAAAGTATCCCTAATTCTTCATTTTCTGTGCCTACTGGCTGTGTTAATATGTACGTGTCGGCGATGATATACGATAATATTGATGTAGGCCCTTAATGAAGTTTTGTAATTAGTTTTGTGAATGGGTTAGTAAATTGCGTACTAATATTATGTTGTGTAGCATACATTTAGATGTGACAAAAGACGATAAAACAACGTTTTCAACCGACTTCTAAGAATAAGAGGAGATTCGCAATTTGTCTGTATGTTTTTTTTATGTTTGCTACCACCTCATAACTTTTAATTGTGATTCTTCGAGAAATTAAGGAAAATCCTCAAATATCAAAGGCACAAGAAGACGGTTGATTATTTTTTTAATGATTTAATATTTTTAAAAGTCCTTCTCTGTTTAGTTTTTTTTTACCACTAAGTTATTATTTCATCCTAAAACTATTTTATAAACTACTATGTTTATTATTTTTAAGAATCTGTCTAAGAAAACTCGGGTAGTTATCATGAATCTAACGGTACTTAAATTATTGTTTAAACCTATTCATTGCGTTCTAAATAATTGTAATGAAATCTCTTACAAATATACATACAAATAATATTCTCTAACTATCAGGCAAAAATGAACGAAAGATAAACGTTAAAGATACCTGTAGAACGTCGTAGCAGAAACGTAGAACCTATAGCCATGTAGATAGCCTGTTGCTGTGGGCCTTTATATGGTAACAAAATGTCGGAGCTTTCAGAACGATTTTCTTTAAGACCTGTTATGAGGTATTTATATTGATTTTAGTTAAAATATGTAGTGGGAAGGAATATATTACGGAGACGTATGTAAAACATGTAGTGTGAAGGAATATATTACGGAGACGTATGTAAAAAGGACATCAATCTATACTAATAATATGAAGCTGATGAGTTTGTTTGTTTGAACGCGTTAATCTCAGGAACTACTGATTCGAATTGAAAAAAACCTTTTTGTATTGGATAGTCCATATATCGAGGAAGGCTATAAACATCACGCTGTGACAAATAGGAGCGAAGGATCTGTAAAAAATGTGACAAAAACGGGGAAAATTATCCATATTTGGGCTTCCGTAGCGTGCGCTGCGTTTATGGTTTATATATAGGTACCATTTGTTTCCTAAATTTCACGAAGTTGCGGGCAATAACTAATGTATAGTAAAATTATATAATTTATATTTAGTTATAACAAAAATAAGTAATTACTATGTGTGTCTTTTAGTTTGTTACCTTAAACTTTTAGAGCTAACTATAAATCAAATTTATCGTGACGAAAGAATTTTCAATAAAGATAGAAGCATATTCGTAACATCAAGAACGTTGATCGATTGTAATCTAAGTTACTTCCAAGTGCCGAACTTTGCTAATAGAATCTACAACTAGTAAATAAGTTATGTACCTACTCATAAACTAAATTAATTATACAACTATTTCATTTATGGCTATTTGAGTTAGTAAATTGTTACAATAATTATGTAATACCTTATAAAATTGTATAATGGCTTTAATATTTAACAGCATCTGTTTTGTAGGTAGTATTCATACATTTATTACTTCCTTGTTCTTCTCCTCACAGTCCATAAATTTCCCACTATTAGGCTCAGACATTCTCCTCTAGTTTGGGACCTTTGGTAAGTTCTAAGAAAGGCTTTTAAAGAGGCAAAAAGGGCTATGAAATAATGTAATGTGTAAAATGATGGCCATTTTTTAAAATACTTATAGAATTATAAAAATTCCTGAAAGCTTGATACTAACAGATTTAAATGTAATTAATGGGATAACTTTACAAGTTCACCAATTTATTCTAAAATGAGCTTATGATAAAAGCGCTCAAAGAGCCTGCAGACTTTTTAGAAATTTTTGTTAAATAAATTACTTTACCTTAAGTATTTTACCTTTTATCAACTTTTTTTATGACCGCACTGATTTATAAATTACCAAGCGTAATAATATAGTATTTTAAAGATATACCTATTACCTAGCCGTCTTCGTGTTGTGACGGATTAAGAATATAAGAATGAATACAAGTGTCGCCACATCTTTATTTTCCCACGTGCTGTAAAAGCCAGCTAAGGGTTGTTGTAGCTAAAAGGGGTAACTGATCATCAAATAAATAATACTAGTATACTTCCAGTATCATTATTATACATTTATTATCAAATATTTATGAATCTTCAATAATAGTTGTTACTTTTATAATAATATAGTCAACACAAGCAATGACAACTGCCAAAATATTCGTATTTCGAAAAACATTTCAACGCATAGACGACCTTCTTAAGATGTTAATTAAATGATATTCTCCTTGGTGCACCTTACAGCTCCTATGCGTTGAAGTGTTTTTCGAAATACGAATATTTTGGCAGTTGTCATTGCTTGTGTTGAATTTATAAAAGTAACAACTATTATTGAAGATTCATAAATATTTGATAATGAATGTATAATAATGATACTGGAAGTATACTAGTATTATTTATTTGATGATGAGTTACCCCTTTTAGTTCAGTTGTACACACATAACATAATCTATGAGAGACGGACAATTTGAAAATTAACCCTACCCCAACACGCAACAGCGCCGTATAGTAAACCATAATCTTCCCTAAAGTGAAGGAGGCTCTTGCCCAGCGGTGGGACGTTAATGATCCAGAGAGAGCCGTGTTCGTAAAACATATGCGTAGCTAGGATAGGTAGTCAAGATGTCAGTCACTACCATAAGCTGTTGTCCGCGACTTTGTACGAGTGGAATTCAGAAAATTTTCTCCTATTGGTTGCAGCGTGATGTTATAATTATTGATAAATTTAATATAGTATTCAAAACTCAAAGAATTTTTCAAATAGGACTACCGGTTTCTGTGATTAGCGCTTTCAAACAAACAAACAAACCCTTCAGCTTTATTATATTAATATAGATAATCTTTTCTTTCTTCTTTCTAATACGCTTTATGTTACTCGATACTTACCTATGTACATTTTACAGAAAACATTCAATACGCTATAAAAAATGGTTATGTAATCAGTCAATGTTTGTTGGGTTGACGCTTGAATAATCGCTGTAATTTGTGTATAACCTATAAACAAAATAGGTCACTCAATTATAACCACAAATACGAGTTACGTGTGTATAAAATATATGAATATAATTTATTACAGATTTTCCAATTTATATAGAGTTAAATCTATGTTGTTGAAATAGTTCTCATTGCAGTTCGATATCGAAAAGTAATGATTAAATAAAAAAATGAATATACATATAAATAAAAAAATAAATAAATGAATAAATCGAAAAGTACTAAATAAATATGTATAAAATAAATTTTCTTTTTTCCAGCCCATTACGTTCCCATAATTGGGCATGGACCTCCTCCACTTCATGATGTTTTCTGGTCTACTTTTTTTTTTTAATTTTTTTTTATCTATACTGCGACACTGACATACACAAGCACACACCGTTATTTTACACCTTATAATAACCGTCACCATTCACTCCATTGACTTAATTTACGATTGATTGAACTTGTGGCTCAGGGTGGGAGACCTGGTGTCCTGAAACACAAGCTTTGGCTTAGCTTAGACACCAGTGTCCCACAGTAGTACCCCTTGTAAATATATATCATTATAATATTGTATAACTTTGTTTGTGGTGACAAATAAATTATTTATTATTATTATTATTACTGTGCTACTCTAACCAGGCGTGTGGGCATAGGGTTTTTTGCATTTTCTGTCACTCATAGTTCTTATTAATTGCAAATAAAATTCCTTCGATAACATTTACAACAACCAGATCAAAAATGCGGTGGTGAGACTTGTAATCTTAATTCGTCACTAAACGGACACAACTACAATTACTACAATAGTTACTTTTGATTTATTTCAGTAAGCTTAATCAAAACTGAAAATTATAAATAGCTACGATTTATTTAAATCGCTAAAATAAATGATCTTCTGCAGTTACGTACTATTCAGATTAACTTAACGGGCATCGCTGTATAGCGATAGTCAACTCGACATGCGTTTACGAGGTTTTGAGTTCGATTCACAAACAAAGCAATAATTTGCATGATATAACATTCTCTAACACATGCGCTATTCATCTATTGAAATAAAACCACCTTTTACGGATCCAAAAGCGTATATTTGTTTTAAATTTCAGCCCGACATTTCGGAGATTTGCAGTTACCATTTGGGACTAAAATTTAAAACAAATATAGGCGTCTGTTACGTAAAAATTTGTTTTATTATATAGTTTAGAGTTTTAGTAGATAGTTTATGTATACAATATAAATAATAACTGGCTGTTATGTAGTTATGTTATAAATATCATAAAACGATCTTTTTAGTTACCATGTCAGGGATCGCCCATTTACCTTACCATAAATATTATTTATATTCACAAAGAAAATCAGATAAATAATAGTAAGTCATAAAATATTGCCCAGTAATATATCTTTCTCTTCTTTTATTGTGATGTTGGGCATGATATTTATTAACTTGAGGCCTTTTTGTCAGGGACCTTCTTTATTAATCCCTAATGGCCCTATCTTATTCGGGCTTAGACGGGCTAAGTGGTGGAGTGGTTTATGTAATGGACTGCCGATCACGAGGTCTCGGGTTCGATTCCCGATCAGGACAATCATTTGTGTGATATCCATAAATGTCATACAAATGTTTGTACTGCGTCTGGGTGTTTACTATGTATTATAAGTATGTATTTACAAAAGAAAAGTAGTTTATGTATTATATCCGTATTCTGGTACCCATAACACAAGCATATAAGCTTAGCTTGGGAC
This sequence comes from Orgyia antiqua, assembly GCA_916999025.1. NCBI lineage: Eukaryota > Metazoa > Arthropoda > Insecta > Lepidoptera > Erebidae > Orgyia > Orgyia antiqua. The sequence goes on from OU779864.1 coordinate 24,328,474, forward strand.
CAGAGGACGTTATGTGAAATGTCCATGAATATTTATATTTATTTATATTTATTGTATACATATTAATATTTTGCTGTACATATTTGTTACATTCTAAAACAATTCCCGCCTCAATAAATAGTGACAAAAATAAGTTGAAGTAAGCTCAAAGTTAATATAAGATAGTGGTTATATTAGTCAGCTTATCTGATACCATTCAGGTGTTATTTAGGAATACGCTGTTGTTTGACATTACAAACAGAACCTTTAAGAGGGTACTGTACTCCTCATTTAGGTATTTGCCTTATGTATTGCTATCCCTATTTCCGAGCGCCGCGCTGAAAGGGACTAATATAGATGAAGCGGATTTTACCTACAAATTCTTTGAAAAAAGACGTAAAAAGACGTAGACGAAAGTTAAACCGATTTTAATCGTTTTTGCGTTATATTATAGATAAAGAGTATATCTATGCTTCTATCACTTTCTTTTGTGGTAAAACTTTACCAAATTTGTGTGATAGACGCTGCAACTTTATCTAAAGAAAACCGAATCTGAGTTTTTCGGATCGTCATATTTCTTTTAGTTATTATGTTTTGAAAAAAAGCGTACCGTCTTAATATCTTGTATATAAAATTCACGTGTCACAGTGTTAGTTACCGTATTCCTCCGAAGCGGCTTGACCGATTTTTATGAAATTTTACATGCATATTCAGTAGGTCTGAGAATCGGATTACATCTATTTTTCAAACACCTCCCCCCCACGGACATTTGTATGGCAAGACAACGTTTGCCGGGACAGCTAGTTTTAATATAATATTATTATACCTAATATTCATGAACATTTCACACAACATCCTCTATTCCTAAGAATTTGTATGAAAATTATAAATATCACACAAGATGATTGTCTCGAGCGTGAATCGAACCCAAGCCCTCGTGAACGGTAGCCCGTTACATGAACCACTCGGCCACGGGGCTCCTCATATTATTTTATTATTCTCTCTCTCTCTCTCCCTCTTTTATTTTCTGCTTATTAAAGTCGCACTATTGGCCATGGGTTTGTTCCACTTTGAAAGGGATTATGGTCTGCTATGCCGCGCTGACCATTCGTGTTGGCATAGGGTGGTTTTTCTTTTCCCACTGATGATGCTATACAATATGCTTACAATATCCTTTAGCTGGCTTTTACAGTACCCAGGGGAGGAAATGGGGCTTGACACTTGTATTCAAAATCCGTCACTATACAGACAGACATACTACATTACCTACAAACAAACTAACTCTTCAGTTAGTACATTTATCGAAGAAGGCTATAGGCTATATAACATAATGCTGCAACCAATTGGAGCGAAGCAGTAGTGAAAAATGTTGCAAAAACGGGAAAAGTTTTCTAAATTCTACGTGTACGGAGTTGCGGGAAACAGCTAGTTTGGATAATATTTACAGTGTTCTTCACAATTTATAAGTAACACATTTGGTTTCCTCACGCAATATCTATAAATCTTACCAAACTTTGCCACATTTGGGTGTGATTTAACACGACGATATGTGTTTCTGGAACAACATCTCTACATTGAAACAATAAAGAAGAAAGCGACGTGAACGACAGACATACTACCATCTTGTTTATTATTTGAGTGGCTATACGGTACTGTTTTTATGTACTTAAGATTACTTTAGTATTTTCATAAATCTATTTACAATAAAATGTTCCTTTTAACACGCTTTTATTAGCTTCCTTTATATCTTTGTATGTATCTATTAATCTATATACCAACAAAAAAAAAATTTTAAGTTATTTTCGTCCACTTATATTAATTGTATTCAAATAATTTAAATAAATGAGTATTTAAAATAAAAATTGAACCTACGTCATGTGCTTTTGAAATTTGAGGGTTTTTCTCGATTTCTTAGGAGATATCCATCAGATCCTGACCTATGAAATGAATGTAAAAGAATAGAACCACACGGGAACTACCATCTTTCAAATAAAAAAATAATTATTAAAATCGCTTCACCCAGATAAAAGTTATGAGGTAACAAACATAAAAAAAAATTGGTCAAGTGCGAGTGGGACTCGCGCACGAAGGGTTCCGTACCATTATCTATGCAACATAAGGCAACGTTATTAGTATCGAGCAAGAAACGGTAAAAAAATCAGTTTTTTGTATGTGAGCCCCCCTTAAATATTTATTTTATTTTATTTTTAGTATTTGTTGTTATAGCGGCAATAGAAATACATCATCTGTGAAAATTTCAACTGTCTAGCTATCACCGTTCTTGAGATACAGCCTGGTGACAGACGGACGGACGGACGGACGGACGGACGGACGGACGGACAGCGAAGTCTCAGTAATAGGGTTCCGTTTTTACCCTTTGGGTACGGAACCCTAAAAAGAACATACAGACGAATGTGAAATGTGAAAAAAAAACAAAACCTCCTCCATTTTTTAAGTCTGTTAAAAATAAGTGAAGGTAAATATTAAAAATAGAAGCATAATGCTTTGTATAAGATCACAAGTACCTATAAAGGTACAATGTTATGTTTTGCAACACAATAAATTTAATTCGGACCATAATTTTAATATAGTACCTAACTCAAAGACGTATTCAATAAACAATCAATTTTATATACAAAATAAATATTTCTACGTAAACGAAATAGAAAATTACACAAGAGTTAAAATGTGTTCAATGAAATTCCTATTTATTATATGAGAATCTCGAAAAGAATAGAAAGGACGTAAGCTCGAAAAATACGTCTAGAGAGGCAGAATGTTTAATACAAACCTCAAATATATTATGTTAAATGCGATGCCGGCTGTTTTGAGGTGAATATTTATTTTTTAGGGTTCCGTACCCAAAGGGTAAAAACGGGACCCTATTACTGAGACTTCGCTGTCCGTCCGTCCGTCCGTCCGTCCGTCCGTCTGTCACCAGGCTGTATCTCAAGAACGGTGATAGCTAGAGAGTTGAAATTTTCACAGATGATGTATTTCTATTGCCGCTATAACAACAAATACTAAAAATAACATAAAATAAATATTTAAGGGGGGCTCCCATACAACAAACATGATTTTTAGGGTTCCGTACCCAGTATCTCAAGAACGGTGATAGCTAGACAGTTGAAATTTTCACAGATGATGTATTTCTATTGCCGCTATAACAACAAATACTAAAAATAAAATAAAATAAATATTTAAGGGGGGCTCCCATACAACAAACATGATTTTTAGGGTTCCGTACCCAGTATCTCAAGAACGGTGATAGCTAGACAGTTGAAATTTTCACAGATGATGTATTTCTATTGCCGCTATAACAACAAATACTAAAAATAAAATAAAATAAATATTTAAGGGGGGCTCCCATACAACAAACATGATTTTTTTACCGTTTCTTGCTCGATACTAATAACGTTGCCTTATGTTGCATAGATAATGGTACGGAACCCTTCGTGCGCGAGTCCGACTCGCACTTGACCAATTATCATTCGAAAGATTTCGCTGTGGTTGAGATGAATAAATAATTTATGGAATTCTTTATAGCAATCTAAGATTATGAATGCAAAAGTGTGTAAAAATATATGTATGGATATTGGATATATAGTGTTGTTAGTCTTTCACGCAAAAACTACTATGTGGATTCCATTTAGCACATAGGTAATCTTCACGCCTAAAGCCAAGGAGTGAGGCAGTAACTATAAAAATTGGTCAAGTGCGAGTCGGACTCGCGCACGAAGGGTTCCGTACCATTATCTATGCAACATAAGGCAACGTTATTAGTATCGAGCAAGAAACGGTAAAAAATCATGTTTGTTGTATGGGAGCACCCCTTAAATATTTATTTTATTTTATTTTTAGTATTTGTTGCTATAGTGGCAATAGAAATACATCATCTGTGAAAATTTCAACTGTCTAGCTCTCACCGTTCTTGAGATACAGCCTGGTGACAGACGGACGGACGGACGGACGGACGGACGGACAGCGAAGTCTCAGTAATAGGGTCCCGTTTTTACCCTTTGGGTACGGAACCTTAAAAACGGGTGTCAGCTAGCTTATAACATGCTTTTGTTTGTGTCTTTTACACTCATTAAACATATGTACCTATCAAGTGTTTTCAAAATTCAACATTATCAATAATTACCAACGTGGTTTCACAAACATAATTGTCAAGCAAACAGATGAAATATATTACTAAAACATTAGAACTTATATCAACCGTTACAAACCTTTAAGGGCCTACATCAATATTATCGTATATCATCGCCGACACGTACATGTTAACACAGCCAGTAGGCACAGAAAATGAAGAATTAGGGATACTTTTCCTATTTACTCAAAATCTACTAAATATATTTTAATTCTGATTTACGTGTTTCTATATACTCGTATAATAGTTACTTATGTTTTGAAAGTTATTTCATTAGTTAATACGCGATAATAGACCGACAAATGAAAAAAATAAAAAATTAGAGAGGTTGTTTCGCTAAGATTTTCTATCGAGAAAACTTTTTTCAATCGCGTTTCTGAGTTTATGCGATCCTAGATCATATATTGAAAAAACATATACTTAAATATTAGAGCTCTAGCCATTCAATCTAAAGAAACAATGAAAACTTCGTACATAGAAAAATGCACGAAGCTATTTTGGTATCCTCTTAACTACATTAAATATTTATCTTATGACGAATTACATAATTAAGACGCCAATTAGAGTCTTAAATAATATAAGCTACCAAACATTTAATAAGGTTCTCATAATTAAGTTTCAACATTAAATCATTTCGCTTCATATGAATTATTTTAAGACACATTCACATTTGTCTGACGTGACGTGACTTATTGCATGAGATAGAGAACTGAATTCGTACATTTGAAATGATTGCGTGTATATTTTTCTGAGGCGCTGTGTTGTAACGGCTTCAATAAATGTATGAAGGCAATCTGATGCAACGCTTCATTCCACGTCAGACCAATGTGAATGCGATTTCAAATCGCAGGTGTTATTTAAATAAATAAACATGGACTAAATCACACAACGTCCTCTGGTCAAATTTGGACCAGAGCAGAGGACCATTTGGATTGTAGTGCAATTTATACCTACCATCTTGGACCACCCAAAAGTAAGTTTATGTTCTATATTATAATTCCTCTCCAGCCCATTAACGTCCCACTGTTGGGCACGGGTCTCCTCCACTTTAAGAGGAATTATGGTCTACGCCGCGCGCTATGGCCTCGCTGACCAGGCGTGTTGTCACAGGGTTTATTTTTGAGTTTTCCATCTCTCACCGTAGACGTTAACTGCTTAGATTGTCCCTTAGCTGGCTCTTACAGCTCACTGGGAAAGTAATGGGGTGGTGACACTTGTTCTCTTAATCCGTCACCACACGGACAATATATTATAATTACTGAGTACAAATTAAACCTTTGAAGCAACTTTATTTAAGGAATTTAAATAGCCACTGAGTGACCTTGGTCATTTATACATAATATGAGAGCTTCATTAAACGACAGCGAGGTAATTCAAATTCCATATTCCATAGTGGGTCTATTAATTTCCACTGTTGCACACCGGAATCTTCCACTTTGGGTAGGTAGGCTACTTGGCGGATCTACACAGTCATTATGCAGTGTTTTTAGTATAGAGATTTCTGTCTTTCTATAAATGGTCTGCTTATATTCTCTATAAGCAAGCTCTTACAGTACCCTGGACAGGAAATGGGGTAATAAAACTTCTATTTTTAATCCATCGATCATACGAACATTCAAAATAAACTCGTAGGTGTTAATGTTGGCTATCATGATATTCATAGATTAACATAAAGTAAATCTTTTAAAAATGACACCTGGAGTGGTCGTAAATAAGAAATATGTTCTGCGAAACCGCACCTACATTGAGCTATTATTTAACCTGGAAGGTCGTAACTGTAGAAGATAATGGTTTCAGTAATAATCACGTAAAGAGAAAAATAGAAGCATTTACCTACTACTTGTATTTTTAATTACACTATTACCAACTAAGATAATTATAGATACTAATGTTATGGTGCTGGTTTTTTGACTGTCCTCATTTTTGGGGGTCCGTACCAAAATATTAAATGGGACCCTATTACTGATACTTCGCTATCCGTTTGTCCGTCTGCGACCAGGCAATATCTCTGGAACGGTGTTAGCTAGAGAGCCTTCGCAGTATAATAATATGTATATCAGTTAACTTATAACAACAAATACCTACTCCCACCAGTCCATTTACGTCCCGGTACGGGCCTCCTCCACTTTGGGAGGGATTATGCTCTATTGCGCCGCGCTGACCAGGCATGTTGGCACAGGGTTTATTTTCGAGTTTTCCGTTTCTCACAAAGGATGTTATCTGCGTGCAATACTCCTTAGCAGATTTTTACAGCACCCTTGGGAGGTGATGGGGTGGTGACATTTGTATACTTAATCGGTCACCACACGAAGAGACAAATACTCATCATCATCATTTTCGGAATTTGGGGTCGGGATGAAGACATAAAGAATTGATATGTAACTGCGAGTCCATTTTCAAACCAAATAATCTAAGTCGTTTTATTTTAAGCCACATTTTACAATCGATTTTGTTTTATAGACGAACAAAACATCAAATAACATTGCTCACATTATTAGAAAGCTATTGAAATATATTAAAACTGAAAACGAGCATTCTAGAATCTAATGCTAAGGTCTAATGCTTGTACATTACATTTTAGAGCTATAATTAAAAACGCTCGAAGTAGTCTCTAGGCGCTCGTATTTCAATTACAACGTTTACTGAAATGGTCTACTTAATTTCAAAGGACGTTTATAAACAAGTATAAGAAAATTAAATATACGAGACTATAGCTTTATTGCTGAATAAAATTTTTAGATACTTGAATAAATAAGAAAAAGGGCCCGATTCCCGGTCAGGACAAATATTTGTGTGATGTTTTTAATTATCATACAAATTGTATGTATGTGTGTAATTTACTATGTACATATTATAAGTATGTATTTATAAAAGAAAAGTAGTATATGTATTCTATCCGTATTCTGGTACCCATAACACAAGCATATACCTATAGCTTAGCTTGGGACCAGAGGACGTTGTGTGAAATGTCCATGAATATTTATTTATTTATTTATTATACTTTTGCTTCGAATGTCTGATTACCTTAAAAATTTCTGATTAGATATTACGGAAAGAAATCCGTCCGAACAAAAGAAAGTCTTTTGTTCGGACGGATTTCTTTCCGTAATTGTATACAAGATTTTATTTTACAAATCTCTGCAATTTTTTTGTAAACACCATCCCTGGAAAATCTCTTTCCGATTTACGAAAGTGGTATAAATTGAATATATTATAATTTTATAATACGAAACTGTAGGATACTTAATAGGTATATATGTCAAATAGATACATTCTCACTGATGATGAATTATAATATTAATTACTAGCGGGTCGTTCCGGCCTTCCTTCCGATGGATAACATTTATTTTATGGCAATGTGTTTCAAAATAATATACAGTCTATGTTTCTCAGGAATCATGCAGCATTTTTATTTTGAAAGAATTACCGAAGTCCGTCCAATGGTTTTTGAGTTTATTCGTTACAAACATTTAAAAATATAATGTATTTTTTTTATAATGTGAATATAAATATAGTATGCTTCCTGTACAAGTTTACGATATTTAGAAACTTGAGCAGAACATTTAAGAGAGCGTTTAAGTTCGACACTAATCATACTAAATTATTCTCTTAAACAACTTTACAAAGTTAGTTAACTATATAAGATATTTAGAAGCCAGATCAAATATCAAAGCTATATTGGCTGGCTGGATAACGGTATAAAAGTGAATATAGATTTCTAAAAGGAAATATTATATCGCCGACTTTTGCGGTAAGGCAAACTATAAATAAGACGACACCTCGATCCAAATTCTTTTCAATAACGTGATTGATGAACTAGCATTGTGCCTTTTCCTTAGAGATTTACGTTTTCTATTGCGTATTAAATCATCTAATCTATGAGCATACGTCGTATGTTTTATAAAAAAAAAACTTTAAAATGTTTATGATGAAGCTATGAATGATGAACTTAATGTTTGTACTACGTCTGGGGGTTTCTATGTATAATAAGTATGTATATACAAAAGAAAATTAGTTTGAGTATTCTATTCGTATTCTGGTACCCATAACACAAGCATATAAGCTTAGCTTGGGACCAGAGAACGTTATTTATTTATTTATTTATTATAGATAGAACTGTCTGTATAAAATCAAAACTTACAATTTCTTTCATTTCTAAATTACTTATTTTCTATTTCTTTATCGTTCGCAAAGGATGAATATTTTATAGGTACGTTATTAAATATATTGAGAGAAAGAATTGGCGACAGAAAGTTGCGTATTTTTAAGTGTTGTTTCACTGATAAACTGAAATTGAGTTGTCTTAAAACTTACATTAAGCAACGTTTGAAGTATGCTGAAATAAAACAGAAAATATTCCCACATTAGTAAACGTTACTGTGAGTTTATTCTGCAGAGTAAAAAAGCAATTTTAACTTTATGCTGGCTTCAAAAACTCGTAATGGTAGCAACTTTGTAAATGGAATGGTATACACAGAAATAGCTCAAGTATGTAACATTGTAAGTCAAAAAACTAGTACATGAAATGTTTCAAACGAGTAGGATACAAAAATACATAGCCTTACTGAACCAAGTTATTTTATCTCGTTTTAAAATGAATACTACATATTTTTGTAAAACTATTAAACTAATATTAAATAAATAAATATTCATGGATATTAAACACAACGTCCTCGAGTCCCAACTTAAGCTTACACGCTTGTATTATGGGTACCAGAATACGGATAGAATACATATACTACTTTTCTTTTGTAAATACGTACTTATAATACATAGAAACACCCAGACGCAGTACAAACATTTGTATAAACATCGCACAAAATGATTGTCCCGAGCAGGAATCGAACCCGAGACTTCATGAACAACAGTCCGTTATATCATATGTAAAATGGTGCCTGCTATTCGTCCATCCTTATCATCACGACCCCTGGTCTTACGCTAATTCTCTCTAGCGGCCCACTGCGATCTTGAAACATGGATATAATAATTATAAAGGCAATACGGTTATAAGGAAACACCTAATAAGTGTCTTAATTTATTGTCTCATCTATAACCAACCAAGTTGTTCTATAATAAGCAATATTATAAAACAACGTCGTTTTTTTGTTTGTAAGTCCCTATGTGAGCTTCAAAACTACGCAACAGATTTTAATGCGGCTTGTGGAAAAGGTATAGTGGTTCAAGAGGATGGCTTCCTTCTATGGTTTGTTAAGGTTTGCTTTCTAAATTCCACACGTCCGAAGTTCCGGGCAACAGCTAGTGTTATATGTGACAAAAATCCCGAATAAAAATCTTAATTTTATTGAACTCTGAAGCATTCATCAATACAGTTATTGCTAATGGTAACGCAAGATGAATTAGAACAAAACAAAAGAACAGAATAATATTATAATTACGCATAAACTGTTGAGCGGAGAAGTAAGAAGTATACATATCCATATTAGACTTAATCCTGCCCCTGCTTAAGTCTAAGTCTACTACTGCGCAAGATGATACAGGAAAACTTAAAATACAAGTAATATAACTTTAGATAGCGTAAGTTGTAACAGCGTTTACCTTATACACTAAACTTGAAAACTAAATTAATCACTTAAATTTAAAGTAAACTTAGGAGAGCAGCTGATGTTTGCACAAGACATTAGCAATATATTAAATTTGAGTCTAGTTTCCTTAAGAGCAAATGAATCTAGTCGCGAGTTTTTATGTAATTTTTTATCGCTATTAGTCACTGAAAATTCGCTCCGGGTATGCATGACAAGCATATTACACAAATTTCTTTAGTTCTAAGATATGTCACTTAGATATAAACTACTCAAAATAAAACAGGGAAATACCATGCATTTGTTTCGTAAGTTTTATACATGGAAGTTTAGGTTGTTGCGTTTAGTATATTATTATGTTAAATAGGGATATCACTGAATATTTAAACACAAAGTAACCTTTAAATTGTTTAATTTTATCACATTACACAACAAATACACATTTTAAGAGAAATGAGCACTGCCTTTCAGTGCTCATTTCTCTTAAAATGTCTATTTGGCAATAAAAACTTTGATTGCCATTGCTTTTTTTTTATTAACTTGCTGAATTTTTTTTGTTAATATCGTGTAGGACCTACTTTGCCTCGTATGTACTCTCTGAGCCTATCTGGAACACTTGCGATCAGACAATTGATGTTTGTATCGGGTATTAGTTCCCAACAGAGTTTCAAGTCGTTTGTGAGGTCCTGTTTACTATTGACGTGGCTATGTATTTCTTTAAGACTTCGTTTCAATTGATCCCATAATGGGGTTGAGATCGGGCCTTTATTATAAAAACCACGTGAAGATTATTTAAGTGTGTTTTTAGTTTATCGTAAACAAATAGAAAAGTAAAGTTGTGGAATGAACTACCTGCCGAGGTTTTCCCATTATATGTAAGTATGGGGTTCTTCAAAAAAGGTGTCAAAAGATTTTTACAGGGTCGGCGACGCGCGAGTGATACCTCTGGTGTTGCAGACGTTTATAGGCTACGGTAACCGCTTCCTATCAGGTTGGCCGTACGCTTGTTCGCCAACTTAGTAGTATAAAATATAATAGTTAGATATTTTTATATTTTTATATCAATAATATGTAGAGATATTGTTATTACACCGCCACGTAAATTTATATTTTAAAATCTTAATATGAGTCTATATAAAGAAATACGAAACTAAAATGTGCACAGATTACTAGAGATTAATTTAAAATATTAAAAAAGAAATTATTCATATAAAACACTTAATTTAAAATAAACATTTAGGAGCTTGTTTTGCGTTTTATATTTTGCAGCGAAAATAAAACATCTTTGAACATTTTCAAGGACAATCTTGAAACATTAATTAGGTGTACACAAATTTTAAAAGTATTTAGGAAAAGTCTTATGGCGTTGTATTTTGTCTCTCGCCCTTTAGCCTATTTACGGCTCACTGTTGTATCCGGGCCTCCTCCACTTTTGTATAGATTATGGTGTACTATACCGCGCTGATCCAGCGAGTTAGTACAGGTATTTTTTTAGAATTTTCTGTCACTCACTAGGATGTTACCAGTGTAATATATTGTCTTATGCTTTTGCTGGCTTTTATAGCAACCCTGAGAAGGATATGGGGAGGAGACATTTGCATTCTTAAACTATCACAATACGGACAGAGAGCGTAGTACTTATATACTACAGATATTCTTTGAACGAGGTCGTGGTATTGATTTACAGTTTTTGGTGTTTAGTGTATCTATAGTATTAAAGCCATCATTATTAGTCTAATCTTATCATTCTTTTTCAATTACTAAGGTTTGTTACACCATGTCTTTCTCTTTTGTTTGATATCATATCTGTGTCTGTTATCTGCAAAGTATTAAGTTCTTTCCAACATATTAAAATCAAACTGTCTAATTCAACAAGGTGCTGCTCGCAACCTACGAACAGGTGGCATTTAGTCTATAATAAACAGTATTTTTAACAAGAAAGTTCAGTTAACATCGGCGAATCGTGTTGTCGACACAATCAAAATTCATTTTTAGTTAAGTTTAGTTTAGTTGTGCGTGTAGAATTTGTATCATTAACAAATTATACAAAAAGCCATCCTCTTGAAACACTCTATATCAATTAAAAAAAACCACATCAAAATCCGTTGCCTAGTTTGAAAGATATAAGCTCACATAGAGACATACACATACAAAAATAACAACTTAGTTTTATAACAGTAAATAGATATGATTCAATTAAATTAATTAAATAAATTGCAAAATACGATTATCCGTATCAAAGAGTATTGCAGATTATCTCCAGTTAACCTATCTTGTTGTTATCCGTGATATTACTCAGAATCAGCTGCGGCTTTTAGTTTCATTATAATTAATTCGAATAATCTATTTGTTATAATATTAACTAAATTAATTCCATTAGGGGTAGCCACAAAGGTTAAAGGTATTTGTGTCAACACTTTTCGCCCCATGTCATGTGCTTTATAATATAGTTTATTAGGTATTAATAAATAAATAAATAAATAAATATAGCCTTTATTGTTGAATTTTGTTAAGATTACAAAAGTTTAATTGTTTTTTGTCTACCAAACAAAATAAATTATCAAATAGATATTAAACTACAACTATAATCTTTTAAACAAAAAGATACTAAACTTATCTAACTAATCTGTATTAATCTAAATAAAATTCGGCAAACGTTTTTTTTTCTTTCAACTTGTCTTTCGACAGAGGCCTCCTCTAAAGATTCTTTATTCTCTCCTGTGAGACTTATTTTTAGATCAAGGCAATCCGAATATAAATCATGTTTGGGCTTATCTTGAATGAATACAATCATCCAATATTTATGTTAAAAAATTGATTATAAGTACATATATTTGTACTAAGTATCTCCATCTAGCATGTTGTCGTCTCCTTCTCAATTTATTCAGTAAATAAACTTTATTATAGCCATTACTATTCCGTACATGTGGGACAACAACGGTTTAGCTACAGGTTCAACAACAAAGAAACAATCGTACCTATATATTTAGGGTCGATTCCTTTTGTATACGTGACTGGCTTTTAAAGTGTCTTAGTCTGGATATCAAGTTTCTGCAATGTAGCTTTTAGTAAGACTTAATACATCTCGGTATATTATTATATGTCTGTCTCTTATTGTGGTGCCCTTAAAGAAAACTATTTATATTTTTTGTAGTGTGTCCTACCCGCGGTAAGCGGTAAGTAAGTAAACATCTGCAACACCCGAGTGTTGGTTTGGCCAAGGCTTAACCGCTTACCACTAGGCGGGCCGTGTGCTTGTTTGCCAACTAAAAAAATATATATAATCAGTAGAATAAGAATACAAGTATCATTATCCATGTCCTCTCCACTGAGAGCGTCATCTAAAGGGTAATATGTATAAGTATTTGACATACATTACAAAATATGAAAATCTCGAAACAAAACCTTATGTCACAACATCTGATTAGCGTGGCATAGTAGACGGAATGTTCAGCTAAGTAAAAGTGGCCAATAGTGGAATGCTAGTGGACTGAGAAGAGATCACCTTAAAGCAGGGATCGGCAACAGGCGGACCGCGGTCCGTTTCCGGACCGCAAAAGGTTGAACCTCGGACCGCCAAATATTGTACTGTATTGTATAAATTAATACGTAAATACGATATTCTATATCTTTATTAATTCCATCCATCCATCAGCCTTTCTCCGTCCACTGTTAGACATAGGCTTGCCCTATAGAATGCCACAACGCGCGGTCCTGTGCCTTAAGAACAACTGATAAGGATCACTTAATTATTATCAGTTGTTTTTTTTTGGACCCTGTAAAAATTTTCCCCAGTATCAGGACCCTACCTAAAACTACTTGCCGACCCCTGCCTTAAAGTATATAATCTAATATATAAAATTCCCGTGTCACAGTGTTAGTTACCGTACTCCTCCGAAACGGCTCGACCGATTTTCCTGAAATTTTGTGTACATATCCTCTAGGTCTGAGAATCGGCCAACATCTATTTTTCAAACCATTTTTTTTTTAGTATGGCAAAACAACGTTTGCCGGGTCAGCTAGTAATATATAAATTCAATATTTTGCAAATACTAAAACATTGTCTAGATAAAACTTACATAGGTACCTATACGTCTAACCATGTATGTAAAAAAATTACATACAGTATAATTAAATAACTGAATAAGTATAATTGCCGTGAAACAACAAACAAACGAGGTCCTTGAAACAAATTTAATCCAACTTGCTGCCAGGAGCAGTTGTGAATTGCCATTCATAACTTGACAAATTAATTTACTGTTTATTAGTTTCTGTAATACGTTTGGAACCTACGAAAAATTATAAAATATGAATTCTTGCTATAATAATAATAGGAATATCACATTTAGAATAGAATAGAATAGAATGGAATAGAATAGAATATAATAGAATATGACCTTTGGATGGACTCAGTTGATCTGGAACTAGGGTAAAGTGGTATTGTTGTACATTTATGTTAGTTATAAAAATATATCTTACAGTTGCTATATATTAAAATAATAATGCAATGGTGAAGGATCTATATAGGTAATACATGCACCGAACTCTTGAACCAGTAGTTGAAATTGAACAATTCTGATTTTGTTGTATTCCTTATAGTCAGGGCTAGATTTAATTAAGTAAAAAAAATAACAATTCAGTTATTTTTACTAAAAGCCTAAGTCGTTAAACGATTTTTTTCCGAGCAACCTTAAATTAAATGAAGTATAAAACTATTTATCCTATTTTACCTTACAACAAAAAGTTTGGCATTTTTGGAATAATTAAATGTGCAGGATTACAAGGACGAGCAAATTAATCTATAATAATATTATAAAGCTGAAGAGTTTGTTTGTTTGTTTGTTGGAACGCGCTAATCTCAGGAACCACCCTGGGCCGATTTGAAAAACTTTTCAGTGTTGGATAGGAAAAACTTTTCAGTGTTGGTTATCGAGGAAGGCTTTATACTATATAACATCACGCTACGACCAGTAGAAGCGAAGTAGTAGTGAAAAATGTAGCAAAAACGGGAAAATTTTCTAAATTCCACACGGGCGGAGTCCCGGGCAACAGCTAGTTAATTTAATAAAGTTCCTTAAACTTGTATGTCATGTTAGTGATATTATGATATAATAGATAATATAATCACTAGACAACGTATTAGTTTTAAATACACTGTTGTATCTAACTAATTATACATACCATTATTATAAAACTAGCTGTTTCCCGCGACTTCGTACGCGTGAAATTAGAAATCAGACCTTAACAAACAGAAGTTTACTACTACCGCAAAAATATACTATATTTTATTTATTAGTTGAAAATGGCTTACCAACAAAACAATTGTTAACAGTAATACAAATTGTAAAACATTTCATACCTTATATGCACAGCTTATATGTTACAATTAATTAAAAGTAGTCACTGCATGCGCTATAAAAATAAAAAAAATAAAAAATTTATTGAAAAATGACTATATTTTACTTAATAACTTACCGTTACCAGTTTAAAGTGAGCGGTGATTTAAGAGTTATAAATAAACCAAGAAATAAAAACAATATAGCAATGGTTGACCTATAACATCAGAAGGACCATGTGATAGGTGATTAGAACGTCAGAGACAGAAATCTCCTCATAGAGCGTGACGAGACGAGAAGTAGATAGGTACTGCTTTTTGCGTTAACTCTTGACTTCGCCATCTAAAACGGAAATCATTCTAGTTATCGATCTTGGTTATTTTTTACACCTTTTCGATCAACTCAGACCTTTTCATCTTGTTCTAAGAACCTTTTTTTTAACATATATTATGTATTATTTATATGTTAAATATAAATTAAAAAATTACTTTACGGTTTAGTCTAGCTTTACCCTTGACTATGATAACAACAAAGTCACCGAAACATCAGGCTAAAATTTAAAACATATATACACGTCTAAATCCGTAAAAAGTGGTTTTATTTAAACAATAGGTCGGATAAGTGTTAGAGTATATTATAAAACACATGTTTTATCACAAAAACGTAACTGTATCAGTCTGTATTAAAGAGGTTGACCATCCGTACCCGTAATCCAAGCCTTTGACAAAGCGGAGACAAAATAATTGGACATTGATGCGCCACTGAAAGTACGGATGGGATTTCACTTCGTTAATAGGGTGAATAGCTCTACATACTTATTTAGCGATAAGTTTTATACAGTATTAAAATGTATTTTTAAAGCTACTCTGCATATTTTTATAGTTAACTAGCTGCTGCCCGCAACTTCAACAAACCCAAACAAATTATACAAAAAGCCATCCTCGTGAATTTCTCTATAATTTAAAACAAACCGCGCCAAAACCCGTTGCGTAGTTTTGAAGATATAGCTTCACATAGGAACATAAATACAAAAATAACAGCTTTGTTTAACAAGTGAAGACTATTTTATTAGATTTTTATTTGTGTCTGCTTAACTAGTGAAAAATAAAATAACTAAAAAGTGAAACTACTTTCTTCGAACTGAGCCGTCACGTCACTCGTTTAGAAAACTTTTCACCGATCTACGCCTGTTCGTCTGAATCCATAAAAAAACTAGTATTATTGAAATAATTACCTACATAAGAATCAGAGAATATTAACAAAGGTTTATGTCTGAATATTTTTGTAACAGTTTTATCTTAAGCATGCATGCAAGTCGTCCGCACTGTTGGGCACGGTCCTTCTCCGCTTCGGAAATGCTTATGGTCTACTGTGCCGCACCGACCAGGCCCTCAAATCTTGTATTTCAATGGTGTCACAATGGCATCACAATGACACATTATAACCTCAAAAAATTAACAATAGACTACCAAACTTGATAAAATTCGCCACCAAGCAATCAGTTATTGCATTTTTTTGCAATAAACACTAAATAACTAAATGTTTAGTGGCGAATTTAATATCGGTTTTAATATCAAATTTTCCGTCTCTCACAAAGAGTTGTAGTCTGTGTCCAATATTCCTGGGCTGGCTTTTACAGCACCTTGGGAAGAAAAAAGGGTGGTAGCACTCGTATTATTAATCTGCCACCATACGGACAATACACACTACATATTTTCTTTATTACTTATAAAACAAAGTCGTTATTTTGTATGTATGTCTGTCCCTATATCATTAAAAGTACCTACGAAACGGATTTTGATGCGGTTTTTTTAAATAGCGAGAGTGGATGCCCTTTTTGTATAAGTTGTTAAGATTTGGTTTCTAAATCCCACGCGAACGAAGTTACGGGCAACTGCTAATAATGTTACATAGATAACTAGTAGGTATTTATAATACCTACTGCAGATATTACATACTATATTTGTACATTCTGTTTTATGTTTTCAGGTGCTAATGGCAAAGGTTTGTCCATGACAAAATAGATAATTGGGTTTTATAGCCACTCAGTTTAGTAGTCACTCAAGGTATTTTATGATGTCTCGGGCTGCCATTCCCGCATGTAATTATTCTAGTCGTAAAGAGGAATATAAATCAATTAATAGCTCTGTGTTGTTTTGGTAATTATTTTTGTGTGCAAATTGCTATTGCCATCATATTGCGAAATAACATATCTATGTATATTACAAATCTGAAGAGTTTGTTTGTTTGTTTGAACGCGCTAATCTCAGGAACCGCTAGTCCGATTTAAAAAATTATTTCAATGTTGGATAGTACATTTATCGAGGAAGCCTATAGACTATATAATATCACGCTGCGACCAAGTTAGCTAGTATCAAAACAATCAATGAAAACATTAAAGAATAAAAACTGTTTTTATTTTCCAGTGATAAAGTAGGTAATGCCTGTCAATATGGGACAGAATTTCTGCACCACTGTTGGTTTGCAGGTAGAGAATACCATTGAGATTAAGTCCGCCATTGTACTTAATTTATAAGTGCATAATGTTTTAAATAAATAATTTCAGGTTTATCGTCTCTTTTCAACAAATAAACCTCGTGGTCGGTTTGGAGCAATGACTATTGTCGTCTTTTTATACTTGAAGCAAACATAAATATCACACAGTACAGATACTAATACATTGTAATTACATAAAAACCTTCAGTTAATCGTTTGACTGATTTGAACATGTTAATTGAACACGATTATATTCAACTAGCTATTGTCCGCTACTCCGTACGCGTGGAATTTAGAAAACTTTTCCAGATTTTGCTACATTTTTTACTACTGCTTCGCTTCTATTGATCGCTGCGTGATGTTATATAGCCTATAGCCTTCCTCTATTAATGTACTATCCAACACTGAACATTTTTTTCAAATCGGTCCTGTGGTTCCTGAGATTAGCGCGTTTAAACAAGCAAACAAACAAACAAACTCTTTACTTTTTTTACATTGGTATATATAGATTCAGACGCGTTAATTACTAAATTAAAAACTTTTTATTCACAGTTATCATAAGTAATAACTAGGTAGGCAGGTTTTACTTCTGCTTCAGATAATAAAAGACAGCTATATAACATAACTTTTGCAGGCGACGTAAAATCGAATTGACTTTCAACGCTAGACTTGATAACTGAATTAATCACTTAAATCCAAAGTAAACTCAAGAAACTTGTAGAAGTTTATTAGATCTTTGTATTTAATTTGTCGTCTGATTTTCTTCATAAGATGCATGAAACCTAAATGTAGTTAACACACAAAGTCTACTTTTCCACACGTACTTATGACGGGACGATACCGAATTATGCTCCATACAAAAGCATGGGTATCGTACTTCCGTTTTTTCTGCGTGAAAGTTAAACCGATTTAAATAGTTTTTGCGTTATATTATAGATAAAGAGTATATCTATGCTTCTATCACTTTCTTTTTATCAAAACATAATAACTAAAAGAAATATGACGATCCGAAAAACCCACTTTTTTCGGTTTTCTTTAGATAAAGTTGCAGCGTCTATCACACAAGTTTGGTAAAGTTTTACCACAAAAGAAAGTGATAGAAGCATAGCTAAACTCTTTATCTATAATATAACGCCAAAACTCGGTTTAACTTTCGCGAAAAGAAAACGGAAGTACGAAACGTCTTTTGTCAAAGAATTTGTAGGTAAAATCCGCTTCATCTATATTTGTCCCTTTCAGCGCGGCGCTCGGAAATAGGGATAGCAATACCTAAGGCCTAAGCCTAACCTAAATGAGGAGTACAGTACCCTCTTATACATTACGAAATCATATTATTATTAAATTATTTCTGAGATTTGCACGTTCAAACAAACAAATAAACAAACTCTTTAGCTTTATAATATTAGTATAGATTAAAAAAAAAGAGATTAGTTATTTCTTAATATTTTGAATTACATGTCTTTACTTATTATAAAACAAAGTCGTTATTTCTGTATGTCCATTTGCGAGCTTATAGTTTTAAAACTACACAACGGATTTTGCTGCGGTTTTTTAATAGATAAAATCAGAATGATAGTTTTTTTGTATAATCTGTTATAGTTTGATCTATAAATTCCACGCAAAAGATGTCGCGGGCCACAGCTAGTTAAGGATAATATAATATGACCACACCGCAAAATGAGGTATCGACTTATATATTTAGACCGCAATCATGCCTCGCGGCTAGTGGTCAGATTAATACAATTCTCTACCCAAATAATGTATATATCGTGTATTGCTTCAGTCCTGTCTCTAACACAATAGTCAAGTAACATTATCTAACTTGTTGCTAACCTAAATGTATAAATAACTTATTGTAGAACGGAATATTATTGTATTGCTAAGGATATTACCTATAATACTAACTGTTTGATGGAATTTAGAAAATTTTCCCACTCTTTGCAACATTTTACACTGATGCTCCGCTCCTATTAGATCCAGCGTAATGATATATAGCCTATAGGCTATATATCATTACGCTGGATCTAATAGGAGCTATAGTACATTTATCGTGCCTGGCTATAGCCATATAAATACACATATAAATGTACTGGCCAACACTGAAACAGTTTTTCAAATCGGACCAGTGGTTCCTGAAATAGGCGCGTTTAAACAAACGGACTTTTCAGATTTATAACATTAGTATTTTTGTATAGATCTATCTGCCGCTATTTCTAATACATACAGGGTGTGGCGTAATTAATGGATAAGCCTGTGCCTGTGGATAAGCCTCCTACTGCGCTATACGAATATGTATATTTTTAATTAATCCTATGTATGGTCTTGAAAAAAATGGCATAAGTCATGTTTTTCATAAAATGACTACTTTCACTAACCAATTCTGCTACTGTTGCCACAATTTTCAAAAGTTTTGCTTTCTGTTTTTTATAATACAGCTTAAGAGTTGAATTATTGCAAGCAATAAAGAATTCCCTATTCGTAATACAAATTTTTTGAAAATTATGCATGAAATATCAAAAAGGGGTTATTGATTATTCAATTTGTTGACTTTGTACATCGTCTAGCTTAAAAAATCTTTATGGGAGTTGATTTGCCCAATATCTTAAAAACATGCTTGTTTTATGCAGTTTCCGAAATGGTATAATACTTATTATAATACTTATTAAGTTTGATGTGATATTAAAGAACCAAATGACACTCGTAAAAAAATGTTCTTATTGTGATTTAATTAATCAAATTAATACTGTTAACTTAAACAAACTGTCAGTGGTATTTTAACTTATCTGTCTGAGTTTACCAGTGGGAATGTTAGTCGTTGAAAAAAAATAACAACTTATTTTATTTTTTTTATTCTAAAGATGCAAACACTACATAAATTTTATTTTACAAAAAATGTTCGAAATGGCGGCCACCTGCGGCTATGCAGGCCCTGCATCGACGGATAAATGACCGCTTTAGGCGTCGGATGAAGCCGGAGCTCTTGATTTCATCAGCGGCTTCAAAAATCAGGGCCTTTAGTTGTTCCAGGGATGCTATTTCTTTTTTATACACTTTTTCTTTTAAACACCCCCAGTAAAAAAAGTCTAGAGGGTTCAAATCAGGGGACCTTGGTGGCCACAAAATGGGACCCAAACGACCTATCCACCTCTCATTGTACTCATCATTGAGGTAGTTCCGTACAATTCGTGCGTAGTGAGCGGGACAACCATCATTTTGTAACCAGTAGTTTTCTGGCACATTTAAACTTTGTAATAGTTCCGGCAACGTATTTTGCAGAAAATTTAAATAATTGGGACCTGTTAGTGTCTCGGATAGTTCGACGGGCCCAACTATTTGTCCATTTAAAATTCCTGTCCAAAGGTTCACTTTAAACTGGACTTGAGCTCGGTCTTGCCTTATGTTTCTCGGATTGGTTGCCTGCCAACTATGAAGATTGTGCATGTTGACGTAGCCATTTCTTTTACATGATGACTCATCGCTCCACAGTATTTTGTCAAAAAACGCCGAATCTTCGCGTATTTTTCGCAACATGACGCGACAAAATTGGACTCTAGGCTCATAGTCTCGTGTCATTAGTGTTTGCACCCTTTGATAGTGATACGGGTGAAGCTCATGCCTGTGCAGAATTCTGCCCACAGTACGCGTATCTACACCGGTTCCTCTACTTAACTCACGAATTGATAACTCTGGATTAGCACGCACAGCTTCTAGAACTTCGTCATCACGATGTCGTCGAGGTCTGCCTTCCGAAGCACCACCAACACCGGTACCAGGCATTCGCCCTTCGCTAAAAGCGATGTGCACACGTGTAAACACCCGGTAGTCTGGGTGTCGCAAATCGGGGTATCTTCGACGATATTCGCGTGCAGCTTCATTTGCATTGCAGTTACACAGGCCGTAAATAAGATGCATATTTGCATACTCTTGAGGAGTGTACGTATGACGCGGCATGATCGATAATATCACAATTGTCCAATTCGTATAGCAAAAACAGAGTCCGTAGTACATAAGCCAAATTCACGTCACAATAACAAACACGATAGAGCAAACGATATGTGCGCAAGAGACGATAGTCAAAAGAGCACTAACTTTGTTAAACAAGTTCAAAAGCTGTTTTGTTGTTTGTGAGAATAATAAAAATCTATCTCTGTCGCACAACTGTTATTTACCTGACATCAAAATGCTTTGTCTCTGTCTTATGATAAGACTAACCGTCTGGATTTGCCGTGCGATAAACAACCACAAGTAGTTGACTTAGAGTCGTTATCTGCTTACCCTATTCATGGTGGATGACTACCTGCTCCCGAGCACCCAAAAAAGGGTCCATTGTGAATGACTACCTGCTCCGGAGCACACAAAAAAGGGTCCATTCAAACTGTTTACAAAGACATGTTTAAGATAAATTAATAATTCTGTTAAAGAAAATTAGGGTATTTTTTTACAACTGTCGTTTTTTTTTAAAACCTCGTGAAATGTAATAAGTATTATACCATTTCGGAAACTGCATAAAACAAGCATGTTTTTAAGATATTGGGCAAATCAACTCCCATAAAGATTTTTTAAGCTAGACGATGTACAAAGTCAACAAATTGAATAATCAATAACACTTTTTTGATATCTCATGTATTTTTTCCCAAAATTTGTATTACGAATAGGGAATTCTTTATTGCTTTCAATAGCTCACCTCTTAAGCTGTTTTATAAAAAAAACAGAATGCAAAATTTTTGAAAATTGTGGCAACAGTAGCATAATTGGTTAGTGAAAGTAGTCATTTTATGAAAAACATGACTTATGCCATTTTTTTCAAGACCATACATAGGATTAATTAAAAATATACATATTCGTATAGCGCAGTAGGAGGCTTATCCACAGGCACAGGCTTATCCATTAATTACGCCACACCCTGTATATAAAAATCTTGTACACGAAGTGCTCCGTTCCGTTATCGTCTATATTCTTTTCGGAATATGTCCAGACCCCAACTAATGGGATAAGAGCAAAAGAATCATTATGATAAGAAGATAGTTTCAAAAAGCGTAAGAAAAATATGAAAAACATGGCACTCTGTCCTCTCTACCTACCCCTTATGAGATCTGGCATGATAAAACGTAAGTATGTTTCCAACTAATTCACTCGTAGGTACGTGTTATTTAAATAAATGGAAAACAAAGCACTTTTCTTCCCACAAATAGGTATGAATATAATCATAATGTTCCTCATTTATAAACAAATATGGATGCTAGATTTGTATAAATATTTACCATAATATGGCGTAAATAAGTCCTAGATAAAATATTCTACTTTTACATATTACATCTTTTAGTGTTTCTAGGCTTCGTCACACACCATAAAAGTTCCACTTTTAGAAATAAAGGAAATAAAGTAAAGTTTATTGCAGACACATACTGGATAGATTTTAGTTTTGTAAATATTTATAAGATTGCACAAGATATGTGTCCGTGTGGTGACGTATTAAGAATACAAGTGTTTCCACCCCTTTTCCTCCCGAGGGTACTATAAATAATTAGTTTAAAAACTAAAAAATACGCTATAAAGTTCAGAATATTTTATCAAATTATTGCATTGTCATCGGTCCTTAATATGTGTGTAAAATTTCAAATCAATCCGACTACTGCAAGTGGGTGAAAATCGTGTTCAAAGATTCCGTTACATAGATTAATACATTGATAGGATTGATACATACTGAACATATAAAAGCGTGTAAAAAACAGCGGGGTATTGCTATCAAATAACAGATAATAATATATACCTACTAGAAAATAACCTTGTGCCAACACATCGGGTCCGCGCGGCACAGTAGACCATAATTCTTTTGAAAGTCAAGATGTCCCGTGTCCAACAGTAAGACAATAATAGGCTAGAGAGAGCGAGAGTGAGAGTGAGAGAGAGATGTAGAAAATATTTGCATTTAAGAAAATAGGTGTAGTAATGTTCCAATCATTTTGCATAATCTATATAATATGCAAAATAAGTACGCTAGCTTGGTTTCAGTGATTAGATCAACGCGCTGATTGAGGCTTGATGCGGTTGAAGTCGTCTAGAGCCCGGAGACCCTCCCAATCTAATAACATGCTAATACGGTTAGTTAGTCGATTCTATTTCGGGCCAAGTAAAATGTTTGATGCATATACAGGTCCCAAACCACAACCTGTTTAATCTAATCTTTTGACCTACATCTTTTTAAGAATAATGTTTCACCAAGTCTGCTGTAAAAGGAACAAAATCTGGTCTCTAAACAAATAAAATACCTTCCTAAATATCTACTTAAACTGAGTGTTTGCTAATTGAATAAATATTGCTTGACATTACCCCATTAAAGTAATGAGAACGTACATACAAACATACGAACGTAGAATTGAGTATTAATTCTACTCGTATTTCATATACATAACAATAATTAAATGAAAATGAAAGGTCCTATTATTAACACTAAAATTAAAGACATGAAATGCAAAATAAGAGAAAGTAATTCAAAGTAATTTAAAAATACGTAATTCAGATCTAAACACAACATTTTGTGAATTAATTAACATAATAATTATGTTTCCGTGTTGATTTTTGCTATACCTATACACCCCTTTTGGTGAACCCAATTTTGGGCGAGTAAAAAACCTTTTATTTATTTAGGGAAAACGTTCTTTCATAAATATAATTATAAAAGGTTAAACCTTGTTATTGGTAACTGAATGTTTCGTATAATAATTACACAATGGTTAGGTAATCATGGTTAATTTTAAATTGTACGCGCACAACAAAACTAAACTCAACTAAAAACAATTTTGATAATGTTGGTAACACAATTCTTCAGTGTTAGCTGAACTTTTTTTTTTAGAAATATTGTTTATTATATACTATTGTTTTTAACAAATATAAATGTGAACAACAAATAGCCAAATTATCAAAATAAAGCAATACCTAGTTGTTTTTATTTCTTTAGTTAAGAGTTGTTGTGCACATAGAATTGGCATCAATATGATTATGTTAGAAGGCTAGTAGGACAAGGGTCAAACTGATTATCAGACAGAATATAGGTACAATTTTATATTTCTTTTATTATAAGATTGAATCGTGTCTGGTATGGACTAAAAATATATAAAAATTTTTAGTATTATAATAAAACTAAGTAAGCTTTACCATTTTTCTTTAAATAACGTTTTGAGCGACGTACTTTCGAATTGATTTTAAAAATCGTTTCAACTAAGTGTTTAAAGCTTACCTAAAATGTTGTAACTAAATGTTCTAAAGAATAAAGTACTTTTTTAAGACATAAATCTTTTAAGTGGACCTCCGACCTCCGTTTATTTACTCGCTGATTCAAATTTATTAATTCCTAAGCCTTAGTCTGAATGCCACTCATAAAATGTAAAAAAATGCAAAACCTTTTAGCCTAGGATCTCGAAAAGCTGACTGTAGTCACAGCACTTACAGCTAATATAAGGCTTAAGCTTTTGTGCAAATTGTTGAATGTAGTTAAAAATTTCTAAAATAATCGTTTTTGGCAACCTACCATTGTCCATTGGATTATTGATTGCGTCTGGGTGTTTCTATGTGTAATAAGTATGTATTTACAAAAGAAAAAGTAGTATATGTAGTATATCCGTATTCTGGTACCCATAACACAAGCATATTAAGCTTAGCTTGGGACCAGAGGACGTTGTGTGAAATGTCCGTGATAGGTATGTATTTATTTATTTTATTATTATTATTATTACAGAAAGTCACTGAATACGTAGCATAAGGATTGCATAGCACTGCATGTTAAGACTTTGTAAGGAGGATCTCCTAGATGACCAAAAACATGCGAAATATGTTTTTTATTTCCACCTAAATCTATTTATTTTTGATATACCATTTTTAAAATTATAGGTACTGCTTTTGCAATGCAATTTTAGGGGTTAATGTTGTGAGCAAATTTTTACACTGTGTGACTAAAATTAATCATAAGCGTAGGATAATGCGAATGATAAACGAAGTACCTAATTTATCTTCTTTCGATCGTACACAGACACACACACACTCACTTTTAATTATTCTAGATAGATACATTCCTAGCTGACGAATAATTAGGCTGCTGGCTGGAGAGGAGGAGAGGAGATCCTCTCCTCCTCTCCAGCCCATTAACTCCCACCGTTGGACACGGGCCTCCTCCACTTTAGAGAGATTATGGTCTACTGTGTCGCTCTGACCAGGCGTATTGGCACAGGGTTTTTTTTTCGGGTTTTCCGTCTCTCACAGAGGATGATATCTGTGTGCACCTAAAGTTTGTATGATTTATGTATGGATAATCTCCGAAAATAGTAAATAAAATAAATAAATAAATATTCATGGACATTTCACACAACGTCCTCTGGTCCCAAGCTAAGCTTTATATGCTTGTGTTATGGGTACCAGAATACGGATATAATACATATACTACTTTTCTTTTGTAAATACATACTTATAATACATAGTAAACACCCAGACGCAGTACAAACATTTGTATGACAATTAAAAACATCACACAAATATTTGTCCTGACCGGGAATCGAACCCGAGACCTCATAATCGGCAGTCCGTTATATGAACCACTAGACCACGAGGCCCGTCAAATATCATAGTGATACGTCATAGTGATACAATCCTGAAAAAAAATTCACTAATACCAACCTGCCGTCTCTAAGAGAGTGCTTTAGGCTATATATTTGCTATGTCTATATATAGGAAGTAAAAATTAAAGGCGTAAGAATTCACAAGCAACAGCTAGAACTAAATAAAACAAGTAACTAAATAAAATTTTATTAGATGACACAAAATAGTGTGCAACATAGATTGATGAAGTATTTTGACATTGATAGATGTAATATAGATATTCAAATTAAATATCAATCAAGAGACCGTAATTACTGGAGTGGTATTCAGTAAGAAAAAGTGAAGTGAATTTTCGGTGAATCTTGATCACGTGACCGCGCTCCTCTATTTTTATTGGAGGAGCGCTGTCACGTGATCAAGATTCACCGAAAATTCACTTCACTTTTTCTTACTGAATACCAGTGCTGAATTGTGAATGAAAACAATGACAAAGCACTGTGAACTTAAAATTAACGTATAATCATTTTAATACTCAGTTGTATATTTGTGAATTCTTTTTAGCGTGAATACCATTTTAATAGTAATAAATTGTACTCGATGCAAATATTAGAAAAATATCATAAATGCACGTTCTGCTATTTATTTCGAATTTTACGCACGGGAATGCATTAGTTTGATAATATTCTCATGTAATGAAATAGCTGTCTAGAATTGAAACTCAAAAACATTATTCGACTCTTAGCAGGAATCTAAACATGGCGGAAGGCTAGTGTCCGATAATGCATATTTATATGACTACTAGCTGACCCGGCAAACGTTGTTATGCCATACTAAAAAAAAAAGTTTGAAAAATAGATGTTAGCCGATTCTCAGACCTACTGAATATGTATGTAAAATTTGAGAAGAATCGGTCAAGCCGTTTCGGAGGAGTACGGTAACTAACACGTGAATTTTATATATTAGATATTTACAATCGTCATACATGTATAACAATATTAAGAATAAATGAAGCCAACGTGTGTGTAGACCGTAACGTATGTTACTTTATAATATCTGCCAATCCCTATAGGGAAAACGCGTGACGGTATTATGATGCAAAATTGTCGTTCACTCCATTAACTGCCGAATAGTGGGACTATTCGGCACGGGCCTCCTCGACTTTGGGAAGGATTATGGTTTACTGTGTCGCGATGACCAAGCGTGCTGGGCTTTGTCTTCGAGCTTTCCGTCTCTCATAGAGAATTTTATCTGTGTACAACATTTCTTAGCTGGCTTTCACCCTGGGAAGAAAAAAGGGATGGTGATACTTGTACCTATTCTTAATCCGTCACGACACGAAAAAAAAATTACTATAGCATCGAATTATGGTGGAAAAAATGACTGCCGTAAGCGGGATCATAATTTGATTTGTTAAGTAAAGCTTATCATGTCAATTGCAATATCAATAAATTACTATACTATAACATCGGTTCGAGAACCTTCTATGTTACAGTGAAGTATCTAACAAAATGTCTAAAAATCTACCCATGTTTCTCGACACAGATCTATTTGAATATTAATACCCAGGCTCATTTGTTTATATTTTTCTTAACATTATTTACGCCAATTTAAGTTGAAGTGTAACCAAGGGCATTCTGTGGTAGCCTTGAGACAGATTAATGATGTTGTTTATTATCACTTTGAAATTTAAGGACTTGGTACGAGCTCCATCCAGAATGTTTATTTTTTATAGCTTTTCTTTAGATGAAAATATGTTGATATTTTTCTTTATATTTCTGCTAAATTAATTATGCCTGAGATTTTTCCTCCGTCTTAATATAAAAAATAAAATAAAGACTTAGACTAGCTGTTTGGTGCCATGATAAGACTCAGATTCAATTCCCATACAGGATAATTACTTGTATTTACGTCTTGGTGTTTTCTGTCTAATATAAGTATGAATGTGTTACATTCCAATTCTGGTAACTATAACACAAGCAATTGAGCTTGGATTGCGGGTAAACAACGTTTTGTAAAATGTCCTATAAAAACTTATTATAAAAATTTGTTTAGGCAAAATAATTAAGAAGACAACACCAAGCAATATAAGTCAACATCAAGCAATATAAGTCAACATCAATATAACACAACATTTATATGTTAAGTAAAATTTATGTTCGAAATTATAAAATAAATAATATGTTTTCACCATAAACTTATTACATTTTCCAATAGAAAATCTGACACCTAAATATATTTAATAAAATCAAATCTCATTTTATCTCTTCATTGCCTTTTGATGTACGATCTTTAAATCCTATCTCCTGTCCGTTAAAGTATCCTTTGATATGTCACTGTCAGGTAAGTACCAAGTATTTCTTATAAAAACTGTTTGATTGTCAAAAATCGGAAACATCTTATTTGCCACCACTCGACAAATTGACTAGCGTTATTGAATACAAAAGTGCTATCTTCGGAAATGAGTTTACATTTTCTATATTATATTTTCAACTTTATTTTGTGATTTTACATGCTTTATGTATTATTAGTAAATATTTGCTTTTAATTCGTATTATAATTGTAATTTCGTTATAACCAGAGGCGTATTTACCTTAGGGTCATAGGGGCCATGGCCCAGGGTGACCAGCCTGAGAAGGGTGGCGAAAGCCTTCAATTTTAAAATTTTGCTTGATCTCTATTAATTCGGCCCGGGTCGTCAAATGAAATGGCCCGGTGCGCTAATTTTCAAAATACGCCTCTGGTTATAACATTAACTTTGTTCTTGTAGACACAAGAACAAAGTTTTTTGTCATAGTGGACACTATGACAAAAAAGAAATACATTTTCTTTCTTTCTTTGTTTCTATTACTATGCACAGCTAAGATAATAGATTCTAAAAAAATAATCTATTATATATATATACTGTAACAGTAGTTGTCCGTGGGGTGACGGACAAAAAGAACACTGTGTGTAAGTGTCCGCTCTCCATGTCTTGCTCGGGAGGTCGTAAGAACCAACCGAACGTCGTATGACACCTGCGCTTATAGCCGAGGAGGGTTGACATCAAGCAGGCAGCCGGTCGTAAAAATTAATCAAATGCCATTGCAACATGTACAAGTACCTAGTCGTGTTGCGCCGACCCCGAATAACGGTATAAGGGCAGAAGAATGATGATACTAACTTTAACAGATGTACTTAATTCTAACTAGTAAGTACTTAAATCATCACAAAAGCACAAACATATAATACATAGTATTACGGTTTACCATTACAATTATAATGAACTCCTGTTTTTGGTCAGACTTTTCCAAGTAATATGATTTTCTGTATACAGTTTCGTTTTTATATAAAACCTTATTACATTCAGGTCCTTATTTTGTATAAAAAGCTTTACGATAAGAAGTAGGTACTGCATGAGTGAGTTTTTGAAGGTTTAAATATCATTATTATTGAGTATGCATAAAAGATTGCGGTCAAACGGCTTAATTTTGCTTAAGCTTATTTGAGACCGTCTTTATATAAATTCAAATTACTTTTAATGAATAAAATACAAGTGTATCTTGAGCTTATACGTAATATAGACGTAATCTGGATTAATATTGCAGAATAAAATAAGTATGATAAAAACGTCCGTCAGTAAGGTCCGAGCAGTGACGGATTATAAATACAAGTGTCACCCCCCGTTTTCCTTCCCAGGGTGCTGTAAAAGTCAGCTAAGGAATATGATACACAGATAACATAATGTGAAGACGGCACAGGAAGATGGGAGACTCGAAATTAAACTTCACGCCTGCTTACTTAAGAATGTCTATGCCTAATTGTGGGACGTTAATGAGCTGAAGAGAGAGAGAGAGAGAGAATAAAGAAGTTGTACTTTATACTTACTCGGAAATAATAATAAATATTAGCAATAGCAAATAGGGATATCGCAAACAAAACAAAATATCGATGTATCGATATATCTGTCCTCTGGTCCCAAGCTAAGCTTATTATGCTTGTGTTATGGGTACTAGAATACGGATAGACTACATAATTATATTACTTTCCTTTGTAAATACATACTTATAATACCTACATAGAAACACCCAGACGCAGAACAAACATTTGTATGACAATTATTAATATCACACAAATGATTGTCCCGAGCAAAAAATGAAATGTTTTTATTATAAAAATTACACAGAAAATTTTATAAGACCGGATACTTATAAAATTTTCTGTGTAATTTTTATAATAAAAACATTTCATTTTTTGCTCGGGACAATCATTTGTGTTTATTATTATTTATTATTATTTATTCATTTATGTTTATTATTATTTATTCTTCACTAAAACGGTTGTAGGTCCGGACCTACAACCGTTTTAGTGAAGAATAAATAATAATACATATAATAAAAAACATACTGCAATCAATACATATACATGGATAGAAATAGGTGACTTGTGAATATAGTAACTCGGATTGCTAGATTCACATAACTCCTGCTGGGTATAAGCTTACGACATGGAAGTTAAGTAGAAACTCGAGTACTTACTATTACTTATAATCAGAGGTCGGAATTAGGGAGAGTTATTTATGTACCTACACTGATTTCATACAGCGAAATAATAAAGTGGATATGCCTCAAATCCCGAGATTAATTTTAAAAAGTAGAAAAAAATCCCGTGATTTTTCAAATAAAAATTTTATAGCGACTGATTCAGTAAGAAAAGTATTCGCTCGTATTTATAAAAAAGGCGAAATATGCTTATGAGAATTTGCTTAAAATATCAATAGTTTATATTGTGAATTAATGTAAACTAATAAAAATTTTATGCTAATTATCTTTTTTTCATTTGTCTATTTCTGAGGTTTTAATTATTATTTATCCGTAATATTGTTGGCCACACGGGATTGTCTATTAGAAATCCCGGGAAGGTCAACATTAATATCAACATTTCGATGCAAGTGCATAAATAACTCTACCTAATTCCGACCTATGCTAATAATTAACCATATACATCAAATTAATGACATACTCGTATCTATAAATAAGCTCTTTCATCAGCATACGAGATTTTGTGCACGCCTGACTTCACCTAATGAAAGTGTTAAGTTACTGTTAGTCATTGAATATCCTTTATTTTCACGGTTCTAAAAGAATCAATTTGAAATTAATATTTATATATATCTAACTATACATTATAATATCGTCTGCTATTTGCGATAAGTAAAAAGTTAAATATCATTTTACTCAGAATTTTTATGTAAAATTCTATAAAGAATAGTCTATTATTGTATTAGCAAAGTTGAATAACAACTTTGTTACTGCGTCCTCTTACAAAAGATAAAATACAAAATGCTACGTTGTGTATATTCTTTTGTATATTCAAGACAACATAAAGTTTAAAACGAAGTAGCTTCTCAAACTATCTTAAGAACCAGATTGCTTCTTATTTTGTGCTATAAGTAGATACATTTTTTATATATTACATAAAACGTTTTGTTTCTAACACAAAAACACGGAATATTTCGGTAGACTATTTTATGTTCGTGTGGTGACGGATTACTAATACTAGTGTCATCACCTCATTTCTTTCCGAAGGTTCTGTAAAAGTCAGCTAAAAGATATTACGCGGATAACATCTACTGTGAGAGACAAAAATCTCGAAAATAAATGTTATGGCAACACGCCTGGTCATCGCGTCATACCAGACTATAATCCCTCTCAAAGTTTGAAGGATCGTGACCAACAGTGTAACGTTATCGAGCTAAAGAAAGAGAGTGAAAGAGAATGAGAAAAAATTAATAATGTTAAACGTATTAGAGAAAAACATTCATCATTACTAAATTACTATAATATATCTTGAACGATATTTTAACAATGAAACTGATATTACTGCAATAGTCCCTAAAAGAGGTATGGATTGTAATTTAGATTAACGGTATTAATAACAAAAGCTTAATTATATTTGTTCTGAACCCTGTTTTAAAATAAATTAATATGATCAGTTTAGATTTTAGACGTTGTCCTATTTAATTCACGACCAATGCCGGAAAATTGTTTAAGAAAGGTTGTAAAGATTTATCTCTAGAAAAACATAAATGTGAAACTAAGGTCAGGTTTAGTATATAAAGCAAACGTCGTTGTCAACTTCGTTGGTAATATAATTGTATTCTCTAATTTTTTCCCCTCCCTCTGCCCTACTGGGCTATGGTGATGGCCTTGAGCCCTTTTAACTGGGGACCTTCGAATCAGAACTCGAAGGTGGGAACATTAGACCCCCACGTGTGAATGTGGCCAATTGCCACATTGGGCGCAGCACATCCCATAATGATCTCGTCGGTCCGTCGAGAAAATTACACTATAATATAATTAATAAATAAATAAAGATTCACGGACATTTCACACAACGTCCTCTGGTTGGGACCAGAGGACGTTGTGTAATAATTCGCATAATAAGCTTAGCTTGGGAACTAAGCTTATTATGCTTGTGTTATGGGTACCAGAATACGGATATAATACATATATTACTTTTCTTTTGTAAATACATACTTATAATACAAAGTAAACATCCAGACGCCGGACAAACATTTGTATGACAATTACAAATATCACACAAATGATTGTCTCGAGCGGGAATCGAACCGGCGACCTCATGGACGGCAGTCCGTTACCTGAACCACTAGACCACGAGGCAAGAGAGTATAACTTAACGAAAATAAGTGAAAAAGTAATAAAGATATTTGCTTCTTTTTTAAAACATTTGTGTTATTTTTACTTTTAAGTATTAAACCCACGCTCTAAGTATTTACCCAACTAATATTATTTTATATATCCATTTAATGTTTGTTCAAAATTGTGGTTTCTGAAGCTCTTATCTAAGTCCCTAATAAATACCGGTCCAAAACAACTACTCAAACAATAAACAAGGAGGCGACGTGAGGGACACGGAGGGATTCGTTTCACAATGTTGTAGTGTTAAATCACACCCAAAGATAGTAAAGTTTAGTTTAATTTATGGATTATGTGATGTGAATAATGTGCAGCATCTTCAGATATCTTTTATCACTATTTACTGAGGATTTCATACAAGATAATTGCAATAATGATGTTCATGTGGTAACGAATTCAGAATATAAGTGTTGTTGAGCTGTAAAAGTCAGCTAAGGGACAATAAAAGCAAAAAAAATAACATCGTCTGCGACCAATAGGAGAAACATTAGTAAGTAATATAAGATGAATAGAAATCCTACTATAAAATAATTACTGTGTGACGACTACGTAAAAGCTTCTCCAGTCCAAGGTTAAGCTTATGAGCGAATAAAATAAAACGTTATAATAATATAGGTAGATTTCTAGCTAACAAGCGATATGTAATAAAGCGAGGAGAACGGATTAACTTGGGACGAAACAAATTGGCAGTTCCAGAATAATAACTGGCATTTATTAAATGAAATCTGTTGTAATAAAAGTAAACATTTTCCTTATCATGAATTTTTATAATGTGAAATGTTTTTTTTCAAATTTCTGCTCTACGTGAGAGTTGTAAGGTTGTGGTACAAATACTGCATATTAGATACATGAAGCCATTTTCGGGCATGGCGGAAAAAGCATATCTTTTCCGGAAAAAGGCGGGTAAGTAAATGGATGGTAATACATGTATTTTTGAAAAGTGTTTTTATAGTTTTATATTCATAATCTAGGTAGCCATAAAATAAATATTTGTGGAACTTTCGCAGTATGAACGTATTTCCTCTCCTCTCCAGCCAGTCCAGTTTGGGAGAGACTATGGTCTATTGTGCCGCGCTGACCAGACGTGTTGGCAAAGGGTTTAGTTTCGATTTTTCCGTCTCTCACAGTAAACACCCGCCAAATTACCCCCCACCCCAATCCCGCGCCTTCGTGCATGAAGTTCCGTGACACTACTGATGATATCCTGTAAAAATTATCAATACTTAGCACATATCAAGACTTAACAGTTTGAGTGTGGGAGTTAATAACGTCGTAAGATAAAAAAAAAATCTGTAATTAGATTTGCTATCTTTAATACCAGTTAATTAAGAATTCCCTTACAAAAATAAAAATGAAGGTGCACCTTAACCTAAATTTCTTGGCGGAGCTACAGCGACGAACAAGCAGTTGTTTTGTATGTTGTCTATATGCTAATTTTATTTCTGACAACCTGCCTTATATCGTAGCAATTTACAAACATTTTAATCAGCATTGCATTTTAAAATATGAAATACTAGCTGCGCGCAGCGGGGTTGGCTTGGGTTGTACTGAGCGATAACGATATTTGGGAGAAAAGAATGAAAAAGCCACTGCTGTAAACTAAGCATATATCTTATATCTTTTGTCAAAAAAAATTGACATCTTAAACTGGAACCAAGAAAAGTATGTGTATATGTATATGTAATAAATAAATAAATGTAATAATAATGAGTGTAGTACCTAAGTGTTCATATGATAGAACCTAAAAAAAGTTTTTAAACCTTTTTCCTTCCCAGTCCATCAACGTCCCATTGTTGGGCGCAAACCTATTGGTCTATTATTCGGGCTGGCCGGGGTTTTCTGTCTCTCACAGATGTTATTATAAAATCACTTTGCTGGCTCTTACAGTACCCTGGAAAGTAAATGGGTTGGTGACACTTGTATTTTTAATTCAAGGAAATCCAACAGGTTATAAAGCCTAAACGTTATAACCGAAAACAGAAAAGGTACATCCGTGCAATAAATAGTAAAGTTTAATGATGGTTTGTAGCCATTCCGTTTAGTAGCCACTCAGTATTTTATAGTGTTCTGGGAAGGCTATTACGGCAGGTAATTATTTATGTAGTAAAAAATATAATAAATCAATTAACGGTAATATTAGTTACAACAATTTTACGAGTAATATTATGTAATTTTGCTTAAGAGATTACACCGGTATGGGCGGATTCAGTTTTGGGGGAATACTCACAATTCTTTGTTTGATTCCAGGGTACTGATCTAAAAAAGCACTAAGTTAGTAAAAGATTTGGCACACATATTATGGACCGATGACAATACAATAACGTAAAATAATTTTAATAATAAATTCGCAAGCATGTTTTTGAAATATATATAATACTAGCTGACCCGGCAAACGTTGTTTTGCCATACAAATGTCAGGGTAGACAAATAATTTGATAAAATAATATTGCGACTATAAATTGAAATTTAAGCTATTCTATCTTTCAAGTTGGGTCAAATTGCACATAGTGTGCTAATTTAATTTAAAATCGGTTAAGTAGTTTAGGAATCCATCGCGGACAAACATCGTGACAGGAGATTTATATATATAAAGATTTTTATTTATAACTTATTTTAATCAAAGATTGATAAATTACATGTTATTGCATCGTTAAAGAAAGTGGTTTAAATTTACCACAGCCAAACACTAAACTATGAATGATTCCTCTTGGGGTAGTTTTGCTTAATTGCATAATGTGAGGGTTCGGGTCAGAAATTTAACCCTTAGGGTCAAGACAGTTATAAGTTTATTACGTAAGTAGTTTGAAATAATTGTTTGTCATTATTGACTCAAAACTCAAGTGCTCATTTGCAATGTGATTATGAATCAATCAGAATGAGTTTCTAACAAAATATTTGTTTAAATTATTGTACTTTAGACGACAAAGACAATCTTTAACTATATTCTATTCTATATCTATACATACGCACATACTTATAATCCTACTTATTATAAAAAAAAAACTTGTTATTTTTGTGTTATTTATGTGGCTTATATCTTCAAAACCACGCAGCAGATTTTGATGCGTCTTTTTAAATGATAGAGTAGTTCAAGAGGGTGGGTGTCTTTTTTCATTATTTGTTAAGTTTTGGTTCTAAATTAAACGCGTACGAAGTTGCGAGCATCAGCTAGTATAAACACGAAAAAATTGATGTCCGTACATTGAAGATATTAAAGAAAAAGTTAGATAGGTGGTCTTTATAGCCGTAAAAGAAACCAAAACAATTCCGGAATAATTATCTAATTCCTTCGTGAAAACCTCTGTTAAATTTCTTATCACCTAGTCTTGCAAAATTTCACGGAAACAAGGTCACAGCTAGCAATAAAATCCTACTGCACTAAAACTAAACTACAATAGACAAAGAAATAATCTTTTAAAGGATTTCAGGATTTGTACTGATATGAAATCATAAATTAAAATCGGTCAATTCATAACAAAAAACATCAACATTACGACTTTTGTATCTGTTTACATTTTGTTTTGCATTTTCATATCGAAAAGTTAAGTATATCAGATGACGTTATTAATATTTCAGTAGTATACAAATCAGCAAAATGCAAGAACTTTCTGAAATGGTTTTACTTTCCTGTCAAGTCAAACGATTTTCTTTGAATGACAGAAAATATAATATTCTCGTCCTTCAAATGGACGACGAAGCGAAATTGGAACGATATTGGAAGCTTATTTAGAGAACATAGAAATATATTATAATGTATGTTGAGTTTACTACAAATCATTGTTATAGAATTTGTTGTATGGGAATGTAAATGAAAGGAATAGAAAGCAAAGTGAATTCTTTATTTAGCCTTAAGTGTTTACCTTAAGAGGGCACGAGCACGACACTAAACTATGCTCCATACAAAATATTGACATCCTAACTCGCTGTAGTCTTCGTGGGTATCGTCTCTAGAGTAACAAATTTTTCTCACTGTATCTAGGTCTTATCTATACATACTTTTATTACTTTCCTTTTTTTTCAAAACATAAATACTAAAAGAAATATGACCATCCAAAAATCCCGTTCTTTTCGGTTTTCTTTAGATGAATTTGCAGCGTCTATCACACAAATTTGGTAGAATTTTACCAAAAAGGTTATAGAAGCATAGGTATACTCTTCATGTGTAATATGCCATAAAAACAATAATTGGTTTCATCTTCCCGAAGAAAACAGCGGACTACGAAACGTCTTTTATTCAAAGATATTTTAAGTAAAATCTGGTTGCACTATGCTGTATAACTGTCCTATTTCTTTGGTCTATTATCACTTGTAGTTACGTTATAAACAATTACCGAGAAAAGTCTCTCTCTCTCTCTCTCCAGCCCATTTACGTCCCACTGTTGGGCACGGGCCTCCTCCACTTTGGGAGGGATTATGGTCTACTGTGCCGCGCTGACCAGGCGTGTTGACACAGGGTTTATTTTCAAGTTTTCCGTCTCTCACAGTGGATGTTATCTGTGTGCAATATTGCTTAGTTGGCTTTTACAGCACCCTTGGGAAGAGATGGGGTAGTGACACTTATATTCTTAATCCGTCACCACACGGACAAAACGAGAAAAGTCTACCTATTAAAAATAGAAAGGATATAAGAACAGACTTAAGAAAAATCCGAATGTCGGATTTGTTTAACATCTTTCCTTGTTACAATATTAATAGAGGGCTACGCTAAGCTCTATGTGAATTTAATAAAACTTTCACGTACCATTAAAAGTTTTAACTGATAAGTCATGTAGTAAATATCAATAAATTATTGTAAGTAGTTTCTAACGTTTGTTATAACATGTTTTAAAAGACAAATTATTGAGATAAGGGAACCCTTGTCACGCGGGTAAACCGCTACATTTATTATCATGCTAGATGAAATATTGGGTACGTTACAAAGTAATCGAGCTCTATGTTTTATACACACCAACGACGTAGCTCTTACTTGAAGCGATATTGGAATCGATATTAGCTGTCAGATACATCAAAGGATACATTAGGAGATAGAGAGGATATGCAATGTTCCTTAAATGTCATACAAGCTTGGAATAACATTTAATCTACTGAAATGCTAATTTGTAACAAGACGTAGGTGTTTGTGATGAAATCCTGTATATGGAACTGTTTCACTTCAAAAGATTACCTGTTACTATTAGGGCAATAATCGGCCATTAGGTACATATATAATTTTAAAGCAATTTTTGATTTAATATATTCACGGACATTTAACACAACATCCTTTGGTCCCAAGCTAAACTAAAATGCTTGTGTTGTGTGTACCAGAATACGGATTTACTAAATAACGACTTCAACATATGACAAACTAAATCAAATTATGGTGGAAAAAGTGACTGCCGCAAGCGGGACCCACGACCTCGGAATACCGTTCCGTAGCTCTTCCAACTGAGCTTATTGCGATCGTGCCTGCAACATTCAAATTAACCACCACATTTGTCACTCGAATGAGTTTATATATTTTTACGTACAACGCCATCTATCAAGATTGCTTTACAACATCTCGACCAACACTTTTAGTATTCTTTACAGAATACGAATGGGTTGAAATAATGACGCGACGTTGGTGGGACAAATCTCGCTTGCGGCAGTCACTTTTTCCACCATAATTTGATTTATTAAGTAAAAATCATAGCATGTCAATTGCAAAATTAATAAATTACTTTAATATGACAAACTACTTTTCTTTTGTAAATACGTCCTATTAACTATAAACACCCAGACAGTACAAATATGTTTATGACAATTATAAATATCATCACATCAATTCTTTTTATCTAGAGTATTCCTTCCGTCTCAGTCCGCTAACGTCCTACTCTTGGGCATGGGCCTCCTTCTAAGGAGGGTTTTCGGTCTACTATATGCTGTGTGTTGGCATAGGATTTAATTTCGAGTTTTCCATTTCTCACTGTAAATGTTATAATCTTAAACTATCCCTTTACTGGCTTTTACCTGGACACTTTTTTCCTCTTCTGACCTACCCGGCCATGGTGGTGCCTTGAGCCGTACCATGACCCGGCAAGGGTGGCCCAACCACCTCCCACAGGTACTTGGCAAAACAGCTGTGACCTGTGAGGAGCTGGGTGAGGTGATACGTCGGATCCCGTTGCCTCGCCTCTACCCAGTCTCTCAAGACTGGGCGGACCGCCTCAGCGAGCCGTCTGCTCGCGGATGGGAAGGAAATGGGATGGTGACACTTGTGTTCTTGATCCGTCACCAAACGGACTGTATTAAATATTTGCAAGGCAAGGCTGTGTTACATGTGAAATATATATTCCCTAAATATTTGCAAGCACACACACATTAATCTTTTTAGCAATAATGTTCGTCAACTGTTTACAAAATGATAAATAGTCGGAGATTCGCTTTAAATGTCGACACAGCGTCACTGTGATACAGATATCCCATTCAATATAAAAATATAAGAAATATCACCTGTATAGCGTGAAGGTATGATGTATTACCGAGTACGAAAATAGATAGCAGTGTTATAATGGCGGTGATGTGTATAGGTAACATTTTCAATGTGTAGTTAATGTGTGAAACATTTTCGATTATTTGTTACTAGCTGTTGCCCGCGACTTCGTACGCGTGAAATTTAGAAATCAAACTTTAACAAACAGAAGTTTACTATAACACTCGATAGATGGCATTGTACCGTTTTTTAAATCACGCTATGGTTTCGTTACACATATTAAGACTAAACCTCGTCAAAATTATTATTGTGTCATCATCCGGATATCGCATTTATAAATTAGTAAGAATTACCGTCATAGCAATGAAAGATCAATCATCTAAGCAATTTTTTTTAATACTACAAGGGTGACAAACAAGTATACGGCTCGCCTGATGGTAAACGATTACCGTAGCCTATGGACGTTTGCAACACCAGAGGTACCTATCGCGCGTTGCCGATCCTGTAGGAACCTTTTGAAGACTTGACTTTTTTGAAGAGCCCCATGCTGTAGTCCTGTGGTAAAACCACGGCAAGGAGCTTATTTCACAATCTGATTTAATGCCAACAACCAAGGCATTACATAATTCTACTAGCGCTTTGAAGCCGCTTATCTCGGAAAATATTGGTCTGTTTTGAAAAATTCTTTCAATGTTGTATAGTCTATTTATCGACGAAGGCTTAGGCTGTATAACATCACGCTGCGACCAATAGGAGTAATGCAAAATAGTGAAAACTTTTAAATTATACGCGCATGAAATTGCGGGCAATGGCTAGTTGAATATAAATTTTATAAGCACGCTTTTAGTTGCACACTAACATTAAAAACTTGTAGTACCTAGGTAAAATCTTGAGGGACTTAGTTGCTACAAGATCTTACAGCCAATATCGCGTCAAGTGCAAACTATTACTTTAACTATTGCTTTATAATATTAGTATAGATATACGTATATTATCACTAAATAAACACATACACAAACGTTAGAGTGAAATACAAAACAACATTATGTATGCCCTTAAATTATGTACATTTGTTAAATACTTTAGCGTTTTGGCTAATGACTTTGTATTTTGTGTGTAATTAATAGCATCCCACGTTACGCCCCAAATAAATATTGTGTTGGTTTACACAACTAAAGGAATTGTAGCTTGATTCGCAAGTTATTTTACTAACAGTTTAATATCTTCTCCCTTTGTTCTCGCACCTTAAGGGCCTACATCAATATTATCGTATATCATCGCCGACACGTACATATTAACACAGCCAGTAGGCACAGAAATTGAAGAATTAGGGATACTTTTCCTATTTACTCAAAATCTACTAAATATATTTTAATTCTGATCCACGTGTTTCTATACATAATAGTTACCTATGTTTTTAAAGTTATTTCATTAGTTAATACGCGATAATAGGCCGACAAATGAAAAAAATAAAAAATTTGAGAGGTTATTTCGCCAAGATTTTCTATCGAGAAAACTTTTTTCAATCGCGTTTCTGAGTTCATGCGATCCTAGATCATATATTGAAAAAACATATACTTAAAAATTAGAGCTCTAGCCATTCAATCTAAAGAAACAATGAAAACTTCGTACATAGAAAATAGCACGAAGCTATTTTGGTATCCTCTTAAAGATTTATTAATAAAACAGACTTTTATGATATACGGTATCTAGTATAGGTCTAATAGCATATTTTACCATATCACAGGTTACCAGATAGTGTGTCTATAGCTGCTTCAGTCACCTAGATTGAAGCCCTATAAATATCTATGTGTGATGGATATTTCACACAACATCTTTTGGTTCCAAGTCAAGCTTAGAATGCTTGTGTTATGGGTACTAGAATACGGATAGAATACATAAACTTCTTTTCTTTTGTAAATATATACTTATGATACATAGTAAACACATAGACGCAGTACAAACATTTATTATGATATTTATAAATATCACATGAATGATTGTCCCGTGCGGGAATCGAACCCGCGACCTCGTGAACGGCAGTCCGTTACATGAACCACTAGACCATGGAGCCCGTCAAACTATTTGTCATCATTTCCTTAACAGTAGTTTCGTTTCCAACTTTATCCTAGAATTTTGCCTATTCTTGAAACCTTCGCATTATGGCTCATTAATTCTTAGAATGATACTTACAAATTATACACCCTTGACAAAATGTTTCAAAATAACATTAATCTATGTCGAATCAATAAATAAAAGTTCAATTTATCTTCGAATAGAAAAAAGGGATAGTCAGGTTAGTTTTTATTGTATCTATTACATAGGTATAGAAATCAAATGAATGGTTTACCTATATGTATATGAAAAAATATAAATACAATGGAGTTTATAAAATTTTCCCAGTTTTTGCAATATTTTTCACTAATGCTTCGCGTAATATTATATATCTTATATTATGTAGCTTTCCTCGATAAATGTTCTATCCAACACTGAAAGAATTATTCAAATCCGACTAGTGGTTCCAGAGATTAACACGCTTCTATAAGTTCGGTATGTATCTATAAATGTATTAATCTATGTAACGGAATCTTTGAAAGTGATTTAGACCCACTTACAGTAATCAGATTGATCTGAAATTTTGCACACATATTAAGGACCGATGACAATGCAATAATATAAGAAAATATTCAGGATTTTCTAGCGTGTTTTTTAGTTTTACAACTAAGGAAGTTGTATTAGTATTATAACTATATATGGAAGTCTCGAGCAACAATAGAGTTCTTAGAAACCACTAGAATATCTTCACTTATTATAGCCCATGTTACTCAATGATAATGCAGCATTCAAATGATGAGAAAATTATCAAAATACGTAACTTTTGAACAACTCTATACAAAAATACTACTTACTTACTTAGTTTTATAATAAGTAAAGAAGTCGTTATTTTTGTATGTATGTCCCTATGTGAGCTTATATCTTCAAAACTACGCAACGGATTTTGATGCGATATATTCACGGACATTTCACACAATGTCCTCTTGTCCCAAGCTAAGCTTATATGCTTGTGTTATGGTTACCAGATAATACTTTATATACTACTTTTCTTTTGTAAATACATACTTATAATACATAGAAACACCCAGACACAGTACAAACATTTGTATGATATTTATAAACATCACACAAATGATTGTCCCGAGCGGGAATCGAACCCGCGACCTCGTGAATGGCAGTCCGTTACATGAACCACTAGACCACGAAGCCCGTCACGAAGTTCAAGAGGATGCTTTTTTGTACAATTTATTTAGGCTTGGTGTACAGTTGGAGAGGAGGGCTCGATAGCGATAACCACGGGTGAAATCGCGGTACATAGCTAGTTGTTTCATAATAAGTAAAGATATGAAACAAGGATGTTTCCAATATAATCTAAATTATTCATCAATATACTTTGATTTAACTCCAGCATTTGTAGAGCGCTTAAATGCGGATTAACGATTTAGTAATCAATTAACAGATCAATGCGGCTTAGCTTA
This sequence comes from Orgyia antiqua, assembly GCA_916999025.1. Taxonomy (NCBI): domain Eukaryota; kingdom Metazoa; phylum Arthropoda; class Insecta; order Lepidoptera; family Erebidae; genus Orgyia; species Orgyia antiqua. The sequence continues at coordinate 24,371,243 of OU779864.1, forward strand.
ATCTAAACATGAATACATGCATAGTTTCGTTAAATCGATTTTGAACATAACTACGAGCTTTATGCTCGAAGCGCAGTTATGTTCAAAATCATAAGTAGAGAAGTAAGGAATTTATTTGAAATACTAATTATGCGGAGTAGTAATTATAAAACTTAAAATGTGCCCTAAAATACTAATAACTTATACGGCTTTTAGAATAAACATCAAAGAAAATGAAATTTTACCTATAACCGTGAAAATAAATAGGTAGTTACTCAAAGAGAAAACAAAATCAAAGTGTGTAATCATACGGAAATTCAAAACAAAACATAATTTAATTTTCAATAAAGTGTAAGAATTATTTACAGTACCTATTCAGATACAACCAGATATTGAAAATATTTTATGAATATTTCAGATAATGTCCTCTGATTTCAAATTAAGCTACATTTTTGTCCCTATGCTTTTCGTTTACACACAAAATTTTTTTATATGTAAACCTATGTAGAAAACACCCAGACGCAGAATATTTGTTTCTAACATTGTCTGGTGAATTCAACCCACAATAAATACCTTGTGGTGAGGTGGACACCAGTCCGTCAGAGCTTTTGGGCCCGTTGGGATATAAACCATGAACTTTACAATCCAATAATCAGCAATACTACATACATAAAAACCACGATAGACTTAAATATTAGCTATGTAGATAGATACATAGATTAACCCTATATTGTACACTTTACAAGAAACAGAAAACAGAAATTAAGCTTAAGACTAGGTATAAATGGCGGCCTTATCATTATCAGATAAAGTGATCTCCTCCAGGCAACCATGGGATGGAAACAGAAGTTAGGGACTAAAATAAAGTGGAGCTGCAGTGTACAAGTAGTTTAATGTAAAGGAAGAAACAAACAATACTACAAAGTTTCAGACTATCTTATTGAAAAGGACTTTAATTTATAGATGCTGATTATTACTATTATTAATTTAATTCTAAAATATTTTTCATTTTGACATTGTTATGAATTGATAATTTTACTGTTTAATTTTTTGTTTAATATTTTATTTCTTTTTCATTGGTGACAAATCAAACATGCTTATAATAATAACTTAAGATTATCGTCAGAATGTTGTTTTATATTTTATAATATTTGTAAGCCTCGCATGCGGCTGAACATGCAGAACTTTAACTGTTATCAACACCATTATGTAAAAATACCATGTTTCAACAAATAAAATTATCTTATCTTATCTAAAGTACTACTTAAAATACTCGTATACTATACTTAAAATTCTTTTTCTTTCGGTTGACAAAATTATTACTAACTAGCCTTTTATCCACGATTTCGTTCTCATAGTAGCACTAAGAAAGACTGTAGTTTCCTATTAGTGGAAACAGTTTTAACATCGAACCTTTACTTTCTGAGTTTAGAAGCTTATGCTAGTATTGAATTATTACTGCGATTTTAGGAAACGTGCTTAATTAAACCTATACTTTTTTTAAAGTAATTTATAAATTTTGCAATTTACTTGCTATGCTTTTACTCAGTAAATTAAACTAAGTATAGTGAAAAAGTTATCACCACAAGCCGGACTTGATCCCACGACCTCGGAATACAGTTCCGTCGTTCTGCCACCTGAACTATTGCGACCGTGCCAACGGTAACCAATTTCTCCACTACAGTGTTACTCGATTAAGTCTACATGCGGTGATCACTTTTCTCACTATAATTTAACTTTTCTTTATTTTTATTAACACTGAGATATTTTTAGCTTGAGAATATACTTTATACTCATATAGAGGTCATGTAGTACGTTCTTATATGTTAGTTGTTACACGCAAAGAGCGCATCTAATTTAGAACTGACATGTTCATTAAGTTCCGCACATTACCCGTCATCTCTACAACAACCATTATGAAAGCTGCTGCTAAAGTAACATCAAGGAAAATAGGATCGAATTGTTTTTTATTTGTAGAAGCTTGTGATTACGGAATAATTATATATAAAAAAATATTCTAGGTATAGAGCAACAAAAATTATAGTTTTAAAATAAAATAAGTTCCCGTTTACAAACAAAGAAGTATTCATACAATTTCGGGTTTTCGAGTTTACTATTACCAAACATAAAATATATCGTTTGATTATGGGATTGAGATACTTATATTTTCGATATTTCACGATTGCTTAAGCCAACAAAATCTTTTTTAAAGAAATGAATTTGGCATATCCATCTCCATCCATCATACCCATCCATCAATGCATTCTCACGAATTTAGTTATGTTACAATTTTGAGTTTTCTTCTCTCAACATTTGTGAGATTGTATTTGACATTGACAATGACATTTCATACAACGTACTCTGGTCTTAAGCTAAGCTTGTATGCTTGTGTTATGGGTACCAGAATACGGATATACTACATATACTGCTTTTATTTGTAAATACATACTTATAATACAAAGAAACACCCAGTCGCACGACAAACATTTGTATGACATTTATAAACATCACACAAATAATTGTACGAGGCGGGAATCAAACCCGCGACCATATGAACGACCACGAAGCCCGTCATATTGTCCCTTAGTTATATCTTACAGCTACCAAGAAAGTAAATGGGGGGATGACAACGACAAGTATTAATAACAATTATTAATAATAATAATTCACTCGTTATAGTTGTGATCCTAAAATAAAATAGTGATTTTAACATTCTATGTACTATGATGATGCAGCTTGGCTGTATTTATACAATTGCTGTGGTCATCTAATTTTATATCTCCCCTGGACCCAAGCCAATGTTCCCTCCACGATTACTGGGCAACGATATTTATGACCATACTTTGAATTTCAGTCACGTTCCATAATAAATTATATATTACTTGCACATTTGGAGACAGCTTTCCCCCTGTGCGTATATTTTTTTTAATATATAGAAGTGTAATAGCATCCAGCATCAAATGCTCAGGTGTCCATCATCATCCTCCTACCCTTATCCCATTATTTGGGATCGGCGCAACATGTCTTTTTCTTCCATAGTCTCCTATTAGCCGTGATGTCTGTGTCTCTGTCACTCCTCTTACTTTCATGTCCTCTTTCACACAGTCCATCCAGCTTTTCTTAGGTCTTCCTCTAGACTTTTTTCCTTCCACATTTATACTCAGAACTCTCCTTACGACATTACTTTCCTCTCGTGGTGTCCATATAATGTAAATAAATATTGTATTAAATTTTATCTTATGACTGCGGTTACTGATTCGGCCAGCCATTTACCAGATCTTTTTACTTTAGCACTTTCTGGAATGAAGTTTTACTTAAAAACAGGTAATTATAACCTGTTTAAGGATCACAGATCCTTTTTGTTTTTTGAAAACAAGGATCACTATGCATGCAGTTACGCACAGAAAAGAAGTAAACATTAACTTCAGCATATTACGGTATAACGATATAGAATGATTGAAAATGTGATTATTGTTATATTAAACACTAACTATTGCCCATAACTTCGTACGTGTGTAATTTAGAAACTAAACCATGACAATTTATATTAAAAAGCCATCCTCTTAAACCACTCTATGTATTTAAAAAACCGCATCAAAATCCGTTCGCCTAGTCTTGAAGATATAAGCTCACATAGGTTCATACATACTAAGCAATAATAAGCATATTTTAATACCTATCCGAAAACGAAGCTCAATCGATTCTCGGAGCCATTTATCAAGTGAATGTTGTCAACCGGTATTAATTTATCGATAGTTATTGGTTGTGGTTTGCATATGGTCTGGCAGAAACGATATATTGGCTCTATGTTTGTATAATATGAAATATTTGTGATAATTTGTTGAATACGGGATCTTTCGGTTATCTATGGTGTTCAAATTTTTATCGTGTACTAATTGGTTTACTTTTAAGACTGAAATTAGAAAAGGTAAATTCAAGAAAGGGTAGTTAGAGTATCTTGCAGTAGATATTATTAACTAAAGTTACAATTAACTGTGGTTAGTCTTACCTCTCTCTCCGTGTGGTGACGGATTAAGAATACAAGTGTCACCACCCCATCTCCTCCCAAGGGTGCTGTAAAAGTCAGCTAAGGGATATTGAACACAGATAACATCCTCTGTGAGAGACGGCAAACTCGAAAATTAACCCTGTGCCAACACGCCTGGTCAGCGCGGCACAGTAGACCATAATCCCTCCCAAAGTGGAGGATGCCCGTGCCTAACAGTGGGTCGTAAATGGGCTGGAGAGAGAGAGAGAGTCTTACCTAGCAGTTGACATAGCGTTTTCAGATTCAGTTTTGCTTACCTATTTATTATCTTTATACTTATTATAAAATAAAGTCGTGATTTTTGTATGTATGTCCCTATGTGAACTTCTATCTTCAAAACTACGCGATGGATTTTGATGCGTTTTTAATAGATAGTTAGTGATTCAGAAGGCTGGCTTTTTTGTATAATTTTGTTAAAGTTTGGTTAAGGTTAAAATGTTAAATTGTTTATTTTGTCATATTTTATATGAATTAACATACATTTTCTTACTTTGGCAACGTGTAGGTACTTTCTCCAAAAACCTTTTGTTTCGAAAAATAATATGATTCTTCCTTTTTATATCCGCCTTTTGCTTGTACCGCATGTATAAATTTTAAAATATCGTCTCGGCAACGTATAGTCAAAACCCAGATTTCCTTTTCACACATCGGCTTTGAAACGAATTATAAGGAAATCCTTTGAAGCCCTCTAATGGTTTTTGGGAAACCTTATTAATTATTAATTTCAATGTTTAATATAAGGTTGAAACTATATTCAGTTTTCGTAACTTATCAGCTTTTAGGCGCAATTTTATAAAGCGTTTAATTGGCATAATTTTTCACCTGCTGTTTTATATTTTTTTTTTTAGAAAATATTGACTATTTTAAGCAACTAATTTCAATATTATTGAAATATTCACTATATAGAATTTTTTAAAAATACTTAAAGATATTATTTTAAATGTTGTGACGTCATCGTTGTACGCAATCTGTGTATTGCCTTTTCCTGATAGACTTATGACAGATTGCAATACATCTTTTCAAAGTTGCCAAGTTGATATAATAGACCAATTTCAACTCCACCATAGAGTAGTATATCCCTAAGCACGCCTTAACATTTTAAGTCCTTCATTTCAAGGGTAAATAAAGATCATTTGCTTTTTTGGAAAAATAATCGTTAATATAGCAAATTTTCTGAAAAAAACTAATGGATCATGATCAGAAACTCTATTCCCCGAAATGGTTTTCGAATTAAGAGTTTAAAAAAAATATAAACAATGCCAATTCTTGCCATCATGGATGAATAAAATTAATCTCTGTTAATTATCATTAATTTACTTATACTGAAAAGATTTTCTTTGTGTATTTCAATTACAAAGTAAGGTTTGTTAAATCTGAAGTTAATAATGGTACCAATTCTATGTGGACAACTAAACTTAAATAAAAAATTAAAACAGCTATGATGTATTTTAATTAAGTTGGCTATTTCGTTGTACACATTTACATTAATTAAAGTTGTTAGTGTTTAATACACAGTTTTCATAATAAGAAAGTATTTTTTTTTTCTTCCTTTATTCCTGCAATCTGTCTTTGTGAGATTTAGCTGGATATTATGTATTTCTCAGCAATTTTGGCGTGCATGGTACAATATCCAGTGATATGTCCATTTTATTTCATATTTATTTGTGTCAGAGGAATAATAATAAGAAAGTGAGTTAACATTGACTAATTGTGTTATTGATATAATCACTTTTAAATTTTTAATTAAGTAAAGTTTTTTTATCGCCATTTTGCCCCGCCGGGCAGCCGATAATTAAGTTAAGTTTAGATGTGCTCGTAGAATCGGTACCAATGTTTTTAATTAAGCACAGTAGTCGTAAAGTATGTTTTAAGTATTTTTATTTTATTAAGATCATGAATTCCCTTTGCTAACATGCAACAATGGACAATATGCGTCAACGGAACTTTGTATTAAGACGGCACGATACCAAATTATGCTCCATACAAAAGTATCCGTATCGTACTTCCGTTTTTTCTTCGCGAAAGTTAAACCGATTTTAATAGATTTTACGTTATATTATAGATAAAGAGTATATCTATGCTTCTATCACTTCCTTTTTTTCAAAACATAATAACTAAAAGAAATATGACGATCCGAAAAACCCACTTTTTTCGGTTTTCTTTAGATAAAGTTGCAGCGTCTATCACACAAATTTGGTAAAGTTTTACCACAAAAAAAAGTTATAGAAGCATAGATATACTCTTTATCTATAATATAACGCAAAAACAATTAAAATCGGTTTAACTTTCGCGAAAAAAACGGAAGTACGAAACGTCTTTTTTTTTCAAAGAATTTGTTGGTAAAATCCGCTTCATCTATATTTGTCCCTTTCAGCGCGGCGCTCGGAAATAGGGATAGCAATACCTAAGGCAAATACCTAAATGAGAAGTACAGTACCCTCTTAATTAGTTAGATAGCTTGTTCACTGTATTAGCAGAGCGATCGATTGTACTCATTCTAGATTCCAGACTAGGTATATGTCTTAAACCCTTGTCGACAATCAATACCTTATTGTTGAAATAGGATAAGAGAATATATTTTTAATTTTTGAAAATGAAGAATTAGTGATATTTTTTTGTTTACCTACTCAAAATCTACTAAATATATTTTAATTCCGGCTTACGTGTTTCTATATATAATAATTACTTATGTTTTTAAAGTTATTTCATTAGTTAATACGCGATAATAGACCGACAAATGAAAAAAATAAAAAATTAGAGAGGTTGTTTCACTAAGATTTTCTATCGAGAAAACTTTTGTCAATCGCGTTTCTGAGTTTATGCGATCCTAGATCATATATTGAAAAAACATATACTTAAAAATTAGAGCTCTAGCCATTTAATCTAAAGAAACAATGAAAACTTCGTACGTAGAAAAATGCACGAAGCTATTATGGTATCCTCTTAAAAAAAACATTTTTTATTTTAATATACGAATATTTTTGGTTTGTGCGTTGAGTTATCAAAAAGTTATTTTTTTATACTGTTGTCTATATTACCTACAGCTAGAAAAAACCTAGACCCAATACAAATAATTATTAATGTCTGCTACAACTGTAATGATTTATTGAACCTAGTTCAGGTTTATCGATCTGCGTCACCAATTTAACATTACAGATTAATCGCTCAGATACATCGTTACGTGTGTAGCAAGTATTAGGGATATTAGAAACCGTAGGATATACATAACTATTCCAGTACTCAGGTTGATGAACAAAAAAAAAATGGATCGGCCTTAAACGAGGATTGAATTTCAATTACATATTCGTGTCTACATTTGCAAATATAAAAATCGCTTGAGCGTTATAAATTGAGTTTCCTGTTTATTATTCACTGTATATTGCCCTGAATTGGAAATTTATTGAAGTCATGTACCGTTAAACTGAAAATTAATTGGTTAAGCCAAATAAACCTTTATAGACCACTAGCTGTTGCCCGCGACTTCGTCAGCGTGGAATTTAGAAAATTTTCCCTGTTTTTGCAACACTTTTCACTACTGCTTCGCTTCTACTAGTCGTAGCGTGATGTTATATAGTCTAAAGCCTTCCTCGCTAAATGCCCTATCTAACACTGAAAAAATTTCTAATGGGATTCGGCTAAGGGATTACACAGATAGCATCTTCAGTGAGAGGGAGAAGAAAATCTCGAAAATAAACGCTATGTCAACACTACTGGTCAGTGCGGCATAGTAGACCATAATCCCTTCTAAAATGTGGGAGGCTCGTGCTCAACAGTGGGACGATAATAGGCTGGAGAGAGAGAGAGAGAGAGAGAGAGAGAGAGAGAGAGAGAGAGAGAGAGAGAGAGAGTTCAGCATAAACAACTTACTTGTATCTAAAAAAATTGTTAAATGTAGATGTAACTGTCAGTGACCCCACGATCAATATCACTGTTTTAACATCTTCATCAGTACGACTTGCCTCTATAATTTTTAATTTTATAAGAAATCCACAACTTGCTTTATATAAAACACACTGCCTCCGGAAATCAGGATGTCGTAAAGTCGAAATGTTTTTAAATCTGGGTTGCGTAAATTCTACCTTGATCTCTCTGCACAATAGTCGTCTGTTATTTATTAGATTTATGTATTTATGGTATGTATTTGATAAATATGTATTTTAACTATTGTATGTTTAAGTATTATGTAAGTATGTATACTATAAATATTATTTGTGTACCTATTAATCTGTAAGTTATAAGTTAAGTTTGTTTACAATTGCCTCGTGCACCTACCTACTTAAACTATCTTTCTGCATCACCCAAAGGTAGACCGGTAGAAAATGACCTCAGCATTAAGACCGCCTATGTGTCCGTTTTGTGTGCATGAAGTATAAAATAAATAAATAAATAAGCTGTTATTACAAGTCATCCTATATAAGTATATGATTATATATTAGTTACAATGGAATTGCCAGGCAACAAGTATTAAAAGGTTTTCCATGTCATATTGTACGTAATAACGATAATGCCTATATTCTGAATTGCTTGACAGGGGCTGAGAACTGTTGACAGGAATAGGTTTAACCTTTTGTGGCCGGACTTGATGGAAGTAATTTAGTTGATAAGTTATTGCAAAGAGTATTACTTAGATTACTTAATCTTTGTGTACTGGTAGTGAGCTAAGAATAATTGATTCAAAAATTGGTCAAGTGCGAGTGGGACTCGCGCACGAAGGGTTCCGTACCATTATCTATGCAACATAAGGCAACGTTATTAGTATCGAGCAAGAAACGGTAAAAAAAATCAGTTTTTTGTATGGGAGCCCCCCTTAAATATTTATTTTATTTTATTTTTAGTATTTGTTGTTATAGCGGCAATAGAAATACATCATCTGTGAAAATTTCAACTCTATAGCTATCACCGTTCTTGAGATACAGCCTGGTGACAGACGGACGGACGGACGGACGGACGGACGGACAGCGAAGTCTCAGTAATAGGGTTTCCGTTTTTACCCTTTGGGTACGGAACCCTAAAAACTAATAAAGACGCTAGAAAATCCTAAATATTATTTTACATTATTGCATTGTCATCAGTCCTTAAGTGTACTTGCGCAAGTGGGTAAAAATTACATTCAAAGATTCCTTTTACATAGATAAATATATTGATAGATACGTGCCGACCTAATAAAAGCGTGTTAATAAAAATTTATTGGATTACTTGGAAGAGAATAAAAATATTTTTATTTCTATAAATACATTAGTATTTATAGAAATAAAAATATTTTTATTCATTAACATTAGTTACGAATCTAATGTTACGAAGTCATTCCATTCAGCGCAACAATTAGCGCAACTATATTTTCAATAAACAATTTACAATTAAAAACTAAAATTTAAAAACAAAATATGTACAGTACCTTTAAAATAAATTAAATTAAAATTACATATATACTTAAAAACTAGGCATCAAAATACTCCTCCCCATCGCTGTCGACCGGAAGTGTGCCCAGAAGGCTGGTGGCATTGCCATGTTGGATGGCAATGCTTATTATTTATATATTATTATTTATATTATTTATATATTATTATATTATCTTTATATTATTTTGTTTATTGTTGTGCATTACGTGCCCATCTTCCACAAATTACGTAACAATAAGGTTTGCTGGAAGAAAATTCCATGGTGAATTAAGCTCGCCTGTATACATTAGATTTAAATTTCAAACTCTGTAAATATATTTTATATGTACAATAAAGAATAAGAATATTAGTATTAATACTTAATTAGCTTCGCTATAGATAGAGCATAGACTAATAAATTGTAATGTTATTACAGATTAGTATGCAAAACTAAGTTACGGTTTAAACTAACATGCTGCCACGATGAGTGCGAAACAAGGCTTGTAAGACCTCGTCCGTGTTTCGTCTTTACAGCGGTAAGGAAAAACTTAAACTTCTCTGTCATGCGAGAGGCGTAACTTTCGTCTGGTTCAGCTTAGGAAAGAGATAACTATATATCTGAGATGTGCTATTGCTTCTGAGTATTTTGGTATACCTAAGACCGGATGTTTTAGGCCTCGTGCCGCACTGAATAAATAAAAGTTTAATAGAGTGCGGAACGAGGTTCCGAACACCTCATAACCCCGCGGACCTCGTGCTGCACCCTACGCTAGCTTCACGTGGTTAGTGTTGTATAAAACGTTGGACGCTGCGTCCGCGATGCTACAATAAGATTTCGAAACGTTGCTGAAGTAATCTAATTCAAAGTTACCGATATTTGAAAATACTTATATTTGATTATACTCAGTCTAAGTGAAATAATGATGTATGAATATAATAAATAAGTTCCAGCTATGTATATTTAAAATATGGTGTATAAATACAATATATAATATTATTAATTATACACTGTAATGTTTATCCTGTTTTAATAAAAAGCATCCATAAGTAGAATTAAATAAAATCGATTATTTTTACCATCACTAAACAGAATGAAAGACTGCCCTTTTTTCAGTGCGGTATGGGGTACATACGGCCCCACATTTTATTTTACGTATAGAATCTAAACGAAATAATCTGCCCACAGCCGGCAGCAGATTTAGACTGATCAACTCATTGATAATAATAATCGCGACAAAAACCGTACAATTTACTTTATTTGGTGCCAAAAAAAGGATTTTTGTCTCCAGTGGGTGGTGGGGTTTACTAAGCCTCGTACCGCTCCAACCTCTGATTCAGTACAAGGTTTCAAACGCCTCGTAACGCATTAATGGAAAGTACAGATAAATTAGTGCCGCTGGGAACGTGTTAAGCTTCCTTCCTAAGAAATATTTCTACGAAACTCAATAATAACATCAGAGAAACTATATTTGGGTATTAGAGTCGGAACTCCTTCGTTAGTGAAAACGAAAATCCTGACGCGTTCATGTCAGGTTTTAAGCTGACGTGACATGCTCTTAAATTCTCTTCCATACCACGCCTAAATTCAGGCTAAAGTAAAATATTTTTATTGTGTTATAAATATTCATACATAGCTGATCTAGATTTTTTTGAAGATTCTTTGTTTTGTGTATCACTAGTTGTTGACCACAAATTTGAACGCGTAGAATTGAAACGGTTTAAAAACTTTAAACGAACCATATCAAATTATAAAAAAGCGTTCCTTTTGAACAATTCTATCAATGAAAAATAAAACCACATCAAAATCATTCGTTTCATAGTTTTAAAGACATATATAAGCTCACATAGGGACATACATACAAAGAAAACGACTTTGTATGTATAACTTATAGGTAAAACTTCTTTCAGTGACTATGATTATAGAAATTATAAGGGTCTGGAGTCTATACACTACTACTAGGTAACACACACTTCTTCTGAAATCTGGAGTCGCCTCTTTTTGCTTTAAAAATAGCCTATGTCCTTTCTCAGGCTCTAGATTTTCAGATTCAGGGTTTAATTTTGATCTGTAGTTTTGGCGTAAAGGAGCGACACGCTGAGAGGCAGACATACAGAATGACTTTTCCTATTATAATATTAGTAAGTGTGAACAGCCCCGTTTTCTCTACTGGGCACAATGAGCACATTCCCGAGGCTTCCTTATTATTAGGCTCCTAGTCCCTAATTCATCATATATATTTACTAATATAATAGGTTATAGCGGGGCGTTCATTCTAAAGTGCCGGGAGCTTGTAATTTTCCCAGACGCTTTAATAGGTAAAATATAGTCCTGAGTGTAAAATTAAATTATAATATTGAAGGTTTCGCTTAAAAATTCAAATATCATAACTGTTGACTACGCATAAATTAATTTCAGAAGGTTTTAATATATTTTAGCATATTGGGATTAATTCAAAGTACTTTGACAAGCACAAAACCGTTTTGGCTTAAATGAACGGTAACTGATTTTGAATTGAATTAACGTTTCTACGTTGGCAATCAAAAATATCGGTTCACTGAATTAAATTGAGTTACTCATTTCGATATTTGCAATATTCAACTCGGCATTGTATATTTAACGAGCGAGCGCATATATGATAAACTAAATATGTAGTAATACTACGTACGTATTCATTGGAATATTTTGATTATTTTATTCGTTCAACCGTGACAAAATTGTAGTGAAATGATGTGTTTTTTTTTTACCTCTCTCTGTCCTACCGGGCCATGGTGGTGCCTTGAGCCTTACCACGACCCGGCAAGGGCGGCCCCCTTTCTCCACGGGGGGCTCAACGCGACGGGGGGATCGCTAGGTCCCCCGTCATTCAAATGTGGCCCTCCTGCCACGACTGGTGCGGCGGGTCTCTGAACTGCGACCCGCTGTGCATGACCACCTCGTCGGGGGGGGGGGCGGCCGGCCACCGCGCGCCGACGATCCCTACCCGGGGCCCTGCGGGGTGGCAATGTGCCACCAGAGCGTTCGCGCTCTTGCAGGGCCCCCCTCTTTGCCGCCATCACCTCCCGAGCAAAGGAAGCGACGGCGGCCCGTGAAATTATGTGTAGATTATTATCTTCTTATTCCTTTATTTTTATATTTTATAAATATTTTCTAAAAAGATTATAAAAATAAAACATTCAGATTATATAAAAATAAAAAAGAAACACACAATAAATACACTAATTAAAAACACACTCACACATTTATAATCCAATTAAAAAATATATAAAAAATAGTGCACCACCGGCATCGAGTACAGAGACCAAGCTGTCGCGTCGGTGGTCAGGGATCCAGAGACAGGAACCTCCTCACTATGCGAGCCGTATCAAGGACGACTGCCTTCTGCATCAGACCCTTACAATTATTATTATTATTATTTATTTCCATTTTAGTTTAGCCTAATGCACTGTCAATTAGACAAAGTTCATCATGTGGAAAGTTATAATTCCTATAGTTGTCCTGCGTGTCTGATTGAATTTGCTAGTTTACCTCTTTCATCGACTGTCTGAAAAATGTTAGTGGAAATATGCAAATAAAAAAAATGTGGTGTCGTGGGACACCAGGTAGGAACGAAGTTCCTTCGGCTAATGTAGAATCGACACAATTTGCAAAAAAAAGGAGAAAGAGAAAGGTATTATACACTACTCGGTTGTGTATACGACTGTCGCGCCTGCGCGCGTCTCATTTAACGGTTTTATTCCACAGACTTTTTCTTACGGTTATACTATCACTTTTTTTTCAGTTCAGTCGCGCAGCAAAATCCCTATCTCCTCCAAGCATACACTACTCGCTTGTGTATACGACTGTCGCGCCTGCGCACGTCTCATTTAACGGTTTTATTCCACGGACTTTTCTTTTCTTACGGTTTTACTATCATATTTTTTTCAGTTCGGTCGCGCAGCAAAATCCCTATCTCCTCCAAGCCTGCCGTAAGGAATTTCGATCCAAAAAACTAAGTTAATTAACTTACTTAGTTTTTTTCACTAAATTACTATTTCCACTAATATTTTTATCCAATCGTTTAAAGCTACATTATCGAAATCACTTGACATATTGCAAGAATTAATAATTGCTTGCCAGATTTTAGTTCTTTAAGAGTCATTAATGAAATCTGTTTTAATTAATGTAATAGGTGCATAGCTTATTATATTGGTTTTAATTAATACAATAGGTTATAGTGGTATAGGTCCCACTGCATGCCTGTAAAAGGCTTGCAAACTAGTATACTTTCGATAAGCCAATATTGAAATTTATTTGTATTTTTATCTCAGTTCTATAACGGTAAAAGCTTTCAAGCTTTCTGTATATGAAAGATAAAGAATCAATACAGACAGCCCCGTAGAAGCTATTTTCTATTTGACGTTTACGTCATGCTTATAGGCTTTTGAGATTTCATTTAAAATAAATATAAGCCTATCTTTCTATACAACGTTTTCCTAACCTTGTTTTTAGCAGAATATTAACTATTTATAACACAACTATTATACAAAGTTGCACTCGCTGCTTGACGAAATTTTATGCAAGTTTAAGTACCTCTCTCTCTCTCTCTCTCCAGCCCATTTACGTCCCACTGTTGGGCACGAGCCTCCTCCACTTTGGGAGGGATTATGGTCTACTGTGCTGCGCTGACCAGGCGTATTGGCATAGGGTTTATTTTCGAGTTTTCCGTCTCTCACAGAGGGTGTTATCCCTTAGCTGACTTTTAAAGCACCCTTGTGAGGAAATGGGGTGGTGACACTTGTATTCTTAATCCGTCACCACACGGAGTACTTAAGTACCTAATAGATACAAAAATTCAAGATAATTGGGTAGTTATAATGGTTTTGTACCTAGAGTGATTAGCAGTTATTTATAAAAGTAGGTCACACCGTGAGTAAAAAAACTTCGTTTAGATACCAATTTTAGGAAATTTTTTATTCTGTACTTCTACAAGCGAAATTGTGTGCCAACTTCGTTAACGTTCTGTTCACGAGTTCTACACACAAAAGATAAAATACACAATGTAACCAACTTAAAGCTCAAGTTGAAAAATGCTTTAAAACTCCTTTGAGGACGGAGTTTATTCCTAGAAATATGTTTATGTTAGATATAACATAGAAAATCTTATTACAGAAAGACAATATAAAAAGAGGGAATATAATTTTAAGATAACAAACCAGTGTGTTTTTCACGATAACTTTGAAAGTCGTGATATGCTTGCTACACACGTAACGATATATCGTATCGATAAAAGTGTTAATACTAATCGTTGTATTTAGTATGTGGAACATACTATATTTTGCAACAATTGCGTGTATGGACTCTGCTTAATCCCATACGAAAATGCGTTACAGTATACAAATGTTATACAACATTCATGGTTTTTACTGATAGCAGATGGTACTATATAAGCTCTGCTTACATTTACGAAAAAAGGCGTGACGTACTTTAAGTACTTTAAGTTTTACAACTATGATTGTTTTTCACTGATTAATGTATACACAAAATCATATAGTGTTTGAAATTTAATTATGTAAATAAAGTTTCATGAATAATGCAAACAGTGGAATAATTTAAAGCGTATCTTGTATAAACTCCTAAGGGTCTCTGATGGAACTTGATAATCCTCTCAGTTAGTTACGGCTTCCTGTCAAGATAGATTTAGTAATTAAGATAGCTAAATTAGAATAATCTAAATATCTAAACAACTATATAAATCTTTGGACTTTACGCAAATAAAATAGTTAGCACTTTTTGTAACTTATTTTGTTCAATTTTATTTAGTAAATACTAGCTGTTTCCCGTTACTTCATACGCGTGCAATTTAGAATATAAACACTAACAAATTATACAAATAAGCCATTCTCTCGAACCACTTTATCTATTAGGAAAACCGCAATAAAATCCGTTGCGTAGTTTTCAAAATATAAACTCCCATAAGGACATACGAGTACATACTAAAATAACGATTTTGTTTTGTAATAAGTAAAGATGACTGTATTTAAATACAGGCCTGTGTTCTCCACAGGGCACAGGTCCAGAGCCTCGCGATGATTGGGGGCGTCCTAGCCTTCACTTCATCATACTTTTGTTCTTAATCTTGTAAGTCATTTGGGGGTATAATATATTCTAATGTGACCTGGGCCTCTAACAGGTAAATAACGCCGAATGAATATGACACATAATGATTGTAATAGATAGTTTATCCTATGAAACAATCGCATAATCAAATAAAATTATTTTATAAAGTTTATGTAATTCAAATCTGGCTTAGATTATTCTATGTAAATTTTATAAATTATTATATAATTTACCTAGAATGTCATAGGAGGTAAATTTATAATACGTATCTATGTAGAGTTGTAAAGATGTAAATCTCCGAGGGTAATGTTCTGATAATATTTTTTTAACGCGCATTTATTACTTTACTTTTTTTTTGCAATTGGCTTGCTATAATTTTACTTAATAAACTAAATTATAGTGGGAATAATGATCACTAGGACTTGAACCCACGACAGAGAGAAAGCGACGAAAAAGTTTTCTGGGGTCGTGGGTGCTTTTGTTAGTTCAGTACGTATGTAACAGAATCTTAGAAAGTGATTTTCAACCAACTTGCATTGGACGAATAAATCTGAAACCTTGCATACTTACATATTGAGTACCGATGACAATGCAATAATGTAAAATAATATTCACGATTTTTAAGCGTTTTTTTTTAGTTTTTGAACTAAGGAAATTATTCAGTAATAGGAAGCTACAACCTCCGTTAGTGCTAGTAGATACTGCTAGCTGCAATAAGTCGCCGGTAAAAGGCTAGTTAAGGACCTATAAACCTGTGTTAAAACAATATAATATTACCTAAGTATGTTCAATTAATTATTATATTTTACATGTTAACGAATATTCGAAACATAAAAACTTCTTGAGAAAGATTAATTATTAAAGTTTAAGCCTTATATTAGGTATCATAATAAATTAGCAGAGTTAATCTATCATAATAAAGTAATTCACTATTTCCAAATTAATTCCTAAGTTAGGAAACAATTTCAGCTTGTGAAGGGAATAATAGGTTTAAAACAATAAGGTAACCAACTGTAATAAATAACAGTCTTCGCCCTGAGGTCAAATATCCGACTTCATTCATTATAATTACCTTGGCATTGAAGTAGTAAGCCTTACAGAAGTTGTTTGGTAATCAAAGTTTAGCTAAGTATATTTAGCCTGTGTATTTCAACAGAATAATTGCAAAATAACTTGAGTAACGTATTATAAAGCTTTTGTTTGGTCATGTAGAAAGGATGAATGATAGAACATTGATGAAGATACTAGCTGTTTGCCCGCAGCTCCATACGCTTGGAATTTAGTAACCACTTTGGTTGCTTAAAAAATTGTACAAAAAAGCCATCCGTTAAACTTAAACCATTCTATTAAAAAATACCGCATAATCATAACATCACGCCTTTTTCCCACGGGGGTAGGCAGAGACTATAGAGCGCCATCTGCTACGATCCAAACATACTTCCTTGGCTTCATCCACACTCATACATCTGGTCATACATGCCCGACGGTTGTAAGTGCTACGCACTTGTCCCTTTTGGAGTATGCTGACGATGACATCGGAGTATATTTTTCTCGGGCGTCCTCTCCCAGCATTTCCACTTACCTCCGCCGTGTATATATATGCCTTTCGTTAAGCGTCTCTCATCCATCCTTTCCACATGACCAAACCACCTAAGCATACTTTTCTCCACCTTAGTCACTACATCCTCTTTCAGACCGCAACGCTCTCTTATAACTTCATTTCTTAATCTATCTTTCAAAGTCACACCACACATACCGCATTGAAATCTATTCCGTAGTTTTGAAGATATAAGCTCACGTAGGGACATACAAACAAATATAACGACTTTGTTTTATAATAATTAAAAAGATGCAAGACAGAGGTATGTGATAATAATGAAAGAGGTCAAAGAAGACACTCGAGAAAGACATACCTTAATGTTATCGGCGATGTCTTTTTTCCTCGTAGGACTATAATAGCATGGGCCCTTCAATAAGGTTATTACAGGGTCGGCAATGCGTGAGTGATACCTCTGGTGTTGCAAACGTCCATAGATTGGTAATCGCTTACCATCAGGCAAGCCGTATGCTTGTTCATCGCCCGTGTAGTATAAAAAAAATCTAGTAGGTATGTAACAGTTAAGGAGGATGTGAAATGTGTGTGGATCGTTGCAGATCTTGCTTGATCGTTGAGATTGCTATATAGTCTCTGTGTAACTCCATAGGAACAAGGCGTGATGGTATCTATATAGGTAACCATTTTTATCGAGATTTCGATATTCTTTTAGAGACAGCATCAGTAGTTACCTACTATTTGATAATAATTAGTAAGTATAACTGTTAGATTTTATGATAAACATAAAATTCAAAACAGATATTTGGCGAAGATTTCTTGAACCAAGACTTATAAAGTATAGTTTGTTCTATTACAAAAAGCTGACTTACTTAGTTAATTTTTTTTTAATATTAAATATGAAAGTTTAGCTTTAATAGAGTTCAGAGTAATAACAAAACCCCTTGAGGACGTGTTTGTGTATTCTTCTGGAAAATTTTTCCCTTAAACTAAAACGCATAACAGAAAATACTTAATTGCAATTTTTACTACAATAACATTTCAGAATATAAAGCTCTAAAGTATTTCTCAGACACGCCTTGAAATTCAAGTCCATAATATTTGCAGAGCGTAGGTGTCAGTGTTATTTTATACTTTTGTGGTTTTCAGACATACTTATGGCTGTCAAGGATAACAGGGACCCAAGTCTGCTATTCAATGCCATAATGGCGTCATCGGTGACAAAAAATTAAGAGTAGACTAACAAACTTGATAAAATTCGCCATTATGCAATCAGTTAGGTATTGCATTTGTTGATTGCATAATAGTGAATTTTATCAAATTTGGTAGTCTACTCTTAATTTTTAAATCATTCATTTATTTATTCTGTTGTTTCCTACGTAGGTATTATAAGTAGATATGCATTCGCAATATAAAATTACTACATTAGTATATATACTAATGTAGTAATTTTATACATGACACAACGTCCTCTGATCCCAGATTAAACTTACCCGCTTAACTTAGTTAAACTTATTTGCCTTTGTTATGGGTAATTTATGATGTCTTTTTGTGACGACTTCTTATAAAAATAGCTTTCTCTAGCTTTCCAAACTACGAGATTAGAGTTGCTCTTCATTTGCAGCGATGTGTTTAATAACTAAGATGCATGTTTCAGGTTTAATCAAAGGAAGCGACTGAATGATAAATAAGTAAATAATTCATTTTGTAAGTTTAACGAGAGCATTCTAACTGTAATGATATTCCATTTGTCTTGTTTACGGTGATTATTATTAATTAAATAAATACATTTAAATTTCATTGCTGTTTAAGTCAAATTATACAAGGAAAGTAGTAACTTGTTTGTAGGAATGGACTAACGGCATTAAGGGCCTACATCAATATTATCGTATATCATCGCCGACACGTACATATTAACACAGCCAGTAGACACAGAAAATGAAGAATTAGGGATACTTTTCCTATTTACTCAAAATCTACTAAATATATTTTAATTCTGATTTACGTGTTTCTATATATAATAGTTACTTATGTTATTAAAGTTATTTCATTAGTTAATACGCGATAATAGACCGACAAATGAAAAAAATAAAAAATGAGAAAGGTTGTTTCGCTAAGATTTTCTATCGAGAAAACTTTTTTCAATCGTGTTTCTGAGTTTATGCGATCCTAGATCATATATTGAAAAAACATATACTTAAAAATTAGAGCTCTAGCCATTCAATCTAAAGAAACAATGAAAACTTCGTACGTAGAAAAATGCACGAAGCTATTTTGGTATCCTCTTAAGAAACCATTTCATTGCTTTTAAAAGCGAGCGCTCGTGTAAAAATTCTTAAAAATGACAACAAATTGTTTTTGTTTTTATTTTTAAGTATTCTCCAGCGCTCAATAAATAAATATTCATGGACATTTCACACAATGTCCTCTGGTCCCAAGCTAAGCTTATATGCTTGTGTTATGGGAACCAGAATACGGATAGACTACATATACTACTTCTCTTTTGTAAATACATACTTTTAATTCATAGAAACACCCAGACGCAGTACAAACATTTATTTATTTATTTATTTACACTTTATTGTACACCATAAACTTAATTAACTAGACATTTCTTAAATTAACACAGTACAATGGGCGGCCTTATCGCTAATAGCGATTTCATGACATTTGTATGACAATTAGAAAAATCACACAAACGATTGTCCCGGTCGGGAATCGAACCCGCGACCTCTTGATCGGCAGTCCGCTACATGAACCACTCGATCACGAGGCTCGTCAATGGTGCATACTTATACATTTCACACATAACAATAAAAAAATTTTTAGTCACCACACTATTTCCTTACCAGGGTGTTGTAAGAGCGAGCTAACTGATAATACAAGCAGATAAAATACTCTGTGAAATTTGGAAAACAAAGCACCTAACAATAGGTTAACTCCCCGTGTCAGCGTGGCATAGCAGATCGAATACAATTCAGAAGTGGAAGAGGCTTGTGCCAAACAGCAAGAAGTTAATACGCTATACACAGAGAGAGAGACAGAGAGAGAGAGAGAGAGAGAGAAGGAGATAAGAAATTAAGAATATATTATTACAGTTGACAGGCCTCGTGGTGGAGTGGTTTATATAGGGGACTGCCGTTCACGAGGTCACGCAGGTTCGATTCCCGCTCAGTACAATCATTTGTGTGGTATTTATGAATGTCATACAAATGTTTGTTCTGCGTCTGGGTGTTTACTATGTATTATAAGTATGTATTACAAAAGAAAAGTAGTATATGTAGGCGATCCGTATTCTGGTACCCATAACACAAGCATATAAATATAGCTTACTTTAGGATCAGAGGAGGTTGTGTGAAATGTCCATGAATGAATATAGTGGATTGATTTATTATATCAGATATCAATAAAAGTCTGTAAATAAAATCCAACATATTTTCGACGCCAGTACAAATAAAAATCTAAAGAAAGATGTAACATTTTGTAACTAACTCAATACACGTATGTCATCGATATTGCGACGATTTCACAGCTGTTCTTCAACTCATTTCAGTTTCACATGTGCTACAATCTCATTCAGGCGTATATTTACGCATTGTTAAGCAATAGGAACGCCATGTCTATAAAATCTATAGCTACTAATCAAAAGCTGAATAGTTTTAATAATTTAATATTCCAGTAATTGTATGTGTTGACTAGCCTCGTGGTCGAGTGGTTCATGTAGCGGACTGCCGATCCAGGGGTCGTGGGTTCGATACCCGCTCGGGACAATCATTTGTGTGATTTTTCTATTTGTCATACAAATGTTTGTACTGCGTCTGGGTGTTTCTATGTATTATTTAGTAGTTATTAGTATAAGTATGTATTTACAAAAGAAAAGTAGTATATGTAGTCTATCCGTATTCTGGTACCCATAACACAAGCATATACGCTTAGCTTGGACCAGAGGACGTTGTGTGAAATGTCCAAGAATATTTATTATATTTATTTATTTATTATTGTATATGGTAGTCTTATGCAGTAACTGTTATTATTGATTTTTGTTGTTTGTGTTTATTCAGTTATTTATTATTCAACTTCACACTAGTACAGTCGCCACCGAATTCACAATTAACTTTTTGTTTTTTTTTTTATTTGTACATAGCATATGGATAATTGTTACTTGGTTATGAAATAAATTATATTTTATTTATTTTTATTATTATTCAGGAAAACAAACACTCATTTTCAGTCATCAATATGAAAGGAAAAACTCATACCTATAGACTTCTAGTTCAATAATTAAAATATAAGATACATAAATGATAAAAAATAAAAATAAGTAGTGGTAGTAAGTGTGGTAGTAAGTAGATATTAGTTTTTTTTTTTTATAGTAAAGTCTTCCATATTTTATTATTTTAAAAACAATAAAAACTATTTACAAATGTAGATAACAAATAAGCGAATTACCTTTGTCACTTTCATTTAGTTTAACTTCGTTGTATGCGTAATATAAAAATCCTGTATGTAGGTAGGTACCTACTAGAGTACGGGAAACTGTTGACTATGGCACTACCGTAACAGTAACACGACCAGCTTATTATTTTGTAAACCCAAATTCTGGAAATAAATAAATAACTGCATTTCATTTCAATCATTTCATTTCATTTCAGAGTAATTTGTCACAACTGACAACCATAACAGCCAATTTATGAAACGAAATTAATTTAATTACTTTAAATAAATTGCAACGTCATTTAAAATCCTCTCAACTCACTACAGTCTTTGGCCGTCGTTTTATATAAGAAAATTTATTGTAAGTAATAAACTGCATCGCCTTATTCTCTCAACACTTTTCAGTAAATAAATAAATAATAAATAAATAAACTTTTATTTCGGACAACAAAGATCCATATAACAATAATTATTAAATTTCAATTACAATTAGTAAAACTTCATAAAGATTTGTAAGAGATATTGCACTAAGAATCCATTAGACAGCATCCGTTGAAACTACTTTATGAGTTAATAATTTAGCAAGATTCCGAAGAAGCTGCAAATAAAGTTAAGAGAAATAATAACTTTATTTGCAGCTTGTAGCTAAACTAACATTTCAGTTAACTGTTGTTAGCTTTTCCTGTAGTTTGTATTTGTATCACATAAGAAATAGGTTTGTACGTAACTGAAGCGCCAGCTGCAAATTAAGGCTAAGTAAGTTATTCAAATCCGTGTTGTAGCGAATATCCGTGTGGTGACGGATTAAGAATACATGTGTCACCACCCTTTTTCCTTTTTAGAGTACTGTAAAAACCAGCTAAGGTATATAAACAAATAACATTCTGTAAGAGACGGAAATTCGAAATTAAACCCTGTACTAACACGCACTATGATGACAATGCAATAATAACAAAAAACTATTTATGTAAAACTATTTTTGTACTGACCAAATTATTATCTAAGACAGATAGATCAAAGAGGACAAATACATTAATTTCTTTTGAATACTATCTACTAAGTACTATCTATATTGATATCACAGACTTGATATTATAAAGCTGAAGAATTTGTTTGTTTGTTTGAACTCCCTCATTTCAGTAACTACTGGTTTGAATTGAAAAACTATTTTCGTGTTGAATAGTTCATTTATCGAAGAAGGCTTTAGGCTACATAACATCACGCTTCGACCAATAGGAGGGAAGCATTTGTGAGAAATATTGCAAAAACGGGAAAAAAAATCGAATTCCACGGGCACGGAGTCGTTGGCAACACCTATCTATAATATTATAGAAGATAGCACTATTACAAGCAAAGCCATGAAAAGAGAATTTTCCTGATTGGATAACTCAATATTTTAAGGATTAAATATATTCAACAATTTTATGCAAATCACTACGAAAGTTGCTGAAACGTTTTCCCTGTAGATGTATAATTGAGGACTGAGTTTGTGTAATATCCGCCTTCAATATAAGTTTGAAGTAACCTTTAAGTTAAAAATAGTCTCATCTGCAAGAATTCAAGTACCCCATTAGTAGCACCAACATTTTAATATTAAGATGGTCAAGAGATTCTCATTAGCTTAAACCTGGATTAGCAGATATTTAAAATTACTTTACTACAGTAACTTACTAATTTTGCAATGGACTTGATATGTTTTTAATGCTTTATGCTAAATTACTTTATAGTAAAAAAACTTGAATTGAGCGGGACTTGAACCCAAGACTTAAGAACACTGTTCCGTTGCTCAGTTGGTATAGCTTACTTTTCGTTGAAATATTACTCAGTGTGGCAACGAATGAAGATTACATGTATCTTCTGCGAGAGATTTTTTTTTTCCTCTTTATTTGTTTAGGAGCTTTTTGTCCTAACAAGACTATGTCAGCTCCATAGTACCAAAGAGAGCTGCGAGAGATGGAAGACTCGGAAATAAACCCTATACCAATACGCCGTAATTCTTATAAAACGTAATATAAATATTATAATTATAATTAAAAACATAAAGTAAATATTTTACTTCGGATCTATGCCATTCTTTTACCTTTTGCCCTTGCAAACAACTAGACACATTCCACGTTAAATTATTTCTGGCTATCTGTTTATTGCCCTATGTGATTTATGAAGGACAATCAGAATCTTTATAACAGATTGTGAAATCACTATAACTGGTATTTGTACTGCATCTGTGTATTCTATTCATTGTATCTTTGTATATTAAAATGATTATCATAATTGTATCTGCACTTAATCACAGCATACAGAAAAACACAGAGTTACCATTTTAAGATTTAAAATAGTGCTGGTAGAATAAATAAGGCCAGGATTTGAATAAAAAGTCATTAGAAAGTAAATAAAAATAGCACCGTAATATACAAAATTACGTAATATAAGTCCTTTTGTTGGATGTATCTAAAGCTAAACAGCGGGCAGAAATAAATACTCCAATAAAATAATTGTTTGTGATTTAATCATCCACATCTACGTTATATAAAACCACAAATAATTTGTAGAAGCTTAAAAATATGAAAATACTCGTAGTATCTGCTTATAGCGTAGAAACAATATCACCACAAACAAATACATATTTAATTTATGTTATACAATTTAATATTAATTAATAAGTCTTTTTTATCTTATAAGTATCATACGACTGTATATAGGTATTATAATAATAGTAAGCCATACTTATTTAATTTAAAATCTAATTTATCATTTAACTTAAAAATAAATAATAAACAAATATTATTATTAATCTTACTAAATGTTTCATTGTTTATAAGTTACGTATATTCAAGGCGTATATTTATTTTAAAAGTTCAGTCCCACACACATAACCTCACTTTTTTGCGTGTCTGCTAGAGAGGAGAGCTTGTTTTGCATAATGTACTTAATATCACCCTGTTTCTGCTACACACGTATTAATATATCTTAGCGATATATCTGACCGATTTGCACAGATTATGTCTTAGACAAATCGTAGCAGATTATCGAAGCTGGTGACATTAGGAACGTTCGAATTAAATGCACAGATTAATCACTGTGATATATCGTTACGTGTGAAACAGAATAATACTTTATAGTTATCTTTACTTAAATAAATAATAAATATTCACGCTATAGAATAAGATCTTTTAGGCGCCGCATATCTTCGACTTCTACAAAACCTGCGCTTGAATCGTCTTCTTTTATAGAAACATTTTAATTTCTCGTTATTTGATAAATCAATAAGATTTAACCACTTCTGATCTAAGTCATCTGGTGGTTTATCATTTACTAATATTATAGGTAATACCAGTTTATTTTCAGTCCTAACATTCTTCTCTTTGGACAATACTGAAGATATTTCTGTCCAGTTGTGTTCTATAGGCGTGTTTAGATTTCCTTCCACTTCATACGATATAGTTGTTTCAGCGTTGTTCTGTGAGAGATCAGCTATTTGTATGACATCACCTTCAGGCTCTGGTGAGGCACCACTTCCTCCTTCCAAGTCGAACATAAGGCACTGAAATTAAAGTATATTCAAAAATTAATAAAATGTTTTTAAACTCTGATAAATTTTTACACATCCTTATCCTTACTAATTTATAAATGCGAAATCCGGATGACGACGCAATAATAATTTTGACGAGTTGAAGTGTTAATGTGGGGAACGAAACGACAGCGCGTTTTAAAAAAACGTACAACGCCATCTATTGAGCAGAAGAGTAAATTTCTGTTTGTCCTTAATTGATTTCTAAATTTCACGCGTACGAAGTCGCGGGCAACAGCTAGTATATTAATAAAATTATAACTAGTTACTGTTTGTATTAACTAAATAATGTTCAAATTATATTTCTTCGTTTGTTATAGATATAAAGACACTACTTTTTAAAAATTTCCTTAGTTCAAAAACTAAAAGACACGCTAAAACTTCCTGAATATTTTTATAAATTATAGTATTGTCATCGGTCCTTAATAAGGATACAAAATTTCAGATCAATCCGATTACTGCAAGTGGGTGAAGATCTATTTCAAAGATTCCGTTACATAGATTAATACATTGATAGATAGATACCAAACTTATAAAAGCGTGTTAAAAATTGATTTTTTCCTAGATCCATCAGATAATCTTTAACGATGTTTCATACAGACTATCGATTAATCTATTTAATTGATTTGCACAAATATATTGCTACGATATGTCTTTACGTGTGTAGCAGGAACAAAATGACTACGAAGCTTGTGTTATATTTTTTTACAAGTCATGTGCATCCGATTGCATGTAAACAAATCACCATGTTTTTGGTATATTTCTTTAGCACCTGATAACCTAGATTACTTCTAGTACAAAATTGTAAACACTTAACATAAGAATTACTGCAAGGAAATATAAACTTCTTTTAATGAGCGAGTGTAATGTGATTACTGATTGACTAGTCTAAACCAACGCATCCGGATGCAATGGTAACAATTCTACGGGCACAAATAAACTTAACTAAAACTGAAAACAGCTATTGCGTATTTTGATTAATAGGATATACCACTGTGCAGATTTTTATTAAAACCTCTATCTATAATATACAGATTTTATGGATGATTTTATGATTTTATTTTAGAGGATGTAGTGACTAAGGTGGAGATAAGTATGCTTAGGTGGTTTGGTCATGTGGAGAGGATGGATAAGAGACGCGTAACGAAAGGCATATACACGGCGGAGGTAAGTGATAATGCTGGGAGGGGACGCCCGAGAAAAATATACTCCGATGTCATCGCCGGCATACTCCAAAAGGGGCAAGTGCGTAGCACTTACAACCGTCGGTCGGGCATGTATGACCAGATGAGTATGAGTGTGGATGAGGCCAAGGAAGTATGTTTCGATTGTAGCAGATGGCGTTCTATAGTCTGTGCCTACCCCCATGGGAAAAAGGCGTGATGTTATGATGATGATGATACAGAATATTTTCTAATAAAAAAGTTCTGTTAAAATTGCCGAATAGTGTTATTGACGCTATCAAATTTCATATTTTAGTTAAGTTTAGTTGTGCACATAGAATCGGTACCAATATTTGTTTAAGTAGTACTTTAATATCGGAGGTTTAAAAGTTCCCTAAAATCGGATCGCTAAAATTGGCAAAAATTATTATTCATAATAGTCTTTTTACGATAAAACGTTTATTATCTCTCCGATAAAATCTCCGTTTAAACCTCCGTTAAGTCATTATGAATAAGATCATTAATGTCTTATTTATAATGACTTATTGGAGGTTTAAACAATAACTTTATCGGAGAGATAACATTTTAGCGTAAAAAGACTATTAAGAATAACAAGTTTTGACAATTTTCGCGAACCTATTTTAGCGAACTTTTAAACCTCCGATAAGTCATTATGAATAAGACCATAAGTATTTAAATTTTATACCAAATTGTTCAGTGATGAAACTCATAGATTTTTTTCAAATACATGTTATGTCTATCATTCAGCGGCTAGCCACCGTTTATGAAATAAAAACTGTAGGTATTTAAAGTTTTGCAAGCTTTTTTTACCAGACACCACTCGGCACATTGATGGGTTTGATTAAAATTTATTTTTACCGTATAAATATGTTGTATTAGATAAACATTTTCGCAAGTTTATGTTTATAAAAAAACGTGTATGGCGTTCAACGTTGTGAAAATTAAGTACTAATAAATTTGTGATTGAATATAAATAACTTACTTGATAAGTTTGGAATTCAAAATCATAAATAGAGTTGTAAAAATTGATGAATTTTTTGCTATTAGTATCTGAACGTTGTAAATCTATCGAACCCATGTTTATACAATTTTATTAAAGAAATCTGTTTAATGTTATTTTACTGTTAATGTAATATTTTTATAACACATAAATTTGTGAATCTTTTATCGTAATACATGTTCTATTAAAAGACGTATTTTTTTTTTCTAATGATATTATCAATGTGAAAGATTGCATGGATGTTTGGATGTTTGTTACTCCTTCACGTAAAAACTACTGAATGGATTTTAATGAAACTTTACAATAATGTAGCTTATACATCAGAATAACTTATAGAATACTCTTTATCCCGAAAGAATGCAATGTTCCCGTGGGATAGTAAAAAACAAACAGATTTTTATCCTTTAACCGCGGAAAACACCGCGGAAAACACCGTGGAGCACAGCTAGTATCTATACTAATATTATAAAGGTGAAGAGTTTGTTTGTTTGTTTGTTTAAACGCGCTAATCTCAGGAACCTCGCTCCGATTTGAAAAATTCGTTCAGTGTTAGATAGTCCATTTAGCAAGGAAGGCTATAGGCTATATAACATCACGCTGCGACTAATAGGAGAGAAGCAGTAGTGAAAAATGTTACAAAAACGGGGAACATTTTCTAAATTCTACGTGTACGAAGTCGCGGGCAACAGCTAGTGTGTTATAAAAGTAATCTAAGCTATAAGAATTGTCTAAGTGCAAAAGAAATATACCAACGAACTTTAAATTACTTGTCTGATCTGTATGCACCTACATTTAATTGTAAACGTACCTACATTTAATTTTGTTTATAGTTTAGATAATTACTAACAGACCCATGTATTTCGTATACGACTTACGAGTATCCAGCGCTTTTTACCGAATATAAAATTAAATATCTTCTTAAATTAGAAACTAAAAACCACGCTTATATATTGGTTGATTCGGTCTAGAATTGTAGCAACAGATCGCGTTCTGTAGTCTCTGCCTAATCCTCATGGCAAAAAGGTGTGATTGTATGATGATGATTCTGAAAGTCTCAGATATTACATTACATTGTCGTCAGTCCTTGACACGATTTAAACTATTGGATGGCCGTGAAAATCACATTCGAATATTCCATTACAGAGATATGAATGAAGCTACATAATAAAAGTGACTACAAATAATTCTCGGCATAAATACAAAGTTTTTACTATTCGTAAAAGCAATTCCGTGATTTATTTCATCAACAGCGACCGTTTAACAACTTTACTATTTAATTACGCATCTCTTTTGCAAAATAGCTTTTTCTTTTGTTTGATTTGAAAAATAACAAAATTTTCTTGTCTTCTTTATCCTCTGATTCATTTTAATCTACGTTCACACCTCATTTTGTAAACAAGCCGTCACACTAGCATCAATCGGTGAATCGCTAACGCAGATGTTTACGTGTGGTTATATGAAGCGGCCGTGAATCAGATAGCATTTATTACCAAAGTGCCGACTTTACATCGTTATATCCATAGATTTTAGTCTTTTCTATAACCAAAAGACATTAAGCATACTGAAATAAACGACAGAATGAAAGGTTTTCTCATGATTAGAAAAGAAAGAAAGAAAATACATTTTATTTATGATGTTGAAGTAACTCATTCAAAGTAGCTGTAACGGTGTCGCATGTGATACATAACTTGTCGCGAAATGTCCCAGAGAGAGGCCATGCACACGCGATGGAGGATCTAATCTTCCCCCCACTGCGCTGAGCCTCTCGTAATAAGTGGGGCCACCCCTTGCCGGGTCATAGTCAGGCTCAGGGCACACACCAAGGCCCATATAGAGTGGGGAGACAAATAAAAAAAACTTATACAAAGTAAGTAAATATTATTATTAATAATAATAATAATTTATTTATGTCAAAAAGTTTACAGAGAACCATAAAATACAAAAAGTGCACATAAAAAAAGACACAAAACTTATTAACTAATTACTTTTTAATTAAATATAAATGAAAGCTAACAAAAACGTTGGTAATCGGTCTCAGGTCAGCTAAAAGCTAGTGGAAACCAGCACTGATCTTCCTTCGGGCCGTGAGAATTCAAAAACCTTTAACGTAATATGGGGTTAAAAAGTAAGCATTATTAATTAACTCAAATAATACTTATATATTAAAGGTTTATAAATTTGATATCCACAGTCAATAATAAATAATAAATATTCAGGACATTTAACACAACGTCCTCTGGTCCCAAAGTAAGCTATATTTCTATGCTTGTATTATGGGAACCAGATACGGATAGACTACATATACTACTTTTCTTTTGTAAATACATACTTATAATACATAGAAAACACCCAGACGCAGTACATACAGTATAACATTTATGGATATCACACAAATGATTGTCCCAAGCGGGAATCGAACCCGCGACCTCGTGATCGGCCGTCCATTACATAAACCACTCCACCACGAAGCCCGTCTTCAATTCGTCAATCTTAGAATAAATACTATATAGATCTATTCGTCTAAACCGTATCGAACTTCGACCTCGCATTGTCGCTCGAAGCTATTGTTAGACAAATGTCGAACAATAGATGAAAGATTAATCGATTTACCTTTTAATCTTGACTGTAAAATTGTCTCACACAGCTGTACTAATAGGTTATTATCTGACTGCTGCATAAACAAGTTCGAAGTAATGAATGTTAATGAAGTGAGTTTTCCCTTGAATTCATTGTCGTCATAACATACGCTATTAAGAGGGCACGATACCAAATTATGCTCCATACAAAAATAGGGGTTTCGTACTCCCTATTTTTCTTTGCGAAAGTTAGAAAGTGATAGAAGCATACATATAATCTTCGTCTATAATATATCGTAAAAACAATTAAAATCGGTTTAACTTTCGCGAAGAAAAAAGGGGACTACGGAACGTCTTTTTTTTCAAAGAATTTGTAGGTAAAATCTGCTTCAGCTATATTTGTTCCTTTCAGCGCGGCGCTTGGAAATAGGGATAGCAATACCTAAGGCAAATACCTAAATTAGGAGTACAGTACCCTCTTAATGACGTAAGACAATTCATTATGTATTTTAAAGTGAATGGTAGTTATAAAAGTTGTTTTAAGTTTATTATTATAAATTAATAAATAATTGAAAACGGAGCTTATCGTTAATTTTTAACATTTATTTTAAATTTATTAGCTAACTAGCTAATAGCCGCGATTTCACCCGCGTTTATAGGTATTAAGTCCCCCCTCCCCAAATATACACCAAACCTTAAAAATTTTTAAAATTGTACAAAAAATCCATCCTCCTGAACCACTCTATCTATTAAAACAAACGTTATTAGATCGAATTTGCATAATACTTTCTGACACTTGTGCGACTCATCTGTTTAAAATAAAACTACTTTTTACGGATTTAGACGTGTGTATTTTTTTAAAATTTTGGCCCGACGTTTCGGAGACTTTGCAGTCACCATCACGGGTGAAACTGAGCGGTAATGTGTCTACTACGATCAGTTATTACAGGATTTACCCACATTCGATTTTAAATTTGACCATAAAGATAGACATTTACCATAAACTATATTATATTACATTTTGCTCAGACTACATAAAATTAATAACTGGTGACTGCAAAGTCTCCATAACGTCGGGCCAAAATTTAAAACAAATATACGCGTAATATATTAATTTTGCAATTGACTTGCTATGCTTTTACATAATGAATTAAATTGTAGTGGAAAAAGTGATCAATGCAAGCGGGACCCGTTATATGATGTATATCGTTACGTGTGTAAACAATTACCTTATTTTTATCTCTTGATGCTGTATACAAGACCCATGCTACGTAAACAAACATGATGAGAGCTGGTACTACCAAGCTGGCAACGACTGGTATTTTTCGAACCCACGCGTGGTACATCGCCAAGATGAATAGACAAATACCCACTAATATGGCGATGTAACGACCAGTACGACGACGTTCTTCCTGAAAGAGAAAAAAAAAATTGTGAGTGCGTTGGCTAGGACTAAGGTGTTTGCTAAAACGCATATTTCTATGACTTATATTTTGGCTTAAATAGAGAAAATTACCTACTAAATGAGAAAATAACAACTAAGGAAAGAGAATATACAAATTGAACAGCACAATTGGGACCTACAATACAAGCATTCCTACTGAAGAGCTAGAAAAAAAAAACAACTAAATCAGTGTGCTAATGTCAAAATATGCAACAAAAAATTGCAAGAATTGTAGCTTATGCTAGTTCTAAAAAAATAACAATGTAGATCACGTTTTAGCACAAGTAATTTAATTCAAGAGTACCTTAAAGTATTTCAAGCAAACAAAATAATTTGGTTCCGTCTTAAAATAAATACTTTTTTTTCTAAAATTGCTCATCGTACTCAACGGGGAAGATCGTATGATTCAGACTCAACTTATAGTAAATTACCGGTCTAAATATAACTACCAGAAACCCACGCATTTTAAATTTTATGACTGCAATTTAGCTTTTTTTAAATCATAGGCGGTTTTGATTATGCTGTAATGAATAGACTTGATTTTCTATACAACTGTTAAAAAATGGTTCCTATAAGATAAAAAAAAGAAAAAGCTAAACAATTAAGAAATATGTAAACCCGTATACACGCATTATTCAGCGCATGTTGTATTCGTTATTCCTATTTGTAAAATTAGTCAATAAATAAATAAAAGTTGAATGATTTATTACAGGACCGTGCGTAGAGGCGTTCTATGAGGGAAGCGTTCTATGAGCTACTTGACGGAGAAAGAATGGATGGATTCTTACATAGAGATTGACGCATGAACAAATTTCCTCAAAACGGGAAAATTTTCACAAAATATCGCAAGACTGAAATGTTTTAGTAACCTCTCACGGTTTTTTGTATTGCATCCAGTCAAACGGACGGTATGAACTGATTACCAAGTTAGCTAAACATCAACTATCTCCAACTCTGCACACCAGATGACATTGGAGCAAAAATTATGTCGTGCATAATAAAGCTTCATCATCATTATACACGCCACTTCTTTTTCAATTTATCCCATCATTTCATCTATACATGCACGACGGTTGTAAGTGTTACGCACTTAACCCTTTTGTAGAACATCGCTATCTTCCAGCATTTAAGTAGTATGGTAGGTAAGGAGGTTTCAACCGCTTTTCAGCTAATAACCGATCCACTAATGAGAACGGGCTTCCTCTGTACTAAAAGGGTATGTTATAAATTTAATATAGTCTACTCTACCATGCTGGCCAGGCATGATATAAAAACCCGAATTCGTTGAGGCTTATGCTGTGTCTAGTATGCCGCGAGCGGAAGTTTAATCGTGAAATTATCTGTACTGAGCTGGTGTAATAGAGAAATATGGAGTTTTCTTATGCTGAACTAATGATGACAGCTAGGCAGGTACCTAAGCCACACTTCAAATTTCAGATAATAGCGGCACTTACCATTGGTCGTACGCGGCTAGTGTTATTTAAAATAAACAGAGAACAAAACTTAGTTCAATTGGAAAGTTTTTAAATTATTTCATACAATAACAACAACTACAACATTTTGAAAATAAATATCGAAAGCCCTGAAAATGTTAACATATAGCTACAAAAACCATTTAAGAATTAGTATCTGTCTCCATTAGAAGAAAGTTATAAAAGGAAGCTCGAAAATCGAGTAATAGAAGAGTTTAGACAACACCAGAAAATTTACGACACGATTAAAGGATTTCGAAAATTAAATGACATCAACAAGCCGAAAGGTATGTCTTAGAACCTGGTTCCTAAACACTACTGTAGAAATTAATTATCCACATGTTCAATATCATGAAAACGCAGAACTTTAAGTGACTTACAGACCTGATGCCACTTTTGAGTAGATTCTTGAGACACCAAGAAAAACTTGTGATGGTTCTCTACAGAAACAATAAAAAAAATTCGTAGTGCCTCAATAATCTTCTTAAAAGTGTTATCACACTTTTGGTCTACAGTTTTCACGTCTTCATGACATTGATCATTTGGTTAGTTTACTTCTACAGTCTTTCAGAAACCGGGTATTGAAAGAATACTGCATGCGATTAAAACGCACCTCCTGTTGCAACCGCTTGGAGGTCTCCATATCCTGTAAAAGAGAAGAACGCCCTTATATTCCAATTTAATTAAATCTATCATTTAAATTTTGAAATTTTAATCTATATTTGAAAGAAATCTATATAAAATATTTGAAAAACAAGGATGTTCATTTCTCGATAGCACCTAAAGAAAAAAGAAAAAGAAAGATATTAAAATTTATACGTACTAGTTTTTTAACCTAATATTGTTTTAATGGCACATAATTATATTCATTAAATAGTATACATATTTCAACCTGTGTCAATACGCTTGGTCAGCGCGGCACAGTAGATTATAATCCCTCCCAAAGTTGAGGAGGCCCGTGCCCAATAGTAAGGGACGTAAATGGGCTAGAGAGAGAGATACATATATATTTAGTCGTAGTACAAAACTGTTGAGATATCGTTACCTACCTAGACCTGCGAGGTCATTAGGGTTTTTCAGGTTAACCTGCATTTGAACTTGTGCGAATCCGATTTTTTTTTTATTATAACGGCATTAGAAATACTCCTACTCAAGAAATAAAGCCCACTGACAACCAGGACAAACAGGTTGGAGATTGTTAAAATGAAGGCACGTAGGTGTCATGAAGTTGTGATCTACTTTTTAAAAAGAAAAAATATAGTTGTCATCTCTTCCTTTCCTTCTGGCAAATGATATAATTAGATACAAGAGACAGAAAATTCAAATATATCTGCATTCCTTAATACTAAGTTTACGCAGTGTAATAATTAAAATAAATTAACTCCCTTAATTGAGTTAAGGCGAGAATGTACACGTACGATAGTAAATAAGGAAAAAGACCTCAACGTTAACAAACTTTACGCACAGGGTTTTACCGAATAATGACTGGATAATTTCCTTATTTTAGATATCGAAGACAAAGACTAACTTCCGGCATTTGTTTCAATGAATGGTAAAAAATTAAGCAATAAATTCTTCACCAGGCATAAGATAATGTAATTAAACTTATGACGTCCTAAATCAAGGAAACTTTTCGTGTCGGACAAGATTGGGCCAAGATCTGTTCTAAAAATTATACAACCTTCAGACATTGACGTAATATCATCTACAAATTAAGATCACAATGTTTTGGAAGCAGCATATTTTTGGCATTATACTCAGTT
The DNA here is from genome assembly GCA_916999025.1 of Orgyia antiqua. Taxonomy (NCBI): domain Eukaryota; kingdom Metazoa; phylum Arthropoda; class Insecta; order Lepidoptera; family Erebidae; genus Orgyia; species Orgyia antiqua. Next base: position 24,405,738 of record OU779864.1, read on the forward strand.
ATATTCAAAATCAATCTTATTGTTTACAAGAGAGATATGATGCCAAACTTAGAGCTACTATCCGGCTGGGTTTCCTCGAATTTGTCTTAGTCAGTTAATTTGAAGAGGACCTTCTTGTCGCTAAAACTACTTCAGAGATGTCAGTGCAAAATAGCAAATTTCTCCCAAATGTCCGGTATTTTTACCATGTTTACGCGGCGCGCAGCGTTCAAAGTAGAGGTAATAGCAGTCTTACTCCTACTTTTAAATAATAATTATAATGAACAATATTTATAAAACTAACTTGTTAGGTGGTATTTGGGTAGCTAAGAATAAATGTGGCATGAAACAATGGCAAAAGTATTACGTATCATTTAAACAATGTATCAAACTTCGTAGAAATATACAGCCGATACACGTAGATACCTTGATAAACCGCATGTACGTCACACGATAGACAATGCCAAAGATAATATTATCACCATATAGACACTAACGCAATTAGTTTATTTTTGGCTAGACATTACATGGTCATATTTATAATTAGAAACATACGCACAAATATTATCTAATTAAATGTTTACGACTCATAATATATATTTTTGTTTTGTTTTTACTAAGTATTTATTAAAAAGCGTTAGGACTTACACTCGTATACCGCTTAAAGCTGTATCCCATATTATAGATATAGAAGTGATGGTAAAATCTATTATTTTCTTTAATTTATTATAATGTCAAAATAAAATCAAAGAACGAATAACAATTTATCTAACAGGTGTGTAAATGTTAAGAGATTCAATCACGGAAAAGGAATGTGAGTCCTTTTTAGACTATTTGGAACTGATTTAATAAGCAGTCCTGTCAACAGCTATTAGATTTAGTTTGAGTGACACTGCAGACTCATTGTAACGAACAGAAAAGATTTTATGCAAATACATAATTTAATTGTCCTGAATTTTGAGTCACTGTATTCTTAATACGTCACTACATGGATTAGCTTGTGTTTTATAGGTAACTTGTAAATAAATTATTAGATATGTGGTTTACTAAACAAACTAAATTATAATGGAAAAAATGATAACCATAAGCGGGACCGCTTAGGGTTATAATTTTTTATACTTACTAGATACTTAACAATTCATAAAAAAAAAATATGTATAATATTATTTTATTCATGTTTTAAAAGAAAGAGAAAGAGAGAGACAGAAAGAGAAACACGCACACGCCGTACGGCTTAGAACTGTAGCAAAAAGTGTCATTACAACTTTTGGTCTTAATTTTTTTCCGTCTAGCCCCCTTTCGTAACGCGCGATAAGGAATTACGTTCCAATAATCTCCTTTTGAAGTCGATAAAAAAGGTAGGTAACAAAATAATAATGTTTTGACCTAAAATATTTAAAACACAAGATCATAGAAATAATATTGTGTACTAACCTTAATTTTTAACATCAAAAGCGTTCAAAAGAGGGATTAACGTTATCTTACACAAAATTTTAGTTGTTACATCAAGAATATTTGTTAAGATTGATTTACACACATAAAAGAAAATAATTTAGTATAATAATATTTACGGATATATTTTATGTGAACGAAATTTAACCTAGAATTTTTTTACATCACAATTTGAAAACACATTTTTTTACAAATACATTATGGATTGGAATGAAATGAAAGAATTCATAGATAAGAACTATTAGAAGATACATAAAATCACTCCATTACATTCCACGATTAAGTACTTTGAAACATTTTTTTCTGTGAGAGACGGAAAATTTCATCATCATTACCAATCTATTAATTAATTAATCAATTACTATTAACAAACCAAAAACACTATCTTTATGGAGCTTTTATTTTACACGGAGAATGCATTTATGCACTTTTGCACCCGTGCGGTTGTGGGGGAAACCTTTGGGCTTCAAGTGTGTGTGTGTCAATTAGTAGTCTCCCGGCTTAGTGGGAGCCGTCCCACTAAGCCGGGAGACTACTAATTAACCCCACGGTGTTCTTCCTCGCCCCTACTGGGCCATAATATAAAGCCTTGGTCCCATTAGATATATACATAACTATCCCAATAGATACATAACTACATAAAGATAACCAAGGTTATATTTATGTAGAGATACTACATAAAGATCTCTCATAAGATTCTACATAAAGATAACCAAATCTTTATGTAGAGGCATTCGACTTTGAAGTTTAATTTTGTTTAATCTTCTAATATATAAAATTCACGTGTCACAGTGTTAGTTACTGTACTCCTCCGAAACGGCTTGACCGATTTTTATGAAATTTTACATGCATATTCAGTAGGTCTGAGAGTCGGCCAACATCTATTTCTCAAACCTTTTTTTTTAGTATGGCAAAACAACGTTTGTCGGGTCAGCTAGTTTAAATATAATATTTGTGTTCTAAGATCAACAAAATTTTAATATATAAATCATCAGTAGTAGCATAATGGAGATCGCGTACCGCACAAGGTGACCCCAAATTTCATGCTTAATTAGGTGAGTATTTAATTTTAATCCCCTCTGAGTGAAAACACAATGCAGAACTTGTGGCTTTAGTGACCAGATACCATTAACCAAAGCTACGGACGGTTTCTAATTAAGAGCGACAATTAGAATATTGGCCAAAGCTCCCCTGAAACCCTGGCTCCAGTTGCATTTAGAGTAGGTAGTTACATTTACGACACCAGTGACATTTCCTCAAGAGAAGGAAAAACATGTAAAGCCCTAAAATTGTTCCTAATTAAACGTGTACAATTATTTTACCTCCATGTTACTATTTTGCTCCAGAAATTATTGTGCTAATATTTATTTTAAAAAAAATCTTTTAAAGAACATACAAGTAATTGAGACGTATCGATTGATAAAGTATATGCCAAAATGTATCCATTCACTAGTCTGCGAATTCGTAGGACTAAAATTTTTTTTAAAAATCCTCGTTTTTGCAACATTTTTCATTAAGCTTTGCACCTATTGATCGCAGCGTAACATAATTAACATATGATCTTTCCTTAACTGTCGTACAAAAATTCTAGTATTAGATAGGTTATTTGAGTAAATAAGCTTATAGAGTTACTAGCTGTTGCCAGTAACTTATTACGCAACGAATTTAGAAACCAAATTACAAAAAATTATACAAAAATAAACTATCCACTTGAACCACTAGTATCTTTTATTAAAACCGCATCAAAATCCGATGCGTGGTTTTAAAGATAAATAAGTGCCGATTCTACGCGCACAACTAAACTAAACTTAACTAAAAAAATGAAAGTTGATAATGGTGCCTATTCTATGTGCAGAACTAAACTTAACTTAATTAAAAAATTAAAACAGCTATTGCTGTATCTTAAATATTTGGCTATTTTGTTGTGCACATTTATATTAATCATAATCGTTAGTCTATATTAAACAGTTTTTTTTTGAAGAAAGTTTAGTTAACATTACGGAATTGTGTTATTGACGCTATCAATTTTCATTTTTTAGGTAAGTTAAGTTTAGTTTTGCTCATAGAAACGGTACCAGTGTTAATATATCTATTATTTGCCGTTTACGTACAACGCCATCTATCAAGATTCCTTTACAACATCTCGACCAACACTTTAGTATTCTTTACAGAATACGAATGGGCTGAAATAATGACGCGACGTTCATTACTAAAGTAATTTATTAATTTTGCAATTGACATGCTATGCTTTTTACTTAATAAATCAAATTATGGTGGAAAAAGTGAATTGCCGCAAGCGGGACTTGAACCCACGACCGACGTAAAGAATACTAAAGTGTTGGTCGAGATGTTGTAAAGCAATCTTGATAAATGGCGTTGTACGTAAAAATATATAAACTCACTCGAGTGACAAATGTGGTGGTTAATTTGAGATGTTGCAGGCACGACCGCAATAAGCTCAGTTGGAAGAGCTTCGGAACGGTATTCCGAGGTCGTGGGTTCAAGTCCCGCTTGCGGCAATTCACTTTTTCCACCATAATTTGATTTATTAAATAAGAAAGTGTAGTTATCATTGAAGAATTATTGTATTATTGACACTATCAATTTTCATTCTTTTAGTTTTTTTGTTTTATTTTATTTTCATTTTTGTGGGTTTTTTTTTAATTTTTATTTAGTTTTGTTGTGCGTGTAGAATCGGCATTATAAGCTTACATAGGGACATACATACAAAAACAATTGCCTTTATTTTATAATAAGTAAAGATAAGTAATATTCATTTGTCATTATTAACCCATGCTTTCAAAAGTGGAATAACCGCAATTTAATTAAAATGACAGCAACAAATCGTTATTGTTTTCAACCGAAAAATTTTACACAATATGATTTATTTCAACCAAAATACCTACCTTGATAATAAATGATACAATTTTAAATTTATTACCTACTGTTAACATTTGCAAAAATATTTATAGCACTCAGATACGTTTTTCATATAAATTTTATGGCATATGAAAGCATGCAGATGAATTTCCGTATCACCTTTTATGCACATATGTACTTACCTAAAACATATATTATACATACAAAGACATACACCGTATAGGTACATACATACTTTAAAGTAAGCCCATATCATGTATGTTTGTACGACATTTTAGAGATATTTACAAATAATAATATTTAATCAATGTTAATTGAAAATTAATAATTATTTAATTATATTACAAGTTTTAATAAAATAATAATAATAAATATTTTGGACATTTCACACAACGTCCTCTGGTCCCAAAGTAAGCTATATTTCTATGCTTGTGTTATGGGTACCAGACACGGATATAGTACATAAACTACTTTTCTTTTGTAAATACATACTTATAATACATAGAAAACACCCAGACGCAGAACAAACATTTGTATGACTAGTATAAACATCACACAAATGATTGTCCTGACCGGAAATCGAACCCGGGACCTCGTGATCGGCAGTCCGTTATATAAACCACTACACCACGAGCCCGTCAAACGAGGTCGTTTTCAGTCATATAAACGCGTTTAGCCCCAGATATAGCCTAACACGTGTACTTGTCATTTTCATTTCATTTCTTTTCTTTTTACCCTTCATGCATTACATGAGTACCTAATGAGTCAGTTAAAAATAGTAATAATAATAGAAAATTCAAATAAAAAATTCCTAATTAATTCAGAAGTAAAAACAAATAAATGTACATAACAAATATTACCTTCACGAGTGATTCTGGTGATTTCTCCAGATCAGTCGAACTTTTCATATCGTTGTTCAGTTTTAAATTCATGTTGTCGTCTCTAGAATAAAAAAAAAGTATTAGTTTAAGTTTTGTTAAATTAACTTTTATTTTGATGTTGGATAGACAAAAACTTGTTGTTAATTAAGTGTTTAAGAAATAAATGTATTAATATTATTAAAATCACACACCTGTCACTCATAAACACAAAATAAAGAAACTCAGTCGTGAAGATTCAGCGAGATCACAACAGGAGGAAAGCGAGTGCGTGTGCGCGTTTAACCCGAGACAATATCGCGAATACACTGCAGCCAGTTACGAGATCAGTGCATTCATTCTATACTTGAGTTGCTTCCCATTAAAAAAAGTAAATTAGTTCAAGCAGTATTAAACCAGTCGTCCGTACTATAACATAGACAGCTAAGTTCGCAGTCCATCTTTCGCTAAACAGATTACTCGCCCCAATAACAATGATGCTATTAATCATTGAATGTAAATATCGGTTTGAAACTTTCCAGATCCTCAATTTTATGGTTTAGCTAACCGCTGTACTGTCTATTAAAGAATTTTGGCTAAAAATAAGAAGTTCCCGATATTGTTTTAACTGACACCTACCTGTTAATACTTGAGATTGATAGAACGTATATACATTACAGTTTTGGTAGTGGCCAAAATTTTGTGTAAATTAATTTTTGCTTATTATAAAACAAAGTTGTTATTTTTGTATGTCTGTATGTCCCTATGTGAGCTTAAATCTTCAAATTTACGCAACGGATTCTGATGCAGATTTTTTTATATCGCGAGAATTATCTCCTAATTCATTTAAAATCAGATTTTATGTGATAAATACCGTTAATTTTGACGGATTACGAATACAAGTGTCACCACCCCATCTCCTCCCAAGGGTGCTGTAAAAGTCAGCTAAGGGATATTGGACACAGATAACATCTTCTGTGAGAGACGGAAAACTCGAAAATAAACCCTGTGCCAACACGCCTGGTCAGCGCGGCACAATAGACCATAATCGCTCCAACGTGGAGGAGGCCCGTGCCCAACAGTGGGACGTAAATGGGCTGGAGAGAGATGACGGGTTATGAATACAAGTTTCAGTTGTACCACCCCATTTTCTCTCCAAGTTGCTGTGAGAACCTGTTCATTAAGTAAGCGACTAACATCCTCTGTGAGAGACGGAACACTCAAAATTAAATCCTATGCCAACACACCTGATCAATGGGGCATGAGAAGACCAAATATCATAATGAAGTGTGAGATTCTGTGCCCAATTGTGTCACATACTTAAATAGCCTGAGAGGAGAAGAGACTCACGTTAAAAGACGTAACTCCACAACGTTTATAATATCTGACTAAGACAGAAGAAGAAAGAAAGTAATATTTATTATGCCAATGCCTCAAAGGCGGAATACCAAAACAAAAACATAAAAAAAAAACATGAAATTCTTATTACTAAATAAACAAAAATTAGGAACTAAAACTCTAAACTTAACATAAACTATTACAGATAGAAATGTGGTAGATTAATGTGTCCCACCCATGTAGGAATAAAGGGTCCGTTACTCGGCAACAGTTGTGATATCTGTAAGGAATCACAACGCCGATATTCTGCAACGTCCTCATCTGCAGCAAGTATATAAGAGACGAGTATTCGCAAAATAAAGAGGATATTTTGATACCTATATCATAAAGAGTTTGTGACCGATTTCGCAATTCATATTATACGTTATGACCTATATTATAGGTTACTTTATCATGCTGAAATTTTTATGGTCCAGCATATAAACGTTGTACTAAGTTTAACATAGTTGCTAAGAATAAAATATAAAGCTAATATAGATCATGAAAACTATCATTTTATTTAAATGCAATCTTAATATATCCGTTTTAACCAGTCAATTTGAATTGAAAAATCTTCGATACGTAAAGTTTCTTATTGCGAGATTAGAAAATCACTTAGGCACATTGCAGTAAAAACTACTGCGGATCCAAGTACTACGTATCCATAAATTTTTGAATTGGTGAGATTTACGCGACTTTGGTGCCATTTATTCCTATTCTAGTAATTCTGAACAAGGAAACTGGGTTATTCTTTTAAATTATTGCATTGTCATCGGTCCTTGTTAGGTGTACGAAATTTCAGATCAATCCTACTATTGCAAGTGCCTGAAAATCGCTTTCAAAGATTCCGTTACATAGATTAATACATTGATAGATACATACCGAACTTATGAAAGCGTGTTAAAATGAAAACAACTATTGGCGTATTTTGATTATTTGGCTATTTTGTTGTGCACATTAATATTAAATAAAATCTTTAGTCTATAATAAACGGTTTTATAAAAACAAAGTTCAGTTACCATTGCCGAATTGTGTTATCGACACTATCAATTTTCATTTTGTAGTTAAGTTTAGTGTAGTTGTGTGCGTAGAATTGACACCTTTGTGTAGTATTTATACCAGGTAGGTAAATATTATGTAATCTAAATTGTTTTGCAAATGATCTATGTAAAGGTACCGTGAATCCACTAGTGGAAGGTAGATACAGTCAAAGACTCCGTTGCTAGACTACCTTTAATGCGATCATCTTCGCAATTTGCTTCGGATTCAACCACTGTTCCTAAGGATAAGAAGAATAATATTTTTTCTATATATTTAAGAAATTTAAACCTTCTTTGATGTATTTAGCATTACGATTATACTACGCGATATTAATACAGTTAAGTAAAAATTATCACTTGGAGTCTTGCCTTTTTAACTTCTAAGAAATAATAAAGTAGAAAATATTAAGGGCCTACATCAATATTATCGTATATCATCGCCGACACGTACATATTAACACAGCCAGTAGGCACAGAAAATGAAGAATTAGGGATACTTTTCCTATTTACTCAAAATCTACTAAATATATTTTAATTCTGATTTACGTGTTTCTATATATAATAGTTACTTATGTTTTTAAAGTTATTTCATTAGTTAATACGCGATAATAGACCGACAAATGAAAAAATAAGAAATTAGAGAGGTTGTTTCGCTAAGATTTTCTATCGAGAAAACTTTTTTCAATCGCGTTTCTGAGTTATATACTTATATGAGTTATATGCGTATATACTTTAAAATTAGAGCTCTAGCCATTCAATCTAAAGAAACAATGAAAACTTCGTACGTAGAAAAATGCACGAAGCTATTTTGGTATCCTCTTAATACCATCGCGGGTCTACAGGTAGAGATTTCTTCTAAAAATATGTAAATCCCTACACTACTTTTCTTATGACTGTATTAATTTTTTTTTTTAAATATTAATGAACATTTCACACAACGTCCTCTGGTCCCAAGCTAAGCTTATATATGCTTGTGTTATGGGTACTAGAATACGGATAGGATACATACACTTTTTTTTGTAAATACATACTTATAATACATAGAAACACCCAGACGCAGTACAAACATTTGTATGACAATTAGAAAAATCACACGAATGATTGTCCCGAGCGGGAATCGAACCCGCGATCTCTTGATCGGCAGTCCGTTACATATACCACTCAACCACGAGTCTCGTCAATTATTGTTTCCTTGTGTAAAATCTATTAAATAAATAAATAAATAATACCCTATTATAATGAAGTACATAGCCTCATTGTTCAGAGACAATAATTAAAAACAAAACGAACAAAACATGAAAGCGTTACTAATATAATATCTCACCGTCGTTAAAGTTAACGACGTGAAACAGAAGGACTGCGCCATTACATCGAGGAATGCGTTGGGAAAGTTTCCATCACTTATATTCAGACGAATATACACCGTACTGCCTGCAGGACGTCATGCTGGACTGCAGTGGTGGCTTACACTTATCCCAGATATATAAATATGATTTAATGCTTACTGATAATTGAATTTTCTGTTACCTCTTTCCTTCTCTACACTGCTTAATAGTTGACTTATCATTATCACGTGGTTTTTCCCGTGGTGGTAGGCAGATATTATAGATATATTTCCTAGCCTAGAAGTCATCGGTCATATATTAGGTACACTGTATATGTCTGTGTTATTTTAAAGTTAAGTAATTTAAATGTATTTGAATTGGATGTGTGTATGAAATAAATAAAATAAATAGAGAAAGAAAGAAAGAAAGAAAGTTTTTATTGGTGCAGAAACAATTTACATTGAATACAGTCTTACACTTAAAAAAAACATAGCGGCTATTATAACTAAATAAATTTTGTATAATTATTTTTGCCATAGCAGCAACAAAGCACCTGTTTCAGCACATGTCAGATCTCAGGATCTGACGCTGGTTTTCAAACAGGGCCTTTCGAGTGGCGACACGGATAGAGAGCCACAGTTCCTTGGCTTCTTACACTCATACGTCTGGTCGTCGTAGTTGATTACATCATCATCATCATAACATGACGCCATTTTTCCATGGGAGTAGGCAGAGACTATAGAGCGCCATCTGCTACGATCCAACCATACTTCCTTGGCTTCATCCACACTCACACTAGTGCTACGCACTTGCCCCTTTTGGAGTATCCCGGCGATGACATCGGAGTATATTTTTCTCGGGCGTCCTCACCCAGCATTAATCCTTTCGTTAATCGTCTCTCATCCATCCTCTCCACATGACCAAACCACCTAAGTATGCTTTTCTTCACCTTAGTCACTACATTCTCTTTCAGACCGCAACGTTCTCTTATAACTTCATTTCTTAATCTATCTTTCAAAGACACACCACACATATTTCTTTAAGTCCGCCTTTGTACTCAAATTGTACTTAAAAAGTTAAATAAATAAATAAATTTCTCAAAGAGCATTAAGCACGCTATCAATGCCAGATGTTTTAAAATACAGTCGATACTCTCCTTTACTCCGTTCATGTATTAACTCTCTGTTACAACTCTACATTTTACTGCAGGCACAGCAGTCATGGTCATGGACAGCAGACCCTCTTATAGCCCTGTCATGAATGGTGGTGTTTACAATAAGATCCACCTATCGTCTCCTCCTACATTATCATTAGTGAAAGGTTCACAGCAAACAACACAAATATCTCGTCACGTATCTCTCATAAAATACCTGAACTTCAATTATCTTCATAAATCTTAATTTATTTGTATGTATATTGCGTCAAACTTATTGCGGTGGAACCACTTTGATTCTCACTATAGCTATCAGTCCACTCTTCATTCATCAATCTAGAGCATCATTTCCATCCTCCTATTCTATTAAACAGTCGAAGACTTCAACGTATACAAGAATTGACATTCAAATCTCTTTTCAAAAAAGATTGAAGGGGTTATTTATTAAGTAGTTATCACCTTTTGAATGTCCCAACACTGGACACGGACTGTCGCCTCGTCTTTTGGGAGATGTATTAGTCTACTATGCCCTTCAATATCAAACTGGTAAGTAATCAATAAAAATTGGAATTTAAGGTTTTTTAATTTAATTAAAAATTCTTTGAATATTATAATGCTCTGTTTAAATTAACTATCTATTATTTCCTCCTAACATAAGGCATCAAAATAATAGCAGAATAGACATTTAAAACTATTCTCCGTAACCACAAAATATTTGGGACGGACAGTTTAATTATCTTGTTCTGGAATTCATTGAGTTACACGACTAGTCAGGTTTCAGAGTAAATTCTATACATATGGTTATTTGCAATGTTTAATTACATGAATACAAAGAATTTTTAACACAGTTCTACTACGATAAACCTATTGTTACATTTAATTAAGGGCCTACATCAATATTATCGTATATCATCGCCGACACGTACATATTAACATAGCCAGTAGGCACAGAAAATGAAGAATTAGGGATACTTTTCCTATTTACTCAAAATCTACTAAATATATTTTAATTCTGATTTACGTGTTTCTATATATAATAGTTACTTATGTTTTTAAAGTTGTTTCAGTAGTTAATACGATAATAGACCGACAAATGAAAAAAATAAAAAATTAGAGAGGTTGTTTCGCTAAGATTTTCTATCGAGAAAACTTTTTTCAATCGCGTTTCTGAGTTTATGCGATCCTAGATCATATATTGAAAAAACATATACTTAAAAATTAGAGCTCTAGCCATTCAATCTAAAGAAACAATGAAAACTTCGTACGTAGAAAAATGCACGAAGCTATTTTGGTATCCTCTTAAGTGTTTTTAATGAAGTGCTCAATATTTATAAAATGTAACAGCATTTCCAACAACAAGACTTCTTACGCTTGTAAGAAGTCTTATTGATGCTAATTATAATGCTATAAAGTTGCATTTTAGTTTTTTCAATTAATTATAGACTCTAAATACGTAAATGGATAAGAGACTTTATTGGAGGCATCAATATAAAAGCATGTAAAAATTTTTAAAATACACATATTTTTTAAGTTTCCTCACATAGTGTTAACATGTTTATCTAATATATAAAATTCTCGTGTCACAATCTTCGACCCCATACTCCTCCGAAACGGCTTCACCGATTCTTATGAAATTTTTATGCAATTTCAGTAAGTCTCAGAATCGGCTACTGTCTATTTTTTAAACTTCTAAGTTATAAGGGGTGTCCAACCCTGACATTTGTATGGCAAAACAACGTTTGCCGGGTCAGCTAATACATACTAATATACACAAGAATATTCTGTGGTATTCGGATCTTAACCATTACAAACAAAATCATGTGCAAGTTTTAGTTTAGTTAGACAAGTTTGGTTCGTATACGTAATTCTCATAAATTTATAACACATTTTAACTCAATGCGTAGGCACTTTGATTGAAATGTGAATACGTACTTCCAAAGTAGGTACTACGTAAGCAATGCGAGAATACACACTTGGACTTCTTTACAAAACTTTTAGATCGGATTATGATTTACGATGACAGAAGCATAAGTTTTACATATGGTATAGATTTGTTATCTTGAAAAGATGACTGTGATTTTATGTCGCGATTGCGCAAATTTTGAATTTAATAAAATAATATCAGTAGCAATTGATACTGAGGAGGACTATACAAGCAGTACATGCATAAAATCACTGCAAAGTTAAACTGTATTAATTTTTATCTAGGTATTCTGATTCTGAAAAAATTAGAAGGGAGTGGCCCCTTCTAATTTTTTGAATCAGAAGCGTAGGCTATTTTCCTGCAAAGAACTTCAATATTTTTTAGGCATCGAAAAGTTACTTCTCTTTCAGGAATACCAACATGTGTTATAGGTAGATCACACAAAGAAGCTTTGTATTCACATCACATAAAATTATTGGTAGGTACCTAGTAATAACTACTGTATTGATTGATTTACTGTGAAAAATATTAATCCCTTGTCTCAGATGTTTCTGATAGTTTTTGAAATGATTTTATTTACATTAAAATCTCTTATTTGGATCATGGGATTCGGGTTGCAGCTTTGTTTTTTTTCAAACCACTGAGTATCAAATTGCCGTACTTGGCTAACTCTAAGAAGTTACATAGAAAAAGTTTTCTATCAAAGTTGTGTAATAAATCTGTTGTCGGAAGCTTTAATCAATATCTGATACGAAATGGGGTAACGGTGCGTTGAACTATGGCATGTTGCCCGGCGACGATGCCAACATTTTGGCACCATAACTATGTCATTACAACTGCATGGTGAGCACTATGCGTGCCAATTGCATTTGCTATTGTTCAAACATCGTAGACTAACGCTATTTACACGCTAAAATCGATATCAAACTAGTATTTAGTAGTTTAATTTAATGACGCTTCTTATGGCTTACAAAACTAAGGAAAGGACTGGCGCTGCTAAAGTTTTCGCCCGATGAGAAGATGCTAGAGAATTTACCAAAAACTATGTAAAATTTGACATTAGTTTGTTTTAATATAAGATTCAAGCTTGAAGATTGTAGCTGTTTAATATTAAACAAATATTGTTATCGGATTACAACTTCCGGAGATTACATCATAAAATACATAATTCAAACTATACTTCCTTGTTAATCTTAATCTTAACTTATTATAAAACAAAGTAGTTATTTTTTTATGTATGTCCTTAAGTGAGCTTATATCTTCAAAACTACGAAACGGTTTTTGATGCGGTTTTTGATGCGGTTTTTGATGCGAATGTTCAAGAGGATGGATTTTTTGTACAATTTGTTAAGTTTTCGTGTATATTTGGAGAGGTAGGGCTCAATAATAGTTATTGAGCCCCCTCTAAACGCGGGTATAATCGCAGGCATTAGCTTGTACATGATATAGAAACATGCACTTTCTATTAGTCTAACGTAGGTATATTGTGTATCGAATCACTAAATATTAAATGAAGTTGTTACATGGTTACATCCCGCTATGAAAATTGAGGATTTTCAAATATCCGGATAATAACCGCCCGGATATTGCACCGAAGTATTAGAAAATCAGTTTTCATTAATCGCATCGTAACGTCCGTTGCGTAAAATTTTATGGACTAAACGTAAATATTGACCAGGATGGTATGAATCGTAATGTACAGATATAGAATATATTAGAACACTGTAGGTATTAGAATTATTCTAAAATGGCATTTTGGAAAGAATTTAAAGTATCGTCTAATACAATGACGTTACAGAAAATAAATAAGGAGAAATTCTGGGATAGACAATTACACGGAGAACCTCAAACTTGAGGAATTTTAAATAACCAAACTCTAATAAGAAATAATACATAATATGCAAGTAAACCTTCTTCTTGAACCTTGTCTATTAAAACCGCATCAAATTTGTTGCTTAGTTTTTAAATAAAAAGATCAAGTCTTAATCACGGAAATGATAAAATTCTAATTTACGATACCTATATGTAATCAAAATTAGCAACAAGAAAGTACCAAAACTAGGAGCATTATTTTTTCCAAGCAATTTAAAAAATTGGTCAAGTGCGAGTCGGACTCGCGCACGAAGGGTTCCGTACCATTATCTATGCAACATAAGGCAACGTTATTAGTATCGAGCAAGAAACGGTAAAAAAATCATGTTTGTTGTATGGGAGCCCCCCTTAAATATTTATTTTATTTTATTTTTAGTATTTGTTGTTATAGCGGCAATAGAAACACATCATCTGTGAAAATTTCAACTCTCTAGCTATCACCGTTCTTGAGATACAGCCTGGTGACAGACGGACGGACGGACGGAAGGACGGACGGACAGCGAAGTAATAGGGTCTCGTTTTTACCCTTTGGGTACGGAACCCTAAAAACTGGCGAGTGATATTGTTTAATTTCAGTATCAGCCAAAATTCTAAAATTAAACAATGCTATTAGATAAAACCTATTTACAGGCACGAAACGAAACCACTGAAAGAATAAATAAACATAAATAGCAAATCACAAATTTACTACATTCACTAATACAATGAAAATTCACTCAAAACAATCATGTTTGAAATTATTTTATTTTAGTAACTATTATATCAGCCAATTTAGCACATTAATGAGCTATAAAATTACGCATTGTTTGGAAGATTTTAGAATTGAGTTTACAAAAGATTGAAATTCGTTCATGACCTAATTGACTTTTATTATGTTGTTATTATTGTAACACAAACAATCATTCACGAAAATGAAGACACTTGAAATGTATGAGTAATAAAATTGAGCATCTTTTTATGATTATAAAAGTCGTTTCAGTCCGTTATACATTTAGAAAGTCTACAAATAAAGATATCATTATTATTCGTGTGGTGACGGATAAAGAGTATCACTAATCCCTTTTCCTTCCTTAGGTGCTGTATGTAAAAGACTGTTAAGGAATATTGTACATAGACAACATCCACATATGTGAGAGACTGAAAACTCGAAAATAAGCCCTGTGCCAACACGCCTGGTCAATGCGGTACAAGGGACCATAACCTCTTCCAAAGTGGTGAGAGTTCCAAAGAGAGAGTAAGATAACAAAGATAGTACCTATCTACGGTAAATATACGAAATCGTACCATGAAATCGAAGTGTGCTTTAACATGAATCGATATAAATGAATGAATGCGTTGTACCTAATCGATTTTGACTATGAAGTAATGTTTTATGAGCACATATTAAATGAGCTATTTACCTCAGAACACTGCTTTGTGTAAATTTCATTGGAAAATAAATTAATATACATTTTAATAAGTCATAGAGCGGTGAATAACAACATTAGAACTTTTTGTAGGTAGGTATATACCTAACCATCAATACCGTCTTTACCATAAGGGCACACGGGGCCAGTGCCCAGGGCCCCCATTCTTAGGGGGCCCCGAATGTCCGAATTTTTTTTCTCACACATCCAAATATTTTTGTTTTCACAAATCAGTGATCTTATCAGAAGGTATTAGAAAGGTGAAGAGAAAAAAGTATGTATTCTTTTAATGGGACAGCAAGTTTTGAAAACCATTGTCGAAAACGTAAATCAGAAAAGTACTATTCTATTAACGCTTCTATGCCAAATCTGTCCCACGTTTTTACGTTTTAAAAGGGCCTCAAATTCTTGTGTGCCCAAGGGCCCCAGCTTAGTTTAAGACGGCCCTGCTAACCATAGTGGTGTAGTTTCCCAAAGAGCAGTATCAAATTGTTTTGTACAATGATTTATTAGAACTTTTGTTTTTGTATGTCTGTACACATATTACAACTGCAAATGGAAATTAAAACTGGTTTTCAGCGATGAACAGCGGCCAGAAAGAAATAAAACCAAACTTTTCGACTTCATATTTAATAACAAATATTGCAAGCCTAGGTATTTGCGAGAAACTGCCGCTTTATCAAAGATCTGCTAGGGTAGAATCAATACCTATGCATAAAATTAGCTTTTCTCTAAATCCTTTACTTAGACTCTCACGTGTAATTGGTCTAAATTTATACGATCATGATCCTGTAAGTATTTAGCGACGCGTGTTGATTCCACTTTGTATGCGGCATTATACGAGCATTCGGGACTAGATAATTGGATGACGGAAGTGATGAATTCTGTGCCACTCGTTGGCACATGACAAAGAGCTCTCTATCCGACCATGCTCAACTACGCGCTCCGTTGCGTTCCCTTTATATCTTAGAGAACAAATATAAGAAATTGAACAGTCAGCTTTTACCTTCAAGATCTTAAACTGAATAATACATGTGGAATGTTATACTATACGAAAATTTATAAAATTATTTAATAGATACCCAACAAGAGACTACTCTACATTTATTTTATCTATGTGAGTACATAGTCATTTCCTGCTGCTACCTAGAACCTAAAAAAAATGCTGGAAATCCTGGATATTTCTTTAAATTATTACATCAAAGATTTCTTTACATATATTGTATGCCTAAAAATAAAATGAATAACTAATAAATATTTCACACAATGCCCTCTGGTTAAACCTAACCTTATAATGCTTGTGTTATGGGTAACAGAATACGGATAGACTATCTATCAATTTAATTCAAATAAATATCATACTGTTTGATACGCTGTGCCAATTATTATTATGTTTCACTCTATCGTTCTATTATATTTGTAGTTATGTATATATGTATGTGTCTATCTTGTGTATATAATTATGTATAAGTTTAAGTATTTATTTATATTATTACTAGCTGACCCGGCAAACGTTGTTTTGCCATACAAAAAAAAAAAAAAGTTTGAAAAATAGATGTTGGCCGATTCTCAGACCTACTGAATACGTATGCAAAATTTGAGAAGAATCGGTCAAGTCGTTTCGGAGGAGTACGGTAACTAACACTGTAACACGTGAATTTTATATATTAGATAGTAACTTATGTAGTTTTTCATACTATTAGTACACCACTTATAACTAATCTTTAATCTTAAAATTCCATCTCAAGGTTGTCTGTAAGAGATCACAAATAGTGATAAGACCGCCTTTTGTACCTTAAAAAACTGTTAACAAATCTTTTGTAAATTTTTGGTGTACAATAAAGAGTATTGATTTGATTTGATTTTATAGACTACAATAAACTACTTTTCTTTTGTAAATACAAACTTGTAATACATAGTATCATATTAAATTCAGGTAGATACGAGCAAAACTAATAAACTCATGTTAATAAATAATCCTCAACATTGTTAAAAGCAAAATTTTAATTCCGTCCGCTTAAGTAACTTTACAAAGCTTTAAACTTCAGGACACGCTTCACAGAAACAATGTAGGTACCTAACACTACATCAAGTGCTACAGGTTTCGTAGACGTACTTAGTTTATCGTAGCTGATGTGCGTTGTTTATGAATATAAATGTCATCACTCCATTTTCTTCCAAGCGCGCCTATGCCAGAAAACTGCTCATCGTTACACAATTAAAGAAATATTCACGAACATTTCACAGAACATCCCATGGCCCCAACCTATGCTTATAATAATATGCTTGTGTTATGGGTACCGAATAGGTAGGTACGGATATAGTACCTAGATAGTTGACAAAAATTAAATTTACCTATTTCCGAAATGAAGGAGACATGAAAACTATTTTAAATGCTAAATTATTTATCTAAAACTATTTTAAATTCTATAATATTAGGATATATCTTCACTCGACTCGACGAGCAAAGAATTTATGTTATAATAACTAAGATTCAAATATTATATTGTCGAATATCGCATAATACCTTGTATGCAACGTAAATGACGATCATCACCCTTTACTTTTATAGCTACGTAGTATGCTCGTATGCTCGTATTGTACCTTGAATTTTATGCACACGATTTACAAAGAACAATTTAACATTTACGAGCGCCCTCACAGAAATTCAGAGATACGTTCAACCTAAACAATGTTACATCCTTTCAGAGAATAATACTGACATTAATAGATATGGTTATATTGGGATTTTATGTAATGGGTTTTCCATACATAGTAACAATGAGAGTAAGAGTACAATACGTATGTCGTATAGTAAGTTGTTCTAGCGCAGCTAACAAGCTAAATGCGCCGCTGATCCCCGCACAGTTTTGCAATGTGTATAAATGTTTTGTACGGTAACTATCTGGGTGTTTTCTATGTAACAGTAGGTAGTAATTCACAAAAAAACTATAAGTATATATAGTACCTAGATCTGTATCAGGTACCCATAAAATATAATAATAGAAATATAGCTTATTTTTGGAGCAGAGAACGTAGTGTGAAATGTCCATTGTTCTGAGGGGAGTTTTTTCCTCCCTGTGTATTGACTAACTGCCTACCATCAGGCGAGTCGTAAACTCGTAAACTTGTTTATCACCCTTGTAGTATAAAACAAATGTCCCATACAGACATCAAGACGCGACCATAATATGGTATGGTATGGTATTGTAGCGGATTGCCTTTCTTATTATGAAAGGCAATCCGCTACAATGGTAGGGGAGCCCACGATGCTAAATGGGGATTTACTCGAGCGTCAGACCTATTGCGTTGCAAAGCTTAGATGATAAGAAGAAAAAAATGTTAAGTATGTGATGTATACCTTTTCATCGGTGGGGGAAGCGGCTATAGATTTTTTAAATATGTAATTTTTATATATATACGAATTTTTATTATTTCGGCTTGCGGAAATCGTCAGATTATATATTTTTCGTTATTCTTGAACTATTTCCTGCAAAATAAAAAAAAATTTGCTACGCTCGAGAATATCGAGATGAGGTTTTTTTTTACAACTTTGCTGCCCTCCCCTTTCTTTACGTCACTCTCAAATTGTCAGATTAGTGGAAGATACGCTTTTTAGGATATAATTAACTCACCTTACCTTAATCTGACCCGCTCGAGAATTTCTGATGGTAAATTTTTTTTACTCCTGTATCCTTCACGGGCGGCCTTATATATGGAGCCCGTGTTTGGTGGAGGTACTTAACCGGGTACAAGACAAGGTATCTTATATCTCTCCCTGTATATTAATCTGTCGCGCTTTAGTAAATCCCGAAATCCCCGCTTGGTCTCCCCTACTACAATACCGTTGCACCACGAAGCCATCCTTACTAGCTTATAAATATGAAAACGAGATAATGACACAATATTAATATTGACGAGCTTAAGTGTTAATGTGTGTAACGATACTATAGTGCGATTTAAAAAACCGTACAACGTCATCTATCGAGCAAAGTACTAAACTTCTGTTTGTTAAGATAGATAGATAACTTTTTATTTGCACAAACACCAATTTTACACAGAATTTGAAAAGAAAATACAGTCTTAAAACTTATTGTACAAAGGGCGGCCTTATCACTAATGTGATTTCTTCCAGGCAACCGTATAATGGATAGAGTTAAGGTTTGTTTTCTACATTTCACGCGTACGAAGTCGCGGGCAACAGCTAGTTTAAAATAAAAATTGCAAAACTATAGGAGCTCCGTGCCCAATAGTGCAACGTTTACACACTAAAATCTACTACTACCAAAGTTATAATTCGATTTACGAAAACAGACGACTTAATAACCATTCGCTTCAACATTAATCAAAAACCGATTCACATTTTAACTGGCACAGTTTCTCCTATAATTACCGTCATTCTAAGGAGAATCCACTGTATTGTTCGCACAAGGATTTATACTGTCCCAAAATACCTATCATTATCTAAAGGGCGAATAATCCCTTCGTTTTAATAGCTCATATAAATCTACCTTATATTTTATGCACATCATTTTGCAGAATAATGTCACGACAAACACCCTCGCATAACTTAGGAAATATGCTCGGACAATGTAACATAGGTTTGAAGATAGAGTTTTGTAGCGTATGGTAGTTATCAAGAGTTTGTACATAGATAAAGCGGTTTTCATACATTGCATTTTCAGTTAGGTACTTTGAGCAAGCAGCGCATTTCACGCAGTTGTGTGTTCACAAAGTATTCTGCATTCTTTTCTAAGCTACGGTATTTAGCTTATTAGGCTAGAAATTAGACATCAAAAATTTTTAATTATTAGTTGTAGTCCGTTGTTTCGAGTCTCTTCACACCCTCATTTCGAAAAAGAGGGTGTAGATAGAGTTTAAAAAACAGTAGCGTCCTTTTCTCAGGCTCTAAGCTATATGAGTATCAAAATTCATTTTAATTGGTTTAGTTGTTCTGTCATGAAGAGCCACAGGCATATAAACAAACAGGATTACTTTTGCCTGTAGGGATTTGTGTGACGAAATAAGGCGATAACACATTTTTGACGATTGGTATATATTTTTTTGTTTTATAACGGTTTATCTTACACTTTCTAATGCCCACGATTTCATTCGCGTTTATATTTATTGTGCCCACCCTCCCAAAATATCATTATACACATTATCACAATCACAAATTCATCATCATTATTACAATAAAGCCATCATTTGAAACCACTAGGTATATCTCAAGGTTGCACAGCTTGCTATGGAGAGGGCTATGCTCGGTATTTCCCTACGGGATAAAATCCGAAATACGGAGATCCGTAGGAGAACTGGCGTGTCCGACATAGCCCGAAAGGTGAGCACGCTGAAGTGGCAATGGGCAGGCCACATCGCTCGTTGGACTGACGATCATTGGGGAAGAAAAGTTCTAGAGTGGCGACCACGTACCGGACGAAGCAGCGTTGGGCGGCCCCCGACAAGGTGGAGCGACGATATCAAGGTCGCGGGGAGACATTGGATGCAGGCGGCACAGAACGGCGGCACGTTGTGGCGTTCTATGGGGGAGGCCTATGTCCAACAGTGGACGGAGAGAGGCCGATGGATGGATATCTATTAAAAAACCGCATCAAAATCCGTTGCGTAGTTTTGAAGATATAAGCTCACATAGGGACATACATACAAAAATAACGACTTTGTTTTATAATAAGTAAAGATATATATTAGGTAGTGTCCGATCGAAAGTTCGGTTTCGGTTTCGGTTGGCCGAAAGTTTCGGCCAAAAATCAAGTTTCGGCGGCAGTTTGGGTTTCGGCCAAAATTGGCCGAATCTTTTGCCGGAACCGAAACTTGTGTCACAGTTCACGCACACCCATGCTCGCCTAACTTCATTTCCCGCGGCAAGGCTTTGACGGCCCTGTTCGATCGATTATGAGAACATAATAAATGATTCCAACAAACTTAATATTATACTGTGTCTCCATTTCATTCCCTAATTAATGCAAAATAATAGGTAAAATGCACCAAATTTCAGTATTATAAGGAATTTTATACTTGACCACGTGAGTTTCGGTTTCAGCCGAAACTGAAGCCACGGCCGAACATTCGGTTTCGGTTTCGGCCGGAAAACCAGTTTCGGTCGGACACTAATATTAGGCACTTACCTATCTGTACATTTACTACAGTTGTACCTAATAACGCGTCTAGACAGCTATAATCTTATTCGGGGTTTCAATCCGTTTGAATTGACTATTCAAGGTTTACACTTAGGATACAAACATACCAACTTAACACAAAATGTATAAAGGGTTATTTCGTTAAAATACTATGTAAAATTTTATATAGGATAAATTTTCAAACGAATTTTATCTAATATTATCTGTGCTCTGCAGTTAGTATTACTTGCTTAGGTACTTACTAGGACACCCCCTCCTCTTGTGATTGTCGACTTATTCTGACGAACCTACTCGTTGTACCTAGACACAAAATATTAAAATGAAAATCGGTAGAACCATTTCAGAGGAATTTCGTGTAAAACACCGTAATACGAGAATTTTATAGAGAAGACTAGCTGACGTTGTTTTGCCATATAATTGTTAGGGGTGGAGAACCCTTATTCCTTAAGGGTATAAAAATAGATAGTAGCCGAATCTCTGACCAACTGAATGCATAATATATAAAATTTCATGAAAATAGGTAAAGTCGTTTTGGAGGACTATGGTAACTAACACTGTGACACAAAAAAAATTATATATTAGATATTATTTTTTATATAACCTATTTGATAATTTGAGATACGGCAGATAGAACGAGGCGTTTCATCAAAGCTTCCAACTTGTCTAACTTTGATCAAAGTTCGTTGTTAGCAGAAGTTTATCAATTTAGATTTCAGATTGTTTCGCTATTATGGGAAAAATAAATCACTTTTAGGTTTCAATAAATTAAATTATAGTGGAAAAAGTGATCACCGCAAGCGGGACTCGAACCCACGACTTCGGAATACCGTTCCGGCCGAGGTCAACAGTGTGGGCAGTTTTTTCCAAAATACTATTCCTGCGTTCAAATCCCTATAATCATCAACATACCGTCACACTTCTCCCATGGGGGCAGGCAGATACTCCTCGCAACTTGACGACAAATCCATTCTATCATTATAAGTTTAATCAGAGCAGGCATTAAAAGCCCAGAGTCAGTAAAATAAATAAATATATTGGTGAACATTTCACACAACGACCTCTGGTCCCAAGCTAAGCTTATATGCTTGTGTTTTGGGTACCAGAATACGGATATACTACATAAACTACTTTTCTTTTGTATATACATACTTAAAATACATAATAAACGCCCAGACCCAATACAAACATTTGTATGACAATTATAAATATCACACAAATGATTGTCCCGAGCGAGAACCGAAACTGCGACCTCGTGAACGGCAGTCCGTTATATCAACCACTCGACCACGAGGCCCGTCAAATAAAACTGAAGGTAAATAAAACTAGCATTTTGAATTTCATAATTTTTATTTACTGTCATATTTCGTTTTACTGTCATATTTCGTTTTAATAGTACCTATGTGTCGTTGCTTTCAGAATATCACTATCTCAATGTCTTTATAGAATGCTATAGAAGTCAACATCGATCAAGCCAATAGGATAACAATAAAATAACAATATTAAATGGTCTAATGAGTAAGATCTTTCTTCACTTCCCGTAATAAGCATACCATTCACTATTACCAATTATATAAACAATATTGAGTGTTAAAAAAATTTCAACCGAATTCATTTGCCTTCGAAATTTGAGGGTTTTCCTTGATTTCTCAAGAGACAACCATCAGATCCTGACCTGGTGCCAATGGGATCACGTGGGAACCACCAGCTTTCAAACAAAAAGTTTGTTAATAAAAAAAAGGTTTATTAAAATCGCTTCGCCCAGTTAAAAGTTATGAGGTAACATAAATAATAAAAAAAAACCTGTCAAGAGCAAGGTAAACTCGCACCCTTAGGGTTTCGTACCTACTAGACATATAAACATAAGTAACTGCATTCAAATAATCAGTTAAATATACTCAAAACAACTCACCAACTTAATTTTGTAGTTGAAATATAGGGAATCGCCTACATTTCAGCTACTTCATAAGTTGGTATTAGTATAAACACTTATTTACTTGTGATCTGATGACAAATTATAAGTTTTTGGATTGTTCCCTATATCAGCACTATATAGACTTGATCTATGCCAAATTTCAAGGCTCTAGGGCCACGGGAAGTAACCTGTGAATTTTGATTCCTTAGCATAAGTCGAAAAATTCTTAAAAATGGTCGTAATTCGGTTATATCTTTAAAACGCGTAGAGGTGAAAGGTTGACTGTATTTTTTGCAGCAAGGGACCGCATAGATCTACACATCGTATGAGTTTCAAGTTGATACCTTCAGCCGTTGCTGAGTAAAAAAAGTTTGACAGACGGACAGACAGACAGACAGATACCGGAGTGATTCTATAAGGGTTTGTACGAAACCCTAAAAATACAGACGGATTGAGAACCACCTCCTTTTTTGAAGTCGGTTAAAAATATCAAAGAACGAACAAAGATCTTTGTTAAATGTAGGCCGTATTACAAATATAATCGTGAATGGTAAGCTTTAAGAGCAGTTATGTAATGTGGAAGGATAATACCTAATAAGCGTAGAAAATGTATGGCCAAATTCAGTCCCAGAACTAATCTCAACGCTGCATATTATCAGCGAATAATCTATCTGTTCTATACATACAATAAATCTGTAGAAAAATTATTTTTGTACATAAAATATATTTTCAAAAAAAATTGTCAGATGGTCAAAGGATAACCAACAGAAAGCATTTCCAGCATTTTAGAAATGTTTGTCTGTTTAGATGTTTATCTGTGCACGCATTACGTAAAATGTACAACACTTATAAATATAAATGTTATACGTAAAAATTGTACATAACTCAAGGTATTACTTAGTCTTTGTCTCATCGCAATCGGTGCACTCAATCAAGAGATATTTACATAATACGAAATTACTGAATTTGGTTACTTAAACGCCATCTAGCGGCTAAAAAAGGAATCAAAAAATTAATTGGGTCGATACAAAAGGGTACAGCTAGTATTTATAAATATTTACATAACAATATTCAATGGTGATTGTCCATTTACATGATTTCCACCATCGTTAGCAACACTACACATATTATCATAATCACAATTATTAATGGATTCTTGAAAGTAACTCATAAATGTTTCAATTGGACAAAGTTCTTTAGGACACATTGGTAGCTTAACTATGTTCTCTTGGTGTAAAGTTAATATGTGGTCACCGTCTTCTTTACATCTGTGAAAATAAATTAATAAAATTGTTATTTTTAAGTACAACGCATTACATATTATAGCCTACGTGACGACCCTCGTGGTTGAGTGGTTCATGTAGCGGACTGCCGATCACAAGGTCTCGGGTTCGATTCCCGCTTAGGACAATCATTTGTGTGATGTACATAAATATCATACAAATGTTTGTCCTGCGTCTGGGTGTTTCTATGTTTTATAAGTATGTATTTACAAAAGAAAAGTAGATTATGTAGGTATTCTATCCGTATTCTGGTACCCATAACACAAGCATAATATAAGCTTAGCTTGGGACCAGGGGACGTTGTGTGAAATGTCCATGAATATTTATTTATTTATTATTTATTTATTTATCGCAATCGGTCCACTCAATCAAGAGATATTTACATAATACTAAATTACTCAATCCCCAGATTGAGTAATTTGCAAGTACCCATACTTGCAACGCCATCTAGCGGCTCACAAATAATCAAAAAATTTATTAGGGCGATACAAAAAATATCGATCCACGCGGGCGGAGTCGCGGGCATAGCTAGTATTTATAAATATTTACATAACAATATTCAATGGTAATTGTGGACCAGAGGACGTTGTGTGAAATGTCCATGAATATTTATTTTACTTCTTTTTCGGACGCGTATAGCATATGAAGAGAACTTCATAGACTATTCGCGTCCCACTCTTACACATCGGGAGAAATTTTGTATACTACGCCACGCTGACGAAAAGGGCGTATGTATTTATTTAAACTAAAGCTAATAACAATTTATATACGGGTGGATCGCATTGTACGCAACAAATATAGTTTTGGAACTATGCTATAGTAACCACTATACACAGTACCTTTTCACACACCGGGATATTTATTAAACGCTGATATTCTCGTCGCATTATTTTTATGTATCAGAGTACATAAAGATCCAAGCTAGCACCTAAGGTCCCAAGCTTAGCTCATAGATCCTATACCTAAGCTAAGCTTGGGACCAGAAGATGTGTGTAAAATGTCCACGAACTTTCATTTCATGTATCTAATAACTCTCTCACAGTTTTGATAAATATTGCAAAAAAGCTTTAGGTAGTTGCAATAATTTTCATTACAACTAATCTGAAATCCACACAAATGGAAAAACATTGTAAACTGTGAGTCATATTTGTAAACACGACCTTTTACATGACCATTACCATTCTAAAATATACGTATATTAACCTAATTCACAGTCGTATTGTTTTTTATACCAGTGATTTTGTTCTGAATGATATAAGCCATTCGACGACTAATAAAACAGCGCATTAGTTACGATCAAATGATTCAAATAAATTCCAGAAAATTCTAACTTCATAGAAAATCGATAAACAATTTGTAAAAGACAATTCGCCTTGATCTTCTTTTTATTACCTACTGGTTATTGCCCGTCTGTCTGTCCGTGTGGTGACTGATTAAGAATACAAGTGTCACTACCCATTTTTTCCAAGCCAGCAATGGAGTATTACAAGCAGTTAACATCCACTGTTAGAGACGGGAATCTTGAAACTAAACCCTATGCCAAAATGTCTGGTCAGCGGGGAATAGTAAACCACAAAACCCCTGAAGCGCAGAAGGCCCGTGCCTAACAGAGGGAACTTAATGGGCTAGAGAGTTCGCAGGCCTTTGAAACAAAGATAATCATCATCATCATAACATCACGCCTGCGTCCCATGGGGGAAGGTAGAGACTATAGAGCGCCGTCTACTACGATTCAGACATACATCCTTGGCTTCATCCACACTCATGCATAGGTATAATGTGTATTGTAAATTATAGTACTCTTAGAGACCATTGCGTTCTATAAGTGAACACACATATTTACCATACACATGCAATTTTGAAGATATAAATTTATCTCGGCTAAATCGTACTTCAAAGACTAATTATGTTTCATATGATGTATAACCTGTATCATAGACACACATACATACATATATTATTTCACGCACACATAGATATGTATGTAGCTTCAAACTGAGTGAGTGATAGCCACAGACCACTATTTGGTAAATCTGCGAGTGAACACATTTTTTCAGATATTACCCTACATACAAACTTTTCTTTTTATTAATAGTCAAAAATATAGATTAACTTACTTATAAAGCACAAACGCCAAGTTAGCTGCAAACGTATCTATTTCAGAAGTCCTCCATAGTCTATCCTTCACTAACTTTGTGCCCCGGAGTGGATTTTCAGGCTTATACAGTCCCATATAAGCTAACATTTTTAATATTGTGCCGGAATGTGTAAAGAAGAATGTTGCGCGTGGATCGTCTTCATTTCTGGATAAAATAAATAGTATGATTATTTATAAACATGACTTACTTAATGGTTAGGTATTTTTAAAGAAAAGTTCAAATGAACTGATTCATGTGTCTTTGAAATTTGAGGGTTTTCCTCGATTTCTCAGGAGATAACCATCAGATCCTGACCTGGTGAACTTTCAAATAAAAAAAGAATCATTAAATTCGCTTCACCCAATTAAAATTAACTTTTAACTGGGCGAACCGATTTTAATATATTTTTATTTAAAGCTGGTGATTCCCGTGTGGTTCCATTGGCTGGCAGGATGTGATGGTTTTGTCCTAAGAAAGTGAGGAAAACCCTCATATTTCAAAAGCATATGAAGTCGGTACAACTTTTTTTTTCAAATGGCTAATTATCTACATTTTGATACTCTACTCAACTGGTCCCATAATTTTTTTCCCATGTTACTATTTCGCTCCAAAATTTCGGCATTAAAATTTTTTTTTATTCATCTTAATATATATCTAAAGAGTTTAATAACAAAGACTCAAGATGTAGGAATCTTACCTAAAGGTGTCAAACATATGCTTCATAGAAACGCAAGCTTGTTGATATGTCAGTTCATAACCATAACCATCAACCCAATATGTTTTCAAATCATCATAATACTCCAAAACCTAAAAAAACACAATAATTTGTATGGCAAAACAACGTTTGCCGGGTCAGTTAGTCTAATATATAAAATTCTCGTCTCACAAAGTTCGTTCCCATACTCCTCCGATACTGCTTGACCGATTTTTATAAAATTTTGTATACATATTCAGTAGGTCTGAGAATCAGCTACTATTTTTTGCGATAAGTGTTGTCCACCTCTGACAATTTGATGACAAAACAACGGATGCCGGGTCCGGGGTCAGCTAGTAATGGTCTTATTCATAATGACTTATCGGAGGTTTAAACGGAGATTTCATCGGAGAGATAATAAACGTTTTATCGTAAAAAGACTATTAAGAATAACAAGTTTTGGCAATTTCCGCGAACCGATTTTAGCGAACTTTTAAACCTTCGATAAGTCATTATGAATAAGACCATTAATCTATAAACATTCGCGCGCTAGTCAACCCGTACTTAGCCGGTTTTTTTTCTATTTATAAGTGTGATCAAACCTCAATAGTGTTCTCATCAAATGCATTGCACCAAGGTGATACATGATATTTGTCCCAAGCTGTCTCATAACCACAAAACTTATATATTGTCTTCATTGTACCTGTAAATTATAATTATTTACGATTCTTAAAACTCATTTCGGGAGTACCTTCATGATTTTACCCGTATTAGTAACTGCTCATAAGGTTTAAATATTGTCGGATTTAGACGCGTGTATTTGTTGTTAATTTTGACCCGACGACGTTTCGGAGACTTTGCAGTTACCATGGTCACGGGTGGGAACCAGCTGTAAACTATACGATTGAAACAATTATACGCGTCTAAATCCGTAAAAAGTGGTTTTAATAAAACGAATGAGTCGCGCAAGTGTTAGAGAATATTAAGGTTGTGTGACCTATGGTTATATATAAGTACATAGGTACCTAGGTACAGAGCTATACCAGATGGTGTGTCTATGGCCAGGGGCGTATTTACCCTAGGGCCATAGGGGCCATGACCTGGGACAGCCAGCCTGAGAAGGGCAGCCAAAACCGTCAAGTTTTAAATTTTGCTCTATCTCTTTTAATGGTGGCTAATGAGATTGGCCCGGGGCGCTAATTTCCAAAATACGCCTGTCTATGGCTAAATCACTCAGCCGGCTTAAACCCACTTACGTATCTATGTGTGCGTAAAATACGTTCTATGTGTGTTTATGATACATACCACAGGTTTATCTTATGTTGTAATGTCAATGTCTCTTCCAAACACTTGTTCTATTCATTTTATTGCTTTCAAAAGTGAGGTGTAGTTTGCTAAAACTACACGTCACATGCATATGGACAACCACATTTTATTAGACCCTGAACTAACTTTAGCCAAACTGAAGTTACGTGTCTACAAGATTGAATGCCTATTTACTGTTTGGTATATCTGTACCTAGGTATTTTCAAACACTATTCAGTGCGACACGGATGATCTACGCGGATATCAGAACGATAAAATATTTAACGATTAAATAAATAGTCTAATATAATATTTGGCTTAACTTTTGATCCAAGAACAGCTATTTTGGATCTAGTTTTTTTTTTGTAGGTAGCCTGTACCATAGTAAGTCCCCACGTAAAATATTATTGCTCTTCTTGCTGACGAGATAAAGTAAGTAAATAATTGGTCAAGTGCGAGTCGGACTCGCGCACGAAGGGTTCCGTACCATTATCTATGCAACATAAGGCAACGTTATTAGTATCGAGCAAGAAACGGTAAAAAAATCATGTTTGTTGTATGGGAGCCCCCCTTAAATATTTATTTTATTTTATTTTTAGTATTTGTTGTTATAGCGGCAATAGAAATACATCATCTGTGAAAATTTCAACTGTCTAGCTATCACCGTTCTTGAGATACTGGGTACGGAACCCTAAAAATCATGTTTGTTGTATGGGAGCCCCCCTTAAATATTTATTTTATTTTATTTTTAGTATTTGTTGTTATAGCGGCAATAGAAATACATCATCTGTGAAAATTTCAACTCTCTAGCTATCACCGTTCTTGAGATACAGCCTGGTGACAGACGGACGGACGGACGGACGGACGGACGGACAGCGAAGTCTCAGTAATAGGGTCCCGTTTTTACCCTTTGGGTACGGAACCCTAAAAACGTTTCGTGGTATTTTTTTTGCAGCTTTAAAACCTGCTAAAGTTGAGCTATGATACAAAATTGGGCTTATATTTTGAAAGTCCGTTACCCGAAGTTAGGTTGTTAGGTTTTTTTTTTATAACAACCCAAAAGCAATCTGTCCGTTACCCGAAGTTAGGTTAGGAAAACTTGGGGGGAGGGAGGGAGGGGTTTGCGCGGGTTTTCCCCCCCATAGGGGGTACCCACCTCCCCCCCCCGCCCCGCACCCCCCACCCCCCAAAATAGCTGTTCTTGGATCAAAAGCGGAACCAAGTCTCTTAGACATTAATGCCAGAGTTTCATTCATTTCCTGACTGATACCATAAAGGTGTCGTTCCATGTAAGTCTTTCGATTTTTCTTTACTTGCTTTTGCCACCTGTCACAGTGTTTGTAAAACTGAAAAATTGCAACTTAATGTAGAGGAAGCTAATAGTGAAAATTATCACAATTTTATTGTAAAATTGCCATTCGGTTCCTAGAAGCGCGCGAACGCGGCCCGTTCTGCGTTTTATGAAAAGTGACCGTGGGTAAACACAGAAACCGGTCAAGTACGAACTGAACACGCACACAAAGAATACTATCACTATATTTTCGTCATATCTCAGACCTCAAATAAGGGCAGGAAAATATTGATGATGATTATCTGTTGTTAAAGCATCAACTGATATATATAAACTAGCTATCACTGTTTTATTGATAGAAGGACAGCAAAGTCTCAGTAATGGAAGTTAAATTCGCGAGTGCAGTGCAACCAACATAATTACAGTAGGCGCGCGAGTTCATGTCCATCGGGGCCTGAGGTGACGCGCGGGGGCAGCGCGCCCCTCCTTCACCCACCTCGCCGCATTCGTCCGCAGTCGAGTGTTGTCCTTGACGCGCGCTTGTCAATAGCGATACTAAAAACTGTTAACTGCTTGTGTTGTTTCTTTTTGTGTACGAAAACATGAGTACTTCGCCTTCAACAAGTTCAAGTAGAAAAAAACCTTTTATAATACATAAACAAGCACGAGAATATCTTTGCATCTGATAGTGACTAATTCGTATTTAGGGTTTTTGTGCTTTATAATTTTTTTTTTCCTATTTTTGTAATAATCCATTAACAAGTATTGGGTAGATTCATTTGATAATATGTATTAATTTACTTACATACAGTTGTAATAAATTTGTGATAGATATGGTTGACCAAATGTGTAATAATTATCGACATCGGCATTACCATTATTGATTAGGTCACAGCACTACCGCATTCCTCAGGATGGACATGAACTCGCGCGCCTACTGTATATTCTTGTCTTCTTTTGGCGATGTGCATAATCGACGTGATTTCCTTAGGAACCGAATGGCGCCTTTGAATAAGATTTCGGTAAACTAAATGGAAAACATAGTGGTACGTTACTCTCAAAACTCGATCGATTTTCGTAGCTGGAGCAAATACAACATTTTGGGCATCTTTTTTACTGAACAGTCCAACGGTAAAGTATCTTGCACTTTGTTGTGTTCGTTGTGTTGCTGTGTATCGGAACTAGAACGATGAAAACAAAAATTAAGATCTCTTAAGGGTTTAGGATTCTTTTCAAATAGGTAAAAGTAAAACGGAATCCTATAATCGTTGTAATATAGTCACAATCGTGTTGTCAAAATTACCAAGTTACACTGAAAACATTCTTTGTATGGGAGCCCACATAAAAATATATTATACTAGCTGATGTCCGCTACTCCGTACGCTTGGAATAGTAGATCCCTATATATTGCGTAACTGTTTAAACCCTACCTGGACTTTTAATATTTCAAGACC
The DNA here is from genome assembly GCA_916999025.1 of Orgyia antiqua. NCBI lineage: Eukaryota > Metazoa > Arthropoda > Insecta > Lepidoptera > Erebidae > Orgyia > Orgyia antiqua. The sequence continues at coordinate 24,437,238 of OU779864.1, forward strand.
AAAATCACCAAAATCGGCACAGCCTGGAGTTCTAGCAAGACTAACAAATATCAATTGATTTTTATAAATAAGGTATTATATTATATAGATCTAAATAAATAATATTGAACATTTCACACAACAATATACATTAACTGTGAAATTTTTAAGAAGTTATTTAGCTATCACCATTCCTGAGACTGGTTACAGAAGTTTTTGTAAGGTTTTTTTTTACTTTATAGTACAGATCTTTAAAAATACGAAGAGTAAACTAAATCTTTGATTGATGCAGTTAATCACTAAATATAATAATTGTTAATTGTTATTTTTTAATTTGTTTTTAATTGTCATACAAATGTTTTGTACACTGCGTGTGTTACTATGTATTATAAGTATGTATTTACAAAAGAAAAGTAGTATATGCATTCTATCGGTATTCTGGTACCCATAATACAAGCATATAAAGCTTAGCTTGGGACCAGAGGACGTTGTGTGAAATGTCCATGAATATTTATTCTAATTATTTATTTAATAGCTTTGTATTAAATTTAAAAACTTACCAAAAAGGTTTTATTGTTATACTTTTGTTTGATAGCATTTGGAAATCTATTATGCATTCTCTCAGCCAACAGTATCATTTCATCTTGACCTTCAGGTGCCAGAAACATTTCTTGGTCTAAATCAATATTTATATTCCAATCCTCCAATTGTTTTAATTGTTTTTTTGTTAATAAACCTGTAACCATATTAAATTATGACATAACATGGCTCGTGCCAGGTTAAACTAGCAGGAACTGCAGAATACCTTGTGAAGGGCTCTTTGATTGCTTTATAAGAGTGGCAGTTTAGGGGTGGGCATTCTTGGGGTAAGGAGTTTTTAATTTCTATGTGTGGTCTAAGAGTTTGAAAGGGACAACTGCAGCACAGATTTAACTTATAAAAATTTAGAAAAAAGACATTTTGTAGTCCTCTATTTTAATCCTCAACGTGTTGAATGATCCAAAATACAGCCATAATAAAAATGGTGTCTATGTTTCTTTTTAAAAAATATATTACCAGACCTGTGGGATAGTAAATGCCGGTTGGCTGGTAGATAATGCCTCAGGCATTAAGCCCGCCTTTGTACTCTGTTTGTGCATAAAGTCTAAATAAATAAATGCAAATGCTTCTGAAAGCAACTGTTTAAAGTAAAAAATAGGCTTTGTGGATGGCCATATTTCATAATTAATTTATTGAATGAATATGAAAATGAATGTCATAATAAATAAAGGTAGACCAGTCTAGGTATATTAAATTTGTTTTTTTTTTTAGGGTTCCGTAACCAAAGGGTAAAAACGGGACCCTATTACTGAGACTTCGCTGTCTGTCCGTCCGTCCGTCTGTCACCAGGCTGTATCTCAAGAACTGTGATAGCTAGACAGTTGAAATTTTCACAGATGATGTATTTCTATTGCCGCTATAACAACAAATACTAAAAATAAGCTTTAACTATTCACAGAATATTTAGTTCTATAACGTGCCTTATGTTGCATAAATAATGGTACGGAACCCTTCGTGCGCGAGTCCGACTCGCACTTGACCAATTTTTTTTATATCTAAAAGCTTACCTTTGCCATTGCTATGCTGAAATATAATTTCATCTCTCAATTGTTTTAAATTTTCGGCTGCTGTAATTTGTTTTGCTTTAGGCAGTCTAGTACCATGGCGTATCCACATCCAGATTTTCGAGTCTTTACAAGCTGAAATGAAAGTCCGGCAAAGGAAATAGTAATTTTTATAGATATTTAAATTTAATTTAATTAACGTACCTTTTAAAAAAAAAAATTATGTTATGTTTACAAAATAGATTAAATTCAGTTTACTCACATGGATATTTAATACGAGAATCATTTTTGTTACTTTTAAATCTGTATGGGGTGCGAGAACTTAAATGATTTCTTACGTCGTAAGAATAATTAAAAGTTGAAGCTTGATATTCAATGTAGTATATAAAAGCCAACAGAACTGTTGCATTGAATACCCTCATAATTTACAACGGCTTTTTAATATGTTCTTGTTCTTGTTTGATGGCTTCTTTATAAGCGACTTATCGTAGTGTTTAAGTCGTCGCGACTCTGTCAGTATCAAGTATCCTTGGTGTTTGTCGACCAACGTGTAGATCGGTTGAAATTTTGGGAGATTCCGACAAGTCCGACAACCAAGGTAATTTATTTAGAAATTTAAACTACTTAATTAATATACAGACAGACCAATACCGAGTCAGGAGGTTAGTATACTTACTATATTATTATACTCTTTGTATACTTATCTACAATAAATAATAGTAATAAATAGTAAATGCGTAAATGCACAGGTGCTCAAGTCCACTATTTTGGAACAATTGTCATACCGGCACAATACCGGCACGATACCGTTGCAATTGAAGTCAAATATCCGTAGTCTGCTATATGCCGTCATAACGGTCTTTCAATGGTAATAGAATTGTCGATCTCTTTTATCTATGCATTGAATTTTCGGTCTCTTTTATCTATGGATTGTGTTAGAATGGTATGTATGTGTTGCCGTTTTTAAAAAATGCGTTAGTTGAAGTGATTTTCGAAAAACTACTAATAAATTTAAACATTTAATCATGCTAGACTTCGTTTTAATATATTTGTACATACTATTTATTAGTATAAAAAGCAATGTGAAGTTTAGGAGATTAGTAAATTGCAATAAATTACAAAGAAAAATTTCTAATATTTCTATCTATCTATTTTTTATTTATGGCAATCTGTCGACACAGGACAATTTAAAAATATTACTGTCAAATTCAAAATAGCAGACTACCGAAACATTTCAGTCATTGAATTGCAATTGTGAAGCAGTTGTGTACGAGACTAGCAATTTATGTCACTTTGACAATTGTAAGACAATGATGAAGTCGTTATGACGACACATTAATAGTAGACTACCAAAAACTTTACTATTGCACCATAATGGTACAATAATGGTACAGTTGTGACACCATTGAAATACCCGACTCAGGGCCCTGAATAGATAGAAGATACAGAAGATACTACGTATCATGGCCCCGAGTCGGGTACATGAAGGTATAGATAAAAAAAGGAGGCCATACTTGGAACATCGGTTTGAGGCAAATACCTACGTATCTCTATCTCACTCTCTGTGGTCTGACCTCTCTTTTTAGTGTGGCCTTAGTACTGCTATCTCCTTATTAAAATCTCCTAGTAAATTCTTAAAAAGAGTCACCACACATATCAAATCACAAGTTAAACACTGTCATTTGATAGTGTTTAATCGTAACTATAAATAACTAGTTGAAATACGATGAATGAAATTAAAAATAATAAAATAGTAGATCACGGATGCTTTTCATGGTTGACGAATCAGTGAATTATTTTCCCCATTTCCTAAGGATTTCGTAATTTGGCAACATTGGTCACCATATGTCAAGTTGTCGACAAAATTGTGCCAATATGTCGGTTGTTTACTTTACGGTTCACAGCTTCGTTTCAAATTTTCGACTCTAATTATTTTTTATAATTAAAGAAATGGTGCAAACTTGTGTAGTGCGTGGTTGCGGTAGTACGTGGTGTCCAGGAGGTGATATACAATTTCACGCGTAAGTGTTTAGATCGTGATTTCTGGCATTGAATAACTGCAAACATATTTCTTTGTATTTTCAATTAAATACTTCATAAAATGATTAAACAATGTTTTCAGCATACTTCTAACTAACTATACTGATAACGATGTAAAGATCTAATAGTCTTACATTGAATTTCATGGACTTAGTGCAATTTTATCTTTCTTGTTTACAAGAAGTAATTTTGAAATAGTGTGACCATACTGAGGACATATCTAGGACTTTCTGTGGGACCTGAACTAAATTATACACGTTTGCTTAGTCATTTAATTTTTATTTCACATTATTTACAACATTAATATACTTACCTACAATATTATTTTTTTAGATTTCCTAAAAATAGTACCCAGAGGAAATTATGGTTATCCATTGTACCATTGAAAATGAAATTTTATGAAAGTGCAAGGATTTTTTAAAACAAACAGCAGTTCCTACTATAATTACAAATCAAGAAGCAGTATCACCTTGCAAGGTAAAATTTCAAGTATCTATTTACAAACTCCTTTAATTGTCTCACATGTTATACAATGTTAAATATTTGAATTTATAAGGAATATAAAAACTAGTATGAAAAAAAATACCCCACCAGTATCAGGAACATTTTCCAAACTACCGGCGCTCAAGGCTCCAGAGATAATTGCTGCTTTCTGAACCAGCCCCCCCCCCCCGATCCGGCTGCCTAATGAGAGCCTTACATTATTATTATGTTTCAGAAATGTAGTAGTTCGAATATATGGCAAAAGGCTATATTTTGTAAAATATATTATAATTTTCAGATAGACAGTTCATTACAGGAAGAGTCTATGGGGCAAGTAGCTACTCTGGGTGTACCAAATCCTAGCTCTGGCATTTATGAAAGTAATCCTTCCTGATGGGCCAACTCAGAGAAAACAATATAGAAAACAAATTAATTAATGTTGTATCACAACATTTTACTCCTCTGTTGCAAGAAATGTTTAAGCATCCCATCACGGACTCAATTTATTGCAATGATTTGCATGAAAGCGTATTAATTAAGAAAATTGCAAATTCATTTTTTAACACTTAAAGAGTCATACAGAAAATATACTTAGTGATTTACGTGGTAAGAGACAGAAATTACACAAAACAATAATATTTAGTCATGTATAAAGAAAGAAAAGTTATTAAATGATTTTAATTTGGAAAGTGCTGTTGTTTCTTTTTTGCCCTTTTTTTGTAACTTTATTATCGTTCCTATTATAGCCCCCTATGATATATGTCACAGTCAAAACTTATAACCACTCAATAGACTGTAAGCTCTCGACAGTAGTACTTTTGACTGAAATTATTGAAAACTAATTTTACCCAATATAGCTGTTTAAATGTAATTTTAACTGACTTGCCTAGCGCCAAGTAGTGGAACACAAGGCAAAGGGAGCCAAGGGCAACCCGACAAGGGTGGGTTAGGTTTTTAGCTCCCGTCATGCCATTCATGATAGGTTCCTTTAAACGCTGTAGACAGAAATATACGTAAAAATTGATTTTGACTGATTCTCCGTTCTTCCGTCAGCCACTTTTAACCACATTCATATTGTCAGTTAAAATGACTATTAACTACAGATTTTCCGACAAACTAATTTTAATCAACGTAACGTATTTTTTTTTTCAGAAGTATTATTGACCGAATTTGCCCTTTAGCTGACATTAATAAATAGAAATACATTGGCTAACCCAGAAATCTAGGAAAAACTATTGTCCAGTATGTATTCATAATGTTTAATTAATCTGCAAAATTAATGAAACATATATCTTTTGCGATTTCATGGTTGGTCCCTTAATAACAGTACATGTTTAAAAATATGAGTACAATAACCCTTTTTCGTTTTTACGCTACCTACACAAAAAGTTATGTTTCCACTTAGGTATGCCAAATAGATTTTATTGTGTAACTTGTTTTGTTTACTAAGAAATTACTAACACCTTGTTATTTTTAACCGGCTTCAAAAAAGGAGGTTCTCAATTCGTTGGAATCATTTTTCTGTATCTTTGTAACATGGTATTTAGGTCTGAAATAAAGGTAAATTATTATTATTTTATCCCAAGCAGATCTCACAATCATTCATTAATTTCGTATTGCCGTAGGAACTACACCTTTGTTCTAGTAATTATCTATTTCCCACCAATATTCTATAGGTACATCGTACATACGAACTAGGAAATTTTACGTGTTTATAAATGTAAAAAGAATAATAAATTTAACAACCGAACCTCCAGTTACTGTTAAAAAACTAGAATTTATTTATTTTATTTATTTATTTATTTATTAATTATCCAATTATTATTATTTATTATTATTATTCCAATTATTTAATTATCCAAACTTTCACGCGATAACAAACAGTTTGATTTTTGAGTATTTTTTTTACGCACAGTACATAAAGTATCTCGACACATAAAATCTATACGGGCTAGGTCTTAGAAGTGAACATTTTGTTGACACTATATGGAACACAACTACTTGAAGTTTTGTCCTGGAAGAAATACAATAAAGGTTACCCTACTTAGAAAGAAAGGGTTTGACCACAGTGAGCGAGATAGCCATACATCATTTTTGCTTCAAGTAGGTATTCAGAGTCTGGACTCCACTTTTATCTGTACCTTCATGGTCGGGTATTTCAATGGTGTCACAATTGTACCACAATGGTACCATTATGGTGCAATTGTAAAGTTTTTGGTAGTCTACTATTAATGTCTTGTCATCATTGACTTACAATTGTGAAAGTGACATAAATTGCTAGTCTCGTACACAATTGCTTCACAATTGCAATTCAATGACAGGTGCTCAAGTCTACTATTTTGGAACAATTGTCATACCGGCACAATACCGGCACGATACCGTTGCAATTGAAGTCAAATGTCCGTAGTCTGCTATATGCGTTCATAACAGTCGTTCAATGGTAATAGAATTGTCGGTCTCTTATCTATGCATTGAATTTTCGGTCTCTTTTATCTATGAATTGTGTTAGAATGGTATGTATGTGTTGCCGTTTTTAAAAAATGGGTTAGTCGGTGGGGTTAGTCGAAGTGATTTTCGAAAAACTACTAATAAATTTAAACATTTAATCATGCTAGACTTCGTTTAGATATATTTGTACATACTATTTATTAGTATAAAAAGCAATGTGAAGTTTAGGAGATTAGTAAATTGCAATAAATTACAAAGAACAATTTCTAATATTTCTATCTATCTATTTTTTATTTATGGCAATCTGTCGACACAGGACAATTTCAAAATATTACTGTCAAATTCAAAATAGCAGACTACCGAAACATTTCAGTCATTGAATTGCAATTGTGAAGCAATTGTGTACGAGACTAGCAATTGATGTCACTTTGACAATTGTAAGTCAATGATGAAGTCGTTATGACAAGACATTAATAGTAGACTACCAAAAACTTTACAATTGCACCATAATGGTACCATAATGGTACCATAATGGTACAATTGTGACACCATTGAAATACCCGACTCAGGGCCCTGAACTGTTGCGGTAGTCTGCTATTTTAAATTTGAGAGGTAATATTTTGAAATTGTCCTGTGTCGACAGATTGCCATAAATAAAAAATAGATAGATAGAAATATTAGAAACTGTTCTTTGTAATTTATTGCAATTTACTAATCTCCTCTTGACTCGAGGCCCAGTTGCACAGATTACTATATATTAGTCAGAGACCCAGTTGCATCGTGTCGGTATGACAATTGTTCCAAAATAGTAGACTTGACCACCTGAACAATGCTGACGCCTAATTGGAACATGAATTAGTTTTCAAATGCACCAGCAGAGTGCGCTAAGTTCAGTGTTGAAAAAAAAATACTAAAATAATATTGTATTCACAATATGAAATGAATGTGGAATATAAAAAAAGTCTTTGATAATAAATAAATAAAATTTCAATCAATGAAAGAAAAAATACTTGTTAATTTTCTGTCGCTGAAGTTGGTATGGATTGCACGCATCACTTTTGAGAGTGCTCGATTGTGCGATGCGTTGCTGTAGTTGGAACACTCGACGTTGAGCATTGTGCCGCATAATGCGCTCTTGTGCTGTAATTGGAAAACGGGGCATATAGATATATTAGATATTGTATTATTAATAGTGTCCGACTGAAACTGGTTTCCGGCCGAAGCCGAATGTTTGGCCGTGGCTTCAGGTTTCGGCCGAAACCGAAACTCACGTGGTCAAGTATAAAATTTCTTAAAATGCTGAAATTTGGTGAGTTTTACCTATTATTTTGCATTAATTAGGGCATGAAATGGAGATACAGTATTAAGTTCGTTGGAAACATTTATTTATTATAATTTAAAAAAATATTAATAACGTTAGTATTATTTTTTTAAATAATATTCTCATAATTCCCGAACAGGGCTTTAGGAAGGCAGGAAGTTAGGCGAGCATGGGTGTGCCTGAACTGCGACACAAGTTTCGATTTCGGCCGAACCGAAACTGCCGCAGCAACTTGATTTTGGCCGAAACTGTTGGCCAACCGACACCAGCCACAACAGGTCGGACACAAATAATTAATAATCATTAATAATGTATTGTTCTAAGATATAAGACTCTGTTGGCTTGGTTGCCTTCTACAACTCGAGTCTTTGGCAAGTTCTCCAGTTCCTAGTGCATTAAAGGTCTAAAGTCATAATTGATTTTATTGAAAATTATATTTATGAAATATACTCAAGATTCGTAAATAAAAAAGCTATAAGAATTGAAATTACTTTATTTTCAATAACAGAACAATACGCCAATATTATTCTACTTTCAGCATAATACTTGACTCTTGCAATGTAGCTTTTAGTGTAAATGGCTTTGTTAATTTTTCTATGTCAAATGTTTCTGTTGCAAACTCTTTACTATCAGGATCATCATGAAGTGTAAAGCTTATTTGTTTTATATCTCCTGAATCAATGGTCTGTACACTTAGGGTGTAAGGTGCAGTTCCTTCCTTGAATAGAGGAATTGTCTGATCCAAATATTTTAAATAAATATCTTTGCTTAAAAATTCTACTTCAGTATTCATATCCTTAAGAGAAAATTCTGGAATATCCAAAAGCAATGCAGCTTCTCTTGAACATCCAGCTGCAATAACTTCATCTGGACTAATACCAGACAAAACTTCAGCCTCTGGCACTAAATTAGCAATAGCCGATTGTAATTTTGGTATCTTCATCGATCCCCCACATATAACAATTTTATGTATAGGCCCACCAAAATTTTTAATAACCTTCTGTGCCGGTTCCAAGTATGATGATATTTTTGATGAAATAACATTCTCAAATCTGGCTCGTGATACATTTTGACTCCAATCAACACCGTCTAATAATGATTCAATAAATACATGTGCGGAGTTCAGTGTTGAAAGTACATGTTTGCAATTATCGGCATGTACAAGAAGCTTAGCCATAGCTCTTCTACTTTCTTGTGGGTCAAGCTTCCACTTTTGTCTAAATTCCTGTGCTATATAGTCAGCTAAATCTTTTGTAAGGCACTGACCACCCAAGTCTGACCGGTACACATTTTGTTCAATAGTCATAAATCCACTAGAAACTTTAACTATGGAAGCAGCACATGATGATCCACCGAGTCTGTATACTAAAACATTTACATCTTCAGTGCTTTCTTCAATATTATAAGCAAGTAAAGCCGCTGCTGGTTCACTGATTACTTGCACAACATCAAATCCTGCTAACTCAGCACACCTCATTAATCTCTCTCTACTTGTGTTAGACCAGTGAAGAGGTGCAGCAAGCACTAACTTCAAATCTCCTTCATTACTCATAGAATGACTTGCAATGGTAAAGAGTTTGGAATATATTTTAGTTGCTATGTTGTCTGGGTTTGAGTACAAAGTAGTTTCTGTAGTTTCAAATTCATAGACTACTTTCTCTTCATTTTGTATACGACAAGATGATGAAGATTCAACGTATGTTAAGTCATCAGCATTAAAATCACTGTTCATGAGCCTTTTGTTATTTTTGATAATAGATTTTGATGAAGGTTGCCCTGATTTTGCAGGTAAGCCTATTTCCCATTCTGTACCATTGAGGGCAACTATAGCAGGAGTGACACGATCTCCAGCATCATTAGCTATAATTGAAGCCGCACCATTAGAAAAAGAAGCTAAACAGGCTGAACTATTGCCTAAATGTATACCGCATGCTGCCGCCATTTTAGAACTTGAAGGAATCCAAAATTGTTATAATACACAATATTTAAGATTTTTCATGTAAATAAATTTCACTTTTCAGCTTTTAATTCGATAAATTACCACACATTTTATACAAATAGCCACAATTTACCACGGAATACCACGACCGGCCATGCCGCCACAGACTGACAGTTTTGACAATTTTCAGTTTGACGTTTGACGAATAACTCCTTGTCTTTGGTAAGAAAAGTAGATTACACTTTATGGGCCATTAAAAAAAGAATTGAATTGAATTAGATTACACTTTACCGCGGCTGTACTTAAGAGGAAACTACAGTAAAAAAATGTGTGACCCTGCCCCATAGAGTAACCCTGCCGTTGCCTTGACCATGTAAAAAAACTGGCAGGTCAGAAATTTATTTTTAAAAATGTACTTTTTTACGCGGGCACGTTGTTATTATGAGCGCGAACTTTAAATTTTATAAAAAATAATTTAGGAATGAAGAAATGTGTACAAAGCAAGAAGATGATAATATTGCTTTCGACAATAGATTACAAGGTGTGTTAGATCGCTTATCTAAGTGCAAAATTGTAAGTACAATATATAAAACAGTGGTGTTTTAATATTGACCAGTTTAATTTAGTAACCGCTCATTTACGTACCTACTTTGCGTATTATGTGGTATTATGGTCTATTGCCAAGTGTTTGACCATGACTCTTCTTTTCGAAAATGACAAACTTTATGTTATACATAAACATCAGTTCAAGTTTATACCCATTTTAATCAGTAAATATCCTTAGTACCTATGGATCTTCGAGAGAAAAATAACAGCAAAAAGACTTTACTATGTTGTGACTCTCTTTATGAAGACAACAACTTAAAAATTCATCACCAGAACTCAATTATATGCGGTAGGTAAGGATGGGATTATGACGTAGGATTTATTAGTATTTTTTTTTAAGTTAAAACGTCGATTGGACGCGCTCCCCATAGCCGGTTAGCCGTAATAATAATAATATTCAATCGGCTACGCGATTCAATGTTTTTCCCTTAGTATTGCTGTTTACCAGGTTGCGGATGCGATTCCCACCCGGAGCAATTATTGTTTGCGTGATACTTGTATGTATCACAACAATATTAAATTTGTTCTACGTCTGAGTGTTTTCTTTCCATTCTATGATTGCATGTATTATTGTGGTACCCACAACTTACGCAAATTATCATAACTTGGGCCTATATATAACATTGTGTAAATGCCTATGAATATTTTTTTTAATTAATTTACGGTAAACGTGAACGTACGTATACTATATACGTATCTCCAACAGGATTTTGCAAATGAAAGTGAAGAATGCAAGAGTCTAAGAGAAACAAATTCTAAACTACAAATAGAATTAAGAGAAGTGCGAGAATCGGAAAAATCTCAACGATATCATTTAGTTACGACTCGTGAAATGATAAGAAATCTTCAAGAGACCGTTTCACACTTGGTATATCTTAAAAGAGACGTTAAAAAATTAGAAGAAAAATTAGCCTCAAAGGAAACCTACTTAATGCAATTAAAAAAGGTCTTTCGTAATATTTATTTGACTTTGTACCTACTACCTAGTTGTTGTCCATTAATTAGTACGCGTGGAATTTGGAATCACCTTTTTCGTATTAAAAAGTAGCCTACTATGCCATTCGCTAGACTATCTGTGTACCAAATTATATAAAATCAGTTCAGTATAGCCGTTATAACATCAGTCAGAATTCCATATGTCCTTAAATATTTATTTTATTTATTAATTTACAATAGATAAAATCGTACAACGTAGACTTTATATGACTTAAATAATGAAGTAAGTATTTAAAAAAAAGTTCAACATAATTCATATGCCTTTAAAATTTGAACAACAACAACAAACATAAAAAACTGGTCAAGTGCGAGTCGGACTCGCGCACGAAGGGTTCCGTACCATTATCTATGCAACATAAGGCAACGTTATTAGTATCGAGCAAGAAACGGTAAAAAAAATCATGTTTGTTGTATGGGAGCCCCCCTTAAATATTTATTTTATTTTTAGTATTTGTTGTTATAGCGGCAATAGAAATACATCATCTGTGAAAATTTCAACTCTCTAGCTATCACCGTTCTTGAGATACAGCCTGGTGACAGACGGACGGACCGACGGACGGACAGCGAAGTCTCAGTAATAGGGTCCCATTTTTACCCTTTGGGTACGGAACCCTAAAAAAAACATACAGAAGAATTAAGAACCTCCTCCTTTTTGAAGTCGGTAAAAATACAATAAAATTTCATACTTAACTTCCTAAAGACGCATGACGTTTATCTCACAGGATATAGAAAACGCGATACTGGAACACAATGAAAACATAGTCAAAATTCAAGTAGACCATGAAAAACGAGTGGAAGATATAAAAACTAACAATGCTAGGAAAAGTTCGTACTATTTTTGTATAATTTAGGATATTGATTGTAATTTATATTAGATTTTGTTTTTTAATTAAAATCATGTCGTATTACCGAAGATATGAAAGCTAGTAGTGATTTATCATCGACGCGAATTATGTTACCGAAATATTATCAAATCAAATTTATAAAATTCTCGTGTCACAATGTTCGTTCCCATACTCCTACGAAACGGCTTGACCGATTCTTATGAAATTTTTGCATGCATATTCAGTAAGTCTGAGAATCGGCTACTATCTATTTTTCAAACCTCTACTAAGTGATCCAGGGATGAGGGGTGTCCACCACTAACAATTATATGGCGAAACAACGTTTACCGGGTCAGCTAGTTATTAATAATAAAATCATTTTTAGTTTAGTTTAGTTGTGCGCGTAGAATTGATACCAATACCAACAGATATGTGATTTTTATATCAATAAATTTTCCCTGGTCTAATAGTTCAACAGATACAACATGACAGTGATGCACAAGTGGCACAGTTCACTTGTGTTGCTGATGAATTGAGAGCCAAAATGAAGGACATGGAAGCAGAGAATAGAGACAAGGTTTGTTTTTACGTTTTAGCTTGTGATTTATTAGTGCTTAATTTCCCTTCTGATCAATCTTGGATATTCTTGCGGAAAGGATTTCCTGAATGTTATAAATGGCCTTAGACTTAAAACCAATCTTATAATATGTTTTCCTTAATTTAAATAATCATATTATGCATTTTCTTTTTCATTCCTTTTCCTTCGCCGCATTTTATTAATGTTCCACTGCTAGGCACGGGCCCTCTCTATTTTAGGATTTGATCTACCATGTCACACGAAAAAATGGGTTAGAATAAGAAATTAAAAAAGAACTGCTCGGCATAATGCTGAACGTGTTCCCTTTTGGCGCAGCCGTGGGGCATAGAAAATATGCAAAACCGTTATACATCGATAGATATAACTAGTAGCTATAAATTAATCCCGCTGTCTGCCAAATAAATATTTTTTCTTTCTTTCTAATCGGAACAATATTTTTCCATCGTAATGTACATACTTCATTGTGGGGATTTTGACGGAAGATTAACTCATTGTTCTCTATAATCCAATAATTATTTTAGATTGCTACGGTAGTATTAGAATATGAAGAGAAGTTACAACGAGCAGCCGCCGAAGTGTCTCAGTTACAGGAGGATTTGTCTAGAGAGACTGCACGATCGGATCTTAATATTAATGCCTATAAACGGGTTTGTATTTCATACTTACTTCTTTTCCTCACAGCACTTAAGGGCATTACACACCATCCATCTTGCTGTAAGTTCCTCCAAGGTCAGAGATCCCGTGAGTAGACTTGGTACGTCGTAAATTGGCGGGACGTACAACAGGATGATGCGTTACGCGCTTTAAGCTGCCCATTATCGAGTTGTTTAAACTTCGTATTAACTCTCCTATCCGAAGAACAATGTAATGTATGTCATGTAGTTATAGATTCATTAAGAAATCATAACTAAGTTTATAATTAGCATAACATAATTTATCAAATGAAAGAATGATGACAAAGAAAAGATGGAAAGACACCATACAGTGTTCTAGCACCCATCAGCCTCTCCAGCTCTGAAAGCAACAAGAAGCAGTCCTGCGCTATCTACATCCAGCGGCTCCTGGCCCATTTTACGATGTCGTTAGTCCACCTTTTGGGGGCCGCTCCATACGAAGTACCTGCCTGTGCTTAAAAAAATCACAATATATTTTTGGTCTAAGACATTGGAATAGGTAGTCTTTAAATTTGCCGGAACTAAAATCTAAAACAATGTTTTTATTTTTTATAATATTTTGGACATTTCACACAACGTCCTCTGGTCCCAAAGTAAGCTATATTTCTATGCTTGTGTTATGGATACCAGAATACGGATATAATACTTAAACTACTTTTCTTTTGTAAATACATACTTATAATACATAGCACACACCCACACGCAGGGCAAACATTTTTATGACATTTATAAACATCACACAAATGATTGTGCCGAGCGGGAATCGAATCCGCGACCTCGTGAGCGGCAGTCCGTTACATGAACCACTAGACCACGAATCCCGTCAATTGCTAATAAAATAATAGTATCTATAAACATGCAAAGACATTAATACAACGCAACAAACAAATGCAATATCAACATACATATGTATATTTTTGCAATTGTAATTAGAAATTATTATCTCTATTCTATTTTATTTAACGATTAAATTTCTTCAGATGTTGCTTAAGTTTTATAATATCACAATAAACTCGTGTAATATAAAAAATAAATGTCTATTGCACTGTTTTGGTGGACTCAAAACAATAAATTACGTCACAGCTATAAAACGTAATTTACGCAGATTCTGACAATGAAATAGTAACTTTTTATTGCCATTTCTAATTTTTAATTAGATGTTAATAACTTTGTGGTCTGTGCGGTGACGAATGACGAATATAAGCCGACGAATATATGACGGGCCTCGTGGTCTAGTGGTTTATATAACGGACTGCCGATCACGAGGTCTCGGGTTCGATTCCCGATCAGGGCAATCATTGCTGTCCCGGCAAACGTCTTTTTGCCATACTAAAAAAAAAAAGATTTGAAAAATAGATGTTAGCCGATTCTCGGACCAAATTTCATAAAAATCGGTCTAGGCGTTTCGGAGGAGTACGGTAACTAACACTGTGACACGTGAATTTTATATATAAGATAAGTATGTACCTATTTACAAAAGAAAAGTAGTGTATGTATTCTATCCGTATTCTGGTACCCATAACACAAGCATAGAAATATAGCTTACTTTGGGACCAGAGGACGTTGTGTGAAATGTCCAAAATATTTATTTATTTATTATAAGCGCCACTACCCCATTTCATATCAAGGGTGCTGTAAGAGTCAGATATTATTAGCAGTTAAAAACAATTGAGAGACGGGAAACCTAATCCTGTGCCAACATCAGGTCAGCAAAGCATAGTAGACTAAAAAATCTACCTAATAATCTACCTAAAGCCGATGAGGCCCGTGCACAATAAAGGGAGTGTAATGGGCTTGGGAAGAACTTTGTAGTGTAAAATAAACTAAGCAAATATTAATTTGGTTTAATATAAATCTAATTTTAGCGATTAGAAGAGTTAGAGGAAAAACTTAAACAGAGTCAGTTTAAGCAATACTTAGAAAATTCTTCAGAATACGAAAGTCGAACAGAAACGCCATGTTCCGTTACTCATGATTATCAAGAATATTCCTTAGATGTAAACCCAACTCAAGACAAAGTAAAAGTTCCTATGCCGATACAAAGAAAATCCTTAAAATGTACAAACTCTTTGCAAGTAAACTTTTACAATAGCAAAACTGAAAAACCTCGACAAGTTTCGGTTGATGAGAAAAAGGATCTTTTCCATATAACGAAAAAAAGAAAATTGTATAACGCTAAAGATTTTCATGATGCATAAATAGTTATTAGGTACTTTTCAATTAAATTTGTTATTATTTATGTTATTTAGCTATGCCATAATTTTAATACCTATTTTACTTGTAAATAAATACCTATAGTAAAGTGATTGTTTTTATTTTGTTTTTAAGTTAAGAGGATACCAAAATAGCGTCGTGTATTTTTCTATGTACGAAGTTTTCATTGTTTCTTTAGATTGAATGGCTAGAGCTCTAATTTTTAAGTATATGTTTTTTCAATATATGATCTTGGATCGCATGAACTCAGAAACGCGATTGAAAAAAGTTTTCTCGATAGAAAATCTTGGCGAAACAACCTCTCAATTTTTTTATTTTTTTCATTTGTCGGTCTATTATCGCGTATTAACTAATGAAATAACTTTAAAAACATAGGTAACTATTATGTATAGAAACACGTGGATCAGAATTAAAATATATTTAGTAGATTTTGAGTAAATAGGAAAAGTATCCCTAATTCTTCATTTTCTGTGCCTACTGGCTGTGTTAATATGTACGTGTCGGCGATGATATACGATAATATTGATGTAGGCCCTTAAGTTAATGCTTCCTGTTAGGTAGATGCCTATTTGACTTTTATTCTGGATTAAATCTATATAAATCTGTAATCTATATTTTTGGTCGTCCCTATTTTAATTTTGCTCGGAGATCTTGTAGGAAATTATCTCCCTCTTTCTCCCTCTTCAGCCCATTAATGTCGTACTGCTAAACTCGGGTCTCCTCCACTTCGAGAGGATTTGTTGTCTACTATGCCGCGCTGACCAGACGTGTTGGCATATAATTTAGTCTTCAGTTTTCCATCTCTCACAGTGGGTGATAACTGCGTATAATATCAATTAGCTGGCTCTTATAGCATAGGTACTCGTGAAGGAATGGGGTGGCGACACTTGTATTCTTAAGCCTTCACCATACCACAGATAATATAATAAAGACTAATAAAGACCATACGGAAATTGTCTAAATATCTACAATATAAGGCTATTTAACACGCCGTTATCTAAGCAGTTATAAATAAAAAGTAACTGTGAACAATACAATTAAGATAATAGTTACACGATGCTGCATATAAAACTGCATTATCAAATATGCATGTTACAAATCTACAACAATTAATATGATTATGAAAAATAACATGACTACATATTCATAAGTTACATCATAAATTGACCTACATACCGTCGTTTAATTCGTGTTCATGCCTACTTCCCTTGGAGCGTGAATTGCTTTAATAATTACATTATTTTGGTTAAAATCATACTTTATAATTACATACAACATGAAATAATAAATTTATGTGCTACTGTAAACACATTGGACACGAAATGTGTGATTATTTTTAATTTAATGAATTAATTACGCAAGGTTATATATTATCATCACGTGTCATTACTAAAAATATACATTTATTACACAAAATTCACAATACGTATGTAATTATATGGATTAAACTATGTAGGTAACTATTATTTCATAGCTTATGCGTTGAAGCCAAAATGCCTTAATTAATACTAATAAACAAATATTCATGGACATTTCACACAACGGTTCTGGTCCCAAGCTAAGCTTATATGGTTGTGTTATGGGTACCAGAATACGGATAGAATACATATACTACTTTTCTTTTGTAAATACATACTTATAATACATAGAAACACCCAGACGCAGTACAAACATTTGTATAACAATTAGAAAAATCACACAAATGATTGTCCCGAGCGGGAATCGAACCCGCGACCTCTTGATCGGCAGTCCGTTACATAAACCACTCAAACACGAGGCTCGTCAATTTAAAAAAAAAATTAAGTTAATAAAGGCTAGATCTACTTCAAAAAGTGCTACCCACTTACTTGCATCCGTCTACCGTGGCCTCGTGGGTTTGTCTGAAACGCATGCAGCATAAGTTTTCGTTCCACAGTTTGGATCTTCGCATGACTATAATAGGTATTTATATAACGATTCCCAAACATGTAGGGAGTTTTCGAATTCCAATCTGAAGAGTCTGTTTGTTTGAACGAGCTAATCGCAGGAACGACTGGTGCGATTTAAAAAATTCTTTACGAGAGCACGTTTATCGAGGAAGGCTTTAGGCTAAAAAATATACACATCAGATGACAACCTAGGTAGCTGTTCATAAATTTAACTCGTAAATAGGTAAATACTCGGTTTTGTCACAGTACAAATAGTTTTCAGTGACGACAGGCTTAGCATTTGTCTATGTACCTAAGTATCTAACAGAGAAAGTACTGCACTTAAGTATATTACCGCATATAAACGTTGTATTAATATCTTTCCATTCAATATAATGAAAATCACGTGGAAAGTAACCGCACAAATATTATACTTATATATTGCTGTCAACGTTTTCCGTAGGAAAGTAATATTGACTTTACAAATCATTTCTTTAATGTAATAAATTATGGTGCTTTTCCCATAATCGTTTTGTGTTTTTACCTCATGTTACGATTTATTATCATGATCTTAAAATGCGAAAAATAAAGAAAAATGCCTTAAAGTTTCTTGAAATAAGGTCTAATGTAACAGAAAAGATATATTTGTTAAGATATACCTAGTAACGAAATGATTATGATGACAATTACATAATATGACTGAATATCGTCTGCAAACATAGGCTAGGTATGTTGATAACGTTAGTTTTTTTTCACATAAATAATTAAAATAAGACAGTTTTGGTTAAAATTTTATAATTTAACTGTATAATAAAAATGTATAACATAAATTGATCAAACAATAAAGCCTCCGAGTTCTTCAGTCAAGAGGTTAAAAGTAAAATTAAATTTATATAATTTGGAGAAAGCTTCTAGCTCTTAGGAAAACAAAAATAAGAGATTAGGTTTTTGTTGACATAATTTTCTTTGGCGAACTTGTCTAATTTACATTCTTAAATATGGTTTTCTAAACGGTATTTACAAAAATCATTGTTGTAATAATTTTATTTCAAAAACTAAAAACCCACACGCTTGAAAATTCTGAATATTATTTTACGTTATTGCATTGTAATCGGATCTTAATTTTTGTGCAATATTTTAAATCAATTTCACTACTGCAAGTAGATGAAAATTACCACAGATAACTAGATTGTATATGTCAGAAAATTACTTTCATTGATTCCGTTACATAGATTAATACATTGATAGATAAGTACCGAGTTAAAACAAGCGTGTTACAATGGAATAAAATTATATGCCAGGCAAGTTGGATTTATTCTCTTTGCTTTTTTTACATATGCAAATATACGTCATTTTCCTTTATGGGTAAGCAGAGTCCTTAGAGCGTCACCTGATCCCTCACATTTTATATATATGTATACTAGCTGACCCGGCAAACGTTGTTTTGCCATACTAAAAAAAAGTTTGAAAAATAGATGTTGGCCGATTCTCAGACCTACTGAATACGCATGTAAAATTTCATAAAAATCGGTCAAGCCGTTTCGGAGGAGTACGGTAACTAACACTGTGACACGTGAATCTAATATATAAAATTCCCGTGTCACAGTGTTAGTTACCGTACTCCTCCGAAACGGCTTGACCGATTTTTATGAAATTTTACATGCGTATTCAGTAGGTCTGAGAATCGGCCAACATCTATTTTTCAAACTTTTTTTTAGTATGGCAAAACAACGTTTGCCGGGTCAGCTAGTTTTATATATAAGATCTACAACTTTTGCTTATTATAATAAGTTGAGTTAACTGAAAGTATATTACAATAAACTAAATTTATAATAGAATTATAACTTTAAGTTTTTCAATAATAAATCAGTACGGAAGAGAACCGTTTTATAAACGATCACAACCGGAAGTGTGCATTCCAAAACATCATTGTGCAGGGATGCGTTCCGAATTATTTATAAAGCATTTCGTACAAGATTCACAAGAAACTATTTCACAATATTAGATCGCAATCGCAATACAGAACCGAAATTACGCGGATTTAATCTGTGTTAAAAATTGCGATAACAATGTATAATTGTATACGCATTGCGATTTGGAAATTAGCATTTATTCATACAGCAGTCGGATTAAACTTAGCTAAATTTACTAAAATACATATATTGGTCCATAGGCTACTGTAAGTAGGAAAATAATGTTACTCATCATCATACTTTTATGCCTTAATCGCGGAGAGATAGGCAGAGACGATAGAGCATACCTACCTATCTAAAGTAATCTAAACATATTTCCTTCATATTTTAATTTAGGTAACCAAAGATATAGCCTTTTACAATCACCAACCATCTGCTATAATCTAAACATAATATTTAGGCATAAAGTAAGTGTACCTATCTTGTATCATCTTGTTGTTAACTACAATACCTTGCTTAATAGTTTAATTATGACAAGTAAATACGTCCATTAAATATATTCGATTCGTTTAACGCTATTTTTTATACATGTCTATAGTTAATTGCACTCATCTACATATAAACACTTAAAATTAAGATTTATTAAGTCACTGAATTACAATGCTACCGATTCTACGTGCAGAACTAAACATAACTAAAATATGAAACTTGATAGTGTAAATAACACAATTCTATTGCAGAATTGTGTTAACAGAACTTTTTAATTAGAACATCTTATTATTACAGAACGATTTTAATTAATTTATATGTGCACACAACAAAATAATCAATTAACTAAAATACACCATAGTTGTTTTCAATTTTGTTCACGGGGTCTCGGGTTCGATTCCCGGTCAAGATATTTTTAATTGTCATACAAATGTTTGTACTGCGTCTGGGTGTTTACTATGTATTATAAATTTATTTTTAGTTAAGTTGTTGTTGTTGTGCACGTAGAATTGGTACTAATAAGGAAATTTTATTGTACTGGATGTTGACTGCGGATGAGTCTGTCCAATGAGTTCCAACTAAAGGAGTAATCGATCTCAAGGTGTCCATATCTGGACAGGTGAAAGTTGTCTGGTGCTGTCTTCGGGAAAGGTCGCGCCCAATCTTCATAATCTGGTGACAGACTCTCGTACGCGTAATGATCGTACGCATCTGTCATCCTAATAACAAAAAAAAAATTCCGATATTCAAACTTAATCATTTATATTCACATCAGATAAAAGACATTACCCCAATAATACAGGATTCTAGTCGGGAAAGGCTTCGTTGAAGTATGTAACTTCTGATAAGTTGAATATATTACCTATACTTATATATGTAAATACTAGCTGCCCCGGCAAACGTTGTTTTGCCATACAATTCTGTATAAAATAAAATTTCATCAAAATCGGTCCAGCCAATTTGTAGCCTATGTGTTATTCTGATGTATAAGCTATATTGTGGTAAAGTTTCATTCAAATCCATTCAGTAGTTTTTACGTGAAAGAGTAACAAACATCCATACATACATCCATACTTACAAACTTTCGCCTTTATAATATTAGTAGGATTACTAGGTAACTTACCTAGTAATATTTACATATAAGTAGCGCGTAGTCGCGGGCAACACTTACCTAAAGGTAAGTGATGCCCGCGACTCCTTACGAGAAGAATTTAGAAAATTTTCCCCGTTTTTGATTGTAAAATGTATTATCCAACACTGAAAGAATTTTTGAAATCGGTTAAGTGGATTCAGAGATTAGCGCGTTCAATCAAACAAATTCTTCAGCTTTTTAATATTAGTATAGATATCATAGATAAAGTCTAGTTACTTTACTATCATGTAACTATAAAAATATAAATGGGTTGTAAAGAATAATACTATATTGTTGTTGTTAATGTAATGTAAATAATTAATGTGTAATAAACAACTGTACTTCAGGATAAGAGAAGAGGAGAACCTGATTTTGTCCATTAATACATTTTTTTCGACCACTAACTCGAACCCCTCGAACCTTTAATAAAGGCTTATTTAGAAAACTAGCTTTTGCCCGCAACTCCGTCCGCGTGGAATTTAGAAAATTTTCCCCGCGGTTGTAATATTTTTCACTACTGCTTCGCTTCTACTGGTCGTAGCGTGATGTTATATAGCCTAAAGCCTTCCTCGATAATTGCCCTATCTAACACTGAAATAATTTTTCAAATCGGCAAATACCCTTCCTGAGATTAGCGCGTTCAAACAAACAAACTCTTCCGCTTTATAATATTAAAAAATATAGAAAGTAGCCAGCTATCTAATCTAGGTCTCTATATACAAACACAAACAAAACGACAATGTCTTCAATAAAAAACTATCTAATTAATTATGTTAATGATTCTTACAGCACTGGTTTACATTATGTCGTACATAATTGGCCATCCGTATTAATACCAGCTAATCGCATTAGATAATAATCGACATGTTACCTCATTGCGGACACTTCGCACTGTTTCACCTTATGACAATTATGAAGAATAAGTACATCCAACATGAGAATGGCATGACAAACTTTCTAGTATCCGCTAAATTTACCTCACAAAGTTGTGTTCACGTGTCGTAATCCGTGACTAGAAAGTCGCTTATTACCCGAATAATTGTTCTTAAAGCCCATTAAGCAAAGGTATTAGACCTAAACAGCCAGCAGTTATTTCTTATGTATTTTCATGACAAATGAAGTAATGTTAGCACATACCTAACTGCATGCTCAAATTATATAATGTTTGATCGTCAAATGCATACAAATATTGATAGAAATTGAAAGTAAATTTGAACATTCTAAAGACCAAGTACAAATAAAGGTTGTGTAATTCTTTACTCCTTTAAACATTTGGTAATAAGAAATATTTTACACAATACGTAGTTAAATACATTTATTAATATAGGTACACATCTATGTTAAGGGCCTACATCAATATTATCGTCGACATGTACCTATTAACATAACTAGTAGGTATAGAAAATGAAGAATTAGGGATATTTTTTTTGTTCACTTAAAATCTACTAAATATATTTTAATTCCGGTTTACGTGTTTCTATATATAATAGTTACTTATGTTTTTAAAGTTATTTCATTAGTTAATACGAGATAATAGACCGACAAATGAAAAAAATAAAAAATTAGAGAGGTTGTTTCGCTAAGATTTTCTATCGAGAAAACTTTTTTCAATCGTGTTTCTGAGTTTATGCGATCCTAGATTTATATATTGAAAAAATATATACTTAAAAATTAGAGCTCTAGCCATTCAATCTAAAGAAAAAATGAAAACTTCGTACGTGGAAAAATGCACGAAGCTATTTTGGTATCCTCTTAATATTTAATCACCGGGTCTACTTCGCACAGTGTACGGACGGGTGCTAAAAACGGAAATTTTTTATTCTGCTCAATTATGGACTGGCATAAAGATGTAAAAGGCGAGAGTATAACACCCAGATACCAATTCCGTCTAGTTTTGGTGCTATGTGATACCAAAGTTTGCTGTTGTTTTGCGGTTCGAAAACGAAAAAATGATATTTCTTTTAAATTATTTTTCTAATAACTAAATATTTGATAGTATCTGATAGCATATTTAATAATGTATATTTGATGATTTTTTCCTATGCAATAATGTCAATATTAGGGCTAAAAAAAGTTAATTTTAGTTTATCAGATTTTATTTTTTTTCTTTAATGTTACACACTTTTGGCATCTAATTTTTACTTTAAAATGAAGGTAAACAATCATTCTATGCACACAAAAAAAACTAGATGCCAAATCCGTGGAACTTTTGAGAAAATTGAGATAACGCAATTTACAAACATAAGTGTCAACAGGGCTATCGAAATGAAAAATGCGAAAAAAGTTTTGACGATAATGGCCTGTTATGCCTTGTCCTAGAAGAACTAGACTAACTACTGATATGTAATTTTAACTTATGGTTTATGGTAACAATGTACTTAGTATGCTAGCTACTACTATGCTTAGCTACTAGCCTGGTGAATGTGGCCATCTAATGTGATTGAGAATTTTTCATCACATTTACACTTTCCTCATCGTTTCTAATAAAGATAAGAACATAATATTTTCTAACACTTGCGCGACTCATTTGCATAAATAAAACTACTTTTTACGGATTTAGACGCGTATATTCTATTCGTATCGTCTTGACTTTGCAGTCACCATGGTCACGGGTGAGACTCACCCGTGACCATGGTGACTGCAAAATCTCCGAAAAGTCGGGCTAAAATTAAAACAAATATACGCGTCTAAATCCGTAAAAAGTAGTTTTATTTAAGATAAGAACAATTAAATACGAATTTTTTATTTTTACTACTTAGTTGGCAGGGGCTCACCACATCGCGCGTAGTGTCAACCCTAGTACAAATTTTCAAAATTGTATATCTCAAAAGTTCCACTCTTCCTGCACGTAATTTTTTTTCTGGGCTTAGTATAAAGCTAGATCTTTGATTCTAGACTAGTTGCCAAAATGTTGTACCTTTGGAGAAAAAAACATTATCTGAAAAGTAGCAAATGCCTGTTATAAGACTAAATACTGACGTAACAGCTTAGCAGAAAAGCCTAAAATATAGCTTATTAAGTAAGTAATGTGATACAATACAAGATTAAATTTTTAAACAGATAATTTCAAAGAAATATAACTTTTTCGTAATTAAGTCGCAGAAAAACGGCGAACTTTGGTACCGCATAGCACCAAAACTAGACGGAATTGGCATCTGGGTCTGCATCTGACTCTCGCCTTTTACATCTTTATGCCAGTCCATAACTAAGCAGAACAAAAAATTTCCGATTTTAGCTCCTGTCCGTACACTGTGCTTCGTGATAAATAATTCATTTTAGGTACGATACCTGTTTTGTGTCCCGACGTTTTGATCGAATTGTATCGACCATGGTCAAGGGTCAACTACGTGAATAATTTAATAATACCTAAATAAACAATCTTACTATATTATCAGTACTATGAGGTTGAATGCATCAACTAGGTATTTCACTCATCTGCACCAACCAAAGTTGATAAAGAAGAGAATACCTCAAGCAGTGCAGTCAGCAAGTGCGTCCTTAACCACCTATGTAGCACTGGCGGTCCTTATGCCATGTGTGCAGAAGATTAACATAAATAAGTAAAAAATAAATATTTGAAGAAACCACTATGCCTGTTAAAGGTCTTTAATCTAGACCTAACAGCGGACTTTTCATCAATTTACCCAGTATTCCAAGTGCAAAATTGTACCCCAAAAACAGTAAGCTCCGCTGGTGGATTGGTCCAAGATCGTCTGAAGTCTTATTAGCTGCATCTTCTACAATGAGAAGCAAAGATAAATAATAAAAACTTGTCCATGCATTATTTTTAATACTTAATAACAAAAATAAAACAATCAGTGTGAAAACATGTGCAATATTTGCAACGCGACTCAAATATTTGTCGTAATTAACGCACTGAGGTCAATGTTAGGAACATGTTTCCCTACAATAAATAAACAAAGCCGAGCTATTCTCACAAGACCAACTTTCATTTATAGGAAACAAAAAACTAGTGCACATTCACACGAAGTACATACAATGCTTGTTATTATAATACAAAATTGCCCACCTCGACTAAATCTTACTAGTATTTATACGATGCATGTTTTTGTTGGTAAACTTTCCGTGGAAGACAACGTTTTGCCGATGAGAATTATGAATTAATTTAAAACGATTGTATTTGAAATGGTAAGTGGTAAACGTACCTAATTTAATGCCAATCTTAATAAATATGCATTGTTAAAAATCTATATTATAAAGCTAAAGAGTTTCCTGGTCGGGTCATGGTA
Organism: Orgyia antiqua; assembly: GCA_916999025.1. Classification (NCBI taxonomy): domain Eukaryota; kingdom Metazoa; phylum Arthropoda; class Insecta; order Lepidoptera; family Erebidae; genus Orgyia; species Orgyia antiqua. The sequence continues at coordinate 24,462,655 of OU779864.1, forward strand.
ATACCTGAGTGACTACCATGGCCCGGCCAAGGGGAGAGGAGGAACACTGTGGGGTTTAGTGGGTAGTTCGGGGCCGTTTCTGACCCGGGAGTCCCACACAAAGTGCGTAAATGCATTCCCCACGTAAAAGCTGAAGAGTTTGTTTTTTTGAAGGCGTTCTCTCAAAAACCACTGCGCACTGGACCGATTTGAAAAATTCTTTCAGAGTTGTATAGTACATTTATCGCGGAAGGCTATATAACATCACGCTGCGACTAATAGGAGCAAAGCATCAATGAAAAATCTTGTAAAATCCGAGAAATTATTCTAAATTCCACTCGTACGAAGTCGCGGTCAACAGCTGGTGTATTAAATGTACAAACTAGTTTACCTGAGCTAATATCAATAAACAATAGTAATTAAATGTTTCGAAATGTTGTTCTCTTATTACATAGACTTACTGCCTTATCCATAATGACTTATCGGAGGTTTAAACGGAGATTTTATCGGAGAGATAATAAACGTTTTAGCGTAAAAAGACTATTATGAATAACAAGTTTTGACAATTTTCGCGAACCGACTTTAGCGAACTTTTAAACCTGCCATAAGTCATCTATACTTATAATAAATCTCTAGAGAGGTCAATTCTGTACATGAAATATATTTTCAAAATAACTATCAGGGGGTGATTAGTGATCGATACTGATGCCAAAAATGCAATCAGTAAAATTTTTGTCTGTCTGTCTGTCTGTCTGTCTGTCTGTCTGTCTGTCTGTCTGTCCGTCTGTATGTTCCTTATAGAAACATAAACTACTCGACGGATTTTAACGAAACTTGGTACAATTATTCTTCATACTCCTGGGCAGGTTATAGTATACTTTTCATCACGCTACAATCAATAGGAGCAGAGTAGTGAAGGGAAATGTTGGGAAAACGGGAAAAGGTGCTCCATTTTTTAAGCTTCCGTCGCGTGTGCAGCCTTAATGGTTAAAGTTACATAGAAATCATGTACTCGTATGACGGAAATATTCTACATAAAATTATCTAAAAAATATCCCGAAACAGCACATATCTATATTTTATGGTTGACTCACAATAACACGTGAAACTCCTGATAGCTTAGCAGTTCGTTCATTCTGGTTATATTTGTTTACTCTTACGTTTATAATACTCTCACTCAAGCAGTAGTTAAAAATGTTGCAAAAACGGGGAAAATTTCCTAAATTCTACGCGGACGGAGTCGAGGGCAACAGCTAGTTATGACTAAGACCATGAATACTTAAAGGTCACAAAATGACGATATGGATATTGAGAAATTATTTTTCATGATTTCGTTAGTCTAAAAACTTACAGGTTTACTTGTATTGTGTATAGTAATTTGAAATAAGTATAATTATTACTAATGTACTTAATATATTATTATATATTATGTATGTATATTAAATTTAACTGGAGTTTAAATCAAAGGAGTATTTTACCTTCATTAAAATAGTGACCAAAGGTATGTGCATCTAATCTCATTTTAAGACCTTCTCTGTCTCTCTCCAGCCCATTTACGTCCCACTGTTGGGCACGGGCCTCCTCCCCTTTGGGATGGATTATGGTCTACTGTGCCGCGCTGACCAGAGTGTTGGCACAGGGTTTATTTTCGAGATTTCCGTTCTCTTAGCTGATTTTTACAGCACCCTTGGGAGGAGATGTGGTAGTGACACTTGTATTCTTAATCCGTCACCACACGGAGATAAGAATTTAAAACCTTATTTATGTATAATTCTTAATTTCATCTTCGAATGTATTTCGCTGAGATCAATAAGTAGGTAATACTTCTATAATTACGTAGATGCACATATTCTATAGAAATCTGCAGTTTCATGTTTACTGTGCACGATGTCTATTATTTGTGTCATTGGCGTGAAAACATCTCGTGTTTAGTCGTATCTATTCACTGGCTACGGTGTGTAGTGTGATCATAATGCGTTACATACTTTTAAGGTGTCATGTACCTACTTAATGGAAACAACTAAAGACCTTGGTGATGCTACGCTACTAAATGAGTATTTAATTGTGTTTTAAATATTTTTGTAACTACTTTTAGAAAATCCTCCTAATACCAAATGTGTAGCTCGTATGACTACTGCCATATTATGAATTAGTATTATGTTTAAGAGTTTGTTTGTTTGAACGCGCTAATTTCGGAAACTACTTGTTTGAGTTGAAAAATTATTTCAGTATTACATTGTCTATTTATGGAGGAAGGTCAGGACTAACAGGATTTTTTTTCTAAATTCCACGCCTACGAAGTCTGTGGATATAGTAGGAATGTTCCATTTACCTAGATATGTGTGTCGAATGTCGGAATCTGGCGTAATATTACCAAGGCCCCAGACCGAAAAAAGAGCACATACCTATACAAGTTCTAGATTGTGATTGAAATTCGCATGGAATACAATACGCAAATATATATCTGACATGTAAAATAATTATCAAGTTTATTATTTTACATCTAGTATTTCTGAAACTTTTCTTTAAATAATAATTTAGAAAAAATTAAAGCTATTATTAATGAAGCTATTATTATTTTTAACACACTTATGTTAGTTCGGTGGGTATCTATCAATGTGTTAATCTAGCTGTAACGGATTTATTTTTGACTTTATCTACATTGAAATAATAATGTTACTTATCCTATGACCATAATTATTACCTATCTCTTCTTGAATCATATATATATCATTCATTCAGTTATCTTTTAAGTGATATTATTAATATAAAACAAAGTCGTTATTTTATGTATGTATGTATTTTTATGCGATTAGACCAGATTATCTACAACGTGTTGCAGAAAGGTGTAGTCATATTTTAAGGTTGCATTGGATAGGCCTTAAATATTATACATATTACAGTTACATATAGAAAAATACAGTTGGTAAGTTTTTTGTTGTTTATTGCCTACTATTAAATAACTACCAGGAGCGCATCAATTATGAGATGTTTACGGTTTATTGAATGCGATTGAATCTTGCGATAAAAGATGACCTCATAGTTGTGTTGTAATTAAACAAGATCGATTAATTTAATAAATAAATTCAATTACACATAAAAGTCATAATATAACTGTAGCGACATCTAGTGGCTAATAGCTGTCACTACATAGTTCAGCACAATAACAACAGATGGCGTTAAATGTCAAAATATGACGTCACAATGAATTCTACATCGCGAAAGCAAGATTTGCATACGAGTTAAGATAGCTACAACATCTGAACATACAACAGTGGGGCGAAAGCCCTGGCTAGTGCTGATCACCTAGCCTGGTCGGAGAATTCTCCATTTGTGGTTGGAGGAGCCCGATCACCCACGCTCCTCCACATAACTAGTACATATTTGTAATTTCATCCATGCCTAGTGCCTATTCACCGGCCATGTGTAACGATGGTCAAATATGACTACACTACACCTTTCTGAAACACGTTGTATAGATATCTCACGTCAATTTACCTGGATTGTCTTCTAGGGTTCACGTATCCAACGCCAGCTGTGATGTATTCTGGAGGTTGCCCAAGCGATATTCTTGCTCTTGAGGGAGGAGGTTGAGGGATATAGCCTGGTGGTATACCCATATAAATGGGCTCGTACAACATTGGGTGAGGAACGCATGTCGGTTCTTCTACAAACATAGACCTCCGTCGGTCCTCTGAAAGATAATAGATAAAATAAGTATTTATATAGGGCGTCTAGGTACTAACCACTCTTTCTTTTTTATACCCATTTTAATTGTTGGACATAGACCCTGTCAATCCAAGAAAAATAATGTCTATAATTCCATGTCGGTTTGAAGCAACTTTTGCCTAAGGGAACGAAATAATATGGCGCCAATATAAATATTCATGTGTTTACTTCATTAATCTTCATAAGTACCACGGAATATTTATTCTTATTCTAAGTTATTTACCTACCTAAATGTTAAGTTACCTAAATGTAAGTAGGATCAAAGAAAAGTAAACTAACTTAAGAAAAAGGACATGGATTTGCATGCATTTTATTTAATGCTCAATACAAATAGCTACTGCCATTGGCGATTTTCTTCTTTGCACCATTATCTGTACGAGTTTATTAGCCTTGAATGTTTCTAGTTTCCAGAAACTATTTATCATAGGCTGAAGAAAATGCGTATATAAAATAGTCAGTCTTTATTGAGATTTTCAGGACTAGAAAATATTTATTTTAAAGCGTTTTTCTCTTGATTTTTAAACGAAGTATTTTTTTTTTCAATGTAACAGCATACATATTAACATTGGAATTTTTTTACTTACTTTCGCAGCAATTATGTAATAGGATTCATAATTAATAAATGTGTCCAGGATGTTCATTTTATTATAACCTTTATTTAAATTTGTAAATAAAATATTATTTTAAATAACTACCAACATCCTTTGTTAAGTTTTAAGTGTAAAAAAAAAACAACAATGTAGAAAATAAACACGATATTATTGTAGATACATTTAGTTATTTCCAACAATGGAAACCGCGCAGGTACCTATCACTTTCTTTAAATATAACTTGAATGATAATATAACTAGCTATTGCCTGTAACTTCGAACGGGTAAAGTTATAAAATTAATCCCTAACAAATAATATAAAGAAGTCTTTTCGAAGCACTCTGTCTCTAATTACAAAAACCGCAATTCTTGCTGTAGTTTTAAAGATTTAAGGAAAGGGCGCAAAGGGACAAACATAACAAACTCTGTTTTATTATAGATAGGAATATGTCAAATTCTGTTTCTTGTTTCCATAAAACTGTTATCAACTTTAAAATGTCGAGCGCGAGAATAGTCAAAACTTTTCATTCTATTTTTATAGTAAAACGTTTCTTGTGATGATGTATTAAGAATATTAGCGTCACTATCCCATTTCCTTCCCAAGCTGATCTTACCATTTTGATTGTATGAGCGGTCCGATGCTGCAAATGGGTAATCAATTATAATTTATTATAATTAGCCGATACCCGTGACCCCGTACGCGTAGATTTAAAAAGAAATTCTACGTTTTTGCAATATTTTTCACTGATGCTTCGCTCCTATTGGTCGTGGTGCTACAATATAGCTTTCCTTAATAAATGTACTATCCAACACTGAACTTTTCAAATCGGGCTGTGGTTTCTGAGATAGCGTTCAAACAAACTAACTCTTCAGCTTTTTAATATTAGTATAGATTAATTCCTTGACAATAAACATTGCAAACATAACTCGGAGTCATTGAAAACTTATAAGTACTAATTTAGTCAAGGTTTTCTTTTATTATTAACATTGAGAACATATTATTTTTTATTGTTTTTTATGTAATAATTTATTACCTTAATTTTTAAAATATAATATTTTAATGCATAATAACATAGTCTAATAAAAACTTTCTTATTTCATTTTATGTGTTTATTTCTTCGAGGTTAACTCATTAATTTTATCAGCAGACATTGTATTTAAAATGTATCGTTGTGTACTGAATTCATTTTAATTATCGTTACACATATGAGCACACATGTAATGCGACATTTTCACCAATTGTATAATTACGAGTACCTATGTAAATGTTGCGACACAAACTAAATCAAAATTATTAACATGAATATTTGTACTGCCTGTGAGTATTTTTTTTCTATTGATTTACGAAATACGTAGATGCTAAATGGCGACATCTCTTCTGTGTCAAACACTAAACTAAAACAAAATAAAGCCAACTTACGGGTACCTATTTTGGCTTTATTATTAATAAGTTACCTACTCATATATTTATAGAATCGCTTTTTTGTCATCCGATTGTATTTCAGTTTGATTTAGTTTTGCAACAGAATTAGCGTGTATAAATTATATTCGTAACCTGGTACCCGTAAATAAGTATTATTAGGCTTAAATAAGGATCAGGGTGCGTAGTGTGTGTCCCTGATAAAAATATTGGATATAGATTTAGTTTTGCCTTACTTAAAGGTCTCTCGCCGTATATTTGATTTTCTGGTGGAAGATCTGGGACGACTGCTTTAGACACTTTTCTACCATACATTGAATACTCCGGTGCAATTATTTCTTCAGGCGATGTCCTTTTCCATTTGGGCGGTGGTATTGGTGGTTCTTCTCCAGAATCATAGTTTTTTGTAGGAACATAATAAAAACTACCACTGACTGGCTCGCCGGCAAATGAATTTATATTCTCTCCCTGACTTGAATCACCTGTTTCAGTTTGCATCGTTCCGTATGCTTCATTATCCCAGGGGTCTAGGTAAACTCTATTATTATTTGTAGGTGACTGTGCGTCTTCTTCACTGTCAAAGTCTACTGCTGCCCAATGAGGACTATTAGCGTGTCCTGGCATTGTATTTTAGACACTTAAACCCGTCACAACGACTCTAGTATATTTTGTTAACTGAATACTTATTATTCGTTTGAACACATCACTGTCACCACATTTACGCATACCATCCAAATATGGTCTGGTTATTTTTATGGTTTGCTTAAAAACACTATTTATTATGCGCGGCACGGTTTAAGTGGACATTCGACAAATGAACGATGCAATCGGCGATTGAGTTAAGAGGCACTTATGCGCGGGCGCACGCAGTCCTACTGTGTCTTCAAATGGCAAGTCTCGTGCGTGCCACCGCAACGAACAGCGTATAAGATGCAATAGATATTAGAAATGTAAACGAACTTCAAGTTCACACGCAAACTTTGAAAGCAGTCAGTTGGTAGCGATACTATCTTAATGTAATCTAAATCTTATGCTAACTATAGTAGTTAAACTACTCAGGGCCGTCTTAAACTAAGCTGGGGCCCTTGGGCACACAAGAATTTGAGGCCCTTTTAAAAAGTAAACGAAAGACGTGGAACAGATTTGCCATAGAAGCGTTAATAGAATAGTCCAAACTTGCTGTCCCATTAAAAGAATACATACTTTTTTCTCTTCACCTTTCTAATACCTTCTGATAAGATCACTGAAAACAAAAATATTTAGATGTGTGTGAAAAAAATTTCGGACATTCGGGGCCTTCTAAGAATGGGGGCCCTGGGCACTGGCCCCGTGTGCCCTTATGGTAAAGGCGGTATTGAAACTACTAGAATATGGTAGATACCGGCACACTTACTTAGTAGTGATATAATATGAGTATATGCTTATATCATGTCTTCATCTTCAAAGGTAGAAGAAGAATGAAGATGTACAGATGAAAACAAAATCCGTCTATCGTACCAGTCAGTCAATAGTACCAATTCTACGCGCACAACTAAACAAAACTTCAAACACAATTTGACAATGGTTACTCGTTCTATTTTAAACCCGCATCAAAATCAGTTGCGTAGTTTAAAAGTTTTAGCCCACATAGGAACATACATTCAATAAGAAAGACTTTGTTTTATAATGAGCAAAGAAGACAAATAATTTTCCTGTATGCTAATCTTGTAACTTAAGGTATACTACCAATTCTCCACGAAACCTGAAAAAAAATAACAACTTAAGTTTTTACCTATGACATCGATTAACTATCAGTGCAAGTTTCATAGGAATTGCTGTAACAATTTCAGAGATTAGGTACCTAGAACAAACAAACATATTATTTAAAATTGTTATTTCCTATTATATATCTCGTAAACATTCAGATTTATGTATGTAGTAACACGTTGTTTTCAACATTACATACATTTGAGTTTATTTTATATACATATTTGTGTAAAATTTTAATAAATACTCCGTGACTAATTCGACTATCGTTAATTACGATGACTAATATACGAGTGGGCAGACTAGATACTAGACATATTTGTACATACCTGCTGCCACTACAATGAAATAAGCTATTGTATAGATAAATTATTATTAATTTGATAGTGGGTGAGGAGTCTTATTAGATGCATCTTTTATTAGTGTAAACATTGTAGGTAGTGTTCTGAGGTTAAACCTTATGGAGCCATGCCTACAAGTACGTATGTTTATTACAATATACGTATATTCTCTCTCTCCAGCCTATTTACGTCCGACTGTTGGCCACGGGCCTCCTCCACTTTGGAGGGATTATGGTCTACTGTGCCGCGCTGACCGGGGGTTTATTTTCGAGTTTTCCATCTCTCACAGAGTATCTGTATGCAATATCCCTTAGCTGACTTTTACAGCAACAGTAAGTTTATAAATTGAGAGTAATGCTACCTTCCGTGCATAAAGGTTGTAGGGTTGTGGGTTTGTTTCCCACTCCAAGCAAACCAAACCTTTTTTCTAGTACACATGGCATGTCATTAAAACAGAATCTCAAGTACATTTTATACATACAGCAGATTCTTTGACAAAAGCTCAATTAGTCTGATTACTGATAGGTAGTGAACATATCAAACAACAACCAAACTGAAGTGGTAGATACTGGGCTGAAATTATAAAAACTTATGTGTATCACCTGCCAGAACCAGACCTATGGGCTAGGGGTCCCATACGACAGTATGTCTCTAACCGGTAGAGCTCAACGCAAGAGGCACGATGGTTAATTTGACTATGTATCGTACCATATCACTCGTGCCAGACAAGAACATAATAGCGGGTACTCCTAATATACAACATTTATAATTATGATGAAACGATTCCTACAATGTTCCGAGTAACGAACGTAAATAGTGACGCCAGTGAATCCTGGTAAGGATTCACCCGCACTTTCAGGTGAATCCTTGGGTGAATCAGGGTGTCGTCGCAGGTTGCTGTGCTGTGGGATGTTATAAAAAGATTAAAGGTAAGGTTTTTTAAGGATTAAGGTTTATAATAATATGTAGATCAAGATAGTTAAACCCTCTCTGAGAAACGGAAAACTCAAAATTAAACACTACGGTAACATGCTCGGATTGCTTGATTATCATGGCAAACACAAGTAAATAAATAAATAAATATTCATGGACATTTCACACAACGTCCTCTGGTCCCAAGCTAAGATTATATTATGCTTGTGTTATGGATACCAGAATACGGATAGAATACATTATACTACTTTTCTTTTGTTAATACATACTTAAAATACGTAGAAACACCTAGACGCAGTACAAACATTTGTATGACGATTAGAAAAATCACACAAATGATTATCCTGAGCGGGAATCGAACCCGCGACCTCTTGATTGGCAGTCCGTTACATGAACCACTCAACCCAAAGACTCGTAAAAAAAAAATAAGTACCTACTCAACCACGACTGACCACGAGGCTCGTCAAAATTTACTTTTGACGAGCCTCGTGGTCAGTCAAAAAGATTTCCAAAATCGACCTACTCTCAATAGTGGGGTTCCAGTGTGATGAGAAAAATAAAGCTTTTGCTACAGGCATCACTTTTCAGAACGGGGCCTTCTGTGCAAGATATGCTTATGTCTTATATCACCATGCGACTATAATTTCTGAACATTCCTATACGCCTATGTAGTCGTTTTAGGCAAATTTTGTCTACATACTATCTACCCTTTTTAGGGTATATATGTTCTGTGCTATCTACCAGGGGCGGTTCGCTTAGAACAAGCCTATATTTTCGTCACTTTAGTGCCATCTGTGGTTGTGGATTATAATATTTTTGCCCGCCATTTTGGATGACGTCATCATGTTGGATTTTTTTATCCCTTGTGGCAGCCCACTGGCTTAACGGATTATTGCCAGGCTCACGTATGGTTTTTTTAGTACTCTGTAGCAGTTTTTCATTCTTTTATCCACGAAGTATAGATACAAGGAGTCCGAACGGTATAGGCTTTTCCATAATATTTCGTGTACACAATAATCAACCCAGATCATAGTTCTATTTTCTGCCACTGGCTGCGCAAGTATTCAGGACGTACCGATGCTAGTATAGAATATCAGAATATCTCTTGACCTTCTCTGTATTGTTGGGTTTAAAGCACTCGAAAAATTTCCTAAAACTTATATTTATATCCACGTTTCTCAGAATATTTTTTTCCACAAGTGACAATAGTTCAAACGAGTAGGTACTTCTTGAAAAATGGCGCGCTCTACCGGCAAAAATCTGTCCCTTAAATTGAGACCATTCGTTCAACATTACGTTCGGACTCCTTGTATCTATACTTCGTGCTTTTATCTATGATTCGCTGCCATCTTTCTTGTCATATTTGTCAGTTGTCAATTTAAACTTCAAATTTGACAGTTATAGCGGTTTACAAATTCGAAACTCTTGCTGGTTTTATTTTATTTATTATTTATTGATTCATAACAAATATAAAACTTAAGTTAAATTAGCAAGTAAATAATGAATAAGTAAATAAATAATGAGTAGTAGTAATTAATGAGTTTAGCGAGTAAACTAAAGATACGTATACCCTACCTCTATAAATAATAAATATAGCTATAGGTACGTCCCTAAATGTCAAAAAAGTTTTTCGAAACCGTCGCCTCGCGGCAGCACTTTCCATACATGCATGTTTAGGCATAGACCAGCCCTTCTTGTTATACCTATATTATTATACTCTTTGCTATGTATAGACCACGAAGTATAGATACAAGGAGTCCGAACGGTATAGGCTTTTCCATAATATTTCGTGTACACAATAATAAACCCAGATCATAGTTCTATTTTCTGCCACTGGCTGCGCAAGTATTCAGGACGTACCGATGCTATTATAGAATATCAGAATATCTCTTGATCTTTTCTGTATTGTTGGGTTTAAAGCACTCGAAAAATTTCCTAAAACTTATATTTAACTCCACGTTTCTCAGAATATTTTTTTCCACAGGTGTCAATAGTTCAAACGAGTACTTCTTGAAAAATGGCGCGCTCTACCGGCAAAAAATCTGTCCTGTAAATTGAGACCATTCGTTCAACATTACGTTCGGACTCCTTGTATCTATACTTCGTGGTATAGACCTACCAAGATATCTGTGAATTGAAGAGCGTCGCTCTGTTCGCTTCGGTGTTGCCATTCTATGAATAATGCTCCATTATGAGGGATATCTAATCGGAAATTGTTTAGTATTTGAAAATTACATACTAACGACAATAATATTGGCCTACATGAAAAAATATATTTATTATAGTTCTCAGGCACAACCTGTAATGACGATCAAATTATATTCTATTTTGTTAATTGTAATAATTATATAACATTTATTGGATACTTTTTTTACGAGAAATATGTTAGTGCTTGACCACATTCTACCTGATGGTAAGTGGGAATGCAATCCTGGGTACAAAGTACAAAGCACACTATGTAGAAAGCCTTTTCACTCTTGCCTTAAAATACCTTAACATTGTTTTAAATTTCACTGGTTAATTAAAATTACAACTGGTCACACTCATCTGTAGCGGCAGAAACTCGTATAAATATTTGATTAAGGGCCGATTTTTCAATCATCGAATAACTGAATGAATAACTAACAAGAGAATTAACTTATCTGATTGATAAAAGGACAAATAAAATTGTTGCATTTTTCAATGGCTAGCTAACAAGCGAATAGTTTCTGTGACTTTTATGTTGCCAACTTCACTGCAATATTGTGGAAGCGAGACACGCGTATGGTGTACTGTGTGATAAAAGAAGATAGCAAATGTGTTGACACTCGTTTATTTGACGTTTATGGATAAATAAAATTTGTTAACTTTCTCTTTCTCGTGTGGTGATTTTGTAGGTTAGTTTCATTTATTGTCAGTGATTTGTTATTATTTTGCTATTATTTATTGGAATCTGTTTTTCTCTTTTTGACATTAACTTTTACCATTTTAAAAATTAGGAAAAGAATTGTTTTATAAAATTTTAACGATTAATTTGGAAAGATAGGATCAACTCAGGAGAGGTTTCAGTAAATAATTAATAAAATAAAATAAACTAATATTATAATATTTTCTAACACTTGCGCGACTCATCCGTTTAAACAAAACCACTTTTCACGGATTTACAAATAAAGATTTGCGTCTAAATCCATGAAAAGTAGTTTTGTTTAAACTAATATTACTAAAAACTATTATTTACAATACAGAATTTATACAATATTATTATTTACAATGAAATATTAATACTTTCAATAAAGGAATCTAGTTGTATCTATTGAATAAACGTTTATCTGCCGGTCCAAGAGGTAGATAGATTCATTCCTCAGTTAGGGCTGTTATTGACCAGATCGTGCCTATCTGACGATTGAAAAATGCAATATTTTGTTATCTATCTAATAAGTACTACCTGACTGTTTATCTGGGGATTGAAAAATCGGCCCTTAATGGAATGATTGGGGTTCGTTGGCGAGCTTCTTCTTCAAAAAAGGCTTTTACCTTTAGAATAATATTCCGGGCATCACTTTTAATAGTTTTCGGCATGATTGAAAAAGAAAACATATATTATCCAAAAATAAACGGCAAAATACTCGAACTAAACAGCAACTGAGAGTCGAATGACGTTTTCAACATGGCGGCTGTAGTTCCATTTTTTGCCACTTCACAGATATCTTGGTAGGTCTATACTACGGGGCCGACTCAAAGATAGTGAGGGCATGGAGACTAGAAGAAAGGAGGAATATCTCAGTATATTAACAAGTGTCCGCTGAGAGGCAGCAAATTAAGGTGGCGCCATAGTAGCAAGTGGAAAATTTTTAAAAAGAGCGCCACAAATTATTAGAAAGGAAAGAAAAACTTCCGCTTTGTTACAGCGCAGTTTTTTAATTATTATATTATATAGACAAACATGACTATGAAATAAATTTATATTAATTATTATTATAACTATACGGTGTTTTTAACACGTTCGCGCGCGGTAATTTAACTGATAGTTTCGTAAAAAATCACAAAAATTTTCCATACATTTTAGGGACACTGTTATAACCGTACTGTCTTAACATATAACAAAAAAAGGTATTCCTGAAGGCAGTACGGTTATTACCGTCATGCGTCGAAGTAACACGCATACAAACACAACGGCAACAGCCGTAGTGTCGCTGTGTGCACACACATCCCAAACTGACTTCAATACAAATATACAATTTGATCTTGTGCATTACATTTTGACAGTACAAACTTATATTCTTCTCACAGAGTGCCAGTGGAAATGTGTTGTATGTATAACTCACAGTTGTTAAGCTGCTCCTACCGTACTGGTAATAAGGAGAATTTGAAAGTTTACGGCAATAACCGTACTGACGATATTTGCAATACAAAAAAACGGTCATAGCCGTTACCGCGCGCGAACGTGTTAAGTACCCCAAATATTTGTAAATAGAAAATAGTAACAGTAGTAACAGTAGAATTACCGCAACAGTGGCACACTTCACTCTGCTTATAACTGCTACATTCATATCATTTCCACTTGCTACACTAGCGCTATTTCGGTGAGTGTTATTTGCTGTTTACAAGTGGACACTTTTTGGACTGATCCCCATACAAGATATTCCTCCTTTCTTCTAGTCTCCATGGAATAGGGGTTCTGAAATATTACTGTTGCTATGGAATATTGACGCACCCTTTAATGGGTTACCATATCTAAAAACCAAGGAGTCTACTCTACTCTGTGGGCGTTGTTGTCAATGTCACCGGCCGGCGGCCTGTCGCTTTTCGCGCGCGTTCTGTTTCTAAAAATGTATGGCTGTCAAACAAAATGTGTTTGTGTTGTAATATCACTTGGTCTTTTTAACTCTTAAAACCTGATTTAGTTTCGAAACGAATTTACGTCCTAAAAGGTGAAAAAGATTTACCAAGTAAGTAATTACATTACAAAAACTTCATACTCGAAGTAACTGCAAGTTTGTCGTGGCTTTTGTGTGGCTCGGTGTGCGGTACCCTGTATGTAGCGATAACCATGTCATATTTTATAGTTCATTTTGTGTCCATCTGTTGGCAGATAGTAGTTATTTGATTATATAATTGCATTTATATTACATTACCAACACCAAACTATTGTACGTAGTACTAATAATTAAATTCGAACTCCCAACTGTGGTCGATTTTAAGAACCAACTTTTCTTCTTTCATTAGTTATGTATCGGCGTGAGAGAATGTGATCATCACAATAGTAGGTAGTATCTTTAGTATGAAATTTATTCTTTCCTGAGTTTGGTTATTGTTGATTTAATCAACCAAATATGATTTAATCAAAAAAAATGTCTAGTCAAAAATGCAGCCATGTTATTTACTCTGAACTTTATCGTCGGACTCTTCGATATATCGACCAAACTTTTTTAAATCACTGTTATGTTTATTTTATATATTTTAGCAGATCCTACCCATACCTAAGTGCATAAGTTAGAAGTAATATTTGTTATAAGGTTAAGGCCTCTCATATTGTTCTAGTCACAATTTTTGCTGTGCTTTGAACATAACATATTTTATATAGTAAGAAAAAAAAGAAAATGTAAAAGATTTTTTTTGTCACATAAAAAAAAAATAGAGGTCGAGCAACAGTTTTTGTAATAAAACTAAACCAAAAAGTATCTCAATGTAATGTTATTTCAGAAATGACTTGGACATCAATCCATAATGCCGCTAAGGCTGTGTTGGAGCTGTTGGAACAAAATGATTCAAAGGATCTAGTGTCTAGAACAGAAAGTTACAAAACAATACAAAGTTTACTAGACAAAGATGAAATTAAAGACACTGAACTTATAGAAAGAGTATTAGCTAAATGTACTCAAGATATAAACACAATAATGAATTCAGCCTGTGTAGTCAATATGATTTCTACTATAGTGTCTAAAGTCAAGGTAGCTATTTTGGTTCTTAACTCAATTGCATTATTGATTCTATACTAATATCTCAAAGAAATAGAGTAATCTTAGAGTACCTAGTACTCTTAGAGTAATCTCTATGAGTAATGTTCTAGCCTTCTATAATATTAGTGATAAAGCCATATTGTGTACAAATTAAAAAGTTAATATTTTCTTTTATAACATTTTAGATGGGTACTTATAATCCTGAACCAGATTTACTACCCTCAGCACTAGCAATGTTAAATCTGTTAAAAAAGATTGCACTATTTAGTAAAGCAGAGTCCTTAATGACATTGTGCTTTAGATCATTGTTATTGTATCCGGATAATATATTATTGGCAGTAACGGATAATCATGAGGATGTTATAGAAGTGTTTCAATTGTATTGCCACATTCGAATGACTGTATCTATAAATTTGGAGGTAAGTTATATGTATTTTTTTGAGTTGTGGCTTATCAGGCTCTATACGCCTAGTATCACTGCAACCAGATTGATCTATTGTGATTGCCACTTTGTATAGTTATCGGTCCAAGCCATGAAGAACTTTACGATCATTTTGGCTCCGAGAAGTTTGATCTCTTCTGGGTACATGACTTGCTTTCCCAGAAAGGAGCAGCATGTGCACATTACTGAAGGGCCAGTCAGTGAGAATATGTATGAACAAGTTATATGTACATTTTGTTCTCCCCCGCCCATAAACGTCCCACTATTGGGCACGGTCCTCCTTTACTTGGAAATGATTATGTTTTACTATGCTGGCTGACCAGGCAAGTTGGTACAGGGTTTATTTTTGAATTTTCTGTCTTAGAAGATCTTTTCTGTGACAATATCCCTTAGTTGCTTTTTACAGAACCTTGTTAAAGTTCCTGTGCTTGGTTTGTATTTCATGATGAAATTTTAAATAGTTATATATCTTTTTAATGTTGGTTATTGTTCCAGACTTATGATTTTCTTTTAAAACTCTTAAAATTATTGCCACTTGAAAAAAAGAGATTCTTTGTTGAAAATGGATTAAATGTTTGGTTTTCAAAAGTAATACCCATGGCAGTATTCGACCTTGGAGGGTCAAATGGGGATTCTGAAAAGATTATGGGAATACTAGAGATTCTGACTGATGAATTAATGTACATAGATTACACAGAAAATACAAATTGGCATAGCATATTGGAATGCATCTGTGACAATAAACGGTGAGTAGATACTTTTATTTTTCACTAGCTGTTGCCCGCGACTTCGTACGCGTGAAATTGAGAAATCAATCCTTGTATGTGTCAATCGTTGTACGTTTTTAAAATCGCGCTATCGTTTCGTTCCACACATTAACACTTATGCTCGTCAAAATTATTACTGTGTCATCATCCAGATTTCGCACTTATACATTAGTAAGGAAATAAGGATAAGGATAGCTAACATCTTTTTTTCTATTTCCTCTAAAGTGAGTTTCAACTGTTTGTAGTTAAAGTTGTAGGCTCTTGTAGTGCAATGCGCGATTTGGGACTGCGGTATATAGAAATAATTATCTGATGCCTGTAACATTGTACGTGTGGATTTAAAAATCAAACCCTCACAAATTATTATTATATTTTAAGCTATCAATAGTAATAGCTTCTATAAAATTTGTTAGATTTAACTACTGTATCTATTAAAAAAATACGCATGTAAATCTGTTGAGTAGTTTTGAAGATATAAGCTCACATATGAAGATACATACAATAATAACGACTTTGATTTATAATAAGTCAAGAAGATAAAGCTGGTCGCGGTTACATAACGACGAGACGTCGGCGCACGAGCCGTGAATATATCTTTGTCTTCTTTTGACGTCCATAAAAATTGATGAAAAAGGTCGCGTAACTCGCATCCTTAGGAGCTAAATGGCGCCTTTATTATGTAATACAACTACTTGGTAGTAATATTAGTAGTTAGTACAGGGGCGTATTTGCCCTAGGGCCATAGGGGCCATGGAGTTAGTCGAAGTAAAAGTAGTTCCACAATAGCTCAGAGGTTAGCCATAGAAATATTTCGAAAGCTGTGAGTTGTTACTTGTGGTAGTCTTGTGGTAATTTCTGCTTTTTAGGGTTCCGTACCCAAAGGGTAAAAACGGGACCCTATTACTGAGACTTCGCTGTCCGTCCGTCCGTCCGTCCGTCTGTCACCAGGCTGTATCTCAAGAACGGTGATAGCTAGAGAGTTGAAATTTTCACAGATGATGTATTTCTATTGCCGCTATAACAACAAATACTAAAAATAAAATAAAATAAATATTTAAGAGGGGCTCCCATACAACAAACATGATTTTTTTACCGTTTCTTGCTCGATATTAATAACGTTGCCTTATATTGCATAGATAATGGTACGGAACGCTTCGTGCGCGAGTCCGACTCGCACTTGACCAATTATTATAGTTATCCTGTAGGTGGTATAATCTTGTTTGATAAATAATTTGACGGGCCTCGTGGTGTAGTGGTTCATGTAACGTACTGCCGATCAAGAGGTCGCGGGTTCGATTCCCGCTCGGGACAATCATTTGTGTTCTTTTTCTAATTGTCATACAAATGTTTGTACTGCGTCTGGGTGTTTCTATGTATTATAAGTATGTATTTACAAAAAAAAAGTAGTATATGTATTCTATCCGTATTCTGGTACCCATAACACAAGCATAATAAGCTTAGCTTGGGACCAGAGGACGTTGTGTGAAATGTCCATGAATATTTATTTATTTATTTAATAATTAATATATCATTTTCAGATATCCAGCCATAATGAAAAGTCTTTTAAATACAGGAAACGAAATATGGTACAGACTCTGGATTTTGTTTACTCGACTTTTAAAACATCAAGTGACACAATCACTTAATGGAATTGGATCACCTATTAATTCAATGCTACCAGTTGTAGAAATAGCATTTAAATTAGATGCAAAAAGTAGATGCAATGCATTTCAATGTTGGATTGCACTTATAGATAGTTTTGCAAGCCATTCAGCTGAAAGTAAAATAGCTAAAACAATGAACTTACTCCTTATACCGTTAAAAGCGAATAATGCTAAGACCCCAGAAATAGTTTTAGCGAAATTCAAATGTTGGTGGCATTTACTATGTAAATTCCAGAACAAAATGGATAAATTCCATAGTAAAGTTATAGATTGTTTTATTAAATCATGTTTTGGGAAACATGACAGTGTTAATACTGAAATATCGTCCGTTTTGATAATGGATAATGTAAGAAAATTACATCACCAAGCAATTGTAGAAATGATTGGTCATGTAAACTGTGAAGGCTGTACTGAATTGCCGAAATTAACTGGTAAATTAATAAATACGCAAAATTTGGTAGATAATTGGAAACAGTGGATTTTTACATTGTCTGTTATATTCAAGAGTTTGAATAAAGAGTGTGGTTTGACAAAAAAGCAAGCAACTTGCTTATTAAAGTCATTTATAATGACAATTGGTGAATTGCCTGAAAATAATATAAGGAAGGATCTATTTGATGGATTGATTTCACATGTACCAGAATTGTTGACGGTATGGTTTAAATATTTTATGTACTACACAGTATTATTAAGTCGTGTCGCATTAAGAATATGAGAGTCACTTTCCAATTTCCTCCTATGTAAAAGCTACTGTAAAAGCTGATTTAAGAATTTAAGATGAGAACATTCTCTAAGAGGGATATCCGAATTGGAGTAAGCATGCTCTCGATTTTGTGTGATAAGAATTGGTTGAAAAGATTATTGCAAGAAAAATGTAAATATTAAAATAGAAAAAGGTTTTCTTTAAAAAAAATAACTTTTTACGGCTTTAGACGCGTATATTTGTTTTGATTTTAGTCCAGTGTATAAACTTAGTCCCACGTGATTGCGAAGTCTCTTAAACATTGGGCTATAATTATAGCTAATGATTTTTCATTTTCTTGCCACAGAATTGTAATAGTGACACGCAACAATTGGATATGGTGTTTAGTGTTTTACTGGTATTATTTGACAAAGACAATCGAATAAGACGACTGATTAAGTCAGACAATAAGGTTGTCATCAAATTTATCAAGATTATATTGGATGAGTCACTACATAACCATTATAAAAGGTAAATATACTATTATTGGCTATTTAGTAATTGAAGCTATTTGTAAAGTGATTTCTTGGTAATAGTGTCCCGTTTCATTGTAGTATGGTACTCCTAAAAATAATGTATACTCTGTGGTTCTTGTTGGAAGGTGTATTAGACGGATTGGACCCTTTCAGCGCGGTGTTCGGGATAAGAATATTTAGGAATAGGGATTTTTTTGCCTCTTCTCTCTGCCCTACCTTTCTTTAAGGGGGGCTCAACGCGACGGAGGGATCGCCAGGTCCCCCGTCATCCACATGTGGCCCTCCTGCCACGACTGGCACGACACGCGGCAGGTCTCTGAACTGCGACCCGCCGTGCATGACCACCTCGTTAAGGGGGGTGGGGGGGGTGGTGCGGCCGGCCACCGCACGCCGACGACCTCTGTTCGGGAATAGGGATAGCAATACCTAAGGCAAATTAGGACTGTAGTTCTGTTGTCTTAAGGATAATATTTATTTATTCAATAACATTCTTTATTTCAGTTTAGATACAAAAGAATTGGTGACAAAATTTAAAACAATCACAAAAGTAATATTTGATGAAGATTTGCATGTACTTGAATCTATATTAGATGACCTATTAATAAATTTACCTTTGAACAATTTTGGCCTTCTACTATGGACTGGATTAATGGATGCATTATCTGAATATTTGTGTGAACCACATACTAAATTTACACAAAATATGAATAAAGTGTTACTATGGCCATTGAAATCATTAGAAATGTTTACTGAGGTATGTTTTTTATTTGTTTAATAATATAATTTTGTCCTTGTTGTGGATTAAGAATACAAGTGTCACCACCCCTTTTTCTGGCTGTTGTAAAAGGCAGCTAAAGTTTATTATACACAAATAACATCCTCCGTGGGAGTTGGAAAATTTGAAACTAAACCATTTGCCAATGCCTGGTCAGCGCAGCATAGTAGACCATAACCCCTTCAAAAGTGGAGGAGACACATGCCCAACAGTGGGACGTTAATGGGCTGGAGAGAGCGATATGTTGTATAATTACCTTAATTTCAAAAGTAATAAAATCAAATAAATAGGTACTATATCGATGGTCCCTAGGTAAAGTATCAAAATTGAAAAACGTTACTTTTCAAGTGAGCAATGTCCTATCCTGTTACGCGACGTTGGCGAAATTGTATATACAAAAGCCATAAACTAAAAGAAGTTGAAGTAGAAGTTCAAGTGAGCAATTTTAACTTAACTTTCGATACTGTACGTCGAAAATACTGTTGAGTTTCGATATTATACGTCTGTAAACACACAACTGCAGTGACTTTTTCAAAATTTTGTAAACACTATCATAAACTTACGTCTATTGATAGTTTTAAACAGTAATAATAAAAAAATGCAACTTTGTAAATTCAATACTTTACCTAGGGACCATCGATATGTCTATAAAAAAGAAATATTTTGTTACTTAAATCCGAAAAATTCCTAACTCCCTGTCATCGTTGGACTGAGTGGGAAGGTACCAGGTGACTGTCCACAAGTTTGGGGCCTGAGATTAAATGATTTATGTATTACCCAGGGGCTCAGGGAGAGTCCGCGCTCACCTGGTCTAGGGAAGCCTGGCTGGCAAATGCCATTTTGAATGTATGAGCCGTCCAACCTTTTGGTTTAAAATGTGTTTGTTTTGTCATTATTTTAGGTCAAAATTCCTGCAATGACTTGGTACACAACATACATTTCAATTCACGACAGTAAGAATGTATTAGATAAAGAAATATCAGTATTCTTATATTCTATAGTAAACAATATTACATCAATTGTATATTTTAAACTATGTGTGCTACTTGGAATATTAGAGCATAAAGTTATTAAGAACAATCATAGTAAGTTTTTTATAAATATGTTAATAAAGTTTTGCAAAAACAAACTGACTTCAAACTTATTAGAAAATTATTTATTTTTCAAAAGCCCTAGAGATCGACGTCTTTCTAAGGCATCTATTTTGAAGTTGAATCGATCTCAGATCGCCATCCCTATCACACACTAGATAGGCGGGAGACCTAACCTGTTACGTAACGAAGTAGATTATTTATTTATTTGTTCCATAAGAAATTATTATTCCAAAAAAGAATCATTAAATTCAGGCAACCTGGTCAAAAGAACATATCTCAACTCGATTTTACTATAATATATAAAAAAAGCTACATACAAATTAAAAACCTCTTTTTTCGTTGAAGTCAGTTTGAAATTAGGTACTTAATGAGCAACAAATGATTAGAAAAGGCATTCTGAAGTGATCCTGTTATTGGTTAACTTGCTAAGACTCTGCCCAAGACCCTCTCGCTGTAATCTTGGTGGCTATTGTTTTAATCTATACGTCATTGTAAAACCAGTGAGACATTGAAAGATATAAAAATAACAAAATTATTGTATTTACTACACACACGCTTATCTTTGTAAACTTTAAATATTAAGTAATTCATTATTTAATTTTTGTTTGACTGTGGGTAGCCTCAAAATTCGTTAAAAATGTGAGTAGTTTCAAAATATGATAGTTTTGTTATGTCAACAATAGTTATATAACTAAAGGTTCTAATATAAAGTCTTGTTAGAATCGGATATTGTAATATTGTATATTTTTTATTTAATGTGGCAACTTGGGTATGGCTTGTTACCATAACAGGTGTTTGAAGTTTCTTTAGTAATATGATGTTGCTCTATTTTATTAAATATTTATCTATTAGTTAATATTAGCTATGTTTTACTTTATGTTGGTTTGTTTTAATTTCAGGTATGGCATGCAAAAATGAGCTAAGTTTGATGCTAAATCTTACAAAAAATATGAATAAATATGAAGATTTCTATGATTTGTGGCAAATTTTAGTTGACAGAATTATAGCTATTGTGACTGTTGTTACATTAGAAGTTAATAAAATAACCACTCCTCTTATTTTGATTTCTTTTAAAAATGTACTTAACGTATTAACGCAAACATACAAAAGTAATGTTGATGTAAGTACATTATACAGTTTAATTCCTTTGCCTTAATTGATTTGATGGGCTTCGTGTTCTAGTGGTTCACATAACTGCCGTTCATGGGGTTGCGGGTTCGATTCCCGCACGAGAAATTTTTTTGAGTGATATTTTTATTTTGTGTGTTGTATATTGTGATATAAATGCTTGTACAACATACATACATACTTATAATACAAAGATTCACCCCAGACACACTGGGTGAATCTTTGTATTATAAGTATGTATTTACAACAGGAAAGTAGTTTATGTAGTATATCCGTATTCTGGTATTCATAACACGAGCATATATGCTTAGCTTGGGACCAGAGGACGTTTGTGTGAAATGTCCATGAATATTTATTATTTCGTACAGAAAATGTTTTTAAAAATTACTTGTCCTTTCAGGTGCCACGTGTTACAACTTTAATCAAAGATTTGTTAGAAGCATTAGATAAAATGTTTGCTACTGAATCGTATTCATACATACTTCCGAGTATAAGTTACGACCTTTATAACACTTCCACTATACTTTCTTCACACTTACCCACGCATACAGTCAGTATTTCTCTTTTAAACAAAATTTTAGCAATAACTGACATTAAAGATGTAAATTATAATAAAACAAAATCATTAATCGACGAAATTGCTAGTAATGGCATAGAAAATAGTGTTGAAAATGACCAAAAATCTGAGACTAATAAAACACCTACGCCATTCCCTAAACAAGTACCTAAGCCAACGAAATCTAAAGAAGCAAATATTGTGAAAACTGTTGTGGAAAATGGTGAAGAATATGTAGTAGTAAAATCAAATTGGAAATTTAATCCTAAAAAATTGACAGAAAATCAAAAAGAGAAGCTACAAAGAAAACGTGAAGATATTCCGGCGTTATATCAAGATTTATCACAATCACAAGATGAATTTAAACTTGTGTCATGGAAAACTGATTCATTGGATACTACTTCTAGTAGTCGATCAGAAAGTAAATCCAATAAAACATCAGGTACTGAATCAGCTTCTGAAATTCTGAAGAATCTACCTAGCTCTAATGTTGTCCCCAAAATTTTGGAAAACATTATATCTGAAAATAATGTTAATATTAATAACTTATCACCTAAAGATCCTAAAAATGTTATCGTTACTCCTGTTACCACACCTAAAGGCAATAAAACACCACGCATGGCTTTAAAAGATAGAGTATTTCGTAACGTAAGAAATTTAATAGAAAATTCTGGGTTACATAAACAAAACGCATCTTTTCAAGAGCCTTGCGTTCCAGAAACTACTATTAATTCTTCACATGGTGAGAATATTAAAATAGAGGCTGTTGTTCACTCTGCTCCTGCTTTATTGTTAGCTGATAGGCCATCACGAATGAAGAGGAAACCTAAAAAGTTTGATGATTCCCTTTTACTTCTGTCGAAACGAAATCGTGCTTCATCACAAGATATACATTCCAATAATGATGAAACAACAAAAAAATACAAAACAGATACGAGTATAGAAACAGCAAATGATAATTCACATACAAACCGCAATATGGAAGTATCTATTAATGAAAATATGCCAAACAGTGATAGTGACATTAGTAATAAAAACAGCAATAGCGAAGAAAAACAATCAAACATAGAAATTACAGAAATCGAAAGCTCCAATACAGATGTGAAGGATGATGTTAATAAAAAAGATAAAAATAAAAAGAGTACAGTAAAAAATAAAGAAGTAGTGTCTAAACAGCAAGAATCTGATGACTTGATAGAAAATATTCCTAAAAGTTCAGTAGATGATGTTATAGAATCCCTGTCACCTAAAGAACATATTAAAGAGTCTACTGATCTCATACAAATAACAACACCAAAATCATCAAGAGATGATCAAATATCTAGAATACCTAATATGTCAGACTCACCTGAAATTGTTCAAGATCTCTCAACACCTAAAGCAAACCGCAAACAAGTGTTAGTGATAGGAAAATCTGCCAAGGATGTGTCTAATTCAAAGACCTTTGATGCAGTCAACAAACTCTCCCCAAAAGTGAACAAATGTGTGTCAAGTTCTAAGAAATCTAAAGATAACAAAAATACGTCAAAACCTAATGTAATAATAATTGCTTCGAATGACAGTACAACTCCATCACAAGATGAGGAAAACCTAACAGACACTCCGTCATCATTAAAAGATGTTAAAGAAGTGTCGTCTGATGAAGTGAAGTCTACTCCCCAAGTAGATGTCCAAGATGTAGTTGCTGTTAATTCAGATGGCAATAATGCTATAGAAATATCAACTCCGGAACAGATAAAAATGTGTTTACCAGCTGCCACGTCAGCTAATTCAAATGAAACAAGTACGCCACAAGTATCACAAAATTCATCAGAAGAATCTTTAACAAATGTAGAAAACGATGATAAAGAAATATCGAATACCAATGAAAATAATGGATCCACACCTAAACAATCGATACAAAATAAGTCGTCTGGTAAAAAAAATAAGACCAGAAAGACAAGAATTGAAAAAGAATTAGCCATAGATATGGTTGAAGGTCACCCTTTTTTGAAATCACAGTCGGAAAGAAGATTGACGAGAAAATCTTCAGATGTTGTGGGTGTTAGTAGAAGGAAAAGTAGTCAGGCTAAATTGAATAAATCGCAATCTGAGACACCGGGTGTTGGGAATTCTAAAATAGTTAAGAGACCAAGAGGGCGACCTAAATCAAACACTTCTCCAAACTCAGATGATGGTGCAAAAAATAATAAAACAAAAGACGTTGAGTTACAATCTTCATTGTCTGATGATTTGCCGTGCTCTGAGGATGTTATAGAAAGCTCACAAGATTCTACCATTACCACCTTATCAGTTAAATCAACAAAAGCCATAACAAAGAAAATACCAGTTGTATGTATAGAAAAAATTGCTAGACCTGAAAATAATAATCCAGCCCTAAATAACTCCCAAAGTATATTAGAACGTGTAAATGTAGATGATCAGCCGAGTGCTAATCAGGAAACTAATGATGATATTATGCTGCCTTTGAATAAAACTTTAGAGGAAACGACGCAAGAACAATCTGCGTTAAAGGAAAAGGACGAAGATATTGCGGATATGGACACAGAGCCTTTAAATGATAAAATTATCTCTGAAGATATTATTTTAGTTAGTGATGTGGTGCCAGAAATTGTAGAAGATTGCGTAATAGGACTTGATACGCAAGAAATAGCAGAAGCAGATACCCAACCCACAGATGTTACAGTAATGGAAGTAGATGTATCACAAAATATTGTTATTGACTATGAATCGCCTGTTAAAGTAGGATGCGATTCCAAAAACTGTAATATAGAAAATAATCTAAAAAGACCAATGATTAAATTAGTTGATATTAGTACCTTAAATAATAAAACTAATGAATTAGATTTATCAAATACAGATTTAGAAAAATCGAATATAGCATCTTCACCGTTTAAAGACGAAGCTCAAAGGCAGCAAGATTTCTTGAATAATACTGTAGAAATATCTCCGATAAAAACAATGAGCCCCGATAGAGACAAGACAACGCCCTCACCAGAGACTAGTAATGATTACGTAGTAATAACTCTGACATCACCAGTACATAGTAATGGAGAACCTTTTGAAAAATGTAGTTCTCCTGAAGTATTCACTGATGATAAGGTGTCGCCAGATAAAAGAGATCAATCACCACCCAGATCGGAAGTAAATTTAACAAATACAAGTCCAAGTTCTTCATTATCTCTTAAGAAAAATAAACCTCAAGTGCGTTCTGGGGGTCGGGCGGCTCAAATGTTGGGTCTATGCGTACCTACTAAATGTAATAATGATAATGTATCAACAATTGTAAATCCAGAAAAAGAGACTGAAGATAATAAAAGAAGTTCGAATAATATACCGGCTAAAAGGAATTTAAGGATTTTATATAATTCTGTGAACGACAATTCAGATAATAGCAGTAATGTGAGTGAAAGTGAAGAAAAGAGTTACTTCTTGAAGTTCAGACGATCGTTGCCGGCAGTAGATAGCAGTCCTTCTGTATCTATATTGAAAAGGAAACTTGTAGAGATTGCTGATGACGCTACCGTCTCACCGGCTAGTAAAGTAAGTATAAGTTTAAAAGTTATTGAAGTATTTTTTATTTGTGGGTATTTTGTGTTTTTTTTGGCGGTATTTAGGGTAGCATTTTATTCCAATTTTACTTTTTCTATAATTAAATTTTGTTTGCTTCGAGTGAAATAAATTACAAAGGTGTATAAAAGTTTAAATATAAAATTTATATTATTTTTCAGAGGAAAAGAGTAAGTTTTCATGACCCACCTGTATCTACGACAATATCTGTTCAAAAATACATAGAACCGTTACGATCGCCACAAAATTCCGCTTTAAAACGTCAAGAAAGGCAATTACGGCAACGTACGCCTTTAAAATCGCCAAAGAAATTGGAAAATGTGTTTAAATTAGACACTGTTTTAACCAATACTGTGGAAAGTTTTGCTAAAATTGATAGCATACCAGATGATACTCATTCCATTTCATTAGATGAAACTCCTGTTGTAGAAGTGATTAGGACTAGTGATTTGAATGACACAGATCCCATATGTCCAGAGTTAATAGACTGTCAAGATTCTATAGAAAATATTGCAGGTGAATTATCTTCTTCAGCAATGAAATTATTACTTGTTAAAGAATTAGAAGGGAAAGTTGAAACTGTTGGGGATTTAGCAAAAATGACGGAATTTGAAATAAATCGTTTGTGTATTAAGGCGCCTAAAGTAAAAGTGGCAAAACAAGTATTATTAGATTACTTGGCTAAAATTAATGATACGGTTATATCTGTGATGCCCATTACGAAAGATTCTTCGACGGCAAATAATACTAAATGGCAGAATACTCATGTTCAAACTGATATAATAGACACTGTGGAAATAGGATTACAGACTGTAGAAGTACCAAAGAGAACATCTTCTATGCAGACAGAAAAAGTTTCAATAGCTCATGCAAGTATGCAGACAAATGAGTCGGGTATAAAATCGACTGCAGATATCATACAATCATGTTTATCAGAGGTAAGCTACTTATTTTCAACACGCTTTTATTAACTTCGTTCGTATCTATTTCATGAAATCTTAAAGTATTAATCCAACAGGATTTCACATTATAAGGCGACCTCCGCTGTAAAAGCTACAAGAGCAATGCTCATACTCGTGTACGGACACTGTCGTCTCAGTGTGCGTGAGGCGATATTGAGCTGATAGAGACCAGAGACCCAAAGAAACTACGTCATAGTGTTTGTGCGTAACATCTGGTGAATTAACTGTTTAAGATCATCATTATACCGTCACGCCTTTTTCCTATGGTGTGTAGGCAGAGTGCCTTCTGCTACGATCTAAACAAACTTCCTTGTTCCTGCACATATACATCTGGTCATGTTGTATGTGTTAAGCATTTTACCCTTTTGAAGGACATCGGCGATAACCTCGGAGTATGTTTTTCTTGGGCGTTCCTTCCCAGTCTAAGATGGTAACTAAATAAATAAATATTTATATTTTATTATTTTTTTGCAGAGACCAGACTTTATCGCACAACTTGGAGACCATTTAAACGATGATGAAATTAGTCAAATTATTAACAAATCATCTTCAAGTAGTGTAACTAACATGTTATTGAAAAGAATTGGATCGAACGATATTAATAGAATATTAGAAAATATAAGCAACTCTAAAAACGATAGTAAAAAAGAACTATCATTTATCAGTGATTATTTAAGTACCAGTGAAAAGTTTACTCCACAAGACTTAGTACTATTTTGTAGTGTATTGTTAAAATCAGCTCATAATAAATTGAGTAACTCTTAGTTCAAATGTGTTGTGTTTTTATGTATCAAATGTATGATGGTTATGTTATAGCCTATGTTCTATTTCAGGCTCTAGACTATTAGTATTATC
This sequence comes from Orgyia antiqua, assembly GCA_916999025.1. Lineage (NCBI taxonomy): Eukaryota > Metazoa > Arthropoda > Insecta > Lepidoptera > Erebidae > Orgyia > Orgyia antiqua. The sequence continues at coordinate 24,490,363 of OU779864.1, forward strand.
AGCGTATGTATATGTTTTTTTTATTTATGTTACCTCATAAATTTTAACTAAGAGAAGCGATTTTAATGATTCTTTTTTTTATTTGAAAGCTCGTGGTTCCTGTGTGGTTCCATTGGCACCAGGTCAGGATCTAATGGTTATCTCCAGAGAAAACAGGGAAACCTCAAATTTCACATATGAAGTCGGTTGTACTTTTTTTTTAATACTCAATTATTGTTTAAATTGGTTCAGTTGTTTTAGCCTGAATGAGTTACAGACAAAAACAAGAGCTTCTTTCGCATTAATAAAATAAATACTGAGTAGTATTATTGAGGATTAGACTATACTGTATGTCCCAAGACTGGAGAAATCCCAACTGACCAGAATAGGCATAATCTTATAGATCTTTACCAAGCAATGAGGTGGTTTATATTTGTTTTGATAACTCATTCACCTTTCTTCTATTTGTTAAACTAATACATTCAGTTTTATGTATTTTCTTGGATGTGTGGGTATGGTCGGCTAAAACGATTTTTGTAGACTATTTTTTTTACAAGCTTTTATATGGAATCTTAAGTTTAGAGGGGGATCGATAGAATATTAAATTTTAACTGCCTCTACCCAAAGACAGTGTGAGATTAGTTTGCTACGATAAAATCGCCAACGCGGCAACTATGGCCAGCGCTATCTAGCGGTATCGAGCGGTACTGATCCATATAGCAATGGTTTGCGTCTTTAAAAAATCTCATATTAAGTTCTCTATTACCCTTTTGTCAGTTTTGAATTGTTATTGGATATTAACTAATTTTATATTCAGTTAATAACAAATTAGTTAAGTTATTAAAAATAAAAGACTGGGTTATTTATACTATATTTATTATATGTAATTCAGGTAATATGTACATTATTCAGTCATGATTAGTAATCGCAAGCGATTACATACAATATAATCCTTAGATAAGACAGGACAGAATCTAAGAACTTAAACACATAATGGGAGAGTCGCGGTAATATTAATTATTGAGAAAGTAAGAATAAGAAATAACGTTCAATATTTAATAAAATGTTCCTGCCTCGTCCATTATGTGTATTAGTTCTATGGAATAAAATTTTTACGTTATTAAACACATAATGTATTTGTATTCAGAACTTGTTTATAATGTGAGTAAATACATTCAAGTGTCCGTATGACTTCTATACTATATCTATTTCTTTATTTTTTACATGACAGATCTAATTTATCCATTTACTTGACCCAAAGGCGTATTTTTAGCGCCCCGGGCCATTTGATTTGACGCCCCGGGCCATTTGATTTGACGCCCTGGGCCAATTTAATTGGCCGCCCTATAAGTTAATAGAGATAGAGTAAAATTTTAAACTTGAAATCTTTCCCCGCCCTTCTCAGGCTGGCCGCCCCGGGCCATGGCCCCTATGGCCTTGAGAGTAAATACGCTACTGACTTGACCTTGCATGTTTGTAAGCGTCATATTCTTATAAAATGATGCACACAACGTAAACGAAGTCAGAACAAGTTTCACATTTTCGTACGGAACTTTAAAATACGCTCATTCAAGGAAAACGAGAGCTGACGTCCAGAAAATAAAGAAATAGGAACAATAGTATAGTTACTGCTAACTTCCAGTCATTTAACACTGAATATACGTATATTGATATTACGTATATATAGGTACGTAAAATTTTACGTAGGTATAAAAGTATAATTGACACAATAAGTAAAATTGCGGGTAGTACAAATATTTTACGATTTGAGAAAGTAAAAAAGAGACTGAAGGAATCATGGCATCGAGATAAAAATATATCACAATAATTTATATTTACACCAAGAACACGCTTAAAATAAGACTTCAGAGTAGAAGTAAAATAGAAAAGTAGTAAAAAGGAGTACCTATGTGTGTAAAATATGTAGGTACCCGTAAAAGTAGTGACTACTTTTAAACGAAGGAGTACTTTGTTAAAATACGGCCAGTTTTATGTTTGATGTTGGCTTTGAAATTGGATTTAAATTTACAAAAATTGTATGATAAATAATCTTGTTGTTACTTTAGTTGACTAAAGAGAAAAAGTTATTATTATGACTCTTTTTATTAAAGTTAGAGTCAATAAACTAGATCCCCAATTTTGATAAATTGTTACGGAGTTAGTGTTTGTCTACTTGAAGTGGATTAAAGATAGAAAATGGAACTAGATCTACCATGTTATGACAAACCTCTTTAAATAATACAATTATTTAAAAAAATTACATAATATAGAGGCTGGCTACAAACAAAATAGGCTTAGTTTAAATGTTTTTACATCCCGTAAAGTATATTGTTATACCTAGTTAACGAAAGCAAGATTTTCGTATAAAAAATTATTAGACAGCAAAAAATGACAGATTTTTCAAAACAAGATAATTTTATTATGCCAATTTTGAACCTAATCACAATTTTATTTTACTAAGACATCATGCCGGCTGTCACTAATGCACGTGTGCGTATCATAATTTAGTTTGTAGCGCTGAAAAATTAATATTTTTAAGGAATAAGCAGTATTTATGTAAATATTTTAGTTTTAATGCCAACCGAAGATTTTAAGAGCTTTCTTTTTTCAATATTTTATTGATTAAACAGAGCACTATTCCACGGCTAGCGAGAGGATTAATGCAAGACAATAAGAGCTTAAACATTTTTGTACCAAAAGAACTAATTAATTCAAAAACTTATTATTGATTAGGATGTAATAAAAATTCAATTAAGAACGGATTCAACATTTGAATTAAATGTTCAAATGTTGATAACACCTGAATGAAATAGCTTTACCATGAATTATGTATCGATAGCTTTCGTCGCTGCTACATCGTTATCGACGACGGATGTAATTTGGACTTGTTCGTTTATGATAAGATGCAAAGGCGGCAGGCCCGTGCGTTGTGGTGTTCTATGGTCCAACACAGAATGTTACAATGCACGTTTCTGCCATCCACTGTTGTTGGTCCTGCAATCCTGCTGTCGGTCCAGTAGCGGAAACGCTAATGAAGGTACAGATAGATTGTGTTTACGTTAATTCTCACATCGTTAGCCATCCTGTATGTATTTTAATACCTTCATACCTGTAAATATCACAAATCCCAGTATTTTTTACCTACCTACATAGAAATTGTATATCGGCTGGTTAACGGCTTTGAAAAGCATGGGCTACCGTAGTCAAAAACAGCGTCGCGTCAATGCAAGTTAGGGCTACGTAACATTTCTAATAATTTACTACTAACTTTCATAGCACCGATTAAATGGAAGTATCTCATGATAAAATTTATTAGAAGCTTATTGCCGCTAGTGACCACCGTTGTCTAAAAAATATTAGAAATTAAGGTTGCCAAAATTTGTGTTATAGAACTGAGATTGTATTTTATAAGTTAGAAAGAGAAAGAAATAAATAAATTATCTTGCATTCATTGTTATTTTATTTCTCTCGGTCAGCTATTAATTTCTATAACACTCTTTTACTTAACATAATACCTATGTATTTCATAGAGGTTTATTTTTATACTTGCATGCATTTCCACTGAGTGAGGCTTATACGTTGTAGAAACTCTTGGATTAATCTCAAGCCTTTTTAACACTTACATAATTATTACCATAAACACGGTCAAATAATTTGATATATTGCATTATTTACAAGCACAGAAGCAATAAAAATCTGGCGATATGTTCGAAAAACCCTTGTTTGAGCATGTGTTTGTAGTTTAAACTAAGTAAATATTATTTCCATAATTGCCATTATCTGGTCACATTTTAGTTTCCAAATTTGTGCTTAGTAGCTTTTGGTAAAAACATTATTTCATCCTGCTACTTTTGTTTTATTTCTTGTTATCTATTTCGAAATATGGTAAGCCAACCAACAGACATTAAGTCATTAAAACGGAACAATAAGTTTTATTATTTTTATTGGTAGTATTTTCATTTTTTTATCAACAATTCTTTAATAGCAACATTATAATTGTATATTCAGCCTTGTACCAAAATCTCCAGCACTTACAAGTATTATGATAGGTATTTGATTACTATTTAAATAGTAGGTATTTTAAAGCTACTTAGAATTACCCCTAGATAAATAAAATTGTCATTGAACAGATCGTACTTTGGTGTACTTATCTAATAAGTAATGGAGTTTAATATTTACATACATAATGGTACTAATTCTAAGTGCACAACAAAACTTAACTAAAAAATAAAAATCGATAGTGTCATTAGCACAATTTAGGCAATGTTAACTGTACTTTCTTGTTAAAAAAACTGTGCATTATAGTTATACGATTTTAATTTATTTAAATATGCAGAACGAAATAGTCAATTACTTAATAAAAATACATCTTAGATGTTTTAAATTTTTAGTTAAGTTTAGTTGTGCACTTAGAATTGGTACCTATATAAACTATGACTACCTGTGTAAAATAGTTATTACATACAAGGTTTTTCTAAGGCTGGAAACAGTGCTTTAGCTAGACTGACGTTCAGCGCTGACGATCAGCCTAGCACTGTTTCCAGCCTTACAATTTATGCATACCTTATAGGTAATAGATATTAACCAAAATCGAATAAGTAGGTACCTACCTACAGCTATTGAATTTAATAATTTTTTACTTAGATAAAACGGGATATGGAGAATGTTAGTAACTGAAGAAAACGTTATAAACGTTGTATTATATTTAACCAAAAATTATTGGAAAAGATGTTTCTCGAATAATAATAAATAATCGAATAAGCCTAAGTCTAGTAGAAAGCTACCAATTTTTCTCTTCAGAGTAGTGCTTTAGGCTTTGCGTATAAATACCAATAGTATGTTATAAGAATTCAACGTACCTACCTACTTTGGTATATATTTTAATTAAATTTCCTATATTTTTTTAGTTATCGTACCGTAATAGTACGAGTACGGTACGGGTGGGTTCCAGTAGGTACATATTAATAGAAAATATTTAAATTATTTTATGTATAAGTACTTACTATATTTGATTTTGGCATGAGGCTTTTAGGCAAAGCACAACTTAATCTAAACAAACAACTTCATTTTATAATAAAATTGCCGAAATAATCACACTACACTATAAAAACACCACAATACCTTCAATGAACTTTGATACAATTTACAGTTTTTGTTTTTGAAGGTAGCTAATACTTTGGTCCATACATTGAGCACTTGTTTTATATCTAATATTATTTGTAGAAATTCACTGTCAGGGAAAACGCATTTCTGCAACGTAATCTAAATGTTCTAGATTTTGCTGTGAACTGGATCGGCGTGGGGTACGTGATTTGTGAATATTGTGATGTGACTGAGTTCGCGTCACTTTATAAGCGTTCTCACGAAGAGGACCCGCATCGCTTGTTTTACGCGTTGACGGTAACCATTCATCGTCACGTGTTTTTGATACCCCAGGCTTTCGATAATTGTCTATAGCTCGCCGGTCGTCATAGCGTTGGCGTTGCTTATTGCGGTCCGTATCCTGGTTGTAAATATCTAATTCGCCGGATGGCTGGAACTGACTAGGACTCTGGCTATAACCAGATTTCTTCCAAACATCGTCATATTTCTTCCTGTTACTACCATCATCACCAATTTGCCGACGTTGTGACTGGTTTGAACTACTTTCGCTTGTATCCTCGCCTGAGGTACCAATTCCTAAATCTTTATCTTCGTTATAAATTTTGTAAATACCATTTGGACTAAAGTTCTTGCCATTGTACATTTGATCCTTTAGGACTAACTGAGGATGTGGTATACTGTATGGATCTGGATAGCTTTTTTCCAGTCTTGACATTTTAATGTCGCTTTGTTTTTTCGTACAAGAGCCAGGTCCGAAAAGCGACAAAAGAACTGGAAGTAAGAACAGGCCATGCATTGCTCCAAAGAATATTACCATGAAGACCATCTTGAAAAATACTAAGAAGATGTAACTGTCAGCAAGTAGCAATGCAACTACACCCAGAATGGTACTGAAGGATCCTTGTACTATCGGTAGTCCAAGAGCGTACAGGCATTCACTGACCTTTTCGTTAGGGGTTTTAGCCTTTGACGCCATGTATGCATAACAGATATGGGCTGTGAAATCTACCGAGAAGCCGATACACATAATCAAGTTTATCATAGAAATTGAATCGAGGTTGATATCCCAAAGAGCCATGTAACCAACGACTCCCATTTCAATAGAGATAATGCTGAAGGCGACCCATAAAGAACACAAGATGTTTGGAATAAATATGAATGAAGTTATCATCATCATAAGTGCACCGTAGGATAAATTTTGAAGAGAAGTTGGCCTCACTAGTTCGAACTGAAAATAAATATAAGAAAGATATTAGAATAGATTAAATGGATATATCAAATAATCTAAAATACAATGCATTTATGTACTGACCTGATCGAAAAATACAAAATATGGATGAAAAACTGAAGCATTTAAGGGTGATTGTGCAACGACTTCTCTAAGGGCTTTGACCATTTCTTTTTCATGATTTGTACCGCTAATGTTAACTGCCTGAATCAGAAATCTCGAGGATACAATTCTGTTGCCTGCCTCATTAAATTTTACGTCTAAGGAGAATGGATTTGCAGGGAAAAGCCATAACTGTAAGTAAAAGAAAATAATAAATTGATAATTTGTTCATAACATAACATTAAAAGTGTGCAGAGACATGTAGAGTACAAAATTACTTACTTGTTTAAGATTTTTAATGAAATCATCTTCGTCATCAATCGTTACATTCAAGTAATCGTTATTTCTCGATACATAATCTACGAAAGTTCGAAGCCAAGATTCCGTGTACAATGAGTTCGAAATATACGATGTATTTTCTAATTTCTGAGTGAGAGCCTCAACTTCGTCCTGTATTAACGGATCTGAGTAATTGTACTCGCCACTTATAACAACCTGAAAAAAGTGCAATAAAAGTATATAAAGAGGGTTGTATTATCGAATTTCTAGTGGCAAAAAGGAGAACCCCCATTTTAAAAACCTCGTTTCGGCTAATTTCGTTATAAATATAATGTTTTGTCTTGCGGCAATTATCTTTTCAACATTAAACTTATTAGGTATTTAGAAGCTTCTAAGTAGTAATATTAATCTTTATTTATATAAATCTCCTGTCACGATGTTTGTCCGCGATGGATTCCTAAACTACTTAACCGATTTTAAATTAAATTGGCACACCGTGAGCAGTCTGGTCCAACTTGAGAGATAGGATAGCTTAGATCTTTAATTATAATCGCAATTTTATTTTTTTGCAAATTATTTGTTTGTATGGCAAAACAACGTTTGCCGGGTCAGCTATTTATAACTAAAATAAAAATGAATTTACCTGAATTCTGTAAGGAAATTCTCTGTAATACAGATCTTCTCGGTCGAAGAACTCAACAGAGTATGAATCCACTTTCGATAATTTTCTTCTTTCTAAACCTTCTTGAAGATTGGTTACACCATATCCTGCTCCGGCTAAATAAGCCAAGAATACAACAATGACTAAAGCTTTTACGGCGTTATTATTGAGTAAATCTGCCATTGTTGTACGGAAAAATGCCATAATGCAATGTTCTCTATTATCTAAAGGATTATCAGGATCTGCCTCGTCGATACCACCACTGCAGAATGCTCGATACAACCAAGATTTTTCTTCTAAAAAAAGAAATATGATTACAATAGCAGTACAACAACAGTACACAATTAAACGAAAGTAATGACCCATTGAATATCAAAGAGACCTCAATATGTAAATACCTTTCCTTGCCCGAGATTCTGGCAATACCTTCAAAAATGTGATGGTGTGACGATTTTGTTTTTCACGGTATCCTGATATAGCTAGGCATCCGGCGAAGAATGTTATATGCCACACAAAAGTGAAGCATACGGCTAGACCTGTAAAATATAGAGGAAAAAGTTTTAGATGGCCATTTGTTCCCCGCCTTACACAGAATTATTGTGCCATATAGTTTAAATTTCACACATAAAGCTTGATTATCGGGTATGTAGCGGACTCTGACGCTTTTCTTTCGTTGGAAATGTAAATAAAAGTCAATTAAACGTTAACCTAAAGAACTGAGCTACTCTAAGTTTAATTCGCGTTCCTATGAATTTGTTGAATTTTTATTGCAACGAAATTGTAAAAGCACAATGTACTCGCCTGAATACATGCAGAATATCTGCACGGATGGGAAAGGTGAAAAGATTCCGATGAAAAACGACAGCATGTCAGTGACTGAAGTTATTGTGATTGAAACCGCTGCTTCTGACAGCGTCACAGCCATCCGCTCTGGCACTGGAAGTTTAGGTGAAGCTCGTCTCCAAGCCGCCAACATTACAAACGTGTCATCAATCCCGATACCTTAAAATATGAATTATTTAAATAAAACTACTTTTTACAGATCAGACGTTTGTATTTGTTTTAAATTTTACCCTAGGTAAATCCTGTAACAACTAATCGTACATCTATCGATACTTTGCAGCCTAGTCTCAGCCGTGACCATGGTGAATGCAAAGTCTCAAATAGGGCTATAATTTAAAACAAATACACGCGTCTAAGCATAGAAAATGTATTTTTAACACCCTTGCTCGTAAAGTTGATGTAATTCCACCGGTTTTAAATATGTAAAGCGGGTCATAACAAACGCGTGTGTTATCAAATCAAATAGTTAAGTTATAGTCCATACAAATTTCATAACAGTATTATTTGCCATTTCAAATATGGAACTGACCGCCGCCGCACAACTCGAGCAGCGCGCTGTTGCTATTCAAATTTCGAACAGATCACAGATTGAGTTTATTTAAAATAAAAAAAAACCAGTTTATTCGGTAAACTTGGCTGCATGCTCTAGCGTCTTTGCCAACATTTTCACGCAGCCACGGCAGAAAGTAATCCTCGCGCCATTTTTCTCAAAATTTCTTTTCTTTGTATTTTGAACAAAATATAGAATTTATTGATTTTTGCATTTGACATGCTATGCCTTTTACTTAATAAATCAAATTATGGTGGAAATGTGAATGTGCCGCAAGTGGGACTTGAACCCACGACCTCGGAATACCGTTCCGAAGCTCTTCCAACTGAGCTTATTGCGGTCTACTTGCAACACCTTCAAATTAGCCACCATTTATATATTTTTACGTACACCGCCATCTATCAAGATTGGTTTACACCATATCGTAATGTACTAATAAATTTCAATAAATGAGTCACGTAAGTGTTAGAGAATAATTTTGTTTAAAGAAGTGTTCTTTCATACCACAATTCCGAATTTAAAATTAAATTTAAACTTACCAATCATCAAGAAGGGCGCAGCTAAATTAATACCAATAAAGGAAATTCCTAAATATATCGCGCATCCAAAAGCTGCTGCCGTGGCCATTACAGCGGATATGTTCCCCAACAAACCTAGCCAAGGCTTCGAACGAACCCAATCGCTCATCATACAAGTTAATATTGAGAATATCCCCATGAGGATGAAAGTGGAACTGAAGAATGGTATGACAGTTCTCGTATTCTTTTCCAATTCGTGATCGAGAGTACGTGATGCGAATCTTGATACAGATATGTGTTTAAATCTTCCAGTATCTTCTGCTATTCCAACTGTCTCTAAAAATGCATCTTCCCAGGCTGCACCTCTGAAAATATGAATGCAGAAGAATGTTTTAAATCATCAAGCAATATTTTAAGACTGATATGAACAATGTAGTATCAACTCAAGTGCCTACTTCTGTCAATTCTAATTTTTTTTTTTTTATTTACTCGAAGAATCGTAGTGATTGTGAACATTTAAGATTCAAGACATGATTTTGTCTACTTACACCCGTATTCACAAACAATATTTACATAAAGTACTTATGTGTTGATGCATTGTGCAAAGGGTAACACTTCTCAGTGCGTTCCGTTCATCGAGCCTTTGTATTCATAGACAAAACTTAGCTATGCGTTCAGTTTAACAAACGCATAGTGCGCTTCACCACGTAAGTACCTAAGTATTGTTTGTGAAATGATTTTGCTACCCCTGTGCGTCCATGCCTACTATGAGACCTCACAGCAAAGAATATACTACTCTCTAACGAGTAACGTTTGTGAATACGGCTGTTAGATATTTTTTGAAGAAACTATATCTTTGAAGAAAATATCTTATTTCTTCAGACATAACTTATTTCATCTGTTTTAAATTTTAATATTCCCTAGATTTGATGCATTAATGCGATTTTGCTTAGCTATGACATCTATAAAACGTTGCAGTTAGGATAATAACAATATAGTTATTATAAGAATTTTTGGGCTGTATATTGTACAATAATACAGCATAGAAAATAGCCGTTTCGCCAGTTGATACGCTGTTTATTATGTGTCACAAAGCATTATATGTAGGACAAATTCAAGTGAACACATATACATTTTAACTGCTTTCTCTTATATTACACGAAGTAATATTCACGGTTTTATATCAACATAGCTCGTAAACAGTGTTTACATAACACAATACTTTTATACGTTCATATAATTTCTTTATTATTTCTTACGACATATTGACCCACAATTTGTCAAAATACAATCTTTTCATTCAATATTACGCAGTGTTTAGTATTCGAAACGATTTCTTAAACCATGTCAAGACCGATCTCTATTATCTAAGTGTTAAGAGCTTGTTTACTTAAAAGTATACTGCTATTGAAATTCAAAAGAAGTAATAAACGAACTAAATGAAGCACGTAACGGCTCCAAATAAGAAACTATAGAAACCCTCATTATTTCCTTCAGAAACATAATGGCCGTAACAATCATGTCTTCCTTATGTTGCATGTATGGTTATTGTGAGTATTTGGCTTTATTTATGAGGATATCCTCTATTTAACGTAAGATAATAGTAGTACCTAGTAGCTAAGTGAATCACGATCTACGTTCTCATACTTGTTCAATTCTGATTGAATTTCATGTGCAGTAACATTGTTTGCATTTAATATCTGGTATTAGTTATTTTTCTATCTAAATTAGTTTCAATAAAGTAATCATGCGATGTATGTACCATGCAGATATTAGATCTATATGATAGTCAAAATATTTCGGTGATGCTCTACAAAAGTAGAGCGAAATCAAAGGTTTTTCACCTTCGCCTGTCGGTCTGTGGTCTGTTCCTCTAGCATATGTCTATGTGTGGATTAGATTATGTGTGTATGTATATATTACATATAGCCAAACTATTCTAGATAGAGTCAGAAAATTAGAAAGATAATTCCATATGTGTGATCACCTATGTCCAACCGGTAGACGTATAAAATATTAAACCATGTATATAAACTATTTACCTGTCCATTTGTAACTTGTTGTCAGTACGGACAAACCAAACTAGTTGTACAGCTGGTACTGATATGATGATATCATCCACTACTTTTGATCCTCCGAAGAACACAGGAAACGCATGCGCCTCCCATGTTACCGGGTTGAACATTATTGGAAATGTTAGATTCAGCTCACCGCGTTCTACCTGATAAATAACAATAGTAAAATAAATATTTGTTTTAATCTTTTAGCCATGCTTTTTAGCCCATTAAAGTACCACTACAGGTCTCCTGCATTTCGGAAGAGTATTGGACCAGAGCCAGAGTATGCCTAGCTTACCAAGCCTTCTTTCTCTCATAAGTCATAAATAATGTTTTTTTAATATTCTCTACGCTACAGCACCTTGGGGAGTAGTAAGGTGGTGGCACTTGTATTCCAAATACGTCATGACACGGATTTTTATTAATATCTATGCTTACACAGCTCAATACCATAGTTTACCGGTTTGTTACTAATTACAATTTTTCGTTTAATATAAGTAATTTTCAGTGCATTCCAATTTAGTGACAGCTTGTTGCAAAATATGGCGATAACAAGTAGTATGTTTCTGATACCAAAAGCAAAATATTAAAAAATAATACTACGTAAGTAACAATAAACAAAATTTACTTAAGGGCCTACATCAATATTATCGTATATCATCGCCGACACGTACATATTAACACAGCCAGTAGGCACAGAAAATGAAGAATTAGGGATACTTTTCTTATTTACTCAAAATCTACTAAATATATTTTAATTCTGATTTACGTGTTTCTATATATAATAGTTACTTATGTTTTTAAAGTTATTTCATTAGTTAATACGCGATAATAGACCGACAAATGAAAAAAATAAAAAATTAGAGAGGTTGTTTCGCTAAGATTTTCTATCGAGAAAACTTTTTTCAATCGTGTTTCTGAGTTTATGCGATCCTAGATCATATAATGAAAAAACATATACTTAAAAATTAGAGCTCTAGCCATTCAATCTAAAGAAATAATGAAAACTTCGTACGTAGAAAAATGCACGAAGCTATTTTGGTATCATCTTAACGCTCAAATTGCACAAGGTTGTTTGTAAGTAGCAGTCATTGTAAAGGTAAAGGTTTCTCTAGTACTTAAAGGACAAACATGTTTTGTATGCCTTAGTCATTAATAAATACCTAAAGGATTTTCACTGTAACACGCACCTTGAAGCTTTGTAGATACAGTCTTACGTCGGCAACGATGCTTAGAATATAAAACATTTATGACGTGTGTACCACCATTTTAAGAATCTTATCTTCATAAGGAAAGAGTTCACACTTAGAGGACAAAATATTCCCGTTTAGAAACCTATTCTGATGTTTGCCGGATAAGGGCGGTGAAAAATTATGGACTTTCCAAATTCAAATAGAAGACTATACCTAGAGTTCGATATGTTAAAAAAATATGTATTATCTAGAGTTATTTTCGTAACCGTTGTGTAAATTATGTTTAAAGGCATAATTTTATTTCCAGTAGGCAAGATAACATGGAAAAAGAAAAAAGAATCCATGGAAAATCCATGGATTCTGTTTTCTCTCAATTGTTTTTTTTTTCCAATTCTTTATATATTTTACAACGTGGAAGGGTGTGCTGATGATAAAGATCAAATGTGGGTAGCTGTTGAAACGACGTCTTCAGACGTCACACTCGGGTCTATTTGTGACATTGGGATTACTTAAAGGTATTGTATCTTAAAATTATTAAGACGGCACGATACCAAATTATGCTTCATACAAAAGTATGGGTATCGTACTTCCGTTTTTTCTTCGCGAAAGTTAAACCGATTTTAATAGTTTTTGGGTTATATTATAGATAAAGAGTATAGGTATCTATGCCTCTATCATTTTCTTTTTTTCAAAACATAATAACTAAAAGAAATATGACGATCCGAAAAACCCACTTTTTTCGGTTTTCTTTAGATAAAGTTGCAGCGTCTATCACACAAATTTGGTAAAGTTTTACCACAAAAGAAAGTGATAGAAGCATAGATAAACTCTTTATCTATAATATAATGCAAAAACTATTAAAATCGGTTTAACTTTCGCGAAAAAATGGAAGTACGAAACGTCTTTTCAAAGAATTTGTAGGTAAAATCCGCTTAATCTATATTTGTCCCTTTCAGCGCGGCGCTCGGAAATAGGGATAGCAATACCTAAGGCAAATAGCTAAACGAGGAGTACAGTACCCTCACAATTACCGTAACGAAAAATTGTGATGGCGAAATCGTGGTAATATAAGTCCTTACAGAGGTCGTGAAAGTTTTAATAACAATAATAATGGGATATTGGTGGTTTCCAGTCCTTTTTTAATTTTTTTCTTAATATTTCATTTGATTCTCTTTTTTTTGCTATTAAAACAGAAAAGTATGTCTAATTTTTAGTAAAAAATAAGTGAAAACTATTACTGAGGTTAGTGATGCTTTTGTGGTTCAGTTTTATTGAATGTATTGCTCGTGGGAACTTCTAGAATGTCACTTTTGGCGCACTACTTATACCAAAATTGGTTCAGATACCATTAATTCTATTGTAATTTCAGCACAAAACAATCTGTGTTTCAAAAGTGTACAGGTATAAAATATTTGCTTAATATCATTGCAGTCATTTGTAGTAACAGAAAGTTATACCGTGACAATATTGCGTATGCCGGTATTTGTTATTGTTCTTTTTACTACTAAGAAACGCTCATTATACTGGTGTTATATAACTTGGAGTGTGTTCACGTACTTAACTCTAGATTAGGGCATAATCTACTAAGAACTACTGATTTCAAAACAGTTCGAAGTAGTTTTCCCTGCGATCTTTAAAAGCGTAAGAAAAATCTGTTTAAATTTTGATCTTAAAAGCCTGGTAAGTACTTGACCAGATTTACTTATTAAGAGGATACCAAAATTCTTCGTGCATTTTTCTACGTACGAAGTTTTCATTGTTTCTTTAGATTGAATGGCTAGAGCTCTAATTTTTAAGTATATATTTTTTCAATATATAATCTAGGATCGCATAAACTCAGAAACGCGATTGAAAAAAGTTTTCTCGATAGAAAATCTTAGCGAAACAACCTCTCTCATTTTTTTTTTTTTTCATTTGTCGGTCTATTATCGCGTATTAACAAATGAAATAACTTTCAAAACATAAGTTACTATTAGGTATATATACTCGTAGAAACGCGTAAATCAGAATTAAAATATATTTAGTAGATTTTGAGTAAACAAAAAAAATATCCCTAATTCTTCATTTTCTATACCTACTAGCTGTGTTAATATGTACGTATCGACGATAATATTGATGTAGGCCCTTAATTCGAGAGTTTTCTAACGCTTATGTTAGACGTCGGGATTAAATTTGGTCTGACAGAAAAAGAAAATACAAAGAAAATTGCTTTTTATTTTTTAATTGGAGAAATACATTATTATATACCTACATCTTTTTTTTAATTCATGAAATGTTTATAATATGATGTAATTTATAATATTGTTTATTTATTAGATTTTTAGATTTTAAGTTTTATTTTTTAACTATTGTAATTTTTAGATTATTCTGACACAATTATTGTTTAATACTGATTTCAATTTTAACCAATTTTAATGAATTTTTGTAAAGTCAAATTAGGTAAATAATTATTTTTAGCACGTTTAACAATTATTAATGTGGTTTCTAATAGAGCTCGATGATCTGTGCATGTCGTGGCTGCCTTTAACGGGTACACAACTGCATTGTAACCTCCTGATACTGTATGTAATTATTGTATTGTTGATGTAACCAATGGCGGTCCTTAATTAATAAAAAAAAAAAATAATAAAGAAAAAAAAAACCCAAATTATGTAAACAATATATATTATTATACTTCGCTTTTAAGAAGGTCTTTTAAGGTCTTTTAAGAAGGAAGAATAGAATCTGCATCCATGTTCATAGGCGAAGTGCGTCAAGGCATTCCCCATGTAAAAAAAAAAAAAAAAAAATCCACGTCATCCAGTCAGCATGATTAAATAATGTCTTTGTTTTCAAACCCATTTTATATTTGTAAGAGATATATTTAACAGTTCTTGTAGATTTGCGGTTAGCGGCTCTATAGTCAATCTATACGCATGATACATTCATAATTGTCTATTGTTTAGAACCCGTATTATGTCCAATTGTTTATTGATCAGTTCCTATCTTGCCTTGAGTCAGTCAAATAAAAAGAATTCAGTGGGAATGTAAATCGTTGACAAAACCCATGGTATTGATGCGAATTTCCTGATGATGACGATGTCATTGACATTGTTTGACATTGAGGCGCCCGCCCGTGCCATTGGCTGCAAGTTCAATTTAAAATAAACTATTTAACTGTCTCCTATGAGTCATACATAAATGTTGGGTATTATATGTACTGTATAAATAAAATACCTAAATAAGTTTGTAGTACCTATTTGTTTCAAATTTTATTTTCTAGACCCTCCAGTTCGTGAATAGTTGGTATTAAAAAAAAATAGCTTGACAAATTTCTGGTTTGACAAGCTTTCGTAGTGCATAAGATATCATTCTGAAATATTAACGAAACACAGAAAACGAGCTGTTGCTTCGTGCCCATAATAAATCGTCTCTTAGTTGTCAGAACTTTTAATTAGGTTTCAGAAGAGATAGGTAAACACTTCTGTGTGCTGACGGATTAAGAAAAAGGGGTTGTGATAAGTGATAACCACTTCGTCCTAGAGTGCTATGAGAGCTAGCTTAGGGATATTGTACAAAGATAAGATTCTCTGTAAGAGAAGAAATATAAAAAAAAAAAAATAACACCTGTGCCACACACGCCTGGTTAGCGCTTAGCGCGGTACAGTAGACCATAATCCCTTCCAAACTGGACGAGGCTCAACAGTGGGATATTAATGAGCTAAAGAGAAGACTTACCATAATATATGCACTATACATATTTATTGACTTAGAGAATGAGTAATGATTCACTGATAAATTGTCACTTATAACGGAGATCTTTAATGTAAGTATAGACAATTAAGATTATTATCCACTATGTTATAATATACCTATCTAAAGATAACTGCAGTTATTATGTTATTTTTACGATACTTATAGTAAGGTTAGGACATTTTTGCATACATGGTTATTATCATGTTTAGTAGGTATATATTAGAAGTCTATTTCATTTTTCCTGTACAAAGTATATAAATACTCGGTCGCACTGATCTATCTACTAGCCTGATCTTACTAGCGAAGAAAATTGTTGAAATAACTTCTTTGATTGGAGATGTAGTCATCATCATATTCATAAAAATAAAACATATTTTTATTTGCAACGTTCGTATCTGTGTATTTATTTAGTGAACTATGTATTGTAATGTAATTGCATATGCACTGGTTATGTGGTAAAAAAAGCCGACGACATTAAGTCCGCCATTGTATTTACGATGACGCTGGGAGTATTAAATAAATAAATAATCTATACAATCCTTTATCGGATTAATCTGATATGTTTGTAATGTATAATAATTTATGTAATTGGTTGTAAAAATTTGGACTAAATCTCTTAATCAGTGACTGAATAGGCGTTCGGATGCAGAAACATAATAACGTTAACTTTATGGAAACCGTACAACATTTATGAAAACTAACCAATATGGTTTTCTTTCGTTGCATGTGTCTAACTTAAAACAAGTTATAAACAAACACATGTTTTACCACGTAGGTGGAGTAGTTCATAACACCTGTTTCCAAGAAATATTTTCAAAGTGAAAGTACGAAGAAAACGAAAGCTGATGGCTGGCATTAACATATGTATATAGGACAGCGTTGGCCTTAAGTTTTACTTGACACAAATACACATTGAGTTGTTTGTTTACAAAAAATCAACGTGATATTATTGCGCTGGTTAGTTATGAATAAAATAATTTATGTATTTTGCAAGTGGCTTATATTTTCGCGATGAAGCTGTCTATTTTGATAACACGAAATCATTGATGCCTTCTCTACCGAGTTTAATTAGTTTCGGTTTATAGAAAGAAATTAAAAGAATCTTTTTTCTATGATAGGTCCCAAAGAAAATGTTTTATATAATCTATCCATCCATCAGCATTCCTCCTCCACTGCCTTGCCTTTTAAATCAGCCGTATTCAGTAGCTCCCTGATGATATCGTTGCTCCACCTATTATACGGTAATCATCAGTATTTTAGCCGAAAACAAAGACTAGTAGCTATTACCCAAACATCTACTTAGAATAACAAAGACAGAATATATTTACCTCGCCAATAATCTTGTCCAAATTAAGTATATCGTTATTGTAACATTGTCCCTCCCAGCGTGCGCATTCGTTTCTATATGTGAAGGTTTCACCAGACGGCAGGGTGACTGTCATGTTCTGGACCAGCTCGTCCAGCTCTCGAAGCTCCTTCCACACTTCTGTTCGTAACATATTCGTCGTATTGTCTTTCGATACTATGATCACTCTGCCAAAACGTCCTGGAAAAAGAGTATTGCGAAGTATACAGACACAATGTATAGACGAAGACACCGCATGCTTAACCTAAGTAAATAGTGTACCTATTATAGTCACCTGAGTGAGCGATAATGTGTTAAATGTTATACACGTCGATATTTTTAGTTTAACAGAACAAAAATCGCATGATTAATATTCTAGATCCAAATAATATTTGTATTTTCATCAAAGGTAAATATTAAAATGCTTATTTTTCTTAAAAAAAAAGCCTATTATTTAACAAAAGTTACGTTTTAGGCGTTAAACGTGAGAATAGATAAATATTAGCTAAATTCTGAGCTAACAAAGTCATGGTTTACGACCAACTTCAAAGGTAAATTGGAATAGGAATGTTCATATAAGCAAAAACAAAGAGTATCGCAGTATTTGTAGAGCACTCTGGTATATATCGTACGTTTTCAAAAATATTTTAGTGATTTTTTTTTGTAATATCTTCGTAAAAGGAAGCAGGTAAGTTTGGATCGTAGCAAAGCGTGATGTTATGATAATGATAATCTTTGTAAAAATGACAGTTTTCGCGCCACCGTGGTTTATTTTTATACACACATAGGCACGATTATTATCTGTGGTACGATGTATGAAAATATAGCGGAGTTAGTTGCGGTTTTTAGTTATTCTAAGTGAAGAACTAATAACTAAAACATACCTGCTCGAGTAATCCTTCCAACGTTAAACCTATCTGAGTAATTAACTTTAAAACTTTCTTCAACTATCCTTCTTTCCATTTTGCCTTGTCCTCTTACTGGAGAGAATAGGTATTCTGGATCCATTTCATAGTGTATTCTTTGGTAACCGGTGATCATCAACAGTGACAGTAATATTGGTATGATGATGAAGTATCCTGGTTGCCTACCAACCACTAGACCGAGTTTGTAAAAGGATTTATTTAGAATATCGTCCACTATTGTGATTCGGCAACCCATCTGAAAGAAAGAAAGAGATTGGTTAGAAAATTTTATCACGCTTTAATAAGTTTCGTTCGTATCTATTTATGTATCAATATATTGTATGTATATGTATGTATATTATATTGTATGTATATATTAATGCATCGATATATTTGAAAGTAATTTAAACCCCTTCCAAAATGCGGATAATCGGACGTTTAAAGCAGTTAGCACGGACCCATGAATAAGATACAGACCGATTATGTAGTTATTAGTAATATTTTAAAAGTGCAATGGTATTTTACGAGTCGATATATTGTTTGTCTTTGTAGTAAAACAAAAACACGTTTTTGTATTTGTGTACACATCGGAGAAGTTTATCCTGAATAAACATTTACTTAAAATTACTTGAATTTACTTTAAATAAGTACAAAACTACAAAAGAGATCCGTCAATAAAGAAACGTGTCGATGCGAAGTTTGTCGGGTTAGCTATAACATATAAACAATAAAAATATATCTATTCTTAATTAAAATACCTCATTATAAAATTTAAATAAATAAAGACACATAAAAATAAATCATAAAACAAACGCATTATGTAGTTTTTATTATATTTGATTAAACTGTTGCAACTTGCAAACTTTATTAAAGAAATAACATTAATTAAACAGCCACAAAAACCTCGTTTGGCGATTAAATTATGTGAATAAAAGTAATAACTATTATCTGTTAAAAGAGGTAATTTAGGGGATTCTAAAGTGTGAGAAACACTAAATATTTAACTACAGTATACCGCAGTAAACTAACTCATTGCGGTAAAAGTTAAGAGGATACCAAAATAGCTTCGTGCATTTTTCTACGTACGAAGTTTTCATTGTTTCTTTAGATTGAATGGCTAGAGCTCTAATTTTTAAGTATATGTTTTTTCAATATATGATCTAGGATCGCATAAACTCAGAAACGCGATTGAAAAAAGTTTTCTCGATAGAAAATCTTAGCGAAACAACCTCTCTAATTTTTTATTCTTTTCAATTGTCGGTCTATTATCGCGTATTAACTAATGAAATAACTTTAAAAACATAAGTAACTATTATATATAGAAACACGTAAATCAGAATTAAAATATATTTAGTAGATTTTGAGTAAACAAAAAAAATTCTTCATTTTCTATACCTACTAGCTGTGTTAATATGTACATGTCGACGATAATATTGATGTAGGCCCTTAAACTATGATTCCGTAATTGAATCACATTACGCACAATTCTCACTAATAATCTTACCGCAAATATGACACGATGAGATATCCAACGAATTCGAATTATGCAATCCTTTGACATACTCTTACTGGATACCAAATTAAATATGTGGTAGATACGTTCATTAATAGTTCTGTACCTACTTTAAGCATTAAAAATAATAGCTTAAAATGTCAAATTATACTGTAGTACTGTTATTATTGTTTATATAATTTTCTAGTTGTAATGGGCGTAAGTCCGTATGGTCACGGATTAAGAATACAAGCGTCACCATTCCATTTCTATCCAAGGGTGCTGTAAGGAAAACATAAGCAGTTAACGTCTACTGTGAGAGACGGAAACCTTGAAACTAAGCCCTGTGCCAACACGCCTGGTCAGCGCGCACAGTAGACCATAGTCCCTCATAAAGTGGAGGAGGCCCGTGGCCAGCAGTGGGACGTTAACGGGCTGGAGACAGAGGAAAGTGGGCGTAAGTCACTGTCTACATGTCAAATACCTAAGAAAGTTTGGAGTTCTAATTCAGAATTAGTGTTTGTTGGTACTTTATTACATAAACATGTCCTCAATGTTTGCTGAGAGACAGATAGCAGCGGTTAAGGAATAGAGTTCCATTAGTTACTTTATAAAAACAGAATTCTTAAAAAGGCATCACATTTGTTATTCTATATTTGTTCCGGCACTATCAGTATTATATTCACTGCTTAAGGTAAAAAGATTATGTACTTAGTCTAGTTAAAACCATACCTAATCTGGATCGCGTTTGCCCAACATGGATATAAGAATAAGCGGAATGTAACGTATTTGTTTTAAGGATAATCAGAAAATAAACATTACTTAAGTACTGAGTATTTAATCAGGACGTAGAAACATGATATTGTAGCTTGTTGAGCAAGAAGTGTTAAGGTTAACGGATGCGTTCGGAGAAGATAGTGGGAGTAATGATGTCAAAAGGCAATGATGGTGGACTTACAGCCGTATTCACAAACGTTACTGTGAGGTCTCATAGTAGGCATGGACGCACAGGGGTAGCAAAATCATTTCACAAACAATACTTAAGTGGTGAAGCGCACTATGTGTTTGTTAAACTGAACGCATAGCTAAGTTTTGTCTATGAATACAAAGGCTCGATGAACGGAACGCACTAAGAAGTGTTACCCTTTGTACAGTGCATCAACACTAAGTACTTACTTAAGTAAATATTGTTTGTGAATACGGGTGTTAGATTTAGTTGTGGGATTGAGAGTTGGAGTGAGAATGGAAGTGATCATAAGAGAAGGTAGTGAGAGCGTCTTCGGGGAATGCAATTTGAAGCATAAAATAGGTCCTAGTCGTCTAGATTGAAAGCAATAAAAATTGAATACCTACAAAAACATTATTTTTGTCATTTTATGTTGAAGAAACACAAAGAATTGTTACCTAAGTGTTATAGAATATTTCTTGTGTATTTGCGTTTGTTAGTAGGTACTGTATTTTTTTGCTCTGTGGTTTCAAACTGACTAATTTGCTATCAAACAAAGAAACTTTCATTCACGTTAATGACATTTTAATTGTAGCCTGAATTTATAATTTTCTTTTATTAATTGAATTTTTGTACGTAAAATTTTTTTTTTTCAAAATATTGTATTTTAACGGTTTTATTAGCTTTCCAATGACATAATACAAATATGACTTCAAACAGTTTAATTAATCAATTCTTCGTGCATCAAAAACTTAATTTTTTTAAAATTAAAACGTATCTAGTTATAGTGTATTTTGATTATGTTACAAGTATATGTATTTGCTAAAAACTATTATGTCGTAAACATTTCCATTAGTCGGCTGCACCGAATTGTGTTATTGACACTATCAATATTTATGTTCTAGTTTAGTCTGGTTTAGTTTGGTAGAATTGGCGCCATTGTCTACTTAATCGTTATGCTAATTGCTATTTAATGTTGTTCTAGCTAAGAGCCATTTAGGTAAGTACATTTATCTACTACATATTTAACATAATAACTTGATGCACTTATTCTTTACGTAACTTCATAGAAAAGTAGGTTAAGTCTTGTAAGAGGGTCGCAATATAGAATGACTAGCTACGTCCTTTGGAGCTACATGCTTGTTCATACCACGACACAGTAGTTGTTGGCCTTCTCCGTGTATCATTCTAAGCCGTGGTTTTCACTGAATAATCTTTTCTTCTCTACCGCTGTTTTTTTTTCTTCTCTCCGCCTTCTACCCTGCCGGACCATGATGGTGCTTTGAGCTTTACCATGACCCAGCGAGTTCCCAACCGCTGCCACATCTTCTGGTAATATGGATTGGTCACTACCAATTAAGAGGACGAATGTATCTGGCCATATACATTCTATTTAATACACTAGTTTTTTTAAATATTTTTAAGATTTTCTATCGAGAAAACTTTTTTCAATCGCGTTTCTGAGTTTATGCGATCCTAGATCAGATATTCAATCTAAAGAAACAATGAAAACTTCGTACGTAGAAAAATGCACGAAGCTATTTTGGTATCCTCTTAAGAAAAACATCAAAAATGGCTTACGAGATCAATAAGACTTTGATATTAGTCATAGATGTTTTATCGATATTGCGTTTTATTAGTAAGTTATGAACTGAGAATAGATTATGTGCGCAGACCGTAAAGTTAAACCTAGTTTAGTCAAATAAAAAAGGTAAAAAGCCAGTACAAAAACCGTGTATAATCTGAACCACGGAGGCCAACTGGCCAATCTGACGGTCGCTCACTTTCTTTGCTAGACCTATTGCAACATCACTTCGTAATCATTGCAATCGATATTTATATCTTAAATTAATATAAAAATTTGTAATTGTTCACCTAATTGTGTCGTGTGGTGACGGAATAATAATACAAGTGTCACCACCCCATCTCCTCCCAAGGGTGCTGTAAAACTCAGCTAAGGGATATTGCACACAGATAACATCCAGTGAGAGACGGAAAACGCGAAAATAAATTGTGTACCAATACGCCTGGTCAGCGCGGGACAGTAGACCATAATCCTTCCCAATGTGGAGGAGGCCCGTGCCCAACAGTGGGACGTAAATGGGCTGGAGAGAGATTGTATCGAAAAATTCGTGATTTATTCTACTAAACTTTACTAACTACTTTATACTACAAAGTAATCACTTTGGAGTGGTTGGATTAGGTACTTTGTAGCTATATTACACCGGATTACGACCTTTTTGACCGGCCTCGTGGTCGAGTGGTTCATGTAACGGACTGCACTCACAAGGTCGAGGCTTCGATTCCCGCTCGGGACAATTATTAGTGTGATATTTATAACTGTCATACATACGTTTGTACTGCGTCTGGTTGTTTCTATGTATTATAAGTATGTATTTACAAAAGAAAAGTAGTATATGTATTCTATCCTTATTCTGGTACCCATAACGCAAGCATAAGCTTAGCTTGGGACCAGTGGACGTTGTGTGAGATGTCCATGAATATTTATTTATTTAATCTAAGAGCAGAAACAGGTCATAATAGTTACATAAAGCATAGCAACCATGATAAGTGAAATTTATTTATTTATTTATTTATTTATTTATTATTCTCTTCCACAAGGTAACTTAGGTTTCTAGAAACATAGTTAAATCAATTATACTACTTAAATCAATTATACTAATATAAATGTTACAATACTCGTACAAATACAACAGCGACAAAGCCTTTGTGGGAGACTGGTATCTGCACTAGGTTACCCTGTCACGCAGATTACCAGGCCCCCATACATCAATTAAATGTACATATCAAAATGGTCCAGACTTAAATCTAATTACAAAAGAGTAGCCTATACGTGTGTGTGAAATAGATGACGTGTGAATGTATGTGTGGATTTATAGTATGAGATAAGTGTGATGTTACGGAATGGTGGTATGGATGTATCATTTTATAATATTGATTAGCTTTTCAGTGTTTTCATAACTCAACTTCATTAAGTACTCAGAAACTATCTTCTTGCATTTAGTCTTAGGTAGGTGGTATATATTTAGTACCGCATTAATTTTATTGTATAAAATGCCGCTGAGAAAAGTGTAATTACGGTGAGCTAAGTTAGTTTTATGCAGTTTAGTATGACAGACTTTATGTTTATTTCGTTTGTGGGAATTCAGATTTGGATCATAGATGACTTGCGAGTGTTTATAAAGGATAGTTTTTAGGATGAAGATTTGACGGACGGTGAGTACCTTACATTTGGTGTATAAGTCAGAGGTAGGATGAAAGAAGGGCAATGAAAGACATACTTTTAGAACGGCTCTTTGGGCACGTTCCAGTTTTAGTAAGGATGTCTTAGGAGCACCACCCCAGATTGATATACAGTAACTTATTTGAGATTGACATAGGGCATAATAAATAGGTCTAAGGACGTCCCAACCAGCGACATCCCGCAGATTTTTAAAAATATATATAAGCTTCCTTATTCTTTTAGACAAGATATCAATGTGTTTGTCAAACTTTAGGTTTTGGTCTATAACGACTCCTAGATATTTTATGTAGTCAACTCTTTCCAATACAGGACATGAGCAGCATGAGGAGGCAGTATTACATGAGTGTAATCTTATATTAAGGTCCTGCGCACATTTTAAATTTGAAATGGTGAAAGTCATGTATTTAGTTTTGTTCGCGTTTAAAGTAAATAAATTATTTTGCAGCCAAGATGCCACCATCGTAAACCCCATTTGCGCATAGTTGTAGACTTCATTCCAGGAATCTCCATAAAAGAAAAGGGCTGTGTCGTCAGCAAAAGATATTATTTTTCCATTTGTAAGATTAATTTGGCATAAGTCGTTTATAAAGATTAAAAATAGCGTAGGACCAAGAATACTTCCTTGAGGCAAGCCGATATTAACCGCGCATTCTTTGCTTATCCAGTTTTGAACTTTTACATGCTGAGTTCGATCACTTAAATAGTTAGCGAACAACTGGAGTTGTGACGCACGAACCCCTATGGATTCGAGTTTATTTAGTAACAATGGTTTCGATACCGTATCGAAGGCTTTAGCTATGTCTAAAAAGATTGTAATTACTTTCTTTTTTCCATCAAGTTTATTGATTATATTATTAGTTAAATGTAAAACAGCGTCAGATGTAGATACACCACTTCGGAAACCGTACTGATTAGGAGATAATAAGTTATATTGATCAAGGAACTTGACTAACTGCTTATTTAACACTTTTTCGAGTAATTTTGAAATCGTGGGCAAAATTGATATTGGACGATAATTATTGATCTCGCTAGGACTATCATGTTTGTGGATTGGGAGGATGAGAGATTTTTTAAATTTTTCTGGGAAGATTCCAGTTGACATAGAAGAGTTACATATATGAGCTATAGGTTCAGATAGAGTAGACGAGTATGTTTTTATAATTTTACTAGATATATTATCATATCCGGCAACTGAACTTGTTTTAATTGAATCAATAAGCAATTTAATTTCAGCTGGGTCAGTGGGTAAAAGAACGAAAGAAACAGGATTAGATCGTTGCGGTGTTAAAGAATGAGGGCTAGGCGCATTGTTTGTAATAATTTTTTGTGTTAGAGAAGTAGCAATGTTACTAAAAAAGGAGTTGATAGTATTGACTGACATTAAGGGGTTTTTCATATCTAGAAGCTCGGCAGGCATAGAAGTATCTTTGTTAGAAGAGTAGGCGATAGTTTTCACTGTATCCCAAAGCTTTTTAGTATTATGATGGCAAGAAGTTATTAGTTTTTTATCGTATTCACGTTTGATGCTTTTTAGAAGATTATTGCAATAATTTCGGTAGCGAGTATATGTCAGTTTAATTACCTCATCTCCTGGGTGTTTTTTACATTTAATGTGAAGGCGGTCTCTGTTACGCATACATCGCAATAAGCCCAAGGTAATCCACGGTTTGATAATACGCTTACGCCTAGGAACCGTTTTTATCATAGTACAACTATCCAAGCTTGCGGCGAGAACGTTTATGAGAAAATTTGTTGCGTCATTAGGATCAGTCATAGCATACATTTGTTCAAAATTAATACCTTTAATGATATTGTTCAGGGCTAGAAAATCGACTTTTTTTATATTAATTTCACATTGAGGTAGGGGCTTCTTAAACGAGGCGCTGATAACGGTGCTATAATGATCGGTTAAAGTTGTATGGGCTACAAATGTTTTTAAGGTAATCTTAGTTTTGACAATAACATGATCAAGGCACGTAAGTGAATGGGTGGGCGTGGTATGTGCAGGTAACATACCATGTGAGGCTAATAGGTTAAGATATGTTTCCGCTCTTGTATCAGCTGATAATCTTGAGATATCAATATTGAGATCCCCTGTTAGTATTATATTTTGATAACATTTTAATTTGGTTAGAAGCGAATTCAAGGATTCTAAGAAGGCAGAAACATTTCTTTCACCTGGTGGTCGATAAATGCCAATTAACACAGTGTGGGTGTTGATTATAATAATGAGACAATTTGCATCTATAAGGTTAGGTTCAGTTATTTCAAAAATGTACGAGTCTTTATAGTAGATAATAACACCTTCATTTTGTGTACGAACATTTTTAGTATGTGAGCTTTTGTAGCCAGGAATTTGAGGCACAGATTGATTCCTATGTAACCAACATTCATTCAGAATTATCATATCCCATTCCGTCGCCGAACGCCCGATGAGGGCATGAAGTCCATTAATGTTACAGTGAACGCTACGAATATTCTGAACTAGGATATTCGTGGAGTTAGGGCCTCTGAACAGAAGATCTGAACAGTCCTCTATATCGCATGTCTTTGTTTCGGCAACACTAAATTCGTCTAAATTGTTACTTAAGGTAGACTGCGCTATATGATCGAATTTAGATACACATAACTAATTGTCACAAGCTGTAAATGTCTAAATGATAGCATAAAGCTATCAAAAAGATTATAAGTCACGTGATCCTCAGAATCGAGGAGGATAATGCCACAAAACCAACTTACCGATCCATAGCCCTGGCCGGAGCAATCATATTTCAATAAGATAAATTTTATTATGCAGAGCTTTGGAGCGCACTGCATGAGTACAAAGTAGTTCGAATAGCTAATCTGACGTGAGTAAGTGAGAGAGAGTATAGTGTATAAAATAACGTGATATACAATGAAGTGAGGAGAATTAAATCTCAAAATTATATGCAGTTTTCTAAAAACATCAAAGTGGACAATAGTAAAATAACAAAGCGCACAAATTAATAAATACAGTAATGGACATAATGAAGAGGCGAAGAAGTAGGTCAAGTTTTCATTCCGAGATCCGCAACTTATCCAATTCCAGTTCACTGGTAATACGGATTGGCACAGACTCCGTATCTCTCTTGAGATAGACAATTCCGTTAGAGGTCCAAGAAAATTTGTAACCATTGGTCTTTTGAAATGTTCTTGCTAAATAATAAAGTTTACGGGATTTCATGGTTAGTGATTCCGATATAAAGATAGGTTTTTTTAAATATTGAGCGTCAATATGCGTAGTATTTAGTTTATCAGTGTTACTTTTCAACTTGTTGAAATTCTTCGTACCCTTAATCATTCTTTCTTTCGTTAGAACAGAGTTAAAGTCAACAATTAATGGATCAGACTTGTCCTTTAAGCTTATTCGGTAAATATCTTTTATATTAGAAACATCAATTGGAACATTCAGTGTTTTTCCCAGGGTAATAATATTATTACACAAATCTTCCTTTGTTTCATTGTTTAATTTCGGGATGTTTCTAATTTCGATGGAGCACACTTTATGTTTTCGTTCCAACATTTCAAGTCTATCTTCTAGGAGCTTAATAGTTTTTTTATGTTCCTTGCGTTCAAACTCAAGAGCCGATATAGTTTTAAGGAATTCATCATACTTATCAGACATCAGAGACATACTTTCCTTAAGTTCTATGTTTTGGTCTGTCAAACTCTTCATCGTACTATAGAACTGCTGAAAGCGGTTGTCCTGATCTTTAGAAAAACGCGAAAACATATCCTGAATCATCGCCGTGATACTACCTTCATCGTGATCATATTTCCTTTTCTTACGCTCTGATAACCCAGTGGTGGCAATATTAATAAGATTCGGAGCAGAGTCATAACGCTGTAATGGCGATGTGTTCGATATGGTTCTACTAGCGCTTAGACCATGATCACACAAAGGTGTAGCCCCCAACGTATCAGGTATAGGTGAAAAGGGCGGCGTTCTATTATTTGACATGTTAAAGGTAATAATAGATAATTAGCGTGATAGAAATAAAAACAGGTGCTATTAAGAACTATCCCTGTATCACCACTAGTTAAAATCAGGTGTAGTAAAATTACTGACCGTCTCTCGTACTATATACTGGTTGCGAGTCACTTATAAATATTTTAACGTGGGTAGTTGAAGAAAAAAATCGCTATCAAACAAAATCCTTTTGTTATACGGTTATTTTATTTCTTGATGTGTAATCATAATATACTCGTAGGTTATTGTTATTGTGCGTAGAATGTTGCAAAACTCAATTATAAATAATAATTAATAAGTTCACTTTGACTTTGTTAAAAGTGTTTGAAGTGCGTGAGCTCACGATACTGTGCACCAAACTATATTCCGCATTTAAACAAGGATGATTAAAGCGTAAAGGTACGTTTAAGCACTTTATTAACTATTGATTGAATTTTTTACACTAAACAACGTAAACACAGCATTACACTTCGTTAATAAACACTTTAAAAGATTTATTTATAAGAGCAAGCCAAAAGTCGACCATTCGGTAGAACGTCAAACGCGCGGGGGGGGAAATGCGTTTTAAACACAGAGAATAAATTATCAATCAAAAAGAAAGTATGTATCAATATATATTCTGTATCGTATTGTATGTATGTAGGTAGTAGTATGTATGTATTTATACTCGTATGTTGCTAGATAATAAGAATGTTAGTTTTTAAGCTAGTAATTTTGTTGTGCACTGATATAAATAATAATTTTCTCCATCATTGTGGTTTGCTGGAAGAAAATTCATTATTGAATTAAGCTCGCCTTTGTACATGCTGTTTCTTTTATGTCTGTAATTTTTTTTTTTTTTGTATGTGTGCAATAAAGAATAAAATAAATAAAAATAAATAAAATTCATCATCATATCTACCCAGGAGTGTAGAGTCGCATTAGACGTAGTCGCAGCCCATAAACGACCTGATACAAGCCACAGATATATATTACAAAAAACCGAGCCTTCTTTTCAATATAAATTAAGTCGAGATCTATCGAAAACTCTTGTGTAATATGTATAAAAGTCGCAAAAGTAAAAACATTAGATATAGATCTACTACATTCTCATTCATTTTTAGACTGCGATAGCACACTGACTAGACGTATTGGGTAATAAGAGCCTTTACATTGATTGGCCACTGACTGACAGTGCAGACTTAAACAGCTTGGATTTTCTTCAGCTAACTTTAACAGTACTCATAGGAAATAAGGAAATAATAATGAGGAAATAAGATACTGGCATGTATATTCTTGTTTGGATAGCAGATGAATACGATACTCTCTACATTGATGTTATAACAGAGTGCTAGATACAAACGCCATAACAAAAATACTACGTTCGGATTATAGCAATGATGCTGAGAGATAACATCAAATTCTATACGTGACTGCGTAAGATTGAGAAATTATGTATAGAGAATATGTCATATAGCTATCAGGAAATTAACCTTGGCTTCATACATGAACTATTATGTCATGAATGGTATCAAGTTGTATATACATGGCAACATGGTCGCATTCCTTTTAGTGGTTCTATACGAGTATTAAGTGTGATTCTTTCTAGAAACATTAAGATGCCGGTTTATATTTGCTACCTGCTCTCTTGATTTTGGCGTGATGGTTTGTAGAGCCATGGTAAGATTTTTAAGTGTTATTTTCATATAAAAGCTATTACTTTTTGGATGAATAAAGATATTTCCCTATTTTGAAAATGTTATAGCAATATTTTGGGGAAAATTGCATTCAATTGTTCGGAGTAGGATTTTCTTGATACGCGTACAAACATTACCATATTTCGAATTTAACTAAGCGCCAATTTTAAAGTATCCCAGTTCCAAACTGGGACAGGTAGTGGTTATAATCATTTATGTAATCTTCAATGTATATTATATTAAATTTATGAGATTATCTGCTCATTTAGGAGTTGAGGATAAGTGATTTTTTTCAAATAAAATGATAATTTCTGTTTATAAACATACATTTTAATAACTATGTAAGTAGAGCATCGACGCAGGCCTCCTTGACCGACAGAACAGTTACCTTTCACTTATGTACACTACATTTATATATAAGTATTCACTGTTCATAATACAAGACTCATAACTGGGACGATTCTGTAAAAAAAAAACTAAACAGATGATACGTTTTTTCGTACCAGACGTTGAAGTTACCTACTTTTTTTTTCATCTAATGTACGAGAAAGGTATTTTTATAGTAGGCTGGATGTTACATAAAGATGTCATCATCACAGATTACACTATTCGTCTCGGAGTTACTATTTTGTACATTAATCTGTGTTGTACAACAGCACCTACGTAGGTACGTTTGAGCTTTCCTTTTTGTTCAAAAATGTATTTCCCCAAAATATAAAATAAATAAACTTAGATTTTCCGTCGGGTGACGGATTAAGAACAAGTGTCATAAATTTTCTTCCCTGGGTGCTGTAAAAGCCAGCTAAGGGATATTACACAGATGATATTCTCTGTGAGAAACGAAAATCTCCAATATAAACCCTATCCTAACCTGCCCGCTCAGTGCTGCATAGTAGACAACCTCTCCCGAAAAATTTCCCGTTTTTGCAATATTTTTCACTAATGATTTGCTTCAATTAATCATAGCGTTATGTTATATATATAGCCTAAAACCTTCCTTGATAAATGAACTGTCTTGTCCAACACAAAAATAATTTCTCTTTTTTTATTCATTGTAACCTGAGATTAGCGCAAACAAACAAACTCTTCAGCTTTATCATATTAGTATATATAGAGTCAAGTTGAAAACAATGATAAAACTGTCATAATTCTACTATAAAGTCTTAAAATTTCTTGTCAGTCAGAGTAGTAAGGTATTGTTTAGTAAGAACGCGCCAGTTTGCATAATGGTCTTATAATGTAATTACACGTTTATGTAAGAGTTCGTTACACCTGCGCTGGTACACAATGGCAGGTGAACCGGCATTGTATAAACATTATGTGAGACAAATCCCATACTACATCACTGTAAAGCTATGCAGCACGTATGAGAGACATCCATTAATAACATGAAGAATTTTTGAGAATTTTTACACATCTTCCCTTCTTTGGTACGCGTGGCGCAGTAGTTTCAGTAGGCCATAATCCCTCTCAAAGTAGAGGAGACCCGTGCCCAACAGTGGGACGCTAATGGACTGGAGAGATAGAGAGTGAGAGTGAGAAAGAGATAATTAGATAGTATAACACTACTAAGTTTAACTAGAACCCAAAAAAAAAGATTATCGTGTGCCCTCAATTAACTGGAGGATGTAGCAAATACATCGTCCAGTTAATTTTAATAAATGAACAGTTTTTTTTAATAAATTTAAGTGTTTAGTTTATATTAAAGTGTTATCAGCAATTATTCAAATTCTAAGGTCACTTTAAAAAAATGTTATAAAGTGTTTATTTGATAGTATTGCACTATGACTGAAGTTAAAGAGAAATAAATAAAATTGAAATCGAATTAATTTCAAATAACAAAGGACTTTAGTTTGTTGATGCATCTACTGTTTTTCTTTACTAAGGGCTATTATGTAGCCTATCCAAGCGAACAGAACGTCACTAAGAAAATGTAGTCCTAAATAAATAGTGAATTGTTATCATTGCTTAAATTTGTATTGTTCTACAGCTGTTTTTATGAAATAAAGTATAATAAAGTAAAAAAAAAAACTACTTAATTAAAAAAAGTTTTAAAATATTCTATTGGCTATTAGAAGTATTAACTAGTGTGTAGGGTCAAGTAGCCCTTAAGAGTCATGGAATTTACCAATATGTTGCTTGAGGAAATTACGCTAGAAACGTGCGGTTACAAGTTTACCTATTTGAAGGTAAATTGCTGCTATAGCAGGGTTAAAAGACGATGCTTTAAGAATATCTTATTTTTATAATTTGTACTCCTTGATTTGTAAGAAATTTATAGAGGCTAGTTGTAATTTTATGCAAGGTCTGTAGGTACATAGTACAAATAAGGTCTCGGTATGCATCGCTAAGCTATTTATAGCACTTAAGTATATTAAAACATTGATATGATAGTACACCTGCTGTGGTATTCAGTAAGAAAAAGTCAAGTGTATTTTGTGTCGTATTCACGTGACAGCGCTCCTCCAATAAAAATAGAGGAGCGCTGTCACGTGATCAAGATTCAACGAATATCTTTATATCTTTTTCTTACTGAATACCACTGTTGTTCGAAAATGTTTTTTTTTGTTGTGGCATCATTTTATTTTTGTCACATTCATAAATTAGGACGATAGCGCTGACTATGTTATCAAGCTGAGGTGGCTGTTACTATAGTGAACTAACACAACCTTATTGTGTTATATCTCATGTTAATTCCTCCCTTTCAACCGACTACAATTAATAAAGGAGGAGGTTTACAATTCATGTTTTAGATTTTTTTATGTTTGTAACCTCATAACTGTTAACTGGGCGAAGTCATTTTGGTGAAACTTTTTTTATTTGATGGTGGTTCCCGTGTGGTCCCGTTGGCACTATGTCAGGATCTGATGGGTATCTTTTAAGAAATCGAGGAAAACCCTCAAATCTTAAAGGCACATGCGGTTCATTGGTTTTTTTTTTAAATACCTGATATAATCTCGTAATGCAATGTGCATTGATTGACAGGCTTCGTGGTCTAGTGGTTCATGTAATGGACTGCCGATCAAGAGGTCGCGGGTTCGATTCCCGCTCGTTTTTTCTAATTGTCATACAAATGTTTGTACGGCGTCTGGGTGTTTCTATGTATTATTATTATTATAAGTATGTATTTACAAAAGAAAAGTAGTATATGTATTCTATCCGTATTCTGGTACCCATAACACAAGCATATAAGCTTAGCTTGGGACCAGAGGACGTTGTGTGAAATGTCCATGAATATTTATTATTTATTATTATTAATGTCTTAAAGACTTTTATTTTTTGCCCTTAATAAGATGAAGGTGGTTTATTAAAAATAATATGTCCTTAATGAGCTTTAGGAACCATAAACCTTACATTAACGACTTGCCATTGACACGTAATAGTTAAATGCGCCTCAACCTTTTATTAGTGTCATTTTTGGGACTAGCAACCCTGACGCTGGCAACCCTGACCCGTCACAAATGGATTTAAGATTTCGGCATTATTTTAACTACATTTATTGTTTTTTTACAGAAATGTGTCTGATTAATTCTCCACAAGTATAAGTTATATTCAAATTGTTATAACCTTGGCTGTTTATAATAATTTTACAAAAGACAAGTAAAATCAATAAAATTTTCGCAATCATTTTGTTTTGTTTCTTTAAACTCTACATACAATAAAATTCTAATGATATAGTATGACTAGCTGTCCCGGCAAACGTTGTTTTGCCATACCAAAAAAAAGGTTTGAAAAATAGATGTTGGCCGATTCTCAGACCTACTGAATATGCATGTAAAATTTCATAAAAATCGGTCAAGCCGTTTCGGAGGAGTACGGTAACTAACACTGTGACACGTGAATTTTATATATAAGAAATTATACGTGGAGCAGACGACAACGATAATGCATTCAAATTTGCAAAATGTTAAATTTTGCTATCCTAATATTGATTAGTAAATAAAGCAATTAAATATATTATGACACTTGCGTGACTTATTTGTTTAAATAAAACTACTTTTTACGGATTTAGACGCGTATATTTGTTTTAAATTTAGGCCGGACGTTTTAATGTGTCTTCTACGATCAGTTATTACAGATCAGTTATTACAGATCAGTTATTACACATCCAATTTGTATAGTAATAACTGATCGTAGAAGACACATTACAGCTTAGTCTCACCCGTGACCATGGTGACTGCAAAGTCTCCGAAACAAATATACGCGTCTAAAGCCGTAAAAAATTGTTTTATTTAAAGCAATTAAATAGAGAAGAAACACGCTTTTAATTGGCTAAAATTTGAAATTTCTCTTGCAACAGATACTATTTCAAGAAGACTACTAAACTACACTACACAACTAAACTACTGATGACTATTGACTTATCGTATCTTCATACCTTATATTTACTATTATGCTCAAATATTTATTAGGCACATAAACATACAGCTTATAATATAGTTTAGAAATGTAATTGTTATAACGCATTTGTACAAATGTTTACAAAAGATAATTGTAATGAAGGGCGAATAAACGTACCTAACCTTTAGTTTATGTTAATATTGATATATCATTAGTGATTTTATGTAGGTACTATTAATTTTAATTTATTTGCTTTACTTACGTACTAACTTATAGATTTCTAAAATCATAGTAGATAGGTAGAAGTCTAATCTTCTTATTTATATAACTACTGATTTTATAAATAAAATTTTGTTAATATATCCATTGGCTAGTGGAATCTAATCACAGAAACTAGTGTTAGATATTATCAAGTAAAATTATTCGTATGTAGTCACAAGTTTAAAAGTTATCATGCCCATAAGCTTGAGAGAAACGACTAACCGAGAAAAGAAAAATAGCGAATAAAAACGTGTTATTCGGAATTTAAATAACAATAAATTTAAGTTAACTATAGTAGATATAGACGCGTTTCTCTCTCCAGCCCATTTATGTCACACTGTTGGGCACGGGCCTCTTACACTTTGGTCTATTGTGCCGCACTGACCAGGCGTGTTGGCACAGGGTTTATTTTCGAGTTTTCCGTCTCTCACAGAGGATGTTATCTGTGTGCAATATCCCTTAGCTGGCTTTTACAGC
Source organism: Orgyia antiqua (assembly GCA_916999025.1). NCBI lineage: Eukaryota > Metazoa > Arthropoda > Insecta > Lepidoptera > Erebidae > Orgyia > Orgyia antiqua. The sequence continues at coordinate 24,525,310 of OU779864.1, forward strand.
AGCCTTGGGAAGAGATGGGGTGGTGACACTTGTATTCTTAATCCGTGACTACACGGAGAGATATTTTATAGACGCGTTTATGAACAGTTTATTTGTGAGGTATACCAAATTGTTTGTATCAAACTCATTGATGTATTACTTAGTAGTTTTTACTTATATAAGCGATCTAATGACATGATGATATCTATCTATCGGTTATGTACGCAGTACTTATTACATAGCACGAATTTACCTTTTGTAAAAACATAAAATTACAAAACATTATAACAAAATTAAGAGAATTACGCAATATTAGGGGCATAGGGTCACCTGTACCGTGTTTTTAATCATAAAGTAATCGCCATGGTGTCACTTATTCAATGTATCTACCGATTTCTCGGAACAAATTATACGCACGCAAACTTAATAAATGCGTTGCAGATACGCAACTAAGCAGTGCTCTATACAAGAATATGCATAGCGTACTCCGCAATTTTCGTCGTGGATATTGCCTCTAGAGCATTTTCCCTTTAGGGCTATAAATTTTCCTCAAAATATCTAGGTCTTATACATATATCTATGCTTCTCTGATTTTACTAATTCGAATTTTTGCCGGTTTTTGCAATATTTCTTTACGTGAAAGAACAACAAACATCCTTACATTCATACAATATCCAAACATTGCCATTGGAGTATATAAAGAAGACCAAGGAAACGTTCGCGTTGCTCAGCCAACAGTTTTAAGTTTTTTTTGTCGTGCGTAATTCTTTTTTCGTCATAATTCCTAAGATATTCATTAAAATTGCATACTGTGAAAGGCATTTATAATCTATATTAAATGCCTAAGCTAAATAAGGTAGTTAATTTGATAAAAAATATTACTATATACACATAAATAGCTTATGAAAACACCGTATTGAATTTGATAATTTTTGACAGTATTATAGGTACAGCGGGTTTTCCTTAAAAGATAGACATATTCATATCCTCGCGGACTTTTTTGGAGAACTATAGGTAATTAACAATTACTCCATACATTACTTTGTTGTACCTCATATGGATAAGGCAGCGTTTTCATTTAAAGCTCGCGCGCGTCTGAAATTCTCAGCACATTTAATCATATCTCATCCAATATAAAGCAAACCCCAACAAATTATGCAAAAAAAGCCATCCTCTTGAGCTATTCTATCTATTAAAAAAAACCGCATCAAAATCCGTTGCGTATTTTTGAAGATATAAGCTCACATAGGGACATACATACAAAAATTACGACTTTGTTTTTTAAGAAGTAAAGCTAAATAATAAATATTACCCGGACACAACGTCGTCTGGTCCCAAGCTAAGCTTATATGCTTGTGTTATGTGTACCAGAATACGGATACTACTTTTCTTTTGTAAATACATACTTATAATACATATAATACATAAAAAACACAAAAAAAAACACCTAGACGCAGTACAAACATTTGTGTGACATTTATAAACAAATGATTGTCCCGAGCGGGAATCGAAGCCGCGACCTCGTGGTCGTCAGTCCGTTACTTGAACCACTAGACCACGAAGCTTGTTTATCACTATATGAGTTTGCAGCGTCTATCACTCAAATGTGGTAAGTTTTTTTCAAAAAAGGAAATGACAAACATTAATATACTCTTAATTATAGCACGCAAACACCTAAATAAAGTTGTGAATTTGTTGGGAGTATAGCGCTTTATGAAAATGACATTGGCTAAGTTTCGGTGAACTTACATTATTTAATGGTTATTAAAATCGACCTCGTAATAATATCCTTTATGGGACAGCTTGAAGACTTATCCGGGTTCTGACGGATTGTCTTGTGGTCAGGGGCGTAGCGTGCCTTGATGGGGCCCCATATATAAATTTATTTGGGGGCCCCTTTATGGGTAAAGATTTCTCACAAAAGAAGAAAAAATCTGTGCATAAAATTGATAGAAATAAATTATTCATCATAATTATCTATCTGTCAGTTTTCCAATAATAAAAAATTTGGGAACTGTTTATTAATTTTTGCTTACGCACGTCGGGGGCCCCCGTGGCGTGGGGGCCCTGTATAATTGATACGGCTGATACGGCGGTAGCTACGCCCCTGCTTGTGGTGATGAATTAAGAACATAATGTAAGATGCTAGTTAACATCTCATTTCCTACGCTGGTTGTTGTAAGGGCCACCTAGTGAAAATATCATCTTCTGTGAGAGACAGAAAACTCGAAACTGAATACTAATACGCCTGGTCATAGCGATCCTAATCTTAAGACAATAAAGGAGATTTTAGTCGTAATGTTTACGTGTCGTAACAATGATTATAATATTTGAAATGCAATTAAAAGTATATTAGAAAGTCGTCCTTGCGTTACAACAGTATCTGTTAGTTGAAATTATTGTCACTTGATTCTATGCTGCATTGTCGTAACAATCTTTGACAACGAGAATTTATGTAGATAAATATTTATGCTATTTATTGTATTGTACACTTTATTTGACAGTCAGAAGTTAAAGAAATTATTATGTACAAACGACCTATTCATCTTCAATAATCTAAAATCAATTTCTCCTTATCACCCAATTATCTAACATTCTCCAACACTTGCGAGACTCATTCATTTTAATAAAACCTCTTATTATGGATTTTGCTTTTTCTCTCTTGTCAGCCCATTAAGATCCCAGTTTTGGGCAGATGCCTCTTCCACTGTGGAAGGGATTACCATTACGAATTTCAGTTCGTAGATTTAATCCGACATTTCGGAGACTTTTCAATCACAACGGTCACGGGTGAGACTGAGCTGTAAGGTGTCCTCTTGTTTTATTTTAGTAATCTCTTTCTTTTCTACTTTCGAATCTAAATCCAAATCATGAGGTTCTTAAAACAAAATATTCCGAAAACTATTTAGCTTTTAAGATTAATATGAACAGTAAAAATATTATTACACGCATATCTTATGAATAAGCATGCCTTAGAGATTTATGAACGTTAAAATGTTGCAGGCTTTTCCACTGACAGCTACTGAATATTAAAACGTTATGTCCTTGAAGAATGTAATTAATTGTTAAATGCATACTACGTACAATTTATTCTGATAACATGGGACGTGAGTTCTGATTACAACACCTAGGTATCGACCGGATAATATATATGTATTTATTCCCAAAGTGACTAACAAAATTACGAATTAGAGTATATTCTATAAATTAATCATTTTATCAATAAAATTAATATTTGAAAAAGTATAAAATAAATATTAAAACTTGTCTAAAAATACTCGCATGAAAACAAATGGCAGACGAACGAACGGACGGACAGCGTAATGTCAATAAATCATATTCCTTTCTCTTTCGTTCCGTACCAAAGGTTTGTACCTTTCTGTATATAGGTAACGAAAGTTCTGGGATAAATACAGCCAAATTTTTTATTGGCTCTTACCTACTCGGCCTTCCTACGACTATAAAGGCTCTATTGATTTTGAAATATTTATGAAATACATTGATAAGAAATAGTTTTGATGGACATATGTGTTTTAGCAAGTTACTGCGTTTTGCAATATTTCAATTAAAAATCCATAAATAAGTTAGTGCAACAGTATTTTATCATAATGTTAATTAAGCTGGCATTTAGGTGCTGATTGATTTAGTTCTGCAAAACTATAAATAATAGAATTGTGTTAAAAAAAATTGCGATAGTTTTAGGAATCATCAATTTATTTCTATAATATTTGTTTAGTTAATATTTAATTTTAATGTGTGATGAATGCAAATTGCCAGCTTTGATGATGGAATTATTATTTCAGAGTTATTTGAAAATTGCCTTTTTAAAATGTACTGTTTGAACATTGGACAGTAAAAGCTGTTGAATAGATGCTTCCTTGTCTTGTAAATAATAAAGATAGATATAAATATAAGTAGAATATAATTATCTATAGATACACTGTGTGTTACCATTTGCATGAATATTGACAGTTACTTAATAAGGAATAGATATCTTTATAGAGATAACTATAGGTATTATATATGGATGAATCAACTACCTACATACATTACCTACCTCAGACATAGCGACTACTAAGAAATTCTTAGTAGTCGCTATATCTATGTTTTAGTAAGAATATTCGTTATGACTGAAACATCGGAAACGATTTTATTATTTGCAGTCACATTGAAACGCATTTTGAAAAGAATAATTTATGCAGGTACTAGGTAAGGTACAGGCAGGTAAAGAGTACTTCTTTGCAGTATTTTGTCGGTTCGATTTCCACACAAGATAAAGTTATCTTTGCAAAAATCACAGATATTGGTGTCAATTCCATTGGCACAACTAAACTCAACTTAACTAAAAAATTATAACAATTATTGGTGTATTTTAATAAATTGGCTATTTTGTTGTGCGCATTTATATTAATTAAAAATTTTAGTTTATAATAAAAAGTTTTTATAGCAAGAAAGTTCAGGTAACATTGCCGAATTGTGTTAGCGACACTATGAAAATTCATTATAATATAGTTAAGTTTAGTTTAGTTGTGCGCGTAGAATTGGTACCATTGTACTTATTTATTATGTGTAATAGATACATTATTTTAACAAGATGTTAAGCACTATTGCATGAGTACTTACAAGGGCATTAGGTAGTAATTTACAAGTAGTTAAGTATTGCAATATACATTAAACATAGGAGATAGTTGAGTAGAAGGTCGAATGCGTTACGGTCTCTAAAAATCTAATCATAATAATGTTTTAATTGCTGGAAAACACGCATTGCTTTGAATGTTTAAAAAATTGTTGTAAAATGTTTATTGTAACAAAACATAGATATAATATGTGAGATAATGGTACCGATTCTATGTATTTTAAGTATGTATTAACAAATGATAAATAGTAAATGTATTTTATCCTTAATTTATATTTTAACCTATAATTAAAACAAATATTATGGTGTATTTTGAATAACTGGCTATTGGCTATTTCGCTGTGAGAAAAATGATGCTAATGAGTATTTTTGTAGCAGCATCAACTGTTAAAAACTGTAAAATTTTTAGCTCTCTAGATAATAATATCATCACCGTTCCAGAGATAAAGCAAGGTGATAGACGGGCGGACAGCGAGGTCTCAGGGTTCCACTTTACCTTTTGGTACGGAGTCCTACAAAACATTTTGACACATGTACTATATACAGCAAGATTTGTTTAATCAACTTTCTGATCTTAAATAACGACGCGTTCAGCGTCTTTACTTATTATAAAACAATGTCGTTATTTTTGTCTGTACGTCCCTATGTGAGCTTATATCTTCAAAACTACGTTGACTATTTTGATGCGGCTTTTTTAGTAGATACAAGTGACTCAAGAGGATCGCTTTTTTATACAATTTCTTAAAGTTTGGTGTATATTGTATATTTGTGGAGGGAGGGCGAAATAACTATTAACGCGGGTGAAACCGTGGGCATTAACTAGTCACCAATAAAAACAAAACACTTATACCATACTATAGATAATATATTTGTAACAGTACTCGAAGTTGCAAATGTACCTACGATATTTATGTCAAAAATTTCTAATGCTATAAACGAGGAGAACGAGGTCGTTTCAAGGCTAGGTCGTTGATTCGAGGCAAATGGAGCATACGAGGTTGCTATGATGGCCAAGACATATACCAATGGGCTTTCCTTATAAAACCACTTCCGTAACACCACAGATAATATAATAAAGACACTATAGTAATTGCTGACAATTGTCATGCTAAACTAGCACTATATTTAAGTGTCCTGTTCTAAATACAGGCAGCAGTTTTCTATCGATTTTCCTTAGTTTATAATTTTAATAGCAATAGTAAAAAATATCCTCCATATGGTAACGGATTAAGAATACAAGTGTCACCGACCCATCTCCTCCCAAGGGTGCTGTAAAAGTCAGCTAAGGAATATTGCACACAGATAACATCTTCTGTGAGAGACGGTAAACTCATAAATAAACCCTGTGCCAACGCCTGGTTAGCGCAGCACAGTAGACCATAATCCCTCCCAAAGTGGAGGAGGCCCGTGCCCAGCTGTGGGACGTAAATGGGTTGTAGAACAAGAAGTTAAATTTTTTTATGGCCGAAAATATTTAACCTGAAAAAAGTGGATTAAATAAACAAAACATAATTATTAAATAAACTAAATTATAATGGAAAAAATGATAACCATAAGCGAAGCGGGACTTGAACCCGCGACCTCGGAATGCCGTTCCGTCGCTCTCCCATCTGAGCTATTATGGTCCACGCAAATGTTTACCAAATTTTCCACTACAATCATCTCAATGCGAGTTTTAACATCGTTAGATGTTTTTACGTACAACGCCATCTATTGAGCGGTTTGCACCAACTCCATCAATTGATCAGTTAGCGTTCTTTACAGAACACAATTGGACCGCTTATGGTTATCATTTTTTCCATTATAACTTAGTTTATTTAGTAAAAGCATAGCGAGTTAATCGCAAAATATTAATATATTAAAACATAATTATTGTTAAAAGTTTCTTGATGTTTAACATTTGACGTTAATATTTTTCCCAGAGAACTTTCTTGAAGTCTATAAGCATACCTAGTTTTGTATATTTTTCTGTTGTTGTTTACAACAATCGCTATAAAACAAAAAGTCATTGATTTTATCTAGATTTTAGAACTATTATTATTTTTATCGTTATGTGCCCTCTTAACTTTCTAAGACAGTTCATATGATTTGTTATTTGTCGTTAATTTCTAATCACAGTGGAATAGGTACTTCGTCGCGTGTGATGATTCGATCATTCATCATCTCATGTATGACACAAGTCGCTTTCTATCAATATATCGATATCAATCTATGAATTTATATTTTATTTTTAGTATCAAATGACAGAGAATGCTTTAATTAGCGTTTCAATTCGGTATAATATATTATAATGACTTGATTTGTAATGACAGTGAAATTTGTAATTAGAGGTTTTAGGTATTCAAGAAAATTGCATGCAATGGTACCGATTCTACGTGCACAACTAAACTTAACTATAAAATGAAAATTGATAGTTTCAATAGCACAATTTTGTAATGTTACGCGAAATTTCTTGTTATAAAAACTGTTAAACTGACTAACGATTTTATTTAATAAAAATGTGCACAACGAATAGTACGTACATTTTTTAGTTAAGTTTAATAGTGCACGAAGAATTGGTACCAACGTCTAATCTACATCTTACTTATCCGGGTTATGATGGAAAAACAAGATTTTACACAGAAAATATTCAGACGCAAACTGATAGATGAACTATGAACAAATTGCAAAAAGGATATATCTTGCTAAAGTCTTTTGGTCTTATTCATAATGACTTATCGGAGGTTTAAACGGAGATTTTATCGGAGAGATAATAAACGTTTTATCGTAAAAAGACTATTATGAATAACAAGTTACGACGCCCGAGAAAAATATACTCCGATGTCATCGCCGGGATACTCCAAAAGGGGCAAGTGCGTAGCACTTACAACCGTCGGGCATGTATGACCAGATGTATGAGTGTGGATGAAGCCAAGGAAGTGTGCTTCGATCGTGGCAGATGGCGCTCTATAGTCTCTGACTACCCCCATGGGAAAAAGGCGTGATGTTATGATGATGATGATGATGAAGTTTTGACCATTTTCGCCAACCGATTTTAACGAACTTTTAAACCTCCGATAAGTCATTATGAATAAGACCGTTTGTGTGTCTCTCCCCCTAGCCGATTTATGCTATATACCTTTAGCCTGACAATGGCCTAGGAAAGGAATACTTTACATAGGTACTTATATCTAAATATACTTCTATGCGTCGTTATAGTGTTACTTTGTTGTTTACATTTCCTCATAATATATATTTTCCTTTACTGTATTAAAATGCTTTTTAAAGTAACATTGTTAAACATAGTTTAGTAACTACACCTTGGTTTATTTGTACAAAAAAACTCAATGTTATCATGTTAATTTAATTACTTGATTTCTATTCAGAATAATAAGCATATCTATGTATAATATACGGTGTAGATTTAATACTATAAGCGGTTATGCGAGCTATTATATGAATAGACTAGCTGTTGCCCTCGACTCCGTCCGCGTAGAATTTAGGAAATTTTCCCCGTTTTTGCAACATTTTTAACTACTGCTTGAGTGAGAGTATTATAAACGTAAGAGTAAACAAATATAATCAGAATGAACGAACTGCTAAGCTATCAGGAGTTACACGTGTTATTGTGAGTCAACCATAAAATATAGATATGTGCTGTTCCGGGATATTTTTTAGACAATTTTATGTAGAATATTTCCGTCATACATGATTTCTATGTAACTTTAACCATTAAGGCTGCACACGCGACGGAAGCTTAACAAATGGAGCACCTTTTCCCGTTTTCCCAACATTTCCCTTCACTACTCTGCTCCTATTGATTGTAACGTGATGAAAAGTATACTATAACCTGCCCAGGAGTATGAAGAATAATTGTACCAAGTTTCGTTAAAATCCGACGAGTAGTTTTTGTTTCTATAAGGAACATACAGACGGACAGACAGACAGACAGACAGACAGACAAAAAATTTACTGATTGCATTTTAGGCATCAGTATCGATCACTAATCACCCCCTGATAGTTATTTTGAAAATATATTTCATGTACAGAATTGACCTCTCTACAGAGTTATTATAAGTATAGATGAGCGAAACTAGGTCATAAGTATGTGCTACGGCTAGCTATTTTTCTTAGCTGTCTTAAGGAAAATTTGAAGTCCATAGCCTCACATCCCTTATGTTAAATATGTGTATACACGTATTTTCTTAACGGTGACACCAAGTTGAATAATTTCTATTTTTTAAGTTGTTTAAGTTTACATAGAAAAACTGAAAAGGTTTTTCTTTATTAATACAGTTATACACTTTTACTCAAAAATATATGGTAGTGCTAAATTCACTGCGTTAGCTAGTTTTAAGGCATTACTTATTGATAATTTCGAAACAATGCGTATATAGGTATGTATATAAATGTTAATGACACAGAAAAGAGAGTTCTTTTATGTAACATATTCAACAATGACTTTAAATATATTCTTTAACTTTTGGAGGTAATTGTTGGGTCAAAAGATCACCACTTTCATACTTTAAGCACAGCCTGTGGGCAGTAATATTTTGTAAAGATGAACTTTAGAAATTTCATTAAAATATCTTCATATTTCTCTGCATAAACGAAAGTGTATGTTACTCTACGACGCGGTACAGCAAGCATTTTCAATTTTTTAGTTGTGGTATGTCCTATGTTACGTCATGGATGTAGGACTTAATACAGACTGAAACCATGAGATTAGTGCCTTTTTTTTTTCTTTTTTCTTTGTCCATTACAATGTTCTATTATAACATTTGTCTATTTTAAGTAATCCTTCGTTGGCCTTCTTTGCTTTATATATAAACGTTTTTACACATAATTAAGGTAAACTCCCGGTAGTCCGGTACCTATTGTTATCTTATACGCCTATCGCGGTATATATAAAATTAAACTTAATTATGTTTTTAATTACTTAAAACAGATTCCTATATAATAAATCAAATTATAATATTTTCTAAGACTTGCGCGACTCATTTGTTTAAATAAAACTACTTTTTACGGATTTAGACGCGTATATTTGTTTTAATTTTGGCGCGACGTTTCGGAGACTTTGCAGTCGCCATGGTCACGGGTAAGACTGAGCTGTAATGTGTCTTCTACGATCAGTTATTACAGGTGTACTATGCACGGCGCGCCGTGCAGTAATATGTCCTATCCTAGTAAGGATAAAAAATCTGAAGTAGTTGCGTAGCTAATTTATTTAAATAAAACTATCGTGTAGTTCAATCCTTGGTGGCTTAAAAGTTTTCAAAACCCGAAGTTTTGATACACGAGAGAAGCTGAAAGTAGTTTAATTTGAAAAATTGTCGATATTCTTTTTTCATGGATCCAGATTATATTTTTCCAAGTAACTAAAAGGAACTAACAAAAAAACTACATTTCGGGTCACTTTCAGGAACCTTAAAACGGTACTGACTTTTCACTTTGATATCATCCATGCTATTTAATAATTGAAGACCATAATACATAATATTTTCCGTTCAACGTTGTGTTGAGTACACACAACTTACGGTTATGGTTATGTGTGTCGATTGCAATAACGTTACGCTATGCCATGTTGCACCACACACAATCTAACCAATGTTTCCGTTTCTTACCTAGTATTTTTTATTATTTTCTTTGAAATATACTTATTTGAAGATACCAGGTTTTATTTTCAAGAATACCTGTACCTGTTTTGCTGAAGTTACTAAGACTCATTACTTTTGTTACAGATAGAATTAATACACAGATCAAACTCCTAATTTGTAATATAATATTTCTTTATTATAATATAGTTATGTAGTTAGTTAGGTAATATATTAATTAAAGTTGGCAAATGAAATTACTAAATTATACCGGCATTTGACAACTTTATTTTTTAAGTAGAACATGTTGGCGCTTGATCCCATGCCACCGGGACGGGAAAGCTTGAAAAATAACATTTTAGCCAAGCACAGCTTCTACAAGAGACAGTAAATTAGAACTGAATCCAACTACAACAAACACCTTGTTTAGCATATTGAGCAGACCAAATAGTCTACCTCCCGTTATAGTAGAACTCCATGCCCAATAGTAGAACATAGCTGAGTAGAATGGAAATAAAATATTAGTATCTCATAAATAAATAAATAAAAAAATTATTACACAAAAACGTTTAATTGTGTAGAGCTAAGCGAATGTACAAATAATAGAATATAATAAAATTGAACAAGCTTTTGTAGTAGATTCTATTGTCCAGGAAGATAATTTGAAGGGGTTTAATAAGCGGTGTTGTAATGACGTTCTGCTACGACGCAAACATTGCAACTATTCACGTAACCAACACTTATTTTGTGTTTGTCTTTTACGAGGCTTGTAATATCCTATAATCCATGTTTACGACTAAAAATTACGAATTCATACCCACGGCAGGCATTAATTTCTCCCGCTAACTAAGCGCATTGCTTGGCATTATGATAAGCGAAAATATCTGGAATAAATACAGGGTACACAGGTAACATTTTTTTTCGTTTTATTTACTCATACTGTTTCATTGTTATGCTCATCAATTGGTTAAATCTTTGCCTCCCAGACTAGATACATAGACCCATAATATAATACACTAGCTGTTCGGGAAACAGCTTTATAAAAACCAAATTCTGACGAATTATACAAAAAAAAACATCATTCAACCACTCTACAGGGTGTGGCGTAAATGGTGGTCCAACGCTAAGGTGGTTATAGTTCAAGTATTCACCTATCATATAAAAAAAAAATTAACCATTTTTAGCCATTGGTTTCGGAAATATGATATTTTTATTTTTTTGTAAAAAATCGATAAATATTTTATAAATGAGAATGTAACTTCGACAAATGACATTTTTCTGAGTGTGTTTTTTGTGTTGTACGGGCGAGTACTAGCACTAGCACATGCATTTTCGTTTTTTCATGTAAACCCCAAAAATAAACCAATAAATAAAAAAAACTGAAAATTAATTTCTCGTTTTTAACAAATCATGCATTTTAGATGTGAGTAGTGTAAAAAAAATGGCTAAAAATGGTTAATTTTTTTTTTATATGATAGGTGAATACTTGAACTATAACCAACTTAGCGTTGGGCCACCATTTACGCCACACCCTGTATATATTAAAGAAACTGCATCAAAATTCATTACATAGGGACTTACATACAAAAATAACGACTTTGTTTAATATTAAGTAAAGATCACGATTGACATACCTAGAAGGATAGTGTCTGTTATTGTATATGTGATGTGATCATTAATCTAACTTTCGGATACTGTAGGCTACGTCATTAAAAACTAAACCACAAGATCGATCAATTATGTCGAGTCAGAATTGAGAGTAACAAAAAAATAAGGACATAAAACTTGTTTAAAATAACACCTTACTTTTTATTTATACATATTTGCTTAACAAATTATCTTCCTTGAGAACATTTCCGTTAGAATTTGCAACCAATGTGTCGGCATATTTCCGTTATGTCAATCAAACCAATATAAAATCAACATATCAAGTGCCGATTTTAATTTACCGTAAACACCCAAGCAACCGGTCCAGTAATAACAGTTATATAGCCATTTATTTAATTGACCTCTTTTTTAAAGTTAAGTTTCGTCTTCAATTAAACAGCTACATGAGCGTTAAAGAAACTTAAATCCAGGACGAAATCATCGCTACAAAAACATAATTTACTACATAAGTTAATTCTTTGACTAAAATTTGACTAAAATGATTTAGACGATATTTCATTAAATTACATGGATATTTTGGATACTAGTCATATCAAATTGTCCTCACCAAATACTTTCTTTTAATTACATGTTAGTTTATTGCTTCCTAGGTACTATATGAAATGATGTTTTTAAAGTAGCAATTCTGACTATTCGAATATTAAGTTTATCCATAGAATTTGTGGCTACTCTCTCTCTATATACAGTATCTTGATAGGTAACTATATCAGCGCTGGGTCTATTGGTAAATGTCTCTATGGCGGTCAGAACGCGGCCAATACTACTTCACATCAGTGTTTCAAGAATTTAAAGGTCTAATCTATGACATAAATAAGTATTATTTTATTTTATTTTATTAGGGTAGCTTACAGCATCTTAAACAAACTAGGAAACTAAAATTACAACTAATAAGCTAATGATAAGCTACCACATACAGGTGACTAAATACAGCACAGCGTTAAGAGTTTAGGCAAATTTTACAAAATTATACAACGTTTAAACTAAATACTTTAATTCTAAGGCCTTAATACATGGCTAAACTTGGGCATATTATGTATCTACCAGGTTTACCTTCAATTGATTTGTGTGTACAAGAGCTCCTAGATTTTAATGGGTACTTCATTGCTAATTTAAATTACAAATCAATTTAAAAGTAGTTATAAGAACTTGTTATTACTAACTTGTGGCAATAGAATATATAAGTATAGGTAGGTGATGAATAGGATATTACAAGAAACGAAAACATATTTGAGTAAGGAATAAAAATATCATTATCATCATACTGTCTTATGGGAGAGGACATTCGAGAATCACATACTTTGTTCTAATCTGTATCTCATCTCACAGGTCAGTTTTATTGCACTTACAACACTGCCGTACATGTATCATCAGGTTATACATCTGTACTAATATTATAAGACTGAAGTGTTTGTTTGTATGAATGGGCCAATCTCAGAAACCGCAGGTCCATCATCATTATCATCATAACATCACGCCTTTTCCCCATGGGGGTAGGCAAAGACTATAGAGCGCCATCTACTACGATCCAAACATACTTCCTTGGCTTCATGCACACTCATACATCTGGTCATACATACATTGGCCCGACGGTTGTAAGTGCTACGCACTTGCCCCTTTTGGAGTATGCTGGCGATGACATCGGAGTATATTTTTCTCGGGCGTCCTCTCCCAGCATTTCCACTTACCTCCGCCGTGTGTGTGCCTTTCGTTAAGCGTCTCTCATCCATCCTCTCCACATGACCAAACCACCTAAGCATACTTTTCTCTACCTTAGTCACTACATCCTCTTTCAGACCGCAACGTTCTCTTATAACGTCATTTCTTAATCTATCTTTCAAAGTCACACCACACATACTTCTCAAAGAGCGCATCTCTACGGCATTTATTCTACTTTTGTGCTTCTTCTGCCACACCCAACATTCGCTTCCATACATAAGCGTAGATAACAACACGCAGGTCAAATTTGAAAAATTCTTTCAGTGTCTTTATTTATCCAGGAAGGCTTTATACGAGTACAATATCACACTGCAGATAGGAGCGTGGCGTCCGTCATTGAAAAATGTAGCAAAAACGGGGATATTTTTCTAAACTCCATGCACACGAAGTTGTGTGCCACAGCTAGTCTGATCATACATGTACGATGGTTCAGTGCTAAATTAAGCCAAGTAATTATAGTTAGATCTTAGGAAATAACACTTTTATAGTATCTTCCTCTGGCATGGAAAAGTTAATATTAATGATGATAAAGCTTGGGAGAAGGTTGTTCTAGAGCAATACATATTGTATATTGTAACGTTTTATTAGCATTGTAAGTATAATTGTCATTAAGTATTGTAAGAAAAATATTGTTATAATTTAAAGCTCTGCTGAGTTTCTTCTCAGTAGATTGCGTCCTGAACCGGTGGTAGGAAAAAAAAAGATTGGACCTTTCATAAGCACATAATTTTCTCAAAAAAATATGTTTACATGATTAAATGATTTTTCATTTCATTTCAAATCGTGTTATCATAAAAATACATATAATAGTTAAAAACTACTTAATATTATAATAGCTAAAAGTACATAAAATAGATATAAAACTAATCACTAAAAAGACCTCAAAACTACATTTGCTATTGACCGTGTTTTGGTCATTGTATACTAAATATAGTCATAAAGATCTACTTGACCGTTTTGTCACTATTAACATAATTAGCCACATTAGGCGCTATATAAAAGTACCATTAAAATTATTGACGTATTTAAATAGAATGAGTCATAAACACACCTTGATTATATAATATAAGCTATTAATAAATATAGTTTTAATAATTCTAAATAACCAATGACATCTCAATGCCCAGCAATGAATATTAATACAACTTTTGGTGACCGCCTGATGCACAAAATCTTAACGTTATTTAATTTAATTTAAACGATTTAAGAATACGAAAATAAATAATTTAAATACACTATAAAACAAGTGGTGACGAGCGGTTTTGTAATAAAGGGATGCTGCTAGGTGCTGCCTTGATTGTACAAGTCGTAAAGATAAAGAAAAACTTCTAGATGCAATGCAAATATAGATATATTTTACTGTATTTATAACACCAAAATTTAAGATTTAATAATAGTATTTCCGTGTGTTCGTGTGGTTACGGAATAAGAATACAAGTGTCACCACCCCATATCCTCCCAAGGTCCCAAAGGTGCTGTAAAAGTCAGCTAAGGGATATTGCACACAGATAACATCCTCTGTGAGAGACGGAAATCTCGTAAATAAACCCTGTGCCAATACGTCTGGTCAGCGCGGTACAGTAGACCATAATCCCCCAAAAGTGGAGGAGGCCCGTGCCCAACAGTGGGACGTAAATGGGCTGGAGAGGAAGAGGAATAGTACTTCAACTACTAGAATATCCGTATATCTCTTTCACTCTCTCTCTCTCTTTCTCTCCACCTCATCAAGGTTCTGTCTTTGGGCACGGGCCTACTCCACTTCGGGACGGACAGTCCACTATGCCACGATATGTTTACCAAATCGATTTATATACGTGATCGATTGATCGAGTTGGTGCAAACCGCTCAATAGATGGCGTTGTACACAAAACATCGCACGATGTTTAACTCACATTGAGAAGGTTGTAGTGGAAGATTTGGTAAACATATGCGGGAACCATGATAGCTCAGATGGGAGAGCAACGGAACGGTATTCCGAGGTCGTGGGTTCAAGTCCCGCTCATGGTTATAATTTTTTCCACTATAATTTAGTTTATTTAGTAAAAGCATAGCAAGTCAATTGCAAAAATTCATAAATTAATGTAGAAATACATGTACAGTCATTATTTCGGTCCAATTGTGTTCTGTAAAGAACACTACGTGATCGATTGATCGAGTTGGTGCAAACCGCTCAATAGATGGCGTTGTACACAAAACATCGCACGATGTTTAACTCACATTGAGAAGGTTGTAGTGGAAGATTTGGTAAACATATGCGGGAACCATGATAGCTCAGATGGGAGAGCAACGGAACGGTATTCCGAGGTCGTGGGTTCAAGTCCCGCTCATGGTTATCATTTTTTCCACTATAATTTAGTTTATTTAGTAAAAGCATAGCAAGTCAATTGCAAAAATTCATAAATTAAAGTCTATTAAACTTTTAAAAAAAATACTAAGTACCACACGGATAATATCTATAGATAAATAGTCTGAGATGTTACGATACCATAATTCGTGAGAATTTTCAGATCTTTAAATAATGACTATAAACAAGTCACGTTACGTACTGCGTAGTTTAATTACAAACAAATTATTTTATTCAGGAAATTAAGTACACGCTACACCGTTCTCTCCACGGTACTTGGCCTTAGTTTTATTAACAAAATAGTGTATCAAAGTGTAATTGATTCTAGCCTTGTCTACAACTATAAAATATACAAGATTTAACATATTTATAATGGTACCAATCCTGCTGGTATAATTAAACTTTGTAGTATTTTTTTAGATTTTACTTCGTCCGCCCCGGAGAGGAATATTGGTGACATTTGTATTTAGTCGTAATCCGTCGTCACCTTGGCCCAACATCGTTGTTTGATATTTTTTATTTATTTATAGAATTCACAATAACAACATAAAATGCTAGTTATTCTAAAATAAAATTATTTTATTTATTATAAACATGTAACTTGGCCTTTTTCGCAAACAAACCTGAATGGTGCAAGAAAAAAAAATCGATATCTGTACTGCTAAGTTAATGAAAAAAAAATTAGATAAGCGGTTTTTAATGTTGTATCAAAGGCCAAAAAAACAAAAAATTCATAGAATTTTTGTCTGTCGGTCTGAATGTTCTTACGCGCATCACGACAAAACTACTGCATTAAAGTGAATACTGTTTACATAACTGTTATGTATATATGATAGAGATCTGTCGTAAAATATGTCGTAAAATATGTCGACAATGGTTGCCTGGTAGAAAATACCCTAGGCATTAAGCCCGCCATTGTACAACTTAATTATTGTGCATAAAGTTTAATAAATAAATTAAAAAAAAAAAATAGGCTATGTTATTGCTTTAGATAAACTGGCTTTAAGTTTCTTATTGCCCAGTCATTCAAAATTGCACGTGAACAATGTCGCGGGCAACAGCTACTTGTACAATAATATTGTATGGATACAATACTTATCTAGATATATTTTGCATTTAAAATAACTAGTTACATAATATTATGCATAGTAGGGAGGCTTCTATGAATACTTGATTAAATAACAGCGTTATGTAGAATTTTCTGAGTCAATGTTTATAAACTAGGACATCAATTACATACGTTTAACAAGTCACGTATGATTAGCAAGGAGTTATTAACTATTTGCTTTATATCCCAAAAATTGTCACCCGCTTAAAGATTTTTTTCTTATATTATAATAGTGGAAATTTAATACTGCAACATCATGCGATGATGATTTGGGGACAGGCTTTCAGCTTCGGAGAGGAAGTTTGAAGGTGTGTCACTTTGTTCTATATGGATGACCTCAAGTTGTAAGCCTCTCATGCTACGGGCCTGAGGCGGCTGCTTGACATCACTTATAATTTCAGCAGCCAAGTCAGGCTGGAGCTTGGGGTTGACAAGTTTGCGGTCCTCCATGTAGAGCGAGGGAGAGTTGTCTCATCGGAGCGTATACCCGTATCCGATGGGGATCCGATGGGGGACTCTCCGAGGGTAAAACATACCAGTAGGTACCTGATAAATCAAATTGTAGTGGAAAAAGTGATCACCGCAAGCGGGACACTGCTCACTGATCACTTTTTCCACCACAATTTGATTTATTAAGTAAAAGCATAGCAAGTCAACTGCAAAATTAATAAATTACTTTAGTAATACCAGTACCTGGTTATGTCGCAAAGTATAGGTATTGACGGGGGGCGATTTATGGACGCCTGACAAAAGTGTGTAATAGTACTAATAGCCTTTTGTCGGATACGAGCGTTTAACGGCAGGGTGATGCCCATCCTGTTATATATCTTTGGCGTGCTCAGGTGGACCCAGGTGGAACTGGATGCCCTGGATTGAAAAGTCCTTGCAACCATGACTCTCCATAGAATGCCCCATCCAAAGTCTTCGGTAATGAGATTGTACATCCCGCGGAAATGTGGAGACCGAGGCCTACTAAGCGCCAAGGTCGTGCATAACCGCGAGGTGTGCAGTCTCAGGGAGTATTTCCAGTCGAGGACAGAGAGTGCGATGCATACAGAGGATAGGGAAGGCGCCAAAGATGGCTTTTTTGTATAATTTGCTAAAGTTTGAAGTATGTTGGTGAAGAAGGAGCTTAATAACTATACACGCGGGTGAAACGGCGGACATTAGCTAGTTTCTAAATAATCCAAAATCCACTAAAAACATCTCAAATATTTAATTGATTAGTTAATATTTAATAGATCTTTGCCGCTGATTCTTTCTGTTTTCACAGTTTCTCTTCAAAAAAGTTATGACCATCGAAGTCTAATGATGATGAACCGAACCAATGTTATGTTCATATATGTAGTTCATTATCATCTCGTCTGTAGCTAAACTGTAATTTTCTCTTTTATTAAGAAGAATTGTATGTATGTATAAGGTTGTAAGGCGTTGCCATCCATATAAACAAGTACCATAATACTATCTTTTTTTTTTCAAGATACGACCTTTACTTACCTTTTCTATAAATAGCCAATAATGGCGATGACTTTTATACTCAAGAAGAAAAGTAATTAAAATATTTTACCGATGACTGGGTTACCGATACCATAATTATTAAATAAATAATAAATAAATAAATAAATATTTATGAACATTTCACACAACGTCCTCTGGTCCCAAGCTAAGCTTATTATGCTTGTGTTATGGGTACCAGAATACGGATATAATACATAAACTATTTTTCTTTTGTAAATACATACTTATTATACATAGTAAACACCCAGACGCAGAACAAACATTTGTATGACATTTATAAACATCACACAAATGAATGTCCGAGGCGGGAATCGAACCCGCAACATCGTGATCGGCAGTCCACCATATGAACCACTAGACCACGAAGCCCGTCAAAATTATTATATTAAATTATTACAAAATTATATTATATTAAATTATTACAAAATTATTAAATTATTATATTAATAACCATAATTTACATATTCAATATATCGATTCTTTTGTCATCTTTATTTTTTACTAAAGTTGTTAATATGAAGCCTCCTACACATAATAATTACACATATTAATATCGTTTAAATATGGGACAAACGTCTGAATTTAAAAAATAAGATTATGATATTTTTTTTTAAATTTAAAAAAATCAATAAAACTAAATTATGTAAAAAGGCGTATTATAAAATTTCTGATTATATTAAAGATGTTAAAGCTTGGGAGTAGGTTGCTCTGGAGCAATACATATTCTATACACATAATTTTTCTGAAAAATTGTGTCTACGTGATTAAATGATTTTTCATTTCATTTCATTTCGCGACACGTTAGTAGCTTTTCGAGCTTTAGCGTTTTCTACTAGCCCAGACGCTTTGATTATTCTCTTTGAAGGATTCAATTGCACTTAAAGATAATATTTTCGCGACGGAATTGTAGCTTCGAGTTTTAGGTTTCAGGTTGTCCACTAGCCCAGAAGCTTAAAATTTTATTAAAGGATTTAGTTATCACTTAAAAGGTCACACCGCAAATGTCCTGTAGAATTTGATAAACATAATATGTAATTCTAATCTCAACTACACGGAACACTTATTTTAGTATAAACATTATATTTTTACACTATATACTGAAAAATATTGTTATATCTGAAATCTAAATTATATCTATCATTGTTTTCCTCTTCAGTCTCGCATGTTAATCAGGAAAGCGATCATGAGTTGTGCAACTGAGCGTAAAATTACTACTATATTTTTGATTTATGCCATCAGCTATTATTTATTTAGATGTCCAAAACTGTCACGGAAGCTATATTTATTATTAATGATGGTTGACAGGCCAAATGTTATTAATATTTAAAGTTTTTAAAAACAATTTATTCGGAATCTAACGCGTTTATCCTTTTTAACCGGCTTCTTCTGAAGGAAAGGTTATCAATTCATCTGTATGTATTTTTTATGTTTGTACTTCATAACTTTTAACATTTTAATGATTCTTTTTTATGTGAAAGCCAATGGTTACCGTGCGGTCCCGTTGGCATCATGTCAGGATCTGACGGTTATCTCCTAAGAGATCGATGAAACAATCAAATCTCATTGTTTTCACATATTATGTATCTAGATTCTGGATAATCAAAGAGTAGACTACCGATGCGGTCTCATGAAGATGGTTCAATTTTTTTTTAAATAATACCCAATTATTGCCTTTTCTAACTATAACTTTAATTTGTAATGTAAAAATTAATAATTGAATGTATTGTTAAGCGTAAATCACGAAAGTAGTTAAATCGATTTCACAAATTCTTTTTTTGAAATATTCCTTGAAGTATTAGCATGGTTCTTACGCAGAAAAAAATTTGCTTAAAACAGGAAAAAACGTTGAAATTGCTTGGAACAGGTAGATACGCAAACGAGACTGCAGGGCACAGCTTGTTTTCGATATAAACAAAACTTGAGAACTATACGCTATCAAGTTATGGTAATTTACTGTGAACTTTTACGACTATTTTGTCATTATTTTTGACATCTTTAATGAAAGTCGTTTTCCTTCAAAAGATACTTGATGATATTTTTTACATTATGTATATGTATATGGCAATATATAGGTAGTTAATTACTTCCCATTTTTTCATACTTCCTCTTTGAAAGACCATTGGCCTTGGTCACAAAATTTCATAGGAAGAATAAAAGCAATTATCATATATTTTGCGGCACGTTCACCTTCACCATCAATATCATATTTAAATATACAAGCATTGCAATGATTAAGTGAGACCTGAAGAGACGAACGAATTTAGATTAGTGCATAAAGTTCGCTCGCTCTCTCCTTTAAAGACGTAACAATGGCATAAAATGGAAAGAACGCGTTCCATCAATAGAGATTTCATCATCTTAGTAACTAATTCAGTCCCAAGGTGTAGGGTCCTCGGTTTAAAAACCACTAATAGAGGTTTCCTACAAAACTAGCCCCAACTTAACGAAGTTTCACTGTATAATTACTTATATAT
This sequence comes from Orgyia antiqua, assembly GCA_916999025.1. NCBI lineage: Eukaryota > Metazoa > Arthropoda > Insecta > Lepidoptera > Erebidae > Orgyia > Orgyia antiqua. Next base: position 24,546,326 of record OU779864.1, read on the forward strand.
TTTTCACTTTTCTCTTTAGGAAAATAAATGCGGATGAGTAAACAAAATGGAAAATAAATTATATACTATATGACTCATTAAATGTTGAAATATTTTTTTCTCAGCTTTCGACATACAGATGATTACAATCTGTCCTTGACTGAATAACAGTGTTGTATGAAGCAAAACTGTAATTTGATTCTGTAACTTTTGCTATTTAATTGTGTCACTACTGGTACTTAATTGTAGGAGGTAAAATATTTAACAAGCTTGCTTAGTTTTTACTAAACTTAATAAAACCGTGTTAGTAACATCTAATACCTTTTGGTATTAGATGTTACTAAAACGGTTTTATTAAGTTTAAACGTATCTATCAATGTATTAATCTATGTAACTGAATCTTTAAAAGTAATTTTAATCCAGTTGTACTTAGTAGTCGGATTCTGATCTAAATTTTGCACACATATTAAAAATAGTTGAAAATGCAATAATTAAAAAAAAATTAGCATTTTCTATCTTGTTCTCTCTGAAATTTTGCACACATTAGTACCGATATTATCATCGGTACTAATATGTGTCCGAAATTTCAGATCCGTCCGACTACTGTAAATGAGTGAAAATCATTTACAACTTAATACATTGATAGATACGCTCTGAACTAACTAAAATAGGCGTGTTAAAAATTCGCACACATCATTCTTTAAAAATTGCAGTTTAGATTATTTCAATTACAATTTCATAGCAAGAATGCGTGGCTAATATGCGTATTGACTAGTGAATCTTTAGCTCACGAACAATTAATCGTGAAAATCTAAATTCACTGGCTTAGCCTTGATACGTGAAGTTTACGAAACGAATCCATCAGTCAAGTGTACGTTAGTTTTTTAACTAGCGATCACAATTTATGTAAGAGGACGTGACTAGAATCCTTATGTCGTATTGTTCCATTAATTGTATAGCACATTTTGTTGCCATATATGCATCTGTAATACTTACTTGTTCTACGTTTCAGCAATAAAATTATGAATGGTTATATTGTTCGTGAATTTCAGTTTATTTTTTTCTACTTGCGCAATAGGTTTAGGTAATAATCTTTATCTATAGGTACTTATTATAAAACAAAGTCGTTATTTTTGTATGTATGTTCCTTTGTGAGCTTATATTTAGAAAAATACACAACGTATTTTGAGGCGGTTTTTTTATTAAATAAAGTTGTTCAAGAAGATGCCTTTTTTGCGTAATTTATTAGGGGATGGTTACGTGTATGAAGTTGTGGATAATTGATAATTACTTATAAACGTTAGGTTAGCGATTCAGTATTTGTGATTAAGGGAGATCTTTCTCAGCAGATTTTATGTCCTAAACAGGTGGTTGGGAAATAAAATTGTATTTATTATATGATCATAGTTTTGTTAAAAATTGTGTCGACATGATTTATCTCTCTCTCCAGCCCATTTACGTCCAACTTCAACCCATTACGTTCCAACAAGGGTTTATTTTTGAGATTTCCGTCTCTCACAGAGGGTGTTATCTGTATGCGATATCCCTTAGCTGACTTTTACAGCACCCTTGGGAGGAGATGGGGTGGTGACACTTGTATTCTTAATCCGTCACCACACGGAGATCTATCTGTCTACGTGATTCAATGATTCTTATTAGTAAAAAGTGGAATATAGGGCTGGCAAATTCATAATTTAGGCATTTTTAACTATAAAATAAGCACAGCATTAGGCATTTTTAACTATAAGCCAGATTTTAACTATAAAATCTTTGAATGCGTCTGCCTATCCCGAGACGAATGCGATGGCGTGACAGATAGTATTGCGTACAAAAATCATCCCAGGATATTAAACTATTAGCAAAAAAAATGTATTGTATTGAATAGAAACTGTGGCGTCAAATAAATGTGTAAATCAAACCGATACCTTGTACAAGGTATGGCGTCTGAACTAAAAAATACGAATTTATAACAGCATTGAAAAAAAGTGGACATTTTAGTACCTACCTGCTGCACAAAGACAATTTTTTATTACCAGAGTATTTTGCGGGTTTAAAGTAGAAACTACCTGTGGTGTCTGAGTAAAGTTTCATACATACTAATCAGGGATAGGATAAATGAATCACTTATCCTCAATTTATTCAGCTTACTCAATTACTGGACAACTGTTAACAATTAAGTATTTCTCGGAAGCTAGTTAATAGCAGATTGTATTTAATCCTATTACGTGATAACTGCATTTTCAACACTTGCTTTATACGTATGTTTAGTTACTTTCTCCGTCTCGCGTATCTGCACTTGAAAACATTTATCGTAATTGCAAGCTACATACGTCACGAGTCTCGTTAGTTTTAATTTATTAGACAGAATCATTTAAAAAATAAAATTTACCCAGTATTATACTCCCTTGATACAAAAAGATTTACCACTTGTTTATTAGAGCGATATTGAGGGACGTAGGTAGGAAATAAGAAATTAGGAGGGAAGGAGAAAGAAGTAATTATAATCTAATAATTCTACCAAAAGACACCGAAAAACTTTTACGCCCATTTCTTACAATGTTTTATATAATATATAGTATAATATATTCTTACAAAGTTTTATAGCTATTTCGTATATAATATTACACTATTTCCAATAGAATTTAGTGCTCCTTTAGCTCCAATCCCCACCAAAATAAAACTAAAATTTTAAATCTATCCCAAAACTAAACGCTATGCTTATGGTACATGCAAAGCCACGATGATAAATTTTAATATATTATTAAAAGCCTATTTTTGAAAATATTTAGTTCATCACTATTATTAACTCTCCCATATTCAATTTTTATAAAACGTTATTAAAAACCGTTAGGAAATGGTAAATATAAAAAATATTTCCATTGAAATCATATTACGTTATTAGGAGCTAGTAGTACCACTGATAGATATTTCAGGTAATATTAAAATGTTAAACGTTAGTTATATAACAGTACGTAGCAGAATATTATTGTAACAATAATTTCTTATGTTATTAACATTACAATAACAATATTTAAATACAACGGTATTGTTCGTGAATGATTAGTCACAGATATAAATATCTTTTGTTAGATCGACGTAATTTATATACTAGACATTCCAATTTTAAAATTAATATTGAACCGTAAATTAGTGTTAAACCAACGGCTAATAGAATATGTTAGTCCCCTGCTATCCTATTTTAAATATCGAATATCGATACTGGAACTATTTAAATTGTTCTATTTATTTTAGTCCCTAATGTATATTATTGCCCTTTCCATCCCATGGTTACCTGGAAAAGATCACTTTATGTGATAAGGCCGCCATTTGAACCTAATCTTAAGCTTTTCTTTGTTTTATGTTTCGTCAAAAGTGTACAATAAAGAGTTAATCTATTTATTTATCTATTTATTATTATTATAAAACAATGTCATAATTTTTGTGTGTAGTAGTTTTGAAAATATTCTCTGTGTTGTGACGGATTAAGAATACAAGTGTCACCACCCCATCTCCTCTCATGGGTGCTGTAAAATTCAGCTAAGGGATATTGAAAACAGATAACATCCTCTGTGAGAGACGGAAAACTCGAAAATAAACCCTGTGCCAACACGCCTGGTCAGTGCGGCACAGTAGACCATAATCCCTCCAAAGTGGAGGAGGCCCGTGCCCAACAGTGGGACGTAAATGGGCTGGAGAGAGAGAGAGAGTTTTGAAAATATAGGTCCAAACAGTCAAAACTACGCAACGGATTTTGATCCAGTTCTTTTTAGTAGATAGAGTGGTTCAAGAAGATGGCTTTGTTAAGGTTTTTTTTCTAAACTCTACGCGTATGAAGTTGAAGTCAACAGCTATTTATAATAAAGGTATTTTAATTTTAAGATAAAACTTTTAGTTTTTTCGTTAGTTCGTAAACCAGTAGAGCGGCAAGTGTGTTATAAAATTTGCTCGTTTAGAAAGTTAAGCTTACCTACATTGTTATGAATGTATTGTGTATAATTACATTAAGGTTAATGCACATATAATAATAATATATAATGACGTATTGTGAGGTTTACAAAAAAGAATTGATATTTCCTTCAAGTACTGTACTGTTATAGAATGATATTTATACCACTACTAGCTGTCCCGGCAAACGTTGTTTTGCCAGACTAAAAAAAAAGGTTTGAAAAATAGATGTTGGCCGATTCTCAGACCTACTGAATATGCATGTAAAATTTCATAAAAATCGGTCAAGCCGTTTCGGAGGAGTACGGTAACTAACACTGTGACACGTGAATTTTATATATTACATGTATGTCAATTAATTCGTTCCTGTGGTGCGGGATTAGAATACAAGTGTCACCACACCTTTTTCTTTCCAGGGTGCTGTAAAAGCCAGTTAAAGAATGTTTTACGGAGATGACACCCATGTGAGAGATGGAAAACTTGAAAATAAATCCTGTGCTGTTTGCCTGGTCAGTGCGGCATAGTTGACAATAATTTATTTATTTATTTACATATTTATAAACACTTTATGCACAAAAAAGGTACAATGGTGGACTTAATGCCCTAGGCATTATCTACCAGCCAACCACATGGCAGTGCAGAGAGAAGGAGTGTGGGTCAAAAATACAATAAAAAAAATAAAAAAAAAAGTCAAACAATAATCCCTCCTAAATTGGAGGAGACCCGTACCCAACAGTGGAACGTTAATGGGCTGGAGAGATAGAGATGTCAATTGAGTATGTTCTAATTATATTTTTGTTTTAGAATTCCCTACAAAATAGGAATATTCAAAATAAAGGCTAAAATTTGTTATAATACCAGGCTATTATAAATAAATAAATAAATATTCACGGACATTTCACACAACGTCCTCTGGTCCCAAGTTAAGCTTATTATGCTTGTGTTATGGGTACCAGAATACGGATAGAATACATAAACTAATTTTCTTTTGTAAAACATACTTATAATACATAGAAACACCCAGACGCAGGACAAACATTTGTGTGACATTTATAAACATCACATAAATGACTGTCCGAGGCGGGAATCGAACCCGCGACCTCGCGAACGGTAGTCCGTTATATGAACCAATAAACCACGAAGCCCGTCAATGTATGAAAAGGTATTACGAATTCGTGAATCACGATCTTATTTAACAATTCTGTTATATATCATAATTATACATAAACACCAGACATATGTTAATAGAGAATTTCACTTTCATAATATATGTATGCATATATCGATAACTTAGTTTTATTAAACCTGTGCATACATACCTATTTGAGGAATTTTAAATTTCTTTTCCGTATAAACAACTCTCTATTGCGTTTTAGAATAATTAATATGACAGACGCAGACATATGTCTTGAAACGAAATGCCGAAAGACACGACTCTCGTCGTTTTTTTGTTTGTGTCATTTCAAGGAAATTGCCAAATATACAAAGTTATGAATTAAATGATGGTAGTATATGGTGTAGAAGAGAGAGCAAAATATTAAAGACCAGCTGTTGCCCGCAACTTCGTATGTGTAGTATTTGGAAACCAAACCTTAACAACTTATACAAAAAACCATCCTCTTGAACTACTTTATCTATACTCTATATTATGTTTCCGACTAACACTCACTTTTATGGGATCGATGAGGACAAGCGCGCAGGAGTGTCTGATGATGAGCATCGGATATGCTCAAAACCTGGGTCGACATCATTGTTCCCATAAAAATGAGTGTTAGAATATATATTTTCTAAGGTGACTCAAACTTACAAAAATTTTAATACTAAAATACTTTATCTAATAAAAAAACCACATCAAAATCTGTTGCGTAGTTTTGAAGATCACATAGTGACATTCATACAAAAATAACGATTTTGTTCTATAATAAAATAAGTAAAGATTATCGACGGTTATATTTACAAAATTAATTTATTATTACCACACAAAGATTCGAGAGTTAAACCGATTTTAATAGTTTTTGCGTTTTGTTTCTATCACTTTCTTTTTTTCAAAACATAATAACTAAAAGAAATATGATGATCCGAAAAACCTACTTTTTTCGGTTTTCTTTAGATAAAGTTGCAGCGTCTATCACACAAATTTGGTAAAATTTACCACAAAAGAAAGCGATAGAAGCATAGATATACTCTTTGTCTATAATATAACGCAAAAACTATTAACATCGGTTTAAATTTCGCGAAAAAAAAATGGAAGTACGAAACGTCTTTTTTCAAAGAATTTGTAGGTAAAATCCGCTTAATCTATATTTGTCGCTTTCAGCGCGGCGCTCGGAAATAGGTATAGCAATACCCAAGGCAAATACCTAAATGAGGAGTACAGTACCCTCTTAAATAGCATTTGTTATTTGTTACATTGCGTAACAGTTTCGATAAGAATATTTAATTATACAATCGGATGCACTAAAACAAGTTATGTATTATTTTTATAGTATCGTACAAAAATAAATACATTAACTTTCGTTTCTTTGCCTTAATGTCTCTCTTTCAAACTCTTCTTCTAAACAATAGCTGAAGATAATGTTGTAAGCATCTAAAATGAAAAAAAAAAACGCGTCTAAATCGTTAATTCTTCTTTATGACAATTAAAGTCTGAAAAATTAGGTTAACTATTACGTTATTCAATCAAAGATTTATTTAGCAGGTAGGTACTGTTATTATGCAATTCATACATATTACATTCAAGGTGCTTAAAATAACCATTTGTTTAATTAAACCCATGAAACTATTTACGAAAAACATAATATATAATTTTATAAATCGTTATATATACCTATCCAATACCTTTGAATGCATTATATGCATTATTGTATCCTACAGTAGATCCTATATAGACCTAATATGTATAGAAAAAGTCAGCAGAAATGGCTTATCCAATTTTTATGAAATTTCATATCTATCGTGTAGATCTGGGAATCGATTAACTTCTATTATTTTTTCACAAGTTCTTCTGCCTCTCCAGTAAATAGACAAGTGAAACTACGTGCCGCAGCCAGCAGGTAACATTGTTGATTTTATTTTTTTATCTTACTGTGATATGGCAGTCATCATTAATTTATGAAATAGAAAGCAAAACGGTTAATTTTAAGAAAACCGAAAAGCAAAAACCTACTACTTTTTTATTGCCTCGGCATAATAGACTTTATAAGCGTCGAAAAAACTCTACTATTGGGCTGAATTTGTATAAGGCTAAGAGGAAAAAAAAGATAGGCATATAATAAGCTAATGAAGTTAATTAATAATATTTCTAGAGTTAGTTAGTTAGTAGACGGGCTTCGTGGCGTAGTGGTCATGTACTGGACTGCCGTTCACAAGGTCGCAGGTTCGATTCCCGCTTGGGACAATCATTTGTGTGATATCCATAAATGTCATACAAATGTTTGTACTACGTCTGGGTGTTTTCTATGTATTATAAGTATGTATTTGCAAAAGAAAAGTAGTTTATGTATTATATCCGTATTCTGGTACCCATAACACAAGCATATTAAGCTTAGCTTGGGACCAGAGGACGTTGTGTGAAATGTCTATGAATCTTTAAAAAAAAGTTTCTAAAATATTTCTATGTTGTGAAATTTTTCATACGCACGCAATTATAGTATTTAGTATATTGTTATTAAGATAATATTAATAAGTAAGTACGAGAAAGTCTGTCTACAACCGGACATACTAACAGTGTATGTTGTAAATAGGTAGCCGCAAAACGAAACTGCACTTTGCAATAAGTCGCCTCGACACCGTTGTTGACGCAACACACGAACGGACAAATAAAAATAACAAAACTACAAAAAAAATACCTTGTTTTTTTAGAGGGTGGATCCGTCAAGACAAAAAAAATCCTTCACAAAAAAATGTTTCAAAACACTTTTGATCATTCACTTTTTGCACTGAACAGTTATGATTAAATCACCTCACTTCATTCGAATACATGTTTAACAGTTACAAAATCGAATATTGCGATTGAAAGTATCGTGATAGTTGCGCGAGCGCGGCTTACTTGAGTCGCGGTAGAACGCGAAGTGCTGGTTGAATGTAAACCCCACTACGCTGTCGGCTCTGCTGTTGAAACAGTCTCAGATAAGGACCTCCACTTACTTCCCGCTGTGAGGGCTCTAATCCTTTATGAGACGAGACTGGAGTCTATGAACTTTGTCACACAATTTTTTGTCGCATCATTGCCTACGGAATTCTACGTATTCCTTCGAAATATATTACCATGTTACCTGTTCCATTATGTCGATTAGAGAAAAAAACATTCTTTGTGTTTATCTGAACATTTACGTCAAATGCGTCTATTATAATGGTCCTTATCTATCTATAAATAGATGCTTTCTAATTTTACGACTAACCAATTTATATTTTGTTACGATTACGACTAAAAGCTTTATTATTATAAAGGAGCCTGTTTTTATAAGTTTAGTTAAATTCAGATTGACTGGATTTTAGGGCTATTCCAAAAAAATCTATGTTATTCTTTTTACATCTAATAACGAATAATATCATTACTGTTAAAAACATCCTCATAATCATAACTGTGGTTTTAACCTAAGCCCATCTCAAACTTAACTAAAATATATGACTCTTGACATCGCATTTTTTTGTATGACAGTGTAAAAAATAAACTTAAAAATAGTTAAAAAAATAAAGTTTCTAAATTCCATTGTATATGTCGTAGGAGGCTTGATTAAAATAGTTTACTTAAGGGTTTTTAGTTTTAACTTAGCTTCCAAGATTATAAAGTAAGTCCTGAAATTGTGTCAATGGTGAGTAATTTGTTTATTTACTGTAGTTAGTTGATGAGATTGAATGGTGACCCGTTGAATATTCATAAAAGTATCCTTCCAAACCAGTTACACGTGTCGTAAGCCACGGATCGATCTCATCGTAGGTAATAGAATGTTGTATTTAACGTAGTTAGTTTGTCCAGTATTACAGGGCCTTTAGATAGATGACTGCTCTGGCTGTGAATACAGGTAATTTCTATGATGTTTATATTTAAAAGAGCAATATATTGGTTAGCTCTACAATATTTATACCATTTTTAGGGTTTCGTACAAAAAAGAAACCCTTATAGTCTCAGTATGGTGTCTGTCTGCCCGTCTGTCCAACATTTTTGCTCAGTAACGGCTGAAGGTGACGATGACGTCGACCCATCGCGGCATCGACGTCATCGATCCCATAACAGTGAGTTTTAGCCGGTAACATAATATTGGTGAGTTGATTTAAGCTTAATTAACTGTTTATTTGAATTGAGTTATTTATGTTTTTCGGTCTAGTGGGTAGGGAACCTTAAGAGTACGAGTTTACCTCGCTCTTGACAGCTTTATTTCGTTTTTTCCGGTCTTATTAATGAGCAGCAAACTCCTTCATTTTCTCTAATATATCACAAACAATGATAATAACAAAATTGTAGATACCGGAACGTGCTCAGGAGGCCATATAATAGAAATGTGATACTTTTCTTTTGTTACCACATTTCCCTTACATGATGCGGGTGGTTTCAAGCCCTAGTAGATTGTCAAGTGAATAGTCACTAAAAAGGTACTTTAACTCATTAATAATACAGTAACCTTAATGTTATTGTGAATGAAAAAAATCAAGTACAGACTGGTGGCGGATGGACGGATGGACGTCAAGCGATGTCTCAGTAATAGGCTCCCGTTTTACCTTTGGTTACAGAACCCTAATAAGCAGTCCAAATGCCCATAAATGTAGGTAATATTTTATTTAACAACTAGCTGTTGCCCGCGACTCCGTATCCGTCGAATTTAGACATTTTTTCCCGTTTTGCAACATTTTTCACTATTGCTTCGCTCCTATTGGTCACAGCGTGATGTTATATAACCTATAGCCTTTCTCGATAAATGTACTATCCAGCACTGAAAGATTTTTTCTAATCGGACCAGCGGTTCCTGAAATTAGTGCGTTCAAACAAACAAACAAACAAACTCTTAAGCTTTAGGTATAATAATAGTATAGATTATGTAAAGTAAACATTACAAAGCGTAGGTTATCCCGTTTTAAATTGGATTCTACGACAATATTTTATCAATTACTCTTCCTGAGATAGACGGTGATGATAGACTGTTTTGGCTTTTGGTACGGAATCTTAATAACTAGGTCATGCACCTGTGAGGTCTCTACATGGTTAGTTCGACTCTATACCAAAATTTGTAGAACAATACGTGTGTGTGGGACAAAAATCCAGTTAAGAGCTTTTTACACTTTACTAGAAGAGACTAACGCTCAATCACTGATAGTTAATATTTAAACACATTTTTTTTTTATATCACTTAAATCGTCAGAAGCTGGGTGTCTGTCTTCCAAAAGTGAATCCTTTAAAGAAGAACAAACAAAAACTCCAGGTTTTTTTAATGTTTTATTTATCTTAATAGCGATAGGTGTGAGAATTATGCTGATTAATTAAATGCAATGAGCAATAGGCTCTCTCGATGTAGCATTATGTCTCATTCGGCACGAAAGTGTAAAAAGCACTTACAGTGGGCTACAATTGAAGTATAACTAAGAAATAATAATTAAAAGCACTTAACATCAATAAAATAATTTTATGCATATTAAAGCATTTAATTCGGTAGTGTATTTATATTTATTCATGTTGTATAATCGGTTACGTTGGTGTATTGGGTACTTACGATTTGACCCATATTGATCTAAATATTCACTCATCCAACTAACGCAATAAATAACGAGAAAAACTTGTATTTACTTTTAACTCGATCATTTCGTCATTTGTATCAAAAATTATAAAGACGCATTTTCTAAGACGATTCTGGTAAAATGTGTAGTAATGTTTATGTCGGTTAAGAGATTAAAACTTAATATATAAATAAAATTATTGAAGTTATGAATAAAACTATATTAACGATATTAGAGCTTGGGAATGCTTCAGCCGTGGATGACCAGGTCAAATTATAATTTCAGGTTATCCTGGAGTGTATAAAAAACAAATCCCAATTTATTAACCAGCTTTTACAAGCTTGGTACGTATCTAGCTGCGTACTATGTATGTAACGGAATTTTTGAAAGTAATTTTCGAAAGTAATTTTGTTGTGAAAGTTTGCACACATAAGGGACCAATAATTATAAAACTTTTATTCAGGATTTTGAGCGTGTTTTTTAGGATTAGAACTGAGTAAATTATTACAGCTCCAATGCTTTTAAAATATTTTGCCGATGTGATGGAGGACCATTCATAAGCATGTTGATTTTAAACTATAATTTTTTTTTATACATATCATATCTCATAGCCTTATCGCTGAGAGGAATTTCTACTAACCATACCGGCGTTTTCAACTAAAGTAAAGCAGTAGTTTTAATTTAAGGCAAACTGTTCCAATGACATCAATCACATTATTATTATATGAAATGACCTTATCACTTGACCGAATGGCCAGAGACAAAAATCTCTAACCTTGGTCATGATAGTTCTCTAGTAGTCAGTATTAATTTTTAAATTATGCCTAATGCACACAGGATAGTCACACCCACTGCTTGTTAAGTCTAGTAGCTAAGAGCATCGTTTAGCTAATCTTATTGCCCATTATTGCGAATTATACACCTACTACATTTCTCTGCACCACCCAAGGCTGACTTGAGGAAGATATCTAAAGCTTTACGCATGTACGCATCAGTTGCATTCAATAAAATGGTTAACGTATTAAATAATACAATTCTACATTTTTTATTACCAGCACACACTGACTCTTTTGGGAATAACAATGAAGGAACTGCTTATATATAACTTATGGTCCTAGAAAGACGCTGAAAAACAAATGTCACGTATATACTAAATACTTAATATTTGTGATAACTTTAACGAAAAAACAGAACCGATTAAGTATAAAACGCACGAAAAAATAGTCACTTTATCGAACGCTTTTCCTGGATTCGGCACTATTGAATGTCAAAATTCTGTGAAACGGTTCTTCACCTACTAAGTAAATACTCATTCACTTAGTTATACATGATTACAGAGTGTTTTACCATTACAAATATGATATTTAACTGCCTCCATTTATTAGCAGTGATATAGACTGCCGCCTCGAAGACGTTATGTTTTCGATTCCAACTCGAGCCGTTTATTTTAAATACACAAAACAAAAATATAATTTGGTATATATAGCACATGCAATATACTAAATTTTAGACTAGCATACGAGGGACATATCTAACAATATTTTGGTATAATTTATTGTAGATTTTTTATTAGGGTTCCGTACCCAAAGGGTAAAAACGGGACCCTATTACTGAGACTTCGCTGTCCGTCCGTCCGCCCGTCCGTCCGTCTGTCACCAGGCTGTATCTCAAGAACGGTGATAGCTAGAAAGTTGCAATTTTCACAGATGATGTATTTCTATTGCCGCTATAACAACAAATACTAAAAATAAAATAAATATTTAAGGGGGGCTCCCATACAACAAACATGATTTTTTTACCGTTTCTTGCTCGATACTAATAACGTTGCCTTATGTTGCATAGATAATAGTACGGAACCCTTCGTGCGCGAGTCCGACTCGCACTTGACCAATTTTTTTATTTGTACACAATCATAATTTTATTTTTATCTATACTTAACTTACTAAGCTGAAGAGTTTGTTAGTTAGAACACGTAATTTCAGGAACCATTGGTCCGATTTGAAAAGTTCTTTCAGTATTGTATCATACATTTATCGCGGAATGCTATAGGCTACATAACATCACGCTGCGACTAATAGGAGCAAAGGATTAGTAAAAATTATGTAAAAACGAGAAAAATTTTCTACATTTCACGCGTATGATGTCGCGGGCAACAGCTGTACCTATTCATATACGTAATTCGATATTTTTTTAGCTGAATGACATATCGTCGGTATAATTGAAGAACTAAATAACTCAAAATTTCACGTTTCGAGATAATCGCGATTTAGTGTTTTTTTGACACTTTTTTTGACATTATTAAGAAATGGAGAACAATTTTACAGTCGGAAATTTTATATGCTCTAGGCATGTCTGCTGACGATTATATGCTTAATCAAACCAATTCCTTTCATTAACCAAAAAAATATTAAAAATCAAAAACCAATTATCTAGTTCTGCCACACCAAGATTTTTGTAAATGTATCGTACTGTACCATAGTTAGCTAACTTTGAGTAGTAGTTATTCAGTTCTTCCACACATTAGATGAATGTAAATACTCAAAATTGGGTCAACAAGTACTCTTATTGACTTCTGAACCTAAAGAAATATTCAACCACGAACGTTATGCACTTTAGTAAATGTTAATTGGCATAATTTTATCACTGATTATTGATTTCACATGAAATAAAAATACCAAGGTTGGAAGTAGTAACATCGTTTGTTTAAAAAACCTATCAAGAGCAAGATATACACGCACACTTAGGGTTTTGTACCTACTAAATCGAAAAACACAATTCTCTGTCTCTTCAGCCCATTAATGTCCCTCTGTTGGGCACGGGGCTCCTCCACTTTGGGACGTATCATGGTCTACTGTGTCGCCCTAACCAAGGGTATTGGCACAGGCTTTATTTTCGACTTTCCGTCTCTCACAGAGGATAATATCTGTGTACAATGTTCCTTCGCTCGCTTTTACTGTACTGTGGGTAGGAAATGGGGAAAATGGGACTCTTATATTCTTAATTCGTTACCACACGGACAGCACAATTAAGTGCATCAAAATGAGCAGTGAATTAAGCTTCACTAACTTTATCTTGTAATTGAAATATAGGATATCGCCTCCATATCTGCTACTCATAGTTTGGTATTGGTATAAACTATTTTTTCGTATTATGTGATAGCCAATTACCATTTTTAGACATTTTCCTGTATTAACATTACAACAGGAAGAGGTGAAAGCGAAATAGTTATTGAGAGAGCGTTACTTGGGCGTATTAAGAAGGTTTTAAATAGCCTTTTGACGGGTGGCATCATGGTTTCAATTTCTGGCTATTCCTTTGGTGTAATCGAAGGGTATCACTAAATTATAACTAGGCTTAACTAAATAACTCAATTTAGCTCATTTATTTCATACTAAAGTGATCAGAAGTCCTACAGGTTTGCATTTTTTATAGAGTTATTCATTTTTTCTAATAACATTTAAGAGTTAATTTAAAGATATTCATTTCTTCCACTAAAACACGAAAATGGCTTTATTTTTGGATTGAGTTAAGACATGAGAATGTAATTACTAAATTATAACTAGGGTTAACTAAATAACTCAATTTAGCTAATTTATTTCATACTCAAGTGATCAGAAGTCACAGGTTTGCATTTTTTATAGAGTTATTCATTTTTTCTAATAACATTTAGAGTTAATTTAAAGATATTCATTTCTTCCACCAAAACACGAAAAAAGGCTTTATTTTTGGATTGAGTTAAGATATGAGAATGTTTGTTAGATCAAAAGATGCGGCACATTTTGGGCTTCACGAAAATGGTAAAAGCTCAATTTAGCCAAAATGTGAGTTATTTAGTTCTTCAATTATACCGACGATATTTGTTTTTCACAAAACACCATTAATAATAGCTGTTATAGATGCTTTGGTTACTCGGATTGTTGGTTCAAACTGTTCTAGGTGTATTAGTGACACCGTAGCCTTGTATAATGGTTTATAATTCTCAAAACATATCAGAGCATATCAATGTCCCGTTGTTCTTAAATTTCATAGGGTAGTGAACGTGAGCATCTAACTTGTGGCATTCATGATAATTATGTAAATAACGCAGTGTCTAGAATAAATATTATACATTCTTATAACGAATTCTGTTTAGTTTGTTCTTGTGAACGAATATGTGTACTGTACTGACAAATTTATTGATAGTTGAGTTGATGTTAGTGTCGTTAAATTGCATATAAACAAAGTTAAATAAAGACGAAAAAAAATCCCGACTGTTAGAGACGCTAAAATTATGCCTAATCTTTAAACACCTTACTTATATTATATTTTATGCATATATTTCGTATGTGTGAAATTTAGAAATGAAAACTTAACAAAAAAGTTTACTATGTCTCTCCATAGATGGCGTTGTACAAGATAAGCACGCAAACATAATCCTTTAATTTTTAACAATCAAGTAGTCAAATAAAATTATGCAAGCTTACTGACGCAGTTGATGACGTTTTCCTTTGCATTTATTATTTTGATTAGCTAAAAATTTCAATAACGCACAAAGCTACCGATTCTACATGCACAACTAAACTTAACTAAAACATTGAAAATTGATAGTGTCAATAATACAATTCGGCTATATTAATTGAGTTTTCTTGTTATCATAACTATTTATTATAGACTAATGGCCTTATTCATAATGACTTATCGGAGGATTAAAAGTTCGCTAAAATCGGTTCGCGAAAATTGTCAAAACTTGTTATTCATAATAGTCTTTTTACGATAAAACGTTTATTATCTCTCCGATAAAATCTCCATTTAAACCTCCGATAAGTCATTATGAATAAGACCATAAAGATTTTATTTAATATAAATGTGCACGACAAAATAGCCAATAAATCAAAATATAACAATATTTGTTTTAATTTTTTAGTTAAGTATAGTTGTGCACGTAGAATTGGCACCATTGTCACCTCATTGACATAATAGCTATTAAGCCATAAATGTTTATGTCATTTAATTTGCTGCTTACTCTACTGGAGGTACTAATTTTTCTCTTCTATCTCTCCAGACCATTAACTTCCCACTGCTGGGCCCGGCCCACCCCCACACTGGAGGGCTTTTTGGTCTACCGTGCCGGGCTGTCAAGTCGTGTTGGCATAGGGTCTAATGTCAAGTTTTCCGTCTCTTACAAAGAATGTTATTGGCTTTCAATACCCCTTAGCTGGCTTCTACAGCACCCTGGGGAGGAAATGGGGCGATGACACTTATATTCTTAATCCGTCACTACACGTACATTCCACCAGGCCCGTCTTTTACCTACCTTGCCTTGGGCACACTAGAGGACCTGGGCACAGTAGAATAAAGTCATTTTTTAGGGTTCCGTACCCAAAGGGTAAAAACGGGACCCTATTACTGAGACTTCGCTGTCCGTCCGTCCGTCTGTCACCAGGCTGTATCTCAAGAACGGTGATAGCTAGAGAGTTGAAATTTTCACAGATGATGTATTTCTATTGCCGCTATAACAACAAATACTAAAAATAAAATAAAATAAATATTTAAGGGGGGCTCCCATACAACAAACATGATTTTTAGGGTTCCGTACCCAGTATCTCAAGAACGGTGATAGCTAGACAGTTGAAATTTTCACAGATGATGTATTTCTATTGCCGCTATAACAACAAATACTAAAAATAAAATAAAATAAATATTTAAGGGGGGCTCCCATACAACAAACATGATTTTTAGGGTTCCGTACGCAGTATCTCAAGAACGGTGATAGCTAGACAGTTGAAATTTTCACAGATGATGTATTTCTATTGCCGCTATAACAACAAACACTAAAAATAAAATAAAATAAATATTTAAGGGGGGCTCCCATACAACAAACATGATTTTTTTACCGTTTCTTGCTCGATACTAATAACGTTTCCTTATGTTGCATAGATAATGGTACGGAACCCTTCGTGCGCGAGTCCGACTCGCACTTGACCAATTATTTTTATTTCGAGTTGGCATGTTTTACAAGCTCTTTTGAAACGTTAGAAACTAGGTGTCTGTTCCAAACGCGAATCCTATGAATAATGAACAGCCAAGAAACTCCATGGATTTCTTTTATCTCTTCAATTTTTTTCATTATTATTTTACACTAGCTGTTGCCTGCGACTCCGTCCGCGTAGAATTGGGATTGTTCATAATTTTTGACCTACTGTTTTTATATTCTTTTCAGAAAATATAGACTATTTTAAGCAACTAATTTCAATATTATTAAAATATTCACTAACCAGAATTTTTAAAATATTCTTGAAGATATTACTTTAAATGTTGTGACGTCATCGTTTTACGCAATCTGTGTATAGACTTTTCTTGATAGACTTAATACAGATTGCACTTTATCTTTTCAAAGTTGACAAATTGATATAATTGACCAATTTCAACTCCACTTCAAAGTAGTACATATATCCCTAAAAACGCCTTGATATTTTAAGTCCTACATTTCAAGGGCAAATAGAGATCATTTGCTTTTTTGAAAAATAATCGTTAATATAGCAAATTTTCCGAAAAAAACTAATGGATCATGATCAGAAACTCTATTCCCCGAAATGGTTTTCGAATTAAGATTTTTAAAAAATATGAACAATGCCCATTTAGAAAATTTTCACGTGCGACGGCGCGATTATTTCATGTATAAGTTTGGTGTTTCTATACCGATTTCTAGGATTCTTTTTTTATTGAATAGGTAATAATGTTAACTTCTTTAAATTAGGGATGAGTGAGAGTATTATAAACGTAAGAGTAAACAAATATAATCAGAATGCTCCGAACAGCTAAGCTATCAGGAGTTACACGTGTTATTGTGAGTCAACCATAAAATATAGTTATGTGCTGTTCCGGGATATTTTTTAGACAATTTTATGTAGAATATTTCCGTCATACATGATTTCTATGTAACTTTAACCATTAAGGCTGCACACGCGACGGAAGCTTAAAAAATGGAGCACCTTTTCCCGTTTTCCCAACATTTCCCTTCACTACTCTGCTCCTATTGATTGTAGCGTGATGAAAAGTATACTATAACCTGCCCAGGAGTATGAAGAATAATTGTACCAAGTTTCGTTAAAATCCGTCGAGTAGTTTTTGTTTCTATAAGGAACATACAGACGGACAGACAGACAGACAGACAGACAGACAGACAAAATTTTTACTGATTGCAGTTTTGGCATCAGTATCGATCACTAATCACCCCCTGATAGTTATTTTGAAAATATATTTCATGTACAGAATTGACCTCTCTACAGATTCATTATAAGTATAGATTGTTGGAGGGGTGTGGTAATGATGATGAAATAGAATATATGCCTCGCTATGACTTATTAAGTAAAAAATATATTGGAATGGGGATTAGGAGGGCCCAAATCATGGGCATGAGCCCAGTGTGCCCAGTGGAGAAGACGGACTTGTAGCCTACTGGTGTTATACTTACTTAAATATAAAATGCACACTATTGCTGTAGGTCAGAAAAATATTTGGCTGTGTTATATCATCGAGGATTTTGTCATGAACGATAACTGCGCCATCTTTTATGTAATAAGATTACGAAAATAACACGATGGCCAGCCGGTATATGATTCGCTCATATACCTAGGGCTGTCATCGTCTAAGTTGTTAGTAAGGATAAGAACAACAAAAAACCGATCGTTCTAGTGAAATATTATGGCTTTTATCCCAGATAAGTAACAGAACAAAAAAAATTACAAAGTTGATAACATTGTTATAATTTTTTACCTTTATTTAGCTTCCCGGTCAAATAAATTATCGGATGTTCCTCGGAAAAAAAAATTACCGTATTTTCGAGCCCCTTTTACGAACCTCGCTCTGACGTCCGTAAAACTACGACAAATCCGAGGAAACCCGGATGAATGACAACCCTGCGTATACCGCAATGTAATGTTCATCATTATGGAGAAATGCTTGCCCTATTTTGGTTACAATTATTGCATTATGAAAGTACATTGCTAAGAGAATTACACATAATATATTAGTTATAGCGTTATTCCTTTAAATTTTCGCTAAAAACCTAGATATAAATAAAATTCTCGCCAGCCGGTGATTCTTATTAAACTCCTCCAAATCGGCTCTGCCAATAGTATTATGAAATTTTTTTTCTTATCATCTTATACAGCGGGGACCTGGGTTATACGTAGGAGGATCAATCAAGTGTGCAAGAGATACTGCGCGGCACAGCTATTATTAACAATAAGTATTTACCAAAGTTTTAAAGTGCTCAACTTTAAATTATTAAATCTTTCGAGAACTAATAGTTTATAATTATTTTGGGACTTTTCGATATTTTTATTATTATTTTTTTATTTCGTCTATGAATTAATTAGTAAGAATATTTTGCAGCTCAACATTTGCAAGTTAGTCAAGGGCTAAGAAGTTCACGAGTCACAATGTTAGTTACCGTACTCCTACAAAACGGATTGACCGATTTTTTTGAAATTTTACATACATATTCAGTAGGTCTGAGAATCGGATAACATCTATTTTTCAAAACCCTCTCCCTAACATTTCTATGGCAAAACAAGATTGGCCGGGTCAGCAAATTTCCATCTCACAATTATAGAAATAAGGCATAGCGGTATGATAATAATTGAGATTTTTTACAACTTATAAACAGATTGTGTCTGCGGCACTTATAAAGCTAAGAACCCAATAGAATCCCCCAAAAAAAGTCTATGTACCTACTGCACGTAGTTACGATCGTATCGCGCATAAGTTCAAATAAATTGACAACTTATTAAGGTTATTTGTTTAACTTCTGTGGTCAGGTCAAGTTCATGTTGATTTAAAAAGTAGGTTTCTCACATGGATTACATAAGCTGAGTATGTGTTAAGCTGCAGTGATCTCATCTTTGGGTCAGTTGTTTTTATTGATGTTAATTCTCCTTTGAAACAACTGCTAAGCAGGTTTTTTAAAGCATTAAGCTTAAAATGAGTACAACTGGAGTTGGATTTAAGAATGTAGAGAACATTCGAAAAGAAAAAGCTTTCAGCTCGTTCTTTAGAATAACAAGTGTACTTGCTACTTTGAAGCATTTATAGGGAAGAATGGTAAATGTTTAAATTATAAATACGGAATTTTGCAGCATGAAGTTGTGGCTAATGAATGATATTCATGTATTATTATATATATTAATGTAGATATTCATATATCTAATATATAAAATTCACGTGTCACAGTGTTAGTTACCGTACTCCGAAACGGCTTGACCGATTTGTATGCAATTTTACATACATATGAATGTGCATCAATCAGTAGGTCTGAGAATCGGCCAACATCTATTTATCAAATCTTTTTTTTTTAGTTTGGCAAAACAACATTTGCCGGGTCAGCTAGTTATTGTATATAATGTCGAGATGTGGAATGTGTTCACGGCTATTTATGTACCGATAGTCATTTCGATTAATGGTAAGTCTCGACTATCATCTTGAGAGACTTTTTTGGATGTTGGGTCAAATGACTGATACAAAAGGCAGCACTTCTAGGCATACCACCGGTGGCTTGGTCCCTATATCCGATAAAGTGGGTCTCCGGGTAATTTTATATTTATATATATGTTTTTTTTTTATAATCATATATTTAAAAATACAATTTTATAATGAGAGTTTAAAAAAGAATAAAATAACACGTGTGTCGCTCGGGGACTGCCGCGGTAAAGCTATTGCATAGTATTTTTTGTCAACTTATGCAATTATAATAATTTATTTATTTTATTTATGCAGTATTTTTTCCTTTGTTTTTTTTTTCTTTAATATTCCGTCTTTCTATCCGTCCGTCCGTGTCTGTCCGTCTGTCTGTCTGTCTGTCTGTCTGAAAAGTATGTGCCGGTCGGAGTGGGGGGTGTTAGGTTATTTTCGTTATAATAATTTATTTATTTTATTTATGCAGTATTTTTTTTCCTTTGTTTTTTTTCTTTAATATTCCGTCCGTCCGTCTGTCTGTCCGTCCGACCGTCAGTCCGTCTGTCCGAGTGTCATGTTTGTTGTGTTCTGGATTCGGTCTCCACGCTATGCAATAGCTTAAAAAAAGGAAAGGTAATGTAGTTGAAAAATATAATGTTTGTGACGTAGCCAATCCGTATAGCATTGAATTTCTATGCGAATTGGTCGCATGAGTTTTAGCTCCAAATTTAACTATTCAGACTCCTAAATAGGAAGGTTTATTTTAAGTATAAACTTTATAATAATGTTACTTAATTTTATTGAACCGGATGTACTAATTTGACCTTAATTATTTGACATTGATTTAATATTTATTTAAATATATCATTTAACAAGGTTGACTACAATATTCTGTTAATAATCTCCTTCTCATGAAGTCGATTAAATATATTTATAATACTAATTTTGTCTGAGTTTGGCCTCCCTTTTAGAACAAAAATCTGAAACATTAGAAAAATGTAAAAATATATGACGTTCAATACGTACTTACTAGCATATTCAGATCACTAAAAGAAAAAGATGTTAAAAGCTTTGTTCATTAATTCTTATAGGTCTCTGGATAGAAAATCATAAAATCAAATTTATTTGATAATTAAAATAATTATAATAATGTAATAGTTATGTTTTTGGAATAATCCTCTAACTGCCGCACTCAGAGACATTTAATGGTTAATTTAACTTAACTTTTACTTTTTTAAATCAATACTAAAGAGCTCCTTAAGTAACCATTAAATGTTTCTGAGTGCGGCAGTAATATACATTACCTAGTAGAAATGTGTACTAACTGAAAATAAAAACAAAGCAAACAATACATAGTAGGTAGGTATTCATAATTCCTAGGGCACCACAATTGGCATATTAATATATAGCAAGAAAGATGGATATAGCAACTATTAATCTGTCTCGTTCTCGCTATATTAATATATCGTTTGTGCCGCCCTTTACACGCTATGATACAATTTTGAGCATCAGGCAATGAAGTTAGTAGAAATAAATAAATTTCTCAACTGAGCTAGAATAAACGTTGTGTAGCAATTACCACGCACGGCGCACGGAGCCACGTAGTGAAAGTAATCGAGGAAAATCCTGGTGTGTGCAAATTACTAACAAACTAGTTTAGCCGTATCGAAACTTCTTGGCGTCATTTTGTATAATGGTTATAACTACATTCATATTTGTTTTCTGCTAAGTATTAATTTGATATATTTCATACCAAGGGCTTTGATAACTACGCATTAAGTATATAAAAAAGTCTTGGGTGTCTAGGTACGCACTTAAGAAGTAAATAACTATTTCTTAGTTTATCGAATGTATCATAAGTAAATTTTTAAGCGACCAATACAAAATTATATTGTAATTACCTATTGATTATGATTGCAATTCTGAAGGGTAGGTTATATCTGGTACATAATTAGGTACCTACTGATTATAGTATTTTCACTGTAGTAGTAAGAACTATGTAGGACGCACTCTGACAGGAGTCGAGAGTACACGGAGAGTAAACGAGTATTGTCCAGGAAGACCGATTTTTACACCTAGGCCATCACTATAATTCTTTATCAACGCTAAAATATCACAATATTTCTAAAGTAATTTATAAATTTTGCAATTGACTTGCTATGCTTTTACTTAATAAATTTAATTATAGTGGAAAAAGTGATCACCGCAAGCGGGACTTGAATCCACGACCTCGGAATACCGTTCCGTCGCTCTACCAACTTATATCACAAAATTGTTATTATTTTATTACTCAGAATATTAAAGATGCAAAAAACAAGGCATGGGGGTGAGAAGTGGGGATAAAATAGTTGGAAATATTCATATTTTTTGGAATAGATAAGCATTTCTTATAGGCAATAACAATTACAACTATTCAATTATGCTGCGATATATTTTGTTCTTTGTAACCATTTTTAAGACTTTGAGACAGATTTCCAATGTAACTAGTAGAGAATCCCGCCAAAGTATTCAAAATTAGAATAGCCTAAACAGCAGATTAAATCATCTTAGATTAGTATTTGCTTATATATCGTAAATGTATTTAAAAACTAAGGCTATCAACCCATTCATCCATAGTTAAAATCCTGCACTGGCTGATGTGGCCGAATTGGCGTTCGTGCGTAAAAAGTAATTGCGTCATATCGGCCATCTGTTTCGTATATCTGACACCAATGTCAGCTTATTGCTTAATTATATTTAAAGTATTTCCAATAATCTAACGACAAACTTAAGGAAAATATTTCTGGCTAGTGGCAACATCATTATTATAAGAAGCTTTTGTGTAGTCATAACAGTTCTGATGTGATAAATATGTATATATCACATACACAACCTTTTGTCATTTCTTGGACACTCAACAATAACATAACAATAGATATGTTTCTATTTGTAGTTTTCCAATGTGACTTATTACGATACGTTGGCTTCAAAGTGCCTAATTTGATTGTAAGCGGACATTGCCAATTTGTTCTGGGCCCCCTCGAGCGTTTGAAGGCACGTGTAATGTGTAGGTACGATGATACACATGGAGAATGGGTGAATGGGAGTAAGTACTTGGTAACTAAGTACTATGATATATCTGCGCACCATTTACTGTAGTACCTACTTGCAATATATAAATATTTCTAGAACATTATAGAACCAGTTATAGTGTGTATTTTCTTGAAGTTTCTTTTGTGCATTCATACTGCACTGTGGTGATGAATTTATAATAGATATTTGTCTAAATAATTTCCTCCCATGACCGCGTTAAGAATTCGCTTTGGGAATATTTTAGAATAGATCATCTTTTGCTAGCTAAGAACAACATATATAACAAAATGATTTACAAAGACGCTTCATCAGAGTAGTATATACCAAATAGCCTTCCGTTTTTAGAGGAGGCCCGTGGCTAAATCGTGGTACATTTTTAGGCTGAGAAATGATGGATTTATTTATATCGACAAGTAAATGATTTGCAAATAATTTTGTTTAAATAACCTCTTCTATTGCAAGATCATCTGATTCAGAATGAACAAAAAAGAAACACACTCTTTACCGTAAATAAGAATGACTTGTCACGCGCGATCGATTTGGTTGACGGAAATTGCGATGCCACAAGTAATTGGTATTTGCCATACAGTGCAATGACCAACCAATGCAATTTCACTTAACAACTATCAACAAAAGTGAGTTTTGTGTCACACTAAGATTGGAAAAAACTAACCTTAGTCCTCATATGGAATTCCTTGGCTTCAACGGGTCGGTATTAAAACTTTTGAACCTATAAAATTCGCAAACCAGTTGAGTTAGTATAGCTTAATTTCTTACCTACTTGTCATATTCCTTACGGAGTAGGCATATATGAGAGTTAGAGGGTTCTACTCTCACAGCTGGTGCGTTTATAACACCCATCATTTTCCACGTGATTAATAAGTCAAAAGGTTTGGAGCCTTTTGCTCCCATCTTATGAGGCGAAATCAATTTAAAGTGTGGAACTGTTATCTTGTACCTATTTAATTACATGTAAAATAATTAGGTATTTCCGCGACAAGGTTGCGGGGAGACATTGGATGCAGGCGGCACAGGACCGCGCGTTGTAGCGTTCTATGGGGGAGGCCTATGTCCAACAGTGGACGGAGAGAGGCTGATGGATGGAAGTCATTAATCACTTGTTAAATATTGTCTTCCAAAGGAGATATAATCAATTTACATAGAATAACTGTATTTATTGGTTTTAAGAGTGTTTAACAATACAATTAGTAACAAGGTGGAGTACTTAACTGTTTATCAGCGGTCAACGTACGAACCAAAAACGAAACGAGGTCATATTATTGTTCTATATTTTTCTTTAGTGTACACTAGTAGTATAATAATGTACATATAGGAATCATATTAAAGATATTAGCAGCTAATAATTATATGGATTCAAACATAACATTAAGTTTTAAATCTATGTTCAGCTTTTTATATAGGATAATTCCGTTTTATTTATTGACAACGTGAGTGAAATCTTCTTTTTTACCCATAAACTTTGATCCCTCTTTTAATTTCAGGATTTTTTTGCTGGTTTTAAATCTGAACATTTCTATGTGCCGATAAAATCCATTTCACTCAAAAATGTGATGACGAAATGATTTTTAATTGAATCTTGGTTACTTGAAATTTTAAGGTGACATAAATTGACTCCACCTGTAGAACTTATCTATACCCCCCTAAGGTTGACTGGTAGATAATGCCCCAGACACTAATGTCTGGGGCATTAGGTACATTTGTACACTTGTACTTTGTACAAATGTACCTACATAATGTATAAACATTTTGAAATAAATAAATCTTTACTTATAATAAAACAAAGTCGTTATTTTTGTATGGCGGATTTTGATACGGTTTTTTTTAGGTGATGGAGTCGTCCAGAGGGTGTTTTTTTGTATAATCTTGTGTTGTTTGGTGTCTGAATTTCATGCTTAAAAAGTTGTGGGCAACAGTTAGCATATAATAAATTGTCTTTACCAATTGTGAATGGATATTAATTAGTGTTGCCCAAATGCAAGAACAAGACGAGACTTAGCCAGTCTTGGTCTTGGTCTTGCGCCAATACACCTGGTCTTGGTCTTGGTCTTGGTCTTGCACTCCCAGTCTTGGTCTTGGTCTTGGTCTTGCAGCAAGAGTCTTGCAAGTCTTGCAATTACCTATTAGACTATTGCTATTTATTAAAGTTTACTTTAGATCTTAGAAAAACGTATTAGAATTGGAACATTGTGAGCTTGAATTAACATAGCCATAGTAAAGAACAATCAGATTAATAAATGTCTGAAGATTTGATGAGAAATTCGAAAAATTAATTAATTACAATAACTTGACTGTATTTTAAAGGACAATATCTGTCTAGAAAGAGATTGAACCCTCAACTTATATGAAATTTAATAAAAGAGTTTTACGATTTATCATTTATTTTAATAAAAAATAAAATACAACACAAATCAAATAACATAACAGTACACAACAGCTTTGTCATTAGGTTCTGTTACTTTATATCAATTCTTTTGACTATAACTAGTATTCCTTGCATAAAATTAGCATTAAAAATTAAGTTTTTTATACTTAACTAGTAACTAACCCGTCTGTGCAATGGTAGCTTAAAGTTAATTTAAAAAAAAAAATTTCATACGAGGCGAAAGGACATCTATACTTAAAATAAATCTGTAGAGGTCAATTCTGTACATGAAATATATTTTCAAAATAACTATCAGGGGTTGATTAGTGATCGATACTGATGCCAAAAATGCAATCAGTAAAATTTTTGTCTGTCTGTCTGTCTGTCCGTCTGTATGTTCCTTATAGAAACAAAAACTACTCGACGGAATTTAACGAAACTTGGTACAATTATTTTTCATACTCCTGGGCAGGTTATAGTATACTTTTTATCACGCTACAATCAATAGGAGCAGAGTAGTGAAGGGAAATGTTGGGAAAACGGGAAAAGGTGCTCCATTTTTTAAGCTTCCGTCGCGTGTGCAGCCTTAATGGTTAAAGTTACATAGAAATCATGTATGACGAAAATATTCTACATAAAATTGTCTAAAAAATATCCCGAAACAACATATATCTATATTTTATGGTTGACTCACAATAACACGTGTAACTCCTGATACTCGTAGCTTAGCAGTTCGGAGCATTCTGATTATATTTGTTTACTCTTACGTTTATAATACTCTCACTCAAGCAGTAGTCAAAAATGTTGCAAAAACGGGGAAAATTTCCTAAATTCTACGCGGACGGAGTCGAGGGCAACAGCTAGTTTTAAATAAATCCAGTAGATAAAGAGCTTATTAATTTCAAACAAATTATCTTTCCCCTTTTTAACATCCTTATACTATTATAAAACAAAGTCATCATTTTTGTATGTATGTCCCTATGTGAGCTTATATCTTCAAAACTACGCAACGGATTTCGGTGCGGTTTTTTTAATAGATAGAGTGATTTAAGAGGATCGCTTTTTTGTAAAATTGGGTTGGGTTTCCGAATTTCTCGTTCTATTTAGTGTATGTAAGTAACTACTTAGCTGTTGCCCGCATCTACTGCTAATCTCAGGAACCACTAGTCTAATTTGAAACATTCTTTAATAGTTTGAGAGTACATTTATCGAGGAAAGCTATAGACTATATAAAATCACGCTGTGATCAATAGGAGCGAAGCTGCTGTGTGAAAAATGTTGCAAAAACAGGGAAAATTTTATAAATTCCACGCGTATCAAGTCGCAGCCATAGCATTCAGCAAGTCATTCTTAGTCAACAAACCGACCAAGTGCGAGTTCGACTGGTGCACTAATATTCTTCATACGGATTTACCGACATAATCTGATAATCATGTCGTCTAAGGGTATCATAGAATCACACTGAAAACATTTATTGTAATGATAAAAGCATTGAAATCCCCTTATATATTCCTTTTAGTCTAGTTTTTAATATTTCGTGTTATAGCATCAACACGTATACATCATTTATGAATATTTCAACTCTATTAAATAGGGGTAAACAATTAGGATTTCTTAATAAATCAAATTATAGTGGAAAAAAATGAGCGGGACTTGATGTGTGTGTGTGTAAGTTTGTTATTTCTCTATGGATTTGACTGACGCGGAATCCTTATGGATAAATAATAATTAAATAAATATTCATGAACATTTCACACAACGTCCTCTGGTCCCAAGCTAAGCTTATATGCTTGTGTTATGGGTATCAGAATACGGATAGAATACATATACTACTTTTCTTTTGTAAATACATACTTATATTACATAGAAACATCTAGACGCAGTACAAACCATTTGTATGACAATTAGAAAAATCACACAAATTATCGTCCCGAGCTGGGAATCGTATCCGTGACTTCGTGAAGGACAGTCCGTTACATGAACGACTAGACCAAGAAGCGCGTCCGTCAAATTAATGTAGAAATAGGATTCTGGTTAACATAATATTTTCTAACACTTGCGCGACTCAATTGTTTAAATACACTTTTTACGGATTTAGACGCGTAACGCCAAAATTTAAAACAAATATACGCGTCTAAATTGCGTAAAAAGTGGTTTTATTTATTTATTTAAAAATGGGCAGATCTATGACACAGTAACAATTTGTTGAAACATCGATGGACAAGATAGTATTCTAGGTATTAAGTAAACGAGGTAAAATATTAAAAGATATGCGATGACATAATTATGGAAACAAAAATGAGTTTTATGGTTTACCTGTAATTAACATACAAAATATGTCATTAGAGGTCACGTAGCAATTACTTATCCTGTTGTTCATGATAGTTAGAGGGGAATATGTTTTAATAGCCTTTTGTATTTTATTGCCTTGGTTTCTCAGACTAAACGGCAACCCACATTAAAGCACTTCCACATAATATTATTATAGAGTCGTAACACGTCGTCAGGGCCCCAAGTCTGCTAAATGAATTGTGTCACAATGGTAGCTCAATGGCACATTATAACCACAAAAAATTAACAATATACTACCAAACTTGATAAAATTCGCCACTAAGCAATCAGTTATTAAGTGTTAATTTTAGTATTTTGTCAGTATTTTGCGAGCGGATTTCTAGTACACGAATATAGTATAAGAATAAAAAGGCATACTTAATTTTAAATAATGTATAAAACGACATAATAGATTATAATATTCTCATTCAACAATAGAAAGTATAAAAATTAAATATGATTATTGCAAAACTTTCGTAATTAAAAAGAGTGCTGTTTTTAGTGTACATAAATAATTAACATCATACATATTTCAGTAAATGCAAAAAAATTACTATGTACTCGTATCTCATGTCTTGTGCAAAATTTATTTCATTAACTTGAATGATATTGGGTATTCTTTAAAAAAAGTTGAACCGACTTCATGTGCCTTTTGAGGGTTTTGATTTCTTAGGAGATAACCATCAGATCCTTAACAGGTCCTAATGGGACAATACGGGAACCATCAGCTTTCAAATAAAACGAATCATTAAAATCGCTTCGCCCAGTTAAAAGTTATGTGGTAACAAATTTAAAAAAAAAATCTACTTAGTTCAAAAACTAAAAAACACGCTTGAAAATCCTGAATTTTTTTTTAATTGCTTTGTCATTGGTCCTTGATATATGTGCATAATTTCAGATCAATCCGACTACTGCAAGTTGGTTAAAATCACTTTCAAAGATTCCGTTACATAGATTAATACATTGATAGATACATACCGAACTTATTTATGCGTTATAAAAACATACAGACGAATTGAGAACCTCTCCTTTTCTTGAAGTCGGTTAAAAAGGAGGGTTGACGTTAGGTAGGCGGCCGGTCGTAAAAATCGTCCAAATCCTATTGCAGCATTAATACGTAGTCATGTTGCGCCGACCCCAAATAACAATATACTCGTAAAAGCAGGCGAATGATAATGACTTGAATAAAAAGTAATAATAGTACCTAAGTAGAGAATTTCTTCTCCCCAACCCATTAACGTCGCACTATTGGGATCGGGCCTCATCGACTTTGGGAGAGACTATGATCTACTGTGCCGCGCTGACCAGGCGCGTTGGCACAGGGTTTATTTTCGAGCTTTCCGTCTCTCACAGAGGATATTTTTCTGATAACAATAGCTGACAACAAATCCCTTAGCTGGCTCTTACAAGATCCTCGAGAGGAAAAGGGGTGGTGACACTTGTATTCTTAATCCGTCAACACACGGACACGGACACGGACAGAGAGTAGAGAAATACATAGGTATTAATATTACTTTTTATTCTATTGTCCTAATTTAAATTAGTTAAATCACCTATTCTAGGCTTCTTTCTCGATAGCTAATTTGCAAAAATTACTACCACAAATATCTTGAATTCTTTCTATATTACTGTATCTACTAGCTGTTGCCTGCGACTTCGTACTGTTATATCGGAATTTGCACAGCAGCAATATAAAATAACTTAGTTTAAAAACTAAAAAACGCGCTTGATAATCCTGAATATATCTATACTTATAATAAATCTGTAGAGAGGTCAATTCTGTACATGAAATATATTTTCAAAATAACTATCAGGGGTGATTAGTGTTCGATACTGATGCCAAAAATGCAATTAGAAAAATTTTTGTCTGTCTGTCTGTCTGTCTGTCCGTCTGTATGTTCCTTATAGAAACAAAAACTACTCGACGGATTTTAACAAAACTTGGTACAATTATTCTTTATACTCCTGGGCAGGTTATAGTATACTTCTCTCACGCTACAATCATTAAGAGCAGAGTAGTGAAGGGAAATGTTGGGAAAACGGGAGAAGTTACTCCATTTTTTAAACTTCCGTCGCGTGTGCAGCCTTAATGGTTAAAGTTACATAGAAATCATGTATGACGGAAATATTCTACATAAAATTGTCTAAAAAATATCCCGAAAGAGCACATATCTATATTTTATGGTTGACTCAAAATAACACGTGTAACTCCTGATAGCTTAGCAGTTCGTTCATTCTGATTATATTTGTTTACTCTTACGTTTATAATACTCTCACTCAAGCAGTAGTTAAAAATGTTGCAAAAACGGGGACATTTTCCTAAATTCTACGCGGACGGAGTCGAGGGCAACAGCTAGTTTTAAAATAATTGCATTGTCATCGGTCCTTGATATGTATGCAAAATTTCAAATTAATCGGACGATTGCAAGTGAAAATCGCATTCAAAGATTCCGTTACACAGATTAATACATTGATAGATACATACCAAACTTATAAAAGCGTATATTTGTTTTAAATTTTGGACCGACGTTTCGGAGACTTTGCAGTCACCATGGTCACGGGTGAGAAATATACGCGTCTAAATCCGTAAAAAGTAGTTTTATTTAAACAGATGAGTCGCGCAAGTGTTAGAAAATATTATAAAAGCGTGTTAAAAAGGAAGGGGAAGTTAGAAAATTGTCCCTGTTTTTTTTTTTGCAACATTTTTCATTAATGCTTCAGTTCTATTGGTCGGAGCGCCTTCATTGATAAATGGACTATTTAACGCTATAAGATTTTTTAAATCCGAACCGAATGTCGAACCGAAAACCGAATTTTCTGAGATTAGCGCATAGAAATAAACATAAAATCTCTTCAGTTTTATAATATTAGCTCTTCTATACCCTTCCTTAAATATGTTTGTGAGGGTTTTATATCTTTATGTGTTAGAGGTATACTTAACTACAGGGAAAATAAAAGAACTATATTATGGTTATTATGTTACATAACTAATAACCATAATTCTATAGTAAGCGGTGTTTAAACAAACCACTGTATGGAAACTACTAGAATATTAGTAATTATTATAATTTTATGTATTAATTTTGTGGTATTGCGGTGACATCGTAACTGTTAAAATGTTTACGATTGTATTCATAGTACAAAGAAATTGTATTTTTAAACGTGACCACTGTTTTAAGATAAAGTTTTCTAACGTTAGTCTGTCATCATCATTCTTCTGCCCTCATCCTGTTATTGGGAGTCAGTCCAATACGATTCAATAATTTACCTGATTTTTAGGACCGTCCTCCTGCCTGGCGGCAGCCTTCCTTGGGTATATGCGCAGGTGTCAAGGTTCCCTCGGTAGGCTCTTACGACACCCCCGGGCAAGACATGGTGACACTTGTATTCTTGTTGTCCGTCACCCCACGGACATGATATCTAACGTTAACCCATAACCGTCTCAATACCCTGTACGTCCTGTAACTAAATCACGAAGCCTTACTTTCTTAGACAGAAGTAATTTATACTACTCTATGCAGTGCCCACTCTGCGAAATTGTATAAGACAATAAAATACTGTAATTACAGTATTTGTTAGTAGTTTATATGCAATAAATGCATAAAAATAGATACATAATAATATACCTGTCTGTGTGGTGACGGATTAAGAATGCAAGTGTCACCACCCTACTTCCTGTCCAGGTTGCTGTAAAATCCAGCTTTGGGATATTGTATTGTATACAGATAGCATCCTCTATGAGAGACGGTAAACTCGAAACTAAACCCTGTGCCAACACGCCTGGTCAGCGCGGCAATTTCTGTAATGGATATTTGTTTTTAAAAGTCTGTGCCAAGGTCTGTTATTTACAATACTGTAATGTACTTTACTGTAATTAAGTTGAAACTATTCTATATAGTTCTTATTAATTACTTGCAATTCTTTAAGTTTGTAAATTGTGTCTTTCTCAATTGGCACTACTTATCACTTGTATGCCTACTATAATGGCTGTTTTCAATAACTAACTACGTAGACTGTCATCTCCGTTTATTAATAAATTGTGGATTTCAATTTTAATAGAAAACGCTATGGTCAGTTGGGTATTGAAATGCAAGTAAATAGGTTAATATCAATATAATATCAATATAATATCAATATAATCAATAGTTTAGGTTTTATAGTCTGTCTTTAGTTGCATTATTTGTTGATAGATAAATAATAAAACGGCAGGAAAAGTTTCTAACAAACTGATTATAGTTACAATACGGTTTAACAAAAAATAATTGCACCATAAGGGCGTGGTGGAACACCGAGTGGTTTAGTAGGTAGTCCGGCACCAATAGGCCGGGAGCCCCACACGAAGCCCGAAGGTTGCCCCCGCAACCGGAAAGGCGAAGTGTGTAAATGCCCCACGTAAAAAAAAACCTACATTTTTATCTCTGTACTATTACCGGTTGGCTGGTAGATAATGCCCTAGGCATTAAACACACCTTTGTACTTTACGCAAAAAATCTGATTAAATAAATATTGTAAATTAAAGTGTTTATTATGACTTATTTAATAAAACCTACCTTAATATTTGTTTCCATATTATGTATTTGATGGGTTGATCACAAAATTAACTTAATAGAACAAGTGTTAAATTCTATTCTAACATTAAAGAACAGACCATACACAAGCCTCTATTTCAGACTCAATCACATACTAATATTTTCAAAGTAAAATTCGTAAACTAAAGTATAATCATTGTAATATACATTATAACGATATTTTATGAATATTAATATCATGTTACCGGTGAGCTTGCTAGCATTGTTAATTATTTTCCGTGTAAAGAATAGAATTATTTTATCAGATTTTATTGTACGTAAAATGTACTCGTATCACATGTAGGATACGTTTTTTGAGAGTATAAAAAATAAGATTGTTATCTTCGTTTTATTTTAATGATTATAATTATCATTGTAGCATGGTTATGCTACAATGATAATCATACATTATATAGCATAGTTATGCTACAATGATAATCATACATTATATAGCATAGTTATGCTACAATGATAATCATACATTATATAGCATAGTTATGCTACAATGATAATTACATATACTAATATTATAAAGCGAAAGAGTTTGTTTGTTTAAACGCGCTAATCTCAGGAACTACTGGTCCGATTTGAAAAATTCTTTTTTTGTTGGTTAGTCCATTTACAGGGAAAGGCTATAGACTATATAACATTACTCTGTGACCAATAGAAGCGAAGCAATAGTGAAAAATGTTGCAAACACGGGAAAAATATTCTAAATTCGACGCATATGGAATCGCGGGCAACAGCTAGTACAATATATAATACATTGATAATTAGTACAATGTATTTACATTGTACTTATTGGCTGGCACATGGTTTGTATATTTCAGGCTCTACTTGACAGACTGTTAGTGTTTGGCATGTGTCTTATTTTATTAATTTTGCTAATAGACTCAATAGATGGCGTTGTACATCAAAATGCGATGTAGACTCATTCGAGTGACATTGTAGTGGATAAATTGGTTACTGTTGGCACGGCCGCAATAGCTCAGTCGGTAGAGCGACGGAGCGGTATTCTGTGGTCGTGGGTTAAAGTCCCGCTTGCGCTGATCACTTTTTCCACTATAATTTTATTTATTACGGGACCTTAATACCGAGACTTCGGTGATCATCCATCCGGCTTGTGACTCTTCGTCGGTATGAGGAATATATTTTGAGTAGCTGTTGCCCGCAACTTCATACGCGTGGAATTTAGATACCAAACCTTAACAAATTATACAAAAAAGCTATCCTTTTGAACCACTCTATCTTTAAAAAAAAAACGCATCAAAATCTGTTGGTTAGTTTTGAAGATGTAAGCTCATATAGGGGCACACATACAAACATAATTACTTTGTTTTATAAAAAGTAAAGATAAATACCCTATGGTATTTCCCTACGGGATAAAATCAGAAATACGGAGATCCGTAGGAGTACTTGCGTGTCCGACATAGCCCGAAAGGTTAGCTCGCTGAAGTGGCAATGGGCAGGCCACATCGCTCGTAGGACTGACGATCGTTGGGGAAGAAAAGTCCTAGAGTGGCGACCACGTACCGGACGACGTTGCGTTGGGCGGCCCCCGACAAGGTGGAGCGACGATATCGTCAAGGTCGCGGGGAGACATTGGATGCAGGCGGCACAGGACCGCGCGTTGTGGCGTTCTATGGGGGAGGTCTATGTCCAACAGTGGACAGAGAGAGGCTGATGGATGGATGGATGGAAAGATAATAACGGTACGGAGCCCATCGTGTGCGGTTCCAACTCGTACTTGGCCAGTTTTAAAGTTAACCAAGCTTAGGAATTCCGCACAAGTGACAATGTGACCAGAAAATTTATTATACGACCTCTTGACCACCTTAAAACTTATAATTGAAAATCCCTACATGCTTATTGACGTAATCAATAATGAATTATGAGGCGTGAATATACTCACAAAAGGATATAATCATGACAAATGAAGAAGGTTTTAATTAAGTAAGAATATGTTCTACAGAAATGTATATCACGTATTATGTATGTTTAGTTGCATATGAGGGTATACGCAAGGAGAATTACTAACTTATTTAACTTTTATTAAACCTTGAACTGTTCTAATAAGTATAGAGCAAAAAGCAAGACGCTTTATGCATTTATTTATCATGTTATATAACAACCTTCGTCTCTTAATTTTTGGTATGCTAGAAAAAAGATTTCGACTTAGATTCCCAAACATTCGAATCGTTAAATCCCAATTATTCGTGTGTGCTTCTCCCTCTACGTCCATGTTTTCAGGGATTTGATAAGAACTATTTATTTTTGATGAGTAAATCTTTTTTTCTTGCTTGATGCGGGAATAGCGTCCCGCATTAGCAAAGCTCTACATTTGACGGCAGCTGTTCGACGCTACAGTTTTTGTGTTTGGGTATCTACTTATATCAAATTTTGCCAAAAGTAAAACGTAAGTGCGAGAGCAAAATATAAAATATGGCTTAATAAACACCAAACCTCAAGTCCTTCTCAATTACGGCTCTCTCCTCTTCCTCCTCTTTAGCCCATTTATGTCCCACTGTTGGGCACGGGCCTCCTCCACTTTGGTGGGATAATGGTCTACTGTGCCGCGCTAACCAGGCGTGTTGGAACAACGTTTATTTTCGAGTTTTCCGTCTCGCACAGAGGATGTTATCTGTGTGCAATATCCCTTAGCTGACTTTTACAGCACCCTTGGAAGGAGATGGGGTGGTAAAACTTGTATTTTAAATCCGTCACCACACAGAGGATTAGAAATTACGGCTCTTTACGTTGTGTATATTTTATTATTATAGCAAAATCGTTTATTGCTTATGTATTTGTTAAGTTTAAATTTTGTTGCAAGACATAAACTAGAAACATAAAATACATACTTAAAATGCTATTGAAAATATATTCAATTGAGAATTACAAGAAATAATAATGTGCAAACATAATTTTGCATAGGCACCTTACATGTAGAAGCGATAAAGAGACAGTAACACGAACTATAAATAGAGACAAGGATTATTATGAAGTGACACTAAGCAAGGCATAATATTATTTTAGACTTGAATATCTCACTGTACACGTATATTTTATTCGTTGTGTTATTCATAGCATATAATTTGCTTAATTCAAAAACTAAAAAACATGCTTGAAAATCCTGAATATCTTTTTAAATAAATGCATTGTCATCGGTCTTTGATATGTATGCAAAATTTCAAATCAATCCGACTATCGCAAGTGGGTGAAAATCACGTTGAAAGATTCCGTTACATAGATTAATACATTGATAGATACATACCGAACTTATAAAAGCGTGTTAATAATATGGTAAAAGAAAAGACGGTAGGAAGAAATGCATCCGTATTTGATTTGTAGACTCAAAATTTGATAGTCAATGAAGGAGTAATAGGATAATTTAATTGACGAGACAGGACACAATTCCGTTACATACATTGATAGATACATACCGAACTTATAAAAGCGTGTTAAAAGTAGACCATCCTCATAAACCGCTGTCAGTACAAAAAACGTTGCCCAGTTTTAAAGATATACTCACACAGGGACGCACATACAAAAATAACGACTTCGTTTTATTAGAAGTAAAGATAATAAAACGTAGTCTCTAACTTTATTAAATTCTGTCAAGTAAGGTTATACTTTTTACCTACGGAAACGATTATTCATGACAATTAAATTTTAAGTAAACAATTACAGCTTTCAATTATCGCTTTAGCTATAACTTATATAAATACTATATACATTTTGTATGAAGTAAAAACAAAATGAATCAGTTGCTACAATCATTGAGACGATCGTAGTGTCATAATCTGCATATAACTCAATCATTACGTAAAATGAAAGGAAGCGATTTTATAACTGATATGTTCTTATAAGATGGAATATTGGCGCCAATTATTTAGTAATAAACCAGTTCAATTACATTTAACACATTTAAATTATTGTTATTGCTTTAAAAATGGGTATTGGATCTTTGAAGACTATGTTTTTTTATCATGCCCGTTAAAAACGGGAAGTTAGGACGGGAACTTCCCGTTTTTGCAACGGTCCTATTGGTTGCAGCGTGATATTATATAGCCTATAGTCTTCTTGATAAATTAACTATTTAATTCTGTAATGTTTTTTATAATCGGACCGGTGGATGTTAGGACGTTCAAACAAACAAACTCTGAAGCTTTACAATATTTGTATAGATGGTTCAATTCACAGGTTATCTGCGCTCTTTAGAGATCTGTTAAGAGATCTGTAATTCATTATACAGAACAAATTAGTTCTTTGTTTGTCATACTAATATTTGGTATCTACAGATATCATACCAAGATCCTATGTAGAGTAGGCAGTGTCTCTAGTTCTCTACCGACTACGCCTTGCCTGTTTTCTGCATTTGGGCTGTCACCGCCGGAATCACCACCGATTGCCGAGCTTTTAAGGTATTATCAGAGAATCTTTGAAACCAAAACATTCCCCGACACAACTATCGGGACTATTTCTGTAGATAATATACTCATAATACACACCAAAGTTCGCTAAACTTACGAGTCTGTTATTTATTAGTTATTACTTTGAAGTGATTACATTAGTTATTTAATTAATGTTATCAGTGAATAGAAAGGCGTCAATCTAGAACACCCCGGCAGGATTATAAATATCTATATTAGTTGCAACTTACAAAATGTCGTTTTTGTTGCTGATATGAACAGGAAGTGAAAGTTAGAGAATATGTCACGAATAGGAAAAGGGCCGCTTATGAATGTACTTAGGACATATGTATTTTATTTACTAGCTGACCCGGCAAACGTTGTTTTGCAATACAAATGTCAGGGGTGCGAAACCTTTATCACTTATAGGTTTGAAAAATCGATAGTAGCAGATTCTCAGACTTACTTGAATATGCATGAAAAATTTCATAAGAATCGGTTAAGCTGTTTCGGAGGAGTATCGGAACGAACATTGTGACACGAGAATTTTATATATTAGGTGATATCCCGAGTTAATATACTAAGATAACTTCCTAATCCATGACATTCAGTTGACGGGCCACGTGGCCTAGTAGTTCATGTAACGGACTGCCATTCACGAGGTCGCGGTTTTGATTCCGGATAGGATAATCATTTATTTGATATTTATAACTGTCATACAAATGTTTGTACTGCGTCTGGGTGTTTCTATGTATTATAACTATGTTTTTACAAAAAAAAAAAAAAAATATATCCCTATCCGGTACCCATAACACAAGCTTAGAAAAATAGCTTACTTTGGGACCAGAAGACGTAGTGTGATATGTCCTTTTTGTGTATAGAAGTGTTAAATAAATAAATATGCCTATTTAATTTTTTAAGAGGGTACTATAAATACCTAAATTAGGAGTACCTAATTTAGGTATTTGCCTTAGGTATTGCTATCCCTATTTCCGAGTACCGTGTTGAAAGGGACAAATATAGCTAAAGCAGATTATACCTACAAATTCTTTGAAAAAAAGACGTTTCGTAATCCCCTTTTTTCTTCGCGAAAGTTAAACTGATTTTTATTGTTTTACACTTTATTATAGATGAAGAGTATATCTATGCTCGTATCTCTTTCATTTTTGGTAAAACGTTACCAAATATGTGTGATCGACGCTGCAACTTTACCTAAAGAAAACCAAAAAAAACTTTTCACTTGGATTTTCGGATGGTCATATATATTATTTTAGTTATTATGTATGGAAAAAAAGAAAGTGACAGAAGCATAGATATACTCTTCATCTAAAATATAGCCTAAAAACAATTAAAATCGGTTTAACTTTCGCGAAGAAAAAAGGGAAGTACGATACCCATATTTTTGTATGGAGCATAATTTAGTATCGTACCCTCTTAATAGGAAGGACAAACTAAGAAGTTGCTCTATTGGCATTAATAACACACCTTGTTTTGCTTCACCTGTATACATTATGTAATGGAACCTATCAACACTAGAAACATAGTCTCTAGTCACAAAATATTTCAACATTTTACTAGCGTATTGAATGTTGTTGAAAGTCTCCTCTCTCTACTCTCCAGCCCAGTTACGTCCCACTGCTGGGCACGGTTCTAATCCACTTTGAGTGGGATTATGGTCCCTTAGCTGGCTCTTACAGCAGCCTGGAAAAGAAAGGGTGATGACACTTGTATTCTTTATCCGTTACCACATGGACCGGATGAAAGTGTAGTGATTATTAAAAAAAATTATAAAAGTAAAAATAAATGTATAAAAAAGAAGAAATACTATTCTTCACTACTGTGTCTCCCCACTGCGCTGAGCCCCTCGTAATGGGGCCACCCCTTGCCGGTTCATGGTCAGGCTCAGGGCACACATCATGACTCGGTTAGGGTGAGGAGAAAAGTAAAAAAAAGTAACTGTGTCTGTTTGTCACTCTAGTATGGCACAACTACTAAATCGATTCAAATGGTACATGTCACATACATAGTACAGAGCGTAAAAAAGGATAATCTTGGGAAAAATGGTTATTTTACATTCCATTCGTACAAAGTCGCAATCAACAATTAGTTTAAAATACATATTCAAGAAATTTCATAATGGACTTAGGTATGTTTTTAACCGATTTCAAAGAAAGGTCTCAATTCGTCTGTATAGTTTTTTTATGTTTGTTACCTCATAACTTTTAAGTGGGCGAAGCGATTTGGACGATCCTTTTTTTATTTGAAACCTGATAGTTCCCATGTAGTTCCATTGGCACCAGGTCAGGATCTGATAGTTAAGTCCTGAGAAATCGAGAAAAACCCTCAAATTCAAAATCATGAAGTCGGCTGAACGTTTTTTTAAAAAAACGCTATTATAAACTAAGTATTTTTCTTAACCAACATAAAAAAGAGAGTGATATTTTGTTTTCTAGCCTATTATCACCGCGGATACATTAACCTAGTACAAACTAGTCGTTAGTTCAAGGCCTTACATATGATTAATATTTGATTAGCAATGTATTGCTAGTAAAGTTCGTTATATAATGGACCTTGAAGCAGATTGGTGTTATGTATTCGATGCTTTCGTAAATGAGGAAAGTAGGACATATTGAGATACAAAAACAAGTTATTCTATGAACTTTAACTCATAATTTTAAGGAAAAAAGAAAACATAAACCAATTATTATAAATTTCGGGGTAGAAGATATGAAATATTCGATGGTGACAGATTTAGTAAGGATACAAGTGTCTCCATCCCATTTTTTTCCCAGGGCGCTGTAAGAGTTTTTTTTCCTAGGGCGCTGTAAGAGTTTGGTAGGGATATATATAGGCAGTTAATATCAAATGTGAGAGCCAGAACACGAAACTAAATGATATGCTAATTCACACAGATCGTGCGGAGATTAAATCAAATTACCTCCTGAAATGGAGGAGGCCTGCACCCAACAGTGGGACGTTAATCGGCTGCGAATTACTATTTTTGATGTGAAAAATGTATAGCCCGAAAGGTTAGCATGCTGAAGTGGCAATAAACAGGCCACATCGCTCATGGAACTGATGATCGTTGGGGAAGAAAAGTCCTAGAGTGGCGACCCCCGACAAGGTGCGCCGATATCGTCAAGGTCGTGGGGAGACATTGGATGCAAGCGGCACAGGACTGCGCGTTGTGCCATTCTATAGGGGAGGCTTATATCCAACAGTGGACGGCGAGAGGCTAATTGATGGATGGATGGATGGAAGTGAAAAATGTTAACACAATAACATCACAGACTTACCAAATGTAAAGCCACATAAATAGTGTGAGTGAAATATGTATCTATGTGTGTCTCTGACACATGCTGTGTGTCATATGAAACATTATTATCATATGAAGTATGATTTATGGTAAATTTACGTATCTTCAAAATTGACCTTCTGTAGAATTAGACTGAACTTCTGTCTCTCTTATATTAATCTTCATGTCATATCAAGATAATAATGACTCAATTGGATGACCGATGAAGGGTAGGTAACTAAATTAAAGAATTAAATGGCCGACGCGACAGTGTAATTATTTTATTAACTTTAATCTTGGTGTAATTTGTCAGGACTGAGCTATTATTTAGTAACTTTTACTCTAACTTACTCCTGTATATGGTGGTAAATCATTGTCATCGCGAAGAAGAGACCTTGCTACGCTGATTATAGGGCGTCACAAACGGCATATTAATATGTATTAATATAGCGAGAAAGAGACAGATGCATATAGAAGAAAGACGAGGTGAGGAAGAGATGCATATATCTGCCGGTTCCGTCATAAATGTAGATACATCTCGCTATATTAATTAATGTTAATATGCCGTTTGTGGTGCCCTTATATGAATTTAGTTTCCAGAGCGTAACGCCATATAATCTGGAATTCCACACGTCACAGGTGAGCCTATACGCTTCCACGTATTACATGCTAAATACCATTAAATCTGCATTGATATATCGTTAAGTCGTTACATTTGTACGTACTTAAAAACTACCTCTTGATGTGTTTTTTTTTATAATGATAGAATGTTCCAGAGGATGTTTTGTTTAATTTATTAAGGTTTGATTTTTAAATTCCACGCGTACGAAGTTGCGGACAACAGCTAGTTAGCTAATTTATAATAGAAACTAACAAAATAGTTCTTAAAAATTATTTCAGTGACCATGACACGACCCACAGTAATTATAAAGAGAAAACTAATCAATAACATTTTATGTTATTGAATTAAGATAAAAAATTGGTCAAGTGCGAGTCGGACTCGCGCACGAAGGGTTCCGTACCATTATCTATGCAACATAAGGCAACGTTATTAGTATCGAGCAAGAAACGGTAAAAAAATCATGTT
Organism: Orgyia antiqua; assembly: GCA_916999025.1. Classification (NCBI taxonomy): domain Eukaryota; kingdom Metazoa; phylum Arthropoda; class Insecta; order Lepidoptera; family Erebidae; genus Orgyia; species Orgyia antiqua. Next base: position 24,587,538 of record OU779864.1, read on the forward strand.
TGTTGTATGGGAGCCCCCCTTAAATATTTATTTTACTTTATTTTTAGTATTTGTTGTTATAGCAGCAATAGAAATACATCATCTGTGAAAATTTCAACTGTCTAGCTATCACCGTTCTTGAGATACAGCCTGGTGACAGACGGACGGACGGACGGACGGACGGACGGACAGCGAAGTCTCAGTAATAGGGTCCCGTTTTTACCCTTTGGGTACGGAACCCTAAAAAATGTTATGTCTAGGTGTTTGTGATAAAAACATCACGAATTTTTCGCTAATACGTTCAGAACTGCTAACGCTTATGCGCGTTTTTCTAATCGGATACGGAGCACTGCTTGTATATAAATATAAGTATGAGAAACACAAAATATTTTATGGATTCGATATTCATTTAATAAAACTAAGATATCAATTCTCTAGGTTATTAGTTCCAATGTCAGTTAATTTTGATAAATAACAATTTTGAGTTGTTAGAATAATTATTAGTTGGATATTTCATTAATATTTATTTTAACTTGTTAGTTTTGCAATCAATAACCTTTGCTTCAATACTGGAATGCAAAATACGCATAAGCTATAGATTTGCGTCCTTAATACAACATCGAACTTAACATCTCAAAAGGTTAATCTTTACTTATTACGAAAAAGTCGTTATTTTTGTATGTATGCACCTATGCGAGCTTGTCAAATCTAATAATATCTGCTTTTGGGGAACTTTGTGATACTAACTACAGTGAGTTCTAGTAAAAATGACCACTGATACATACTTTTTCAGCTGTGTAATGAAATAAGGTCTTTTTCCAAAAGACTCAGCATGTTTCGGAGCGATTTAGAAGGCCCAAGCTAACATTGTAGGGCACCCGCCCAAAGATTGCCGTTTAAAATTGAGGACAAGTAACTTTAGCCTGGCTAAATCGTACTTCGTAAAATTCAATACGTTTCATTTATGACGTATAGCCTGTATCATAGACACACATAGATAGATATTTTAGGCACACATAGATATGTAAGTGGCTTCAGGACGACTGAGTGATGTAGCCATAGACTATACATCTGGAAATCTGCAGTGGTATTCAGTACGCTGTCACGTGATCAAGATTCACCGAAAATTCACTTCACTTTTTCTTACTGAATACCAGTGCTAAACCTGTATCTAAAATTAGAAGCTGTTAATTGTACATTGCCATCTGACGCTTCAACTTTGTTTGCATAGATTGATTAAAATAACTATGTATTATATAATTTTTTTTTTACATTCTTGGACATTTTACACAACGTCCTCTGGTCCCAAGCTAAGCTTATATGCTTGTGTTATGGGTACCAGAATACGGATAGACTACATTATACTACTTTTCTTTTGTAAATGTATACTGTAAAGGGGTCAGTACACAATGGTCGTTGATGGGCCATGCTTTGCAATGTACAACTGTAGGCCACGATCACTTGGTGTTCACACAATGGCGCATAGCTCATTGCTGTCTGGCGAGGCACTTGCGATGGACGTGGAAGTAATCACGGCTGCGGCTATTTATTTATATACTGCTTGCAAGTATTACAGAAGTGTTGTACGTCCATAGTTATTAAAAAAAATGCCGCAAAAGGCGATGGTGGAATATATAAATATTCAAATAAAACAAAAATATATAATATTATTTATTTATAAACTCTTTATTGTACACCAATAAATAACAATATTAATCAAACAATTCTAAAGAAACAGAATGTACAATTGGCAAAATAATACTAAAATAAAAAAATATAAATAATATTAAAATACTAGCACGCTAGTTACAAGAAGTAAGTCGAAAGATATTCGCTGCCGTGAGTTCTCTTCGTAGATTAAGAAACTTTCTTCCTACTGCTACCAAAATTGCCCTCGCAAATTCTATTCTTTTACCCATTCTCGATTGTGCAGATGTCAGCTATCCAGATCTCGCCGAATACCAATTAGATAAACTTAAGCGTCTCCAAAATGTCTTAAAGATTTATAAAGAAAAGATTTATATTTGGTCTGCGCAAATATGATCACGTTTCCCAGTTTCGAAAAAAGCTCAAATGGTTACCAATACGTTATCGCCGGAATGCTCACCTTCTTTCACTGTTATATAATATATTATTCAATCCCATCACTCCCTCTTATCTTAAAGGTCGTTTTGAGACTCTCAATAGATACCTTAGATCATCAGAAGAAATGTCTAGTTAATTAAGTTTATGGTGTACAATAAAGTGTAAATAAATAAATAAATAAATAGCACGCAACAAAAAAGTGCACTATCCTGGCCAGCGGTCCGTGAAGAACTAAATAATGGGCGATTGTGTGGACACCTAGGCCACGCCACGATTCCTTTGAAGTGTGTTCAAAAAACCGACAACTTCCCGATTGCGCGCCACGGTGGACAATTGTCCGCCATTATAATATACCATTAGCCCCTGTACACAATGGCGATGGCGTTCAGTTGGCCAGCATGGCCCTTTGTGTACTGGGGCCTTTATACATAGAAACACCCAGACGTAGTACAAACATTTGTATGACAATTAGAAAATTCACACAAATGATTGTCCCGAGCGGGAATCAAACCGGCGACCTCTTGATCGGGAGTCCGTCTACGTCTAAATAAAAATATCTTAAATATATATAAATACTAGCTGACCCGGCAAACGTTGTTTTGCCATACTAAAAAAAAAGAGGTTTGAAAAATAGATGTTGGCCGATTCTCAGACCTATTGAATAATACATATTCAATAGGTCTGAGAATCGACCAACATCTATTTTTCAAACCTCTTTTTTTTAAAATGGCAAAATTTGAGAAGAATCGGTCAAGCCGTTTCGGAGGAGTACGGTAACTAACACTGTGACACGTGAATTTTATATATTAGATTTAACTTAGATTATAAATCTGGTTTTAGACGTCAATGACCCTGACTTTATTTATGTTTGTGTGACCTAGTTTCAAACAGGATTCATCGTCCGTGTATCTTTTTCGTGTGTTTTTTTTAATTAAAAACATTAGTCACTATACAATACTAGGTAGGTATTCCCTCTAGTTTCATTTGTGTGATAATCATACCTAATCCTTACTAATCCTGACTAATTTAAAAATGTAAAAAGCGGAATAGAAACAAGGTGTTTTGACGAGCTTAAATGTTTATGATTTAAAAAAACTGTACAACGCCATCTATTGAGTTGTATAGTAAACTTCTGTTTAAGTACTAAGGTTTGATTTCTAAATTTCACGCAGACGAAATCGCCGACAACAGCTAGTAATATATAAGTTTAACATTCTAATATCAGAATGTTAGTTACCATACTCATCTGAAAGTATGACCAGTTTTAATGAAATTTTATATACATATTCAGTAGGTCTGAGAATCAGCTACTACCTATCTATTTTTCATACCCACATGTGATAAGGGTTGTCCGACTCCTAACGTCATTTAAATGGCAAAAAAATGTTTGCCGGGTCAGCTACATTAAAGAATAATATTGATGGCTTGTGACTTCAACTACTTTTGATAACAAAAGGTAACTCTTTTAAAACGGTCCTTGGAGAGGTAATAAATTAAAATTTGATTAATAAAATAGCTTTTTTTTCACAGTACAAAAAAAAATTTTTACAATTATTATTTATACGAACTTATATATATGCAGCTGCAGAACAGCCTGAAAAATGCACATACGTCTATTTAATTTTAAACAAATATCTAATCACCCATAACACAAGTTAAATCTTACTATGGGTACCAAAGCCAATCTAGTATAGTTGTTATAATATAACTTCTGTGAACAGATTCTAAAAAAATATTTACTTTATACTATTTGCATGTAATAAATAAATAAAATAATAAAATCAATTTTTAAATCAAGATTTAGGGTCATATTAATTAGTAATTACATTTCATCAAGGCTATGCTCAAGCTTCCTAACAACAAATAATGTGTTTTTGTCTTAAACTAATATTGTAATTACAAAAAATTATAATCATAGTATGTATGTAAATATAATTATTAATTAAAATTACTTTTTGTTTGTTTTAAGGCCAAGTGTAACAAACTTCAAAACATGTTAGGAAGCCACATAAAAAAGTACCGTTAATGAACTAAATGTTAGTGTTTTGTTGGCCTCCAGCTCGGACAGCTCCATGTGTATAATTAGTTTGTCCTAGATCATTTCTACTTTCTTACATAAATTAGGTATATTAAACAGAGCTCCCCGCCGCATATGTGTTTACGATTGTAGATAAGTTCAAGAACTGCTGAATGGATTTTTATAAATTGATAGAGTGATTCCGTCCGATTGTCCGTGTCGTGACGGACTAAGAATACCAGAGTCATTACTCCATTTCCTCCCCAGGATGCTGTGAAAGCCAGCTAATGAATATTGTGCACAGATAACATCTTCTGTGAAAGATGAAAAACTCAGAACTAAACCCTGTGCCCACACGCCTTGGTCCATAGTAGACCATAATAAAAGAATTATAACTTCTTGCGAACGTAATAATTTCTTTATTTTTCAAGTTGTTTTATTAGCTACTAACTGTTGCCCGCAACTTCGTTACCATATACAAAAAGCCTTCCTCTTGAAGAACTCTATCTAATAAAAGAAACCGCATCAAAATCCGTTGCGTAGTTTTGAAGATATAAACTCACATAGGGACATACATACAAAAATAAGGACTGAGTTTTGTACTAAGAGAAGAAGTAGGTAACTAGGAAGTATTTGTTGAATTTACACTAACAAGATTAGTAGCTGCCATCTAGCGTCATTGTATTGCGTTTCGTAAGCTAAGTTTCATGTGGTTATTAAAGTAAAATAGTACCTTCGTTAGAGATGGCGCGGAACGCTAATAAAAAAACAACGGTACCTATTCAGTCTTAACGTTTAATAAGAAAAATTGGTCAAGTGCGAGTCGGACTCGCGCACGAAGGGTTCCGTACCATTATCTATGCAACATAAGGCAACGTTATTAGTATCTAGCAAGAAACGGTAAAATAATATGTATAATATTCTGCTCAAAGACTGAAACTTTTTATTTTGTGTGTATCATCTCAGATTTACAAAAGTAATCCTTTTGTAATACTACTTCCGGTGTCCTTGTGATTGTCAAATTTTTTTAATTAATTTAGTTATTAGTTCTATCCTTTTTCAGTAGATGTCTCTATGCATAAGTCGTAAAATAAGTCTTGTCAAGATGACACTGATTTATATATTTTTTATGGTCCTTTTTAGGGTTCCGTACCCAAAGGGTAAAAACGGGACCCTATTACTGAGACTTCGCTGTCCGTCCGTCCGTCCGTCCGTCCGTCCGTCCGTCCGTCCGTCCGTCCGTCCGTCCGTCCGTCCGTCCGTCCGTCTGTCACCAGGCTGTATCTCAAGAACGGTGATAGCTAGAGAGTTGAAATTTTCACAGATGATGTATTTCTATTGCCGCTATAACAACAAATACTAAAAATAAAATAAAATAAATATTTAAGGGGGGCTCCCATACAACAAACATGATTTTTAGGGTTCCTTACCCAGTATCTCAAGAACGGTGATAGCTAGACAGTTGAAATTTTCACAGATGATGTATTTCTATTGCCGCTATAACAATAAATACTAAAAATAAAATAAAATAAATATTTAAGGGGGGCTCCCATACAACAAACATGATTTTTTTACCGTTTCTTGCTCGATACTAATAACGTTGCCTTATGTTGCATAGATAATGGTACGGAACCCTTCGTGCGCGAGTCAGACTCGCACTTGACCAATTATTTTTTAGGGTTCCGTACCCAAAGGGTAAAAACGGGACCCTATTACTGAGACTTCGCTGTCCGTCCGTCTGTCACCAGGCTGTATCTCAAGAACGGTGATAGCTAGACAGTTGAAATTTTCACAGATGATGTATTTCTATTGCCGCTATAACAAAAAATACTAAAAATAAAATAAAATAAATATTTAAGGGGGGCTCCCATACAACAAACATGATTTTTTTACCGTTTCTTGCTCGATACTAATAACGTTGCCTTATGTTGCATAGATAATGGTACGGAACCCTTCGTGCGCGAGTTCAACTCGCACTTGACCAATTTTATCTTTTTGTTTCACACATTACATAAACACAAATTTTCATTAGTTAGCTATTAGGGTTTTGAAAGAATACTGGTATTGTTATTGAAGGCTGTAGTTATAAGGCAGTTTCCACTTTTAATAAAAGGTTCAGAAGGCAACTTGCAAGGTTTTTAAAGGAAATTGATTTTAAAACAATTAGACTAAGTACCTAGATAGGTACCTACTATTAATTAAATTTCGGACTTTGTCAAAAAGTAATAGTGCTTTTTCAGCTATTTACAACTAACTTCAATCGGAACCAAAATGTAGTTTTAAGTTAGTAGTAGTAAATAATTTTATTATGGAAGTGTATACACACGTAGGAAAGTAAGGAGTTATAATTCTTTGTTTAACCTTTATGGTATCCTACTTTGGTAAATAACGGGCTGTCGGTATTTTGTATCAGTGCGCAGTGATCTAAAAATTTACTTCCATAACGTTCGGCTCCACTAAAAATATCTTAAACTAATTTTTAAAAATATCTTTATCATATAGAATTAATTATAAACCTACTTTAGACTTCTAAATAAAAAATACAAATAGCTTTTCCAAAGAATCTAGCTACCACTTATTTATTAAACTATCTAGGTGTAATATAATACTATAAAGCTGAAGAGTTTGTTTGTTTGTTACAACGCTTGTCTGTAACGCGCTAATCTCAGGAACTAATAGTTCGAATTGAAAAATTCTTCTTGTGTTGGATAGTCCATTTAACTAGATAGGCTGTAGGCTGTATAACATGACGCTGCGAACAATAGGAGCGAAGCATTAGTGAAAAGTGGGAAATCTTTCTAAATTCCACGCGTATGAAGTTGCGAAACATAGCTAGTTTTATATATACGTTTACTCTCACTTGTAAGTTTTCATTCAATATACAAAATAAAGTAAATGAGCTGCGATTCCCACCACCCCTTCATACAATGCGTCTGACGACGATTTTTTCGAACCCCCAACCACTTAGGGTGGTAGATCGTTAAGAGCGGTGCAAGTTAGAGGCATACTTTTAGTGGTATGGGAGCCTACCTATGACCCGTTTCAATGTCAAAAGCGTTCGTTGGCCGCCACTAGAGGTCGCCTGTATACAACTGTTATTAATAGCGTTATAAAAATTATAATAACACGATTTTGAGTTGTATTTCGAAGGCAGTAAGATTAACGCTTCATATGATAAAGAGAAAATAGCTTTGCAATAGTGATAAATGCACTAAAAAACTGAAATGACAGATCCAAACGGTATGATGTAGGTATTGGAGTGATTTTCACAATTTTTCCTACATTGCGACACGTCATGTGGTAGGTAGGTACATGTGTCACAATGTAGAAAAAATAGCACGGTAACTAACAATCAATGACAAATGATAATTATCTTGAACCATAGCTGTGTCTTGAACATATTCTATTAAATAATATTATCTACAGCAGGTGTGGCCAACTTTTGTGCACATAAGATAGACTTTTTATTTTAAAATTGAGTCGCGATCGACCTATTTCTTAGGTAAGAACCCTTCTTACCTAAGAAATAGGTCGCGATCTAGTCGCGATGACTAGGATGTTTATGCAATGTGCTTGAAAATAGTAGAAAACTACTAAAAGTGGTCACGCTGAACGTCTTCCTGCTCGAAGCATGAACTGCGTACATGTTCATTCCTGTATCAAGTACTAGAAACATTTGGCATTGAATGCGTCTCCTCATGGAACTTGCGAGTGATCGACCAAAATTGGTCGTGCGATCGACCGGTCGACCGCGATCGACTTGTTGGCCACTCCTGATCTACAGTATAAATATCTCTAAAAGATGAGAAAGACATTTGAAGGTTCCGTACGTTTGTTTTAACTTTTTAAGGAGCCTATTACTAAGTCTCTGATAACGACAGCAAAATCGGTAACTACCTTTAAGAAGTACCTGAAGGAACATTACTTGTCGTTGTTATCCAAATAGGTCACTATGTTACTATATTTAAAGTTTATATGTGTATATTTTTTATGTATTTTTATATGTACGTGTGTTTATAGTTATTTAATTATGTATGTATATGTAGGTATGTGTGTATTTATGTATGTACATCACAATTAGCCTAATTTTTCTTTCCTCTCAGTCCACCCAAAGGTTGTCTGGAAGAGATCGCAACTTGCGATAAGACCACCTATTGTACTTATCTAGAGAAATTCTAAAATTGTATAATATTAATTACCTACTGTAATATTGTTAAGATGTACAATAAAGAGTATTCTATTCTCTCTCCATCCGGACCGAATCGAATATTTACTGTTAGTGTTGGACATAGGTATTACTATGCCTACCAAAAAAACATCAACATCGTCAGCCGTGCGCAACAATACTCCAAAATGTACTTAAATAAAGTCGTCTAGAAATTTACCTAACTGGTTTTTTTATTATTTTGGTTAGTCTATTAATTTATTCTTCAAAATGCTTATTTAAGCTTGCAAGAGCTACTTATAAAATTAAACAAAATCTTATATTATATCTTTCCTTTTCGTTTATTTACTCGAAATGAAAAGCACTAAAATGTATGTATGTCAAACAAAAGTCAAATTGCTGCCAGCAAAACTGAAACAATTTATTTTGTTTGTCGTCTTGAGGATGTCTGTATTAAAATTTATACACAGGAAAATAAACATTGTATAAATTTTTTTTCGTAAGAAATGTTGCGATTTTTGCGATTTAAACGCAATCATGTGCAATACTGGCCGCATTGAAATTTGCGTTCCATTTAAAAATTTTTTTTTTTCGTTTTAAAATAGGACTTTACAGTTTATTATTAACTGTGACAATTTAATTTATTTCACTAAAAAAAATAATTTTTGATTAATTTTTTTTCATCTGCTTTAATTTTTGGACCGATTTTCTAAATAAAAGAAAAGTGATGAGTATCGGCAAAGAGCTATAGCTCTTTGCAGATACTCATCACTTTTCATAAAACACGTACTTAAAAAACCATAATCACGTTTTATAAAACACGTACGTAAAAAACCATTAAAACCAGTGTTGCTAAGGTTCTTTCGTACAACAAAATACTTTGATGTCGATATACAAATACCAAATAAATTCTTCTAAATTCCAACCCTTTGTAAACGGTGTTGGTTCTTACACTTGAATTTCAATCACGCCGAGCGAACTTCCGCAAACAAATCTGAGTCCCACAGGGTATTTCGATTAGTGACAAAATGCCAGGGCATAAACCTTAGAATTTTCCAGAAATCCAACGAAGATATTCTTCCCTCATTTGGAATATTTTTAATTGTGTTGTACATAAAATTCTTCTCAAGAAATGCTAGTCGCCATTCTCCTCTGAAAATATTAAACATCCGTAGAAATTAATTTTATTAATTTTTGCATTTGACATGCTATGCTTTTACTTAATAAATCAAATTATGGTGGAAAAAGTGGAATGCCGCAAGTGGGACTTGAATCCACGACCTCGGAATACCGTTCCGAAGCTCTTCCAACTGAGCTTATTGCGGTCTACTTGCAACGAGGTCGTGGGTTCAAGTCCCACTTGCGGCATTTCACTTTTTCCACCATAATTTGATTTATTAACCCGTAGAAATTGTTTTACATAATGTCAGAAGAGGAGATTTCTACATTACAACAATTAAAAACTAATAAATCAAAAAAATATTTACAGTAGGTATAAAATTAATTAAAATTATGTATAATATGTACCTATTATTTTTACATTGGTAAATAAGCTCTATTATTCTATTTATTATATATTTTTAATTTTAGGGCAAATCTGTTTGTGTTATATTAATTCTTTTCATAGTGATAATATTATAGAGTTAGTTACATTACTACTATATCATATTATATTCTAATAAATTTTAGACCCTATTTGTACTAGTACGCGTGAAGGAACCATTGAGAGGAAGATGGTAAAACAAATTATATTCTTCTCCCACTAAGAAAAAACGTTTTAGTATTTAATGAAATATAAATACAATAATATTTTCTAACACATGCGCGACTCATTTGTTTAAATAAAACTACTTTTTACGGATTTAGACGCGTATATTTGTTTTAAATTTTGGTAAAAAAATGAAATATAAATACTTTATTCGTCTATTATTCTGTCATGAAGTTTTGAATATCGACGTTTTCAGGCCCTTAGCTCCCTACACCCCCACCTCTAGCTATGCCCGGTCGCATCGCACATCGTAATTCAGTCAGAAATTCAGGCTTCAGACGACCCTCGGCAAGGTCGCAGACAGTTTACGCAGACACGCATAAAATACGCACACGTGTACACCGATACCTGCACTTTGTACGAATACGCGATCGGCCATTAAACTTTAGAAGCAGAAAATAATACTTTTGCCTTCTACACATCATATGCATTGTTCAATATATTGGTCGTAAGTCGTAACGTACAACTGTGTGGGTTGAAATACGATGAAAGGATTTTGTTAATATAGAATCGTAAACTAACATTAAAACGTCAAATGACTGCTTATATTTTGAATATTAAATTTATAAAATGAATTAAATGCTGCATCAAAAATATTGGATTTCAATATATATAAATAATATTTTTACGACGCGACAGAGAGTTTTTTAGTTAAGACGTTTATTTTATACTTATTCGCATGTTTAATGTTCCGATCCAAGGTTTATATTGGTTTTTTAAAGCCTTATTATTCCGATAAACATAAATACAAACTTTTGGATTATTTGTTTGTTATGTTTTCACATAGGTGAAAACTACTGCCGGATACATAATATATAGCTGTTTTTAATCTTCTTTACATAATATTGCAAAATAAAGTCGTTTATTTATATCCCTATGTGAGCTTATATCTTCAAAACTATATGACGGATTTGGTTGTGGTATTTTTGATAGACAGTTTTTCAGGAGAATGGCTTTTTCGTATGATTTGTTAAGATTTCGGTCATAATGTTCGTGTGCGTTACCTCGGCCCCCGCTGATGCAGCAGTATTTTTGTCAAAGTAAACGGCATCTGTAATAGCTCCTGTTGATTTAATATTCTAAGAAGGTAATATATAATCTACAAAAAACCAAAACGCTCTACCCCCTTACCTTATCAAGAGACGTCATCAAGGCTAGCACAGCGCAAGCTAAACTCGAGCGTTAGTTGAGGGTTCTTGTGCATCGGCGCAACCCTGACTTGCTGCAAAGAGATCAGATTCAGGTCAATCGATGAATATAGTTTCTGTTTATATTACATCATTTGATGTAAGCTGCAGTTTTACCTGCATTGCTCGTGTACAAGAGTCGATCAAGTTTCTCCGCTTACAGCTGTAAAAGGAAATGAAAATAGATCTTTTAAACTTTTTGAGTTGTTGAATTTACAGTAATAATTTTCTGAACCAGACGATGGTTACAGCAATTACATAAAGCAAATTTTATTTGTCACATAAATCCTTTCAATTTCAAAATTTTTTTTAAATCAAGAATTATATCAAATTAGTAGTTGACAATCAGATGCTTTTAAGAAGACAAAATTAACATGAATGTAAATAATTAAAATCCAGAAACAAGGATAAAGGAAGCCTGATTACTTAGAAGAATTCGAAGTACTTGAAGCAACTTGAAATGGAATCAATTTTCATTACGCCTGAGGACCACGATTAGACTTTAAGCACTTAAGCTTGATTGATTATGCTTACGACCTAAATTTCCAAGAGAATTTTCTTCGTCCTTGTCTCTTGAAATTGTTTATTGTAAAGGTTCGATTGCATTTCTTCTTTCTTATTTAACTAACTTTTACTTGTTTTCAGAAAATACAAGCTTTGCATATTTGCGTCGTTATTTTTGTATGTTTGTCCCAATGAGAGTTTACAATTTCTATATACAACGTGTTTCAGAAAGGTGTAGTCATATTTGACCATCGTTACACATGGCCGGTGACTAGGCACTAGGCATGGGTGAAATTACAAATACTAGTTATATTATGACTTTTATGTGTTCATACGAATTGAATTTATTTATTAAATTAATCGATCTTGTTTAATTACAACACAACTATGAGGTCATCTTTTATCGTAAGGTTCAATCGCATTCAATAAACCGTAAACATCTCATAATTGATGCACTCCTGGTAGTTATTTAATATTAGGCTATAAACAACAAAAAACTTACCAACTGTATTTTTCTATGTGTAACTGTAATATTTATAATATTTAAGGCCTACCCAATGCAACCTTAAAATATGACTACACCTTTCTGCAACACGTTGTATAATGATTTTGATGCGGTTTTGTGTAATGGATGAAGTGGATAGTTTTTTTTTTGTATTGGTTAAGGTTTGGTGTATCTATCTCAAACCACGCGTATGAAGTTTCGGGTGATATCTAGTAAGACATTAGCTTTACAGCAGTTATGAGCTTAGTGTGTCACATACTGTGCAAAATATCTATGAAAATTAATTATTTATTTTACTAGAATAAATAAATAAATAAATATTCATGGATATTTCACACAACGTCCTCTGGTCCCAAGCTAAGCTTATTATGCTTGTGTTATGGGTACCAGAATACGGATGCAATACATATACTACTTTTCTTTTTTTTACCAGGGTACATAATCCTTTCTTATTTTAAAACAAATACATTATTTTTGTATGTATGTCAATATATGAGCTTATATCGATAAAACTACGCAACGGATTTGTATGCGGTTGTTTTTAAATGATGGAGTGGTTCAAGAGGATGGCTTTTTATATATTTGTATAAGATTTGGTTTGGGTACTATGGAGCTGACATAGGCTTGTTAGGAATAAAAGCTCCTAAATAAATAAAAAGAAAAAAATGTTTTGGTTTCTCACGTACGAAGTTAGTGGTAATAAAATTTATGATAAATTTTATTAGAGTTAAATTAAACAAGGATTTGTGTCAAGTATCTTATTAGTGGATCTTATACCCAATCACTAGATAGGCATGAAGATCAATAACCATTTACCATATCACATCTCTGTATTGGTAACTTTATGATATTTGTATCTACGTTTTGTTTATAATAATAAATTGGTATGATATAATTTGACAATCTGATGAGCGCTTTGCCTATATATGCCTATATTTGTCTACATTATGGAGAGCTTTAGGCATTTTGGGATACATATTTAAGATTCAGTAAATTAATGATCGTATCAATATGCTGCTTTTATTCTTACCAATCAAGTTATTGTCAACTGGTATATAATATTAGTATATCTTTGAATATATTTTGGAAATGATATTTGTATATTATATACCTATCTCGTTTCATTATTATTGTTGTTAAATTACTAGTTTTATATAATATTATTTTATTTGAATTCAATTGTTTATTTTATTTCAAAAAAGAGAAATGTTTTAATCTTTGTTTAGGATTCATAGGTATAATAGGATTACACTTGACTACTGCATGTTGTCTTATCTGTTTAACATTTAATCTACATGATAGTTACCTCTAACTGTGCAAGCGGTGTTAATCTTTAATAAATTTTTTGTACCCGCTTTTTTCAAATAATGTTTTAAAATTTGTAAATGTAATGTATAACGAATTGTTGATTGACCAATAAATAAATCTCACATTCTCACCAAAATTATTTTATTTTCGTGGTAGTTAACGTTAAACATTTAATAGATTTTTAACACGCTTATATAATATATTCGGTATGTATCTATCAATGTATTATTCTATGTAACGGAATCTTTGAAAGTAATTTTCACCCGCTTGCAGTAGTTGGATTGATCTGAAATTTTGCACATACATCAAGGACCGATGACTATGCAATAAATTCAAAAATATTTTTGATTTTCAAGCGTGTTTTTTAGTTTTTGAACTAAGTATTTTATTACAGATAGGAATTCGTAAGAGGCAGCATTAGCTAATCCCTCATTCCGTGTGTTGGATGGACAGACGGATAACAAAAGCGTGACCACTCCATTTATTCTCGAAGAGATATTATAAGCAAATAACATGTTCTGTGAAAGACGAAACACCAGAAAGTAAACTCTATGCTAACATGTCCGCCAGTCAGTCAACATCTATTTTTATACCTAGCTCTACCTAGCCTTAGTATCAAGCACACAAGTAAAACTGTACAAGTAAATTACCTATTTAACATAAATAGAAATTAAGTACCTTTTTCATAAACATGGATAGCTACAAAATATAATAACACAAGACATAAGGACGTAAAAAATCATCAAAAAGATAACTCCACAAGTTTACCCCTGGTGGGACTCGAACCCACAATCCCCGGCTTAGGAGGCCGATGCCTTATCCATTAGGCCACAGGGGCTGCGTGAAGTTTGGCGAAATACTGCTGTGAGTCGCTCTTGTATTATGGATAACGCTGGTTCCTGTAAATGCTAAAATAGATGATAGATCTCAATATAAGATGTTCGCTACGTTGTAATAAGATTTTATAACAAACCATTGATAAAAATTCAGAGATTAACTCCATAGGAAAGTCCTGAACGAATGCGTCTGAATATTTTCTGTGTTATAAGAGAACATTATAATTATTTACAAAAGAAGTAGTAGATTCCAAATTACAGACGTGAAAATACGTATAGTTTAATTTGAAACCAGAGAGCGCTTTGTTTTGTACATACTTATACATAAAAATTGAAAAAACGTTGATTGAAATAAATAAATTTCTTAACTCTATATTTTTGTAAAGTTTTTAATTGTATTCCTGGCTAATTTTCTAATTCTATAAGAGTACTCTAATACTAATATAAACTCAAAATTTTACGTTGCTTATCTATTTAACCTTATTTCTAAAATAAGCGTACGAGTATTTGACAGATTTCCCGGCAGCGTTTGACAAACTACCTTAATTAATCTTAAAGACGCGTTTTGGATAAAAATATACATTAGCTTTTAATTAACGGGATTTTTTTGGTCGTGAATTTCATCTTCTTCCAATAATTAGATTATTCTCAAATTATGCATCCTTTGCAAGAACCGATGACAATGTAATAACTAAAAACAAATCACTATCTTTCAGCAACAATTAGTATTTTTTACATTTCAAGGTGTCCTATTAATAATAGAAATGTGAAAGTTTGTGAGTATGGATGTTTGGATGTTTGTTACTCTACTAGACATGTCATAAGCGCATAATTTTTCTAAAAAAATTCGTCTAGTTCATTAAATGATTTTTCATTTCATTTCGTTTCATTTCTTTCACGCAAAAACTACTGAATGGATTTAATAAGTCAAATTATAGTGGAAAAAGTGAATTGCCGCAAGCGGGACTTGAACCCACGACCTCGGAATACCGTTCCGTAGCTCTGCCAACTGAGCTTATTGCGGTCGTGCGTCGTGCAAATTAACCACCACATTTGTCACTCGATTGAGTTTATATATTTTTACGTACAACGCCATCTATCAAGATTGTAAAGCAATCTTGATAGATGCCGTTGTATTAGATGTCAATTGCAAAATTAATAAATTACTTTAGTACTGAATGGATTTAATGAAACTTTACAATGTAGCCTATACATCTGAATAACACATATATGTGACGATAGGTGTCAAGTAGGTAAGTAAGAACTCCACGGGTATGAAGTAGCGGGCAACAGATAGTATTATAATAAGCCAGTTAGGTATACAGATAATACAGACCTACTAAGGTCGTATGTTATTTTATTCAGTTGAAGTTGCATAAAAAACCTGACTGTAAAATGCATTCATTTCAAAATATTAATTAAATATAAGAGTTTTTTATTAATTTCAATGAAATGTTTATATAATGGAACTAAAAAAAATACGTTCATTTTTAATAAACATTTTAAAAATTCATTTTTAAATCCTTTTTATGTATTTATTCATCATAAATGAATTTTATGATAAATATTTACATTTTAATCAACGCGGTAAGAAAATATAACTTTGAAAATTATACATCAAATTAAAAGATTTTATTTTCTGTTTTTATGATTGAATTAAATATGTAATATAAAATATGCACTTACAAGATGTTTTTCATTGGTGCTTTGCAGAGACTAAGTTTGTTAGCATAACTAATAATAATAAAAAATATACAGACGACTTGAGAACCTTCTCCTTTTTAACACGCTTATTTATATAAGGTATGTATCTATCAATGTTATGAAGAATCACAAACAAATAACTCGGTTTTAATAACGAAAAGAATTTATTTAGAGAAAGTATACAAAGCACGAAACATTCTCCTCGACAGGCTAAACAAAACTACTCGTAATACATTGATAACCAAAATCAAAAATGTTATTTGGAAAAAGAATATTAAGTAAAAAAACATAGCAACAGCCAACACTTTATAAAAATATAAAAAAGGTTGGTCGGTCGCCAACATGGCCCGGGGCGGTGTGAAACACCAATTATTAAATCAATCTAACTAGCTTGCGGACCGGCCGACGCAGCACACCCCCTTTAGTTGCTACATTTACAACACGAATTATATTGTCCCTACCTGGGAAAGTCTCAATAACGCGTCCCATAGGCCAACAGTTTCGCGGTAGATTGCCATCAGCAATCAATACTACGTCGCCAATTTTCAGTGGTTGGTGGGGTGGAACTGTTTTTCTTGGTAACAGAAGCGGCAAGTATTCTTTCGTCCACCGTTGCCAAAAATGTTCCGCAAGGCGTTGTGCTTTCCGCCAATCCACACGTCGCGAAAGGTCAGTATCATGGAACTCTCGTAGACATTTGTCGTTGGAGGATGTACCAATCAGAAAGTTGAAAGGAGTTATCGCTTGTTCACTCTTGTCATCAACTGGTACGTGCGTTAGTGGTCGGGAATTCACAATAGCTTCGACTTCTGTTAACAGCGTCGTCAGGACTTCCAATCGTGGAGAGCGATCTTTTAAAATTATCTGTAGGGCTGTCTTCACACTGCGCACTAAGCGCTCCCAGCAACCTCCCATGAAGGGGGCCGAAGGCGGAATAAATTTCCATTCTATTCCTTTGTTTGTTGAGTAATCATAGAGTTGGGATAGTATGTTTGAAGCGCCTACGAACGCTGTTCCGTTGTCGGAGTAGATACACGTTGGACAACCTCGCCGAGATATGAATCGACGTAAAGCCATCAAAGCAGAATCAGATGACAGCGACTCGACAATTTCTATATGAACAGCTCTCACGGTTAGGCAGGTAAATAAAGCAATCCAAATCTTCATTGAACGTCGGCCTGTTGTGACGCTCAAAGGGCCAAAATAGTCAACACCAACAAAAGTGAAAGGCCGCATATGATGAGCCAATCTGGCTTCTGGTAAGTCTCCCACCGGAGGTATGGATGATTTAGCTTTCCTGTTTCTACAAAGTTGGCATTGGCTCGTTACACTTTTTACAGACGGTCTCAAACTGACGATGTAAAAACGTTGCCGCAGTTCATTCACCACAAGTTCGTTGTTACCATGAGCAAATCTGATGTGGTAAGAGTTGATCAGTAAACGGGTGATCTGATGTTTTCCATCCAATACAATTGGCTGTGAGTCGATGTCAGCTGAAGATCCCGTGCGTCCGGATAAACGTAGAAGCCTATCATCTCCTATTATTAAAGAAATATTTTTAAGTCTACTTTCTTTGCAAACGGGGCGTGCAGCGTCAATCAACTTATATTCCTTATTGAATGAATCTAATTGTACGCGCATAAAGGCATGGCGCTCTGCAGATAAAATGAAAGAAACATCCAAAACTGCTAAGCCACGTTGAGGAAATTTAGAATTTTGACATGAATTTTGAAGTAATAAGGCCCACTGGTGGGCTCGCGCAGTAGCACGAAGAAATCGTAGCCAACTACTAAATCGCTTATAGTCAGCAATCACAGGTGACAGTGGTTCTTGTGATTGCGTCAATGTTAACCCTACTAGATCCCGATTGGGTCTACACTCCTGAAGAGCAGGCGGATCGTCCACTATAGCTGGTTCACAAGGCCATTCCTCTGATGGTTGAAGAAGGAATGATGGCCCGGTAAACCACCGCGAGTTTACTGTAACTTCGTTCTTGAATCTAGTAGCATCGTCTGCTACGTTCAAGGAGGAAGGCACGTACTTCCAATCAGAAATATTGGTAATCTCACAAATCTCACATACCCTATGAGCGACAAAAGTTTTGAAGGTACTTGGATCTGACCGTAACCATTTTAGAACTGTTTGAGAGTCTGACCAGAAAACGATTCTCTCTGGTTTTCTTTTGTGAGATTCTAAAATAAAAATAGCCAATCGAGCGGCAATCAATGCCGCTTGAAGCTCAAGCCTTGGTATTGTTGTCGGCTTTAATGGAGCAACGCGCGCTTTACCACTTATTAAAGATAGCCTAGTCTCACCGTTTGAATATACAAAACGCCAATAAGCGACGCAAGCGTATGCCTGCTCGCTTGCATCTGCAAAGACATGTAACTGAACGGATAATATCTGATCAGTTAAGCTATTATAACAGCGTGGAACGGAGTAGTTCAATAGGTTTGTTAGATTTTTGAACCAGTCTGCCCACTTTTCTGAAAATTGATTCGGTAAGATTTCATCCCATGTTATATCAAGTTTCCAAGTCTTTTGAAATAAAACACGACCTTTAATAACAACGGGGGTTAGAAAACCAAAAGGATCATAAACTTTCATTAAGTTTGAAAGAGCAATACGCTTAGTCAATTTGTTTGACATTTCATCGAAATCGATATGCGATAGCGATAAAGTGTCATTAGAAACATTCCAAGAAACTCCCAAAACGCGTGTAGGTGTCCGGGTATCGGAGCCTACATTTATTTTAGTTGTTCCAGTAGCACACAGGTCTGGAGGCAACATGGACAAGGCTTTTGTAGAATTTGATACCCAAGATCTCATCTCAAATCCAGCGGCAGAATGTATTGAGACTATATCTGCTGCTAATTGAGCAGCTTCTTCATTACTGTCACAACTACCTAAGTAATCATCCATATATGTATCACGAATGATAGCAGCTGCTGCTTCTGGATATGATCGTTGATGTTCGGTAGCATTCTTATTTTTAAGATACAAAGCTATAAACGGGCTACATATTGTACCAAACATCATCGATGACATGCGATATACCTGAATCGGTTGTGTGGGGTTATCTCGCCAAAAGAAACGTTGTGCATCGCGATCACTTGATCTGATTTTAATTTGTGGGAACATTTCCCTAATATCAGCCGAAAGAGCTATGTGACCTTCCCTAAAACGCATTAATATAGCTATCATTGATTGGAGTAAATCTGGTCCCGGCAACAATAAAGAATTCAAGCTCACGCCTTCACATTTAGCAGCGGCATCATGTACAATTCTGAGCTTTTTCTTTTGTGGGTGTATAACTCCAAAATGCGGTAAATGCCATATACGATTTGAAAGAGTATTAGATTTACACAACTCTGCATAACCCTTATCAAGCATAGCGTGAATATTTTGTCTATATTTGTCCGCGTAATCTGGATCTTTCATCATCTTACGCTCTAGAATTTTAAAACGATGTAAAGCGAGTGAACGACTGTCCGGGATGCGTTCAATATTATCACGCCACAACAAACCTGTCTCAAATCGTCCAGATGGTAAACGCCTAGCAGTTTCCTCTAGTATTTTTATTGCTCTTTGATCATCAGCGGAACGTAAATCTCTATTTTGTATACCGATTGAATCTAACCTATAATACTCTTTGATAAGAGCATCTAAGGTCCGACTATCTCCTTGACTATTTTCTTCCTTTTCTAGGAAGGAGTGATTAATAAAGTCAACTGGTTTGGACGCAATCGATGGAGAACCATATAAAACCCAACCAAGGGGAGTTAGAGACGCAGCAAGTTGCGATTTAGTTCCGCGGCGAATAATTTTGGAGAACGTTAGATGCCAATTATCAATGCCAAGCAAAACCATGGGCTTAGCGTTTTCATAACATAAAAGTTCTGTAATATCTTGTAAATAACTATAGCTTTTTATTTGGTCCAAACTAATTGATTGTTCCGCTATAGTCAAGTTAGGAATAGATCTTACTACGATATCATGAACATCTGAGCTATGTCTGCCTTTGACTTGAATATTAACAAAGCTGACCTCAATGTTCCTACTAAGTCCGCCAATACAATGAACTTGTATATGTTTCTTAGGTCCAACTGCGCCTATGAGATCAGTAACTGATTGATCAATAAAGGAGCTAGTTGACCCATCATCAAGCATTGCATATGTATCTAAACTAGCTAGAGGACCAATAATAGTAAGAGGAATTACCTTTAATAACGATCTCTTAACTGCAATGGGCTTATACGAAGCACTGTGAGATACAATGGTAGATGCCTCTTCACTTGATTTCTGCATTTGAACTTCGGTATTTGCGTTAGTATGCACGTCCGCACGTGATATCTTTTCTACAGCATCTCTGTGAAGCAAAGTATTATGTTTCTGACTGTACTTGCACCCGGATATCTCACAAAGTTTTTTACAAGTGGTATATTTATGTGATCCTTTGCTTAAGCATCTATAGCAGACCTTATTTTTTGTTACCCATTGCCAACGATCGTCAACAGACAAAGAAATGAATTTTTCACATTCGTTTACATTATGTGTATCAATCTTACAAAACCTACATGTAGCCAAACTCTTCGGATGTGTAGAAGAAGTAGAATGAAATACTTTTGTAGGTTGCTTGGCAACAGTACCGGGTTTGACAACTTGTGAAAAATTAATAGATGCAGTTTTGACATGTTGATGTAAATCGGAGTATAACATACAATGTTTTATTTGGCGATTGGATTCAATATCCATAAAATCGGCTATAAGTTCTAGCTTAAATTTGCCGGAATTATAATGTAATGATGCAAAATCAGCCCACCTGTAACGTAAGAGAGGTGTTAACTTTCCTATAATAGTGTTGGAGAGTTCAGGGGAGCACAAATACTCTGGCTGATGTAACTCTCTAATCACCTCAACACAATTTCGGAGACGGCAAGCGAATATATTGAGATCTTTGGTAGACTCATTTAGTGGTAACCTGGCTAGAGATTTTATCGAAGATAGTTCATGTAGAATAATAAATTCCGGCTGCCCAAATCGACTCTCTAAGGAGCGCATGACTTGTGCTGGATTAGTGGCGGTCATCAATAGCGCCGAGACTGTCTCTCGGGCGACGCCGTGCAATGAAGTGCTAAGTCGAGCTAGGTTTTCTTCCGGCGTGAAGCTAGCCTCTGACCGAATATAAGCTTTCTTGAAAGAAAGCCAGTCAGCGACGCAACCGTTAAAAGAAGGAAGAATAACACTAACCTGTTTCTGTTTGCTGCCCAGGTCCGCGATGACTTTCGCTAGTTTAATAAAAGAGTCTTGTGTCTCTACATTATTAGTTTTATTTTTGATATAATAATTATTACAATCAGGTGCGCAATTAACGTGATGTGTACCTAATTCTAATGTATGTGTAGTGTTTCCTTGTTCCGTATGATGCTGAATATAGTCACCGCATAATGAACGCCTCACACTTGTGCTCACAAAAGGAACATTCGGTATAGTAGAAGCATCCACAGGTTCTAAAATTGGGTTATTAGTGCTGTAAGGGAATGGTTTGTTAATATCAAACTCTACGTTATCACCCTCTATTAACCATTTTTGTGTAGAATTGCTTTTTTCTGAAGCTACTGAATCGATTGCTGCAAGTTCTGCTTGCAATTCTAGTTCAGCGGCCTTCCGCTCAACTTCAACGAGCCTTCGCTCACGATCCGCATTCATACGAGCATGCTTCGCAAGAGCAGTGAGTTTTTGAGTTTTATTTGAAACTGTTGTTGAAGCTAAGGACTGTGGCTTTGATAACAAAGATTCTGGTAACAATTTAGAAGTGTGCTTCTGCTTGAGAGCCTCATCTTGACTAGACTGAGCAGGCGTATTGCCTGAAGATGTGGCTGAAGCATTTTCACTTACCTGAGGTTTGTTCAGCTTCTTTTTCGTTACCGACCGAGTTACGGGCATTCTCAATCCCACACTTCTGACACCAATATGAAGAATCACAAACAAATAACTCGGTTTTAATAACGAAAAGAATTTATTTAGAGAAAGTATACAAAGCACGAAACATTCTCCTCGACAGGCTAAACAAAACTACTCGTAATACATTGATAACCAAAATCAAAAATGTTATTTGGAAAAAGAATATTAAGTAAAAAAACATAGCAACAGCCAACACTTTATAAAAATATAAAAAAGGTTGGTCGGTCGCCAACAAATGTATTAGGTAATCTATGTAACGGAATCTTTTAAAGTGATTTTCACCCACTTGCAGTAGACACCAAATTCGTTTTATTTAAACAAATGAGTCGCGCAAGTGTTAGAATATATTACGCTTGTATAAGTTCGGTAGGTATCTATCAATGTATTAATCTATGTAACGGAATCTTTAAAAGTGATTTTTACAAATTTACAGTGGTTGGATTGTTATCACGCTTGTATAAGTTCGGTATGTATCTGTCAATGTTAATCTATGTTAATCTATGTTACGGATTCTTTGAAAGTGATTTTAACACACTTACAGAAGTCGGATTGTTCTAAAATTTTGCACACATGTTAAGGACCGACGACGATGAAATAATTAAAAAAATAAAACAGGCAGTCATGGGGACTGCCGATAGAAGTGAAAACTATTAACTTATTAACTTGCGACCGACCGATAGCATAGCAGGGATGCACAGATTAGCATGTCGGTGACGCGAACTAAAAAGAAGTTTTTTCCCTCCAAAAACGCCCAACGCGCCTAAAGAAGTATTCACTTCAAAAACCTTGTTATATTATAGGTACAAAAGCCATCGTCTTGAACCACTCTATCTATTAAAGAAACAGTAGGCCCAGGCATACATTTTCGCCGCGCCGTAGAGAGGGGATAGCTGTCTACTCTCCATCCGTCTTACGCTTTTTCGATCAGGTCACGTGTCCTGACGCGAGTTTAAGATTTTATACCCATTACAGAAAAAGTGCTCAACGCCGCTAAAGAAGTTTTCACTTCAAAAAAGTATTTTCAAGCGTTTTTTTTTCAGTTTTTGAAATAAGAAAGTTATTATTTTGTTGGGTCAGCTAGTTTTCTGTATAATATATCCAATTGTAAAGCGTAACGCAAAACGTATCAACTGCCTCAAGCTCATATATATCAATCAGCCGCTATTAGCTACGAATGCGACGATGTACGGCGTGCCAGATGCATATTCTTGCATATACAGGGTGTGGCGTAAATAGTGGTCCACCGTTCAAGGTTGGATACATCAGGTAGGTACCTACACCATACCAAAATTTGGAACCGGTCCGCCGACTGGTTCCAGAAAAAAAAATATTTTTAATTTTTTTTAAGAAATTCCCATTTTCATTAAGAATTTGATCACAGTTTCAACAAAAAACATTATTTTTGATTTTTTATTCGTGTTTATTCATGCTGAATGTATGAGCTATCATAAAATAAAAAAGATTTGTATTGAAATTGTAGCCTTTACGGGAAAAAGTGATTTCTTCTCAATTCTTAACTTAAATTTTATCGCATCAGTCATGTTCAGGAGCGGTTTTTGAAAAAAAAATGTACTACACTGTTAGTGCCCATGCATTTAAAAATATGCTCATGATGTACTGATTATAAAATGGTATAATAGTACCGCTTTTCAAAAATAGATTTTTTTTTATTGCAATTGTAATTAAAAACGGATAAGTCTTCCTGTTACTATTTTCGCAACATAATATTTAAACAAAAATGTTGTCTTTTTGTTTTTACCCATTTAAATATGGAATTAAATAAAACAAAGTCTCAATCTTACAACTGATATTTGACTCCACGTCTCCAAATAATTCTACATCATGTCGTGTCCTATAAAAAAAGGTCGCTCTGTACCTGAACCATAACAAAAGACCTATTGAAGTGCGCACACTCTTGTAATGCGTAACGTAGCTGGAGTAACTAAACAATAGGATAGTGATAAGGAAAGGATGTAGTTTGTTGTTGTTGTCCCTTTCCTTTCTAGCAATTGAGATCGGAAAGAAATGGTACATAAACAATTAGTACGATCTACGCTCCCGTGCATCGTATACGTTTCGTTTCATTTGTGTTTAACTCCGCTGTTTCTTGCTATTCCCCTGGACTCCGGTTGATTGCCTAAGTGATTTGGACTTGTCGTTTTGGTGACATCTAATAATCTTGCTTACGTTTACCGGACTCTGATTTGCAAAACGATTTGGACAAACGTGCAGTGCAGTGATAACAAAAATGTCTCAGTATACACCGCCCGAATATGCTGACATGCATTTTATTTACGGAGAATGTGGAGGAGTCGGCAGAGAGGCGGCTCGGCTTTACAGGGAGAGATATCCCGATCGCAGACATCCAGACCACAGGGTGTTTGGGCGAGTCCACAATGCATACACCGAAGGGAGGATACCCGGCTCAGGCGTAGGCGGTGCAAGAGAAGGACGCCCACGGAGACATGCCGATGATCAGGTACTGAATTTGGCAGAACAAGATCCTACAACCTCAGTCCGAGTCTTATCTCGCACAACGGGGATATCTACCAGAACCGTACATCGCATTTTAAAAAGACACGAGCTACATCCCTACCATTATACAAGGGTACAGACTCTGTTACCAAGGGACTATCCTCCGCGAGTGAGATTTTACAGAGAAATGCTGCGTAGAATACGAGAGGACGAGCAATTTTTTAATAAAATACTTTGGAGTGACGAATCATCTTGCAGAAAAGATGGATATTTAAATTTACACAACTTGCACAGCTGGCAGTTAGAAAATCCGCACGTCATGAGACAAGATCGATCGCAATACCAATTTAAAATAAACCTTTGGGTCGGCATTATTAACGGACAAATAATTGGTCCATTAGAACTGCCAGAAACCTTAACCGCAGAAAGGTATCTTGGGTTCTTACAGACAGATTTACCCGTACTTCTAGAAAGTGTCCCTACAGAGATCCGAGACAGCATGTGGCTACAAAATGATGGCTGTCCCGCTCACTATGCAGTAAGGGTACGAGAGCACCTTAATGTGGCCTATCCAAACAGATGGATAGGGCGGTTAGGCCCAATACTATGGCCACCACGCTCCCCAGACCTTAATCCTTTGGATTTCTTTTATTGGGGATGCTTAAAGGAAGACGTATACAAGGGACCAATAAATAATATTGAAGAATTAAGGACCAGGATTCTGACAGCAGCTGGAAAAATCAATGAAAGCGGGTTTGCTCGACGTCTTAAACGCTCCTTTATTCGACGGTGCAGAGCGTGTATAGCTGCGAATGGGGGCCATTTTGAGCACCGATTGTATTAATCAATAAATAAATAATTATGATGTCAAAGTTGTTTTTTTTTAATACCCTGTCTGTAGTAACTTTTGTGTTCTCATTTGCCAATACAATTACAATAATAATATTGTCGTTGTCACTATGACCAAGTTTACAGTAAGAATGGGCACATAAATAAGGTAGACGAAATTTTTGTTTCAATATTATGTTGCGAAAATGGTAACAGGAAGACTTACTTATTTTCAGTTACAAATGCAGTATTTTTTTTTCTATTTTTGTAAAGCGGTACTATTATACCATTTTATAATCAGTACATCATGAGCATATTTTTAAATGCATGGGCACTAACAGTGTAGTACATTTCTTTTTCAAAAAACGCTCCTGAATATGAGTGATGCGATAAAATTTAGGTTAAGAATTGAGAAGAAATCACTTTTTCTCGTAAAGGCTACAATTTCAATACAAATCTTTATTTTTTTATGATAGCTCATACATTCAACATGAATAAACACGAATAGAAAATCAAAAATAATGTTTTTTGTTGAAACTGTGGTCAAATTCGTAATGAAAATGGGAATTTCTTGAAAAAAATTAAAAATATTTTTTTTTCCGTAACCAGTCGGCGGACCGGTTTAAAATTTTGGTATGGTGTAGGTACCTACCTGATGTACCTAACCCTGAACGGTGGACCACTATTTACGCCACACCCTGTATATAAGATACCAGAATATCTCGACCTGACACAACACAAACATTCGTTTTCTTACTAAAACAACTCGTTCAGTACTCAATGGTCAAGTTATATTTATCAGTATTCACAAATCGGTTTACCTTGGACTGTTTTCATACTTCATATTGTTAATTTTAGTGACTGCTGCTATTAAATATTTCATGTTAATTTTATCAACTTATAGATAACGAATTGACCTGGAGATAAAAAAAATAATTGTTCTGATGACTTTTGAGAGCAGGAGGCGAATTCCATACTTTGGCAGTGCGGCAAAGAGTGATTTTGAAATTGAGTAAAGACACTGTCGTCTCGTTGCTTGTGTGCGTGAGGCGATTTTGTTTGGAGTGTGCGCAGCGACCATTAAAATTACCATAAAGTGTGTTACCTACTTGTGAAAGAAAACAGCGCTGGTAACTGCTCTTGCTGGTTTAATACGCTAAGAAAAAACTTATTGCAAGTGTGGTTACAACTTCCAAGTATGCAAATGACTGCACACATTGTAAAGTAAAAAAAAATATAAGTTAGCTTACCTGATGTCTGTTATTATGTCGATTAAATACAAAAACGTGGTTTATTTTTTCTTTTTTTCATATTTATGATGTGTCATGTATGGGGTATGGTATAATTGAACAAAAGGAAAAGTTGAATCAAGTTTATCATGCGGCAAACCGGGTCGCTATTGGGCGCGTTATATTCAAAAAGAAATCAAATCACGATTATGTATTGGCCAGACTATCAGGCGGCTGGAACGTCGGGCTGACAAATTGTCTGAAATTCCAGGTACCTACCTACCCAGTATATTGGAGTAGCTGTTAATGAACAAGTAGAATACATATTAATAAAAATAGATCGACGAAATGACGACACTACCAAACTGCAGTATTCCCTAATAAAAGGTTTGTTTAGTAGAAAAATATGTATGTCTATGCATATTACATATTAAATAAATAAATAAATAAATAATAAATAAATAAATAAATAAATATTCATGGACATTTCACACAACGTCCTCTGGTCCCAAGCTAAGCTTATATGCTTGTGTTATGGGTACCAGAATACGGATATAATACATAAACTACTTTTCTTTTGTAAATACATACTTATAATACATAGTAAACACCCAGACGCAGTACAAACATTTGTATGAGATTTATGGATATCACACAAATGATTGTGTCCTGACCGAGAATCGAACCCGAGACCTCGCGATCGGCAGTCCATTACATAAACCACTCCACCACGAAGCCCGTCGAATATTATTTTGATATAATAATTTTGATATTAAAACCATTTTCAAAAATTCTAAATAATGTATAATACTTAAAGCATAGAGAATAAATAAAACTAAATGAAACAGCACATTTTATCTAACATAGATTTTTTCTTCTATTTCTATTCCTCTCGTTCGCCCTACCGGGCCATGGTAATGCCTTGAGCTTTACCATGACCCGGCAAGGGTAGCCCCTTTATCTGGGGCTCGACACGACGGGAGGAACATTAGGTCTCCCCGTTTATATATCATAGATGCTGATGGGTTTAGTTTATATTACATTATATTTTTTTTAACCTATGGAACACTCAACTTTCTTAGCAAGGTCCTTATTTTAATATTATAAGGTACAAATAACACAGGCCTTTAATGAAAATATGACAATTTATTTCAGTGAAGGCAATTGTTTTAAAACAATAAAGCTTACATAAAAAAAGAACAAAATATTTTTGTTTTAAGATACACGAGAGGTTTTTAATTTAGGCGTTTCTCAACAATAATTAATCATGCACCGTTAATGTTTCTAAAATGATTATGTTATGGCTCTTACAGCTTGTGGTATGCCAAATTTGGTAGTACCCTCGTCAATTTGATAAATTCGCTCTGGCAACACTGTCGAGTCTCCATTTGATAATCTTGTTAAATCATTGTAGGGTTAAGATGGATAATAATTCTTCATTCTATTATGTGTTTAATCTGTAATAAATACTAATATAATTCTCAGAAAACAGTGATCGCGAGCCTAAGTTATTTATATAGTTGACTTCGTATATTTTATAGTTAATATAAAGACGCCTTCTGGTAAACTTTAGAGTGTTATACCCACAGATATAAACTTCGTAAGCTGCTTTTGTCATAAACCTATTAGAATAAAAGTACCTATGTATAGAGATACATAAAAAATAAGCCCGTGCAATGTAGAATTACAGGAATTCTATATGAAAAAATATATGTATGAGAAAAAATAGTATAATTGTATGAAAATTAATCGTTTTTCATACTAAATTATAAAATTCCGTACTTTAATCATTGGCAAACGGCTTGTGAATAACAAAAGAGACAAAAATATAGCGCCATTTCAAATCTTCAGAGCAATACACAAATAAACGCTTGATGGGCGTTACAAAACTTGTAAATATTCTGGGCTAAGCGTTAGGGCATTCGTAAGTCCTAGAAAACCGGCGAAGGAGGGGTTAGGAGGGAAGAGGAGTAAAGAGGGGGTGTTGAGAGGTATTGGGGGTGAGAAGAAGTAGGTGTAGAACTGCAACATCTCAAGGTCGTTACGTCTGGTCGCCGGTCGGTACCACCTCTTGCACTAAACTTGTAAATAGATTTATACCGAAGAGTGTTTGTGTTGTTTCACACGTGAAAATAATGGTTGCGTGTTTTCATATCGGCCTTGTAAATACGTTTAATTTAAGTAAATGTTTAAATACACAAAGATTGATACCAATTCACGTGTCACCACCCCATCTCCTCTCAAGGGTGCTGTAAAAGTAACCCTGTGCCAACACGCTTGGTCAGCGCGGCACAGTAGACCATAATCCCCCCAAAGTGGTCCTCCACTTTGGAGGGATTTACGTCCATTTACGTCCCACTGTTGGGCACGGGCCTCCTGGCCCGTGCCCAACAGTGGGACGTAAATGGACTGGAGAGGAGAGGATACCAATTCTATGTGCACAACTAAACTTAACAAAAAAGTAAAAAAATTGATAGTTTCGATAACACAATTCGGCAATGTTAACAGCACCATTAGAAAATCTGTATATTATAGACTAAGGATTTTAATTAAAATAAATGAGCACAACAAAATAGCCAAATAATCAAAATACAGCAATAGTTGTTTTCATTTTTAACACGCTTATATAAGTTCGGTATGTATCTAGCAATGTATTGATCTATGTAACGGAACCTTTCAACGCGATTTTCACCCACTTGCGATAGTCGGATTGATTTTAAATTTTGCATACACATCAAGGATCGATGACAATGCAATATTTAAAAAATATGCAGGATTTTCAAGCTTTTTTTTTAATTTTTGTACTAAGTAGATTATTAAGTTAATGTTAAGTTTAGTTGTGTATGTAGAATTGGGATCAGTGACTATATATTATTTATTTGCTATTTCGGTATACATATTTATTTTAATTAAAATCGTCAGTCTATAATTAACAGCTTTTATAATATACTACCTGTTGTCCGCAACTTCCTATCCGTGGAACTTAGAAACCAAACCATAACAAATGACACAAAAGGAACTCTATCTTTGAACAACTCTATCAAAACCTGTCGCGTGGTTATAAAGATATAAGTTCACATTTTATAATAAGTAAAAGTTCAGATAACATTGCCAAAACGTGCTATTGACACCATTATTATTACAGCCCTTAATTCCATAAAGAAAATCAACAATTCAATTTTTACATATAAATAAATTAAATTAAATTTACACTAACTTCATGCATTGTCATAAATGTCTTAATCAATAATTCATAAATTATGTCAAGAAAAAGATTAAAATGTCCTCTCCTATCGAGTTGGGCCCCATCTGCGGGGCCACCCCTTTACCCTGGGTCGTGGTAATACCTGAGTGACTACCACGGCCCGGGTTTCTGGACGTGGAGAAACACCAAGGAGTTTAGTGGGTAGTCCGGCAGATAGGCCGGGAGTCTCACATGAAGCCCGAAGGTTGCCCTCGCAACTGGACAGGCGAAGTATGTCAATGCATTCCCCATGTAAAAAAAAAAAAGTTTAAGTGTATGTCAAAATAAGCTAAAATAAATTATTGTCAACTCTTTTCTTTTTTGTTGATTTTCTTTTATTTCCTTTTTTTTCACTTTTGTTTATGTTATTGACACTATTTTTTATTTTTAGTTAAGTTTAGATGCGCACGTAGCGTTGGAATCATTGTGACGTGATCGCTAAGTTACAAATAATATTTCTTTCATATCATATCCCCAACGTATAGAACGATATATCAACTGACTGCAAACAACAACTTTGTGCTACATTAATCATCAGTTTGTCCTGTGAGAGGCTAATTCATTATCATATATAGTCTTCTTTCATCTTCCCACACAAGTTCCCTATTTTACCATTCACTGACAGCTTATAGACCAGTAACCCTATAAGTATTAACCTATTGTTATAATATACAAATTGTTACTCGCACAATAATCATTTAAAAAGAATTTTAATTCATATTAATTTTAAATGAACTTAACAAAAATTGGTCAATTGCGAGTCGGACTCGCGCACGAAGGGTTCCGTACCATTATCTATGCAACATAAGGCACGTTATTAATAAATGAGCAAACAACACACACAATACTTAATTAATCACGTTTGTTGTATGAGAGCAAGAAACGGTAAAAAAATCATGTTTGTTGTATGGGAGCCCCCCTTAAATATTTATTTTATTTTATTTTTAGTATTTGTTGTTATAGCGGCAATAGAAATACATCATCTGTGAAAATTTCAACTCTCTAGCTATCACCGTTCTTGAGATACAGCCTGGTGACAGACGGACGGACGGACAGCGAAGTCTCAGTAATAGGGTCCCGTTTTTACCCTTTGGGTACGGAACCCTAAAAAATTGAAAATTTATAGTTTCAGTAACACAATTCCGCAATGTATAGATTAATAGTCTTATTCATAGTGACTTGTCGGAGGTATAAAAGTTCGCTAAAATAGTTTCGCGAAAATTGTCAAAACTTGTTATTCATAATAGTCTTTTTACGCTAAAACGTTTATTATCCCTCCGATGAAATCTCCGTTTAAACCTCCGATAAGTCATTATGAATAAGACCGTAAAGATTTTAATTAATATAAATGTGTATTACGAGATATACGATTAATGAAAGTTAAAGTTTAAATAAAACTACTTTTTACGGATTTAGACGCGTATATTTGTTTTAAATTTTGACCCGACGTTTCGGAGACTTTGCAGTCACCATGGTCACGGGTGAGACTAACGGGGGAGACGGGTGGAGATTAGTTGCCAAAATTTTGTACCTTTGGAGAAAAAAGCTATAATCTGAAAAGTAGAAAATGCCTGTTTCAAGGCTAAATATTGACGTAAGAGCTTAGCAAAAAAGTATTTATAAGTATTATTAAGTAAGTAATGTGATACAATACAAGATTAAATTGATAAACAGATAATTTCAAAGAAGTATAACTTTTTCGTTATTAAGTCGCAAAAAAACGGCGAACATTGGTACCGCGTAGCACCAAAACTAGAGCGAAGTGGCATCTGGGTGTTCTACCCTCTCCTTTTACATCTTTATGCCAGTCCATAATTGAGCAGAACAAAAAATTTCCGATTTTACCACCCGTCCGTACATAGTGCGTAGCTACAAACGCTACGAAACGGGTTACGAATTTCGATAGTTCTTTTAGACTGGGTAAGTAAGGTAAGTACTACTACATTTATGTAGTGTTATTTACATGTCATTTATTGTCCCTTCTTTACTTATTATAAAATAAAGTCGTTATTTTTCTATGTATGTCTCTATGTGAGCCTATATCTTCAAAACTACAGAACGGATTTTGATGCGGTTTCTTTTAATAGATAGAGTGATTCAATATATAAATATAAATTATATATATGAGTATAAATTTTAGGGTTTGTTTTTTAATCCTACGAAACAGCTAGTATTATATAAAGCTCCACAATGGGTCAATTTGTATATAAATATCTCTAAAGTTAAAATGTAGGTGCTACTTAGATGTAAAGAGATGATAATCTGACAAAGATTTTCATTAATCTGTCTACATTTGGCGGCATTTTATCATGATTGTCTTAACTTTTATCTTCTTCTTCTTCTAATATATAAAATTCACGTGTCACAGTGTTAGTTACCGTACTCCTCCGAAACGGCTTGCCCGATTTTTATGAAGTTTTACATGCATATTCAGTAGGTCTGAGAATCGGCCAACATCTATTTTTCAAACCTTTTTTTTTTCTTTTTTTTTAGCATGGCAAAACAAGGTTTGCCGGTTCAGCTAGTATCCTAATAAAATATCAGATTAATTTGAAGCGTCAGTCTCAACAAATTAATACCTAATTAACAATATACATTATGAAGAAAATTAACTTGTAAATAAGGTAATTACCTTATAATTATTCAGTAATTGCAGATTAAAATTCAAAGATAATCCTCCAACGATGTTTTATTAAGTAGGCTCCATAACGAATTCTTGTCACGTTCTTTAGTAGAGAGTATAAATTATAATAAATGTATCTACTTAAATATAAGAGTATACTTAACAGAAACAATAATGTACCCAAATGGCTCAATTGCCATATTTCAATTCAAAGTTATTAAATAGTTAATGCACTAAAAATAAATTGATAAAGGTCTCTTTAAGGCTAATGGAACAAATTGCAGATTCGTATTCTGCTCCACGAATAGCTGATAATATAGGTATAAATGCCAAATTCATTAATCTCTATCGTTACAATGTTGCGGCATGTACGTTTGTAGGTACAAACCTCTTACATTCGATATGAATAGCCAGACGTAAACGCATTGTAATGTAAACAACGTCGTCGGCGTAGCGTAGACACCGCGCATACTCGACTTGTAACCGTGTCGTTTATCTAATCCCACATTATCTAATATTCGATAGAGCGAGTTCAAGGTTGTGCTGAAAGCGCTACAGTGTCGCCGGCCGCGATTCGCGATCGCATCCTATTCTCCCAGGCCGCGCGCCCTTTGCGCTTTTATCAATACGGTGCAGCACAGCGCCGCCTGTCGGCCGCCGCCAGTACTCACGCAGACTCGAGTGCGCACGCTCCGTGTCCCGCGACAATACTGCATTTACACCATCTAATAAAAGCCTAGTTCTTGATCAAAATAATCATTCTAAAAATAACTTAAAACCGGTTCTTTAATGAAAATGTGACGCATTTGAGTACGTCAAAACTATAACTCTTACCGCGCTCGTTTACAATACTTAACCTAAACGGTAGGATTACGTCAATAACAGGCGATTCCTCGCCTCCAATTCGCTGTTATTGTTTATTATTACATTATAAACAGAAATTTCCTGATGGTGCTGTAAAGCGGGCTGGCGTCGAGGCATCGTGAAGATATCCAACGGTGAGTATTCTTGTAATACCCAAGTGTTATTGCAAACCTGTACTTGTTTATGTGCAAGACTTGAAGTGGAATATCTGGAAAGTATTATCTAGGTAATGTGAGCTTATGTGAGTGGATACTTTCGCTAGGCGCGCTCAGGAATGAGGACACAGTCTAAAATAAACTGAGATTTTTAACGTAGCACCACGATATCATCGTTCATCTATTTCGCTAGACATTCACCTATCAAATTGCGTGAGGCTAAAACTAATTTGTTTATGTTACAGGCTCGTACAGTTTGTAACATTTTCATAGTATTTATAAAAGAAGTAATTAGATAACGCAGGTTAAGCAGGATTGAACCACAAGTCATGCTAATATTTAGTCCAGTTCTATTCCAACGACGTCCTAATTTCTGTGTGTTAGAATTCTAATTGGATGGCCGGGTCCCATTTGTGTAATTATCATAACAATGCAGAACGTCTTACCAATTAGACTAGCTCCTCTATCCCCAGGTATTATTGTATTATCATAATGACCAGTTGTTACGACCAGAGGATCACGATCACGTATTTAATAATCATCCAGATTACAAGAATCAATCAAA
This sequence comes from Orgyia antiqua, assembly GCA_916999025.1. Taxonomy (NCBI): domain Eukaryota; kingdom Metazoa; phylum Arthropoda; class Insecta; order Lepidoptera; family Erebidae; genus Orgyia; species Orgyia antiqua. The sequence continues at coordinate 24,621,543 of OU779864.1, forward strand.
TTAGACTAAACCTGACTAACTGAAACTTATTTGTAAACAAAGAGTACAGTTTTATATAAATGATTTTAATTAATATATGAAACTTCAGTTATCATTGCCGAATTGTGTTACTAATACTATCACGTTTTATTTTTGTTGTGCACGTAGAATTGTTACCGTTACCATTGTCGAATGCACTAACAAGATCATCACGCTACATTGTAACTAATAATGTTTTAATTCTCAACATTTCACCAGAGTTTAATTCATTACAGTCATTAAAAAGCTAACTTTTTAACTTAATTACTTGGTATCTCACACATGCACATTACGTATGTAAGTGGTATTTAGAGATTCTGGAAGAAAGGCATTTCAAAGTTACTACGAGAGTTACACAACTCCAATTATTTATCTGAATGTATGAGGTTATTTATTTAATTGCCAGCGAATGAGGAAGTGTTGTTCCATTCTCTAATATTTATAACTAGTAATTAGCCTCGCCTCTGAATGATTTCTTTATCGAGGATTAAAAAAAATGCGTTTATTAGGGACAGTGTACCTTACAGGGTGAAAGGATTGTTCTAATTCAATCCTTGGTTTCATCATCATCATCATACCGTCACGTCTTTGTCCATGGGGGTAGGCAGAGCTCTATTCGTTTCGAACAGTCAAATATTTCATATTTAGAGTATTATTTTCTAAACTAACTAACATTTTACATTAATTCATAAATTTTTGCAATTGGCTTGTACTAATTTTGTTTGTTAACTAACAGTTACTAGATAATTTTACACGATTCCTATTCGAAGTCCTAGGAATTAGATTTACTCAGACTAAGGTATATATACATGTATACGACATCTTGAAATGAATTCTTGAAATAACATTTTTATACATAAATAATTCACAGATCTCTCCTATCATAGATATTTTCTATACCCGTTCATAATTACAATACATTGATTACCATAATATCATTGAAACTGGCTTATTTAACCGTACAATATTCTATAGCCACCTTGAACTTACAGTATGTTCCACTTTCTCCGCGTATTGTTTTTTTTACTTCAACAAAAAATTTCGCTTATTGCATACAGACTTTTGTAAGCTAATAATAGCATGCAGTTTTTGCATAACATTTGTTTATACCCTTTAAAATCGTGAGAATGTAGGCCAAGTTCACGTCCGGTGCACCGGTGTTTACCAAATAACGATATACTCTTTTGTTTCCGATATTTACCCATACTTTTATTGTGAAAATGCACACAACTTTTTAAGCGTTGTCGTGTAAAATTAAGCGACTGATAATAAAGACGCACACTAAATTCACATATAGATAGACGGGCCTCGTGGTCGAGTGGTTCATGTAACGAACTGCCATTCACGAGGTCGCCGGTTCGATTCCCGCACAAGACAATAATTTGTGTGATTTTTATAAATATTATATACAAATGTTTGCACTGCGTCTGGGTGTTTTCTATGTATTTACAAAAGAAAAGTAATATATAAGTAGTCTATACATATTCTGGTACCCATAACACAAGCATATAAGCTTAGCATGGGACCAGAAGACGTTCTGTGAAATGACTATGAATATTTGAATATTTACATAACCACAGCAACTTCTGACTTGTTAATTCTAATGTCTTTTAGGTGTGCTGTGTATTCGATAAACTAAAAAAACTATAACTGTGTTTTCCACGGGAATTTCCTTTAGTTTTTAAAATAATCTAAAATATCTAAGTATCACATTTTATTGAAATCCAATAAACCACTTGTACGTGAGTGAATAATAAACTAATACAATACCCATTCAAACATTTGCGTTTATAATATTAGTGTTATATCAAAAATGTTGAAGTATTTATTTGCGACCAAATTCTTTTTTATCGGTAAAAAGATTCCGATCTGTTACGATGAAAGGAAGTAGGTACCTAGTCTATTGTAAGAATCTATTTGAACTCGTGAAAGTATTTCTTATTGAACCATGTTACGAGAATATTGGCATCGCTTGCGTTATTATTGTTATTCGACCATATTAAATGCTGCTTTACTTTCTAAAGTGGAAATTTAAAAAAATATTGAATAAAATATCTTGAAATGTCACCAATTAGCTAGCTTACGAGTTCATGATATTAGATTAAGTAGTCGCAAGCTAGCTATTTAGTTATATTGACTTTTGTTTAATTGATCTTTGAACGGCTTAGAAAAAGACCGCGTAAGTACTATGGAGAAAACTATTATATACCCATAGGTACCGCCTGTGTAAATTAGTCCAAAAACTAAAACTAATATCTGTACTGTATGTACATACGTTGTATGTACATGTATCTGTACATACTGTTATAACTAAATCTACCTTTAGTTACGATTATGCATTTTCTTTAGCATAAATACAATAAATACCTATAAATACATATTTTGAAGAGACAAGAATGATCATCATCATAACATAACGCCTTTTACCCATGGGAGTAGGCACAGACTATAGAGCGTCATCTGCTACAATCCAAACATAGCTCCTTGGCATCCACATTCATACATTCTTCATCCACACTCATACATCTGGTCATACATGCCCAACGGTGGTAAGTTGTACAAGAATCGTAAATCGATATTTTAATGGTCATTTTTGCTTATGGTAATCTTTATTGGAGATGACGTCACTATTGTCTGGTGCAGTTAAGCTATTTACAGTGAATGCGTCATAGCTCCAATACAATGCCCTTGTTAATTGCAGTGTTTCGTAAAATTTAATTTGATTGTATCCTTATGGCAAATATATCCACACCCAATTATTTTACACTAGATTTTACCCTGTGCCAACCGCCGACATACGTAAGAATTATTTATTCACGAAGGCTCTGACACTGTTTTAGTCTGATTCCAAAATTGTCTACATTATCTGTAAAGGACTACTCTTTGTTGAACCGTACCGTACCGTTTGTAGAATGCAAATGAAGCAATGATAGACAAAAAGCTTAACCTGACCTCAAAACACAGCTTATGCTAACTACTATTATATAAACGTATATATTTTATTAGACGTTTGACCTTCAATATTGATGCAAAACAAATTAGCAAGTCAACAATTAAGATAAGGGTAAAAAGATATTATCACAGTTAGATAATTAATTTGTCATTAATATTATGGCTAAATTGATAATGTATTGAATTAAATGCGAATTAAATATGAATTTTAAATATTTTTCATACTAATTCGGAATTTAATAAGTTCATCGGACGGCCCCGGCTTCGTACGGCAATAAATATAACTTATATTCATCAGAGATAGATAGAGTAGCTTCAGAGCTATGTTTCACACAAACAAACAATCAATCTTTTTTTTTATAATATTAAAATAGAAAAAAGGTGCTTTTGTAAACTGATACCAATTATTGGCAGGTTATAATGTAATTTATTAATTTTGCAATTGACATGCTATGCTTTTACTTAATAAATTAAATTATGGTGGAAAAAATGATTACCGCAAGCAGGACTTGAACGCACGACCTCGGAATACCGTTCCGTAGCTCTGCCAACTGAGCTTATTGCGGTTGTGCTTTCAGTAATCAAATTAGTATAATCGTCACTGGATTGAGTTTATATCGTATTTTTACGTACAACGCCATCAAGAATGTTTTGCAACAATGTCGACCAGCCACCAAGTATTCTTTACAGAATACAATTGGGTTGAAAATAATGACCCAATCACTTTTTCCACCATAATTTAATTTATTCGGTTATAATGTCTTAGCGCTGAACTAATCTGAATTCCGTAAGGAAGATAGACGGTTAATAGTCCTATTTCTACAAATTTTCACAAAAGCTTGACTAATACAGTTACACCTAAATTTTCTTTAAGAATGACTCTATCTAGAGTCGTAAACGACACGTGATCCATTTAAATGTTTTATAATTAACTTAAGACTAAAGATGCAGGGAGCGTCTGTCTTCATATTTATCGCTATTTATTACTATTACTTATATATAATTATTTGGTTTGCAGCTTGACTAGAATACCGTATTGTATTCTCTAACACTTGCGAGACGCATTTAATCAAATAAGACCACTTTTTCAAGAACATACGATTATACGAGTCTAAATTCGTAAAAAAATGTTTTATTTGAATACTGTATTGTCACAGAAATGATAAGCCTCACACATCTATTTAAATTTGAAATATGCTAAGCTGATTACGTTATTTATAGATATACAAAAATAAACACACGAAACAATACATTTTACTAATTATTTATTGTCTAGTCGCTTATAATACTTTTAATTTAAACCGTCAAAAGCTTGTAAAGAACTTATATAATAGCTTTGTATTAAAATATCTGAATCCTTACAATAGTTCAAAGTAACATGGCGATTAGGAACACTCTGTTATAATATTTTGTTAAGTAGACTCTTGTGTAACCTAAAATTAAGTTTCAATGTAAAAGGAACTTCTAAAGCTTGATATTTACTTCTAACTCATAATAGGAAAACCTTCATAACAATTCACGAATATTGATTGTTCGTTTAAAGATTATTGTGAAGTTTACAAAGGCAGGAACACAAAACGTTTTATGGTACAAAGCTATAGAAATAAGTTTGTTTCCTTGAAAGTTCATGATGAAAGTGAAACCTTGTATATGTACAAAACCTTTGATTAGAAATTAACAAGCTGTTTCCCGTAATTTCGTACGGGTGGAATTTTAAAATTAATCTCTAACAAATAATACTAAAAAAACCATCTCATTGAATCACTCTATCTATAAAAAGCTGCATCAAAATCCGTTCCGTAGTTTGAAAGATTTAAGCTTACATACATACATACTAATATAGCGACTTTGTTTTATAATAAGTAAAGAAAGAAAGAAAAAATAAGCTTTATTTGTAACCGCTTATAAAAATAAAAGCATACATAAATAAATAAAATAAATTATTCTTTATTGCACACTAATATATTTAAAAAATCTTACTATCTAGACTTATCATTGGTACAAAGGGCGGTCTTATCGCGGGTTGCGATCTCTCCCAGATAATATTAAGATGGACTTGACCGAGGCTGAATTAGCGACTTATGGTGTACTGATAGTATTTTAAAAGATTATTACATTACAAACAATAATACAAACAAATATTAGCACAACTACGGACCCAACTCAGCATGATACTGGTGAAAAAGCCAGCGCTGGTCTTCTGTTGGGCCGTAGGTATTTAGAAGACCTCAGGGTACTTTAATGCTCAATTCTATGTTAGGACAAATATTTGTGATCAGATTTTCACTATTATTTTAGGGTTTATCTTTTTAAAATGCTCGTGTGGTAGTATTAGTTACTTAATTGATCTACCGATTTTTATGAAATTTCTTGTGATATGTATACTAATAAATTATAAAGCTGTTTGTTTGTTTAAACGCGCTAATTTCTGGAACTGCTGGTTTAAATAAAATTGAAATATTATTTTTGTGTTAAATAGCCTAATTATCGAAGAATGTATAACATCACGCTGCTACCAACAGCAGCGAAGCACTAGTGAAAAATGTTCTGTTTTCTCACCGTTTAAACTTACAAAACCAAAATCAGCTAAGCCCAGCCGTTTTCCAGTTTTAGCGAGACTAACAAACACAAGTTTGATTTCATATGTAAGATTAACTATGTATAACTGAACGACTACTATATAACTAATATGACTAACTGCATACTGTAGTAAAAAAATTGGTCAAGTGCGAGTCGGACTCGCGCACGAAGGGGTCCGTAGGTACCATTATCTATGCAACATAAGGCAACGTTATTAGTATCGGGCAAGAAACGGTAAAAAAATCATGTTTGTTGTATGGGAGCCCCCCTTAAATCTTTATTTTATTTTATTTTTAGTATTTGTTGTTATAGCGGCAATAGAAATACATCATCTGTGAAAATTTCAACTGTCTAGCTATCACCATTCTTGAGATACAGCCTGGTGACAGACGGGCGGACGAACGGACTTTGGGTACGGAACCCTAAAAAAGAGATACCACTAAATCGAAATAGGTAGTAGTTTGTTAATAAAGGCTGTTCAATTAATTATAGTGACAAATATCCTCCAATAAAGTTCAGTTTACTATCAATCTAGTGAATACATTGATTGGATTTGAGGAGCAAGATCAAGGTTAAAGGAGAAGATACTTCGCTATAAATTTGCCGAATTTTATGTGAGAGATTGTAATGTTTATAGGTTGTGTTTTAAGGTTTATGCATGACCATAGTCGTTAGTGAAACTAGCATTTGTGGTCATGACCACATTCTTTATGAGGTTAATATAACACAAAGCAAAATGTGACATGAGATATTATATTATATATTATGTACTAGCTTTAGCCCGCGACTCCGTACGTGTAGAATTTGGAAAATTTTCCCCGTTTTTACATTTTTTACTAATGCTTTGCTCATATTAGTCGCAGTGTGATGTTATATAGCCTATAGTCTTCTCGATAAATATCCTATTCAATACTAATAGAACTTTTCAATTTGAGATTAGCGCGCTAAAATATTATATATATGTCGGAGAATAGACCAGAGGCCTGAACAGGAATCCGAGCACATAGCGTAAGAACTGTCTTACCGATATTCACACCTCAGTCTATCATACTCTTGCACACTTATAAGGATAACTGGCCTCCACATCAACCCCTTATAGCCAGTGCCCAAGCCTCGCAACGAAGAATTATCACTACGTTCACACAATGAGGAATACATGTACGCGCAAACACGTACATGTCGACTTTACACAATACACGTACACACGCGCACACAGATACACGCCGCGCCGACGCCTATAACGACCAGCTCAATGCCGATACGTCGGAGATTGAGCAGCGCGACGACTCGTACAATACCAACTTCTACACACACACTAATACGCCGTGATGTATACAGCACGAATTCTCGAATAATACTCAACCTCAGCCACGTTCGCCTATCGTATTTAAAGCAACTTGCGAGTGGGGGTAGTGGGGGAGTTGCGACATAATACAATCTTAACATTACGGCCATGATAAGAGTTATGTAATCTTCAATATCTTTAGGGCATATTCTTAGTTAATATCTCGACATTAATCAGATACTAATCTAAATGAGATTTAACTAACTAATTGGGCATAAGTAAATCAAGAACTAATTTCGTATACCTACAAATTCGTTATAAACACTTTAATATTCTTTTAAAACCCATGTCCTTCACGCCTAGCCGACACGGCCATCCTGACCAGCGACCGTCCTCGGGCGATAATAAACTTGGGTTTGATTGGAATATACAAAACTATTCATACAACCGCTCGTCCATCCTGCATCTGTCCGCGTCACTTTCGCATAGAATAATCTACTTAGTTCAAAAACCTAAAAACACGCTTGAAAATCCGGATACCATTCCAAATGACTGCACCGCCATCGATACCCAAAACGTGTGCAAACCTTCAGATCAATTCGACATTAACAGACACTTACCGAACCAATATAAGTGCGTTAAAAAGAAGCGGCCCGACCCGGAGTGCCGAGTCGCTATTCTAGCTACAAAATAATTCTATGCCTCCCACCCACAAAAAAGCTGAAAGCCCGTGCCATCAGAGACACAAGTCTGCGCCGTCACAATGCTGCCAACAAACACAACCAAGACATTCCCATCTGATTCTTTAAACAAAGCGATTCTATGTGAAACTATCCGACTGTATATGAAAGGCATACCGGAGAAACAACAATCCTGGTGAGTCCACTCATACACAACAAAATTATTACGTGCATAACCAAACACACAAGTGTGCTCACAGTGACACTGCAACGAGCCACTCCAGCGACTCTGAATGAAATACACCGACAGACACACACCGAACATATAAAAGAGTGTTAAAAATAATTAAAAGGACAATTCAATAAGGCACACTTCCTCAATTTAGTTAGTGACCTTTTCACAAGTGGTTTAACAAGTGTTTAGCATGTTGCTTACTATAGTACTAAGTAACTAATAACAATAGACAATTTCTAAATAACCACAGCCATGTATTAGGTTGTGGCCTTTTAGTCATACTTCACTACTTTATCATTATGCCACCTCGCCAACTAACATTTCGGCCACCTAGCCGTTCAGTTTTTGACACCTCGCATCCACATTTTGGGCCACTATGCCACTCTACTCCCTATTTCGGGCCACCTCACTCCCTCCTGCCTGGGCCACCTCGCCCTCCTGCCTGGGCCACCTCGCCTTCCTGCCTGGGCCACCTCGCCTTCCTGCCTGGGCCACCTCGCCCTCCTGCCTGGGCTACCTCGCCTTCCTGCCTGGGCCCCCTCGCCCTCCTGCCTGGGCCAGCTCGCCCTCCTGCCTGGGCCAGCTCGCCCTCCTGCCTGGGCCACCTCGCCCTCCTTCAGACCGCAACATCCCTTCATAACTCCATCTCCCAATCTATCGACGGGCTTCGTCGTCCGGTAGCTCATACAACGGAACGCCACCCGCGAGGTCGCGGGTTCGATTCCTGCCTCGGACGATCATTTGTGTGATCTTTACAAATGTCATACAAACGCTTGTCCCGCGTCCGGGCCTCTACCGTGTATCACGAGTGTATATTTACAAAAGAAAAGCAACTTACGCACTCCATCCGTATTCTGGCACCCACAACACAAGCACAATAAGCTCAGCCTGGGACCAGAGGACGCTGCGTGAAACGTCCATGGTTATCCATTTATTTATCCCTCAAAGCCACACCACACACGCACCTCTCAAAGATTTAAAGTATTCGTCAAACAAAATTATTGGGTATCATAAAATTATCGTCAGGTCATCGCGTAATACCACAGTCGCATCCACTGTTAAAGACGCCATTGACCACCAACCATAAGCACTATTTAAGTAGGCCTTGTACAAGTAAAATTCTTTAAGGCGTCGCGTCGGTGACCTCCGCTGTACCACCTTTATGATGAAATAAACAGAAATAAATAGTACCTACTCTTTACTTTACTTGTGATGTAATTTTTAACAAAAAGAAATTGACTTCACATAGCCCGATTTCTTTAACACAGACACACCTTTGAAATATCTTTCCTCAAAAAATGTATCACCAATATCGATTCACAAACGACGAAAAAGCATAAACACGGTTGAATCGAGAAACCTTCCTCTTTAATTACTGTTGAAAGTTAATATGTAGAAGATAAATGTCCAAGAGATCTTTCAACCTTACCTTCGTGTAACTCAAATGGGTGTTAAGCCTACACACACATGGCTGCTTTGGATATTGCTTTCAACATCAAGTTTAAAGGCGCATAGTATTATAGTTATCCAAAAAAAACCTCTCTAAAATCTAAAGCGGTTCCAGGTAGCTATAGTCTAGTAAAAGCACCACGCAGCAAACTCCGCGGTCATACGATTATCTGGTGTTAAACCGTATATCCGTCACTGTAGTCTATATTCAATTTGTTTAAAGCTAACACTTGGTACCATACATTACATATGTCTTCATGAACTTACCTGACCTTTAAGTAGATTACAAGAGTCAAAAACAAATTTGACAAACGACAACAATACTAAAGTTTCAAACTGAAAGTTCTAAAATTGTAAACGCTCTGTTGTACTCATCACTCAGTTTAAGTACTCATATCACCTACATTTAACTAGTAACAGGTATAAGCCCTATATCTTTAGATAACGTGATCTAAATTTATCCTCACTAACTCTCTGGTCACGTCAATGTTAATTAGGGTGTCAGTATAATATTTACGAAAGCACGAAATAAATTAATCGATTCGAATTAACTTACTTCACCAAGGTTGGTGTTATACCTACCACAAAGCACTTTTCACACTAACTTCAAAATTTTAAAACTCTTTTTCACTTACCAGTAGGTATTTTGCGTACAATATCACTTTAAACTTAATTGTAAACTTTCAATGATTTATCTCGGCACGAGTAACTACATTAAATAAAACGATAGAATAAGCAAACAAAATATCTCACGACAGACACAGCCTCTATGTCCTTTACTAAGTATGTCACATTACTGTTTACAACATTATTTTAAATCATAATAAACCAGTTTAAATTTAGTGTTAAAATAAGTCATTTTTGTCCCGTTCTTTCTACTAAGAGTACATGTATGATACATGTTGAACACACACACGCATATTACAAAACAATCGTAATTATTATGTGGTTTTAAAGGTCCCACAATTGGAGTAACTTTGTATTTTCATAACACTGACGGTACTTACAGAAGTATTTTATAAAACACCATGACGGTAGGAAACTAATACATCACCCTTAAATACGTAACGCAGAGGAATTATCTCATACAGCCAAACTAAATTGATAACGTTTTATCAAAAATAGTTTCATATCAATTTGTTATTTTTTTTTTTTTTTTTTTTTTCTTGACTAGGCATCCTTTTGGGACACTTCAGGAAAAAAAAACGTGATTATCCGTTTTATAAAGAATAAAATAATTCTCAAGATGCTTTCTCGTTTTAGATTACGCCCACACAATTACTAGATTTTCTAACGAATGTTAAATCCTTTTCAAATATTTCTATACTGGCAACACCTTTCACATATCAAAGGCGGTAGAACAAACCAAGTACCTACCTACGTTAAGTTTGCCTGGCAGTATTTACATAAAAGAACTGACTGAATAACTACTCGGTTATTGGTATGCACCGATCCGACTGAAAGTATGTGGCGCCATTACTAAACTTATTCTGCTCTTTATGAAAATATTACTCTGATCACAGGTGTATGAACTGCAGTGATCTATGAATCGTTCAGTGACAAACATTAAACGAGTGAACTCTATAGGTTACCTATTTCCTTGCACATATCAAATATCACATACTGAATTTTAATCAGGCAGTTACCTACTTCTGCTTTTATAATACGATTGCTATCACGTAATGTTTCCCCAAAGTATATCTAGTGCGCATCGAAATATTATATCTTCAGTATTCAACAATATCTGTTCATAACGTATATGAAAATATCTCTGTTAATAATTTCTCACTGTACCTAAGCATTAAATTTATAGACTAGGCATATCGTAACATTTCAGATAGCTTTAAGTTTCTTTCTTTTTAACATCTCTATTTATAAATAACTTCGACATTTTACTTGAAACAAACATTGCATGTAAATTAGATAGCTAATAACGCCCAAATATTCTTTGCGGTTTGTGCTACCCACTTTCGTTTACTTTTAAACATTTTACTCACTTATAGTAAAAAAATATTGCTTACCGAATACGACGTTCAGTACTCACGTGCCTGCTGCTTCGGACACTAAATTCCTTGCCACTATCACCATTTCTTACGCACTATTTTACTACCAATCCTCGATAGGACCGTGGATAAAAAGTCATGATTACTTATTTTCGCACACTGTTCACTGTTAACCTATATTTTTACGAATACACTCCCAAACCCTCGCGATCACTATGTGGGCTACGTGTAGTTCTTATCCCACTTCTGATGTCGGAGAATAGACCAGAGGCCTGAACAGGAATCCGAGCACATAGCGTAAGAACTGTCTTACCGATATTCACACCTCAGTCTATCATACTCTTGCACACTTATAAGGATAACTGGCCTCCACATCAACCCCTTATAGCCAGTGCCCAAGCCTCGCAACGAAGAATTATCACTACGTTCACACAATGAGGAATACATGTACGCGCAAACACGTACATGTCGACTTTACACAATACACGTACACACGCGCACACAGATACACGCCGCGCCGACGCCTATAACGACCAGCTCAATGCCGATACGTCGGAGATTGAGCAGCGCGACGACTCGTACAATACCAACTTCTACACACACACTAATACGCCGTGATGTATACAGCACGAATTCTCGAATAATACTCAACCTCAGCCACGTTCGCCTATCGTATTTAAAGCAACTTGCGAGTGGGGGTAGTGGGGGAGTTGCGACATAATACAATCTTAACATTACGGCCATGATAAGAGTTATGTAATCTTCAATATCTTTAGGGCATATTCTTAGTTAATATCTCGACATTAATCAGATACTAATCTAAATGAGATTTAACTAACTAATTGGGCATAAGTAAATCAAGAACTAATTTCGTATACCTACAAATTCGTTATAAACACTTTAATATTCTTTTAAAACCCATGTCCTTCACGCCTAGCCGACATATATATTATAAATATTAATTAATTATAAATTAATGAAATATATAAAAATAAAAGTTACATCCTGTATAAAGTGTATTTATTGAAAGACTTTGCTTGTGTCGCACGAGTGATTGTCAACGGACCGAGGGTAGCCGAGACAAACTTGTTAAAGTTTTTATGGCTAGGTAAGTACCTGTTTATATAATAATGTGTTTGTGTTGTAATTGTAATTGCAAATAAAAAAAAAAAAAAAAAAAATAGTCCATGAAAATTTATTTATTTTTCAAATAAAACTACTTTTTGCGTATTTAGACGCGTGTATTTATTTTCAATTTTAACCCGACGTTTTGGAGATTTTGCAGTCACCATGGTTAGTCAGTCTGTCCCACCCATGGCTATGGTGATGGTGGTTTTAATTGAACGAAATAGTCGCGCAAGTGTTAGAGAATATTATTTATTTTTGTTTAACTAACTACAGTCACGGCAATGATAATACAAAATAATTAGTTTAAATAACAAAAAGTATAATTACATTTCATTATCTAGTTACAACAGTAGATAATAAAAATTAAGTAACCATTTCGGTATTACCAGCAGTGCCTACTTCAGTACTCATTATCTGACTCTATTAAGTGCTTTTATTCTAATAAGAAATATTTTATGATTACGATAAATTGTAACTAATCACATTACACTCCGTTGTTATTAGATTTAAGTAGCAAGACATTTTCCAGTACTCTCCTACACAATTATAGAGGGGCATTGGTAAATTAGATTCTGCCAATGAACTGGAATCTAAATGTAATTTACTGGCCGCACGGATGTACTCATAAGCTTGGCTGCAAAGGATTGAATCGACCCAATGTTAGTAGGTATTGAGGTATGCGAAACCCCTTGTATCCGATCTAAAGGCTTAAGCCATCGACCGCTCAACTAATGTATTCTTTTGAATCTTGCTAATATTGTGGACAATATGTTACTGCATAAAGTAATACAACTAAAAAAATCTTTGAAACGTCCTCATTTCAAGGTTAAATTTTGGGATTCATATTTAAAACAATGGTATCAATTCTACATGCACAACTAAACTTAACTACAAAATAAAAACAACTATGACGTATTTTGATTAACTGGCTATTTCGTTTTGCACATTTACAGTCATATATACAGATTTTCGAATTAAAAAGTTCAGTTAACATTCATGGACATTTCACACACCGTCCTCTGGCCTCTGCAGTAAGAAAAAGTGACGTGAATTTTCGGTGAATCTTGATCACGTGACAGCTTTCCTCTATTTTTATTGGAGGAGCGCTGTCACGTGATCAAGATTCACCGAAAATTCACTTCACTTTTTCTTACTGAATACCAGTGCTGGTCTCTGGTTCCTAGCTAAGTTCATATGCTTTTTTATGTGTACCAGAATACGGATATAATACATATAGTACTTTTCAGTACAAACAGTTGTAAGACATTCATAAATATCACACAAATGATTGTCCCGCAAGGGAATCTAACCCGAGACCTCGTGAACGCCAGTCCGTTACATGAACCACTAGACCACGAGGCCTGTCAAACATTGTCGAATTGTTTTATTGATGCTATAAATTTTCACTTTTTAGTTAAGTGTAGTTGTTGTGCACGTAGAATCGGCACCAATGACAGTTTGCATCAACTGATACTGCGACGCACCGACCGAAACGTGATGCTGTATTGTACTTAATTGTAGATCTGACTTACATTTGTCCTTTCAAAATATAATAACTATAGGTACAATTATTTTTGCAGTTCATGAAGTGTGGAGCGGAAATAATTAAGAGTGACTGTTTTGCTTGTGTGCAGATCTTACGAATTTTGTACATAAATCTTGCTTGTGTTTTTCTGAAATGACAGGCAAACATTAGTTATTAATGTAACATTATAATAGTAAAAATGTATAATACATTCAAACCATGAACTAAATCTGTTAGGATTTTAGAAATCCAAAAATAAACCTCCTGTTGACATGTACAAAATCATCAAAATGGCGGAACCATTGAGGCAGCCTCCGATCAAAAGGGTATCTGAACAGCCTGTAAAAAATAAATTGTCTTCAGTTCCATGGAATTAAATATGTGACAGAATTATCTATGGTACTAATATTATAAAGCCGAAGGGTTTGTATGTTTGAATGCGCTATTCTCAGAAACCACTGCATTTATCAAGAAAGGCTATAAGGCTATATAACATCACACTGCGATCAATAAAAGCGAAAGCAAAAGCGAAAGCATCTGTGAGCGAAAGAAACGAGTCAGTCTCCTTATACAGATTAATTTTTTTTTGATAATAATTCTCATTACAAATTTACCTCGACGCGACAATATGTTGCGCGCCTAGTTGTCAAAGTTCTAAAGTGAAGCTAGCGGCGATGATCGAAAGAACGCGCGCTGCGTTTTGTTATTTGCAAGCAACGCGCGATGTTCAAGCGTGAACAGCATCAGTGAAAAATGTTGAAAATATTCTTAATTCCGCGTACAAAGTCGCGGGCAACAAATAGTGTTTAATATAGAGTTTACTTTTATAACAATTTCTATAAACTATTTGTTATTAAAACTAAGCCTAATTCAAAGACATTTTCAATAACAAGGAACTCTCCTTTAAGAAACCAATTACACACCGACAAAGAGGCTAATAAGCGCAATCTTTCGTATGAATTTGTTTCTAGATACTACAGTTTTTGTTAAGGTCATTTTCTAAAGAAATTCCTACGATTACACTCGCTTCGCGCTTTACACTCTAGGCATCCTTGTATAAATATGTACTTTTAACACTTAGTGCAACGAATCCAACATTGTATTCTTCAATTATATTCAACATTTTTCCAAGAAGCATCTTCAACCAGGTGAATATTTTTTTATTGTTTTAATTAAATGAAAAGCCAGAATATGTCTGGCTTTTGTATCAACTATATGAGTTGATACACCTAAAGTGTCGTGATCGAGTTTTACCGTAATGACTTTTTTACGCATACAACACCATAAACTGCTACTGTTTGGCGTGTCTTCAACGAATATATTTTTAAATATTTTTTATTACATTATAATAAGAACCTTATTATATTTAAAAAATAATCCTTAAAATATATTATATTCTTAGTTAACCAGAATTTATGTTAATACTAAGTGAAAATAGACTTGTAGGTCCGTAATAATTTGACAGCTAAACCAAAATAATTTTTCAAATCAGACCAGTAGTTCTTGAGATTAGCGCGTTTAAACAAGCTCTTCAGCTTTATAATATTAGTATAGAAGTTACAGGGTTACATATATTGAACAGCATAAAACAAGAATAGTGAAAATAATTCAATATTGAGTTTAACATGCATGAAATATAAAAACTTCGTGTTATTTGATCGTATTTCATAATAGAAACGGGGTAATGAGGACTTTGAGGTAATTTGAATATTAGTAATCAATTGTTTTGTATTTTATTGTAAACAAATTTAACGCTCGGCTTAACTCTACATAAATTTGAATTGTTAATAATTATGAGAATATTCTATTTTACTGTAGATTGTAAATTATTGCAAGATATTGAAGGGACGTTTTTATTATTTTACATGACATACAGGTCATATTTTGCTTTAAAAAAATAATAACATCTAATTAACCGTGTTCTCTCCAGCTTTTAAAGTAGTGGAGGCCCGTGCCTAGTAGTAAGTGTATAGTAGGCTATTAGGCACGGGCCTCCACTACTTTGGGAAGGATTACAGTCTGCTATGCCGCGCTAACCAGGCGTTTCAGCATAGAGCTTATTTTCGAGTTTTCTGTTTCTCACTGAGGATGTTATCTTTGTAGGTACCTACAATATCAGTTGCGTGGCTTTTACAGCGCTTTAGGGAGGAAATAGGGTTATCACACTTATATTCTTCATTAGTCACCACATAGAATCCATGGTTAGGTAACCAAAAATCTTCAATGTGGGCGTACTTTTGCCAACAAGATTGACTACACTAGCCACTGGAGAGCACACCAAAGAGCTAACCAACCTAGCTCCAATACATAGCTGTTGTCCCTGAGGCGGTCATCAACCAAAAATAAATAAGGAGTATGTCAAGATTCTGTTCGCGTTAGTATGCATAAAAGATAGTACAAACCCTACTGTCTATTAGTGCTCATCAGTCATCGGCCCCCGTCTTCCGGTTATATATTCATAGTTCAATGCCTTGCTATATACATGTCCCAATGGATGACCTTCAAACTATACTACGCACAAACCATTCATTAAATAATAAACAACACGATTGTCATATTTGTCATACATAGTAACAGTTGTGAATAACTCAACGAGGCATAATCATTTTTATTTCTTTTGATAGTATACCAACCGAAGTTGTTGCAGGTTATAATCATATTCCTATTACCTAATTTCAATTTATTTTAAATTAAATTGTGATTTTGCGGATCTCGTTGTCGAGTGGTTCATGTAACGGTAGTGTTGCCCAAATGCAAGAACAAGACGAGAATTAGCCAGTCTTGGTCTTGGTCTTGCGCCAATACACCTGGTCTTGGTCTTGGTCTTGGTCTTGCGCTCCCAGTCTTGGTCTTGGTCTTGGTCTTGCAGCAAGAGTCTTGCAAGTCTTGCAATTACCTATTAGACTATTGCTATTAATTAAAGTTTACTTTAGGTCTTAGAAAAACGTATTAGAATTGGAACATTGTGAGCTTGAATTAACATAGCCATAGTAAAGAATAATCAGATTAATAAATGTCTGAAGATTTGATGAGAAATTCGAAAAATTAACGGAAAACGTAGCTGCGGAAAACGCTCAGTTGATCACCATGTGGCGGTGATCAACTGAGCTATATGCCGTTTTCCATTGGAGTAACTGTTTCTTGATAAACATTTACATTTTATAAGCTTACTTATTTCTTTAATATTGTATATCAAAATAATCCTTAGGATATTTACTATGTGATAATATATAAGTGCGTCAGTTTCACGAATTAGATCGACTATAATTTGGTCTTCAAAATGTCGGTGCCGGGTAAACAAAGAAATCGTTCAGATCGTAAACTTTTGTTGTCTTGTGTTTATTTAATTTACGTGTTTTTATTAAATTATTAGTAAATTACTATAAAATAAACATACTCAAACACTTTTATAATTAAAATACGTATTATAAAAACAAAATTGCGAATCTGATCGACCTTTTGTTAGAGCAGGCGCCGGGACGGCAACTCTGGTTGCCGTCCCGGCGCCTGGACGCTAGACGTGAATTTGATTGTTTTTTTTTATTTATTTAATTAATTATTAACATATTATGCATATCAAAAGAATCGGCAATAAGCCTAGTTTCACGGGAACATATGTTGCTGGTAAAATAACTAGTATTCCTTGCATAAAATTAGGATTAAAAATTAAGTTTTTTATACAGTTTTGATACAGTTTTTTGCGTCTCATAGAATTCCTAAGCGTACCTATACACCGAACTGTTATACCTAACTACTCCGTGAAATAACGCTAAGTCCTAGCTGCAAGACGCAAGAGTCTTGCCGGATTAGTCTTGTTCTTGCTCAAGTCTTGCACGGTCAGTCTTGGTCTTGGTCTTGCTAAAAATACGCGGTCTTGTTCTTGGTCTTGGTCTTGCAAAAATGCAAGAACAAGACCAAGACTGCAAGACCAAGACTGAATTTGGGCAACAGTATAACGGACTGCCGTTCACGAGGTCGCACGTTCGATTCCTGTACAGGACAATTATTACTTAAGTTTATAGTATGCATATTAAAAAAAATATTTGACTCAACAGCCTCCCTCCTTTTAATTTTAAACGACTATTCTATTAAGAGGATACCAAAATAGCTTCGTGCATTTTTCTACGTACGAAGTTTTCATTGTTTCTTTAGATTGAATGGCTAGAGCTCTAATTTTTAAGTATATGTTTTTTCAATATATGATCTAGGATCGCATAAACTCAGAAACGCGATTGAAAAAAGTTTTCTCGATAGAAAATCTTAGCGAAACAACCTCTCTCATTTTTTATTTTTTTCATTTGTCGGTCTATTATCGCGTATTAACTAATGAAATAACTTTAAAAACATAAGTAACTATTATATAAAGAAACACGTAAATCAGAATTAAAATATATTTAGTAGATTTTGAGTAAACAAAAAAAATATCCCTAATTATTCATTTTCTATACCTACTAGCTGTGTTAATATGTACATGTCGACGATAATATTGATGCAGGCCCTTAACTCTATTTAAGTAGTTTTTAAGTCGGTTTAACATGTTTCGCAAATATTATACATATTACCTATATAAGTACATTTAAAATTTTGTCAATATATTTGTGTCCTCCAAGGGGGAAAAATAAATATTTCTTTATAAATATATATAAATATTTCTTTCTTTCTTTCTAATTCCCGTGGCTGTGGATTTTTAGGGTTCCGTACTAAAAGATAAAACGGAACCCCATTATAGAGACTTCACTATCCGTCTTTAACCAGGCTGTAGGCAGGCTTAGGAACAATGATAGCTAAAGACTTGATATTTTTATAGATATTCACGTAAAAGCTACTCGTTCGTTCATTCGTTCTTATATTATCTGTGCTCGTAGTTATTTTTATATTATGTATAGAACTTTTGCTATAGATAGCCCTATTGCTACTACACGTTATGCGGTAGATCTATCATCTCTATCTTAGTTTTCCATTTTTATTTGTAAATAATCTAGGAATTTTTTCGCTACTTTTTTAACTAAATCGATAATAAACTGACATCTTCCTGTATAAAACTTACCCATAGATGGGTAAAACCATCGATCATGTTCGGAGGTGTCGTGAAAATTTCCACTTTTTGTGATTGATGGTACATTATTTTCTTTCTAAAGTTATGCAGGGTTTTTCAACATGTTTTTCAGAAAAAAGGTCCGATTGTAAATGTGTTAACCTGTTCCAACTGTACATCGGTTAGTTTCTTGTCATTTATTCATTCATATCGACCAATTATATATTGGGTTCCGTGCAAAGTTAAAATGGGATCCTATTACTGAGACTTTGCTGCCCGTGCGTCTATGCCTCGGTATATCACCAGGGTGTATCGCTGAAATGATGATAGCTAAAGAGATGAAAACTTCACAGTTTATGTATACTAATCATTATCATTTTTCTGACCTTATCCCGTCATTGGGAGTCGGGAATATGACGTATATATTATGCAAATAACGATACTGAACGCTTCTTCTGCTAGCACAACTCGTACCTACTTGGTTTTGTATTCAATCGTCACTTTCGTTTTCACAAAGTGTTTTCGATTAGTGCAGTGATTTTCTCGTTCTGTCTTTTTCTCAAGTGTTCTGAATTAGACCAAATTGTTAGTGAGAACGAGTCATGTTTATTTAAGAGACAATCAGCGTAAGTTTGCAAGTGCACCATTATGTTATTTACGCGTTCGCGAATAAATTATTTTTATTGCACTGTTGCAGCAGACAGCGTCGATCATTGGTTTGACATTCAGACAGTCTAGCTCATTGCATCGGTGTATCCATTTAACGACCAACTGCACGACTACATCGAAGTAATAAAACAAACCTAAATCATATAAAGTTTGAGTACATATTCGTTTACTGAATTCTCTGCAGATTGCATCGACACCCGAGCTTGGTTCGTAATGACCGTGCATTTTGCACTCAAGGGCAAGGGTACGAATAAAATTATTCGTTTCAATCTGTCGAACGTTTTGACTCTGAAAGACTTATTAGTCATTGTTGGTGGAGTTGATTTAAATTCGTGGTAAAACCTATTGTTTTATTTCATCACCACCTATAATACATTTTGTGATGTGAGATGAATAGACACAACTTGCGTACATTTTGATTAAAGCGAACCACAGAGTACCTACGATATACATACGATTGAAAGATTCAATTTTTAAACCTAGAACTTGTATTACATTTTATTGGTGTGACACATTAAGAATACAAGTGTCACCAGTTAGCTAAGTACATGAAAAGCCAATTACATATTTTGTTAGATACGGAAATTTAATAAATTACTTTAGATACGGGAATGTCGAAAATAAACCCCATACCTATACGCCTAGTTAGCATGGTAAAGTAGACCAAATATCTTCCTTTTGTGGAGTAGACCCGTGCCCAACATTGAGACTTTATTCAGCTAGGAATAATTAGAAATATAAATTATACAAGTCACAAACTTGCACATTTTACAATGTTTTTTTTTTTGTTACAGGTCTAAAATATTCAACGCTTAAATACTCCAGTGAATCGAAACGTTAATCAAAGTCATGTTGTAGTCATAATATCGTAAGTAATTTTTAGTGTTATAATTTTAATTGTATTTACACCGTGGGAAGGATAAGTGTGAAAAGTGGAGAACCTAGCGGCAGCCAAGAGAAGCACCGGGTTTACCCCGGTGACAGATCGGTAAGCATTTTAGATAGATAGATAGATTTTTTTTATTTGTTACAAGCTGTTGCCTGCTACGTCGTACATATGAAATTTTAAAACCAAATCTTAACAAAACCATCCTCTTGAGACACTATCTATTAAAGAAAACTGCATCAAAATCCGTTACAAAGTTTTGAAGCTATAAGTTCACATAGGGATATACATATCAAAATAACGACTTTGTTTTATCCCTACTAATATTATAAATGCGAAAGTAACTCTGTCTGTCTGTCTGTTACGCTTTCCCGCTTAAACCTCTCAACCGGTTTTGATGAAATTTGGCACAGACAATCTTTAGACCCTGAGAAAGGACATAGGCTACCTTTTATTGCGAAAAAAAAATGTTCAAATTCCACACGGACGGAGTCGCGGGCAACAGCTAGTATTATGTAAAGAAGAAGAATATTTTACATTTTTATATCTACGGTGTTAATTAGTGTTAATAGTAATTCCGCTGATAAATAAATTCCCATTTATATTTCAACAAAATATTTATGCTGCATCAACAAATTAGAGAATTAGCACTTTACAAACATCAACTAGTATTTTAATTAAGGAAATGGCTGAGGGCGGCGTGAACCAGGTGTGATTAATTAGTGGGCGGCTCACGTATCCAGTTTATCTATATTCATTATCTAAGCGGAGAATGCACGATTTTGTAGATTTACTCAAAGGAAAAAAGATTATTTGCATATTGTTTGTGCTAAGTGCTAAGGGTCTAGTTCCTACAGAAATTCGTTAACATTTTGCAGATAAGATTAAGAGGTCGGAATTAGGTAGAGTTATTCATGTACTTACAGTGATTTCATACAGCGAAAGAATAAAGTGGATATGCCTCAAATCCCGAGATTAATTTTAAAGAGCAGAAAAAAATCCCGTGATTTTTTAAATAAAAATTTGACAGCGCCTGATTCAGTAAGAAAAGTATTCGCTCGTATTTATAAAAAAGGCGAAATACGCGTATGACAATTTGATTAAGATATTGTAAAGGTCGTGATCATTGAATATAACCTATTCAATGATACAGGCCACATATGGTTTATTTTTAAAAAAGTAATAAAAAAATTTAAAAAAGGAAAAAGAAAAAATTGGTCAAGTGCGAGTCGGACTCGCGCACGAAGGGTTCCGTACCATTATCTATTCAACATAAGGCAACGTTATTAGTATCGAGCAAGAAACGGTAAAAAAATCACGTTTGTTGTATGGGAGCCCCCCTTAAATATTTATTTTATTTTATTTTTAGTATTTGTTGTTATAGCGGCAATAGAAATACATCATCTGTGAAAATTTCAACTGTCTAGCTATCACCGTTCTTGAGATACAGCCTGGGGACTGACGGACGGACGGACGGACGGACAGCGAAGTCTCAGTAATAGGGTCCCGTTTTTACCCTTTGGGTACGGAACCCTAAAAAAAGGATTGGGGATTTGAGAGGACATTGAGGATGATGAAAAAATCGATATTGTGAAAAAAAATGAATTTAAAAAGAATACAATTATTTATAAAGCCTTAAATGTTTTTATTTTGTAAATGTAACAAGTCCTAGAAGGGAAATAAATGAATTGTTCTGCAAGAAGAAGGTTTATGTGAAGCAGAGGCTTCACAAATTTAAATGAATTGTTCGGCGAGAAGAAGGTTTATGTTAAGCAGAGGCTTCACAATATCAACAATTTGCATTGTGAATTAATGTGAAGTAATAAAAATTGTATGTTAATTATCTTTGTTTTATTTATCTATTATTAGAAATCCCGGAAGGTCCACATTAATATCAACATTTCGATGCAATTTCATAAATAACTCTACCTAATTCCGACCTATGCTGATTAGCGAACACTTTTTGATTCCAAAAACTTAAGTAGTTTCATCTCCAATATGATTTAAGTAAGTTACATAGGATTTCTTTTAATATTTCTATACGGTATTGACAAAATCTTAAAATTATCTTTCTGTAGTACAGACTAACGCAGGGTATAAAAACAGATATCTATTTCTATCTTTAGTTATCGGCCCACCTTCGAAACTGTCTTGATATAATTGGCGCCTGTGGACTTTATCTGATCGAACATGCGCCATTAAGCTATTGTTTCACCACTCACCAAGTCGCGTATAACAAAAAGATACATAGGTACCTATTATACGTATATAAGACATAATACCTACGTCTTATTTTTTACCAATATTATAAAGCTGAAGAGTTTGTTTGTTTGTTTGTTTAAACGCGCTAATCTCAGGAACTACAGGGCCGATTTGAATGATGAAAATGATTTATCGAGAAAGGTTTTAGGCTATAAACCATCACGCTACGACAGGTAGAAGCGAAGCAATAGTGAAAAATGTTGCAAAAACGGGGAAAATTTTCTAATTCCACGCGGATGGAGTCGAGGGCAACAGCTAGTGTATTATAAATAAGATAATGTACAGAGGCATTCACTGACATCTTACCAATTTCATAACTGGTATGTTTTACTAATAATCAAATAACACGTTCTACCACATTTGCAATATCAGTTATACTTCTAAGGAAAATTAAAAAGTTTTATGAGTTACAAGAACAGTCATATATTATGTATTATTTGTTACTGCTATTCCATATCACTTAATACGGACCAGCATTAAAATATTAATTTTAAACTTATTAAAAACAAAATAAATGATTGGTAATGTTTTGATCATAATATTGTACCTAATTGTTGTTTATTTCGATTAGCTTGAAGTGCTAATATATTACAAAAAATCAAACCTCCAATTATTTATGACTAACCATGGAGTGATATGGAGGCAAGGATCACATACATAATATTAATTAAGATGCCAATATCAAAAAAACATGTTGTTAATCAACAGTGACAATAATTTGTGAAACCCAAAAAGAGGATGTATAAGCAAAAACTTGAACAACCAATTAACTCAGAGCGTTTATTGAATGCTTAATACGTTTACTTGTACTGCGAGGTGTTGCTGGGTGTGAATTTATAGAAGTATAGAATATAAATAATGTTCTATTTCAGTGATAAATAAACTATTATAATGTTGTAGAATACCTACATACATACATAACATCACGCCTTTTTCCCATGGGGGTAGCCAGAGACTATAGAGCGCCATCTGCTACGATCCAAACATACTTCCTTGGCTTCATCCACACTCATACATCTGGTCATACATGCCCGACGGTACTAAGTGCTACGTACTTGCCCCTTTTCGAGTATGCCGGCGATGACATCGGAATATATTTCTCTCGGGCGTCCTCTCCCAGCATTTCGACTTACCTCCGCCGTGTATATGCCTTTCATTAAGCGTCTCTCATCCATCCTCTCCACATGACCAAACTAATAAACTAATAAACCAAACTAAATTGTAGAATACATTATTAACTAAAGTTTTCTCTTCTTCTATGCCCATTATTGTCCCATTGTTTAGCAAAGTCTGCCTTCATTTCGTAAGGATCAACTATATCACTTTGATCAGCTATTCTCCTGATGCCAAAAAGGTAGGTACATACGTATAGTTGTAGGAAGTTTTCGGGCTAACTAGAGTAAAAATCTGCAAACTTGTGTGATACGCGTATGGAGAAAGCAAAATAGGTTCCTGGGAATCTGATTCACGTCAAAATACTGTTCGTGATTGAGATAAATCTAAACTATTACTATATAATATTATAAAGCTGAAGAGTTTCTTTGTTTGTTTAAATGTGCAAATCTCAGGAGGTAATGGTCCGATTTGTAAAATTCTATCAGTGTTGGATAGTACAGTTATCGAGGAAGGCTATAAGCTATATAACATCAAGCTGCGACTAATAGGAGCGAGGCACCAATAAAAAATGTTGTAAAAACAGGATTTTTTTTCTAAATTCCACAAGTATGAAGTTGCGGGCAACAGCTAGTCTATTATAAAACTGAAGAGTTTTTTTGTTTGTTTGAAACTCAGGAACTCGTGGTTTGAATTGAAATATTCTTTTTAAGTCCATTTATCAAGGTAGGTATCACGATGTGACCAATAGGAAAGAAGCATAAGTGAAAAATGTTATAAAAGCGGGGAAACTTTTCTAAATTCCAAGCGTACGAAGTCGCGGGCAACAGCTACTAAGCTATGAAAAGGGAATTTTTATTTTTACACATTCGTTTTATCGCTGACCACTTTGTATGATAGGTCTCTCGTAACTAGTAAACTGGTAACTCAAAGTGATCAATAACGTTTTTGCCAAAAGATATAAAAGAAGCAAGGTTTCCGCGACCTCAAAGTGTCGATCGGACATGTAAGCGGGAAGAGAATGATGTCGAGGTCAACTTGAACAAACTAATTTAAGTTTACGACGGTTATATGAATACCCTGAATATTTTACTCCTACTAATAACTATTTTAAATAGATTGCAAAAATGTTGTGCGTTGGTAGTAATTTTAAGTTAAAACTGTAAATAAACAACCAAAATATATGGTTAAGTGAAGTATCCCGAAATACATTTATCAGTCTTTCTCCTTTAACTGCTTGATAAACCTTCTAAATAGAATGCTACATTGTGCAATCTGGTGTTGGCTCCATCCAGTGAATCTCCGCCTCATTGATGACATCGTTGCCCCACCTTGTTACGTCACCTTAAGCTACATTGAGCAGGAATCTGTAATAATAAATATGTAAAGCCGTCTCTATAGCCGCTTAGTTAGAATCCAGTAAGCTATTCTAAAGCCTTCTTCTAAATGGACAGCACCAAGTGAAATGCGTTCAAATTTTGGCCAATATTATGCATACTGAAGTAATCAGATAACATATTTATTAGATTTGCATTTTGTCGTTTTGTTATCGATGTATATAATAATTACTGCAGTAAATGAACCTCATAAATAAAATAAATGTCAGTTTAATCGATTTGAATCATCGTGGACAATTGAGGTTATCACAAGTGCATAGCGAACAGATTGTTTCGGTAAATGAGAGTGACCTATTAACATTTTTTTGTTGGTTTATTAACGGCAGCTTGTTAACAAATGTGGCACTTAAAAACAAACAAGTGCCAAATATTTGTCAATAAAAATACGTTATTGCAACTGCGTAAAATATTAGTACAGGTTAGTAAAATTACGTTTCTATTTCAATTGCGCTTGGCAACTTTCACATTTTATTTGTGTTCATAAAATATTCCTTAGTAAAACCTTAGTAAAACTATTTGACGGAAATTAAAATTTTCAACACAAGATCTTTATAAATCAAATTGTGGTGAAAAAGTGATCACCGCAAGCGGGATTTGAACCCACGACTTCGGAATACCGTTCCGTAGCTCTACCAACTGAGCTCATTGCGGTCGTGCTAACAGTAACCAATTAGACCACCATAGTCGTCACTCGATTGAGTTTACATCGTATTTTGACGTACACTTTTTTCCACCACAATTTGATTTATTAAGTAAAAGCATAGCAAGTCAATTGCAAAACTAATAAATTACAAGATCTTTAGTTTTCACGAGATTGTGCCGTAAGTAAAATGTATAAAAATACGCTGGTATTTTGGTATATCTTTATGTGAGATAATATCTTCCAAACTACGCAACAGATTTTGATGCGGTTTTATAAATAGATAGAGTGGTTTAAGAGATAGTATAATTTGTTTGGAATTGATGTCTGAATTTCACGCGTACAAATTTGCGGGCAACTACTAGTATTACATAAATTTAGGTTATACTATGTGTATTTATAAAGGCCCCTTTGCCAGTATTCAACCGTTGTGTATCTGGATCACTTAGCTAGTTGTATATAAACCGGTGTACACTATCGATTTGGGATTGCGTGCTTCAAACAACTAGAATTGATTCATAGCATTGCATAACAGTAGCTCAAACATTCGCGTGCATCGTACAGCCTTGCCAAACGTTATCAAGCGCTTCCCGAAGCGATGTCTGGGTGACCTTTGTATTCGCCGCTCGGAAACTAGGTCGTCGGCTTCTGACCTTTTTGTTTGTATTATATTGGATTGAAAAAGATAAACGATCTAGCTCGAGTGCGGACGGAAACGTACGAATGCTATTTTGGGCGCAGTCTGCTTAAACAGGAGAGCAGATAAATGAATGTGACAGCATTTATTTTAACATTGATGTCGCTTGGGAATTATTTCAAATTTCAGGATACGAACACTTACCACGGACCAATACGTAATAATCTACTAAGTTCGAAAACTAAAAACATGTTTGAAAATCCATTTTTTTTTTATTATTACATTGTCTCTACTTAACAAGTCATTGTATCCAAAATTTCAGATCGATCCAACTACTGTAAGTGGGTAAAAATCGCTTCAAAGATTCCGTTACATAGATTAATACATTGACAGATACGTTCCGAGAAGCGTGTTAAAAAATTGGTCAAGTGCGAGTCGGACTCGCGCACGATGGGTTCCGTACCATTATCTATGCAACATAAGGCACGTTATTAATAAATGAGCAAACAACACACACAATACTTAATTAATCACGTTTGTTGTATGGGAGCCCCCCTTAAATATTTATTTTATTTTATTTTTAGTATTTGTTGTTATAGCGGCAATAGAAATACATCATCTGTGAAAATTTCAACTCTCTAGCTATCACCGTTCTTGAGATTCAGCCTGGTGACGGACGGACAGACGGACGGACGGACAGCGAAGTCTCAGTAATAGGGTCCCGTTTTTACCCTTTGGGTACGGAACCCTAAAAAGAACTCAATTACTAAGATTCGCACTTGGTTTGTTTCATTTAATGTATGCCTTAAAAAACTGTTGTGTGTTGATTGAGACATGAAATCGCTCAAAAATTTATGAATGCAGCTACATCTCTAAAACCACCTATGATCAGAGTCGTGAAGAATAATTTACATAACTCGTTATTCCAATTCTTATCAGCCTTTATAAAATGAGATAATAAACATTACTTGATAATAAAACTGTTTACTAAAGCACTTTAATGATGATTTACAGTCAGAGAGTTTAATATTTTTATGGCTCTTTTGACTACGTTTCAAGAACAGAAGTGGCAATTAAACACAAACTTTTTATAATGTAATTTATAGACTTGCATTTATAGGATTAAATTCACTTTCATGAACACTTTCTTTGTTATTAGCGTGTATTGTTATGTATGAAGGATAACGAGAGAACAATCTTGTTTCCTAAAATTTCTTGGCGTCCTCATAAAAATATGATTCGTGAATAAAATGTATGAAACGAGATGAATCTCTCACCTTGACACCTTTTTAACCCATTAGCCATCTTTTTATGTAGTTATTTATCTCCTTTTTTCAGTGTATCTAATGACATGAATAAAGAAATTGGTATAGCTATTTTTTTTATTTTTATCATCTAATTATTTGCCAAGGTCCAACCATTTGTATGTATTTACGGAGTATTTAATAACTCTTTGGATATTACAAGATTACAACATTTACCGACAAATAATCCTCAATTGAAATTGTGTTTGCGAGCAAGCAATAAATTCGGAAAGTGTAGGGCGGTGGTGTCTTATCGCTTGATTGACTGCAATCAACGACAGCTTTAATAGCCCTTCAATTACAATGACGAGCGATGAAATAAATTTTACGGTACAAATGGACGCTACAACTCTTTTGAAGTGTACGATTGTTGATAATACCGATGTTTTTATAGATTGATATCTTGCCACCGATAAAATACTTGGGAAAATTGTTAAGACGAAACACGAATACAAATTCTACTATACAAAAAATAAATTATTTAGAACGCAATGATTACATTTACAGTTTTTGATAAATCAATGAGACAATAAGAGGACTTAAAATAGCAAATGAAATTTAGTAAATAGTTCTAATAAACAACAAATAAAACTTCTGGTGAAACAAATGATATTAGTAAGAAAAAGTAAAAATTAAAATGCCCAAGCGTAATATTATTATCGTATACCTTACTCGTAATATTGGACAAAAATGAAACACGCAAGCTGTCACGAAGTCGCAAAAGTAAAATTTTTGAGTAGTAGGTATATTAATTATTTATGTTATACGAACGTTTATCTCATATATGAAGATGTTAAATATTAACCAGGGATTGCTTAATGGAACTATAAATAGCCGGTTTATCTGGTAACCCAGTTGCGTCAATCACCTTTAGTGTGGCTTGCAAAAAAATGTTACTGAAATAACTGTTTAAATATTGGGAATATCGGTCCCTATTTCTTATTCAATTTAATATAGTGAATCTTCATCTAAAAATAATGAGTAGCCTCCCATATAGAAGATTAAAGATATGTACAGGTGTCAATAGTACATTTGCTCCCATGGGAATGTAAACACCAGCAATGACAGCAATAGAATAAACCAGGTTACCTTCTATATGAAACAAAAATTTTATATTTAGTTACCAACAAACAAGTCATACTAAATGTAACTCAAATGAAATGACAATTTTCTAACAAGTAAGTTACAAAACTTTTATGTTAATGAAATCACTTAGTTTAAAACTTGCAAATTTCCTTAAGAATTTTAGGGAATTTTATGAAATTTATAATATTAGGTTGTCGAATCAAGCTGTCACAGTATTAAAACTGTGCTGAGAACGAGACTGACCTAGTTTTTGTGACTGGGTCGTACGCAAACGTCACCTACCTGAAATTAATTTAAATTAACATTCATTTGATTAATTATTTCATTTTTATTATAATCAAATTGATGGACATTTTATGGTTTACGTACTATGTTAAAGGAAGTTATTGGTTCAGAAGTATTCAACTCTTCAGTTCTGTTGGCAGTCGCAAATACTACAATTTTCGAATTTTCAAAAAGTTTACTTGTGGTGTTACAAACAATAGTTATGTTTCCTAGTGTTAGCACTTTCAGCTGTGCGTTAGATACGTCAGTCAATCTAGCAGCTTCCTTGAATATTTATATAGCTGAAGCTTGATAATTTTTTTTTGTTTTGATGTCCAAATTTGCTTTTGCAAAGTCTTTTGTCTAGATCAGGAGTGGCCAACAAGTCGATCGCGACCAATTTTGGTCGATCACTCGCAAGTTCCACGAGGGGGGACGCATTCAATGCCAAATTTTTCTAGTCAATTTCTAGTACTTGATACAGGAATCTTCGAGTAAGGAGACGTTCAGCGTGACCACTTCCAGAGGTTTTTTTACGATTTTAGTAGATTTTGAGTATGGATTTTTAATTTTAACTCCCCTGGACAAAGTTTTTTAACCCATTATAAATAAGTGTTCATGTATGTTGCTGGAACTCGCAAGAGTCACGACGGTATAAAAGCACATTGCATAAACTTCCTCGTTCTTACCTAAGAAATAGGTTGATCGCGACTCAATTTTTAAATCAAAAGTAGAACTTATATGCACAAAAGTTGGCCACACCTGGTCTAGCTCATTAAACCAGGGCGTTCTGATACCTTTATCTTATGCCGTTTATGGTCAATGAATCAATCAGCACTGCTTTTATTTCATTTTTTTATCCAATTTATAGCAGCAACGTGAGTTGTATACAAAACATAGCATACGCTACAACCTATCATACATTTTGTGATTTAAATCTTATTAGAACCTTTTGACGAACGACCTTTTTACGTATTTAGACGTGTATATTAGTTTTAAATTTTAGCTTGATATTTTGAGACTTTTCAGTGACTATGGTCACGGATGTGATAGTTGAACAAATGAGTGTCGCAAGTGTTAGAGAATATAATCTAGTAAAGTTTCAAGTATTTTTGTTTGTTTTGTGGACTGCCTGTGTGCTTCCTTTGTCAGCGTAAATATTTTTCATATATACTAATATTAAAAGGTTGAATAGTTTGCTTGTTTGAAAGTGCTAATCTCAAGAACTACTGGATCGATTTGAAAACTTCTTTTTTTGTTGGATAGTCCATTTACCGAGGAAGGCTTTAGGCTATATAACATCATGCTGCGATCAATAGGAGCGAAGCATGAGTGTAAAATGTTGCAAAACCGAAGAATTATTTTTAAATACCACGCGTACAAAATTGCTTTAGCTAGTTTTTTCATAATTTTAACTCGTAACTACTTAATAGTTTTATACATAATATTATTTACGACATAATTAAAACTATATAGTTTTAAAAGTCCGATTCTTGTTATGAAATTAGTTTGTTTATTAGCTGAAAATGGAAGAAAACACGGCAGGGGATAGTCATTTAAATTAAGTAATGAGGAACAAAAACACAACTATACCATATAAATTACTCGTGAACACACATTACAGTACTTTGTATATTTATATGACTCCTCTGAGTAACTGTAAAACAAAGTCGTCATTTTTGTTTGTATGTCCCAATGTGGGCTTATATCTTCAAAAACACGCAACAAATTTTAATGAGGTTTTTTTTATTAAAAAGATTGGTTCAAGGAGATGGCTTATTGGATAAATTAATAAGCTTTGGTTTACATAATATTTTCTAACACTTGCGCGACTCATTTGCAGTCACCAAATTTAAAACAAATATACGCGTCTAAATCCGTCAGTTTTATTTAAGTTTTGGTTTCTCAATTCCATGCATACGAAGTTGCGGGCAACAGCTAGCTGTAGGTAATAAAAGTTATAATCTATGTTACCGACACTTTGAATTCTACTCTGCGGGGATCGAACCCATGACCTCGTAAACGGCAGTCAATTACATAAACCACTAAACCACGAGGCTCGTCCAATCCACGGAAGCACAAAAAAAATACACGTACCTACGCGTTAATTTGTGCGAAGTTTGTCAATAAAGTAATTAAGAGAGCGTCTTAATAACAAGCTCTTAACAACATAAAGTAAATGACTACATCCCTAAGTATTGAGAAACCGTTCGTGTATCAAATTACTTTCTTGGATGTGATCTTAGAGTATTAAAACAACAGGAGCAGCTATGCAAAATGTTTTCTATGACAAATGTACTGACATGTTGGTAGGGTGCTGAGGAAACGCACAGAAACTTTATAACGTAACTGGCTGCGGCGAATGACTTCGTACGCGTGGAATTTAGAATTCTTTTTCCGTTTTAGCAACATCTCTTAATAATGTTTTGCTTTATATTCCCAGCGTTATAAAGCCTATAAGTCTTCCTCGACATAAATATGAAATATCAACACAAAAAGATTTTTTTTAATTTAAACCACTATATTCTGAGATTAGTGCGTTCAAACAAATAAATAAACAAACTCTTCAGCTTTGTAATATTAAGTATAGATTTTATTAGTCGCTGCGAAAGCCCCGCCCAAAATAGCCTCACGCTCACTAAGAGATGACAGTCTCCGTACACAATGAGTATGATCGTTGTTCTTGTACATTTTTCAGCAGGAGCCGCCTTATAATGACACCTCCTGTTGGGTTCATGCTCTAACAACGTGATGGAAAATGTTCGCACGTAGTAAACCACTTAACTGACAACTTTGCTACGAGTCTCGAGCTAGCAATTACAAATTATCAACATCAAAATTTTCGCTTTTATTTACGTGTACACTTTAATTATAAGTATCAAACGTTTTAATTATAAAAACAGCATAACCGCTTCACCGAGTTTGCTTCCAATTATTTTTTGTACTTCTCAACTTAATATTACCTAGAAATGTTCGTGATGATATTCAGATTTCGTCTTTTTAAGTGCCTATTTATTATAAATTAAGTTGATGCTGTGTTAGGACAATTATGAATTTCGATTTCGCGGTCAATGCCCAAAATTCGTGAAGCGTTACCATAAAACTTTGGTTTAAAAACTAGCCGAGGTAACTTTATGTTTACTTCTAGAAATTAGTTGTGTTTCTAGTTTTATGATTATGTTTTATGCAAAATGATGTAATTATTTTAATGTTATGTCTAGCATAAAATTTCTTTGCAATTTTCTTAACACGTATTTATGCACAGATCATTTCATAGTAATCTTTTCATTCGACCTGAATTTCTATAAAGTGCTCTCTCTACAAGGCAAGTACTCTTTTTATAAATGTTTTATTTATGATACTATTATGGTTCTACTTAGTAATATTATAAGTAGTAGTACGGGATCCGTAGTACATTTTTTTCACTTGATTACTATCAAGCTGATTTTCCGTGAGTAGCTTTATAATGACGAGACGCCCAATAATTTTCTATTCCAAAATATCGATTGTGGTAGCTAACAGAGATGAAATATCGTACTATTACTGGAAGAAAGCAGTTAGTGATTTTTTTGAAATTTTTGACCCAAGTTCACTTACGTCTTTTTTTACGGGTAGTACGATATTTTATCCTTGCTATCTCTGTTAGCTACCACAATCGAGATTTTGGAATAGAAAATTATTGGGCGTCTCGTCATTATAAAGCTACTCACGGAAAATCAGCTTGATAGTAATCAAGTGAAAAAAATGTACTACGGATCCCGTAATATAGGCCCTTTAATGTAAATTTAAAACGTATATTTTTTTCATTTTCCTGAAATATATCTGTCAATGCTTATTGCAATGCTTAGTGCTTGAAATAAAGATTTTTTTTTTTATATTAAATGAAGTAAGTTAGATGGTCTCAATAACTATAAACGCGGCTGGAACCGCGGGCAGAAGCTAGTTGTTTTATAAGTTTCAGATGTATCGTTCCACTTAAATAAACTCATATCAAATATTAGGTATGTAATATCTATATGTCCAATATTGTTTATCGGATTGTCCCCCGGCAATTCCGTAACACGAATATCGTCCTGACATTCACGCTTCAGCGCCCGGGTCACGGTTGGCTGAACACGCCGATTTCGGATATCCGTTATGATTTATTACGTAACGACAGCCATGTTGAATTTTAGTTTAGTCTATATTTGCAGTTTCGTGAGTTTATTTTAAAACTAACTGTTGCCCGCGACCTCGTACGCGTGGAATTTAGGAAATTTTCCCCGTTTTGCAACATTTTTCATTGACGCTTTCCTTCTGTTGGACTCATTACGTGATATTATATAGCCTTCCTCGATAAATAGACAGCCCATTTATCGAGGAAGGCTATATGATTTAGGCCTAGTTTTTTAAGATAACATGGAAAGAATTTTTCGAATCGAACCCGAGGGGTTCTAGCAATTAGCGCGTTCAAAGAAACAAACCCTTCTGCTTTATTAGTATAGATCTAACAACGCTTAGATTTACGACCAATCTCAATTATACGTTAAATATTATTAAATTATGGATAGATAATTTTCCTTGTTTATCAGTAAGATAAACGAGAATAACAATGGTACCAATTCTACGCGCACAACTAAACTAAACTTAACTAAAAAACGAATTTTGATATTGTCGACAATTTGGCAATGTTAACTGAACTTTCTTGTTATGAAAACTGTTTATTACAGCCTAAAGATCTTAATTAATATAAATGTGAACAACAAGATAGCTAAATAATCAAAATACGGCAATAGTTGTTTTCATTTTTTTGTTAAGTTTAGTTGCGGACGTAGAATTGGCACCAATGTCATCAATATCTATATGCTATCAAATTTTTAATCTCTAATGCCACTACTGGACTCAGGTTTTCTCCACAACGGGAGTGCACAGGGCCTACTATAGTATTTATGTATTGATTGTACTAGATTGTTGTTAGTTTTTGTTAGAAAAAACAATCTATTTGCGTAGATATCCGTCGAAAAAATTGGCACGTCAAAGTGCAATATATATTAGTTATACCTAGGTCAGTATGCTGACATTCTTACTCGATAATTGTATGTATTTACATCATCTAGTTTTTTCTTTATAACTCGTTGTTTCTGTTTCGTAAGCGAATCTATTTCGCGACGAAAATAACGCGTCTCGCTCACATGTGTCGTAGTCCTTGGCTAAAGACATGTGAGTCATAGTTCTATTTCTCATTTTCTAAGAATAAATTCAAAACTGCATTTAACTGACTCATGACACCACAAAATGATGCTTAGAGGGCAATAACCCCATGATCTTGTGCATATTTTATTTAGTAAACAGCTTGTTTGTGTCATATTATCAATTAAGATGTATCGATACCATTATTGTTGAGATATCCAAAAGTACATTATGCACTTAAGAGGGTACTGTACTCCTCATTTAGGTATTTGCCTTAGGTATTGCTATCCCTATTTCCGAGCGCCGCGCTGAAAGGGACAAATATAGGTGAAGTGGATTTTACCTACAAATTCTTTGAAAAAAGACATTTCGTACTTCCGTTTTTTTTCGCATAAGTTAAACCGATTTTAATAGTTTTTGCGTTATATTATAGATAAAAAGTATATCTATGCTTATCTTTTTGTGGTAAAACTTTACCAAATTTGTGTGATAGACGCTGCAACTTAATGTAAAGAAAACCGAAAAAAGTGGGTTTTTGGATCGTCATATTTCTTTTAGTTATTATGTTTTGAAAAAAAGAAAGGGATAGAAGCATAGATATACTCTTTATCTATAATATAACGTAAAAACTATTAAAATCGGTTTAACTTTCGCGAAGAAAAAACGGAAGTACGATACCCATACTTTTGTATGGAGCATAATTTGGTATCGTACCGTCTTAAAGACATTACAAACTAAATCAATGTCAAAGTCATCTATCTCACTCGTTGTAATTACTTTTTCTGCTTTATTCGAAGATTTAAAAATAATTCAAACGAAGATTTTGTATTTCTATGAAGCTTTTCTCGTGTTTGCTTTTAAAGTATCAAGAAAAAAATATTGAAAAACGATTGCAAGAAGAGATTTTAAGAAGAATCATTTAACGATTATGGTGTATGGTGTATTTCTCTGAAACTATTATATAACTATTGGCCGAAATTATTTATTTATAAGGTCATATGGACAAGCAATAGCAGATATGTCACGGATATTTTGTAGGTACATCATTTACTTACTTCCTTCTCTGATAGGAAAAGGACGTAGGTACGATAATTATTTACTTAGAGATATAAGTATAAGCTAAGATCATAATGTGGTACTCCGGTTATTATGTAGCATGGACTGAGGTATAGATTAATTAACGTAATCATTATTGTGTAGTTTATTCAATATAAAATATTAGTTAATTTTCATTAGCTCGTAAATGTTAATATCTATTGTATCATAACTGTCTGTCGAAAGCAAATTGATTCCCGACTAAGCTGCTAGGATGTTTGCAAGGCTCAAGTAGCTTACAGTAATAAAATTCCGTAACTAATAAAATACAAAATTTATGGATTTTAAAGTTTAGTGAAATAGTGAATATAGTCCAAGCTACCTATAGTTATAACATAAGGTATAAAAAGCTTTATGATGATGAGAAGTTTAATTATACTTACGAAATGTGCGCATTAATATGCCTTCACAGCATTATTACTTTGTAATGTATATCTTAGTAGGTATTATTTCCACATTGTCCATGTATTGATAGATTTAGAATATAGTGTCACCAACCCATCTTTTCTAAAGGTGTTGTAAAACCTCGCTAAAAGACGTTATAGCCGGATAATATTATAATAGGGTTAGATCAAAAACTAAACAACACGCTTAAAAATCTTGAATATTTTTTAAGCTATTGCATTGCCATCGGTCCTCAAGAAGTTTAAAATTTCAGATCAATCCGACCACTGCAAGTGGGTTAAAATCACTTTTAAATATTCTGTTACATAGATTGGTACATTGATAAATACGTACCGAATTAATAGAAGCGTGTTAATAATCATCTATGTGCCTACGCCAACACGCCTGGCTAGCGCGGATCCTGAAGTGCTCAACTGATCCACTCTTCAGAGTGGTAGAGTTGAGCAGTTGACAACTCCATCATTGTCTTTTAATCATTGTATCTTTCCGTTAATAAAATTGAAAATTGAAATACCCACTACAGTCCATTGCATTAGAAAAATTTTAACTCTATGAAACTCGTAGCAATGTGCTACGCATTTTGATTATTTTAATTTATACATTAAGACAGACATAATAAAAGAAAGCCGAAGAAACAATCGTTGACAGAATATCATGGAAGAAAAAGGCATGTTGCACCGACTAGGTAGAACCAAAGGGCTAAGTCAGTCAGGCAATGATAACAATATACCTAAATATAGAATTTTAGCTACCTTTAATATTTATTTAGTTACTTTTTTAGTTTTTAGTTAAAATTTTAGTTACCATTATCAAATTGCTTTATGATTTTACGTTAATAATTTATTATATTTCCTTTATGACTACCACCCTTTAAGTTTTTATTAAACGAGTAATTAGATTCTTTATCTATGAAAGTTGTGAAGCCAAATAATCAAACAAGTAATTATATTTAAAAGAGTAACTAATGTAATTATATAAAACGTTCAAAGACTGCGTACAAAGCTACTTTTAAATAAACATAATAAGTAGTATTCA
Source organism: Orgyia antiqua (assembly GCA_916999025.1). Taxonomy (NCBI): domain Eukaryota; kingdom Metazoa; phylum Arthropoda; class Insecta; order Lepidoptera; family Erebidae; genus Orgyia; species Orgyia antiqua. The sequence goes on from OU779864.1 coordinate 24,658,395, forward strand.
TAATGTAATTATAGTTGAGTTGTGAATAGTCTAACAACTTATTTGTTCTCTAGTATCGCACACATCTACTGTACTTCCAAGGTAAATATTCGTTGTGAGGTACAGTCAGGCACAGAAATGATTTACGACAATTGTGTTAATTTCTTGTATATTAATAATACTTCTAAATACCATTTAATGATATTGCTTTTATCTCTACTTCGAGAAGAGCTTAATATATGACTACATACTTTTACATAAAATGTAAAGAGTATTGTAACTTTTACATTTGTAAAGAGGTATAACTTTCGATCTAAAGAAAAAAGATTATTCTTATTTTTAAAGATTAAAATAAATTGTATATTATACTACAAATCCACCCTGGCTTCGCACGGATAACATTATTCATAAATGTTATTATTTTATGGGTAAACTGTGGACACCTTGGGTTATATTATTCCTATTCACTTAGGCAATACTATATATATTTTTATACAAACTATACTTTACATTCACCGGTGTGTAGTGTAGCTAACCTACTACGAAAGAATTTTTTAAATTGGTCTAGTAGTTTCAGGGCCTGTTGAGTTCAAACAAACAAACCAACAACCGATCGAATCTTTTCTCTTTATAATATTAGTATAAACTAGCTGTTGCCCGCGGCTCCAACCGCGTGGAATTTAAAAAAATATCCCTTTTTTGCAACATTTTTCACTACTTTTATTCTACTGGTCGTAGCTTGATGTTATGTAGCCTAAAACCTCTCTCGATAAATCTTCCCATCCCTATCTAACACTGAAAGAATTTTTGATATCGGCCCAAAGTGGTTCCTGAGATTAGCGCGTTCAAACAAACAAACAAACAAACTCTTCAGCTTTATAATATTAGTATAGATATAGATAAATCAACAAGAATCAAATTATTATCGTAATTATTTTAATGTCATTGAAGTGTATATTTACGTTTAGGTACACATTTGAATTGTAAACACATTGTAGTATTCGCCTGTACATGTTAAGACGGTACGATACCAAATTATGCTCCATACAAAAGTATGGGTATCGTACTTCCGTTTTTTCTTCGCGAAAGTTAAACCGATTTTAATAGTTTTTACGTTATATTATAGATAAAGAGTATATCTATGCTTCTATTACTTTTTTTTCAAAACATAATAACTAAAAGAAATATTACGATCCGAAAAACCCACTTTTTTCGGTTTTCTTTAGATAAAGTAGCAGCGTCTATCACACAAATTTGGTAAAGTTTTGCCACAAAAGAAAGTGATACAAGCAGAGATATACTCTTTATCTATAATATAACGCAAAAACTATTAAAATCGGTTTAACTTTCGCGAAAAAAAAACGGAAGTACGAAACATCTTTTTTCAAACAATTTGTAGGTAAAATCCGCTTCATCTATATTTGTTCCTTTCAGCGCGGCGCTCGGAAATAGGGATAGCAATACCTAAGGCAAATACCTAAATGAGGAGTACAGTACCCTCTTAAGATCTAAGACGAGAAGTTTCCAAGGAGAGTACAGTTAAATGAAATACGTGGGTAGACGCGAAAGATAAACCTTCCTGCATAATGTATCGTCATGTTTTATTTAATATGCTCCAGCTCAATGCTGAACCCTCGTTAGATTTGGATAGCGGCTTATTATAGAGATTGTTATGTACATCTAATGAATGAAAGCTCGTTTTCTCCACTGGGCAGACTGGGCACGTGCCCAGCCGGCGTATTATGAGCTTTTTAAAATTATTCAAGTTCCAGGCAGGCCGTAAACTGCATGGCTAAATTAGGTATTATGGCAAAAATAAAACTTTTAGTTGAAAATTTTTAGTTAGTACTTTAACTTTTAGTTGTACCTTCTCCTTAAACATTTTGATGTATGACTGGTTTAGCGAACTGAGTGACTAATAATTTGTTCATAATACGAATTTGCCAGACAGTTCATTTCACGGCGTAAACTGCCTGTAAATATAAGCTCATAATACGGCCGCAGGGCCTTCCAATTATTAGGGCGTCCTAGTCTCTACTTCATCATATGCTTCTACTTATATCTATCTAGCTGTCGCCCGCGACTCCACACGCATGGTATTTGGAAAATTTTCCCCGTTATATATTACATATTATAAAATAAATTATAATATATTTTTTACCTATAAAGTTGTTGTATTTAGCAGTTAAATTTAACTATAATTTTTTTTAATTGAAATTCATTCTCAATTGTATATTATAATGAAAATGAAAGCAAAAGGAGCATACTTGGAAGAGAGAAACTTTAGTATATTTAGTCAACTTTATTTTAAGTTCAATTACTCAAGCCAAGCGTATCTTTACATCAAAGAGCATAAAGAGCATAAATGATGCATATTATGCGAAGTTTATAAGAATAATCTACTTAGCTTAAAGTTTAAATTTTTTCATGTGGTGACGGATTAAGAATATAAGTGTCACTACCCCATATCCTTCTCAGGGTGCTGTAAAAGCCACAAAGGGATATGGTACACAGATATCATCCTCGATGAGAGGTAGTAACCACGAAACTAAACCCTATGGTAAAATGCCTGGCCAGTGCGGCATCAAAGTAGACCATAATTCCGCCCAAAACTGAAGAGGCCCGCGCCCAACAGTGGGAGAGAAGAAACTTAAAAAAAAACATGCTATAAAAACCTAGATATTTTGGAGGTTAACATATGTGCAGAATTTCAGAATAATCCGTCTATTGCAATGTGATGAAATTACTTTCAAAGAGTCCGTCACATGGATACTTACATAGATTGGTAGATAGTTATGAACGAAGGTAATAAAAGCGTGTAAAATATCAGTCATGAAGAACCAAGTTTTTACAAATTTTTTGCATGTATCAGAATTTATGTATGAGAAGGCGTACGTTCGTGAACATAGACTTGTAGACTATTTTATAATTAACGTTCTATCAAATTTAACAATATTATTTTACACAACAGTTACTATAAACTCTAGACGTTAACAGAGAAGCAATCCAATTATTATCTAATGTTTACTAAACAGAACCTAATTACAAAACAAATTGTACAAATTATTTACCTCTGCACTTAGTACTGCAAATAAGATTGCGCGTCTTTATAGAAAACGATGCGGATCCGACAACGTAGCGACTAAAATGGAAATATAAGCGAAAGTTTAAAAATTCTCATACTTTTCAAGAAGAAGTATGTGTGGTGTGACTTTGAAAGATAGATTAAGAAATGAAGTTATAAGAGAACGTTGCGGTCTGAAAGAGGATGTAGTGACTAAGGTGGAGAAAAGTATGCTTAGGTGGTTTGGTCATGTGGAGAGGATGGATGAGAGACGCTTCACGAAAGGCATATATACGGCGGAGGTAAGTGGAAATGCTGGGAGAGGACGCCCGAGAAAGATATACTCCGATGTCATCGCCAGCATACTCCAAAAGGGGCAAGTGCGTAGCACTTACAACCGTCGGGCATGTATGACCAGATGTATGAGTGTGGATGAAGCCAAGGAAGTATGTTTGGATCGTAGCAGATGACGCTCTATAGTCTCTGCCTACCCCCATGGGAAAAAGGCGTGATGATGATGATGAGTTTAAAGATTGCTTTGCGTAACAAAGAAAATTTCATTAATAAAATTAATTAATTATTGTGTTATGTTATTCTGAGCATGAAACCAGAACTATTACGGATACGCATTATTTAAAAAAAAATATATATAAAATTTTGATAATATTGTTTAATGGTTAAACCCCTTAATGACGATTTCAGTGACGATGATAGAAGAATCAAAATGTAGACCCATAAAAATAATTTACAAAAAAAATATATAAGTTGTCACTTACGGTAGTTATTATTAGCTCTTATAAATAAGTTCAACAATTTCAATTCATAAAAATGAATCAAGTCTTTTTCTAAGAGCTCAATAACTTATACCGTATCAGCAATCGTAACAAAATCCCGTTGCGTACTTTTGAAGATATTAGCTCACATTGGGACTTACATACAGAAATAATGACTTTTATAATAAGTAAAGATTAATATCCGTGATTAAAGTAGTATATATATTCGTAGATTAAAATTGACAGCTCGTTTCCTAAATAATTATAGAAATGTCAGTATTTGTTTTAACAGTATAGTGTAAAACAAACAACTATATGACAGAGTAGAGCTGTCTCTATCCTGTACTGCAACCAAGCTATATATTTCGTATTATTATAACCCTCAGCTATTTCAAGTTGCGATAGATTATTTTAATGAACAACTCTCTTTGTTCCCGCTTACCCAAGCGGTTATTTGAATAAGAAAGTGGAACTTACGCTGCATCCACACTCGTCGTATTTTCTTTCATAATTGAATTGGATAGATGAGCTGTTTTAAAAACCCATTTGAGTAAAAGATATAAAAACGACAGTGTAATTTAATTTAAATATTTAGATTATTCTAACATCAAAAGAAAACTTAAAAGCTTCGTTTCGCAAGATTACTGACAGCGAATTTAACTAGTTTTCAATACTTACTTTGGTTATTTCACATACTATAATTGAATAGAATTTTTGGAATAGTTTATTAGAAGCTTGTTACGTTAAAAATTAATTTGCATTTGTAAGAAAAGAAGAAATAAGTTAAATACTACTACTGTACCTTACGCCTTCGTAACATTACTTTATTTACTTTGCAAATATATTGCTCTAATCATTCAAACGTAATAATAATATAACATTGGGGAAATTCTTCGTCGATATTTCACTATACAAACTATTCTAACACAGTTCGCATCAGTTCCACAAGGGAGCATCCTACCCTTGGCCTTCCTCTAGCATCACGGCTGCGGGTTAATGAGGCGAGATAAGCGAGATACAAGCCTGATTTCCCTTGCGAGATACACTAAATAGTTGTGAATCGAAAGATTCAAGGACGACTATTGAGAGCGTTGACACGCACCATTGATTGCGCCCTTTTGTCCAGTCCTTTTGTGGCGTAGTTGCGACTAAGTAATGAGAAAAGCCTACTAAGGAATTAAATTTATAGTACCCTTAACTTTTATCAATACCTACGCTTTAAACAACGATGGTTCGTTTTTAGGGTTCCGTACCCAAAGGGTAAAAACGGGACCCTATTACTGAGACTTCGCTGTCCGTCCGTCCGTCCGTCTGTCACCAGGCTGTATCTCAAGAACAGTTGATTGAACAGATTGCACTTCTATTATAGGGTCATGGCCAACCTTTATTTATCCTGAGGCATTCGTGGCATACGCTTATTCTATGCATTGCAGGGATCTAGAAAGGAGGGAAGCATTACACCGGATAAGACTGCATCGCTCCAAGCTATTCAACCATCTTGAGCAGATAAAACCAGTGTTTTATCCTAACTATCCTTTTTACTTTGGCTACAGACAAGGTTCAATTTATTTTTATGATTGCTTATCCTTTCTGCTGCGAAACTGAAAATGATTGATGCGTTTAATACGAGCTGGAAATTGTGCAGTGTCTATACTCCATTATGTTTAGAAATAAACCGTAAAGAGAATCGTTGGGAGTTTAATGCGAAACCATTATGAGAAACGGCTTTTGAACATGACTTTTGTTGTCTTTGTATTTGTTTAAAGAACTTGTAAGAAAAATGTCTATTTTTATACACCTTAATATTTCTTGAATGACTATGCTTTAACAATCATTGATTTAGTATGATTTGACATAACTAGGGTATAGAGATTCGGAATATATCAGGACTGTAGCATGAGGCACTTTAAAAAGATAGTTAAAAATTTCTTACAGGGTCGGCAACATGCTAGGGATACCTCTGGTGTTGTAACTACAGGCTAACGTAATATCTTACTATCACGTATAGCTTGTTTGTCATCCTTATAGTATAAATAAAAGAATAAGAGTCCAGCCATGAATGTGTGATGATGATTTATTTGCGGTTCACATCACGCAACACTCCGTAGCTGCAATGACTGATGGTAGATTTCCTGTCATAGTTTACTTGTTTATTTATTAAAATTCTGTGTAATGTGTGTTGTCTGTGCCTGGGATTTTGTACGCATCTAAAAGTTCTAAAACAATATTTTCTTATGGTCTTATATACTTATACTTATGGCCATAATGACTTATCGGAGGATTAAACGGAGATTTTATCGGGGAGATAATAAACGTTTTATAGTAAAAAGACTATTATAAATAACAAGTTTTGACAATTCTCACGAACCGATTTTAGCGAACTTTTAAACTTCCGATAAGTCATTATGAATAAGACCATAAGTGTTCTTCTACGAGTATTGTGTAAAAGGAACCAGCTTGTACTGTTAAAATTACTAGTTTTGGATATGCGTTTGTTCATCAGTCAATCAGGTGATCAAGTCCACTATTTTGGAACAATTGTCATACCGGCACAATACCGGCACGATACCGTTGCAATTGAAGTCAAATATCCGTAGTCTGCTATATGCCGTCATAACGGTCTTTCAATGGTAATAGAATTGTCGATCTCTTTTATCTATGCATTGAATTTTCGGTCTCTTTTATCTATGGATTGTGTTAGAATGGTATGTATGTGTTGCCGTTTTTAAAAAATGCGTTAGTTGAAGTGATTTTCGAAAAACTACTAATAAATTTAAACATTTAATCATGCTAGACTTCGTTTAAATATATTTGTACATACTATTTATTAGTATAAAAAGCAATGTTTATGAGATTAGTAAATTGCAATAAATTACAAAGAACAATTTCTAATATTTCTATCTATCTATTTTTTATTTATGGCAATCTGTCGACACAGGACAATTTAAAAATATTACTGTCAAATTCAAAATAGCAGACTACCGAAACATTTCAGTCATTGAATTGCAATTGTGAAGCAGTTGTGTACGAGACTAGCAATTTATGTCACTTTGACAATTGTAAGACAATGATGAAGTCGTTATGACGACACATTAATAGTAGACTACCAAAAACTTTACTATTGCACCATAATGGTACAATAATGATACAGTTGTGACACCGTTGAAATACCCGACTCAGGGCCCAGTAAGCTTCTTTTCATAATCTTTGTTCGTAGTTTCTGCTGCCTAAAAAAACACATGCATACACGTCAAGAAATAAAAAACTCTAGAAAACTACCCACATTTAAATGTGAAATGTGTTTGTGCTAATTCTAGGTACCTATACTTGAGTTTACTATAGATTACGTAATTAATTACAGATAAAAGGAAACTTTAGCGTTGATTTGAAGATATTTATAATTAGATCGTAGAATTTCAAAGCTCAAAATTCCAAGAATTCTAACACGTTACTTACGTGCTTTGATTTTAATAGACTTTTCAACTAATAATGAGTGAACTATTATGACTAGATAGTGGTACCGATTCTACGTGCACAACTAAACAAAAACTGATAGCATGATTAACACAATTCGGCAATGCTAACTGAACTTTTTTATTATAAAAGCTGTGTATTACAGACTAACCATTTTAATTAAGATAAATATTTATATCAAAATAACAAATATTAGATATATTATAATGACACTGGTACCAATTCTTCGTGCAAAACTAAACTAAACTTAACTAAAAAATTAAAACTCATAGTGTCAATTACACAATCTGACAATGTTAACTAAACTTTCTTACTATAAAATAGCAATTAATAGGTATATTGACACAACCAACATTAGTTTTTTTAGTTAATATAAGTTCAGTTGTATACGTAGAATCGGTACCATTACCAACTTTCATTTTTAGTTAAGATGCGCACGAAGAATTGGTACCAATACCAATGTAAGTAAAATCGTGAATACTGAGATTATTTTTTCATTTTTTTAATATGCATGGACATTTCACACGTCCTCTGGTCCCAAGCTAAGCTTATGTGCTCGTGTTATGGGTACCAAAATACGGATATCCTACATAAACTACTTTTCTTTTGTAAAAACACCAACACAGTAGTTATCTTTACTGAAACTATTTTTTTTTAATTCATAAATAACTTAAATGTGTAAAAGTTACGTTATAATTATTATTTAAGAAATGAAATCCAGTTTTTTGGCAAGTATATATCGACCTCGGATAATGCTTTCAAAATAAGATGCAGGAAGGAAAGAAGCAACGAATCTTAGTCATTTTCTTTGAGTACGTGAGTGTGGAATCGAGAAATCTTTGGTTCAGGTAAATAGTTTTATATAACCTTCGTGTATTATTACCTACCTATATACATTGCTTGAGGTAAATATTAATACATTTCCTGCCTTCATCGTGGATGCGGACAAAATAATAAAAAGTATAATCATTTAGCATTTCTTCTTTATTTCAATTTTTGTTCGAGAATTGAAACGATATAAAATGTCTACCTGATATAGGTAGACATTTTATACCGTTTAAAATAAAATTTACAATAAATTAAAATTTTATATAAAATGATAATTTTATTCTGAATTTACATACTGCCTGTTTGAGTTCTGTTCCTGTGTCCTGTTTAATGGCTGTTATTAGCTCGCTACTTATCTTTACTTATCTATACATAATAAAAATATTCAGATGGTAAAAAAAACTAAACAGAGGCCATAACCAGCATTTTTAAAATTTTTGTCTGTTTGTCGCATCACGTAAAATTTACAACACTTATAAATACAAATGTTATACGTAAAAATTGTACACATCTCAAGGTATCTCATCATAGGCTTTGTTTCATCGCAATCGATCGACTCAATCAAGAGATATTTACTACTTTACTTATTCTCTGCACCACCCAAAGGTTGACTGGTAGAAAATGCCTATGGCATTAAGACCGCCTTTGTACTCAAATTGTACTTAACGAGTTAAATAAATAAATAAATAAATATTTACATAATACGAAATTTGTCAATTTGGTTACTTGAATGCCATCTAGCGGCTAAAAAAGAATCAAAAAATTAATTGGGTTGATTGGGTCGATCGAAAAAAAATCGATCCACGCGGACGGAGTCGTAGGCACAGCTAGTTATAAAATAAAGTCGTTATTTTTGTGTGTATATCCCAAAGGTTAAATTTCTCAAACTAGGCAACGGATTTTGATACGGTATTTAACACGCTCTTTTAAGTTTGGTACGTATCTATCAATTTATTAATATATGCAACGGATTGAATTTGAATTAAAATTTGAATCTTTGAAAGTGATTTTCACTTATATAAAATTGATCTGTTTACACACACATAATAAGGACCGATGTCAATGCAATAATTTAAAAAAAATATTCAAGATTTTCAATCTCGTTTTATAGTTTTTGAATTAAGCTAATTAAGTCCTGTTCCTATAATTTAACTTTTTAATCAAAAAGGACTGCAGGCTGCTTAATTTTTAGGGTTCCGTACCCAAAGGGTAAAAACGGAAACCCTATTACTGAGACTTCGCTGTCCGTCCGTCCGTCCGTCCGTCCGTCCGTCTGTCACCAGGCTGTATCTCAAGAACGGTGATAGCTAGAGAGTTGAAATTTTCACAGATGATGTATTTCTATTGCCGCTATAACAACAAATACTAAAAATAAAATAAAATAAATATTTAAGGGGGGCTCCCATACAAAAAACTGTTTTTTTTTACCGTTTCTTGCTCGATACTAATAACGTTGCCTTATGTTGCATAGATAATGGTACGGAACCCTTCGTGCGCGAGTCCCACTCGCACTTGTTAATTACAACCGGTCTGTATGATGCAGTACCTAACAGTCAAAACTGGTTTGTGTTAAGTCGCATATATTTAAAATGCATATTAACTTAATTTGGAACCACAAATTGGATTTAATTGGTACAATTCGATTGCGATCTTCTTGCAAAACAAATTCTAATTATTTAAACCATAAGAAATCATGATCAGAGCTTTAAAGCGAAAACGGAAACCAATTGTAAAATTGGCATAGTGTTGTTATAATAAATTAATATAAATAAATAAATAAATATTCATGAACATTTCACACAACGTCCTCTGGTCCCAAGCTAAGCTTATTATGCTTGTGTTATGGGTACCAAAACACGGATAGAATACATATACTACTTTTCTTTTGTAAATACATACTTAGAATACATAGGAACACCCAGACGCAGTACAAACATTTGTATGAAAATTAGAAAAATCACACAAATGATTGTCCCGAGCGAAGGACAAGCGAGGGAATCGAACCCACGACCTCTTGATTGGCAGTCCGTTACTTGAACCACTCAACCAGGAGGCTCGTGGCGGCAACGTTATGATGTGTTCATCAGACACCTAGGGGCCCGGTCCACACGGCGCGTTGCGGTAACACATGTTAAGATATTATTACGTAAATCATAGCTGGTCACACCAGCAACACGTTATCGCAGCGTCAACCATAGATAATACATATAATATAGAGACGTCAACACAGGGCAGCGTGTGACCACTATTACTTTTAGTATGAAAAATGACGCAACGCACCATGTGGTCAGAAAATCCATTTTCACAGTACCTAAAATTATTTCCCCGAATGCAATATAACCGTGCTTAATTTACAAGACTAAAATATTGACCAGGTAGCAATCATCTAACATTGGTATCTACAAGCATTCGTGATTCCAGTAAAAGTACCTAGACGACTATACTTTGCTTGTATGGTGTCTTTTTAGGGTTCCGTACCCAAAGGGTAAAAACGGGACCCTATTACTGAGACTTCGCTGTCCGTCCGTTCGTCCGTCCGTCTGTCACCAGGCTGTATCTCAAGAACGGTGATAGCTAGAGAGTTGAAATTTTCATAGATGATGTATTTCTATTGCCGCTATAACAACAAATACTAAAAATAAAATAAAATAAATATTTAAGGGGGGGCTCCCATACAACAAACATGATTTTTTTACCGTTTCTTGCTCTCATACAACAAACGTGATTAATTAAGTATTGTGTGTGTTGTTTGCTCATTTATTAATAACGTGCCTTATGTTGCATAGATAATGGTACGGAACCCTTCGTGCGCGAGTCCGACTCGCACTTGACCTTTTTTTTGTGAATCGAGTCTTTACAAATGAAATCTAGCAACATCATAATGACTAAAGCTACTGCATATTAGTTTCATGGAAATCACATTTTTGCTTTTCAGATTGAGCCTTTGAAACATTTCAGTACATTTTTCTGTTCAACGGACATTATGTAAGATTACAGTGCCGATGAGAAAGAACTACATTATGACACACATGCGAATACATCTTACAAAAGTTAGGTATCCACTTAAATTTGCGCACCATCTTTGTTAGTTTATGAATAAAGAATACTTCATTAGCTTGATCATCATCTCATATTACTTTTTAAATAAAACGTTACACTGTACGACTGAGTTTATTTACGAATCAACCGTTTCACCCGACGAATGTCAGACTAAAATGAAATAACATCAAAGAGAAGCTTATGTATCATGTTGCTGTGTGACTAAATCCGTGGACTAAATGAACGCTGGCGCAGATTACATCGACTCACGCGCACATCCGCCGAACGCCCTTATAGCACCCTCTATTGAACAATCGTAATACAAAACTCATTCAATAACAAGACTTAAATAAAATAATTTATAACCTGTATTTCAGAACTGCTCAAATATAATTTAATATGAAGATTAAGTTTGTTATTTGACAAGCAAATTGATTAGGTACCTCCAGTAGCATAGAGCCAATTTCTACTTTAATTATCACGATAATTTTATAAATAAATAATGTAATTTATCTTATTGTCAAATATTTTAAGCATTAAATCACAAATTTTATTATTTTGTTAATTGTTGTTAAAGCTATTTTGGCTTAAATCGTTCCTATTTAAACTACAATATAGGGAACTCCTGGTCATAGTCTAGCATTTCCATAGCTACGCCACAGTGATAAATTTATAGGGATGAAATTACAAAATGTATTTAGTAGATACTTGTTATTAAAACATAAAATAACTATTATTACTTAAAAACAATCCGCTCGTAAAACCAAGCCTATTTTATTTGCAATGAAAAAACTATTAAGCAATGCAAATTAATATTGTTGCTAATTGTTTCTCCATTAAAAAGAAACTAATGACAGTGGTCTATTATACAGACGTTTATACAAATTATATAATAATTAAATAAATAATGTCACATGAGCCACGAAACACTAGCGTAACCAACACATTTGGTCGTTAAAAACACATTAATATATAAATTTTTGCTTAAGAGGATACCAAAATAGCTTCGTGCATTTTTCTACGTACGAAGTTTTCATTGTTTCTTTAGATTGAATGGCTAGAGCTCTAATTTTTAAGTATATGTTTTTTCAATATATGATCTAGGATCGCATAAACTCAGAAACGCGATTGAAAAAAGTTTTCTCGATAGAAAATCTTGGCGAAACAACCTCTCAAATTTTTTATTTTTTTCATTTGTCGGTCTATTATCGCGTATTAACTAATGAAATAACTTTAAAAACATAAGTAACTATTATATATAGAAACACGTAAATCAGAATTATAATATATTTAGTAGATTTTGAGTAAATAGGAAAAGTATCCCTAATTCTTCATTTTCTGTGCCTACTGGCTGTGTTAATATGTACGTGTCGGCGATGATATACGATAATATTGATGTAGGCCCTTAATGGTACATCAATATTTGTGATCGCTTTTGAGGCCTAAATACTAACTTTGTGGACGAAAATCTATTTATTGTATTACTTTTGGTGGAACAGTCAAAGCCTTTTCAAAACGTATAAATAAACATATGTACGAAATAGAATTTAATATATTTATATGTATGTTTATTATGTATTAGTTAGTAAAGCGAATACTTTATTTAACTTTTTGTAAATATTACATGACGACTGTGTTTGAGAAGGTTATAGTTTAAGACGATACCAAAATAGCTTCGTGCATTTTTCTATGTACGAAGTTTTCATTGTTTCTTTAGATTGGATGGCTAGAGCTCTAATTTTTAAGTATATGTTTTTTCAATATATGATCTAGGATCGCATAAACTCAGAAACGCGATTGAAAAAAGTTTTCTCGATAGAAAATCTTAGCGAAACAACCTCTCTAATTTTTTATTTTTTTCATTTGTCGGTCTATTATCGCGTATTAACTAATAAAATAACTTTAAAAACATAAGTAACTATTATATATAGAAACACGTAAATCAGAATTAAAATATATTTAGTAGATTTTGAGTAAATAGGAAAAGTATCCCTAATTCTTCATTTTCTGTGCCTACTGGCTGTGTTAATATGTACGTGTCGGCGATGATATTGAATAATATTGATGTAGACCCTTAATAGTTGTTCCTTTATAATAATCCCTACTAATATTATAAATGCGAAAGTAACTCTGTCTGTCTGTCTGTAACGCTTTCCCTCTTATACCTCTCTGATGAAATTTGGCACAGATAATCTTTAGACCCTGAGAAAGGACATAGGCTACCTTTTATTGCAAAAAAAGAGATAATAAGTTCTCTAAATTTCACGCGGACGGAGTCGCGGGCAACAGCTAGTGAGAATATAAAATAAGGCAGATAATTTCTGTACTGGAAAATAGGTAGCTATCTGTAATGATAGTTATGTATCTATCCATACATCAGTATCGCTCTATCCTATGCTTAACATAGGTCTCCTCCAAAGAACTCTACAACGGTTCTACGCTATTTGCATCCAGTGACTCTCTGCATATACAGAGTTTTAAGTTATTAAGAGGGTACTGTACTCCTAATTTAGGTATTTGCATTAGGTTGCTTGCTGTCCCTATTCTAGAGCACCGCGCTGAAAGGGACAAATATACTCGTAGCTGAAGCAGATTTTACCTACAAATTCTTTGAAAAAACCAACCGATTTAAACCGATTTTGATTGTTTTTACTCTATATTATAGATAAAAAGTATATCTATGCTTCTATAACTTTCTTTTTTGGTAAAACCGTACCAAATGTGTGTTATAGTCGCTGCAACTTTACGTAAAGAAAACCAAAAAAACGGGATTTTCGGATGGTCATATTTCTTTTAGTTATTATGTTATGAAAAAAAGAAAGTGATACAAGCATAAATATACTCTTTATCTATAATAAAGCGTAAAAACAATAAAAATCGGTTTAACTTTCGCAAAGAAAAATGGGGAGTACGATACCCATATTTTTGTATGGAGCATAATTTGGTATCGACCCCTCTTAAAGTTGATGTTTACACAAACAAATCGCTCGCAGAATACTATTTGTAAATATAAAACTTTATTCTATGTCTATTTGCGTCGGCACAATATCTTGTTTGAACTTTGTGAAGTTTATATACGTATTAAAGTATTAACAAGTTATTTAAAACATTTTAATTTTATAAGCATTGTTTAAGTAAGAATGAAGCTTGATTTTCTTAACATAAAACTTTATTTTTGAATACCTAAATTTAAATAATCTATCCTTTGAGAAAATAACACTCTCCCCTTTTGTTAATAATTACATTTTCTAAAGTAGATTCTTAGATAATGTACACAAAAAGGTTTTAATTATCTTATATTTATTTTTGGGTGATGATTTTTATTCTTTCATAATTGTATTGTTTTTCAATACTTTTTTAACGTACGCGTATTTTTACATAAAATACTAGCTGTCCCTAGGTACTAAAAAAATGTTTGAAAAATAGATGTTGGGCGATTCTCAGACCTACTGAATATGCATGTAAAATTTCATAAAAATCGGTCAAGCCGTTTTGGAGGAGTACGGTAACTAACACTGTGACACGTGAATTTTATATATTAGATAACAATCACGTTGAACTGAACTGTTTCTCACACCGCGAGGTTTCGATCGAATTAAACCCGAGATTACGGTCGAAACTTTAATTAAAGTTACTTATTTTAAATCTTTAATAATAAATAAATAAATAAATATTCATGGACATTTCACACAACGTCCTCTGGTCCCAAGCTAAGCTTGCGTTATGGGTACCAGAATACGGATATAATTCATATACTACTTTTCTTTTGTAAATACATACTTATAATACATAGTAAACACCCAGACGCAGTACAAACATTTGTATGACAATTAAAAACATCATACAAATGATTGTCCTGACCGGGAATCGAACCCGAGACCTCGTGAACGGCAGTCCGTTATATGAACCACTAGACCACGAGGCCCGTCATTTATATTATCATTTACATTAATATACTGTTTTTAAACACCTAAGATATACTTTGCTCATAGCTTGCTATATTTTATAGTTTTACATCTACGCTAGATTCTACTAAATGCAATAACCACAAGGCTATAACATTAAACTCTTTGTTCGCATTTCTCTCTTTATTTTTACACCCAGACGCTGCTATAAAATTTTACAATTCGCGAGTGGGATGCATACCTTTGTTATAGATACATAGATAGATACAGTTGCCTTCAATATCTTCTACGAAATAATACTATTACTGCTTTTAGTACGTACAGTAAAGCAGTAAGATAATTACAACAAAAGTAAAAAGAAGCTTAAGCTGTCCTTTTTTTTTGGATTCCGAACCAAAACACACCAATAAGTAATACGGGATTTTGTTATTGAGCTGGGACTCCGATCGCTTATTTTTCCGTTCATCTATCACCAGATGGTAATCTCATAAACAGTAATAGGTAGTTGTTGACCAGTTCTTAGACCTACCCATTATGCACTCAAAATGTCACAAAAATCTATCGAACCCCTTCCTAGGTGTTTGAAACACTTCGGAAACGAGAATGTTATAAATAAGATTTTCATTAAAGTTACGGTATGTTCTGCTTGTGTTAAAATGAAAGTGTATTTGTTCAAGTGTCTATGAAATACCACAGCATAAAGTTTAAATCGTAATGTATCGTGACAGTAAGGTAAAAGTCACGTGTTTTACCATACTTGCGTGAGGGTTATGTGTTTTTCTGGTTTAAATGTATCTGCATGGATGTCCATTCTTTTGTCAGCTTGTAACTACTTGATGGCTGAACGTATTTTATTTTATGAAACGTATTTGCCTTAATACGAAATAAAAACCTCTGTATGGTGACGGATTAAGATATTATATAATTCCTCTATGAGAGACTGAAAACTCGAAATTAAACCATATGCCGACACGCCTGGTTAGCGCGCCATAGTAGACTAAAAACCCTCCTAAAGAGGAAAAGGCCCATTCCTAACAGTGGGCTGAAGAGAGAGGGAGAGACGATAAGTAATTTATTGTATTTGTTTTTTTTTTGCGACCTTGGGACTTTTTAACCTTGTGTAGGTACCAGATATAAAATGTAATAAATCACGAGAGAGAGAAGCGAAAGTAAACATAAAGTAACACTTATCATTCTCGAGTTAAACTCAAAACTTGTCTTAGATATGAGTCGCAATTTCTAAAGTTTTTCAATCCACTAATGTCTTGGATCCCTAGTAGATTTATTTTGATAAAACGCAACAGGAATTTATTAAGAAATATAGAGAATGTTTTCAGACACGTCGCTTAATGTTTCCGAAGTAAATATACATATATGTACCATCTTATTTGTATGTCGCAAAATAAAAATATATACACCAGTTTCAAGTGGAAATCAGTGTTAAGGAAATTTAAAAATAAATCATTTTTTACCATAATGTTATAACAAAGTAACAAATTCATGCAAACAACAAAGCCAAAATAATTTGTCGTCAAGAATACAAATCAAAATTCGACCTTGAAGGAAAACGGAAAGACGTTGCTCTTTGCAATATTATTTTCTTATAAGACTGTATTCACAGCCTGGTACTAACTTCAATTTAATACTCTAACGTAATTGAAAGGCACGATCCCAATTAACATAATAAAAGCCGCCACTTTTGTTTTCAACATATCGCTTGTTATACAGATTATTATTTACATTGTATGGTTATATTATCTGGCAATTATTAACACAAAACATTTTCAAGCTAATAAAGACACAACTTATATGACGACAACGTATGAAATACTTGTCATTCGTCTGGATTGTTTACTCACCTGCAATCTGAATGACGGTGTGACGTCGACAATATTTAAATAAATAGCCTTGCATTAACTATGTTTTTATACTTGATATTTACCAAAATGAAACCGTGGAACTGCTGAATACAATATTTTTCTCCGACCATTGCTGGATATAGCCCTTCACCATAGAACGTCACAGCGATCAGCTTACATTCAGTAACCTTGACTTTGATCAGCGTGGCATAAGTAGGCCAAATACACTTGTAAAATAGAGAATGTCCCCGTCTTTATATGTAGTAGGACGCATGCTGGGTAGTGTATAATTCTTATCTATAGGTCTGGTGTAGGTACTACTAAATATAAGTAACATACCGCAAAGTTAATATGTTGTGATTCTGTCCCTAAACATTGGATAAAGGGTCCCTAAACATTTAAAATCATAATTTCTTAGTAGCAAGCGATACATGGGGCCTCGAAGGCTGTCAACAAAACGAAAACATATCTTAATTTACTTCGAAGGGCTTTGTAATTTTCTCAACAGGCAGCATTCAAGTCGTATGAAAATTTTACATTCAAAGTATTGGTTCGTGACAGCTCACACGTTTCTAATCAGAACTAAGACATCAAATTTGAATTAAAAGGCGTTTAATTATACAGCCTCATCATGTGCGGAGGTATTAAGTGCTTGTGTCTATACGCAATGGAAGTTCAATAACCCTGAAAATGGAATTTATACTGTAAATCCCAGTAAAGTGATCCGACAAAGCTAGCACTCTACTGGGATAATCTTGATTATGTTATCGAACCCTTCATACTGAAAGGATTATCCAAAATCCATATTAAAGTATGTTTGTTCATAACATTTGGTACATATTGTGTAATTGAAATGGTTGTGGTTAATAATATACTAAGACTAGCTTTTACCCGTGATTTCCTTCACGTGCAACTTTGGATGACTGGGAAATAAGAAGTTTAAATCAGTTTTTCCCTAAGGAATCTGATACTATCCTGGGATAAATTGTAGCCTATACTTTAACTTACATCACTACCAACATAACATATCACTAAAAACGCTATTCAGTTTCATGCAGTAATTTTGGCGTATTGCGCGTACAAACAGACAGACAGACAAAAATTCTTTTGGCTTCTATTACCATTGTTTTGGCTTCTATTGCGCCAATAAAGACCGCCTATCCATTTTTTTTATATCTTTAAGGTACAGGCATTGATTTTTAGGGTTCCGTACCCAAAGGGTAAAAACGGGACCCTATTACTGAGACTTCGCTGTCCGTCCGTCCGTCCGTCCGTCCGTCTGTCACCAGGCTGTATCTCAAGAACGGTGATAGCTAGACAGTTGAAATTTTCACAGATGATGTATTTCTATTGCCGCTATAACAACAAATACTAAAAATAAAATAAAATAAATATTTAAGGGGGGCTCCCATACAACAAACATGATTTTTTTACCGTTTCTTGCTCGATACTAATAACGTTGCCTTATGTTGCATAGATAATGGTACGGAACCCTTCGTGCGTGAGTCCGACTCGCACTTGACCAATTATTTAGATTTTTATTATAAATGGTGATTTTTTAAGCGTTGTTTTTTTAAAAATCGTATAAGACACTCAATTTGCATCATGTATTTTTTTTACAGGAATCGATAGCTTAGCTTTTTCCATTTATATTTTAAAGATAAATTCATGTAAATATTGTCCACGACCACCTTTCAAGTGTTCTATTCGCAAGGTCCAATTGTGCGTCACTTTTTCAAGCATTTCGGCCTGTATTCCACGAATTACGCGTATTATGTTTCCCATAATGCTTCAATCGTGTTCGGGCTGTCTACATAGACTAACGACTTTACATAACGCCACAAGAAATAATCAAGAGTAACGCCTCTTCAGTCACCATGGTCATGAGTGAAACTCACCCGTGACCATGGTGACTGCAAGGTCACCGAAATGTCGGGCTGAAATTTAAAGCAAACACACGCGTCTAAATCCGTAAAAAGTAGTTTTATTTAAATAAAATATCATTTTCGTTTCAGGTACAGTGTTATCCTGACAATATCAACGAATGCTTCTGACGGGTTCGCTTTGATAAATGGTGAGTATTAAACATTTATTTGCCACAATAATCATATTGATTGACCGTAACACACTCATCTTTCATTACAAGATATCATGTGATCCTCTGTCTGTCTGTCTGCCGCCCTTTCTTTCTTTTTTTTCTTTTTCCCTTTTTTTCTTTCTTTTTCTTTCTCTTTCTTTTTCCTTTTTTTTCTTTTTTTTCTCCTTTCTTTTTCTTTCCTTTCTTTTTTTTTCTTTTTTTATTTCTTTTTTCTTTTTTTTTCTCGCCAATACTGCTAACCTGGTTTATACAAAAATAACAATTTTAATTAATAAAAATGTGCACAACGAAGTAGCTAATAAATCAAAATACACCATAGTTGTTTTATTTTTCATTTTTAGTTAAGTTTAGTTCTGTACCTAGAATTTTTATCAATGTCTTATAATGTTTTTATGTTTTGACCTTTATTACGTTTCATAAACCTGTCAAATACCTAATTCTCAAATTACTGATCTCAAATTTAATACCTTCGAAGAGTAAAAAAATGAAAGCTTTTGATTTTGGGTTTTTGTGCATTATTATTTAATACGTTATTGTCATGAATGTGTCATATTCCATCTTCTCCTTTTACAGTAATTGATCTACATAATATTATTAGCATATTACACAAGGAAATACCTGGGGATTTATCTGTATTTATTCGTTCTAACATATATGGATATATTATTGTTAAATTTCATAAAAATTGAGTACGTAGTTTTTGCGTTAATAACAAACATTTATATATTATGTAGATATATATGTGCCTACATCTTATTCTTTCTTCTTCTTCTTATAAATAAAAAACAAATTCTGTTCGTTAGTCTCGCTTAAAATCGAATACACCTAGGCCGATTTTGGTGATATTGGTCTTGAAATATTCATGAAAGTCCAGGGAAGGTCTAAACGGTGACAAAATATAGGGGGATCTAAAATTCCACGCGTATGGAGTAGCGGGCATTAGCTAGTACGTGCTTAATATTTTCCATTTACATGAAAAGCAAGAACATATGTTTTGTACTGTTTGTATGCATTAAGTCTTTATTTCAGATAGACATCATTAACAAGGTCTTTTAAAAAGTCAGAGGTCTTTTCCGAAAGTAAATCTTACGGACAAGAACAGACAAGAAACTTCATTTTTGTATATTCATGTACCAGCATTGAAGCCACATTAAAACTGTCTTAATTGTAAAACTCTCTCTCCAGCCCATTAACATCCCACAGTCTAGCACGGGCCTGCTCCACTTTGGGAGGGATTATGGTAGGTATGCCGCACTTACCAGGCGTGTTGGCACAGGGTTTATTTTCGAGTTTTCCTTCTCACATTGAGGATGTTATCTGTGTGAAATATCCCTTAGCTGTCTTTAACAGCACCCTGGAGAAGACATGGGGTGGTGACACTTGTATTCTTAGTCCGTCACCACACGGACATTGTAATGCTAGTCGGTCACTATAAAACAAATGGCAAACTCAAATTCACACACATGTAGACATCCGCGTTACATTGTATGTTCCAATCAAGCGGTTGCTAGGAGGCCAAATATTAGTCATCTATCTTAATCTCCTCAATGTTGAGCTTTAAGGTCACTATGTGCCGGAAATGTTCGTTTCAATAAAGAAAATACATTAAGACACTAATACCAGATTTGTGTTTGTAATGTACTAACTGTTGTCCGCGATTTTGTATGTATTGAACATTATTTACTGATGCTTCACTCCAGCCTTCCTCAATAAATGAATTATCCAAAACTGAAAGATTTTTTCAAATCGGACCAGTGGTTCCTGAGATTATGACCTCTACGACGTGTAGTTTTAATATTAATTTTATAATTTAAATAAAGAATAACAATGTCGCTCAGTGCTAACCGCTTTTTCAAATAGGGTTGTAATAAGAATATAATTATCAGTTTTTTTTTGAGCTAGGCACAGAGCCTTTGTGTATTTAGGCTTTGCTAGACTTTTCGGAATCGACACATATCACTAAACATTATTTAAATAATTACAAAGATCGAGTCACAATTATATTCCTCGATTATGTTTGAGCAATCAAAGGTATAATTCCTCTGAAAAAAAATTTCATGTCATATGATATTTTTGTATCAAAATTATCCGTGCAAAAGTTAAATCATAATTCGTTATACCGAATAACGTAACTAATTATTTTTAATAAACTTCAAAAATAGGAGTTTCTCAATTCATCTGTATATATTTTTATCATTTATATTTGTTACCTCATAACTTTTAACTGGGCGAAGAGATTTTAATGATTCTTTTTTTATTTGTAATCTGGTAGCTTCCGTGTGGTCCTATTAGCACCAAGCCAGACCTGATGGTTATTTCCTGAGAAATCGAGGAAATCCTTAAAATTTCAAAGGCAAATGAAGTCGGTTGAACTTTCTTTTAAAAATATTCAATTATATCCGTGTATAAATAAACTACATTATTAAACAAACCCGGATTAATCGTTTTTTATAAGCATGTATAATAAATCTTGCCAATAACATCTGTTCATGTACTGTAAAGATCTCACCAGATATTTATACAAAATATTCACGTGGCAATTTTATCTAGTTAAGTTTAACTCAAGCATCAAATCTCAAGTAACTCCACGTTATATACAAAGGTCAAATGGTAGACGCTGTGTAAAAACGGTAATCAGTCATATCAAGGTTAGAATATGACGCCGTTAAAAAATGAGAAGCAGTGCACACTTTATTATTTTACGTTCAAACTTATGCAAATTAATGATGACAAATTTTAGAATATTTTTAGAGTCACTCGATTGAAAACAACAACCATATTTCAACACGTTAACATGCATACGTATATTAAATGATAATGCAATAACTTTAAAAAATATTCAAGATTTTCAAGCGTGTATTTCGCTTTTTAAACAAAGTAAATTAATGGTACTGTTCTTAACTCAAAAAAAAAAAATTATTTCCATATTCTACCAAATATCGTTATATTTTGTGAAATCCTAGCTAAATAGGTACTATTTTTTATATTGCGATGATTAGTCTGATGATTGACTTTCTATCATCCATGTGTCACTGATAATACAATTCTTATTTAAATATACATCTCAAAACCTGCTAAAAGTTTGCGTAGGGCTTCGAACTTGAAATCTCCAGCTAATTTGCAAGTTATTACGAGTACAGGCAACATAATTAAGCATAAAATCTTTATATTATCCAATTTAATACCATGGTTTCATAAATAACGAGCGCTAGTTTAAAATAAGTTCAGACGTAAATTATGACCGCCCGCTGCTAAAATTTATATCGATATATACGCTGATAATATAACCGTTTCTTACAGCCCTGAATTTGGAGAAGGTCGCCTTGACAAGGGCGTGTAATGTCAGACAGTTGATTCACCCGAGTTTACTACACACAACTAATTGCTAATTAATCACAATGCTCTGTGGACTAGCTACTAACAATACTATGGTTATGACGGAGTTTATTATTATGAAATATTTCGAAGCTCATGGATTCTTATTTCTTGTGCTTATTCAAAGTCAAAGTCAAAAATTTTTATTTCAAGTCGGCATGTTTTACAAGCTCTTTTGAAACGTCAGAAACTAGGTGTCTGTTCCAAACGCGAATCCTATGGAAAAGAATAGACAAGAAATTCCATAATTATTAAATTAAATTATATTAAAAAGACAAATAAATAAATAAATACTCATGGACATTTCATACTACGTCTTCTGGTCCCAAGCTAAGCTTGTGTTATAGGTACTAGAATACGTAATACGTAGATAGAATACATATACTACTTTTCTATTGTAAATACATATTTATAATACATAGAAACACCCAGAGGCAGTACAAACATTTGTATGACAAATATATATATCACACAAATGATTGTCCCGAGCGGAAATCGAACCCGCGACATCGTGATCGACAGTCCGTTACATGAACCACTCAACTACGAAGCCCGTCAAATAAATCTGATCTATTCATAGAATAAAACTGTAAATGGTACCTACGCGATAATCTCAGAAACTACTAATAATAATTAAACTTTAAAAAGCATTAAGCTTTTCGGGGTTATAAAGAAAAACAAAAAAAAAATATACGGAACACTTCATGTTCCGTGTATTACATTCCTACTCTTATTATAAAATAAAGTAACTATTTTTGTAAGTATGTCCCTATGTGAGCTTAAATCTTTTAGACTACACAATGGATTTTGATTCAGTTTTTTTTTAAAGATAGAGTGATTCAAGCGGGTGGCTTTTTTGTATGATTTGTTAAGATTTTTAATTCCACGCGTACGAAGTTGCGGGCAACAGTTTAGTTTATGATAAAAAATGTCATTATTTTTGTGTCCGTGTGGTGACGGATTAAGAATACAAGTGTCACCACCCCATCTCCTCCCAAAGCTGCTGTAAAAGTCAGCTAAAGGATATTGCACTCAGATAACATCTTCTGTGAGAGACGGAAAACTCGAAAATAAACCCTGTGCCAACACACCTGGTTCGCGCGGCACAGTAAACCATAATCCCTCCCAAAATGGAGGAGGCCCGGTCCCAACAGTTGGACGTAAATGGGCTGGAGAAGAAGATACAAATATGACCAAGTAAAGTCATTATTTTAATAAGTTAGGTACTTCCCTTTTTAATGTTAAATAGTTCATTATATTCCTACTAATTAGACTGGTAGTTATTTATAATTACGGCAGCAATAAAATATATTACGTCACAGGCCATAACGTCTTATCTAGAAGACTTGCTTTAGAGCATTACTCCAACAGGAATTGACATTATAAGGCGACTGAAAAAAGGTACGACAGCAATCATCATACTCATTGTGTACGGACACAGTCGTCTCTTTCTGTGTGTGAGGCGATAGGCATGCATAGCGAACAATGAAATTACGAAATAGAGTTTGTGTACGTTACCTCAGCACCACGCCGCATCGACATGGGAGTAACGGGCTTCGTGGTCTAGTGGTTCAGGTAACAGATAGCCGTTCACGAGTTCGCAGGTTCGATTCCCGCTGGGGACAATTATTTGTGTGATATTTATAATTGTCATACAAATGCTTTTCCTTTGTCTGGGTGTTTACCATGTATTATAAGTATGTATTTACAAAAGAAAAGTAGTTAATGTACTATATCTGTATTCTGGTACCCATAACGCAAGCATAATAAGCTTAGCTTGGGACCAGAAGATATTGTGTGAAATTGCCAAGAATATTTAAGAAAAAAAAGTTGCCATAGACAATATCGTGTATACCAGCTCCTGTTGGTTTTATTCCTCTAAAGGACTTGCCCACAAATTACTGGATAATTAGATTATAGTACTGTCCAAAATAGTAGTTATAGGGCCTTGTTTCAACATAACTATACATTATTTATTTTAATATTCATTATTCATAGTAGTAGGTATAACTCTCGTAATTAAAACTAAAATAAAACTTAAACCGCTTTGGTCTAAAGAATAGGTACTTGAAAGACCTTTAAGAAATTACGTTTAGTGGTCATTGACCTCAGAATGAGCTAATAAAATGTGTTTATATTTTTTTGTTGTGATAACTTATCTAACAGGGGCGTAACTAAACTTTGATGTAATGACCATAGGCTACGAGAACTAGAATATTAACATTTTTATATAATTAGGCGAATGATTCGTGGAACTAAGGTTGAAACATTTTTGCATTTATTTACTTACACTTTTATTGCAAACTTTTTGAAGTTTCTTGTCTGTTCTTCTCCATAGGATTCCCTTTTGGAACAGGCGCCTAGCTTCTGACGTTTCAAAAGAGCTTGTAAAACATGCCAAATCTTTGTTTTTGACTTTGATAATTTTTAATTTTTTGGCGCGTTACGACGACGCTATAAAGCATACACTACTTTCTTTTTGCTGTGTAATCCACTGTACTTTGTGCTTTTAGCGGATTAATGCCAGGCTCATGTAACAATAGCTTTTCAACGTTATGAAATTAAAACTACTTTTTACGGATTTAGAAATCCGTAAAAAGTAGTTTTATTTGAACAAATGGGTTGCGCAAGTGTATGAAAATGCTATGAAATTAGTTACAAATTTAATGTACGAGATGTGCGCGCACAACGTCACGTCACTCTGAAGTTAGTTACAAACACATAGGTCAAGACGAAGGATACACACCCAAGTATAACTTCTTTTGTGTGTACATAATTACACACACACACTTACTTCTATGTAGGTAAACCTCGCAACTTTATTTGTCTGGTGCCTAATCTGATCAAGCAATACTAGTTTGGAATTTTATCCAGCGCGTTTTGCACTTTGGAATCGATATTTATACTGGTTTTTAAGACTGTGTATCTTGATATTTGTCTGCGGCCTCATAGCCAAAATATATGATCTAATTTATTATGCAGATTTTTCATATTAAAGAAATATTTACAGAAAAAGAGAAAGGCTACTACATATTTAGTAACAATGATCTATGGATGGTATTATCAATTCTTCACTTACGTCTAGAAGTCTAGTGAGACAACATTAAAAGACTCGATAAAGAGAGAAAAAAATCTAAATTACACACAGTAAACACCCGCGATTCTACATCGCGACAATTTTCATGCGTGCAGTGAGAGGCAGGCGCGCGGCGTCGGGCGGCAGGGGACTTAGCAGCGAGCGCGTCAAGGTCATCGGTGACGTCATCTCTCGCGCGCAATGACCTCCCGAAACGAGTCAGTGATGGCCGCCGCTCAGCCGATGCCTCGATGACACTTGTCAAGTAATTTTGTTGACACAACCAGAATTTCGGCTGTTGATATAGTGACAGGGTTGATTTATTTGAAAGTTTATTTAGGTTGAACGCTTGTTTTCATTTACTCTCTACTTACTAAACATTGTTAAAATTCAGAACTTCCGTCCTTGGGTTCCTCAGCTCCACCTTTATAATTTAAACACGTACCTTCCTATTTTTCAATCATTCCAGTTATTTTCAAACCAACCTTCTTCTAGCCTGAGTATAGTCATATACTCATATTTTTCAACATCCAATAAACACCCTACTAATATGCCAATTCCAAATATGTTTTGGGGTATTCTAGCGATCTTGGAATATCAATCCATTGCTGTACAGACTGAGCTATCGTGGCTCATAAGGCAATTTTTCTGCCAATCTTACTATCGCCGTTTTATTGACTTTTTTATACCTTAATCAAAATATTTATAAAACAAGAAGGAACAATGTCATAAGATAAAAACTAAAATCAAATATTATCAGATTTTAGTTTCGTATTTTTTTAAATTCGGTTTTATTGTGCCTTTGTTGTATATTTTCCAAAATGTTTTTATATTTTATGTATGTATGAGTTTATGCGGGTGTTTACCCACATATAGCGCTGTACTATTTTAATTTATTATCTACATCTGAAGTAATAGCTAACATGGTGAGTAGATGATAATTTTCTTTGTGTTTTCATTTTTTTCCGTTGACAAAGCTTAATGTGGTTTGGGATCACAATAGCTCAACGTTTTTAGCCACTGAACTAGTGTTAGGAAATAGATGATTCTAATGTTTAGATTTCTTTTTCTGCAGCCGCGTTTTTGTATGCTATTCCATCGATGTAACACTACAATATAACGCTACAATACAGTCGTTGGAAATATGATGATATTTATAAGTACCTAAAAAATTATTTTCCCTGATACGTCAAAGAAGTGAATTTTAAAATATGTTAACCACACCACTAGAAGGATAAATTGAGTGATCATATAAATCAGAGGAAATTATGACAATGGTCAGAAAACAAAGCTTTTAAAAATGATTTATTTTATTGTTTACAAAAGTGCAGTTTTTTTTGGATGCTTGCCACGTTTATATTGTTATTGAATTGTGATTTATTTAAATCCTGATTTTGAAAAATTTATTTAAAGTAACGAAGTACATATTTGCATATGTCTACTTTTTTTCCATAATCTGCAAATGACTCCCATAAAATAATTTTCGATTTTAAAATTTACAATAACTCTCACAAAAACTGATGAAACAAATATAATTAATAGAAATGATGTATATTCCTAATCCTTTACCACATACTAATAGATATTCATATATCCAAGTTTTAAACCCTTATGGATTACCCGCGGGTACAAAGCTAAGTGCTAAAGTATGTTTGAGAAGCAATTATGTAAGTAGGTATACCTAATGTTTTTGTTACCCTTTAACACTCGCCGAACAACTCAAATATTATCCTACTACGTAATAAAATAACAGACAGACCTAACTTCTAAATTAATACTGCGTAATATTTACTTTGAGTAAACACTATCGTCAAACATTTCGTTGTAATAAACAATTAAATAAATTGCGGTAAGAATCTATAATTACAAACATTAATTTTACTTATTGTTTGAAAAGATAATGTTCTTTGGTGACAGACTAAAGGAATACTAAGTGTCACCTACCTATGTCTAAACCGCGGGGGTCGTAAGAACCGAACGACAGAACAATGTCGTGTAATCCTTGCGCATATAGGTACCCAAGGAGGATGTTGAAGTCAGGCAAGCGGCCATACGTAAAAATTAATTAAATCCCATTGCTATTGCAATATGAACAAGTAGTTATACTGCGTGGACCCCGAATAACGGGATAAGGGCAGGAGAATGATAATGAAGGCAATCTGTTTAAAATATAAGTCTTCTATTTCAATGACGATTTACATAATCAATTTGTATTGAAATTCTTCCAAAATTCACTTGCAACATTTAGGTATTATATAGTGAGCAAGTATATTGTATTTGTTAATTAAAAATAATTAACACCTTTCTCCTAAGAATTAAGACTTTATCATAATTTTATTCTGTTACTAATGTTATTTTCTCCGAAATTCTGTGTATACGCTGTAAATAGTATGTCGCAAGTTCTTTTTATAAATTGACTACAAATGATTATTCTATGCAAATATTTTAGTACTGTAGATTAAAACAAGCCTTTTAAGAGTACCTAAATGGTTTTTTGGAAAGTTTCCCATTAAGTACATGTGTGTAAATAGAAGCTTGATATTGTTAATTTTTTAGTAATGATTTAGCTTGAAGACGTATATTTAAGATTCGGTATTCTGTTTATTGCGCAAACGATTATGTAACTTTGTCCCCAAAAGGCAGAACATTTCAAAGTCTTATATCTTCTTGTCCGTGTGGTGACGGATTAAGAATACAAGTATCAGCACCCCATTTCCTCCCCTGGAAGCTGCAAAAGCCAGCTAAGAGATATTGTACACAGATAACATTCTCTGTGAGATATAGAAAACTCGATTATAAACCCTATGCAAACACGCCCGATCAGCGCAGCATATCAGACCGCAATCGGGAGGAATTGTGATATTAAGTGGAGGAGGCCCATGTCCATAACAAGGACCTTAAAGGGCTAGAAAGAGACAGAGATGTCTTTTTCGATTGCATTTCGAATTGTTCGCAATCAAATATTTTGCACTTTTATCGTTACAACAAAATATAGGTACACCTATAATTCATTGTAGCCCACATGCATACCAACTAACTCTATGATAGGATACATGTAAAAAAACACATTTAAGATTTTAACATCGTAATTTTTAGTGCTTTGTTTTATATTATGTTGATTGTTGCACACGCGAGTTGCTGTCATTTTATTTAATACCACTATCACGTATTACAGTGTCGTCTGGTTAATCTGACAGACAGTGTCACAAATATTGATGTACCATTAAGGGCCTACATCAATATTATCGTATATCATCGCCGACACGTACATATTAACACAGCCAGTAGGCACAGAAAATGAAGAATTAGGGATACTTTTCCTATTTACTCAAAATCTACTAAATATATTTTAATTCTGATTTACGTGTTTCTATATATAATAGTTACTTATGTTTTTAAAGTTATTTCATTAGTTAATACGCGATAATAGACCGACAAATGAAAAAAATAAAAAATTTGAGAGGTTGTTTCGCCAAGATTTTCTATCGAGAAAACTTTTTTCAATCGCGTTTCTGAGTTGATGCGATCCTAGATCATATATTGAAAAAACATATACTTAAAAATTAGAGCTCTAGCCATTCAATCTAAAGAAACAATGAAAACTTCGTACATAGAAAAATGCACGAAGCTATTTTGGTATCGTCTTAATCATAGAAATTTGTCTGTATGGTGACGGATTAAGAATTCAAGTTTCAGCACCCCAATTCCTCTCCAGGGTGCTGTAACAGGTAAATGAAATCTACGTCTAGTCAACGTAATGTAGAAGACCAAATAATCTCCCAAAGTAGGTAGGATAGGCCCGTAGTCTTTAGTAAGTTGTTTATGGAATATAAATCCTGAAAAATATCCTAGGATCAGCTTTCTCTAAAAACTAAAAGTTAAAAAGCATTAAAAGTAAACTAAGAATATATCATAATCTATTAATATACATTTTACATATCTCTGCTAATGATATAACGTATATAATGTTACAAATTAGTCTCATTATTCTAATATGTGCGAAATTTCAAATAACTCTGGTATAGATCCAAATAAGATGAACATTATATAAAAAATATGTTAATTCATTTGTGTCCAGTTTATTTATCCGGTCATTTCCTACATGTCATTTAAATCATTCTAATCAGTTTCTTCAGACATTAGCATTTAAATTACCATAATATAACGATAATCTTAATGAATAGTCTAATTAAATTTACACTTTTTTATCAAAAGTTTTTGTTACTATTTTGGTTAGGTTACTTAAAATACCATAAAATTTGGTATTAAATATTACGGCATTGATTGATATAATAAGAGCAATGATTAAAATAAAAATTTAATTGTTAATGAGTTACTTAATTATTTATGTTATAGTCTACTATTTTGTCAACGCAAGAAAGGCAGTGCCTTTATGGGTTACTAGCTATGCCCTACAGTGTTACCCGGAGTTAGAAAGTCGAAGAAAAAAAAAAATAACAGCGCTAAAGGGCGGTTATAAAATATTTCGCACGGGAACGCTACATTCTTCTACGATAAAGAAACTTGTGTGTTTAACAAGAATGCAAGCTATCTTAGTACCAAATTTCATTCAAATCTGTTGGGCCGTTTTGAGCGTATATGACTAACAAACATGCGGTCAGTCAAAAACGAAGCTGACTCCTCAAGTCGTCTTATAATAATAATTAATCATTGTCCACGCCATCTTTAATATCCATGACGGCTGTTACCTGTTAACTGATTATAAAGCCGGCTAGTGACTAAAACCTCCAATACATTATGTATTTATTCATTAGGCAGCTTATTTATATGCGTATTTAGAAACATAAATATTAGCTATTATATTAAAATCCACCTCTCTGATATAGAGGTGCAAAATACTCCCTTATCTGCTCCTCTCTTTGATAAATTTTATTAAAAATATTAAGAACTAGCTATACCCCGCGGTGTTACCCGATTTAAAAATGATAAAAAAAGCTTTTCCTTTTTTATTATCCCAAGTGAACTTTGCACTCTTTTGGGATAAATAGACGTCAGAACAACAGACTGGCGATAGAACGGACAGAAGGATAGACAGCGAAGTTTTATGTATAGGGTCCCATTTTACCCTTTGATCCAGGCATCCATCAGTCCTTAGTCCTTCTGCGTCCATTGCTGGATATAGGCCTTTTTCTCATAGAACGCCACAACGGACGGTTCCGTGCTAACTGCATCTAGCGGCCCCCGGCGCATTTGACGATATCGTAAGTCGACCTTGTTGGGGGCCACTATACCACGTATAACCTTCGATAAGACTCTTGAAATAAACATTTATCAATCTTTAGTATACAAAAATAGTCTACTGAATTACTAAAATTATATATGTCCATTAACTCGTCAACCACTATTTTGTATCTGGAAATTACTATATCCACACATAATGTGTTTGAAACACGCATACATATATTATAATATATTTAGTTTATTAAACAGATTATTTAAGGTCGTTAGCCTTATGTATTATCAACAGTGCATTGTATGTATAATGAGTAAGGTTTTGTGTTAGGCTTCCACGGTAACCGGGTGACCTACGTAAAATAGAGGTCAAAGCCGTTAAACAAACACTGTCGTTAATGTAAACTTAACTGATTACCGTATATTTATTATGTATTTAAAATGTTAATTTATCTAAAATGTTAGTACTACTATATTTTTTAGTATTTCCTATAGGAAACACTAAATATTTTGTAATTGGTCACAAAACTGTTCTACTAAATGAGTAAATTTGCCATAAAATACACATTTTCGAAATTAATGCAAAAATTGTTTTTATACGAAAGTGAAAAGTGATCGACGGGCTGTGTGTTCATGTGGTTCATGTAACGGACTGCCGTCGAGGTCGCGGGTTTGATTCCCGCTCGGGACAATCATTTGTGTGATATTTGTAATTGTCATACAAATGTTTGTACTGCGTCTAGGAGTGTTCTTTGTATTATAAGTATGATTTACATAAAAAAATTAGTATATGTTTTCTGGTACCTATTACATTAGCATATAAGCTTAGCTTGGAACCACAGGACGTTGTATGAAATAAAAAAATATACCATAGCACTAGGCTTTTCCTTCTCTCTCGTTAAAAGTTTGTATTAGTGACGAATAGCTAAGATAGTAATAACTCTCCGTGTGGTGACGGATTAAGAATACAAATGTCACCACCCCATCTCCTCCCAAGGGTTCTGTAAAAGTCAGCTAAGGGATATTGCACACAGATAACACCCTCTGTGAGAGACGGAAATCTCGAAATTAACCCTGTGCCAATACGCCTGGTCAGCGCGGTACAGTAGACCATAATCCCGCCTATAGCGGAGGAGGCCCGTGCCCAACAGTGGGACGTAAATGGGCTGAAAAGAGAGCTAAGATAGATAGATAGATAAAACTCCTTATTGCACATAACATTACATAAAATTTCTTAAATAAACCGTTACAAAGATAAAGATATTTCACGATAAAGAAGTTAAATTCAACTTTATAGTTTCAACAGTGCTGATTTTGTAACTAGGAGATATTTGAATGAAAGGTAGCGCTATACAACAACAGATTGCAAATTAGTGTGAATGTGTGCTGAATTTATTAATATTTTATTATACAGTTGCACGTGTAGCCGCAGACGACTCTATTCCCCTCTACCATGAAGCTCTACGCATAAATAATATATCGATAGTTTAAAAACAAAAGTACACGACGTAATATTAAGTTTTGAAAGTCCCTGATCTTTTATGTTATTGCATTGTCATTGGTCCTTGTTAATTTATGCAAAATTACAGATTGATTAATACGACTTTATCAGAAAAGAGCGAATATTGTTTACGATTTCCGCTACATAGAATAAATAGATTCATAGGTTAAAAGATACAAACAAAATTGATACAAGCATGTTAATGAGGAATCAATAATGGAGTAGTTTGCTAGCTAGTAGTGGTATCAGGAGGCCAAATCCTTTTGAGTTTTGATTTGGAATTTACGATAGAATTTATAAAAAGCTATTTTTTTTTTAAATTCGAGATATTTTATAAAATTTGTGCATTGTCGTCACTCTTTAATAGGTGTTCGATATTTCAGATCAATCGGATCTTTCCAAGTGGATGTTAATCACTTTCAAAGATTTCGTTACATAGATATCAATAAATACATAGAAAAATATATTGGTTGGGACAATCATTTGTGTGATATCCATAAATGTCATACAAATGTTTGTACTGCGTCTGGGTGTTTTCTATGTATTATAAGTATGTATTTACAAAAGAAAAGTAGTGTATGTAGTCTATCCGTATCTGGTTCCCATAATACAAGCATAGAAATATAGCTTACTTTGGGACCAGAGGACGTTGTGTGAAATGTCCTGAATATTTATTTATTATATGGACACAAACAAAGCTAATAAAAAAAGTTAAAATACAAGGCTTACAGAAAATCAATCGGTTTGTTCTTTTCATTTTTAAAAACGTTTCATCGATACAAGTTTAATTTAACAATCTTATTGGACTTTGATTCTTATTACATCCGGTAAATAGCCATTAAAAGATCAAAGCGCTATATTTTAATTAATAGAATCTGTGTTTAAGACGGTACGATACAAAATTATGCTCCATACAAAAGTATGGGTATCGTACTTCCGTTTTTTCTTCGCGATTTTAATAGTTTTTGCGTTATATTATAGATAAAGAGTATATCTATGCTTCTATCACTTTCTTTTGTTCAAAACATAATAACTAAAAGAAATATGACGATCCGAAAAACCCACTCTTTTCGGTTTTCGTTAGATATAGTTGCAGCGTCTATCACACAAATTTGGTAAAGATTCACCACAAAAGAAAGTGATAGACGCATAGATATACTCTTTATCTATAATATAACGCAAAAACTATTAAAATCGGTTTAACTTTCGCGAAAAAAAAAACGGAAGTACGAAACGTCTTTTTTCAAAGAAACGTAGGTAAAAGCCGCTTCATCTATATTTGTCCCTTTCAGCGCGGCGCTCGGAAATAGGGATAGCAATACCTAAGGCAAATACCTAAATGAGGAGTACAGTACCCTCTTAACTTCTACTGTCGAGTACAACACAGTCGTTTTTCATTTTGCTTGTTTACGCCCTTTTTTTTAAATTTTGTGAGAAAATATTATTTTGTTAGCTGTTGCCCGCGACTCCGTACGTGTAGAATTTAGGAAGCTTTTCCCGTTTTGGCAACATTTTTCACTACTGCTTCGCTCCTATTGGCCGCAGCGTGATGTTTTAAAGCCTAAAGCCTTCCTCGATAAATGCCCGATCTAACACTGAAAGAAATTTTCAAATCGGCCCAGTGGTTCTTAAGATTAATGAGTTCAAACAAACAAACAAACTCTTCAGCTTTATAATAACACTAGCTGTTGCCCGCGACACCGTACGCGTAGAATTTAGAAAACTTTTCTCGCTTGGGCAACATTTTTCACTACTGCTTCGCTCCTATTGGCCGCAGCGTGATGTTTTATAGCCTATAGCCTTCCTCAACAAATTTACTATCCAACACAGAAAGAATTTTTCAAATCGGACCAGTGGTTCCTGAGATTAGTGCGTTCAAACAAACAAACATACAAACTCTTCAGCTTTATAATATTATATTAGTACAGATTTCTAAATACTAAAAAATTTTTTGGTATCTCGGAAACAGCTCTATCGATTTTCATGAAATTTGGTATGTAGGGGGCGGTAAATCGATCTAACTAGGTGTTATAAAATTTATTTTTGTCAGTGCTTTCGTACAATGAAAATTTGCTATTTATTTATCTCTGGAATGGTAATAGCTACGAGTATTAGTAACGTACACAATTTTTATTTCTTTGTTCATTGTTCATATTTTAGATACCCACTTGCAATTCCTACTTTTATAACTAACTTCAAGGTGTCAACTTATTTGAGACAATGCGCATGCGCTCCATTAAATTAAGATTTTCATTACTCTTCCCAAAAGCGACCAACGAAATAGCATCAAAAAGTGATATTAAGTTGATTATCGATCTAACATAAGTTTGCTTATATCTAATTAAAACTATATATTTATAATTTTAAATAAAATACTACACTTGAACATTAAAGAGCTAGAAGGTCAACCCCCGGACCTTGGCCTCTCAACAATTATTATTTTACTATGTTATCATACAAAATTTTATGTTTTTATTTAAGTATCTAAATGTATACTTAATTTTTTTTAGGTAAATTACAGCCGTCTTTTAATTATAGTTTGTAACTAAGCCATTATAATGGTCCATTAGAAGCAGGATATTTGTAAAGGTTTGTATGTGTTGTGTTTTCCTATATATAAATATCTATGCTAAAATTGCAATTAGATGGAAACAAAATATCTTATTTGTATACTAGCTGTTGCCCGCGACTCCGTACGCGTGGAATTAAAAAAACTTTTTACGTTTTTGCAACATTTTTAACAACTGCTTCGCTCCTATTGGTAGCAGCGTGATGTTATAATGCGAGGGCATTATAACATCATTTATCGAGGGATAAATGCCCTATCTAACACTGAAAGAATTTTTCAAATCGGCCCGGTGGTTCCTGAGATTAGCGCGTTTAAACAAACAAACAAACTCTTCCGCTTTAATATATTAGTATAGATTGATCAAATTGCTGCAAACTAATATAATGAATGTTCTTTTCTCTTATTACAATTTAATAACAAGCTTTCTTGATGACTTATATGTGTACACACGCGCGCCTTTATTAACCTTGGTTCGTGCCCACTTGGATTGATCTGAAATTTTGCACACATTTTTAGGACTGATGACAATGCTATATTCTGATTTTCATGCACGTTTTTTTTACATTTTTAAATTAATTATACCAGAGCTTTAAACACGAAATTAGCGCAGGTCATAGCGTTATCTTAATGGAGTGATTAAGACTATGTTCATCGGTCTTAATAGTTTGTAACGAGGGCAATGTTCGTCGGTGGCTAATTATAGCCTCATTTGATTGATTGTGATTGGCTTGATTCAGCCAATATGCTTTGTAAGATATAGGTTCTTTGAAGTTATAATAATATGTCGTATATATCCAAAGTTACATTATGTACATGTATACCTTATTTAAAAAAACATACCTTTTGACCATTAACTACGAACTCTACATTTACGTTACTTACGTTAGGGGCCGTTCAAGTATTACGTAAGCAGATTTATTACAATTATTACCCCCACCATCCGCATTGTAAGCAAAAGTAAGCAAAGCTCTTACCCCCTCCCCCTAAGCTTACGTAAATATTTTTCTATTAATGTATTGTTTTTTAAATATTATAATTATGATTTAAAAAAATAATAAAAAACACTGACAGAGAAAATTTTGACAAGTGAATAGCGCGCGGTAATTCCCTTACTCGGTTCTAAAGCGAGTGCCTAAACATATACATTATTTGCGGGAATCCCCGAAAATGCGTATCGTTTTCAAGCAAAGACAATGTGAGGGTTGCCATTCGTGTAAAAAAGTAATTTTACTACTGATGACGTAATCATCATCTAGACTCCCTTACCCCCCATCCACAATATCATCCAAAATAAGCAATGCTAGTTAGTCAATATCATCCAAAATAAGCAATACCTCCAATACCCCCCGTCCGCACATAGTGCTTACGTAATACTTGAACGGCCCCTTAGTAATAAACTAACATGAGATCATATAGATCCGTGTGGTGGCGGATTGAGAATACAAGTGTCACCACTCCATTTCCCTCCCTAGGATGCTATAAAAGTCAGCTAAGGAAAATTGTATACAGGTAACATCCTCGTTGAGAGACGGAAAACTTGAAAATAAACCTTACGCCAACACACCTGGTCAGCGCGGCACAGTAGACAATAATCCCTCCTAAAGTGGAGGAGGCCCGTGCCCAACATTATTATAAGGTAGTAAGGTCACAACGTCTGAATACCTATGTAATTAAAATGTGTGTAATAATCAACGACTATTGCGAATATTTATAGTATACGTAAGTTTCATATCAACAGAAACAACTCTCAGATAAATATTATTATTGTGATAACACAAAATAAATGACTTGCGTTTATTACTTAGGCGTTGCCAATAAAAGTTAGATCATAATAAAGTTATATTACTTCGTGTTTATGACAGCCATCCAAGCTCGTAGTATTTACGTTCGCGAATACATGAAAGACTACATAATATTCATAATATTCAGCAGCTAAGTGTCAAGTTATTGTCTCTAACCCTCTTACGAGTCACGTTCGATAGGCAGTTATTCACAGACAACGACTAAATAAATAATAAATTCACGTAGCGTTCAAGATGACCGATAAAAAGTTCGTCCACATACAAAATATGAGGTAATATACTAATGTCACACATACACATGCCACTATTTCATTGGTAAGTTTTTATTTAACTAAATTCGTTCATAATTTAGTTAGTAATTGAAGGCTCCGCAGGTCACCGACCGGCCTTGCTTGCGTTCCAAATGTTTTTCTTAATTGCCACAAAAATAAATAGCATTTGGTCACGCATTGTTGCTTGTAGTACTAATAAATATTTTAATACATCACAACGAATCCTAATTGCTAGTTATAGCAATTTAGTGGTCCTACGGACTGCAAGTGTACAATAAGATGAGGTCATAGATGCAGTTTTCTGCGGCCATTTTCTCTGGGTGCCCGGTGCAATTTTATCAGAGGGACAATTGGCGCGGCAGACGGCGTGTCGGATGTTGCAATTGGCCATCGTCCGTGTCGACCCACTGCGTTGTCAACCAGACAACCTTATATATTATAAACAATGCTATTAATCATGTCATCGGTAATGACTTGGAATTAACCTTTCTCGGTCTGTACAATGTATGTTCAAAAATATCTTTCATTGTCTTTTTAGGGTTCCGTACCCAAAGGGTAAAAACGGGACCCTATTACTGAGACTTCGCTGTCCGTCCGTCCGTCCGTCCGTCCGTCTGTCACCAGGCTGTAT
Source organism: Orgyia antiqua (assembly GCA_916999025.1). Lineage (NCBI taxonomy): Eukaryota > Metazoa > Arthropoda > Insecta > Lepidoptera > Erebidae > Orgyia > Orgyia antiqua. The sequence goes on from OU779864.1 coordinate 24,695,833, forward strand.
CTCAAGAACGGTGATAGCTAGACAGTTGAAATTTTCACAGATGATGTATTTCTATTGCCGCTATAACAACAAATACTAAAAATAAAATAAAATAAAGATTTAAGGGGGGCTCCCATACAACAAACATGATTTTTTTACCGTTTCTTGCTCGATACTAATAACGTTGCCTTATGTTGCATAGATAATGGTACGGAACCCTTCGTGCGCGAGTCCGACTCGCACTTGACCAATTTTTAATAATAATGTTAAAATGTAATTCATTTACGGACTGTTTTACAATGTTTTATTACAATAGCAGTTTGTTAATAGGTGTATATTGAGTAATTGACATTTTAAATACATTTAAAGTAATTAATAAGTAACTCATTTACCATTAACTTTCATACATTCTTAATCTTTGTTAATTGTACGAAGGACTGTAGATATTAACATTAATGATACATGAAATAGAAGTAAATAAAATAGTAATAAATAAATTTAAAATTCATGGACATTTCACACAACGTCCTCTGGTCCCAAGCTAAGCTTAAATGCTTGTGTTATGAGTACCAGAATACGGATATAATACATATACTACTTTTCTTTTGTAAATACATACTTATAATACATAGTAAACAACCAGACGCAGGACGAACATTTGCATGACAATTACAAATATCACACAAATGATTGTCCCGAGCGGGAATCGAACCCGCGACCTCGTGAACGGCAGTCCGTTGTCTGAACCACAAATACTTACAAGTAAAAAACAATAATGAATTATTTTATTGTAAGATTTTAATAGACGTGATCGTTTAACTAATAACGGAGTTGTTTTCGAAGCGTGCCATCCATTTTGATTTGAGAAAAAACTATATCAGTGTATCAATCGGTTGTCATGATGTGACGTGTGTGAGAGCATTAAACGAATTACCATAGCTATATGGCTAAAGCTATGCAAAAACTATCTTGACATGATCCGATGTTGTCACATATAATTAACGAATAAGCTTTATTCTAATCTCTCTCTCTCCAACCCATTATCGTCCTACTCTTGGCCACTAGCTTCTCCACTTTGATTACGGTCTACTGTGCCGCGCTGACCAGGCGTGTTGGCACAGGGCTTAGTTTTGAGATTTTTTTTCAAAATTGTGTTAATGTTTGATCTTTATACTTGTGAATCCCAGTACAGTTTTATTAAAGCATCGATATTGTACTAACATTTACCTAATCGATAGTTGTAGTTTGTGTTTAACAAATGTATATTGAGGTTTCGCTTTAGTTTCGGACCTAAATTTTATTACTAACTAATAACACAAACATCAACAAGAGAATTTACTTTTATAGCTCTTGAATATAGCGTATTGTTTGCTTCGGAGTTTCTTACGATAGTTTTCATTAAATAATAAAGTTCCAATTATAAAATATAGCAAAAAGTTTATTAAAATAACTTCTTGACAGGGTGCTTTTGTCCGTGTTGTGACGGACTTACAAGTGTCACCATACATTTTCTTTCCCAGGGTGCTGAAAAAGCCAACTAAGGAATATTTTACACACATAACAACCTTTGTGAGATACAGAAAAATTAAGCAAACCATAATCCCACCAAAGTGGGAAGTTAACGGGCTGTACAGAGCGAGGGAGGATGCTTTTTACGGTTACATAAAAAAGTCTAATTTAAAGAACTCTACCTGATAAATATAGTTCTTGTATTTACTCTCAAAGAAAAGAAGAAAAAAGAATCGTTACACTGATAAAATACCCAAAAACGCTTGAAATGGGACAGCAGTACCTAGTGCTCTCTTGTTAAAAAGTCATTTGTACGAAGAAGAGATACAAACAAAATCCATACCTACAGCAAAAGGCCAATATACCTACGTACTAATCTAAAAAAAAGTATGTTTAATAGATGCAAAGTTGTTTATCTATGTATTATGGCATAAACCGTGAAGTCGAACTAATTTTATATAGGTTATCGGCCTATGTACAGAATGACCTCTACGCGTATTGATGTCATTTTAATATAACTTAGAAATAAAACTAACTATTAATAAAATAATAAAAGAAAATAGACATAATAATCAATCAGACATATGTATCAATAATCTATATAGTTATGTACAATTGCAATTTGTAGATACATTAAAATATGATAAAGTTGTCGCGCTGTCACTCTTCCTCTCTTCTGATCTAAATTGCTGTGCCCGACAGGGTCCATAATTGTACTTTTAATATTTAATTTAAGCAATGATTGTATACATTATGGAACGCAATAAATAAACTAAACTAAACGCATTACAATTAAGTTCTTAGCTTTGACTATGCTAGTCAAATATTTGGTTATAGCTTTTAATATTATTAAATACATAATGTTATTCATTATTATGTACTTGTTATTGCTTGTATATTGTTTTAAAAGGGGAGAAAAAAATAATTCCTTATTTTCAAGTCGGTACTAAGACGTGGCCCGCAGTTTTAATTACGTACATTTTTAGGTTATTTTTTGAAGTAAGTGTAAGAACCAATCTCATTTTCAAGAACATTCCACAAACTGAGCAAAATTGGTTTAGGTGTTCTAGAGATTTAAGCTTAGCAACACATCTCTGTATTATAAATGTCACTAATAGTCTAAAACTCTTAGTTACGAGTCAGGTATTAACTGAGACCTAATTAAAAATAATTTGCCATTTTGTCTTACTGTGTATTGTTAACGTATTGTCTTAGAATTGAATTTTCTTGTTTTTTTTTTTATATTTTGCCAAGTAATGTAGGTACACCATTAGAAATAAGTGGGTAATGGTGTAAGTGCTACAATTTGTAGTATGATAACAATTAGTGTAACGCATTGTGTTACTTATTTTTATTTAATATGTAAGTAGGTACTTGCTTTGCATTGAGCCATAGTTTACGTTAAATAAAACATTAAAATGATGGTTTTTGTCTCGATTCCGGAAGTCCAAAAACAAAATTAATACAATTTTGACAGCCCTAGGAGGACCTAGAGGTATATTTATCTTGAAATAAATAATTAGAAATACTTTCTAACACTTGCGCGAACCATTCGTTTAAATAAAATTACTTTTTTTATGTTGCCATATTTGTTGAAAATTTTGGCCCGACGTTTCGGAGACTTTACAGTCACCATGGTCACGGGTGAGACTGGTATCAAATATACGCGTCTAAACCCGTAAAAAGTAGTTTTATTAAAAGAATTAGAAACCTGTAAAACTGCAAATATTACCGAGTAATTGGTTAACGTACATAGAAAAAAAAATGCAGTCAAACATCTTCTTCTTGCTGCCCTTATTCTAAACTAACAGAGGTCAGCGCAGCCCCTTTTTTTTCCTTCCAGCCTCTCCTATCAGCCGTCATACTCTCATCAATTCCTTATTCTTTGGTGTTTCTCTCCTCCTCTATTTTGGTAGTCGGATAAAAGCTACGCATTTTAGAAATAAATAACAAGAGCGATTCAATAATCATATTTGGATTATATCTTTAGGCGATTACTGGATACTAGCTGCAATAATCAAAGTTCGCGTCTCTCATTATGCCCACTATCCTGCCGCACTGGTTTTGCTACTCGTCCTGCTATAAATAGTTTCATAACATAATCACACAGAAGGCGTAAACACCACAGTAAGTCACACAATAATATTCCATATAACCTTTCTCTTAGAGCATTTTTTAGAACATTTTTAAATACGTAGATAATCCTTTTAGTTTTTAAATGTACACAGTGGCCCACTCGCAAGTAGAAGGAATAAATTCCATAGAGCTTGCACTTTCAATGCTTCTTAGTTTATCTATCTATTCTAATACTATACTAATATTGTAAGGGAAGAGTTTGTTTGGTTGTTTAAACGCGCTAATCTCAGAAACCTCTAGGTCTAGTTGAAAAATTCTTTCAGTGTTAGATTGGGCATTTATCGAGGAAGGTTTTAGGCTATATAACATCCCGCTACGACCGGTAGAAACGAAGCAGAAGAGAAAAAATTTCTAAGTTCCACGCGGACGGAGTCACGGGCAACAGCTAGTATTAATATAATGAAGCTGAAACGTTTGTTCAAAAATCCAAAAACTACTGGTCCAATTTGAAAAAGTCTTTCAGTGTTCGATAAAAGATTTATCTAGAAAGACTTTTATTGTCCGCGACTTTGTACGCGTGGAATTTAGAAATTTTTCACTGATGCTCTGCTCCTTTTGGTTGCAGCGTGATGTTATCTATAGCCTTCCTTGATAATCGTACTATCCAATACTGAAAGAATTTTTTAAATCAGACCATAGGTTTCCGAGATTAGCGCGTTCAAACAAACATACTCGTCAGCTTTTTAATATTAGTATAGAGTAGGTATACTCGTACAACGTGTTGCAGAAAGGTGTAGTCATATTTGACTATCGTTACACATGGCCGGTGACTAGGCACTAGGCATAGATGAAATTACAAATACTAGTTATATTATGACTTCAATGTGTTCATACAAATTTAATTGATTTATTAAATTAATCGATCTTGTTTAATTACAACACCACTTATAAGGTCGTATTTTATCGTAAGGTTCATTCGCATTCAATAAACCGTAAACATCTCATAATTGATGCGCTCCTGGTAGTTATTTAATAGTAGGCTAATTAGGCTATAAACAACAAAGAACTTACCAACTGTATTTTTCTATGTGTAACTGCAATATTTATAATATACTAGCTGTCCCGGCAAACGTAGTTTTGCCATACCAAAAAAAAAGGTTTGAAAAATAGATGTTAGCCGATTCTCAGACCTAGAGGATATGTACACAAAATTTCATGAAAATAGGTCGAGCCGTTTCGGAGGAGTACGGTAACTAACACTGTGACACGTGAATTTTATATATTAGACTAGCTGTCCCGGCAAACGTTGTTTTGCCATACTAAAAAAAAAGTTTGAAAAATAGATGTTGGCCGATTCTCAGACCTACTGGATATGTATGTAAAATTTGAGTAGAATCGGTCAAGCCGTTTCGGAGGAGTACGGTAACTAACACTGTGACACGGGAATTTTATATATTAGAAGATATAAGTCTTATCCAATGCAACCTTAAATTATGACTACACCTTTCTGCAACACGTTTTATAATAATGTAGTGGTTTAATATTTTTTGTCTGACATAAATATAGACTCTTACTTTCTAGTTAGGTCTACATGTTTCTCATAGCTTAGTAAGAAATTCCATTAATTTAATAACGGTACTAGAATTGTTACAATTCCACATTTAATCGAAATCGACGCGTAAAGTAATAGGTTGGTGACGATATTTTCGTTTCTTGTGGAGGAAAATTAATTTGGCATTATGAAGGGGATCAGAATTACGTTCAAAGATTTCATTACTTAAACACATTTTCTTAAAGATCGAGAACCTAATTAATATTTGTATGAAGCTAATGAAAACATTTAAAAAAACACTTTCATTAATTCCATTAAGAAAAGCGTCACAGAGATATTTTTGTTTCTCATTGTAAGTATCAAAGTGTCAACAAAAATGGAACAAAGTGAGCTCTGCCAAAGAAAGCGGCTGGATCAAACAATTATACACAACGAAAAGCCTTTATACGCGTGTTGCGTAAGCTTTCCTTTACAAGATTTCTTGGATTGTTGCTAATTATTGTGTTTATAAAGCGGTAACACGAAAGTGAAGACATTGTTCGACAAATGTTATTTTTATTAAGCATTATAATTAGAGAACCGCCAGTGTTTGAAGCCCAATTTCTGTTATATTAATTTTACGGTTTTAGCTCTTTTTTCCAACTTTAAATCTTCTTACTTGTTGACAAAGTAAAACGAGACTTTATTACTGAGATTTCACTGTCCATCCGGCTGTTATCGGGCTCTATCTCTAGAACGGCGATGAATATGGAACTGAAAGTTCTACATATACTCGGGAATATGACTGATATATACCTATGATAATATCTGTACAGAAACCTTCGTGTGCAATTCTAAATTTTTAAATTTCTAAAATCTCATTCGTTTCTAGCGAATGTTTTAACCTCCGAGTACGACATTATAGGCCTGACCGAAACGTGGCTTTCTGACGGTTTCTACAGCTCTGAATATTTCGACTGTCGATACAATGTATTCCGTGTCGATCGAGACGGTGAGTGGCGCGGCGTGCAGCGCGGCGGTGGTGTCGCGCTCGCGGTCCGCCGGGAGTTGCGAGCCGCGCGTCGTGACCACTGGCGCGCGCTTTCCTCACACGAGGAGCTCTGGGTGTCGCTGGATGTCACCACTTCACCTGTTCACTGTGACTCCACCTCGTGCGCCTCTAACATCGCTCAGCCCCGCAAACAGTTGCACATCGCATGCGTTTATTTGCCGCATAACTTTGATCACTTATTGAGCCTCCAAACTTTTCTAGAAAACGTATCCCAACTAATACTTGCTCACCCTAACGACTCTTTTGTATTGCTGGGCGATTTCAACATTACGCACGCATCATGGTCGTCTGCAGATTATTGTGGAAGTTTAAATATAGACTCAGCGGTACAGGATCCTGCTGTGTCAACTATTTCAGACTTTTTGGCTTTTACATCCCTCTCTCAGTATAATCACTGCCTAAACAACAATGGCCGCATATTGGATTTAGTTCTTGCCAATATTGACTGCACTGTTCAGGCTGCCTCCCATCCCCTTACGACTGAGGATGATCACCACAGGTCTTTAGACATTGTAATATCCGTTTCACAGTCAACTAATCTAAGGGAAAACTCAAGACAGAAAGTGCTTTTTCATAGGGGCAACTACACCGCTATTATCGGGGAGTTGGAGCGGACTGATTGGACGCCGTTATATACTCTTGGTGTGAACGATGGTGTTGATCACTTTTACACGGTAATAAATAATCTTATCGATCGGTACGTCCCTAGAGTTTTCGTCAAGAACAATTGTTTCTATCCACCATGGTTTTCATTGCCACTCATTAAATTAATTAAAGAAAAGAATAAACTACATAAGAGATGGAAAACATACGGCAATTTAAGAGATTATAACGAATTTAAAATTCTCAGATCTCGCGGAAAGGCGTTAGAGAGAGATGACCACAAAACCTACATAAAAAACGTTGAAGAAAATATTGCGAAGAACCCGAACCGCTTTTGGACGTTTGCGAAATCAAAAGTAGGTCACAACAGCATTCCCGATAGAATGACGGATGGTGTGGTAACATATGACGACGGTGAAAAAATATGCAACTTGTTTAATACTTACTTCCACTCTGTCTTTAACACACAAACAAATACTTGCAATCGTAACACTGCTATTGTGCCTAATAGCACATCAGTCGATATCTCGACCATTTACGTCTCCGAAGACTTGGTCCTTGGGCAACTGATGGATGTGGATACTAGAAAGGGTGCCGGCTTTGATGGTGTTCATCCACTGTTCATTAAATCATGTGCCAAAGTTTTATCGACACCACTCTTTATAATATTCCAAAAATCACTGACAGATGGCTGTTTCCCTTACGTGTGGAAGAAGGCGATTATAACTCCAGTTTTCAAGGGTGGCGATAAATCAAAGGTAACTCAGTATCGTCCAATTTCCAAGTTGAGTATTTTCGGTAAAGTCTTTGAGAAAATTGTTACTAAACACTTAAGTGAACACGTTCGGCTGCACATATCTCCTTTCCAACATGGTTTCGTCAAGGGTCGAAATGTCGAAACAAATCTTCTTACATTTACTGATTTTGTTCTCTGCGCTCTTGAGGATGGCCACCAAGTGGACGCCGTATACACGGATTTCTCGAAAGCATTCGATAAAATCGACCATGTAATATTAATAAATAAACTCGCCCGTATAGGGATACATGGGGACCTTCTGCGTTGGATCCAATCATACATAGAGAGAAGATCGCAGGCGGTTGCGCTCAGGGGATATCTGTCCAATTTCTTGGATATAAGTTCTGGCGTTCCTCAGGGCTCTCATCTTGGACCACTGCTCTTTATACTGTACATTAATGACATAGGAACAGCTCTGAAACAGACGCAATGTCTCCTGTACGCAGACGACATGAAACTGTACAGTGTTGTGAGGACCGTTGACGATCAGATGCGTCTGCAAGAAGATCTTAACAGCTTAGTGCACTACTGTGAGTCCAACTCACTGTACCTAAACGTCGCTAAATGCCATACTATTAGCTTTTCTAGAAAACACAACATTCTCGTCTATGATTATAAGTTAGCTGATAAAAATCTATCACGCGAGGACACAGTCAGAGACTTGGGTGTCTTACTTGATACTAAAATGCATTTTAATAATCACATAGACTTCATTTTGAAGAAGTCTTACAGGATGTTGGGGTTTATATTGCGTATATGTCAACCATTTCAAAGTTCCAGTACATACAAGACGCTTTACTACGCATTTGTTCGTAGCGTATTGGAATTCTGTAGCATCATTTGGAACCCTTATTACATTGTGCATGTGGACAGAATAGAGAAGTTACAAAACAAATTTTTAAGAGTACTAGAATACAGAACTTGTCACGATTTCATAGATTACGAATCAAGTCGTGACCGCCACAAAGTAGTCTCCTTAAATTCTAGGCGAGCGCTAAATGACGCTTGCTTCCTATACAAAATTGTCAACAATCACTTCAATTGTCCCGGTTTACTGAAAAATATAAATTTCGGTGTACCGCGAATCTCCTCACGTAACAAACAATTTAATTTTTATGTGGGCCTTGGTCGTACCAACTATGCAAAATACAGATTCTTTATCCGCAGCCCTGATCTTTATAACACTAGACTTGGTGGTATAGATATCTTCCTGGAGAAATTAGGCTCTTTTAAAAGTAAGGTGCTGCCAAACCTGTAGTCTTGCTTGGCTGTAGCTTGTACGACATATTAAATTTAATTCTTTTTTAGTTGTGACATTTCTGTTAAAATTATCTTTTAATGATTGGTAAAAAGCGTTACTTCTGTAGGTGACCCGTGCTGTTGCAAGAGATGCAAGTAACTGTAATCTATGCATGTTCAACATCCATAAGGGCCAATTACTAACTTCCTGATCCTAAGTTTTCATCTCTTGTAACATCACGGAGTTGATTAAGTTATAATGCATGACACTATAGGTCTTATTGTATTTGACTTTTATTGTTTAATAAATGTAACATGACTGTATGCTGTCTGAATAAAATAAAATAAAAATAAAAAAATAAATCATATTTGAACTGTTTTTTTAGAATATTCCTAAAAGGAGGGTGGTTCTTAGGTAAAAAAAAGTTGCCTGAAAAAAATATGCAAATAATGCAAAGACACTTCGGGGCGAAACTAGTCTTCAATAGAAACATGCTTATAATTTTATCTTATTCAGTAGACTATAATTGATTTCTTTACAAAAAAAATATTCAATAAAAACTTATTTGAAAGCGACGCTTAAAAGAAAGTTGTTTCTTTGTGTCGCCCTTAATACTCCAGGCTAAATAAAACCAACATTTCTCACATTTATATTTAGTTTTACTTTTATTTCATAAGCTACGTAAGATACTTATTACGTAAAAGAATTATTATAAAAGGTTAATGAAAATTAAACTTTTATAATAATTCTTTTACGTAATAAGTTATGAAATATTACGTTTTATTTTCCTTTTAAATATTTACCTGTGGGCGTGTTTCCTAATTGTTTATTTTGCACCTACACAAGTACAAGTAGCGTCTTTGTAAGCTTTGTAAGCGTAAAGGGCACCACAAACGGCATATTAATCTTCTTATATATAAAATTCACTTGTCACAGTGTTAGTTACCGTACACCTCCACCGATTGTTATGAAATTTTACTTGCATATTCAGTAGGTCTGAGAACCGGCCAACATCTATTTTTCAAACCTTTTTTTTTGGTACGAAAAAACAACGTTTGCCGGGACAGCTAGTATAATTATATTAATATAGCGAGAAAGTAATAGATGTACATAGAAAAAAGACGAGGCGAGAAAGAGACAGATATATGAGACAGATGTACGTAAAAATACGATATAAACTGAATCAAGTGACGATTATGGTGGCCTAAGTTGATTACTGAAAGCACGACTGCAATAAGCGCAGTTGGCAGAGCTACGGAACGGTATTCCGAGGTCGTGGGTTCCAGTCCCGCTTGCGGTAATTACTTTTTCCACCATAATTTAATTTATTAAGACAGATATATATTAATATACCGATATGTATTTATACTTATGGCATCACCGACAGATACACCTGCCTCTTTCTCACCTTGCCTCTTTTCTAAATGCATCTGTCTCTTTCTCTCTATATTAATATATATTACATTAATATGCCGTTTGTGACGCTCTTAAATTATTAAGAGTGTTTTTAAGAAATATTTCGATGTAAGAATAATTCAGAAGGTATAATTTGATAAACGTATAATAAAGTAGCAAATTGGTATGGTTTAGGTGATCTGGAGATGTGTAATTTAACAAACTTAATTTACTACCACTGTTTAATATTAATGCATATTATACTTAGCGGGTTTTTTACCCGATTTTAAAAAAAGGAGAAGGTGCTCAATTAGTCTGTATCTTATTTTTTTGTTTTTTTTTTAATGTTTATTACCTCATAACTTTTAACTGGGCGAGGTGATTTTAATGATTCTTTTTTATTTGAAAGCTTGTGATTCCCCTGGGGTCCCACTGCACGAGGTGATGATATGATAGTTATCTCCAGATAAATCGAGGTCATCACGTCATCATCATCACGTCAACCTATCGCAGTCCACTGCTGGACATAGGTCTCTCCCAATTCACGCCACAATATACGGTCCTCCGACTTCCGCATCCAGTTCCTCCCCGCGACCTTCTTCAGGTCGTCAGTCCACCTGGCAGGGGGGCGTCCGACCCTACGCTTGCCGAGTCGCGGTCTCCACTCCAGAACACGTCTGCTCCATCGGCCATCGGTTCTGCGGCAAATATGGCCAGCCCATTGCCACTTAAGCGAGCTTGCTCTGCGAGCTATGTCGACCACCTTGCTTCTTTGACGGATTACCTCATTTCGAAGTTTATCCCTCAAAGTGATTCCGAGCATAGCCCGCTCCATAGCTCGCTGCGCGACTTTTAGCCTGTGGACTAGCCCTACCGTAAGTGTCATGACGGGTAGGACGCACTGGTTGTAGACCTTCGTCTTCAGGCATTGCGGAATTTCTACCAAGCTGAACAACTTGTCCAAGGTAGGTATATTCTTGAACAACTTCGAGCATCGACTCTTCGATGTAGATTGGTCTCGGCGTAACACGTTCATTGAACATGATTTTGGTCTTATCCAAATTCATGCCGAGACAAACACGTCGACAGGCTTCGTTTAGGCTGAGCAACATCTCGCTTCCAGGGTCTCCGCAATAATGACGATGTCATCGGCGGACTCTTCGATGTAGATAAATCGAGGTAAACCCTCAAATTTCAAAGGCACATAAAGTGGGTGGGGCTATTTTTTTTAAATACACTGACTATGCCCGCGACGTCAACCTCTATGTTTAACTACTTTGAGTGTCATTTTCTGCTCCACTCTTGTTAGTACTCTCTCTCTCTCTCCAGCCCATTTATGTTCCACTGTTGGGCACGTGTCTCCTCCACCTTAGGAGGGATTATTGTCTACTGTGCCGGTATGTGTGTGTGTCTTTGCTGTGTGTAAAATATTCTTTATTGCATACCATAATGATTTACAAAGCTTACATAACAGACATGTTATAGGTAGAAAGGGCGGTCTTATCGCGAGCTGCGATCTCTCCTAGACAACCATAAGATGGATTTGGATTTGACCGAGGCAGAATAGGCGACTTTTGGTTTACTAAGAATAAGTGAATATACTATAGTAGCAGATATAATATACAAATATACATACATAACATTTACATAAATATATACTTAAATACATATTTTAACATATACATACATACACAATACATACATATTATATACATACATAGAATATTCATATGGAAGTATATCAGTTTATCGGTAGGCAAGTAGTGTTCCTTAACAAGTTTTTCCTCAATCACTTTTTCCACTACAATTTTATTTATTAAGTTACTACTTTATTCTAGAAAGACTATTTACATTAAGTTATCATTCTATTGCAATAAAAAAGATAAATATCCTTCACTCACTATTCTTTATTAAATCACTAGCTGTTGCCCGCAACTTCGTACGTTTGGAATTTGGAAAATAAAAAACCATTACAAATTAAAATTATTCAAAAAGCCAACCTCATGAACCACTCTATCTATAAAATGAAACCGCATCGGAATCTGTTGCGTAGTTTTGGAGATATAAGCTCACATAAGGACATACATTACAGAAATAACGACTTTTGTTTTATAATAAGTAATAAGGATGTAGTAATAATAAAGTGTGGTGACGGATTAAGAATACAAGTGTCACCACCCCATCTCCTCCCAAGGGTGATGTAAAAGTCAGCCAAGGGTAACCACTTCATAAGTCTCGGATATCCTCATCTAGATAAATTAGTTTTACAAACAAAATGTTTACATACAATCAATATAAAAAAATTACTTCTGCCTAACTCTGCCAAAGTAGAGTTTGAGAAAGAAGTATGATAAAAGTGCCTTAAAAACTTTTGGTGAGCAAAGATCTTTGTCATTATAACTCACTTTTGTTTTTGTTAACGGCAACAAAGTTTTAATGGGTATATTTTGGAAGCGATCCCAGAACTTAATAATATGAAAGCTACGTAATACTTACCTCGGATAGGTGTTAAATAAATCAAAAAACTTTTTATGCTCTGTTACGTAATTTTCATGAAATGAAAAGCGCCGACATCACAATATGGTTTCTGATAATCGCTCAAAAAAAACCTTTTACAACAAGTTACTACTTTAGTAATTTATTAATTTTGCAATTGACTTGCTATGCTTTTACTTAACAAATTAAATTATAGTGGAAAAAGTGATCACCGCAAGCGGGACTTGAACCCACGACTTCTTTTTCCACTACAATTTAATTTATTAAGTAAAAGCATAGCAAGTCAATTGCAAAATTAATTAATTACTTTAGTAATAAAAGTCGCGTCATTATTTCAGCCCAATTGTATTCTGTAAAGAATACTAGGACTAGGTGGTTGGTCGAGATTGTTGCAAAACATTCTCGATAGATGGCATTGCACATAAAAAATGCGATGTAGATTCAATCGAGGAACGTTGTGGTGGTAAAATTGGTTACTGTTAGCACGACCGCAATAAGCTCAGTTGGCAGAGCTACGGAACGGTATTCCGAGGTCGTGGGTTCAAGTCACCGCTTGCGGTGATCACTTTTTCCACTACAATTTTATTTATTAAGTTACTACTTTATTCTAGAAAGATTAATTACATTAAGTTATCATTCTATTGCAATAAAAAAAGATAAATATCCTTCACTCACTATTCTTTATTAAATCACTAGCTGTTGCCCGCAACTTCGTACGCGTAGAATTTAGAAAATGCAAAATTATAACAAATAAAAATTATCCAAAAAGCCAACCTCATGAACCACTATATCTATAAAATGAAAGCGCATCGGAATCTGTTGCGTAGTTTTGAAGATATAAGCTCACATAAGGACATACATTACAAAAATACGATTTTGTTTTACAATACGTAAGAAGGATTTAGTAATAATAAATAAGTTGTAGAATGTAATATAATTTCTTAAGATACGATTTCTTTCAAAGAAAGTAACTATTAGTAATAAAAGTATCATATTTGTTAAGAAAGTAAGGAACAAGAAATGTCTAAGCTTCTTACTATTAGTGCGACAAATTGAGGTTTATGTAAGCAAATAAACTATTCTGAAAGAAGTGGCTGTATACAATAGTTTTCATTAGTAGTCTTCGCTGCTTCTTTTTTATATTTCATTGAAACAGATATACAGATAAAAGAATAATATTCACGTATTGAATAGTATAGTATATATCTACCCGAATTCAAAGAAATAATTCAGCGGCCGTATTATGAGCTTTTATTTACAGGCAGTTTACGCCGTGAATTGAACTGTCTGGCAAATTCGTATTATGAACAAAATTCTTAGTCAGTCAGTTCGCTAAACCAGTCATACATTAATATGTTTAAGGAGAAGGTACAACTAAAAGTTAAAGTACTAACTAAAAATTTTCAACTAAAAGTTTTATTTCTACCATAATACCTAATTTAGCCATGCAGTTTACGGCCTGCCTGGAACTTGAATGATTTTAAAAAGCTCATAATACGCCGGCAGTTATATGATCTCAGTAGGTCTGTAACATTACCACAAAATTAGTTTCACAAATATTTCTTAGGTCTAAGGCCTTGTTGCCTTGGACTCCGTATACGTGGAGTTTAGAAAATTTTCTCCGTCTTTGCAACATTTTTCAGTTATGTTCGGCCCTATTGGTTGCAGCGTGATTTTATATAGTATTTCTCGATATATGGATTTTTTGAATTCCTGAGTTATCTCAGGAATTACTCATATTCAAAAAATCCATAAGAAGCTGAAGAGAAGAAGCTAAGCTAAGAAGCTGAAGCTGAAGAGTTTGTTTGTTTGTTTGAATGCGATTATCGCATTCAAACAAACAAACAAACTCTTCAGCTTCATAATATTAGTAATGTTTATATAAACGCTACAAATAAATAATAATAAATATTCACGGAAATCTCACACAACGTCCTCTGGTCCCAAGCCGCTTATATTATACTACGTGAACCATTCGACCACAAGGCTCGTCAACCTTACCTAACCATATCTTCGTCTAAAACAGTGTTTTACTTAATCATACTTTATTTCAAGCTAACCAGATATGTAGTTGTATTTAAAGGACTGATGGATGGAAGTTGGTAAAAATTTTGAAAACGTATGAATTATATCGAATACAACTTATTTTGTGGTGTATTTTGTTACCTTATGGGTATTTCACCAAAACTTACAGCTTAGTTTAAAACATTACAAGTCTTCATCCAATCACGTTAAATATTTCATTACTTATATTGTTTATGTAACTTTCGTATCAGAAGTCTGACAAATACTCAATTGGTGTATTGTGTTTATTGAAATTTGTATTGTATTGTAATCGACACCTTGATCTAAATAGGTTTTGTTGGACTAGTATTAAAAGGTATTTTAGTCGTGAACTAGCGCTTGTTGTCACCTTTATTTCTGTTTTTTGGCATCACTCCATGCCATTTAGGCATGTCAATTTAACGAATGTATTGTGAACGTAGATGCAACCTCATTTATGTTAGTTCAACATAATATCTTAACTTTATTTCTCACTCCCTCCAGCCCATTATCGTCCCAGTGTTGGACACGGGCCTCCTACACTTTGGGAAGTTTTATGGCCTACTGTGCCGCGCTGACCAGGCGTGTTGACACAGGGTTTAGTTTGGAGTGGCTTTTAAAACCCTCGGGGGTGACACTTGTATTCTCGATCCGTCACCACACGAAAACCTTTACTTATGTAGGTAAAATTATATTAATACCAGATATATTTAAACTACAAAATATCCTAGATAGTGGGAAATAATTACTTTAAAATGTTAGGTAATAATATAAGTAAAATATTTTGACTACGGGAAGTCAAAACAGCTAGCGGATTTTCTTGGAACATTGCAAAATTGAGTTAATGAGTCACGTTAAAACTAAATAAATAAAAATTAGTTCATCCGATTATAAGTTACGATACCACAGACTGACACACAAACACAGAAAACAAAGATAGTTATAGACATAAAACTCATAACACCATTTCTATACTGTATATTAAAAATATTTTATTTCTGTCCATGATTTTTATTGCTGCATAATTTCGATATAAAATAACAAATGTACATAAATTGCTTTAAAAAGTTTACTTCAAACCCAGACATGATATTAAACATCGATTTTATTGGGCAAAATCTGATATGGGAACCTTAATGTATGTATTTAAGTTAACCGGGTTCGTCAGAGCCTGTTCCCGTTACGTCGGCCGAGGATGCTTTAAAAACAGGCTGCATTCCACGTCTCTTTTTATTTGTCTATCCAATCTTACGTCAGCAGGGTCATTAGCCCAACACACAACGTTTTTATATTGAATCAGGTCAAAAATTTGGGTTCAACTATATCGGTCGTTTATTCACCTCTCTAGGTCGTGTTTGTAATGTGGACGCTACACAACACTATTATAAATACGTACCTACTATTTTTATATTAAATAGTACTACGATAGTTCCAGGAAATGTATGTTAATAGCGTAACTTCGTTAACTATATAAACTTGTTTTAGGTAATAAAAATAATTACAGATCTGGTTGTATTTTGTAGTTGCGTGTATTGCTCTTTCAATATTATTTTGTTATATATTTAATTCTTATATAAATGACTTTATTACAGTTAAAATTCTTGGTGTGTAAGAAAAATTGTTTGTTAGGTTATACCGGGTTTAATTGAAATTGAAATTGAAATTATTTATTGGAAATTTACAAGTATACACAGAAAGATTTTTGTGCACGGTAACAACTGCATTAGTTGAAAAACTGTGTTGCAGCTATTAACGCCCACCTCCGAACAATTTACAATAATTACAATAAAAATTAGAGCTTCATATGTAGTAACAATAAGGCAGACAAAACAATACCTATTTTTTATAAATTAATATATTTGTAACACGCTTATATAAGTTCAGTATGTATCTATCAATGTATTAATCTATGTTACGGAATTATTTTATATTTTTGGATTGATCTGAAATTTTGCACATATATCAAGGACTGATAACAATGCAATAATTTAAAAATATGTTCCGGATTATCAAGCGTGTTTTTTAGTTTTTTAACTAAGTAGATTATTATAAGATTTGTTTCTCTTTTAGCCATGATTAATAACTATAACAAAACGTTTAGCTGTTTTTAGGCGAGAAGACCTATGAATCATTCAATCTTATCTCTATACGTCTAAGGAGGCCCTTAAATATTTTCGTTGTCACGACTCGATCGTGTTTATACTTAGTAACACAATCAAACATTATCTTATATCCTTATTTGAGTAACGTGTCCTCCAAATATGGAGATCAGTCACGAAGTATATTTCAATAAATTCACTGAACTTTACTTGACTTTTTTGCTCAACCATAAATCTGCCTTCACCCAGATGTAATGAAAATTATAATTTCAATTCAGTTCTTTTTCTTCCCAGCCCCACGTAGCACTGTTGGGCACGTGCCTTATCCAATTTGGTAGGATTTTGCTTTACTATGTTGTGCAGACTATTACAGATGTTAACCTGGTTATAGTGTTTCTTAGCTAGCTACCCTAGGTCAGGAAATGGGGTGGTGATATTTTTATATGCTATTATTTGTCTATGTAATAAAATAGGTAATATTTGTTTGTAATTATATTCAATATATTTTAAAATAAATCATTTTCTATAGAAAACTATCGTAACGACAATCGTTTAAGTTGCTCGCACACTGACCCAATGATGTCCGAGTCTAGTCTAAAAAGGAAATCCTACTTGCGCCCGCGCAAGTGATACGCGCGTCTAGTATCGCATTTATAACTAGCGTAATAAATATTACAATGATAGAAGTGTGGTAGTTACTTTATTCGGGTGATAGAGTTGATTATAACGACCCTAGGTATCTATGCTAATATTATAAAGTTCAAAAGTTTGTTTGTACATTCGCACCAGGCGATTTCTGAGATTATATATTAGAATTTTATTGTGTGTTTACAAACAAACTCTAATATTTAATCTCAGTAATCGCTTGGTGCGATTTGAAAAAAAATTCTTTCAGTGTCGTCGGATAGTATATTTATCAAGGAAGGCTATATAACATCACGCTACGATCAATAGGAACGAAGCATCAGAGAAAAATTTTGTAAAAAGAGAATATGACGAATATAACAATACTATTATGATTATAACCTGCCATAATGTAACAAACAGAGAAGAAACCCAGAGCATGAACTCGTATTGAGATATCGTAGTTACACCACGATTCCCACAGGACACATATTATTTCTAATCCACGGACAGACCAATTACCAAATATAGAACTCTGACTGCCATATATTTTTATTATACTATAATCCAATCAGTTTACCAAAATGTTTTGTTGTTATTTGTTTACGGCACAACGTCATTGACCTCGATACTGCAAAAAAGTAACAACAGCTGCAATTAAAAAAAAATCAGCTAAGTACGTGTTGGACTCACGTTCAATGGGTTCCGTGTCACTATTATTATAGTATATTTGTCACACTCATGTAATGATGTCATCTAAGTGTATTATTAAGTTAAACTGAAAGCGATTCTTGTATTCATTCATTCAAAGACATTACACACAACGTCCCCTGGTCCCGAGCTAAGCTTATACGAGTATGCTTGTGTTATGGGTACCAGAATACAGATATACTACATAATAATATACTACTTTTCGTTTCTAAATACAAACTTATGATACATAGAAACACGCAGACACAGTGCACACGTTTGTATGACAATTATAAAGATCACACAAGTGATTGTCCCGTGCGGGAATGGAACCAGCGACCTCGTGAATGACAGTCCATTACATGTACCATTAGACCACGAAGCTCGTCTGTATAGGAGCTCCCTTAAGTATTGAATTTAGTCTGGTTTTTAATATTTGTTGATTAAGAGCTATAGAAATACGCAATCTGTTAAAATTACAACTGTCTAGTTATTCATGAGATATAGCCTAGTGTCAAACCGGTGGAGGAAAGGAGAACGGAGGCACAGTGATAGGATCTGGTTTTACGGATAGCGGAGTTAATGTAATAGGGTCCGGTATTACCCTTTTAGTACTGAACCCTACTAAAAAGGCATAAATCATACTCCTTCATAATTATACAATGGCACTTTTCTGTATTGATTCTCATCAGTTTTGCAATCTGGTTTGCATGTGGGTGTCTTGCTAGTGGGAGTAATGGCGCTGTGAAGGGATGCGTTTTGTTACGCCTTATCTACGTTCTTTAACTTACCTGACGAGGCAAACTAAGAGTGACGAATGCCTCAATAACTGAACCAGATAGGTACTATATATGGTATTTTTCTTGTATACACATTATATAATATTTAGTCTGTAATAAATTACTCGAAATAGGTAATTCAATCTATCCTCATGGATTAAAAATATTGTAAAAATGCTTTAAGACTTAGCATAGGGATAATATAACCAAGTAATGTTCTCTATGAGAGATGAAAATGTTGAAACTAAACCCTCTGCCAAGTAGACCAAATGTGTATTTCGTCTATTTATATTAAAAATTGGGAGAGTTCCCAATGTCTAGGAGACGCCCAATATTACACGGGAAAAAGTTACTGCACGTAACATTAAAATGGAAGCCAATTTCTTTAATTGGTAAACTTCCATAACACTCTGATTATGCACCTGATGTTGCAACTGTTTTTGGAACAAATTTCTCCTTTACGACTTCATGAAAAAATTACTTTCAACTACATCTGTACTAGCTGTCCTTGCGTTTGAATTGCACCTCCACTTAACAATATGTGCAGTGTAGTCATTTAGCCTATATATAAGGGAACTGTATTGGGAGAAATAATTTATTGCAAGGTCCAACGTTTGGTTTGAGAGTAAGATGACTCATCACTAAAGCCTTTTTCTACTTAAATATGTTCCTTTTCCTTGTAGAGCGAGCTGGAGAATTCTATCGTAAAGCTGAATCATAGTGCTTTGGTGTCGTTTTATCATTTTTTTCCTTTATAAAATAAGAAAAGATCACATTTTAGCTTGTAGAAATTGGTTTGATGTTTTATTACGACTATGGTACGGCTTAAAAAATACAATCTAATTGAGAACCTTCTCTTTTTTAAAATCGGTTAAAAACAATAACCAAATACCGAAACATTGACATTAGTTTGGTTTTCTGATAGAAAATATAATTACGAATTTTGTAATATAAGTGCCTTTTTATCTCTAGCTCTATATTATTATTATTAAATTAATGGCGGATCAAGTTGATATTTAGTAAATCACAATAAATCTTGCCACACAATTTATATGTTTCTACGTCTACGCCCTTAAAGGCTGACGTAGATATTTGTGTAAGGATTCCCTAAATTCTCCAAAGCACTTTATTGTAATATCTCATATAGATAGGGCTTCGTCTTTCAATGCTTAATTAATTCTTTGCGTTTGTTTTGTTATTTAGTTGTAACGATAAAAGTAATTAATATTAGTGAATATCAAATTATTGATCCGAATCGAAATTAGTTGGTCGCTGTAAAATGTTATAACGTTCATATGCACTTGCAGGTAAACAAGGTATCTTTAGATGCCTACATAAATTACAATATTTAGTTATTATACCCCATAACGAGCAGTTTGATATAAAATATAATGACTCATAATCAAAAAGGTGCTTAATGAGCGCGATTATGAAAATGTCCAAATTATCCAACATCCTCCAAACGGTCGTTGACTCCATATTTTAATGTTCTAACTAAATCGTGTTGGTTGTAAAGGTAGAGGTCAATCGTCCGAAGGTATCTTTAAAGGGTACCACAGGTTTCCTTCATTGAGGGTTATTCACGAACAATCGCGTGAAACCTTCTTATTATGGTATACGTAGTTTCCAAGTTCCACGTGCAAATAGCTTGTTTGTACGCAGTTACGACTATTTGTTAGCTCGTTTAAGATTGTATGAAATGCGAAAATACTTATTTGACGTCCTACAGAAATACACAAACGTTTATGTGGCATTGTCCAACAATTGTGTGAGAGCCAATCAGAAGGCTTTTGTTATTTTGTTAGTGTCGGCTCGGACCTCGACAAAGGGCAAAATTGTATAAAATATCCCTAGACCACACATATGTCCAATAAGTTATTTATTTGGCTTTAAATGTACGCCGCAAACATCTAGCTGGAAGGTTATTTTTTCAGATTCATGTTTTCTACATAGATTTTTTGTGGCATCGATTTTATATTCACTATAAGCTCCAATTTTAAAGATTCTCATTCCTTCTCTCACACTACCACTGTTGGGCCTAGGCTTCCTCCATTTCGAAGCGATTATGGTCTACTGTAACGCATTGAATAAACGTGTTGGCACAGGGTTTATTTTCCGTCTCTCACAGAGTATGTTACCTGTGTACAATATCCTTTAGCTGGCATTTACAGTACCCTGGGAAGGAAGTTGTATTCTTAATCCATCACCACAAGGAAAATTAAAGTTAATCTTTAATTTTCCTTACGGTGACTTATTATTAATGGAATTAAAGATCAACTCCTCAGTAATGCTTCAAATTACTCTTATCAGTGGTAGAGACATTTGTATCAGTAGTCCACGAGACCAAGTCAATGTCAACAACATAATTTACCACAATCATTCGTTATTTTTCACAACAACGTATATTTTACTATGTTTACAAGGAATTTCTCAGTTGTCACTGTTTAATTAATCAAACGACTTGGAATTTAACGCATTGCGCCCGCGCATCCTGTCATCGAAATTTAACAAGCGTCACATTCATTGCCATTATATTTGTTTCAGAATATGTATGTCGTTTTTATTGCGTATATCTTTAGAAAGTAGTCTTTAGTAGTTTGGCACATCAGCTGTAGTAGCGGAAATATTATATTTATACGTTTATTTACGTTTATAGACACGGCAATTCGGAGGGATGTATTTAAAGTAAATTCAATAGGGATACAAAAAGTACACATATTTGTGATGCATATCGATGGCAGCAATACAGTAAGTATAAGGTTTTAGTTGGGTTTACCTCAAGGAGGATGGCACTCCAGAAATATAATCTTTTTCCTTAGAAGGTGAAAGTTGAAACCAAGGCTTGCGTGTTAAATGCTCTAGGATAACCAAATGATAATGTTACTATATAAATTGATATATAATCTAAATCTACGTATAAATACTTTGCCTTGCCTCCAATTTTAATGTTTAATCCTCGTTTTCTCTTTAAGTGTTCCTGGCAATGATCCGGGCGCCGCCGGAAGCCAACATTTGCAGCTACCTCTAACAAACCCACCTTTGTCTGACTTTTAAACGTGTTTTACAAGTCTATCTATTTTAAGCTCTACGCTTTTATTAGCTTTACTTTTATCTACAAACTTCTAAATTATCACCATATGTATCATGTTATCATAGGTTGCATTAGTCCTATCCTTTGCGCATTTATCATTGCAATAAAGCGCAAATTTCTCTGCTCGAGATTTTTAAGATTAGTGGTCTTATTCATAATGACTTATCGGAGGTTTAAAAGTTCGCTAAAATGGGTTGTCAAACCTTGTTTTTCATAATAGTCTTTTTACGATGAAACGTTTATTATCTCTCCGAAAAAATCTCCGTTTAAACCTCCGATAAGTCATTATGAATAAGACCATTAGTATTTAAAGGTTGTTGTAACATTGTTTAATTTTAAAATATCATCTATTAAATATAATAATTAAACTAACTCGTATTTAAAATTCTTTATTACAAACAAACTAACTACTTACAACATATAAGGTTTGTGTTTAAATTTTAACACGTGAATAACAATTCAGGCTAGGTTTGCGCATTGTTTTTAGCTTCCGTTTCATTTCCACCCAAAACAGCCTCTGTTTTAAAATCCATTTAATATGTGGGCTCTAATTTTCGTAAGGCAAAATCCAAATCAATGCTAAGTTTATACTTGTAGCAAACTAATGAATTTTATCGCAATAATTTAGGAAAGTTGAAATTTAAACGAGCTAATGTAGAGATTCATACGTTGTTGTTGAATAGTGATGATACATTCTTGTATATAATAATATTTATAAATATACCTTTAACCTACAGTTGAAAAGGTTTTTTTACAAATTGACGCAAATGGAATTTTAACGTCTCCAGACTTGCTGAAAACTTCATTACTTTCTTTGTAGTTATGACTTTTATTACCTTTATTATGTCGTGATGTCGTGATGCCCTAAATCAAAGTACCTATAAAAAATCTTTGATCTGCTGCAATGTGTCTGTGGGTACTTTCCATAAAATCTAAGACATATGTAGAAAACTAAACTTGTATAAATAAAATCAAAACTGGAGATTAACAGGATTTTTTAAGAGTCAGGCGTAGCAAACTTTTTGGCCACTCAACATCGTGAAAGACTTTTTTCTACTACAGGTTACAGGTACTCTCGCTTAAGTGATATACTCTGAATTATCACTAGTATTGTTAAATCACCGAAGGAAACTTCAAGGCCATGATCATAGATATTGGAAACTTTTATCAATCCTTACTTATTATAAAACTAAGTCGTTATTTTTGTATGTAAGCCCCTATGTAAGCTTATATCATCAAAACTACGGAACTACAAACTAACGGATTTCTAAGCAGTTTTCTTTTATAGATGTAATAGTTCTAGAAGGATGTTTTTTTTTTGTATAATATTAATTTGTGGACTTTTTTTTTCAAAATTAGTTGTTTTCCAAAACCAACTTACAATACTTATCGCCATAATTCAATAAATCTCACTGATCTCATTAACTTGCAGTATGATTAGTTTCATTGTAAATAATACTCGTTATTAATTATCTCGGTTGTCGAACCTGGATTACAATTGTTAAGCTAAACCTCGCATTGTTTATTTATAACTTTGGATCATTAAGCTGGTATTGAGGCTTAATAATGAATGAGTTTCAATAGTTGAAAACATACAAGTATATTATATATAACTGGCTGTGTCCCGTGGTTTCCCCTACGTGCTTAACCTACCTTTTTCTGACCATTTAGAAGTCTTAGGATTAGGAGTATAAAAAATAGATTGTGACTGGTTCTGAGATCTACCCGACATGTTTACCACACAAAATTAAAAAAAAATATGGAGTCGTCAGAGGAATTTGGTAATAATAATAATCGGAATACCATATATCTATAGTAAATTTTTAGAGCACAATGTTGTAGGTAGTTTAATATTACGTTATTGTCATTGGTAGGGTTCTATCAATCTGTATATAGTAGGGTTCAATATAAATGTAAACCAGTGGTACACAGACATTTTTTTCTAAAATATGATTCAGAAGCTAATTTTGTAACAATACTAAAATTAACTTTTGTAAGTGAACAGGCGTCAAAATTTCAGACGTGATATTTATTTTGAAATCTTTTCTGTTATATTCAATAAAATAATGAACTTATTTTGGCTGAAAGTTGATGCGCCGTGATGCCGGACGACGTTGATGAGGGTGCTCGTTTTTCTGTGCCATTAATATTCGCAATGTCATTTATAATTACTTCATATTTATTCATTGTGAGGCCAACTCTCTTTTGGAACAGATCTTACTAATTGTAATTATGTATTTTCAAAGTAAGATTTATTAAAAATAACCCCTAATTAATAGTACCTATCCAGGTTTAGGTTTAGATTAGTGCGTTCAAACAAACAAATTCTTTAGCTTTTTAATATTAGTATAGAGTATAGACATCAATGAAACTTTCACCCATGTTGAAAGTTTCATTGATGTCTATACTCTATACTAATATTAAAAAGCTAAAGAGTTTGTTTGTTTGAACGCACTAATCTCAGGTTCGAATTGAAAAATTCTTTTTGTGTTGGATAGTTAATTTCAGACGGGCTTCGTGGTCTAGTGGTTCATATAACGGACTACCGATCATGAGGTAGCGGGTTCGATTCCCGCCACGGACATTCATTTGTGTGATGTTTATAAATGTCATACAAATGTTTGTTCTGCGTCTGGGTGTTTACTATGTATAATAAGAATGTATTTACAAAAGAAAAGTAGTTTATGTATTCTATCCGTATTCTGGTACCAGAGGACGTTGTGTGAAATGTCCGTGAATATTTATTATTTATTTATTTAACGCTACAATCAATAGGAACGAAGTATTAGTGAAAAATGTTTCAAAAACGGAGAAAATGTTTTAAATTCAAGTCGCGGGTAACATCAAGTTAAGAATATCTTTCATGTGGATTATTATTCAATAATTAAATTAATAACAAACTTTAAACAGATACAAGCTTCAGATTTATAGTCAATGTTATATCGATTGATTTTTCGATTGATTGATTTTTAAAAATTCAAACCAAAATGGGATGAATGGAAAAATCAGACATTTTGTACATTGAGTAGTGAATATTGGTATTTAGGCGAACGAAGTCGCAGGTGTAATTATACATTTAAAATTTTTCATTTAACCTAACACAAATTCACAACTTTTCAGGTTATTTTTAGCATTAATTTCTTTATATCGCTGAAGGCGTCGGATAATATATAATTGGTTACACCCAATACTAAATGTTATTATTACTTATTAGTTTTATTTACAAAGATATGAAATCAAAAACGGTTTTATTAAGCACATAGAAGGCAGTAATATAACCTTTTCTTGTTGGATGTTGGCACAAAATTATTATTATAGACGATAGACATAGATACGATATAGATTGAGATACTGTTTATTTTTTGAACGGAGTGTGATAAACAATATTATTAATATTACTTAGATACACAGGACAATG
The DNA here is from genome assembly GCA_916999025.1 of Orgyia antiqua. Classification (NCBI taxonomy): domain Eukaryota; kingdom Metazoa; phylum Arthropoda; class Insecta; order Lepidoptera; family Erebidae; genus Orgyia; species Orgyia antiqua. The sequence goes on from OU779864.1 coordinate 24,721,274, forward strand.
TAATCGGCCAAAGCTTTAGGGATTTGTTGCTTGAATTTTTCCAAAAACTTTTTTCGAATATTTAAAAGTAGGCTATTTACGTTACACGCCTACTCATTATATTTATGTAAGTTCAGGTCTTTGAAGTATCAATTTTCGTGAACAGCGTAGCGTGTCAGCAGTGATGTGTTCTGCTGACCTTGATCCCATCTCGCTCGCATTCAAGCCAGTACTGATGCACAACTAGTAAAATACTAGACTCTGTGAGGGCGTCATCACTACGCTATTACCCTATACTAAACGAGTTCATTGGATCATCTATTTACGTAATTTACGCTGACATATTAGCTACATTTTTCTATGAACTTGTTATGCATTACGTTTGATAGTAAATGCATTGATTCATAGTCTGATGAATCGCCTAATAACTATGCATTTGAATATTTGTCTAATCGGCATGTTTTATCAAGGTGTAATGTGAATGAAACCCTCATTCAAAATTATTATAAGTATGTTAGTGAGTGAAACAGAGTTTTATTGGCTTGTTTTTCAATTTCCCGGCATCGTTTATAGACAAGTAAACTACTACATTCAAACTTGTAATTTTTTTTAGTGTATGTAGTGTACCTCAGGAGAGTGCGTGACGCATGCGCTGTTGTTGTCAATACACGCGCTGTCCATTCACTGCGCAACCAATGCGTCCTGTGAGGCACCGCAATGCTTTTGTTGAGGTAAATATTCAGTTGGCTGGCACGCGTCTTGGACGGCTCGATGAGATTTTAAAGTCAAATTGGATATGAAAGTTTAAAATATGTTTGGATCGGATGGGCGGCGCGAGGAGGGACGTGTTGGTCTGCGCTGCATGGCCGTGTGAGTGTGCGGGAGTGCGTTTGTGTTGGTAAGCTAGGCTCGTCGCGGCGCGCCCCGTCAGTCGGCGACGGCGAGTCAAGCGCGTCGTCTCGTCGAGTAAACCTCTCTACGCTTTGTCGCTGCATTTCGTAGCACACCTGCCACCGCTCAGGCTTTGCCGGCTCTCACGCTCTCGAGCGTGGAGGTCGCGTCGACCTCACAGTTTCGGTCATCAGCGGTTTCACCTCGGTCGTCTACTATTGCAGCGGTAGCCGCGCTACTATTGCAACGCGTACGTGATTGCTGGTGTGTGCCGTGACTCCGGTGCTGTGACAGTGAAATCGTGAGTCTTACCGTACCGTGCGGATGTGCAGTGATGGATAAATAGACAGAATCCAGTGCTACGACCAGTGATCGACTATATTTGTGGCAGAGTGTGAAAGCGGGCCGTCAAAATTGAGCCCAAACTGTATTTAGGTATGTACTGTAGCTTTAATCCGAATGATGTGCTTGATAGCTAGTGAGAGTTTCTTGACAGCGATCGTTGAATATTAATGGATTGCAAGTTGGAAAGTAGTCGGCAAAGAGCGGGTTAGTAGTTGGGGCGCCGCTCTCAGCTGATTTGTTTGTCGCCGAGGTACTTGCTCAATTGAGCTTGTTGTGTTCAATTATTTGTTGGCATTTTACATGTCGTGATTCTGTCATTATGTTCCTTTAAAGTAAGTTGTTTGAGTGGTATGCGTGAAGTCTGACTTAACTTAAAATGATACAAGAAACACATGTTAAAGTGTTTCAGCTACCTCTTTTTGTTGACAAATAATATAAGGATAGTCCAATAATAATTTAGTTCAGATTTTTTCTCTGCATTGCTACTAAATACTCTTATAATAATGAAACGCCACAACTATGGTTTACATACGCCACGTCAAGTAATTTCTAATAACTTGCCTTTTATTTTGTTACGATTTAAGCCCCCGTAATTTTACCAGATTGAAAACTATAAAAAAAAACAATAGTTATTGATGCATTAAATAACCTGATTTAAAGATATGAGCAACTTAATAATGTAGTATCCAAACAACCCTAAATATTATGGCGACTAAAAATTTCTAAGTAAGTCTACTTTGAAGAATTACTATGGTGTTGATAATGTAAAATAAAATAAATTAATGTAATACGAAATTAAAAAAAATATAAGTGACAAGAACACGTTTATATTTAAAAATATTTTTTGTTTAGTTAAGACGTTTAATTCAAATAACTAATACAGTCGTTCAAAAATTACTTCGTCCAATAAAGAATTCTGTATATTAACACTCTTAGTTCAATAACATCACAGTAAATAACCTTCGCAAATTGAATTAGATAGAGCTCTTGGAAACAAGCACCTCGCCTAAAATGATATGAGTACCTACCTAACTACTGCAATAGAATTAAAGTAATAAATACTTTCATTGGATCGTTTGTCAGATGTTTCATTATAACCACACGTAATAAAGACGCATTGTAATAATACAACAAAATCATTCCAACCCCCATAGCTGTGAGTACCTAGTTGTGTATTACGGTGTAGACTGTAGGTATGTGCGTAAATATTACTATACTATACACCCTTGATTTTAATTAGAACTGCCACTTGCCTAAATTTATTGATAATAACGGCGAAAAACCAGAATATTTGGGCTATTAGGATTTTCCCAAACAGCTCGAAAAATAATTTATTTTGACGAACAATAATCCAATTTTCGTCTGGACACTTTTTCAAGACCCTGCTAGATGACCGCTGAACTTCAAAACTATGAAGAATGCGAGAAATCCCAGACAGATATTAACCCTAAATTTAGCACTAACAGTGTCCTAATTCAAACCCTTTACAAACATCCTCGTTCAATGTAGCTGTTAGCATAATCGGTTAATTAGCCTTCTATCATGCAACATGGCACGTGTCTACACTGCCTACCATTATAATTACGTCTCATTGTTCCATTGCATAAGCTTATGCAGTTAGTTGAAATCTGGTTAGAGAGACGCTATTTCGACTTAATACTTCATCCTTTTCGATGACTCTTTACAAATATCAAAAATTTCTGTTTAGTATTCGCTTTAAAGTCTTCAAGTTTAGAGACCCTAAAAAAATAGGAACTTAACTATAAGATTTTCTATCAAATATTTTATTTTATTTATGACGGCAATTTTGTATTTTTTTTGTCTCTACATAATATGTGCTGAACTTCTGTATAAAATTACTTTCTTGCTAGACTGTATTTAAATGAAAGTCTAATGAAAGAAGTATTAATTAAAACTTTACGTTAATCCCTACTAATATTATAAATGCGAAAGTAACTCTGTCTGTCTGTCTGTTACGCTTTCCCGCTTAAACATCTCAACCGATTTTGATGAAATTTGGCACAGACAATCTTTAGACCCTGAGAAAGGACATAGGCTAACTTTTATTGCGAAAAAAGGGATGAAAAGATTTCTAAATTTCACGCGGACGGAGTCGCGGGTAACAGCTAGTATTTAATAAAAAACTTACTTTATCACAATTTGAATTAAGCTAAAGTTTTACTTTTAATTGGAAATGGAGCTATAGGTATTGGAGAGAACTGAATATAATGTATTCTATATTAATATTATTGGAAAAGCTTGGATCTCTGCTCTTATTGTGAATTTTATCAAAACTTTTACTTTATTTGGTTAATCAAACACGTAACATAAAAATCAAAATAACGAGGTTCTCGCATACATAATATAACCTTAAATACCACAATAAATTTAGTTATAACATACTTGCAATAATATTTGTGTACATTATTTAATTACTGTGAAACTTATTTTAAATTTCAAATTAGAAATTTACATATTTGCAATTTACTAACGAAACTGCGTGATTAAATTAATTTGTTACCGGCTAATGTTTTTGTACAAAAGCTTTTATTTAGAAAGTTGTGCCATCTATGTGTAAATACATTTATATAAAAACTAGGCTAAATACGAGTTAGACGCGCACGAAGTATTCTGCTATTATCATCATAGTTATTTAGGTACTTTATTCTGTAGTAAAATTTATTGTTATAGAGACATCCAAAACTGTCCAGCTAACTATCACGGTTCTTAAAATACGACCTGGTTGCAGACGGGTAGACAGCAAAGAAATGGAGTCCCATTCGATGCGAAACCTAAAGTATCAAGGCATTTTACGACAAAGTTGAAATGCCTATCTTTGTTTTAAACTTTATGTGTATAGTTCGGTCCTACTAGTTAATAAAAGAAACTCATATCTATAAGCTCCCATACACTTTTAGCGGTTACACAAAACTTTTTTTTATTTATTTAAAACATACAAATTAAAAATACACAATAAGTACACTCAAACAAATAACCTAATGCTAGTTCTACTTCCTAACTTTAATTGTTTAAAAACTTGACTGGTCTCTAAGCTAGGCTTCATAATAAATTTATTTTTCTTTCTTTCTAATAGTCTCTGTTTAAGACACCAATACATAGACACTATATCTATGTCCAATTATATAAATCTTGAGCTTTTAATAATAGCCAGCGTATTATAGTTTCACAACTAATTACATTTAATCTCACAGACTGCATCCACTATCAATCAAATGGAAAGTTTGCTTGCTGTTGGCTATAGTTCAAAGAGTAAATAAAAATGTGCCAATCTGAGAAGCGGGACAAGGCCGTGCCCTCAATATCCACGCGGGAAAACAGTAGATCGCGTAATAAAATATTCGCAATTGTAAATTCTATACTACACGTTACTAATATGACGTGATATTAATAGACATTTAATGATATTTAATCAGTATCTGCTTCGTGGCGTAGTGGTTCATGTACTGGACTGCCGTTCACAAGGTTGCGGGTTCGATTCCCGCTTGGGACAATCATTTGTGTGATATCCATAAATGTCATACAAATGTTTGTACTACGTCTGGGTGTTTTCTATGTGTTATAAGTATGTATTTATAAAAGAAAAGTAGTTTATGTATTATATCCGTATTCTGGTACCCATAACACAAGCATAATGAGCTTAGCTTGGGACCAGAGGACGTTGTGTGAAATGTCTACGACTGTCAAAAAAAAAAAACTAGATTTATTATTTGCTTAAAAACTACGTCCGTCTAATTTCGTCCGTCTAAGCACTAATCTACATAGTCTGAGTCTCTACATTTAAAAATAACGAACTTTTTTATTTATTTATTGACGGGCCTCGTGGTCTTGTGGTTCATATAACGGACTGCCGTTCACGAGGTCTCGGGTTCGATTCCCGGTCAGGACAATCATTTGTTGTTTTTAATTGTCATACAAATGTTTGTACTGCGTCTGATCAGATGACCAGAAACTTTAAACTAAAGTATAGTTTATACATAGTTAGAAGAACAACGGTCCGAGGTCGTGCGTTCAAGTCCCGCTCATGGTGATCACTTTTTCCAGTATAATTTGATTTATTAAATAAAAGCATTGCAAGTCAATTGCAAAAATTAATAAATTACTATGTTATACGTCTTTCATACAGTAACGTTCTATAATAACGTCTCTATTCTAATGCATCAAAAACTTAACCTAAGTGAAATGAAACCAAGTATGGTGTATTTAGATTTAATGACTAATGGTTTTATACTTAATGACTTATGGGAGGTTTAAAAGTTCGCTAAAATCGGTTGGCGGAAATTGTCAAAATTTGTTATTCATTATAGTATTTTTATGCTGAAACGTTTATTATCTCTCCGATAAAATCTCCGTTTAAACCTCCGATAAGTCATTATGAATAAGACCATATTTCTTTGCACACATTATAACACTTTAAATCGGTATTCCATATAAGTTACACAGATTTTTTCATAAGAAAGTTTAGTTTGCGGATTCAAGTTGCGTTTAGTTGTGCCAAGAGAATTGGTACCGATGTGATTTAATCGGTATCGCTCTACAACGTAGAGCACATTCCCTAAAATTAAAAAAAGAAAGTTAGCTTTTTTTTTACATAATACATGTTGATGCTTGACTACATTCCACCTGATAGTCAGCGGTAATGTAGCTTAATATTAAGCTAATTCTATGTTATACAGTATGTATATGTTATTCTTGATGTATTTATTAATATTCCTTAAAAACTTATTTTTGCTTACAATTATTGTGATTTTTTCATACGATTATCGATATTTAATTAAGAATCTCATACAAAAATTTCATAATGAATCAAGGGAATTTAAGCAAAAAGATTAAGAATGTTGATAGGCGAAAAAGAAGGGGAAGACAGAAGAAAAGATGGGTGGACAGTGTGAGAGATGATATGAAAGGAAAAGGATTTTATGAGAATAATAATATGATGATCGAACCTATTCTGGTTGGAAGGAAAAATATACTACGCTGATCCCAAATAATTTGGGATAAGGGCAAGAAGACGAAAATAACAAAAAAAAGAGATATGAAATAGTTGCATAAAGCTTTTATTATCTATAACATACAGGTTTGTGCAAAACCATAAAACCAAAACATACATTCACACTGACGTAATGTAAGAAAGGCAAACAGCGTAGTGAAATAAATACCTACCTTCCGTTAAATTTATGCATATCATATATAAATCAAATATGCGTAGTGAGGAGCCAATAATTGTTTAAAGTTTATCCTAGTCAGTGAGATCTGAAGTACATTGCTCTGACACTCATTATCACTTGGAAGCGTCACGTCAGTTGCCTGTGTCAACAGAGACAACGCGATTGCAGGTGCCTGTAGCGGCAGAGGTCATTCACCCCGCCCGCTACCGATATTCGGATACTCTACAAACTTATAGCTTGGTATACCGATAACGGACTTGTGTTAGACGGACGGACGGCATACACGTGTCGCTTTGCGGGAAACAAAAGGGAATTCTAAACATGTCGCGGAATAGCATCACGCTCACGACCGAGTCTCTAATTTTGACGTCATTTCACTGTCAACATTTACTCGTAGTTAGCTACAAAGTTTTGTAGTTGGTACTAAGTATTGTTATGTAATATTTTGTAATGAGAGTATAAATAAGCAATCTACCTACAATCTTTTTCAAATTCAAATTCAATACTCTTTATTGTACAGTTGTTTAAATCAAACTAATACAGGTACAAAAGGCGGTTTTATCACTATCTGCAATCTCTTCTAATCAACCTTGGGATGGCATACTTAATTTCTGGAATTAGATGTTTGTGGTGTAATCAATCTTCTTCATGGACTATAATAATATGTCTCAATTTTGGGCAGAGATCCCTTCCGCTTCGGAAGGATATTTGGTCTTTTACGCCACGCTGACCAGATATTTTTATTTTCCATTACATAACTGAATGACCGTCGTAACAGGATAAACATTGTGAAGTATCCTTTTCCCGCCCTTGGCTTACGTAACTTAAGGAGACACAATATATTTTTCCTTATTCTATCCTACATTTTAAGTATTAAGTACTAGCAAATGCTCGCGATTTCTTTAAACGTTAATAAATTATACAAAAAAGCCATCGTATGGAACCATTCTATCTATTAAAAAAATCCGCATCAAGATCCGTTGTGTAGTTTTAAAGATATAAGCTCACATAGGGACATACATAGAAAAATAACAACTTTGTTTTATAATGTGTAAAGACTAGTATTCCACTTATTGAGGACAATTAACTAACAAGCTTTGATTTAATCAAGCATTACATATCACACGTTCGTAGGACGGGGGCACTGAATCTGGGCCAAAGAATGTTTATTTCGGTGCTTGAATTAGGACGGTACGTTAAAACATCGGGGTTTCCAAGTCTTGGGGACGATGAAAACAAATAGTTACTCGGCATACGTGGGCGTTTTTTGTGTTAGAGGAATATAAACTTTATGTTGTAGGAGTAAAGGTGAGCGACAACTACGATTATGAGACGCCAACGCTTGACTTATATTAATGACCGAAATCATAACACACTGTCGAGCGGTGGATGGATTAGGCATACTAACGTTTTTAGGGTTCCGCACCCGAAAGAAATATGAGCCGTGATAGGTAGAGTTCAATTCAGTTATTTTTTTACATTTGTAATTTAATTATATTGTATAGATTAGCATTGTATGAACTACTATATTATTATTATTAAAAAAAGAAGTAATATGACTAAATATAACGATATCTGCTGAGTTTCTTACGACGGTTCTTCTCAGGGGATTGAAAGTCCCGAACCGGTGGTAGGGAAAAAAAATTGGACATAATAATATCTTAAATACTATTTTTTTGGCAAAAAAAATTTGTGCCTACACATGAAAAAATGATTTTTGATATTTTTTACAGAATATGTATTTCTATTGCCAATATAACAACAAATACTAAAAACCAGGATACGATTAATATTTCTCTCATAACTAAATAAAAAGTTTTCAATATATTTTGATGATACCCTTAGACGAAATGACGGTGTGATATTATGTAATAATGATGAATATAATTATTATGGTGTTAACTCCACAGGACTCTTCGTGAGCGAGTTCAACTCGAACTTAACCAGTTCTTATATTATGAGGATTGCTTGATTACCTATTTTTTGTGTCAGCTGTTTTTGTGTGTTAATGTTACTAAATAATATTATGTAGATATACTATAGTAACTATACTTTTTCAAGTCCGTCTTTTTGTACAGTTGTAAGTTCTTTTCCGCCTATGCTTATATTCTCATATATTTATTTACTTATTTCCGGTTATTATTATTTTAAAAAAGGTTATAAAAATAACATTTATTTAGAATTGAAATAAGCACTATAAAAATACTAAATAAACACAATATACACACATACAAACACAATCTACAATAAAATATATATAAAAAAATAGTGCACCTCCGCCATCGGGTACAGGGACCAAACTGTCGGTGGTCAGGGGTCCAAAGACAGGAACCTCCTCATTATGCGGGCCGAGTCGAGAACTCTAAAACAACTGTCTTCTGAATCAGACCCCCGACCTAACTGCTAAACGGGAGCCTCTCAAGATGTTGTTAATACGAAATCGAATCTAAAATATTAATTTCGTTTCAGTAGAGATCTAATGGATCTTAGGAAATTGTTTATGAAGACAAATTATCAACGACAATGTTAAAATATCAGTTTATTTAGTTCCGTGTTTCTGAAAAGTAATTTAGTATTGATAAAGATTGATGGGAAATCATGTCAATGTTGTGAAAGTGAAATCTGCAAAATAGAGACAGCTCTTTAGAAAATTGATAATCCTAAAAAAATCTATAAGGTAAAAGCACCTATTACCGAGGTAAATCGAGGAAGTTTGACTTTAGAATAAAATATTTGGGGGATCAGGACTTTCCTCGATAAATAAGGATTTTTTTAACGTTTTATAGACTTTAAATTTCGTACTTCTCTCATTTCTTTTTATTTACTTTAAAGCGTTATTTTTAAAAAAAATATTTTTAGCCAGCGTTACTACTTCATCTATTACCGAGGTATGCCTTACTATTTTTATCCATTACCGCGGTATATGTCTCCTATTACCGAGTATAGAAGAAAAAATATATCTGCTGTCCTGATGGTTCCGTACAAAATAAAATACACACAACACTGAGCTTGATATGCTGCTGCCCGTGCTATGGTGTTCTTTCATTGACTTAGTCGTCTTTTACGACACCCACGAGAAGATTGTTGGTATTATTCGTAGCCGGCACCACACAGAAATTATTTTAAATAGGTATTCATTATCATAAAAAATAATTACCTACTAAGTAAATATATCTATTCAGAAACGGTACCCTACATACGGATACTGATTGCCTTATCACTCGGTATCGGTAATAGGTTCTGTTCTCGATATATGAAAACTCTATTTCCGAGTACTTGACACTCGGTAATAGATTCTGGTATAATCTATTACCGAGGTATGCCGCGGTAATGGGATTGGAATAATATATTTTAAAATGTAATTCCGACCCATAAAAACTACAAAAGTTTATGATTTTTTGTTGCCAATTCGCAGGAAGAGTTTTCGATCCTAATGAAAAGCAGTATTACAAATTAGTAAATAGGCCGTATTATCATTATTTTGTCAAATTAATATAGCAAATGTTTTATGCCATTTTGGATTCGCAGTACAAAACTACACTTCAAGTACACTACGTTTTATTATAATTTGAAGAAATTTACTGGAATTTGCATACATCGGAAATATATTTTTCGTTTTTAGAATACATTAGTAATGAAATATAGTGGACAGTTCTCTAATAAGATTGTGATTTTGAAAATAACAAGCAAATATCTCGACCCTCAATATTATCCATTACCGATGGTACCCTCGGTATTAGAAGCGCTACCCCTAATTTTACGCACCTATCACGGCGAATTTTTTTTATCGATATTATTCTGTATTTTTACAAAATTTCGCCATGAAAGGTATGAGATAAAACTCCTAGAAAATCATAAAAACAAGTAAACAGTATCCGTAGACAATTATAAAGTATATTGCTTTAAATATCTCGTATCAAAAATGTGAGTGCACTTGCATGAATTGGCCCGTGCTTGTATGGACAGAACCTGCTCCTGCGCTCCCGCCGCACAAATAGAGCCTTTTTGATCCGTTCGGGTTTTGGTATACTCCCTAGCGCCCGTTGGTACGATGTAAAATACTACAAGTTACAACTTGTCCGAAATAATATTGTGCCGATGTTACTGTTATTAAATTAAAATACGAAAATATCTCATACATCGGTAATTGATGCCGATTTTGCATACCGCGGTAATGGGTGCTTTTACCTTAGTTAGAAAGGTCTGCGAGGGTCCTATTGGCTATATATTACGTCATTTATCTGTGTGTCATTATGTAAAGATTCAAAATTTCTGGCATGCAATGTTGGGCACCAGCAATGAATAACAAAAAGAAAAAAAATACAATTATGTACACTTTCAGATCGATGTAATTTATACAATCATCAACATCTGCGTAACGATCTTACAAAATACGCCCAATACGTGGGTTTTCTTACGTCATACTACAACATTGACGTAAGAAAAAGGGTTCAATGAGCTTTGATAAAAGCTGAATATGACTGGTATTTAGGTGACCACACACACATGCAACAATGATAACACACTTAAAATTATCTGGACTGTGAAGAACTGATTAATTACATTGCTTATTATATAAAACTGTTATTCATTTGACCCAAAAAACTATAAATATCACCGTAGATAATGCGTAAAAATAAACGCTTTTTAATTAGTTATGCTCTCAAAGCATTAATCCAACAAGAGGTGACACAAAGGCCACGCCTGCTGTAAAACGTGCGAGAGCAATGTTCTTTTTTTAAACGTCCTTTGGTCCCAAAGTAAGCTATATTTCTATGCTTGTGTTATGGGTACCAAAATACGAATAGACTACATATATTACTTTTCTTTTGCAAATACATACTTATAATATATAGTAAACATCCAGACGCACGCAGTACAAACATTTGTATGACAATTATAAAGATCAAACAAATGATTGTCCCGAAGAATCGAACCCGCGACCTCGTGAACGGCAGTTCGTTACATGAACCACTCCACCACGAGGCCCGTCATACTCATAGTGTACAAACAGACAGACATTGTTGTCTCTAAGTGTGCGTAAGGTGATTTTCGGCGGGGCGTGAGTAGCGACTTATGAAATTACACTATGCGTTTCCTTGGCCGCTGTCGATGTAGCAGTATATTTGTCAAATATTTATATCTAACTGCTCTTGTTGGTTTAATACTCTAAAGTTATGCTGTGTTTATTTCTACACTATCCACGAAGTTTTGTATTACAAGTATTTTGGTGTTACTCGAGAGATGTGGTTGGTATTATGTTAAACAGGTTTGAATTAAGTATTTTTTGGCCATTTTTAACCTCGAAGCGTGTTGCTAGGTAACATTGTTTTACATACGAGTCGCAATTTTAGCCAGTTTATCTCTTATCTTGAAAGACACACGTTGTATGTTTTCATAAATTTTTGAGGTTAGTAACAAAGTTCATAGTATTTGAATGGGTGCCAAATATACGTCGACACATCCGTGTTAAAGCTATTTTGTACGTCACCTACTAATATGTATTTCTAAATATCAAAAACTACAATATTTCCTAGAAGACGCGTTCGCAGAAATTTATTGCATTTTTTTTGTTACGTTTACGAAACCTCTTTTTACGCAATAAGCGTGAATTTGTTTTTTTTAACATAAATCACTATAACTATTTGTTCCTGATGTAAATAAGAAGATATATTTATACTATGAATGATAAAAAGCAACTAGTTCACAGCTAAAACGTAATGTTACTCCTTTAGTATCATGTTTAAAGTTTTAAGTGTGTATATGGAAACGCTATTCCTAACACTTATTCCGTTAACCTATTAATTCATTATACTTTCTAAATAAAATAACATGTTGCGTAAGAGCTTTTCACAGAAAGTTATCATAGTTTTGATAACGAAACTTATTTTTAGGGTTCCGTACCCAAAGGGTAAAAACGGGACCCTATTACTGAGACTTCGCTGTCCGTCCGTCCGTCCGTCCGTCTGTCACCAGGCTGTATCTCAAGAACGGTGATAGCTAGACAGTTGAAATTTTTACAGATGATGTATTTCTATTGCCGCTATAACAACAAATACTAAAAATAAAATAAAATAAATATTTAAGGGGGGCTCCCATACAACAAACATTATTTTTTTACCGTTTCTTGCTCGATACTAATAACGTTGCCTTATGTTGCATAGATAATGGTACGGAACCCTTCGTGCGCGAGTCCGACTCGCACTTGACCAATTATTTACAGACTACGCGTGCGATACACAACATTTTAGTCGTTTATGTATAAAATATGATAATTTGATTACCATCAGACGGCATTTATTTTAAAAAGCAGATCACAGTGTATGATTACGGGCCATTTTAAATTACCAAACAATTGTTGAGATCAACCTTAATGCAGTCAAATAATTTGGGGCTTACGCTCCGGATATTTTAATAATAACATTTACGTATGTATTTAGTTGTGAAATTGTAGCATTTCCCTATCATTGAATGGCTATTGGTTATATTAGTGTGTCGGAGTAGTTCGGCGGAGTTTTAAATCTCGTTGTCTCAGTTCGTCTTGTGCATTCCACAACTTGTTCACCCACAGCAAGCAGACCGGTCTTAAGCATTGTAGCAAACGTGGTACGCGTCCAGTTTACGTAGTCTGCAGACTGCTACACGTGTTGAACCGGACAGTGGTATTTTGCCGTGGTGGGGTTATATGAAACGAGGTGTGGTCTCAAGGTGAATCGCCCGGTCAACACACGCATAACGCCTAGACCAAACACTGTTCCGCCTCGTGACCTAACTATAAATATATGAATGGTGAATCTAAATTTCGGCAAAAACCGAAAAGTTTTGGAAGAATTTAATTCACAAAATATTTTAAAACTTTTAGACAATTGGTGAGTTTGGTTACTTTTAAACAAATTTTAAAATTGAAGTTATCTACATAATACAATTTTATAAATTTTAATATTCTATTGTGTTACTATGTGTTACTAACATCATAAATAAACGTATATAACCTTGAGAATGAAAGATAGACATGATTGTATCATTTTGTTTAATAAGTGTTTAACATTTAATTTAATATTCAATTTTTTTGTTATAAAATTTATAGTCTGAAAAATGTTATTGTTTTAGGCATTTTGATATTTTTTATGCAGTCTCGCGGGTTAACATCAATAAATTAGTTATTAGGTACAATGTTTTGAATATTTATTATTAAACACATTATTAGTTGTATCGTAGCAGGGATAAGGTTAAAGTTCTCATTAAATATTTGTGTAGTTTTTACTGATCGGTTGCCAGAAATATCTGATTGAACGCCGCGGCTCGATTCATAATAAAAAAAACCTTGAAAAACAAGTAGTTTGAGCGTGGGTTTTGAAATCTGCACGCTCGTAACAATAATTTAGTCGTTTGTGTTAAAACAGTAATGGTCTTTAAAGCGTAACATTTATTAAACTTTACGGTTTTACGCTATTGATCTCGATTAGCTTCTAGATAATAGCCCCTTTTTCTAATAGAATAATTTTTGATTAAATATGAATAACATTATATAAAATACAATATAGGTTACCCGGAAGATATCCTGCTGTTTTATACGAGACTTTAATGTGACTTGTCAATTCAATTCCATAGCTAGTGTAAAAATAAAATGTTTTAAATATTGTAACTATTATGTAGTTATAAATATTACAATTAATGACAGTAGGAGTAAATAAATTAGGATATTATTTTATAGAAATAGTCCACTAACTATCATTGATAAGGTATATCTACATTGCATCAACATGTTAACTATATCGTTATTAGTCATGGTAAGGCTCAAGGCACCATCATAGCACGGCAGGGCAAAAAAAGGAAGAGAGAAAAAAAAAACTAACTAATATCGTTATTAAGAAAAGCTTTAATAACTACGAAATTCTAATATTTTGGAGACATTTTTATAGATTAGTATAAACTTTGATAATATTATATGTAAATGGAAAAGTAATTGGTCTATCCGTCTCTCAGTCGTTCATGCAAAAACAATTGAGCCAGTTTACATGAAATTTGCTACACAGTCTACAACCTGAGACTTTGTCACTTTTTAAATTGGAGTAAAGCAACATAAATTCCAAATCGTAGTCACAAGCAACAGCTAGTTCAAGCTAGCAACTCATCGTATAAATACACTTTTCTTTCGTCCATTTTCATCGTCTTATATACGCTGATAATATAAGAAGCTTTTAGTTTCATTACCTCAGTGAGTTGTTATTGCCGTCTTTAATATGGCCGGTTTAAATCTAACCCTAGAAATCGATGTCAATGGAGCGAACACAATGGGGCCGCACACGGCCGTTGACCGAAATAAAAAATAAACACAAATGGAGGCGAGGAATTGGGAACTAATCGTGGTTCACGGCTCTTTTATATAAGAGCTATTGTTTTGTAAGCTTATGTTGTGATTAGCGTTTTCATTATAACCTTTATAGAGAAACAGTGTTAAATATTGCCTACGTTTTTTTAAGTTTGAAATATATTTGAAGTTTTCTCTCGCTTTATCTCCAGCCCGTTAAAGGCCCACTCTTGGGCCTGTGCCTGCTCTACTTCAGGAGATATTATGGCCCACTGTGACCCGCTGAACAGAGGTGTTGGCACATGGTTTATTTTCTAGTTTTCCGTCTCAAAAGGATGTTGTCTGTATATAATATATCTTGACTGGCTTTTACAGCACCCTGGGATGGAAAAGGGGTGGTGACACTTATATTCTTAGCCCGTCTCCCAGCAGACAGTATTAAGTTTTATTACATGTTAATATTCTCCGTGTGGTGACGGATTAAGAATACAAGTGTCACACCCCATCTCCTCCCAAGGGTGCTGTAAAAGTCAGCTAAGGGATATTGCACACAGATAACATCCTCTGTGAGATACGGAAAACTCGCAAATAAGCCCTGTGCTAATACGCCTGGTCAGCGTGGCAAAAAAGACCATAATTCCTCCCAAAGTGGAGGAGGCCCGTGCCCAACAGTGGGACGTCAATGGGCTATAGAGAGAGAGACATGTTAATTGACTACTTTGTGTACAAACAAAGTCAGGTATTTAGTTACTGACTTACTATTTAATTACCATTATTTTTTTATCTAAAACCCGTCTGTCGTATTTTATTGAGATTTCTTTTTATTTCATATGAATATGTTATTCGATAAAGCCTCTTTTTATTTTATTCACGTTTGAGATTTAAAATTAAGGGTACCTCAACTGCCAACAAGAAAGAGTTGTTGTTTTAATTAGATTATAAACCGGTTTGTCTAGTTTTGACTCAGTTTTTACCTGACTGTTGAAGAGTAATGTTTATAGTAGTTTATTTGACGGGCCTCGTGGTGTAGTGGTTCTGGTAACGGACTGCCGATCAAGAGGTCGCGGGTTCGATTCCCGCTCGGGACAATCATTTGTGTGATTTTTCTAATTGTCTTACAAATCTTTGTACTGCGTCTGGGTGTTCCTATATATTAAAAGTATGTGTTTACAAAAAAAATGTAGTATATGTATTCTATCCGTATTCTGGTACCCATAACACAAGCATATAAGCTTAGCTTGGGACCAGAGGACGTTAAACTAACTTTAGCAGCTTGATGGATTTTATCTTTAAGAAGTGTGTTTGGATCGTAACAGATAGCGCTCCATTTTCTCTGCTTACCTCTATGGGAAAAAGGCATAATATACCACTCATATTAGTAGAGTAGTTGTAAGATATTTTTTAATGTTGTTATGACATCATACAACTTTAAACGGAATTGTGTCTATAGTTAAATAGTATGCTAAATAGTAACATGCTTTTAATAGAACTACTTTTTACGGATTTAGACGCGTATATTTGTTTTAAATTTTGGCCCGACGTTTCGGAGACTTTGCAGTCACCATGGTCAGGGGTGAGACCGTTTTATTTAAACAAATGAGTCGCGCAAGTGTTAGAAAATATTATGCTTTTAATAGCTTTATTCTTATCTATGTAGTAGAATCTTTAAAGGTAACGTTAAACTCATTTAGAAAATTATGCACCCTGTCTAGGACCTATAATAACACGAAAGTTTAAAAAATCCAGCAATTATGGGATCTATTAACATTCCAGCGTATTTATAGCTGTACTAAGGCGTCTCTACTCGGAGAGGTATATAGACTTCTAAATGTAGCTTCTATATAAAGATTAAAATAAACTTTTTTAAATTTACAAGTCAAGTTTAGAGCAGTGATTGAGAACACTTTATTGGATGCTCTATTTGTCTATAGGAGTGACAAGTTACAGATGTGAAAACCGTCAAAATAGTTAACTATTACTGGTTTTCATGACACTTTTCTGGAATACTTTACTTATTATGTATTTTTGTTGTTATTTGGCTTAAAAATCACCAGTTTAGAGATATATATAAATTAACCTAAACTAGCAATTAATATATTATGATTTAAAATGTCAGATAACTTTTAAGTTCACTATAAGCTGATGGTTGATATTGTTGTGGTGATAACTTTGGAGTAACTTCTTTTTCCTAATTTAATGTTTAGAATCGTGCAATAGTTAGAGATGAGATGTAATCGTAAATATATTCCTTTTGACAGAGTTCTTTATTCTAATGCCAAGGCCCAGCACTTGTACTGCTCGCATCACTGAACTTTAAATGTTTCTTTGCGTGACGATTTCACTTACTTATCTGATGATGTACAATAAAATAGAACTTACCGTGGATACAAGAAGCCTTTTAAAGATTTTAATTTAAAAATAGAATCAAATTATTTTTATATTGTGAAAAATAAGTAACTTATGAAAGAAAAAACTTTTTTGTTATATTTAATTATGGAAGGCTTTCTGTTATTTGATTTTGTTTAATCTAGATTCTAAAAATTTGGTCAAGTGCGAGTCGGACTCGCGCACGAAGGGTTCCGTACCATTATCTATGCAACATAAGGCAACGTTATTAGTATCGAGCAAGAAACGGTAAAAATTCATGTTTGTTGTATGGGAGCCTAAATATTTATTTTATTTTATTTTTAGTATTTGTTGTTATGGCGGCAATAGAAATACATCATCTGTGAAAATTTCAACTGTCTAGCTATCACCGTTCTAGAGATACAGCCTGGTGACAGACGGACGGACGGACAGCGAAGTCTCAGTAATAGGGTCCCGTTTTTACCCTTTGGGTACGGAACCCTAAAAATGGTCAAGTCAAAGTCAAAGTTTCAAAAATCAAATCAAAAATCAAAAATGGTTCTCAGTTTTTCATTTTCTCATACAACAAACGTGATTATTTAAGTATTGTGTGTGTTGTTTGCTCATTTATTAATAACGTGCCTTATGTTGCATAGATAATGGTGGTCAAGTGCGAGTCGGACTCGCGCACGAAGGGTTCTTCGTGCGCGAGTCCGACTCGCACTTGACCAGTTTTTTATTTAGGTAATTCACACCGTGAACTCGCTGTTAAAATTAAAATTTTTATGTTATATCTATAGGCTGTACGCTAGTTCGCCACGTTCTTGGTATAAAAAATAACTTAAACTAACATTTTAATTACTAAGCATTCACCTTTTAAAAATACATTGTAGTGTTATCAAAGATATAAGAAGCCCTTTCGTAAAAGAATAAACAGCGATATTTAGCACGCAAATGAGGTTGGACTTAATATTTCATTGTCAAAAACAAGTCTTTGATCACGATTCGCACTACATTATGTCAACAACAATTTGTTATAACATTTTACACAGGAAGGAAATGTCAGCTTAACACAATACATGTTATACATGTGTATATAAGCCCTTACTAGCTGTGCAATAAAATTACCCCTCCAATGTACCTATCGTGTTTGCGTGACACACCATATTTACACCAAACTTACTATGCACAAACGGAAATAGTTTATATTTTTTATATCCATAATAAATGCAAAAAATAATAATGATTGCCGTGGGAAACACGCAGGGTATTCTATTAAGAATACAATTTGGTCAGATTCAATCTGTTTGTAAGTAAATGATATAGTGATTAGTTGATTAACTTATAATTATGTGATCTTACCGACTTACTTTGATGGTTTTCTTGTGATGTAAATAGTACACACGATTACAACTATTTATTGTCTAAGGTTCGTTGAAAAATGTTCCCTGGTACATTTATACGTCTATACAACATGTAATGGAAGAAGCTGACTGACCCTCCCACAATTTATTAATGCATAGGCGTAACTAAAGGCAGTAGGAACCAGAAATGAAGCAGGATAATCGTCCATGAAAAATAGCCTAAATTTTCACTCAATCCTAGATTCAATTCAAAATCCTCGTAATAAGTTGATTACTCTTTGGCCACTTGGCTATAAATTTCAAAAAACATTTTTAACTCACAAAAATCTCTTCCCTCAACAATTTTAATTAATAACTTTACGGGTTATAATTTCGTATCTTACAAAGAATCTAAACAAATTAATTAAAAATTAAGTGGACTGTTGGGGTTTACTGTTGTAGGGAAGGGAGTTGTGTAAATAGGAAGTGGGATATTGATCAGTTTGGGCATGCGGGGTGGGGAATGTCGCGCGGGGAGGAGGCGCGGCCAGTCGCCGTTTGGGCGGGCGGTGCGTGCCGCGGGCGGCGTGCGTTCCCCCGGGGTTCAAGGCCAAGGTCTTTGCCCATTCATTTCTGAACACGTGCCCGAAAGTAAATATAGTACTCGCTGGATTACGCCATTATGCCATAATTTGCACAAAGCAGGCCATCTTTTCCGGATTTATTTAATTTTAAAATAATCTCGGCTCCATTCTTGAGTTTCTTATTTGAATTAGGTACTGGGATACTGAATGGTTATATGAACATATAATCTCAATAAACTTATACAAGTAAGAAGTTATACTTCTTTGTTTATACTTCGCATTAACTATAACACGTTTGTAACTAACTTCAGAGTGGCTGTGTCCGCGTCAAAGCACGTATCATTTAAAAAAAAACTCACATTTAGTAAGAACGAAGATGTTAGATTTGTATATGACCGATTTTGAGAATACAAATTAGTAGGCTTGTAATAAATAAATATGTAATTACTTTAAACTGCTATTAACAACATATCTTCCAATTTACATAAATCTATCTGGTACATTGCGCATCAAACATTCCATTGCGCTTACCATCAGGTGAAGCTCCGACTTGTGTTGTCATGCAGAGAAAAGAATAATATACGCGTAACTATTGATATAGCTAGTTAAATAACTATTTTCGTACTTTATTGTGCCTGTATCCCTTTACTGGTCTTATGCTACCATTATCGTTACAGAATTACTAACGAAGATAATAAAAAAGACGATTGCGTAAGCGTGTATAATACTCTGTGGAATAATTTAGAAGTTTCCAAAAACAGAGATAAATGGCTCTATTAATAAAAACTTAATTCTTTTTGAGGTCAATAAAATTATAAAGCAATAACTCATTGTGCTCATACACAGTAGTACAGTTGATAGTTGTGAAAGAAAAACTAATTTTAATATTCTATCTATTTTAGCTACTGAGAGCCATTTATTAATCTAACAATGTTCTTTGCACGCAAATTCATAACAGGTCATTTGTATCGTCTAAACAAGTAATTAAATTATTTAACTATGTATTTTTGACCAATATATCTGCCTCAATTTTTAACTCAAACTTATTAATTTAATAAATAATAATTACTTTGTAATACCTTTAATATAACTAAGTTATATTTTCTTTTTCAATAGCCTACAACTTAACCCGGATTATATATTCCACTTGTTTATAACACCTATTAAGAATATAAGTACATCGTAAAAAACCGTACCTATCAGCAAAAATATAGGTAGAATTCTTTTATTACTTGAGAAAGGTCAGCCGGTGCTATTCTTAATGTAGTCAATGTTGTTACTACTAGTACGAGTTATATTCCACGATTCTTGTCGATACAGAGATCGGTTTTCGTTTTTGTTTACAACTTTATGACCGCCATTTTATAAAAGCGCCTCTAGCGAACAAAAACAAAATCGTGAAAATTTTACTTTACTGCCTTGTTATTAATCTAATTGTTAAATCTAATTGTAATAAAATTGTCTAATTGTTATGTTGTTAAAATTAATGTTCGTTCCCATACTCTTCCAAAACGCCTTGACCGATTCTTATGATTTTTTTATGTATATTTAGTAAATCTGAGAATCGGTTACTATATATTTTTCAAACCTCTAAGTGATAAGGGGTGTCCACGCAAAACAACATTTGCCGGTTCAGCTAGTAGAAACTATAAAAATAAGCTCGATAGAATCGATCCATAAAAAGAGTTTTATTTGGAGATCATTCATAAAACATTAGATCCAAAAAATATGATTTTAAATTTTAAAAATTTGTGTTTTAAAAAACACGGATTTTATTTCTTCTGAAGTATTTTAATGAGGTAGGGAATTACTAGAAACTGCATAGTTGAAACAATTTAGTTGTTGTACTAATTTAGATGCCACTGAATTGCTGTCAAAATATTTAATTGGTCTGGGTAATTTTCGAGCAAATTTTCAGTTTTTCTCAAAATACCACTCAGTACAACATTTCCTTAAATCAACAAACTCGTAAAAATAGATGTGAGCAATTATGGGCCACCATGTTTTTGCTTCACGACAAAAAATAAGGAATGGCTCGTGAGTGAAATATGTGAAATGTTCGCAGTTAGGAACTAAGTTTACCACTACTACCCTGTCTCTTATTAATACTTAGGTAGGTACGTATTACGACTAACGCCTGTGATAAAAATGTACGGTATGAACATAAAAATATTCCATTTCTTTCGTTGTGACCTTTTCATTGCGACATGTTGCAAAGACTTTCATTCTATGTATTGATATTGTGAGCTTCTTGATGAAAAAGCAACTGAAAATATAGTTTTAAAACACCCGGGCACCGTTTTCTTACCTCGAGGAATTTGCTTATAGAAAATATGACTCTACGAATAAAAATTAATAAATCACCATATAAAGAAATAATAGTCAGGAATAAATAAACAAATATCAACCTAAATTTTTACTCTTACTAAACTTTTCACCGCTCTATGTTCAGAAATGGTAACCTTGTATACAAAAAGTACCTTTTTCAAAGTTTCAGGGGTTAAGTTTTCAAAAGTTCTTTTGATAGGGCTCGCATATGGTGGATAAAGAACCATTATGCAGTTTCAGGTTCCCAGTTTTAATACTTTCCACTATGTGTTTTAAATACGTCAATCAAACAATCTTTCATTACGTCTATAGGAGGTATTATGATACAACGGTGATACTAAAAATAAGATAAACTAGTCAAAACAGCGCCGTTCAGTGCTTACACACGGTTTGTAATAAAAACAAGACTGTCACAGAATTTATAACCATGCAACAGCAAGCAACTGGCGTTCAAAGCAGCTCTTGTACGTGCTCTCCTATAAACATAAACATGGAAAACGCACAAAAGCCTCTCGGGCGTCGCGTCGCTGTCAGATAAAGTTGTAGAGTTTCTTTTGCTAGACACGGCTGGTTTACCACGAGTGGGAGTGAGACGGAGAATGTGCGCCGATCGTTAGCCCTGATCTTCAACGCGCTACAAACACACAGCCCGACCGAGAGCGAAATTGCAGCGAGAATGCACCTAGATGTGTTATTACTGCGGTGGTGGCTTGCGAAACGACCTTCTTCCACATAAAATTTGTTTAAAACGCAACCGACACGCTATGATTTAAAGTTGTAATTCCCACGGCATAGTAGTGAAACCGGTTATTTTCTCTGAACAAGCAATAGTGGACGTTGTCGTTGCGACATAAGTTCCGTTCGCCACTCTGTAATGCAGGAACGCAGTGGGCCCTGTATATTTAGCCCGCATTGCATGCGGTCGCCGTAGTGGGTGTATTAGGTCGGTCGCACGCACTGCTGAACTACTCGGAGGGCTTCCTATTATCGATTTATGTTATTGTATACTACACAGTATCACGTTGACTAGTAAAACGAGTTAGAGGGAAATTTTATAAATTTTTTATCGATGTTTTTCTATACTTTCCGATGCTTCGCAACGAGTAGTGGTTTTCTCTTTTACTTGAAAGATTGAGTGAAACTTTCATATAAGATATTGTTCTGATTAGATACGGTCTTCTCGTAACACAATTCTATTGAGTAATTTACGGTGTAACATGTTTTTAATTCGTAATTACAACGGGAAGAATTTAATCGAGAGTCGTTTAATATATAATTTACAATGCCTGTCAGTTAGTATTAACTAATAACATTCAATATAAATTAATGTTTCAACATGTAGTTGTTGAACTGTATAAAGTTAATTGGAATTGAAATTTAATCCATCACTGTCAAATATTACTTCTGTTATAAATGGATTATATGCGTATATTTAAATATGCCTAGAAATAAATTTTCTCATATTTTTATAGGGTTTATAAATACAAAATGCTTTTTCTATAGCCCTTTGTAGTTAGTTAATTATTTCGTAAATAAAAAAATAAAAAATTGTGGCATTTTTCTCAATAAAAAATCTAAATATATATTTTTCTAAGACAGTGTGATTGCGCTTGAAATTTCCTCAATATAATTTACAATCTAGATAGTAACTAAATCGGTTCGAAGTTTTTATAGACAGCGATATAAATAACAGCAATCACAATATTATGGCAGGTATGTTAATAGAACTTTGTAGTTGTAGGGTAAGGGGCGAGTTGAAGGCTTACTACGAGGTATGGGGCGAGGTGAAGGCTTGCTTCGAGGTAAGGGTCGATGGGGGTGAGGTGATTATGTTACCCACACGATGACAGTTTGTGTGTGACTGTGCCTATTGTGATATTATTGTTCGGTAACCTATTACCACAAAATCTTAATGCTAACACTTGACTTACAGATGTATATATGGCTAGAACAGTTTAGTTTAGTTATTTTCACAGTGTAATGTGCTATGGAATTCTTCTTTGGAGAAGTAGGACATTAATCGGATATTTGTGCTCCAGAAAAGCGCTGTTAGTGCTATATTATAACCTAAGTCCTCTGGATTCATTCGTTGCTTACACCGGTTCTTGTCAGCGGATTGAATGTCCTGAACGTGTTATGAGGACACACTTTTTTGGCAAAAATGTTTCAGCCCGCGTAAAATAAAAAAAAAATGTAATGAAAATAATTATGCAGTAGATGTTTTGACTATCCGTTTGGTGACGGAGTAAGATTTCAATTATTACCAGCCCATTTCCATCCATGCTGTAAGGGACATTGTTAATAAATAATATCTTCTGTGAGAGACGGAAAACTCGAAAATAAACCTAAAGCCAATACACCTGGTCATCGCGGCCTCGTAAGAACTAATAACTCAGTAATAGAGTCTTGTTTTACTTAGTACGAAACCCTAAAATGCATCATAAAAATAAAATTGCTAACTTCAGAGTATCGATTTATTAAGTGACTAGCTGTTGCCTGCGACTCCATACACGTGGAATTTAGACATTTTTTCCCCGTTTTTGCAACATTTTTCACTATTGCCAGTCTCCTATTGGTCGTAGCGTGATGTTAAATAGCCCATAGCCTTCCTCGATAAATGAGCTATCCAACGCAAAAAAGATTTTTCAATTCGACAAACAAACAATCAAATTCTTCAGCATTATAATATTGGTATAGATGATGTGAGTTGTAAAAATCTACTGTTATCTTTTTAAAAAAATAATAAAACTTTAAAAATACACAGTTGGATGAACATCATTAGTAGGGTTCAGTATAAAATATCCCAACAAACTATCACTTAAATAAAATGAAGTTGCATTTATGTTGTAAAGGAAATAGGCGTATCGTTCTCACAGTCGTAAGGGAACAATGTATAGATATTTTAACTTTGACTAATACTTTGTATTGTACATTATTATGTTCGTTGTGACAACTTTACTTAGCCTACCATTCTCTTAAATGATCATGTTATTCTTCGCCATATAATTTACCAGGAACATGTTACATTCCTCTATTTCTTCAAAGAATTTTAATGTACTGCGTCGCCCGCAACTTTGTCCACCTAAAATTTTAAGTATACACCAAATATAAACAAACTATACAAAAAGACCATCCCCTTAAACCACTGTACTTATTAAAAAATACTGGATCAAAATCCGTTGCGTAGTTTTCAAGATATAAGGTCACATAGGGACATATACACAAAAATAACGATTTTAATTTATAATTATCGTGAAGATAAACTTTAATTATCTCAGTATGATAATTAAAGTTTATCTTTGTTAGGGAACCCTAAAAAGATTTTATGTACCATTAACGTCTTACTAATAAGCGGGCTACTTCGTAATGGGTCTTTTGGTCTTATAAAATGGCGTGACCAGGCTTTTAGGTGTTGATATAATTTATTATTTCAGAATTTATTTGGAAGAAATGATAGCGTGTGCTAGTGAGCGGAATAGAAAGACACCAGCCATCAGTTTGTAGAGGATTTACAGGCCTCACAAACCAGCAGTAATAGTTAAGCTGTCCTCAGTTAGCCTCGTTGAGGGCCGAAACGAGTGTCAATAATTTTTATAGGTTTATTTTTTCTAATACATATTATATGTTTTATTATATTATCTGTGATATTATAATGAAAATCGTAATACACATATATCTATTCTTTGTGCCTGTTGTGAAAATCAGATACATAGCCTACAACCAAAAATTTTCTAGTCACTGTGTCCATGTAGGTCGTATACAACTATTAGTGGTAACCGAATAATAAAACGTTTCTAAACTGTATCTAATCATATTTTTAGCGATTTTCCTTTTAATGTCAATGAACTACTAATCCACAATTTAATTATCTATTGTGATAACTATTTAAGGAAATTACGCAATAATTAACACACAGTTTACGATCATGTTATAATTAGCATGACTGAAACAGGGAATCTTGTGTATTTATATACATTAATTTATTATTTACATTTGAACTAAGTAATTAAGGATAATAAACATACACTGTTGCGACAAAATATTTATCGTTCGAAATACAGTGGTTTTGATACATTTCGCATGCTTCAAAAAGTAAAATTATTTAGTATTTAGATTTATCCTCTATGGCTTTAGTTTATTTTTGTTTATACGTAAACAAAGCTTCAAAAAAAAAACTATAATTTGAATTTCGAGTTTTAATTTTTTTTTTATATTACAAGAAACAGAACGATTTCAACACAGACAAAGGTCTTGACTTTCTGCGCATCTACTTATTTAACACATGTGTATTTCAGCGACCGATATACTACTAATATTCATATGCATATGCAAAAAGCAATGCTAAATATAGGCACTGTGAATACCGGCCGCCGGTTGTGCGTGGTCAGGACTTATACCCTCCCCGCAGCCCTCCCACAAGCTCATACTTGAAAGTGCACATATCTAGGGTTGCTAACTCCTAAGGGCGCCTGTTTTAAATTAAATTAGTCATGCTTAGTAGACTGTGGAGCTAGTTAGAGCTTACACTAATCTAATGAGGTGATTTTTGAAAGAAGCTTATTCAGTTGTGCCATCGAAGCTAAGTAGATTTAACGTGCATTTGGTTAGGGTAAAAGCATAGAGTAAATGTACTAAAAGTTTTACTAGTCTGTAGTAATTATGTTTATTATAAAAAATATTAATATTTTTAGTAAAATTAGCTTTAAATACTTAATTTATTTGTGTATTTGCTTGAGTAATATAGTATAGATTATGTACGCTGTGGATCATGAAGTATTGATTTCATTTTTATCAGAAAAAGAACCAGAATTAAATCCTATTAACCTATTTGCTTTACGGTCTGCCTTGCATAGTGATTAAGAACCTACATTTATATTATGTACCTATGTGAACCTGTATAATCTAGGCATTTAAAAGAAACACGTAAAGCAAGCATGAAAAGTGAAATGTCAATTGGTCAACATATTTATGGTCAATATGGCCTTGAAAATAAAGTCTCGGATTTTCCAATTCTAATTCCTCGAATTCTCCAATTCTAATTCCTCGAATTCGACCAAAATATCACAATAGGTATTTTATTTCAGGTATTTCATGTTTACATTACTAAAACTACATTTTAGCATTGACCACAGCTGTTAAAAATGTATATTTGTACTGAGTTTATAAAGAGGACGTGTTGTATTTTTGTATGTTTGTAACGAAAAAACTCAAATACTTCTGGACGGATTTTGAAGATTCTTTCGCTATTAGATTACTATATTATTCCTGAGTAACATATATATACTTTTTTTTAAAAAATACCCTAAAATGTTTTATTATTTTTATTAGTCGAACAATCTGTAAATCCACATACATAATTTATACGCAATTTATTTAATGAAATAGTATTGAGTTTTCTATCTCTCATAGACAATGTTATCTAGTTATAATACTCTTGACCTAGGTCTTACAACACCCTGTACTTGGAATACAAATCCGTCACCATACGGACAAGGAAAATGCCGTTGAAACAATATTAGGTACCGACATTTGTTTACGTAATTATGTTGCGTGAAAACCCTAACCTACCACAGAAATGGGGGACTGGGTATACTATACCAAGACTATACATACATAGGGGCGCGTGTTGTGCATCAACTGCATTCGTGTGTGTGTGTGTGTGTGCATATAATAGCAACATATGTGGTTTATTTGTGCACTGCATTGCACTGCCAGTCGGGAGAATGGTCACTCGGACACTGAGTCGAGCGTTTCAAATTGACATAGGTCGGGAATTATGAACTATTATATTTAAAGTCACTATAAAACAATTACCTATTTTTGTCAAGCTGTATGCAATGAAAGAGTGTAAAATAATATAGTAGTGTTGTTATAATTTTGTTGATACTAGGCTATTGTCCGCGACTGCGAACGCGTGGAACTTTGAACACAGATGATACAATACATATAAACTACTAATGCAGCGTACGTAACGGAAGCCCACAGATATGGATAATTTTTCCCGTTTTGCAGCATTTTTCACTGATGCTTTGCTTCTATTAGTCGCAGTGTGATGTTACATACCCTAAAACCTTCCTCACTAAATGCACTATCTAATACAAAAATATATTTTTAATTCGAACCTGTAGTTCCTGAGATTAGCGTGTTCAAACAAACAGACTATGTATTCAGCTTTATAATATTTGTAAAGGTACATCGCAATTTTAAATTACTCATTAATTTTTATATAGGAACCGTGTGGTAGTATATAAATGGAAGTAGTATTTATATCTATTCTATTTTATTATATCTATGTATTATAATTATGTATTTACAAAAAAAAAGTAGTTTATGTATTATATCCGTATTCTGGTACCCATAACACAAGCATAATAAGCTTAGCTTGGAACCAGAGGACGTCGTGTGAAATGTCCGTGAATATTTATTTATTTATTATTTTTATTTATATCTAATAACAGCTCTACATACTTATTTATATTTATTTATTTGCCAACTGCAAGTCGTAGTAACTGATAATTGTCGCTGAATTAAATATTTCAGTAAGATAGGTCGGGTTCGATTTATAAACGGTAATGTTTGAAGTCGGCAAATGAATTATCATTTTTTAATTTAGTTAAGAATAGCAAATATATAAACTGATAATGAGAACATCATATATTAAGATTGTTTTGCTATAATTTTTCGAACATTCCACTTTTTTGTAACTTTTCAAATAGACACGCCTTTTTCTTGAGCTTGTATATCTATTACCGACTAACGCTGTCTATGAAAAGTCACCTTGAATAAATATTTTCATCTGACCGTCTCGACTTTTAGCGTAGTCTTGAAATAATAAAGAGTCTTCGTTATAATAATAATCACAAAACTTTTAATAAATTTGACAGTAACTGCCAAAACTTTATTGAAATGTATGTATGTTTTCTTTGGAAATTATTTTCTGCGCAATATAGTACTTAATAGTTTTGAAAATAAATGACGTCATCGCGGACCACCCGTCGTTCAAAAGTTAACATTGACATAATAAAATAGTGATCCAACGTTTAAAAATAGATTTATTATTTTTGGTTTACAAGCAAGAAAGATAATTTATCTTACACCTAAAGAAGCTTTAGACGTTTCTCTCACTCTCCAGTACATTAACGTTCCAGTGTTGGGGACGGGCCTCCTCCACTTTGGGAGGGATTATGATCTCCTGTGTCGCCCTGACCAGACGTTGACACAAGTTTTATTTTAGAGTTTTCCATCTCTCACAGGGGAAGAAGATCTGTGCAAAATATTCCTTAGTTGTCTGCCTGGGAAAAAAGGGGTGGTGACAGTTGTGTTCTAAATCTGCCACCACACGGACAAAGTTATGATTGTGTAAAATTTACACACTATTTCATCATAACATCACGCCTTTTTCCCATGGACCCCAATGGAAAAAGGCGTGATGTTATGTTGTTCAAGGCAAAGACTATAGAGCGCCATCTGCTACGATAGAAGCACACACTATTTACACTGTAAATTTTATTTATTTGTATTTATTTACACTGTAATCTCTACCGATCTGGTAGTCTACCACGTGCTTACAAAATTGTATTACAAGAAACATTTCATTTTGTTGTTGTGTGGACGTGTCAGCCGTACATAATTCATTTGCATGTATTTGACGTAGACGACTATAGCAGCTGACGATAATACTGAATATTCGATCTTATATCGATATTATTGAAACTTGAAATAATTACATTTATATCTTATGCATTGTTTTGTGTTCTGTGCCTCGCCAAATACATGTCATTTTAAGGATTCCGTACCAAAAGGTAGAATCATACTCTATTACCAGCCTGTCTGTCGTCTATCACAAAGCTGAATGCCTTTGACTTTTGACTATTTTTTGTGTTGTATATATTAAACTTGGCAATTAATATTGGAAAATGTAAGAAACATTTTTCAGTGACCACTCTTGGAGTATGCGCTAAAGAAAAATTATTCCAAATAAATTATTGGCATTTATGAAATTCCAATAAAAAAATAATTGGATTTAAGAAAATTCCAATTATTTTTTAATTTCGGGTCACAGTGCACAGGTATGATTCATTTGATAATGTTATGCATTTAATGCAAGTGTTTATTATCTTAGACGCATAAGGTCGTGATAAAATTTTGTTTACAAAAAAGTCACCTTCGGTATAAAATCACTTTATAAACAAGATAATAGGTATGTGTGTCCTTTCTTTGTTAGGTTTTAATCCAAGAGCAAAACCTATCTCTTGTCTTTTTGGAAATGGTAAATATTTTCTTTAAATTATAATATATGTCATTACGCGAGATCCGTAAATAATTTAGAATATCATAGGATTTTGCTTAGTGACGACTCTACATTATACAAAGCTTTGCTTTATTCTGATCCTTATCTATTTCTAATGAATCAGAAAAAATCCTTAACACTTACAACTATCGTGAATGTTTGACTGAATGTATGATTGTAAACGAAAGCTAAAGAAGTGGGTATAGATCGTAGCAGATTGCGCTCTAGTAGAGTCTGTCAATTCCTATTGAATAATATCCTTAGTTCAAAAACTAAAAAACACGCTTGAAAATCCTGAATATATTTTTTAAATAACTGTATTGTCATCAGTCCTTAACATGTGTGCAAAATTTCAAATCAATCCGACTTCTGCAAGTTACTGAAAATTGCGTTCGAAGATTCCGTTACATAGATTATAATACATTGATAGGTTCAATTTTGATTTCCTTCGCTTTTATACATACCGAATATATAAAAGCGTGTTAAAAAAGCGCGACGGTGTGATGATGATGATGATAAGAAAATAATATTGTAATGTTTTTTACAGATTACAACGCCGCCCCGCTGTTCGCCTCGGAAAACGCCTCCAGTGGTAAGTTAACATAAATGCTTATAGGAATAAATAAGTAGTTAATAATTGAGGCTCTCATTAATTAATTGCATAATATTAGCAGTAAAATAGTGGATAGTGGCTATACGATAGCTTACTTGATTGTCGGCGGCAATAGAATATACCTATTGACTTACCCCCGTATTTATAAAGAATACTTTTACTTGTTTATAAATACGGGTGTTATCATTACAGTGACCGCAATCAACATTGGTTTTATTACTATTATTACTAATTAGCATGTTGTAAAGGAATTCTGAAGCTATTTTTGTATAGATAAATGAAAGTCATTTAATTACGTAAATACAATTTTTTACAAAATTATATAACAAGTCAATTTTTTTTACATATTGTGTATAATTTGTTATCAATTTTCGCCAGGCAATCCATTTTATGTTCTTCAATAAAACGACGATCTAATAATGACAGAAAATTGTAGCAGTCAGACTATTTCTTTCAAATCATTACGTAGTAGTAGTGTCATGATTTATAGTGTGACGTAAGCTTAGATAGGATACACAGGCCTTTGAAAGAGCAAAGTGTCCTCACAATATTTCCTTTTTTTCTCTGGGACTGGCGGTATAATGGTCTGGAACAATAGCAAAGCACTTTGCCTGTAAAGTCTAAGAATCAGCATAGCAAAAACCTATATCCGCAAAAAGTAAGTTGTTTTACTTTAAAAGATTTTAAATTGCTACCAAATATTTTTATACCTATGTCAATTCTATTCGAAAGCATTTATAACTTGAATCAATATTTGAAATTGGCGAATTTGATATGCGCTTAATCGAATAAGCTCTCTCAATATGTTATTTAAGAATATAAATTTAGACAGAACTGTCGGAATTATGCAAAAATGAAGCAATTTCATCGATTGTTTATTCGTCTCGTTTCGCAATATAGATATGAACTAGAATTTTAACTAAACATAAAAGTGTGAAACAGTTAATTTGATTCATCGAATGAGTTTCACAATTTAGACGATGTTCGCTATAAATACCAAAACTGAATTAAATGTGAAAGCAATAAATATACATAAACACAAGTATTAACGTCCCACTGTTGAGCACGGTCCTCCACAACTTTGAGTGGGATTATGCCCCGCTGACAAAGCGTATTGGCATAGGATTTAGTTTCTAGGTTTCCATCTCTCACAGGGGATGTTATAGGTTGAATTGAAATTGAAATTGTTTATTGAAAAACTTACAGGTATACACAGAAAGATCTTTGTACACAGTAACAACTACATTAGTTTAAAAACTGTGTTGCAGCTATTAACGCCCACCTCCGAACAATTTACAATATAATAAAAAAAATGTTTTAAATAAAAATTTTCAATCTATTTAACTAAAAACTACTTAATAGGTATTACAATATAAAACTAACATAAAACGTTTGTGTGTGTGATAATGTGTAAGTGTGTAATTGTGTGTGTGTATGTTTTGAAGTTTTGAAGAAGATTGGACTATTTCTGTAACTTAGTTCTGAATTTTGAAATAATAATTAAGTTTATGTGTACAATATCTCGTAGCTGGCTTTTACAGCATCCCGGGGAGGAAATGGGTTGGTGACACTTGTATTCTTAATCTACACGGACAACGTTTCTTTGTTAAACTAATAGATTTCGAGTAACTGATATGTGAATAATAACTTTCTGAATAAGGAAGATTCATCCCTGTACCTCATTTAGGACTAAGAAAAAAAAGCAGTTTTACATAGAATAATAATTTTATGTGCAATAATACTTTCCAAGTTAACACGTTATAACTTTTACAGTGTTTTTTTGTAGATCATCGTTAAAACTTTGGTACAAAAAGTTTTAGACACAAAATAATAAAATGTAAAATTAGTTTATCGCCTTTACTTTAACATAATATTTTTAATCTATTTTTTTTTACTACTTATATATAAGTGTAGATTGGATTGACTGAATACTTACATTGACATGATTTAGTTATAAAGTTACTATAATTTAAGAAAAACAGAAACAATTATCTTGTGTCACAGTACCAAATTCCTCCGAAACAGCTCAACCAATTTTAATGATATTTTGTGTATATATAGGGCATAGTGTATATATCTGAGACGGGTAAACATCTATTTTATACCCCTAATTCACAAGGGGGAATTCTGGTAAATGACTGAGTAAAACTGTGAGGCAGCAGTTATTCAATTCAAGATCTGTCTTGCACATTTAAAGTACCATTAAAAGGGTCATTTACCTTTTGTAACCATCAAATCTTATAAGTAGTGTCCGACCGAAAGTTCGGTTTCGGTTTCGGTTGGCCGAAAGTTACGGCCAAAAATCAAGTTTCGGCGGCAGTTTTGGTTTCGCCCAAAATCGGCCGAAACTTTTGCCGAAACGGAAACTTGTGTCGCAGTTCACGCACACCCATGCTCGCCTAACTTCATTGCCCGCGGCAACGCTTTGCCGGCCCTGTTCGGGAATTATGAGACCATAATTAAAAAAAAAAAAAAAAATGTTATTAATTTTTTTTTAAATTATATTAAATAAATGATTCCAACAAACTTAATATACTATGTCTCTATTTCATGGCCTAATTAATGCAAAATAATAGGTAAAATGCACCAAATTTCAGTAATTTAAGAAATTTTATACTTGACCACGTGAGATTCGGTTTCGGTTTCGGCCGAAACTGAAGCCACGGCCGAACATTCAGTTTCGGTTTCGGCCGGAAAACCAGTTTCGGTCGGACACTACTTATAAGAATATTCCCCGTATCACTGGTTACATCAGTTACATGCGGTAATTTTTAATAGCATGTTATTAAGTTAATCAACAGCAATTAATGTAACTGCTGGGGACATAATAGTTATGTCACTTTTCATCATTCACTTTTTAATTGTGACTGCGTTAGATAGAGATAGATATTATTGCCGTTTTTTCTAAGTTTCGCTAGTTATATAGTTTTCTTTTGCATAGTAATTATCAAAAATCACGATAAAATTTTGAAAGATATCTTATTTATGAAAAAATCCATGGAGTTTCTTGTCTGTTCTTCTCCATAGGATTCGCGTTTGGAATAGATACCTAGTTTCTGACGTTTCAAAAGAGCTTGTAAAACATGCTTACTTGAAATAAAAAAAATTGACTTTGACTTTGACTATGGTTGATAGTCAGCGATTACTTTTATTTTTCTGTAATTAAGTTAACATCTATAGCGCAAATGTTTCGTGTCAACATGTGCGTATAAAACAACTATTTTACTTATAATTTATACATTTTCCACTTTGCTAATATTTTTATCTGTCAACTACCTCCTTAAAAAGTAGCTTGTAATCAAAACTTTAAAAAATAATGCAAACACTAAATACTTCACTAGAGTGAGTAACTACTTACTACTAGCTGTACCTAAGATTGTAATTGGTTAAGACGTTTTTGTAAAGAATGATGACAAATACAGGATATAATTTCAAAAACAAATAACTCAATTCAATTCTGACGTAAATAAATAACTTGTTTTAATAACAAGAATAATATTTTGCAGTAAATACAACATAATCAGCATAAAATAATAATTTCATTTTCGTTGTTAAATATTGTTTTAACAACAAATAAAATAGCATTTCCTCTTAAACTATAACTACCAGAGGCGTATTTACCCTAGGGCCATAAGGGCCATGGCCCTGGACGGCTAGCCTGAGAAGGGCGGAGAAAGCCTTTAAGTTTAAAATTTTGCTCTTTCTCAATTAATTTATAGGACGGCTAATTAAATTGGCTCGGAGCGTCGAATCAAATCGCCCAGGGCGCTAGTTTTTAAAATACGCCTTTGGTAACTGCCTAAGATGCTTTAGTGTTCTGTATCAAAAAAGTAAATCAGGACTCTATTATTGAGACTTACCTGCCCGTCCGTCCGTCTGTCAACAGGCTATTTTTCTAAAACGGTGATAGATAGAGAGTTGAAATTTTAACAGTTTTTGTATATCAGTTATGCTACAACTTATATTTGTCATCATCATTTTCCAACCCTTATCCCGTTGTTTCAGGTCGTCAATTTTTCAAATATATTATGTTAATAACTGCACGGAATCTTTTGTGTTTTAGTCCAACTCGTGCTTGACCGGTTTTTTGTTTTTATTACTTGGATCTTGTAAATCAACGAAGTATTTTCGCGGCGCGCGGCGGGTTGAAATATATTATGCGATGTATCTAACAAATCGTGAACACCTCAAGCTAAATATGTCTTTAGAGACCTCGTATATTTTATAACGATAAATGCCATGAGTAGTAACTGACACTAACATCTTTGCCGTGACTTGACTGTAGAGCTAGAAAATTTTACATTACGGGAGCAAAAAGCTTTCACGGGGTCAAGTGGATGGTGACTTTAGGCAGGATTTTTAATTGTGCTCTGCACCTATTAGTCATAGTGTGACGTTAAAAACCCCGTAATCCTCAACAAATGGACTATATAACACAAAACGATTTTTTTATAATTTCAAAGAGTAATTATATCCTAAAATTGGCGGATAAAACAGATTTCGCGATGGCGGTCGCGCGACTTGTGTCGCTAGCAGCCGAATCAAGGGCCAAGTCATTTTATATAGGTCGCCTAGCTCAGTATAAAATATATTACAAAGCTTTTTAAAATTTTCTTAACAGCATTTTACACTCCAGAAGTTTGTTCGTTCTATGTTATTAGTTGCACCATTTATTGCGTAGGATTCGAGATGTTATTACTATCAAATCGTGAGTTTATAAATAATTTAAATTTCATCACAATTGTGTACCTTTATATTTTATTATATCATGCACAATAAATATCTAAAAGATGTTTCTTATTAGATATTGTTATTAGTTTGTTACCGTATCAAGATTTAACACTGCGACTTGTGGTTACAAATTAATACATACTTCGTTCCACAAATATAGTATATAATTAGAATTAGTTCCTCTAATTTATAAATAGATAATTAATATATAATAATACTGTGAGAATAAACAAATAACATAATAAAATAATGTGTAGCCGTCGCGTCGGTATCTTTAAATAACTAAACCCAATCGTTGAAAATTGCCTGTTACGAAAACCACAGTAACAACAAATGTTTTACTTTTTATAAACTTAAATAATAATAGGAATATGTAAATTAAAATAATTGTATGTCTGTACATAAATAAATAACTAATACCTATATCTAATTAATAAAAACGCAATTAAACCTTTCTTGAACTTGGACTGGTTTTCGTCTTTTGCTTAGATGTGACTAATACAGATTTCCTTTTGATTACACAGTCTTAATTTACATTGTTGTACATATTGCATCATATGCAATAGAGGATTATTAGATGCACCTTTCTTTATATGATATATCTTATTCTGTATACAATGTCATTTATTGGAATGATTGGATTTTTTAAACCGTTCTACGTATTTTCCGCTTTTTTACCATATTCCTCCAAAATCGCTTCAAATACTGTTAAGCAATCAAATTTTCTGTTACACAATTTAATCTAGTATCTCAGTAAAATTGGTATTATTCAGTATGTAATCGATTAGAAAATACCTTAAGAAACAATACAAACATATGTGGGTCATAAACATTTATATAATCTAAATCGATTTAGTCAACAAATAAATGATCGGCTCAATAACTCATCAAATAAAAGTCTTAATAACACGTTTTCTTGGAAGATATACACTCGTACTAGTATTTGATAAGTGGTCGTGATTGCTATGATACTTCCAATACCCTGCAATAGGTTGTTAACCCAGTAAGATAAACTTATCGCTCGCCAACGCGGCCAGCCTACATACTTCCGTGCGTAGTGTGTGTCATATTATTATATGCACCCAAATCTAATAACTTTACTCACTAAAATAAACAATATTTTAAAGTTTAGAACCAACATGAGCCAGTTTGTAATACTATTGTATTGTTTTAGATATATGGATTTACAAAGTGTGGCCCGCAACTTCATTCGCAATCGCATGGAATTTGAAAAACACTAACAAATTTTAAAAAAAATCCATCCTCTTGAACCACTCTTTCTACATATAAAACGTCAAAATCCGTTGCGTAGTTTTGAATATATAAGCTCACAAAGGGACATACATACAAAACTAACGACTTGGTCTTATTAATAATGACTTATCGGAGGTTTAAAAGTTTGCTAAAATCGGTTCGCTAAAATTGGCAAAAATTGTTATTTATTGTATTTTTACGATAAAATGTTTATTATCTCTGCGATAAAGTGACATTATTTTATTGTTTAAACCTCTGATATAAATAAGACCATTTGTTTTATATTAAGTAACTGACTTTGTACGCGTAGAGAGCGGAATCACTTCCGAATTTCTTTCATACTATCTGTTATCTGTATGTGTATTTATATCTGTCTATACGATTTTGAGTGAAAGAGCGGCACATAGAAAGAGTTGCTTTCGCCTTATACGTACCTAATATTAGCACGAATTTTAAAATGAAGCTAAACGAGCTAATACGAAACAATTTATTTACTTATGTCTTACAACCTCAGAATACCCGTTACATAATACTACAACACTAATGGTGCCAATTCTCCGTGCTTAACTAAACATAACTAAAAAATTAAAACAACTATTGGTGTATTTTGATTATTTGGTTATTGTACACATTTATATTAATTAAAATCTTTAGTCTTATAATAAACAGTTTTTATAACAAGAAAGATAAGTTACCATTGCCGAATTATGTTATTGACGCTATCGAGTTCCATTTTTTAGTTGATTTAAGTTTACTTGTGTTCGTTGAATTGGTACTATTGTCTTACAACCTCAGAATAACCTTACAAAGATAATATCGAGGATAGGTTAATTAGGGTATATTTATTTACGCGTACTAGATTTGCATATCTTTTCGTGTCATACAAACGAATATTTAATTAATAGATTCATTGTAATAATGGACTGCACTGTTATTGATATCTCTAGTGTTGCGTTGTGTTTAGGAATTCTTCATTGTACTCATCATACTCCTGCACTTCTACTACTTCCATAGTCTTCTCTCAGCCGTCATATCTGTGTTAGCTCCTCTTTTTTTCGTGTCATCATGCATCCATCTTTTCTTAGGTCTTCCTCTAGACTTTTTTCCTTCCATATTTATTCGCAGAACTTTCCTCTCGTCTCATTACTTGCCCTTACCTGGACAGCCACTTATTCTTATATTTTTCAGTCATAGAAGTGTTATTTCACTGTCTTTTGTAATTTTGTAATGTTATATCAGATTTTAAACGAAACGTTTTGATCACCTTAGTTTTTTAAGTTAATAAGTAATCATACAAAAAACCCATTATACCTAATAATAAGTAGTAGTACAATATTTTGATTAGAACAAGAACTAAAAACACGCTTGAAAATCCTGATATTATTACATTATCATCGGTCCATTATACTTGTGCCAATTTTCAAATTAAACTACTGCAAGTGGGTAAAAAATACTTTCGAAGATTCCGTTACATAAATTAATACATTAATGGGTACGTACCAAGCTAATAACATCGTGTTAATAATTATTTTGAGTTTTGATTAGCGCCAATGATATAGGTATGCATACATCTCATACATTAGAAATATGTTAAGTTTTATTCGTGACAGTATTACAAATGTAATTTGTATTTTTAATCATAAATATCCATAACCACATAGTCATGAACAAGTTCTCATTTCTACACCTTGTCAGCTGACAACTTTATAATAATCACACAGAGAAATCTGCAACTGGTTTGCGCAGGCGCAGACGCAACGAGTCTCGTTAACTCGTTTATCGTATCAAGCATAATATTATAAAATGAAAGTGGGAGATATGACTTCAGGCTATCAAGTCGAATAGTTATTAGTTTTGAATTTAATTAGGTTTTAAATAAATTGCATTTAGTAATATTAAAAAAAAATGTAGTATGTCACCTTCATCATTTCAAATCAAGCATTTCGAAAATCGTTATCTATTTTTCTTAAAGTATTAACTCAATTTGGTTATACATATTATGTAGATATGCAGAATATTATTCTCCGATCTACGTTCGTCATGCATCTTCACGGCTGCGTTTCAGTCTTGTCTGGATAAAGAGACGAGACTTCCAACCATTTTCAATATTTTACCTGTCCTCAACAGACGTTACTAAAAACATCTTAACTTTCTTCGTTAGTTGCTTTTCGATAAGTAAATGAGGGCTTGCTGTTTCTGTAAATAAACTTTCTGTTAAACGACGATAACAGTCTATCTGTAAGCGGAGATTGATTGATGCAATCGGTTGTTAAACACGACCTTTTAGGTGGCCCTCGAAGAGGTGGTCACGCGCGGTAGTTCAGATTTCTGGGACTCGTCGCGCCCAATGTGGCAAAAGACCACGCAACGGGGTGCCTAATGTTCCTCCCGTAGCGGGTCGACTCGGACCCCAGATAAAAGGGGCTACTCTTGCCGGGATATGGTTAGGCTCAATGCACCACCAGCGAAGGAGGATAAATTTTATGAAGAATCATAATACTACGCTTTCCCTAAATATTTTAAAGAAACACATTAATTTTCCTTGTCTGGCTCGAGTTATTAAGTACACACACACTTATGGTGTAATTCATAATGACTTATCGGAGGTTTAAAAGTTCGCTAAAATCGGTTCGCGAAAATTGTCAAAACTTGTTATTCATAATAGTCTATTTACGCTAAAACGTTTATTAGTACGTTCAGTAGTAGGTACTTAATATGTACTAAAAACACTATCATATTTCTAGTAATGGTGTGAGTTGCTCAGGTTATAAACAATAAAATATTATACTAAAAATAATTCTATGTTAAGAGCATGACGTTCATCAAAATGTCATCGTTATGTATTAGATAAAAGAAAAGAATTGTAACGATATACCTTATTTGTTTATTGGAAGCAAACATAACCAATATTTATTTATTCTACTGTACTGTTTTAATAATAAAATATATTATTTGTAATTCTAGTCACCATTTTATGTGGCGTAGGTAAATACAAATATGTTTTATTTGCATTTTTCTATAACGTGAAATAACGTGATATAAAAAGAGGCCGACAATAAATATTAAATATTCCTTCGAATAAAAAATTAAATAATACTCGTTACCCGTTCTTTAAACAGTTATAAACGTTTATACGTTTTCTGAATTTGACTTGGAAAAACGATGTACATATTTTCTAAATTTGACTTGGAAAATTTATGTCCAGGTGTTCTCTATTTCCGTCGTACTACATGCCCTACGATTTATTGTGTCTAAATATTCTGAAAATACTATTGTCTTGTACCGCTTGGAATAATCAATAACAAAAATTATTCAGTGCATTTAATTCAGGATACTGCGTCTTACTTACATACATTGGTGACTACATAATGAATAACGAACAATATAGTCTAAAAATAATTTTCAAGCAGCGAAAATCTTTGTCCAATTAGGCTGTTTGCTATTAGAACCTTTAGTTTTATTCTGTGCTGTCATTTATTCTTAGTAATTCTTAGTCCATTATTAAAGCAGCGGTTCCTAAAATCCAGTAGTAGCTAGTCAATAAATTTCATGCTGAAGTGGCAATGGGCAGGCCACATCGCTCTTAGGACTGATAATCGTTGGGGAAGAAAGGTTCTAGATTGGAGACCACAGGCCGGATGACGCAGCGTAGGGCGGCCGACAAGGTGGAGCGACACACAGTGTACGGACGGGTGCTTAAAACGGAATTTTTTTATTCTGCTCAATTATGGACTGGTATAAAGATGTAAAAGGCGAGAGTAGAACACCCAGATGCCAATTCCGTCTAGTTTTGGTGTTATGTGATACCAAAGTTTGCTGTTTTTTTTGCGGTTTGAAAACGAAAAAATGATATTTCTTTTAAATTATTTTTCTAATAACTAAATATTTGATAGTATCTGATAGCATATTTAATAATGTATATTTGATGATTTTTTTCTATGCGATAATGTCAATATTAGGGCTAAAAAAAGTTAATTTTAGTTTATCAGATATTATTTTTTTTCTTTAATGTTACACACTTTTGGCATCCTAGTTTTTACTTTAAAATGAAGATAAACAATCATTCTATGCACACAAAACAAACTAGATGCCAAATCTGTGGAACTTTTGAGAAAATTGAGATAACGCAATTTACAAACTTAAGTGTCAACAGGGCTATCGAAATGAAAAATGCGAAAAAAGTTTTGACGATAATGGCCTGTTATGCCTTGTCCTAGAAGAACTAGACTAACTACTGATATGTAATTTTAACTTATGGTAACAATGTACTTAGTTTAGTATGTATTAAAAATAAATAAAAAAATCAGCTACTAGCTGGTGAATGTGGCCATCTAAGGTGATTGAGAATTTTTCATCACATACACACTTTCCTCGTCGTTTCTAATAAAGATAAGAACAATTAAATACGAATTTTTTATTTTTACTACTTAGTTGGTAGGGGCGCGCAACACATCGCGCGTAGTGTCAACCCTAGTACAAATTTTCAAAATTGTATATCTCTAAAGTTCCACTCTTCCTGCACGTAAATTTTTTTCTGGGCTTATTATAAAGCTAGATCTTTGATTTTAAATGAAGACTAGTTGCCAAAATTTTGTACCTTTGGAGAAAAAAAACATTATCTCAAAAGTAGAAAATGCCTATTTTAAGACTAAATACTGACGTAACAAAAACGCCTAGAATATAGCTTATTAAGTAAGTAATGTTATACAATACCAGATTAAATTGTTAAACAGATAATTTCAAATAAATATAACTTTTTCGTAATTAAGTCGCAGTAAAACGGCGAACTTTGGTACCGCATAGCACCAAAACTAGACGTAATTGGCACCTGGGTGTTCTACTCTCGCCTTTTACATCTTTATGCCAGTCCATAATTAAGCAGAACAAAAATTTTCCGATTTTAGCTCCCGTCCGTACACTGCGCGACGGTATCGTTATCGCGAGGAGCCACTAGATGCAAGCGGCACTTGACTGTGCGTTGTGGCGTTCTATGGGGAAAGCCTATTCCAACAGTGGAGGGAGAAAGGCTGATAGCTGGAAGTTCCATGTTTCGTAAAATATATTGGTTGTATGTTATAATTTTGATGTCCCGTACTGAATTTCGAGCTCAATGTTATCCGTGGCAATTAGACGCTAGTTGTCGGTGTAATAGATAAAGAGACCTTTCTTAACATAAAAACATAGAATAGACAGATACAAACGAAGTTAATAATACGAGTTAATAAAATACATAAGCATTATCCCAATATAACAAAAGACTAAGCGACCGTTTTGTCCCGTCCGGTTTATTTCCGGGGCGTGAAACTGAATCCTATTTTGTATACATCTTTCATTGTAGTACCTATTATATGTGCACAATGTAACCATTTTGATTTATTACGTTTATCTGATTGTTCTTTGTTTTGGTAATAGCGTTAGCTCGGCTAATCGTTCGCGCTGCTACTGGTTTCATTGTTTTTGTAATAACACAATTTTAATTCGTTCTTGATCAGAGGTTAAATGAGTATTCACTTCAGATCTGTACTCTTTATATTTTAGTCATGACCAAGTTATGTTAAATACATTTGGAAAATTTTAAGCTATATTATGGAGAGGAAAATATCTTCAAATTACCGAAAAAGCTATTGTACTTATTTCCAATTTCACGTACACTAAATCATGGGCTAAAACTAGTTCTAAATAACTTTCAAAAAAGTATGAAATTATTAACCAAGTATAAACAAAACCACACTATTGTGTAGTTTTGTAATAAGACAAAAAAAATTAATAATACTATTATTTTCAAAATTATTGCCATACTACACCTAATATGGCTGAAAATTATTGCATGGGTTTCTTATTTTTGGGGTAAACAATTTGGATGGTGAAAGCTATCGGATTAGTATGAAAATGCAACAATGCATAGCAGGTGTTATGTACTAGTTTATATAGGAAAAGATTGGGAACGATAATGAAAATGGAATTAGTCGTGGGCATGGGACAGAGGATAAAAGTAGGAGTGGTGAGAGAAGTGATAATGAGCGTTGGGATTAGGGATTGGAGTTGCTTAAACTATTGGACCGATAATAGGCACTAAAGTTTGGTCTATATGACATTGCACGATTATTTGAAATAAAAGCTTTCTTAATATCTATATACTACGTAGCTATATCATACGAATTTATTTTTTAATTCCCTCAAAACTCACGTAGATATTCGAGATAACGAATAAATACGATCTAATATGTCAAATATACGCTCCATAAATTTAATATTCGCATTACTAAACTACTATTTTTAGTTTTATTTTCCTTATAAAAATGTCATGACCCATCGCCTGCATAAAAACTACCCATAAATAAAATCATTATCGTATCTACACGTGTACTGTCAAACATTGACAAATTTGTACGGCGTTAATGCCTCTTAGAGAACGTGACGAGGTCATAATGATACGTTCTGTAGGGCCAGGAAACCTGACTTTTTATGTATACTGTTCTTCTTATTCCCAGCTCATTTAAAGTCGCAATATTGGGCATGGGCCTATTCCACTTTTGGAGGGGTTGTGGTCTACTATGATGCGCTGATCAGGCGTGTTTGCATAGGGTTTATTTTCAAGTTTTCCGTCTCGCAGAGAATGTTACGTACGTACTATGCCTGGGGAGGAAATAGGGTTGTGATACTTGTATTCTTAATCCGTCACCACATGAATAGTGTATACTGTCATGATCGACTAAAAACTTTACTGGTCAGAGCATAAATGGGATTTTTTTTTTATCGTAAGCGTTGGGCAAAAGACTGGAGTCCACCTGATGTTAAGTAGTGCAATCCAAATGCGAGGCTACTACAGTGTATATGCACTAGCCGCCCGTGGGATTCTAACCATCTTAATTTTTTTCCTTCATATAGTTTACGTACTTATTAGTTCTAACATTATCTTCTTTCATTTGTTGACGTGTGCAAAAGGGGAATTTATTTTTAAAAGATAAAAGATACAATAAATTTTAGCGTTAGGGACTTTTAAAATATAAGTTAAACTTCGTATGAAACCGTAGTTATTAAATACACATTATATTAAATAATATAACATAATAGAGTATTTTACATTGTTTAAGCAAGTGTGAAGATAATTGTTGTGACAATAGCATCGTGACGTTATGTAATTAGCTCTGTGTCTTAATTATCACTTGTATGCTTAAAAGCCTGATATTAGTGTATTACTCTCTGTAGTACCTACATGAATTAAGTTGTAATATTTTTTGAACTAACTACAAAGTAAGTATATTTTGTCCTGCGTCTGGGTGTTTCTATGTATTATAAGTATGTATTTACAAAAGAAAAGTAGTTTATGTATTCTATCCGTATTTTGGTACCCATAACACAAGCATAATAAGCTTAGCTTGGGACCAGAGGACGTTGTGTGAAATGTCTGTGAATATTTATTTTATTTATTTTTTATTTATTTATATTCATATTCAGATTCTGAAATCTCTGTCTTTTAAAAAAAAAGCGTCAGGGAATCCGTCTGATTTATCC
Source organism: Orgyia antiqua (assembly GCA_916999025.1). NCBI lineage: Eukaryota > Metazoa > Arthropoda > Insecta > Lepidoptera > Erebidae > Orgyia > Orgyia antiqua. Next base: position 24,764,990 of record OU779864.1, read on the forward strand.
GTAATAAATAATAATAGATGACGAATCTAGATGTTTTGAACCACTTTAGACCGCTCACCTATTGATCAGCGTGTTTTATTTTATACATATATGATATAGAGCCTTCTAAACAAGATGCGATAATGACACGTGTACCTTATGTTCAGTTAATTTCAGTTTGTAAAACGCTGTAGCTTTACTATTTCTCCTAACTTCAGGCTGTGTTCTAATACCCATTCTTAAGCGAATTTATAGGCTTATTTATTTAAAAGTACAAACTAAAATAAAAGTGTTAATTCTTAATTTTTATCCAAATTTTATCAGTATTAAATTAAACGTTACAATACAAAAATTGTGTTCATAAAACCGCTTATTTCAATGCCCACAGTAAACCATAAGTCGCTATCACTTACTTGAATGAAGGTACTCATTGTACGGGCGACGCTTGTGTAAGTTAATACTTATTCGGATTATCTTACTGTGATATTATAAAGGGATTGGGGTTAACACGAAACAGACACCTGACATTTTCATAAACATTAAAGGGTCTATTTTTAGGTATACAATTAGACATCAATGACTAAACATTTACTGGTTTATTAATTTCGTAATAAAATGTTACTTAAATTACACAAATAAAGAAATATTTAATTGAATTAACTCTACCGAGAATATTTTTAGAATTTTTGAGTAGGTGCTCTTAACTCTCACTATGTCCAAGTCATATAAGATTGGTGGAGCCGCTGCTGGAGGATTTACTGCATGGAGAGAGCTCTATGGAGTACTTTCTGGAAGGCTAGTAGAGACCTTCAGTAATACGGTGTGAGTAGCCGTAATCGAAAATATGCTTAAACGTTGCGGCTTAACAATCGTACATCGCTAAATGGCTAAAAATATTACCAAAGCAAAAGAGTTCTGCAGAGTTTCATCGCTTTCAGATTTTCTCGGATTTTTTTGATTTGCGGATTGTATGTCCTGAACCGGTAGGGAAATAATTGCGAAAAAAAAAGAAGAACCGAAGTAATTTATTAATTTTGCAATTGACATGCTATGCTTTTACTTAATAAATCAAATTATGGTGGAAAAAGTGATTCAAAAGTGACGAGTACGTAAAAATATATAAATTCAATCGAGTGACCAATGTGGTGGCATAATTGATTACTGAAATGCACGACCGCAATAAGCTCAGTTGGAAGAGCTACAAAACGGTATTCCGAGGTCGTGGGTTCAAGTCCCGCTTGCGGTAATCACTTTTTCCACCATACATTTATAAAGTAGAACCGACTTCATGTGCCCTTTAAATTTAAGGGGTTTTCCTCGATTTCTTAGGAAATAATCATCAGATCCTGACCTAATGCCAATAGAACCACACTGGAACTATCACCTTTCAAATAAAAAAATAATGTTTAAAATGACTTCGCCCAGTTAAAAGTTATGTGGTAACAAACATAAAAAATAACATACAGACAAATTGAGAACCTCCTCCTTTTTTAAAGTCTGTTAAAAAGGTAGTATAATTTTATTTGTTAAAAAAATTTAAGCTGCACGATTAAATGATATCATTTCATTTCATTAAATATAATAGTTGTCACACTCCTGTGGCCCGTCCGACATTGGTTAAATCCGGCTCCCAAATCGCGAGGGTTTAATTGTTATATACCCACTATCTCCTCATTCTATTAGAATTTATTAATTAGCAATAGAACAGAAAATAGATCAGATCTCATATTCTAAGGTGTTTCTTTCTACAGTTCCACCTATCATAAAATTATAGAGCTAGGTTATATTATAAGATCGTTTCGGCACGTGTAAGACATTGATTTACATATGAAACCTCATTCAAAGCCAATTTATGATGAATACGCGATCAAGTAATCATATATTGAAATATTTTTTCATAAATCAAGATTAATTTCATGTGTATTCTTAGTTCGCAGACAGGCAATCTTGAGCGATGTCCTCACGTGACATGAATTCTGGAACATATTTTGTTTAAACCTTTTGAAATCAAATATTAGACTCGTGAGTGTTAATATGTTAAGTTCGTGAAATATATCTAATAAATATTTAGATTATACAAATAATAATTGACAATTTCATGTCATTCGTTATTTTTTCTAAGTAATAAGATCATATACGATATACGAGTATGTAGCGATATTGTATATCGCATATATCGTATACAAATATGAAGGGGATGATTGGACCGAATAATAGGTCTAGCTGCTGCTGTTCGTGCGTTCGAAGTTGGTTTATGTAGTATCACACTTGCGGCTGAAGCTTAGCCGTAAGTGTGGCACATTGACTACGTCATGCACAGTCGTAAAGAAAAAGTGGTCCATAATAAATTTTCGGTAACAAAGATCAATAAGAAATAGGTGTTATACATTACTTCTAAAACATACAAAAATACAACCCACTTTTTTTAAGTAGTCTGAATGCTCTCTACTTTATAAAAGCATTGAAAATAACTTTTATTTATCCTCAGAAAATAGATCTTCATAATTTCTTTTCAGAATCAAGTGAATATTATTTCAGTCACTTGATTTATGTTTTGACGACGCGACGATTTTCTGAAAAAGTCTTAAAATTGTGCTTTTTTGAGCCGACTTTGTTCTATAGTGTTCTATAGTGAAAGAAAATGAAAAAAAGAAACCATGGAGTTTCTTGTCTGTTCTTCTCCATAGGATTCGCGTTTGGAACAGACACCTAGTTTCTGACGTTTCAAAAGAGCTTGTAAAACATGCCAACTTGAAATAAAAAATTTTGACTTTGACTTTGACTTTATAAAACCATTAAATGTGACTATATAGTATTTATGGATGGATCGTTCACGAGGTCGCGAGTTCGATTCCCGCTTGGGACAATCATTTGTGAGATATTCATAAATGTCACCCAAATGTTTGTACTGCGTCTGTGTGTTTTTTATGTATCATAAGTATGTTTTAAGCATGTTTGTTTTCCGTGTGGTGACGGACTAAGAATACAAGTGTCACCACCCCATTTCTCCCCAGGGTGCTGTAAAAGCCAGCTAAGGGATATTTTACACAGATGACATCCTCTGTGAGAGACGGAAAACTTGAAAATAAACCCTGTGCCAACACGCCTGGTCAGCGCGGCACAGTAGACCATAATCCCTCCCAAAGTGGAGGAGGCCCGTGCCCAACAGTGGGACGTTAATGGACTGGAGAAGAAGAAGAAGAGAAGAAGTATGTTTTACAAAAGAAAAGAAGTTTTTGTAATATATTTGTAGTACCCATAACCCAAGCGTATAAGCTTAGCTTGGGACCAGAGGACGTTGTATGAATGTCCATGAATATTTAAATTTATGTATTTATATTTAACTAGCTGACCCGGCAAACGTTGTTTTGCCATACAAATTATGTCAGGGGTCGACAAACAATTTGCAATAAAATAATATTTTGACTATAAATTGAAATGTAAGCTATCCTATCTTTCAAGTTGGGTCGAAATGCACACGGTGTGCCAATTTAATTTAAAATCGGTTAAGTAGTTTAGGAATCCATCGCGGACAAACATCGTGACAGGAGATTTATTTATTTATTTATGCTTTATTGTACACTGAATCAAAATATAATATAATAACAATAATACACATTAATAATAGATGTACAAAGGCGAGTTTAACTCAAACCTGAGTTTTCTGACAGCAAACAGCAAACCCTTGAGTGACAGAGATATCTGATTAAGGATAGAAATAATGCACATCAGCGAATAAACAGTAATATATATATAAAGACTAGCTGACCCGGCAAACGTTGTTTTGCCATACTAAAAAAAAAAGTTTGAAAAATAGATGTTGGCCGATTCTCAGACCTACTGAATACGTATGTAAAATTTGAAAAGAATCGGTCAAGCCGTTTCGGAGTAGTACGGTAACTAACACTGTGACACGTGAATTTTATATATTAGATTAATATATATATTTAAAGATAATTTAATTAGTATATGGATTATTTTATCACAGATTACCCCAACTCCAGATCATATGCCTATTAAATACCTCTACAAGGCCACAGCTAGTACTGCACAATACACCTACAGCTACAGCCCATGTCAGGAAACGGCATACTCTAGCGTGGATCCTCATTAATGGCTTTTGTGATAGCGAATGTGACATTCACATACCAGCGATTGTTCTAACGCCTTTGTTTGTAGTACATTCATATCTGTGATGTTATAGTATTCTAGTAAGTTCTATGTATTGTATGTTATTAATGTGCAGAACGTAACCAGAGCATAATCTTTTAACAATGTTTTTTTATCTTTTGTTAGATTTTACAAATAAGCCTAAGGTAAAAGCAACTTAAATTATGCTTATTTGTCCTACCTACGGATCGAAATCTTTAATCGTGGTTTATGTATCCTCCAAAACATCCGATTTACCAAAAATTTCTAAATTTATTTGTAACTAGCTGGTGCCCGCGTCTCCGTCCGCGTGGAATATGAAAAAAAATTATTCGCAATAAAAGGTAGCCTATGTCCTTTCTCAGGGTCTAAAGATTGTCTGTGGCAAATTTCATCAAAATTCGTAGAGAGGTTTAAGCGGGAAAGCGTTACAGACAGACAGACATTACTTTCGCATTTATAATTACTAGCTGTGCCCCGCGGTGCTACCCGCGGTAAAAAGGATAAAAAATAACTTCGTTTTCTATTCCATTTACCGTTTGGAAAGTTTCATGAAAATCCATCCAGTAGTCTTTAGGTGAAAGTACAATAAACATCCTTACATATCCAAACATTGGAGTATGGATAGAAGACCGAGGAAACGTTCGCGTTGCTCAGCCAACAGTTTAAGTATTTTATTTTATAGCGCGTAATCCTTTTTTCGTCATATCTCCCAAGATATTCATTAAAATTTCATGCTGTAAGGAGCAGTTATAATCTATATTAATTGCGTAACCTAACTAAGCTATTTAATTTGATAAAAAATATTACTATATACACATAAATAGCTTTTGAAAACACCCTATTGAATTTGATAATTTTTAAGCTATTGCATTTTTGACATTATTATGGGTACAGCGGGTTTCCCTTAAAAGATAGACATAACATGCCTTCGCGTACTTTTTTGAAGAACTATAGGTAACAAACAATTCCTCTATACATTAGTTTGTTGTACCTCACATAGATACAACAGCGTTTTCATTTATAGCTTGCGCGCCTCCGAATTTCTCGGCAAATATAATCATATCTAATCCAATATACAGCAAACTCCAAGAAATTATGCAAAAAAGCCATCCTCTTGAACCATTCTATCTATTAAAAAAAACCGCATCAAGATCTGTTGCGTATTTTTGAAGATATAAGCTCACATAGGCACATAGATACAAAAATTACGACTTTGTTTTATAAGAATTAAAGAAATAGGGATGAATTGAATTTGGAAGAACTCATTCTCTTCACTAGTATCATTAGGATGTCTATTTTAGTTTTATATCTCACTTTTTATATGTAAAGTAAGCAGATATTATTATATTAGACTTAATGATTCTAGCTAGCTTTTAGAAATTTAAATGACCCGAATTATACCTATTATAACCTATTTTTAAAACATTCTACAAAGGTGATGTTGTCATGTGACACGGGTAATATCTTTTTGGGTCTACTTGACTACAAAAGAATTCTCATAGGAACACATTTCTGTCCCCTTTCTGATCTATTATCTATACAATATCTTTTTGCGATTTTCCTCTTTCTCGAGCAATTCACGACGCAAAATCTTAAATGCAAAAAACACCTTTCAGTACATATAAAAGGTTTAGTTAGTTCCATAGATATTGAGTGTTATGCCTATTTTACTTTCTTTTCCTATAAGAAGTTCATGCAATATTGGGCAATATTTTTCAAGATGTTTATGCTTACTTAATTATAAAATAAAGTCATCATTTATGTATGTATATCTCTGTGTCAGCTTATATCTTCCAAACGGTTTTTTTAAATAGATAGAGTGAATTAAGAGGATAGCTTTTTTGTATATTTGGTGTGGTTTCTAAACTCCACGTGAAAAAGTGGCGAAAATAACCTATCTCATAAAAGTAAACTATATATTGTTCTATACGATATTGTATAGAAGTTTTGTTGCATTACAGAAAACTATTTTTGTCACTTATTAGCCGAACTGTGATAGAGTTATCTACAGATTATCGAAACGAAAGCTTACCATAATGTATGTACTTACGACGGGTTTAAGTCTAAGCGTACGTCTTCGGGTAGGTCAGGCTCCCGTGTCCCGGGCGAGAGAAACCGAAAGTACGCGAACCAGTTCAAGTGCAGATGGCGGGCCGAGAGGGTGCGGTATGAGAGCGGGAGGTAAACGTGACCCGGTTGTAGCCCGGTTAGGAGCGAGATGTGTGTCACCAACTACCATTATGGATGACATTAGTGCCAATTCTACATGCACAACTAAACATATCTAAAATGAAAACAACTATAGTGTATTTTATCCATTGGCTATTTCGTTGTGCAAAGTTTTTATAACAAGAAAGTTCAGTTAACATTGCCGAATTGTGTTACTGGCACTGTCAATTTTCATTTTGAAGTTTAGTTTAGTTGTACGCATAGAATTGGTACCATTGTCGGAAAACGCCTCACCTTTTGTTTGGAATCTACGATCGCAAAAACATATCAAATTTATCATTCGTCTTTTTAGTTTGTAATTCTAGATTGTTTTTTTTTTCATAATGAGTCCGCAGTCGTGTAATGGAGGCTCCGCAAGGTTGTAACAGTGATTAGTTAGAACATATTCACTTGTAATAAATTAAGTTTAACTCTGTATGTCTAAAAGCGTAGGTTTTCTGCGATTCTTTACTTATTATAAAACAAAGTCGTTAGTTTTGTATGTATGTCCTTAAGTGAGCTTGTAGCTTATATCTTTATCAACGGATTTTGATGAGGTTTTTTTAATAGATAGAATGGTCCAAGAGGATGGCTTTTTGTATAATTTATTAAAGTTTGGTTTCTAAACTGCACGCGTACGAAGTTGCGGGCAACAGCTAGTGTATTATAATTATCAAAAGAACATTAACATATTTTTGACAGGCCTCGGTATCTAATTCTTCTTTATGAATTTCCTAGCAATCAATGGTAAAAATTTTTGTTTTATCCGAATTATATAACCTACCTGCTAGAAGACCTAAAACTGTAAAACCTAAAATAAAATATTATGCAATATAAAAGTTTACTATCGTATTCATCGTTCATAAAAATCGTCAAGGAAAAAGAAAACTCGGCTGATTGCTTCTCGGTAACATGAGTGACTAAGGGATCCCACATCGAAAATTTACTGACACATATAAACGTATTTCTGGAAATAACTAAACAATAAAACATTTAATTAATTAACTAAATCAAATTACTTATGAAAACTCTACAGCTGTAATTATTTATAAAGGCAGTGTACAATTTGAAATATGATTATGATCTCAATAAGTACCTAATTGTCGCAGTTGTTTTTTTATTATAACACTATAGAGATTTTCCTAAAAAAAGAAAGTATCACCCTTTTTTGAAGAAGATAATCACACCGTTAAATAACTATATCCGATTTTGCAACATTTTTCACTAATGCTTTGCTTTTATTAGTCGCAGCGTGATGTTATATAGCCTTAAATTATAAAGGCTATTTGTCGGTAAATGGACTATCCAACACTAAAAGAATTTTTCATTTCGAACCAGTATTTCCCGAGATTAGCGCGTTTAAACAAACAAACAAACCCTTTTTGTTTTATAATATTAGTATAGACAAGTGGCTGTACGTTTTGTCCCAGATGTAAGACTTTAGTATAAGATATTTTCCGTGAGTAGCTTTATTATGACGAGACGCCCAATTATTTTCTATTCCAAAATCTCGATTGTGGTAGCTAACAGAGATAGCAAGGATAAAATATCGTACCTACTACCCGTAAAAAAAAAGACGTAAGTGAACTTGCGTAGAAAATTTCAAACAAAAATTTCAATAAAATCACTTACTGCTTTCTTCTAGTAATAGTACGATATTTTATCCTTATTCCTATATTGGGCGTCTCGTCATAATAAAGCTACTCACGGAAAATCAGCTTGATAGTAATCAAGAGAAAAAAATGTACTATGGATCCCGTACTAATTGTCTTTTACTAATATTGCAAACAATGATTTTAATCTTGGCTTGTTTTCACCAGACTGTCAAAGAAGGCTTATGTATTTATTGCATTGACAGCTATACTTTTGTTAATGTAGTTGCTGGTCTAAACTTCATGATTTTATTTGATGAGTAAGTAAAAATATGCATTAATGACGTAGGTTGTTAGTTCTTCTTACTGACATAGCAAATATTATGAATTACTAGATGTTGTTTCCGAGTAGTGACGGAATAAGAATACAAGTGTCACCACCCCATCTCCTACCCAGGGTGCTGTAAAAGTCAGCTAATACTGATACTGGATATTGAACACAGATAACATCCTCTGTGAGAGACGTAAATCTCGCAAAAAAACCTTGTCCCAACACGCCTGGTCAGCGCGGCACAGTAGACCATAATCCCTCCCAAAGTGGAGGAGGCCCGTGCCTAAATGGGCTGGAGATAAAAAAGATATTACCCGCGACTTCGTAAGCCACGTATTCATAAAATTTTGCCTGTTGCAACGTCTTTCACTGATGCCTTGCTCCTATTAGTTGCAGGCAGCGTGATGTTATATAGCCTTAAGCCTTCCTCGATAAGTGGACTATCCAACATTGAAAGAAGTTTCAAATCGAACCAGTGCTTCCTGAGATTAGCGCGGTCAAACAAACAAACTCTTCAGCTTTATAATAAATAAATAAATATTAATAAATATTCACGGACATTTCACACAACGTCCTCTGGTCCCAAGCTAAGCTTATTAAGCTTGTGTTATGGTTACCAGAATACGGATATAATACATAAACTACTAATAAGTATAGACAACTTTATTTTATACCTATTTTAAATAAATGCACGGGTCTTTGGGTATAAGAATTGTACATAATTATGGACAATGCACAATTGCACAATAGGTGTAACATTTCGATGTCAAAGCAACAGTTGCTAACCTACTTATATTTGTTTTGTTGCTAAAATCATTTAGTTATAATCATTCTATCCCCGAGAACGGTACAATAGTTCAAATATAATAATTATTGAACTACAAGTGCAAAGTGATTCAATTAACACCTTTAGTTTAATCGGTAGTGTTACTAAATTCTATGCAGAAGTTTCAAGGTTCTATTCCCGTTGAGGATAATTATTTACGTGATGAATATAGACATTTATACTGCATCAGGATGTTTCGTCAGTTCCTGGATGTATTTAGAAAAAGATCATATTATAGGTAAGTTTTATTTTAATAATCTGATAGTTATTTGAAAAACATAGTATTATCATAGATATAGTATAACTTGATCGATGGTATTATTAAACATGTGCCTGTTTTGTATATGTACTTATTATGAACATCATAACGGAACTGATAATCCCTACTAATATTATAAATGCGAAAGTAACTCTGTCTGTCTGTCTGTCTGTTACGCTTTCCCGCTTAAACCTCTCAACCGATTTTGATGAAATTTGGCACAGACAATCTTTAGACCCTGAGAAAGGACATAGGCTACCTTTTATTGCGAAAAAAAATTTCCAAATTCCATGCGGACGGAGTCGCGGGAAACAGCTAGTAGGCCTATAAAAACTTCGATAAAACATTTTTTTTACAATTCATAGCCCCACCTTCCTTCCTCCAGCCCATTATCGTCCCTCTGCTGCGCACGGGCCTCCTCCACTTTGGAGGGATTATGGTCGACTGTGCCGCGCTGACCAGGCGTATTGGCACAAGGTTTATTTTCGAGTTTTCTGTCTCTCACAGAGTGTTATCTGTGTACAATATCCCCTTAGCTGGCTTTTACAGCACCCTGGGGAGGAAATGGGGTGGTGAAACTTGTATTCTTAATCCGTCACCACACGGACAAGGCCCACCATTATAACTAATTTGATATAAATATAAATAAAACTACTTTTTACGGATTTAGACGCGTATATTTGTTTTAAATTTTGAAAAATATTCACATAAATATACTTACTTACTTACTTACATATTTCATAAACAAACCATAAATAGAGTCCCTTGCCACGACATACGTGGCATGTCTGCAAATAAGTCAAAACTACTAAACGCATTTCAATGCGGTTGTCACCTATAGATAGAGTGATTCATAATTATAAGTTTTGTCCGTGTGGCCAATGTCACCCCTTTCCCAAGTGTGCTGCAAAAGCAAGCTCTCTAAAAAACATTTACGACTTTTTAATTTTAACAACACAGATAAAACAACTTCTGTGATAGATAAAAAAAACTCGATAATAATAGCCCGGTCAGCGCGGCATTGTAGACCACAATCCCTTACAAAATGAAGGAGGTCCGTGCTCAATAGTAATACGTTGATAGGCTAGAGTTAAGACTTTGTGTACTATTTAATACACGACAACAACTGTTGAAAATAAAAAAAAATCAAAAAATTGTCTTAGAAAATAACATCAATAACATTGTCCCTTTTTGTCAGAACTTAACATAAAGGAGAAAATCTCTGATTACATTTCGTATTCGACTAAAATTACTGTAAAATTTATAAGTGACAGGTGCGGTTTCATTCAAGCCAAAAATAAAGTTTTATTTATACGCACATTGGTCTGTATCTAGAAATGAAAGTGACCTTACAATAACCTACCCTAAGGTCAACCTTATTTCAGTATTACAAAAGATATCAACTGAGTTTTGTCAGGCGAAGTATTTCAATTCGACCTAGATTAAATTCCTACTTTAATAAATATATTTTAATAGAAATGTAGGTCTTAAATTAATATCTTCAGAAGATGTATTATATTTCTGAGAATAAGATATTTAATGGTACTAGTAGGCAATTTGCCAGATTCTCGTATCACTTCCACGCTAATATTAAAATATAGTAGCGGATACTTTTTATTTTCTTATGATGTTTCCTATATTACTTAATATATTCAGAATCGTGAGATGGTTGTTTAAGTACGCTAAATTTGATCTATGATCATTGAACTAATTATATAATAATATACAGTACATATACCTATGTATTTAAAATTGCAAGATAAGGACTTTTGACTTTATTTTCATTACTGATTTACGTAAACGACTAATATTTATAGAGAAATGATGGTCTAACAAACGTAATAATGCTTAAACAGCCATTTACTCAATAGAATATTTAAATAAATTTTAAACTTATTTCTGTTACTATTTACTTGTGCTTCATATTTATCAAACTAAAATATGGTAACAGACCAGACGGATGGACAGACGGACAACGATGTCTCTGCAACAAGGTCCTGTTCTTGTACAGAATCCTAACAACACGAGCGAAAAGAAATTCAGCAGAAATTTTAACTGTGTCAATGTTTCTAGAATAAGCGGCCAGACATGGAACAATAAAAACTTATAATGAAGTGCGTCTTTATCGAGGGTAACAGAATCAGCGGGTGTGTATCGATTCGGCTTTTTAGATGTAGGTCGCAGGCGCCGGGTCAAAGGTCACGTGTAGGTCACCTCACCCAGCCTCTTTTAACGTAAATAGCTGGATCGGGAGCAATACATTCATGAATTCCTTCAACATTAATAACCATTGATCGGCGTATTTTATTACTTAGTTGTATATTTATTAATATACTTAGTGTGTAGGAGCTCGTTATGAATGTTTTTCTGTAATTGATCTTTGTTTGTATGTTTGTATGTATGTATTTATGTTTTCTTTTGTATTCTTTATTTATTAATGTAGGTTAGTTTCACATTCACGACTCATGGACCTAGTTGAAAATCAGTGCTAGACGCATGTTTGGCAATATGCTGAACTAGGTTCCATTTTGGAGGTGTCATGGGACACGCACTTTTATTTTGTTATTATTTTTGTGACATCTATCTGTCTGTATATATTATATATTTTTTGTTTTGTCTATATTAGTCACTTAAGTTAATATTATAAGCATGTATGTTAATGTCTCGAACACCTACCAAATAAAATAAAATAAAAAATAAATATTCATGGACATTCCACACAACGTCCTCTGGTCCCAAGCTAAGCTTTATATGCTTGTGTTATGGGTACCAGAATACGGATATAATACATATACTACTTTTCTTTTGTAAATACATACTTATAATATAATTAAACACCCAGACGCAGTACAAACATTTGTATGACAATTAAAAACACCACACAAATAATTGTCCTGACCGGGAATCGAACCCGAGACCTCGTGAACGGCAGTCCGTTATGTGAACCACTAGACCACGAGGCCCGTCGAAAAAAATAAATAAAATAAAAAAATTAATACATTATAAATAAATAAATTTTATTTTCTTTCTTTCTATTTTACCAATTTGCTTACACTTATTACATAGATATTAAAATAACTTTGTAAAGCACTTTATTATTTATTTCATTGAGTCTTTTCCCTGTACTTGTTATATCGTTTACCGCGATATTTCACAAACCCCGTGGTCCAGTCCAGTGGACCCACTCACGAAGTCGCGTGTTCGATTTCCGCACAAGATAATTATTTGTATGAAGTTTTATACTTTTCAAATTCCTTTATTGTTTTCTATCTAATATAAACGCATATTAATATATCCAAAAAAAATAATTTATATATCCAGGTACCCATAACACAATGACATAAGCTTAACTTGGGACTAGAGGACGTTGTGTGAAGTGTCCGTCAATATTTATTTTATTAACGAGTATAAACGCTATCTTTTTGTGTAGAACAGCAATGTAAGCAGGTCCCACTGTACCCATCAACCGCATAGCCATTTCGCCAAAGAAAATGGCAGGCCCTACGTTCCTTTTGTATGCCTATGTATGGTCTGTCCGTTACGGTCGTAAAACAGCGTTGTAAAACACATAGGACATTGTTCTCAACAGTGTACAACACATATATTCAAGACTATTGAACAATATACAATACCTATTCTATGTAAGAATATATTTATTGCGAAGAATATAAAATTTAACAGCCTTCTAGAATTTAGCGGCTGGTTTAAACTATAGTGGAATATGTAATATCACTTATTTTATTGAAGTGGTTAAATTATCATGAACATGTCAGAACAAGAAAACAGCTTTCGCTTTTATAACACTAATTTTCTCGTAAAATATTGGCTTACTTGACATAGGGAGTAGGTATAGGGAGATCATTATCCCGGACAAAATATACCTACCGTTACATACTATAAGATGAAAATGCGATAATGGTAATTAGCTGAGTTCAAAAACTAAAAAAACGTGCTTAAAAATCCAAAATATTCTTTTTAATTATTGCATTGTCATCGATCATATCACTCCGACTGCTGCAAGTGGGTGAAAATCACTTTCAAAGATTTAGTACATTATTTAAATTACAAACTGAGTATTGTTTGTGTTATACTGTTTCTATTTAAAATGCAAATTCATGAATAACTTGCTCGTGCATTATCTCAGCTCGCTCAAAATGAAAGCACAAATCCAATATTTTTTATAAGAACTAAAATTGACTAAAACAAAACTTGAATTAAGAACTAAAACAAATTTAATAAAAATGGCACAACACGTTATAAATATAAAGCACTTATATTATAATGAGCATTAATCAGAAGATTAAATTACCAGGAAGCGATTGCCTCTATCCGAGCGATTGTCTACACAGACGTTATCTGAACTGGGATCTCATATTGCGTTTTTGAAACCAATTAAATAAGGTATATACTAAGCAATAAACTGATCGGTATTTAATATCTATAAAATTTTTGTCACTAGTCATTATTTTTTTATTCTTGACGCTTAATTTAGTAGGTAAATTAACTGTCACGAATAAAAAAATAAAATTAAATCAATGGGTTTACGAAATTGGCGAAGACGCAGTACTACCGCATTATTGATTAAATTTTAAACTGACCAAATTCTATATATTCTTAAAAAATTGCGATAAAAAAATGAAAGATCGGTCAAGCTGTTACAAAGAACTACTTTTACAAATACGGTGACATGAGCTGTTTATAATTTATCCATAAATTGATTTACTGTTAATCATAATTTGTTAATATTACCGGGATTATAATCACGATAATAACTGTTAAAAAGGCACAATACCTCTGCTCCCGACGTTTCGACCGAGTTGCATCGATCGTGGCCACCGGTCGACTAGAGTTCTGCTAGCTACGAAGTCGAAACGTCGGGAGCAGAGGTATTGTGCCTTTTTAACAGTTAATAACGTGATTATAGTCCCGACAATATTAACAAATTATGAGTTCAAATTGCGTAAGTTTAAAATCAATTACTGTTAATTGTTTTAAACTTTATATGAAACTAGCTCTTGCCCGCAACTTCGTACGCGTGTAATGTATAAACCCATCCTCTTGAACCACTCTATCTATTAAATATCACATCAATATCCGTTACGTAGTTTTGAAGCTATAAGCTCAATTATGGACATACAAAAACAACGTTTTTTGAAATGAAATGAATGAAATGAAAAATCATTTAATCACGTAGACACAATTTTTTTTTTCCCCTACTACCGGTTTGTTTTATAATAAGTAAAGAACATACCTATACTTATGTTATAAAGCTGAAGAGTTTGTTTGTTTGAACGCGCTAATCTCATGAGCCACTGGGCCAATTAGAAAAATTCTTTCAGTGTTAGATACAGCATTTATCGAGAAAGGCTTTAGGTTATATAACATTACGCTACAACCAGTAGAAGCGAAGCAGTAGTGAAAAATGTTGCAAAAACAGGGAAAATTTTCTAAATTCCACGTGGACGGAGTCGTGGGCAACAGCTAGTTATCTTAATAAATACTTATATGTATAAAAATAATCAAAGAATAGATAATAATAAAATGGACACATTGTATTATGACACGAAGATATCTTTGTAAATGAAAATAGAAAATGTTTTGTCGGGAAATTGGATCCCATTCTTAGATAGAAATAACAAATCCAAAGGAAATCGAAAACCTTAAACAGTTTTCAACAAATTGAAATAACTGTGTGGAATAAAATAAATAAAAAACTAGAATTTGCTATTTTATACGTGTGGTGATGGAGTAGGTAAGCACTTTATTTATGGGGTCATGACATGAATGGAGACATTGTATAAATAGTAGTAAAGCATCACCCGTGACTATGGTGACTGCAAAGTGTCCTAAACGTCGGGCCAAAATTTAATGCAAATATAAGCGTCTAAATCCGTAAAAAGTAGTTTTATTTAAACAAATGAGTTGCGCAAGTTAAAAATATTACATTGTATAAATACATAATACTCTCGAGTGTAAACAAGATTTAAAAAATTGGTTGTATCGCTATAAAAATATACAGTAAATTTATATCATGAGATTTTATCTAAATATGACATTTTCTATAATTTATAATGTAAAATATTTTGGAATTTTAGAGACAATAAATTGAATCCCTAAAACCATGTAACAACCCAATGCTCGACACAAACCTTCTTAGCTTTGACGGACTTATTATTAACAGAGCCTTATTTCAAATTTTGCATCTAACAACTGGCTCTTATATCATGAAATAAGCTGATATTATTTGTATTCTTAATATATCACCATGCAAAAAAGAATCATTCACTAAACAGTTCTATAAATTGCTTCAGTTGTATAAAAATAAAATGCCACCAGTTACAAAGGACTGCATATAGCTCTTGAAACATGAACATCTGCATTAATGTGGGCGCAGTCGGCTCAACTGAATCGAGGGCGCCGGATCGATACTGGTAGACTGGCAGACACAACACAAAGCTAGGTAAACGCACACCAAGCTTTATTTCCAAGACCCTTCTGCATATTACAGTATTCAACACAATCTGGATATTACTCGTGTAGTAGAACTACAGCTTGTTGTCATTAGTTCCGTGATGTTGCCGTCGACTTTTGACGCGTGGAACCTCAATAATAATTTAAAGTGCCTATACCTCTCTCGGAGACTGTAGTTATGTATTAGTGAAATAATTTTCCACTACTTTCAGAGATTACGCCCAAAATATAAACTAAACGAAAGATAGAAAGATATGTAACGTTTGCTCTTTGTTGATAGGTACATAGGTAGGTTCAAACGACCCATTTGCGTTTATTTAAAGACCCGAGAACTCGTAATCTCGGGGCTCGCCAATAATAAGACGAAACGATATCTATTTCTTTCCTCTACTAGTACTAACTATACTAAATTTCATGGAAACTAAGGGCATCATTTTCGACATTTGGATTTATATAGAGCCTCTCTCTCTAGCTCATTAACGTCCTACCGTGGGCACGGGCCTTCACTTTGGGAGAGATACGAGGGGAGGTCCAAAAGTTCGTGGAATGGAGGGGATGGAGTGGGGATAGGGGCGCTCGCTTAGTGTCATACTAATTGGGGACTCATAATTAGTATATAAATGGAGTTTCAGCCTTATTGCGTCATTCGTTTACGAACACTCGCATGCTAAACACGTCAATCCGGAAGAAAACTGAAACTATGGAGAAAATTGAACACCGTGCGGTCATTAAATTCCTTACCAAGCAAGGAAAGAACGCTCAGACCATTTTGAATGAAATGGAAACTGTTTACGGGGAACAGTGCCCTAGTAAATCAATGATTTACAAGTGGCATGGTCTTTTTAAACATGGTCGGGAGTCGATTGAAGACGACCCCCGCTCAGGAAGGCCAGTTGAGGCCACCACATCAGACATCGTCGAAAAAGTGGAAAAAATTGTACTGGAGGACACCCGTTTGAAGAAAAAACAGTTATCTGCATTAGTTGGAGTATCAGATACCACCATTTTGCGAATCCTACATGACCACCTGGGTATGACAAAAGTCAGTGCAAGATGGGTACCGAGAATGCTCACGCCGCTTCAAAAACAGCAGCGCGTCGAAGCGTCAAAACATTTTTTGGAGTTGTGTGGCGACGATCCTGGACCGATTTTGGAGCGAATTGTTACCGGCGATGAAACATGGGTTCATCACTTTGAGCCTGAGTCCAAACAAGAGTCCATGCAATGGCATAAAAAGGGGACACCGCCGCCAAAGAAATTCAAAGTGTCGGAGTCGGCTGGAAAGTTGATGGCTACTGTTTTTTGGGATTGTGAGGGGATAATACTGATTGATTATAAAGAAAAGGGCAGGACCATAACCGGAGAATACTACGCAACAATACTAGAAAAATTAAAGGATGCCATCAAAGAAAAACGTCGGGGAAAATTGACCAAGGGCGTGTTGCTCTTGCAAGACAACGCGCCGGTTCACAAGAGCAAAGTTGCAATGGCTGCTCTACACACGCATGGCTTCGAATCACTAGTCCACCCACCCTATAGACCAGATCTGGCCCCAAGTGATTTTTATTTTTTCCCCAATTTAAAAAAAGACTTAAGGGGAAGGAAATTTTCCGACGACAATGAGGTAAAGGAGGCAATTTTGGCTCATTTTGAGGGAAAAGATAAAAAATATTTTTACGATGGTTTAGAAAAATTAATTCATAGATCTAATAAATGTATTCAGCTTAAGGGTGATTATATTGAAAAGGAAAAATAAATTTACTGTTTCATTTTTACTAAAACCCTTTCATTCCACGAACTTTTGGACCTCCCCTCGTATATAATATAATTGGTCTACTCTACCTACTGTATTACTCTACTTGGAAATAAACCAGAACTACGAAACCCTACACGGAGAGAAACATAAAAATTTACAAACAGAAAATGAAAAAATTGTAACCAACTTTGTTTTTCGTTTCAAGGCTTCACTAAACTAGATTTTCTAGCACATTCATTATTTTTATTATTTTACACGCAAATTCAACAATAGACTTTGTAGGCAATCTATTTAACGAGCAGCTAACAATGTTGGCTGCAAATGATTGTGGAAAACACCTATACAAATAAGTAATTATTCGTAAAGTATGAAGGCTTTTAGGATATTGACCTGATCCGGCTCAAGGATGGAAACGTATATGCTTATTTGTATTGAATACAAATCTAGTGATGCTTCATTGGAATATTTTGTAAAGTTTTTAATGTACTTATTATTTAAACAAAGAAAATATCATTGTTGTGTATTTTCTTATTGTTCTTCTTAGATAGTCTTAAATAAAGCGTTTACTAGGCTCTGTAATACTAACATAATTTCTGCCTAGCACGCGCAAAATTTAATAAAAATACTTTACATATTAGAATTATATGAAAACCGCATCAAAATCTATTGCATAGTTTTGAAGATATAGACTCACATAGGGACATACATACAAGAATAAGGACTTTAATTTATAATAGTAAGGATTAGACAGAAACCCATATAGCCGACTAACCGTTTTTGGACAAATTTATTAATCTGTTTTTCATAACAATTAAAAAATAAAGAGCAAATCACTTCTAATAGTGTCGTTTATTTATGTTTACAACTTACTGTTAAACTAAAGAAGAGAAACATTTTTGATGGAATTAAAGTATTATATAAGTAAGTCTTATAATGTTTATTAAAAAAATTAATATTTAAAGTATCCATGCTGTGCTACAAGAAAATCAGTTTTGCTTAAACATCACGTGATAAACGACCATGTCCCGTAATGTAGCTGTAATGGGTTAACAATATTGATAAATCTCACAGACAATGAATCGAATAAAGAACATCATCAATCCAATAAAATCATTCAAGTGCGAGCCAGCCTCATATTGAGGGTTCTGTACATATAACATTTTTTAGCAAAATAACTGATAATCTTTATTTTGCAGATAAAATACGTCAACTACTTTTCAGAAGCAATGTTTTAATTACAAATTATATTTCTGTGTGGAGTTATTGGTTGCAAACGCCATAAGATAAATAAATATTCATGGACATTTTACACAACGTCCTCTGGTCCCAAGCTAAGCTTATATACGCTTGTGTTATGGGTACCAGAATACGGATAGAATACATATACTACATAATTTTTGTAAATACATATTCATAATATCATATCATAGAAAACAACCAGACGCAGTACAAACATTTCTATGACATTTATAAATATCACACAAATGATTGTCCCTGAGCTGTGGTCCTGATCGAGAATCGAACCCGCGACCTCGTGATCAAGATCAAGCATTGTTGCGTGTTCTTTGGTACACATATAACATTCTTGTACTGAACCCTAAAAATTGGAAAAACACATTTCATATTTCCGCAAACATTTATACAACGGATAAATCACGTTTTATGAAAATATTCTGTTATTACAATCACTGTTTATAGGAATTTTGTTTGGAAATATTGTCAATAAAATATCTATAATAAATATCATAACTCGGTCGTAATTGTAATATGCTTGGGTTCTATACAATAAATTGTAATAAAATAACTGTTTCCATATTATTTCGTGATTAATAACGAAAATATTACCTATTTTAATGCTGTACAAATAGAAGTAGCTAAGCAATAGATAAAAATATTAGAATTTCTTATTGTTAAAAATCGTTTTACATGGACATAGTTCATTCTTTGTTTAGAAAATGAAAACATGACAAAGCACATTTAATTTACAAAATGTGCACCAAAACGGCTTATTGTTAATTTCTATTTGATTCGTTTTAATTTTTCGTTACATGTTAATGTAATGCTAAAGTAAGTCAGTAAGTATGTCGAGAACAGCACCATCGTATATTACACCTTTATTTCTATAAAAATTATATATAAGTATATATATTACTAGGTTTTTATAAAAAATGTGAAAAAGAAACATTCGTAGACCTAACATCAACCATTCTTTATAATTTTCTATTTACAGTACAACTAGAACTGTACTATATTTATATTAAATTACTACTCATAAAAATCTAAATCAAACCGAAAATAATGCCATCTAGTTCTATTTGATTTGTAATAGTAATTTGTGCCCAGATTGCTTAACTACATAATCTTGGTTGCGCTTTGATGTAGGGTTACCACCCGTCCAATCCCTCGATTCAACTGGAAAACGTCTAGCCCTGGCTCGCCGTTCACACAATCTTCTATACCAAAATGTAAAACCGGACCATATTGCTGAGACAGAAAAAACATCACAGTTTATATGTGTATCAGTTGATCCATCATTCTCTTGCCCTTATCCCGTTATTTCGGGTCGAAAATATGGCGTATATTATCATGATACGGTACGGAATCTTTCATGTGTGAGTTCAACTCTTATTTGACTGGTTTTCCTTAATGTCTTTTATTTTTAACACGCTTCGGTAGGTATATATCAATGAAATTAATCTATGTAACGGAATCTTTGAAAGCGATTTTAAATAATTGCATTGTCATCGGTCCTTGATATGTGTGCAAAATTTCAGATCAATCCGACTACTGAAAGTTAGTGATAATCGCTGTCAAAGATGTTACATCTATACTTATAATAAATCTGTAGAGAGGTTAATTCTGTACATGAAATATATTTTCAAAATAACTATCAGGGGGTGATTAGAGATCGATACTGATGCCAAAAATGCAATCAGTAAAATTTTTGTCTGTCTGTCTGTCTGTCTGTCTGTCTGTCTGTCTGTCTGTCTGTCCGTCTGTATGTTCCTTATAGAAACAAAAACTACTCGACGGATTTTAACGAAACTTGGTACAATTATTCTTCATACTCCTGTGCAGGTTATAGTATACTTTTCATCACGCTACAATCAATAGGAGCAGAGTAGTGAAGGGAAATGTTGGGAAAACGGGAGAAGTTACTCCATTTTTTAAGCTTCCGTCGCGTGTGCAGCCTTAATGGTAAAAGTTACATAGAAATCATGTATGACGGAAATATTCTACATAAAATTGTCTAAAAAATATCCCGCAACAGCATATATCTATATTTTATGGTTGACTCACAATAACACGTGTAACTCCTGATAGCTTAGCAGTTCATTCTGATTATATTTGTTTACTCTTACGTTTATAATACTCTCACTCAAGCAGTAGTTAAAAATGTTGCAAAAACGGAAAATTTCTTAAATTTTACGCGGACGGAGTCGAGCTAAACGAGAACAGCGAACAGCTAGTAGATAAATACATTGATAGATACATACCGAACATAATAAAAGCATGTTAAAAATATATTCAGAATTTTCAAGCGTGTTTTATTTTTGTTTTTGAACTATGAAAATTATCGTACAAAAAATATATCCTTATAGTCTCACTTCGGTGTCCGTCTGTCTGTCGGTCTGTCTGTCCGGCCGTCAAACTTTTTTTTATTATTGTGTTTTTTTTATTATTGAGGAAAATTCTTTATTTCGCTTGAATGCTGGATTTTTACCATGTTTGTCCGGCGTCCGCAAGTCCAGTGATGACAGCCCTATGATATGATAGCTACAGCAGAGTGTGGGTTCGGGCGTCATATCTGTAATAAAATTTTAATTGAATTTCTACGCAATAAATCTTAACGTAGGCGTTTATTTATGATGACCATATAAAGATGCATAAAGGACAAAACAGAGATAAGTCCTGTGTAATTACATTCTGCCGTGAATTTAATATAAATGGCTATCTCGTGAATATTGGGATGTTTTTTTATTTTTTATAATACTTGAGTCATCCAAGGCATAATTGACTAACCGTCCAAAAAGGGAACGCACTTTGTTTTTTTTTTAATTAACGTCTCAAAATGTGTTCCCTGCCCACTACTGAAGCCTTTATTCAAATTTAGAATTACTAATTGTATAACTAATGAATAAAATAATGTGTTGCCGTATTTTGTGAACCTCATAAGGGAGGGAAGACAAAGCCGATATCTAAATTATTTTTTTAAAGTCCTAATCATGGTGTCAAACATAAAATACTTAATTATTTACTGTCCGCTTAGTCACCACCCCATTTCCTTCCAACATATTACACACAACATCTTCTGTAAGAAATGGAAATCTAGAAAATAAATCCTAAGCCAACAGGTCAGCGCGGTATTGTAGACCATAATCGCTCCCTAAGTGGAGAAGGCCTGTGCCCAACAGTGGGACGTTAAGGGTTGGAAATTCAAATAATTGTTTAAAAATAATATTAAATGGGTCATCACATCACACAAATAAAAGCACAAACATTGTGTGGTATAAGGTTTCTTTAATAATAATTAATTATTTAACTTTGGTATTAATTTTCAAAGTCATATGAGTTTGGATCTTGGATATATTGCACTTTTATTGCATCCAATTCACAGATTTTTATTTGGCTTTGTCAATGACAAACAAGATTATACTCACATACTATACAAGGATATAGAAACCAACCAAGTACGAGTTAAATTCTTGTTTATAGGGTTCTGCACCAATAACTTTCGTACAACAAACATTTTTAACTACTGCTTCGCTTCTACTAGTCGTAGCGTAATAGCCTAAAGCTTTCCTCGATAAATGCCCTATCTAACACTGAAAGAATTTTTCTAATCGGCCCAATGGTTCCTGAGATTAGCGCGTTCAAACAAATAAACAAACTCTTCCGCATTAGTATAGATTTATCCAGCACTAAAAAAGATGTCATATAATAATTAAAATCTTAAGAGGGTACTGTACTCCTGATTTAGGTATTTGCCTTAGGTATTGCTATCCATATTTCCGAGCGCCGCGCTGAAAGGGACAAATATAGATGAAGCGGATTTTACCTACAAATTCTTTGAAAAAAGACGTTTCGTACTTCCGTTTTTTTTTTCGCGAAAGTTAAACCGATTTTAATAGTTTTTGCGTTTTGTTATAGATAAAGAGTATATCTGTGCTTCTATCACTTTCTTTTGTGGTAAAACTTTACCAAATTTGTGTGATAGACTTTATCTAAGGAAAACCGAAAAAAAGTGGGTTTTTCGGATCGTCATATTTTTTAGTTATTATGTTTTGATAAAAAGAAAGTGATAGAAGCATAGATATACTCTTTATCTATAATATAATGCAAAAACTATTAAAATCGCTAACTTACGCGAAGAAAAAACGGAAGTACGATACCCATACTTTTGTATGGAGCATAATTTGGTATCGTACCGTCTTAATAACTAAAATACAATTCACAATATGTAATCAAAATGCATGCAGATAGATAACAACAGAATCTTTGTTATAAAACAAAGTTGTTATTTTTGTATGTATGTCCCTATGTGAGTTTATGTGTTCCAAACTCTGAGGCTGTTTAATGCCGTTTTTTAATAGATATAGTGGTTCAAGAGGCTTTTTTTGGTTGGATTGGTTGGATTTAGTTTCTAAATTCGACCCCTACGAAGTTGAAGCAACAGCAAATTTTAAAATAAATTTGAGATTAAAGGTAAGAAATGCGGTCTTATTCATAATGACGGAGGTTTAAAAGTTCGCTAAAATTGTCAAAACTTGTTATTCATAATCTGTAGTCTTTTTACGATAAATAGACTAGGCATCAATGTAGTCCTCCCCATCGCTGTCAAGAAGGCTGGCGGCATTGGCAATGCTTATTTTTTGTACAAAATAAAGGCCAGCCTTCTGGTCACGAGAGGCGTTGATCAGTCGGCCCGCTAAATCTTTACAAAGATTTCGGGCACTCGGGCTCCATGAGCCTAGCGTTTCGACCCCAATCGGCGCAAAAATATATATATATATATGAATAATATAAATATAATACCCTAAGAGATTATTGTATTTGCGCCGATTTGTATTTGTTGATGCCTTGTCTATTTATACATATAATTTTAATTTATTTTTTATTGTACTTACATATTTTTTATATTTAACTGTATATAGATTTCCATTTTGCAAATAAAAAAATATTTTACGATAAAATGTTTATTATATCTCCGTTAAAATCTTCGTTTAAACCTCCGATAAGTCATTATGAATAAGACCAACAGTCTTTAACAGATGCACAGCGAAGTCTCAGTAATACGGTCCCGTTTCACCTTTTAACACTGAACCCTAAAAATACAGAACTAAAATAACAAGTTCTAAAGTAATATTAAGTGGAAACTGATATCTCATAAACTAGTGATGCGAACTGGATGCACGATCGTAAAAATATTTAGTCGATAAAATTTAAAGACTCCAATACTATTGTAAGGGAATGCAGTTGAACACGATAAAACCATTATGCAAACAGTCAACTTGTACGTTTGTACGTTGAGGAACTTTAATTTTATGTGTAAAGCTTCAAGTTGTCATTTCATACCGAATATTTGAATATCCAACTAATATTAGATGTTAGTATTGGAGGGTTTAGGAATAATATTTTCTAACACTTACGCGACTCATCTGTTTAAATAAAACTACTTTTTACGGATTTAGACGCGTATATTTGTTTTAAATTTTGGCCCGACGGCTATATTGTATACTACCTCTATAATAATTAAAACTTTAGTCTATGATAAAATTATGTATGTTTTACCTTATATAATTTAAAATTTAAAAAATGTTCTTTATATTGTTACAATTTGTTAATGTATTTTAGAAACTAAAATAATGTTATTGATTCTATGTAGTCTGAGCACAATGTAATATGATATAGTTTATAGTAAAAGTCTATCTTTATGGTCAATGTAAAATTAAAATCGAATGTGGGTAAACCCTGTAATAACTGATCGTAGAAGACACATTACAGCTCAGTCTCACCAGTGACCATGGTGACTGCAAAGTCTCCGAAACGTCGGGCCAAAATTTAAAACAAATATATGCGTCTAAATGGGTTTAGGAATGTTACTAATGTGAAGTGAATTGTAGTGAAATATTGCAGCTATAAATCAATTTTAAACATTTAAAGAACTACTAACAAATAATTTAAAAGCTTTAAAGAAATGTCTTAATTTTAAAAAAATGGTCAAGTGCGAGTCGGACTCGCGCACGAAGGGTTCCGTACCATTATCTATGCAACATACGTTATTAATAAATGAGCAAACAACACACACAATACTTAATTAATCACGTTTGTTGTATGAGAGCAAGAAACGGTAAAAAAATCATGTTTGTTGTATGGGATCCCCCCTTAAATATTTATTTTATTTTATTTTTAGTATTTGTTGTTATAGCGGCAATAGAAATACATCATCTGTGAAAATTTCAACTCTCTAGCTATCACCGTTCTTGAGATACAACCTGGTGACAGACGGACGGACGGACGGACAGCGAAGTCTCAGTAATAGGCTCCCGTTTTTACCCTTTGGGTACGGAACCCTAATAAAAACCACACTTATAAATTCACTACATTTATTAATTTATAATTGTTGCCTAGTTCTCCTTCCATACATATAAAAAATTCCAGATCTAATCGACTATGCAAGTGGGTGAAAATCAATTTCAAGATATATACAGATTAGTTTACTCATACAAACAAACAAACACTTAGAGTATAAGTACATGTTGTAACAAAATACAAAAGGTAATAACATAAATTATTACATAGATATTTAGATACGAAAGATGTTGTTAAAAAAGTTTTAATTACATTGTTTTATCATGCTTTCAGCTTAATTTCTATACAATGCTTCAGTTCTCTATGTGTTTGTAAGATATGACGTAAAATGGATTAGGTTTTTCCCATTCTGAGTTAGATTTTCAAGTCAAAATAACAATATTAAACACATCAGAATAACTTAATTTATATAATAAATGGCTAATTAACCCAGTTACCTATATAATTTTAACTTCACAGTGTGCTGTGAAAATAACTGAATGTAAAATTTTGTATGATATCGTAGGACACAAGGTCGATAGCTGGCATTGCATTAGCCTTGCGCTTTGATTAACCTTGCTTTACAATGCATTTTGCCACTGAATCGTTTGTATTGTGAAAGACCTTGGAACGCAAAGCTTTTGAAACTTAAGTATCTTTGTATCACTTTCACGCTAAAGTCGTTAGTAAAGGAAAACTAAAGTAAAACTATTGAAGGAAAAGACATGTTGCGCCAACACCAAATAATATTTCAGCAGGAGAATGATTATAAATTGAGAAAGAAAGCGTATACGGAGCGAGAATGTGAAAAATACGGATATAAAATCCTAACTAGCTTATATGGGTGCTTAATATAGTCTGTGTAATATCTAATGTTGTTGTCGTCTTCTTTGGGCTGTACCTTGGGTATAATCTTATAATTATTGTTTCAACTGAATCTCTCAACTCATCGGAAACGGTTTGGCTCGTTTTTACGTCAATAAGGTTTGATAATCGGTAAACATCTGTTTTATATAGGGATACTAGCTGACCCGACAAACGTTGTTTTGCCATACTAAAAAAAAGTTTGAAAAATAGATGTTGGCCGATTCTCAGACCTACTGAATATGTATGTAAAATTTGAGAAGAATCGGTCAAGCCGTTTCGGGGGAGTACGGTAACTAACACTGTGACACGTGAATTTTATATATTAGATATAAACAGATGTTTACCGATTCTCAAACCTAGGGAGGTTTTAATTGAGGTTAGTAAATATGCGACTAAAACTGCGGGGCACAGCTAGTACTATTAAAGAAATATATTGATTAACTAGCTGTGCCCACGACTCCGTCCGCGTGGATTGTTTGTTTTTCAATCGACCTAATCTATTTTTTGATTCTTTTTTAGCCGCTAGATGGCGTTGCAAGTGACCAAGTTTAGAAATTTCGTATTATGTAAATATCTCTTGATTGAGTGGACCGATTGCGATGAAACTAAGACTAAGTAATACCTTGAGTTATGTACAATTTTCACGTATAACATTTATATTTATAAGTGTTGTACATTTTACGTGATGCGTGCACAGACAAACATCTAAACAGACAAAAATTTCAAAAATGCTGGAATTGGCTTCTGTTGGTTGTCCTTTAACCATCTGACTATTTTTTTGCACATTTAATATTCAATGTACAAAAAAAAATTTCTACAGTTTTATTATATGTATAGATGTAAACGACTTTTATAACTCTGCGAAAAGACGGTAAATTGTTACAAAAAGATAACACTAAATCTAATTTAGCGATAAAATAAAATGTTCTATATAAAATTTATGGTTTGGATTCTAAACGTATATATAAGATAATTTTATGTGTGCTCACTTCCCTTGTCGATGGTTCATGCGTTACTTTAGAAGAAAACAAAGCAATTCGTGCTTGAATAAGTAATACTGGAGGTAATACTTTATATTGAAATCCTACTAATATTATAAAGGCGAAAGTTTGTAAGTATGGATGTATGTATGGATGTTTGTTACTCTTTCACGTAAAAACTACTGAATGGATTTGAATGAAACTTTACCACAATATAGCTTATACATCAGAATAACACATAGGCTACAAATTGGCTGGACCGATTTTGATGAAATTTTATTTTATACAGAATTGTATGGCAAAACAACGTTTGCCGGGGCAGCTAGTATCTTATAAGTAGAATCGTTGACTGTTATTATTTCCCTGCGCTTGCGAAAACTGAAAAAAAAGGATGGCACATCGTAGCAATATAAATAAATATAAAAATTACATATACATTTCAC
Organism: Orgyia antiqua; assembly: GCA_916999025.1. Classification (NCBI taxonomy): domain Eukaryota; kingdom Metazoa; phylum Arthropoda; class Insecta; order Lepidoptera; family Erebidae; genus Orgyia; species Orgyia antiqua. The sequence continues at coordinate 24,792,426 of OU779864.1, forward strand.
ACAACATCCTCTGGTCCCAAGCTAAGCTTATATACTTGTGTTATGGGTACCAGAATACGGCTATAATACATAAACTACTTTTCTTTTGTAAATACTTACTTATAATACATAGTAAGCACCCAGACGCAGTACAAACATTTGTATGACAATTAAAAACATCATACAAATGGCTGTCCTGACCGGGAATCGAACCCGAGCCCAGTCCGTTATATGAACCACTAGTCTACAAGGCCCGTCGAAATCTAATTTATAAAATTTCCATGTCACAATGTTAGTTACCGTACTCCTCCGAAACGGCTTTACCGATTTTTATGAAATTTTACATGCATATTCAGTAGGTCTGAGAATCGGCCAACATCTATTTTTCAAACCTTTTTTTATTTTTAGTATGGCAAAACAACGTTTGCCGGGTCAGCTAGTATAAATATATATTTATCATCTATTAGCAATAGACACTGGTCTAACAGTTTTAGTAATACAAATATCGTCTCAAATACAATCAGTAATGAATCAAGATTATTGTATAAACTTACCTTATACTCGTATGTTCACTTAGTCATACTTTCGAAATCTTTAATGAAACTCTGTCAGACATAATCAAAGTGGTCCCCTACTTATAACAAATTGTGCCCATATTTGTTAGTGGGCTCCAATAAAAGAACAGCATTCATTGAGTGTATTTGACAAGAAGGTTTGTTATGCAATTGTATCAAGCAATGTACGACCAACTATATTCCATAGAAACGTTATGATGTAAAAGTATTTCAAAATAGTTTGTGATACAACCGAAAGTTTGTAAATAGTTGTTTAAATCGCAAAAAAAGAAATTAATGTATTGCATGATTGTTCTTCATAGTCTCAATATAAATGTTTATACTGAGTTGCTGTATGGCCCAGCTATTTTATAGTACATACACTAGCTGACGCAGCAAACGTTGTTTTGCCATAAGAATGTTAAGTTTAGACAACCCATACAACAAAAAAAAGTATGAAAAATAGATGTTGTCCGATTCTCAGACCTAACGGATATGTACAAAAAAATTTCACGAAAATCGATCGAGCCATTTCGGACGAGTATAATTACAAACACCGTGACAGGAGAATTTCATATACATATTAGATTAACTACAAAATATAAAAAGTTGATAGATCTATTTATAAAGTTAAGAGCCATAAGATGCAAGAGGCACAAGACCGCGCGCTGTGGCTTTCTATGGGGAAGGCTATGTCCAACAGTGGACAGAGAAAGGCTAATAGATGGATGGATATATTTTACCTTTTTAAGATGCACACGTGACTTTAATGTTCTTTACACTTTTATCAAGTCTAAGTAATACTATGTGCATTTACCTAATTTATACTAAAGAAAAAAAAAATACTAGAAATAATGCTAGCTTTATATTTTATTTACAAATTTCCTTTCGTAGAGAAACTTTGCAGCTTGCAAGAGTTCAAAATTAGTTTTAGAAATGTTATATTTAAAATCTCAGCGAACAGATGAATCCTTTTTGTAAAAGTACTGGACCATCGAGACGCTACTATGTGCCGATAAAATAGCGACGTGATTTCCCCGCCCGGGATTCTCCAATCTTTTCATCTCTCCCCATCCGCTCGGAACGTCTCTTGTAGATGAAGCTAAGCGAAGATGCAGTAAACACAAGAACTGTCATCTAGCGAGAATACTTATTTAACATTCAGACAAAGTTTAGAAATCGCATTATTGAAGCACTCCCTCGTGATATGAGTACGATATTGGCAGTGGCAAAGCATCTTGAATAGAAGTTACAGATTTATACGTACTTATTGTTACTTCGTTATATTTCAATATTTTATTGCATTGCAATCCGTTTTATGTGTTGCAACATTGAATAAATATTGTAATACTCATTTATTGAAGGCAGAAAATAGAGTAGCAACATTCCAAATAATTTTCTTATTTATTGGTAGTAAGTTTCTTATTGATTCCGTTGAAAAAAGTAAAACAAATGTACGATTCTTGTCATAGATTTTAAACCTTCGGTTTTTATAAAAAAATTATGGCAAGAAAGGAATTTGTTATTAATTATTGACAAAATATATTGTTTTCATGTTATCTAAACTTGTGTTAGAGATTTTCCAAATTAAACTGTTACGTAAACAGTTTATAATGTATGTATAGCTCCATATGACCTGACACATGCAAGTAAGTATTTTTAAGTTACTAAAGAAACTTTAACTTGAAATGCCTTGAGTTGTAAGTGCTTATAATAACGATAGTACCTAGTGGTTAACAAATATTGCCTTTAATTTAATAACATTGCGTAAAATGTTGTACCAACATGGCGATAACCCCCGTGGGAACTATAACAATTTGTTCGCAATCACCTGAGCCTCTCTGCCTACCATGCGCTGAATTCAATAATGCATGAAGCACGTCAGTCGTCCGCTGCGCCAAGTAGACTCTCTAATTACGGCAAACGAAACAAACGGTTTATTCCCACCTCAGGGTACGGTTATCGAACTCACCTAGAAATATGCTAAATAAATATGCTATAACAAAACTATTATTGTAATAATGACGCAACAGCGTTGGCGAGCCAGTGGCCTCGCTGAATATATCACACGACATACTAGAGAGTACTTGTACATTCTATTTCCTCGTTATCGACAGCTCTCACATACGTATGTGATCAGTTGGCAACGTGGTCATTCCACGTTGCTTTTACATAAAACATTGAAGCTGTTCTCCTGTAATGTTTACCATTATTTACCTCCTTTAACGTATGCCATTATTGCTTGCAATAGCAAATACAAGACGATGCCTTAAGTACTTAGTAATTGTAGAGGAATTAGGTCCCTAAATATTTCCTTCTAATTTCTTGGCATATATAGTATATATAGTATTAAGAACAATTGAATTACTTATTCCAATTTTATGGATGTATTTAGTTCTATCTCAAATCATAGCCAATTCTTATACAGCATTCCATGTGCTGACTAAATGGAATATAACATAAGTTCTTCGAGTAAACCACTGATCGTATATCAATGAATAATTTCTGAGCTAGGTGCATAAATCAAAAGATTACAATCGCTGCGACTCTTCGCAATATTATCCGCGAGGAAAATACAAAGTGAAATGTTTTTCGAAGTAAACGAGATCGCACTTATATTCTCTCGATTGGTCCGTACATATATTATTCTAACGTTATCGTAATGAGTCGTAAAATTTTATTACTCATATCGTAAAAGTAAATCCTCTGGTCTGCTAAGGTGGAGCGATGAGGCGCGAACGTTTAATCCGTGAGATTGTGAGCTCCGGAGACGCCAACTGTGCAGACAATTCTTATATTAGCATCGTCGGTGCCAAACACAAAATAAAGCTAGACTATTTGTAAAACAAAGAAGTTCGTTATAGCCAATATTAGGATAGAATATATTTATTTTAATATATTAGGAATAGATTTAAAACTCTAGATTTTTTGAGATTATTTGTTTATTCGATTATTTCGATATTTATTATTATATCTTTTTATTTTTATTTTTTATTATATTCGGGATTCATTAAGTTAGATTCACAACATAAACACAAAAAATTATAACAGTCTTTACAAACGGAAGAGGTTCATTAGACAAAATCATTTCACTTTGCGCCACTTCTGACCCAGCAACAATGTAGAGTCATCTACTTATAACGGTTATACTTGCATTGATGGAGCGAAAGTGGTATATCTGAACACATAGATACTTACAGATTTACACTCTAAAAACTTTATGCTTCGAACTTTCACTGGATGAATAAATGTATCTATAGAAATTGTATCTTCGTATCTAGTGCCAAGATAGAGTACATTGCTCTGACCGTTGATGTTATGTAGTCTATAGTAACTATTACGCTATGTTAACTATGTTTATGTGTAAGAAGCATAGCGTGTGAGGAGAAAGCAAAGCGACATTGGATCGGTATAGGCAGAAGTGGGTTGGTTTGAGTACGTCGGCTGCGCGCGCGCAAGTAGGTGAGCGTGTCGAGGTCGTGACGTCACGCGCTTTCTCTGCTAGCGCGTTGTGCAAACACGTTGGTGGTGCGCCGAATATTGCATCGAGCACCCTCATATGTTTGTTTTAGTGTTTCGACAGTCATGTCAACGACCTTAACTGCTTATCTATTGCATACAATACAAATAATAATCCTTTATTACCTGTTTTTATGTACTGTATATTTTATAGTAGACTACCTGTTGCCCGCGACTACGTGCGCTTTACAACAGAAGTTTACTAGATCAATAGATAGCGTTGTACAGATTTTTAAATCGCGCTATAGTTTTGTTACACACATTAACACTTAGCTTGTCAAAATGTTTGTTATGTCGTCATATCGTCTTCACAATTATAATTTAGGATCACGAGCTGTATGTAATGTATGTTAAAGAACACAAATGTATTGAAGTCATACTATATGATCAATCACATTACTGAGTTAGCCGGTAATTTAAATTTCTAACACAAATGTGTATGCCGTGTATGGTGTCTGCGAAATTCAAATAGGACAGAAGTCCTGTCATGGTGGTGTTTCCATCATAATTTAATTTAAACTAATATAGTTAAACTTATGGAACTACAATACAGCTAATGATAGAAATTACTTTAAGCTGGCGATTGTTAGTTACTGCTAATATCAAAATTCCGTATCAACACGTTTTATATAAAAATTTAACGGAAATGGTTATGGAATGGAAAAACATTGCAAATGTGTAATAAATATATACACGAGAATAAGACATACGTAGGCATACAAATAAAAAAACACTATTTAATGAAAAAGTCGGGTTTCTTAACTCACACGTACTTATTTTGATAAATTTCTGATTGTTTTTATGACTGTGAAAAACGAGACCAGAGTAATAAAAATTTTATCGTCAAATAAAAATAAACAGAGATAAGAACAGTTTAACGTTAAACGATGTGTGTCTTAATTATTTTATTTTTGATATAGAACAAGAGACAGGTTAACATTGACCTTCATAGTCTTGAGAATATATTATGGTATTACCAGATGGGATCTATATTTTATTACTTGATCAAATACTATTCACGCCTGTGTTAAAGTAAAAAAATAATAAATAAATATTTTGGATATTTCACATCACGTCCTCTGGTCCCAAAGTAAGCTATATTTTTATGCTTGTGTTATGGGTACCATAATACGGATATAATATCTACATATACTACTTTTCTTTTGTAAATACATTACTTATAATACATAGAACACACCCAGACGCAGTACAAACATTTGTATGACAATTAAAAACATCACACTAATGATTGTCCCGAGCGGAAATCGAACCCGCGACTTCGTGAACGCCAGTCCGTTACATGAACCACTAGACCACGAAGCCCGTCAAAGTGCCCATATAAAAGCGTTCATGGATGATTTATATCGATCAGATGACCAAGAGAACGTGGTTAAGAAAGATAATTCAATTACGAATATAATGATCATGTCTTGCTTGTGAAAACTCGTTTATGGATAATACTTGGCACCATATAACTTGGCTGTCAAATAAAGTTGAAATGAACACTTTTAGATAGGCAAGTAAGCATAGGCGTGTATGGAATTCGATATACTTTCATAAAATGTAGTTCTTAACTTTTATTAAAACTATGAAGGCCGATGTTCCACAGACTCTTAGACTATAACGTACAGTTTAATATAATAAAGATTTGGTCTTATCTTGTCAATGTTATTTGCAAACTTCTGTACTGCTTTCATGTTTGAATGTTTTTATCTTTGTTAAGGTCATCACTTACGGTCATATTAGCAGCGGTATATACATTAATAGCTAGTTTGAAATCTCTTTATACACCATATTATGATGTTATCTCCACAGAAATATCTGGCTCAACATTATCTAGTCAAGTCTGACAAACTATAAAAATCCGCCACCAATTTCTTCTTCTTTGTTCTTCTTTGTTCTTCTTTGTCACACCAATCTGGCATTTTGTTATAAGTATAGTACAGTAGTGAAAACATATAGTATAGTAGAAGTATAGTACTGAAGTGGCAATGGGCAGGCCACATCGCTCGTAGGACTGAAATTCGTTGGGGAAGAAAAGTCCTAGAGTGGCGACCACGTACCGAACGACGCAGCGTCGGGTGGCCCCCGATAAGGTGGAGCGACGATATCGTCAAGGTCACGGGGAGACATTGGATGCAAGCGGCATAGGACCGCACGTTGTGGCTTTCTATGGGGGAGGCTTATGTCCAACAGTGGACGTAGAGAGGCTGATGGATGGATGGATAGTACAGTAGTACATTGTTTTGAATTTTTTTCGAAGTTGTTATCGGTTTACATTTTCTCTTATATACCTAACAGCATTCATGAAGGAAATGGGGAGTTACCTATTTAAGTACTTTTACAATATTACATTTTATGAGCACAATTGCAACATATGCACTAACAGAAATTACCCTTCTCTCATCACAGCCGCTTCTGAGTGCAAGATCGAGGGTTTTGTATATTTATGTTTAGTCGTAAAATGTTTAAATAGTAACAAAGTTTAGTATGTAGCACATAAAATATGAACAAAATAACTATGTAGTTCTCATGTAAGAAGTAACTATATGTATAAATTTAATAAATAACAATATATATTCATGGATATTTTACAAAACGTCTCTGGTCCACAGCTTTTATTTGCGTGTGTTATGGATACCAGAATACGGGTTTACTACTTACAATCTCTGTCTCTCCCTCCAGCCCATTAACTTTCCACTGTTGGACACAAGCCTCATTTACTTTAGGAGAGACTATGGTCTACTGAGTCGCGCTGACCCATCGTATTGCTATAGGCTTTATTTTCGTGTTCTCACATATTGTGTTCGTTAAACAGTTACCTAAATATAAAAAAAACAGAATGTTTATGAGAATTACATTTTTATTTTCAAATTCAAAAAGTCTAATCTATTGGATTTAAGCATAAAAATATTTATCATAGTTTTGAAAGTAAAACATGATAAAAAAACTAAATTCAAAAATAGTAAATAACGGCTTAGTAGTTTTCTAATAATTTAGTTTCAAACATCCGATTTTATAGACAAATTTAAAAAGTCAGAACTGAAGATTTATATTCAAAACTAAAATCAAAACAAATAACTCAAGTAAACTATAGTGTCACCATTTCACTGCTCTAAGATGTACACAGTGGTACAATAAAACCATATATTTCGTTTTACGACTTACAATGCAGACGATTGCTAACATCCAGAGAATGCCCGGATCTCATCCTAGTATATGACACTATCTTTGAGTATTAAACCAGCAGGAGTAGGTACAAACGCTGTTTTCTTTGTCAAACATACTGCTAAGACGCTGAGGTGCCACGGTAACAGACATGCCGAGGTACACAAACTCCAATTGCTCGCTAAACATGCATGATTTTTGTATGGTGTCATTCTTCCCTAAAACTAGACAAATTATTATGACCTTAGCTAATACTTTAAAACTAACTACGCACAAAATCAGCAAAATGGGACTAAAAAACGACACTGTGAGTATGAGTTTTACTCTCGTACATTTTTTCAGCGGCAGTCGCCTGGCAATGTTAACTCCTGTCTGATAAGTGCTCTAAGGACACGACCTGACTAATCCCGGACTGTGGTTTATGACCGCGATCGACTTAGATACACAGATATTGCTCTCTTAAATGTAATCTTACTACCAAGGATATTTGCTACAATTAATATTGTATGAATAGGATGAGTTATTTAATCTTGTGATTTGTAGAGGTCATTAATGATCTTAACAAGATATAATATATGTAACAATAGAGTCAGCTGGGTCAAATATTACAGTTTTATTTTCACAAATAAATAACACTCTCTCTCTCTCTCTCTCTCTCTCTCTCTCTCTCTCTCTCTTCAACACATTAATGTCCCACTGTTGGGCACGGGCCTTCTCCACTTTGGGAAGTATTTGATCTACTATGCAGCTGCGCTGACCAGGCGTGTTAGCAGAGGTTTTAGTTTCGAAGTTTTTATTTATCACAAATAAAGTTGTCTTCTATATTACCCTTAGCAGGCTCGTACAGTACCCTGTGGAGGAAATGGGGTGGTGATATTTGTACGCTAAATCCGTCGCCACACGGACAATAAATTACAGAAGACATGCGAATATGACTATGGCAAAACAAAATGTCATGATAAATTTGTTATCTTTGGTAATTATTTATTAATTATTAACTGGAATTTTTAATTTATAGCTTTATTTATTTATACAAGTGATAATAGTGTATGTTTGGATTTTGGTTGTTTTTTCTTCGTTCACACAATAACTACGTAACGATCCTGTATATTTCGATTTCTATGTTTCTTACGTAATTTTAAGTATTTTGGAAAAGTCTCCCATAATCTAGGACGGCTTGCCGGCAATAAATCGATCTGTTACTATTATGGTCTCAGTCAGATCATATGCATCTGTAAAAAACCGCGATTTTTTGCAATTTCGTATTTCGTTAATTTTACATAAACTTATCTCGTTTTCTCTAGTCTGAACGGTATTTCAGGTCAAAGTTGTTAATGTCAGTTAAGTCACTCTTATTTATTTTACTATTTTTTATTTGCAGAAGTGTGGAGTGCGGGCGGCGGGGCCGGCAACGCGGCAGCATGCGGTAGCAGCGGTATGGAGTTGAAGCACGAGGTGGCTTACCGCGGGGTGCTGCCCGTAAAGGCGGAACCCGGGGTCTCACACAACGGCCACCAGCCCAACGGACACGTCAGAGACTGGATGGCGGGCGGTGCCAATGCTGGATCACCCTCGCCTGGGCCTCCACAACCCCAAACTAACAATGGGTACTCGTCACCCTTGTCCTCCGGGAGCTACGGACCTTACAGCCCTAATGGAAAAATAGGTAAGGTTTAGGCACATATTTAGTTCTTTACCATTTAGAACACGTACCTATTAATACTTATCTAAGTATTCATATCGGTGTAGGTACATTTTAAACACATATTTTCATCAAAAGATAGGATGCGATGACGATTAATTGTTTTAACGGGTTGCACAGATTCTGTTTTCGATAATTCCGATCGTGGCAATCTCAAAAGTGTCTCCGATGTTCCTTGTCTTAAGAACATAGAGTAGTTGATCTAATAGATGGAATGCAGTGTTGTTATCGTTTATATTTTCTTAAGTAATGCCAACTTACAAGTAAGACATATCTTACACTATGGAGAACTTTTACAAACGACTATAGATGAGTCTATAATAAATAAATATATAATATATAATAACTGATAAAGTGCAAGACACACTTTACAATAAATCGTATAATACTAACAGAACAAAACTATACGTCTTGTCGAAACAATGCTAGTGTATATGACCCAGTTTTCATAATATGACCAAACATAATTGTGTAACAGCAGGGGGGCTGAAGAGCTATAGTTTTATACTGAATGTATGACCCACATAATTACAAAGAACTACTACACTCCATTTATCAACAACCTATAAACCTTAATGATAGCCCCACGGGGTATGAACATAACTCAGTGGTTAGCATGAAACGAAATAGCAAAAATATCTTCTTATGACTTACGTATATGCGCTACATGATAAATGAATTACGTAGAGGGTGCGTTACTACATGAACATTAAATCATACACAAATAAACTCCTGAAAAGATACGTCGCATTTATTATGAATATCACACTATTTATTTGAGGTGTACAACCACGAACATGCCCTGGGTCATGGTAAGGCTCAAGGCACCATCATGGCCCGGAAGGGCTGAAGGAGAAACAAGGAAAAAACACCACTAACATGCCATTAGGATCGCACATCAAACATACATTCGACGTAGTAGGTATAGCTGCTATTTCATTGTCCTTTGTAACAGAAATAAATACTCGAAAAATTTTCTCTATTGTAAAACAAATTAATACGGGATTAGTAATGAAATCCCGTGTGGTGATGGTTTAAGGATCAAGTATCACCCATTGTTCGAGGACGGGCAATTATTTAGATTAATTAATAAACAAAAATAATTTATTAATTATTCTCTGGAAAGAGAATAATTAATAAATTATTTTTATTTTTTATTATTTAGCAATTTATTTCCCATTGACGGGCTTCGTGGTGGAGTGGTTTATGTAATGATCACGAGGTCGCGGGTTCGATTCCCGCTTGGGATAATCATTTGTGTGATATCCATAAATTTCATATAAATGTTTGTACTGCGTGTTTTCTATGTATTATAAGTATGTATTTACAAAATAAAAGTAGTATATGTAGTCTATCCGTATTCTGGTACCTATAATACAAGCATAGAAATATAGCTTACTTTGGGACCAGAGGACGTTGTGTGAAATGTCCTGAATATTTATTATTATTGTTTTTCCCAGGGTGCTACAATTTCTCAAAGCGGAGGCGGCCCGTTCCCAACAGCGGCAAGTTAAAGGGCTGGAGAGAGAGAGAATGAAATTCAAATATTTTCTATAATTAAAACAGCAGTTATTGTACCACTAATTGTGAACCCAGACTATTAATCATTTAATATATTTACCTCTATTCTTTTTTTTCTCTCTTCAGCAGTAAGCCCATTAATATCCTATTGTTGGGCAGGACCTTCTCCACCTTAACAGGGTCTACCTAAGTCACGCTATTCACTCGTGTTGGCAGACGACTCAATTCGAATTCTATTACTGGATATAAATGTAAATGTTCATGCACATAATTTTGTTAATTTAGAAGCTAATACATACATTTCGTTCAAGGATAATATGAAAACCGCAAGATTTGATCGTTTCAATTTATGTCAGGGAAATGGATCTATGAATGCCTATTTTTGTGGTATACCGAAAGTAACGAGGGTTTTTCCTCAGCGATCGCATGAGATGATAAGAATTGTTATTTGTAAAAAAGTATAGAACAGCCTTTATACTATCTGACAAAAATGTCAGTTCCATATTGCTGAAAAATGAGAGCCTTGCTGCTATTATCGTTTTTGATGATTTAGGTAAAAAGGATACCCTGATTTAAATTTATTATTTTCTGGAATGATCTGCCAGCATCATCTTGTTTTAGACATAGTTTATTTAAATCTTTTTAATTGCATTTAATCTTTGCCAGAATAATTTTAAACAGTTACTTATGCTACATTTGAAATTTCGAACAAAACCAGAAATGAACAATAGATATTTGATTTTGTTCAAAACTTCGGTTTTCTTCGAAAGGTAAAATTAATGTATTTATTAAACCTTATGTCTACAGATGTTATAACAGGTATAGAAAAAGCAATGTTGTGACGAATGCGATGCAGATAAACCGTAGAACGCCTCCATAGTCAGTAACATTGATGATAATTAAAGGTCACAAAGAGACATAGGGTGTAGGTGGCACAAGATCCGTATTGTGACATTCTTTATAGAAGGTCTACGTTACATAGTCTTCTACAGAAATATTTATCTACTTTGTTAAAGTATTTAATACGTGTGTAAGGGGTTATTTCGAAAGCAATGGTCTGATCCTTAATTGTTTTTTATTACAAAATCTTTATAAGTACTGTGATTTTTTCCTTTTTTTGACAGCAAATTAAAGAGGTCTCCTATGTATTTTTTGCCAAATATATTTGAAAGAATAAAACCGAAGCATATAACATTAGCGCTACTTTTTTTGTAATTTACGTAAAATATTGTCTAGTCGATTGACGCAAGTTCAACGCGATTACGACGGATCAATATTAAAGTTCCCCTGAGAAGAAATAAATAAAGAATTTTTTATTTAATTTACTAACACACTACAAAATAAAAACAAACACATCATGGTCAAAGAAGCAATAAAAAATATAACATTACAGAGCACTGCATCGTTAAAGGGCGCCCACATGCAAGTTAAGAGATAACGCAAGCAAACACTAGAATTAATTGACCAAACAGTGTTTAAGAAACGTAAAATATCATGAATTGTGCTATGCGATGCGTGCAAGATAAGTCGCTCACTTTTTACGTATTTAGACGCGTGTATTTATTTTAAATTTTAGCAAAACGTATACATGCGTCTAAATCCGTAAAAGTCGTTTTATTTAAACAAATGAGTGACACAAGTGTTAATGAATATTCAAGTCAGTCACTACTAGTTAACTCTCATGGTTTTACCTATGGTCTTAGTTACGATTCGATTTTTTTTTGGTTTACTTACCTAGTAAACCTTTAAAACTATTTGGAGCGTTAGTTTTTACGCAGCATAACGCGAAATATCAACAAAGATGTTTTGTATTGAAACCGTAATAACAAACTTATCTACAACTTAAATCGTTAGGAACTTACGCACGAACACACGCATTTTCTCCTGTTTTGTATTTTGGCATAACTTAACTCTCTTTTTTATTGTGAACCATAAGATATTTAGAATCCCTTGACGGCGTGCAAATACAATCTATAAAACTACAAAATCAAGGCACCATAACAGATATTAATTACGCTTTGCTTCTCAGTTAATCAAAATTTCAATTTGCTTCACAGCATGGTTTTTACTCGACACGTCCATCAGTTTATACCTACACAAGATTATATTATTAATTCTGAAATGCATTGTGTTCAAGTTCACTAATAAAATAACTAAAATATACATCATATTAATAAACACGAACCAGTTAAGTACGAGTAGACACGCGCACGAAGGGTTCTGTAACATTGCTATCATAATTATATACGTCATGCCGTCATAATACGTCTAAGGATATCATCATATTACACTAGAAACGTTTGTTCTATGGGAGCCCTCTTAAATATTTATTGTATTCTGGTTTTAGGGTTTATTTTTATTAAATATTCACGGACATTCCACACAACGTCCACTGGTCACAAGCTAAGCTTATATGCTTGTGTTATGGGTACGAGAATACGGATATTATTATACTACATATTATTTGTTATACTAATTTTCTTTTGTAAATAAGTACATACTTATATACATAGAAACACTCAGACGCAGAACAGACATTTGTATGACATTTATAAACATCACACAAATGATTGTCCCGAGCGGGAATCGAACCCGCGACCTCGTGAACGGCAGTCCGTTACATGAATCACTAGACCACGAAGCCCGTTATTATAGCATCAACAGACATACATTATGAAGATTTTAATTTTTTAGCTATCACCGTTCTTGAATAGCCTGGCGACAGACGGACGGTTAGCAAAGTCTCGGTAATAGGGTTTTACTTGTTGGTATGGAACCCTAAATTTAGCAGTAGCCTTTAACTTAACATTATAGCAACAAATTGGTAGTTATATTTAATGTTTACAAAAAAGTGAATGACCTGCGACGCCACTTCGACGCTGACGAACCGCGACCAAGGACATATCATTATTTACTTTAGCTATTCTTGCTAATCATATGCTACTACCAACATACATAGACCTCTCACTTTTTACCAAATTAACTCGAATAACCTCATTACAATAGAACTGAGGGAGACATAATGTGTCATATACAAGTGGTTATCATTTATCAGTACTGAGGATGGATTTTTTCCGTGTTACACGTTATCGTGCAAAGTGATAATAAGTTCAACGACCTGATTATTGCGTGATTTAGATAGTAATGCCGTAATATAGATATTTTTGTAGCACGATCATTATAAGTGTTGTATAATATTAAAAATGTTAGAGAAAGTAAAATTATAATTTTTCCTTGCTATTTGACAAACATGAAAAAATAATGTTTAAGTACTTACAAACACACCTAAGATTTTTTTCCTTGTTGATCCTGTAGCTGTTTGTAACTAACTTCAGAGTGACCGTGTAAGCACGCAACTCACACATTTTGTAATTAACTTCATGGTGTCCCTTTTCGGCCCACACAAAAGATGCATCGTAAAGATTTACTGTCATCTCATGCGTACACAACGTACATCAAAAAAAGTAAAATGAAAAAAAATGTAACTAGTACGGCCGCTTGTAAATGTCTAGATGGAGATTTTCCATTACTCGTTGATATACGAAGTCAAATTAGCCTCGAGGTCAGGCCGAGTTCGCGTTGCTTCGCTAACAAAGCTAGGAAAATACGCTGTTTGAATGTCTAAACAACAGTCTTAGATGAATATGTGTAATGAGGACTAAGGTTAGTGCACACAGGTTAAGGAGATCATATTGCAGCAATAATTGCTTTGTGCGAATATTCTAGAAAATATTTTTAAAATAAATTGATGGATGTGCATAATGACAGCTAAGATTTAGCGTTGTGTTTCCATAATTACTTTGCACGTAAAAAAGAAAAGCTATACTATGGTAAAGAGGTTCTATATTAGATAGGGAATCTAAATGGACTATTTTATTGGGCATCTAAATAAAATACATCCTGGTGACAGACAGACAAACGGACGAGCGTACGTACAGATGGATCGCGGGGTCTCAGTAACAGGTCCGTTTTACCCTTTGAGACGAACCTCTAACTAGAACATTGCGACTGTTTATTATTGATTAAATTTATTTAATTCTTAAAAATTGGCTGTTATTTTTAAACAGACCACAATAATGACGGAACTCCTAAAGGATTTTCAAATAATTTTGAAATATAAAAATATGTGACTCTATTGTGAATAAACTCATAAATAACAAGCTCATCAATTTAACTGAATCACAAATAATATAAGGAACACTATTTTGAATTTAAAACGAGTGCAAGATATAAAAAATATGAGATAAATATTAGCTTGGTTTTGCAAAACTTTATGACGCAAACTCCTTGCAAAAATGGATCAATTCTGAAATTAATGTGAATGAGTTTAATTTGCAATTACCACGAACAGTACAGCAACATGAATCACACTCATTTTATGATTTCGCAAGATGAAATGCAGTAACTTTCTGCAAATAATTTGTGAGATATATAAATATTTGTCCTTGTTCTGCTATAAGCTGCACAGTATAACAAATATACGACCCTCATTAATTTCTCGTTAAGATTTATTCGACTATATTTCCGTCTCGTGAGAGCTTGTTGCACAAACGAAAATAATAAAAACCAACTAAGGTTCACTTTTAGAGGCAAGAGACCGTGAACAAAAAATCCTACACATTAGTATCTTTATGATACTTATTACTCACAAAAAATATATAATTATTTTGTAAGGTCTGCAGGCTATTGTTGTGATTGCAAATATAATTATTTAAATTCTTAGACTAGATTTCTTAAAACAGAGATATAATTAGTTTGCGCAACTGACTTATAAAGTGCGCTAGTTTCAATCTTACTCGGGAATATTTTTGACAAACTTTGTCACAAATACAAAGGGCAATCAAGTGAGTAACTAAGCTACTTTTACCAAGTACCGTCTACTAGTAAAATATGTTATAATTTATGGCAAAAACTAACATCGTATCCTCAATCAATCAAAACGAAGGAGTTCAATAAATATAAATTTTCAACGTGGATCAGTTAAGGATGAATTAAACAAAATGTCAGATGCGATAAACGCTGATAGAAGTTTTCGTTTTATTTTTAGAGTTAAGAATGCTAAGCGCTTGGACGCACGGCAGCAAACGATTGAGGGCATGAAATAAATAAAAAGAAACCAACGCCATATCTCACAGGTTGTTTGAGAGCGCAATCGCGGCATTCGAAGAATTCTAATTTGATTTCTGTAATGGCCACCAAAATTTATTTACAAGATGGCTGTGTAGGAGGGTGCATAATGAGATGCGATTGTATAATTTCCAACATAGTCATATACATACCTGTTTTACACTTCAATGAGATTACGCCTAAACCATAATATTCAAAGAATTGGTGGTTTCGATCCACCGTCGACAAATATTTTCGTGACAACCAAAGTGTTCACAAATGTATTAGCGGCAATAATGTGTTTGCAAAAGAAAATTAGTAGTTGCGCCCATCTCTCTTTCTCCAGCCCATTAACGTTTAACTGTTGGGCAATGGCCACTCCTCCACTTTGGGAGGGCTCATGGTCTGCAGTACCGCGCTAACCGATCGTGTTGGCATAGGGTTTAGTTTCGAGTTTTCGATCTCTCACAGTGGATGTCTCATTTGTATATAATATTACTTAGCTGGTTTTTACAGCACCTTGGGAAGGAAAAGAGGAATCCGTCACCACACAGACTGAGGAGTTGTGGCCATGAATCTATCAAAATAAAAACGAAATACGTAATTCTAATTATTTAACTCATCATTAGAACTTGCGTGTTAATTGATAGATTTTATTATGGTACCAGAAGCTTGATATATCTATGCAAAACTGGGGCCGTGGCACTAGCATTTTACTTTAGCTAAAATTAACTATTGCAAAATCGTATTTCAGTAGCAAACTATTTTAGAAGGTAACAGTGCCATTAAATTTTGTTATTGACTTCCGTCATGATATTGCATACGAATTGCAATGATTTTGTTGCATATACATTTTTTATAGTACCAGTACTATAATAAAACTTGATACAATAAACTTGGCGAGCCTCGTGGTCGAGAGGTTCACGTAACGGACTGCCGGTCACGAGGTCGCGGGTTCGATTTTTGCACGTGACAATCATTTGTGTGATATTTATAAATGTCATACAGATGATTGTACTGCGTCTGGGTGTTTTATATATATTTATTATAAGTATGTATTTACAAACGAAAAGTAATATATGTAGTATATCCGTATTCTGTTAGCCATATCACAAGCATACAAGATTACCTTGGGACTAGAGGACGTTGTGTGAAATGTCCATGAATATTTATAATTATTATTATTTATTTATATTAACTCAAACTTAATGTGCTCTTTCACGAATTTTCAATAGCTATAAATAGTTGTTAACAAAGCTGTATCTTAGCAAAACGACGTGTAGATTGCTTTAAAAATATTTAGGTTGGAAATTGATGTAAGTTATTTACCAGACAAACCGGACACCGATGATATCATACACTAAGCAAAATGCACCATCTTGCGATTTTCTCAGAAGTGCCTCGATAATCCAATATCTGTCTGCAAGGAAGAAGTCGCTGTAAGATTTATTTTTAGAATACTTTAAATTCTCTAACACTTGCGCGGCAAATCTATTATATCTCAAATATGTTATTAATCAAATATATTATAAATCGTTGTATTCAAATAAGACCAATTTTTGGTTTTGCTATTGTGGGTGAATAGTCCTCGAAATATGCAGCCTAATTTGTTACAAATTTAGACATCTAAATCCCTAAAAAGTGTTTATATTTGAAAACTTCAAATTATTATTTATGCTGTTCTAATGTTTTGATAATGAGATACAAATTAGATAATAACATAATCAGTAGTTAGAATTAGTATTCAATTTGCATGAATATGCTTTTAGGTCAACTAAATGAGGATTCTGCTCGAGAACGCATTATTCAGCTCACGTAGTCGTTGAGATATATACACTAGGTTTGCTCGCAAAATCATGATTATAAAAGATATAACTGATTTACGGCCATTTTTGGGCATTTTTGACTTACTCTAGTGAATGAAAAGCTGTATGTTACTTCCCATTGCTCTAGAGAGTTAAAATTTGGCATAGACCAAGCCTACATAATGCTGATAAAGAAAAAAGCCTAAAATCTTGTAGTTTGCTATTACATCATACGAAAAAATTGTTTAAACAAATATCAAAAAAATTTAGAAATGAAATGAAACTACAAAATTCATCATCATCATAACATCACGCCTTTTTCCCATGGGGGTCGGCAGAGACTATAGAGCGCCATCTGCTACGATCCAAACATACTTCCTTGGCTTCATCCACACTCATACATCTGGTCATACATGCCCGACGGTTGTAAGTGCTACGCACTTGCCCCTTTTGGATTATTATTTGAATGCAGTTAATTATGTTTTGCGGTCTCGTGGGTACGAAACCCTAAGTTTGTGAGTTTATCTCGTTCTCGACAGTTTTTCTATTTCACGTCTTAGATCATAGCGGAGCATATATATTACTAACTGTTGCCCGCGACTTCGTACGTGTAGAGTTTAGGAAAATTTACCCGTTTTTGCACCATGTTTCATTGATGCTGCGCTCTTATGGGTCGCAACGTCATGTTATACATATAGCCTATAGCCTTCCTCGATAAATGCACTATCCAACATTGAAAGAAATTTTTCAATTTGGAAGAAATTCCTGTGATTAGTGCTTTCAAACAAACAAACTTGTCCGCTTTATAATATATTAGTACAGATAATGTGTCTAGTAGTTAAAAGAAGGCATGGGTAATAACTAATGTGCTATTAAAGTCATGTCATGATATAATAGCGCACTTAATTACACCTGGAAGGTTAATACATTTATTATGCAAATACGAATAGGTCAAAATACTAAGAAGCAAGTACGTTAGTGTTGCATTGCTTGCCAAGTTGGCAACGAATAATATACTTCATTGCCTTGTTATATTGCGTAATAAGTCAGGATTTGACCTCTTATTTGGAATCTATTAACGTAAATAACAGAAACGACAAACCGGCTTAAATAAAAAACTATACAAAACAGCAATTCCAAATCTAAAAATCACGAAAATAGTTTTTTTATTTAATTTGTTGAAAGCACTATTACATGTAAAGGTTTTTGAATTTTTTTGTGTACGAGAATAATAAATAAAAATGTAAAAGATTGAAAGGTCAATGACTTTAAAGGATTCGTAAGTTTATACCTGAATGCATGGTAAAGGATCGCTTGAATTCGTTGGGACAAAAAAATTTGACATTCCATTTAAATGGATCGTTAATAATAAATATTGAAAAAAAATACAACATAGTATCGTAAATTCCTGTTACGTGAATGTAAAAGATTAGGGTAGGTACGAACGTTACGAAAAAAATGTAAAGAAGACCCGTGTCGATCTCTAATACAGAAAATACCAAATATACGCTTTGGTATAACCAGAATAAAACAGCTGTTATACTGAAACTAGTTTATACGATATAATTTGCTCAGTTAAAAAATTTTCCAAAAAATTCCATTACATAGTTGAATACATTATATACACGTACGGATACGTGCCTACCGAACTAATAAAAGCGTGTTAATATTATATAGCTGAAGTAAATAGTATAATATATTAATCTCATCTGTCTAATATATTTTTAAGTATGTAGTTTGACTTATTCTAAAGAGGGTACTGTACTCCTAATTTAGGTATTTGCCTTAGGTATTGCTATCCCTGTTCCCGAGCGCCGTTATGAAAGGGACAAATATTGACGGGCTTCGTGGTCTAGTGGTTCATATAACGGACTGCCGTTCACGAGGTCGCGGGTTCGATTCCCGCCTCAGACATTCATTTGTGTGATGTTTATAAATGTCATACAAATGTTTGTTCTGCGTCTGGGTGTTCACTATGTATAATAAGTATGTATTTACAAAAGAAAAGTAGTTTATGTATTCTATCCGTATTCTGTTACCCATAATACAAGCATAATAAAGCTTAGCTTGGGACCAGAGGACGTTGTGTGAAATGTCCAGAAATATTTATTTATTTTTTTAAATATAGGTGTAGCAGATTTTACCTACAAATTCTTTGAAAAAAGACGTTTCGTAGTCCCCTTTTTTCTTCGCGATATTTAAGCCGATTTTGATTGTTTTTACGCTATGTTATAGATGAAGAGTATATCTATGCTTCTATCACTTTCTTTTTCGGTAAAACCTTACCAAATATGTGTGATAGTCACTGCAACTTTATCTAAAGAAAACTGAAAAAAACGGGATTTTCGGATGGCCATATCTTTTAAATTATTATGTTGTGAAAAAACGAAAGCGATAGAAGCATAGATATACTCTTCATCTATATCATATATAAGACCTAGATACTGTGAAAAAAAGTCGTTGCATTGGAGAATCCACGAAGAAAACAGGGGACTACGATGCCCATATTTTTGTATGGAGCATCATTTGGTATCGTGCCCTCTTAATTTAGACACAACGGGCTAGTACCGTTCAGTACATTAGCTTATCACATCAGAAATATAACAAGACCAACGGTTCAGCCAAAGTCAACTGATAAAAAGGACAGACAGAAATTTATAGCATGCCCCAGATTTCTTATTGCATCTAATCTTAGACGGAATGACATTGTGATGCAGTTCATCCGTGTTAGACTTGATGCCAAAACGACTGTAAACATAAACGATTTACTACCTATACTTTGAAGAATCGCAAATTTAATAGATGTCGTATATATTGTTTGGACTCCTTGATACAATAATGTATCTAACTCATAATATTATAAAGCTGAAGAGTTTGTTTGTTTAACGCGCTAATTTCAGGAACCACTGTTCAAATTTCAAAAATTCTTCCAGTGTAGGTTAGTACATTTATCAAGGAAGGCTATAGGCTATATAACATCACGCTGCGACTAATAGGAGCGAATCAGTAAAAATGTTGCAAAAACGGGGAAAATGTTCGGAATTCCACGCGTACCTACGACATCACGGGCAACTGCGAGAATTAATAACTTACCAACACCTATAAGTAAAATATCTTCTGAGATCTTTCAAAAGTACTTTAAAAATTAATTCCCGCAGTAATTACTCTAAAATATTCCAAAATACTACTTCGATTAACTATAAAAAAGTTAGACCTTTTTTATTTTAAACTATTTGTAAAAAACATCACATAAAAGACTCCATATAATAAAAATAAAAACGCATTAAAATCCGTGGCGTAGTTTTGGAGATTTAAGCTCACATAGGGACATACATACAAAATAGCGACTTTGTTATATATGTACCATGTAAACCTGTTTGCAATGCATCTCATATTTGTTGTCGGTTGAAATAATGATGAATGGGTGTAGAAATAAGCGTGTGGACTGAATATGTGATAGTATACGATGTTCGACCTTGTTACAAAGGCTACACGTAACATTACAGTCTCATATTATTATATGAATATACATTACTAACTAATACGATTTTCATTGTATCGTACTAGGTCATTGAATAATACAAAGTTGCTAAGGCGATTTGCCCTTTAAAAAGGTGATGAATTTGACATTAAATTATGTCTACTGTATAATGTTTAATCGCATCATTGGTAATTAAAGAAGACTTATTCATACGTTAATTTAACATAGTATAACTGCTTGGAATATGTATACGAATATTGAGATAAAAATATTATATCGTATTAGTTTTATGTTAATATTTTTTTGTCAATCTACGTGGTTCAGGAAATATGGATGAGAAAAAAAGAATACGATGATATGAATAAAATATTTAGTTACGTTCCCGAGTCTATGTATATGAGCATATGTCTCATATGCTTATATACATAGACTCGGGAACGTACGTGAACTATCATCAGCCTATTGCAGTCTACTGCTGGACATAGGTCTTTCCTAATTCACGCCACAATACACGGTCAGCCTTTCGCATCCAGTCTTTCCCTGCGATCTTTTTCAAGTCATCGGTCCACCTGGCAGGGGGGCATCCAACCTTACACTTGCCGAGCCGCGGTCTCCACTCCAGAACTTGTGGGTACTACAAACATATAATGTCACAAACTATACATTTGTATTCTGTATACACAAACATACATGTAAAATAAAACGGTATAAAAATGACCATAATTGAATTAACAGGATTGAAGAGTGTGCCAAAGAGTGTTAAACCAACACGAGCAGATAAAAACACGCTGTTTTCTAATTTTCTTTGACAAATATACTGTATCGTCGTCCGTGGTATGCTGATGTACACACAAACGCTACAACGTAATTTCATTGGCCGTATACGCACGCCCCGCCCAAAATCATCTCACGGTACCACACACTAACAGACGACAGTATACGTACACAATAAGTATGAGCATTTCTCTCGTACTTTTTTCAGCGGGGGTGGCGTTATAAAAGGCCATACAAACAGCATGTTAATATATATTAATAAAGCGAGAAAGATACAGATATATCTATCGGTGACTTCATAAGTATCGGCTCGTCTTTTTGGGGTTTCGTACAAACCCTTATAGGATCACTCCGGTGTCTGTCTGTCAAACTTTTTTTACTCAGCAACGGCTCAAGGTATCAACTTGAAACTCATACGATATGTAGATCTAGGCGGTTCCTTGCTTCAAAAAATACAGTGAACCTTTCACCTCTACGCATTTAAAAGATATAACCGAATTACGACCATTTTTAAGAATTTTTCGACTTATGCTAGGGAATCAAAATTCACGGGTTACTTCCCGTTGCCCCAGAGCCTTGAAATTTGGCATAGATCAAGTCAA
This sequence comes from Orgyia antiqua, assembly GCA_916999025.1. Classification (NCBI taxonomy): domain Eukaryota; kingdom Metazoa; phylum Arthropoda; class Insecta; order Lepidoptera; family Erebidae; genus Orgyia; species Orgyia antiqua. The sequence goes on from OU779864.1 coordinate 24,814,637, forward strand.
TATGTGCTGATATAGGGAAAAATCCAAAAACTTATAATTTGTCATCGATGTGATGACAAGTAAAAAAGTGTTTATACTAATACCAACTTATGAAGTAGCTGAAATGTAGGCGATTCCCTATATTTCAACTACAAAATTAAGTTGGTGAGTTGTTTTGAGTTTAATTAAATGATTATTTGAATGCAGTTAATTATGTTTATATGTCTAGTAGGTACAAAACCCTAAGTGTGCGAGTTTACCTCGCTCTTGACAGGTTTTTTCTATATTTGTCTGTCTCTTTCTGGCTATATTAATACATCGTAATATGCCGTTTGTAGTGCCCTTAATGTCCTGTTGGATTACTGCTCTAAAGTAAAAGCAAATTCTGATGTTATTTGTTTTGGAGTTGAAACATATTGTGCGGTCTCGAGTATTAAAGTAAAATAATATGGACTTACAATGAAAAGACGGCTCATGACCACCTGGACATCATAAATCATGCAACACTGAAGATTTGATGTGAAACGTTTATGCTCTTTGCTTTAATATAGACACATTAATACTGAAAAGTAAACATAAGGAGCTGTTGTATTCGAATTGAACGGATATTGCTACAATGTAACAACTCATAAATAAATTGCGTGCTTTTAAGATTAATTTAGTGTGACATTGTTATAATTTGAGATTGTGATTCAGCTGTTAATATTGACAAGAATTGATTAATACTTGTGTTTGCCTTTTAATACTTTAAATTTATTTACAAGTATTTTTAAAAGAAGTTTTTGAAAGTCGTGTTTTCATTTTTACTAACAATGAATCACCTTGATTTTAAGATATGAAAGAAGCTTTTAAAAAAGTAAGAAAAGTGTATTTTTGACATTATTAAATTATAAAATTATTCCAATTTAGAACTAAAAGCTAGCGCGCTCTAATTAATAGCAATAAATATACTTAAATGTTGAGTTAAAATACTTGATTTTTTTTAAGAATAAAAAGCTAAGACCTATTAGACGGTTGTAGGGAAACAAAATTATGTTAAAAATATACTTCGATACGAACAAAGATAAAAACGTGTTAAAAAGAAAATGTTCTCGCTTCTATTTTAGAGAGTTATATAACAAACAAACAAATGGTTGTATATTTTTTTAAAGACTTCAACTAATGTATTGCATTGCGAATATAGGTCATGATTGTGAAAAATATTTAAAATCGTAAAATATTTCAGCATCCACCTACTTTCAAACAAAATATCAAAACAAATAAATTAAATAGAAGTGGCTGCTTGTGACATTATTTTTCATGTTAAACTTTGTAGCTATTTTTGATATGTAAATTATTTAAGTACATATTATATTGTATTTGCATCTTTGCAAGGAACCTTGGCAACGAATGAACCAAAACGACTTTAGAATTATTTCTTTTCACAAAATACGAACTTACAATTTTATTTTATATAATAACTAGCTGAAGCCCGCTACTCCGTAAGCGTGGAATTTTAGATCCCTATATACTTCGTCACCGTTTAAACCTTCCCTGGACTTTCATGAATATTTCAAGACGAAAATCATCAAAATCGGCCCAGCCGTTTTCGAGTTTTAGCGAGACTAACGAACAGCAATTGATTTTTATATATAAGATTAATATAGATCAAGATCCGAGAGGTGAATCCTTTGACTAATTTTCTCAGCGATAAAATGTACCAGATTTTAATATCAAATTCGCACAAAGACTACCTTATATTACATATTTCATCGCTGAGAAAATAAGTAAAAGGATACAACTCTTGGATCTTGGTCTAATATTGATATACAGACCGTTGCTTAGTCATGTTAGATTTTAATCTAAAGATATCAAATAATAATATCAGTACAAATAGAGATTGATTAATAAACCTACTTCTCTAACACCTACTACGACAGCTGGAAATATATCAGAATACAAACAATTCATTTAAACGTTCTTAACTAATGCTTCTAGTAAAAATAATATCCCCTATCCAAATCTTTCGAAATAAATGACATTTATTTTAAAAACAAAAGTGAGTAATTTGTAGTTATATGTAAAAGCTTCGTTTGGTGGCGTAGGCGCAGATCTGAGTGCGAATAATTGTATGCACACTCATAACAAACGACGCCGACAAATTCCATTGTACGCAGCCATGTATGGAATTGATGCGTGAACATTAATTGTACTACATTATAGGGTTGGCATATATAAGTATCGTATAATTTGATTGTAAAATGCACAATCAGTTCTTTGGCAATAATTTGCGTTCTCATTCCTCACGATTTTAAGGATTTCAGGCTCTTTTTCTGGCTGGCTCATGTTATTATTATTTTTTTACGAAACTTTGTATTACTTTAGAGTATAGCAGTTGGTAAAATTGTACAGTGATAGTCTCCATTGCTTTATCTGTTTCAAAACAATACCGCTTGCAGAGAACGACGCTTGCTGTACTAAGAAGCAGGGCAGCGTTTATAGTGAATATCTCCTAAACTAAAATCACACATAAGGCAGTTAAGCAACAATGCCTTCGATTCTAGAGGATTTACATGTTGTATGTATAAAAAACTCTTGATTACGGCACAATTTACTTGTTATTTACTTGTTTTTAAAATCAATCTCCTACCAAACTCTGAACATATCCGATGCCAATTTCAATTTTGTAAAGAAATAATCGTGCATCAGATCAGAGAAATTAACTTTAATATTTGCCTTAAATTAATAAACAATTTTATCGCAGTAGCAATTCTCAATTATTTTTAATATTTTTTAATATTGGTATGACACATCCTTGTGTAACATCCTTAATCAATTTCAAGACGTTTATATGAAATTGCGAGTTAAATCTACATAATATTTTATGCATATGCAGTAGCAACACACACATTCGCATAACCATGTCACTGATTACAAACATACGTAGTTACAACACACATACACAAAGAGTATACATTGCATTGTTTATTTACAATCACTGATCCATGTAATTACTTTCAGCTTAGTTTGACGTGACCGTGACGTTACATGCTTGATGTCGCTTTAGTTTACAATAAGACACACCTAATTCGTGAAATTACTGCTTCTCACAAAAAGCTTTCTGAGAAACGGTCTTATAGGGAGGCCTATAGTGAAATTAAGTCATTTCTAGTCATCTAATAGTATCATGGTCATCTATACTACCTAATATTATAAAACTCAAAAGTTTGTTTCGTTGTTTGTTTGTTTAAACGCACTAATCTCAGAAACCGCTGTACCGATTTGAAAAATTCTTTCAGTGTTGGGTAGTACATTTATCGAAAAAGGATTTCGGCTTTATAACCTCACGCTGCGACTAATGGGAGCGAATTCCACGCGTACGAAGTGCAAGTGACATGCTACTCTTTGTATTTCTTGTCACCGTTTTTCGCATTACCCATAATATATTAGGCTACCGCCTTTCTCAGGATTTGGACTATCTGTGTACCCAATTTTGTTAATATCAGTTCAGCAGTTTTAATGTGAAAGATTGATAGACAGACAGGCAAAACAGACACTTACGGTAGGTACAGTGCACTCAACCACAACAAATACAAAAATATACAGATAGAAGAATTACTTACAAAATTTCCTTAGAATTTTGTTGAAAGTACAAAAGAAATCACTTATTCAATAAAACCCTAGATTACACGGCTTAAAAGATTCGGTAAAATTTTCTTGAATATATCTTTTGTAAATTCTTTTGTATTTGACAGAAAGTAAATAAATTAAGAAAGACTTACGGAAACTTACTAAAGGGCTCGCGATTATTTAACTCGCTTAAATAGGGATAGGTAGTGGATTAGGTAGTGGATATATTATGTGGTAATTGATAAGGAATAAAAATCTGATCACTGTAATTTCTTTCATACATTAAGCAATCGGCACAACAGTGAGTATTGCACTGTAGTATTTTTTTTGTAGAGGCTTATGGGTTATGTAAATGTATAAAAGCTTACGGAAGAAATATTTTTTCATCTATCAAGATGATTGGGATAACTGTGTAATTAACTAATAATGGACACTAAAAGAAAATTAATTACTTGCAGTAAAATTAGGTGAACTCGTAATGTAAGTACTTACAGAAGCAATACAAAATAATATGGTCTTGTAAGCTTCGGTCTCCCATAACAAGTTTTGTAAAAAGATTAGACAAATTTTTTGCTTCCCTTAATATGTTTTTTATTGATTTTGTGTCATATTTCATTTAAATTTTGTCAATTCTAGCTATATTTAAATGCGACTTAGTGTAGAGATGCAGACAAAACTCTTTAAAGTATCTTTCTCTAGTTGCACATATTCTTTTACTATAATAGTCACGACTAGGGCGTAATGGTGTTAACTTCAACTACCAGACGTATTTAGCCTCTTGCGCACGTCACCGAAACGAACACTGTTTGATAATTGGAAACTCTCAGAGCCTGGTTTTCTTGCTGCCTTATTATTATGTTAAACAATTATTTGTAGAGTCGTGTTTATAATATTACCTCATTATGTTTAGGTTAATATTACCTATCCGTGTGGTGACGGATTAAGAATACAAGTGTCACCACCCCATCTCCTCCCAAGGGTGCTGTAAAAGTCAGCTAAGGGATATTGCACACAGATAACATCCTCTGTGAGAGACGGAAAACACGAAAATAAACCCTGTGCCAACACGCTTGGTCAGAGCGGCACAGTAGACCATAATCCCTCCAAAGTGTAGGAAGCCCGTGCCCAACAGTGGGACGTAAATGGGCTGGAGAGGAGGAGGATGTTTAGAGCAGGTTTGAGTTCCTATGCCTACGTACGTCTCTAATTGTTTGGCAATAAATATTTCGTGTTATTGACTGCAACAAAATTTTAAATAAAGGCTAACTGTTATAATATTAATAATAAAATGGAGCTAATAAAAATATTAAGAAAATCTAATTTAAATTTTAATACGTATAATGTAATGACTTTTGCTTACTAAACAAAAACTCTAATAGCCAGATAAATGTAAAATTGTAATTATAAAAACTGCACAAGTGTAAAATAAGTCAAGACACGGGTTTTCCCTAAAATTTCCCGTTAAGATAATGATCATGTTATCTTGGAGTCAATTTAAAATAATTTACAGAGTATGAACTAGTCTAAGCTATAACAATATTATATCAGCCATTAGGGTACGTACACGGTATGGTCGTGACCGACTCTGGTGCGTGCTGAGTGTTTTAACAATAGCTTTTCACTATTTAAACCGGCTAATAAATGGTGTAGGGATCGGTATGACTATATAAACAAAATTATAACGAAAAGTACAAGCAAAAATGTATGAGCGTAAATAAAGCTTAAGAATTTGTGTGAAGAAGAAGAAAACCAAAGTGCCTTATATAGTCTTAACCTACCCACTTACGTAAATAAAAATCAACATACAAAACAAACTAAAGCGTGAGCTTTTGGTAATACATATTTGGATTTTTTCAAGTAGCAGAGTAGGTAAATTTTTATTGTATTCCTATGATAAAATGTAAATTGAACTAAAGATAGCAAACCCAACACTACTAGTGTAAAAAACTGTAAACAATTTATTATAAACCATGCTATTAATTTAAACTTATAACTATATAAAATTCCTGTATCGCAATATTAGTTATCAAACTACTCCGAAACGGCTCTATCGATTTTATAAAATTTTGTTTACAATACGCGCAGTAGGATTAGTCCAAGAATTGATCAGTATGTGTTTTAAAGATCTAGGTCATAAAGCTCCAGTAAGTAGGTAAGTAAAACTGGGGGGCAAAGCTAGTACATATATTCAATAAAAACACTTTTTAAAACAATATTATTTAAGAGAGCGTGTACAAATCGATCAAAACAAAAATACACGAGTATCATATTATCCTTTTTGAAATTACTTGTCTCATGAAATCCGTCCCAGATCTCTCGCAAGTGGGTCGTGGGGTAGGTCAGGATATGACCCGCGTTGAATTGTGCCGTCGCAGCCTCCCGTGGCCTAGTTCAGATAACCAGGCTACACGAATGCGTAGCTCTATGTACCTTGTTACTTCAATTGTAAATTAATTGTACCAGGAGTTTATTTGACATTAAACATTTAATTTCGTCTTAATGTAATTTTAATGATTCAGTTTAATTTAAGGAAGCTTTAGGGTCTTCTAATAATAGTCTCTTTTTGTAAACGTAATGATATTATTTCTAATATTTAATAAAGCTAGCCAAGAACTTAATAGTAATGAAGTTTTTTTTTTTCATGAATATATTTTTATTATTCGTGAATTATCGAGATTCCTTTTTGATCTTTTAAACAGAATATTCGATTTGCTGTGTTAGTTAAAAACTTCTCCAAAAAGGCTCCACCGATTTTTATGAAATTTTATGTGCATATCGGATGGGTCTGAGAATAAATTAACATGTACTCTTTTAAACCTATAATGTCTAAATCGTGAATTTTCCCATAAATATTCAAGTGACACCGCGAGGCGGGGCAGCTAGTAGATTAATATTTAACAAATAAATATGATAAACATGCAATTTAAACTCAATAATCAAAAAATAATTATAAAAAATAATTGACGGGCTTCGTGGTGGAGTGGTTCTGGTCACGGACTGGCGATCAAGAGGTCGTGGGTTCGATTCCCACTTGGGACAATCACTGTCAAATTCTGGTAACCATTTTCTTTAATATATCTTTTTCTTTCGTTAACACTAAATAGCAAATTTTTATGTTAAAACTTGAACAAAAACTCTATTATGATTCACGATATTAAGTATGGTATTGTTATAGTTTTATTATAGGTCAGTGTGTCATTTCGGGGAGGCTGTGACCTGGTTGTAATGTGGTTTACACAATGTGTGCCAAATATCCGCGCCGAAATGATTTAATTATTACATCTGTTATTATGACTTACTAACAAAGTAACAATGTATGTTTGTATTTTTGGCACTGGGAATCACGTTTGATTTAAGAAAAAGGTTATATTGTTTGTTAGCAATGTACCTACTGGCAATATATAGCAATGTACAACAACCAGAATTACAATCACTTTGGTAATGATGTTCCAAAATTTAGTTATGGTTTTAAGAAAATACACGTGATGATATTTCGATAGTTTTAATTGTGGATTAATGTAAACCATTTTTACAGTAGGTTATCTTGTTGCATTCTCTCCCAAATATTTACAAACAGATTTCTTCAAAGTATTATACTACAAATTATATAATTACTAGCCGTTGCCCGCAACTGCGTTCGCGTGGAATTTAGAAATCAAACCTTAAAAAATTATACAAAAGTACCATCCTCATGAACCATCTATTTATTAAAGAAAACCGCATCAAAATCCGTTACATAGTTTTGAAAATATAGGTCATGCATATAAACATAACGACTTTTAAAGTAATTTATTAATTTTGCAATTGACATGCTATGCTTTTGCTTATAATTATTTTCAACCCCACTGTATTCTGTAAAGAATACTAGGTGGCGGGTCGAGATTGTTGCAAAACATTCTCGATAGATGGCGTTGTACGTAAAAATACTATATAAACTCAATCGAGTGCAGATTATGGTGGCCTAATTTGATTACTGAAAGCACGACCGCAATAAGCTCAGTTGGCAGAGCTACGGAACGGTATTCCGAGGTCGTGGGATCAAGTGCCGCTTGCGGTAATCACTTTTTCCACCATAATTTAATTTATAACAACTTTTATTTTATAATAAGTAAAGATATAGCGTTATGCATTCTATTAGCTTTGTACTAATTTGTAGGGAAAAACCCCTATCATCACACCAATTTCAGATAAGGTTTGTACCCTTAGAATAGTTATTTCGAAATTACAACTTCAGAACGATAAATTTCCTGTCAGTTTATTAACACAAAGAATTGAATTACACTTCTCTAGTAACATTATGGAGTTAAGACTAGTCAATACTAAAGTACTAACATTACAGTGTCTTGTACGGCTTCATCTACTCCAGTTACTTCCACTTAGGGTTTATGAAGAGGGTGGTATTGTATTGCTTTAGTTATCGTTTGTACTGACTATTAAATATTTACTCCTATTAAAATCTTGTCTATATTAAATTGCTTAGTTCCAAAATTAAAAATACGTTCACAAATCCTGAATATTTTATTTCTCATCTGTCCATAATATGTATGCAAAATATCAGATCAATCCGACTACTGTAAGTGGGTGAAAATGGCTTTCAAAATTCCGTTACATAGATTAATACATTGATAGATAACCGAACTAATAAAATCGTGTTAAAAATAATAGTGACTGCGGTGTCATTAAGTTTTAAGCCGAACACAAACCTTTGCTTAAAAAAAGCATAGACTAATATTTAGATAATGCTATTCAATATAACGATAAGTCCTACCTTAAATATAGGTCTCGGACAGTTATCTTTCTGTTCAGATATTGTGAAAATTTCTGTGATCCTGTGCAATTTCCTACATCCGACACATGTGCTGGAAATCGTCATTTTCTATAATAGCTCTGTCTAGACGTGATAATTGTAACTGTGGCTTTAAAACAATGATTTCAAATATATTTGTCTAGAAACGAACTAGAAATAAATTCAGATAATACGAACCGTTATACATACCTAATATACATAATAAAGTTTAAAATATAATCTTCAAATTTTTTGAGGTTATTTCCGATATCATCAAACACGAGGCTGGCAAACGGTTCTTTTATTTAAAAACTAGCTGTTGCCAGCGACTTTGTACGCGTTACATTTAGAAAATTTTCCCCGTTTTTGTTACGTTTTTCACAAATCTTCGCAGAAATATTGGTTGCAGCCTTCCTCGATCCTTGACGAGCCTCGTGGTTGAGTGGTTCATGTAACGGACTGCCGATCAAGAGGTCACGGGTTCGATTCCCGCTCGGGACAATCATTTGTGTGATTTTTTTAATTGTTATACAGGATGTCCCAAAAGTCAACGTCCAACCGAAAACCCAAGCTAGGCCTAGTTGTGGGGGCTCTCAAAAAAAAAGAAAAAAAAATCTATCTCATGTAGTTTCGAAATGACAGCCATTTTTCTTAAATTGACACCCTGTGACGAGTTTACGACTACTGGGGCTACAAATGAGCTCTTTTATAATTTTATTTTTGTGTGGAGTAGTCTTAAGTGATGCTCCTACAAATTCCAATTCATCATTTGCACACAACTTCATTGGAATTTCAGAAAATATCCGTTTTATACCGAACCATGACGTGAAAATGACTACATCACTAAACTTTGACAGTCTGTACTGAAAAAAAAATCTACTATGCAATTTCGGCAAGTGCCCTTAAAAGTTGGCGCATTTAATGGGCTTTCCAAAATGGTATAATACTTACTAAATTATTTCTTAGACGACGAGAAAAAAAAAATTAAGAAAGTCGATATTTAGCTTATTATTAGTTAGTCATAAAACTTTCTCAAAATTATTCTAATATCATCTAGGCGTTCTGTAAGGTGTAATTAAAGAAAGAGACGAAGAAAAGTTAGAGCGGGATAGTGACGCTACTAAAAGAAAGAGACGAAGAAATGTTAGAGCGGGACGGAGAGTGACGCTACTTGGTGTCAGTGAATTTTTGGGATTGTTTAAATAAAAGTCAATTATTAAAAATCGAATGTTTATTTAAATCATATCAAATGTTCAAATTGCTTGCCATCAGCGCGTATGCACGCCCTACACCTTCTTAAAAACGATCGTGTAATCTGGCGGGCGAAACGTCTGGAATTGATGTGATCAGCGGCATCTTGAATTCTCTGACGCAGTTCCTCTAAATTTTCAATTGGTTTTTGGTAAACAATTTCTTTGACCGTTCCCCAATAAAAAAAAATCAATAGGATTTAAATCCGGGGAACGGGGGGGCCACGTGATCTGACCGGATCGACCAATCCACCTATTTGGATATTCTTGATTAAGGAATTCTCTCACTGGGCGCGCATAGTGTGCCGGACAGCCATCTTGCTGGAACCACATGTCTCGATAAATGCTAAGTGGCACGTCTTCTAACAAATTGGGTAACTGATGTTGTAAAAAGTCCAAATAAGCTGCCCCATCGAGGTTTTCTGGCAGTTCAAAAGGCCCAATAATGGATCCATTTAAGATCCCAGTCCACATGTTTATTTTAAAGCGGTACTGTGACCTATCTTCGCGCATCAAATGTGGATTTTCGACGTGCCACTCGTGCAAATTATGCAAATTCATGTATCCGTCTTTTTTGAAGGTCGATTCATCAGTCCAAAGAATTTTACGCAAGAATTCTGGATCTGCTCTGTGCCTTTCGAGCATTGATTGACAAAATAAAATCCTGCTAGGATAATCACGGGGTAGCAAAGTTTGTACCCGTTGCATGTGGTACGGATGCAATTCGTTTCTCTTCAGTATCCGATGTGCTGTACTTTTAGGTACCCCCAGACTTTGCTCGATTCCACGTACTGAGATACTCCGGTTCTCTGCAATTGCATTTAGGACATCTTCTTCATAAGGCACGACGGTTCTTCCCACTCTAGTAGCTCGAGTAGGAAGTTGATTTTCTGATAATAAACGGTGCACATTTACAAAAACTCGATGATCTGGGTGACGCTCGGCATTCGGATATCTCTCACGGTAGAGTCGAGCTGCAGCTCTAGCATTGCACCTACATTCCCCATAAATAAGGTGCATGTTTGCATATTCCTCTGCAGAGTACAAGAAAGGCATTTTCTTACAAAAACAGTCCAGGAGAAAGCCAAGTTCGTCAGAAACGGTTCGAAAACAAATCCAAGTCACACGCAATCAAGTCCAGTAAACAGAGCCAAGGTTGTAAGCACGAAATAAATACAAACGAATACAAAAAGATGCGCAGTAAACGAAGGCACGAAACGTACTGAATTATTGTACGTATACCACGCTGTTGTATTAGCGTGCTATCTGTTTCACCCACACTAGCCAAAATGTCAATTTCGTCTCGCTCACACATTGTAGAAAGACTCACTGACACCAAGTAGCGTCACTATCCCGCTCTAACTTTTCTTCGTCTCTTTCTTTAATTACACCTTACAGAACGCCTAGATGATATTAGAATAATTTTGAGAAAGTTTTATGACTAACTAATAATAAGCTAAATATCGACTTTCTTAATTTTTTTTTTTCTCGTCGTCTAAGAAATAATTTAGTAAGTATTATACCATTTTGGAAAGCCCATTAAATGCGCCAACTTTTAAGGGCACTTGCCGAAATTGCATAGTAGATTTGTTTTTCAGTACAGACTGTCAAAGTTTAGTGATGTAGTCATTTTCACGTCATGGTTCGGTATAAAACGGATATTTTCTGAAATTCCAATGAAGTTGTGTGCAAATGATGAATTGGAATTTGTAGGAGCATCACTTAAGACTACTCCACACAAAAATAAAATTACAAAAGAGCTCATTTGCAGCCCCAGTAGTCGTAAACTCGTCACAGGGTGTCAATTTAAGAAAAATGGCTGTCATTTCGAAACTACATGATATAGATTTTTTTTTCTTTTTTTTTGAGAGCCCCCACAACTAGGCCTAGCTTAGGTTTTCGGTTGGACGTTGACTTTTGGGACACCCTGTATACATACTGCGTTATACTGCGTCTGGGCGTTTCTATGTATTATAAGTATGTATTTACAAAAGAAAAGTAGTATATGTATTCTATCCGTATTCTGGTACCCATTACACAAACAATTATAAGCTTAGCTTGGGGCCAGAGGACGTTGTGTGAAATGTCCGTGAATATTATTAGTATTATTATTATAAATGGACTATCCAACACAAATATATTTTTTTCAATTCGAATCTCTAGTTCCTGAGATTAGCGGTTTCATATAAACAAACAAACTGGGCTGCTTTATAACATTAGTATATAAAAAACGTTAGCCACTGTGAAACTCTAATTTGAGATTCAAAAAGAGAGTATTTTCAATATTTCACCATTCATTATACTGATGTGACGAGAATCGTGTCATTTAAGAATAATATTAGTCACAACAGCGCGAATATACGGTGCATGGCAATTGATGTTGAACCAATGAATACCAATTAGCTGTACTCGGTTGAAAATTGCGAAAGATGCACAAACAACTTAATTAATTCATGTCAGTGGGTGAAGACGATCGAGTAGAATGTTTTGAATATATATAATATTCGCTATAAATTCATATGCTATTATAAGTCTTCGTCTAAATTTATATTTTAAATATAGAGCACAATACTGCAGCCATACGAGGACGACGAGCGTCGTGGTTGAGTGGTTAATGTAACGGACTGCCAATCAAGAGGTCGCGGGTTCGATTCCCGCTCGGGACGATCATTTGTGTGATTTTTCTAATTGTCATACAAATGTTTGTACTGCGGGTGTTTCTATGTATTATAAATAAATAAATAAATAAATATTCAGGACATTTCACACAACGTCCTCTGGTCCCAAAGTAAGCTATATTTCTATGCTTATATTATGGGTACCAGATACGGATAGACTACATATACTACTTTTCATTATAAGTATGTATTTACAAAAGAAAAGTATTATATGTATTCTATCCGTATTCTGGTACCCAAAACACAAGCATATAAGCTTAGCTTGGGACCAGAGGACGTTGTGTGGAAATGTCCATGAATATTTATTATTATTATTCCTAGATATAAAAAGCTGCTTACCTACTAGTTTTTTTTAGTCCGTAACACGCGAGTGACACCTTTGGTGTTGCAAGCGTCTATAGACTACTGCTACGGTAACTGTTTAGCATGAAGTGCGCTGTTGAAAATGAACCATTTGAGTTCATTTTTTATCGAAATTTTTTATTATGTACCATAGTCCAAAATTACGCATGCTGCACTAGGAAACTAAGTTTGTCAATTTATGAAAATCGGCGTTCTGATATAATGGCAGTATCTTTAACCATACAAAACACTAACTCGTCTTTTAGCAGAGTTAAACTGGTCAGTTTCTTAGTAGAAGTGATCATTAAAAAAGTGATAAAATTAGCTAAGCTATCTTTGAAGTATTTCAGATAAAATACCAGAGAAATTTGATTTCAGTAATAAAATGCTTCTTGTATGTTAATTAACGGACTCTATTGCCATTTGAATCAGAAAAGTTATAGCTACTAGAAACTAAAAAGTGAATACGTAGTAACGGCAATTAAATAACAATATAAATTATTTCGAATTGAGGCGAGATAGTTAGCAGTGAGGGCGATTGCAGTGCGCATACATAACATATGAGTGGTACTGCTCATCCTTATTCAAGGGCACTCAGATCGCTTGCAGACAACGTCAAACATTCACGATGCATGCTGACGTAATTTGAATCGTTCAAACACATTTACTGAAATATTTTGTAAGATTTAAACGTATTTCGATGCTAGTTAATGCTTGCGATTTCACCCGAGTTAATAGTTACTACGGCGGCTTAGGAACTATTAAAGCCAAGACGCTATAAGCATAGTGGTATAAAACTATGTGTTATTATAAGCTATTGGCCATATAGCTTTAAAGTGTCATTAAAATCTATGAAGTAGCTTTTGCATGAATGAGCAACAAACATCGTAACATTATTCGTCCACATTTTTTTACAAACTTTCGTGTTTTTTTTTTGTACTACTAGAGTAACAAAGAAACATACAACTTGCCTAATGATGAGCATTTGCCGCAGCCTATAGACGTTTGCAACACCAGAGGTGTCACTCGCGTGTATCCTGTTATAAAAAGGTGGCTACTTATGCCTAGAAATATGGTCAAGTCACTAAATATATATCTACTATATAAAAATAAGTCGTGTTTTCCTTCCTGACGCTATAACTCCAGAACGCACGAACCGATTTCCACGGTTTTGCATTCGTTGTAAAGGTCTCGGGCTCCGTGAGGTTTATAGTTAATATTTTTTTTATTTTTTTTTTTTACTTTTTTTTGGTATGGCAAAACAACGTTTGCCGGGCCAGCTAGTGATATGTAAAACTATCTCCATTAAGAAATCCCCAGACAGAATAGGTCATTATCTTATTCAGTGTTGACTCCTGAGTCTATTGAATTAAACAGAACTGAGTTCATTCTAATACTAAACTGTAAAATAATATTGAATAAAAAATAGGGAGAGAAAAATAAAATCCATGGAGTTTCTTGTCTGTTCTTCTCCATAGGATTCGCGTTTGGAACAGACACCTAGTTCTACTATATAAAAATAAGTCGGGTTTTCCTTCCTGACGCTATAACTCCAGAACGCACGAACCGATTTCCACGGTTTTGCATTCGTTGGAAAGGTCTCGGGCTCCGTGAGGTTTATAGTTAATACTTTTTTTTTTTTAACTTTTTTTTGGTATGGCAAAACAACGTTTGCCGGGCCAGCTAGTGATATGTAAAACTATCGCCATTAAGAAATCCCCAGACAGAATAGGTCATTAAAAATATTAAAAATATTTTACGTTTCAAAAGAACTTGTAAAACATGCCACCTTGAAATAAAAATTTTTGACTTTGACTTCGACTTTGATTCTATTTAATTTAAAGATAGACTATATACCTAAACCTTTATCTTCAATCTGTGTATTGGTGAAAATAGCATGAAAATCGCTTCAGTAGATTCTAAGGTTCTCGTGAACAAATGGACGGACGTGGCGGGACAATTGTTTTAATTAATAATTAAATAAATAATAAATATTCATGGACATTTCACACAAGGTCCTCTGGTCCCAAGCTAAGCTTATATGCTTGTGTTATGGGTACCAGATTACGGATAGAATACATATGCTACTTTTTTGTAAATATTTACTTACATAGAAACACCCAGATGCACTACAAACATTTGTATGACAATTAGAACATTTAGACACTACAAACATTTGTATCACACAAATGATTGTCCCGAGCGGGAATCGAATCCGCGACCTCTTGATCGGCAGTCCGTTACATAAACCATTAGACCACGAAGCCACCACCGAATTATTTATCTTCTGTAAAATGTGCATAGTTAGCATTCATAATATTTGTAGAATCCTTTATGTAAGTACTTTTAACGTGATTTTCTCAATGACTATATTGATTTCTGTGTTAACAAGACCAACACCACGCATAATTCATAAATCATATTGAATTCATGAATAAAATAACATGATATAAACAGAATTTCGTTCACAAACAAATTCTAGAAACTTCTGGCTTTAAAAACAGAATTCATATAACAAATTTTATCGCTTTAAGAATAGTGAGTACTGCTGGAATGTTCGCACTCAATGCTGTGTTTGAAAACCTAATGCATTGTTGAAATAGCTCCTGATAGCCATAAATTATGTGCCGCAAACAATATGAAAAGGAGTAACAGTCCTTCAGTGCTTCAACTATTGTGTGCTATGTACAATGGCAATCCCAACGGTACGGTTTACTTCTATTCTATTTTGAAGAATCAATTCCAGTAGAATAATTCTCCTTTGGGAACCGTTGAGCTCTGTGCATCCACTCCGAAGCTCGCTAAGGGATATCTATTGTTGAGAACTAAATTAATTTGTAAGCTATATTATGTTGCAGCTTATACACTAAAATGCTTAGGAAAATCTAGAAGTGCACGGTAACAATATGAATTAAAAAGCGTGCAAAGATTTTCGTTATATTGTTTCTTATTGTTTTTTAAATAAAAGTACGCAGGTAAGAAGTTGAGAAATTAAGATGTTCTTTGTTACTTTGATTTCTTTTCCGTGATACACCCAAAGAAGAAAAATTTTAATAATGTGCCTATTTTTAGCACTTATTACTACTGCCAATTTCGTACGCGTAGAGTTTAAAAACCAAACATTAACAAATTAGACGAAAAAGCCATCCTCATAAGTCATAAACCATTCTGCCTATTAAAAAAACTGCATCACAATCTGTTGCCTAGTTTTGAAGACAGAAACTCACATAGGGACATTACATTCAAAAATAATAACATTGTTATATAATAAGTAAAGATGACTAGGATAACAGATTGTTTATAATTTGTGCTAAGCTATTCATAGTATTTAAGTGACATAATTACCAAGATCATTTTTTAGGGTTCCGTACCCAAAGGGTAAAAACGGGACCCTATTACTGAGACTTCGCTGTCCGTCCGTCCGTCCGTCCGTCCGTCCGTCCGTCCGTCCGTCCGTCCGTCCGTCCGTCCGTCCGTCCGTCCGTCCGTCCGTCTGTCACCAGGCTGTATCTCAAGAACGGTGATAGCTAGAGAGTTGAAATTTTCACAGATGATGTATTTCTATTGCCGCTATAACAACAAATACTAAAAATAAAATAAAATAAATATTTAAGGGGGGCTCCCATACAACAAACATGATTTTTAGGGTTCCGTGCCCAGTATCTCAAGAACGGTGATAGCTAGACAGTTGAAATTTTCACAGATGATGTATTTCTATTGCCGCTATAACAACGAATACTAAAAATAAAATAAAATAAATATTTAAGGGGGGCTCCCATACAACAAACATGATTTTTAGGGTTCCGTACCCAGTATCTCAAGAACGGTGATAGCTAGACAGTTGAAATTTTCACAGATGATGTATTTCTATTGCCGCTATAACAACAAATACTAAAAATAAAATAAAATAAATATTTAAGGGGGGCTCCCATACAACAAACATGATTTTTTTACCGTTTCTTGCTCGATACTAATAACGTTGCCTTATGTTGCATAGATAATGGTACGGAACCCTTCGTGCGCGAGTCCGACTCGCACTTGACCAATTATTATTTATATTTCTGATTTTAAATTTAATTACTTTATCTTTTGTTACAGGTAAGGAATTAAATACATGCTTTGAAGAAATAATAAAGATAAGTATTTAATTAATCATGGTATGTAATTAAAATGCACGATATTGTGTTAAACATCGGTGTATGTGATGGCCTACATCAATATTATCGTCGACATGTACATATTAACACAGCTAGTAGGTATAGAAAATGAAGAATTAGGGATATTTTTTTTGTTTACTCAAAATCTACTAAATATATTTTAATTCTGATTTACGTGTTTCTATATTTATATATAGAAACACGTATGTATTAGTTACTTATGTTTTTAAAGTTATGTCATTAGTTAATACGCGATAATAGACCGACAAATGAAAAAAATAAAAAATGAGAGAGGTGATTTTCTATCGAGAAAACTTTTTTCAATCGCGTTTCTGAGTTTATGCGATCCTAGATCATATATTGAAAAAACATATACTTAAAAATTAGAGCTCTAGCCATTCAATCTAAAGAAACAATGAAAACTTAGTACGTAGAAAAATGCACGAAGCTATTTTGTATCCTCTTAAATTGAAAATAAATTACACGAACCACGAGACTCCGTAATTTCTTGATACGTTTAAGGAAATAAAACATCGAATAAATTGAATTATTGATACTTAACCACACGACAATATTTACAAACTAAAATTACAGAGTGTAAGTGGAAGTTAACAAGCGAAGAGTATAATTTAAATAGAAGTAAAACAAAATTGCTATAGTTTGCCCTAAGCCCGCAAACTCAAGACTAGGTGAAATCGCGTTAGAAAGTGTCGCGGTTAGCCGCGGTATACGCCTTCTTATTTAAACTAGACATCTGTACACTTAGATAGTACTTTCCATTTGCATTCTTAACATGATTATTGTACGTAATTTATTCAAATTGACAGATAATTGAATTTTGTACAGAACTGAGACTTGTATTAGACAGACAACCAGTTTCTCACCTCAAATTTACAATATAGACCAGCTATTTTAGGGGTTTAACCTTGAAATAAAAAGATAATGCTGTAAATTGGTATAATCCTTTCTTTTGTCGTCCATAATGTTGTCTCAAAAGTCAATAATAAATATTAAAGATTTTTCTAAGAGCATTTTGAAAATCCTAAAAAATCCTAAATAAAATCCTAAATAACAATCTAAAAATCCTAAATAACGTAAAATATTTTATAGATTTTCACCGCCACAGCCGGAAACTAATTTGTCTGTTTAAGCAGCTAGGGAATAAGGACTCTCTTGTTTATATAGTCTACTAAAAATCGTACAAGCCATCATGCAAACAAAACAAAAGTGATGACTAATCTGCTCCCTAGTTCTCTCATTTTAATTCTTAAAATGTCAGTGCTATACTTAAGGCGAATAATTACAAAAATGACTGATTGTTCGCTTCGTACATCCTCCGACAGAGGGCGTGTATTGCAAGACCTATAATATAGTCGCGCCCTCTATTGTTGAGTGACCTTATCTTCTTCACACAATGTCACGCTATACCACAATTACAACTAACTACTGTTTTATGTCGCATATTATGTGAGTTTAAGGTCTCATTACACTTGACTGAATTGATTAAATGACCAAATTTCGTGACCATACACATTGAATATAAATAAGCGTCTTTAGTGTAATTATCGTTTACGTACCATTAGAATAAATTAAATTGTCAAAGTAAATTAAAAAACTCGTCAGAACTTACAAGAAAGTTTATAATAAAATTAATATAAAGTCTCGATCATCGCCATGCTTTATTAAGGGATTAAGGTATTTATTGGTAAATATTAAGTAATGTTTGCTACATTCAATAGTTTTGACCATGGACAACTCGGTATTTATAATAATATTTATTACGTCCATATACATATTAAACGAAATATGTATTTTCTTTAAAAATTGTTACCGTTTACGTGTTGTTTTTCACAATTTGTCTTACTTTAAGGTAGGTATTTGCATAAATATTGTATAGAGAGCATAACGTATAACACCATTATAAAATCCCAGTTTATTGTATCTATGAGTGCCCTCGTAATATACGTATATTAGTGTGAACACACAAACAATAGCTGGTATGATTGCCTCCGACGGCTCAATGAGTAATGACCGGTGCGCGATGAGATCATTTCCAAGCGTTGCTAATTTCGAGCTTCCCGTTGCCTACATCGATGTCTTGTTGTGCTAAATGCTGATCTTGGTAGTGTAATTACTAGGTATATTTGTTTATGCCAGTGTTTTATGAAATAGCTCAACTAACAATAGTCAGTGGGATGAGCTACTTGATTCAATTCGCAGATATCTAATATACATATATATAAAATTTCCATGTCACAATGCTAGTTATCGTACTCCTCCGAAACGGCTTTACCGATTTTTAACAAATTTTATATGCGTAGGTATTCAGTAGGTCTGAGAATCGGCTACTATCTATTTTTTAAACACCTCCCCCCCCTGACATTTGTATGGCAAAACAACGTTTGCCGGCTCAGCTAGTTTGTATAATTATAAATTCGCAATAATATTATCAAGGAAAAGTCTGATAAATATTAGGCATGGAAAAAAAAGATAAACGGAGTAGTTAGGTATTGTTACTAACTACTTAGTTTATCTTTTTTTAAGTAGGGAACTTTAATTATTGCTAAGTAAATAAATATTTTAAGCCAATTATTGTATTATATTAGAATCATAATCAGTAGCAGTTATATTCATAAAACATATTATCAGCGCCATCTCGTACATACCAGCTGAACTCGGTCGTTTACCTACGTCATATCGACATTGACCGCTAGATGGGGGCAGTAGTACATGTTTACGTGACGTTCGCGGTTAACGAACGTTCTTGACTCAGCACTCGAGTTCGTTCGACGTCGTGACACAACACAACAGTAGATTTTGAGCGTGTAGAAGGGAAACGCGTGGCGTAACAAATTGCCGATAGTCGCGGTTAGCAACAACTCTATGATAATATTATAATATTCATGTTCAAAAGTATTTAGCATAATACATTAACAGTCGTATAATATTTTTAAATGGAGTTATCCGGGTAATTACTTTTTTATTTCGTAATGTGGGAATTTAATAAAATTACTTACAGTTTAAACAATCTGAATTCGCCAAAAAACTAACATTAGTTTAAAGAAAATTTAATTCAGCAGATTTTTTTCATAATTACCTTGCTTTTATTTTTTCACCTACTATGCTTTGTTTACACGAATTTTCAACAGATGGCGCTGTGCTACCTTGTGTAGTAATTTTAAAATTCTTTCGGTGCTCATTAAGTTAATTGCTAAATCTGAATTACCATTGTCATGAAACAGTACATAGTTATATTAATTACATTTAGCAATTTACTGATGTAAATTAGGAACTTAAAATCAACCTTATGTTGAAAAACTACAAGTAACTGACGATTTTTTTATGGTTCTGTGTTATTGCAACATTTTTCACAGATGCTTCGCTCCTATTAATCGCAGCGTAATGTTATGTCGCAATGTTATAACCGTCCTCGATAAATGGACTATCCAACACTGAAATAATTGTTCAAATCGGTCCAGAAGTTCCTGAGATTAACGCGTTTAAACAAACAAACAAATAATTCAGCTTTATAATATTAGTATAGAAGTATAGATAAGAATAGTATTCAAATACGGAATACTGAATCCGGTCTTTTACTATTTATTGTCGCACCAAATATATATTTCTTGTAAAATTAAACAATAATATGAAGAAGTAAAACTAACAGGTATAAATGTGGGACTCTCATAAATTTTGTAATCTTGTTTTGAATCACCTTCTACGTACAATATGTTTACTTTGAAGTTGCTCTTTGGCAAGCACCGACAGACAGATAACCTTTTTAAATTACTACTTTGTTTGTAAGATACAATCTTTGTAATTGTGCTTGAGATCAAACAGAAAAATGACATTAATGCTACAGAAATTAAATTCGAATCAAGCCTTTGTTTTGAGAAAAAGTAGATTTTTTCAATTGAAACTATCTGATTGCGTAGTTAAATTTTAAAGAAAAATAATGATGTAAAATTTAAATATTGTCCTTTCTTATCTGTCTGTAGCTCTTTAATGCCAAAACTACTGAAGATATTTTAATGAAATTTGGTACACAGATAATGTAGGGCCTTGCCTTAGGGCTTTAGTGGGCTATTTTTTATTGCGAAAAAATAAAAAGTACTCATTCCAAATTCCCCGCGTTTGTATTTTACCAACTAGCTGGTTCTAGTAGCTAATTTTTTTTGAAATATTATTACATAGCTGTTACCCGCGACTTCGCACGCGTTGAATTTAAAAAAAATATCCCCGTTTTTGCAACATTTTTCACTAAAGCTCCACTCTTATTAGTCCCAGCCTGATGATATATAGCCTATAGCCCTCCTCGATAAATGTACTACCCATAACTGAAAGAATTTTTCAAATCGGACCCTTAGTTTCTGAGATTAGTGCATTGATACAAACAAACTCTTCAGCTTTATAATATTTGTATAGCTTTTTGCTTATAACAAAGAATAAGCATTTAGGTAAGACATACCTCAAGAATTTGAAAACGCTTGGTGCCTATTTTAGGATATCCTTCGTTGAAAACAATGTATAAACAAAATTGTTTACTTTTCTACAACGTATAAAACTAATGTTATCTGCCCTCTCCCTCTGCACTTTTAATAGCCATCTAAATATATCCTTAGAAGTTAATATTAAATTAAAATTCTTTTTTGGTTTATAAATAGAATAAATGGTTGTTCACATTATATAAAATTAGTAGTGCTGTCTTTGTTTACCCCTTTGGGAAGGAGCAGTAGCGTTATGATGATGATGATGATGATGCTAGTCCAGTGTAAATTCAACTTACAGTTAGCGTAGGTGCATTATGTATAGCAACATGACCTTCGAGCATTTAACCAATAAGAGTTACATTGTCATTACGAGCTCTGCTGAAAAATTTACGAAACCAATTCTCATACTCTCCCTATCTCTCTCTCTCTCCCACCCATTAACGTCCCACTGTTGGGCACGGGCCTCCTACACTTTGGGAGGGATTATGGTCTACTGTACCGCGCTGACCAAGCGTCACACAGGGTTTATATTCGAATTTTCCGCCTATCACAGGGAATATTCTCTGTATAAAATATTCCTTAGCTGGCCCTGGGAAGGAAAAGAGGTGGTGACACTCGAATTCATATTCTGTCACCACACGGACTTTACACGCTCGTAGTCATAGTGTTAAAAAAGGCAGTGTTTTAACACGAAACTTTATAGTAGCAGCTAATTTATTCCCAGTTAGTTGTCAGTGTGGTGACGGATTAAGAATACAAGTGTCACCACCCTTTTTCCTCCCTAAGCCGCTGTAAGAGCCAGCTAAGAGATATTGTAAACAGATAACATCCTCTGTGAGAGACGGAAAGCTCGAAAATAAACCCTGTGCCAACACGCCTGGTCAGCACGGCACAGTAGACCATAGTCCCTCACAAAGTGGAGGAGGCCCGTGCAACTGTGGAGAGCCCAATGCGCTGGAGAGAGAGTCGATGCAACGTTTTACATAACCCTTTAAACATTGTTAAATAAGCTTTATTTAGTGTACGTAAGTAGATAGGTAGTATATGAATGAAAATGGCATTGCAACTGCATCCTGTATAATTTGCGTCATATTAGCTATACTTAAGGAAATTATAGTAATACTTAAGGTGAATTCAGACGCATAATTATGAGTACAGGGATGATAATGAGCTAGAAAATTCCGTTGTATAGGATAAAAAGAAGGTTAGGTGAAACAAAAGTTTAACACTTACTGTTTCCTGCGATTTCTTGTGATAGTCAAAGTCAAAAGTCAAAGTTAAGTTAGTTTTCAAGTGTTTTACAAGTTCATTTGAAACGTCAGAAGCTAGTTGATTGTTCCAAACGCAAATCCTATGGAGAAGAACAGACAAGAAACTCCATGGAGTTTTTTTCCTTGTTTTTCTTTTTTTTTTCAGTATTATTTTACATTGTCATTGATAGGATCTGATAAATAGATCATGAAGCCCAGGTAATTAAATCAATGTTAAAAGTACACTTATAGTAATTTTATCACATTTTCTAATAACTTGTGTATTATATACTAGCTGTTGCCCTCGACTCCGTCCGCGTAGAATTTAGGAAATTTTCCCCGTTTTTGCAACATTTTTAACTACTGCTTGAGTGAGAGTATTATAAACGTAAGAGTAAACAAATATAATCAGAATGAACGAACTGCTAAGCTATCAGGAGTTACACGTGTTATTGTGCGTCAACCATAAAATATAGATATGTGCTGTTTCGGGATATTTTTTAGACAATTTTATGTAGAATTTTTCCGTCATACATGATTTCTATGTAACTTTAACCATTAAGGCTGCACACTCGACGGAAGCTTAAAAAATGGAGCACTTTTTTCCGTTTTCCCAACATTTCCCTTCACTACTATGCTCCTATTGATTGTAGCGTGATGAAAAGTATACTATAACCCGCCCAGGAGTATGAAGAATATATATTTTTTTTTATATATATTCATGGACATTTCACACAACGTCCTCTGGTCCCAAGCTAAGCTTATATGCTTGTGTTATGGGTACCAGAATACGGATATAATACATATACTACTTTTCTTTTGTAAATACATACTTGTAATACATAGTAAACACCCAGACGCAGTACAAACATTTGTATGATAATTAAAAACATCACACAAATGATTTTCCTGACCGGGAATCGAACCCGAGACCTCATGATCAGCCGTCCGTTACATAAACCACTCCACCACGAGGCCGGTCGTTTTTACTGTTTAATTGTACCAAGTTTCGTTAAAATTCGTCGAGTAGTTTTTGTTTCTATAAGGAACATACAGACGGACAGACAGACAGACAGACAGACAGACAAAATTTTACTGATTGCATTTTTGGCATCAGTATCGATCACTAATCACCCCCTGATAGTTATTTTGAAAATATATTTCATGTACAGAATTGACCTCTCTACAGATTTATTATAAGTATAGATGTAATGATAATGACTTTGGCGAATAGTAGTAATAAATAATTAATTAACGTTTTAATGTAATACTGTGTTTATCGCTGGGCAACGACTAAGGCAATAGCCTTATCGTGCGACAGTTTCGAGTCCAAGGCCGAAAAAAATATAATACAGACGTTTCTCTTGTAAAAATCATAAAATATTCGTTGACTGAATTGTGGTTTAATTATATAGGTATTCTTTACCCGATGACATACTTGTTAAGGACGTTACAAACGGCATATTAATATTATATTAAAATAGCGTGAGAGAGACGAATGTATATAGGAAAGAGGCGAGGCGAGAAAGAGACAGATATTTCTGTCGGTGACGTCATAAGTATAGGTACATCTCAGTATATTAATATGTATCTGTCTCTTTCCCGCTATATTAATATAAATTAATATGCTGTATGTACCCTTTCAGCTTTACAAACTTGAGTTTTACAAGCTTGATAAGCAATTATATCATCGGGAAGAGAAAGGTCTTTATAAAAGTTGGGCTTGAATTAGTTAAGGGGATTAGATTCAATCAATCTGCAACAGTATATAAAAGAGAACCCAGACGCTGTGGAACCCATATGAAGCAAATCTGTCTCGCTCTGAAGTGAGTTTTAAATTGTTTTACTTATTTCATTCTAAGCTGTATTTCTCGCTACGGCCTTGGCTTACTTAGAGGAGAGATATTTTTATTTTACACATTCAAGAACAAATTAAACTACGGAATACTAGAGAATCTAGACGAGCCGACTGCTGATCACGGGACAATCATTTGTGTGATATTTATTATTGTCATACAAATGTTTGTAATGCATCTAGGTGTTTCTATGTATTAAGCAAATTAGTATATTTACTTTATCCGTATTCTGGTACCCATAACACAAGCACATAAGCTTAGCTTGGGACCAGAGGACGTTGTGGGAAATGTCCATGAATATTTAAAAAAAAAACAAAAATCTTAGAGCTAGATTACTGTTTTATATTTGCAGTGGTCAAGCATCTGACTTCAAACGAGAGATGATTATACTTAGTTATGTATGTTTATTACAACAGGTTTTCTGTAAAGAAATTGTACCCACTCTTACTAATGTACATTATAATTATATAATTTGACATAATTCTACTCACTAATAATGAGACTAAAACAAAACTGTACAATGTAAATCTAAATATTATTTTGTACACAAATATCTATTACATATATTTAGAGTACGTAGAATATTTTTTTTTATAAAAATAATTAATAAATATTCATGGACATTTCACACAACGTCCTCTGGTCCCAAGCTAAGCTTATAATTATTATTATGCTTGTGTTATGGTTACCAGAATACGGATATAATACATAAACTACTTTTCTTTTGTAAATACATACTTATAATATATAGTAGATATACAGACATAGCTCGCAGAGCAAGCTCGCTTAAGTGGCAATGGGCTGGCCATATTTGCCGCAGAACCGATGGCCGATGGAGCAGACGTGTTCTGGAGTGGAGACCGCGACTCGGCAAGCGTAGGGTCGGACGCCCCCCTGCCAGGTGGACTGACGACCTGAAGAAGGTCGCGGGGAGGGACTGGATGCGGAAGTCGGAGGACCGTATATTGTGGCATGAATTGGGAGAGACCTATGTCCAGCAGTGGACTGCGATAGGTTGACGTGATGAATATATAGTAAACACCCAATAAACATTTGTATGACGATTATAAATCTCACACAAATGATTGTCCCGAGCGGGAATCGAACCCTCAACCTCTTGATCGGCAGTCCGTTACGTAAACCACTCACCCACGAGGCTCGTCAAATAAATAATAAGATAAATAAATAATAAGTCTTATAAGTCTAATTGTCAAGCCCAAATATCGGGATGTGAGTGCAAGAGAATGATGATGATGAGTATTTGTTGTCACAGCATCCACTTATATACATAAACTGTTAATTTCCAACTCTCTAGCTATCACCGTTCCAGAGATACAACCTGGTTACGGACGGTCAAATATCGAAGTCATATAATTGACGAGCCTCGTGGTTGAGTGGTTCATGTAATGGACTGTCGATCAAGAGGTCGCAGGTTCGATTCCCGCTCACGACAATCATTTGTGTGATTTTTCTAATTGTCATACAAATGTTTGTACTGCGTCTGGGTGTTCCTATGTATTATAAGTATGTATTTACAAAAAAAAAGTAGTATATGTATTCTATCCGTATTCTGGTACCCATAACACAAGCATATAAGCTTAGCTTGGGACCAGAGGACGTTGTGTGAAATGTCCACGAATATTTATTATATTTATTTATTATTATTAAGAGGTCGCAGGTTCGATTCCCGCTCACGACAATCATTTGTGTGATTTTTCTAATTGTCATACAAATGTTTGTACTGCGTCTGGGTGTTTCTATGTATTATAAGTTTGTATTTACAAAAGAAAAGTAGTATATGGTATTCTATCCGTATTCTGGTACCCATAACACAAGCACATAAGCTTAGCTTGCGACCAGAGGACGTTGTGTGAAATGTCCATGAATATATTTAATTTAATTTCATAATAGCGTCCTGTTTTATCTTTTGAAACGAAACGCTTATACGTTTTCAAAAATTAAAATAGGCAAATAAAATGAAGAAACGCATAAAAGGGGTGTCAAATATTTTTTCTTCACATTATAACTTTCCAACAAATAAAGTGTCTGCTTTTTATTGGAACAATTATGCCCAAATAAATATTTACATATAATAGATTACACGTGTAATATAACATTCACAAAATAGGTACAGTATTTTTACAACGACAAATATACTTGTACACTGATTATTTATGCAACAGAATAATTAGTATTTTCGAAGCTACTGAAAATAGTTGTAGCAGTGACAATTTATTTATTCATCTTTGTTTTTAGAAAAATTATACGGTTCTTTGATCTTGTTTGTTTCTGTATATTTTACTTTAATTGCTATATCCATCATCATCCTCAAACACTCTCCTTTTTCCGATAATGATAGGTAGAGACTAAACAATGACTAATTGATAATATACTTAAGAAGTTTTCCACTAATGCTTCACTCCTATTGGTTGCAGCGTGATGTTATATAGCCTGTAGCCTTACTCGATATATGTTCTATCCAACATCGAAAGAATTTTTCAAATCGGACTATTGGTCCCTGCGATTAGCCCGTTCGAACAAACAAACAAACTTTTCAGCTTTATATAATTAGTTAAGATTAGTTTAAAGTATTAATCTTTTTAAGTTATCCAAATAGTTTTACTAACCAGGATATCAAAATAAGAAAGCGTTTACTTTCTACATTCATGTACACTGCCCAACACCCCCATCATTATTGATTAGTCACCGTCAAACATGGCAGCCATTTTAATCAATAAATCCTTGTATGAACACGACATGCGTTATAATTGTAACTTGACATGTTTTATTTCAAGAAATGTTGAATGATAAAAATAACGATCTTTTTATGGTCATTAAAGAAGTTCTAAACTCTTCGGTTTTTAACACGGATAATCTGTTTTAACCAACATAGTAACAAATAGGTACATTGGTAGGAATTATCCAATTAAAAGAACTTACTATTAGAATGTATGATGATAATCATTTCTACAGAAAAATACGCAACAGAAACACCTATTTAAATATAAAGTAGGAATGCAAGGTTATACAGAAAACGTGATAAGTTCTTTCACAGCAAAACATTTACTCAATATCAATACATACATAATATCGTTTTAGTGCTTCAGAACCGACGAAATAGCTCTATTGTATTACGAATGTTAATGCAAATGTATGCAAATGCAAATTTTTGTGAATTTGAGCATTCATTTACTATTTGTGAATATAATCAAAATCAATATACGGTATTTTAAGTATCATATCTTAGACAAAAAGACGTCGTCTTTTTGTAGAGTTGTCTTTTTGTCTCAGAGTTTTAAAAGTCTCTACTTTGACGTTCTTACTCTTGCGATGTTCCAAAAATTATTATGTTTATGAACAGAAAAGAAAGAAATCAGCATTCAAAGTAATGCAAACATTTCGATTCAAAGCGTCAGTCAGTACTTTTAGCGTAAAAGAGCGACAGACAGAATTACTGTCAGAATTAAAATCACTCTTAAATGCTGCTTTGGTTTTGATTTGATATAGCACCAAGTATGAAATGAAATGTCGCTAAGGAAGTGTGTTTAGATTAAAAAAGTAAACCTAATATTCTCTATAGTCTCTACCCCTATGGGGTAATGTGTGGTAGTGTGTAGGTATATTAAAGTCAATAACAAGTACAGCATATGTCCTTGACTTAAACTTAAATAACTACTTTCGAAATCAAATTTAAGTGTTTCCTTTATAAAGTTATGAGAAAGAAACTGGTTTTCCAAAAAACCAAACTTGTTTTTGTCAGTTTGTTTTAACATTGAACGGATGTATACATACATAAATATAGCACCTAAATGATATATTAATGAAGTTGTAATCTATTAAATGTAGCAGTTTTATCTTAAAATGGGTTTGTACTTCACTGTAGTTTTGCTTGCCTAAGTATATTTTAGGCATATTACGACGAACGTTGTCTTTTTTTTTATTCTAATTTTAATGTTACGCATACTGTATATTAGTAATATAAGACCTCCTCTTATTTTGTAAGTCAATAAAACATACTAGATTTTGCCCGCGACTTCGTATGCGAAGAATTTAATAGCACTACACCCTTTTTCACATTAAAGTAGCCTATTTCCTTCTTCAAGTGTTATAATGTGTTATAGTGTTATTTCATTTAAATTGGTTTAGTAGTTTCGGCGTCAAAGAGCGAGAAACAAACAGCGTTACTCTAAAAGCGGACGCTATCCGTCGATAAATTGACTTTAACGCTATTGTGAACATTACCGTGAGAAAATCTCAAAACTCCTTTATGAAATAGCCTATTTCCTAGTATTGAAACTCACGGTCATTTTGTAATTAACAATCTCGGTAATTATGCAATGAGTGAGCAAATCAATATATTAATACTCAAACAGAATTAAATGTCAACTAATTAGCTAATGATCACGATTGTACAGCCTAAATTATCTTAATATCACGATAGATTTAAATCATAGTACTTCAAGACTATTCAAGAACAGTACTGAAATTTATTAGGTAATTTTGTATAGCACTATTAGAATTAATCGTGTTACCATGCAGTACAATTAGCGTGACTTATCATCGTTAAAGTCAATAAATTTAATTTTAATTCATGCACAATGCATTTGACTCAAAACCATATTTTTAAAAAGGAAAATTAATTTATTGCAATTGAATATTTTGGAATTATAAATACATAAAAGTAACGCACTTTCCTCTGAGCTTAGGCAGAGAATCAATAAATATTTTAAAATATATTACTTTCTAATTCGGAAAATTCGTACCGCCATGTTTTTTTTTATTTCCTTAAAGAAAACTTTTTCTTCCAATTTTGATGCAACCAATCGAAAGTTTATGCGCGTATATTTAAATGCTTTCATTTTAGTTCCCTGGATTTTAGAATGTTATTTGAAATGTATATATTTATTACTAGCTGTTGCCCGCGACTCCGTCCGCGTGGAATATGGAAATTTTTTTTTCGCAATAACACGGAGCCTGTCTCCTTTCTCACGGTCTAAAGATTGTCTGCCAATTTTTGCCAATTTTCCAAGATGCCAAATTTCATCAAAATCGGTTGAGAGGTTTAAGCGGGAAAGCGTAACAGACAGACAGACAGAGTTACTTTCGCATTTATAATATTAGTAGGGATATTTCTGTGCTAGCCCATTGATGCGTAACTTGATATCGAATAAGTCGAATATAAAATGATGATTAAAGTTTCTTATTCACGATTCTTTTCATAGCAGCTTATTAAAACCTTTATATTTTATTCCTCAGTCCTCTGATCTTGAACCTCAACTCTATATGCTGTCAATTTGTTCTCTCGGCGAAATGATCTCATCACTGCATTGCAACGACCTTATTGTGATTAATGCTTGGATGTCGCAGATCGTATATAAATTATAAGCGGACGCTATCCGTCGATCGTTAATTGAAGGAATTGTGGCCATTTATGAGACACCGCGCCTTTTAAAACGAACAATGAATTGAGTAATTAGCTGTGTAATTTATTTTATTAAAAAATATATGTTCGCTATAAAGACGATTGGAAGTTTTGTAAATGCAATGATATATGATCAAAGTATTTGCGACTTTTATTATTGAATACCTTATCAACGTATAAATAACTTATCTAGTACCATACTTACTTGTTCACTTACTATCAAGATATCTCACGGGGCATACATTGATGTGAATCTTAAAAGAATCTTGTTAAAATAGACTCGGTCTGAGGACTCTTGCAAACATGCATGTAATGTAATATGTACAATGTACATATTTCAATTCCGTATCACATTCTCACAATATTATATTGCTTGTTCTTTTTTTAATTTTGACATTCTCCGTCTGAATCTAGCTTAGAGCATTAATCCAATAGGAGTCGATATTATATGGTAACCCCCACTGAAAAAGGTACGAGACCAATGTGCATACTCATTGTGTATGGACACTGTCGTCTCTTAGTGTGCGCTAGATGATTTTGAGCAGGTCGTGTGTGTGTAGCAACCAATAAAATTACGTAATCGTGTGTGTGTGTGTCTCCACATTTCGCTGACATGGCGGTATATTTGTCAAAAAAGAGCGTGTATACCAGCTACTATTGATTTAATACTCTAAGGAATTTTAGGTGTTCATTCGCAAAGTTTTGAAGGCGGCGAATTAATTTAACGCAAACAAAAAATAGAACCATCCAAATTAGTTCAAGAAGAGCGAGATTACAACTCAATGTGCGTAGAAAATGAAAAGGAAATTAATTAATTTTGCTTTCTAAAAATAAGCATAGCCTTCGTTGCTTACTTCATATTTTTTATAACTTTTTAATTGCTTATAGTTCTTCCCCATAGAATTTCACAATGCGCAGTTCCACGCTGTCTGCATCCAGCGGCCCGCACTACAATTGATGTTGTTATCAGTCCACCTTGTGGCCGGAGAAATTGGTTATAATACCTAAAACAAACTAATCGTGGAAACACACAATGCCCTATAGGTCCTAAACAAAGCTTACTTGCTTACTATAACCGATACTTATAAATATAAATAAATAAAATATTCATGGACATTTCACACAACGTCCTCTGGTCCCAAGCTAAGCTTATATGCTTGTGTTATGGGTACCAAAATACGGATAGACTACATAGACTACTTTTTTTTTGTAAACACATACTTATTATACATAGAAACACCCAGACGCAGTACAAACATTTGTTATGACAATTAGAAAAATCACACA
This sequence comes from Orgyia antiqua, assembly GCA_916999025.1. NCBI lineage: Eukaryota > Metazoa > Arthropoda > Insecta > Lepidoptera > Erebidae > Orgyia > Orgyia antiqua. The sequence goes on from OU779864.1 coordinate 24,845,743, forward strand.
AATGATTGTCCCGAGCGGGAATCGAACCCGCGACCTCTTGACAGGCAGTCCGCTACATGAACCACTCGACCACGAGGCTCGTCGCATGTATATATTATACTTGTATTACTAGTTGTAATAGTGTGTTTATCAGAATGTATCAAAATCAAATATAAATCAATTTCGGATCACACATCATAAAATCAATCTCATACAATCAATTTTATAAAGATTAAACTTTTAACAAGTATGGGAGTGGTCTTCAAATTTATGTATTAATTAACCATTTACGTATACATCATGGTTACCGATAACATAAATAGCAAACGATAGATTATTGACATTTACATAAACATAAACTTGTTATTTACAAGTGATAAAAATGTTATGATGAAAACGTAATAAATCATGCTAATACATATCTACTAAATAAATTTATTTAATAAATGTTTCTAATATAATAAAGCTGAGGAGTTTGTTTGCTTCTTTGTTTGAACGCGCTAATTTCACGAACCGATGATCCAATTTGAAAAATTATTTCTGTTGTACTATGGATAGTACATTTATCGAGGAAGACTATAGGCTATATAACATTACGCTGCGACAAATAGGAGCGAAGTAGAAAACGAGGAAAGCACGTTCTAGGCTACAGCTAGTATTTCAATAAGAAAGCGAGCCGCTTTAGTAGCTAGAGTCTTCTTGTGCTTATTTGAAATTGAGAGGCATTTTAAGAATTTTCTTTCCTTATTGAGGGAAAACGTAGATAGCATCTTTTAAATATGTGAATGTTAGATCATGTAAAGAGAGGTAGAGATTAGAGTTACAATGTTGCAATAGCAAAAAGAAAGTACCTAGTTATAATGTGCTGCTAAACACGTAACGATTTGTCGCTATATCTTAGCGATATATTTTATCTGTACAAACTGAATTGTAATTGGATCGTGTGTAAGGCGTGTGAAGACACTAGTAACGTTTCATTTATCTGCGCAGATATATCGCCACGATATACAATCTAAAATGATATATTATTATATTTTATAATCATAATCACACTGCGGCCTTATTAGTAGACGATTCAAGCTATTGAATACTTAGTCACTACGTTAAGTTTGTTACACTTTCAGGCATAATAATGCACAATTAAATATTTATAATGTCAAATGTTAATATTGACTGACTATTTACAAATTCTAAGTTATTAATATTCAAATAACTGAACTTAGCTAAGTATACTGATAAAATGAGTTTGCGTAACGAAGCATCATTCTTTATTAAAAATTCTATTACTAGAATATTGTTTTGGATTCTTTAAGTTTCTTCTTTGAACCATACAATGAACACCTAACAGTGTAATTAATCAAAAATATCTTATTCTTCCCATCTCATTATAGACTCACTATTGGGCATAGGTCTCCTCCACTTCGAGAGCCTAGGCTATCTGGTCCTGGCGTAATAGGGAAGCATGGATTTAATTTCCAGGTTTCCATCTCTCACAAAGGATTTTATCTGCTTATATTTTTACTATCTCTCAGCTGGCTTTTACAGCAATCTGAGGAGGAAATGGAAATTGAGTTAGTATAAACACCATAAATCGCAGATTTACCAGATCTAGTAGCTACATCGCTCAGCCGGCTTGGAGTAACTTACATATTTATGTGTGCGTGAAATATGTGTCAATGTGTGTCTATGATACAGGCTATAGATCATATGAAACATTGTTAGTCTATTAAGCACGATTTAGCCTAGATAAAGTTACTTGTCTTCAAGACTAAACGCCAATACACTCCCGTAAATCTGTAAGTATAAGATAATTGGCATTGTTCATAATTTTTGACCTGCTGTTTATACTATATTTTTTTTAGAAAATATAGACCACTTTAAGAAACTAATTTCAATATTATCGAAATATTCATAGAATATTCATAGAATTTAAAAAAAATATTTTAAGGAAATATTTTCTTCAAATATTGTGACGTCATCGTTGTATGCAGACTGTGTATTGCCTTTGCCTAATAAACTTTTAAAATACATTAATCTATATCTTGTCAAGTTGATTTATTAGCCTATGCGAAAGTCACTAGTAATTTGTTTTATTTTTATATAGTGTTTCTTGTCTATTTTTAGGGTTCCGTACCCAAAGGGTAAAAACGGGACCCTATTACTGCGACTTCGCTGTCCGTCCGTCCGTCCGTCCGTCCGTCTGTCACCAGGCTGTATCTCAAGAACGGTGATAGCTAGACAGTTGAAATTTTCACAGATGATGTATTTCTATTGCCGCTATAACAACAAATACTAAAAATAAAATAAAATAAAGATTTAAGGGGGGCTCCCATACAACCAACATGATTTTTTTACCGTTTCTTGCTCGATACTAATAACGTTGCCCTATGTTGCATAGATAATGGTACGGAACCCTTCGTGCGCGAGTCCAACTCGCACTTGACCAATATTTTAGTATCCTTATCATATTAAATCTCCAGATTTTTCATTACTTTTATTTTGTACTTTTTTTTATAAATTATTGTTTTACACATAGATAAAAGTTTCACATTGTTTACTTGTTTTTATTTTTGCTTGACAGTGCTGACGTAAGTCGTAACCACAGACTAGTCGTAACATTACAACTCTAATACAGAATAGCGTATGTATATGTACACTTAAAAATTGTAAGTCCTTCATTTCTAGGGCAAACAAAGGTCATTTGCTTTTTTCGAAAAATAATCTTAAGTATAGCAAATTTATTAAAATATACTTATAATTATAATTAGAAGCCCTATTCCCCGAAATGGTTTTCGAATTATGAGTTAAAAAAAAATGAACAATGCCAATTAAAGGAGTGTACTTAATGCGGAATATAAAATATCTATTATAATTCAAACTCAAACAAAACTCGGAGTTTTCGGAGTCTTTGCAGTTACCATGGTCACGGGTGTGATTAAATCCGTAAAAAGTAGTTTAAGCAAATGAGTCGCGCAAGTGTTAGAGAATATTAAAATTCAAACTATTAACTTAATTTATGGAAGATCTAATATGTCGCGTGTTAATAGATCTAGTATATATTATGCTAACAGTTCTTATATAATATTATGTGCAGTGACGTCATTTGACCTCACTGCCTTCCGGTGCATGACTTTGATTCGCCGACCACAGACTTACTGCATTAAAATAACAATAGTATGTGTTAATGTTAAGTCTTTGTTATGTAGTCTGTGGTTTGCAGCACAAATAGGTGGTATCTTTATTATTGATTATTGTCTAGGGTGAAGCGCGGGAATCTTGAAATTTGGCGGTCGCGTTTTTTCTGATAAAAATTATTTTCTTGTGGAAAAGTATTTATTTTCTTGTATAAAGTAGTAAAAGTGTGTAAATTTTATAAAGTAGTGTGTAAATATATAGTTAGTATTTTTAAGTAGCTGTTATTTAGGTAAGTTTTTTTTATGTATTAATATGGGTGACCCTGAAGACCCAGGGGGAACAGCCCCCGATATTGGTTACGTTGTAACTATATCTAATAATGCCTCGAATACGGAAAGCATGGACACTGACTGCTCCATAGTCAGTGCAGGCGGTACTGTTAAGCGTCGAAAACTTTTATCTCGCAGATCAGGATGTAGACACTGTAATAAACGTAGACGCAAACATGGCGACAAGAAATTTAACGACACGGTTGATTGTGAATGTTTTTCGGAATCACAAAAAATTACAAATAATGAAATGCCTCCTCCCAATAAACCACTCGCAAAGAATACAGAAACACATTCAGTTCATATACCTGTTGGAAGACTGTCATATGTGAATACCGATGTCTCACCATTCGTTATTCATATACAAAAAAAAACTACATCTCCTGATGATGGCACATCTCTTCATCCTATGGTGTTTGGAAGATTTTTAAAAAATTACTGTTTTAAAAATATCATTAACGGCAGCCTTAAACGTATTGGTAGAAACAGATTAACCATAGAATTTAATTCCTATTTAGATGCTAATGAATTTTTAACCTCTCCACACCTTGAGACAAATAATTACAAGGCATTCATTCCCACCTTTTCAGTCACCCGAATGGGTGTTGTAAGAGGAATTCCTGCAGACTGGTCCGAGGATGATATCGTTAACAATATTACACTTCCCTATGGTTGTGGTAATATACTGGAAATTAGGAGACTGAAAAGGAAACTTATTGTAAATAATATCTCAGAATTAAAGCCCACTGAGTCAGTGGTAATAACATTTGACGGTCAGACATTACCTAAACATGTGTATATGTGTTACAATGCTCTTCCTGTTCAATTATATATTTACCCAACCGTCCAGTGCTATAATTGCTGCCGGTTTGGTCATGTGAAAGTTCAGTGTCGTTCGCTGCCCAGATGCTTCAAATGTGGTCTTGATCACTCAGGTGATAGTTGTGATGTAGAGGAGGAAGATTGTCGTTGTGTACTCTGTAAAGGTTTCCATAAAGCAACAAGCAACAAGTGCCCTGAATTTCAGAGGCAAAAATCTATTAAAGAATCTATGGCGAAAAGTTGCATATCATACTCAGAAGCTTCCAAGTTATATGCACCAATATCCAAAATCTCATATGCTGATGCTTTAATTTCTTCTAAGTCTCCACAAATACCATCAAGTCCTCAAAAAGTAACATCTTCTTATCTTCAACCAAACCATTCTTATAAAAAAACAGTTTTTCTCAAAAATAAACAAAAGCCTAAAACTACTTCAGGTTATGATGTTGGTGCATATAAGGCTTTAACTAAAGATTATGATATGCAAACATCTTCAAAAGGATCTGCTCTTATGAACATAGGTAAAGAAGAATTAACTGATACATCATTGAAAGAATTAATAATAGCTTTATTAAACACTTTGAATCACTCTAAATTTATTCAACCGTCCAACGCTGCCCATATAAGTAATGAAAACTTGCATTTACAAAGTCCAAACAAAAATGGACAACACAAACAAGGTCCTTCAGTGGAACTGTCGTATTGCTCCGTCTAAAAAGTCAGAAATTATACATTTAATTAATAAATACAATCCATTTATTTTCGCTCTCCAAGAGACATGGCTTAAACCAGATTTCCCATTCAGGTTATCTGGCTACGCCTGTCTTCGAGAGGATCGTTTTGATGGGTACGGCGGTGTTGCCCTACTCATTAAACGAAATCTCCATTTTACTCATTTTCCGACTGACAATCATAATAGTAATTTCTCTATAATTGCTGCCATTGTAAATAAAACATGTTTTGTTTGCATTTACATTCCAAATCCGTCTTCCTTAATATTTAATGAAATTAATAACATTTTGTTAACTCTTCCTAAACCTTTTGTTTTACTGGGAGATTTTAATTGCCAACATCAGTCTTGGGGAAGTTCATCAAATTATTTTGGCAATTTGATTTTAGATTTATTGGACATACATAATCTCTGTTTATTAAATTCGGGATCACATACTCGTCGCACTGCCCCGAATGAAGGAAATAGTGCTCCTGATCTATCTATCTGCTCAAGCAATCTAGCTTCGCAAATATCATGGCAATGCCTGTCTCTTTCGTATGGCAGTGATCACTTTCCTATTATTCTCTCTTTCCCTTTTCTTAAGATACCTAGATGTACTCCTTATTCTCCTCGTCTTAAATATAAATTAATAGATGCAGATTGGAGTTCTTATAACACCCATTTAAACGACAAGATAGCCCGACTACCAGACGTCACTCGTAATAATGTGTGTAATTCTGCTGAGGCGCTGTCAAAGGTACTGATATCCACTGCAAATGAAATATTTCCTGTCAAAAATAGTTGTTTAGGTTTCATTCCATCTCCTCCTTGGTGGGATAAGGAGTGTACGGAAGCTATTAAGAAAAGAAAAGAAGCCGAACGTAATTTTGCTCACTTCTCGTCCACTGAAAATTTTGATATCTTATCCTGTTTAATAACTCAGACTCGAAAATTATTTAAAAAAAAGAAATTTGACAGCTGGAAAACATTTTGCGCATCTGTTTCTCCGGAAACAAAACCTTCTCTTGTCTGGAAAAATATTAGAAAATTTAGATCTGCCTATAAAGACCCGACCTTGAAAATGCCTGTTTCACTTCAGAACCAGTTTTTAGATAAATTAGCTCCACCCACAGTCTCAGAACAATTATTATTACCTCATCTAACTTCGATTTCCAGTAACCTTTCTGGTCTTAATGCTCCTTTCTCTCTCTCTGAACTTAAGGGACTGCTATCAAAATTAAAAGACTCTTCTCCGGGTATGGATGGTATTCCTTATTCTTTTATTACTCACTCCTCCGACGAAACTCTTTGTTATTTCCTAAATATTATAAACACTGTTATGATAACAGGCGAAATTCCCAACTCGTGGAAATCGCAATTAGTAATCCCGATTTTAAAGCCCAACAAAAGTTCTTCCCTTGTCTCCTCCTATCGCCCGATCGCCCTCTCATCATCATTAATGAAAATTACTGAGCATCTTGTAAAAAGCCGTTTGGAATGGTTTATCGAACATCACAATTTATTGACAAATAATCAATTTGGGTTTAGGAAAGGCAGAAGTACATTAGATAGTCTCAGTATTTTTGTTACCGATATACGTCTAGCTTTCTCTAAAAATGAATCAATAGTGGCTACGTTCTTAGACGTTTCTGCGGCGTACGATAATGTTAATTTAACAATCTTGTACAAAAAACTGATTTCCTTAAACGTCCCTATTATGCTTATAAATTTCATTATAAATTCTCTAAGTAATAGACATATATATTTAGATGGTAGTTCTTTAAATCCGAGAGTTGCCAATAAAGGTCTTCCCCAGGGATCTGTTTTAAGCCCTATTTTGTATAATTTATATGTTTTTGATTTAGAAAGTTCTCTTGATCCGGATGTATCAGTCCTTCAATATGCAGATGATCTGGTTTTATATTATTCTCACCACTCTACCAATCAAGCTTGCGCCACTATTAACAACTGTCTAATAAATCTTAAATGTTGGATGGACTCTAATGGGTTAGAGATTTCTTCTCAGAAGAGTAGTTCCATTCTTTTTTCCAGAAATCGCCTTCCGCCTCCTATTAACATTTATTACAATAATGATCTAATTAAACCTCAAATAAGTGTTAAATTTTTAGGTGCTGTCCTAGATTCCCAACTCTCTGGAATCCCTCATTGTGATTATATTGCAATGAAATGTGAAAAATCCATTAATATACTAAGGTGCCTATCTGGTGTATGGTGGGGAGCTCATCCGTACTCCTTAAAGTTGCTTTATAATGCAATTATTAGAAGCCTTCTTGATTATGGTACTTTCTTATTAGAACCGGGCAATAGTAAAGCTTTAAACCGTTTAAACAGCATTCAATTAAAAGCCCTAAGAATAGTATCTGGTGCAATGAAATCTTCTCCGTCAAATGCGTTACAGGTAGAACTAGCTGATCCTCCTCTAAATTTACGTCGCCAATACTTAGCAGATAAATTTTTATTCCGTTGTTTTCAGTTTTCTAACCACCCACTGCGTTATAAACTCCAATTACTTCAAGATCAAATCAATAGTTCTTCATATTGGCGCCATAAAAATCTTCCATGTCTTATCAAAAGCTTTCAAAAGCATAATTCCTTGCAGGCACCTACATATAGTTCATCGTTGTATCCCCTTTACTGCGCTTCCTACGAATCTCTAGTGATCACTCCAAATATTCATCTGTCGCTAGGTATTGATAAAGCTGATTGTTCAGCTCCATCTTCATTTCAATTTGTCGTAAATACTAAATGGCCAAACTGGCATCATATATATACTGATGCTTCTAAAACAGTCACCGACGGTTGCACTGGCGTAGGAGTTTATCATCATCAATATAACATTGTCCAAAAAATTAAATTACCACCGGAAACTTCAGTATTCACAGGAGAATGCTTTGCGTTGTTAAAATCAATAGAATACGTTTTACTCATGAAATTAAATAATACTATAATCTTTTCGGATGCTAAAAGTTCTCTTCAGACCTTAATGAGATTTCCTTTTTCACATCATAAAACTATCTTTCCAATAATAATCCAAATCAGAGAATTACTGTATAGTTGTCTCAAACACAATTATACGGTGATTTTTGCTTGGATTCCAGGCCATTCTAATATTCCTGGCAATGTTAGAGCTGACAGCCTCGCTAAAGATGCTATCGATACTGGCGATGTGTTTCCGTATTTAAATTATTACCACGACCTGGCTGCTTTACCTTCATTATATTTAAAAACTTCATAGGACCAGCAATGGTATAATAGCTGTAAAAATAAAGGAAAATATTATTCACGTATTCAACAAAACATCCTCAATAAACCGTGGTTTTTTAAATTCAAACTAGGAAAACGTGCTACAAATAGCCTGATCCGGATGAGGCTTGGACATATGTGTTGCCCCTCTCATCTAGCGAGAATAAAAGTTATTCCTTCAAATGCTTGCGAGTGTGGTGAACTTGGTGATATAAATCACATTATATTTGCCTGTCCTTTGTATGATCACTCATTAATTTTTTCATCTTTGTCCTCTCTAAGTATTCCTCTGCCTACATCTGTTCCTACTTTACTTGCCACAAAAAATTTCTATGTATATGATTTCATTGCTTCCTTCATTTTATCTAATGACATAAAATTATAAATACTTAGTTCATGTATATAGTTGTACATAGTTATAGTATATAATCTTAAACTTTTCCACAATAGTATATTATCATTCTACGATCAAAATTCTTTTTACCCTAAAAAGATTCCTTAACTTTAAAATGGCAATACCCAAATCGGGTTCGACCAAAAAAGAATAAAAAAAAAAAAAAAAATTATTGTCTATTTTACTATTGACTTAACTCACAAATATTCCAAATTTTTCGTCGTATATGATATATACCCGTTTACTATTATTAACTTATAGTTGAATAAATTATTTATTATTATTTGGTAAGAATGAAAAAATCTATAGTAGGTGTAATTTTGATTGATTGTAGTAATATAGTTTGAAAACACTACTTTACGTAAAAAATGTACCTGACATGTCATTGTATTCTATAACTATTCCGCGATTTATTCAGTCCAACTAAAACCTTTTATGTGGATTTAGACGCGTCCTATATTTTGTTGTAAATTTTGGACAGAGCTAAGTACTAAGAATCCTCTCTGATCAGTTTCTGCTGAACTTTCATAATTTAACCCAAATATCATACTAAAACCAAAAAACAATTACATCTTTTGTAATGTCGGTCGAAAAGATTTTCTTCGTATTAAAGATAATATTACCATAATAACGGTATCCTCAACGATAACATCATTAATATGAAATTATGAAACGGATAAAAAAATTATGCCCAATGTAAATTTAAATATTTTACGACTAATTTATGATGTAACTAAACAGAATAAACCCACCTAATAATTATGGTAAAATATACAGATAATTCATATTTGATTATAGATACTAACATTCTTATATAATACTTACTAAACTACGCGGTTTCACTTGCTATTAGTGGTAGAAAGGTTCCCAATAAATTATTTGATACAAATTCAAAACAAGAAAATAATTAACAATATTTTTTTTGTCTAAAAAGCAAAAATATATTATATCTGGAGAGAGCCACAGTTATAACCTAGATTTATTTTCAAAACTATCAAATCCACACTACGAAAAATATCAGTCAAGCCAAAGTTCACACTCCTGAGATTCTCACGTTTGGTGCTAACTGTGCCAAGTTGTTTTACTTGCTCATTTGCTACTATTTATAAACCGCTAAGTTTTGATGGGGACCGCCCCATCAGAACCTAGTGGTTTCAAAATTGTTTTCATCCTATCATCTACTAGTTATACATACACTATAAATTTCTGTGGAGAATGGGTGACCATTCTTCAAATTTGCCCATCATACATGACACAATATTCGTCGTAGAATTCTACGACACGAGAATTTTGTCTCTAAAAAATATTACCAATATTTCAAAAGTACGTACCAACATTCCTATATAATATTTATACTCAGTTTTCTACAGAATGATATAATCGGTGCAGATAAATATATATTGACACCGGTTAACACCATGGGATGTAACGTGTACGACGAGTTTCTGTAAACCTTGACATTTAGAGACGCCATTTTAAAACTTGAAGCATACTTATGTCTCGTTTTATTTAAGAGCACATAAAAGGTATTAGTCTTCTCGCTTTATTTTATTTGTAATGTTGTTTTAGTGGTATAATTATTTATACACATTCCACCTTTGAACAACACCTCCTCAAACCATAATGTTGGTTAAGTCAGGTACGGGCCGCCTCCACAAACGGAGAGTTCATAGTTAAACCACGTTGGTCAGACTTGATAAAAGAGTAAAGATTTTTACGGCTGTTTTCAATATTTTATCTATCCTCGATTCTTGTTTTTAAAGTCAGGCTAATCTAAACATTTATCCTTCACTTGCGTATCATTAGGCAACTGATGACAGCATTCTCTATTTAAAATTTAACAAGAGATAGAAATATATTACTGATAAACGGGAATAACAATCTATCCGTAATCTTAGATTGGTTATTGAAAATGACCGTAATACAACACCTATATTTTTTACTGTTACACTACCCAGAGCAGAAACATAGCAGTGACGTGTCCATAAAGACAGTTCAAACGGATTTTTGATAATTTTTGGCAAAACAGCCAGAAATGTAATAAATTAAGAGAATAAATTTAAAATTTTAGTTGATTTAGTGGAATTTTATATTAAGAGATAATATTTTATATTCAAATTATAAAAATATTTCGTGATTAATTTAAACCTACAAAAAAGAAAATGGTAAAATTTTAAGCGTACATTCTTTGTGACATAGAAATGAAATGGTATAATAAAAATGTGACAAAAACATTAGTTTTAAAACAATTTGTAAGACTTACAAGATTTTTTGTTGATGGAATCGCGTGCCAAAGCTACATTTTAAATAGAAACACTTAATGTTTGCTTTTTACTTTAATTTCTGAATAACGGATAAATTCAAATTGAAAACATAACTTCTGAAGAATTTAATGTAAAATGAAAATAATTTTTAATGGTCTGTAATTTAATTTTGAAAGGTCAATGCTTTAAGAATATTTTATAAGGCGAATAATAATGTCGAATTTAGTTTTAATGTAAACAAATGTCTGCAGACAGGGGCTTGTAACTTTATTAAAATGTATTCGCTATCTATCTCGGTATTTAATTAATTTCAAAGCAAGAAGAATAGTAAGAATTTTAATAAAATCAAACAGTCTGCTTTAAGTTAAAAGATTACGTAATTTTATTAGCAAAATAAGCAAGTATTTTGTAGATGATTTTCTTATTTTCCCTTAAAAATATACAATAGTTTTAAGAATATAATTTACGTCTTTATAATATTGCAGTGTTATTTTTATTTCAAGACATACTTCGCCTTGAATTCTCATGACCTTACAAGTTCTGTTCTATAGAAAAATTAATACTTACGTTGCTATTAGGTTTATATCTATTTTATCTAGCTGCTGCCCGCAACTTCGTACGCGTGGAATCTGGAACATAAAACCTTAATAAATTATACAAAAAAGCTATCCTCTTGAACCACTCTCTATAAAAAAAAAACGCGTCAAAATCCGTCGCATAGTTTTGAATATATAAGCTCACATACATGCAGAAGTAACGACTATGTTTTATAATAAGTAAATATTACTATCACTTTTAAGATTAATGGTCTTATTCATAATGACTTATCGAAGGTTTAAACGGACATTTTATGGGAGAGATAATAAACGTTTTGGCGTAAAAAGACTGTTATGAATAACAAGTTTTGACAATTTTCGCGAACCGATTTTAGCGACCTCTTAAATCTCTGATAAGTCATTATTAATAAAACCATATATTATTATGTATAAATAGGAATCTTAATGGCATTATTTCTTCCAGTTAGGCACAGGCAGTGACGTTAAGTATCGGCGGTTCTTGATTATGGTCAAAAACGAGCTATGTTTATTAAAATTTACTAGCAAGCACATCTAATATACTATGATATGTCTAATCAGTTTCACAAATACATATTCATGTATTTGGCGCACCAAGGCCAAACCACTTCGTAGTGTAAACTCCGATAAGTAGATTCAATTTATTTGTAAATCCAAAACTTTACATACTTAATTCGAGTATTTTTATTTGCGTATATATTGGGTTTATGTGATAAAAATATGGCTTAATTACTAAGATTTTATTACTTAATTAGTTATTTATATCTCTCTCTCTCCAGCTCATTAACGTAGGCACAGGCCTTTTCCACTTTGGAAGAAACTGTGGTCTACTCTGGCGTGTTGGCACAGGGTTTTCCGTCTCTCACAGAGGAGTTATCCGTGTACAATATACTTGAGCTGGCTCTTACAGCACCCTGGGGAAGTAATGAGGTGGTGACCATTGTATTCTTAATCCGTCACCACACGGATATGAATTATTATGAAACCTTTTTCCCATGACATGACGGTCAACAAACAGTATAAACCGACATCTTCTACGATCCAAACATACTTTCTTGGCTTTGATAAAATATCCAAGCAATATTAAGTAATTTATTACTAGTGACTTAAACTTCTAAAAAATTTACTATAATAAGGTATAATAAATACCTATACATTTCCATTATTTTATTCGTTTAAACTTTAGTTGCGTATAATTTATGTTTTTAAATTAATTATGCTGTAACATGTCTAACTTCGTGCCAAATTTGGCCAATAATAAAACCTACGCTCCAGTGAGATTCATTTCACAATGTAATTAAGAATCCAATTAACAATTAGAATATAATATACTTACGATGTTGCTTGTTAGTCATGAGAACTAACAAAAAAAACACTTTGATTTTCGTATTTTTATATTCCACTTGATTTTTAGGGTTTCATTCAAAAAGAAGCTCTTATAGTTTAACTTTGTCGTCCGTCTGTCTGTCAAACATTTTTTTCTAACACAATATGTATTTAAAATAGGAGGCATTTTGTACTAACGTTCTTAGATAATAGTTGCAAAAGTTTTAAGTCTTATAGCGTTTTTACTATTTCGGTCCGATTCTTAATTGACGAGCCTCGTGGTTGAGTGGTTTACGTAACGGACAGCCGATCAAGAGGTTGCGGGTTCGATTCCCGCTCGGGACAATTATTTGTGTGATTTTTCTAATTGTCATACAAATGTTTGTACTGCGTCTGGGTGTTTCTATGTATTATAAGTATGTATTTACAAAAGAAAAGTAGTATATGTGTTCTATCCCTATTCTGGTACACATAACACAAGCAAATAAGCTTTGCTTGGGACCAGAGGACGCTGTGTAAAGTATCCGTCAATATTTATTTATAATAACATAGAAAACATGTAAAAAAGGTGAGTCTAAATTTAGTAGGTACTTTTAAAATTTAAAATAACTTTAATTATTATTTCTATAACGTGTTTTATTTATGGTCTTCCCAAAAGTCTGCAAGGCACAGGCTACAAGGCATTATTTCTCAGACTAACATAGCAAACAACCCTTTTTTTTTCCTTTATTTAGTGGATGGACATCCATCCAGTAAGTGGCTTGACTAAATAGTTTATGAAGTTTAACAAGATTCAGTAAACTAATGTCCACTATTATAACCAAATCTCGCTGGCCAATCAAGCTACGTCCTAAGTCAATTTGTATAAAACAATTTTAATAAATCTTGTTCGGTTTCCTGTAATTTGACAGGAAATTAAGCGAAATTAGTATGAGGCGATTTTCTTATAGATTATATTTAATTAAATATCATACCCAGAGAATTGAGTCTGTTAGGAATATTTTTTGGAATTTTATCACACTAGTAATCACATGAGTTCTTTTAATGGGTAGCTGAATTAAATTACACGAATTTTTTTTTACAAATATTTTATTAATTTCCATGTAGTGCTAAAGTGTGCTTAGTCCATTTTTTTCTGTATTATGATAGCATTGTTCTCTAAGAAAAATCCCATTCGCTTCATCTGACAAAATCTTGCAACGCCTAAGATAAATCGTTTAGTCAGTTATGACAAGCAAAGACTGATAGCTTATAGACCAAATACATATCGGTATGCAGCGGCTAGTAATTATTGAAATAATTAATTCGTTCAAGTGTTAGGTAATAAATAAATATGTTCAACAAATCTCAATATCAATAAATAAACAATTTAATGACTACAGCGTTCCTCTATTTAAACTTAGTTAAGCCAAATAAGAGAAACACGTCGCATTTATGAAAGTTTTAGGGTTAATTTCTGGCATAATAACCATAAAATTACAACATCGGGAGCAAACAGTTACTTAATGTTATATAATTATAAAATAGCCTAATTATAATACAGTAATAAAAAATGTAAAGGTACCAAAAAGTTTATAAAGCCATAGATATCTTCATCAATTAATCCAAAGCGCTTATCGTATATCTAATTGTGGTTAGGTACTGCTAGAATGATTAAATATGGTAATGTTACTGTTTGTTATCAGATTCAAAATATATAACAACAGTTTTATGTAATATATGCTCCAGTAAATATGATGATAACATCTACTTATTCCTAAACTAGAGATTTATCGGCATGTTTTTGATTGCTAACTGTAGTTCACAAATTAAAGGTAACTAACTAATTCTAAATCCAACATACCTATTGAAGTTTGATAGAACTACTGTGACTATATTCTTAACTAGCTGTTGCCCGCGACTCCGTTCGAGTGGGTTTTTTAGAGAATTTTCCCCGTTTTTGCAACATTTTTCACTACTGCTTGGCTTCTACTAGTCATAGCGTGATGTTATAAAGCCTAAAGCCTTCCTCGATAAATCTATCTAACATTGAACGAATTTTTCAAATCGGCCCAGTGGTTTCTGAGATTAGCGCGTTCAAACAGCGTTCAAACTCTACTGCTTTATAATATTAGTACAGATAATGATTAGTCGATTCCCATTCCTGACTCTTTCGTTGGTCCCTGAGAAAATTTCATTTCTCTCTCTCTCTCTCTCTCTCCAGCCCATTAACGTCCCAGTGTTGGGCACCGATCTCCTATACTTTAGGAGATATTATGGTCTACTGTGCCAGGCGCTAGCCAGGTGAGGTTTCTCTTACAGAGGTTGTTATTTATGTACAATCTCCTTATGCTGGTTTTACAGCACTCTGCGATGGAAAAGGGGTAATGACACTTGTATTCCTAATACGACACCACACGGACAACATTTACACGCAACAAATCCCGAAAGATCAACAAAACATTTACCTATACCCTTTATGAAACCAATATTTCAGTTGATTTAATAAAATAATAAAGCAAAATTGGTAAATATACACTCATATTGAGAAAATGTAATCCAAAAATACAGAGCGTTTATATTATTATCTCTCAGTTCTCTCACACAGAATATATATCATTACACTTCACATGATACCAGAACTTTATTAAGTTCAAGTTCGGCGTAACCGAGTCTACTTGAATCGATATCAATTTGTAAATAATAACCTTAGCGTTGATATCGATACTCCAGTAGTCAAGTTTCAACATTTATTATCGAGTATTGGAAAAGCTTTTATGAATTCTCTGCCTTCATAGTGAGAGTTTAACTCAACATATATAAGTTGTCAGGTTATTTTGGCTACGTTTTGACGTGATGTATACTATTAAAAGCTTTAGAATTAATGCGCCATTATTGCCATATTACTGCACCAAAATATACGTCATAGATTTAACTTATAATCATGACATTACTTCTGGCAAACTCTACAATAAAATGCCTTCCATTGCTTCAAACTTCTTCTGTAATACTACAATTAATTCTTGGAAAATTACACATTTAAACTTGATGTAAAATTGTAACTAATTTATTGGAAAGGAAACAACTGGAAGAAAATTACGTCCGCTTACAAATCTTTGTATCAAGTGAGTAAAAATCAAAAAATAAATATATTATGTTAACATATAATTATTATGGGACTGACCAAATGTAAATAATTCGCAATCTTGTTCAATACAATTAAATGTCGTTACATAAAATTTTATGTAAATAACTAAAGCCTTGACGGCCTCAGCCTGATTTTACAACTATTTAATCTTAGATCAAGATTATAATAATTCTATTGTGACCTTAAATAACATGTTTAATGACAATATTAAAGTGTGCTAAGTTCACATTATATTATACTAGCTGTTACCCACAACTTCGTACGGGTTGAATTTAGAAACAAAATCAAATTATACAATAATTGGTCAAGTGCGAGTCGGACTCGCGCACGAAGGGTTCCGTACCATTATCTATGCAACAAAAGGCAACGTTATTAGTATCGAGCAAGAAACGGTAAAAAAATCATGTTTGTTGTATGGGAGCCCCCCTTAAATATTTATTTTATTTTATTTTTAGTATGTGTTGTTATAGCGGCAATAGAAATACATCATCTGTGAAAATTTCAACTGTCTAGCTATCACCGTTCTTGAGATACTGCGTACGGAACCCTAAAAATCATGTTTGTTGTATGGGAGCCCCCCTTAAATATTTATTTTATTTTATTTTTAGTATTTGTTGTTATAGCGGCAATAGAAATACATCATCTGTGAAAATTTCAACTCTCTAGCTATCACCGTTCTTGAGATACAGCCTGGTGACAGACGGACGGACGGACGGACGGACAGCGAAGTCTCAGTAATAGGGTCCCGTTTTTACCCTTTGGGTACGGAACCCTAAAAAACGACATTCTATTAAACCGCTCTATCTAATATATAAAATTCACGTGTCACAGTGTTAGTTACCGTACTCCTCCGAAACGGCTAGACCGATTCTTATGAAATTTTGTATGCACATTCAGTAGGTCGGAGAATCGGCTAACATCTAATTTTCAAACTTTTTTTTTAGTATTGCAAAACAACGTTTGCCGGGACAGCTAGTATAGTATAAAAAATCGCATCAATATCCGTTGCGTAGTTTCGAAGATATAAGCTCACATAGGGACATACATACAAAAATGACGACTTTGTTTTTTAATAAGTAAGGACAATAAAGATAATTTTATTGTGATTGTTGATTATAGAATAACAATAAATCGGATAGACCACGATGTCTTAAATATTATGGTGGTTTTAATCATTTATATGCTCATATAAGGGAAAAAGACGCTGGTCTTACATTCTTCGCATTAAATAAACACTGCGGTAATGCGTCACATAATCATGTTTAAAATTACTTAAGAGAAGCTAACAATGGTTCTTAGTTGAACTAGACGACACTGATTGCATAGCGCATGCGCCGGCCAAGGAGAAAGCGACCTGCAAGGCTAATGACCCCGGCTAAATTCGGCCAAGGTCTGCCGACGCGACATCGGGTATCCCATACTCGCCGCACAAATAGACAAGTCACATTTATGTAAGAAAATTTATCTGTGAAGAGCTTTAAACTACTTTAGTAATATTTTTAAATAATAATAAATTAATGACGCGCAAGCAGATAATAAACTATGTGTACCGCGAAAGGATAAAATATAAAATACAGCATGTTCCGCCTTTCAATTTATCATGAATCATAAATTACCGAAATTTCGTTTTAAAACGTACACTTCAGTGTTTAGATATTCCTATAAACATTTTACGATAGTCTTCACCTACCATCTGGTAGCTGTATGACTATTTATAAATCGCTTAAATCATCAGGAAACAAAAATCAAACATGAACTTTATCGCTAGCTGGTGAAAGTTATAAAACGCATCGACGCCAACGCGAACGGCATTATTTTAACATCGATCGACGAACTTGCGTTTAAAATCGGCCAAGGTCCTACAGCGTGCACTGACCTTTTACCTGTAGCAAAGAAAAACTCAAAACAAGTATTGTGAATGCGTCAGGTATTCTTTAATCTTTTTTCCAAGCAGATTGAAAATACAATTCGAATCGTGCTTAGGCATTCCTTGCTAATCACAATAAAAAGTCGAAATCCAACATTAAAACTAAATCGAGTATCGTCAAGCAGTCCATCGAACCGAGTCTAAATCCATCCAAGGTCTCAGTCAGTTGAAGGGCGGCTCGCCCGGTTGCCTTTGTAATGGTCGTTTACACCGAACGCCGATAACAAAGGGTTGCTCAAATGTTTATACGTTGACTCACGCCTAGCATTAAAGTCAGATTTTAAAGACATCGTAAAATGGTTTATTAAAAATGATCACGAATGCAAATTTCAGACCACCCGACAGGCTACATGATTATGAACTTGAAACAAATTAAAACTGCAAATATGTATCTACATTTGCAATAAATATTAGTCAGCCATTGTAAATTGAGCCTGGCCTTCTTAGCGATGTTCACTCAACCTCGATAAATAAAGGAAAGTAAATGAGTATTATCAGATCTTCACAAAATGGTCTGTTGCAGTCTTTGTGTACAGAAAAGCGTCTAGACTTGGTTTTGCCTGGCTGGGTTGAGATCCGCTCGTGTAACGATTGCGGTGAGACTCCTGCTGGGTGGGAAAATTGTGGTGCTTGTATTAATTAAAAAAGAATTTCGTCTTCATATTCGTATTATTCGTATCACCAGGAATAATTATTACATCACATGAAATGATGAATTAATTGAATTGAGATAAATGTATTGTAGGATTACAGGTTGTAATTGTTAACAGTGATTATGATCTTAAAAGAAATCAAATAACACCTAGTGTTTGGAGATGTTTCGGATGTATAAGGCTCAGTAATACGAAAATCTCTTTCTAATAACGTATAGCTTGAATATCATAGGTAAAGAACTTTTATTTAGAATTTAATATATCACAATTTTAGCACAACAGGCTACCTAACTCGGTCGAGTAATATCAATGCACGATAATACAATAACAAATATTGCGCCAAAACATACCAATGAACTAATTCATTACGTCATTCCTTATCAAAAGTGTAATGACCTCCCGACCCGACCTGCCGCAATGTTTCCGCGCGGCTGACATTCGACATACTGCCCAATTTGCAACTCGGTTCTGCATGACCTATATTCTTCCCCCTTACTTAGTGCTTACTGGAATGCCTGTGTCTGACCTACCCCAAGTACGCAATTGTTGTGTGTTGTGGCTAAAATTACCGAGACATTCTGGGCTGTCACCGACCCAGCGGCCACTTCCGTACATCGAATTTTTTTTTAATGAACGGCTGCAATTATATGTCAACTTTCGGTGAATTAAATAAATAGAGTTGAACCTTAAAATTAAGAACTTTTATGACGATATTGTTAATGATAACTTGCCAAATTAAATATAGTATTTCAATTCATGAATATGTCACAACTTTTTTGTTATTTCGGATCAATAACTAATTATTATGAGTTATTAATAATTCTACAGGAAATCGCGTGTATAATATTCATGTAGATTTCAATTAATTGACAGTCAAATGTTAGCGGAAATAGATGACAAAACTTGTTTGTGAATAAAATATTCTACAAAAAAATCGTAAAAATGCATGAGGTCCCAAAAAATAAAATAAAATACGCAAATAAATAAATAAATATCAGCTTTGCAATCCTTGAATTGTGTTTCGTCAAAGTAGGGTGTATAAAGCTTTGCGTGCTAGTCACATCTATTATCGATTGGCATAAAGCGATGCATCACTGCATTGTTCGTAGGATCGATTCCTGCGCGTCTTTGTCGCGCCCCCGCTTCTATTTTTACCGCTTCATTGCATACTCCCCTCGCTGCCTGTTTCCTGCCTTTTATTAAACTATCTGTATGTTAATTAACAGCGGCCTCGCTCGGACCGACTCTGTTTATTTTTCTATTAGCTGGTTCCTACGAAACATTCGCTGTTTATGGCATTGCTATTCGATATGAATGCCACCGATCGCCTCTTGTTACAGCTGCATCCAACTCGTTTACTTTTTTCATTTAATATCTTATCACCGGATAACTACGCTGCTTGACATAATGTAACATACATCCTTTTATTTTTTTGACCTTCAACAAAATTTAATTAGACGTCTCTGCACGTTGTCAAACCGAACTTCCCTCCGTCTATGTTTCATTCTTTTCTAACATCAACTTTATTAGTACGTTCGTCTCATTCTGTATAGGGGCATCTGGTAAACATAAACCTGTGTCTGTTTACGTTACATCTACGTGTTTAGTGTGTTTGTGTGCGCATGTTGCAGGGGTGCATGCATGTGTGAGTAGGCATGGCGTTTGTCTACAGCTGTTGTGGGTTTGTGGAGCCACGCCGCTATCGACTCTTTAAATTTATGCCTCCTCATGCACCATGTTAGTGTTCAGGCACAATATAGATAGAGTAACTATACATAAAACCGTGACTAGGGACTGTTTAATATTCCATTTCGAACACTAAAATATAACATAATATTCAAATAGCATTTATTGTTTCAATCTACTGTTTTAACATCTCATGATAGTATTTTAGTTTAAAATACAAATACATATCTCCTATTTTATAAATACAAAACTAAAATTTTCCAGATATAGCGTGTGTAATCTTAGCTTGTATATTATATGTACATTTAATGATGAACAAAACAATAATGATGTCATAATCCATGGCTCTTGTCACGGACCGAATAAACCAATTTACCGGTGCGATGTGCGATTCCTTACTTACCCGGCTTACCTTGTTTTGTTCACCATTATAGTTAAACAGCTGAGGAGAGGTCATTGACACTGGGACTAGTGCAAATTGTATAGTTACACATTGTAAACGCAAAAAATAACATCCATTTTGTTGTCGGATCCGTATGCCTGTTCGCTACGATTCTCGGAATGCGAGGGACGGACAAAACTGACAATGTTTTTTTTTTTATAAGACAAACGTAATTTCGACTTCCATGCTAGTTTTATTTCGGTTTAAAGTGTATTTTACATTTGGTTAGATATTTCATTTTGAAATTTATAAACGTGAGATCATTGTAACCACAAACCACAGCTTCTCAAGCATATAAACCGGCTAAGTACGAGTTGGACTTGCGCAGGTAGGGCTGTGTACTATTACAATAGATTTATCATCATAATACCATGCTATCATAATCATGTCGCTGTCACCTTAGCGTACCATCATGTTAAATTTAAAAAGTTTGTTGTGTTGTATGGCAACTCCCAATATTTATTGTATTTGACGGACAGTAAAGTCATGTTTTATCTTTTGCAGAACCCTAAAAAGACAAGCTATATGACGTAACATACTACACATTCGAAGTATTAATCGCGCAACAAGGGTTGATGACGTCATCGTAGAAAAAGCCCTGGGGTCGATGCTCGGGCCCCTACCTGCATTTTTTAGCGCATCCCCCGTGACGGGTCGGTATCTTACATCAATGCTGTAATATGCTTACGTTGAAACATGCTAAAACTCTTCCGTATTTGATGGTTGCTTAATGTTTTAATTTAATCACAATATTCGTAGTATTGAGATGTATTTAAATAAAATGCGTTTCTTGCACTTTACAAGTAATGTAATGTTAAAACAACTAACATTTTGTCATAAACAACCAACGCTTATTTAAAATTACAAGTATAATATGTTATACCTTAATAGGTTTATAGTGCCCTTGCCATAGTTATACATTTCGTGTATTAAGATATAGATGTCTCAGACTAAAATCCCACACTGGCCTAAAATTACTACATTTTCTAAGTATTAAATCAATGTGTTTATAAAATAAATGTCTAACGGATCTCTTGGATGGTTTCATATTAATTTATAAGTGATTTGAGTATATTGCATTCGTAATTTGTAATTTCTACACGATTGTATAGTCTAGAATCCCGTAATTTATATTATTACGCAACAATAAATTATTTGAAATACGCGTTATGATTGTTAAGTTAAAATATCTTGCTGCGTCATCGGTTAGTCATATGACAAACACACATGGAAACTTTGGTTTATATCGAAGACAGGTTCAAATAATGAGATGCGAGACACAAAAATAAGATAAAAGTCAGTTTTTGTATACGACGAAGGATGTTTGCCAAATATATAAATTGATATAAATAAACAATATTAAAATTTAATATTCTTGCCAAACATTCTTTGTTAACATTCGACGCCTTTATTTTTGTAGACTTTTATGATTTTAAAATGATGACTTGTTTTATTTATGGCATTTTTTAAAAACAGAAAGAACTCATATATTGTAATTAAAGTTTATAATAACCTTTCTGTAAAAAAGCACACTTGCACTAAGAAAAAAAAATTGAGTAGACAGCCTTGGTGATAAATTTGAACTAAACTGAATCTGAATTGCTGTTAAAATCCTTTAAAACCAGTTTTACGGAAATATAATAAGGGTACTATGTTACTGAAAGTATTACTTTAAACAAATACAATAGTCGGAAAAACTTAATCTTAATATAAATTAGACTAAAAAGTTTATAAAATACTAGCTGTTGCCCGCGACTCCGTACGCGTGGAATTTAGGAAAGTTTCATGAAAATCCATCCAGTAGTCTTTACGTGAAAGAACAACAAACATCCTTACATTCATACAATCCAACATTAACCAAACATCTAAATATTAGAGTATGGATAGAAGACCGAGGAAACGTTCGCGTTGCTCGGCCAACAGTTTAAGTATTTTATTTTGTCGCGCGTAATTCTTTTTTCGTCATATCTCCTAAGATATTCATTTAAATTGCATGCTGTAAAAAGCAGTTATAATCTATATTAAACGCGTAAGCTAACTAAGGTATTTAATTTAATAAAAAAGAATATAATATACACATAAATAGCTTTTGAAAACACCCTATTGAATTTGATAATTTTTGCGACATTATTATGGGTACAGCAGGTTTCCCTTAAAAGATAGACATAAATGCCCTCGCGGACTTTTTTGAAGAACTATAGGTAACAAACAATTCCGCCATACATTAGTTTGTTGTATCTCACATAGATAAGGCAGCGTTTTCATTTATAGCTCGCACACGTCCGAGTTTCTCGACAAATTTAATCGTATCTCGTCCAATATAAATAGCAAACCCCAACAAATTATGCAAAAAAAGCCATCCTCTTGAACCATTCTATCTATTAAAAAAACCGCATCAAAATCCGTTGCGTATTTTTGAAGATATAAGCTCACATAGGGACATACATACAAAAATTACGACTTTGTTTTATAAGAAGTAAAGAAGAAGTAAAGAAGATAAAGATAATGTAGAATTTATGGCATAAGAATTTACAAGGAAAATAGTGAAAGTTTTGTTACGTCACTCAAGTAAAGTATTGCACTTAATGTCTTAACCCAAAATGTCCCTTAGCACACAGGAAATGTGTTCCATTTCTGTTCCGATTCCCAAAGCCGATTGGCACAACCGGCTTCCCGTTGCGCAAGTCTACAGGCGCAGAGGTCGGCGATCCCGTACAATTGGGGCCAACCAAAAATGTGTCAAGTTGAACCCAGGTCGTCGACCTTAGTGTTTACATTTGACTCTTTCGCGACCACGTAACTGTGACTTGTCCTAATTTATTATCATATCTTAAATCTTTGAAGGACATTACATTCTCTTAGATTTTATCGATAGGTACGCATAATTTAATATACAAATAAAAACTCATATCGCATTATTTAATCTAACGCCTTCAAAACGCCTTGATCGATATTGATATTTTTTTATTATTTACTTGATAAGCCCGAAAATAGATTGTAAAGAACGTTTCTTCTTTTAATTACCCGCGATTTTCTACATTTTAGCAGAACGGTGGGTCACCTAGTATCACTAAAATAATAACAGATGGCAGGCCTTTGCACAAAGGTTAGAGAACATTGCTTGATTACTGATCAAGACTAAAACGGGATAATAGTTTAAAAATTTTGGCGGTCTGGCCAGTCGTATCAATTCTGTGTCCGTAACTTTGAATAATACGACCTTACTGATCTGGTCCTACTTCCAGCACCTTGGATATTCAAGGGGATTGCGCAGGATGCCCTGGAAGAAAAGAATGAGTCGCTGACCTAAATATGTACTATGAGAATGCAATTATAAAGAATTTTATTCTAGAATTGTTTTGAAACTTTTGTAGTAATGTGTGCATAAACACGGCTTAATGTAAATTGTGTTAATATTTTAATATTAAGATATATTTTTCTGTGACTACTTCACTTACTTTTACAATTTAAATGTTTGACATTTATTATTCACAAGTCGTTTCCTTCAAGTAGAAAAGAAATAATTGTAATGGTGTCTCTGCAAGAAATAAATAATTCATGGAGAGGTTTTGAAAAATATTATGGACGGTCGCTCGGGCGCGGTCTATTATAATTGTAGATGTCGACATTATACTTACTGTCTCTCTCTTATACACTGTCTTTGTGAAACGGATAACCTTACCTACGTATGGAAATAAATATTGTATTTTTGTTCACTTTTTTATTAATTTTTATCTCATCTAATATATAAAATTCCCGTGTCACAGTGTTAGTTACCGTACTCCTCCGAAACGGCTCGACCGATTTTCCTGAAATTTTGTGTACATATCCTCTAGGTCTGAGAATCGGCCAACATCTATTTTTCAAATTTTTTTTTTTGGTATTGCAAAACAACGTTTGCCGGGTCAGCTAGTTTTATATAAAATGGCCAAATAAATGCAAAACAGACTCCAGTGGATTGCTTGTATCCGTCAAAAGTATAGCTGAATTAGCTTTAACGCTAAATAATAACTGATACTTATTGTGAAATTAACTTTTTTTTTCTATACTACTAAGTTGGCGAACAAGTTAATTGATATTTACGATTCTTTTCGTCAAAATAACGTTTAAGAATGCAGTTACAGAATGCAGAAAGAAAATCCTAAATATAAATAACTTTGCTAAGTCAAAATTATGATAGGATCAGCCATGGCAAGGTGTTGCTTCCTACGTCCCTACACCAATACTCCATGATAATGTAGGTTATTTAAAAAATATAGAATTCATTAAAATTTATTGGAGTGAACATGGCTACTGAATAAAAATATCAAAACAAATATATAGAGACCCAACATTGAGATTAAAGTAACCAGTCTTTACAATCATGAACTTGCTACATACAGTAATAAAGACGGAACATCACAGACAATATGAGAATAAGTTTTGACTCTACAACAGAAGGACGAACAAAGCTTATACACATATTTAGCAAAGAAAAGAAATGTTGCTTTTTTTACACACAAACAAAAATAATTAAACTATTTTATTATTTTTTACGATAAACGGTATTTGATAACGGGATTTTAGTCTAGCTCACTTACTTAGCAGTGACAGTAAGCGGGGATTTTAAGAGGGTACTATACTCCTAAATAAATAAATAAATAAATAGCTAAATCAGATTTTACCTACAAATTCTTTGAAAAAAGACGTTTTTCTCGTCGAGAATTCAATTTTTTTTACCCTTTATTATACATGAAGAGTATATCTATGCTTAAATCACTTTCTTTTTTGGTCAAACCTTACCAAATTTGTGTGATAGTCGCTGCAACTTTATCTAAAAAATTGGTCAAGTGCGAGTCGGACTCGCGCACGAAGGGTTCCGTACCATTATCTATGCAACATAAGGCAACATTATTAGTATCGAGCAAGAAACGGTAAAAAAATCATGTTTGTTGTATGGGAGCCCCCCTTAAATATTTATTTTATTTTATTTTTAGTATTTGTTGTTATAGCGGCAATAGAAATACATCATCTGTGAAAATTTCAACTCTCTAGCTATCACCGTTCTTGAGATACAGCCTGGTGACAGACGGACGGACGGACGGACGGACGGACGGACGGACAGCGAAGTCTCAGTAATAGGGTCCCGTTTTTACCCTTTGGGTACGGAACCCTAAAAAAAGACGTGTGTCACTCGGGACTGCCGCGGTAAAGCTATTGCATAGTATTTTGTATCAACTTACGCAATTATAATTATTTATTTATGCAAGAATCTAAATACCGTAAACTAAAATAAGATTAATAATCCTTATTTACTGATGCTTACATCTGTCCATTGCTTATGGTAATTATGATAAAATAGCGATTGTCAATCAAATGTCAATAAAATAAAAACTAACGCCAAAACTGACACAAGTCACGAGCGCGAACAGCGAAACGGCGTTACTAGCGTCGATGTGTAAGGTTTTTTACGCTATTTCCGTTACCTACGGAATTTAAATTTCGAATTTTGTGGATTCGGTCTCCACGCTCAAGGCCCTAAAAGAGCGGGATTTTATTTTTTATTTCTTTTAGTAATTATGTTTTGAAAAAAAAAAGTGATAGAAGTTGAGATATATTAGACCTAGATCCACGAAGAAAACAGGGGACTACGATGATCATATTTTTGTATAGAGCATAATTTGGTATCGTGCTCTCTTAATATCACTTGCTCTGTCTTCATATATTTTCTAAGTTTTCGATTACAGTGTGCTAGCAAGAATCATTTCATGTAATCTTATTTCCTCCTTAGATATTATCTTATTTATGGTTTCCTTTAAATTATCTTTAATATTGAACTTTTAATAATTAAGAGCATGAAATATTCGAAAAGTTAATTAATTAAATATGTTTGGAAAGTTTTATTAAAAAAAGTTTTGTTGAATGCCGACCTAAAAAGGTTTTTACCGTCATATCTATACACGAATTAGGATAAGATTTAATAAGTAAGTTAGATATCTCTCTATCTATAATGGGTATAACGGTATGATGTTAATAATTTAATAATAAAGTTAGCTAAAGAATTTGATTTATGAATTAAGCTTGTTGCATGCGGGTCTATAATTTTCTTGTTGTAGTTTTTATACCAGCATTTAGTCTAGTACTGATGACATCAGAAATATGGTGATAGGCAACTTTTAAAGCCAGTCATTGCATTATTATTGAACCTTAACTTTTTATAATAAGGCAAGTATTTTATAACAGAAATGTTCAATTGTGTAGTTGAATAGCACTTAAAATGGCGTATACGTAACTATATTATTAATTAAATAACATATTTATACTTTTTGATATTTAATTCGATAAAAAGTTTGGAATGTAACCGAATCCTCTCTCTCTCTCTCTCTCTCTCTCTCTCTCTCTCTCTCTCTTTCTCTCTCTAGCCCAGTTACGTCCCACTGTTGGGCACGGGCCTCTTCCACTTTGGGAGGGATTATGGTCTACTGTGCCGCGCTGACAAGCGTGTTGGCACAGCTAGCTGACTTTTGCAGCACCCTTCGGAGGAGATGGGGTGGTGACACTTGTATTCTTAATCTTCGCCACACGAAAAACCGAATCCTAATAGAAGTTTATTATATGTATGTATACTTTTTGCGCTTCTAAATCTGCTTAGCGTCAAAAAAACAAGATTACGGTTGTCCTTCAGTCGATCATTTTATTGACCTGTAAGAGTTAGTTATAAATAAGAATTAATGAAACGCTTGTTTACAATATGTACAAGTGTGTTTGCAGCCGCTCTACACCTGCGTCTGAGTTGTTAAACCTATGTCTTTAGTGTATATCAATGTTATTATAAAAGAATGCCTTCGTTCCATTAAAAACAGATGTTTTGAGTTATAAAACGATTAACATTCTTTCATATACCTGTAACGTAGTAGAGTTTTTTTCATTAAACATTAATCTGTGGAATATCTTGAATTAAAAGTCTTAGTAAAACTTTTCAAGAAATTTTCAGATTAAATATTTCATTCATTCGATTTTTAAACGTCAAAATCAACGACAAAGTCAAAATCAAAAATTTTGATTTTGACTTAAACTTGATAGACTTGACTTAGACTTTTGATGTTGTAGCATGTGGGTGATAGTGCTCTTGCTTCAACTCAGAACGATTCGAGAATGTTCTAGTACTTACTAAATTTAATATAACTGCTCAGAGTTTCTACGAATGCATTTAATTGTTATTCTAAGATATAAATGATAGCTCATAGCCATACAAACACTGCATTTTTATGTCAGACAGACCATAATTATTTCTAAAATATTATCAAAACTAACCTCAGTGACACCACCGCAACGGTTATAAAAGATTTCCTTGAAAGATAAGTCACAATGACCAGTTTACTATTTTTACAAACAATTTAAATTCGAGCCAGTCCATTGTAAAGACCAAAACTAAAACCTCTTTTCTTATATTTTTAAGTATCTAGTGCCGTTCAAATGAGAATAGGATTGACCCCGTGTCATTTTGAGACGTCATAGTTGTCATTTTGAACAATTTTGGTAGGATCAACAAAGCAAGATATTTTTATATAATACTTTATCGTTATCGTTTCCTAATTTTCGAGCACTTAGCGAGACAAATACAATTCAAAACAATATCAAATAACGACAAGTTCAACATAACAATACTAACATACAAAAACAATGAGAAATAACAACAAATTTATTTTTTTAACGGGAAACAACCACATAATTAGCACATTTTAAAATAAAACTCCTTATAATTCATATTCTCAACAAGGCACACCAACAACAACAAAATAGCTGTTGGCAATTGAACTTAATATCATTGTTTCCAACAACGAAATTATTGAAAGAAAGTATTATTTATTTTTAAATAATATTATAACTATTATTACTAAATAATTTAAGACGTATTTCACTTCAAATTACAGAGATTTCGTAAAAGAAAAAAAAATATTAATGATACGCAAATAAAGTTACGTTGCTGACAGTACTTTTTCAATCACTTTTGACAACTAAAGGTCATTGCCAATCCTATTCTCATTTGAAACGTATAGTAAATTACTGTATTTTCATTCAATTATAATTGAATAAAAGTAAATATTATTAATGTATAACCACGTTCATTGATCCATAAATTATATAATTATAAAATATTAATCTTCATGGACATTTCACACAACGCCCTCTGGTGCTATGCTAAACTTATTTGCTCGTATTGTGACCAGAATACGGAATAATAATGTTATTAATCGATATAATAATTGTATTATATTTGTTTATTTTAGTCAACATAAAGCTATCTAAATATGGACTCAAAATTATTACAAATACCTAAGCTAAGATAAATATTTAATCTCATTATGCTACAAAGGTAATTTAAAAACAAAACATCACATTCCATACGCACTTCATACAAAAAAATATGCTTTCATGTTTAACGATGCTTTAAATAACATTAGATATAAAATCTTGACTTATTGTATCATAAAACATAACACTTGAACAAATAAAAACGCAGTTTGTCCATATCTTTGGTATCCTGTGCTCGGAGTAATAATTTTTATTTTTTAAATGCATATGACTGTGAATGCCATTTATAGCTACAATAACTCAGAGTCATTCAACAACGAGATAATTGTTATACATATATTGAACTTCAATATCTCGTTGTTGAATGTTTTTACTGTCTTTAAAAGGTATACAACGAATTTATGGATAAGTAGATATTACCTACAAGTTGCTATTAGCAACGGTGCCCCATAACTGAGGGGTGCGTTGTGTGGGCTCACCCACAAAATACCTCGTCACGGAAATCCCCAGGTGCAGAATTCGACTCGGCTGTATCAATTAGCTCGTATTCTCTGAATATTTCATTTCAAATCTCATTCGCGTGTTTGTTGGTTACTTACTTTTTTATATTGGTCACCCAGCAGAAATGCAGAATTTTATTAGCACTTTATTGCATTAGTGCATAGCCTCTAAATATATCAATCGAATGATAGAAAACCTATTCGTCGGTCATTTTGTAGTCTCCTAATATATTCTTCCCGGGACTTTACAACTTGCTTTCTCAATACTTCTTTGACTTCGTGGTCGTACGACGTCTAAACCCAAGGACTAACGTAACTTTAACAAAGATCGAGAATCGAGAACAAAGGAGAACTTAGAAGTACTGTACTTGGTTATGAAATATAGCATAATAACTGTTCTGCCGGTCATCTAATTTGCCAGGTCCTCCACAATTCTCAATGTCTCTCCAGGTCATTTAACAGCGAAGTTTTGTTCCCTTGATACTAAAGTCGCCAACTTACTCTCAGCTATGAAAAGAACAAAAATAAGACCGTGCTAAATAGGAAAAGTTTTGATGAAAAATAGTGCACTTTCACACTTTTAAGATATTAAGCACTTTACACAGATATGTAGCGACCAAGTGCGACGTGGGAATGAGAATAGTTTGATGGTCTCAACAAACTTTGAACATCACCACTAACTCCGAATTTTAAATTTGAATATTTTAGTCTCGCTACAGCTAAGGGCGCAGTTTCAAACCGAGTTACAATGCTTAATTTTTAAAGTTCAATTTTGTATAGCTTATGTAACGACAATAATACGGCGCACCGTCTGCACAAAAAACTAATCTAAAATGCGATGCGGACTCTACACGAAGAATCACAAAACAACAAAGCTTATGCAACATCCTGCTGTATACGAACGCACTGAACTGAGGGAGGGTAGATACATATTAGGACTAAACGAGCGTTGTGCCTGCCATGGCCTTGATTTTTTCTGAATCAGCGACGTTGGCCTCGAGCCTGGCAGGTGATTAGGTTACATAAACTTAGACCGTCCCCACTTCCTGCTAGCGCGCTTGGCAGTTGTCGAAAGCTTCTAAGAAAAAGCCAAATTTGTAGGCCGCCTTTTGTTTTGCTTTACTAAAGGTGTGTTCCCAAGAACTATCTATTTCCCTGTAGTTGATTTGAAATATGGGTCATTTTTGTTAGATGATTATTTAATTTTGTTTCAGTTCTGCTATATAAATTCAAACGTAATAAAAAATGTGCTCTGTAGAATTGCAAATTAAGAAATACATTTATTCTGCATTAAAAACAAGTGTGCTTATAAATAGACATTTGTGGCAATAATGCAGGGTAATTGATAAATATTGTATTTTTAAAGTAGAAAATATAAAAACTGGCTGTTTAATAGGTTCTCAGCCTTATAGTAGGAATGAAGTACAACATCAAACAGGTTTGGCAGCACGCGAGCTGGCACCGGCGGAGGGACATGCAACGAATAAAAAGAACTCCAATATGCAACTCTAGGAAACGCTGACCTTGAACATAAGAGGCATGGCACCTGGCGTTTTTATTTGCCCTTCAAATAAATTGCGAACTTATTTTATAACTCTTCCAGGTTCTGTCGTCCTAAAGCGCTTTTTTGGGTCTTCATAGTAGTCGTTATGTAATAAAATGTTTTGTTGAGAGGTTAACTGGAAATGATGGTTAATATTCTTTATGTGATACGTAATAATATATGATTTGATGCTTTAGGTGCTATTTGTAATTCTTGTCCTTAAAATAGTTTGGATGTCATTTCAGGAGTATATTAATGTGTTGGCTATTCGCTACGGCGATATGTCGGTTTTGGTGTCGGTTGCGTAACCGGTGTCGAGTCGTGAGGAAAGTGAATGCAGCATTTCGAGGTCGCGTAGAAAGTTGCCGACGCGACCGCTCCACACTCGCCAACATTAACTATCGTTCGCTTTGATTCATTCATCCTATTTCTCGACCCGTCACGGACTGGTCCTTCTATTAATCCATTAGTATTACGCCACAGAGCTCGGCAACACGCAATCTTATGATTGATGACGGCTTACATTCCTCGATGTTAGTCATTTTATAGCTAAAGAACATAAAAATAGCTCGAAAACTATTAAATTGTTGCATAATAAGATATTCAACTCTAAATCTTTTCTGATATATTATTTAAAGAATTCCAAGGAGGTTCGCACAAAAAGTTACACGTGCCGACCCACTGAATCGCTTTAGGCTATTGAAATTTTGTCCATGGCCAAGCGGCTTGGCTTGCATATAATGGGACATCATTCAACATCGCTTCCATTGAATTGAAGGGGTAAATATATAGGTCCGCTTTCATAGATTGCGTTTAAAAGTTGTATTGGATCACGTGTAACTTATTCATGATCACATATCAAAGCATAAAATAACGAATTAATTCCGGTTTATTATCCATTCGATCTTCTTCATTTTATAGCCACATTTTAAAGGTATTTGATCGGCCAATCACGAGCATATATTCACTTGCAGTTGAAATTTACGAGCATATTTGGTAGACAGGCTATGTATGCTAGCGTCCATTTATCTTGGTCGGCTTGTAGCCATTTACCTGTCCAGTTTGTATTAGTTTTGCGGAGACACACCGCATACTAAGCAGCCTAACAAAACTTTACAATAGCTATAAAAAGTAGTCTGTTCAACATACGTATGAGCTCCATCTTCAGCGACGTTATGAAGCCGCGTTGTCATAAAACTTCTTGGATGCTTAAAATATAACATAAAAAACCCTTTCCTATACATTATAGCACTTTAAGTCGTAAATTATTTTACGTTTATATTATATGTCCAGTGTATTTTATTCCTTCAGGCCCGAAGCCTGAGGTATTTTTATTTATTTTTTAGCTTCGTGAATAGCTTGTCTTTAATCTTTAGGTTATTTTGTTGCACTACCTTAATTTGTTGCATGATAAGGCCAATATACTCTTTGCATAAAGCAATAGTGATTTACATATGGAACAGAACGATTCGATGTTTAACTGGTTTATTCAGAAAATACTTCCATTACAATCAAGGACTTGGAGATAAATCCTCGAGGGAATCCTTTGTTACCTGTAAATAAAACACCTACGCATTTGAATGAGACAATGTAATATAAGTAGGCAAAACCCAACAGCAGACAGGTTGTGGATTTATAGCATTGTATAGTTTTGCTAACGATTCTGTAGCGAACAAGAGTTTTTATATTGCAGCAAAAACCCTACACACAGCAATATGATAATATGTAATATATCGTTGCAATACAAATATTGGTGTTAACGTCCTATGTATATATTTTTTTCCATAATGCTGCACGATATAATAAATACGCAAAAATCTGGAGACCAAAACATCTGTGGCTTGGTCTCCAGATTGGTCAGATATATCAGATAATCAGTTGTAATTCTAGAGAATGAGCCCCATCAGTAATTTAGCTAATGAAAATCTTAGTTACGATTTTTTGTTGTCTTATTTATGAATATCGGAATATCCAATTCATACAAGCATTCAATATGCTTATACCCAGAGCAATAAGGCGTTCCTATTTAGGTAATGCTTTAAGCCTGTGTATTAGTCAATGAGCTTACATTACTAGTCTGTCAAATATAAAACGGATGGTTTGAAGTGTGTTACATTTTCAAGTGTCTATAGGAAGACATAGTGTTATCTGTTGAGTTTAACATCAAGTGTCCCCTTATCTCCCCACATGTTTGATCAGGTGTCGTACATAGGATGCTAACTAAACCACATATTTGTCTGCCTCAAGGTCTCATCGTCTGAGTTTGACGGAGGAGGCATATTCAGTGATCATTAATAAGCATATAATATATCCCTATTTATCTATATAGGGATATGATATATTATATGCTTATTAGCAATGCAATGCCTTAGACCTGATATATTCATAGATCAAACAGCACCTAAATTTAATCAATTTTTAGGGACTATTTGTCTTCTTCTCTTCTCCAGCCCATTTACGTCCCACTGTTGGGCACGGGCCTCCTCAACTTTGGGAGGAATTATGGTCTACTGTGCCGCGCTGACCAGGCGTGTTGGCACAGGGTTTATTTTTGAGTTTTCCGTCTCTTACAGAAGATGTTATCTGTGTGCAATATCCCTTAGCTGATTTTTACAGAACCCTTGGGAGGAGATTGGGTGGTGACACTTGTATTCTTAATCCGTCACCACACGGACAATACTGTTTGCCTAGAGGCTAAATAATTAATTTTTGAAACTTCTTGTTTGTCATTTATCTACTGTTTATACTTAATATTATGTAGCATATGCATCAATAAAATTTTAATCTCACTGTGACCAAATATGGTTCAAATAACAGCTCAAAATTTAATCGGCTTTAGAACCCGCATTGGATGTCTAAATGCCGTCAGATTTGCCGCAGGGATTTTGGTTGGGTAAAATTACATATTATGATGGCATCCGTTTCAAGGTCCGGAACAATAATTTTCTAAAATTTGAGTGTAGTTTTGTAACATTGTTTTTACTTTGCTATACAAACAAGAGCATCTAGTTATGATTTCGTTATAAAGGGTTGATAACAACCAATTAGTTACTTGCAATTTATTTTTTTCTTTAATAGAACCCATATTTAGGGCGTTCTGTCTATTATCTTTAGTCTACAACGTAAAGGGCAAGTTTGGAATTTCCATTTCCAGACACAGAATACAAACCGTATTCTGTGTCTATCAGTGTGTAGGTCTGTAACTGCTGAAATAAACCGAATTAAGTTTTTTACCTAATAGTAATTTTTTAACTGTAGTTCTTTGATAACAAAATCTGTCCATTTATTTCAAAGATTATAGGGGTAAAATTGGGAACGAAATTTTATGAGAAATTTATAAACATATGGTAGCAGATGTCGCTCTATAGCGTCTGCCTACTCCTTTGGGAAAAAGCGTGATATTATGATGATGATGATATTTCGATAGATGTTCGGTTTGTATGAGTACAAACTTAAGATTAACATAACATTCATAGTGGTGATTCAAAGCCGTAAGTGCGTAATAAAGTTTCCGATTTTACCGTTACAGGAAAATGCACTCTATCTTGCTTCTTTGTAGGTTTTTAGCATACAAACGAGCAAGACTGCTATATATCTATAGATGTCGCACGAGATGAATCTTGAACATTGGAATGTAATACTTTTGTGACGTAATCGTGTTGAAAAATACTAAAACTAGAATCACTGGTAGAAATGTTTTGCATATTCCAATGTTTTTTATAAACACCTAATCGAATTTGTTTAATTAATACGCGTAATTGATTACGCAAATTGAGAAATTGGAATTACCTACCATAATTTGTTATATATATACTCGTATGTTAATATTCAGAGCTTTTTGTTTATCATAAAGCAATCTAATTACAAAATATTCAGTATCTAAAACATAAAACTGTTACTAGCAAATTGTTAGGATTTTATGGAAATATTTGACAAAATCAAAATAAAAATATCATCAAAAATAACACCTATCATATTTACTGGTCATCTATTGTTCGAAATTCAACTGTAATTAATCTAAACCTTGTACAAAAGCAATGACATTCTATACCTTTGCGCTGTTAATATAAAAAAAAAACAAAAAAGTAGTTATAAAACTTATATCGGTCGTGGTTTAATTGGGATTGTTCATAATTTTTTACATACTATTTTTATATTCTTTTCAGAAAATTTAGACCATTTTAAGCAACTAATTTCAATATTATTGAAATATTCACTATACAGAATTTTTAAAAAAATCTTGAAGATATTACTTTAAATGTTGTGACGTCATCGTTTTACGCAATCTGTGTATAGACTTTTCTTGATAGACTTAATACAGATTGCACTTTATCTTTTCAGAGTTGACAAGTTGATATAATAGACCAATTTCAATTCCACTTCAGAGTAGTATATCCCTAAAAACGCCTTAATATTTTAAGTCCTTCATTTCAAAGGCAAATAGAGATCTTTTGCTTTTTTGGAAAAATGTTCGTTATTATAGCAAATTTTCCGAAAAAAACTAATGGATCATGATCAGAAACTCTATTTCCCGAAATGGTTTTCGAATTAAGAGTTTAAAAAAAATATGAACAATGCCCATTGATATTATATATATATCCTATGGCATGATAGGTCAGAATGCTTGTAGCCATAGATTTTTTTTTATATAGCTGCTATACTCACATGCCTGAACGATACCAACCCGAGGTGGGATGTAACGGTTTGGTAACTTAATGCGAAGATAAGAGTCGAACGGTACTTAAAGAGGTAGAACAGGGTCGTTGCCGTGTCTGAATAAAAATAAAAACCTTCGCAAATTATTGTTGATAACACCAAAGACATAACCATGGGCAGTCACACCCCTTAAATTGAGTCTGTTTATATTTATCATAAAACTAACTGTTGCCCGCAACTTCGTACGAATGGAATTTCAAAGCCAAACCTTAACGAATTATACAAAAAAGCCATCCTTTTCAACCACTCTGTCTATTGAAAAATCGCATCAAAATCCGTTGCGTAATTTTTAAGCTATATGTCTTACTAGCTGGCCTAGCAAACGTTGATTTGCCATATAATTGTTAGTTGGGGATAACCCTTATCACTTAGGGATATGAAAAATAGATAGTAGCCGACTGTCAGACCTACTGAACATGGATATAAAATTTGATAAAAATCGGTCAAGACGTTTTGGAGGAGTATGGGAACGAACATTGTGACACGAGAATTTTATATATTAGAAGATAGATAACGATAACTCCTTTAGCATTTATGCTCTAAGGGTAATATAATACGTGATATTATCTGCCATTAAATATAATAGGTAATTTTAGTCTAACTTAAATTACTAAATAGAATAATATCGGACGGGCTTCGTGGTGGAGTGGTTTATGTAATGGACTGCCGATCGTGAGGTCTCGGGTTCGATTCCCGGTCAGGACAATCATTTGAGTGATATCCATAAATGTCATACAAATGTTTGTACTGCGTCTGGGTGTTTACTATGTATTATAAGTATGTATTTACAAAAGAAAAGTAGTTTATGTATTATATCCGTATTCTGGTACCCATAACACAACCATATAAGCTTAGCTTGGGACCAGAGGACGTTGTGTGAAATGTCCATGAATATTTATTTATTATTTATTTATTAAAATACACATCAAGCGTTAGAGTCAGTATTTTATATAGTGGTGTAAATAGTTTGTATTTAGATTGTATATAGTCTCATTTTAAAGAATTTGTCTGCCCATAGTAATATTTTTGTATTATCTTTAATTATTATAAAACAAAGTCCTTATTTTTGTATTTATGTGAGCTTATATCTTCAATATTACGCAATGGATTTTGATGCGGTTTTTTTAATAGATAGATAGAGTGGTTCAAGGGGATATCTTTTATTGTATATATTGTTAAGGATTTTTTAATTCAACGCGTATTAAGTTGCGGGCGACATATTATTATAGTCATGTATATACATGGGACAGTAAAATGAACGATATATTGTCTGGTACTTATAAAAAGAAATTTATTATTTCTCATGAAGTAATGTTATAAATATATTATGACAAGGCGAAAAAGCATTAATATATGTTTTTAGTTCCAGATTGCGTACGAAATGTCACAACATACTTTAATATTATCAATTCAAAGACTTTGATGTTAGTGATTTAATACAATATTTTAAATTATTTTATTTTATTCGCCCAGTTGTTATAAAATGTTATAATGTGGTTGTAGTCTAATCTAAGAACTTTTTAGCAAGTTATACAAATTATGTATATTATTCGTCACTTTGTAAATCACGACCATTCATTGAAATAATATCACTTTCTATTCCGTTTATTTTGTATTTACTACTCGCCCGACGTTTTGGATCACATTCAGGCACACAGACATAAAGTGGTAATCAATTAATTGTTTACGTTTATAGTAAGTTCTTACATTTTCAACTCCTAGCTTTTAATTTTAAACATAAATTTTGTTTTACAATTTTCTTACTATGTAGTAACTGTGGTTTGAACATACAAATAAATAAATAAATAAACCAAAGAAAAATTATAAATAAAAGATTGATCCAATTCATTATTTAATTAATTGGATCAATCTTTTATTTAAATTATCCTAACAAACATTAGTTATTATCTGAGAAAAATGTATAAAACAAAATTGCTAACGAACACAAAATTTATGACATACATAAAATAACTAAAACAAATGTTAATATTACGATGCGTGTAAAATGATATATAAATGCTCTTAGACATTACTCTGGACGTAATAAATATAAATTCATCTTCTATATTTTAAAAGCTGTTGCCCGCAACTTCGTACACGTAAAATTTAAAAAAAAAACCTTATCAAATTATAAAAAAGGCATCTTTTTGAATTAATTTCTTTATTAAAGAAAGACGCATCAAAATCTGTTCCGTAGTTTTGAAGATATAAGCTCACATAGAGACATAGGTACATACAAAAATAACTTTATTAATAATGTTTTATAATAAGTAAAGATAATAAAAAATATACATTTAAAAATATAAAATACATGTGAGCTCCAACAGGCGGCGGGCACAGGGGCCAAGCCACCGGTGGCTAAGGATCCAGGGATAGGAACCTCCTCACAATCCGAGCCGTATCCAAGCTTACTGCTTAAAAAAAAATATTAAAGATTATTATTAATTTTACAAAGCTGGAGGGCTTTTTTGATAGTTGGATTGAACGCGCTATTTTTAGAAACTACTGCCGGATTAGAAAATTTCTTTTGGTGTAGGAAAGTACATTTATCGAGGTAGACTATAGCCTATATGAAATCACGCTCGCTGCGACCAATAGGAGCGAAGTAATGAAAATTTTTTAAAAAACAGAGAGAGTTTTCAAAATTTCACGTGTCCACAAATTCGCAGGCAACAACTAGTGTTAAATAAATCTATAACTATTAAAACATTATAAGTATGTAATAGCATTTTGATTCTGGCAGTTTTTTCACACATTTATTCTATATCCACTCCACTTTTTACACCTACACTCATTATTCATGGACGTTTTTATACGTCCGTTCGGTGGACTATTGTGAAGTAAATGCAAAAATAATGATGGCTCATTCCACGCGTATTTATTGGTGTTTCAATATTATCGTACATCGGTGCGGAAGGTAAAAAAGAAAAATAAAATTCGTGACCCAAAGGGACGGCATCGGCATAACTCTGTGGGCGTTGCTAAGATAAGCGAAATATACGTTCGTATATAAGTTCAGTTAATCACATTCGTGTTAAGTTTTATTTTTAGAATACCTTGTTGAATAAAATTACAGTTTACTTAGTATAAGATTTATTGTTGCGAATTACCATCGATAACAGCTACGTCGAATGCGAGAAACGAATCTAGAAGCTTCTAGAATTATTTGCTTTATTATAACAATTTTTTTTAGTTTAGTATTTCCTTTCTCTGCTACAATATTTGGGCAACGATAAACATAGTTTTATCACGGAATTTTTTCTTGAATAATTAGTCGGTATATGAGATACACTGTATTCAAAACTCTGACCTATTTTTAAAGTTAAATGAAGGTATAACGGACCCTGTCGCTTAAAAAGTTGCTAGTCCATTAATCTATATAAAATATTTATAAGATACGAAAAGAATAAAATAAATTTTGTATTCAAGAGCGTCTCTTAGATTATAACAGAATACAATAGCACTACACATATGCGTATTATATACCTAATACATAATCACAATAATATCCGAAGGTATGTCTAAAAAACTGGCCAAGTACGAGTTGCACACGTCACACAAAGGGTTTTCGTACCGTCACTGCTATAATATATTCGTTATACCAACTCCACCAAATAACGGGACCCTAAACAATGGGATTAGGGTAGGAAGATGATGATGAATAGGTCTTTGTTGCTGTAGCGTCAATAGATAAATTCTCTCTCTCTAAATCTGAAATTTTTAGCACTCTAGCTATAACCGTTTCGTTCGTATATAATGATGGCTGGAAAATGATGTTGACGAGTACTTATTATTGTAGCATCAACTGTTGTACACAAACTGAAACTTTCAGTTCTCTACCTATCACCGTTCCTGAGGCACAGTCTTATGACAGACGGACGTGTAGACGGAGAGCTAAATCTCAGTAATAGGGTCGCGTTTAACGGTTTGGTAAGGAACCCTTTTTTTTGTTTTTTTTTTTCGCAGTGGAATGCTTTTACGCACACCCACTCCTATCACCTCGGTCAACACCGTCGTGGTAGGTGTGAATAGTGTCGGACTCGCCGATAAACGGAATACCGACTAAACCTAACTGCGGCGCTCTCCACGTCTTCCGGGAGCGCCAGAGGTTCAATCATTGGTACGGGACCCTAAAAATAAGCAAAAGCGTTACAAAGTATCCTTGAAATACACATGGTACCAAAATAAAAATCCATAACGTGATAGACATTGTCAGTAGCCATGTTAGTTCCAGTGAAGAGATATAAACAAAAAGGTGTATTTATCTTGGTTCCCCGATCATACCCGACAATAATTACGATATAAAAACTAAAACTCACTTCCCATGACTGTAATAGTTGTTAGATGTTCTAATCGTATGTTTTATCGGAGTATATAGGTGTTTTTTTACGTCAAAACTGTCATATATTTTAAATACCTACTTTAATAACATGGAACTATTTACATTGATACAAAATTTAGAGTAGGAATTGATTTTAAAAATCGAAAACTTTGATTGTATTCAAACGACAGTCACAAATGAAAAAAAAACTGATTAATGTAATTGGTATGATACGGCTCTCTCCTCTCCAGCCCATTGTCGCTACACTGTTGGGCACGGGTCTCCTCCATTTTGGGAGGGACCATAGCTTACTATACCGCGCTGACCAGGCGTGTTGGCACAGGGTTTATTTGTGAGTTTTCTGTCTCTCACAGAGGATGTTATCTGTGTATAACATTTCTTAGCTAGCTTATACAGCACCCTAGGGAAGAAAAGGGTGGTGGTACTTGTATTCCTAATCCGTCACCACACAGACAGTACGATTTCATAGTTAAAGTTATTTCAATAAAAATATATCAAGAAATTGGTCAAGTGCGAGTCGGACTCGCGCACGATGGGTTCCGTACCATTATCTATGCAACATAAGGCAATGTTATTAGTATCGAGCAAGAAACGGTAAAAAAATCATGTTTGTTGTATGGGAGCCCCCCTTAAATATTTATTTTATTTTATTTTTAGTATTTGTTGTTATAGCGGCAATAGAAATACATCATCTGTGAAAATTTCAACTGTCTAGCTATCACCGTTCTTGAGATACTGGGTACGGAATCCTAAAAATCATGTTTGTTGTATGGGAGCCCCCCTTAAATATTTATTTTATTTTATTTTTAGTATTTGTTGTTATAGCGGCAATAGAAATACATCATCTGTGAAAATTTCAACTGTCTAGCTATCACCGTTCTTGAGATACTGGGTATGGAACCCTAAAATCATGTTTGTTGTATGGGAGCCCCCCTTAAATATTTATTTTATTTTATTTTTAGTATTTGTTGTTATAGCGGCAATAGAAATACATCATCTGTGAAAATTTCAACTCTCTAGCTATCACCGTTCTTGAGATACAGCCTGGTGACAGACGGACGGACGGACGGACGGACGGACGGACGGACGGACAGCGAAGTCTCAGTAATAGGGTCCCGTTTTTACCCTTTGGGTACGGAACCCTAAAAATGATAATAAATATTTGTATTTGTTATGTTTTTAGCATATTTTGTAAATTTTGCGTAATTTCTGCTTTATAATTTTATTACCAGGATATATTGCATATATCCTCGTAATAAAATTAGGAAACATAGTAATTAGAATACTACATTCTTCGTTTCTATATTTTTGTTATAACCTTGTAACTATGAATTTATTATGCTTACTTGTCGCCATTTTTGCATTATTAAAATGTAAAAATTAAATTAGAAAATATTTTAGGTTCTTTCATGATCCTATAAATACAAATTTAAAATGCTTTGTCTACATCTTATATATAAAATTCACGTGTCACAGTGTTAGTTACCGTACTCCTCCGAAACCGCTTGACCGATTCTTCTCAAATTTTGCATACATATTCAGTAGGTCTGAGAATCGGCCAACA
Organism: Orgyia antiqua; assembly: GCA_916999025.1. Taxonomy (NCBI): domain Eukaryota; kingdom Metazoa; phylum Arthropoda; class Insecta; order Lepidoptera; family Erebidae; genus Orgyia; species Orgyia antiqua. The sequence goes on from OU779864.1 coordinate 24,887,338, forward strand.
TATATTTTTCAAACTTTTTTTTTTAGTATGGCAAAACAACGTTTGCCCGGTCAGCTAGTTTTCATATATAAATTGTTTCCGCGGTGATATTATATTTTTAATTTTCTTTTCCAAAAATTCTTAGTTTCATATGAATCGTCGACAATTATGTAATAGTACGAGGGGAGGTCCAAAAGTTCGTGGAATAGAGGGGATGGAGTGGGGATAGGGGCGCTCGCTTAGTGTCATACTAATTGGGGACTCATAATTAGTATATAAATGGAGTTTCAGCCCTATTGCGTCATTCGTTTACGAAGTACGAACACTCGCCTGCTAAACACGTCAATCCGGAAGAAAACTGAAACTATGGAGAAAATTGAACACCGTGCGGTCATTAAATTCCTTACCAAGCAAGGAAAAAACGCTCAGACCATTTTGAATGAAATGGAAACTGTTTACGGGGAACAGTGCCCTAGTAAATCAATGATTTACAAGTGGCATGGTCTTTTTAAACATGGTCGGGAGTCGATTGAAGACGACCCCCGCTCAGGACGGCCAGTTGAGGCCACCACATCAGACATCGTCGAAAAAGTGGAAAAAATTGTACTGGAGGACACCCGTTTGAAGAAAAAACAGTTATCTGCATTAGTTGGAGTATCAGATACCACCATTTTGCGAATCCTACATGACCACCTGGGTATGACAAAAGTCAGTGCAAGATGGGTACCGAGAATGCTCACGCCGCTTCAAAAACAGCAGCGCGTCGAAGCGTCAAAACATTTTTTGGAGTTGTGTGGTGACGATCCTGGACCGATTTTGGAGCGAATTGTTACCGGCGATGAAACATGGGTTCATCACTTTGAGCCTGAGTCCAAACAAGAGTCCATGCAATGGCATAAAAAGGGGACACCACCGCCAAAGAAATTCAAAGTGTCGGAGTCAGCTGGAAAGTTGATGGCTACTGTTTTTTGGGATTGTGAGGGGATAATACTGATTGATTATAAAGAAAAGGGCAGGACCATAACCGGAGAATACTACGCAACAATACTAGAAAAATTAAAGGATCAAAGAAAAACGTCGGGGAAAATTGACCAAGGGCGTGTTGCTCTTGCAAGACAACGCGCCGGTTCACAAGAGCAAAGTTGCAATGGCTGCTCTACACACGCATGGCTTCGAATCACTAGTCCACCCACCCTATAGTCCAGATCTGGCCCCAAGTGATTTTTATTTGTTCCCCAATTTAAAAAAAGACTTAAGGGGAAGGAAATTTTCCGACGACAATGAGGTAAAGGAGGCAATTTTGGCTCATTTTGAGGGAAAAGATAAAAAATATTTTTACGATGGTTTAGAAAAATTAATTCATAGATCTAATAAATGTATTCAGCTTAAGGGTGATTATATTGAAAAGGAAAAATAAATTTACTGTTTCATTTTTACTAAAACCCTTTCATTCCACGAACTTTTGGACCTCCCCTCGTATCTATTACTATGAAAAAATGCAATGCAATGCAATGAAAAACTTTTGTTGTAATAGTAATATAATAAAACTAATAATATCTTTTGTAAGAGATCTTTTGTGCGAAAAACTCGAAACTATATCAACCCGCATAGTCAACGTGGTATGTATATAGTACACCAAATACCCTCCCGAATTAGAGAAGGCCCATTCCCAACAGTGGGATATGAAGGCTGAAAAGAAAAACCACAATAATGATCAAAGTCGCTATAGTGCGAGTCTTTCGTACTACAATTTAAAAACAACTCGACTCAAACATTCCTTCGTCAAATATGCGAATAAACAACATTCCATGCAGTTTTTTTGGCACCAACGTGCTGTTTGGCATTTGATTAAATATTTTATACCTATATGTATGTATAAATGATGCAATTATACGTGTTTCCAGCCATATAAGCAACAGGCTTCTGAATTATTCGCAAAAAGCGTGTAATTGGACAGAACATCGGAAACAACAAGAATGGAAATGAAAGAAAGTTATTTTTACAATATTGAGAGTTATAAATACCTTTTTTTATTAGTGAACACGTTTTAAGTAGATATGAGTTTGATATAACAATTATAGCTATAAGTCGAGCCTTCCTGCCGCTTGTGGCCTTGATCAAGCGCGCTCGCAGACCTTGAGAACAGACTTAGTTCGAGGCGGCAATGTGCGCTTGCGTCGGGGCACAGCACTGCCTTGCGCGTTCACTAAACTTTACAAATTACGTCACTTTATATTTTGGTTTGTTTAGATGAATAGCCTCGGAACAGAGTTCCATGATCGAAATTCTAAATATTACCGAGTTTTTTTTGTTATGTAGTACGTTAGCCAATTGTGTTTAATAGACATACAGCTGTGTGTCGTCATTGTAACCGAAAATAACGAGGCTAGTATAGTGTCCGTCATATTCATGATATTGGTGAGATCATTGCACCACCATGATAAAACACATTAGTCATTATTCAATCATCTTGCTTGTACAAATTGTCACCAACTTGTTTCGGTCGTCGCAGACAAATATGGCGGTTCACACCTTCATGGTATGTTTACGTGTATATTTCTTTTATCATCACGCTTGCGTATACATAAAGGGGCTTAAGCAATGTGTGTTAAGTACCTGAATAAAAGATGTACACAAAATTTAAACAATTTATTAATAACCGTCCTTAAGTAACTGAGCATCAACCGAAGAATATTACCAGAAAACACACTGTTTAGGGATTTTTTAAAAGTAACAACATAACTTTGTGAATCTTCTAAATAATGTTATAAGCTTAACTTCAATTTAATATGGTTTAAATTCTGATGAAATGTTATTAAATAATACCTAAATAAAGAAATTTAGTGATCCTTATTTTTTACATTTCGTAACGAAAAATAAGCATACAAATTAAATAAATAAATAAATATTCATGGGCATTTCATACAACTTCCTCTGGTCCCAAGCTAAGCTTATATGCTTGTGTAATGGGTACCAAAATACTGATATAATACATATACTACTTTTCTTTTGTAAATACACACTTATAATACATAGTAAACACTCAGACGCAGTACAAATATTTGCATGATAATTATAAATATCACACAAATGATTATAACGACCGGGTATCGAACCCGCGACCTCGTGAAGCGCAGTCCGTTACACGAACCACTAGACCACGAAGACCGTCAAATGTAGAGACTCCACGCTACATTGGAGTTATTTTTACGAACAATGCATTTTCAATATGTTAACTTACAATATCAGCGCAATTAGATTTAAAATAATACGCTACGTTATTTCATCTTATACTTTAAATATTTATTGAATTCTTGAAATAAAATTGCAATATCATACAATTGCAGATTCGCTAAGATAACGATTATTTCCGACAACGAATACATGGGTTTCAAGATGGCAATATTTATTGAATCGAGAAAATTCGCTCGAGTTGGTACAACAAAGCAGAATCCTGATATGGATATCCATTTAGTTATCAAATATCGCTATATCTGATTGATTTTTAAGAGAATTTTATATTTAAGCGAGGCGGAACTAAATCTTAGTCCAAAACACCTAGTCAGCGTGGCAAATTAAATTTAGAAAGGTTAACTTTATGCTAAATAGCAGGCAAATGTGGAACCACCTTCTAAAAAACGTCGTGGGTATGATGAACTAAAAGTGAATAACATCGCACTCTAACCTTATTTCAGAACTAGTCATGAAGGAGGTTTTTGAATACTTTTTTTGTGGAAGATAGAGAGATAAATCTGTACTAAATTAAAAGAAAAAAAAAGAGAAGAATGTAAGGAGAACTTCTAAAAGATGTTGACATTCTCTTGTACCTACAAAATTCTAGAATTAAAGTTTTGGGCCAGCCAACTGTGGCTAGTTATAGTGGATTTGCGCTTTATACTAAAATATTTCACGAGTGAACACAAATACGATACCTTCCTACCTTTATATTAGTCAGGAAAAGTATATTGGTCAAAGTCGCACCCACATATTGTTTCCATATTATAAATCAAGCATCTTAATAATATGATATTGTCGCGAAAAACATGAGTGATGATGACATGTGTTGTTTATAGACAGAGGCTATGCGAGATATATATCAACTTTTATTATTTATGTGCGTTTATCACTTTATTTGTGTTCCGCCAATGTCACCGAGTTGTCGAGAGGGCAACGATCGCCGTATCTACTCGCACATAAACATACATAGCACACCAATGTCATTACAATATACACACACATATATATGCATCATTAAAATGTGTTGTCTATCTACGCATACAGCAAAATGGATTATGTACTTGATAAAAAAACGAATAAGTATTATAAATTCATTGCCCCTGTAATCTCAATTACGTCTGCTGAAAACATTAATATAAGAAGTTTGTATTCTTAGAAGATGTACAGCATTTTAAAAAGTACTCTTTGTTTGATGTGTTTTATCCCAAGTAATAAATATTATTAGTTAAGGTCCTAAATTGCTATTAGACCTAAAGTAAATGAATATACCTATGTAATATCTATACTAATATTATAAAGTTAGAGTTTGTTTGTTTGTTTGTTTAAACGCGCTAATCTCAGGAACGACTGGTCCGATTTGAAAAATTCTTTTTTGTTTGATGGTGGTTTGTTTATAGGGGAAGGCTTTAGGGCCTAAAGCCTTCCCCTATAAATGGACCATCAAACAAAAAGAGAATTTCACTTCTGCTTCGATCCTATTGATCGCAGCGTGACGTTTTATAGCCTAAAGTTTAGGCTATAAAACGTCACGCTATAGAAGTGAAAAATGTTGCAAAAAAGGGGAAATGTTTTGTAAATTCTACGCGTACGGAGTCGCGGGCAGCAGCTAGTTTAATCTATGTCTAAAGCTGAAGAGTTTGTTCGTTTGTTTGAACGTGCTAATCTCTGGAACCAATCTTGTAGATTTGAGAAATTCTTTCAGTTTTGGATAGTACATTTATCAAGAAAGGCTATGGGCTATATAACATCACGCTGCGACTAATAGGAGCATTACTGAAAAATGTTGCAAAGACGGGGAAAATTTTCTAAACTCCACTTGTACGAAATCGCGGTCAGCAGCTAGTTTCATATACTCATCATTTTATTTTATACCCATTTATGTCTAATCAAGTATTTTATTAAATTATGAATAAAAATTTTACGTAAAAACAGTGTAAACAGTAGCAATAAAACTTACAAATCGAACAGATAATTAAAAACGTTAGGATAACTTATAACAAGTAAAACAAAAGAGTTTTAATAATTTTACTCGTAATAATATTATAAAATTTTAATAAATGATCAAATAACACGTAATCTCGTTATGAATTATTTGATTGATGACTAAAACTTACTAAGAAACACACCTGAAAAGAAAATTATCGGAGGTTTAAACGGAGATTTTATCGGAGAGATAATAAACGTTTTAGCGTAAAAAGACTATTATGAATAACAAGTTTTTACAATTTTCGCGAACCTATTTTAGTGAACTTTAAACCTCCGATAAGTCATTATGAATAAGACCATTACGATTTAGCGTCAAAATATCTATATCATAATATTCTCTAACAATTCGAATGCGCGACTCATTTGTTTAAATATAACCACTTACGGAATTTAGACATGTACTGTATTTGTTTAAATTGTAGCCCGACGTTTCCATCGTCATGGTAACGGCTGAGACTGGATATCTATATCATTATCATAATTTTTCACCCTTCTATTATAAACCACAAGAGAAGGTAGAGAATTCTGCTGGTATTGTATAACTGTATTTGTGTATATTTGGTGTTGCAAAGGTGCATAGGCTACTGTAACCGCTTACATCAGGTGTGCCGTAAGCTTGCTCGCCACCTTTAGTAGTATTAAAAAAATACATAATATAACTTATACAATAGACTAGCTGACCCGGCAAACGTTGTTTTGCCATACAAATGTTAGGGGTAGACAAATAATTTGCAATAAAATAATATTGCGACTATAAATTGAAATGTAAGCTATCCTATCTTTCAAGTTGGGTCGAATTGCACACGGTGTGCAAATCAAATTTAAAATCGGTTCAGTAGTTTAGGAGTCCATCTCAGACAAACATCGTGACACGTAATTTTTATAAATAAAGATTAATAGCAAACACTAAACACCACTTTAGCCAGTCACGTTTAAAAGTATTACCATTGATTGTAGTTTAAATACCATTTACGAATACAATTAGTTTGGTATCGAATCATTAATTAACTTGCTTTAATCGCACTAAGTCCATTGTTTAAATGAATGAAGATAATTTTACACTTTATTTAGTCGACCTTCCGTCGTCTCGATACGCATACATAATTAGCTACAATATCATTTATTTAAACTAAACTTTATCAATTCAAGAAAGTGGATCAGGTCGACTTAAATTACGCGTTTGATAATATGTAGTATCATCATCATCATCATAACATCACGCCTTTTTCCCATGGGGGTAGGCAGAGACTATAGAGCGTCATCTGCTACGATCGAAGCATCCTTGGCTTCATCCACACTCATACATCTGGTCATCTGGTATATGTAGTAGTAATACAATATTAAAGTGAATACAAACTAGAATATGCATCTAAAGAAGTAAGATAGCAAAATAATCACTACAATAAATTTGTATGTGCTGGCAGCAATTAATTTTATATTGAAAATGTTGAAATTTTACTAAGTTTTTGTAGTCAAAGGTAGCTCCTAGACCGTCTGTCGCAGTAGTTTGAACAGAACTAGACGGGTAAGTCAAATCTTTAGTAAACCATCCTATTTTCATGAAGGCTTCGTTCTAAAGTTAGGATTTAGTTTTCTTTTATTAGTTTAGGTAAGAATGAAGAGAGAAACGCTTCCTTTAGACGCCAAAATCTATGATATTTCAAAGAAAATTGCGATTTACTTTGAGCAATTATTGAAATATGTATCCACACAGTTTTCTTTTAACATTTTTCATTACGTCAACATGTTCATTGTGACGTGGAAAATAATCACTCATGTGAACAGTGAGAATCAAAATTCATATTGATATAGACATACGATAAATGCTTTGACAAACACTTACGTATTACATGACGTATTTAGTTGCAGTATTTATTTTTTGATTTGTTGTCACCTGGATAAAGAAGTAATTGCTTATAAAAACCTATCGAGAATATTTTGTGATGACGTCAAAGAGTAAGAATGGAATGAAATTAGTGTAGTATTAAGATAGGATTACTAGAACAGACCAATAATCAAGGAGTAATCATAATGAACAGAAATGATGTTTCTCACGTTTCAATGTCTGCCAACTGATACCAAAATTACCAAATTGTTATAATGTACCTACTCTATGCAAAGTTATATAACTTTATTATAATTACCATTAAGACTGTAAATTTCTTCAACTACTAGTAAACTGAATTTAAAATAGTTTATTTAAATATTTATCTTTCAAATCAGTAACATTAGGAATAAGTATGAAAAATAATGAAGTATTGCTGACTATGCTCCGTCTTAACCGCGGATAATGCACACCATTCACTGTCGTGTATGTTATCCGACATGGCAGGCTGTAAAATTGCCTATAATGGTGGTAGTCGATAGATATTTCGAATATGGTTAAATACATATTCCATTAATTGATACGCTTTAAAGAAATGACCGCGCGAAAAATTATTTATACATTTTTGCTTTATTTACGGGTTTTTTTCTTGTGATTGACATTTGAAGATCTTTATAAATACGTAATAAGCTAACTTCCAATTGGAGCTCTGCCTTGAATGGTAAATTTATCAATTTTATATTTCCACGTGTCGCGGCGGAGCGAGACGCACAGGGCTCTATGCTTGGTTCAGTGGACACACGCTATTTTTCGTGTTCAAGCGATTCTTATACCGTTCACAGAAGACAACTTTGTGTTACAAAGTTGAGGAGTTTCTTTTTTTTTATTAGAACACGATAATCTCTGGAACTTTCGATCGAATTTCAAAATTTCTTTTTTAATCTTAAATATACCTGCTTATAATCATGCGGTGATCATTTGATTAGATAACGTAAATTTAGTGAAATCCCGGGCCCCCTGAAAATAAATTTCTATTTTGTCATTCAAACAAGGCGTTTGATTTACATAGCCGTGTATGTAATGATATTCTACATAACCTATGTTATGTACGTTCTAACAAGCAAATGTGGAATGCACATACAAAAGTTATGTCGTCTAGAACTTTCTGTAAACAAAATGACGATGTCTTTAGAATGACAATGATTAGTATGTTACGCTGATAATTCTCAAAACTACTGATTTTTAACTAATTGTCCAAAGAATACAATAAAGCGAACTAACAGCTTAAGAGGATACCAAAATAGCTTCGTGCATTTTTCTATGTACGAAGTTTTCATTGTTTCTTTAGATTGAATGGCTAGAGCTCTAATTTTTAAGTATATGTTTTTTCAATATATTATCTAGGATCGCATAAACTCAGAAACGCGATTGAAAAAAGTTTTCTCGATAGAAAATCTTGGCGAAATAACCTCTCAAATTTTAATTTTTTTCATTTGTCGGTCTATTATCGCGTATTAACTAATGAAATAACTTTAAAAACATAAGTAACTATCATATATAGAAACACGTAAATCAGAATTAAAATATATTTAGTAGATTTTGAGTAAATAGGAAAAGTATCCCTAATTCTTCATTTTCTGTGCCTACTGGCTGTGTTAATATGTACGTGTCGGCGATGATATACGATAATATTGATGTAGGCCCTTAATATAAATAGTTTCTTTGTAACGTAACTGCGCTGCAGATTTGTTAAGGTATTTTTATCTTGCATCATGTTTTTCCAGTTTTAACAAATTTTTTTTTTTTCTTTTTACTTATTTTACACTACTGATTTTTAACTAATTGTCCAAAGAATACAATAAAGCGAACTAACTGCTTAATATAAATAGTTTCTTTGTAACGTAACTGCGCTGCAGATTTGTTAAAGTATTTTTATCTTGCATCATGTTTTTCCAGTTTTAACAATTTTTTTTTTCTTTTTACTTATTTTACTCTCATTTTAAAATTTAAATATTTAAATAAACTGATATATTAAGAATCGGCTTAACCTTAATCTGAATGTTACTTTGTACTGTGCCTTTCTTAAATATTTAAATCTTCAAATTTGGTTTCTTCAAAGGCAAATCATCAAATTATTACCGTCCCGCATCTTTGGGAATGGTTACACGAACAAATGTGATACGGTATCAGATATTAACCTCTCAATTACGGTATCTTGGATGAAACCTCAAATTACTTGGGTTTCGTAACTTGACTACGAAATACTGTGTATTGTGAGTGCACAAATTCGGTTGTAAATGATGCCCCCGTTATTTCATAGATGTTTACTGTTACTTCGATAACTTGTGAAACTTGGTCAGTAACTATGTTCTCTTTTAGGCATTGGTAATAGTAATTGTGGGCTTATAAAAACGAAACGAGATCATAAAACTCTAATTAATAGTTATGTGTGGCTCATTTTAATATTTTATATCGGTCTTGATACTTAAAAATGTACTTATTACCATTATAGCGTATACGATATTCGAAAATTGCTGTAGGAAATTAATAATATTTTTTCTTTATATTTAAATTGATATTGTCATGATTTCAAGGTCACGTTGTTTTGAATTAATTATTTGTGAGTACGAGATAGCATAAAATACATTCTCTTTGTAAATAGAAGTCTTTAGTACATCTACATAGAAAATACCTAGTCATAGCGTGAATACTTAACCATCATTACACAAATTAAGAGGATACCAAAATAGCTTCGTGCATTTTTTTACGTCCGAAGTTTTCATTATTTCTTTAGATTGAATGGCTAGAGCTCTAATTTTTAAGTATATGTTTTTTCAATATATAATCTAGGATCGCATAAACTCAGAAACGCGATTGAAAAAAGTTTTCTCGATAGAAAATCTTAGCGAAAAAACCTCTCTCATTTTTTATTTTTTTCATTTGTCGGTCTATTATCGCGTATTAACTAATGAAATAACTTTAAAAACATACGTAACTATTATATATAGACACACGTAAGCCGGAATTAAAATATATTTAGTAGATATTGAGTAAACAAAGAAAATATCCCTAATTCTTCATTTTCTATACCTACTAGCTGTGTTAATAGGTACATGTCGACGATAATATTGATGTAGGCCCTTATGATACCTATCCCTAAAAATAGTTTCTATACATACTATTTCCTATCTCTGTCTCCAGACCATTGATGTCCCACTGTTGGGCACGGGCCACCTCCACTTTGGAAGGGATTATGGTCTACTATGTCGCGCTGACCTGTTAGCACAGGGTTTATTTTCGAGTTTTCCATCTCTCACAGAGACTGTTATCTGTGTGTAATATCCCTTAGCTTTTTTTTACAGCACCCTGGAAAGAAAAAGGAGTGGTGACATTTTTATTCTTAATCCGTCACCACACTGCCAAAATAACTAGACGTAGTTTAAATACTAAATCATCATTACACCAATTGTGATACCTATCTCTAAAAATAGTTTCTTTACATACCAGACAAACTATCAAACTACTATCTTTACTTATTATAAAACAAAGTCGATATTTTTGTATGTAAATAGAGTGGTTCAAGAGAATGGCTTTTTTGTATAATTTAATAAGATTTTCTTCTTTTTAGGGTTCCGTACCCAAAGGGTAAAAACGGGACCCTATTACTGAGACTTCGCTGTCCGTCCGTCCGTCCGTCCGTCCGTCTGTCACCAGGCTGTAACTCAAGAACGGTGATAGCTAGAAAGTTGAAATTTTCACAGATGATGTATTTCTATTGCCGCTATAACAACAAATACTAAAAATAAAATAAAATAAATATTTAAGGGGGGCTCCCATACAACAAACATGATTTTTTTACCGTTTCTTGCTCGATACTAATAACGTTGCCTTATGTTGCATAGATAATGGTACGGAACCCTTCGTGCGCGAGTCCGACTCGCACTTGACCAATTTTTTTCATTCCACGCGTACGAAGTTGCGGGCAACAGCCAGCTTTCTATAACGTGAAGACTTTTCGTTTTCAATACAAAACAGACACAGACTAATTTTCCTCCACAATTCTGCAAAACATATTTAGGTCAGGACCGTACTATAAATAATATGAATACCTAAAACAGTACAACAGTCTGTGGCAACTGCAATATGAAATGTTTAATATCTGAACACAAATAGTGGTATTTAATCGCATAGTTCTCTCGTTTTATCGCCTTTTGTGGTCGTAAAACTGTTATTGAGTTTAATATCTACTCACCTTTCGACCCGGGAATAGTCCTGTGAACCGTCTCAACTGTCATGATAGCTTTATTATTACGTTTCTACGGAATTGTAAGACATGTTTTATATAATCTCAGTTTATGAGTAAAGCTTATTTCTCCATATTTTGTGAATTATAATAATGTTTACGTTTTATGTACCTTTAATGTTGAATCGAGGAATTCTTGGACTAGCTAGCATCTAGCCAATCTTTACCAAGTACTTAGAAGATAGCTAACAGCCAGCTAAGCTTTACTTGTTTATCTTTGGTCTGTAGCCTAGTAACAAGGTCTTCTTGTGATATGTTTTATTTGTCTTACACTTGTTATAATGATGGCGTGAATTGGCAGGGTAGGGCACTATATGAAGCAGTGGCCTGCAAGATTGGATTGAAAACTTAGAATTAACTTTCACGCTAGTGGAACTACATTTCTATGTCAGTTTGTGTTTAGCTAGAGTTCGGTATAGAACGCGTAAGTCTATTAACGTAAAGAGTGAAATTGCTAATACATATTTCCGAACCGATAAATCTGTAAAAAAAGCATAAGGTGAGAATAGACTCTTAAACTTCGTCATATTCACGTAATATAGCTGGTAACTGACTCTGCCTGCGATACTTATGAACATGCAGTGTTCATAAAGCAAAAATAAAAAAAAAATTATATACAGCAAAATCATCAAAAATGATGACGATGATGTAAAGTAAAGCCAAGATGAGGTTTATTCTTAAAACAATATTGTAACTTTTAATTAATAACAGTAAAAAAAAACACTTTTGAATTATAGAACTCATTAATTACGTCAATTCTCGTCTCAGTAATTTCAAAATTAATAAATACTGTGTTTTTAATTATTAAGTGACTACCAAGTGTAACTACAAAATATATATAAAGGACAACTCAAATATAAGCAATTATAACCATCTTATTGCTACACACGTAACGATATATCGTAAGGATTATCTTCAGATTTATCTGTGCAAATTTTCTAACTCTACCGTTGAACGATAAATAAATAAATATTCAAGACATTTCACACAACGTCCTCTGGTCCCAAAGTAAGCTATATTTCTATGCTTGTATTATGGGTACCAGATACGGATAGACTACATATACTACTTTTCTTTTGTAAATACATACTTATAATACATAGATAACACCCAGACGCAGTACAAATATCTGTGTTCATAACACAAATAGTTGTCTTGTGCGGGAATCGAACCCGTGACTTCGCGATCGTAAGTCGGATACATAGCCGCTACGCCACGAGGCCCGTCAATAAAAACAAACGATATAAAAATTTAAATTTTAAAAGCTTCAGTTCAAAAATATATATTTACAAAAAAAAAGTATTATATGTATAATCTTCTTATATATAAAATTCACGTGTCACAGTGTTAGTTACCGTACTCCTCCGAAATGGCTTGACCGGTTTTTATGAAATTTTACATGCGTCAGTAGGTCTGAGAATCGGCCAACATCTATTTTTCAAAAGCCTCCAACACTGACATTTGTATGGCAAAACAACGTTTGCCGGGTCAGCTAGTATGATATAATATATCATACTAGCTGACCCGGCAAACGTTGTTTTACAGATTACGGATATAATATTATTATATCCGTAATCTGGCATCCATATCACAAGTATCATTACGCTTAGTTTGGAACCAGCGGATGTTGTGTGAAATGATCGTAAATATTTATTTACTCATAATTAGAAACAATTATTATCCCTAAAATGATATAAATAATAGACAATAACACAAGTATTTTAATTTAATTTAATTACCACTTACGTACGCTACGATAAGTAAAAATAAATAATTTCGGAATATAATTTAATTAAAGTAAATATGTAATCCCCATTTTATTGCACTGAAGTGTACGATGCGCAAAGCTATCCCCACTCTACCACCGAGCGCTCAAGATTCGTGCCGGGACCTATAATTAATATTGACACGCTTTTCTTAGTTTTAACACGTTTTAATAATTCGGTGCGGATCTATCATTTTATTAATCTATGTACCAGAATACTTGAAAGAGATTTTGACCCACTTGCAGTAGTCGGATTGATCTGAAATTTGACACACATGTTATGGAATGACGACAATGATTAATTTTATAAAAAATTAAGGCATTTCAAGTGAGTGTTTTTAGTTTTTGAACTACTATTAATATAGGAACGTTACATTGAATAGTTATTAACTAACTAAATGTTGACGTTGTCTTTGTAAGAAGTGAACTAACTGAAACTAGTTATAAATTCCATCCAGGTGCGCTAACATCGCAGGTGTCACATTGTCCATTGCATTGTATGAAGTTTGCATAAAAACACAGTTCTGTTACGTATGTGTACTTTAGATGTCTGTTAGATATCCATTTGTTCTAACTATGATATTGTAAGTATACGAAAACATTATTTTATGAGCATATTTTTTGAAATCAATGTATTGCATATTTCTTTCGGATTTTATAATAGTTTTGATGTTGTACCTACGTTACTGTACTGCCTATTCAGCAGTTACTAGACTAAAATAAACGTTACAGTTTTATTACATTTAACTTTAAATATTAATATTTAAACTTATTTCTATTCTGTAAAACAACAAATAATAAAAAGCTGTGGCGTTGACAATGTGAACGATTAAGATATTTTTAAAGGGTTTATAATTAAAACTTAACATGGAAATGAATTAACAAAAGATAAAAAAATCTTTTCGTACCATTTAGATAACAATTTATTTTTATGATAATGATGAAAGATATTTTTAGTTACATAATGATATTTTTTAAAAGCAAACGCACCATTATGCAAATTTAAGTATCGTGGTGAACTCTACAAACCAATTTGATAATCAGACTTACGTACTATGCATGTGTGTATCTAATTAAATATGTGTGTGTGATAGCGAGGTGATTAAAATGGTTGCTTGCAAGAAGCTACCTACAAGTTTTGCAATGGAATTCATATTAAAATTTGCGTAATATTTGTTTTAGAGATTTATTAGCGTATTTGCTATCCAATTGGTGTTCGATAGACAAAATATATATTAAAAATACGTAATGCTTAGAGTGTTTTAACTCTGCCTTATTATTAAAAGCTTGCTCGTGATTTTCTAAGCGTGGAATTTGGCAACACAAAACACTCTGTTTCGTATTAAAAAGAAGCCTATACTGTTTCTGAGGCCCTAGACTAACTACCGTTATACGAAATTTCATTTAAATTCGTTCGAAATTTAAAATACTTTATATTTACTAACACAGAACTGTTTTGGAATTGGTGTGGTGTTATCATTTAGTTCATCATAGTAATATTTGATAAGGAAATAATCTTTAACTGATATAGGCTGAGTCTAATCAGTTTATTAGTATTCTCTAAATGTAGTTCTCATCTTAATACAATTATAATTGTTTTATTATAGTGTAGCATTAAAAACAAAATAACAATTTTAAAGATAATATTTTCTAACACTTGCGCGACTCATTTGTTTAAATAAAACTACTTTTTACGGATTTAGACGCGTATATTTGTTTTAAATTTTGGCCCGACGTTCTCACCCGTGACCATGGTGACTGCAAAGTCTCCGAAACGTCGGGCCAAAATTTAAAACAAATATACGCGTCTAAATCCGTAAAAAGTAGTTTTATTTAAATTTTAAAGATCTATTGAAATGTTAGTCTGTGACGGATTAAGAATACAAGTGTCGTCACCGCTTTTTCTTCCTAGAGTGCTTTAAAAGCCTGAGTATTGTACACAGATAATATACTCTGTGAGTGACTGTGAGTGACGGAAACCTCGAAAATAAACCCCGTGCTAACACACCTGGTCCGCACGGCACAGTAGACCTTCCTCAGAGGCAGATACCCAGCAGTGGCACGTAAATGGGCTGGGGACAGAGAACTGTTATTTAAATCTGCCTACACTCAATACACGCCTATTCGTTAATTGTCACTTCTTATTGTCAGATAATCTTTCGATGCGGAACCGCCATCATTTCAACGATGAGTCATTATTCACTATAATTGTTTTTCGAGCATTTAGAGTTTATGTCTTAAGGAAATGAGTAAACAATGAGCGTTGTACGTACATTATTACCGCTACGTTGCTCAGCCATTATGTTAAAAAACCCAAAAGGTACATAATTTGATCTGCTGGTAAGATTATTGTAGGTTTTTTGGGTTCCGCACCAAACAATAAAACGAGACCCTGTTACGAAAACTGCGCTGTCTGCCTGCCTGGCCGTATCTCACCAACAGTAACCTATACTAATATTATAAAGCTGAAGAGTTTGTTTTTTTGTTTGTTTGAACGCGCTAATCTCAGGAACCACTGGTACGATTTGAAAAATTCTTTTAATGTTGGATAGCACATTTATTGAGGAAGGCTATAAGCTATATAACATCACGCTGCGGCCAGTAGGAACGAAGCATTGGTGAAAAATGCTGCAAATAAAGGGAAATATTTTCTTAATTCCACCCGTATAATAATATAGTCGCGGGCAACAGCCAGTAGCTAGTAAATTTTTAAAGATGATGTAATTTTGACTGCCGCTATTACAATGAATACTTAAAACAAGAGTAAATATTTAAGAGGGCTCCCGTATTACAAAGATTATTTCTTGATGCTTTGCATTTTGTCTATGAAGATGTCAATTATTATGTCATGATTTGAACATGATATTATGATAATAGTGGTATGATATTATGATAATAGTGGTATGAAACTTACATACAACCGTCGGGCATGCATGACCAGATGTATGAGTGTGGATGAAGCCAAGGAAGTGTGCTTCGATCGTGGCAGATGGCGCTCTATAGTCTCTGCCTACCCCCATGGGAAAAAGGCGTGATGTTATGATGATGATGATGAAATCTTTTGTGAGCAAGTCCAACGCGTGCTTAGCCATTATTTTGCAGTTTGTGAATTTCAACAATCGTATCAAAATACAGAATCGGCAGTCTCGACTAAAATCGAATTAAGTATCTAAATCGAATCACGTAGAGTTGATTGGTTTTTGTGATAAAGTTTCTGTTTGTAATATTATTTTATTCTCGTCCGACTGGTTTTAGAACTTCTGAATTAGCTCTATATTTAAATCAAGTATTGATGTCATTTCCGTTCACACAACTGAAATTAGAATATTACTGCTTTATCGTTTAAACATTTAGAAATTGGAGTTAAGTTAATCGTTTTCATTAATTCTGCTTGTTTTAAAACAAGTGACCTAATTTGTATGCTGATTTAAAATACAGTGATTGTATCAAAATTTGTTAACCATGGTCTAAAAATATTTATATTAAAATCTGTAAGTTATCGTATACCTACTTATGTGGATCATTGAATTTTGTTTTATAATGATAAAACAAAGTCTATAGATGTGAGCTTATATCTTCAAAACTACTACTAATAGATACGTTTTTTTTAAATAGTAGAGCTGATCAAGAGGATGGCATTTAATGTTCTTATATGTATTATAAGTATGTATTTACAAAAGAAAAGTAGTATTTGTATTCTATCCGTATTCTGGTACCCATAACACAAGCATATTAAGCTTAGCTTGGGATCAGAGGACGTTGTGTGAAATGTCCGTCAATATTTATTTATTTATTTTTGTATAATTTGTTAAGGTTTTTTTTTTAAATTCCACGCGTACCTACGGAGTTGCGGGCAACAAACAGCTAGTGTACTGTATATGTAAAAGTCTTTTTATATAAATTAAAACCCACGTAATAATCAAGACTTTTTTTTAACTTTTTGTACAAACAAAATAGTGTACAACAAGATTAATGGTCTTATTCATAATGACTTATCGGAGGTTTAAACGAAGATTTTATCGGAGAGATAATAAACGTTTTAGCGTAAAAAGACTATCATGAATAACAAGTTTTGACAATTTTCGCGAACCTATTTTAGCAAACTTTTAAACCTCTGATAACTGATAAGAATTATGAATAAAACCAATACTGTGTAAGAATTAGATAAAAATTTATAAAAATCTGTGTCTTCTACTTGCATATAAGCAAAACAAAGCTAATGGCGCGATAGTTAAAAATAATTGAATATTTAAAACAATAAAATATTGAATATTATAAGAAACACTAGTGCAAATATGAATTACGATCAGTACAGAACAACAAACATGTTTATCAGATGGCGACGATGTGCCCGAGATAGCGCTCGTAAGTGGACCAAGGGCAGTGGACTCAGATAACACAAGGTTGTCGCAGTGTGCACTTTCAGATCACCTATTATATACTGCACAAACAATAATAATGTTAAACAATTCAATACAATTACATTGATAAATATTAACAACAATTAAAATGTATAACGTCACAAATATAAAATTCTCGTGTCGCTACCAAAGGCCGAAACATTTTATGACTTTTATGATTTTTTTTGTAAATTTTGTGTCTGAGAATGGATCACTACCTATTTTTTTTTATACTTCTACATCATAAGGTGGGAGAATGTTCCAATAAGTATACAAATAAAATCTATTTAGTTCAAAAACTAAAAAACATGCTTAAAAATCCTGAATATTTTTTTAATTATTGCATTGCCATCGGTCCTTGATGTATGTGCAAAATTTTAGATCAATCCAACTACTGCAAGTGGGTTAAAATCACTTTCA
The DNA here is from genome assembly GCA_916999025.1 of Orgyia antiqua. Lineage (NCBI taxonomy): Eukaryota > Metazoa > Arthropoda > Insecta > Lepidoptera > Erebidae > Orgyia > Orgyia antiqua. The sequence goes on from OU779864.1 coordinate 24,905,253, forward strand.
AAGATTCCGTTACATAGATTAATACATTGATAGATACTCGTATGTACTGAACTTATATAATCGTGTTAATAAAACAGAGATCACCGATCTTATTAAATATGTGGTAATATCTTACTTATATAAAATATGTTTTCAAGTTTATGTAAGTGTATTGTATGTGTTGGTTTAGCGGTAATAAAAATATTTTCTTTCTTCTTCTTTCTCGATGTTATTAACAAAATCTGTCAAAATCTACGAGAAAAATACGAATAGTAAACAAAACACTATTGTAAATAAACTAAATTATAATGGAAAAAATGATAACCATAAGCGGGACTTGAACCCGCGACCTCGGAATGCCGTTCCGTCGCTCTCCCGTGTGAGCTATTATGGTCCACGCAAATGTTTACCAAATTTTTCCACTACAATCATCTCAATGCGAGTTTTAACATCGTGCGATGTTTTTTCGTACAACGCCATCTATTGAGCGATATACGATGTTAAAACTCGCATTGAGATGATTGTAGTGGAAAAATTTGGTAAACATTTGCGTGGACCATAATAGCTCAGATGGGAGAGCGACGGAACGGCATTCCGAGGTCGCGGGTTCAAGTCCCGCTTATGGTTATCATTTTTTCCATTATAATTTAGTTTATTTAGTAAAAGCATAGCGAGTCAATCGCAAAATATTAATATATTAAAACACTATTGTGTTCTGCGATTCGTATATATGTATAACAATTTTTACTGAAACCTATAGTTTCAATCCTAAATTTATACAGTCGTCGTCATGATGTTACTGCGTAACAAAATGCTGTAACTAATTCAACTTTTACTTGGTTCACCTTCAAATTTAACATTTGAGTTGAAACTATTCTGAGATTGTATATTTTATTAGTTTGTTTCTTTCGATAGCGAATATTTTGACCTCATATGGTTGTCAATTGAATCATTCAAAAGTCGTCACTTATACCCACATACCTACCTACGCCTCTTTGCTAACAATCAATAATAATTTGTTGGACAGCTTGCTTTCCATTGTTGTTCAATGATGCTCGCACTTATTTTTCTTCATTACTTGTAGAATTTTCTGGTAAATTTTAATTCTACTTACAATCTATTTCACTTTTAATAGTATTTCTTAAAGTGTCGTAATAATGCTGTATTAATAAAGCCGTAACTATTTTAGGGCATACCAAGAAACAATCAAGAATTTAGAAATCTTTAAACATTTGAGCCACCAATCCGTGAAAGAAGTCATGCAAAAATAAATTCATTGCTAATCATAGTCACAAGACTGATAAAAATATCTCAATGTCCAAAATATGAGAAGGTTATTTTTAATTTAAATTCCGTGCATAAATTGTTTTGCTATCCTTGATATTAAGGTTAAATTGATAAGAACTATCACTAAGAGCCGTAACTGGATGCGGAAGAAATCAATTCATTATAAACTTACTAAATTGTAGACGTTGTTATCAAGTTGTATCGATAAGTAATGACTGTCACACATTTTTTGCCGGTTTAACTGTTGGGTAAACAAGTCGTCGACAAAAGAACTTCAAGGTTGACCTCGCAGATAAGCGCGATAATTTGGGACATAAGTTTGTGCGCGTGCATTAAAGGATATTTTTAACGCAACTAGCGACCGTCAGATAGAAAAAATACACTAAGTTTTTAGCTTAAATACTTAAGAGAGATAATCAGCTAAATTTATGATAGAAGTTTATCTAAATGCGTCTGAGTCGCTTAGTGTTTATCTTTTGGTAAATTACGAACATGGCCATACTATGAAAAGTCAACATTTCCCAGAAATACACATAAAAAACTCTCAAAAATGGTGATACTCTAGCTAGACATTATAATTTATAACGAAAATAAGGAACGCCACATTAAAACTCATGACAATATTATATTATTTGAGCAAAACATCATGAGGTTATCGACATGGAATGTATTTTTGTTACTCTCTTGCAGTAGACAGATAAATCGGTTTACAATTTGGGATGAGGGATTGAGAATAAGTGCATGTTTATATAATATATGTCGTACAAGTGTTCGTTATGGTGGAGTCTGATAAATGCGACTCGAGGCCAGCACAGCACCAGAAATAGCGAGAGTGGCGTGTCGAGTGCGCTTGATAGAATAATATGTCCTCGACAGCCTTGCCCCCGTTCCGCGGCCTAGTTACACCTTAGCAGGATGGGCTTTTAAACAAGCTGTTGAATTGATTTCATTTTCAGTCATAGATTTAACTGCATTTTATATATAAAAGTCTCGTGTGACCGACTATGAAATTTTGTGTGTATAGGTATTCACTACTTTCAGCAGATCTAAGAACGAGATCTAAACTATTTTTTCACCCCTAACTCAGAAACCTCTATTAGTTGTCGTGGGACTCGAACATATAACCTCTTGTATAAAGCAGAACAACAAACTTCACAAAGTCCATAAACTTATTCTTCTATGATTCCAAACAAAATATGAGTTCACTATTATCAGGTCATTCTATGTCATTTGTATTAGATACGTCACAACAGAGTAGGCGCTTATCAAGTTGGACGGTGGAAGTGGCATTGGGGCCGCTGTATTAAACTGACTGCATAAAGTGCACTGCGCATACGCGGCTTCGCTGACTCAGAGCCACGGGTCAAGGCTGCGTTCGCGGCGACTATACTCCTGGCCTGGTTTCACGAAGTTCAATATCGTCACCTAAATTCACAACTTCACATTAAATTTTTTGTCGCTATGTTCTAGATTATTCATCTGTACAATTGTAATGCTAGCGTTGTATGTATATTTAATAATTTAGTTATAAATAGAGTTCGTTTTTTTTATTTTAGTCAGTGTTAGACTAGTAGCAAAATGACCTACTATAATCACTAATAGGAGACGCCTGAATTCTATATACAATATTTTATTTGAAAATAGACGAAGGGAATAGTTACGTTCCCTCTTAAAATATATATAGATTAATACCCAAAACTAGATTATGGTTCCGTAAAATTAGCCATTGATATGCGTATTTTCTATCTATATCATTTTAATATCTGTTCGTGTTATTTTTTATAAGTAATATCGTTGTAACCCTCCCCCGTTGTCAATAGCAGCAATTTATATGACCCGTGACCTAGTTTCATCCCCACGTTACCTAAGTGCCTGTTCCCGACTGAGTAATTTTGTCAGTAGGTACCTATATGCCTAGATGTCCCAATTTGTACTGTGGTTCTGAATCCAACGATATCAATTCATTCATCATGATTGCCCTTTATCCCCTTTGGGTGAGTGTTCCATATCTTTTTCTTTTTCAATATACTGTTTCTTTCTATCGTATTCTCTCTCAAACAATCCATCCATTTTTCTTCGGTTTTCCTCGTCCCTATCATTTGACTAATTTAATTAATCAATGGATGGTTCGATTTGTTAAAACATAGTGTTATAAACACTTGAAATTGAGCCAAATTACTTTAACAAATTCTTTGTCTTCCATTCGAATCATTCTCCAAATATCTAGTTGTATTCATAAATTTTTTATCAACACCAAGGTCAGGATACGCACAAATATTAGCATGTTTAAATGAATTTGATGGGAATTGATGGTATCGTAAATATTTTCTAAAACCATTTAGCATATAATTGTGGCAGCTCCTTATTTTATTCCTAGTGGTTGACCTATTTTGTTTCAAAATAAGGTAAATCTACAAATAAACACCAATACAGAATTGATTTACTACAATGTCAGTAGGTTATATTTATTTAGATTTGCATTCTTTAATAATTATGTTATCTACCTCATCTTTTTTATTGATTTCATCAAGAATGTGGGCTAGGAGCAATAATGGAACTGTATTTTATTTATTTATTTATTTAAACTTTATTGTACACCATAAACTTAATTAACTAGACATTTCTTAAATTAACACAGTACAATGGGCGGCCTTATCGCTAATAGCGATTTCTTTACATTTCTGTATGTTCATGAATATAAATTTTGTTCAAATTTGTTCATACGTAAGCATTTTTTTACAGAGAATAAGCAAAGTATTATCAAAAAGCGTAACTTCAAAGACCAGATGATGGCCATATCATATAAATACAGGATCAGTATGAATATTTGAAGGGAAGAAATATTAATTCAATCAGTACAATAACAATTCAATCAGTACAACAACTAAATAAGGCTTTTCGAGGTGCTCGTTTAGGAAGGTCATGAATATGTTTGACCATCGTCATTGAAAACTCTTCAATAAAACAGTTTTCTGTTCCTCTATTTAATCTTAGTGCTAATTCGTTCTTATATCAAGTTTCTGACACAATTTTATAGTAAATATGTAGGCTGTTAGAATTACTTCAAGTTATGTACTTCAATGTTACATAATGTGTGGCAGCTATCGACTATAACACTTAGTTATCGCATTCAAGGCCACAGGACAACTTGTTAATGACATGTTCATGAGTAGCGTCGTCACCGTCTGCATTATTATGTAGTGTGCATTCCACAGATAAGTTATTTGACTTGAGATTAGGCAAAGCCATAATGTTAATCTACGTTTTACTGCATTGAGTAAAAAATATCGACATGACCAAGTTACAAATAAAAGATTGTTTCAGCTTTCAACCACTTATTGAACCTGAAAAGCATCCTTATATTGCATTAGGTTATGAAATGGGTAACGAAAAAAACTCCATTTGAATCGTTTAACCATTTAAAAGTTCCGAACGTTGACATACCTACTGTTTTATTGACGATGTATAAAACTTTCTAAAGCAGTATAATTTGTCGCTGATCGTAATAAATTATGAGTTTCCAGTATAGTTCTCGAATATGATTTCAAAATAAGAATTATACATGCCTCTGTGCATGCTTCTTTTGGTATAACGAATGCAAAAGTATTTTAAATAAATATACTTGATTGAACAGATTCAGATCGACTTCAGTGCCAGGAATTTTTTAAATTAATTTATCGTCAGGTATTGAATGTATTATAAATAATGAAGTGTAGGTAATACAAAGTCAAATTATATCGCAAACGTAAAGAATTGGGGCTTAATTGGCGCAGAATAACATATTTATGCGTTACTTGGTGTAAAAATACACATGAAATGTTTGCATTTGGCATTTCGTATGACTATGTGGAAGTGATTTGTTATACTTGCGAGTATGTTGCTTTTCACCCACGTTTTGTTAACCTATACGTTATTTGTAGAGAGGAACTATGAAGTTAGAGTTAAATTTTTAAGGTCTTTGAATTTAAATCTAACGTTTATTGTGAATTAAAATTTAAAAGGGAATACCTACTTTCCTAATAATAAAAGCAAAGTGTGCTAGCATGACTTTGAAATATCATAGAAGTCAATTAAGTAAATTGAACGTATACTTTTGTGGCGTTTCGTTCAGACATAAGCGTTTGATTCATTCAACATAAATGGAAACTCTACTTAATATTCGTTTTGTTTGCTTTTGTTTGTATTATAAAGCATTATGTTTATATTATTACTTATTATATAGTCAATGAGCTACAGCTGAAGATAAATGACCGGTCGAGCTTCCTACACACTGATGGAATCTGATGTACCTATTTCTGTTTCGTGCCAACATTACCCATCAATCTATTTTCGACTAATAATATGAATGGTTTGCTATCGTCAAACGAGTATGCGAATAATATATACATCAATTGATCATCAATTGGGTACTGTAAGATAATTTACTTCTCTTGTTTATCTTTTTGTGAGTTATTTCTATTAATAAATACTATAATTATGTTGTTATCTCCGCCTATGCGTCTGGGTCTTCTCATTCCATAGCAAAAACATGGGTAGTTTAAAATAGATCACCGAGGGGTGTCTCACCCCTTGTGTATAAAGATAGCTGGGTGGTTTTGCATCCATATTCTCAGTATGAACTTCCAATATTTTTGTCGATATTGATAGACCTTGCAGGGAATTTTGCATTTTACCATCTTTGCATGAGATTGCGTTCAAGTAGAAAAACCAGAGCAAAACATTTATGATCTTATTCATAATGTCTTGTCGGAGGTTTAAAAGTTCGCTAAAATCGGTTTGCGAAAATTGTCAACTTTTATTCATAATAGTATTTTTACGCTAAAACGTTTATTATCTCTCTGATTAAATCTCCGTTTAAACCTCCGATAAGTCATTATGAATAAGACCGTTAATATTATGTGACGATATCAATTCTCTGTTATAAGTTTTACTTCAACTATTGACAATTGATTACGCGTATTCATAGCAGTACCTACGTGAATTAGTTTGAAAGTAAATATAAATACCATTAAAAATGTTTATTGATATTATTTTTCTGTAATATATTTTTATAAATGTGTTGATAAAATTAAAATACCAACATCAAGATTGAAATGATAAACACGTGCTTGTAAATCGTTGAATTTTGTTCATATTTGTAAAATACGTTATAAAATAAATATAATGTAATATATTAAACAAAAACTAAAGGTTGTTTCCTGCATTACAGATGCATTAAAGCCCAGGTGCAATGAGACTTCTATAATGACCGAAGTTATAACGCTTGGGTTAGTATTTAACCGCACTAACTAATTATTCAGACGCTAGACGTTAGAGAGAGACAGAATATAAGAAACTCAAGATAAGACAAAGACAAAAGTTCACAACGCAGTAATTAAAGCAATAGGTGGCCGTTGAAATGTCAGGACTTATACGATGTAAAGGCGTTTATAAAAAACTTACCGCATATGCTTTGGACGTGATCAGTTACTATAAATTGTAATGGGAATTCATTTATCATTAATAAAAAAACACAACGATGTTGAACAAAACAAGACTGATTGATTATATCCTATTTAATTTAACATTTGATTGTGAATCAGCTCCGCACATCGATGTCTTTAATAAGTGTTCCTTTATTTGTTAAAATCTAATAATAAAAACTTATATCTTTTAAACAAATTTTCAAAACATATTTGCTTAGAAAATAAATACCTGAACTGCAAAAAGTATGTATTATCTGATACAATATCGTGATGAGCTCACGTACATAAACACAATGAAAACCTTTGTGTTAGTTAAACTACAAGAAAGTTTATCTTGTTTTTATATAATGGTATAAAAATAATTCTTGAATAATACTTGAATTTGAATTTATCGCCAGACTATATAAAAGGGCACCTCGACCACAAAGCTCACGTTGAGCTATTGTCTCTTGTATTCAATAATTAAAAGTCAAAAGGTTTTCCCAACGATCCTTGTTTATGGTCAACCATAATTACATACCTTCGATAACGCAAAATGGTTGTTCAATGACATTGGAGTTAATAAACCTTGCAAGATTAAAGAATGCAATGGATTTATTAAATATAGGAAATATCTGGCAAATAGCAATTTGTAATGCAATGCGGCAGTCAAGCTCACGTATTGGTATAACTACAACAAGAGAGTTAAAATAAGCTCACTTAATAGCGACGAGGAACTCGGCGACTATTCCAGTTTTATTCCTAGCACGAACAATAGAGCTGGCTGTAATAAGCCGGTTTTGTTGCCTTCCACCGATCATTGGAGCAAGTTATGATGCTATAAATAAGGCAGGACGTGCCCGTGACCTGGCCAACACGCCACTCGGCACTCAAAGCGTATGCAAGCAAATGCACTATTTCAATATTTTTCGCCTTGTTCACCACACTATGATTGAGTTCTTGAGAACACTAAACATTAATTTAAGAGTCTACGTGACTTTAAGTAAAAATATTGCTGTTTACCTTTAAATGGTATAGTTTTATTCCATGTTTTCGTCTACCAGAAATGTCAATAAATCTTTGGTGTTTCATTATACAAATTGCCTCTACTGGCTCTATAAATCATCCTACTAATATTATAAAGGCGAAAGTTTGTATGTATGGATGTTTGTTACTCTTTCACGTAAAAACTACTGAATGGATTTGAATGAAACTTTACCACAATATAGCTTATACATCAGAATAACACATAGGCTACAAATTGGCTGGACCGATTTTGATGAAATTTTATTTTATACAGAATTGTATGGCAAAAAAAACAACGTTTGCCGGGGCAGCTAGTACTTAATATGTTTAGTAGTGACTCTGCAGGCGTCGTTTACGAGTGCATAATATAATTTCAAAGAGACCCATGTCCCCCAGATTCTAGACTTCTGTTTTGTAAAATTTCATGCCAGCTATAAATAGGGATATTCAGCTACTTATATATAGTAAATGAAAGCATGTACGAAATTGTATTTAATGTATTGCTCTTAAGGAATCTGTAAACAACCCTAATCATGACTAGACAAACCCAAGGGTTTATTCCAATGCTGGCGTTATTCCAGCATAACTAGGGCAATTTCTCGTGGTTTCTACAGTTAGAACATTTGTTGGCATTCACCTTAATTGGCTATATGGAATTTCCAACATTACTAACCAAAACTTTGGTTTCTTAAAAAGAAAAATGATATAGTTTAATTAAACAATCAAAATTACTGATGCTTCACATGAGTTTTAAACGTCAGAGATCTTGGAATTTTGGGACATTTAAAAAAAGGAATAATAGGAACGTTGTTGATAATACTGAATTGATTGAAAATCTGAAGATCATGGGAAAACCCTGCCCTACTACTAACTGCGTAACTACGTATCTATATATAACAAAAGCGTAATACGTAATAAGTTAGTTAAGATAAAGATGGACCTTCAGTGTACCTTCCCATGTTATTGCTTATTGGTGCTTATTGGCCATGACCATGACTGGCAATTAGATATAATTACCTTCAATTTGTGATGCTACCAATGTTATTCGCAGTGGTCTGGTCTGATGTCTAATATTTTGCAATTATATTGCCTTTACAAATTAAACCTCGTTAGATTACTGCGGAAGTGTATTGCGCGGTACACAGCTATTTTATTACGTAATTTGTTCTTTTTAAGTGTAATGGAGTATTGGAGTTGTATTACTTAGAATTTGACTCATATAGTTTGGAATACCGTGATCATATTGAGGTTAATATCATCACAATGCATAAGGCGTCATGGGGATTAAGCAATTTGATGTCATATTATTTAGGTGAACCACAATCACTGGCGAAATTTTACCACTGACTTAATTCGGATAATTCCATTCTTCCTTGATAATAGTTGGTTTATATGAGTAACACGTACTGTGGTAGTGGTTAAAGATTAGGTACCAAATAATTATTACAAAGTGTAGTTATTTTAACACTTGTATCACATCTGGCGTAATAATCTAAATAGAAACTATGATCTCAAAGCAATTACAACAAATGTGTAAACTATCAAACACCCATGTACGACATGTGCCATATTTTTAATAATGTGGTGCCGAGTTATTATTTTTTTAATGACAAAGTTGGCAAGAAAGTCTGAGACGACACAGGCTGTCAATCTGATACTATTATAAGCAAGCTAATTCCTGTTTTTTGGCATAAACTTCCCTGTGTACGGTGTCAACGTTTCCTCTGACGGCCGACACGGCCCATGTCAAAGAAATAAATAGGTAAATTTTATAGCTTTAAAAATAAAAATATTTTGCATGTTTTCTCGATGTAATCTTAAATAATTGCTAAGTCTGAAAAAAAGAACATTTCATTCTGGTGGTAAAATTATCTGTTGAAACTAGAAAGATGTAGATAAATATGTAGGAAGTCTTGAAAAGAATTCTATTTGTAACAAATGAATCATATCAGAATATTTAAATAGAAAAGTATAGTAATATTTCACAAGCTCGTAAGTGTACATTACACATACACATTACATTACTCATACAGTGTACGTAGATTATGGAAGCGAAATATGATTTGAAAAGAGTGATAGCGTATTCCCTAAAATTTCTGACAAATGTAAAATATGCGTTAGAAATTAAAGTGTCCTAGATGCATGTAATCATTGTGTCATCGCACCTAATATTGGCAGTAGAGAGGACAATGCATTACGCAACAGAGCTGAGGCGTTTGCATCAACAGTCGGAGCACGCGCAGCCAACGGTCACTACCATCGCCCGCGCCTTCCTCTCTTTCCCCGATGCCTCGTAGCTACTGTGACCCAATTGCTGTTTGATTCCAGTAAACACTATTGGGCATCATTGTTCTTTTGACAGTACAACCCATTCTCTTTTTTGTTCCATGTAGCGTCGTCTTGATTTCAGTAGTCTACTTCTAAACCATGAAAATCTGCGGTAGTAGACCAATTGGCTTAAAAAAAAAGATGCATAGATATGTATGCCTTGTGTTGTAAATTTGCTCTTTCTCTCTTACTCACACTTATTCAATTTACAGTTCCTGTTTTCCGTGTCTTTATAGGCACTTTTACTTATCACTAAAAGTTTTGTTTAGGCTGTTTACACAAAACCGATATTAATAAAGTGTCGCCAAAAACCTAAAACAAACATCAATATTTTATACTAACTTTGCTGAAAAACACAATTTTCTCGTGCAGAAACTCGTAAATAAGACCATAAACCATCGTCAGACCCAATTATACAATTTTGTAGCTTTTAATCTTGATTAATCTACATTTATTCACATTGTGATACAAAAACAGGATATCATTTTGACAAAATTGTACGCTGTCATAGCAACTGCTGTTTCAAGAACAATTAACGATACAATAAACAGTTAGCACAAATAGAACCATGTTATAAAAGAAGCAGTTACCTATTGCTCTTACACAAGAATATATTCTAGTCTTTAATTATTAATAAGTAGGTACTTATTTGAATTCCTTACTTGTGATTGTAGTTCCCAGGGACTACAATAGAACCAGATTCAAAGCAATTCGTAATTTCATATCACTATTTCAACTTAATAGTCAGATCACGTAAATGATACTATAAATATAAACACAAATAAAACGAAGTAACAACTTGTTTTTGTTTTATAAAAAATGCTTTTCCTACTTACAGCATAAAGGTTCTATTTAGTTTTGCAAGCATATACAAAACTCATTCGTATGCGAGTGTATGGTTGGCGAAGTGCAAAATAAACTCAAGCGAAAGTGAAGCCAACGCTTTTTGCAAACAGTCTAAGTTTATTTAACTTAAGCTGACATTGTCTAGGTTGCATTATGTAAGTGTTCGTGTGACTGCTAGGAACCGTAACGTAGACTCCTCAGCAGGTCATATTGGTGCGAATGACATCAGTCACTGTCAAGTGCATAGGAGTCAACGAACAGGATTTCAAATTGTGCATGCATCAAACGCATCATAGCCTTGACTTCCTCCAGTCTCGTCGTGGCTCACGGCCAGAACCATTCACTGACCCACTATGCGTCTAGGGAAAATCCTGTATTATTTTGTTTAATAAGCAGTCATAAACTTTAATGTAAGAATATCTACCTAAAGGAATTGAAAGCGTCTTGTTAGATAGCAGAGTTCAGAACGATAATTATGCCAATGTTGTCTGGACAGGAAAGTCTAGGCAGTTTTCGTCTTGTAATGCTGAATGACCGTTGAGACATGGTCAGTTATAACATGCAGGCGACGTATTAACCCTCCTATTATCTTTTAATACCATCGACTTCATTATTCACTATATTTTTTGCCACTATAGCGAGTCGCATCAAGTATCGCGAGTCGCCGACACGGGTTTGATAACCCGGAGACCTTGGTCTTAATTGCGCTTGCTCGGACCATTCCGCTGCGGCCACTTTTTATGCGCCTGCACATCGCTAGTAAAAACACGACAACGACACCTTACACAGCCAACATTAAATGTTGCAATAACTCTAAGAAACTTCAAGCTTGTTGAGAACTTCTCAAACTCGTTGGTTTACCTCAAGTGCGGTCTACCGAGAAAGCCACACTTTAACATTTTGTATCCTTGCAGATCTTTACTTTATAAATCAACTTTCTTGTTATTATAGTCACGAAATGAATTTATGCCACAAATGGAGATGAAAACAACTTTTAGGAATTTATTTCGATCTAGCGTTATTGGTGTTAAGATTATTATGACGATGCTTATATATTTATTTATTTTTGTTACAGGTAAGACATTAATGCGGATATTACGGAAAATATTACTGCAGCTTCAATGCAAATCAACATAACATAGAAGACTGTAGGTAAAATTATATTTGATATTTTTTTATCTTCTTTCGAAAGCCACAACAAAGGTCTTGATGGCTGACAGCCAACTTTCGGCTACATTAATCATTCCGCGGTACGTAAAACCGCCATTTATAAATCTGTACATACCAACTAATGATAGCGAACATTAAAGAAAATAAAAGTTTATTTATTTCCATAAAATTAATTTAAAACTTGAATGAACGGAAATCAAATGGTTATCTGCGGTGTAAATTAGCCATTTGCATATTATTTATGAGATAACTATAAAAGTCTTATAAGATTAAAAATGAATTCAGAAGTATTTAGGTAAAATAATTGTGTAAATTAACTAAACAGTTGAATTCTACGCCAACTCGCTGAGATTTGGGACAAACGACATTTTAATCTCTACAGTTAAATCAATTCAATCTCAGATTATATGCTATAGATAGAGAATCTACGAATTACTTAGAATTTTGTCAAGTATATTATAATTTATCTGAATTGTATCTACTCGTTCAACACTGCATCGAATTGCAACTCGAATATAGATACTTATTTCTAGTCGTTATCACAAAAAAATATTTGAATACATTGAAAGTAATTTCTAGTGGTTGGTGGTGGTATTTCCAACACATATCGTCAGCGGAAAGGCCAAATTACTGAAGCGCCAAAACTGCATTGTTGGGAAATGAATTTTAAAGTTATGAATAGAAAATTTTATCCGAATAAAAAAAATATTTTAATTTTTATTTCCCAACAATGCAGTTTTGGCGCTTGAGTAATTTTGCCTTTCCGCTGACGATATTTTCATTCATGGGTGACCTAAAAGTAGGATGCATTCTGTAAGAGACGGGAGTCGGGACACTCAAAAAAAAAGTTACACTAGAAATCTGTAAAAACCCAATTTTACTTATACATTCATTTGGGGTAAACTTATGTAAAACTATGGATTTATAAGATATTTTGCCAAAATCCTTTATCTTGCTTGATATTCCAAGGTTTTTATCATATACCTCCGTCTCAACATAAGATATTGATATTGTGATGCATAAATCAACTCATATCTTTCACGTATATAAATTACGTCAGTATTAATTTCCACTGACATCACTTTCGAGGGAAATCTTTGATAAGATAGTTATGACATCGGCATAATTTAGTTATCTTCAAAATTTGTAGCACAATGATGAGTTATGTAATTCATCTACTTAAACATCCTTATGTTTCATTCATTTAAAATCTATTCTTTGTGATCTTGAAAGCCTAAAAGCGCTCTAAGGTTATAGGATACTATTATTTACTATGTGGGTGTTTACTTTTAGCGTATTTCCTCATTGCATTTAAGGAAATGCGCTTTTAGGCTTACAAGATCACAAAGAATAGATTTTAAATGAATAGCGTAAACATCAGGAAGAATTCTATTAATCTTTCCATTCAGTTTTGCTACATTTATTTGCCAGCAAGCAACTAATCGGCGCGAAAGTTAGCAGAATTTCTTTTTAAAGTTCATGGCCAATCATTTCACTGCCGCTTAATAAGGCAAAGTTATTTAACCTCATTATCGCTTATCGAAGGCTGTAAAAACGTCTCGTGACTTCTAGAAAGTAGCCAGTTATGTAATATACAATGTTTTATGTTACTTTAGTCTACTTACCTATATGACAATTATGTATAAGTCAAGAATTTTGAACCACGGCACTGCACGGATTTGTATTTATCTTTCTTTGTGTGACGTGTAAGATACCAAATGTATGGACGGATATAGAATTATTGTTATTCTAATGCTATCGTTAATCGATGCATTCAAATCCAGTCAGGTGTTTATATTCATGCGCTTATTTGTGTACTAAAAAACTTTTATCTACGGCTAAAGAATATTCGAGATCACTTTTGTCATACCATTAAAATTATTATCAGTTCAGATTCAGAATTCCATAGGTTATTGTGCATATCATAAGTTTTGTAGGTACATTTTGAGAATGCTCTCGAAAGTTTAGATATCTCATCAATAATGTCCTTTAATAAAATCAGGTGCGTTGCACTTCCAACTGTCGTTCATGTATGGCCAGATGTATGTATGTAAATGAAGCCAACTATGTTTAGATTGTAGCAGATGGTGGTCTATCTATAGTCTTTAGGAAAAAGGCGTGACGTATATATTTTGAGTTTTTGGATATATATCAAATTTATCTATCAACACAGGTATTAACAACATCTAGTTGCTCAAATTAATTATTTTTGTATATCTGTTGTTACCGTGACGTACCGTGCACGCAAGTATTGGGAATTAATTCTAAATAGGCAGATATTTTCAATACAATTGGCTTGCAAGGTTGGTACAATTCGACAGAGGACGAGTTGGAGGGGCAAGAGGGGGAGGTACAGGAACCAATCGAGCATTTTACTGCACGCACGACTGGACAACCTCACGACTTCACTGTACAAACACTTTGCACGGTACAGACATCGAAAAAATTCCTCATCCACCATTTTTCTTTGTCTTCCTACTAAGACTGTACCAAATTGAACTAAGCAAGTTTCTTTGTGTTTTGATAAAATGTTTTCTTAAAGAACCGATCAATTTTGCTTTCATTTCACTTATCTAAAGTGTGAGACGAGACAAAATTATGTTTTCTGTGAATCAGGGAGTGTCATGTATGGGAACACAGATAGATTTGAACGTCTACTGGATATTTTGTATGTTTTTGATAAAAAGAATACGAAATACCATGTTATATTCTATCATCTCTGCTTTGACTTCTTTCATCGGCCTAATGGGCAATTGAGCGCGGGAGTACTCCACGAGTTTTTAGTCTCACAGCATTCTTGGGAGGAAATCAGTTGGTGATACTTGTATTCTTACTTCGTTATCACAATTCAACTATCTTGTTTATATATTTTATAATTTTTTTATTAGGCACACATTCGTAATTGGAAACTCAATGAAGTTATGTGAAATATCCGTAAAAGTTTATTTTCTGTTCCTATAATGCTATATTTTTCAACTACATATTTAGTTGTTTCAAAATAAGATAGACTTGTTTTAGTATGATCCGGGTATAATGAACTCAAACTATGTTTATGTGATTTTTATAACGATTTTTGTATGCGAGTGTACGTGGTCATGACGAAATATTTCAAACTGAATGACTGGTTATAAAATCGTTTGTCATTTACCAATTGGTGTTCACTAAAAACATACTAAATATTTACAATTTATTCATCACGCTTCTATTATAGTTTAACAGATAGGTAGAGTTTAACATGATATGAAATACTAAAATAAGATGCCGAAGTGGAGAATGTTATCTTTAAATAATATTATCGATAGGAAATAGGGTGCAGACATCTTTATTTTAAATCTACCACCGCTAGTGCCAAGGCAGTGGCTCCATATTGGAACCTGACTATTCCCTAACAATTGGTATCACATACCAATTAAAGAATTTAATTAATCAGTAAGATATTAGATTAGGATATCATAAGAGATATGTAAATAACCTAGATCTTCGTTATTGTACCTATACTGTTTTAGTTTTGAAATCGGTTAGTTAAAGATGTATTTTTCTACTTTTTAGTGTCTCTAAAAAGTAGTACTTGGCTGTTGCTAATGTTATGGTTAGAGGTTGTTCTGTAAATTCCAGTAGGTATATTAAAAACCTTATTTGAAACTTTGCATATCCTTTTGTCTATGATTCCAAAATCTTTGGTTTTCTCATTTGTCATCACTCATCAGTCATGTCACTTTTGTTAAGTTTGTAATACTTTGTAACCGCGTATTGTAAAATGCATGGTAAAATGTTTAGGTTATTGTTTAGGCTGCATTTATTATCTGTGTTAGTGGTTTTGTGTGATTTTGCGACGGACCTAGGCTCTTCATATAGGATATCTATTATCTGTTCTTGCACAAGTGACTCTATTCTTGCTTTTTTGGGCCTTGTTTTTTATTACAACGATTAACTTTGGCTACTTGTTCTCCTTATTGTTTTCACAGTGCTTAAAATCTTATGTACTTAGCGTAATCGGTCTACATACATAATAAAATATTCATAAATACTAGCTGACCCGGCGTTGTTTTGCCATACAAATGTCAGTGGGGCGAGGGGTTTGAAAAATAGATGTTGTCCGATTCTCAAACCTACTGAATATGCATGTAAAATTTCATAAAAATCGGTCAAGCCGTTTCGGAGGAGTACGGCAACTAACACTGTGACACGTGAATTTTATATTTATGAAGATTTATACCAATCGTATTGAAAACCTCCTCCTTTTTATTTGCAAGTAGGTTACAAACGACTAGATACAAGTTAGTGTTTTCCCCACTACACCTCCCAGACTATCGGTAAACAAATCGGTAAATATGTACTACAATTAACAGTACATAGATACTTCATGTTTATTGCCCTTTTAATGAGAAGATATTGGGACTGTGTTCCAATAAACGACGCAAAGGATTTAGTACCAACAGTTTTAAACGAACATTTAGTGTCGACATAATAAATCGTACAAACACAATTTGGAACAACCTCATCTCACTCTAAATTACTCTAAAAGCATCAATCCAACAGGAGGTGGCATTACCGGGCGACCCAGCTGAAAAAGGTATAACTGCGTTCTCTATGTTAGTTAGAGAGCCGCTCTAAGAACGACCCTAACTTTTTGAAAACCATTGAGACCTATATCATATGAAAGCTCGTCGAATTCTCTACACGTCTGTGCTAACCTGCCTAACCAAAAGTGTTCATATGTTATTAACATAATTCGGGAATGTTAAGTGAACTTAATAAACATAAATATGAATAACGAAATAGTCAGTTAATCAAAATACACCATAATTGTTTTCATTTTAGTTATGTTGTTTTTGACGCATCAGAGTTGACTGCACTGTCGTTACTTAGTGTGTGTGAGACGAGATTGTGATGGGAGGCGTAGTAAGTTACTACTCCTCCCATCACAATCTCGTCTATTAATCGTCTATCAATTACTACTAGTAACCAATGAAATTACATTAATCGGTACCCTATCGACCTGACAGGTTATTTGAGTTAGAAAACAGCATGTATAACTAGTCCTTTTGCTCTTATACTCTAAGATCTCAACAGTATTGTGAGGACATAAGGCCGCTGGCTATTTATTAAGTTCCGGCTTCGTTTTATAGCTAAAGATTTGTCGACTCATGTTAAAAAATGCGGCAGTTGTTTTATAAGTAGATAGATAGATTAAAGTAATAAATCTTTTTTAAAATAAATCCGCATCTGAAATAGACGAATCGTCATACACCTACGTAATACGCGTACAAAATTGTTTTAAACCGAAATAATAAATTAATTTTCATGGCAATAAGCTATATGTCATTTAGTCTATTTATTTTTTGGAGTTCCGTACCAGAAGATAACGGGATATTATTGCTTAAATTTCGGTGTCCATCCGTCCGTCAATCATCAGGCTCTATATCTTAGGAATGATGCTAGTTAGAGATTTGAAATTTACACACATAATAAATATCTGTTTCGGTATAAAAATTAAAAACAAGAAATGCATGTGACAATCGCTTTTAGTTATAACTCAGACGACATGATTTTGACCGTTTAATAATATTAACGATATTATTGTACGGAGCCCTTCGTGCGAGTCTATCTCGTACATAGCCAATATTTTTAATGCATGTAGGATAATATTAAATAAATAAAATAATTAAATAAATAAATATTAATGGACATTTCACACAACGTCCTCTGGTCCCAAGCTAAGCTTATATGCTTGTGTTATGGGTACCAGAATACGGATAGAATACATATACTACTTTTTTTTTGTAAATACATACTTATAATATATAGAAACACCCAGACGCAGTACAAACATTTGTATGACAATTAGAAAAATCACACAAATGATTGTCCCGAGCGGGAATCGAACCCGCGACCTCTTGATCCGCAGTCCGTTACCAGAACCACTACACCACGAGGCCCGTCATATATATGTTTTAGGTTGAAGCGTGGATGATGGAAGCAATGACGGTGTATTACCAAAACATGGTAGGTCAACGCACCGTGCGAACACGTGATGCTGTGACGCGAACAAGACTTATAATAATCATGGCTGCCCCTCGTCATTCTTACTTCTAATCTAATCTAGACGGTAACAATTTATCACCGAAAACATTATACATTGTTGCTCACATTACAATGTGTTGTATTTCTTATTGAACACACTACGTAATGTACGCTACACTAAAGTAATCCCCACAATTGTTCAGGTAAAAATGATCGCTAAAGTTCATATTATTAGTAGATACCAATGTACCTAGATAACCTGAATAAAGCAATTTGGGTCGATGTTCTATTTTTTAGGTTGGAGGACATCAGTTTAGTTATTCGTGTCAATGTGTCACGCATGTCTACCGAAACTAAACCGAAAGAACATAATATTTGATTTTCTTAAAAGGGTTTATTTTCCACGTGTAAGAGATTAAATCAATTCAATTAATGTAGGAATCAAGTCTTCTGTCAAGATTTTAAGAGCCAAATAATTTGCTTTGCTATTTGTTAATAAAATACCTCGTTGGACATATTCATTTGTCAACATAGGTAATGTAATGAATATCGAAAATTAGTAGGTTTAATATATCGGCAGGTATTTGAGGATGTCAATAGCGAGTCATTTCAAAAATAACACAGGTTTCTATATTTCTATTTTTTTTTGGAAAAATCTTTTCCCTATGCCTTTCTATGAACGTCTAAATTAAGGGAAAGCTTGCTTTTTTACTTTAAATAAATCTCTGTCTCTACTTAACTTTAGACTAGAAAACATTAAAATTAAATGACGTGGATATAAATTTTAATTATTTAAAAAATGTTAGTAGGTAATATAATTATACACATATCGCTGCTAAGATCTTGTATTAGTCTTATTTAACTAATTAGACCTATTACTTATTCTATGCTTAAGGCAAGTCTTGCGTGACTTTAGTCTCTACCTACTAGGTACAACAGAGCTAAATATTAAAAGAAACCAGAAGAATATGTTTTTTATTAGATAATTCAGCAAATAACTTTCTCAAGTTCAAAAGTTGCGTAACAAACAGAGAAGTTGTTTTGATATTTGATAGAACGAGTCTTCATAAATTGAGGGTGTTTTATCGGCGCGCTACATTCTGTCGCCGGTGGGTTGACTTTCTGTGCCACGGTTGCGTTGCGCGCGGGGGCCGGCGGGGTGCTCGGCTCATGGCGGGGTGCGGGGCGCTGTGACGTCACGCCGACCGTGGCAGTGAGTAGTGAGAGCTGCCGCGTCGCCGGTTCGTTCGCTCGCTCTATGTACTTCGCTGACGACGGTTGAGCGCGCGCAACGTTCTTGTTTTGCTGCTCGAGCATCGCGCTACCTCTCCTCATCACCAGACAAACTCGTGGGACTCGCGTGCTCTTCTCACCTGTTGCACGGATTGTGTTGTGACAACAAAAAGTTAACGTTACTTCCGAGTCCTATTTTATTGAGTAGAAGTCAAACAGTGGATAGAGATTCGTTTCGGTTAAACGCCGCGTAGACGAGTAGTGTATGTCCATAACGTCGCGTTTAGATAGTTCAGTGCGAGGAAAAAGTGAAGTGAAAGCCTTCGTCGGAGGATGTCCCTCGGCGATCACGGATACCGGAGCGTATGATACGCTCGCAGACATGAGGCGCCGCTGGTATAACAACGGAGGTTTCCACTCTTTACGAATTCTTGAGGAAAGCTCGTCTGAGGTGACGTCTTCCTCAGCACTGGGACTTACGGGAGCTATGGTTATGTCGCCGGAGTCGCTCGCGTCGCCTGAGTACGGCGGGCTTGAACTATGGGGTTACGATGATACTTATCCTGGACAGTCATTTTTGGGCACTTGTATAGAACAGCAATTGCCGCAGCCGCAACAACAACCACAACAAACACAACCTTTGCCGTCGATGCCGCTACCGATGCCACCGACAACACCAAAGTCAGAAAATGAGTCGATGTCATCAGGTTAGAATTTTTTATTTGCAATATATTTTTTTATCGGATTATATTTGGAATTGTCAATAAGATTAACAAATAATCTAAGCTTAATTTTTTCGGCAATCAAAGATTTAAAATTAAGAGCGAGCCGTCGCGGCTGTCATCGACCTTTGGCCCGGATACCTTGACCGGGCGCTACAAACCGATGTCTCCTTGCCCTTACAACAATCACAATCGTTTTGTTTACCTACATTCAGTTTGATGAATATAGTTGGCAACTTTATCAGCTTTATTGTAATCGCTATTCGATTTAATGATTCAACATTTATTTTGTCGTACCTAGGTACTATTGTTATTATTACAAATGGTTCCATTCTGGAAAACTAGTTATTCAATATAGGTATGTAGTCAGTATTTTTTACTGTTTATAAAAATTATTTTGTGCAATTCATGTCCTTATTGTGTAGGAACCTACGTACTTACCTAACTACTCAATTTTTACCATATACACGGCGCTTGAATTAACTAGGCAACTTAATAACTAACCTACATCATTGATTTATCGATATTCGATATTCAACTTACAAACCGCGTTCAAGTTATTGAAATGGTTTGTAAGTAGTAAAATAGCATATTTTACGTAGAATGCACTAACGCTAGGTCTACTAACTAACTACCGTTCAGTTTGCTGGGAAATGTAGTATCATTCATAGAAAAGTGCTACCTGTAGTTAGTTAATAAAACTGAAACTAACAAACTTATACAATTTGTCTGGTATAGTTATACTTAAGGGCCTACATCAATATCATCGCCGACACGTACATATTAACACAGCCAGTAGGCACAGAAAATGAAGAATTAGGGATACTTTTCCTATTTACTCAAAATCTACTAAATATATTTTAATTCTGATCCACGTGTTTCTATACATAATAGTTACTTATGTTTTGAAAGTTATTTCATTAGTTAATACGCGATAATAGACCGACAAATGAAAAAAATAAAAAATTAGAGAGGTTGTTTCGCCAAGATTTTCTATCGAGAAAACTTTTTCAAGCGCGTTTCTGAGTTCATGCGATCCTAGATCATATATTGAAAAAACATATACTTAAAAATTAGAGCTCTAGCCATTCAATCTAAAGAAACAATGAAAACTTCGTACATAGAAAAACTGCACGAAGCTATTTTGGTATCCTCTTAATAAAGTACAATAAGTGTTGTAAATTCTTATAACGTAAAAGCACCGTACTCCGACATACCTCCGTTCTGCGACTATTTCGGTTTTTACTAGAAAAAACGTATTAAAATACGCGCAAAGTTGTGAAACTGAAGAAATTAATTAAGGGCCTACATCAATATTATCGTATATCATCGCCGACACGTACCTACATATTAACACAGCCAGTAGGCACAGAAAATGAAGAATTAGGGATACTTTTCCTATTTACTCAAAATCTACTAAATATATTTTAATTCTGATTTACGTGTTTCTATATATAATAGTTACTTATGTTTTTAAAGTTATTTCATTAGTTAATACGCGATGATAGACCGACAAATGAAAAAAATAAAAAATTTGAGAGGTTGTTTCGCCAAGATTTTCTATCGAGAAAACTTTTTTCAATCGCGTTTCTGAGTTGATGCGATCCTAGATCATATATTGAAAAAAACATATATGTACTTAAAAATTAGAGCTCTAGCCATTCAATCTAAAGAAACAATGAAAACTTCGTACATAGAAAAATGCACGAAGCTATTTTGGTATCGTCTTAATTCCGTCATTCAATATACGCCACCTCCTAAAACTATCACAATAAATACTTAATTAAAAATGTACATAAGTAACAAAATACATAAGGGTGTAGTTTGCATTGAATTAATGTGAAAAAAACATAAAATCGTAAAAACGAATTTTTGGATATTTTGGCGTATAATCCGCGAAGCTTGGATCTTATTGAATTTATATGCTTTATTAGTTTATAAAGTTCTTAAATTTTCCAAATACGGAATATAAATCATAATAATAATGGTCGGAATGGCGCTCTCATAAAATAGCGTCATTCCGTATACCGACTAGATGGACGCTAACAGGATTTTTGTACCTTGTAAATTAATTTAATTTTCTATTACACAAATTGATTTGTGAGATATCTGTTGTACGTTATTTATTTACACTAATATTCTTTCTTAATTGACCTGTGTACGACTGAGGGTAACTTTAAAGGGTTTCTTACAATTATGCTTTAAACTGTCACTTTTTCTTGTAGTTCAGATAATTTTCCTTAATACTACTGTTACTTCGAAACACTAAATAAAAAATTTTTAGGCAGATTACAAATAAATAAAGTATCGAAATGAATGTAATGTGGGCTTAAATGCTTTTTAAAGCAAATATTGAAAAGATCGAAAACTGGAAACTGTATTTCGCATTATACTCCTTAGTGCGCGCCGTTATTTGATCAAGTTCTAATTTAGCAAGCACTTTCAGGATCAATGGAGGGTAATAGAGCGGAATAGACATGCGTATTTTAATTCAGTCACCAATGGAAATATTCGTCACCATAAGAAAAATATATTTTAATTACTTTACTCTTCTCTTATTACCAATAAAATATTTTCAATAATCGTTTTTTTGCGAATTGCTCCTTTATTTGTTACGTCATAAAGTTCATTTTAATTTATCTAATATAGCTGGTCGGAAAACGGGTCCTCAGTAGTCGGAGACACAAGAGGTGGTCGGAATACGGTTCTTTCGAGATTTTTTCGCTCGCTAGAGTTCAATTCCAGATATAGACATAAAAGAGCCATTTTTAGAAACAAATCTGTATATTTCCAAAAATTAATATTAATAATCTTTCAGAAAAGCATAACGCATTATGGGGTCTTGTGTAATAACTTTATCTTTAGAAAAAATCTTTGTGTAATTCCGATAAGTGGTCGGAATTCGGTGCAATTGCCCACCATAACACTGGATAAAACTTAATCTAGGTAACTACATGTGGGCGATAGTAAAGCTGCTAAAAATACATGCGTCTATTTAGATACCTAAGTATATGTAGTGATACTGGCTGGCTAATAAATGTATTGCATTAGCTAAATGACACCGAAAAGTAATAGCCAATGTCCATTTAGCGGGGAAGTCGTAAATTAAACTTTTCAGGGAGGGAATATTGCAACGAACGGGGAATCCGAAACGTTGAGATAGAAATAATATAAATATGAGCTAAAATGAATAAGATTAACAATGAAACCCACTATTAGATTCCCGTTGAATACATTCATGTATGTAACATTAAGTACAAATGTACAATATTCACTTAGCTAACTTACTATGTACTATTTTTTTTTATATTCATGGACATTTCACACAACGTCCTCTGGTCCCAAGCTAAGCTTTATTATGCTTGTTATGGGTACCAGAATACGGATAGAATACATACTACTTTTCTTTTCTAAATACATACTTATAATACATAGTAAACACCCAGACGCAGTACAAACATTTGTATGACAATTAAAAACATCACACAAATATTTGTCCTGATCGGGAATCGAACCCGAGACCTCGTGAACGGCAGTACGTTATATTAACCACTAGACCACGAGGCCCGTCGGATATATATGCGATAATGCGATTTTAGCCTTTTAAAAAGTCGAGATATGAATAATTAAGAAATAACAATATAACTTATAGGTACACAGCCTATGTGTTATTACTATTATTACTATCACGCTAAAAGCTAACGAGCTGAGCAGTACCTAACTAGTCATTTGTAGTTAAAAGCGTATGAAAGCTTGCCTATGAAAGGTCTTGCCAATAACTAACTAAAAGTTAGTCGATTTAACATAGCAAAATACTAGCTCTCTCTCGGTCTCTGCCCAGCCCATAACGTCCCACTGTTGGGCACGGCACTTCTGCTCTTTAGCAGGGATTGTGGTCTGACACACTGAGAAAGAAAAGGGGTGGTGACACTTGTATTGTTAATCCGTCACCACGCGCAGTGGCGGATTTGCAGTCTCAGCCGCCCTAGGCCCCAAGCCATTAGCCGCCCCTTTCTCAGCATCCACCATAAAGACTACATAGTAAAATTACTTCATTGACAACTTTTATTTAAATAGATTTAGAAATTTAGGAGGAAAATTCACTTTTATTTCGTAAAAATATCTTGTTTTGTTGTAAATAAGCTTTTTTATAAATCACCGCTCCTAATCTTATATATAAAAATCAATTGCTGTTCGTTAGTCTCGCTAAAACTCGAGAACGGCTAGGCCGATTTTGGTGATTTTAGTCTTGAAATATTCGTGAAAGTCCAGGGAAGGTTTAAACGGTGACAAAACATACGGGAATCTAAAATTCCACGCGTACGGAGTTGCGGGCATCAGCTAGTAATAAATAATTTGGCCGCCATAGGCCTGGGCCTACTGGGCCTTAGGGTAAATCCGCCACTGACCACACGGATAAATAATACTAACTAACTTGCACGTTTTCAATACAATCGGGTAAAACCAAAATAATTATAATAACACAATACATAATTAGCTATGTAGGAGCAAAATAATTATAATAAATAATGCTAATGCGCCTTAACCTCTTATGTTTGTTTCGCGACCATTGGCTGCCGTGGGAGTATTCGCACTATGAGTAATTCTTATCGCGACATAAGTACACATTCAAGGTTATCGTAGAAAACATATTCTTGCATATAAAATGAAGTTATTTACATTCTCCTACTATTAACTTATATCTAAAATAACTAGATAAGTACGTTCTGTGTGTCTGACCTATAACGATAAGTCATTTGAAAATGGTGTAACTATGTTATTTTACTACAAAGTAGTTATTTTTAAAACCACATAAGTACAGCGAAGTTATTTGGACAAACTATTATGGTTAAAGATGTCGGACATGCAAACGTGGGATGAAAGCACTGGTCAGTGCTGATCACCTAGCTTGGTCGGAGAATTCTCCATTTGTGGTAGGAGTATCCGGATCACTTACCTACGCTACTCCACATACATCGAAGTGTGAGAAGAAAAGAACAGATTTTTGTTAATTTATTTAGATACTAGCTGTGCCCACAACTCCACCCGCGTAGATCGTTTTTAGGGTTCCGTACCCAAAGGGTAAAAATGGAACCCTATTACTGAGACTTCGCTGTCCGTCCGTCCGTCCTTCCGTCCGTCCGTCCTTCCGTCCGTCCGTCCGTCTGTCACCAGGCTGTATCTCAAGAACGGTGATAGCTAGACAATTGAAATTTTCACAGATGATGTATTTCTATTGCCGCTATAACAACAAATACTAAAAATAAAATAAAATAAATATTTAAGGGGGGCTCCCATACAAAAAACTGTTTTTTTTACCGTTTCTTGCTCGATACTAATAACGTTGCCTTATGTTGCATAGATAATGGTACGGACCCTTCGTGCGCGAGTCCCACTCGCACTTATTCTTTTTTTTAGCCGCTAGATGGCGTTGCAAGTAACCAAATTGAGAAATTTCGTATTATGTAAATAGTTATCTCTTGATTGAGTGGACCGATTGCGATGAAACAAATACTAAGTAATTAATACCTTGAGTTGTGTACAATTTTTACGTATAACATTTAAATTTACAAGTGTTGTACATTTTACGTGATGCGTGCACAGACAAACATCTAAACAGATAAAAATTTCAAAAATTCTGGAATTGGGTTCTCTGTTGGTTGTCCTTTAAGTGCCTTTAACCATCTGATATTTTTTTAAAATATAATAATGGCATTTATTATATGTATAGATATAGAACAGATTAAAAGGAAGAAATTTTGAGAAAACATTCTAGGGAACGAGCGATCTAATGAGATCGCTCGTTCCCTAAAACGAGAGAGAGCTAGTTATCATAGTTGCTAATATATTATTCAAAGTTAGTTTTAATTAACTAGTAAACTAACCTAACTATTTGAGATGTCAAGGTGATGACGAATCACATTTACTTTTTAGGGTTCCGTACCCAAAGGGTAAAAACGGGACCCTATTACTGAGACTTCGCTGTCCGTCCGTCCGTCCGTCCGTCCGTCCGTCCGTCTGTCACCAGGCTGTATCTCAAGAACGGTGATAGCTAGAGAGTTGAAATTTTCACAGATGATGTATTTCTATTGCCGCTATAACAACAAATACTAAAAATAAAATAAAATAAATATTTAAGGGGGGCTCCCATACAACAAACATGATTTTTAGGGTTCCGTACCCAGTATCTCAAGAACGGTGATAGCTAGACAGTTGAAATTTTCACAGATGATGTATTTCTATTGCCGCTATAACAACAAATACTAAAAATAAAATAAAATACATATTTAAGGGGGGCTCCCATACAACAAACATGATTTTTAGGGTTCCGTACGCAGTATCTCAAGAACGGTGATAGCTAGACAGTTGAAATTTTCACAGATGATGTATTTCTATTGCCGCTATAACAACACATACTAAAAATAAAATAAAATAAATATTTAAGGGGGGCTCCCATACAACAAACATGATTTTTTTACCGTTTCTTGCTCGATACTAATAACGTTGCCTTACGTTGCATAGATAATGGTACGGAACCCTTCGTGCGCGAGTCCGACTCGCACTTGACCAATTATTCTAATTATTGCAGTGATGTTGCATCATAAATATGGTCTTTTATTTCAATGACTAATAAAATATAATAGCGAGGTTTGAGACAGGTTTCAAATCCTTAGGATGCCGTATTTAAATAAATAGCACCTACGAAAAACATAATATATTTCTTCTAGCAGAATTTAGGAATAGTAGGTTGACGGTAATTTCATGTATTGATTCCATAACGAGGCAAACATTGTTTTAATAGATTTTCGTTATAACTAGTTCGGATAGGTCCCGGCACGAATCTTGAGCGCTCGGTGGTAGAGTGGGGTTCGCTTTGCGCATCGTACACTTCATTGCAAAAAAATGGCGACGATTTATTAATATAATTATATTCTGAAAAAAATTTTTTTACATATAAATATATGTTGATGCTTGACTACATTCCACCTGATAGTAAGCGGTAATTAAATTAAATTAAAATACTTGTAATATTGTCTATTATTTATATCATTTTAGGGATAATAATTGTTTCTAATTAAGATTAAATAAATATTTACGGACATTTCACACGACGTCCGCTGGTTCCAAACTAAGCGTAACGATACTTGTGATACCAGATTACGTATATAATAGACATAGTACTTTGTTTTTGTAAATATATACTTATAATAGATAGAAAACACCCAAACACAGTACAAATATCTGTGTTCATAACACAAATAATTGTCCTGTGCGGGAATCGAACCCGTGACCTCGCAATTGTAAGTCGGCTACATAGCCGCTACGCCACGAGGCCCGTCAATAAAAACAAAAAAATATAAAAATTTAAATTTTAAAAGCTTCAGTTCAAAAATTTATATGTATCAATTTAATTGTCTTGAAGTGTACTCGTAGTCGTAAGGAAAGTGCATCTAGCACAGAGAACGAATCACGAGTGGCAGATATGACGCGACGCGCAGCAGGCCAATCACATACGATGATTTGATTCAACCGCTCCCGCGCTTCAACTCCTACCTCCAAACAGACCCAATAATTCACTTCTGCGCAGGTAAAGACCAGCGCTCAAGATTCGTGCCGATACCTATACCTATTGAAATATTAGCTAATAACTAGTTATTTTCAGAGTATTTTTCTAGTAAGTTCCAAAATAATTAGTTACATCAAAAATTAATTTCTCTGATAGTTTGTTATAATATATGATCAATCTTTTATAATTATTAAGGGAGGGCCTGTGATAAGGGAAGTTAAGAGGGTCACACCCTCACTGTTTAACATTAGGAATGTGCTATCCTTGTATTTGAAAAGCCGTTCGTATATTGCATTGCATTATCGTATAGTATTGCATATAAAAGCTTCAAACTACATAACTTTAATAGTTAGTTAATTCTTACTAGTAATTTCTAACTGTTACTTATCAATCAGTAGTTATTGAATGCGAGCTTTGTCCGTATTAACTAATAATAATATTGTCTACTGGTGCACGCAACGTGTGCTCTTCAGATGCTATTTGCTTCGAAAAATACTTAAGACGGCACGATACCAAATTATGCTCCATACAAAAGTATGGGTATCGTACTTCCGTTTTTTCTTCGCGAAAGTTAAACCGATTATACCGACCGATAATAGTTTTTGCGTTATATTATAGATAAAGAGTATATCTATGCTTCTATCACTTTCTTTTTTTCTAAACATAATAACTAAAAGAAATATGACGATCCGAAAAACCCACTTTTTTTCGGTTTTCTTTAGATAAAGTTGCAGCGTCTATCACACAAATTTGGAAAAGTTTTACCACAAAAGAAAGTGATAGAAGCATAGATATACTCTTTATCTATAATATAATGCAAAAACTATTAAAATCGGTTTAACCTTCGCGAAAAGAAAACAGAGGTACGAATCGTCTTTTTTCAAAGAATTTGTAGGTAAAATCCGCTTCATTTATATTTGTCCCTTTCAGCGCGGCGCTCGGAAATAGGGATAGCAATACCTAAGGCAAATACCTAAATGAGGAGTACAGTACCCTCTTAACAATCTTGTAGAGCAGTTAGGAAGTCAGGGCTCGTCATAATTGTTCTTAATCTGTGACCCTGACCACGTAGATTATGGTAGTTACGTTTATTAGATAACTAACAAACGAACTAGTTGCTAAGAAACAAAAATACAAATTAAGTAGTTACATTGACATCCGACTTAAATTATTTTTCCGAAAACGCTTCTTTACCTTTCAAATTATTTTAAAGATAAAAGTATAAAAATCGTTATAAAACTGGTTTTTGCACTCAACATAAAAACAAAACAAGTTTCCTTCATTATTATACTTCAAATATATTTTGAAGGTGTAAATTATGTAAATAAGAAACCAAATGCAGTAGTGAAGTGTTTGAAATTGTTTCAATTTACCAAGAAATACTGTATGTACAATTTAAAGAGAGCTGGATGCAATGGTTGTTCGTCGAAGCGACTACAGTCGTGCCGGTCCAACCGGTTTCTCGACTTCTGATGGTAAATCGCATCGCCTGGAAACACACGTATGCATATGATATACTTAAACTAAATAAATCTAACGATAAAAAATGCTGCTGATACCTAACTAGAAAGTTATAATAACTACTAACTCCGGTGCTTCTAACATTCTAAGGAATAAGATGAGATTTCAATCCCAAATCGGGCAAAATCAATATTAATATAAGAAATACTATATTACCGGCTAACACTCACAGTTTTGGGATCGAAGATGTCGACCCAGGTTTCGAGCATATCCGATGCTCATCTTCAGATATGATAGGGATATGCTCGAAACCTGGGTCGACATCTTCGATCCCAAAACTGTGAGTGTTAGCCGGTAATATAGTATTTCTAATATGACTCAAACTCACGAAAATTTCAATACGAAAATATTAATATAGCTATAGGCGATAAATTCATTGACTTATTGTCGAAAAGAGGAGCCGTAAAGTAGAATCGTAATTTTTGTAATATTACAAATCATATTAAGCTTTTTGTAGAAATCAAATAACATGGTTAACTATTAAAAATATTCTGATGTATTGAACACCTCCTTTTGATCTAAACTTATTTTATAACACTTACGTTATCATAAAATCGTCATCCCTTACAGATTTCCACTTTCTTTAACGCGCAGCGATGCGATAAAATCATGTTTCACGTATATACGTGGTACATATCATGATAATAATTGCTTATGTTTCATAATTGTCTAGAACCAACTCTCTAGAAAATTAGTACTGTCGATTGGCTCTTGAGCTTAGAAATGACTCATTATCACTTATGTTTTTGCTTTGTAGGCGTAGTATTTGCTACGTATAATTTGTCTATCGCGTTGATGAAGCAGATTTGTAACTAGAAAGATAGGGTTTAATCACAACTTACAACAAAATTTTGTAACTACATATTCTTAAAAGAAAGCATATTGACGGGCTTCGTGGTGGAGTGGTTTATGTAATGGACTGCCGAGCGCGAGGTCTCGGGTTCGATTCCCGGTCAGGACAATCATTTGTGTGATATCCATAAATGTAATACAAATGTTTGTACTGCGTCTGGGTGTTTACTATGTATTTTATGTATGTATTTACAAAAGAAAAGTAGTTTCTGTATTATATCCGTATTCTGGTACCCATAACACAAGCATATAAGCTTAGCTTGGGACCAGAGGACGTTGTGTGAAATGTCCGTGAATATTTATTTATTATTTATATATTATATGTAATATATCTAACTACATTCAAAAGTAAAGAAGTCAAAAGTTAATTAGTTAATAGTTCCACATAAAATGTTTCTAAAATAACTAACTCGTTATGCATCAGTAACTACTTATTGTAAAGTAATGCATGTTCGTGAAGGTATATTAAATACGTTACAAAAGATATTTTGACATTGAGAATTGCCAAAAATAGTTTAAACTTCTCATTGTTTAGTTTTCGTTAGTCACCTTTGTATGATTGCATCTTGAGCAAAGGTTCATTATGTTGTGTACTTAATACTAAGTTGCCAGGGTCTTTGCCGAGTTTGGCACAATGTTCAATGTCTTTCCTTGTAAATATCAAGTGTTTGTTCATGTTTTGTGATAATTGGTACACAAATGATATCACTATTTTTTTTTTGCTAAACTGTGATTTCACTTATCAAATTCAGTAGTAGGTATCGTGATAGAATATTAGTTGAAAGTTATTTTAAATTGCAATCTTTATGTTCAGTGAATACGCCATGAATGTAATGTCATTTCATAGTCACATCATAATGTATAGTAAAGATGATGATGTGCTTAATTTAAAGCCTCATTGACTTTAAAATATTGGACCTAAAATTCAACGTCAAATGATTTAGGGAAGAGTAGGGAATGATGATGAGACTATATTCAATTGCGACATTGGAGTCAATGGGTCGCTTATTTAATTGTTTACCTAATACAGTAAAGGGTGGCTTCATAAAATGCTCCATAATATCTAGTATATAAAATTCTTCTGTCACGGTGTTTGTAATTATACTCCTCCGAAATGGCTAGACTGATTTTCGTGAAATTTTGTGTACATATCCGTTAGGTCTGAGAATCGGACAATATCTATTTTTCATCCCCCTAAATGTTAAGGGTGGTCCTCCGAGTCATTAAGTATCCTATATAGAAACTTCTATGTAGTTTGTTTAGATGTAAGTACGTAAACAGATTTGATTTGCTCTTGACGTTTTTATTACGTCTTGAAATAACATTCTTAGAAATTCCTGAATGTGGTTTTAAGTCGTAATAAAAGAAAGTGATCTAGATGTAATAGTCTAGCTGTTGTCCTCTATTTAGTAGTCACGCTTGAAATTTAGAAACCCAACCTTATTTATAACCAAATATACATAGCCATAAATCTGTTGTGTAGTTTTAAAGATATTAGCTCATATTATAGGGATGTCCCTATATAAGTAAGGCTAAAGATTATCCTAAGGTTTTTAAATACAGAGCAAGGTTATACGATAGATTATGTTTACTTTCCATTTTGCACTTGGGTGTTATGGTGGCAAATTCACTGCTAATCGATTAGTGACGTTTCTCATTTGTAGATGGTATGCTGACTCCAACTCATCTCTAAATGTTGCGAAATACATTAAGTACTTCTTCTTTACTTATTATAAAACAAATCACAATCACATCGTTGCTTTTGTATGTTGTATGTTCCTTTGTGAGTTTAAATTTTCAAAACTACGCAACGAATTTTAGAGAAAATGGGCAAAGACGTTTTTTAGTGAATACTGCGGGCGTATTATGAGCTTTTTAAAAATCATGCAAGTTCCAGGCCGGCCGTACACTGCCTGGCTAAATTACGTATTATGGCAGATATAAAACATTTGGTTGAAAATTTTTAGTTAGTACTTAAACTTTTAGTTGTACCTTCTCTATAAAGATATTAATCTATGACTGTTTTAGCGAACTGACTGGCTGGGAGATATGTACATATTGCGAATTTGGCAGGCAGTTCAATTCACGGCGTAAGCTGCCTGGAAATAAGAGCTCATAATACGACAGCTGGCTGTATAAGAAATTTGTGGATATTATATTACCTACATTAGCCAGTTAGTTAGCCCGCATGTTACAGTTATCTGTGACGGGTACGAAACTAGCATTACTAGCCAAGCGCTTAGTTTTATTGATGCATTTGGTTCAAATGACGCATGATGCGGGCTATTTTATTAGGAATACGTCTTTTTATAAATGCATATTTTATGTGCCCCCGTATTATATTAGATAGAATAATAGTTATTATTACTTTAACCAATTCATCAGTTAGTTAAAATTAATCTGTTAAAACTTATTTTTAACTAAGTAAATACACAACTTTAACAGGATTCGAACTTAATACTTCTCAAACATTTTGAGCGATTATAACATCGTATTGTTTTTATTGCTTTGTATATAGTGATTATAATCAGTCTCTTTTACCTTTGGTCTAGACGTTACATTTATACATAACTAGCTGACACGGCAAACGTTGTTTTGCTATACTAAAAAAAAAAGTTTGAAAAATAGATGTTGGCCGATTCTCAGACCTACTGAATATGCATGTAAAATTTCATAAAAATCGGTATGTTTATATTGTTCGTAATATATTTTAACATAATGTAATATCTATAAAGAGTAGGTACAAAAAAAATATTTCTTATAACGGTAGTAATCCATCACGTTGTTGATCATGCGATCCCTAACAATAAAATATAACTATATAATTATTTTTGATAAAAAATTCTGTGATTAAATCAGACTAAAAATTTACTAAGTAAATCATATACTGTTACAGTTAGTTACTTCATTTAAATTTTGCTACCAGATGTTTTCACACGCTTTACAGCTGAGATAATGACTGTAATCAATGAGGGAATGTTGACGTCACATATCCGCCTCTTATATTCTAAAAACGATCATTTTAGGTACCTACGAGCTTAGAGCATCATTCCAAACGGAGCTGATATTTTTAAGCGACCCCCGCCGAAAAAAATACGAGAGCGTTGCTCATACTCATTGCGTACGGACACTGTATTGTACTTTCTTCAAATACTTACTTCACATTTACGTAAGCTGGCAAAAGCGAAGAGACAGTCTGAACAATATTCTAATCTGCATCTAGTCTAGACAGTGTGTCCTGTCAAAGGCTATTGAGACTAGATATGAGGCGCCCATTAACTCCATACACTTGTGTGTTCAAGATAATATAATTGGTCAAGTGCGAGTCGGACTCGCGCACGAAGGGTTCCGTACCATTATCTATGCAACATAAGGCAACGTTATTAGTATCGAGCAAGAAACGGTAAAAAAATCATGTTTGTTGTATGGGAGCCCCCCTTAAATATATATTTTATTTTATTTTTAGTATTTGTTGTTATAGCGGCAATAGAAATACATCATCTGTGAAAATTTCAACTCTCTAGCTATCACCGTTCTTGAGATACAGCCTGGTGACAGACGGACGGACGGACGGACAGCGAAGTCTCAGTAATAGGGTCCTGTTTTTACCCTTTGGGTACGGAACCCTAATAAAGTAGTTAACGGTGAATATAAATTTATTGTTTCAATGTGACAACAAAAGCGGTTTCAAGCATTTATTCGAAATTTAAAAATTCCAAATTCAAAAGAAATTCTTAAATTGTTTGATCCAACAAAGAATGAATTTATTATCCATTATTACATTATATTGCCCATTAAGAAAGTTTTACAATAAGCCCATTACCTTTAAATGGTTGTTAATTAAGATTTTAAATATTGTTCACTATTAATAATAACGCCCACAGATTGTTATTTAAAAATGTTTTATCGTATTTATTGAAACTTCGTTTTTATCTGCGAAAGTATCCAATTAAATAATACAGAAGTTCTATTGCTCAAAAAATTTGAAATCGTGTTCGAATTTCGAACAAATTCGATTCAATCAATCTAATCCGAAATGCCAAGCGATTCGGATTACTTTGTGTAGAAGTAAGAAGAATGATATTGTTATGGGTAATATCTAAATGTTACTGGCCATTTATTGTTTTATGATCACGATTTTATATTTCTTTCAACGATATGCGATCTAGGTTTTTGAGCGGTGGCTTTAAGATAATAGAAGTTAGATTGTATATGGAGATATTATTGATAGTTATGAAATCAATTGCAAAATAAATCGAGGGTACAGCACAGAAACCCACGGGCCTCACCTGAGGTGAATGTATTGGCGCGTCCGCGTGGGGGCGCCAAGGTCATTCGCGTTTTTTGACACGTCGCATATAAATAGTCGAGAAGTCAGCCATCGTGTACACGGCACTAATTATTTCAAGCAACTAAACATGCCCTGGGCTCACTTAGCCGGAAATCATTTCTTTCTCAATTTGAATAATCGTTTGTTTTATCGCAGCGAAAGGGGTTACGGACCTATGCGGGACCTTGGCGATTTGACAGCTGGATTAAAAGAAAACAATAATACTTAAATGTGAACATTATCGATAAATTTTGATTAAATTGTGAATAACCTTTTAAATATTCAATATATATACGACGGGCCTCGTGGTGGAGTGGTTCATATAACGGACTGCCGATCATGAGGTCTCGGGTTCGATTCCCGGTCAGGACAATCATTTGTGTGATGTTTTTAATTGTCATACAAATGTTTGTACTGCGTCTGGGTGTTTACTGTGTATTATAAGTATTTACAAAAGAAAAGTAGTATATGTATTCTATCCGTATTCTGGTACCCATAACACAAGCAATATAAGCTTAGCTTGGGACCAGAGGACGTTGTGTGAAATGTCCATGAAAAAAAAAAAATATAATTATTAATTGCATAGATAAGTGCATATAGCTAGACGGAAAAAACCGTCCGCGAATTTTGTGGGGGTTAGCACTCAGTTATATTGATTAATTATATCACGAGTGTTTGTCTAGCTAGATATACCAGACCCCACTGCAAAAATTATAGATCGATTGATGTCAAATATTCTATGTCAGATATTAATTATTATTTTATTATTGTTTTTTTTTTATCTTAAGAATTGCCTACAATCGTCCACATATTATGAGATTGATGAATTCATAATCACATGGGTCGTTGACCTCCTTTGCGTAGTGATAGCTTATGACTTCATCTGATTTAAATAAAATGTTATGTAACATATAACGATGCTTACAGCCTCATATAACATGTTGTTATGCATAACTATCAATATTATTATAACTACTTAGTTTACTCAATAAACTGGCTAACATATACTTTATTAGTTACTAACCAGTTAAGTACGTTCATAACAACTTTGTTCTAAGATTTATAGAGAGTAAATAAGTACTTTTTCAAGCAGCAAATCAAAGTACAACACATAATATATTACGCTTACGCCATGTGTACTAAATGTACACACGCGGTAAAAAGCCAAGCCAAGTCTAAGAGATCGAGACTAGCGCGTACCAAGATAGTAACGTCTTATAAACACGCTCAGCATCGTTTAAAATGAATAGTTCTGTCTAGTATTTACAGTCAATAGATCTAACTATTAAAATAAGCTTTACTACAAATCCTATCAACTCTGTATCTATTTAACTACGTTAAAGCCGCGGCTTAGTATTAGAATA
Organism: Orgyia antiqua; assembly: GCA_916999025.1. Taxonomy (NCBI): domain Eukaryota; kingdom Metazoa; phylum Arthropoda; class Insecta; order Lepidoptera; family Erebidae; genus Orgyia; species Orgyia antiqua. The sequence continues at coordinate 24,940,946 of OU779864.1, forward strand.
ATATTAATCTATTGCAAAACCCACCAGCTGCTTCTAACATTCGTTACTAAGGGTTCATATATTTTCAATAATAAAAACTTTTTGGCAACCCTTTTGACTACATAATCGAATGGTCTGTCTGACCCCCAATTTTCTAAGCACGCGGCTTTTAGAACAGCCGTGACTGTTTTATTGTTAAGGGCCCCTCAAATTACTATTGGGCTAAATGTAATTATGTTACCTAATGTACTTTTTCAGTGGCAGCGAATTCCAAGAATTTTAAATTTGTTAATAAGATGTTCCTTTCGTGATAAACTTAATATTCTATGTTAGTAGCTACTAACCACATTAGGCGAAATATGCTTAAAGGATGCCTACAGAGAAATCTTTTATTATCAAGTAACAAATTGCTTAAAATGTTACACGTGTTTTATCTCTCAATGAGACATTTTAGGGACAACAAATGAGAACGGTATAATACCGTATTTTACGAAATAATATCGGAATACATGTTGTTATCCAATCTGGTATAATATGACAATTATTCTCCTTTTATAGAAGACACGTGTACATCAGCGTCAATAGCTAGTTTTATGAATAAGAAAATAGTAAGATAATACGTATTATTATGTCAGTTGTTGGTAATCTAAATAGTTCATTGACATTGTGTTATTATTCTCATAACGCGCGTCATCAGAGTTTTTCTCAATTTGATAGTATAATCACAAATTTTATTCGTGAAATAATTGAAAACGTTTTTTTTCAAGTTTATCTAAAAGTAGTTTATATGAAAAACAATTTTAAATACACCCCGTGATTTTTATTTCCTTGCGTTCGTCATGCCTTGATAGCTAGCATTCTCTAAGATTTGCTATTTATTTAATTAGCTACATTCAACTAGTAATTTAGAAGTGAACAGGGGTCTTGTTATCAATGTGATAATTATATGAAGGAGGAAAAGTGAAACAATTCTAGATGTTTTGTTCTTGTGACTGCAGTGAATCTATCTAGGAAGAAATATAGCAACGGATATGCGGTCGAGTGCGTGTCTCGGTCGGCTGCGTATGCGCTGCCATCGCGTCGCTTGTTACTCCCATTATCTCATGTCGACGCTACGCGCTCATACCATCTTGAAGATCAACTATCATAGACAAATCATTCATGTTTAAATAGTAAACGTTCTGAATTCAGTTTTCGTTTTTATAGTGGTGTTATTTTTACCAATTAGTTTGAATTTTTGTCGCTCCCTACTACAGACGCTATTAATTACAAGCGGTCAAATGTGAAATTGACTTTATTGATTGTTTAGCATAGATCTAATTAGGATTATAATTGCATACTAACTATATCACTGTTTATTATGGTTACTTATGAACACAGCTTATGAATCACAACTAATTATTGTAAGTATATTAGGACGATTGTCTCGTGGGAGGGTAATTACTTTCTTATTGAAGAATTTGTTTACCAATTCAGATGAAAATGATATGCAATAATATTAGTAATGTATATTATGCCTAATATGATTGCCGTGTGCTGATATTTGTTTCATCATTCTACGAAATCAATTTGCGGTGTATAGAGATGAACCTTCTAGATAATTTAGAGATATTGCTCTTCGAAATCAATTATTTAAACAATAACTTGTAATCATTTACTTTTATTGAACAAAGTTGTCATTGTTCTTTGTTGTTTAACTGGATACACCTCCCGGATCTCACGAATATCGATATAAATCGATTTATCATTATGAAGGCTTTTCGTAGGTACAGTTTGTTGATTTCTCAGATAAATTGTATTATTTGTGATCATAAGTGCGATATTTATAGAAATCGGACTCTACAAACACTCTATGGCTCACAAAGTACTTATGTATAGTTTTTGACTTCCTTTTTGGTTCTAACTAATGTCGAACATGAACCGCTCAAATATCTATAACAAGTTATTTCTGTTCTATTTTATTACGAGTAATAAAATACTGTTTTAACAGAATCATTCTAAAACCTTTGTCACAACTTTGTAGTGACAGCCCTGTGTCCTTATTGTACCTTTGTTAAAACTCACCCTTAAGCGTACAAACTTCAAATACTTTAGTAAAGCGGGAACTATGGAAGCTACAATATGCATTGTTGCAGCGCCTGAGAAGTTTAACCTGTTATTACAATCAATTATTCACATACCTACCTACCGTCCAATATAGCTTATAGAACCTCATTTAAATTTACTGAATTTATCGTACCATAGTAGTTATAATAGCTATGCGATTTCTACTAGCGATAATTCGGTCTTGTTCTTATGGTAATAGCGTTACATAAAAAGGTCTGAATAAAACGCTACATTACGCGCAGTCACCTAGGAAAATCACTTCTATTATATTTACGTTATTAGATTTTGATTAGTTTTGTACAAAAAACCAAATAAGTTGGATTTTATTTTTGCGTAAATTGAATTGGCTAGTTTTTTTAAACTACCATTATTGCGAGGTTGTAGTAAACCTTCAAATTGCATGTATTTATTGCGTCCGGTCCGGATAAGACAAGAAAGACTGCGTGACTGCCTGTTAGCGCGTCTAGTTCATTAGCGCTTGATTCGTCTTATTTGGCTTGGCTTTTTACCCGGCGTCTGATTTTTACTTCTTAGCGCAATGTAATAAGTACTATAGTATAGATTTTAACTAACTTCTTTGACGATTATAGCGAGAACCTTACATTACTATAGTATCTTATTGCCAATTTTAATAGTTTCTTGTTACAGCTTGAAGTTTCGTCTCGTACGTGTTTAACAAAGAATGCCCTAGAGGCGACATAGTAAATTGTAGACCGAAATAACATGAAAACCGAGGTTTTACATCGAGATCATAAACTGTTAGAACTCGTAGCCCTAGGGCAGTGAACAGAACTCTTAAAAGGAGACTCCTCGTACCCACCTCTATTTGTAGATTTAATTTCTTTCATACTTTTTGTCGATTCGTCCTAAAATACCCCTTCGTCTAGTAAAATTCGCATTCATGTAAACTTTGAGACCTCTGGTATTTAATAAAAATGAAACTAACTAATTATGACGTAGTTATTTTGGTTTAGGTAATGGCTATAATGTTGCTAAGTACGCATTTATATCAAGAAGATTTAGTTAACACTAGCTAACGCTCACAGTTTCACCCGCGATTATAGTTACTGAGCCTCCCTCCCATAATATGTATACACCAACCGTAACCAATGATACAAAAAAGACATACTCATGAACCGCTCTATCTTTAAAAAAAACCGCACCAAAATCCTTAGCGTAGTTTTAATGATATAAGCTCACAGGGACATACACACAAAAATAACGACTTTGTTTTATAATAAGTAAAGAAGATTACCTAATTGCGTTATTGACACTATAAATTCATGGTTTAGTTTAATTTTGTAAGTACAATTATTGTTCCCTTTATTCGTCATAGTTATTATTCTAAAGGTTTGTATATCACAGAACATTGTATTTAGTAGTTACCTACGTTACGCCGCCGTACTAGAAACATTATTGAATACGTGCGCTGTATTTTAATGTAACATTTTAGTTTATTTTTTGCTTTTATGTATACCGGTGCTGTTTTGCAAAAAAAAAAGCAATGTGTGTTCTAATTTTAACATTTATTTTTATGTCGGAAGTAGTAAACAGAAATGTTTTACTATTATTATAAGAATCTCTCTGTGATTGTAAATCTTGATACACGTAAATTGCCAAACTAACTTTTAAGTAACTTGTTAATAACTATAAGCTTTTGATTTCAAATTACGCATACATATAACTATTATTTATTTAACTATATAATTATTATTTTAGTTATCGAACCTAGAACCTTCAAAAGCAGTAAGCATGCTGATTTTTCCTTCGATTTTGTAGGTTCAGAATCCACAGATATTAAGCAGGTTCCGCACTTGACTGATTTTTTACTAACTAATGAATGGTTATAAAAATTCTGTGTAACTAATTAGTTGTTTTATAACGTCTTTATTAGCATCGGAAATAGTTTTAGCATTAATGGCACTAGTTGTAGTTATGCTGAGTGTACATTTTTTTCTTGCTAATTAAGTTTAAAATCCAGCGTTATAATTAAACGAGCTGTTTCCCGCTACTCTGTACGCATTTACAAAATTTTTCCCGTTTGGCAACATTTTTCACTAGTACAATAGGACCGAACTATTGGTCGCAGCGTGATTTTATATAGCCAATAGCCTTCCTCGATAAATTAACTACCCAACACTTGAAAGAATTTTTCAAATCTGAGCAGCGTTTCCTGACGTTAGCGCGTTTAAACAAACAAATCTTCAGCTTTATAATATTAGTAATAGATATGCTGAAATTTTATAATGGTTGTACAAAATGTTTGACAGTGACTTGAAAAAGAGTGTTACGTTATTTGGAGGGCGACGGCCTGCGGTTATGACGAACGAACTTTGTTCTCACAGTATAACTTGAGTAATTGTTTCATATACGTAGCTAATGTCTATTAAAAGTCAAAACCTGTTTATGTCCAGTACGTTGACACAAGATTTGTATTAACAATACGGAAATAAACGGATTCACCTTCAAATTATAATGACTTGTTTATTAGAAACACATTGGTATCAATTCTATTGCGTCAAATACTAAACTTTAATAAAAGAAAACCGGCTATGTTAAATTTTCTTTTAATGGATATTTCGTTAGACACATTTGTAATAATTAAAATCGTTATTCTATTATTGCACTACTAAAATAAAAAGGTTTTGATAACCTTGCCGAATCATGTTAATGACACTATCAATATTTATGTTTTAGATAAGTAAGATAAGTTTGGTTTTAATAAAACTACTTTTTACGAATTTAGACGCGTGTATTTGTTAGAACAAGAAGAATTGGTAAGTACTACATATTATGTTGTAGTCTGAGTTACAAAAATGCTTCTGCGTTTGCATCTATGATCTTACATGGCCTCTTTTCACGTTTAAATAATAATTATGATTAAAATTCATTCATTTCGTAAGTTTTTATTTAATTACCGTAACATTAATATGGTAGCTTTTATTTTTGTTTTGTTTTGGTTTATCTTTTAGTTGTTTGTTCTTTAATCACTCTTATTAAAAAGTAGTGTATTATAAGCACTTATAGGAATAAGCTTATAGCTTAGAAACTTACAGAACATTTAGAAGAGACTAGCTGACCCGTCAAAATTCGTTTTGCCATACAAATGTCAGGGGTGGACAACCCTTATCACTTAGGGGTATGAAAAATCGATAGTAGCCGATTCTCAAACCTACTGAATTTGCGTATAAAATTCCATAAGAATCGGTTAAGCTGTTTCGGAGGAGTATGGGAACGAACATTGTGACACGAGAATTTTATATATTAGATTACAATCCAATCCAAGTTTATGCTATTATTATTTAATTTTAATGTAAGTATGTGGATAAAACTAGTTAATTAAATCTTTTCCTAGTAATTCTACTAAAATAAAATCTCCACTACGCGGACGCGACGTGGGAAACTTTATTTTTTTTGTAAAAATATAAATTTCGTGTGTTAGTTTGTGAATAGGATGTAGTTAAATTACTTCTATACACATATACTGTAGTAGACTTGTCATATGAAAGTATTGTGAATTGTGGTCAACCGCATGCATCGTGATAACCTTCAAAACAATTATGATGCGCTCTCAAACAGCTGCTTATTAATTAATCCAATATAAATCTGTCCTCAATATTATAATATGATTCAATGCTGAGTATAACAGCTACTGAAATTATTATATGTATTGATGACGTATCTTTATTGATGATTTGTAACATTGCGTTAAAATGAAAGCAGTTTATAACCTCATTTCGCAACTAAGGACACGAAAGAAAAACCTTTTTGTTTTGACAGAATATGATATGTATGCAGTTTTGAATTTTTGAAATGAAATGAAATGAAAAATGTAATGAAATGAAAAATGAAATGAAATGAAAATTCATTTATTCAAGTAGACATATTTTTTTTAGAAAAATTGGGCATGTCATAAAACATGTCCAATTTTTTTTCCCTACCACCGGTTCAGGACGCAATCTGCTGAGAAAAACCGGCGTAAGAAACTCAGCAGAGCTTTTAATTAAATCAATATTTTTTTAAATTATATGTTAATTATACTTATAATTGGGAACGGGTTTCGTGGTTTAGTGAATATTAATTAATTTGTATTCGAGTAAAAGCTGTAAAGTATAATCGTATAAGTATATCGTTTATAATAAGTTATCTTATCTTATATATAAAAATCAATTGCTGTTCGTTAGTCTCGCTAAAACTCGAGAACGGCTGGGCCGATTTTGATGATTTTGGTCTTGAAATATTCGTGAAAGTCCAGGGAAGGTTTAAACGGTGATAAAATATATAGGCATCTAAAATTCCACGCGTACGGAGTAGCGGGCATCAGCTAGTCTTATATATAAAAATCAATTGCTGTTCGTTAGTCTCGCTATCACTCGAGAACGACTGGGCCGATTTTGGTGATTTTGGTCTTGAAATATTCATGAAAGGCCAGGTAAGGTTTAAACGGTGACAAAATATTATGGAGATCTAAAATTTCACGCGTATGAAGTAGCGGGCATCAGCTAGTAATATATATATTTCTTGTGTACGTGTGTATGTGACTGAACTCCTCCTAAACGACTGGACCGATTTTGATGAAATTTGTTGTGTGTATTCAAGGGGGTTTGAGGATGGTTTAGATTCACAATTGGCTGGACCGATTTTGATGATATTTTTTTTACACAGAATTGTATGGCAAAACAACGTTTGCTGGGGCAGCTAGTAGTTTATAAGTTTATAATAATATAAGTATATCGTCGCGTAGCTTGCCTTTCAAATTGATAAACCCAAAGAAAAGAAAAAGAATAAAAACACGTTCACTTGCTTGGCTTCGTATCATAGATACGCTTACGTTATTGGTAGTGAGAGTAATAAGCAACCTTATACTTCATGGAGTTTATAAATAAAAAAAAATTACGAATTATACAAAAAAAACATCCTCTAGAACGACTCTATCTATTTAAAGAAACCACATCAAAATCCGTTGCGTCTTTTTGAAGATATAAGCTTACATAGGGACATACATAAAAAGATTAGTCCTAATATTTAGCAAACTATTTAACTTAAAAGATTTGGTTAATAATGACATTGTGTATGATGAAGAGTGTTACCTTCAACGTGCGAAAGTAACTATGTAGTATATTTCCTTGACCTGGTTTTTAGAATATAGTTGCTGACAAGACGTCACTGTAGGTTTCTAGTTCACTTTATATTACGTAAGTATATTGTACGTTGTACAAGTTACCGATAAATGTTTTAGTGTTCCGATATCCAAACAACAGGTAAATACTAAAAACCGGAATAAAATAAATAACTATTTAAGGGCCTACATCAATATTATCGTCGACATGTACATATTAACACAGCTAGTAGGTATAGAAAATGAAGAATTAGGGATATTTTTTTTGTTTACTCAAAATCTACTAAATATATTTTAATTCTGATTTACGTGGTTCTATATATAATAGTTACTTATGTTTTTAAAGTTATTTCATTAGTTAATACGCGATAATAGACCGACAAATAAAAAAAAATAAAAAATTTGAGAGGTCGTTTCACTAAGATTTTTTATCGAGAAAACTTTTTTCAATCGCGTTTCTGAGTTTATGCGATCCTAGATCATATATTGAAAAAACATATACTTAAAAATTAGAGCTCTAGCCATTCAATCTAAAGAAACAATGAAAACTTCGTACGTAGAAAAATGCACGAAGCTATTTTGGTATCCTCTTAGGGTTCCATATAATAAATTTTTGTAGTTTAACTTTATAATTTCAGTTTACACGATCATGACAGTATATTATTCACTTCTAGAAGTTGCCTGCAACTACGTACGCGTGATATTTAGAAGATTTTCACTAATGCTACGCTCCTATTAGTCGCAACGTGATGTTATTATATAGCCTTGCTCGATAAATGGATTTTTCAACCCAAAAATAATTTCCAATTTAATCGATAATAGTTATTAATAATAATTTCAGTAAGATTAGCGTGTTTAAACAAAGAAAGAAACAAACAAACTCTTTCATCCATCAACTCTTCTCTGTCCACTGCTGGACAAAGGTCTCCCCCATAGAACGCCACAATACGCGGCCCTGCGCTAACTGTATCCAGCAGTTTTATAATATTAGAAACCCTTTGTGCGCAACGTGAACTTGTACTTATCCGGTATTTAAAAATACATAATTATAGCGAACAAAGTGTCACTATAGGTTTCTAGTTCACTCTACACTATGTATTTATTTTGTACGCTGTTAATTTGTTGTCGATACATGTTTTTAGGTTTTATATCGCTTATTGATAAACCATTCGCTTGGCCTTGGACGTCGAGCGCCTTATCGTGTGTTGAACTGCTTATGTATCTCTACGACCAGATGCAAAACTCTATAAAGGAACATGAATTTATTTTTATGTTTCTGTTATGAGAAGCCTGTTACTTCGTTATAACATTACGCCTTTTCCTATGGGGTTAGGCAGAGACTATAGAGCGCCATCTGCTATGATCTGCTGCTATATCAGAGAAACCGTTTTAATTTCCCGCGGTTTCAGTCTTTTTTTAAATTTTTCACGTAACCATATCCGTATGGAAATTCAAAATACTTTAAGTTATCTGTCGTTAATTCAGGTGAATTCCGGTTCCGTCCACGTTCGCCCAGTCGTTCTGAAGATTTTTTTCATATTACGAGTTCGTGTTTAACTTTTACTTGATGGTAAGAGGAAATGTAGCCCTGGATTAGTATAAATAAAATGATAAACAGACGGATTGACAGACAATAAAAAAAAATCTAATCGCTTCATTGGTGTTAGTTTAGAGCCTTGTAAACATTCAGATCGCTGAAGTTTGGTTACAAACAGACACTTCAATTTTATTTATATGTATGTATAGATAATTTAATGCATCAGCTCTTCGCGTTTATATTCAGACAGTTATTATTTGTTAGGCACTTATCCTTGCATTTCTATGTACATGTGTGCGTAATGTTCGAGCCAGTCAGTGTTGTCAAGGTCGTCGATGTCATTGTACGAACGAACCCGATGCAAATTCACACACATTGAAGTGGCGTGTTTTGTATGTGTGTGTACAATGACTGCGTAATGAATGTATTGAAATAATCTTATCATTTAGGTCACCTTACTTTGTAGATAGTTGTTACACTAGCGATCTAGTTTGTACTAAGGATGAATAGCATTCTTTTTTATGGTTTCGTACAAACCCTTATAGTCTCACTTCAGTTTGTTAAGGGCCTACATCAATATTATCGTATATCATCGCCGACACGTACATATTAACACAGCCAGTAGGCACAGAAAATGAAGAATTAGGGATACTTTTCCTATTTACTCAAAATCTACTAAATATATTTTAATTCTGATTTACGTGTTTCTATATATAATAGTTACTTATGTTTTTAAAGTTATTTCATTAGTTAATACGCGATAATAGACCGACATATGAAAAAAATAAAAAATTAGAGAGGTTGTTTCGCTAAGATTTTCTATCGAGAAAACTTTTTTCAATCGCGTTTCTGAGTTTATGCGATCCTAGATCATATATTGAAAAAACATATACTTAAAATTTATAGCTCTAGCCATTCAATCTAAAGAAACAATGAAAACTTCGTACATAGAAAAATGCACGAAGCTATTTTGGTATCCTCTTAAGTTGGTGAGTTGGTTTAAGTTAAATTATCTGATTATTTGAAACCAGTTATTTATATTTTTCGGTCTAGGTACGGAACCCTGAGTGTTCGAGTTTACCTCGCTCTTGACAGGTTTTTTATTTTACTAACAGTTAGTATACAGTGAGTTCTTACGAGTGGAATTTAGAAACACCAACAAATTGTACAATACATGTAAAGATTCCAGATTCCTTTGGAACAGTAACTACATATACTACGGTCGCGTAGTTTTGAAGATTTAAGTTGAGTTCACTGTTTATTGTCCGACCGTCTTGTATTGTATTGGTAACAGACATTCACGTCAGATTGTGTGAACTCTGATCTAATTCCAGGTTGGTTTAGATTGAAAAAATGAAAAAATATTGATCTCTGTAATAGCCTAGAGTTAGTGTTAGAGGATGCGTAAATAAATATAATATATCGGTAATTTATTTTTTGATTTTGTTTTTGCACAATTAGTTCCTACAGTTTACACCAGTCATACAATACATATCGTCATACATCAGTGTTGTTATCCATTTTATGTGTTTTGTAATTAATGCTTTAAATACTACAGTCGCATAACAAATAAACCTTGAACGCTTGGAGTCAACTTGTACATTAATACGTACACATGATTGATTTTCAAGGAAACATATTATTACATTGTACTATGTTATGGCATTATGACTATGAAAAGTTAAACTGTTTCTATTTTGTAGAATATTCATTCTTAAGTTTAATAAAATCTAGTAACTTATTATTTTACAAACCTAGTAATATTACAAAAAAAAACCCGGATAATCATCGTCATACTGTCATAACTTTTTCCTTGAAGGTCGGCATAGATAGATCGTAGAGCACCATCTGCTCGGGTCTAAATACGTTTCCTTGGTTTTATTTATAATAGCACGTTCCCGAAAAATATGACTTGTAAAAAATTATATAAGTAAAATGAATTATTGCAATATTAATACTAACATTTAAAAACCACAAATAGTCACGAAATATGGAAAAATATTTAAAAAGTGTGAAAAGAAAAACGCGTTTACGCCCCGTAGCTGTGCAAGCGATTGACGTAAGCATCAGTTGTTTACAATACAACCGTCTCAAGTTATTTACATCGGGGTCACAGACACTCCGAAGGAGAATGAAGTTCGATAGATATTGTAAAGGTTGTGATCATTGAATATAACCTATACAATGATACAGGCCACTTAAGATTTGTTTTTAAAAAAGAAATAAAAAATTTAAAATTTGAAAATAAAAAGAATAGAATTGGGGAGATAGAAAAAGGACATGTAGTGAGGATGTTGAAAAATGATTGTAAAATAGTTTTTCTTTATTATAAAAAATATAACAAATTAATTAAATGTGTTTTAAATTATTATTATAAATTAATGTAAAAAATGAAGCTTTACAATATACATAATTAACTAAACCTGTAATATCATATTTTACCTGTTCGTGAGACGAGCTAAAAGTTAAACGAGCGCGCAATACGCCAGCGTATTGTGACAATGACCTCCTTTGACATTACTGGGTCGTTTATGCAACGAATTGGCAAATTACGGCATAAGTAGGTGACTCTAACTGAAGAATGTAAACATGCTTGAATAAGGCCATTTCGTTATTACACATACAAAATTATAGGCGAGTCTCTGGCTCAGGCATTATGTGTTCCAATCTCGCTAATATTAAGTTTTTTTTTTTAATTTTAAAATTCGAATTTAAATTGCATCATTGACTCGTTAATTTAACGTATTGACATGCCTAGTGCTGACCTAAACCGTATTTGACTTGAAATAAAATTTCTCATTACGTTTGCACCATTTTTTTCAATGCATTTATTATTATCACTGTAATATAGATTATCAAATTTACAGGTGCTTTTGATAGTACATGTCTATGTGGTTGTCTATCAGCTTACACTTCCCGGGGTCAACGCTCGCTACGCCACGTGGGTCGGATCGTTATGCAACAGCCGTGCCTCCAAACTTAACTAATTCATGCGCCCTGTTTTTGGGTCAACCATAGAATCGTAGACAAACGACGCTTACGCGAATTATTTAATATTCATAATGAAATTACTGGCGACAACAATAACTAAAAAGCCATTACATGTTTATTATTGCGTTTTATGATAAATATTAGGACCTATGATCTCTTGACGCAGTCTTTTTTGTTAAGGGACAACAATAAATCAATCACTGTTGAAGAGATACGAAAAGATACTTCGTTTATCTTTCGCTCGCCTTCTATGCGAAAGAGTGAGTAGATAGTTAGCGATTTATTTATAAAATCTAATTCTTTTCTTATTTATTTTTATTTTATTTATTTCATTTTATTTTCTTTTTAGCTTATAAATGTCGTTTTGTTGCAGGATGAGTGATTCCATTAAAATAGAAATACGAGATCTTGCCTTTAAAGTAGCGTTCTTGCAATCTTGTTTCAAACTGAGATAAAATTTTAATTGCTGTCGTAGAGTTTTAAAATCATTGCTAAATGTTATTTATGAGTTAACTCTCACTTATACGAGGCCTAGTTATTCGAAATTAAACGATTTGGCTATAAATTTGATAGAAAATTTTTATAGTTGTTAAAACAACATTTTGTCGTACTTTTCATTATCATAGCTTCTGTCCCGCTTGATATTTGATCTGATTGAAATTCGCTCATTTTCTTGTACGTATTTGGTAACATAATGCGTCACTCTTTATATCTGATTACTCACAACATTGATTAAATTGTTTTATACATCACTCAACGTACATAGTTACTCTTAATAAGGTCCATTGTCTGTCTAGATAATATGTAGTTGTCTGTAGAAGAATAAATTGCTCTAACAACACAATATGTCAAGAGAGAACAAGAGCCGTTCAAATGATAAATCACGAACGTATCCTGTATTCAAACTCTCAAGCAATTTAAATCGCAACGTTTTGAGTTTGATTCCTTGTCTTCTGTAGGACTGAACTGTATTGATTGAAAATTCAAAGCGTTTATTAATCTGAAGTTAGAGGTAACTATTTACATTATTGTATACTTCTATTAATTAGACAAATATATGTTGTAAAAGAATACTATCGTCCTACCAAAGAATTAACTACAAAATTAATATTAAATTAAAACCTTTCATAATCCTACTTAGATGTGCCCACTTAGCACTAAAGGAAATCCAGCTATTAGGGTGAAAGAATACAGTTCCATTATTTTCTCTTTATTTGATTTAACCATACGATATACATATCGTAGACATAGTAGTTTGTGATATACTTTTGCCTGCCTCCCTAGAAGCTACGGGCATAATGATATTCAGAAACAAATCGTGTTAAATGTTTTAAAAGTGTAAAGTGAAGATAGATGGGTTTGCAGCGCATCTATTTATATCTGGTCTAACCATAAACAGCGTGAAACCGGTCCGTCCGGCTCCGGAATGCTTTTGCTCTCGCTAACTACCCCAGCGATCACTGCCCAAGAACGATTGCAAATGCGCTAACAATGTATTTTGTTTCAGTAGCATTAATAAAACTTTTCTCAGTATGGAATTCCAATTGTTGCTCGTTACCTCAGCACTTGTATTGTACAGTCTTTAATAAGATTAATATATGGCGATGTTTGAAGCTCGAACGTGGGAACCGGTACTGAAATATTTTCTTTTTTTATAAAATCTTGCTTATAAGGAAAAGCTTCTTTTCCTTATAATCATTTCTTATACTATATTTGAGAAGAACACTTACAACCTTACGAGGGTTTTTCCCAAAGGTTATTTCGTTTTCAGTCATCATCTGTATAGCAATTTCAGCCAGAGCTTGCAGTTTTCAAACACAGATTTAAAAGATCCGCGGCCAATATGTCGTCGACCTTCTTACCTGGCTATTTGCCGAATGTTGACAATAACATGTACTATTTCATACATGATTCTTGACGGCGATACATAATAAAATTACTTCCCAAGACATTATTCATCTGTATGATGTTTGGTGTATAATTTCCGTGTTCCCAACACCGGCTTCGAAGTGTAGGTTGACTTACCCATAAATATCACAACTTTAATTAGTATTAAATGATTGTTCTGGAATCTGAACAAATAAAAACTTTTAGACACATGAGATCCTAAATATTAGCGATACCTAATATTTATAAAAACAATCTTTTAGTTAGTAGGATTTGACAATTCAAATTTAATAACTGTATCATGTAATTTTTTATAGGAAATTAATATTTTTGCTACCTTACACAGGTCAATGCCAGTTCCATCATTTTGTTGACGTAATGGGTAACGTTGAATAGGAATCCGGGTAAAGAAAAGGGTCGGGGAAGTTTCATATATCTACGAAGCTTCGTCATTGCAGCTACATCCATCATGATGACAGCTCCGATTATTATAATCCCGCTACCAAACGCGTATTGGCGCATGTCTTTCAATGAAATTCATGTGAAAATATACATACAATACGTATATACGTACATACGTTATTACTTTACATATTATACTGTTATGTTTTGGGCTTTATCCCTACTAATATTATAAATGCGAAAGTAACTCTGTCTGTCTGTCTGTTACGCTTTCCCGCTTAAACCTCTTAACCGATTTTGATGAAATTTGGCATAGACAATCTTTAGACCTTGAGAAAGGACATAGGCTACCTTTTATTGCGAAAAAAATATAAAAAGTTTTCTAAATTTCACGCGGACGGAGTCGCGGGCAACATTTTTCTGATGTACTCAAGTTCTCAAAGAGCGAGGGTATGCCTTGATATGCCCTAGTATTCAATAATATAATAATATGCCCTAGTATTCAATAATATAATAATATGCCCTAGTATTCAATAATATAATAATATGCCCTAGTATTCAATAATTTGGTTATTTTTTAGTTCGTTAAATATTAGATTTATAGTTTCTAGTAATCTCCGTAATGTAAATCTTAAATTTATTAGAAAATTCTAGTTCTGATACTGGCCTCTAAACCACCTATGGTAGGAAACGGGAGTGATATATATGCATACTCAATACGTCGACAGGCGCTGTTTGTTGTATCTAATTTAATTTTGTTTGTACACAATTAGGTTTTACAAAATACGTGAATAATCATGTGGTTAATTAACACTCATGTTGTTATTTTGGAAGATTTACTTCAATTATCAATGGAATTTTTTCTGTGTTGACTTTGAATTTACTGTATTGAGTAATGAGTAGTACATTGAGGGCGGGCGACCTTCTGTCGAGCGTGGGTAGAGTCCGTGACACAGTTGACGAGCTGTGCCACCGCCACCGGCTACCACAAACGATTATTTCTGTCACATAACTTTAGCGTGCGAATACACTTTACTTGCCAATTTAGACTTCTTTATGACGCATAACAATTTTGCTTAGCAACATCACTAATTACTTTAACAATTTCTTTTTAATTCTGTTTTGGAATAGTTAGTTACGTGGATATTTTAAAATCCTAAATGTCATTTTTTTATTTAAGACTGCTATGAAACCTCAACTACTGCCATAAAATTAAATTCAAATAAAGATTTTTATTGCAGGGACTATCTTACACAGAAAACATGTACAAATTATATAAGTATTCCTAACGTGTAGTACAAATGTATCATATTATAGCAATCAATGTATCTCTAATTTATGTATTTCATACTTATCGGATTCTTGACTTACACAATGACAAGTTAAAGTTACATGTCGATTGTATTATCTGTCTTTGCTATGCTCTTAAGTTTTTGCTTGTTACTGAGATCTGGTCACGAGGCGAGGAGGCCCCTAATGGCATGACTACATGCTATGTACAGTGTGTACCTAACAAAAGCGCCTATTACATTTCCCTAAAAAGTCTAACACCAAACGCATTAACAGGGGCTCAAGTCTGCTATTCAATGTTGTCACAATGATAGTTCAATTGAATGGTATCATTTGTGACAAAAAATTAACAGTAGACTTATCCCCCAGGAAAGGTGTGGTTTCAACCGCTCTCATTTGATTTGATCTATCATAAAACAACAGTGTAATAAGCACTAAATAACAACACAACATACAGCCTAGTTTGAAACAATATTAGTAAAAAATATTTACCTAAATCTTGTTGTTTACAGTGTCGCTACTTACCTACCGTAATGATATGTCTTTGTTTTTTTTTTATTTATCATAGATAACAACATCGCTATCTTTAAACTTGCTTGGCCAATGAGTTAATTATCAATACTAGTTCTGCACCAGTTTTATAAAACTATTAACCTAGTAATGATAGTTAATTGAGCATAGCGTTTCAAATTGAGGTTAAATTTGGTTAAATTTGATTGATGTAATCACTGCAGCAGTTTGGAGTCAAATGAGTTGGAAAACAAAGGCGTTCTTTGTCGGCCGATAAGCAATGCGTCGTTGACTTATCTCAGCTGATATGCGGTCACCGACCTCCACCGAACCCGGACGAATATTGAGATACATTTTAAACAAGTGTGCATTATTAGCTCATTATCTTAGAAGCTCTTGTCAAAATTGTTGTTTTTAGACAGTTTTATCAACTTTTTAAATTGTAATTCAACCTATAAAAATACACACGTAGATTTATTTATAGTATACAGTATACATGGAATATACATAACTACATACACCAGTAGAACCGGCAGAAATTATACGAAGGCCCGACAGTTATAATTCTGTCGAACGATTTACTTAACATCTAGAGATCTAATGCCGATACACTTTAAATTCAAATAAATGCAGGGACATATCGACTGTCCAAAACCAAAACCTAGTAAGTACATTTTTGTAAATTTTTCAGGAGAAGCTTTGTAATTTTGTTCACATCGAGTACAAAGATCTAGTGGCTAGGTTTTTACATTTTCATATCTCTGATTATATTTAAGATAGAAATACAGTTGTACAGTGTACAAAAAATGTCCCTTGTTAGGTTTTGGTTTTGGACAGCCGATATGCATAATTGAATTAGTTTCTAAACACATATCGAAAACTAGCTGTTGCTCACTCCGTACGCGTGGAACTTAGAAAATCTTCCCCACTTTTGAAACATTTTTCACTAAAGCTTCACTCCTATTTGTCGCAGCGTGATATTATTAAGGCTTCCTCGATAAATGTACTATCCAATACTGAAAGAATTTTACAAATCAGTCCAGTGGCTCCCGAGATTAGCGCGTTCAAACAAACAAACAAACTCTTCAGCTTATAATATTAGCATAGATTATAGAGGTTTCAAAGCCTACTTTACTATTTTAAGATAATAATTTACATTTGCCTACTCAATTTCGCGACAGGCGGAGTTTATATGTAAATAAACAGGAGAAATTACTTCCCTCATCCAGTAATCGAATTTGTTACAAGGCTGGAATGCTAATGTTACAGAGGTGTGTAAAATATAATCTATTTTATTTTCTTCTAAAAAGTCAAGGCATTTGTTAGTTAGTTCTCATTTTAAACTCAATAGTCTTTAACGATTGTGTTGTTTGACCTAGTTTTGCAATGGCGTCATTTTATTTTCCTCGTTTACATTTGCAATTTTCTCAGAAATTAAGTGTTAATGACCTACATAGAGTTTTATAAAGGTAACTTTGTAAACAGAACGAAACAAACTTTACAAGAATTTCAACTGACATGTGACGTCATTATTTTCGAATTCTTTATACATTTTCTTGGAATTCTGGTACGGATAACATTCGATTTTCGATAACGATTCCATTCGAACTTGTTAATCATTGGTGCACTTATCAAGAACAAAGTGTCATTGACCTATTTGATGTTACTTTAGCTATTAGGTTTTTATGAAAAATTAAATATAAATAAAACCGATTAGGTACGGACGATTCACACGACGTCTTTTAATCGCGCGCAAACGTATGCTTATGCTTTATTGATAATTAATTTATCATATTATGAGTAATAATGTAACTAACTAGAAGCGATTTACTTTTAAAAAAACGCAGCACTATTTATCAATATAATATGGCACAGAAAATTGCATATATCAGAATCGAACCTACGGGGTCACGACCTTAAACACAACAAGCAACGTCACAACAATAACTACCTCACAAAGCCTATCAATTTCATTACCTATCATACCAGATCTTGGTAATACTAAGAGAAGATAATTGGAGGTTAAAATAACTATCTGATTCTAGTTGTGAACTGCATTTTTGCTCCAGATGGTTTGCGTGATATTCGCGTATAATAACCACGAGGTCGCTACCACTGGAGCGGGGCAAGGGCATTAAAAACAAGTAACGGTCTGTTGCACAATGGCCCTAACGCTATTCTGCATAGAACATTGTCCAATATAGATCAACTACCAGTAAAAAGTTTCCTAGATTTGAATCACATGGTTGTGAAAATAATATTAAGATTGTATTAGATATTAGATTAAATTAAATTATAGGATCATAAAACAAAAAGACGCAGTGTAAATATTAATCTTATAGTAAAATATTTTCAATGGGAAAATAACCGACTATCTCTTACTTTCTACCTAAATATTAATTAGTATTAATACCGACTGCTGCAGTAACTGGAATAGTGAATATTAGTGAATGAGACTACATAATATAGCTTGAATAGTGTTAATACTACCTACTTTCTTTTTACTAACTAAATTCCAAACTATAAAAGACAGGAACATAAAGTTTTTAAATTCCTCTCTAGCTCAAAGAGCACGCAGCATTTATTCTAATTATATCTCCCTCCCTTTTCTATTTACTCATTCCCATGTTTACTCGAAAAGGCGCGTCAGAGCGTGGGTGCTCGTCCAACTAAATTGGGGAGCAGACAGAGACAAAAAACATAGATTTCTCTATGAAAAAACGGCATGAAGAAGTGAGAGGGAGCTATTATAAACAAACATTCTGTCAAATAGTACAATCTGTGGGGAGTCGTGTTATATCTATTGCGTTCACATTATACCTACTTACGTGATAACTAAACGCCACTTTCTAATTTACGATTCAGAGGATGACGAAGCCTTGTAGGAATCCCTACGTAGGAATACGTGTGTAAGATATTACATCGACGCACAACGAAATGTGAATAAAACATCAATGAAATATAAACATAGCTCGTTGATTATTTGATGTAAAATTATCCTTTCAGTCGTGTAATAAGAATATCCGTAAGCCACACGGGAGAATAGGGATTCTCCCCAAGTGCCATAAACTAAGGGATATGTCGTCGTTCAATCCTACACATGTCGATACATCTGATTCTAATAAGGGAAGAAGATGTACAGTGGGAATCTGGAAAAAATCTTTGATTGCTTTGATGTCTCGAGATAAATACGTAAGGACTTTTTAGACCTAGGTATTAAACTAAAAGAAAAATCCTTGGTTAAAGTTTTGATAAATTGAGGAAAATCACGATTGCATATTCGTCCAAGAGCAACATGATAGTAAAAATAATGTTAGGGAATCTTAAAAAAATACTTGTAAAGCTGAACTAACTAGTTATTTGCGTCTTTAATTTCTATACATCAAGGTTAGCCAGAAATCTGTTAAATAATAAGGAAGTGTTAGATGAGAAGCATACATATGTTTTCTTAGATAAATGTACAACGTTTTTTTTGTATAATTTACAACTTTTGACAAAACTGAGGATATGAAATGTGAGAGTGAATTACGTAGAAATTACATAGACACCATTATGCTGTTATGACGCCTTGAACATTTTTTTGTAATAATATGTTTGGCATAACCCCAGCCCACTGTATTAACCCATTAGTAACATGATATCTTGTAAAAATCTCGATACATTAACACGAAATCAGATGAGTTAGTTACTACAATCTTTGTAAGCACCGTTTTCTTAAATCTTGCTACAAATTGACGCAAAAATATAGTCGTTAAGAACCTCAGGGTCGAAATCTAAATGTACCTAATACTTGTTAGAGTCTGGTTACAAATATTTTAGATGTCCTGGTTACAAATATTTTAGATGTCATTCTTATTATTTTTGATTGAGTATACTAGCTGTCCCGGCAAACGTTGTTTTACCATACTAAAAAAAAAAGATTGAAAAATAGATGTTGGCCGATTCTCAGACCGGTCAAGCCGTTTCGGAGGAGTACGGTAACTAACACTGTGACACGTGAATTTTATATATAAGATTATATTTATGGGATCCTAGTGTGGAATATAATAGCATTTGTAGAATGCCCCTCAGGGGTGGTGACATCTTTGAGATCGACTAACTAATCTAAACAGAACTTCAGCAGTTTTTACCGACCTCTCAAATGTTAGCCATTTGTATGCTATGAATACATAGAAGAACATTTTACAACAACTTAACTGTACCGGATGAATGGATAGTGCAGCATATCGTCGATGAACGTTGCGACGGATGTAAACACTTCCACGTGCGTCCGCCCGTTTGCCGCGTCCGCCCTCCCTGAAGATCATTCCCGGCACTCTAGCCATTTGTTTCCTGATTCCATATACAAATATAGCTCAGTACAATTTCACTAGAAATGTTTGGAGTCTCTTTTCACTTTTTCAGTATGTGATGTTTCAGTAATCACTTTGTAGAGTAAGCGCCTACGCAAACGCAGTGCTAGGTAAGTAGGGTAAGGCTTATAAAGGGAATTTAAGAGTTTCGTGAATATAACTAGCAGTCTTTAAACTAATACGCAAAATCATCCTCCCATCTCCATCCCCATCCCATCCAAAAGCATCCCCTCTTTATTTTATTACATTTTAAATAATTATTCGTTTTGTAAAGTAAATAATGGTCTAAAAACTTTTGCGTGTATGTCTTACTTTGAGATATGTATAAGTATATACAGTGTGTACAACATGTGTGTACAACAAAAATACACGTGTATTTTTATAAAATTAGTTTCCCTGCAAAATTATGATGAAATAAAACTAAAACATTGGTTCAGTTACTATGTAGTTAGTTAGCTAACACGCTCGTAATATGCAAATGTAAAATGATTTAGCAATATATTACAAGTAAAATGTATGTTATCAAGTAAGTTTTCACTATAGCGTGTGACAATTTTCACAGCGATGCGATTTCTATTTCAATCCGATTTTCCCGACGCGCGGAGAAACCGATCGCTCTAGTTGCGCCGACTCCGGCCCACATCTCTTGCTAGAAAGTATTGTAGAAAGTAACATCGCGAGTCTGCCTCCGCCCAGGCGATACATCGATCACGTGTATACTTTTTCTGCTACAATTTTTTTTGTAAGCTGGATAGACATCAATGCGTGACTACTCAGATTACTGGTACGCTCGATGCTGATGTCTGTATCTAATTTCTCTAAACACTCAAACTTAAATTCCAAGTATCCCACAAATATGGTTGGACTGGTTAACTAGTTAGTAGCTGATTTGCAAAAGTTGTTTCATTGCAAAATTAAGTGGTCGCATACAAGAGAGCGACACCATTTTGATCTTACACAGCTAATGCAGACATTTGTTGAATGCAAATTGGGCCTAAATGTGATGTCACAATCGCAACACATAGCTTACTTTCGCCGCACCCGAATTTCAATTACGTTGTCGAGTTGGCTTGTGCAACACATACTTTTGGGCAACTTTCACTACTCGCTTACGCGGCTTGCCTGTAAAATGATTGCGTTGTCAGTTTGCTGAGGTCAGTGAAAGTTTCTTATTGTTTAATCGACTCCTGTCAACGCAACATAGCCCCAGGAATCATTCAGTTATTAGTTTCTTTTAAGGACTTCACTCTAAACTGATTTTACATTAAAAGATCTGTGAAATAACTAGAGAGTCTAGCGTTGTGATTCATAAAGTAAATACAAGCAAAGTACGGAGTTGTCTTGCCATTAGTGCTTTTAACTATGTATTTATTTGTATGACTCTGCAACGATATAAAGATAAACACATTGAAGATTGTAAAAAAAATGGCGTGAGAGGAAAAACGAGTTATTATTAGTTGAAGAGAATCGCGAGTTTGCTTCGAGCTCTGATGCTATCATAAATAATGTGGCAGGCGGCTGTGCGGCAAGCGTAGCGAGGAAGTGGGGAAGGGGGGGAGACAAGAGTCAAGGCCGCACGCTGCCCCCGGTCGACGCTCGCGCCCCACTTGTCGCTCTTAAAGCATGTCCCGCTCACGATCCCGAACACGCCCGAGCGTCGACGAACCGCCACGAACTAGACCTTCCAAATGCGCGAGCGCAACACTGAACAGCTGAGACGTAATAACATAACACACTGACTCGGTCATCCGTGCATTCAACTTTTGATTAGCTTTCTTTTTCACGGATAGTGATTTGATAATGATGATATTTAGTGATGATTACATTAAAATGTTATCTATTGCCGACCTATTATGAAAATAAATTGTTGTTGATATTTACTTGAATGTGAGTCACCAAACCAGTTTTAGAGGCTCTATGGGTGCCTGAGATTTACTTTCTACTTCTAGAATTCGCGATGTTGCGTCAACATTGGAACGTTATTTAAATTGTGTAACATTCTAAATGCGTTCTTCAATTTATAGCTATAAAGAAACACCTGTGAGGTCAGATTGTTCATGTCTTATTCATATTTTGATATTTTCTACCATATCGACAAAGATTATCTGCTACTACATATATTGCTACGAGAAAAAATGCGGGAGTAGTAATGCTTCTCATACAAATTAATAATATAACTTGCATTAGATGAGACTGAGATGAGAGACGACCTTAGAATATTACTAGAGACAAATTTTAGTAGCTATTTGTAGAAACATTTTTTTAAATAACCTACGTTAGGTTAGACTCTATGTTTAAGCGATAGCTAACTATATTCATAATTTACTACTAATTAACTAGTTATTTACATTGTTTACCTTAAAACAAACTATAGTTACAGTTTTATAAACATATCATGTGATATCATTTAAAACCATAGAATGATTAGTTTGCGACCTGTATTCGTTGCTTAAGAAAAATGTGTTAACCGCAAACATTTTTATGTAGTGCGCAGGTCAGTTGAAAATATTCACGTCAAATTGTTATGAACAAAGTGCTATTCATTTAGATGTAAGTAAACATAACGATAAAACGATGCACTTGACCTCTTTATTCAAAAATTTTATATTAAATTATTACAGACGACTTGCGCGATAATTTTAACGGTCAATGTTAGAATTGTGATAGAAAATTGGCACGCAAATATGAAATGGGCAACTAATTTTAGGTTTTATTTTAGGCAAATAAATTATTGGATAAGTATTACGGAACATTTTATACTAAGTATAGAATTTGACTCACTTGAAAACTAGTATAAATAAATACCCAATAAACCACACTAATTATTGAAATTATTTGAATTTTAAAAAGTAA
Organism: Orgyia antiqua; assembly: GCA_916999025.1. NCBI lineage: Eukaryota > Metazoa > Arthropoda > Insecta > Lepidoptera > Erebidae > Orgyia > Orgyia antiqua. The sequence goes on from OU779864.1 coordinate 24,963,972, forward strand.
CTTGAGATCTTTTTAGTAGTTAAATAATTAATGTATGTACTTCTATTATTTTTACAATTAAACAAGTACGTAGGACGATACCGCGGATAAAGAAGATAATAATATTTTTTATATCGTTACTTTTTATGGAGTTCCGTCTGTGATTGACAATTGCCGATTACATTTCCAGTACGCATCGCGCACCCCAATCCCACAATGTTTCGAATACCAAAAACGTATATCGAGTTCATTAGTATTCGGAGTGAGCTCTAGTCACCTTTGTTTGGGCAGGAAATGTCCACGTTACAGTCGAAAATTACTTGCGAGTATTTCGATACGAAAACATATCTTCGAAGGAACCCCGAATGTAAAAAAGAAATAAAAAAGTGAGCTTCATTCGCTCGGCGAGTCGACAAATGGTTCATGAAATGTATGCAAATTTTATAGCGTCCGATTTTAGATGTTACTTTATGAGTCGGCGCCGCGAGGCCACTGGTCTCTGTACTACGCAGTTGCAACTTGGCTAAATGTTTGATTCTTTTTGTTACAGGTCGTGAAGAGTTGTCTCCAGCTTCGAGTGTAAATGGGTGCAGTACAGATGGGGAAGCCAGGCGGCAAAAGAAAGGTCCAGCGCCCCGGCAACAAGAAGAATTATGTCTTGTTTGTGGTGATAGGGCCTCAGGATACCACTACAATGCGCTTACATGCGAAGGATGTAAAGGTAAGCGTTCACAAACCAACACAATATTTTGTAATTTATACCGAAAAATAGCTAACTTGCTACATTGTAACTAGCTCGCATGCTATGTCTGTTTTCGCAAGAAGTCCATGTCCAGCTGTGACAGAATAGACTAATATATAGGTATATTCTATTAGTAGTTAAATTTTTAGGTAGGTATAATTATAAAGCGTGTCAACTACATAGCTAGAAAGTCTATTACAAAAATAAGAATAGTTATCAGTTAAGGGAATAGCGTTGTCTGATGTGTGAATACACCATTAGCTAAGTAAATTCATAGTTGTTCACAACATTCAACATCAATTAATTAGAAACTTTGTTGATGTAGGTCAAATACGCGTGTCACCTAGATGTAGCAAAATATAGCCCTTGATACACGCCCACGTATGTGCCAATTTAGCGTTGAATTGGCGCATTGTGTCGAGATTATTGCGTATGCATTTAACTGACGGACTCGTCACAATAGCCGTCTGCAAGCCGTCTACTTCACGATTCACATGACATACCAATACGTATCAAACATCATAGGCAACCTCTACACTCCACTGGCCCAAGAATATTTAAAATGCGGTCTCCTATAAAAGACTTCTTTAGTAAACGTATAACATTTAAAAAGATTCTTCAAGGCTTGTCTTTTTGGCTCTAGTGTATAGATAAGTAATTGAAAGGTTCTAGATACGATGCAGAAGGAAGGCCATGTGGCTAGATTTGTAAAAGTGTAATAAAAAGCGGCTATCCATATAATAGCTATTTTTATGCTATAGTACGAAAGCTATCAAAATTAAAAATTACAATTTCTGGTAAGAGTTTTAAAATGTAAGGCTAATTTTTAAAATTTTGTGAGAGTTTTTGACTGAAATTGTGCCATTCTATGGTCGCAGTAAGCCCGAAAAAGTTTTCCATCAACCTACTCGTAATAAGCCAGATTGCCGAATAAAGTCATATGGGTAACACTTTAATCTCTCAATACCTTTGTCCATCCCAATTATGTTCAATTCGATTCATACACGCACTCTATAGTCAATCTTGTTTGTTTTGTAATAAAAATCGGTATTCGTATAGCTGTCAATGACCTGCGTCTTTCAGCCGACCTTAACGTTCACGGGTACATTATCTTATCGTTACAAACTAAACTAGTTTCACAAGCGATATCTCATTTTGTCCAACATTTTAGAGTTTACTATGTTTATATTTATATTTTTTTTATATAATTCCAGGTTTCTTTAGGCGGAGTGTTACTAAAAATGCAGTATACATTTGCAAGTTTGGTCATGCCTGTGAAATGGATATGTATATGCGAAGAAAATGTCAAGAATGTAGGTTGAAAAAATGTCTAGCCGTTGGCATGAGGCCTGAATGCGTGGTACCGGAAAACCAATGTCTTATAAAGCGAAATAAACAAAAAGGAAAAGACAGTAAAATGCCTGTAACGACGACAACAGTAGACGATCATATGCCACCCATAATGCAATGTGATCCGCCGCCTCCTGAAGCCGCAAGAATTGTAAGTTGCCTAAACATCTTCAATATACGTGTGATTAATATAAGTAAAGTATTGTAAATAGTCAACGTGGAATCAACTCCGTGGATAGCAAACAACAAAGTGTAAGATGTAATAGCTAATTTGTAACTGACCACTTCAGTAAGAAAATTACAATTAGTCTGAAAAGTAATACCTTGTATATGGTATTAAGCTCATTGCCTATTGAAACAGCAAATTGGATTATCGAGGCTAGATAAATCGTATATACATGACGAGAAAAACGTCTTAGATGCGTTACTGCGCTTTACTAGAAATTACAGCAATAATGTTTGAAATAAAATTTCAATGCAACCGTCTTGAATCTGTCTTAGACGGGAGATTTTTACTTCTTTATATTCACCCTGAATATTAAACCAAAATTAATATTATTCAATATTCTTTTATTCACGTTTGTGATAAGACCGTTGTAGAGTTTTAAATTCATTATTGTAATTTTATCGTATTTCAAATGTAAATTTAAGTTTTTATTTACCGTTTAACAGACGTCTTGTATCTTTTGCTTCTTATATTATCCTGATCTCAAATATTTGAAAACAATAAGATTTTATATTCATCAGTAAATACATAGTACCACACGATATATATATTTATTTATAGTATACACATCGATATTATTTTCACATTTTTAAACGCATTTAACTTTAAAAAGACAGATTTTGCAATGAATATAAAAGTTTCGTCGTTTTAATGTCCCGTTAAATTTAATATTGGAAGCAAAATATTAACTTGACTGTTTCCTACGTGAAGCTGGAATGTTTGCAGCACGAGGTCGTCCCGAAGTTCCTCAACGAGAAACTAATGGAACAGAACCGACTGAAGAATGTGCCAGCGCTATCAGCCAATCAGAAAAGACTCATCGCCAGGCTCGTGTGGTATCAAGAAGGATACGAGCAACCTTCCGAAGAAGACCTGAAAAGGGTTACACAGGTATCCTAAAGCTCCTAAAGGCTTTTTTTTATTTAATACTTCTTATTTTTCAAAATAATTTGCTAATAAGATATTGTATTCTTAATACGAGTGACATAGTAGTTTTCGCAAACTAGACTTACTTTTTATAAGCCATAAAACAAGTATGTCGAAGAGAAGAACTGTTTTATTAGTATATGGTTGTATTGAATTTGCGGCGTTTATCACAGACGCACATAGACACATGTTTCGCGCACTCATAGATATTTATGTGGGGTTGAGTTATTTAGAAAGAAAGAAAGATTTAGATTAAGAAATTGACCATTTAGTAAATCTGTGTATATAGGTATAAACAGTTTCTGTGGTGTTTCAGACATGGATGACGGATGAAGACGATGAAGATTCAGACCTACCATTCAGACAAATAACAGAAATGACAATCCTCACAGTGCAGCTTATCGTAGAGTTTGCAAAAGGACTACAAGGATTCGCCAAAATTTCACAGTCCGATCAAATTACGTTACTAAAGGTAAATTTCATTTTAATATTGGTTTTGTTTGTTGTAAACGAATTATTAGTAAGTAATTATTCTTCGTAATAAATCTTTAGGTAAATTGAAAATATATTCGAAACATGTTGCACCTCTCAACAGAGCGTCCTTTAGTCATCAATTCATACCTTTTAGCGTAACATGGTTTTTTTCATCTGTCGGATTGTATTTTTAAATAGATTAGTACTTTCCAATAACAATGATATTCCAATAAATATCGCCTAAATTAACATTTATTCTGTGGGCTCAAACCGACTGATCTTTTATAGATGGCGCTGTAATATGTTTTAACAACAAAAATGTTATTCCAGGCTTGTTCAAGTGAAGTAATGATGTTACGAGTGGCGAGGCGGTATGATGCCGCGACGGACAGCGTGTTGTTCGCCAACAACCAGGCGTACACTCGCGACAACTACCGCAAGGCCGGTATGGCCTACGTCATTGAAGATCTGTTGCACTTCTGTCGATGCATGTACTCTATGACGATGGATAATGTACATTACGCGCTGCTCACTGCCGTTGTCATATTCTCAGGTAAATATCTCTCAATGCATTGTACTTACTAGAAACTATTTGTCGGTATACATGGTCTAATGCCAATAAATGACAAAAATGCATACCCTTACCTTAGGCGTATCGAAGCTGTCTATGCATACACTACTTTATGGGTTGGAATCTTTTTCAGAACATTAATTAATGTAATGAATACGTTCCTATTTTTTACAGAACCAAATAAATATCGCTTAAATATTACGTTTAAGAGGATACCAAAATAGATTCGTGCATTTTTCTACGTACGAAGTTTTCATTGTTTCTTTAGATTGAATGGCTAGAGCTCTAATTTTTAAGTATATGTTTTTTCAATATATGATCTAAGATCGCATAAACTCAGAAACGCGATTGAAAAAAGTTTTCTCGATAGAAAATCTTAGCGAAACAACCTCTCTAATTTTTTATTTTTTTCATTTGTCGGTCTATTATCGCGTATTAACTAATGAAATAACTTTAAAAACATAAGTAACTATTATATATAGAAACACGTAAATCAGAATTAAAATATATTTAGTAGATTTTGAGTAAACAAAAAAATATCCCTAATTCTTCATTTTCTATACCTACTAGCTGTGTTAATATGTACATGTCGACGATAATATTGATGTAGGCCCTTAAGTTTAGAACCAAAAACGTTGCAGTGTTAACAATTAATAAATATTATCTATCATTTTATAATGATGCCTAACACTGTAAGTAATATATGATTACCTGTTTAAATAAAACTACTTTTTACGGATTTAGACGCGTATATTTGTTTTAAATTTTGGCCCGACGTTTCGAAGACTTTGCAGTCACCATGGTCACGTAAAAAGTAGTTTTATTTAAACAGATGAGTCGCGCAAGTGTTAGAAAATATTATATGATTACCTTCTATAATTGCAGACCGGCCGGGACTGGAGCAACCACAACTAGTGGAAGAAATCCAGCGGTATTACCTAAATACACTCCGAGTATATATCCTCAATCAGCACAGCGCTTCACCGCGTTGTGCGGTACTGTACGGCAAGATATTGTCCGTACTTACAGAGTTGCGGACACTTGGCATGCAGAACTCCAACATGTGTATCTCACTTAAGCTCAAGAATAGAAAGCTACCACCATTCCTGGAGGAGATCTGGGACGTAACTGATATGTCATCTAATAAACCGCCCATCGTTATTGATAACCCTGCAGTGCTCTAGCTGCGAAACAACTGCCGGGCCCATGGGGGCCGCTAGCACCCAGCCCAGGAGAGAACGCTCATAGACTGGCTAGTTTTAGTGAAGTGCATTGACACTGGCGTCGGACGTGATCAATATATTTATAAGACAATTTAACACATAAGAAATGGTACAATTTGTACCATATTTCGTACGTATTCGGTGACCGACGACGATGATGTGCGAGATAATAGTGAATATATGTGTTGTTGAACGTTTGGAGAATATATTAGTGTTGATAGTTTCGAGGCCGCGGCGCACATAGTTATACGACGCGTCCCGGCTTCGCCTTTATTTCGTTTACGACTGGATACTGAGTTGGTCACTCGGATACGACTGTATAATAAGATTTCGTTCTATAAGTACACCTACTAAATTACACATTTATATATATGTACGTATGTTACGAGAGTTATTAGAGACAAATTAATATATGAAAAGATGTTTCTATTGGGTGAAAAGTTGATATTTATGTTTATTTACCAAAATTAACACTGACTATAGTTAATATAGCTGGTGATGAGTCGCTCGCACTGTATTATCACTGTTCATTGACTTTGATTTCTCTTGTCTTATTTTGTAAGCAATTATTACAAGTCTTATAAAATACAAAAGCCTAGATATTGTTACATAGGTGCGTGTTATGAAACACATGATAACTTAAATTTTCTTAAATAATAATAATTACTAATTATAATCTAATAATAATTGATATCTTTTATTCTATATAACAATAATTAATATCTTTTAACCTTCCTAATTATTTGCTTTGCATTATAGATGGTTCAGTGGTACAAAGTCATACCCATTCCGATATAAGTACGTTTAGTATGTACGTGTGGTGACGGATTAAGAATACAAGTGTCACCACCCCATTTCCTCCTAAGTGTGCTGTAAAAGTCAGCTAAGGGATATTGCACACAGATAACATACTCTGTAAGAGACGGAAACTTCGAAAATAAACCCTATGCCAACAAGCCTGGTCAGCGCAGCACAGTAGACCATAATCCCTTCAAAGTGGAGGAGGCCCGTGCCCAACAGTGAGACGTAAATGGCTGTAATGGATTTATACCAATAATTCAGTATAAATGTACTAATTCCGTTTCATTATTTTCTCATTTACAAATATAATTTATCCATATATGTATTTATCATGGATGGGTGCAAATAGCACCCATCCATATCAGTTTCTCCGACTCTGCTATGATCTTGTATCATCGTCTTTACTTCTTATAAAACAAAGTCGTATTTTTTGTATCTATGTCCCTATGTGAACTTATATCTTCAGAAATCCGCAACGGAGCTTGATGCGGTTAGTTTTTAATAGATAGAATGATTCAAGAGGATGGCTTTTTTCGCACAATTTATTGGGGTTTACTGTATATTGGATGAGATATGATTAAATTTGCCGAGAAATTTAGAAATTCGGACGCGCGCGAGCTATAAATGAAAACGCTGCCTTATCTATGTTAGGTACAACAAACTAATGTATGGAGGAATTGTTTGTTACCTATAGTTCTTCAAAAAAGTCCGCGAGGGCATATAGGTCTATCTTGTATTTTTATAAAATGATACACAGTTTTTAAAAAATGCTCATTCAAGAAAAATTCTCACTGTCGTCGAGAAAATTAAGAAATGAAAATAGTATAGTAATGTTCCCTTTACTGCTACAACATTAAAATAGCGCTAATTATCTGCGTCATAAGTGACGCATTTTTTTTTTGCTATTCTCGGTAATTATTTGTCCTGTCCAGCCCATTTAAGTCCCACTCTTGGGCACGGGCCTCCTCCACTTTGACGGGATTATGGTCTACTGTGCCGCAGTGACCAGACCTGTTGGCACAGGGTTTATTTTCGAGTTTTCCGTCTCTCACAGAGGATGTTATTTGTGTGCAATATCCCTTAGCTGACTTTTACAGCACCCTTGGGAGGAGATGGGGTGGTGACACTTGTATTCTTAATCCGTCACCACACGGAGGTAATTATCTAACTAAATTATCTACTAAAGCTAAATAATGCTAAGAGTAAATAGACATGGCGTTTATTTTTAAATAAACCCTTTATATATTTTCGTATATGTATATTACATTACAAATAGTATTCTAGATTTTTTTTTCATTTGTTAGTGCATATTAGAATTTTGTGAAGATTTTCAATATAATTGTTTACTAAATAAGACAGTCGAGAAGTTAAAATTTAAATAGTTATAGTGTCCTGTCAATTTCATGTCGACCATCTTTTTGTCCGTTAAGTTTATTGCTGTGATTTTTTTTAAATTATGATTTAAAATAAGAACCAGTAATGCCAGTGATTAAATTTAATCTGAGAATGCGAAAATCTCATAGTGTTTTATTGTCAAATATTCTATAAAACTTGTGTATTTTGTTCTCGCTCACACCTATAAGGTGCTTTATGTGTATGAATGAAAAGGCAATAGACATTCGACCATGCTTTATTGAACTCAAATATCTGGTTATAAAATGGCAATAATATTGCATTATGAGGTTTTAAGGTCCTTGGTTATATTTTCGCTATAAGTTACTTAAAAATATAGACCTTATTAAACTATAGACTTTCCTATTAATAAAGTGGTAAACTTATTGCTATTCTAACACAAAACTTAATGCCATTTTTACAGTGTAGTTAATGTAGCTATCACACTAATTGTCTCATATAGATTTTTTAATTCTTTTATTAATTGTTTTACAATTTTAAATTGAAGCGATAGCATGTTTTTACAGTTCCGTAAAATATATTCTTTCACACTCTGCCATCAACACTGCTATTAATTCTCTTTTTAAATCTTTTTTTTTATTCCAGTTATCAATTCGTTCAAAATTCTCAAAAGAATAATAGCAATTAGGCTTGTAGCCTCCTTGTGGCTCCTTATTTACATTATTACATTATTATTACATAATCGATATAGAAATAGGCGTAAACTGTAATTGGCCATTTGCTGCGATCAGAATATTCTTACATTTTAAATCTATAGACTGGTCTATAGTTTTATTTGGTCTATAATTTCGTATACAAACAAAACAGCAAATAGTTTTCTTACACGAAATAATCTTTTTACCATATGGCCTGAGTCTAACATTCATTAAAATTGTTTTTAAATATACCATTTAGTAATAAAAACAATGAAATGGACACTCAAATCGCAATATAACATTACAATTATAAATAACTCGATACGATGCGATTCAATTACATAATTATCAATGTGCATGGCCTCTATCTGTCAAAGTTCAACTTAAAACAAATTTAAAAATAAGCTTTCGAAAAAAATATGGGTATTTTACTGATTGTAGGTAACAATATTTTTTTTATCCAACGTCACAATCTTGGGCGGGGGTTTTTGCACTTTATTACTTGGATCGCATAGAACGTTGATTGAAAATCACTTTGGCCTTTTTTGCGTTTAGAAGCAATAACATGTTTGAAAATAGAATAGAATTTATTCGAAATACGACCACTACTGCCATCTGGTTCTACTACTTTCTACTAAATTCTGTTTTTGAATTAATTCTAGTAATATTTTGAGTATTATTAGAGAACTAAACGCAAACTCCCAGGTGACTTCTACATCTTGGCGTTCAATAATAATTCTATATAATTATTCAAGTCATGAACTACCGTCAGTGCAATTAAATATAAAATGTTATATTTCTATTTAGCTTATGGTTATTCTAACGTTTTTTATCATCGGTCCTTAATATTTTTGCATAATTTCAGATCCATCCGACCATTTCAAGTAGATGAAAATCGCTTTAAAAAAATTCAGATATAAAGTATTATTGCTAAATAGAAATACACCATACGTCATAATAAATAGTAGATGTAAATTAACACATTGTGTATATTATAGAGAAAACAGTTTTGGTATTACCTTGATTTAATTAATTCAATATTTTTTGTATAAAGTATTGATTTTATTTAACGATTTGACATTGCGTGCATGTCTTACAGGCAGCTGTAATGTTAGTATGGAGTAACCGGTAGCGAATTAAATTAAACAATTAAGTATTTATTTTATTTTTTAACTACGAGATTTATTTATGTATATTTAAAAAAGAAAGTACAAAATGGCAGCTGAATATATAATCTATGGCTTCAATGGAAATAGCATCTATTTGAGCTTAAATATGGGAACAATATTGGTGTAATAGTCGCTACTATTTAAAATTGTTTATAGATTGCATGCACGCAATGTAATTCGTGTTCCCAAATCCTGTTTTTCATTATTATTTAAATAAACACAAGATACCAATACTACTCGCTACGGAATGCCTTATTTCTCGTTACCTGTGTCGTGTGAAAGAAAGATCATAGTATATAGAACATAAATAGTTTTAATCGATCTCAATTACCGATAAGCGTTTTTAAATAAGCGTCTCTCGCTTGTCCCTCTCGATTCTGTACTCCGTGTTTGTTTATCGATTTCAGCTCTAAAAACTCAAGTTTGATCTCGCGTTTCAAACTTACTTTAAGTTTGATTATTTAATCTGTATTTTCACTAAAAATTTTATGAAAGTAACAGAATTCGTAGGGGTACTGTATAGTGTCTCGATATTTTCTATGTCTGTTGCAATTCATGTTCATACTTAGAGAGTACACCAATAAGCGTTCATCTTGTGTATCATTCGCGACACATCATTATTTGATAAGTAACGATAAGTGTTTGGTGCGTGTTGAATGTGTCTTCTTTACATGCCATTAAGTGTGTAATTATTTACCATAATACATGTTTGGAGTTTTGGAAATGCATTTCTTAAATATATATGTAAAGTTCATCGTGAGACGATCGCGCTTGCACCGCGGACCGCGCGTTAGTACGCTTTAGAATGATGAGACATTGAATAATTTTATAGTAGCATTAGGCATTACTAAAATAGCAATCAATGCACAAATAACACGAGTGTCTTAGACGTCTCTTGTTAATCAGAGGCGTATTGATAACAAACACACTGCCATTATTAAAACTTATAAAAATATTACACGGTGTGATTATGTGTACGTGTTCTCATAGCTAATTTGTCTATTAATATAAATCATTCGTAATTAATAGTTGTTTAGCTGTAAACATTCATGAAATTTTGCTACAATACGTTGCCTTATAACTGAGATGTTTGACAGATATTCGCGATATAATTCGCGCTATACACATCTCGAGTTTGTGACAATTGTTACTGCCATTCGTTATGTAAACATAATTCGATGCATAGACTTTCATTAGCTTAATAGTTTACGGCTTCTGTTGGTGCATAGCCGATCGTATTTGATACATATTATTCGATTTTGAAAGTGTAATAGATTTATTAAGTATAAAATAATCTCTCAAGAGAAAGTAATAAAATATACCGTAATATTATTTGTGTCTTAGCTGATAATGAAAAGTTAGTAAGATAATAAGTTTATATCGCCTGTCGGGATGATACCGCGGATGTGATCGTACGGCACACTGAGCAAAGCACCGGGCTAAGTCGGGTAGGAGCGAAGGATCGCAGTTCAATCGCAGAACATTCAAACAGAATCAAACTTAGAACTTGCAAATAAACGATAACAACGTATCCAAATACAGATAAAAACACTGCATAGAAATTCATATTTGAAAATAGTATTCCAAGATCTAGGTGCTGCCCTCTATTTCTGCCTCCATTCAAGTTTTAGTTGTTTCAAAAGCACTAAGTATTGTAGTGACCAAACGTGGCACGTCCAGTCTATAAAAATGGTGGATTTGATACTCTACTATGTCCATTAAATTTTGTACATAGATACCTTTAGATTCTATTGTCATATGTTCGACATATGTACGTTTAATTTTATTCATCTAAGAAAGTACAGATGGCTGTTGTTATTTTTATATTATTTGGGTAGAAGTATATTTTTTGTAAATGACCTCTGTATTTAACTTTTATAAGCCATAGGGACTTAGATTAGAAGTACGAGCTACGAACATTGTGATTAATAATTTGAATATTTGTATTTACTGAGATATTTTTTTTTTCTTCAATAATATTATATTCTTCGTTTGGACAGATAATTCTTAATTTCGTTACTTCAGAGTGCAATATGTACAAATATTTACATATAAAATGTACAGTCATATTTTTAGTTTTAATGTGTCAACGTTGACAATTGTTTCGCTATTGATTCGTTGAATGTACACAACAACGCATAATAAAGTAAATATCACAAGTATGTTTTACTACATACACACAGACACACACATACACGTGTTTTTGTAATGCATAAGTGATTAAGTTTATATAGAAGTTCTAGGTGATCATTGTATTTAAATTTGCTAATTTTTTTTGTAGCAGATTAGATTTGTTTACACTATTAAGATAAATAATGTACATTTTGAATTGATTTTAAAGTGATTTAGTTGTTATTTAGTAGCGAATTTTCTTGATAGGTGTAACTGGCAGCCTTGTGGTTTCGTTTTTCAACATTTACCAGTGAGAAGCGTGCAATGCATAACGCGTATTACATGCGCTCCTACTAACGCTCTCCAGTCGAGTGCCACCTCGAACGATACGTAGGCTGATACGCGATAAGGGCCCATTCCGTGTTCATAGAAACACACTAATTTTGTATAATTATTATTTCTTAAATCTATTAGTTTACAGTTATTATTTTATTTTTCCTTCTAATATTTTGCCTTAGTAAATGTTCTGTTATGATTGTTTAACAGCAGTGGCGAAGCGAATTAGATATAGGGAACAGACATGACGACATGTTAATTAGTGAAACAACTTTTATAAAAGATATAACTACAAAAACAAAACCAAGGTGTGTACAAAATGAAGAAATTTGTATGAAACATTGTTAAATGCGAATAAACTTACACCTCAAGATAAAATTATAAGTAATGTTGTTTTTTTTTTATTTCATATCCATTTTCATTTAACATTAGTTGCGTCTCGCAGTTTCAGGTGTGTACTTACTGGAGGGGTTCTTTCCATCCTGTTCTTAGAACTACATAAAAAACACAAGTTTTATAAGAATCAGTCAAGCCATTTCAAAGGAGAATGGAGAACACTGACTCGAGAATCTTATGTACATATAAAACCATAACAGTAATTGGTAGCTAATTACAGGTACTTAAACAATACAATACTCGTAGAGTTAGCTTGCCATAATGACTGTTTGAAAAAATTCATTATACGGATGTCGTGACTGCTTAAACAAGTTACATTTGAAAACTAAATTAAATAAATAAACATAAAATAATAAGGAAAATCTTGCTCAACACATTATTTACAAGTGTTTCAAATGATTTAGCTTTTGATTCAAACTTGTTTTGTATTTCGCATTCTTAATATTTTAAATGCGAAAGTAACTGTCTGAAAAAAGCTTAATGCCAAAACTTCTGAACCGATTGCAATGAAATACTCTCATACAAAGTTTTAAGACGTGCGAAACCACGGACTACAGCTAGTAACAAGTCAGTGTCGGATTTAACATTAGTACTACTAGGCACTGTAAAAAGGGACGTCTTAAATGCAGCCCCATTTCCGGAGACATGTTGTTCTTACTAAACCCGTATAATAACAAACGCTATTAGCTCTAATCCCTTGGACCCCTAGTTTTTAAGCTAATCTTCTACATTGCCTCAGTCGATGGTGTGGTATCTAAGGATCACCGAATGAAACAGGCCTTCGTACAGACCATCTTTGTCTATTTTCTTCAGCCACAAATATCCATTAGCCACGTACCTAAGTATGCGTAAGTATAATTCCTTTAAATGCAACTGTGTCGAGCGCCCAAGTTCTAGCAAGTAGATATGCAGCAAAAGCTTTATGTAAATCGCAAACAAATGGAATTTTCAATTTATTTGGACCCAATAAGGTTTCTAAATTTCGCTTAGGTCAATCAGTATCAATCGTAAATTAGCCATTGTACCCAATCCATAAGTCGACAGAAATAAATACATACATAGATGCCATAAGATGGGTTAACTGGAAATAGAACCGAGGAAGGTTTTTTTGTCTATTTTGGAATAAAATCTTGTCAATTTTTTATTTTTCCCTTACACGGCAAATCTCTACCTAATTTGTCTGTTGATTAATAAACTGAGAAGTGCATGGCAGATTTTAAAATGACCTCTAAGTAAATGTTAACGACTTAATACGCTCGCTTGTTTTGTTATTATTAATCCATCAATTAATTTGGTATGTAAATAATAAGGAAAATATGGACTGTCGTAGATACAGCCCAGTTATTTATTATTTCTTATACTGCGGCTCCACCTTGGGTTATTATTTATTCAAATAGCTAGCGATAAGGTCTATAGCCAATTGCTCTATACTATACTACACTTGTACTTACTACCTACGAAATTTAAGAAGTTTGGCTATATAGTTTGTGCCACATCCTGCCTTGTGTATTGTCAAATGGTGCAAGTTCGTCATGCTCACTCAAATGTCTCGAAGTTGGTATCTTTGCACGTCGGGTCGCACGGTTCAGTACAAAATGGTCAAGCTCGGCGACATCAGCGTTTACCGTCCATATTGCCGATAAGCTGCTAATGGGGCCCGGGAGTTACAAATATACAAATGTTGCAAACAGTAATAAACTGGTTTATAATCCTGGCGAAAGTAGGTGTTTTGCTTTCTCGATGACCACGTTGTTACGGTAAAAGTCACAGACATTCTCAGTGTACATGCCAAAATACAGTAAAAAATGAATGCAAAATACAAGGAAGTTCGCCAGTGAACCTCGCTGTTATTGCGTATAAGACAGTATGTATATAATAAAAAATTTTGGATTGTGCCAATATAAAGAATAACTTACAACTTTATTTTTTGAAAACGGAAAATATTGCTCCATTCAAGAATACCTACCTACCTATATACTATATCCTGTACATCCTAGCGTAGCAGGAAGGAAAAGTCTTTCTTATTTATGATATCGTCAATACCTTAATTATCCCGTTATGTTCTTGGGATTTATTAACTTATTAACGTCAAAGTCAATCAATAAGCGAGCAGCTGGGATTACCTGATAGGTAAATATTTTCTCTATCTTTTTTACCTGAGGTGATCTTTTCTACTAACCACGTATAACTAATGGGAGGATTAGTTCAATAAGACCAAGAACATTAAGACATTTTTGAATAAGCAGTAAAGAAACTGTGAAAGATTTTGTGATTTGTCTTCACAATACCCCCATATATCACAATATACCATAAATAATAAAATATTGGTCTGCCAGAATATAAGGTGCCTCTGAATAGCTAGTAAATTTAATATATCTTTACACTAATAAATATTTACTTGTAACTAGAATGAGTTAGGAATACTTGTAGCCCATAGCTAATCATGATCAAGGGGACCCTCCTATCTCTCTTCAGTTCAATCAATAACGACCCACTGTTAACCACTACCTTTACCTACTTCGGAAAGATTTTAGGTCTATTTTGCTACGCCTGAACTAAACCAATGCCCAACACGCTTGGTGTTGGCATTGGTTTAGTTTTAGTTTTCTCTTTCTGAGGATGTTATCTGCGTATGATATCCCTTAGCTGGCTCTTACAGCACCGAGTCAAATTACAATGAGCTTGCTAAAACTAGCACTATGAATGGATTGTCTTTTACAAATTTCGCTTCCATATTGTTGTAACTGGAGGTGAACTGTGTAAATGAAAGTTCGAACATATTTATTAACATAAGTAGATTACGATACCAAGTTGATAACATGCATCTATTGGTTAAGTACATGTTGAATCTCTATAGAAATCCGTACAAAACGGTTAAACGGTCTATTACTGAGATTTCATTGTCTGTCCGTCCGTCTGTCACCAGGCTCTATCTCCGGAATGATGATAGACAGGTTTTTCTATGTCAGTTGATGCTACAACTACAAAATACTCATCATTTTCATTATCTTACCCTTATTCATATATTCTGGTTGGTATGACGAATGTATCACCATAATTAAATAACGGCGCAGAACCCGTCGTGTGCGAATTCAGCTCGTATTTTACAATGTTTTATCTTAAACGTCCGTCTTTTCTCGTCCTTATATGACGTCATAGCTGTGTTGCGTCATTGTGATTTGAATTTGAATAAAGAAATTTTCATATAAGTATCGATTATTTATATGTGATAAAGAGGATAAAACACATTCCTAAGATGACGTAGTAAACCGACTCATCCAGTTACATTTTCTTGTTCCTCATATTATAATACGCACACAAATGTATTTAATTAATGTTTTGTGTTTCGTTGCTTTAACTGAACACGATATATCCATCCATTCAAAAGCAAGACGTCGTATTAGAAGCTCGTTCTAAACCACTTATGGTTAAAAACAGAAAAGTGTTGTTTTAAAATGTTTTCAAAATGTTTGGTCTATGTTATTATTGTATGTTTTGCATCAAATATTGCAAGTAAGTAGTTTTTATGATTTAAAATATTATTTAGCATTTAATTAAAATTCGCTATTCTGTGCAACTCCCTCACAGTTTGAATTACTTTAACGAGTTGTTTTTTTGTTCAACTCCTATAAATAAAAATCCCCGAAACGAATAAGCGCTCATAATTTCTGAATTAGGTATTGTTTTGATGTCGCTAATTTATTTGTTATTACGTTCGTAATAGTTTAAAAAGCAATGTTTAACAGAAATGATGTAAATATTATAAAGGTGAAGAGTTTGTTTGTTTGAACGCGCTAATCTCAGGAAGCTGAGAATTTTCACTGATACTTTGCTTCTATTAGTCGAAGCGTCATGTTATATAGCACATAGGCTCCCTTGATAAATGTACTATCCAACACTGAAAGAATTTTTCAATTCTTAAAAGAGGTTTCCGAGATTAGCGCGTTCAAACAAACAAACAAACAAACTCTTCAACTTTATAATATTACTATAGATTTTATTCGAAATCCGAAATAGAGTTTGCGTTATAGGTGTGCAATGAAAACACCTAGGTATTATTATTAAAACTTCAACAAATTGTATATATTGTATAATGTAGTATATCCGTATCTGTTACCCATAATACAAGCATAGAAATACAGCTTACTTTCGGACCAGAGGACGTTGGGTGAAATGTCCTGAATATTATAAAAAAAAAAAATTTTTCTCTGTCAGCGTTACCAATATATTTTGTCATATATTTTTCTAACAATGCAATTCTTTTTAGATGCACAAAGGAATAAGAAATTCTTTCGTAAAGACTACAAATATTTAGAGGCTACTGACTCATTTTATAAAATACATACGAGAGGTCAAACTTGGTTTGATGCAAAACGAATGTGTTCACTTGAAGGTGCAAGTTTATTTTATCCTGAACATGACCAAGAGGCGTACACAGTCGGGGCATATTGGAACACAACGCAGCCTTTTAATTGGGTATTTGTAGGAATATCCGATTTACTTGCTAAAGGAGTTTTCGAAACTATAGATGGTGAGTATTATTCCTATATTTTAATGTATTTATTCGTGCAAAATAGAAGTTTATGCTGTTATTTGGCATTGGTTAATGGTTTTCTTACTACGTTTAAATCCAATTTGTGATAAACAAACAATATCTTCATGGTTTAAATCCTAACATAATATAAAACAAAGTCGTTGTTTTTGTATATATGTCCCTTTGTGAGCATATATTATTATTGTCTTCAAAATTACGCAACGGATTTTGGTGCGGTTTTCTTTATTAGTTCAAGAGCATGGTTTTTTTGTATAAGTTGCTAAGGTTTAGCTTTTAAATACCACGCATACGAAATTGTGGGCAACACCTTACTTTATAAAACAAACAAATTATCTGTATGTCACAGGTTTTTCACGTGTATCTTATCATGTAGATATAAAGGTAAAGTTTACTAATTTTATTATTGCATGGTATTAACTTAATTCCACTTTGAATTAAAGGTTGCTTGATCGCCATAGGTATAAACCTAATCAAATAACAGTACCTGGACAAGCACTGCACATAGTAAACGTCACCTAGCTTTACCCATTAATTAAAGTCAAAGTCAAAATTTTTTATTTCAAGTAGGCATGTTTTACAAGCTCTTTTGAAACGTCAGAAACTAGGTGTCTGTTTCAAACGCGAATCCTATGGAGAAGAACAGACAAGAAACTCCATGGATTTTTTTTTCTATTCTTCTCATACTTTTTTTTCAATATAATTTTACATTGTTGGAGGGGTGTGAGGATTTGCATTATTACTTAATGAAATTCCTTGCATATTTCCTAAAATTGGAGCCCTTTCTCAGATTCAGGTTATACTTAAACCAGAAATGCAAGTCTAATATTGTTAAATAGATGGATAAGCAACAACAACTACAGACCAATCTTGCTTATCCATCCATCCATCAGTATATTAGGTAAAAATTGGTCCTTAACTTTACTTAGACTAAACCCGTGTATCAACTCCAAACAACCTAAAACAGACATTTTAAAAATTCCAAACTAAATTATGCTAAAAAAATATACACAGAACGAGTTTTAGAATTATTTACTGTGTAAAAGTCACGAACAAACTAAGAAACATTTTAAGTTGTAGGTATTATAAGTAATAATTTTTAGGAAAATATATCATATTATCGTCACGTTCTTTCCCAAGACCTGATCACACTTTCTTGGCTTCATTTAAACTCATACGTCTGGTCATACATGCAAAACGGTTTTTAGTGCTTCGTACTTGGCCCTGTGCAGGAAATCGCCTATAAAAATTAAAAATAAACAAAGAAATTCATGGTATTTCATGGATATTTCATACAACGTCCTATGGCCCCAAGCTAAGCTTATAATGTTTGTGTTGTAGGTACCAGAATACGCATAGAATACATAATTATACTACATTTAACCTACGAAATTAAAGTATGTCTTTCTTTCTATCTAGCCATTTTTAAGCGTTTACTGACCTCCGCTAATATGGCTTTAGTAATTCTTCCACATCCTAAATTAAGTTAAAAAAATTACGGTAATAAATTAAAAAAAATATTCGTAATTTTTTCTATCTAGTAAACCAAGAGTAAAGTTTAGAAAATAATTACGAATTTCATTTCTTTTCCAGGTATACCTGTGGCAGATGTATACAATAACTGGGGTCCAGGGGAACCAAACGATTCTGGTGGTGAAGAAGACTGTGTTATTCTAAGACGAGATGGTACACTTAACGACGATCACTGTTTCGCAAAATATCCATTCATTTGCAAGAAAAGTTTAGTCTCTTTGGAATGGAACCAACCTTGTAATATGCCTAATTTAGGTAATATTATTACAATGTAATCACGAACCTCATACCATCATCTTTCCTATTACAGTCGGAAGAGATAATAGAGCACCATCTTCTCCAACACTCTTCTTCATCTTTGTTTGTAACATCGTTCCCTTAGGATAGTGAATCTGAGTAAAATTTTTATGTGCTCTCCACTTCTATTGGCGTGATGTTATCTTAAATATAAAATTCACATATCACAGTGTTAGTTACCGTACTTGTACGTACGGCTTGACCGATTTTTATGAAATTTTACTTGTCAATCAGTAATCCTGAGATTAGCGCGAACACATATTTGTGTGTAACGATATGTACGAGTACGTGTGCTAGCTGTTGCTTGCGCTTTCATACGCGTGGAATTTAGAAAATTTTCTAAGTTTTTGCAACATTTTTCACTGATGCTTCGCTCCTATTGGTCGCAGCGTGATGTTATATAGCCTTCCTCGATAAATGTAATAAGATAAATAAATAAATATTCATGGACATTTCACACAACGTCTTCTGGTCCCAAGCTAAGCTTATATGCTTGTGTTATGGGTACCAGAATACGGACAGAATACATATACTACTTATCTTTTGTAAATACATACATACAATATATAGAAACACCCAGACGCAGTATTATTTTATTGCAGATTATCGCGTTCAAACAAACAAACAACACCTAAGCTTTATAATATCTTTTATTGCGTATTTATTAACCTACGGGGTTACATAACATATTATTATGTAGTTAATATAACAGGATAAATAATATTGAGATAAATAGTGTAAAATTACATGAACTCTGACTTTAAAGATAGTATCATGGAGGTATATTCGCTAAGATGATTTAAACGAGTCGATCATACAATTTATGATTTGATTTGGGTATTTTTTATGCTTTACATTTTTACTATTTTGTCAAGCATTTGAAAGTTAATTCTAGCAGATCTGTATAACCAGTTCTACTATTCCCATTTTTTTATTTTCTCAATGATAGCTCTTGTAAAAGCTTGTACGTGTGCATAATTTTATGAAAATATGACACTTAAATACCAAAAAATCAATACCAAAGTCGGAGAAACCGATATAAATGGGGCTATAGTTTTACTATTATAGTACTAATATTGCGAATTAGCTTGGGACCAGAGGACGTCGTGTAAAAAAATAATTATAATAATACATACTACGTAGTACAAACGCTTTGATGTTTCCGATATCCTCGATAATTGCTGAAAACCATATGAAAGTCTGATAAGAATAACACATATAGAGTTATAATATGTCATCATCATCATACCGTAACGTCCTTTTCCCATGGTGTTAGGCAGAGACTATAGAACGCTATCTACTGCGATCCAAACACACTAAAATAATCTTGAGTTGATTTTAATGAGGCAGATAGAAATGGCAGAAAATAGAGATTATTAAGGCTTTGGAATTTTCAGATTATGTATATAATGAAGAAGTTGGTAGATGCTACAAGTTTCATTTACTACCAAGGAACTGGACGGATGCATACGCTGTGTGCAGTGCTGAACAATCATATTTAGCTGTGATCAATTCACAATTAGAGGCTGATCACCTCATCAGTTTGACTGCTAATACACCGAAAGACTCAGTATCCGGAGACTATTTAAGAGGAGCTGTACATTTGGGTTTCCATAACAGAGCTGATGAAGGCTGGCAGACTGTTAGAGGTAAATTTATTTTGTATCTTGATAGGTTGCCGTACGAAAATGTAAAACGGGTCGGTAAGAGGTTACTGAGTTTTCGCCGTCCATCCGTCTATTACCAGGCTGTATATCTGAAATAGTGATAGTCAAAAAGCTAAAAAAAATCACACTTTGTGTATATTACTGTATATCACTTGATGTTATAACAAGAAATGCTCATCGTCATCATTTTGCCTTTATTCCGTTTTTTTGAGTTCGGGGTATTATGATAAAAACGGTACGGAAGGCTTCGTGTGCGAGTCCAGCTCGTACTCTACCAGTATATTTTTGTTCTTCTGAGCCCATCAATGTTCCACATTTGGACCTAGGTAGGTTCACTTAGAGAGAGTACTTGGTCTATTTCGTATATTTAGGTACACCACGCCGACCAAGCGTACCTATTTATGGTTTTGATTTGAGTTTTCCGTTTTTAGGGTTCCGTACCCATAGGGTAAAAACGGGACCCTATTACTGAGACTTCGCTGTCCGTCCGTCCGTCCGTCCGTCCGTCCGTCTGTCACCAGGCTGTATCTCAAGAACGGTGATAGCTAGAGAGTTGAAATTTTCACAGATGATGTATTTCTATTGCCGCTATAACAGCAAATACTAAAAATAAAATAAAATAAATATTTAAGGGGGGTCCCATACAACAAACATGATTTTTTTACCGTTTCTTGCTCGATACTAATAACGTTGCCTTATGTTGCATAGATAATGGTACGGAACCCTTCGTGCGCGAGTCCGACTCGCACTTGACCAATTTTTTTATTAACAAAAGATGTTACGTGCTTATATATCTTTTAGTTGTTTCATAACTTCCTAAGTTAACTTCAGTAAGTTCAGTAGCTTCCTTATCAAAATGAAACATGTTACATATTATATATGATTCCCTTTATTATGATACCCTACTCGATATGCTTCGGTATATTTATGTAACTGGGTTAATTACCCATTCAATATATACATTAAGTTCTTCTGATGTGTTTAATATTGTTATCTGTTTCGATTTGAAAAGCTAACTCAGATTGGCCTAAAGACTAATCCATTTTAGGTCATATTTTATGAACACATAAAATGCTAGGGCACTGTATAGAAATAAAGCTGAAAGCATAAATAGAAAGCATAAAGCTGAAAGAATAAGCTGAAAACAAAGCAATTTAAACTTTTTCAACAACATCTTTCGTATCTATCTATCTACGTAATAACGTAAGTAGATAAAGGTTAGATCTAAAATTTTTCACACGTATGGATGATGAATATGGCAGTTATAAAATAGTAAATGTCTTGGATTTATAAGCGTGTTTTTCTTTTAAATTTGTTGTACACATCCTATAGCGTATTTCTTTAAATGTTTAAAGTAGGTTTATTTTTATTTATATATTTATATTAGGGAAACAAACAGATATAATATAATACTTAAGAGGATACCAAAATAGCTTCGTGCATTTTTCTATGTACGAAGTTTTCATTGTTTCTTTAGATTGAATGGCTAGAGCTCTAATTTTTAAGTATATGTTTTTTCAATACATGATCTAGGATCGCATAAACTCAGAAACGCGATTGAAAAAAGTTTTCTCGATAGAAAATCTTAGCGAAACAACCTCTCAAATTTTTTATTTTTTTCATTTGTCGGTCTATTATCGCGTATTAACTAATGAAATAACTTTAAAAACATAAGTAACTATTATATATAGAAACACGTAAATCAGAAAAAAAATATATTTAGTAGATTTTGAGTAAATAGGAAAAGTATCCCTAATTCTTCATTTTCTGTGCCTACCGGCTGTGTTAATATGTACGTGTCGGCGATGATATACGATAATATTGATGAGGCCCTTAATAAAAACATAAATAAAATTAACATTATCCAATACAGCTTCCACAGATATATTTACAAAACAGCGCCAGTTATTAACAAAAAATAATACACGAATGAGACAAAAAAAAAAGAAAAAATCAAAATAACAAAATTTTATATCAAAATGAACATAACGTTTATAGCTGAAATATTCCATTACAATACACTCTACATTAGTAACATTCCTAAACCCTCCAATATTTACATTTAATATTAGTTGGATATCCAAATATTCGGAATGAAATGACAACTTGAAGCTCTCCACATAAAATTAAAGTTGCTCAACGTACAACTTCACTATTTGCATAATGTTTTTTTTTAAATAATAATAAATAAATATTCAGGACATTTCACACAACGTCCTCTGGTCCCAAAGTAAGCTATATTTCTATGCTTGTATTATGGGAACCAAATACGGATAGACTACATATACTACTTTTCTTTTGTAAATACATACTTATAATACATAGAAAACACCCAGACGCAGTACAAACATTTGTATGACATTTATGGATATCACACAAATGATTGTCCCAACCGGGAATCGAACCCGCGACCTCGTGATCGGCAGTCCATTACATAAATCACTCCACCACGAAGCCCGTCCCATAATGGTTTCATCGTGTTCAAAAGACGTTCCTTACCAGGTCATATAGACGAGTGCAGCTTTATGTTGCAATATTTTGTGCTACAAGTCCTTATATGTTTCGTTGTTTTAGGTACAACACTTGAAGAAAGCGGCTACGCATGTTGGGGTTGGGGACAACCTGATGGTCCACATGATGGTGTAGAAGAAAAATGTGGTTCAATGTTTTATAACGGCCAGCTGAATGACATTCCCTGTCACGTTAAGAGCTTTTTTATTTGCGAACACGAAGTGGATACACTGTCCTCTTTACTAGACGACAGATTTGGAGATATAGCGTAGATTTTAGATACTAAGTAAATAAACACTTAACGTCTTATTCATAATGACTTATCGGAGGTTTAGAAGTTCGCTAAAATCGGTTCGCGAAAATTGTCAAAACTTGTTATTCATAATAGTCTTTTTACGTTAAAACGTTTATTATCTCTCCGATAAAATCTCCGTTTAAACCTCCGATAAGTCATTATGAATAAGACCATTAGTTCCTTAAATATATTAAACTAAATTAAACTTAAATTAAACTTAGTTTCTTCTTGTCCTTATATCAAATAATATGGGGTTGGCTTAGCACGTTTTTTCTTCCGATCTATATTCTGTGATCCGTCATATTCTCATCAATTTCTTTTTTTCTCATATCACCTCTCTCACAATCCATCCATCTGTTCTTTTGTCTTCCTCTCCTTTCCTTTGCCGGCCATCATTGAATAATATTCATCACCTGTTTGCTTACATGCCCTTCATCCCCTAGTCCTTGTGTGCCCATACAAGGATAAACTCAGTTTAAAAACTAAAATAACACTTGACAATCCTGGATTAATAATAATTTATTTAAAAATATAATTATTAATTAATTAATTAATTATAAATTTTTTAATTTATTTATTTAATAATTTATTTATTAATTATAATAATAATTTATTAATCCTGATTTTTGTAATTAGGGTTCCGTACCCAAAGGGTAAAAACGGGACCCTATTACTGAGACTTCGCTGTCCGTCCGTCCGTCCGTCCGTCCGTCCGTCCGTCCGTCCGTTTGTCACCAGGCTGTATCTCAAGAACGGTGATAGCTAGAGAGTTGAAATTCTCACAGATGATGTATTCTATTGCCGCTATAACAACAAATACTAAAAATAAAATAAAATAAATATTTAAGGGGGGCTCCCATACAACAAACATGATTTTTAGGGTTCCGTACCCAGTATCTCAAGAACGGTGATAGCTAGACAGTTGAAATCTTCACAGATGATGTATTTCTATTGCCGCTATAACAACAAATACTAACAATAAAATAAAATAAATATTTAAGGGGGGCTCCCATACAACAAACATGATTTTTAGGGTTCCGTACGCAGTATCTCAAGAACGGTGATAGCTAGACAGTTGAAATTTTCACAGATGATGTATTTCTATTGCCGCTATAACAACAAATACTAAAAATAAAATAAAATAAATATTTAAGGGGGGCTCCCATACAACAAACATGATTTTTTTACCGTTTCTTGCTCGATACTAATAACGTTGCCTTATGTTGCATAGATAATGGTACGGAACCCTTCGTGCGCGAGTCCGACTCGCACTTGACCAATTATTATTGTATTGCCATGGGTCTTTAATAAGTGTTCCATATTCTAAATGAATTTGAAAATTAAAATTTGGTAATAATGTAAGTGGTGGTTGGTGATAACGTAAGTGGCTTTATGCCGAACTGAGTGATGTAGCCATAGACTCTACTCTAGGTATATCTGTCAGCAAATATTCCGTTACATAAATTAATATGTATCTTTAAACGTAATGTATAAAACTGATAAAAGCGATTTAATAATAATAATAATAAAGAAAAAAATAAATAAATAAAAATTAAATAAAAAATATTAAAATATGTAACAAAAAGTAAGAAAAAAATTTTTTTTTTATTATTTTTATAAAATTATGATAATAAAAATGACGGCTTTTTCATTTATAGTTATTAAAATGTTACTTATTCAGGACATACAATATGATAACGTAAGGCGCAAGCAATTAAAGATGAACCAACATTCCGATGTATGTATGATAAGTTTTTGTCCCATTTATGCAAATACTTATTATAAAAAAAAACTTTAACGTCTGTATGCTAGATGGAACCAAATAATTTTGGTTCTGCTTAGCATAATTGATACTTAAGTCATAAGACTGTTTGATAGAAAGACAAATGAACATAATATCTGGTGTCTGACAGAAGAGTATGAAAGATATAGTGTATTAAAAAAAAATAAGGAGTTTGTGTGCCTTTGCAATTTGAGCGTTTCCCTCGATTTCTTAGGAGCTAATCATCAGATCATGACCTCGTGCCAATGCGGCCACATGTGAACCACCAGCTTGCAAATAAAAAAATAATCATTAAAATCGCTTTGTCCGATTATAAGTTTTGAGGTAACAACATAAAAAAAAAACATACAGACGAATTGAGAACGATCTCCTTTTTTTGAAGTCGTAGTCGGTTGAAAATACATGGCGCCCCGACTACAAGCAATGGGATAAGGCAGGTGGGATAGTGACAAGGAGTCCGTTTGAATTTAAGTAATATTTTTTATAGATAATGCTGAATAGTTTTTATTTAAATTCTCATCAACATCATTCCCCTGCCCGTATTTGGCGTCTCGTTATTTGTTGATATTTGGGGTCAATATTTACGATAATAATAATACAGAATCCTTCGTGTACGAGTCCAGTACGTAATTTACCGGATTTTAAGATTGTTTTAAACCAACACTGGTTCCGCAGACGCCTGCGGAACCAGTGTTGTTTAAAGTAAACCGTAAAGATACACGTCACTTGCGTAAGTAGTCTTTCTATAATAACCATTATTGTTTGTACATAGTTTTAACACTATTCATGTGATAAAGAAATAATAAATGAATATTCGTGGACACTTCACACAACGTCTTCTGTTCACGAGTTAAACTTATTAGGCTTGTGTTATGGGTACCAGAATACGGATATAATACATAAATCACTTTTTTTTATGTAAATACACACTTTTAATACATAGTAAACACCCAGACGCAGTATAAACATTTGTAAATTATAAATAACACACAAATGACTGTCCCGAGCGGGAATGAAAACCGCGATCTCGTGAACGGCAGTCTGTTACCCAAACCACTAGACTACGAGGCTCGTTATGTAAGTAATTATATTACTCAAAGTGTTGGTTCCAGTTTGGACAAATGGGTCCATTTTATCAATGTTTTTGACCTTTATGTAATACTTGATCTCTGGCACTTCGTGTTGCTAGTTACTTAATTGCTGTATTTGCTAATTACAGCTGTTATCTAAGACTGAAGCTGATAGCTTGTAAGTCTGTTCTTCAATATTTTTATTTAAGTGAAAATCTGGAAATAGACCAGGATATAATTCCATCGACCCACTGACGAATACTATGAACAATGCTGGCACGTCTGTGCGAATGATAATCGTGTTAATAAAATGTTTGTTACGCTCAAATTTTATAATTTTACTTTTATACTTTCTTTACATTTAACGGCTTGGATAAAGAATACAAGTGCCACCTCCCATTTCCTCCCAAGGGTGCTGTAAAAGTCAGCTAAGGGATATTGCACACAGATAACATACACTGTGAGAAACGGTAAACTCGAAAATAAACCCTGTGCCAACACGCCTGGTCAACACGGCACTGT
Organism: Orgyia antiqua; assembly: GCA_916999025.1. Lineage (NCBI taxonomy): Eukaryota > Metazoa > Arthropoda > Insecta > Lepidoptera > Erebidae > Orgyia > Orgyia antiqua. The sequence continues at coordinate 24,990,556 of OU779864.1, forward strand.
TGACCAGAATCCCTCCAAAGTGGAGGAGGCCCGTGCCCAACAGTGGGACGAAAATGAGCGGGAGAGGTGAAGGAGACGAGGTAAACGATCTAAGAAGCCAAGATGCAGTGAGTTGAAACTATAACACATTTGCATAGTTCAAAAACTAAAAAAAAAACAGCCTTTATCTTTTTTAAATCATTGGATTGTCATCGGTCCTTTAACATGAGCGCAAAATATCAATCCAACTACTATTGAGGGGTAAGACTTTCAAAAGTTCCGTTACATAGGTTCATACATTGATAGATACATACCGAATTAACAAAAGCGTGTTAAAAATATTCATAATAAAATGAACAAAGTCACAATAAGCTATAATATATTATTTATTTCGTCGTATCTTTCAAACCTACTGTAATATTGATAAGACTCTATGCATAGGTTAATAATATGTTATGTACTACATGGTTATACCATTTAAAGAGTTGCTCAATTAGTAATAAAGTGCTGCGGAGTACATAAGGAATAAAAATGACTCTTAAAGTTTTATTTATACTCTTACTTATGTGTTTTCTCTCAAAATCTGAGGGTAAGTTTTCTACTTCATTTATTTTATTAATTTAATTATAAATTCAAATAAAACAATAAGCATGTGAACTTATAACGAATATAAATAGAACTTTTGCATGTTAATTTATATAAAATCGTACCATAGAAACTTCTCCGCAGCCTGGATGAATCAGAAAAACCTACTTGATCTCCTATACATGGCTAGTCTTTCGAGTCGAAAGAATTCACAATACACTTAAAGTCTTCGTCGGGGCCAGTATGGGACAAGGGAGAGACGATGCCATGCATGCATAACGAATTTTATTTAAAACTAGACTATATAGATTCGTAAATCTGGATAGGACTATCCAGATTTTCGTCATGTACTCGACTATAATACTTCTCATGCCTATTATTATCAAAAAGCAATTAATAATGTTTAAATGTTATTATACGTGTGAATGTATATTCAGTATAATTATATATTTGAATGTTCAAGTTTATTTTCGCTCTTTAAGATCCGAATAATAATGTAAATTATTTGTATATAGATTATCTATTTCTAAGTACAACGCAAGAGTACTATAAATTACATCCTAGTAATAGTTGGACGGAAGGACAAAGAATATGTGAGAGTGAGGACAGTATTTTATGGTACCCCATGAACTATGATGAAGCGCCTGCAGTGACTACTTTGGTCGGAGGTGGAACAAGTAATATATGGATTAATGTTGGCTTAACTGATGCAGCAGCCGAAGGAGTTTTTAAAACTCTTGATGGTAAGCTTATTAATTTTATTTAAAAGTTACTGTACTTGTACTTAGCTGTTAGGAGCAACTCCGTACGCGTGGAGTTTAGAAAATAAAAAAAATCTTTAACAAATTATTTAAATAATTTGCTTAGTTCTAAAACTAAAAAACACGCTTGAGAATTCTGAAATTATTTATAAATTATTGCATTGTCATCAGAAACCATTTATATTTTTTTATTTTACAGAAACTATAGGATGTAACAAAACGAAAAATAATAATTGTTTGCATAAACTATTTATTGCTTCAATGACTATCAGTCCATCCACAACGGCCTTAAAAATTTACATTTTTATCATATAGTTAGGAAAAACTAACAATCTTTTTTATTCTTAAAACAAACATATAATATCTTTTTATTCTTAAAAATCACATATCTTGAGACCTTAAGTTTAAGTTGAGACCATTGTAACATAATTAAATAATTTTAGTCACCCTTAGTATCTGCAAGTAAAAAGACCATAAATACCCGCGTCGGTCTCACAGACCGATCAAACCGTAGTAGGCCTACACGTGCTGCTCGCACGACTGTATGCCATGCACCAACCTAAAGCGAACCCCAAATAATGCAGCTACCAGACCGCGCGATGTCTTAAAGTTCTTAAAAAAAAATATTTACGGAAAACTGTTTCGTCGGTCTGACAGACCAATACGCGGGTATAGGAAGGTTAATAAATTGATATGATTGATAGACACATACTGAACTTATATAAGCGTGTTAAAAAGCCATCCATAAGTAAGAGGATAGTTTTTTGTTGTTTGATTTCTATTAACAAAAAAAAATCAGACACTTAAATAAAATAAAATCAAACAACAAAAAAACTATGTGTTACCCGCAAATTCGTACGCGTGGAATTTTAGAAACAAACTCTAACAAAATTATCTAAAGCTATTTATTTATTTATTTATTACATCAACTGCTCATTGCACTTACAGTCTCCCAAGACGTGCAATGAACTATTATTTATTACATAATTATAAGAATATTAAATATTAAAAAAAAAATGTATTAAATGTGTCGAAAAAAATATCGACTTGCTGATGTTGGGTAATCAGAGTGTTGAGCATCGCCACGACTTACGATAACGATTTAGTAGGAGCGAGCTCAGCCTCGCAGGTTCGGACCGCGGCCGACGAAAACAGGGGGCGCGAGCGCAGGCGCGCGTACTGGCGCGGCGCGTACAGGGCGCAGCGACTTAGCGCCTCAGGGTTATTTATTTTATTGCGCAACAGCAAATAATAATGTATCATGGGAGCACATTTACGCCTTGTTCGAGTGTGTCAATACCTACCATGCCCGAGACGAATAACGATGGATATAAATAGGGATAATATCCGTACAATTTTTGATACAGGTACCTAACAAATTTACGTTGAACCCGTTCAATCATTAAGGTGTACTTCTTCTCGTGCGGATTCCAAACTACTGAGTTAAATTCTAAGATGCTCCGAACGAAGGAGAAGTACAGTACTATGATAGCACTTCAGTCCTGAAATCTTGACGACTACCTCATAACAAATCCAAGAGACCTGAATCCCTTGCTACATATAGCTGTGATATGAGCGTTGAAAGTCAGCGCTGTATCCATGGTTAAACCTAAATCACGTATTTGTGCAGTTCGCTCTAAGGGGTCTGCACCAAGATTATAACTATATAGATAGGGTGATCTTGAGCGAGTGTATGTAACTATTTTGCATTTAGTTGCATTAAATTGAAGCTGATTACGCACACTCCATGCCAACACATTGTTGATATCACGCTGAAACGTTTGACAGTCGTCTACACCTCGTATCCCCAAGAACAGCTTCAAGTCGTCAACGAACATGAGACAACGAGCTGCACTGACGACATCCGGCAAATCATTTACCATTATCAGGAATAAGGTAGGCCCGAGGACACTGCCTTGACTCACACCAGAGCGGGTTTCATACGAATCTGACTGCTATTGAGATAGCTGCACATACTGCGTGCGATTTGTAAAGTAACTAGTAAACAGTTTTAACAGACTGGGAGCAAATCCTGCTTCTGAGCACTTTTTTAGTAAGATATCGTTATGGACTCGATCAAATGCTTTTTTAAAATCGAAGTATGCCGCGTCAACCTGACTATTCATTCAACTCCAACTCGGCTACTGAATAGTCGACAAAATTAATTAAATTTGTGGCAGTGGATCGTCCGGCTCTAAATCCATGCTGACACTCGCTCAACCGTGAGTCAATCTGCCTCGTTATGTGCCGACTGAGTATGGATTCAAAGATCTTGCCGAGTGTCGACAGTACAGCAATGGGTGTCACACGAGACACTTTCCAAGCATGGGGATACGCTATTCTCTTGAACTATCGAGTCGAAAAAATAAAGGGTTGCCTGGAGAGTTTTCCGGGAGTTTTGTTGTGCTCTTTCCAAATTTCAACTTTGTCACCTCGTATGTTGCCCCTTTGCGCCGCCATATTGAAAAAATGGCGCCCAAAATCAGTTTTTTGATATTGGTGTCGATTCTGTGTCCAAGAACTTAACTAAACTTAACTAAAAATTGATTTATTCCTGTCAAATCTCACTTTCTTATTCTGAAAGACACAACTTCACTTAAATTAAGTTTGACAGGACCAAAATTAGTCAATCTATACAATTTAGTGATAATGCTATTCTGGTGTACATCTTAAATGTCAAAATTTCACTTAATTTAGTGAGTTCTCGACTTATTTAGTCGGGATGTGAGTAGGTGCCGACTTAAATTCACTTAATTTTATCATGGCTTTTTGAACATTAAAAGTTGATTTTCTAATTAAATATTGAATAATAAATATTTGTCAGCAAATAAAAAACAATTATAAATTAAAATTATACTTGATAAATTAAATATTTGGCGCCAAAATTAAGGTTAAACAAAGCGCGAAAAACAGACGAATCACAGTCAAGTGCGGAGATTCGTAGAACTAATTATTTAGGTATTTCTTTGTTTACTTAATTTTTGTCGAAATAGTTTTTTAATTTACATACATAATATAATACGTATTTTTACTTAGCCATAGAATTCTAACACATCATATATTATGTAAGTATACAAGTTATTGTAAAAATATTATAAACATATAAAATTTAATACAAAGTGAACTTTTGAGGTTAAAGGCGTCTAATGATAAATATAACTTTTTTCTAGGTCATGCAGGGGAAAATAAATGTCCAGTTGGTGGCCTAATGGAAAATTGTGGTCCAGTGCTTATAAATGCAGTTGCTACCAATTATATTAAGTGAACTACAGGAAAAATCTTTAGAAATCTTTGGAACCATAGTTTGGAACATTGAAACTAGTAATAAAAAATGTGTATTTGTGTGTGTCTGCCTAAAGTTATTGTAAATATCATTAAATAGTAGAAATAATAATTGTAGCCAGTGTTAAAACTATACCTACCAAATGGTTCTACTTGAAATGTGATACTCAATAAGGTTTCTAACAGTTTTTCTCTAGAACAGTGAGCTATATTTTTTATCAGTAGGTTTCTAAATTTATTATTAAAAATAACTAATGAAGAAATTATTAGAATCAGCTAAGCCAAGCCGGAGAGTTCAGTGGACCAACATATTTTTATATGTAGGTACTTAGAAAACATTCAGATTTATTTAGTAAAACATGTATTTTAACAAATATTTCATTTTTATTTGTATAATAAGTAGGTAAGTACTAAGCCTCTTACTATATCAAAAAGTAATGTAGTATGCATATATGTAATTTATTGGAATTCTTAATATTCTAATAATCCATATAGATTGTTTGTAAGAATTCATGGATACATAAATACTCTTGTGTAGCTTCTAGCTAGATCAGAATACTTAACACAGGCTATATTATTTCAATATAGTAACCACTAGCAGGCTTACCTAAGTTAGAAATAAAGTATATAATTTATTGGAATTCTTAACGAATGTTAAGAATTCCAATAAATTATATACTTTAAAAAAATAAATTCTATTAATCTAAATATATTTCTAAGAATTCATGGATATATGTTGCCCTTATTCAAAAACGTATGAAAAGACTATGATGAAATTACTGTTGTGTAGCTTATAGATCAGAATACTTAACACATACTAAACTTAACACACTTTTATAAGTTACAAATAAAAGTACAAATAAATTATAAGTTTATTTAATATCTCTTGCATAATAATACACCACATGGTATCACAAATTTTTATAAAAACAGTTTTTATGTTTACATAAATACACTTTTTGGCTTTTGTCATTGTTATCTTGATAATTATGAGTTTCCGTCATCACTTTTAGGTATATGAGAAGTAAATATGTGCTTATAATCATATTTTTCCTTAGTTGCTGTAATTATTTATTCTAAACATCTATTAAAATAAATAATTATCGAATTTAATTGTTTGTTTTTTGTATAAAGCTTTGGTATAAAGTAATATAGGCATACCACAGAGTAAAAGTAGCGCTAATCGCTCCACAGATAACCTAAAAGATTTGATGCTCACTATGCTCATGTTTAAGATGAGAAATACACTGAAATAAGGCCGCCAACTAATTAAATTATTAATAAATGTTCGTAACAATGATGCAGAAATAGTTCTAAATATTTGTAAATAACTATATTGCTCAAATAACGTTTGAAAAGGAATTTTATATTAGTTATTTTTTTATTCATTCATTCATTCATTCATTCGTTCACTATAAAAGGCATTTTTGTCTGTTAGTGGGCAGCTTTAAATGATTATGTCAAAATCAAATAAGTGCTGTCAACTAAAATTTATAGTTTAATTTTCGGGTAAAACAGAATAACCTTTTCACTAAACTAAATTAAAAATGGTTATTATTTAGTTAAGTTAGGTTAAGTCGAACTGGCATTGGAATCGACACCAATAACTCCTTTCCGACGCATTTTACAGGAAAACATATCTATACAAAATAAAAGTAGAGGAAATTTCCTACAATTATGTTATAATCTTTTTTTCCCTAAAATCAATAGTTTCTGCGTACGAGCGCCGTATGAGGGGAAGAAGGGGCTTGACACAGAAGGGACGCATTCCTTTATACCTGCGGAGACATGACAGACTATAGTTAGCTGGGTTTTCATTCTATGGAACAATATTTAACCTTCGTATAATTAAAGTAAATAATACACGTTGGTGTGGATGTATAATGGTTTACTATTGGGTATTATTGGAAAGTTTTATGAAAATCCATCCAGCAATCTTTAAGTGAAAGAACCACAAACATCCTTACATTCATACATCCAACATTAACCAATCATCAAAACATTGGAGTATGGATTGAAGACCGAGGAAACGTTCGCGTTGCTCAGCCAACAGTTTTAGTATTTTATTTTGCCGCGCGTAATTCTTTTTTCGTCATATCTCCTAAGGTCATTTAAATTAAAAACAGTTATAATCTATATTAAATGCGTAAGCTAACTAATGTGTTTAATTTGATAAAAAATTGTTACCATATACACATAAATAGCTTTTGAAAACACCCTGTTGAATTTAATAATTTTTTTGGCGTTCATTTGGGTACACCGGGTTTTCCTTAAAAGATAGACATATGGCCTCCCGGACTTTTTTAAAGATCTACAGGTAACAAACAATTTCTCCATACATTACTTTGTTGTAGCTCACATGGATAAGGGAGCGTTTTCATTTAAAGCTCGCGCGCGTGACTTTTTTCCCCGTTTTTTTTGCAACATTTTACACTGATGCTTCGCTTCTATTGGTTGCAGCGTGATGTTATATAGCCAACACTGTACTATGTATTACTACTGTACTATCCAACACTGAAAGAATTTTTCAAATCAGACCAGCGGATCCTGAGATCACCGCGTTTAAACAAACAAACAAACAAACACTTTCGCTTTATAATATTAGTTTAGAGTATAATATTAGTATAGATAGATAATATGTTTTCCTGTAAAATGCGTCGGAAAGGAGTTATTATCAAAAAACTGATTATGGGCGCCATTTTTTCAATATGGCGTCGATAGCGTGCAACGTACGAGGTGGCAAAGTTGAAATTTGGAAAGAGCACATAAAAATCTATAGTATTACCAATTTTCAAAACTCCCGGAAATCTTTCCAGGTAAAAATACTAAATGACTGAGCTTTAGGTATATTAATAAAAGGCAATATTATACAGATTGCGTACAACGATGACGTCACAACATTTAAAATAATATCTGCAAGTATTTTTAAACATTCTATATAGTGTTAAGTTCTATATAGTCAGTTGCTTAAAATACTCTATATTTAAAAAAAAAAAATTAAAACAGCAGGTTAATAATTATGACCAATCCCAATTGTACAAATAAAAAATTGATCGAATATTTTAGGTATTTCGGTATCGGAAGTCTATCATAGGTGGGGACCAGGCCAGCCCGACAATTTAAAAGATGAAGACTGCGTTCAGCTTAACCATTCTGTTGGATTAAATGACGTACCCTGTTCGTTTTCTGCTCCCTTTATTTGCAAGAAGACTAAAAAAACTTGGCAGAAATGGAATGAGGAATGTGGTGTAAGAAGTTTAGGTATAATTTTTTTTATAAGATTAACAACCAGTCTTTGTATAGATAGCTGAAATAATAGTCAAGAAACATAAAACTTTTCACAGCGATTAGAAAACTTACCTAAAAATGACATTTTGCTCTATTACTGTTTACTCAAACCTTTTGGAAACAAATACTGAATGACTAAAGGCGTCGATTTACCAGAACGTTGACAAACTTATAAACACAGCTTATAAATATCACCATTTACTTATTTACTTACTTATAAAGCAAAGAACTCTTGGACTACCTTAGATTAAAAGAATACTGTTAATTATTAGTATAACCCTCGAGAAATGATCATGATGAAGTAGATTTACTTCAAAATCATACTAATATGAGGGGTTAAAGTATAAAATTGTCGTTTTATTCATGGTTCGAGATTTTTAAAATAAAACTTTTTTTGATTTTTTTTTTAACGCAACATTTGATAGTCGACTTTCAGTTGCTTTTTTCATTCAGTTTAGAACTTTAGACTAGAAAAGATGGGTACCTACTTTGAAAATTCGAGTGAGCTTTGAATACGAGTTCCAATGCGGAACCAACCTATCGAGTTTGAATGATTGATATATCTAATTCACCACTATTAATCTGTGCATTATTTTTTAGATACAAATAAGCTTAATGACTATCGAATTTTAAATACTACACATGATTACTATAAAATCCAATCACCTGCCTCATGGACAGAAGCACAAAAAATATGTGATTCCGAGGACAGCATTTTTTGGCATCCTAAAAATAAAGAGGAAGCGCAAGCAGTGATGTGCCTAATCAGACCGGAAGGCCCGATTCATGTTGGATTAACTGATATAGACAGCGAAGGAACTTTTAAAACGGTCGACGGTAAATCTATAATTAATTTTACTTCTCACATCTTCCAAAGAAAGATGCTGCTTTTTTAGAAGCTTGTTATGTAAAACTCCTTACTAGTGGGCTGTGCTAGTGGGTGTCTAATTTTGTCGTCTTCTTCTTTCTTCATCCAACGTTCTCTAGTCTAGTCTGCCTTGATAGATTTCTATTACCGATTTGTGATTGAACTCATAAACAAAACAGTCATGTAAGGATAAAAAATGAGTATTTTAAAAGAAAGATGAAAATAATGCTCATGATTTGTTTCTTGGTGTGGGTGGGATTGCCATTATATATTCTATTTATATATTTAATTTATCTTAAAATGCAAAACGGAATCGTTTTCAGGTGTTCCTGTTACAGAAGTCTATAATAAGTGGAATACCAATCAGCCCGATAATCTTGGAGATCAAGACTGTGTTCAGATGAACACTGCTTATGGTTTAGATGACATATCTTGTTCGATAGTACATCCCTTTATTTGCAAGAAAACTAAAAATAATGTGGCTGTGCAATCAAAATATGAACATTGTAATATAACCGGCTTAGGTAAACTACATCATAATTATACACGTCCTGCAGCTCTCAGTTGTCGTATACTCGTACATACTATTACCATCTTTGTACCCTGTCTATTTAATGGCACCTTATTCTGGTGGCCGGATAACATCGTTTGTTAGCAATGCATGCATTAATATAATTTAGAA